>CM057337.1:160701103-163201103 GCA_030015575.1 Agapanthus africanus
AGAGGTGACAACCCACAACCATGTTACTGTTTGCTTCTTTGGGGCTATATGTTTTGTCGGGTAAATTTCATAAAGCATTTACGAACTTTCAAGTTATTCGAGATAACACCAATGAATCGTAAAAATTCCATAAACCCGTTCTTGAAGGATGTTTTTGTAAGGATATTTTCCCCAAAATTGTCATATTCATATCATTTTGGGCTACTCAATCCATATGCAAGGTCATTTTGGGTTATTTAATTCACTCATATCTTAAACAAGTTAACGAAATTAACATCTTTCCTAGAACGGTGATAGTTTAATGGTTTTTAGAGTTTTATGGTGTTGTTTTAAAAACCCAAAAAATATCATGCCGCTTTATAAAATGGGTAAATTATCAAAAAGTCTCCGGCTCTCGAAAGTTGTCAAAAAACCCTGTAATTATTGAAATTGTTGGGTATTGTTTAAAATCTTTGTGAAAAAACCACTGAGTTGTATTTCATTTAGGCCTTGTAATCCCTCGACAGCTTAAATATTTCAGTCAACTGCTTAGATATTACAAACAACTGTTTAGATATTACAGACAGCTGCAGCTGCTTAGATATTACAGTCAACTGATACACTTGAGCCCATGGGTTTTCTGACAAGAGCAAAATGCCTAGTGTTTGTACGTAAGTTTGAAGCGGGCCAGGGGCTTTTTGACAATTTTACCCATGTTTCATATCGATTGATGGTGCAAGAATTACTACAGAAACAACATGAAATTTCTGGAGCAATTGCATCAGATTAGACATCATGATTAGGTTGTAGTAAAAAAGTGGAAATATATCCATCATATACCCCGCACCCCGCGCAACCACCCCTCTTAGGGGATAAGTACCAAGCGGGCATGTTAATTGGGAAAAGCATGAAGGAGCCAGCATGAATGCCTTGTAGGGTTTGCATCACGTCTCACAATAGTACCAAGGTGCATTCTCTGCATAGGATGCACTCATTTGACAATGACACTGATATTTGTATTGATCATGACTGGTTCTAGAGCTTGTCGCTGAGGTCTGTAGCTTAATCATCAATATTTTGGATAACCTTGGGCTTCCCTGTTGCAGAGAAGCGCATCAATGCAAGCCCTTTTAGAAAAGATTTTTTCCAATAATAAAGTCTTGAAGAAAATAATTGATAGTTTGATGCCTGCAAAAAGGAATCATATGGTGTTGCGTTCAACCACAGCTAATCCGTTGCGGTCCCCACCACGCTTAAGAATAGTGTAACAAGAGGAGTGGATAGAGCTCACACTCGAGGCTGGGTCTTTTATAGAGTTCAAAAACACTTCCATCGTAATACTATTTTTCACTACTGAACACTATTTGTCACAAAAGGATAACTACGTTCACTATATCTTTTTTGAATGAGATTCAATGAACCAACATGCAGATGAGAAGAAAACTAAATTCAATGTTTCTTTCTTGAATGAAATTCATTGAATCAACATGCAGGGGCCACCCATGGGGTAAAGATCATTAATTAAGTATAACATTTAAAAATTCCAACATTTCCTTAATTCAGCTTTACCTTTTTTTCTTGGATGCGGGTAGGACATAAATGGATCTATATAATTCAGCCCGACTCCGTATCTATATTTGATTTTTATCAAATTTCTTTATACAGTGGTTTTTGATGACTATTTGCATCGTGTCAGTATCATCCATATCCAGCTAGTAACTAATACAAATACTAATTTTCACTCGATAAGTATTCGTATTCGTATTCGTTCGAATCTCCCATTCAATTACTTCCGGATACGGGTATATAATTCCTATATCTATTGTCGTACTCGATCGTTCTACATCCTGCAAGCAAACGCTTTGAGAATTAAACCGACCACCTCTTGCCTTTTTTTTTTCTTTTGTTAATTCCTATAAAAGATTCGCCATCTAGCAGCGTTTAAACTTAAACCCCAGCACTAATCACAACACGACAAAGCATTAAACTATCCATCGCCCATAGATAAAGACCTTATTATTTTGTATAGCATCGTCAGTATTAATTCATCTCTTTTCCCCCCTTTCTCTCTCTGCTGACACAATCAGCGAAAATTAGGGATCGATGTCTCCACAAATCTCCCCAAAACCCTAGAAATCGATCATTCAGATCTTGCAGCAGTCAATCAATGGATCCTCGGCACATCAACAGATCGATGAGCTTCGGCATCTCCGACATCGCCCTCGAGCGCGTGATGAGCTTCATCGAGGACTCGTCTGATCGCGACGCCATCTCCCTCGTCTCCAAAAAATGGTACCAGATCGATGCCCTCACCCGCAAGCACGTCACCATCGCCCTCTGCTACGCGGCGAGCCCCGACCGCCTCCGGCGGCGGTTCCATAGGCTCGAGTCGCTGAAGCTCAAGGGGAAACCCAGGGCCTCGATGTTCAACAACATTATACCTGATGACTGGGGAGGCTACGCTGGACCTTGGGTTAGGGAGATCGCCGATACGTTCCTGTGCCTGAAGGCGATTCATTTTAGGAGGATGATCGTGAAGGACGATGATATTAGGGTTTTGGTGAGGGGACGGGGGCATATGCTTCAGGCTCTGAAGTTGGATAAGTGCACGGGGTTTTCGACCGATGCGCTCCTTCTTATTGCTCGTTCTTGCAGGTATTGAATGGAAATTTTATTTGATTGGATTCAGCTTTTGGTGTCGTTTACTTTGTGTTTTGCAGTTGTTTTAGTGTGAATCATGCTAGTGGAAAAATATCAAGCAATATATTGTAATTAATCGGTTTTCAATCCACAGCCGATACAACGAGAAGGCGGCTGTTATTTATTGAAGTAATTGTTGTTCTTGATTATGAGGTGCATAGCACGAACAGCAAGGAAATCAGATGTATTACTTGGAATTCACAAACGGCGATCGGTGTAAGATATGAGTGGAGTGATTAGAATTATCAAAATAATTGCATAATGAAAATACAGGTCAGGTCAAAATTCAATTAATTGAGTATCAAGACATAGTATCTTGTTCCAGTACATGATGAAGTGATGAAAAATCTCCAATTGCAATGCAACTAATTGCTGTATTTAAGGAGATTTGATCTAAGAAAGCAGTTTGGCTATTAGGATTAGCAATACGAAGGCCTTCCGAATAGGAATTTAGCTCTTGATTCTTGAATGCAGTTAATCGAAATTTATTCACTGCCTACCCGCAATGTGATCAAAGTTTGTTGGTTTAGCTGCTTGATTTTGATTGACAAGTTTGTGAAGCAAAATAATCTTTAGCATATATTTATGTATGTTTTATAATACTATCCCTACCTTCTGTACTCCAAAGACATCAAGGGACATCTGAGAATTGCTTTGCTGGACTGATAATTTTATTTATTGTTGGTAATGTAATCTTGATTGTTCTTGAGCAGGAAAATAGCATATTTTTATTCTAAGAAATTCGTAATACTGGTTTCGTGAAGTATTTCTTGCTCTGCCTCACAAATTTCTTAATGTACTAATTCCCAGGTGCCTGAAAACATTATTCCTGGAAGAAAGTGCCATTTCTGAGAAGGAAGGAAATTGGCTTCATGAGCTTGCCACTAATAATTCAGTTCTTGAGACTTTAAACTTTTACATGACTGAGCTTGGAGTCTCGTGGCAAGACTTAGAGTTAATTGCTAGAAACTGCAAGTCGTTGATTTCCTTGAAAATTTCTGACTGTGATATCTCCCATCTAGTTGGGTTTTTTCAAGCGGCAACATCACTAGAAGAATTTGGTGGGGGTTCATTTGATGATCAAGTAGGAGAAATCAACAAATATGAGAAGACTTGCTTTCCTTCTAGGCTATGCCGCTTGGGTCTGAGCTTTATGGGAACAAATGAGATGCAAACCATATTTCCATTTGCGGCATCACTGAAGAAACTCGACCTGCAGTATACATTTCTGAGTACCGAGGATCATTGTCAGTTGATTCAACGGTGTCCTAATCTGGAAATTCTTGAGGTATCACTTAAGTTTACTTTGTACTTTACTGTAATTAAGTATACTAGCATAGATGCCTGTGTTTAGACATGAATCTAATTTTCTTTTTCTGGGTTCTCCTTTTTCCCTTTTCCCCTCTTTTCATAGATTGCTTGCGTTCAAGCTTTGAGAACCACAAATAAGCATTAAAGCATGCAACGGGAACAAACAAACGTACTGCAAATCACAACACATCTTGAACTTGGACTCTACAAAAATAAAACCCGCATCGTTTGGTATTTTTATTTTTATTTTTGGCCAAGGGGTGGGGGGGCTCTAGGCCCATGGAAACTGTGTCCACATAATTGGTTTAAAATCCTTCCTTGCCACCGTAAATAGGGGGTTTCGAACCCAAGACCTCCCATCAAGTGGGGGGGTGTCATTGCCGTTCGAGCAAAGGCTCTTTGGCCATTGTTTACGATTTGATCTAAATATGAATGTATAGGTAGCAAAGTTGTCAAATCATGATATGTATAGTGTATCAATTCCCTTAAGTATCGTATCACGTATTGTATCGTATCATTTTTCGTAAGGTATTTTTTCTCTTGTGCTATAATTGAATACACAACTATGAATATCATAAAATGGAATCAAGTTTTCAAATAAAGAAATATGCAGGTAAATCTAAATTAAAAGTTATGACTTCGGATATATGCAAAATATAAATTTTATTAACTCAAGTGAAGAATAATCAGCATGATACCAAAATATTCAACAACATGATATAAACATGAATTTTATGTCTCATGAATAATACATTCAACTAGGTATATAAAGCATCTTGAGCCACAGTTTAAATTTAAGACGGTGAAATTTAAGAAAAAGGGATTTTTGCTAAAAAGCCCACTCATATTTTGCTAATTACTAAAAAGACCCTCCATTATTCGTATTTACTTAAAAGACTCACATACGTTTAAATTGCACTAAGAAAAACCTCACTAGTTTTCCATCAAAAGTTAGAGTCTCATTGGGAAGATAGAGTTGGAACATATGTTTGAGTTGTTTGCTTACCTTCTAGATATTTAGGTAGATATTTCTCTCATAAAAAAAATTCCACATTCTCGCTTAGTTGAAAATTAGGATTTATCACAACTAAAGAATCACTCTCTCGAAACTTACAATTGAAAGGACAACGACACCCGACAAGCTTGTTAATGGAGAAGGATAAGAATGAGCCGGTTTACATGATCAATTTGAGAGATCTTTGATCGAAACCTTAACCCTAAATCCTATTTGGTGGAAAATTTAGGAATTTTGGAAAAAGAAGAGGGGTTGTGAAGGTTTTAAAACCTTAACCTGATACTCATCGTTAGCGTCCTAGCCGAGTAATGGAAGATACAAAAAAAATCTCTTTTTTTGCTTGTTAAGGGGCTTTTTAGTGCAATTTAAATATATGGGGGTCTTTTAAGTAAATACTAAGTATGGGGGCTTTTTAGTAATAAGCCTAAAAAATTACACTGGGATAGAGAGAAAAGTTCTTACATAGGATACCGTGTTTATAGATAAGCAAATCCTTTACCGACAATTAAAACCCAGTAGATGATACATCAATATGACTATACCGCATATCAATGATGTGTACCGCACCATACTGTATCGTATGATACAGTAGTTGTATCGTATATGATACTTGAAGGATCTAATACACAACTGCGATACATTTTGGATAGCGCTTCATAAGATATTGATAACACTGATAATCAGAGTAGCCGCATACATTAGGGATAGAATAAAGTAACCAACCCTAGGCCATAGGCCTGACTGGCTCATCTTCTATGCCCGTTCCAGCGGTTGTGGGTCCTCGACCGGTCTCAAATCCGACCTGATATTTGTCCACATGGTCGGGCTGATTATATTGGGCTGAGTTCTCGGCCCAATAGCTGACAAGGCAAATTGAATGTTGATTATGAAGCTTTGTCAAGGGTTTGGATTAATCTTTGAAACCGGGAGGAGAAGAAGTTAAAAGAAACTAAAAATGGTTTTTAAGAATAATTTAACAAAGAGGTTGAAGACACGACATATGAGAAGAGGGTTCAATTGCCACAACTCTCACCATCTAATTTTGAGCAGAGACTAATGCAAATAAAATTTCAAAATAATTTAGAAGTTATCGAGTTTATACATCTTATTATGGAAGAATTAAGTAGGTATCTACAGATATGAAGAAATTTCAGAGGACATATGAAAATTTTATAATGTGATACATTTTTCTAACTTGTACATTCTCTTGACCATTGCCTGGTTTAAATTTCTATTACAGGTGAGGAACGTAATTGGAGACCGAGGATTAGAAGTAGTTTCCCAAACCTGCAGAAAACTCAAAAGACTAAGAATAGAGCGGGGCGAGGATGAACAAGGCCTAGAAGACGAACAAGGAACAGTTTCACACAGGGGCCTCTCTGCGATCGCTCAAGGCTGTCCCGAACTACAATATCTAGCAGTTTACGCTTCAGATATCACAAACTCTGCTCTCGAATCCATCGGAACCCACAGCAAAAACCTCTGCGATTTCAGGCTTGTGCTCCTTGACCAGAAAGAGCATATTACAGAACTGCCCCTTGATAACGGCGTCCGCGCTCTTCTACAAGGCTGCGCCAATTTGAGAAGGTTTGCTCTTTATCTTCGACCTGGTGGGCTTACAGACGTCGGCCTTGGTTACCTCGGCGAGTACAGCACTAATGTCCGATGGATGCTTTTAGGTAAGGATGTAAACATATACTAATAGTATGAACAGACTCCGTATCTGTATTCGATTTTCATTACATACGGATAGCGATTTTTACGTCCAATGAGTAACCGTTTTTTAATTCGCGGATGCCGATACCCACTAGTTAGTGGATACAAATATGGTAACGCTTATATTCATTCTGTATATGATCCGTAAATTTCTAACAGGAGCCATGATTGCAATTTTTTTTACTAAGTAAATAGTTGGCAAGTTATTTTTATCTATATCTAAACACTGCGAAGAATTTCTTTTCTCAGAATGTACAACGCTCGGTCATGACGGAAAACTCGATTTATACTAAAGTGAATATGGTTAAGAGTTAATTAGTTTGTGAGGTCATAACAAAATTTGTGCTCTTCAAATCCAAAAGCAAGGGTGATAAAATATAGGTGTGACAAGTCTAATATAATAATGCTTGATTTTAGCGGATATAGTTTTTTCCAATATCTATTTATGTATGTATCTGGTTTTTATCATAGATACGGATAACAATTTTCATTTCCGATGGTTCCATTAAAAACTACCAGATATGAACATTACCCATGAATTTGCTCCCTATCTAATCCGTTTATCTCCTTGTATTTAGGTCACGTGGGCGAATCTGATTTTGGGCTTTTACAGTTCTCGAGAGGTTGCCCTAAAATGCAGAAGCTCGAGCTGAGAGGTTGCTTTTTCAGCGAGCGGGCTTTGGCTCTCGCGGCCCTACAGTTCGCTTCATTGAGATACTTGTGGGTGCAGGGTTACACTGCGTCAATAGATGGTAATGAACTTATGGTGATGGTGCGCCCTTTTTGGAACATTGAGTTTATTCCACCGAGACGAGTGTTTCGTGTTGAGAACAGTGGCGAGCAAGTTGTAGTTGAAGAGGAGCATCCAGCACAGATGCTGGCATATTATTCGCTTGCGGGACCGAGAACAGATTGTCCTGATACGGTGATTCCCTTAAACTTCTGTATGAGTGTGTAGATACTGAGCCCTGGCGCTTTTATCTATTTTTTTTCCTTTGCAACTCATATGAACTTGTATATATAGAGTTTTCTGAGGTGCTGTGTAATAAGATAAGATGTATTTGAGTTTGTATGAGCAGAAATTTTGGGTTTGATTACTTGGTCAATTTTCCCCATGTGGTAGCAGCTTCTGATAAATGATTGATTTTCTAAATATTTGTACCATATTGGAACAACTTTTAATTCAGAAGCATATGTTACTGTCATTCTGCTGCAAAAAGCAAAAACAATGGAAACCAAGCTACGATGATTGAGCTTCAGTTTGGTTATTAATGGCACTTGTGCATGCAGAATTAAGTATTTGAAGCTCCGTAACATCAACAGGTAGACTATGATGCATCAGATTTTTTCCCAACCACATACCGTATCACTGATACTCAAAAATCTTACCATACCTATTAGAAGCTCATATTAACCGAGCAAAGAACAATGAAAGATGAATACTCAAAAATCTTACCATTCCTATTAGAAGCTCAGAAAACGCATTATGACTTTGATCTTATTGTGATCAATGGGTTGAATTCAGAGAATACCATATGAAATATTAGGTAAGTAATTAAATTTTGTTGACCATGAGTCGATGGAATGAAATGGATCAAAAGCAATGAAAATACAGAAGATGTAGAGAAAGAAAAGTGAGCATTTTGGGTTTGTTTTAGACGTGGAAAGAGTAATGTTGAATAGGAGGGTTCTTTTTGTAATTATCTAATCATGGTCTTCTCTAACTCAAGGTCTTGCCTAGTCGCTTAAATAGAGAGCTGTATTTAGTTAAGGACAACGTGTTTGGTTTTTTTTTTCTTTAGTAAAAGAAAAACGAGGCTGTAGCGGCTGAAAGGTTGTAGCGGATGGCATGATTTCACTGTTTAAATTGCTATCATGTATGTATATGATTGGCATCAACCTACTCGGTACTAGAGCTGTCACGGTTCCGATTTCACTGGAACCGGAAAACGAACCGTTAAGGACATGGTTCCTCAAATTGGAACCGGAACTTTACTTGGTTTGACCGGTTCCGGTTCCGGTTCCATCATAATTTTTGGATCCGTCGGGTCTACGGTTCCAGTTTGACAAAAACTAGAACCGAACCATTCATTATTGGTGCGGTCTGGTTCCATACGATTCTGGTCCGGTTTGGATTTATTTACAAACTTGATCAAGCCCGATAAGTTGACTCAATTTTGCATGATCTCATATTTTTATTAAAAATATAACATTTCAGAAAATAGAAAATAATATTTTTGGAATTTAAATAATAAAATAATAAATTTTACGGATATTATACGAATATATATTTGAGTTTTCGAAGAATGGTACGGTTATATACCTATATTTTTGGAAAATAATTAGGGATTAAAATGATTTATCATTTATGAAAGCATTCATTTGATTTGGGTTTTTTATAAATTAATATATAATTTTATACATACAAGTTTAACGTTAAATTTGATTAATATTTTCCTAACTATAAATTAAACCAAGTTCATTTTGTTAGCTATGTTTAGTGTGCATGACATATTGTGACATGTGACATTTCATTTTTTTGTGATATTTGGTTTTACATTTTCAAAATAAGAAATGAAAATAGAAAAGAAAAGAAAATGAAAAAAGAAAAAAAGAAAAGAGGGGTGACAAAGAGGCATGGGCAAGTGAGAGAATGAGAGCGGAGATATGGTTGCAACCATACACATTTTCTCCACCTCATTTCTTCATCTCCTTTATCTTCTTCGTCTCCACCCTCCACCATCCTCACTGCCACCATGAAATCACCCCCAAATCTTACTCAAAACCTCACAAACACTTCACAAAAAATGTTTCTCACCTCATCCTATACATCATGGTGGGATCAAATTTGAGTTTTGAGCTTCTTTGATCATCTAGAAATTTTATTGAGTTGCTTTTACAAAGTAATATTCTCATCTTAAACCAAGTCTTTAAGTTTCCTAACCTCGTATATTAGTTAGAGTTTGTTTTAAGGCTTTTAGTGTAGGTTTTGAAAACTTAAGTTTTCAAATATGAGTTGTGGTGGATAATATGAGTAGTAGTGGTATAGTAGAAGCCTACTTAGTGACCATAACCTCTTTAAGTGATAGATAAAGACATGTTAGTGCAAATAACCTTGGATTAGACGAGCTTAAAATTTTCCGATATTGGTTTTTCATTGAATTTTGATATTCAAATGAAATCTGCTACTATTCGGGGACTCTGAAAATTAAATGGAGGATATTATGAGATGTGCATACTAGTAGGAAGCAACCGTAGAAGCCCAAGCCCAATCCATGAAGTTTTGGCCGCAAATAAATTCTTTTTGACCGCAATTTGCGGTTCAAGTTAGGATTTTGGGTGTGGTTTTTGTTCTATAGCTCACCCACTAGATAATTAGATCTATCATATATGCTGAAAAGTCTAATTTCACCTTAAAAAAAATCTGTAGTTGTTTTACTTGATTTCTGTCAATATTTTTGCGATATTTGAAAATTTGATTTTTGATATTTGAGTTTTGACTTGGTCGTTTGACGTTTGTACGTCGACGTCAGGGATTATTTTGTTGTTTTAGCACGCGTTGACCATAGGTTCTAATCTATGTGCGCTTCGCTCTTCGTATCGGTTTTCGATTTGGATTTTTATGTGATACGATATGCTTTGTATTGTAGGTACAAGCGCATGGACTTTCGAGATGGCGAAGGAAGGCAAGGCATCCGTCAGAATCGACTAGGGCGAGGTAAATTTAGGTAAGTAGATGTATATCTACGGGGGAAGTCGGGTGGATGGCGTATAACACTCCCGCAACCGTAATACTAGAATATTAGATATATAGTTATATATAGATATATTAGATGTGTATACCTAGCCTATATGGTTATTAAGATACTTTATGCGATAACAGTAAACTTAGTAGAAAGATATACCCTAGTACTGTTTCTTAGCCTATGAGCTATATCCACTTATGACGTATATAAATATATATATTTTGCAATACGATACGATAAAATGAGGATATGATCTGATATGATGACACGAGTCGATATGATTGGATATGATGATATGAGGCGATATTATATGATATGATATATGAGGACATGAGATGATATATGAGATGAGATGAGATGATGTACGTGACTATAGATCCGTACTATTGATTTGATGATATCGTACGATGGATATTCCGTACGTGATATGATGAGGATGGATCGCCGACTTATATATTGACTCGAGAAAAGCTTATTTAAATTCACACAATATATATTATGATATGTTTAGAGCCCTACCTATTTTCAAAACCAACGAATCGTTACGCACTTTTAAATGATAATTTCAAAGGACGCTATGACTTTTCAAATGATTTCTTTTTCAAAAAATATCGTAGCCCCCTATTTTCCTAAACAACGATTCGTACTATTTTAAAATATAATTGTATGGCTAACACGTAGTTGTGTATTACTTTTATACCGTCCGCGTTTACGATTTTTTATTCTGTTTACGCTCGCGTTACGATTTCTTATTTCTGCATACGCTGGCATTTCCTTCATTTACAATATATATACTACGTTCATACCCTTATCTTTATGTGACTTTCACAGTACCATTAGCGATGATGCACATGTTGCACGTACATATACTTGCCGGCTCACACACACATCATCGGTAATTGCCATGCTACGTACACATTAGAAATCTCTATATCACCGTATCACTTTATAACCTGTTAGCATTTTAGTTATTGATTAGTACACAGTACCCCATATTATTGTAGATACTGTACTTTCTTTACCTTACTACACGACACGCTCACATGACACACTTGCTATGCATTACAGTGTTGTTCTATGCCTATACCTATTATTTCATTACTGCCATACTTTTATGAGATTCTGTTTTCATGAGATTTCTGGATTTGAGAAGCCGCGGATATTATTTAAAAACTTGTGATTGTTTTAAAGACGCGGTTTCTCTTGATATGATATTTCGACGTCCACCATGAGATTTCTCGGTTCTGAGCTATGATACTACTCGATTCGAAGAGTGAGGAGTCACCATCTACGGGTATATGGTGGACCCGGTACGGTACACCGGGACAAGAAGATCGTATAGAAAGGCGTTGAGCCTGGCAGGGGAACACTACCGACCGGTGACAGTACTGGACTCGGCGGATATCCGGAGGATACTGACCGGAGTGATATGAGACAGATGGATATGATGACCGATCTGATGAGACGGTGCCTGAGATATAAGGGTCGATCCGATGAGACGGCGCCTGAGATATGAGGATTTACGTGTCGATGCTGGACACGGGATTTATGATGATTTCGAGTGTCAATGCTGGGCACTCGGGATTTTATGATGATTTCGAGCGTCGTTGATGGACACTCCTAGGATGATATGTATATACACACACGATATGGATGACTTAGTATCACATATTGACACAGGCATTGTATTATATTATTATACATTTGTATACACGATCACCTTAATGCTACACGGTATGATACATTATATTACTGTATGACCTAGGAGATCGTCATACATTCGATTTCTACATGATAATGTCTTCTACTCACGAGTTGAAAACTCACTCTCGTTGTGCCATAGTTTTCTTGCAGGATCGACCGCTCAAATCAGCAGCGGCTTACTGGCACATTGCTTCTTCCGGGTGATTTGCATTGGTAGGTGGGTTACAGTACAGAGCGTAACCACCATTGTATACTTTATATTCATTGTATCTAGTTAAAAACTCTATCAACCAGACTATGTATATTTGGTAGACCTAGAGACCGGTTTGTATATTCTTTGGATTTAGAGTCGAGACTTGCATATATATATTCTTTATATTGGATTGGATGATGTTTTTGGTTTTCTTTATTCTTTTCTGTGATTGATCTTCGCCTTGGGCGTTATATATTTTACCCGCGTGGTTGTGTTTCTGCTCATTGGCGCAGAGCTAGCTCTCGCTTGGGGATGCCTATATTATTATTGATTATATTCTTGTTTTGATCAAAATTTACAAAGGAGGTGCTACCCAAATTTTAACTGACGAAAATGTTTTCAAATTATAATATATAATCCACTTGCATTTCAAACAAACTTTATATATACTTTAAAAGAAAGAACTTGATTTCATTATACCTTTATTTCAAAACTTCACCTCCATTATTTTCCTAAAAAGTTTATATTTCTGGGTTTTCGGCTTACTTGGGTTACGGTGGGGTCCAATAGACTTCAAGTGATTCAAGTGCCGGTCACGTGCCATTTCCTGGTCGTGACAAAAAAGCATGAATATGGCATGTGTTGGCTATAGTGCTCTCAAGTCAATTATTGTAATCGCAGGCACGCGATTGTGATCATTGAGGGAGGACCTATATAGGTAGAACCGTCTTACTCAAAATGATAGTATGCTATCTGGTTTGCCTTTATCATACATGCATTAAGTGGTATTACAGATCACTATTACATGTTGATAGAGCTTATAGGATTCTTGCTTGACTACCGGCATTATGATGGCGATCATATACGTGGGAGCTGGGTGGTCTATAAGCACATCCTTAAATGTCCCTAGTCGAGGGAGTATCGAGAATGGGCATCGATACTCCGGAGTAGACTAGTGTATACTTATCGAGACCCCGACGAGGGGCGGTGGCTGGTCTCACAAGCCATTGGTGTCAGTTAATCACCTAAGATAGTATACATGTACTCACTGGGTTATGAGTACACTGGACAGACTCGCCGGGAACATGCTAGATGGTATTATACCTATTGTCAGATAGCAGTTCCCAGGTGACATGTATACATGGTAGTCTGTCAACCTGAGATCGTCATTTGTCTCGTATGAGTTCCCACTGTGCTTTAATTACTACCCTACCACGGCTCAAATGAGTCGTGCAAATAGGTTTTAGTTGGGTACAGTCCCGAGCCACATGGAGACAGTGAGCAGATCGTCGGGGATTCGTCTCTCCCGGTATTGGAGGTTGATGTCGCGTAGTACACGGGTGGCCATCACCAGAAATCCTTGGCCAAGGTAGTCGAGAATTACTGATTTGAATCAGTAGTTTCTCAGTGGGTGATGGGTTTCATACCGACACGGAATATCGCGTTATTAGGGGTCTGACTTTATCCACCCCCTAAACTCGATATGCGATACTCTTAGATGAACAGACCGGCCTGTATGGAGATTTTTACGGACAGGCTCAGTATGGATTCGGATGAGTTTGCTCGTCGGCCTTCCTTTCGCTCAATACCTGGGTAGCCGTTACATACAGCTAGTGCCGCTGACGTATTTATGGTTAAACCCACTGCCAGCGTATTGACGAGTCTTTAGAATCTCACACAGAGGGTTTCCCTGGTTCTGGAAAAATGATGCAATTGCCGTATTGGATATGTGCAGGGTTCCGATCGAATGAGTGTACTAGTTACCCGGACTTTCGATCGGATAATTGATAATACTAGTCGGCTCAGTTTTGAGCCGGATTATTAAATCAGGTATTGATTTAATAATTTACGTATATGTATTTCGATATGTATATTCTAGTATTATGTTCTTTGTGTTATTCTATCTCTTCGGGTATTCGTATTTCGGTACGAATACAGGTATGTATATACAGTAGAGTGTAATCCATATTTGTATAGATAAAATTCTAGATGGTGGACACCTCATTTAGTTTTTATCCATTTATTTTAAATGGGAAATGAGGTGGAAATAAAGAGAGGGAAGTATGGTGAGAGCCATGCTTGCATAGTGTTGCACAAATGAATTGTTAATTCATTTGTGCAAACTATTCAAGCATGGGCTTGATTTTATATTGAAAAATTTGGTTTTACAAAATCTAGCTTCTCATTTTCTCTCTCTATTGATGGCTTATTATTTTTGAGAGATGAGTTTTCTTCTCACCATCATGTTTCACTCCCTCTCCAGTTTTCATGAGTTCCTCAACCTTCATTCTAAAACCTCCTATTTATAATCTCATGAGTTGAGAATCAAGAGAGCAGGTGAAATAGATAAACACTTGGATCCACTCACTACATCCTAAACACTCTAAATTAGTAACCTAGAGTCCTTAGTTGCTTCACTTGATCATTGGTGTGGAGCTAGAGCCAAGATCTACATCCCTCGGGTGGATCATCTTCGACGGAGGAAGACCGGCGGCCAAGTTCAGTCGAGGACGCTTCAAGGAGCTAAGGAAGGTGGTAGAAGACCGAAGGACATGGTTCATTAGGTATAACACTCTATCAAAGTAGTTATACACTTTTAGATTGCTAGTTTCATATTTGGATTCGATTCTAGGTAATTGTTTCTAGCTCCAAGTTTTCTAAACGCCAAACTTTTTTGTTCCGCAATCGGCCACAGTAGATGGCCAGGGCGCTAGAAATCCTAACATTGTATCAGAGCCACCCAAACATTAGAAACTAGTAGTAGACGATGCATTAGTTTCAAAACCTAAAAACTCCGATTTCGAAACCCACTCTCTGTTCTGAAAATTTTTTGATCTCTGAAAATTTTTTAAACAAGTGCAGAGACTTAGTTTAGACATGAGTATGACACAGAATGAAAACGAGGCAATTCCATGCAAACTTGGCCGGCCACATCCTTGAAAAAACCGGCCTCACCTTTTCACTATTCACTTCGAGGCCTCATTTTCATCCAGTGTCTAGGGTTTTGTGAAATGGTGTTTTTGGTCTTGTTTGTTTTCCCCAGATTTCACTTAGTGTCGTCTTTGCTTTGGGGGGAACTTAGAAAGTTTCAAAACTTGAAATTTTGCATCGTTGAAATCTGTGATATGGTGTATGTGTTTTTCAAACATCGTCTATTTGTTATATGTCGTTTAGACGGGGTTGCATATACTTGCTTATACTGTTGTGATGTTGATATCTGTGATGGCTATGTTCGGATTGTCGTGTGGGATATCCTCTTGTGCAATGGTAGTTGTACAGTTTAGATTCATTTGTATATTCGTTATTGCGGGGCGAGCGTCCGACGTGTGGACTGCCGTCAGTTTGTATATTTTTTTATTGGGGCACGACCGGGTTGAGGTCGATGTCGCTATTGTATATATATTTTTCTTTTCTGTACTAGGATTACCCCGCGGTGGAGTGCTCGAGTAGCCGGGTTCTAGAGGGCAACGGGCCCGCATATCATGGCGTTGAGACGGAGGGGGGCCTTACTCTAGAATTGGCGGGCTATTCGCCGCACTCGTAGGGGGTATAAGATGACCCACGGAGGGGCGCTCAAGTTACCGGATCCCGTGAAGTGCTGGGCGGCCCATTCACTTTGTTGATTGGGGTTGCCTCACTTCTGGGATTGACGGGTAACTTTCCACGCTAGTAGGTGTCTAGGTTTTTCATTGCACAGGCTATCCACACGACCAGGGAACATCGGGTTTCATTTGCGGCTCAAAAGAAACCCGGGGCTCCTAAATTATCCGTTATTCAGTGTTGCTTATCACTTTTCTGTGATGTTGCTTATATCATGTATAGGACGAATGTTATATATATATTTATGTATATACTAGTAGATGTTGTATATGTTTTGCATCCACGCTAGTCCAACCCCCGCTCTGCTGTTAGTTAAGTAACCTAACGGTGCATGACGGGGCTCCATGGCGAATGCGGATGGCATATACGTACATTTTATTTTCGTTCCTTTTTCTGGTGTGATATGGATTAATTGATGGGACTGCGTTAACTTTGATTAACGCAAGGAAAAACAAACCTAAATGATGTTGTTGGAACCAATTTTGAAAACTGTTATTACAAACGTTTCTTTTTGCTTTGCACGGCGGTATTCGGTTATAAATATCCAGCACTTCATTCGACGAGGCAAGGGCCGAGATCCCTTTATCGGGAGTGACCTCTTGGGCAAAAGTTTACGTCGTTGTAATAACTTCACTATAGTCGATTCTTTTGCTTTGCATCGTGGTATTTAGTTAGGAATATCCTGCACCTCATTCGATGAGGAAAGAGCCGAGATCCCTTCACAGGGAGTGACCTCTTTAGCAAAAGTTTGAGCCACTATAGATTTGTAAAAACCACTCGAGTTCTTTCAACGATATCAAGTTCATTACGTTAAAGGTTTTTCGCCAAAGACCAGCCGTAGCCCTCCGTCGTTTCGAATAAGTAGCATATAGTATTCATGCGGTGTTTGTTGGCCAAAGTCAAGGTATCGTGAATGGTAGCTGTGTGTTGCTTATCCGTAGCATAAATAAATGCATTGGCTTAGGACAGTCATACCACTTTGTTGGCCAAAGTCAAGGATGTGTGCGGGTGGGTCTAAATCAATCTGGATAATGACGGGTAGAACTTGACTCGCATGTTATGATTTGTTGGCAAAAGTCAAGGTCATAAGTGCTTGGGGCAAAAACCACATCGGGAGTTTCAAATATACAGGAAACTTGCCAGGCATCCGTATACCTTCTGTAATATGGTGACTTGAGTGGCTTCCATCAAGTTATCATGCGATGATACTTGGATCCCGATTCCAACTGATGAGTAGGTGTTACTCCTCGGATGATTTTCAGATGATCACGACTAATTCTCCTTTTAGGATTTGAAGGAGAATTCGAGGAAACAGTGGGAGCTATCCTGATTAGATAAAGTGATTAACCAATCTAATTTAGATTAGAGTGCACATTGAGTGTTTCTTTTCTCTCTCTTTGGTAGCGACCATGACCTGACCCTAAACTAAAACTCATGAACCAAGTTAACCGAACCTTCTTAAAAAGCTTTGGGTTTTGGATTGTCATTAAGTCGCATATATCCTTGCCGCTCCTATTTTCCCTCTGCATTTCTCCATAACACTCCGTATCACTACGAAGATCCACATTTCTTGGATATTCCATCGTATAGTTACATACGAACTCGAAAAAACTTGTTTCAATTCGAGGATTGATTCCGGTTCTGGAGAAATTGAATAGGATTGTTCGGTTGTCTTTTCTCTTTACCTTCTCTCAGGTTGCAAGGGCTCCTAGTATTAGGAGAGTAAACTTATTGCGCTTATTGGATAGTCTTCTTCCAAACCTTAAGTAGGTGCCGAAGGTCAGGGAAAGAAGAAAACCAATTAGCCTGAGTGTGGTGTACAGAAGGTAATAAGTAAAGACATAGAAAGGGATTAGGGTAAGAGCAAAAGAAATTGCGACTACTATCATTCACGACGAAGCCGCGTATACCCCTGCCACTCCTACTTACCCTTTGCATTTCTCCAGAACATTCCGTATAACTACGAAGATCCATATTGATTTGGTATGTCATTGTATAGTTACATACGAACTCGAAGGAACTTATTCCAGTTCGAGAATGGATTCTGGTTCTGGAGAAATAGAATAAGGATTATTCAGTTGTCTTTTCTCTTTACCTTCTCTCAGGTTGCGAGGGGCCGAGGGCTCCTGGTATTAGGAGAGTACACCTATTATGCTCATTATATAGTCTTCTTTCAAACCATAGGTAGGTGTCGAAAGGTAGGGAAGGAAGAAAATCAATTAGCTTAAGTGTGGTGTACAGAAGGTAATAAGTAAAGACATATAAAAGGATTGGAGTGAGGACAAGGAAATATACGGTTACTGTCATGAATCTGAATAGTGGAAGATGCATTACTAGGAATACTCGGCCACCCCTTCAAAACATTTTCATATTTCAGTTTTTCTGTGCGGTGTTAATTGAAAAATGTTTTCCCAATAAGATTCTGACTCCAGGGTATGTATTTACCAGACTTGATTCTTACATCTGTATGGCATTACAGATGGTGAGTGGGAGTGAGATATTGGGAAATTGGATGGTTAGATCCTCTATATATTGGAATTCTTTATAATTGGTGATATTTGAGAACATCGCCTGGGTTTTGTCTGACGGCAAATATTTGGTTTTGAATATCCGTCGTTATGCACCAATTTCAAACTGATATATCTGTACGTTTATTTTATAAAGTGAGATATAACTTTTTGAAATCATGTTTATGACATTTACTTGTATCAGTTGATGGTTAGGTAAAGGTGCATTCAACAACGGTGTAATTCTTCTTAACCATGGCGCAGTTTTCAACCTGCGACGTACAAGATTTGAGTTATTGAACTCAGAGGACTTATACAGAGTATTGTATGTTGTCCGATATCCGTTACGACAAAGGGGTTGGTACTCGTACTATATTCTGTTTACTCATGACTTCTCTAGTTTTAGACAAGTACTTCGTTGAAATACAAGGTCCAGATTTTGAGAAGATATAGGTATAAGAATAAAGTAGAGAACCATATGTTGCAAGTATCAGGATTCTTTAAGGTGATCGAAGATGTAGATACTTGTGTTTGGTATTCTGTTGTAAGTAATAGTTTTGAGAACTTGCTTCTTTTTCACGTTACTCATGTGTGGGTACATTCCTTGATGAGTAATGCTGCTTGGCCTCTTTCTATTTAGTTAATATGCACTGGGAACGGCTGCATGTATTTTGACTCTGGTTCCAATTAAATTAGTGCCTTTGTTTCTATATTGGATATATAGAATAGATTCATATTTTAACGATGTTAAGGTATATGGAGTTGTTTGGCTTATGCTTAAAACCAGAATCTGAATAAACCCAAGGCACATTTCAGTAATGGCAGTTTGTGGGTTATCCCGGGCATTGACGAGAGTTAACATTCTACCATTTTGGAAGATCAATAGTTATATTGTTCTTGACTCGCCACTAGTTTTAGTAAAATGAATTCTTTTCAGAAAACATTAGTGGGAGTATGGTAGAACTGGAAGTGATTTCAGAACCACAAACGATTACTGAAAAATTTAGTAGAACCTAAAGATTCAATTGGATTCGACAATCCATTAGCCACTTCGCAGATTTGGTGGGTAACCTCAGCCACACGAGAGGTACTTCGGTCTCCTCAAAGACGGTGAAGGGAAGTTTTTGATTACCCAAACTTACTGCTGCTGCTGTTCTAGACTATGAGATCTGGCAGGAGGATGAGTATAACGTCGTTCTAAATTAGTTTTAGAAGTACACGTGTATATGACTCTGCCAGAGGGTGGTTGTAGTCAGTGGGAGCAATGGAAGTATAGTGGGCAAGTAGCTGTTAGGAATATGTATGCCCTAGAGGCCATTATTGTATGATATAGTGGATGCTTGGACACACACACACACACACATATATGACTTTCTTCCTCGACATGATAGTATACTATCTGGTTGCTCTTTATCTTAATATGTACACTTATATTATTATACTGTCTCTCTGATACATGTTGATAAAGCCCTTAGGATATTTGCTTGACTACCGGGACTATGATGTGGATCATACTACTGGGACTTGTGTAGTCCACAAGCACATCCTTTAATTGTTCCTAGTCGAGAGAGTATCGAGACAGGGCATCGACATTCCAAAGTAGACTAGTGTGTACGTTTCTTGACCCTGTATGGGGCGATGGTTGATCCCATAACCATTGGTGTTTGATATCAAAGATTGTACACATGTGCTCATTAGAGAATGGGTACACTGAACAGGACTCGCCGATGACTCCTAGTTGGTACTATACCTATCGTCAGATAGCAGTTCTCTGGTGACACTGGTACAGGTTAGTCTGTAGACCCGAGATCGTCATAGTGTCTTGTGTGGTTCCCACTGTGCTTTGATTTCCTCCCTACCACGGCTCAAAGGAGTCATGCAAACATTTGGATTTTGGATACAGTCCTGAGTTACGTGGAGGCAGTGAGCGATAGGAGGGGTTTCGTCTCTCCCGGTATTGGGAGTTGATGTTACGCTATGCTCGATTGGCTACAACAGTAAGTCCCTGGCCAGGGCTGATGAGATTTACTGGTAAAAGTTATCAGTAGTTTCTTGAACCGTTATAAGCCATACATCGGCATGACTTATCAAGTTACTGGGGTCTGACGATTCTACCCCTAGACTCGATATGCGACATATCAGATGAAAAGACCAGACTGTACGGTAAGTGTTACTTATAGGTTTCATGGGAGTTTGGACAAGCTTGCTTGTTGATCTTCTATTCGCTCAATAACTGGGTAGCTGTTACGTCCAGCTGGTACCGCTGGCGGCTTGTGGGTGACTGATGTGATCATCATCTACTACTGGCGTATTGACGAGTCTTTAGAGTCCCACACAGAAGTTTCCTAGTTCAAGTGAAACGAAGTAGGGCACATATGCCGATATGTGCGAGGGACCTGATTAAATACGAGCATGTGATATTGTATTCTAATCTGGCGATTATTTGATATCGGTTAGGTTATATGCGATATAACAAGATTATTGAATCAAGTGTTGATTTGATAATGTGATATACAGATAAATGATATTAGTCGGTTATATGTGATATAACCGGATTATTAAATCAAGTGTTGATTTAATAATTTGATATATATATATATTTATATTTGATATAATTATATGTTAACTAATATTATTGCTCAATAATTATTTTCTTAATATATATATTAATATATATATTTGATATGTGTGTGTGTTAGTTATATGAAGCATGGTTGATTTTCTATTTTATGAAAATAGAAAATGAGGTGGAAAATGGGGAGACTTTTGAGGAATGGGCAAAGCATGGCTTTTACCATTAGTTTATTACTCTTGACTCGCTATTCAAGTATGGTTACAATTTATTATTGCAATTTATTCCATACTTGAATAAGTGAGGTCAAGTGTGTAGTCATTCTACACTCATTCCTTCTTCACCCACTTGTGTTAGTTCATACCTTAGCCATTTTGAGCTCTTTCCAATTTTCCATATTCTTCTTCCTCTTCTACAAAACCCTAACACTTACATGTGATGTGAATCATAGGTTTTGAGATAAATCCTAGTGAGCTTAGAATCCCTACTTCTCCATCCTACACTAGATTAGCACTTTGGTGTAGTGTGTTTCCTTCACTAAAAATAGTTTAGTGAAGAGGTAACTTAGATTAGAGGAGCTTCGGGTGGATCATCTTCGGCACGAAGATTGTAAAGGAAGCTCGATCCAACTTCAAGTGGAGCCTAGTGGAGTCGCGTGGACTACTACACGGAGCTTTTGAAGAGAAGGATACGGTCTACAAAGGTTGTAGCATTCTTCTCTTAGTGTAAATCTTTTTATATATCATGCTAAACCCTAATTATCTAGTTTGATCCTAGGTTAGTCTAGCTTAGCACCCAAATTTTTTAAAGTTGCATGCTTGATGCCAGTTTTAACCTCATGGTGATGCTAGGGTAGACTTTCAGTAGCTTATGTCTATTTATAGACTAAAGCAGGTATAGCGGAGATAGATCATCTATTTTTGATGTGACAGTCATAGAGTTTAACTTCATCAGAATAACAGATGGACCTGATAAGGAGGTAGTAGGGAGTGATGTCCTGGTATTTGGATGACATATACTTAATAGGAAGAGATTTTCCTATACTACGATCGGTTATACTGTGGTTGTCATAAGGTGGTTTCTCCACATAGGATATGGATAAAAAATCAGGGATTCTGGTCGCTAGATCTGTGATTTTAGATCTAGATTTGGGAAGAGTGTCCAATTCGGGTAATTGACACTATTCTAAAGTGTTTTAGAATGGACGACTATTGGCGTGGTGGTGGTGTAGCCGCAGGTGATGGAGTCATCCTCTTTAAAGAGATGTCTTTTAGACTGATGAGGAGAGGGATTTGTATGATTGACATATCACTTGCTTAGACAATTGAGTCAATCATGAAATGTCAAGTACCACACCAGATATTGTTTTTGCACTGGCTGCAATAAACATATATTAACCCAATTCTAGAGAAACATTGGGAAGCAGTTATGAACATAAGTGGATGTTCTTGGTATATGGTAACGGCAGCCTCCTTTAGGAGGCGGTTATCATTTCAGGCTTCCAAAGTGACCTGGATGACAGAGTGGCTGTTAGAGTTATAGTTTTCCCTCTTTTGAGGGGCAGTATATTGGACGGGTGCTCCAAGCGGATACTGTGGAAGACATGGCGCAGGATACTGATTAAATTCAGTGGATGATACAGTCTAAGAAGTTTGTTAGATTTGGAGTTCATTTGTGAACTGGGTCCCATCAGATATCCAGACAAATTCTAAGACAGGTATTGCTCATTTCGGGAGATAGTCTTTCTCCGCGAATTTGAGATATAGAGAGATAAAGATAGAAACATTGGAGCGGATCCACTCATTGAGGCTATTTCTCGAACGCAATAGTTTCACAAGCGGGCTTTGTGAGACCGATTAGTAGAGAAGTTGGGTGTTCGGTATCACACGGGCTGTAAGTATGCGACACCGCAATAATTAGCCTTAAGTGCAAGTGGGAGATTGTTGGCTATAGTGCCCTCAAGTCAATTATTGTAATCGCAGGCACGCAATTGTGATGATTGAGAGAAGACCTATACAGGTAGTACCGTCTTACTCAAAATGATAGTATGCTATCTGGTTTGCCTTTATCATCATGTATATGCATTATGTGGTATTACAGATCACTATTATATGTTGATAGAGCCCATAGAATTCTTGCTTGACTACCAGCATTATGATGACGATCATATATATGGGAGCTGGGTGGTCTATAAGCACATCTTTAAATGTCCCTAGTCGAGAGAGTATCGAGACTGGGCATCGATATTCCAGAGTAGACTAGTGTATACTTATCAAGACCCCGACGAGAGGGGTGGCCGGTCTCACAAGCCATTGGTGTCAGTTAGTCACCTAAGATAGTATACATGTGCTCATTGGGTTATGAGTACACTGGACGGACTCGCCGGGAACATGCTAGATGGTATTATACCTATTGTCAGATAGCAGTTTCCAGGTGACATGTATACATGGTAGTCTGTCAACCTGAGATCGTCATTTGTCTCGTATGAGTTCCCACTGTGCTTTAATTACTACCCTACCACGGCTCAAAGAAGTCGTGCAAATATATTTTAGTTGGGTACAGTCCCGAGCCACATGGAGACAGTGAGTGGATCGTCGGGGATTCGTCTCTCCCGGTATTGGGGGTTGATGTTACGTAGTGCACGGGTGGCCATCACTAGAAATCCTTGGCCAAGGTAGTCGAGAATTGCTGATTTGGATCAGTAGTTTCTCAGTGGGTGATGGACTTCATACCGACACGAAATATCGCGTTATTAGGGGTTTGATTTTATCCACCCCTCTAGACTCGATATGCGATACTCTTAGAAGAACAGACCGGACTGTACGGAGATTGTCATGGACAGGCTCAATAGGGGTTCAGATTAGTTTGCTTGTCGGCCTTCCTTTCGCCCAATACCCGGGTAGCCGTTACGTACAGCTAGTGCCGCTGACGTGTTTGTGGTTAAACCCACTGCCAGCGTATTGACGAGTCTTTATAGTCCTATATAGAGGGTTTTCCTGGTTCTAGCGAAATGATGTAGTTGCCGTATTGGATACATGCAGGGTTCCAATCGAATGAGTGCACTAGTTATCCAGACTTTCGATCGGACAGTTGATAATACTAGCTGACTCGGGTTTGAGCCGGATTATTAAATCAGGTATTGATTTAATAATTTACGTATATGTATTTCGATATGTATATTCTAGTATTATGTTCTTTGGGTAAATTCTATCTCTTCGGGTATTCGTATTTCGGTACGAATACATGTATATATATACAATAGAGTGTAATCCGTATTTGTATAGATAACATTCTAGAAGGTGGACACCTCATTTAGTTTTTATTCATTTATTTTAAATGGGAAATGAGGTGAAAATAAAGAGGGGAGTATGGTGAGAGTCATGCTTGCATAGTGTTACACAAATTAATTGTTAATTCATTTGTGCAAACTATTCAAGCATGGGCTTGATTTTATATTAAAAGAATTTGTTTTACAAAACCTAGCTTCTCATTTTCTCTCTTTATTGATGGCTCATTATTTTTGAGAGATGAGTTTTCTTCTCACCATCATGCTTCACTCCCTCTCTAGTTTTCATGAGTTCCTCCACCTTCATTCTAAAACCTCCTCTCTACAATCTCATGAGTTGAGAATCAAGAGAGGAGGTGAGATAGATAAACACTTGGATTCACTCACTATATCCTAGGCACTTTAGATTAGCAACCTAGAGTCCCTAATTGCTTCACTTGATTATTGGTGTGGAGCTAGAACCAAGAGCTACATCCCTCGGGTGGATTATCTTCGACGGAGAAAGACCGGCGGCCAAGTTCAGTCGAGGACGTCAAGGAGCTAAGGAAGGTGGTAGAAGACCGAAGAACACGGTTCATTCGGTATAACACTCTATCACAATAGTTAGACACCTTTAGATTGCTGGTTTCATGTTTGGATTCGATTCTAGGTAATTGTTTCTAGCGCCAAGTTTTCTAAACGCCAAAATTTTTGTTCCGCAATCGGTCACGGTAGATGGCCAGGACGCTAGGAATCCCAACAGCATGGAAAAAGAGTGACTATATTGAATGAACAACAATAAAATTAAGGAATAAATTCATGCAACGGTGTAATTTCAAGCATCAATTTTATAATGCCACTTAGAGAGAGAGGAGAGGAGAGCAAAATCACACACTGAGCAAAATTACAAAGAGCGGGAAGTATATGTATAGGAGAACCGAAAATTGTAAAAGTTTTACACAGTTCTAAAACATTTGGAGCCACTATCATTTAAAAGAGAACAACAAACGTGCTGCATTTTACAAACCTATATGAACTCAAATAGTATACATCAACACCGAGACTGAAATCTACAAACTACAACCGTAGATTAACTTTCCACACATAAACAAGAAAAGCAGGACCAAATTATTACTTATTGTGGATGGCGGTGTGGGAATCGGGATTATGTTTTTTTTTAGTACAGACGGGTTGCGGTTCAGGTCTGGTTCGGTCCAGTCCGGATTGGGTCTAGAAAGTATGGAACCATCTAATAACTAATGATTGCGGTTCTGATTCACGTTCCGATTCAGATAAAAATATGGTAGATCCGGACCCGAACGGTTACTATGCACGGTTCTAAAATTAGAACCGGAACCAAACTGTTACTCTACGGTCCGGTCCGGTCCGGTTCTAAATGACACCTCTACTCTTTACTCATCAGAAAGATCGTCATAGTTAACTCACATACTGAAGACCGTGGTTTGCCTATATACAGATTTGAATTTTGAGAAACTGTTGCCAAACATTCGTAATTACAAGAACTAGAGTTTTGACTTTTTGATCATGGTTGCAAATTATTTAATGAATATATTGAGATAAAGAAAGATTGCATTGTCATCTTCTAGATGCTAGGTATCAATAAGCTAATCCATTGAAAGTAACGCTCAGTACTCTTTTCTCATTGTTACCTCCATCTTTCCTCAGAGCTCACAGACCAATCCGAACCCTAATGGCGAGCAAATCCTCACTATACAAAGATCCCAACGCCCCCATCGAAGCCAGGGTCCAAGACCTCCTCTCTCGCATGACCCTGGCCCAAAAGGCGGCCCAGATGGCCCAAATCGAGCGCGTCGTCGCCTCCCCCGCCTCCCTCGCCGGATTCGCCATCGGCAGTGTCCTCAGCTCCGGCGGCAGTGCGCCGAGGGATCGGGCGCCGCCGGAGTTGTGGGCGGAGATGGTGGATGATATGCAGAGGCTGGCGCTTTCCTCTGCCCATGGGATTCCGATCATCTACGGATTTGATGCCGTCCACGGCAACAATAATCTCTATGGTGCCACGATTTTCCCTCATAACGTCGGCCTTGGAGCTACGAGGTCTGAATTTTTTTTTGAAATAACCAATTGGTATTCTTGCAATACAATACTCTTTTAATTACCGAGCTGAAATAATCTATGTGCTATTTAGGTCTGTGCAAGTTTAAGTTTAACACTGGTGGTTGTCATAGGAAGTTGGCTTTTCTTATTTGGCCAAATCAAACACCAGAATGAATTAGACAGCTATTAAAGTTGTTACGAGTTGAATTTGAGTGTTTTTTAGGGTCCTGGTTGATGATCAGAGGGGGTGTTTGGAATTGAGGGGTTGTTGCGATTATTTTCTATGCTTGGATGATCTTATTGGGGTTGTGTCTCTAATTCGTCCGCATACCTAGAATGATCGATTGGATCATGGAAGTTCATATTGGAGTTGGGCCTTTTGGGCCGGGACACAAGGTTGTACAGATAGAGACACGGACACGACATGATGCGACACGCTACACAACGGTCCAAATATATAGGATACATGAACACGACTATGTATAGTATAAAAAAATATAAAATATCTACCATCACAAACAACATATAAAAGAAAAAATAATAGGTCTAATATCAAAATGAACACATAATAACACAAACATACAAACTGAGTTATTTTAGCACAACTTGTGCAATTTCAGTATAAAACTATACATTTAACTAACTGTAATTAACATGATTCCAACAAAAACATATAATTTCAGCATATTTTCCTAGCAAAAACCCAATAAAACGTGTGTGACCCGTGTCGAAGACGTGCCCTACCCGTATTCGCGTCTACATTCGAGCCAATTTGAAGCGGGATAAGGAATTTCTATGTTAGGCACATGTCAGGTCCGATACGTGTCCGACAAACCGTGTGTGCAACCTTTGCCGGGCTATCTATTGTGTGGACTACAATGGGTGCCATGTGGTGTTAAGTTTGTAACACTATATCTACTCATGTGAAGAGTGGGGCTTATGGCCAAAAATGTCATATTGTTGGGTTTGTGTGGCCTCCTCTATTGTGTAGGGAGTGTTGGGAAAGAAGAGGGAGAAGGTACATACAGAACTATGCTAAACGGCCAACCACGCAATACACAATACATAACGAAAGATAAAAACAATGTAAAAACAAGAAAATCAAACCAGAGAGAAACGATATTTGTTAATGAGGTTCACCCACCGAATGGCTGGTGCCCGGCAGAGCGGAATCTGCAAAACTTCCACTATTTTTTTAGTGAAGATACACCAAGAACAATCCCTATGAGATTTCTTTCAAATTTCTTTTATCTCTCTTAGCCGTCATCTCTCTCTATACAATTTAATGACCTTTTATTTTTTCCATATGAGATATCCTATTTATAGCCTAACCCTAATCTTATTTAAATTAGGGTTTAACAGAATATGGTAAATATTCGGTTCGCACAGAAAACCCACACGCAGACGTCTAATGATTACTTCGATTGACGTTTGCCGTCTCTCTATGTTGGCTTCAGCTCTTTGGGAGGACGTCTGCCACGTCTTGGTCATACGTCTGCCGACGCTCTGAATGCGACTTAGACTTTGGCCCAGACTTGGCCCAGGCGTCTGACCACGCCTTGGTCAGAAGTTTATCGACGCTCTGGTTTTTTCCCAGACGTTTGTCACTTTGCTTTCAGACGTCGGGTTTTGCTCTGGTTTGATGCTTGTGCATGGGCAGACGTTTGAACCTACTTGTTCAGACGTCTGAGGAAGATTTTTCACAATGTCAACATTCTCCCACTTGGAGATTCTTCTGTCTTGACTCCCAAAAAACTAGTGGACTTCACACAATTCCGCTATCTGCTTTTTCCTATTCAAATTTTTTTGGAGATGTCCACAACCTGCAACAGAGATCTAGTTTATCTCTGATTACAACTTTAGTGAACATATCTGTAGGATTCTTCTCTCCCGTGATCTTCTGCAGTGTCAACTCATCATCTTTCAACGCTATCCGTATGAAATGATACTGTGACTAAATGTGCTTTATCCTAAAATGATATGCAATGTTCTTGGCCAAGTGTATTGCACTTTGACTATCTCTCTACAAGATATTGAAATCATGTTTCTTATCCAATTCTTCGAGTAATTCTTGTAACCATATCATCTCTTTGCTAGTTTCCGTGATGGCCACATATTCGGCCTCTATCGTTGACAACGTAATAATCTTTTGTAACTGGGAAATTCAACAGACTGTTGTTCCTTCAACTGTGAATACATACTCTATTGTGTTATTCCCACTATCTCGATCACCTAAGTATTCTGCATCAATATAACCTTGCACATTGAGAGAATCACCCCCGAAACATAAATAATGAGTGGATGTTCCCATGAGATATCTCAATATCCACTTCACTGCATCCCAATGCTCCTTCGTTCGGTTTTGCATGTACCTGTTTACAACTCCCACTACTTGTGCAATATCTGGTCATGTACTCATCATTGTATACATTAAACTCTTAACCACCGATGCATATGGCACTCGTTCCATGTCATCCTTTTGCTCTTGAGTTATCGGGCACAACTCTTTGCTGAGTTTGAAATGTTTCGTTAGAGCCGTACTTACCGGTTTTGCTTTGTCCATATTGAACCGTTTCAAAACCTTCTCTACATAGTCCTTTTGCGACAGCCATAGTTTTCGTTGCTGCCTATCTCTAATGATTTTCATGCCTAAAATTTACTTGGTTGCCCTCAAATCCTTCATGGAGAATTGTTTAGCCACCAGCTTCTTCAGATATTGAATTTTCTTGAATTTCGGACCTGCTATCAACACATCATCCATATAGAATGATAAAATAATGTAGTCGCCATTCTTAAATGTTTGAACGTAAACACAGTGATCTAAATCACATCTCACAAATCCTGACTCCAACATGAATCGATCAAATTTGAGATACCATTGTCTTAAAGCTTGCTTAAGGCTATACAAACTCTTTCGCAGTGTACAAACCATATTTTCCTTCCTCTTAATATCGTATCCTGGTGGTTGTATCATATAGATTTCCTCCTTCAAATCTCCATGAAGAAACGTGGTTTTCACATCTAGCTGTTCTAAATGCAAATTTTCCATTGTTACCATATTGAGTATAATCTGAATTGAAGTCATCTTCACCATTAGGGAAAATATTTTCTGATAGTCTATTTTATGCTGTTGCGTGTATCCTTTGACTACCAAACGAGCTTTATACCGCTTCATACCATCGGTCTCATCCTTAATTCTGTACACCCACCTATTCAGTAACGCCTTACGATCCTTGGGTAGCTTTATTAGAACCCATGTACGATTCTTTTTTAATGAATCCATCTCTTCATCCATAACTTGCTCCCACTGCTTGCTACCATTGCTCTGCGTTGCTTCTGTGAGAAATTCGGGAGAAATTAGTGTACAATATGAAGTCGATAACTAATTTTTCAGATGGTCTTCTTTCGTGTACATCTCCTCAGAATTGGGACAACTTGTTGCTCAACTGGTTACTGAACCTGATTCTGCACTATAGTGCCTGTTTCTTCCATATTCTGATAAACACCTGTAGGCATTTGACCATAAAACTGAGTTTCAGATAATTCAACTATCTCAGATACTGCACCATTGTCAACATTGGCTTGCTTTGCTTCCTTGTATAAGTGTTGCTCATCAAAGACAACGTTCCAGCCTCGTATTATCTTGCTTGAATAGTCCCACAGCCAATATCCGAACTTATCTCCCTCATAACCAATGAATGCACACTTTCTAGACTTGGACACAAGCTTACTCCTTTCCGTCTTATTTATCAGCGAATAAACAATGCAATCAAAATTTTTAAGGTGCGAGTAATTTATTAGTTTACTTGACCAAATTTCTTCTGGAATTCCTCCATCGAGTGTATTTGCTGAGTTTTGATTAATCAGATACATAGCAGCATCGACAGCGGCTGCCCATAGGAATTTGAGCATATTTGCATCCAAGGTCATGCTCCTTACCCGCTCTAGAATCGACCTGTTCATCCTTTCAGTGATGTCGTTATGTTGCGGTGTTTCCGTTACCATTTTTAACCAACGTATACCCTTCTGTGAGCAAAACCCCTCGAACTCTTGTGTGCAATATTCCCCATCATTATCGGACTTTAGGCACTTAACCTTCTTTCCTGTTTGGTTTTCCACTTGTGTAATCCAGTGTTTGAAGTGACCAAATACATCAAACTTCTTGATTGCATAAACACATGTCTTTCTATTTGCATTATCAATGAATGTAACGAAGTACCGATTTCCATCATAAAACTCGACTGATGTCTGTCCCTATACATCTATATGCACCAACTCTAGTTTCTTGGTCTTCTTTTTTACACCGCCAATCTGAAACCTGAGTGCGTTTTGCTTTCCACAAACACAACTCTCATGGAGTCTTAACTCTACCTTCTTCAGTATAAATAAAAGCCTCTTACCCTGAAGAATTTTATATTCTTCTCGCTAAGGGTCTTAACTCTACCTTCTTCAGTATAAATAAAAGCCTCTTACCCTGAAGAATTTTATATTCTTCTCGCTAAGGTGCCCCAATCTCTTGTGCCACAACGAATTTTCAGAATCCGCATCTGAACCTGTCGTCAATGCAATCGAATCGCCACTGCTCCCACTGAAGGAATACAATGAACCGATCAATTTATCCCTTGCGACTATCAATGATCCTTTGGAAATCTTCTACCGAGAGTTCCAAATACCGTAACGTATCCTTTGTTGTTCAGCTGACTTGTAGATATTAAGACTCTTCTTCAGATCTGATATGTGTCTAGCGTTCTTCAGTTTTATCTGACCTCCTTCTGATGGATGCAATATTATCGTCCCTTTTCCAATGATTTTGCACGGCTGACCGTTTCCAACCGTTACATGCCCAAGACCCCCTTGAACATAATCATTAAAGTGATGACCTGAAGTGCTGTGAAGTGCTGCGAATAGATGACCCCAATCTAGAAACTAGATATCTCTCTTTGTGCTCTCGCTCGCCGAAAAACAAAATCCATGTTCCCCTTCATGTATAGATACCACATTGGCTTTCTTTTTATCCGACTTTCTACCTGAGCCTTTCTATTTTTCAAGAGTCTGCAGTCCGCTTTCAAGTGACCTTTCTTTTCACAGTTCCAACAGTTACCTTGGATCTGCCCTTTTAACTTTCCTCGGCTCTTTGACTTGCCCTTCTCTTTTTCCCTTTCCATTGTCATGCCACGATTCTCTACTGAGAGTGCAGAAGTTTCCGAACTTTTACTCACAGCTTTTCTCCTCATCTCATCATTTAATATGCAAACCACTGCATCATTAAATGTGAGAATTCCTGAGATTGAGTTGCTGACCGTCATAATCATGTTTTCCCAACTCTCTGGCAACGAACATAGAAACAATATGGCTCGAATATCAACTTCAAACGTGATTGAGACTGATTCGAGTTGGCTTTTCACACTGTTGACTCGTTCAGATGCTGTCACTAAACCGTTTTCTGCCATATTCATGTTGAAAAGTTTATTCATCAGAAATATCTTATTTGACGTGGAAGGTTTCTCATGCAACTTTGCTAATGTCGTCAGTCCCATGGTTGTTTTCTCCTTCAAGATATTAAAGGCTATTTACGGAGTCAACGATAATCAAATCGTCGCCCGGGTTTTCCTATCCAGTAGATTCCATACATCATCAGACATCTTCACGGGCACGTCGCCCAATAACGGAAGATACAAATCTTTCTCATATAGGTAGTCCTTCATCTGCATACGCCACCGACCATAGTTATGATCATTAAATTTCTCGATTCTGACTTTAGCTTCAGCCATTTTTCATTTACTGCCACATCAAACTTAATCTTCTCTCTCGGATCTTTGAACTAACACCTTCAAAAATACAATCTAAGAAGATGGGGAGCGGACATAAGCGTCGTCACCTACTGTAAATTTAGACTATAGAATCGAAGATCCTTCGGTTCCCTACGCCCCTCCCTACGCTTTGATACCACTTGTTGGGAGGGGAGAGGGAGATGGTGCACACGGAACTATGCTAAACGACCAATCACGCAATACACAATATATAACGAAAGATAAAAACAATGCAAGAACAAGAGAATCAAACCAGAGAGACACGATACTTGTTAACGAGGTTCATCCACCGTATGGCTAGTCCCCGGCAGAGTGGAATCTGCAAAACTTCCACGAATCTTTTAGTGAAGATTCACCAAGAGCAAACCTTAGGAGATTTCTTTCAAATCTTTTTAATCTCTCTTAGCCGTCACCCTCTCTCTATACAATTTAATGGCTTTTTAATTTTTCCATATGAAAGACCCTATTTATAGCCTAACCCTAATCCCATTTAAATTAGGATTCAACAAAATATGGGAAATATTTGGTTCACAAAGAAAACCCGCATGCAGACGTCTGATGATCATTTCGACAGACGTCTGCCGTCTCTATGTGTTGGCTTCAGTTTCTTGGATAGACGTCTGCTACACCTAGGTCAGATGTCTGCCGATGCTTTGGATGCAGCTTAGACTTTGGCTCAGACTCGGCCTAGACAATCAGACGCTTGTCGATGCTCTCCCTAGACGTCAGACACTTTGCCTTCAGACGTCTGACTTTGCTCTGGCTTGATGCTTGTTCTTGTTCAGACGTCTGAACCTTCTTATTCAGACGTCTGAGGAAGATTCTCCACAATGTCAACATGGAGAACAGGAGAGGGATGCGAAATGAAAGAGATAGGTGAGGAGCGAGAATGTGGAGTCTATTTTATGTTATCTTCTCATGTTAGCATAGTCCAATTTGGGACATTTGTCTTGTAGGCCAAGGTGGTCGAAACACATAATTTGGTGTGCTCTCGTCTTCTTCGTGTGTTCAATTGATCTTTTCTAGCTTGTGTGCTTGATGAGTTTGAGGGGATATCCGCAGCAGATCCAAGCCCTTCATCACCTTCAAAACCCAACCCAACCCTCCATCCTCCCTTCCCAGGTTTTCCCTCGATCTCACTGCTGAAATGGCACAATAGCACCAATGCTATTATTTCATGATTGTAGGTGTTTGCATTATATGACTTCAGGGGACATAAGAACTATGTGGGGGTAAACTACAGGGGAGGTTTGTGCAATTAACCCATTTTCATCTATCTTTGTAGATGGAGCATTTGGCTCTAGATTATGTATATGTGAATCAATCAATTAAGAGATCATTTTATCTCAAAATTAAATGTGATGCTATGTACTGATTCTGATTGAATTTGAGTTGTAGAGATGGAGATCTGGCGCGGAGGATCGGGGTAGCCACTGCGCTGGAAGTGAGAGCAAGTGGAGTCCATTACACATTTGCACCTTGTGTTGCGGTGAGTTATATGCAAGGTTCAAGAACTTGGTTTCGGTTTCGCTCTCTCATAATTTTATTAGTTTCGCTTGGTTTCGCTAATCTCGGTTCGGGTTTCGGTTTTGGCGGTAATACAACATACATAAGTGTAGATATATTAAATACTTATATTTACGGTTCTATATTACAAGACAATGATCCTATTACAAGACAATGACCCTAGTGTTTAAAAATCCAGCCACGATGCAAAATATATTGAAAAGTGTATTTAGGGTTTGGGTTCACTTTTTTGCAGTTTTCTAACAACTAAGACCTATAATGATCACAATGACAGTAAAATTGGTATTAAAAAAAGTTTTTAAAGGTTTCAGCCGAAACGATATTGTATGGTTGGTTTCGTATCGGTCTCGGGTTTCGTATCGGTCTCCTCTGAAACCGATACGAAACGTGGTTTCGGCCAAAACCTTGAACCATGGTTATACGAGTGTATTTAATATTAATTTGATATTTTTTTTTAGGTTTTTGTTATTAATTGATCCATTTGCAGTGGGACATTTCATATTCGGTTGTGCACATCAGCATGTAGGTAACACAACTATAACATTGCTCCATCCCAAACTTTTAGGATCAGCTTCATTAAGGGCCAACTCTATTTAATCAGCAACCACATATCTCTCTTAGACCCGCCTCAATCCATATTTGTTTAGCCCTATCCTTAGTCATTAGGTGCTAACTTTAACTTTTCTAATTCTATCTCGCAAGCAGGCAGGATTTTAGATTGGCATTTATTTCTTTTCCTTCAGTAGTAAACTATACAAGGGAGAAAATTATCACTAGCATAAAGTAATGTAACACTTGGCAATCTAAAGCTACTCCAGTTCAAATACTACTGAATCTTCCATACTCACGCGAGAAATAAAAAATCATGTATCCTTGCTCTTGAGTTGTTTTTTCTTCTTGTTTTTGGTAGGTGTGCAGGGACCCGAGATGGGGGAGATGTTATGAGTCATATAGCGAGGATCCAGAAATAGTGCGGATGATGACTCCCATTGTATCTGGTTTGCAAGGGTCTCCACCTCAAGGCCACCCTGTGGGCTACCCTTTTCTTGCTGGAAGGTATTTATATCTTCTGGCCCATTTTATCCAAAGTTCACATTCATTTCTTTTTCGAAATATGACTGTGAGCTTCATATATTACACCAATTTTCTCAAAAAGAAAAATACACTAAAAGTACCGTGAACAGATTAACTTTGGTTTTTCCATTTTAACGCCATTAAATGATGGAAAATTGCTTTAATTCAAAATGGTTATTTTATGATGTAACCCTTTTTAAGTATACACAACATTATGGAATAAAACAAGTTCATGGCATCATAATTAAAAAAAAAGTTCATGGTATTTCAGTGAAATTTATGAAATTGAGGTATTGTCTGAATAACATTTAAACTTCATGGTAGTTTGGTCTAACTTGGCCTTAATGTTATGATAACTTCTTTGTGTCCCGAGCCCCGACCACTTTACGTGTTTACCATGATTTACATTTGTGGTTTCTTACATGCCTGCAGTAAGAATGTGATTGCTTGCGCCAAGCATTTTGTCGGTGATGGAGGAACACACAAAGGGATAAATGAAGGCAATACAATATGCAGCTATGAAGACTTGGAAAGAATTCATATGCTTCCCTATCTCGATTGCCTTGCCCAAGGAGTCTGTACTGTTATGCCTTCGTATTCTAGCTGGAATGGGAGGCCATTGCATTCCGATCGTTATCTCATTACAGATATCTTGAAGAACAAGTTGGGTTTTAAGGTATCTACCTCTTATGCACTTTGCTGAGTAATTTCTTCCAATTTGTGTGTGTTTTCTGTTGTTCTAGATCTATGGAAAAACATAGCGATCTTGATTGTTGAATTGAGCCTGTAACTAAATTAATTTACCGGCTTAAAACTATGGATCAGGTAATTACCTAGGCTTGCTTGTCTATCAGCATTTTAATAAACCTTCTAAACATTTTCTTTTAAACACTGTAAATTGTTCTCTAGTTTTCTATCATTGTTAGCGCGTTAGAGTTCGGTCCCCCCCCCCCCCCCAACTATGATGCCAAAGATATTTTTTAATATTTGGAGAGCAAGATTACCCAACAAATTGTTCGGTCTCATGTATATAGAGGCTCAGATGTACTTTTACACACAAGTTCATAAAACTACACAAATTACTTAAACCCACATTTAAGTAATAATGATTTGTTATATACATCCTGTCCTGATGAAGAATTCTCTCAACAGGGTTTTGTAATATCAGATTGGGAAGGGATAGATAGGCTGTCTAAGCCACAAGGATCAAACTATCGTTATTGCGTTTGCGCTTCAATAAACGCTGGAATTGATATGGTATGAACCATATAGCAAAAACATTTAACCTATCTTTGATTTTTGTCATTATGCACGTAGCTGAGATACGTTTATAGATAATGGTACCTCACAGGTATGACAAGTTTATTGAAGATTTGATTTTTCTTGTGGAATCGGGGGAGATACCCATGTCTAGGATCGACGATGCTGTGGAACGAATCTTAAGGGTGAAATTTATCGCTGGTCTGTTTGAAAAGCCTTTCTCAGATCGATCTTTATTAAGTGTGGTTGGTTGTAAGGTATGACTAAAAGATTACATCATATATGTGATTTGCTATCGTCTTAGCTTCTTTATCCCTAATATATGGACTAGTTTTACCGCTAATTACTAATATGAGTATTTTTTTATCATGTATGATGAACGTGTATATGTTATATATATTGTACAAATATGAGAAGAGTTCTAAAGATTTTTAGTTAAAATACTGAATATAAATATTAAACATTCTAATAAATATTTTTAGTAATTTGAAAATATTGGAGGTTAAACCAGTGGGGGAGTGCTCTATTGCAGACCAGTCCGCGTTTTTTATTAACATGAACTCTCGGTCGATGACATATTTTAACGACACAATCCGTTCAAGTTGATCACTCTAACCCCAAATATATGTGTATGAAAAATCAAAGGATTTGAAAATCTCTAACCTATGCATCGGATGAAGTTTATGTTGTATTATCTAAAGACGTTCATTTTTTCACCTATCGATGCATTGGTTAGAGGTCTTCAAATCCTTTGATTGTACACATATATTTGAGAGTTGGGTGATCAACTTGAACGGACTTAAAATATGTCGTAAATCGAGAGTTCCCATTTTTAAATAACACGGACCGGTTTGCAATAGATCACTCCCCTAAACCCGTGTTACCGTAAATCGCTAGACCATTACCGATTTGAAACGATCTTTGCCAATCGGATAACGCTAGCGTTCCTAGACCGAAAGAATTGCTGTTGTGATTTAGGTTGTAAGATTCAAATTAACCTATTAAGAACTGTAGTTAAATGAGCATAAAGTAGCGTTTGTGTTCAATTCTACAAAAAAATATTTATTTATTTTTTCAAGAATTTAAATAAATAGGAAAGAAATTGACTCACAAATGATCCAAAAAACACTCCACATTCTGAAGTTATGTTTCTATTCCATATAAGCAGAAGAAAACTACCCTTATCTTACCCTAACAACTGTCGTTCCGCGTTCCTATTTTCATTCCCGGAACCAGAATGGAACGTTCTGTGTCCAGGGTAACAATGGGTTAAGCAATCTTCTTTAATGCTATATTTTTTCAAACTTATGAGGATTTTTACTGTCACATGGCATGCTTTAGAATAGTTGAGATTATGTGCAGATGCAGGGAATATGACTTGGATCATAAGCTGACATTGGGTTACCAACTACATATTAAATAAAAAGCAGGACCCCTCCCCACCCCCCCAAAAAAACGCCAACCATTCCATGTTAAATGGGAATATAACCAAACAAAGTAGTACAGCAGATGCATGTTAAATGGGAATATAACGAAACAAAGCAGTACAGCAGATGCAAAAAGAACAAAATTTAAAAAAGTCAAATCTTATCTGCACCTGAATTTTATTTGATAAAACTGTTGTAAATGTACAACAATGAATTTTTACAGAGTTTTTCTGAAAATTGGACCATGTAACATTTAAATTGCCATCCTTTTATGATTTTTACTGTGAATATCTTCAGGAGCACCGGGAACTAGCACGTGAGGCTGTTCGAAAGTCTTTGGTTCTGTTAAAAAACGGGAAGGATTCTACAAAACCATTTCTTCCTCTAGATAAAAATGCTAAAAGAATTCTAGTCGCTGGAAGTCATGCTGATAATCTTGGATACCAATGTGGGGGATGGACAATAACATGGTTTGGAGGCTGTGGAAGAATAACAATTGGTAAGCAATTTTTCCCCCTTGAACACAATTTTCATATCTTTAATCCATTCTGAATTTTAATTTTTCTCCATACCTTCCCCATATATTTTATCCTTTACCTGTTATATTTTGTCCGTTACCTTTAACTCTCTTTTTTTGTGGATGGATCTTAAATGGATGACCTTGTCTAGATATTAGATATAAGAATTACCATTAATCCTGTAATTACATCTTCTAGTATAGGGCTCTCATTAACAATTAATAGACATGGGTCCATGACTCATCTCGGTGCTTCTAACTACTGTTATGAGTGCTCTATCTTATGAGTCAATCAAACCTTTACTCCAAGCTTTATCTTGAGGGTAGTTTCATCAGGCGCAAACCTGCTCTAAAAGTACTTAAAGTTTGAGCTTGTAGTGCCATAAATATTTCGTCAATTCTCAGGTTCTTAAAATGAAAATAAGCCTAGAATATAGCTATCTGGTTCCATTAAATAGAAAAAATTTAGTCAAAAACATCGAATATAATTATGAGGCAAACCATTGCCGCAATGCAAAACCAAAATAATTATAATACATCATTATCACTTAAGTGAAACTTCAAGCTTATGAAAATTTTCCATTTTCAGGCACGACTATTTTGGAGGCCATTAAACAATCCGTAGGAGAAAGTACTGAAGTAGTATACACCAAACATCCATCAGAAGCCGCCATTTCAAACCAAGATTTCTCATTTGCAGTAGTCGTTGTAGGAGAAGTCGCCTATGCTGAATTTTTAGGAGACAGATCAGATCTCGACATCCCATTAAATGGTGCAGATGTAATTAATCTCGTCGCTAGCAAAATCCCTACGCTTGTAATTATAATATCGGGCAGGCCTTTAGTTTTAGACCCGGAGATAACGGACAAAACTGAGGCTGTGGTTGCTGCTTGGTTACCAGGGAGCGAGGGAAATGGGGTCACCGATGTTTTATTCGGAGATTATGAGTTTGAGGGTGTTTTGCCTGTTACTTGGTTTAAATCGATGGATCAGTTGCCGATGAATGCTGGGCACGAGTTCTATGATCCTTTGTTTCCTGTTGGATTCGGATTGAAAATGGGTCTCAGTAACACGTAAAACTGCATGGAGTTTTCGCTACAAAAGTGATTTATGGTACACAAATTTGGTGTAAAGATTTGAACATAATACATTCTCTCATTATCTGCAAATTACCGCAGATCCCTGTATGAATTGCAGGATAAGATTCATATCCAATGACCTGAAGTGAGTGAAAACCTTGGGGTGCATCAGAAATTGTGAACAGGATGTTGAGAAATACAATCCAGAAAAATAAATTGAGTCTCCATATAAGGTGGATGATGTATGTAAACTTGGGTAATCGTATTTTATGTTGTATGATAGGGTTGCAATTTTAATAAATTTCAACTTTCAAGTGTTTGGATTGATTTAATTGGACTTGCATCATGTAAGTGGTGTTACAGAGGCGTTCAACCTGGGTCTCTTGCTCAAATGTAAAGGGGATTTATCACTGGGCTATATAATTGCTCTCGTAGCTGTTGTAAGTAGTTGCGAAATGATTGTAAATGGTGTTGCATTTAACTTGACTATAATCTCTTACAACATTGTGTGTTGATAACTGTAAATGGAAGATGCTTTATTGATTTGCCATATTAGCAAAATAATCAAATTGATTGTCAATTACATTTAAGCACCACTTGTAAAGATGTAAATATACCTAGAAACATTTACATAGATCACCATAGTAAACACCAATGTATGCATTTCTTGAACATCGGACTAGGTCTTTTTTAGAAATCGAACCGGAGATCTTTTACCGTGGAGAGTAAATTAACACCAACAGAGGCTTGCTGTTGCATGATTGTTGATGCAACTTGCAGAAAAAGGACCTGGCCTTTGACAAAGAAAGTGGGCATTTTTTGTCATTTATCTTTAATTGATAATAGATATGGGACCACAATTTTGCTCTAAAGGACATGAGAGCAAAGCCAATTACAGCTGTGGCTACAGTGTGCACCAAAAATAGCAACAGAACAAGTTAATGATTTCTATTTAAAGCAACAAAACAACCCCTCCACAAAATAGCCACTGTAGGACCCTATATGGTTTCTCATTTTGCATCTTCTTCCTATTATTTTGTACAAATTAATTGTACTTCTATTACATATATGGGACAGCTAATCCAATTACATATATGGGTAAATTTGTCAAAAAACCCCAAACACCTTTTTCTGCGGTCAAAAACCACCGGCCTCAAAACAGTAGTCAAAAACTCGATAGAATTTTTTCCTGTAGTATCTACATAGTAACCTGCCATTTCTAATCAATTTATACAAATTTTTTAGATATCTCAGGAAACGGTTTAGATATCACATGGAACTGCTTAGATATCGCAGACAATCACTAGATATCACAGATAAGGGGTTCTTGACAACTAAAAACTGCTTTAGCGGGGTTTTGATTAACTTTTCGAGTCCGGGGTTTTGACAACGGAAAAAAGTGCTCACGGTTTTTGACAATTTACCCCAATTTTTTTTATTTGTAATGATGGTGATGTGTTTAGGTTGCAATCATTTTTCTATATTTTATTATTGCTGCAAACCAACTTATTAGACACAACATAAATCTCCAGATTTTGTGTTTTCAATCATTGCTAATTGTACTTTGTTGCTTATGAGTTACTGTGTGCATGCTTAATGATGAACTCTTGAATGCATTCTAAAGATATAGTACATGTGTCAATCTTTGATCTTCTCTAATGCTTTTTGATTATTTATGTAATGATGAGCTCCAAAAAGTTATTAACAGAGATCTAAGTTTGGTTAAATTGTCAGAAAAAAAAAATAAAAAAATAACCAAGCAGTTTTTTCTGCCGACAAAAAACCACTGTCCTCGACATGCTTATCAAAAAACCCTTGAAAAAGTTTTCAGTTGTAAAGAAAAATCTGCGGTATATGTGTAGTTGCCTACTATGTCTCGTTATTATGCGATATTTATGCAGTAGCCTGTGATATATATGAGCTAATTAGATATAGCAGGCAACTTTACAGATACTGGAGGAAAATATTCAAGGGGGGTTTTTGACAACCGCCTCGGGGCTGGGGTTTTTTGTCAGCGAGAAAACTTGTTTGGGTTTTTTTAAAATTTTTTATATTGTGACAATTTAGCCTTTATATTTTTACGGTTGTGGTTGTGTATATACGCATTTGAGGTTCATGCCATAGAAAAGAAGCATATGATATAAGAAATTGTTTCTATAGCTAGTTGGCTCAAGTTTTGATGAAGATGCGGAAGTTTCTGAAAATTAGGATTGTGAAGTCTCTAGAATTATCGAGTGAAAACGAAACTACATGAGAGTTCCGCGAATCCATGTCCGAAAAATTATTGAGGGATTTGGAATCAGGATACAGAAAAAGAAAGAAAAAGATGTTAATAAGTAGGAAGCCACTTACTAATGGAGGGCCAAAGATTAGAGAATAAAGTGGAATCAAAATGCTTTAGGCGATGCAACTTGAAGGGCAAAAAAAGCAAAGCCGCTGCATCTTTCCAAAGCAAAGTTTGCTGCTTTGTTGTTACCCTTTGAAAAGCTAACAGAGACGGCCACTTTGTTCCGAGTTGCCTTGAATCATTAAATAATCTTTACTCATTTTGGTTGGTGGGCCTCAATTATGTGCTGGTTGACATGCCATTTAACAAACTATATCATGTGAAATACCTCAACTCTATCTAGGACATTAATTAATTATTTAAAAAAAAGTACATCAAATGACAGATTAAAATTAAGTCAATAGTAAATGCTACAGTGAGCAAATATACATTTATATTCTGATTTGTTCTACAGGTTGAGCATCTTTAAACCAAGACTTTTGTGCAGCAGTGTTTTTTTCTTTCTCAATCTGCTAATAAAACGCATGCTGGCTCGGTAGGATTTGAACTTGTATTGTTCTGATATGAGAAGATACGGGAAGAAAATGAAAGAAAAACTAAGGAAAAAAATTAGAATTAAATCAAGAGATGCAAACCTAGTGGATGTCAGGCTCAGATCCAACTGGTAAGTGGCCAATTTAATCCAACTCATATTATAAGAAGCTTAAAACATAAATTAAACCAAAAATTCTTTACTGCATAATGAAGAGGTTAATCTAATGAAACAACCGAAGTTGCAGGATAAATCTAATATAATGCTCTGTGACTCAGACATGCGACACAAAGCTAATTGGTTACTTCACTCTTGATCCTTACTAACAGTAAACCCTAAAGCAAAATGTGACACACAACTGTTGAATTTTTATGAAATCAAACAAAAATTTCCATGAAAAATTGAGGCAAGGGTCAATGAGATACAATCTGAATTAACACAATTTTCATCACCAAGCATCATTCAATCTCAACAAATTCCCCTTTTATCATAGTTCTATAGCATGAAATGGCAATAGGTACATATTAGTACTATCTATATAAATACTTGTTTTTCTCTCTTCCACAAAATGTCCCAAAAACAACATATTACATGCTCTACTTGTAGAAAGGATTTTAATTAATTGCAACTAAATAAGCATGGCAAGATTTCCAACCATAGAATCATGAAGAGTGCCTCTTTGATCCTCCAATTTTATCCCATAAGGTAGTTGCATGAACTGATTACCATTTTTAAACGGATCTCGACCCGAGTCAATACAACTCGACTGCATTGTGATTGACGATGGCTGAGATGGCGAAGACGGAGTATTATCCGGCAGATTTACGGTAGTAATATCGTGAATACTCGCTCTTCGCTTGTCTTTGCCGCCAGAGTTGAGCCTTATGAAGTACTTCTGTGCATGACTTGCCACTTGAGTAGGAGTTCGAGTGACCACAAAATTTCGAGATATGTTTCTCCAATCGCCTTTACCATACTTTTTGAGCCCCATTAGAAATAGCCTAAAAAATAATGAATAATTTGATTATTTAGTAAATAAAACAGAGAAATTTTAGGGCAAATCAAGTCACACTAGAAATGGACTAAGATTGAATGAATAAATAGAACTGAAGATTGTTACTTGCACATAAAAACTCTTGTTTTAATCAAACTTTAGAGAAAACCAGGGGAACTCTAATATGTTATATTTTGTAAGATGATGAATATTGTGCATTCACTATGCGCAAAGAATATATCAAGAAATAAATCAAATCGCATTAATTAAGAAACTAAACATGGTTGGAATGGAAATAATACTTGTGTTCTAGACGCAGGACGGGAACAACAAGACTGATAGACATTTAAGTGGTGGATGCAGAAATGAGAAAACAAGCCATAAATGTAAAATGCAAACGCACGGGATCCGATTCTAAAAATTTAAATAACCACTATGAGATGGTGATCCAACAATAACTGAAGTGCATCAAATATTTGCAAACAATTAAGAAGGGTTTTAAATAGAGAGCGATATATATGTATACTTGTGTTCTTCCTCAGTCCAAGGGACACCCTTCTTCCTCTCCTGATCCGAGAAGCGGCCCCCGGATCTCTTCCCGCTGACGCAATACTTGTCATCCCAATCCAGCATGATCGACGAAGAGCTATATCCTGGGCAAGGGATCAACCCGGCCTCGATGTGGTTCACATCCTCCTCCAAGTCCCGGTAATGAGAGATCACATCCCTCACGCTTTTCCCCGGCAGCATGGCGGCGACTCTCTCCCACCGATTCGGGGTTTTGCTATCGAATTGCGCCAAGGCGTTTTCGAAGATCTTGTTCTCTTGCTGTGTCCATTTCCCACTCCTCTTCTCACCGCCTAGGATCCAGTTTGAGTTCATGAAGTAGGATGATGCTGGTGACAGAACCTCAATCTCTGATCTTGTCATCATTTGATTTCCCTTTTTGAAATCACAAATTCAGCAAGTTCATCTCTCTCTCTCTCTCTCTCTCTCTCGAGATTGTTTATAATACCAATCCTGCAATGCTGGGTATTAAAACTGTTGCTTGAGGCTTTGAAAGGCTCAACCAGTTGTTTCTTTATGTGTATATAAATAGTTGAATACCTTATAAATTAGTTACCAAGTTAACTTTCACATAATAAAATACATGACTATTATTGGATTCTGACATTTTGTTGGAATTTTTTTATTGCTGTGTTAACTATTCCAGCCAATCATCAATGACAACTCACCTACTTTTGGACGCCACACCAATATTTTGTATCATGAAATAGGTAAAAAGGAAAAGGAAATTAGTGTTCTTGTGTTTTAAGATCCTTCGATGATAGGGAGTTATACAAAACTTTGATGTGCTTTGTTTATGTAAATTATGATAATATTGTTGTTAATGGAAAGAATGAAAAAGATGTGTTGCAAACGTGTTCCTCTGAAATTGAATGGATATTTGATATTACATATGATTTAATTTGGTTTATTGCTGTGAATGGACAAATAGTTTAATTCGTTTTATAGTTAAATTTTGCTCTTCGAGTTTTCGTAGAGAGGTGGTTTTCTAGATTTAGTTTGTTCTTTTTATTTTTCTTGTTTACTTTTTTTTGTAACTTTCCTCATTTCATATTTTAATTTTAATAAAATATTTTATTTGGGTAGGGTTTTGTTGACCCTATCCTTTCTCTCTCAAATTTTTTTTTGGTATTACATGAGCTAGGCTCTACATGGAACCGGTGTTCTATATTTAGTCTCACATTTGGTGTGACGGTTGATTACACTAGAATTTTTTTGCGCGTGTGATGCATGTGAGTATTACAACACGGTTAAAATCAAGCCCACGTGTTTAAGTACTGTAATTTTAAAATAAAGCATTCTAGAGATGCCTCTACAACCAAGAAGTGACAAGTTAGATATTGGCGTTTCTCTTTTTTATTTGCGTGTGTGGGGGTGAGGTGGGGTGCGGGATTAAGGTGTTTGGAATTGAAACTTGAGTTCAAAAGAGTCGTTAATACATATTGTTTGACGACTCTTACGTATCGTTAATACATATTGATAAACCCTTACGATCTTTGTTTGACTACCAGGATTATGATGTGATCATACTAGTAGGGCCTGGGTAGTCCATAAGCACATCCTTAAATATTCCTAGCTGTGAAAGTATTGAGACCGGACATCGATACTTCAGAGCAGACTAGTGTATAAGTTTCTTGACCCCGACCAGGATGATGGTTGGTCCCACAGTCATTGATGTTTGACACCAAAGATTGTATACAGGTACTCATTGGAGAATAAGTACACTGAACAGACTCGCCGAGAACGTCCAGATGGTATAATGCCAATTGTCAGATGGCAGTTCTCTGGTGACAAGAATACATGGTAGTCTTTTGACTTGAGATCATCATAGCGTCTTGTGTGTATTCCTACTGTACTTTGATTACCATCCAACCACGGTTTTAAAGAGCTGTGCATACAGGTTTTAGTTGGGTACAATTCCGAAACATATAGAGGCAGTGAGCAATCGAAGGGATTCGTTTCTTCTGGTATAGGAAGTTGATGTCGCGCTGTGTATGATTGATTATAACCATAAGTCCCTGATCAGGGTTGTTGAGATAAACTGATAAGTATAATCAGTTGTATCTTGGATGGTTATAAGTTTGACATCGGCATAACTTATTTGGTGATTGGGGGTCTAACAGTATTCATCCCCCAGACCGAGTATGCGACACTCTTTGGCGAAGAGACCGGACTGTACGATAATTGTCACTGATAGGCTCTGTTGGGTACGGATGAGTTTTCTTGTCAACATTTCTTTTGATCAATATCTGGGTAGCCGTTACGTGCAGCTATTACCGCTGACATGCTTGTGGGTTAATCCGTTTGGGGATTGATCTTAAAATGCTTCAAATTCAATCGGATGTGATCCTATTTAATTTACTGCCAGCGTATTGTCGAGTCTTTAGAATCCTACACAGAGGGTTTCCCCACTCAGGCGAAATGATATAGTGTGCTTATGATGATACGTGCGGAGGTTCGATTAAACACGTGTATATGATACACGTACATTAATCAGACGTTTGATAATACTAACCAGTTTATTAAATCAAGTGTTGATATATATATATATATATTATGTTCACTCTCTCTCTCTCTCATTTGCTATTTGTATGTGATACAAAAACATATTTATGTATATGATACATATACTAAAATACTTGTGTATATGATACATATATATTTCTAGAAGGCACACCTCATTTTTTTATAATGATAAATAAATGAGACATGGGTAGAGAGGTATGGGTTGCTAGGTATGGTTATTATTTTATTAGAAATAATATAATATTCTAGCATGGTTATCTCTCTCCGCTCTACCTCATTCCTTCATGCAATTTCTTTCTCCTCATTTTTCTTGGTGAGCTAAAGAGAAAAGAGAAAGAAAGAGAGAGAGAGAGAGAGTGTGTGTGTTTACTACATCTTCTTCTCATTTTCCAGCAAATTGTGAGAGCAAGTTGCTTCACAAAAGTGTGTTCTTTGGTGAAGTTGAAACTTGGGTTGGGTTTCCTTTAAAGTGGACCATCTTCGGTAAGGAGTGTTGGATATAGTGCCCTCAAGTCAATTATTATGATTGCAGGCACGCGATTGTGATGATTGAGAGAGGACCTATACGGGTAGGACAGTCTTACTCAAAATGATAGTATACTATCTGGTTTGTCTTTATCATCATGTACATGCATTATGTGGTATTGAAGATCACTATTACATGTTGATAGAGCCCATAGGATTCTTGCTTGACTACCAGCATTATGATGGTGATCATATACGTGAGAGCTGGGTGGTTTATAAGCACATCCTTAAATGTCCTTAGTTGTGGGAGTATCGAGACTGAGCATCGATATTCCGGAGTAGACTGGTGTATACGCTTCGAGACCCCGACGAGGGGCGGTGGCCGGTCTCACAAGACATTGGTGTTATGTCACCTAAGATAGTATACAGGTGCTCACTGGAGGTGAGTACACTGGACAGACTCGCCGAGAACTTCTAGATGGTATTATACCTATCGTCATATGGAAGTTTTCAGGTGGCATGAGTACAGATTAGTCCTTTGACCTGAAGTCTTCATTTGTCTCGTGTGAGTTCCCACTGTACTTTGATTACTACCCTACCACGGCTCAAAGGAGTCGTGCAAACAGGTTTTAGTTGGGTACAGTCCCGGGCCACATGGAGGCAGTGGTCGACTGTCAGTGATTCGTCTCTCCTGGTATTAGGAGTCGATGTCGCGCCGTGTTCAGTTGGCTATCACCAGAAATCCGTGGCCATGGTAAGGGAGATTTACTGATAGTTGATCAGTAGTATCTTAGTTGGTGATGAGCTTGACTCAGACACGACTTATCGGGTTAGTAGGGGTCTGACGTTATCCATTCCCCTAGATCCGATATACGATACTCTTTGACGAAAAGACCGGACTGTACGGAGATTGTCACATTTAGACCCAGTAGGGTAAGGACACACTTGATTGTCGACCCCCCTTTCGACAAGTACCTGGGTAGCCGTTATATACAGCTAGTGCCGCTAACGTGCTTGTGGTTAAACCTACTGCCAGCGTATTGTCGAGTCTTTAGAGTCCCACACACAGGGTTTTCCTGGTTCAGACGACAGATATAGGAGCCGTACGGTGGTACATGCAGGAGGTCCGATTAAATACGTGTACGCGATACACGGACTTTAATCGGACGGTTAATAATACTAGCCGGTTTATGATTAAGCTGGATTATTAAATCAGATTTTGATTTAATAATTTATATATGTATTTTGATACATATATTTTAGTATTATTGTTCACTATTCATTTTCTCTCTTTGGTGCTATCCGTATTTTTATACGGATACGCGTATATGTAGCGATACATATACCAGGTGATGTATTCCGTATTTATACGGGAATGCTTCTAGAAGAAAGACACCTCATATTTGATTTTCTCTTTTGGAAAATTAAAATGGAAATGAGGTAGCATGAGCATGGTCAAGAGGCATGAGCATGGTCAAGAGGCATGGCTTGGCTTTTTATATTGTTATTTGATTTGGATGCACTATTGCATCATGGTTCAAATATTATAGCCATTTCTTTTCTACACTCGTGGACTTGATGAGATTTTTTCTTCACCTCCTCCACCATGGTTCATGCTCTTCTCTAGCTCCTTCTCCTTCTTCTTCTTGCTCTCATTTTCAAGCAAGATTCTAGAGAGAAAAATATAGTGAAATATTCCTACATCACCGGCCATCCAAACCTAGCAACTTTGGACCGTTGGTTAGAGTCTCCTCCGTGTTCCCTCAGGTGGATCGTCTTCGGAAAGAGTGGTCGATGCTCAAGCGCGTTTCCGGCGGTTATGAGCTTGGAGGGGTCTTCCATAATTGGGTGGACACGCGACAAAGGTTGTATTCCGTATCTTTGTATGCTTGGTTTGCTAGTTTAGGAGTTTGGATCGATTCTAGGTTCGGGGTTCTTTCGTGTTTGCTTGAATTTTTATTCCCCATCCACGCCTCCGCTGCGCCGCGGGCACTAGGAAACTCTGTAGTGGTATCAGAGCCTCCCAAACACCTTAAATTAGCTAGTTACGACATTAGAATTCATGTTTTTTCGGGCATCGAAAACTGTCGAAAAAACAGTCCCGAATTTTTGAGTTTTGAGATGTTTTCACACCCCGCGGGCTCTCGGTTTGAACTGAGAAGCCGCGGGGTGGTGCGTAGGCATCCCGAGGAGACCTCGGGGGGGGGACCGAACGGCTGGGCCCACTCCTCAAGACCACCACAAGGTGGTCTTGGCGGTAGGGACCCGAAACTGCCCCCCATGGGCAGTTTCGGGTCTGCCTCACCCTCTGGCCTCCTTGTAGTGGCCTTGGGGGTGGGATTGTTAGTTGTATGTATGCCCTAAAGGCCATTATTGTACATAAAATGTATATTATAGTGGATGCTTAGACATATATAGAGAGGACTTTCTTACTCGACATGATAGTATGCTATCTGGTTGCTCTTTATCTTAACATGTATACTTGTCTCTTGATACTGTCTTATGATTACATATTAGTAAAGTCCTTAGGATGTGTACTTGACTACCAGGATTGTGATGCAGATCATACTAGTGGGGCCATGGTAGTCCATAAGTTCATCCTTTAATGTTCCTAGTCGTGGGTGTATCGAGACAGGACATCGATATACCAGAGTAGACTAGCGTATACGCTTCTCAATCCATGAGATGGGCGATGGATGATCCTATATCCATTAGTGTTTGACATCAGAGATGGTATACGGGTGCTCAGTGGAGACTGAGTACACTGGACGGACTCGCCGAGAACTCCTAGATGGTATTATACCTCACGTCAGATAGCAGTTCTCTGGTGACACTGGTACAGGTTAGTCTGTTGACCCGAGATCGTCATAGAGTCTTGTATGATTCCCACTGTGCTTTGATTTCCATATTACCACATTCAAGAGGACGTGCAAAACGGTGGTTTTTGGGTACAGTCCCGAGTCACATGGAGGTAATGAGCGATAGGAGGGGTTTCGTCTCTCTCGGTATTGGGGGTTGATGTTACGCTGTGCTCGATTGGCCATAACAGGGAAGTCTCTGACCAGGGCTGATTTAGAGATTTATTGGTAAGTGTTATCAGTAGTTTCTCGACCCGTTATGAGCCTCATATCGGCATGACTTATTGGTTATTGGGGTCTGACATTTACCACCCCTAGACTGGATATGCGACATATCAGATGAGGAGACCGGACTATACGGTGGTGTTACTGACAGGCTTTACAGGAGCTAGAGAGGGATTGCATGTTGATCTTCTGATCGCTCAATACCCGGGTAGCCGTTACGTCCAGCTAGTACCGCTGACGGCTTGTGGGTGCTTGATGTGATCATCACCTATTGCCGGCGTATTGACGAGTCTTTAGAGTCCTACACAGAGGTTTTACTGGCTCAGGCAAAACGAAGTAGGAGCACATATATGATGTGTGCAGGACCGAGAATAATGCGAGTATGTGATACCGTATTCTATTCTCGCGATATTTGTATCGGACGGTTATATGTGATATAGCCGGGTTATCGAATCAAGTGTTGATTTGATAAGTTGGTACATTTAATATTAGTCGGTTATATGTGATATAGCCGGATTATTAAATCAAGTGTTGATTTGATAATTTAGTGTATAATTGTATATTTGATATACTAATTTACATTAATTAATATTAGCTCACTTAAACATTTATTATTCTCACATGTGCACACTTAATATATATGTGATATATATTAATTGTGTTTTATTTTGTATCATGGTTGTTGATACACACTACATGGGTGTATGAGACTTACACCATACTAATTATAATGTTGGGTTTTAGTATTTAAAGTAATTCCAAATTAGTGAATAATAGCTCACATGCATGAAGCTTCATGAAGCTTGTGGATGCATTGACTTAGTCCACTAATTTTGTTTTACTTAAGATATTTATTAATCTAACCATTATAATTTAGCCATGGTTATGTCTCTACATGAGTTAGTATATGATACAAACTCACCCATGGTTCATTCTCTCACCTTATTAGTTCATTCTCATTTCTTTTGCTCATCTTCTTCTTCCTTGAGGAAAAAGCTTGCTAGGGTTTTCTAAAGAGAGAAAATATTGTGAGAAAAATAAAACTAAAGTGAGCCCACTTCCTACTCCATCATCCTCTACTAAATTAACACTTTAGTATAGGGTGTTAGCTTCACTAATCTCTCATTAGTGAAGTAGTAGCTTGAGTTAGTGTCTCCTCGATGTAGATCATCTTCGGCCTCGAAGACTTCAAGCAAGATCGTTCATTTCACCTTGAGAAGCCATGCTAGAGTCCGGGAGTTTCTTGATCGCAGCGAAGGGACCACTACAAGGAGCTATTGAAGTGAAGGACCGGTCTACAAAGGTTGTATTCCTAGTTCACTTAGATGTAAAGTAGTTTACATGTTGTTTCGTATGATTCTCTAGTTATCGATTCTAGTTTAGGGTTCTTTAAAACGACAAAATTTTGAAAATGGCATGGACGATGCCTTCCGAAATCTTGCTGTCGTTCATAGGAACCCTACAGTGGTATCAGAGCCTAGCTAGAGAATTAGACGGATCGTGTAGGATTACGAAACCGAAACTACTCCGAAACTTAAAACATCAAAACCCGCGTTCTGTCGAATTTTAAATGAGTTCTAAAAATTTTTCAAACAAGTACAGAATGATATGTGGGACATTAGATGAACACAGAAGAAGTTTGAACCCAAACGGACGGATTTTGGCCGAGCACACACAAGGAAAATTTGAGCAGGCCGGCCGTGTAGGGGTATTCTGGGTTCAAAATTTTTTTGTGGTATGGTCTCTGGATTTTGGTGTTTCACGTGTTGTTTGTTTTTGCTAATTTTCATGTGATGTTAACTTACTGTAAAGGCAACTCGGATTGTTTCGTAGTCGTAATTCTAACTATTTTCGGGTTACTTTAGACGGTGTTAAAAAGTTTGATCGGATATCAAATACCCGCTTTAACCCTTGCCGGAAAATTTTCGAAGTGTTGGATTTTTCCCGTAGTTAAAAAGCATTCAAATATCATGCAAGTTATGCGATGGACCCTCTAGAAGAACAAAACCTTAACTCGATTATGTGACCATCAGAACCGTCACTAAACCCTCGGGTTTGTGGTGGTTCAGCGGTGCCATATGTGAAGCGTTGGTTGACCCTTCTACGGCTGGTCCATTGGTACTGTGGCATGTGCTGAATAATTTTAAACTACGCTCAAGTGTTGAGCTTTTTGGGTAATTTTGGGTGTTTGTTGATTTGATCGGAATGTTTAACATCGTCTAGCTTTTTCTGCGACCGTAAGTGTAATATGTGGTGTATCGTCGGTTTCGTTGCTATATGTCAACGACAATTGGAATATGCATATTTACTTACGTTGATGACATGTGATGTTATATGTTGCTGTGATATGTTATATTGGATCGTCGCGTTTTGAATAGCCGGGGTTTTTATGTGAGATGAGAGTTTTTATTTTCATTCATGTAAAATTCAATGTATGTAATATTCTTTTATTGGGACACTTCCGGGCTGAGGATGATGTGACCATTGTTGTATATTATTTACTTTTCCGCATTAAGATAGACCCAAGGAGGGAAGCACAAGTAACTGGGTTCTAGAGTCCAGTGGGAGACCAACTCGAGGAGTCGAGTCCGGGTCTCCTAACTCTAGAATTGGTAGGGTTGCTTGCCGCTCTCGTAGGGGTCTAGGGATGTGGGTTTGGCTATTCATCGCGACCGTGGAATCCGCGTTTTATACAGGCTCAAAATAAAACACGGACCTCCTAGTATATCCAATATTTCATATGTTTCTTCTGCTGCTCTGTGATGTGATCACTATGGATTCTGAGACGAATGGATATACATTATATATGAGATATATAGTAGACGTTACTTATGTTTTGCACCCGCGCTAGTCCCATCCCGGTATGCCGTTAATTAAGTAACCCAACGGTGCATAACGGGACACTGTGGCGAATGCGGATGATATAAGTGTACGTTGTATTTTTGTTTCTTCTGTGATGCTTAGGAAGTTTAAATGATGAGACTTCATTAATGAGATTAATGAAAGAAAAGAAACCCAAAAGATGTTGTAGAATTAAATTTTCAAAAAGGGTAGCTCTAGTTTTTGTTTTGCATCGCGGTATTCCTTGTAGAATATCCAGCACCTTATTTGATAAGGAAAGAGCCGAGATCTCTTCACCGGGAGTGACCTCTTTAGCAAAAGCTAGCAGATGCTACAACACTCGGTTTGTCTTTTGATTGGTTTTATAGTTTCTGCTTTGCATAGTGATATTTATGAAATATCCTGCACCTTATTCGATAAGGAAAGAGCCGAGATCCCTTCACCGGGAGTGACCTCTTTAGCAAAACTAGTACAAGCCTTAGAAACACTCATTTTTCAAAAATCACTCGATTCTACAACGATATCAAGTTCATTATGCAAAAGGTTTTCACAAAACCCTGTCATAGCCCTCCGTCATTTCAGATAAGTCCTACTTAGTATTCGTGCTACGTTTGTTGACCTCCGTCAAGGCGTAGTGTGCGGTAGCTGACTAGTATTTATCTGCTTATGTATATGATGCAGATTGGATTAGGATAGTTGTACGACCTTGTTGACCTCCGTCAAGGGTCGTGCGGGTGGTTTAATTCAATTAAGAAATGACGGGTTGAACTTGACTAGCAGCCTATGGTTTGTTGACCTCCGTCAAGGTCATAAGACGCTAGGGGCAAAATATTATCGGGAATTTCAAGTGTTGAAATTTGCAATGAGATTGCATACCTTCTATGAGATAGTTGGATCCCGATACCCACTGCGAGTAAGTGTTACTCCTGGGAGAGTCTTGCACTTTACAATTAGCCGATCAAGTAGGTGTCTAGAAAGGTGTCAACGGGGTTATACCTCTGGGAAAACGAGGTTTATTTTAATTAGGTCCGTGTGAGAGCACGGGGAACCTCCTTCAAAGTACCGGCACTGGCCTGGCTGAAAGATTGGCGAACTTATAGGGTGTAATTAATCCCGGCTAATCTTTCCTTTTAGGGTTTGAAGGAAGATTTGATGAAAACAGTGGGAGCCATTTTGATTAGATAAAATAATAACCAATCTGATCTTGCAAGAGCATACGCTAAAGTATTTTCTTCTCTCTCTCCAGGTAGCGACAATGTCACGTCTTAATCAAGATAATAATATGGATGTATTGACCGAACCCGCATGTTATACTGTGCAGGGGAACGTTGGTTCCGTTCTTTTTTATAATTGTTATAAGACAGAATAAAGAATAGGGACATATCCGGATTCCCACGCCACCCAAACGAAGAATAAGCATGATGATGCATTTTCTTCGGGTGTGTTAGTTATTGAGAACTGTTTCTCAGTTCACTCTACGTCCTGGGTATTAGATACCGGATCAGGATCCCACATATGTAATATGTTACATGGGCTAAGGAAAGGTAGAGAACTGGGAATGGGTGATCATTCCGTAAGAGTAGGGAATGGGGCAAATGTTGCAGCCAAAGCAGTTGGCGAATATCACCTTGTATTACCAAATGGTAATACATTGATTCTGAATGAATGCTATTACATTCCGACCCTGATATGCAATCTTATATCAGTTTCTTTACTAAGTAAAGAAGGATATAATTTTGTAGTACATGATAATGTTATGAACATCTTCCTGAATCAAAAGTTGATTGGATCAGGCTCGTTAAATAATGGCATATACGTTCTAGATCAAACCACAATTCTTAATGTACAAAACACACACAAGAGGAAGAGTTCAGAAATGAACGAATCCTTTTTGTGGCATTGTAGACTGGGTCATATCAATATGACACGGCTAGCTAAGTTGCATAAGGATGGATATTTGAATCCATTCGAATTCTCATCTTATGACACTTGCCAGTCATATCTCAAAGGCAAGATGACCAAAACTCCGTTTATAGGACACGGAGAAAGAGTCACGGAACTCTTGGGATTGATACATAGTGATGTATGTGGTTCCATGTCTACACATGCCAGGAATGGTTCTTCGTACTTCATTACATTCACTGACGATCTCTCAAGATTCGGACATGTGTTCCTGTTGAAATACAAGTCTGAAGCTTTTGAGAAACTCAAGGAATATAAATCCGAAGTCGAGAACCAAACGGGTAAAAGTATTAAAATCCTTCGATCTGATCGAGGAAGTGAATACTTGAGCACGGAGTTCCTGGACTATCTAAAAGAGAATGGGATTCTCTCTCAGCTAACTTCTCCGTATACACCACAGCACAACGGTGTATCGGAGCAGAGGAATCACACCCTATTAGATATGATGCGCTCTATAATGAGCACCGCCGAGTTACCTATTTCCTTTTGGAGTTATGCGCTGGAAATGGCCGCATACCTATTGAATCGAGTTCCCACCAAATCAGTGCCTACCACTCCATATGAGATATGGAATGGGAAGAGGCCATATCTTAATTTTATTAAGATATGGGGTTGCCTGGCCTATGTTAAAAAGCAAAATCCGGACAAGCTCGAGGCAAGGTCTGTTCTGTGCAAGTTTGTAGGATATCCCAAGCATCGCGTGGACATATCTTCTACCACCCTGAGGAACAAAAGGTGTTTGTTGCTCAACATGCCACCTTTTTAGAAAAGGAATTTCTTGCAAAGGAAATTAGTGGCGAGGAGGTAGAACTGGAAGAGGTTCCAGCGATACAAACCACGACAGAAGATTTGGTGGAACCAGAGAATTCGGTAGTTCCAACGAACCTCAGCCTCTCCGCCGATCTAGTAGGGTTCTTCATCCACCTGAGAGATACTACGGTTTTCTCATTGATGGTGGAAGCGAGAATTGCATCATGGAGGATGATGACCCAACTAGCTTCGAGCAGGCCATCACGAGTGGGGACTCAGTGAAGTGGCTGGAGGCAATGCGATCTGAGATGGAATCCATGTACACAAACAAAGTATGGACTTTGGAAGTTGCTCTTGAAGGGGTAAAACCCATTGGGAGCAAATGGATCTTTAAGAAGAAACTTGGTGTAGATGGAAAAGTTGAGACTTTCAAAGCTAGACTTGTTGCAAAGGGTTTTCGTCAACGACCAGGTATGGATTATGACGAAACTTTTTCTCCAGTGGCTATGCTTAAGTCCATCCGGATCCTACTTGCCATTGCTGCATACCATGACTACGAAATCTGGCAAATGGATGTTAAGACCGCCTTTCTAAATGGTGATTTGGAAGAGTGCGTGTACATGACTCAGCTAGAGGGCTTCATAGACAGTGGGAGCAGCGGAAAGATGTGCAAGCTGCTTAAATCCATCTACGGGTTAAAGCAAGTATCGCGGAGTTGGAACATCTGTTTTGATGTCGTTATCAAAGAGTTTGATTTCGTCAAAAACGTAGATGAACCTTGTATATACAAGAAGGTGGCAGAGAGTAAGGTTGTCTTCCTCGTATTATACGTAGATGACACATGCTTGATAGGAAATGACATTCCTATGCTGCAATCGGTCAAGCTCTTCTTATCATAAAGATTCTCAATGAAAGATCTAGGGGATGCCTCCTACATCTTGGGGATTAAGATCTATAGAGATAGATCTAAACGGATACTGGGATTGTCCCAATGCAGGTACATTGACATCATACTAAAGAGGTTTAGTATGGAAGAATCCAAGCGCGGGTTTTTACCCACGATCTCGGGACTCACTCTCTCCAAAGAGATGTCTCCCAAGACTGATTTGGAGAGAGCTCGCATGCAAGACATACCCTATGCTTCGGCCGTAGGCTCTATCATGTACGTGATGCTATGTACCAGACCCGATATAGCATACTCACTAAGTGTAGTGAGTAGGTATCAAGCAGATCCTGGAGAGAGTCACTGGACAGCTGTGAAGAGCATTCTCAAGTACTTGAGAAGGACTAAAGAGATTCTCTTGGTGTATGGTAACGGAGAGCTCCAAGTGGAGTCATTTACCGATTCGAGCTTCCAGAGTGATAAGGATGACTCTAAGTCGCACTCGGGATTTATCTTTATCCTCAATGGAAGGGCGGTATGCTAGAAGAGTTCCAAGCATGAAACCGTGGCAGACTCGACGTTGGAGGCTGAATACATCGCTGCTAACGATACTGCCAAAGAGGCTGTCTGGATGAAGAAGTTCATAACTAAACTTGGAGTGGTTCCATCCATTGAGTATCCAATACTTTTGTATTGTGATAACAATGGAGCGGTGGCTTTGGCCAAGGAACCCAGGTCCCATCAGCGATCCAAGCATATTCTGAGGCGATATCACCTGATCCGGGAGATAGTTGATCGCCGGGAGATCGAGGTCAGGAGAGTTGACACGAAGAACAATACTGCGGATCCACTCACGAAGGCCATTCCCCAGATACAGTTCGAGAGACTCTTCAGAATGCTGGGTATGCGATACTATAGCAGCTGGCCCTAGTGCAAGTGGGAGACTGTTAGTTGTATGTATGCTCTAGAGGCCATTATTGTACATATGATGTATATTATAGTGGATGCTTGGACATATATAGAGAGGAATTTTTTGCTCGACATGATAGTATGCTATCTGGTTGCTCTTTATCTTAACATGTATACTTGTCTCTTGATACTGTCTTATGGTTACATGTTGGTAAAGCCCTTAGGATGTGTACTTGACTACCAGGATTGTGATGCAAATCATACTAGTGGGGCCATGGTAGTCCATAAGTTCATCCTTTAATGTTCCTAGTCGTGGGTGTATCGAGACAGAGCATCGATATACGAGAGTAGACTAGCGTATACGCTTCTCGACCCATGAGATGGGCGATGGATGATCCCATATCCATTGGTGTTTGACATCATAGATGGTATATGGGTGCTCAGTGGAGACTGAGTACACTGGACGGACTCGCCGAGAACTCCTACATGGTATTATACCTCACGTCAGATAGCAGTTCTCCGGTGACACTGGTACAGATTAGTCTGTTGACCCGAGATCGTCATAGAGTCTTGTGTGATTCCCACTATGCTTTGATTTCCACCTTACCATGTTCAAGAGAACGTGAAAAACGGTGGTTTTTGGGTACATTCCCGAGTCACATGGAGGCAATGAGCGATAGGAGGGGTTTCGTCCTTCCCGGTATTGGGGGTTGATGTTGCGCTGTGCTCGATTGGCCATAACAGGGAAGTCTCTGGCCAGGGCTGATTTAGAGATTTACTGGTAAGTGTTATCAGTAGTTTCTCGACCCGTTATGAGCCTCATATCGGCATGACTTATCGGTTATTGGGGTCTGACGTTTACTACCCCTAGACTGGATATGCGACATATCAGACGAGGAGACCGGACTGTACGGTAATGTTACTGACAGGCTTTACAGGAGCTAGAGCGGGCTTGCTTGTTGATCTTTTGATCACTCAATACCCGGGCAGCCATTACGTCCAGCTAGTACCGCTGACGGCTTGTGGGTGCTTGATGTGATCATCACCTATTGCCGGCGTATTGACGAGTCTTTAGAGTCCTACACAGAGGTTTTACTGGCTCAGGCAAAACGAAGTAGGAGCACATATGTGATATGTGCGGGACCGAGAATAATGTGAGTATGTGATACCGTATCCTATTCTCACGATATTTGTATCGGACGGTTATATGTGATATAGCCGGGTTATCGAATCATGTGTTGATTCGATAAGTTGGTACATTTAATATTAGTTGGTTATATATGATATAGCCGGATTATTAAATCAAGTGTTGATTTGATAATTTAGTGTATAATTGTATATTTGATATACTAATTTATATTAACTAATATTAGCTCACTTAAACATTTATTATTCTCACATGTGCACACTTAATATATATGTGATATATATTAATTGTGTTTTATTTTGTATCATGATTGTTGATACATACTACATCTACATGGGTGTATGAGACTTACACCATACTAATTATAATGTTGGGTTTTAGTATTTAAAGTAATTCCAAATTAGTGGATAATAGCTCACATGCATGAAGCTTCATGATGCTTGTGAATGCATTGACTTAGTCCACTAATTTTGTTTTACTTAAGATATTTATTAATCTAACCATTATAATTTAGCCATGGTTATGTCTCTACATGAGTTAGTATATGATACAAACTCATCCATGGTTCATTCTTTCACCTCATTAGTTTATTCTCATTTCTTTTGCCCATCTTCTTCTTCCTTGAGCAAAAAGCTTGCTAGGGTTTTCTAAAGAGAGAAAATATTATGAGAAAAATAAAACTAAAGTGAGCCCACTTCCTACTTCATCATCCTCTACTAGATTAGCACTTTAGTATAGGTTGTTAACTTCACTAATCTCTCATTAGTGAAGTAGTAGCTTGAGTTAGTGTCTCTTCGACGTAGATCATTTTCGGCCTCGAAGACTTCAAGCAAGATCGTTCATTTCACCTTGAGAAGCCATGCTAGAGTCCGGGAGTTCCGTGATCGCATCGAAGGGACCACTATAAGGAGCTATTGAAGTGAAGGACCGGTCTACAAAGGTTGTATTCCTAGTTCACTTAGATGTAAAGTATTTTACATGTTGTTTCGTATGATTCTCTAGTTATCGATTCTAGTTTAGGGTTCTTTAAAACGACAAAATTTTGAAAATGGCATGGACGATGCCTCCCGAAACCTTGTTGTCGTTCATAGAAACCCTACAGGGATAACCTCTCTAGGCCCCGTGACTTGAAGTTAATTTCGTGCTCTAACTCCCCGCAAAGGTTCGGACATGTTTCGTTTCGATTCGGACTTCCGAATTGGCTCAAAGCTCGATTTTTTTGATGCTTAGTGCACTTGGTTTTTGATCCATGATAAATTTGGTATGTGCGCTAATTGTGTTTTAGAATTCTAATGTCGTGACTTCGTTTGCGTGCGTGGATGTGTTGTTAACGCTGTCTAATTTCTATATGCTCAATTAGACGGGGTTACACACTTGTTTCGATTACTTGTTTATGTATATATATATATCTGGTTATGGTTTGTGCGGATTGTCATGATGAATAGCCTTGTGTGCAATGTTAGATATACAGTTCAGATTCATTTGTATATTTATTATTGCGGGGCGAGCGTCCGACATGTGGACTGCCGTTTCTGCCAGTTTGTATATTCTTTTATTGAGGCACGACCGGGTTGAGGTCGATATCGCCGTTGTATATATATATATATATATATATTCTTTTCTGTACTAGGATTACTCCGCGGAGGAGTGCTCGAATAGCCGGGTTCTAGAAGAAAACGGGCCCGCATCTCATGGCGTTGAGACCGGGAGGGCCTTACTCTAGAATTGGCGGGCTATTCGCCGCACTCGTAGGGATATAGGTTGACCCATGGAGGGGTACTCAAGTTACCAGATTTCTTGAAGTGCTGGGTGGCCCATTCACTTTGTTGATTGGGGTTGCCTCACTTTGGAGATTGGCGGGTAACTTGCCGCACTCATAGGGGTCTAGGATCTACATTGCACTGGCTATCCACACAACCGGGAAACGTCGCGTTTCATTTATGCTTCAAATGAAACGCGGGGCTCCTAGATTATCCACTGTTCCATTTTGTTGTTCGCATGCTGTGATGATTATTATCTGCCTGCGATGTTGATATATATATATATTATATATATATATATATATATATATATATTTAGTAGATGCTTCTATATATTTTGCATCCACGCTAGTCCAGCCCCCGCTCTACCATTAGTTAAGTAACCTAACGGTGAATGACGGGGCCCGTGGCGAATGCAGATGGCATATAAAAAGCATGTTATTTTGGTTTTTTTCTTCTGTGGCTTGGAAAAATAAAATGATGGGAACACATTATCGATATAATGCAAGAAAAAATAAACCTTAATGATGTTGTCGGAACCAATTTTAAAACTACTCGGTTTTCTTCAAAACTCATGGTCGTATTCTTTTGGTTTGTATAGAGGTATTTGGTTAGGAATGTCCCGCACCTCATTCTATGAGGGAAGAGTCTTGATCCCTTCATTAGGAGTTCGCTCTTAAGTAAAAGTTTATGTAACTAGTTTTAAAATGCAGAGCTTATACCACTCCATATCAAAGCCGCTTGAGTTTCTTCAACGACATCAAGTTCATTACGTTAAAAGGTTTTTCGTCAAAAACCAGCCGTAGCCCCCCGTCATTTCCTACGAGTAGTACTTAGTATTCGTGCTGCGTTTGTTGACCATGTCAAGGCGTAGTGTGTGGTAGTTATGTGGTGTTTGTTTGTAGCAAGCAGTGCGATTGGTTAGGACAGTCGTGCGGCCTTGTTGACTGTGTCAAGGGCTCGTACGGGTGGGTTTAATGCAATTAAGATAATGACGTGTTGAACTTGACTAGGACCTTTTAATTTGTTGATTGTGTCAAGGTCACTTAGGTCCTAGAGGCAAAAACCATATCGGGAGTTTCAAACATACGAGAAACTTATCAGGCATGCGCATACCTTATGGAGTGTGGTGACTTGAGTGGATTCCGTCAAGTTATCACATGATGATAGTTGGGTCCCGATTCCCATTGATGAGTATGTATTACTCCTCGGGAGATTTTCACTTAAATGATCCCGACCAGTTCTCCTTTTAGGGTTTGAAGGAGAATTCGAGGAAACAGTGGGAGCCATCCTGATCAGATAAAGTGATAACCAATCTGATCTTGATAGAGTGCACACTGAGTGTTTCTTTTCTCTCTCTCTGGTACAACGACCCATAGCTTACCTAAAAAACTCATGAACCAATTTGACCGAACCTTCTTACATCCTTTGGCTTTGGCTTGTCTTGATTTACAACAAAGTCGCATATATCCCTGCTACTCCTACTTTACCCTTTGCATTTCTTCAAAACACGTTGTATCGCTACGATGATCCATATTGCTTGGAACAACCATCGTATAGTTACATATGAACTCGAAGAAGTTACTTCAGTCGAGGATGGCCACAGGTTCTAAAGAAATTGAATATGATTATTCGGTTGTCTCTTCCCTTTACTTTCTTTCAGGTTGCGAGTGCTCCTTGATTAGGAGAGTACACATGTTACGCTTATTGGATAGTTTTCTTCCAAACCTTAGGCTGATGCCGAAAGTTAGGGAAGGAAGAAAACCAATTAGCCTAAAGTCGGTGTACAGAAGGTAAGAAGTAGAGACATATAAAGGGACTGAAGTGAGGGTAAAGGAAATTGTGACTACCGTTATGAATTTGGATAATGGAAAAGGCATTACTAGAAATACCTGACCATCCCTTATGAAATATTTTCATGTTTCAGTTTTTCTGTGTACATGTAAAAGAGAACTATTTCCCAATTAATTCTGACTCCACAGTAAGTATTTACTATATTTGGATCTCATATTTGTACGGTGTTACAGATGATGAGTAGGAGTAGAATATTGGGAAATGGGCGATTTGATCCTTAATATCGGAATTCATTGCAATTGGTGATATTGGATTAAATCGTCTGGCTTTTGCCTGACGGCAAACATTTGGTTTTGAATAACCGTTGTTATGCACCAAATTTTAAAATAAAATATCTGTACCTTTATATTTATAAAGTGAGATATACATTTTTAAAATTGTGCTGTAAACATTTACCTTTATCAGTTGAGAATAAGGTAAGCTACATTGAATAACGGTGTAAGACATTCTTAACCAAATTACAGTTTTCAATTTACAAAACACAGAATTTGAGTTGGTATACTCTTGGGACTTATACATGAAAATGTATGTTATCCAGTGTCCTTCGAGACAAGGAATTGGTACTCTTATTTCATTCAGGATTATCTATGAGTTCTCTGGTTTTAGACACGCATTCGTAGTAATACAAGGCCAAAGATTTTGAGAAGTTTGTAGATATAAGAATAAAGTAGAGAACCATATGTTGGAAGTATCGCGATTCTTCGAGGTGATCAAAGATGTAGATACCTATGCTGGTATTCCATTATAATAATATCGAGAACTTGATTCTCTTACAGGATACACATCAGTGGACGTGCTCCATGATAAGTAATGTTGTATTGCCCTTTTTTCCATTAGATGATATGCACTGGAAACAGTTGCATGACTTTTGAATCTGGTTCCATCTAAATTAGTGCCTTGATTCTATATGGACATGAATGGTTACATATCTTTAGGTTGTTAAGATATGGAGTTATCCGGTTTCTGTCTAAAAGCAGAATCCAGACAAACTCGAGGCACGCTTCGGTAATGGAAGTTTGTGGATTATCCCGAGCATTCGCTAGGATTTTGTTTCTACCATTTACAAGATCAATAGTTACATTGTTCTTGACTCGCCACCATTTTATAAAAGGATCATTTTGCAAAAGTAACTAGTGGGAGTATGGTAGAATTGGAAGTAATTCCAGGATCACAAACGGTTACCGAAAATTTAGTAGAACCTAAGAATTCAATTGGACTTGACAAAACGTTAGCCACTCCGCAGATTGGCCTCAGACACCAGAGAGATGCTTCGGTTTTCTAGTAGACGGTGATAGGGAGGTCAGCATCATAGAGATGATGGTCCTACTAGTTATCAGTAGGTCATAGAAAATGGAAACTTTCAGGTGACCAGATACTTCATATCCAAGATGGACTCCACGCACTTCAGCAAATTATGGATTTTAGATTTTGCAGGGTGCTCTTTAAGGGGTAAAACCCATTAGGAGCAGGTAGATCTTTCGATATCTGTGCAGGTGGAAAGGTACTAACATAATAAGGCTAAATTTGTTGTAAAGAGTTTTCATCAAATACCCGTTGTGGATTGTGATGTAATTTTTACTTCAGTGTCTATGCCGAAGTCCATATGGATATGACTTGACACTGCTATTCCCCCTACTTGTTATCAGCATGTCATAGGAAGTGGTAACTTCCAGGTGACCAGGTACTTCATACCCAAGTTGGACTCCACGCACTTCAGCAAATCATGGATTTTAGACTTTACTGGGTGCTCCTAAAGGGGTAAAACCCATTAGGAGCAAGTAGATCTTTCGATATCTGTGCAGGTAGAAAGGTGCTTAACCAATAAGGCTAGATTTGTTGTAAAGAGTTTTCATCAAATACCCGTTGTGGATTGTGATGTGACTTTCACTTCAGTGTCTATGCTGAAGTCCATATGGATATGTTTTGGTGCTGATGCAGTTCATGTCTATGATATCTGGCAGGTGGGTGACTATAACGTCTTTCCAAATGGGATTTTAGAAGTGCACGTGTATATGACTCTGCTAGAGAGTTATCGTAGTCATTGGGAGCAGCGGAAGGTGTGCAGGATTCTTATATCTATTCGTATACTAAAGCAAGGATAGCGGTGACGGATCATCTATTATTTATGAGACAGTCAAGGTGATTGACTTCGTCAAAACAAAGGTGAACCTAGTAAGAAGGATGTAGGGAGTACTGTCCATGTTTTAGATGACATACTCTATATAGGAAGTGATGTTCCTATACTACAATCGGTCAGATTTTGGTTGTTACACAGTGTTTTCTCCATGTTGGATATGGATAGTATATTAGGAGTTCTGGTGACTAGATCTATGGTTTTAGATCTAGATTTGGGATGTTCCCAAATCGGGTACTTAGACAGCATTCTAAAAGTATTTTAGAATGGACGACTCCTTGCGTGGTAGTGTATCCGCTGGTGATGGAGTCACCCTATCTAAAAAGGATGTCTTTTTGACTGATGAAGAGAGGGCAGGCATGAATGACACATCATTTGCTTAAGAAATTGAGTCAATCATGCAAAGTCTTGTACAACACCAGATATTGCTTTTGCACTAGTTACAATAAGCATATATTAATCCAATTCTCAAAAAACAAAGGGAAGCAATAAAGAACATCAGAGGATGTTCTTGGTATAAGATAACGGTAGCCTCCTCTGGGAGGCGGATATTGGTTATGGCTTCCAAGGTGACCTGGTTGACAGAGATGTTGTCAAAGTTATGAGCTTATTCTCTTCTGAGAATCAGTATATTGGATAGTGTTCCAATAAGGATACTGAGATAATCATGGTGCAGGATGCCGGTTATAACTCAACAGAGGATACAACACAAGAAGTTTGTGTTAGTGTATATGCCCTAGGGGCCATTATTGTATCATACTAGTTTGTATATTACTTAATGGAAGCTTGGGATATTCACAGTTGTATCAACAATCTTGCTCAACATAGTAGTATGCTACTTGGTTTATATCTATCTTAATATGTGTATATGTTTCTTTTAAGCATATCGCAAATACATATTGATAGAGCCCATATGATCTTGCTTAACTACCAGCGTTGTGATGGCGGTCACACTAGTGGGGGATGGGTAGTTTACAAGCACATCCTTTTTCAGGTCTCTAGTCGTAGGATTATCGAGACAGGGCATCGATACTCCAGAGTAGACTAGTGTATACGCTTCTCATCCCAGCAGGGGAAATGGTCTGTCCCACAGCCATTAGTACGTTGTACTGGAGATAGTATGCAGGTGCTCGTTGGGTTACGGGTACACCGGACATGACTCGCAGGGAACTGTTGGTTGGTGTTATACCCGTCGTCAGTTAACAGTTCCCAGGTGACATGAGTACAGCATAGTCCGTAGACTTGACACTGCTGCTTCGCCTCGAGTGTGTTCCCACTATTCTTAGATTGCTACCCTACCACGGCTCAAAGGAGTCATGCAAACAGGTAGCAGTTGGGTGCAGTCCCGAAGCACTTGGAGGCAGTGGCGGTTAGATATGATTCGTCTCTCCCGGTATTAGGAGTTGATATCGTGCTGTGTTTGGAGAGCCGTTACGCAAGGTCCCTGTCCAGGACAAGCGAGATTTACTGGTAGGTTTTCCAGTAGTTTCTCAAGGTGTGATGGGCTTCACTCCAACACGACTTATACCACTTTTAGGGGACTGACGCTTGCCGCCCCCTAGGCCCGATATGCGATAGTCTTAGACGAACAGACTGGACAGTACGAAGATTGTCACATCAGACTCAGTAGGAGTTCGGATGGGTTTCCTCATCGGCCTTCTTATCGACATCTACCTGGGGACCGTTACGTACAGCTAGTACCGCTTGCAGCCTGTGGTTAAACCCACTGCCAGTGTAGTGTCAAGTATTTAGAGTCCCACACAGAGGGTTTCCCTGTTTCAGGCAAAATGATATAGAGGTCGTATGGTTTTACGACAGGGTTCGGACATATACGTGTACTTGTGCACGTATGATGTTCGGGCAGATTATACTAGCGGGCTTTAGTTTAAGCCAGATTCTAGTATTGGATTATTGGATTTATGCAGTCTCAGTATATCCGTGTTTTTCGTAAATACGGATAGGAGGGGCATTCTCGTAATTAGTCGAGAAGCTTCTAGAAGAAAGGTGACTCATTTAGTTTTAATTCATTTATGAATTAAACTAAATGAGGTGGAGAGCTTATGTGTTATTTGCATTAAATGTTTTAATGACTCATGAGATGATTCATCCAAAGTGAGTTAATGAAGCATTAATTGTTTTAATGACTCATGAGATGATTCATCCAAAATGAGTTAATGAAGCATGGTTGTTATTATTGTATATTATTATTTAGATAATTATCATGCTTCATATATTCACAAATGAGTAATAATTCATTTCATTCTAACAAACACACTCTCTCCTCAAGCTCTCCTCTTCTTAAACCTAACCCTAATCCTCTCATGTGTTGAGATCCCAAGGGTTAGAAAGACTAATAGATCCTTAATCTACTTCTATATCTTCTAGGTCACTTGGATTAGCAATCCTAACCCTTAGTTACCTCAAGTTAGAGGTTAAAGCTTGGAGAAGGAACTCTCGGGTGATCTTCTATTATATCGCGGAGGCCGACGAGGAGGTGAACAACAAGAACAAGAAGGACTAGTATCTTGAGGTATAATCATCTAGCATAGTAGTTAGCATTTCTAGATAGTTTGTTAGTTAGAGTTTAGTAAAGATCCATAAGTTAGTCGATGTTATCTTGAACAAAATGATTGTTTTACCTATTCTTGCCTCCCCGCATGTAGTGGGGTGTGTAACGTCAACTTACAGTGTTATCAGAGCCTAGCTAAACCATAACTAACATGTTAGCAAAATCTTTAGAAATTCGATCGCAAAATAATCCCGAAAAACCGACGTTTTCACCAAGTTTCTGCCGTTTTTAAATTGGGGTCTAAAAATTTTTCAGGACCCTTAAAAATACAAGTAGGGTTTTTTTAAGAATTGTGAAGAAATTTGGGATCGTGACTCGTCCAAACCACTGCGGAACCGTGGCCGATCCAAGCTATCCGCCGCGGATCTGCGGCCGAGTTGACACCGAGTCAACCCAAATTTGCTCAGTTATTCTTCTGTGTTGATGTTGTGTTTTTGGGATGTTTTTTTTCTGCTCAGGTTTTATTTGCACAGAGAATTGTTTGGAGTAGATTCATATGTGTTGCTTGATCGATATTATAAGAACTTTGGCTACTGGATTATATCTGTGTTGTGATTAATGTGTTCGTAAACCTCCCCTAACTGCTAGTATGTCGTTAGCAGGGGGTTGCACATTTCTGTAATGGTTTTTACTGGTTTGTGAATGTGACTTGTTGATTGTCGTGAATGAATAGCCGGGGATGTGAGACGAGTGTTTCTTTCATTCAAATGTAATTTATAATTTGTTGTAATATTCTTTTGCGGGGCACATCCGGTTGAGGTTGTAGCCACCGTTGTATTATTTCATTTACTGTTTTCTGCTCCTAAGATAGACCCAAGGTGGGGTGCACAAACTACCGGGTACTTTAAAGTGTTTAGTGGCCTACTCACGTCGTTGAGGGAGACCGCTTCACTTGGGTACTTGATGGGTAATTTGCCGTACCTGTAGAGGGTTCTAGGGTGGGGTTGGCTATTCATCACGACTGTGTAAATCCGTATTTCATTGCAGGCTCAAAGGAAATGCGGATTCCTAGAATATCCAATATGTTCATCTGTGATCTGGAATGTCTATTATTGCGTCTGACGAATATACAATATCTATATATGATATCTAGTAGGCGTTACTTATGTTTTGCACCCGCGCTAGCCCAGCCCCCGCTTTGTCGTTAGTTAAGTAACCTAACGGGTGAATGACGGGGCCCAGTGGCGAATGCGGATGGCATAAGAGCATGTTGTATTTTCGTTGTTTTCTGCAATGATAGGTTAATTGATGGGACACATTATTTTAATGCAAAGAAAATAAACCAAAGTTGAATCGTTGGAACAATTTAAAAGAAACCACTCAGTTATTTTAAAAAAAAACAGCAGATTTTTACTTGCGGAGCTCAAACCACTCCTTTTAAAAAGCTATCAGGTTCCTTCGATTATATCAAGTTCACTACGTTCACGGTTTCGCCAAAACCATTCGTAGCCCTCCGTCATTTCATTTGGGTATTCAGTAGTATTCAAGCTATGTATTTTGACCAACGCCAAGGCATAGTGTTTGGGTAGCTGATAGGTATTCATCTGTTGCATAGATAGATGAGTTGGTTTGGGACAGTCGTACTGCCATTTGGCCAACGTCAGGGGTATGTACGGGTGGGTTCAAATTAACAAGATAATGATGGGTAGAACTTGACATGTGACTTATGACATTTTGACCAACGCCAAGGTCATAAGAGCATGGGGCAGAAATCTATATCGGGAGTTTCTAAGAAACTGAAACGCTAGTTGCTAGAGATGCATACATTTGGAGTGTGATAATTTTGGTTAGGATTCCTTCAGCTTTATCACACGATGATATTTGGATCCCGATCCTACTGTGAGTATATACTACTCATCGGGAGATTCTTTCACTTAAACGATCAATGGTATAAACCAAGTAGGTGTCGAGAAAGGTGTCAGCGGGCTTGCCCCCAGGGAAAATAGGTTATTTAATTAAGGAACTTCGCGAAAGCGTCGTAAAACCTCCCTCGAAGTACCGACACTGGCCTGGCTGAACGGTTAAACAAGTATTGTATAGTAAGAATAGTCCTGACTAGTTCTTCTTTTATGGTTTGAGGAAGGATTCGAGAAATAGTGGGAGCCATCCTGTTTAGATAACTAAAAACCACTCTAAACTTGCAAGAGTATCATGCTAAAGTGTTTCCTCTCTCTCTCCTAATTGCAGCGACCCAGAACATGACAGGATTTAAATTATTATTATATAAAAATATTTTGACAGGGCCAAACTATAAAGATTGTGTAATACCATAGTTCATTTATACCAGTTCTAGTTCATGTATTTCTTTATTTATGGTATTTTCCTGATTTATTGTGTTTTGGGTGCGAATAGTGTATTTGACATTTGTATTTGCATCCGATCCGACCCGCATGCTTGAAACCAGTCTTGGTTCATGTTTATGATTTATCCTGACCTGTTACATGGACTCGTGCACTTTCATTTTAATTTATATATCTTGAATACTGGCATTTTATCTGGCATTTGCATTTTTACAATATAACATTTTAAGTCACATAAAATATTTTAAAAATACATTGCATGGCCTGCATGATACCTCTAGCCCCGTGGTAGCATCCGCGCATCTTGTTCTCGTCCCGTTCAGTGAAACGGATTTGTTTGAATGGCTACGCACACGTGCGTGCATCCGTTCTTGGGGGTATGCATTTTTCGTTATCCAGACATTCATTTTTTTTATTTTGGTCGACATGTATATTTTTCGTATTTTAAAATTGAATTTTAGACCCGACCCGGGCATATTTTGGACTATATTTGTATTTACCAGAATATCAAATTTTATTTATATAATATTAATTTTATAAATTGATACAAATTAAAATTTAGTTAACTAATAAAAGATTTTTTAAATTTAAATCTAAACTAATTTCCTAACAAACTAACAACCCCTTTCTCTCTCTCTCCTCTGCATATATATATATATATTTATATATATTTTATTTATTTAATTTTTTCTTTCCTTATTTAATACACAGCTTCTTCTTCTTCTTCTTCTTTCTTCTTTCTTTTTCTTGATCTTATTTCTTGATTTCGGTGATCACCGTCGGAGCCGTGCTCGTCGCCGACGATCAGAGTGATCTAGTGAACGTGCCTGACTTGCGTGATCACCCTCGTGTATTGTTTGGAACCGTTCCGTGTACCGTGCGCGCGTCGTGACATTTCACCGACGAAGGACGTTCCGTACACATCCGTTCTTGTTCCGTCTAGGCAAGTTAATCTTGCTACATGCTATATAACTCATTATATACCTATTTAAATAAATATCAAACCTGTATTTTAAATCAAGCATCGTATGTTTCATATTACATCCTTTCGACGTTCCGTTTATATTTGTATAGTGCATTTCAGATTTAGGGCATGCAAACCAATCTTAATTACATACTACATTAGTGTAGACGCATCTATTTTAACAATGGAATACCTGTATTTAAAATCATGCACCCCATATTTAGTTTTATAACTTTTCGATGTTCCGTTTGCATCCATTCATATCATTTCAGATCTAGGTCATGAAAACTTATCTTGTTACATACTATACTATCATATACTGCATCAAATTGAATAGTTACATTTCATATTGCTTAGTTATATGTTCCACACTTGTTAGTTTATCATTTTACGATTATGTGATACCCGTTTGCATCCATATCATTTAAAATATATATCGTCGTAATATTTCTTATTATTATCTTTAATTACTTTATAATCTGCATTTTATAATGTTATACATTTGAAAATATTATAGTTTACGCATGAAACGTCGCCGCAAAGCGGATACGACAAATCTGAAATTTACTGTACACCTTACCTTATAAAATTCATTATAAATTATAGAAAAATCATTAGTATACGTTCTTTAGTTCGTTACAAAGATAACTCAGAATACTATAACTCTATGAAATATTTACTTGCAAAATAAATTTTTTAAATAACGTAAAATGCAAATGAAAATATCTCTAAACTGCTGTCCAGGGAAATTACAACAGCAAACTTTCAATTTCGAATGTTCATAGATTTTTGTAGGGACAACCTGAAATTCTTATACTTATAAAAATGAAAAGCTTATTGAATTATCTTTTTTTTGGTATAATACACGTCCCTTTTGGAGAACGTTTGTTATTTTTAAGCTATTTTACAAATCAGGGTGACGCTGAATTTCTGAACGAAACTTTCTTATGCATGGTTAATCAATACCACTTTTATAGTTATTAATCGGTTTGAATATGTTATCCATGTTAATATTATTATATCAATATCTATTTAATAAATAATAGTGCTCGTGTTTTAATATTCAGCAAATTTTCCTGATTTATAGTTTTATAGTATCCGTACGGTTTATTATATATCTAGTTGCACACCGAGACCATATTATTTCATGTTACTGTTGTATTAGTGCACCATGCTTGATAATTGTGCATCATACATAGTCATGATGTAACTCCTGACAAAATATTTGTGCATCCATGCTTACCGTGCATCCGTACTTGCTACAGTTTTAGTATGAGTATCCGCTTGACACATGTGCACTACCTGTCATGACTTGATATACTACTGCTTGACTTGATACCTGATACACCACTACTTGACATGACTTGATACATGTACACTACCTGACATGACCTGATATATCACTACTTGGCATGTTACCTGATCCTGTTTCTAATGCCGACAATCCTGACATGTTGTCCCGATGGACATATCCTATTGTCTGTACAGATAAACATGTTCCTGCTTGATCCTGTGTTGGCATTAGTCTCATATTTATAAATACCTGAATTACACACATAACCTGGGGGTATGGGGAAATCAATGATGAAACCTGACTTGTAACTCGACAGTTCGATGCCTTTACTAATCAGTCTTACGGGCTAGGCCAGCCCCGGGATGATACTGCTGACATCATTCATCTTCATATACTACCTTTTACTGCTTAGCGACACGTCTCGGATTCAGCCCGCGAATCTTGACCGTGGTCCCGGGCATGCACGTGATACTATTGAGTTACATCGATGATTCATCAAATTGATTTCAAAGACTTGAGAGTAATTAACCCAGTAGACCAGTCTAGATTACTCACTGCACATCACCTATGCCTTACCCTTCACTGTCCTTATTTTTGTTACTGTTATACCTGTTTTACCGTTCATACTCATACCTGCATGACTTGTTACCTCCTGATTATATTATTGTTGATATTATGACGCACTGACGTCTGGGTTTTTCATTGCCCAGATTCTCTACCTTTGTCGCAGGCTGATCAAGAGTATTTCCGCCGTCAGGCCGAGCAGTAAGGATCCTGTTAGTATCCAGTTAGTTATTTCCTTACTTTCCAGATGTTATTGTTACTTGGATTTATTGCTTCCGCATATTATTTCTTGACTCGTTTATTCTGGCTCATGGACATGTACTAGATAGTTTATTTACTTTCCTGTTCTTGATATCTCTACAATCGTAATATGACTGTGGAGGGATTTTTCCTATCTACAGGTAGCATGGTTGGCTCTGTCACGTGCCTATCTTAGCGCACTCTGGGAAGCGGGGCGTGAAAGGGTTTGTTTGGTATCAGAGCCATAGGATTTAGGTTAATCGGGTTTGATTCTTTTGTAGTTGGGTATTGGACCCAATACACGAATCGAAAAATCCGTAATTAGGAATATGTCCTGCCACATTGTTATCGTGATTCTTGAATCATATCTTTCTCTTGATCCTTTTCCTTGACGATATGCAAACCACTTTGCATCTCGGCTTGAATCCTTTTGGTTCCTTATTGTTTCTTCCGTCCTATTCCTTTGATTCTGATACTAGGATTTGGGCGACTTGAACGGAGTTATGTGATTGTAACTATGAACTGCAGCATGGTTACAATGCGGTACTCTATTTAAGTAACTTGGAGTCCTGGTCTTGTTTTATTTCCTTGTTTCATGGTCGTTCTATTACCTTGGTTCTCTCCGTTTCATTGCTTACCAGTTTATGTTTTGCAGATTTCTTGGTGACCGATACCGGCAGTTATGAAGTTGTCTTGGAAATTGATGGTCTCACTTTCCACGCTCACATTGATTGTTGGGCAAAGAAAGTGATTTTCCAGATTCCCGGACATCCGGAGTTTGTTTTTCTGGAGGTAGAAGTTCTGTCGGGCCAGTCGAGTTTAGGGCTAGGCCGACAAACAATGTTCTTTCGTCGATAGAAGTTGACAAGGAGGAAGCGCCAGCTGTAGTTCAAGAGTTCATGGACGTGTTCGAGGATATCTCGGGTTTACCTCCAAAACGAGATGTGGAGTTCGCGATCGATCTTGTTCCTGGTGCAGCGCCAATCTCAAAGGCATACTATCCAATGGCACCAGTGGAGTTGGAAGAAGTAAAGAAGCAGGTTACTGAATTGCTAGAGAAGGGTTGAATTCGCAGCAGCAATTCACCTTGGGAAGCTCCAGTTCTTCTAGTAAAGAAGAAAGATGGCACAAGGAGGATGTGCATCGATTATCGAGAATTAAACCGGGTGACTATTAAGAACAAGTACCCGATCCCTCGCAGCTTTATGGCGCGGGGGTATTCTCGAAGCTGGATTTGCGATCCGAATATCATCAGGTCCGAGTTAAATAGGAAGATATTTGCAAGACTGCGTTCCGAACTCGGTATGGACATTACAAGTATTTAGTGATTCCATTCGGAGTCACGAATGCACCGGCGATATTTATGGACTTGATGAACCGAATCTTTTCACCTTTCTTAGACCAGTTTATAGTGGTGTTCATCGATGATATTCTGGTCTACCCGAGGAGCATTGAAGAGCATGCGGAACACTTGAAGATCGCACTACAGACATTGAGGCAAGAAAGATTATATGCAAAGATGAGCAAGTGCAAGTTTTGGTTTGAAGAAGTGAAGTTTTTGGAGCACGTCGTATCCGGAGATAGAATCGCCGTTGATCCCGAGAAGATTGCAGCAGTTCAAAATTGGCTAATTCCGAAGAACGTAGCAGAGATCAGAAGTTTTCTTGGACTTGCCGGCTATTACAGAAGGTTCGTGGAGAATTTTTCCCGTTTGGCTGAGCCTTTAATCAAGCTTACGCGTAAGGAAGTACCGTTCGTATGGACGGATAGGCGTGCGTCAGTTTTTGAGGCGTTGAAGCAAAGATTGATAACCGCTCCTATTTTGACCGTACCATACGGTTCCGGGGGATTGGTGATTCACAGCGACGCATCTGGGAAAGGTTTGGGATGTGTTTTGATGCAGCATGGGAAAGTTATAGCTTACGCATCGAGGTAGTTGAAGACCCATGAGAAGGATTATCCAACTCATGACTTGGAGTTTGCAGCAGTGATTTTCGCTTTGAAGATTTGGAGACACTACTTACTGGGCGAAAGTGTCGAAGTATTCACCGATCACAAAAACCTAAAGTATGTGTTCACACAGAAAGAGCTTAACATGAGGCAGCGTAGATGGTTGGAGCTGATGGCCGACTATGATCTTGATCTCAAGTACCATCCGGGGAAAGTTAATGTAGTGCTGGATGCGCTTAGTCGGTTGCCAGCAATTCGGATGTTGACTGCATAGAAGGAGCTTATGGAAGACTTTCAGAGATTCGAGTTGGAGATCGTGCTACCGCATTCTTCAGGACAGTTGATGCAGTTGCAAGTACAGTCGTCATTGATCGAGAGTATTAAAGCAGCGCAGTCGAAGGACCCAAGATTGCAAAGGTTTCGAGAACAGGTTGAAGCTGGACTTCGAACGGACTTATTAATTCATGAAGATGATTCGTTGCGATATGGTAGGCGTTTGTGTGTGCCATAAAGAGATATTCGTGAAGAAGTTATGAAGGAGGCACACAGTTCCGCGTATTCCGTACTTCTAGGAGGCACGAAGATGTACCGTGATCCACGACAGCATTTCTGGTGGGGAGGCATGAAAAGGGAGATTGCTCGCTTTGTAGCAAAGTCCTTGGTGTGTCAGCAAGTTAAAGCTGAACATCAAAGGGTTGCTGGTTTATTGCTACTACTTCCGATTCCTCAATGGAAGTGGGAACATATATCCATGGATTTCGCGACGGTTTTACCTCGAGTCCAAAGGGCAACAATGCAGTTTGGGTGATTGTTGATCGATTGACCAAGGCCGCTCATTTCATACCATTTCGAGTTGGTCAGTCAACAGAAATGATAGCAGAACGGTACATGCAGGAGATTGTGAGATATCATGGAGTACCTGTGAGCATCGTGTCCGACCGTGACACCCGATTCTTATCACACTTCTGGAGGAGCTTACAGGAAAGTTTGGGGACTCAATTGAAGTTTAGCACAGCTTATCATCCTCAAATAGATGGCCAGTCGGAGAGAACGATCCAAACTCTTGAAGACATATTGAGAGCTTGCATGTTAGACTTCAAGGGTTCATGGGAGGATCATCTACACTTGGTGGAGTTTTCGTACAACAATAGCTTTCAGGCGACTATTCAGATGGCTCCATTTGAAGTATTGTATGGTCGCAAGTGTCGCTCACATGTTTATTGGGATAATGTTGGAGAACGAAGATTGTTGGGACTGGATTTGATCGTGCAAACCGTAGAGAAAGTTAATACTATCCGGAATCATATGAAGGCAGCGCAAGATCGGCAGAAGTGTTGGGCCGATACATCGAGAAGACCTCTAGAGTTTGCTGTTGGTGATCTTGTGTTCTTAAAGATATCACCGACTAGAGGAGTGATTCGTTTTGAGAGTCGAGGAAAGCTTAGTCCTCGATTCGTTGGGCCTTTCGAGATTTTGGACCGTGTTGGAGAAGTGGCTTATCGATTGGCGTTACCACAATCTTTGGCGAATGTTCATGACGTGTTTCATGTATCTCAACTCCGTAAATATGTTCGAGAAGAAACACATGTGCTGGATCATTCGGAGCTGACTGTACGAGAAGATTTAACCTTTGAGGAACGACCGATGTTGATTATGGATCGAAGGAAAAAGGTTCTTAAGAACATGGTTATCCCTCTCGTACTTGTTTCTTGGGGAAATCGCTCGCATGGAGAATCGACTTAGGAACGAGAAGAAGAAATTCGACAGAACTTTCGACACCTATTCCTGTAGATTCGTGTTGTTTACCTTTTCTTGTCTTGGGAGTTTCGAGAACGAAATTCTTTTTGTAGTTAGGTATAATGTAATACCCTAGTTCATTTATACCAGTTCTAGTTCATGTATTTCTTTATTTATGGTATTTTCCTGATTTATTGTGTTTTGGATGCGAATAGTGTATTGACATTTGTATTTGCATCCGACCCGACCCGCACGTTTGAAAACAGTCTTGGTTCATGTTTATATTTATCCTGACCTGTTACATGGACTCGTGCACTTTCATTTTAATTTATACATCTTGAATACTGGCATTTTATCTGGCATTTGTATTTTTACAATATAACATTTTAAGTCACATAAAATATTTTAAAAATACATTGCATGGCCTGCATGATACCCCTAGCCCCGTGGTAGCATCCGCGCATTTTGTTCTCGTCCCGTTCAGTGAAACGGAGTTGTTTGGATGGCTACGCGCACGTGCGTGCATCCGTTCTTGGGGGTATGCATTTTTCGTTATCCGGACATTCATTTTTTTATTTTGGTCGACATGTATATTTTTCGTATTTTAAAACTGAATTTTAGACCCGACCCGGGCATGTTTTGGACTATGTTTGTATTTACCAGAATATCAAATTTTATTTATATAATATTAATTTTATAAATTGATACAAATTAAAATTTAGTTAACTAATAAAAGATTTTTTAAATTTAAATCTAAACTAATTTCCTAACAAACTAACAACCCCTTTCTCTCTCTCTCCCCTCTGCATATATATATATATATATATATTTTATTTATTTAATTTTTTCTTTCCTTATTTAATACACAGCTTCTTCTTCTTCTTCTTCTTTTTTCTTTCTTTTTCTTGATCTTGTTTCTTGATTCCGGTGATCACCGCCGGAGCCGTGCTCGTCGCTGACGATCCGAGTGATCCAGTGAACGTGTCTGACTTGCGTGATCACCCTCGTGCAGTGTTTGGAACCGTTCCATGTACCGTGCGCGCGTCGCGACATTTCACCGACGAAGGACGTTCCGTACACATCCGTTCTTGTTCCGTCTAGGCAAGTTAATCTTGCTACATGCTATATAACTCATTATATACCTATTTAAATAAATATCACACCTGTATTTTAAATCAAGCATCGCATGTTTCATATTACAGCCTTTCGACGTTCCGTTTACATTTGTATAGTGCATTTCAGATTTAGGGCATACAAACCAATCTTAATTACATGCTACATTAGTTTAGACGCATCTATTTTAACAATGGAATACTTGTATTTAAAATCATGCACCCCATATTTAGTTTTATAACTTTTCGATGTTCCGTTTGCATCCATTCATATCATTTCAGATCTAGGTCATGAAAACTTATCTTGTTACATACTATACTATCATATACTGTATCAAATTGAATAGTTACATTTCATATTGCTTAGTTATATGTTCCGCACTTGTTAGTTTATCATTTTACGATTATGTGATACCCGTTTGCATCCATATCATTTAAAATATATATCGTCGTGATATTTCTTATTATTATCTTTAATTATCTTATAATCTGCATTTTATAATGTTATACATTTGATAATATTATAGTTTACGCATGAAACGTCGTCGCAAAGCGGATACGAAAAATCTGAAATTTACTGTACACCTTATAAAATTCATTATAAATCATAGAAAAATCATTAGTATACGTTCTTTAGTTCATTACGAAACTAACTCAGAATACTATAACTCTATGAAATATTTACTTTCAAAATAAATTATTTAAATAACGTAAAATTCAAATGAAAATATCTCTAAACTGCTGTCCAGGGAAATTCCAGCAGCAAACTTTCAATTTCGAATGTTCATAGATTTTTGTAAGGACAACCTTAGATTCTTATACTTATAAAAATGAAAACCTTATTGAATTATCTTTGTTTTGGTATAAGACACGTCCCTTTTGAAGAACGTTTGTTATTTTTAAGCTATTTTACAAATCAGGGTGACGCTGAATTTCTGAACGGAACTTTCTTGTGCATGGTTAATCAATACCACTTTTATAGTTATTAATCGGTTTGAATATGTTATCCATGTTAATATTATTATATCAATATCTATTTAATAAATAATAGTGCTTGTGTTTTAATATTCAGCAAATTTTACCGATTTACAGTTTTATATTATCCGTCTATATCCGTACGGTTTATTACATATCTAGTTGCACACCGAGACCATATTATTTCATGTTACTGTTGTATTAGTGCACCATGCTTGATAATTGTGCATCCTACATAGTCATGATGTAACCCCTGACAAAATATTTGTGCATCCATGCTTACCGTGCATCCGTACTTGCTACAGTTTTAGTATGAGCATCCGCTTGACATATGTGCACTACCTGTCATGACCTGATATACTACTGCTTGACTTGATACCTGATACACCACTACTTGACATGACTTGATACATGTACACTACCTGACATGACCTGATATATCACTACTTGACATGTTACCTGATCCTGTTTCTAATGCCGACAATCCTGACATGTTGTTCCGATGGACATATCCTGTTGTCTGTACAGACAAACATGTTCCTGCTTGATCCTGTGTTGACATTAGTCTTAGATTTATAAATACCTGAATTACACACATAACCTGGGGGTATGGGGAAATTAATGATGAAACCTGACTTGTAACTCGACAGTTCGATGCCTTTACTGATCAGTCTTACGGGCTAGGCCAGCCCCGGGATGATACTGCTGACATCATTCATCTTTACATACTACCTTTTACTGCTTAGCGGCACGTCTCGGATTCAGCCCGAGAATCTTGACCGTGGTCCCGGGCATGCACGGGATACTATTGAGTTACATCGATGATTCATCAAATTGATTTCAAAGACTTGAGAGTAATTAACCCAGTAGACCAGTCTAGATTACTCACTGCACATCACCTATGCCTTACCCTTCACTGTCCTTATTTATGTTACTGTTATACCTGTTTTACCGTTCATACTCATACCTGCATGACTTGTTACCCCCTGATTATATTATTGTTGATATTATGACGCACTGACGTCTGGGTTTTGCATGGCCCAGATTCTCTACCTTTGTCGCAGGCTGATCAAGAGTATTTCCGCCGTCAGGCCGAGCAGTGAGGATCCTGTTAGTATCCAGTTAGTTATTTCCTTACTTTCCACATGTTATTGTTACTTGGATTTATTGCTTCCGCATATTATTTCTTGACTCGTTTATTCTGGCTCATGGACATGTACTAGATAGTTTATTTACTTTCCTGTTCTTGATATCTCTACAGCCGTAATGTGACTGTGAAGGTATTTTTCCTATCCACAGGTAGCATGGTTGGCTCTGTCACGTGCCTATCTTAGCGCACTCTGGGAAGCGGGGCGTGATAGATTGGTTCCGGAATGTCAAGATAGCTATTACTTATGACAAATTGAGGTATGTCCTTACTACTAAGGCCCCTGCCGTCCCAGGTCCTGAATCCAGTGTCGCGGATAAGGAAATCGCCAAGACCTGGGAGTTAGACTGCGCGAAGGCCAAGTGCATCGTGCTTGCCTCCATGAATAATGAACATCAGAGGAGGCACGAGAATACGGATCTAGAATCCATATTTCTCCACACCAAGAAACTATATGGAGAGCAATCTCGTATAGCTAGATACGAGACCTCGAAGAACTTGTTTCAGTTGAGGATGGCCGTTGGATCATCTGTAGGGGAACATGTCCTTAAGATGATTGGCTATATTGAAGAGCTCGCAGACCTCGGAACAACATTAGAGAACGAGCTGTATACAGTCTTGATTCTCCAGTCCCTTCCTTCCACTTACGTCCAGTTTATCTTGAATTTCAACATTCAAGGTAAAGAAGTTGAACTTCCAAAACTCCTTAACATGTTGAGGAGTGCAGAGGGCGCCTTGCAGAAGGCAAGGGAAACACCTACTATATTTGTTCGTGGTGCTTCCTCTTCCAGGTCCAAGGCAAGGGCCAAAGGAAGGAAAAAGAAGGCCGCTACCAAACCGAGAGGTGGTGTTGGTAAGGTGGGAGTCAAGGGAAAGGCAGAGGTTGTGGTGCCAGCAGTGGCAAAGAACGAGTGCTTCCACTGTCGTAGGAAAGGCCATTGGAAGAAGGATTGCAAAGCTTGGATTTCCAAGAACCAGGACCTGAGGCAAGTTGTGGCTTCGGCTTCAGGTGTGTTTGTAATTGAAAATTGTCTGTCAATCAACTCTACTTCCTGTGTATTGGATACCGGATCAGGATCTCATATATGCAATTCATTGCAGGTACTGAGAAACCGTAGAGTGCTGAAGGTTGGTGATATGACCCTCCAGGTTGCTAATGGAGCTAGCGTGAATGCTGTGTCCGTAGGGGATTATCACCTTGGATTGACGAGTGGACATATTTTGGTTTTGCGCAACTATTTTTGTGTACCTAGTTTAACATGTAATATCATATCAGTATCGTTGTTATCAAAAGAAGGTTATGATTTCACGTTTGTAAGCGATGTTGTTAACATCCAACTTAATCATGGTTTGATTGGGTCAGGTACACTAGATAACGGTATATACGTGTTAAACCAATTACAAATTTTTAATGTCCAAAACACACTAAAAAGAAAGTCTCCAGATATAAATCAGGCTTTCTTATGGCATTGTAGACTGGGTCATATCAATGCGACAAGGTTAACTAAGTTACATAGAGAAGGATATTTGGATCCGTTCGAATATCAATCTTATGCCACTTGTCAATCATGTCTTAAAGGAAAGTTGACAAAGACTCCATTCACCGGACTTGGAGTAAGAGCGAGCGAGCTCTTAGGACTCATACACAGCGATGTATGTGGTCCAATGTCTATACATGCAAAAGGCGGTTTTTCATATTTCATTACTTTTACGGATGATTACTCTAGGTATGGATTCATTTTCTTGATAAAACATAAATCCGAGGCCTTTGAGAAATTCCGAGAATATAAGAATGAAGTAGAAAACCAATCCGGCAAAAGTATCAAGACACTGAGATCTGATCGAGGTGGTGAATACTTAAGTGCCCAGTTCCTGGGTTACCTAAAAGAGAAAGGAATTCTCTTTCAGCTTACTCCTCCATACACTTCACAACACAACGGTGTATCGGAGAGACGGAACCGAACTCTATTGGATATGGTACGTTCCATGATGAGTAATGCTGAGTTATCGCGATCTTTCTGGGGTTATGCACTAGAATCAGCTGCATATCTTTTGAACAGGGTTCCTACTAAGACTGTGCCTACCACACCATATCAGATGTGGAGTGGGAAGAAACCCTATCTTCAGTATCTCAAGATATGAGAATGTCCAGCTTTTGTTAAAAAGCAGCATGCGGACAAACTCGAGGCACGCTCAATACAGTGTAAGTTTGTGGGATATCCAAAGAACTCCAAGGGGTATTTTTTCTATCACGCAGAGGAACAAAAGGTTTTTGTTTCTCGTAATGCCCATTTTCTAGAATAGCAGTTTTTAGAAAAGGAAACAAGTGGGAGCGCAATAGAACTGAAAGAAATTCCAGAACCATAAACTACTACTGAAAGTTTGGTAGAACCAGAAGTTCCAGAAGAACAGGACATTCCAGCACCCCTCCGCAGGAGTAGTAGGCCGTCTCATCCGCCTGAGAGATACTACGGTTTTCTCATAGATGGGGATAGAGATGATTGCGTCATTGATAATGATGAACCTACTAGCTTCCAGCAGGCCATCCAGAACGGCGACTCAGTAAGATGGCTGGATGCAATGCGGACCGAGATGGAGTCCATGTACACCAACAAAGTATGGACTTTGGATTTTGCTCCAGATGGGGTAAAACCCATAGGATGCAAGTGGATCTTCAGGAAGAAGATTGGTGTAGATGGACATGTGGAAACCTATAAGGCTAGACTTGTTGCAAAGGGTTTTCGTCAAAGACTTGGTTTGGACTATGACGAAACTTTTTCTCCAGTGGCTATACTCAAATCCATTCGGATCCTTCTTGCCATTGCTGCCTTCCATGATTATGAGATCTGGCAGATGGACGTAAAGACGGCTTTTCTAAATGGTAATTTAGAAGAGTGCGTCTATATGGATCAGCCAGAAGGTTTCAATCAGAGTGGGAGCAGCGGGAAAGTGTTCAAGTTGCTTAAGTCCATTTATGGACTAAAGCAGGCATCGCGGAGTTGGAACATCTGTTTTGATGAAACGGTCAAAGAATATGACTTTATCAAAAATCCAGATGAACCATGTATATATAGTAAAATTGCAGCACGAACTGTCGTATTCCTCGTCTTGTACGTGGATGACATTCTCTTAATAGGACATGACATTCCTATGCTACAATCTGTCAAAGGATTCTTGTCACACAGGTTCTCCATGAAAGACCTGGGTGATGCCTCTTACATTCTGGGGATCCAGATCTATCGTGATAGATCTAAGAGGATGTTGGGACTTTCGCAGTCCAGGTATATCAACACTATACTGAAAAGATTTAGTATGGAAGATTCTAAGCGCGGTAATTTACCGGCTTGTCACGGAATCACCCTCTCCAAAGAGATGTCTCCCAAGACTGATTTGGAAAGGGATCGCATGTCGATTATACCCTACGCTTCTGCGGTAGGCTCTATATTGTATGCGATGTTGTGCACCAGACCAGATGTAGCTTACACACTGAGTGTGGTAAGCCGGTATCAGTCAGACCTAGGGGAGAAGCACTGGATAGCAATAAAGAACATTCTCAAGTACCTGAGAAGGACTAAGGATATGTTCTTGGTTTACGGCGGAAAAGACCTCAAGATCGAGTCTTTTGCTGACTCCAGCTTCCAGAGTGACAAGGATGACTCCAAGTCCATGTCGGGTTATGTCTTTACCCTTAATGGATGGGCGGTGTGCTGGAAGAGTTCCAAGCAGGACACCGTTGTTGACTCGACGATGGAAGCAGAGTATATTGCTGCTTGCGATGCTGCAAAAGAAGCAGCCTGGATGAAGAAGTTCCTAACAGAACTTCAGGTGGTTCCTACCATTGTTAATCCAATACCGCTGTATTATGACAACAACGGCGCTATAGCTTTAGCGAAGGAACCCAGGTCCCATCAGAAGTCCAGACACATCTTAAGGCGGTATCACCTGATCAGGGAGATCATAGACCGTCGGGAGATCGAGGTCCAGAGAGTTGCTACAAAGGAGAACACTGCAGATCCATTCACAAAGGCCATACCTCAGACACAGTTCGAGAGGCTATTCGAGATGATAGGTCTTCGATACGCCAGTACATGGCCCTAGTGCAAGTGGGAGATTGTTAGTGTATATGCCCTAGGGGCCATTATTGTATCATACTAGTTTGTATATTACTTAATGGAAGCTTGGGATATTCACAGTTGTATTAACAGTCTTGCTCAACATAGTAGTATGCTACTTGGTTTATATCTATCTTAATATGTGTATATGTTTCTTTTAAGCATATCGCAAATACATATTGATAGAGCCCATAGGATCTTGCTTGACTACCAGCGTTGTGATGGCAGCCACACTAGTGGGGCCTGGGTAGTCTACAAGCACATCCTTTTTCAGGTCCCTAGTCATAGGATTATCGAGACAGGGCATCGATACTCCGAAGTAGACTAGTGTATACGCTTCTCGTCCCAGCAGGGGAAATGGTCTGTCCCATAGCCATTAGTACGTTGTACTGGAGATAGTATGCAGGTGCTCGTTGGGTTACGAGTACACCGGACAGGACTCGCAGGGAACTGTTGGTTGGTATTATACCCGTCGTTAGTTAACAGTTCCCAGGTGACATGAGTACAGCATAGTCCGTAGACTTGACACTGCTGCTTCGCCTCGAGTGTGTTCTCACTGTTCTTAGATTGCCACCCTACCACGGCTCAAAGGAGTCATGCAAACAGGTAGCAGTTGGGTGCAGTCCCGAAGCACTTAGAGGCAGTGGCGGTTAGATAGGATTCGTCTCTCCCGGTATTGAGAGTTGATATCGTGCTGTGTTTGGAGAGCCGTTACGCAAGGTCCCTATCCAGGGCAAGCGAGATTTACTGGTAGGTTTTCCAGTAGTTTCTCAAGGTGTGATAGGCTTCACTCCAACACGACTTATACCACTTTTAGAGGACTGACGCTTGCCGCCCCCTAGGCCCGATATGCGATAGTCTTAGACGAACAGACTGGACTGTACGAAGATTGTCACATCAGACTCAGTAGGAGTTCGGATGGGTTTCCTCATCGGCCTTCTTATCGACATCTACCTGGGGACCGTTACGTACAGCTAGTATCGCTTGCGGCCTGTGGTTAAACCCACTGCCAGTGTAGTGTCGAGTCTTTAGAGTCCCACACAGAGGGTTTCCCTGCTTCAGGCGAAACGATATAGAGGTCGTATGGTTTTACGATAGGGTTCGGATATATACGTATACTTGTGCACGTATGATGTTCGGACAGATTATACTAGCGGGCTTTAGTTTAAGCCAGATTCTAGTATTGGATTATTGGATTTATGTAGTCTCAGTATATCCGTGTTTTTCGTAAATACGGATGGGAGGGGCATTCTCGTAATTAGTCGAGAAGCTTCTAGAAGAAAGGTGACTCATTTAGTTTTAATTCATTTATGAATTAAACTAAATGAGGTGGAGAGCTTATGTGTTATTTGCATTAAATGTTTTAATGACTCATAAGATGATTCATCCAAAGTGAGTTAATGAAGCATTAATTGTTTTAATGACTCATGAGATGATTCTTCCAAAGTGGGTTAATGAAGCATGGTTGTTATTATTGTATATTATTATTTAGATAATTATCATGCTTCATATATTCACAAATGAGTAATAATTCATTTCATTCTAACAAACACACTCTCTCCTCAAGCTCTCATCTTCTTAAACCTAACCCTAATCCTCTCATGTGTTGAGATCCCAAGGGTTAGAAAGACTAATAGATCCTTAATCCACTTCTATATCTTCTAGGTCACTTGGATTAGCAATCCTAGCCACTTAGTTACTTCAAGTTAGAGGTTAAAGCTTGGAGAAGGAACTCTCGGGTGGATCTTCTATTACATCGAGGACGCCGACGAGGAGGTGAACAACAAGAACAAGAAGGACTAGTATCTTGAGGTATAATCATCTATCATAGTAGTTTAGCACTTCTAGATAGTTTGTTAGTTAGGATTTAGCAAAGATCCGTAAAGTTAGTCGATATTACCTTGAATAAAATGATTGTTTTACCTATTCCTCCTCCCCGCATCTAGTGGGGTGTGTAACGTCGACTTACAGTTTGTTAGATAGGAGTTGTTCATTGATGAACTTGGTCTCATCAGGTATCCAGACAAATTCTTGTGGCGGGGTATTGCTCAGTTTGGGAGATTGTTGATCTCTGCAAAATTGAGATATAGAGAAAAGAAGTTGAAATATTATAGCGGATCCACTCGCTGAGGCTATTTCTCAAATACGGATGTTTCTCAAACAAGATTTGAGAAACTGATTAGTAGAGAAGTTGGGTATTCGGTAGCACACGGGCTGTGGGTACGCGATACCGTAATAATTAGCCTTAAGTGCAAGTGGGAGATTGTTGGATATAGTGTCCTCAAGTCAATTATTGTAATCGCAGGCACGCGATTGTGATGATTGAGGGAGGACCTATACGGGTAGGACAGTCTTACTTAAAATGATAGTATGCTATCTGGTTTGTCTTTATCATCATGCACACGTATTATGCGGTATTGCAGATCACTATTACATGTTGATAGAGCCCATAGGATTCTTGCTTGACTACCAGCATTATGATGGCGATCATATACGTGAGAGCTGGGTGGTCTATAAGCACATCCTTAAATGTCTCTAGTCGTAGGAGTATCGAGACCGGGTATCGATATTCCGGAGTAGACTAGTGTATACGCTTCGAGACCCCGACGAGGGGCGGTGTCCAGTCTTACAAGCCATTGGTGTTATGTTACCTAAAATAGTATATATGTGCTCACTGGAGGTGAGTACACTGGACGGACTCGCCGAGAACTTCTAGATGGTATTATATCTATCGTCAGATGGAATTTCTTAGGTGGCATGAGTACATGTTAGTCATTTGACCTGAAGTCGTCATTTGTCTCATGTGAGTTCCCATTGTACTTTGATTACTACTCTACCACGGCTCAAAGGAGTCGTGCAAATAGGTTTTAGTTGGGTACAGTCCCGAGCCATATGGAGGCAGTGGTCGACTGTCAGGGATTCGTCTCTCCTGGTATTAGGAGTCGATGTCGCGCTGTGTTCAGTTAGCTATCACCAAAAATCCGTGGCCACGGTAGGGGAGATTTAATGATAGTTGATCAGTAGTATCTCAGTTGGTGACGATCTTGACTCAGACACGACTTATCGGGTTAGTAGGGGTCTGGCGTTATCCAACCCTTAGATCCGATATGCGATACTCTTTGACGAAGAGACCAGACTGTACGGAGATTGTCACATTCAGACTCAGTAGGGTAAGGACACACTTGATTGTCGACCCCCCTTTGGATAAGTACCTGGGTAGCCATTACGTACAGCTAGTGCCACTGACATGCTTATGGTTAAACCCATTGCCAGCGTATTATTGAGTCTTTAGAGTCCCACACATAGGGTTTTCCCGGTTCAGGAGACAGATGTAGGAGCCGTACGGTGGTACGTGCAGGAGGTCCGATTAAATACGTGTACGCGATACACGGACTTTAATCGGATGGTTGATAATACTAGCCGGCTTAGGATTAAGCCGGATTATTAAATCAGGTTTTGATTTAATAATTTATATATGTATTTTGATACATATATTTTAGTATTATTGTTCACTTTTCATTTTCTTTCTTTGGTGCTATCTGCATTTTTATACGGATATGCGTATATGTAGCGATACATATACCAGATGAAGTATTCCGAATTTATACGGGAATGCTTCTAAAAGAAGGACACCTCATATTTGATTTTCTCTTTTGGAAAATTAAATTGGAAATGAGGTGGCATGAGCATGGTCAAGAGGCATGGCTTGGCTTTTTATATTGTTATTTGATTTGGATGTACTGTTGCATCATGGTTCAAATATTATAGCCATTTCTTTTCTACACTTGTGGACTTGATGAGATTTTTTCTTCACCTACTCCACCATGGTTCATGCTCTTCTCTAGCTCCTTCTTCTTCTTGCTCACATTTTCAAGCAAGATTCTAGAGAGAAAAATATAGTGAAATATTCCTACATCACCGGCCATCCAAACCTAGCAACATTGGTCCGTCGGTTAGAGCCTCCTCCGCGTTCCCTCAGGTGGATCGTCTTCGGTAAGGGTGGTCAATGCTCAAACACGTTCCCGGCGGTTACGAGCTTAGAGGGGTCTTCCCTAATTGGGTGGATACGCGACAAATGTTGTATTCCGTATATTTGCATGCTTGGTTTGCTAGTTTAGGAGTTTGGATCGATTCTAGGTTAGGGTTTTTTTTGTGTTTGCTTGAATTTTTGTTCGCCATCCTCACCTCCGCTGCGCCGTGGGCATTAGGGAACCCTGCTAGGAGGACCGCAAGCAAGCTCGTTCCCGCAACCAAGGAGTCTAGTTAGGGTCTTCCACTTGTGTGTGGACACGTTTCAAAGGTTGTAGCACCTCTAAACTCTTGGTTTAGAATATTTAGCTCTCTTGAGTTTTGCAATTACTAGTATTTGTATGATTTTGGGTTTTGTGTTTGGTGCTATACTATAAAAATTTTTGTCTACGTTTCCGCCGAGGTCCGCAAGTGTTGCGACACTAGGACCACACACTTACACACACACACATAAGTGTTTCTATATACTTTTCGATCGCAAAAGCCCTACGTCCACCCTGTCGTAAGTTAAGTAATCTTACGGTGAAGACCGATGCCTTATGGCGATTGCGATTGACATATAAAAACATTCTATTTTTTTTATTTTTTACTATTGTGCTTGTTTGGTGTGATAGGATTCTAGATAAAAAGTGTTTTTATCTATATGATGGGAGTGTATTAATATGATTAATGAAAAGAAAATAAACCTACTTTGATGTTGTAGGAACCAATCTGTTTTTCGAAACAAGTTGGTTTTCAAATCACTTGATTCTTTCAACGATATCAAGTTCATTATACTAAGGGTTTTCTTCAAAATCATCCATAGCCTCCGTCATTTTAGATAAGTTGAGTACTTAGTGTTCATGCTGCGTTTGTTGGCCTTCGTCAAGGCGTAGTGTACGGTATCTAAGAGATACTTATCTGCCTCATATGATTAGATTAATTAGGACAGTCGTATGGCCTTGTTGGCTTTCGTCAAGGGCTCGTACAGGTGGATCTAAATTAATTACGAAATGATGGGTAGAACTTGATTAGCGGCTTATGATTTGTTGGCCTTCGTCAAAATCATAAGCCGTTAGGGGTAAAAATCATATCGGGAATTTCAAGTGTTGAAACTTGCAATATTGATTGCATACCTTCAATAGAGTGTGGTGATTTGTTGGCCTTCATCAAGATTGCCACATCATGATAGTTTGGACCCCGATTCCCACTGTGGATAATAGTTACTCTCGGAAGATTTTCACTTCACAATAAGCCGACCCATTAGGTGTTTAGAAATGTGTTTACGAGGTTACGCCTATAAGGAAATGGCGTTATTTAATTATGTCACGCCCCGCTTCCCAGAGTACGGCGAAGGAGACGCGACGAGGTCCGCTACGTATGTACTCAGAAGTACATACGCTAAGCGTATCTAAGCAATATAAAAGTAAATCACAAGAGACAAAAGATATAGAAATAAAAGCAACTTTATTAATAACATTCTTTTGTACAATGCATGAAAAGTAAATACAACTGGAATGAAAAGCGATGCCTAAACAATGGCATAACAGGAAATGAAGGTACTGAATAGAACAAGGTATAATGTCTAGAGCTCAGGGTCTTCATGAAACTGCTCCAAGTCTTCACCGGTGAGCTCGATCTCTGCTGTATCCAAAGCACCTGACGACATTCAAAGAAGAAAGAAATAGAATGTCGTCAGCGAACAGGTCGCTCGGTAAGTCCCAAAGATAAGGAAGGATTAGAAAAGACAGAATAAGATGTATCTTCTAAAGTTGTATACTATTTGTTGTAATGTTGTATTAACGCTGTTATTTGCAGTTTGGTATAGAAGAATGCCAGTATATACGAGAGGGGTCTCTATATGCTAGAGATCAGGGCAAACGGAATATAAAGTACAAGGCTCCGTTATACAACCCGGAACAACGGCAATTGGATTCATGTTAGGTGTCTTAATTTACCTGTCTCGTGCCACTTTTAACACCTTCCGTACCAATCTACCCCTTAAACCCCGTAGTGTTTTGATAGTATTGTTGTATTGTATTGTGTAAGTTGGATGACTGACCAAGACCATGATATCAGTAAACAGATTGTAACTGCATAATCAGGTAAATGGAATAACGGAATAATGGATGTATATCCATGGTTTGATTAAGTCAAGTTGTATAGATTGATATCTGGATTCTGGGATTCATGTGTTCATATTGAGTTGGAATATTAAAGGATGTATACTTGAATCATATTCAAGTCAGAAATAATCAGACTTAAACCCGAGTCAGACTAAAAGAAATGTAAGTCGAAATTCTATATTTGTTAGGGTCCTTATTGTAATTTATAAAACTTGAGGAGGTTTTATGTAAAAATACTTTTGTATAGTTTTCAAGATACACCTCAAGTATTTATTATTCGTCTTTATAGTTATAATGAGTGTGATTTTATTTTGTGTTATTTCTAGTGATAATATCCTAATTACATAAATAAAGGTATTAATTTGTAATATTGATTTATTTGAAATTCATGGTATTTTAATGTAACTTTTAATCTTGTAATTTTTAGGAAAAGGTGGAAACTTTATCTTATAATAAAATAGGTGTTTAAATGATAAATATACATATGTTTATACAAGAATAATTTTTAATAAATATTTTATTTTCCAAAAATCTCATTTTTCTTAAATGTCGTATTTTAAACCTTTCGAGACCGAATGCTCCTTGCGGAGGTCTGAATCTCGCACTACTAAGCCCGATGGTGCATGATAAACCGTACTATCCCTAACGAGTTCCCCAAAGGTGGGTTGTAGTGGCGCTTTGCAAAGATTTAATAAATACCAGTCATTTAGAAAACGGTTTTATAAAGATAAGGTATTTATTTGAAAAAGGGTGTAAATTTCCGTATTTTAGCTTCTAGGGTTTCCTAAGCCAACTAATCTATTTCTAAATGGTCTAAACGATAAGTCATTAGAAGTCTCAAATCGCCTCTTCACCGCCAATTGCGGCCAGGTAAGTGCCAGGTGAGTGGGAGGCTCTCCACTACAAGTAGTGGTCCTAATTAAGTAACCACTCGCCTTAGACACACTTGCCTAGACACCACAAAGTCAGGTTTAGATAAACGATCGATGTCCACGACATATCGTATTTTCCTTTTAAAATATATTGTTTTAAAATTGTATATAACTTAGAACTTTTAGAAAAGGTTTTAATAAGAAATTGGTATTTTAATGTAAAATCTTGTTTTGTCGTATTCTAAATTTTCAAGGTAGCGTGTTATGATTGCATATGAGTGTGTGTGGAGGTAGGTCATTACCTCGTGATCCATTTTAAGGTATAGCAATATTAAAGGGTTAAATGTGATAAACTAAACATGGTGGTATTTAAGTGAAAGAATACGATATTTTGCAAAAACTATCATTTCATGTGTGAAAACTTGTTCAAATTAATTTTTAAGTGATTAGTAGTCAACATGAATATGTTTAAGCATTATGGAATTAGTGATAAGTGAGTTTTGATAGAAAACCGAATCGGAAATCGGTTTGTTCCGATTTCCGTCGGGTTTGAAAAATCGTATTTTAATGGAAGAAAGAAAGGTAGAAAAGGGGGGACTTACTGGTTTGGACAACGCTAGAGAGTGAGAAGAAGGTAGAGGGTTTGCCGGTACGTCGAATCGTCGTTGAGAGGTCCCAGCACGATCGCCGGGATTCCGCCGTCGATTTCGTCAGCGCTTCGCCTTTCGCTCGTTTTCTCACGTACCAAGTTCTCTTGGAATTTTGGGAGAGTGGACTTAGAGATTTAGGATGATAGGGTAGAGGGTAGGGGTGTTTATATAGGGTTAGGCTAGGGTTAGGGTTTTCAATTAAAAATATATATAAAAAATCATTAAACCTAGGAGTAAAAAGGATTTATTGGGCAATTGATAACCGATCCAAGCATTTAGAGTGTGCAGGAGGGTGGACCAAGTCAAGGGCCAACTTTTCTCTGTTGGTGACTCGGCCGTCCGGCCAAGTCCTGCCGGCGGCGCCAGACCGAGTCGACCGAGTCGCCGGCCGGCGGCGCCGAGTCAGGCCACTAGAGGCCGGGGAAACTTCGGGGGTACAATTTGGTATATTTACTTTTTGTTGTCCAGTACATATTTTGGGAGTTATGACCTTTTGACTGTTGACTTCCAAAAGAAATTAAAACAAAATAAATACAAAAATAATATGGGGCGTGGGATTTGAACTCTGGTGGTTTGGTTCAGCAGTGCAAGGTGTTACCAATGAGCTACAAGTTCCTTCTTGTAATTATTGTGGGAAAATAACAAATTAAAGTGGTAACAACAACACTAAATACTCCAAGTATTACTTTAATTTTAAAACAATTTTATGTACACTAAAAATGGAGTTATTTAAAAACAAAATAATTACTTATATATATATTGTGCTCAGGTTAAAATACTCCTTTGTGGATTTTTAAAAATTTAAAAAAAAAATTGTATAGAAAAGTGTATAGGAAAATTAGGGTTGTTACAAATTAGGTCCGTATGAAAGCAAGGGGAGCTTCCCTCGAAGAACTTGCACTGTCCTGGACGACCGGTTAGCAAACTTATGGGGTGTACATGATCCTGGCTAGTTCTTTTTTTAGGATTTGAAGGAGATTCGACGAAACAGTAAAAGCCATCCTGATTAGATAAATTAATAAACCAAACTAATCTTGCAAGAGCGCACGCTGAGTGTTTCTTTTCTCTTTCTTGGCAGTGTCCATGACCGACCTTAAATTAAAACTCGTAAAACCAAGTTAACTGACCCTTTTTATAATGATTGGATTTGAAATGTCAAGATTTCCCTAATTCACGATGAAGTCGCATATGTCCTTCCCACTCCTACTTTCCCTTTACCTGCCCTAGAACCCTCTGTATCAGATATGGAGATCCATGTTGTATGGACGACCATCTCATATAGTTAGATATGAACTCGAAGAACTTGTTTCAATCCAAGGATGGCCATTGATTTAGTTCTGGAGAAAATGAATTGTATATTGATATAATTCTATTGCCGCTCCTATTTCCTCTTTACTTACTCCAGAACCCTCTGTATCAGAGACGAAGATCTATATTGCATGGATGCCATCTCGTATAGTTAGATACGAACTCGAAAAAATTGTTTTAGTCCGAGAATGGCTCTTGATTTAGTTCTGAAGAAAATGAATTGTATTTTGATATAATTCTATTATCTCTCCCCTCCACCTTCTCTCGAGTTGAGAGCTTCTTCAACAAGGAGAATACATCAGTTACGCTTGTTGGATAGTTTTCTTCCAATCCCAAGGCTAAAACTGAAAGGAAGGGAAAGAAGAAAACCAACCGGACTAGATGTGGTATACAAAAGGTAAGACGTAGAGTCATCTAAAGGGGTTTCAATTGAAGGGAAAGGAAATAGCAACTACTGTCGTAATCTTGGGCATTGGAATAAGCATTACTAGGAATACCTGACCACCTCCTTGAAGCATAAAGATACTTCATCTTTTAGTGTGTCGTTAATTGAAAACCGTTTCTCAATCAACTCTGCTTTCTAGGTGTATGATACCGGATCAGGAACCCATATCTGTTAGGTGTCATAGATGCTGAGAAGAAACAGAGTATTGGGAATAGGTGATTTGATCCTTGATTGTTTGTTTCTATGTGTGTTCTACTTACCACAATCAAGACGGGATCGCTAGTAACTAGCCACGGTGAGTATGAGTCATGCGCGGAGAGATGTTATGTGTTTCTATTCTTGTTTTAGATGAGTTATGTCTAAAGGGTCCAAGGGTGTTCAAAGCTATCCTAAGCGTTATGTATTATGTTAAAAAAAGGCTTGTTAGGGTTAGGATTAATTAGTTGAATTAGGATTATCTGTATTTTTTCCTTTGTGCCTCTCTTGATATTGATGCTAAGGTAATCGGAAACAACGTGGATTAGGGTTCTTAAGTAGGGTACTTGCAAGTTTAAGCTAAGCCTTCCAAACGCTAAATCCCTTTTATTGACCCTTGTCCTTTCATTCTTTACTCTTAGTCTCAGCCTTCGATGAAGGAAAACACAACGGGTCTCGTTTTAGGATCACCGCTATCATTAAGGATAGGGTGCCTAAAGGAGAAGGTTGAGTTTCTTTGGTCGAAATTCAATTTCCAAGATGTTGGGCAAAGAGAAGAATAAGGGATTTTTCCATCTCTCAAACTACCCTTTTCTTACCCTAACAAGTGAGAAAAATTACCCACACATAATTAAAAAGAAAAGAAAACATGAAGAAGAAGAATGAGATAGAAAAGAGTAAATAAGAAAGCAAGCTAGCTACTTGGGCCTTACCTAGGCAAGGAGCTCCATTGAGCATCATGGCTTGAAAATGAAGGATAAAAGAAAATAGAAGAAAGAAAACAAAAAATTACAGGAAATTAAACTACTACAATTTATCTAAGGTAAATAAAGGCAATGCAATAAATAAAACTAACTAAAATAAATAAAGAGACAAGATAATAAAAAGAACTCTCAATTTTCATTCATATCCACTCAAAACCTCTCACAACCTTTTAATGGCTATAAAGATGAAGAAGGAGGCTACCTACTCCTACCTACTCCTACCTACTCCTATTCTAACCTAAAACCTATGATACTAATGAACTGCTGAACTGTGCTATTTATAGAGTCTGAATTGCAAAACCCTAGGTTGATACTGGCCCCATTTGAAAAGACTGTTAGATATAGTGCCCTCAAGACAATTATTGCAATCGAAGGTAGGAAATTATGATGATTGAGGGAAGACCTATATGGATAGAACAGTCTTACTCGAGATGATAGTATGCTATCTGGTTTGTCTTTATCATCATGTACATGTATAATATGGTATTGCGTATCGCTATTACATGTTGATAGAGCCCATAGGATTCTTTCTTGACTACCAGCGTGTGAGGACCCATGTTCTCGCGGCGTAAAACTCGCGGTGAAAGTGGAAGCAAAATAAAAAATTTAAAAGCAAGCACTAGTGACCTATACCCTAAAATCGATTTCAAACACTAAACTAGAAAACTAAACTAGCATGGTTAGGAGGCTGGCTACATTTATAGCGTGTCTGTGCAATTGCAGAAGACCCCTACACCGCTCCAAGGACTCTCACAAGGCTTCGAAGTCATCGAGAACGAACTTGGACGCCAATATTCCTCGTCGAAAATGATCCACCCAAGAGAATACGAATCAAGCTCTAATTTCATACTAATGAATCAAGCGAGGGGTTTTTGATTATGGGGATGCTCTTCCCTGCAGGTGCAAGCCCCTGCAGTTAATTTCGTTACCGCATCGTGATAACCACTTTCTCCTGCTCCGGAAGGTCACTTCGTGTCGTGTGTGTTTTTGTTTGTTTTGGTTGCCCGTGGTTCGTATACGGAGACTAATCTATGTTGTCGCCCGTAGGGCGTGGATTAGTCCAAATCCGTATATCTTAGATTTTAGTTTGTTTTATTTAAGGATTGTTAATCTGGTTTGAGATTAAGATCGACTTAAATGTATATGAACAGTTGGGGCTTGGTTGTTTTTTTTGTTAAGGATACGTTAGTCCAATTTGAGACTAAGATCTACTTAATACAACTCACAATCAAAACTTGCTAAGAATTGATTGTGAGAGTGATATAGTAAAGAATCTCATAGTTTCTCTTTTTACTTATTTTCCTCTCAATATGGAAACTCAAAAGAGAAGAAGAAGAGAGAGGAAAAATGAGTGTAGAAAAATAAATTTCCTTAGCCATTTTCTCTCCCTCTTTTACCGCTCTTATCCAAGTAGAGATGATGAGTCACTCAATGACTCATGACATGAGTTATGAGCCTAAACAAATCTCCAAGATTCCATGTCTAGAAGAAAAATATGTGTGTATCAATACACACACAAGCATGTATATACATACATACACACATATACATACATATATACATACAACCAATCATGTATCAAAATACATATATCCGTATTCTTATCAAAATATGAATATCTGTATTCTTATATAGATAAAAATACCCATATTCTTAAATAGATAAAAATACCTGTATTTATACAAATACTTGTATCCGTATAAATACCGTATTTGTGTCAAAATACGAATACCCAAAAGAGTGATAATAAGAAATATAATACTACCTCATAATGACCCGGCTATCTTTCAAACCTACCAGTATTATTAAAACGCCCGATTAAAGTATGTGCACTAAATACACGTATTTAATCGAACCTAAGTCCGTATCAAAATACGCACACACTATATCGTTTCATCTGAACCGGAAAACCTTCTGTATGGGACTCTGAAGACCCGATAATATGCTGGAAGTGGGTTTAACTACAAGCACGTCAACGGTACTAGCTGTACATAATGGCTACCCAGGTATTGAACGAATGGAAGGTCCACGAGCAAACTCATCCGTACCCCTACTGAGCTTGTGAGTGATAATCTCCGTACAGTCCTATCTTTTCGTCTGAGAGTATCGCATACCAGGTCTGGGGGGTGGAAAACGTTAGACCCCTAATAATCCAATAAGTCGTGTTGGTGTTAAGCCCATTACCAAACCGAGAAACTACCGATCTCCAATCATTAAATCTCATCCGCTTTGGTCAGGGACTTATGGTGATGGCCAACCGAATAGAGCGCGATATCGACTTTCTATACTGGGAGAGACGAATCCCTGACGATCGCTCACTGCCTCCATGTGGCTCGGAACTGTACCCAACTAAAACCTGTTTGCATGACTCAGTAGAGCCGTGGTAGGGTAGTAATCTAAGTACAGTGGGAACTCACACGAGACAAATGATGATCTCAGGTCAACAGACCACCCGTACTCATGTCAACTTAGAACTGTTATCTGACGATAAGTATAGTACCATCTAGAATTTCTCAGCGAGTCCGTCCGGTGTACTCATCTCCAATGAGCACCTGTATACAATCTTAGGTGCAACACACCAATGGCTTTAAGACCTGCCACCGCCCCTCGTTGGGGTCTAGAAACATATACACCAGTCTACTCTGGAATATCGATGCCATGTCTCGATACTCCTACGATATTTAAGGATGTGCTTATAGACTGTCCAGCTCTCACAAGTATGATCGCCATCATAACTCTGGTAGTCAAGCAAAGATCCTACGGGCTTTATCATTATGTATTAGCGACACATAATAAAACGTATACTGTCACGCCCCGCTTTCTAGTGTACGGCGAAGGGGACGCGACGGGATCCGCTACGTATATACTCAGAAGTACATACGCTAAGCGTATCTAAGCAATATAAAATAAATACACAAGAGACAAGATATAAAAAGAACAACAACTTTTATTTATTAACATTCTTTGTACAATGCATGAAAGGAAATACAACTGAAATAAAAAGATGCCTAAACAGTGGCATAACAAGAAATGAAAAGTACTGAATGGAAAATGTACAATGAAACTAGAGCTCTGGTTCTTCAGCAAACTGGTCTAAGTCTTCTGCAGATGGCTCGATCTCTGCCGGGTCCAAACCACCTGACGACATTCAAAGAAGAAAGAAATAAAATGTCGTCAGTGAACAGGTCGCTCGGTAAGTCCCAAAGATAAGGAAGAAATAGACAGAGAGTAAGAGAGAGAGAGAGTAGGTTTTAATATTGTATTATAATATTGTAATATTGTATTAACGCTGTTGTTTGTAGCCTGCTACAGAAGATGCCAGTGTATACGAGGGGAGTCCCACTTACACCGGGGACTTTGGTAACCTGTAGTACAAGGCTCCGTCGATAATACCACGGAAAAACGACATGGATGTAATTACGTCTTAAGTGACTACCTCGTGCCACCTTTAACATATTCCGTACCAGTCTACCCCTTAAACCCCGCGATGTCTTGTTTGTATTGTTATCTTGTAAATTGTATTGATTGTAAGATTGATTGACTGACTGAAACCATAATATCGGTAAATGGATATAACTGTAGAGTCATGTAAATGGAATAACTGAGATTCATGTAAAATAAATATATATATATCCATGGTTCGGTTCAGTCAAGTTGTATACATTGATAATTGAATTCATGGATTCATGTGTTCATATTGAATTGGAATATTGTAGATTGTAGATTAACCTGAATCATATTCAAGTCAGAATGATCAGACTCAAACCCGAGTCAGACAGTTAGAAATGTAAATCGAAGTCTTATAATTACTAGGGTCCTTAGGGTAATTTATAAAACTTGAGGGGGTTTTATGTAAAAATACTTTTATATACTTTTCAAAATACACCTTAAGTATTTATTATTCGTCTTTAGAGTTATAATGAATGTGGATTTTATATTGTGATATTTCTAGTGAAAATATCCTAGTTTTATAAATAAGGTATTTATCTGTAATATTGATTTATTTGAAGTTCATGGTATTTTAGTGTAAAATTTATTCTTGTGATTTTTAGAAAAAGGTGGAATATTTATATCATAACAAAATAAATGTTTTAATGATAAATATACATATATTTATACAAAAATAATTTTAATAAATATTTTATATTCTAAAAATCTCATTTTCTTAAGATGTCGTATTTTAAACCTTTCGAGACCGAATGCTCCTTGCGGAGGTCTGAATCTCGCACTACTAAGCCCGAGGATGTACGATAATCCGCACCATCCCGAATGGGTTCCCCAAAAATGGGTTGTAGCGGCGCTTTGCAAAGATTGTAAAATACTAAATCCTTTAGAAAACGGTTTTATAAACTAAAAGGTATTTATTTGTAAAAATGTCAATTTTCCGTATTTTAGATTCTAGGGTTTCCTAAGTTAACTAGCCTATTTCTAAATGGTCTAAACGACAAGTCGTTAGATGCATCAAATCGCCTCTTCACCGCCAATTGTGGCCAGGTAAGTACAAATGAGGAAAGGAAGGATCCGCTCACGAATCACCGTGAGACGGGCCTTTTAAAGTCACCTTTCTCACTTGCCTAGCCTAGACACTACAAAGTCAGGTTTAGATAAATGATCGATATCCACAACTTATCGTATTTTCCTAATAAGAGATTTTTATTTAAAAGTGTATCAAAACTAAAACTTTTAGGAATGGTTTTATTAAGAATATGGTATTTAAATGAAAGTATTGTTTTATCATATTCTAAGTTTTTTGATGATATCGTTTTAGGTTGTATATGCGTGTGTGTGGAGGTAGGTCATTACCTCGTGCTCTACTTTAAATGTATAGTAAGGTTAAGGGGGTTAAATGTGAAATCGAAATATTGTGGTATTTAAGTGAAAAATATGATAATTTGAGAACGCTATCATTTCATGTGATGAAACTTGTTCAACTTGTTTGTTAAATATTTAATAGTCAACATAAAGATGTTTAAGCATGAATGTATTGACGAGAAGTGAAATTTTATAGAAAAACGAATCGGAAATCGGATTTGTTCCGATTCCGTCGGGTTTTGTAATTTCGTATTTTAGAGAATAAGAAAGAGGGATAGAATGGGACTTACGGGTTTTGATTAAGCAAAGGAGTGAGGGGGGAGGGGGGACTAAAGGGGTTGCCGAGGTGTTGATTCATCGCTGGTTGTTCCTAAAAACGTCGCCGAAATTTCCGTCGGAATTTCGTCGGAGCTTCGCCGCGAACTTGTTTTTAAAGTACACAACTCTTGAGAAGATTTTGAGAGAGTGGGCTCAGGATTTTGGGATGAGAGGGTAGAGGGTAGGGGGTGTATTTATAGGGTAGGCTAGGGTAGGGTAGGTGAAGGGTTTTTAATTAAAAAAATTGTAAAAATATATGAAAATGTATTAAAAATTGTAGTAAATGAGGCTTTCTGGCTTCTCTGAAACCGATCTGTAAAAATAAAGTATGCAGGGGTGTACAGAAGACCAAGGGTCACACTTTTGGTGTTGGGGACTCGGCCGTCAGGCCGAGTCCGGCCGGCGGCGCCGGCCCGAGTCGGCCGGTCCGCCGGCCGACTCGGCCGATCCCGGCCGACTCGGGGGTCGAGGAGGTAGGGGGTCTCATGGGGTAAGCACTGGTATATTTAGATTTTGATGTTCAGTTCAAGTTTTGGGAGTTATGGTGTGTGGACTGTTGGGCTTCCAAAGAATTTAAAACAAAAACAATATAAAAATAATGTGGTGCAGGGGATTTGAACTCTGGTGGCTTGGTTCAGCAGTGCAAGGTGTTACCAATGAGCTACAAGCTCTTTCTTATAATTAAATTGCTAATTAATTACTTAAGTCTTGTGCTCAGGCAATAAATACCCCTTTATGGATTTTTGAAAAAATTAATTTAAAAATTTGTATAGGAAAAAGTGTATAAGAAAATTAGGGTTGTTACATTCTACCCTCCTTATAAAAATTTCGTCCTCGAAATTTGTAAAAGGAAAGTGTAACAGATTCAAGGAAATTTTGGTGAGAGTGTGTGAAGAATGACAAAGTGATGCAAGGGTGTGAAAAGGTTGAAGAGAATTACCCGGGTTATCCTGACAAACCGTATCAGCTTCTACGGCCGCCAAATTGTAAGCCTGGCGTCTCGGCACGTTCCTCCTAGTTGGAGGCATATTCCCATGTACCCGAGGCATGTTTCTCAGTGCTTGATGGAATTGGCGATTTGGCTGAGTAGGGAATCCACGTGGAGGTGGTGCTGGGAGTGCAGGACGAGTTGCAGGAGCCTGGATAGCTGGCTGCTGCGGGTAGTTGACGGGTGTGTGTGCTGGGTTGCGTCTATAAGGACAGTTTCCAATTCCATGATTGGACGCGCCACAAACCAAGCATAGGCCTTTTGCGCGCATACAGTCCTTCCACAAGTGTCCTTCCTTCTTGCAATAAAAGCAAAAATCGGGTCATGGCCGATCCTTGACTTCTTCCAGTCTTCTGAGTTCAACAACTGGCCTTGAAGAGGCCTCTCCTGCCATTTGAGTGGCAGGGCGTTTCACTCCTGCAGATTGAGGTCTGCCCCTTGCCTTTATCACTGCTTCATAACGGCGGGCAGCTTCCAGAGCATCCTCGTGAGTCGGAAATTTCCCTATGGCTAGTGCCGCCTGGATTTCCGTGTCCAAACTTTGTTGAAATCGACGGGCTTTGATCTTATCCGTCAGTATCAGGTGTGCCGAAAATCTGTTACGGTCTTGTGTTAGTTGTGTAGTATGTGATAAAAATTGAACTATTGTGACATATCTTACCTGCTTAGCATGGTGAATTCAGCGTCATATTCATCCACTGATTTGTCCCACATTGAACCTTGTTGTAGATGAATGAACTGCTGCTACATGGCAAACCTTGCAGTCACAGGGAAGTACTTCGCGTCAAACTTCTCGCGAAAGTCTTCCATTCAATAGGCTGTACAAGACGGCTTTCTTCAGCCTTCCACCAGTTGCGAGCATTGTCCGTGAGCTGTAGTTTCGCCACACGGACCCAAGCTATGTCTGGCACTTGTGCTGCTGCCAGATCATCTTCGATACTTTGAGCCCATTCCTCAGCTTCCAGTGGGCTTCCCTTTCCGGAGAACTGCTTGGGATGTAAAGCCCTGAATTGCTTTACCCCAGGAGCGTCAGTCTCGGGACGGTTCAGGAGTTGTTGCTGTCCCTCAAGAAGGCCGCGGATCACCTCAAGTAGCACTGTTTGCCCGGTGTGTGGCACAGGAATAGCTGGTGTGAGAGGTTGTGCTGGAGTTGGGGGTGTGTTGTTGACATTGGTGCTGGTGTTGTTCGGGGAATTCATAACCCGAAGAAAAATTTGGGTTAGGACAGATTCAAGTACATGAAATGATAAGATTCAAGGAATATGAAATTGCAAGATTCAAGGAACATGAATTGTAAAGAATGTTTTAGTTGCTGGTTCTTGTATTATATTGCTTAGGTTGTTCACGCAGAACAGAACTGCATGATAGGGATTCATACAGCTCTAACCTGCATGGGCCACCAACAAAACCTGTTACGCCCCGCTTCCCAGTGTACGGCGAAGGGGACACGACGAGGTCCGCTACGTATATACTCAGAAGTACATACGCTAAGCGTATCTAAACAATATAAAATAAATACACAAGAGACAAGATATAAAAAGAACATCAACTTTTATTTATTAACATTCTTTGTACAATGCATGAAAGGAAATACAACTGAAATAAAAAGATGCCTAAACAGTGGCATAACAGGAAATGAAAAGTACCGAATGTAAAATGTACAATGAAACTAGAGCTCTGGTTCTTCAGCAAACTGGTCCAAGTCTTCTGCAGATGGCTCGATCTCCGCCGGGTCTAAACTACCTAACGACATTCAAAGAAGAAAGAAATAGAATGTCGTCAGCGAACAGGTCGCTCGGTAAGTCCCAAAGATAAGGGAGAAATAGACAGAGAGTAAGAGAGAGAGAGAGTAGCTTTTAATGTTGTATTATAATATTGTAATGTTGTATTAACGCTGTTGTTTGTAGCCTGCTACAGAAGATGCCAGTGTATACGAGGGGAGTCCCACTTACATCGGGGACCTTGGTAATCAGTAGTACAAGGCTCCGTCGATAATACCACGGAACAACGGCATGGATGTAATTACGTCTTAAGTGACTACCTCATGCCACCTTTAAAATATTCCGTACCAGTCTACCCCTTAAACCCCCCGATATCTTGTTTGTATTGTTATCTTGTAAATTGTATTGATTGTAAGATTGATTGACTGACCGAAACCATGATATCGGCAAACGGATATAACTGTAGAGTCATGTAAATGGAATAACTGAGAATCATATAAAAGGAATTTATTTATTTATATATATATATATCCATGGTTCGGTTTGGTCAAGTTGTATAAATTGATAATTGAATTCATGGATTCATGTGTTCATATTGAATTGGAATATTGTAGATTGTAAATTGACCTGAATCATATTCAAGTTAGAATGACCAGACTCAAACCCGAGTCAGACAGTTAGAAATGTAAATCGAAGTCTTATAATTACTAGGGTCCTTAGGGTAATTTATAAAACTTGAGGGGTTTTTATGTAAAAATACTTTTATATACTTTTCAAAATACACCTCAAGTATTTATTATTCATCTTTAGAGTTATAATGAATGTGGATTTTATATTGTGATATTTCTAGTGAAAATATCCTAGTTTTATAAATAAGGTATTTATCTGTAATATTGATTTATTTGAAGTTCATGGTATTTTAGTGTAAAATTTATTCTTGTGATTTTTAGAAAAAGGTGGAATATTTATATCATAACAAAATAAATGTTTTAATGATAAATATACATATATTTATACAAAAATAATTTTAATAAATATTTTATATTCTAAAAATCTCATTTTCTTAAGATGTCGTATTTTAAACCTTTCGAGACCGAATGCTCCTTGCGGAGGTCTGAATCTCGCACTACTAAGCCCGAGGATGTGCGATAATCCGCACCATCCCGAACGGGTTCCCCAAAAATGGGTTGTAGCGGTGCTTTGCAAAGATTGTAAAATACTAAATCCTTTAGAAAACGGTTTTATAAAGTAAAAGGTATTTATTTGTAAAAATGTCAATTTTCCGTATTTTAGATTCTAGGGTTTCCTAAGTCAACTAGCCTATTTCTAAATGGTCTAAACGACAAGTCGTTAGATGCCTTAAATCGCCTCTTCATAGCCAATTGTGGCCAGGTAAGTACAAATGAGGAAAGGAGGGATCCGCTCACGAATCACCGTGAGACGGGCCTTTTAAAGTTACCTTTCTCACTTGCCTAGCCTAGACACCACAAAGTTAGATAAATGATTGATATCCATAACTTATCGTATTTTTCTAATAAGAGATATTTATTTAAAAGTGTATCAAAGCTAAAACTTTTAGGAATGGTTTTATTAAGAATATGGTATTTAAATGAAAGTATTGTTTTATCGTATTCTAAGTTTTTTGATGATATCGTTTTAGGTTGTATATGCGTGTGTGTGGAGGTAGGTCATTACCTCGTGCTCTACTTTAAATGTATAGTAAGGTTAAGGGGGTTAAATGTGAAATCGAAACATTGCGGTATTTAAGTGAAAAATACGATAATTTAAGAACGCTATCATTTCATGTGATGAAACTTGTTCAAATTATTTGTTAAATATTTAATAGTCAACATAAAGATGTTTAAGCATGAATGTATTGGTGAGAAGTGAAATTTTATAGAAAAACCGAATCGGAAATCGGATTTGTTCCGATTCCGTCGGGTTTTGTAATTTCGTATTTTAGAGAATAAGAAAGAGGGATAGAATGGGACTTACGGGTTTTGATTAAGCAAAGGAGTGAGGGGGGACTAAAGGTGTTGTCGAGGTGTTGCTTCGTCGCCGGTTGTTCCTAAAAACGTCGCCGGAATTTCTGCCGGAATTTCGTCGGAGCTTCGCCGCGAACTTGTTTTCAAAGTACACAACTCTTGAGAAGATTTTGAGAGAGTGGGCTCAGGATTTTGGGATGAGAGGGTAGAGGGTAGGGGATGCATTTATAGGGTAGGCTAGGGTAGGATAGGTGACGGGTTTTTAATTAAAAAAATTGTAAAAATATATGAAAATGTATTAAAAATTGTAGTAAATGAGGTTTTTGGCTTCTCTGAAACCGATCTGTAAAAATAAAGTATGCAGGGGTGTACAGAAGACCAAAGGTCACACTTTTGGTGTTGGGGACTCGGCCGATCCCGGCCGAGTCGGGGGTTGAGGAGGTGGGGGGTCTCGTGGGGGTAAGCACGGGTATATTTAGATTTTGATGTTCAGTTCAAGTTTTGGGAGTTATGGTGTGTGGACTGTTGGGCTTCCAAAGAATTTAAAACAAAAACAATATAAAAATAATGTGGGGCAGGGGATTTGAACTCTGGTGGCTTGGTTCAGCAGTGCAAGGTGTTACCAATGAGCTACAAGCTCCTTCTTGTAATTAAATTGCTAATTAATTACTTAAGTCTTGTGCTCAGGAAATAAATACCCCTTTATGGATTTTTGAAAAAATTAATTTAAAAATTTGTATAGGAAAAAGTGTATAAGAAAATTAGGATTGTTACATATACACATCAATGATAAAGACAAACCGATAGCATACTATCATATCGAGCAAGACTGTTCTACCTGTATCGGTCATCCTTCAATTATCATAATCACCTACTTTCGATTACTATAATTGCCTTGAGAGAACTATAGTCAACAATATCCCACTTGCACTTAAGGCCAATTTTTGCGGTATCGTATACCCACAGTTCGTGTGCTACCGAATACCCAACTTCTCTACTAACAGCCCGTGTGTTCAAGAAATGGCTTTAGTGAGTGGATCCGCTACAATGCTTCTAACTATCTTTCTCTACATTTTAACTTCGCGGAGATCAAATATCTCCCAAATTGAGTGATACCCTGCATCAGAATTTGTCTGGATACCTGATGGAAGCAACTTTATAAATGAACAAGTTTATCTAACAAACTTCTTGGGCTGTATCATCCACTGATCATAATCAGTAAACTACACCATGTCTACCTTAGTATTCTACTTAGAACTCCGTCCAACATACTGCTCCTCAAAAGAGGATAAACTTATAACTCTGACAGCCACTCTATTATCCAGGTCACCTTGGAAGCAAGAACCGGTAATCGTCTCCCGAAGGACGCAGCCATTACCATATCCTAAGAGCATCCTGATATGTTCTTCACTACTTCCCTTTGTTTCTCCAGAATTAATATTGGCTTACTACACTAAGTGCAAAAGCAACTTATGGTCTGGTACTTGACATTTCATGATTGACCCAATTGGCAAAGTAAGTGGTATGTTATTCATGCGAGTTCCTCTCCTTATCAGTATAGAAGACATCTCTTTAGAGTGGGTGACTCAATCACCTGCGGGTACACCACCATGCCAGGAGTCTTCTATTCTAAAATCCTTTAGAATAGTGTCTAAATACCCAAATTAGGACACTTCCCAAATCTAGATCTAACAACATAGATCTAGTTACCAGAATCCCTGATATATTACCCCGATCTTATATGGAGAAACTTTTGTGACAAACATAGTTTAATCGATTGTAGTATAGGGATATCACTTCCTATCAGGAGTATTTCATCTAAATCCCAGGACAATACTCCCTACAACCTTCTCCAGAACATATCAGGATGTAGGGAGTATTGTCGTAAGAACACCTTAACTGCCACATCAAAACAGATGATCCACCACTGCAATCCCCGCTTTAGTCTATATATAGACATAAGCAACTTGCACACCTTCCGCTGCTCCCACTGACCATGACAACCCTCTGGCAGAGTCATATACATGCGCACTTCTAAATTCCTATTTAAAAAGACGTTATAGTCATCCACCTGCCAGATCTCATAGCCATGAATAGCAGCAGTGGCAAGTCATATCCGTATGGACTTCAGCATAGATATTGAAGAAAAAGTTTCATCACAATCTACATCGGATATTTGATAAAAACTTTTTACACATGTCTAGCCTTATTAGGCTACTGCCTTTCCACCTGCACTGATCTCGAAAGATCTATTTTCTCCTAATGGGTTTAACTCCTTCAGGAGCACCCAAAAAATTCCATAAATTACTGAAGTGCATAGAGTCCAACTTGGATATCTAGCATTTGACCATCATCCGGAAGTCACCACTTCCCAATGGCCAGCTAATAACTAGTAGGCCATCATAACCATAATACAAACCTCCCTTTCACCGTTTACGAAGAAACCGAAGTACCGCTGGGGTGGCTGAGGTTACCTAGTAAAATCCACGGAGTGGCTATGGTTTGTTGAATCCAAAGATTCTACTTAATTTTCAGTAATCGTTTGTAGTTCTAGAATCACTTCCAGTTATACAATACTCCCACCAAATTCTTTTGCAAAGAAGTCCTTTTATAAAAAGATGGTGAGTCAAAAACAATACAACTATTGATCTTGCAAATGGTAGAAGTTAAACCCTTGCGAAAGCTTTGGATAACCCACAAACTGTTATTACTGAAGCGTGTCTTGAGTTCGTCCAGATTCTGCTTTTAAACAAAAACCGGATAACTCTATATCTTAACACTCGTAAGATATGCAACCACTCTATATCCATATAGAATTAAAGGCACTAATTTAGATGGAACCAGATTCAAAAAGTTATGCTACCGAGTCCAGTGCATATCCTCTAATTGGAAAAGGCCATACAACATTACTCATCAAGGATCGCACCCACGGATGAGTAGCCTGATAGAGAATCAAGTTCTCAATATTATTACGATGTAATACTTAGCATAAATATCTACATTTTCGAAGAATCCTAATACTTCCAATGCATGGTTCTCTACTTTATTCTTATACCTATAACTTCTTAAAATTTGGACCTTATATTTCAACGAAATGCGTGTCTAAAACCAAAAAAGTTATAAGTAAATGGAATATAGTACGAGTACCAACCCTTTGTCTTAATGAACACTGGAAAACATACATTATAATGTATAAGTCCCAAGAGTTTTATTAATTCAAAGTCCGTGTGTCGTTGGTTGAAAACTGTATTTTGGTCAGAACGACTATACCGTTATTCAATATACCTTACTTTATCCTCAACTGATAGAGGTAAATGCTCAAGACATATTTTCAAAATTCATATCTCACTTTATAAAATAAAGATACAGATATTTCATTTTAAAAATTGGTACACAACAACGGCCGTTCAAAAAACCAAATGTTTTCCGTTTAGGCAAACCCAGGTGATTTCCTCAAACATCACCGATTACAAAGAATTCTAATATTGAGAATCTAATCATCCAATTTCCAATAGTTTGCTCCCACTCATCATTTGTAACGTCATACAGATGTGAGAATCTCAACCGGTAACTACATACTTTAGAGTCAGAATGTAATTGAGAAAGCAGTTTTCAATCACTACTGCATAGGAATACTGAAACATTAACATGTTTCGAGCGAGTGGCCGGGTATTCCTAGTAATGCCCTTTCTAATTGCCAGATTCATGATACTAGTTGCAATTTTCTTTGCCCTCACTTCAATCCCTTTATATGTTTCCGCATCTTACTTTCTGTACATCATACTTAGGCTAGTTGGTTTTCTTCCTTCCCTATCTGTCGACACCTGCCTAAGATTTGGAAGAAGACTATCCAACAAGGATAACTGGTGTACTCTCTTTATACAACGAGCTCACAACTTGAGAGAAGGTGAAGAAAGGGAGACATCCGAATTATACAATTCAATTTCTTCTAAACCCGTGACCATCCTCAGACTGAACTAAATTTTTTTGAGTTCGTATGTAACTATATGAGATGGTCGTTCCAAGCGATATGGATATCCGCAGTGATACAGAGTGTTCTGGAGAAAGCAACGGGTAAAGGAGCGGCAAGGATATATGCAACTTAGTCATGAATCGTGATAAACCAAAACCAGGTTTGTAAAAAGGTTCGGTCAACTTGGTTTACGAGTTTAGTTTAAGGTCAGTCATGGTTCGCTGCCAAAGAGAGAGAGAAAAATACTCAGCGTGCACTCTATCAAGATTAGATTGGTTAATCAGTTTATCTAATCAGAATGGCTTCCACTGTTTTTTCGAATTCTCCTTCAAATCCTAAAAGGAGAACTGGTCGGGATTATTTATACCTTACAAGTTCGCTAACCGTTCAGCCAGGAAGTGTTGGTACTTCTAGGGAGACTCCCCATGCTTTCGCACGGACCTAATTAAATAACCTCATTTCCGCAGAGGTGTAATCTCGTAAACACTTTCTAAATACCTAATAAGTTAGCTAATTGTGAAGTGAAAATCTACCGAGGAGTAATATCTACTCATTAGTGAAAATCGGGATCCAACTATCATTGTATGATAATCTTGATGGAAGCCGACCAAAATCACCACACTCCAGAAGATATGCGCATACCTGGAAAGTTTCCCTTATATTTGAAACCCCCGATAACGTTTTTTCCCTTAGTGGTTTATAACCTTGACAAGGTCAACAAACCATAAGTTGCTAGTCAAGTTCAACCCGTCATTATCCTAGATTAATCTAAACCCACTCGCATGAGCTCTTGATAAGGTCAACAAGACCGCACGACTGTTCTACCTAATCACATCACTATGCAACGGAAAAGCATTACAGTGCTACCGAACACTACGCCTTGATAAGGTCAATAAACACAGCAAGAATACTAAGTAATACTAATCTGAAATGACGGAGGGCTATGGCTGGTTTTTGGAAAAAAACCTTTAACGTAATGAACTTGATATTGTTGAAGAAACTCGAGTGGCTTTGAAAAATGAGTGGTTTAGGGTCCGCTTTTAAAACAAGTGGTTTTGAAGAAAACCGAGTAGTTTTAAAATTTGGTTCTAACAATATTATTTAGGTTTGTTTTCCTTGCATTAAATATATAATTCGATCCCATCATTCAATATTTCTAAGCCACACCAGAAACAACCAAAATAGCATGCTTTTATATATGATCCGCATTCGCCATGGGATCTCGGATTTTCACCGTAAGGTTACTTAACTGACGGCAGGGCGAGGACATGGCTAGCGTAGATGCAAAATATATAGAAGCATCTAATAATGTATATATCAATATCACAGGCAAGTAATAAACATCACAGCCATGCGATAAACAACAAACAAGATGGAATAACGGATAAACTTGGAGTCCCGTGTTTCGTTTGAGCCGCAAACGAAAACCAATGTCCCCTAGCTGTGTGGATAGCTCGTACAATCTCGAACCAAGACCTCTACGAGCGCGGCAAGTTACCGGTCAATTCTAGAAGTGAGGCAACCCACACTCAATATCATGAGTGGGCCACCCGGCACTTCTTGGAATCCGGTAACTTGAGCACTCCTCCGTAGGTCAGAGCTACACCCCCTATAAGTGCAGTGAGTAACCCGCCAATCCGAGAATGAGGTGGCCCGGTATCAACTCCATGAGATGGTCACCCGCTACATTCTCGAATCTGGCTACTCGAGCACTCCGTCGCGGGGGTATCCTAGTACAAGTAAAGAAATATATATACAATGGTGACTACGCCCATAACCTGGACGTGTCCCAAAAGAATATATATCAAGCGGTAATGATGGCTACAATCCGGCCGCTCATCCCGAATAAATGAATATACATTCATCATAAACTTGTACAAACAAATCGCATGAGGGGCTATCCAATCACGACAATCCGACTAAACCATCCCAAGATATATATCTAAAACAACATAACAAATAACCAGTGTGTAACCCCGTCTAATCGAACATATAGCAATTAGACGACATTATCAAACACACAAACAAAACTAAAGATCATAAACGATGCTTTAGTTTCGCCCGAAAAGTTTCCCGAACTTGCCCAAATACGAAGACAACATATACTAAAATCTGGAGAAAAAAGAAGTTTACCAAAAATCAAGTTTTCCAATATCTAAGCCACCACAAAAATCTAGGGACCTAATATTAATTTTGGACCACGAATTGCAGTAAAAATGAATAAAAAAGTGGTCCAATTTTAGAGTTAGGTCCTCGGGTCTCGTACCAAGTTTTATTATAAAAAAGAGCTCTATGCAAGCGTCAATTTTTTTAAAGACCATGAAATTTTACGAACAGAAACTTGGATTTAGAAAACAAATACGGTTAAAATTTCAGTTTCGAAACGTTTGTATCGTCTACAACTAGTTAAAGTATTTGGCATGGGTCTGATACCACTATTAGGATCCTAGTGCTCGCACTGCAAAACTCGCGGTGAAGACAGAAGCGAAAAGAAAAATTTAAAAGTAAGCACAAGTGACCTATACCTTAGAATCGATTTCAAATACTAAACTAGAAAACTAAAATAGCAAGGTTAGGGGGCTAGCTGCCTTTGTAGTGTGTCCGTACAATTTCAAAAGACCCCTACACCGCTCCAAGGACTCTCGTAAGGTTCCGAAGCCGCCGGGAACGAACTTGGACGCCGATTTTCCTCGTCGAAGATGATCCACCCGAGAGAACATGAATCAAGTTCTAGCATCATACTAATGAATCAAGTGAAGCAACTTACAATCAAAACTTGCTAAGAATTGATTGTAAGAGTGATGTAGTGAAGAATCTCATGGTTTCTCTCCTTACTAATTTTCTTCTCAAAATGGAAACTCAACAGAGAAGAAGAAGAGAGAGGAAAAATGAGTGTAGAAAAATAAATTTCCTTAAGCCATTTTCTCTCCGTCTTTTCTTGCTCTTATCCAAGTAGAGATTATGAGTTACTCAATGGCTTATGACATGAGTCATGAGCCTAAACAAATCTCCAAGTTTCTATGTCTAGAAGAAAAAGATGTGTGTATCAGCGCGCGCGCGCACATAGATATACATACAACCAAGTATGTATCAAAATACATATATACGTATTCTTATCAAAATACGAATACCGTATTCGTATAAAAATACAAATACCCGTATTCATATAAAGATAAAAATACCTATATTTGTATTAAGATACAAATACCCGTATTTGTACAAATACCCGTATTTGTACAAATACCCGTATTTGTGTCAAAATACAAATACCCAAATAAGAGATAATGAGAAATATAATACTAGCTCACAATGATCTGGTTATCTTGCAAACCTTCCAATATTATCAAAACGCCCGATTAAAGTATGTGCACTAAATACATGTATTTAATCGAACCTAAGTGTGTATCAAAATACGCACACACTACATCGTTTCGCTAGAACCGGAAAACCCTCCGTGTGGAACTTTAAAGACGTGATAATATGCTGGCAATGGGTTTAACCACAAGCACGTCAGTGGCACTAGTTGTACGTAACGGCTACCCAGGTATTGAATGAAAGAAAGGTCGACGAGCAAACTCATCCGTATCCCTACTGAGCCTGTAAGTGACAATCTCCGTACAGTTCAGTCTCTTCGTCTGAGAGTATCGCATACTGGGTCTAGGGGTGGAAAACGTTAGACCCCTAATAACTCGATAAGTCGGTGTCAAGCCCATTACCAAACCGAGAAACTACTGATATCCAATCAGTAAATTTCATCCGCTCTGGATAAGGACTTATGGTGATGGCCAACCGAACACAGTACGACATCGACTCCCTATACCGGGAGAGACGAATCCCAGAAGATCGCTCACTGCCTCTATATGGTTCGGGACTGTACCCAACTAAAACCTGTTTGCATGACTCGGTAGAGCCGTGATAGGGTAGTAATCTAAGTACAGTGGAAACTCACATGAGATAAATGATGATCTCAGGTTAACAGGCTATCTGTACTCATGTCAACTGAGAACTGCTATCTAACGATATGTATAATACCATCTAGAAGTTCTCGGCGAGTCCGTCTGGTGTACTCACCTCCAGTGAGCACCTGTATACAATCTTAGGTACAACACACCAATGGCTTTGAGACCTGCCACCGCCCCTCGTCGGGGTTTAGAAACGTATACACTAGTCTACTTTGGAATATCGATGCCAAGTCTCGATACTCTTACGACTAGGGACATTTAAGGATGTGCTTATGGACTATCCAGCTCTCACAAGTATGATCACCATCATAACTCTGGTAGTCAAGCAAAAATCCTACGGGTTTTATCATTATGTATTAGTGACATGTAATAAAATGTATACACATCAATGATAAAGATAAACCAGATATCATACTATTATATTGAGCAAGACTGTTCTACCTGTATAGGTCCTCATTTAATTATCATAATCTCCTACTTTCGATTACAATAATTGCCTTGAGGGCACTATAGCCAACACAGTGTTCTGATGGCGATCAAACTTGTGGGGGTTGGGTAGTCTATAAGCACATCCTTAAATGTCCTTAGTCGTGGAAATGTCGAGACTGGGCATCGATATTCCAGAGTAGACTAGTGTATACGTTTCTTGACCCTGACAAGGGGCGATGGCCGGTCTTATAACCATTGGTGTTAGTCAGTCATCAAAGATTGTATACAGGTGCTCATTAGGTTATGAGTTACACTGGACAGACTCACCGGGAACACACTAGTTGGTATTATACCTAACGTCAGATAGAAGTTCTCTGGTGGCATTAGTGCAGGTAATCCGCTGACCTGACATCATCATTTGTCTCAAGTGTGTTCTCACTGTACTTTGATTTCTACCTTACCATGGCTCTACCGAGTCGTGCAAACAGGTAGTTTTTGGGTGCAGTCCCAAAGCACTTGGAGGTAGTGAGTGATAGAAGAGATTCGTCTCTCCCGGTATAGGGAGTTGATATCGCACAGTGTTCGGTAGCCAATACCATAAGTCCATGGCCATGGCAGATGAGATTTACTGACTGGCAGGTCAGTAGTTTTTCGGATGGTTTTGGGCTAGATACCGTCATGATATATCGCGTTATTAGGGGTCCGATTTTAACCACCCTTAGACCCGATATGCGATACTCTCAGACGAACGGACCGGACTGCATGGTAAATGTCACTTACAGGCTGAGTAGGGGTTCGGAAAGGCTTGCTTGTCGATACTCCTTTCACTCAATACCTGGGTAGCCATTACGTACAGTTAGTGCCGCTGACATGCTTGTGGTTAAACTCACTGCCAGAGTATCGACGAGTTTTTAGAGTCCCACACAGAGGGTTTTCCGCTTTGGCAAAATAATATAGTTGTGGTACAGTGGTACACGCGATGGTCTAATTGAAACTAGTGTATTTTATACACTAACGGCAATAGGATGTTATAATACTAGTAGCTCTTTAGAAAACATATATTAAATCTAGTGTTGATTTAATATATGTTACATATATTGGATAAATGTAATAGCTAGTATTATGTCACTTTATTTATTTCCCTATTATTGCATTTTTTAAATGCACATGATATACATTAAATTATATGTATAAGGATATGTTAACATTTATACTTGTATTATGTTGCATATATATACATATACTTATATATAATTTCCTTTCTTTCCTTGGTTATTTTAGCTTATGTTGTGCCTTGTGTGTAGCATAACACCCACCACATTTTAATAGGTGAAAAGTGAAGGGGAGAGGAGAGGGTTGACACATGGAATGGAGATGAAATCTTAAGGTTAGGAATTTGTAGAGATTTTTTATTAAAGGTTGTAACCATTTTTTCAAAATGGTTAAGACTGTTAATGTTTTTCTCTCATCTCCTCTCCATCTTTCAAGTTCTCTAGCTCTCCCCTAAAAATACCATGGAAAAGGAAATTAAATTGGGGAAATTAATTAAGTGATGGAATCTATATCTCAAGGCCTCCTAACTTAGCAAATTAGGAGCTCTTGTTCACCTCAAAGTTTGAAGTGTGGAACCAATAACTTGGAGCCTTCAAGATGGATCAACTATGATGGAGGAGATCTTCACCAAGCTTGTTCATACCACTAGGAGCTTACAAGAAGTCCAACACAAATTGGATCACTTGAAGATGTTACAAAGGTAGTTATATTCTAACCTTGTATATTTGTTCTAGTTTAGAGTATGGTTAGATTCTAGGTTTAGTTCTTGCTCTCTACAAAATTGTAAAACCTAATTCCCTCTTGTAAAATTCATGCTAGAGAGTGCTAAGATCCCAGCAAAAAAGATACTTCCCATGAAAAATCATCAAGTGCGGCATCAGGAATGCGGCTATTCTGTCGCGACTTGTACTAGACTTGCGGGTATTCCGTCGCAATATTGTTGAGTTGGCGATCCAGAATTTTTGTGTGTTTTCTTGGCAATTTTTGGTGTTCTTCTAGAGCTTCATACTTGGATTTTGACAACTTTGGAATTTCCAGGTCTTGACTTGTTGACTATTGACTATTGACTTTGACTTAGTCAAAATTGATCCGTTTAAAATTGAAAATCAATCAAATATTCCAGTACCTGTTTCGCTACACTTATTGAGCAAATACAGATCAAAATCACCTATCTACATGCAATGTGATAAAGAATGGATGGTATAAAAATGCAAAATTCTAATATGAACAAATACCTCTAAACTTATCTTTTGCTGGTTCCGAGCAAACCATTTTATTTTAAAGAAAAACAAATTCCTAGCTCACTTTCACAGGCGTCACGGTTGCACTTAGTCTGTGCAACAAGCCGTTAAACCCCTAGGTTACCCTAGAGGAGGAGTGTTGTCTCCTGAGGGTTTTCAGTGGATTACACCCATAAAATCCCGTCAAGCTAGTTTCGTAAATTAACTGTCGACTCTAATCGTAAAGTTCAGTATCCAAGTTAGAAACTCTATCATCCTCAATCAGAAACATCCAACCCTTATTTTTCACACCTCCTATTTATTTAACTTAAACTACTATACGTATTTACGTGTTCTTAGAAATAGAGTCGTTCTGTTCCAAGAATTTTGATTAAAAGTTTTCATGTCTCCAATAAAGACCAGGAAAGACTTCAAATGTATCTTACGAGTTTGTAAAGTTTTAAGCTTTTCTTGAGTTTTATTCTACAGCTAGGTTTCAAATCTGGGATTTTTATCATCTTTAAAAAAAACTAAGTCTTATTCTTCACTCCACCTTTCATCTGTTTTCGTTTTATACACATCTTCGTGAATGTGCGCAATAGTCTTTTAATATTGTAACTTTAATTTAAACTTTCATATCTCCGTTAGCTACGTTTTTGCACTCGAACTCATTCCAGCCAAGATTATTCTCCCACAAAGAGCCGAGAGGACTTTTAACTCGGAGAGAACACATGCTTGATTTGTTTTATTAGGCTTTCTAGGCAACTTGACGAGCTTTGGGTTAATATTCCCAAACCAGATGGTTTTAGGATATTAGGTGTAGAAACACCCCTAAGGACTTAATTACCAAAGCAACTTAAACCACAAAACAAAGAATTGTTATAAAAATACCAACGGAGATACTTCAAGTTATGCTTTTCATCCCAAAATTAAAGACGTGTTTGTATGATTAAGGTGTGCAATCACTCCAATTAAGCTCAAGATGTATTATTTTTTAGACTTAGCCTCTATTGAAAATTTCAATACTTTCCCTTCATCTTAACTTCACTCATGAATTATACTCAATATTACTTATTTCTAAACAAACTTGATTGATCTCACGAAGATTTTCAATTTTGTTTTAAAAGACATACCAAACTTGTCATCTAGTTCTCAAAGCTCATGATACATATAGTATGGTGTAAAGACGTATATTTGCTACGGTTAAACTCAAGGAGGGTTATTTTTCGGGTTTTCAATTTCTAATTCTAAGATTTAATTATTTCTAACCTATCAGTCTAAACTGTCATACCCGAGTCTAAGTTTTCCCACTGGTTAACTTGACGATAATTATTTTAAATTTTTTGGAAAATTTTCAAATTTTTATGGGTTTTAATATAAATGCAATGCATGATGTAAAAGAAAGCTCACCGAGCCACCCCCAAACTTAAACTGGATAGTGTTCTCACTGTCATGCCATAAAAAGGTCACAAAATTGTTGAGGTTTCAAAATGTCAGAGAGTACTCTCCCAACAATCAGTACAAATATCTAGTCACGTACGCACACATAATATAAATTTTACTGTAACATCAATGCTACTATAACGTGAATCATACTCTGATATGTAAGCATGCCAAGTTCTACGTGGTATGTCAATACTAATGATATGTAGTGTAGCATGCGAGTCTGTGATTATGTAGCATGTCAATCATTAATAGTTGTGCTAGTGTTCTACACGGTGTGTTAACGATAAGCCTACTAAAGCTAAACTATTGAATTATACTAATTAACGAACAAGTCTAATTATTCGTAACATGAACCCTAAGCATATCAATAGCATAAAGTAAATATGTTTCACGGGGGTGTCATACGCCATCCACCCGATTTCCTACTTGTAGATATAAATCCACTCACAGTAATGCGGTTTGTGCTAATCGAAGCCTAAGACCGCCCTGCCCTTCCTCGTCGCCCCGGGAGTCTCCCCAATCGACCATATAACCGATAATATCATAAATATGCAAGGAAACTCCTTTAATATCAATAGAAAACCCAACAAACGAAACACGACGAAGTCTAGCAAACAAATCAGCCAAAAGGGCACCAGACGTTCGAAGTTCAAACTCTCAGATGTCTGGCCCGAACAGAAAGGCAACCAGAGAAAAATATGCAGATGTCTGAACAAGGGACAGACGTATGAAGGTTTGGATCCCAGACGTCTGAAGAACAATTAAAATCCAACCAGAAACTTGAACCCAGACGTCTGAGCAAGAGGCAGACATCTGATTAATAAATACAAACAATCACAGATTGACGACAAACGTCTGAAGCTTCTAAACCCAGATGTCTGCAGAAGAAAATTGCTGAAACGAATTAGATGAAATTGTAAAATACTTTAAAACCTTAAAATTCAAAACTTTTGCATCAAAATACCTTCAACTATCCCAAACAAGTTGTAAACACCAAAAAATTCATACTAGCTTCACTACAGCTGTAGAACACTTTAAAAACCCAAGTTTGAAAGATCGAAATCCATAAAAATGCGATCTTTAGTTTGAAAACATACTTTTCATGGCAAGTATCAAACAAGGACTTGTAAAGATGGGATTTTTATCTCTTTTGAATGGAAATAAGAGATCTAAGCTTGGAAGGAGGCCACTAAGATATTGGTGATGGCTTCAAGTGGTGAGAAATTGAGAGAGGAGGTGGTTTGGAAAACCATGTTTTGGAGTGAGGTTGAGGGGGTGTTAATGGTGTAGAGATTTGAGAGAGAGTGGGAGTGGTGGAAACCTTGGAGAAGGAAGAATGGAGAAGGAAATGAAGATGATGATAATGAGTATGGGTTAGCCCATGCTCTACCCGCTTTCTCTCTGTGCTAATATTCTAATGGTCAATGCCTCCCTCTTCCCTTTCCTTCTTCCATGTTTCTCTCTCTCCCTATTTTTTTTTTTTTTTTTTTTTTTAAAGAAATAGAATATTAGTATGATTGCCATGATAATTAAATGCTAATCAGGAAGTAATATATTTTGTGTATATATATATATATATCTATATATCTATCTATACACACACACACACACACACCAGTTTTTGAAGAACCGGTTTGATAAATGCCATCATTTTAATAAAACTCGTTATATTCTTAATTAAATTCTAAAATATTTTTTAAAATTTTCGAAATGTTATAGTATCGGAGAGAAGGACTCACACCCTATGAGATATGGTGCGCTCTATGATCAGTATTGCTGAGTTGTGCAATGAACCCAAAATTCCTATACTTTCGTATTATATTTCTTTAATCAAATATTGTTTTCCTTTGAAAATTTGGTATATATTTAATACTTGTTGAATATATACATGAATCAGCTTGTATCCCTTTGGTTAAGTCTTTACACCATTTTCCTTCAATCCGCGTGTTCGAATCCTTGAAGCCCAATTCTTTTCTTTTATATTCTTTTTGTTGTTTTTGAGTCCCGGAGATTTTACGAGCGATACATGGAGTTCTGAAACTTTTTACAAGAAATAAAATATGCTTTTGGACTGACAACGTCGACACAAGCTTTAGGTGTGAGGCTCGAGCTCATTGCTCAAGTTAGACCCACCGCAGGAAGCTTCTTGGTGGGTTCAGGCGGTCACGTGGGCCCCAATCTTGCTCATCTCATGAGCAAAAGTTCATTTGGCTGTTAGACAGTTCGTTTCATATGCCAAACCTTCCAATTCTTTCTCTATCCCCTTGAGCCGGCTCACGAGTAGTTTGAGCCGTCTCAAAACTTACCTGAAAATCTATTTTTGTTCTCTGTTCTCATGAGCCGTCTTAAGAACATTTTGAGCCGGTCCATGCCCTCGTTCGAACCCGAAACGTTCCAGAAACCCATTTGACAAGCTCTATAGGTTCTTAATTGTTCGTATCCTTTATAAAATAGCCCAATTAACTCACAAAAAAGCCCAACCCTTCAGTTCCCCATTTAATTCCCTTTTAATGGCCTTTATTTTCTCATCCTATTAAAATTTCCTTCCCCTTCAATTCTTGGCTGTCCCCAATATTTTTTCTCTCTAAAATTCCAATCCCAATCCCTCTCAAGTCTTTAGAAGAACAAATCATCGCAGAAGATTAAGGTTTCCGCTCAAGCCCTAATCGAATCTAACGACGGTACAATTGTTATACTGTATCATAACGCTAGTAAGTCCCTTCCTCCATCGATCTCTCTTTTCATCTCTTCATTTCTCTCTTTTCCTTATCTTGACTCCTCCACAAAACCGTTGCTCTTGTCTTGTAAAAATCATTAATGAAATATGGGTTTTTATGTGTAAATTTAGTTATACATGAATTTGTTAAATTTAATTATTATTCTAATTAAAATCATTAATCACCTAATTGCCCACCATGTTAATGAAAACTTATACATGCTATATATCTAGAAAACATATATATTTAACACTGTGAAATGAGCATAAACTTACACCACATCGTCATGCGAAATATAACTGAACATCAAAACCTGGTCATCTGAACGAACAGGTTTTGAGCTGGCTCAACAAAACCTGAGTTGTCTCATATAACCAAGAGTGAATACGTACCTTTTGACATGGTGTGAGCTTGGACTTGAGCCGTCTTAAGACATGGTTGAGTCGGCTCAACCTAATTGTGAGCCGTCTCATGGAGATAGAGAATAAAATAGGACATCTCATACATTGTTGAGCCGTCTCAATTCTTATTGAGACGTCTCAATATTGTGTCGAGTCAGCTCAAAAACAGTTTGAGCTGTCTCTTGTAACCAGGAAACCCAAGTCATGATTCTAGTTGACTTGTGAGCCGGCTCAAGACTACATAAGCTGTCTCAAACTGATACGAAACTTGACATGGAATCTTATATGATAATTTGATCCATACACATAAGTCATTTTACCTAAACATGTTAATTGCCATATAATATGATAGAATACAGATATATTAATTGTTTGATCATGCTACTCTTGACTCTTCTAGTTTTATGATACGTTTCATGTAACCACGTTATTGCTGATTGTTGCCTGAATATCATAAATACCTCATCTCATGCTTGACAAGAATACTTAAATATCACATGAATACTTGAACTTGACATGAATACATGCAATTGACATGAACTCAACTTGACAATGAACTTGTACACTCTCTCTTGTATTCATGAATTCGATCAAGACTTGTTACATTATCTGTAGATTAAAATACGCGGAATGTTGGGGTAGTTTGTGTTGTGAGTTCAATATAATCTCAGGAGTTTCATACTACTATAATACATGAATACTAACATATGAGTACTACCACATGAGGGCCCGTGATTCTTTACCCATGGATTATAGCCTTGGGTTCAAGACTACTCTTGAAATTGGTTGATACTCATACTTGAACTTATATTAGTTAGATTACCTTTGTAAAGACCTTTTAAGACACATCGACATTCACTTCATGTTCACCAATACACACTTATTACATGCTTATGTTGTCTAATACATGCTACACTATCTTGTCATGGTCATGTATCATATATTTGCCATGTACATTGCCATGTTATACTTGTTCATATGTTCATGATTTCCATTCAAGCTATATTACATGTCGTCTTGAACTTTATTTATATAATTCACATCTCTTTGAGGACTTACCGAACACAAGTTCGCTGATGGGAATTTCATCATGTTTTTTTTCCTTTCTTGGAATGATCGTCAGGTGATGTTGAGACAGAGATGATAGGGCCTACGGAAGAGGAGTACTCTCAACTTGCATCTCAAGCGGACGACTAGTTCTTTCAGATTTTCTATTTTTTGTATGCTTCATGTTTATAGCTTATTTATGTTATCTTTTCTTGTATCCAGACATCTTGTTATCAGTTTAAAACTTTGTGGATTTGAATGTAATATATAGTAGTTGGATTTTATTTCACTTGTTATTTGTTGTCACCATATATTGCTTATATACGCTTAACATATATTTCGCGAGAAATGACCTTTTTGGAATAAATATGCTGCGGGTCTTGTCACGTTCCTGCTACCGTCTTTTAGGAAGCGGGGCGTGATAAATTGTCTTTTTCAATTTGGGGTATGCACTGGATACAACTGCATATTAATTGAATAAGGTTCCATCTAAAATCTGTGCCCGAGATTCTATATGTGATATAGAATGGAAGGAGACCATGTCTTAAGATATGGGGTTGTACGGCTTATGTTGAAAGCAGAACCCGGAAAAACTCAAGGCACGTTCAGTAACGAGCAGTTTGTGGGTTATCCCAAGCATTCGCAAGGGTTTAACTTCTAACATGTTGAAGATCAAAAGTTGTTTTGTTCTCGACATACCACCTTTTTAGAAAAGAGATTTTTTGCAAAAGAAATTAGTGGGAGTATGGTAGAACTGAAAGAGATTGCAGAACCATAAGCAGTTACTGAAAAATGTAGTAGAACCTGAGGATTCAATCGTGCCCGATAAACCTTAGCCACTCCATAGATCTAGTAAGCGACCTCAGCCATACTACCGTTTTCTCATAGATGGTGACAAGGAGGTTTGCATCATGATTGATGATGACCGTACTAGTTATCTGCAGGTTATAGAAAGTAGTGACTTCCGACTGATGGATGGATGCCAAGATATCCGAGTTGCACTCCACACAGTCCAACAAAGTATGGACCTTGTTGGATACTCCTAAAGGGGTAAAACCCATTAGGAGCAAATAGAGCTTCCAAAAAAAAAAGATCAGTGCAGATGAAAGGTATTAACCTAATAAATCTAAACCTGTAGTAAAAGGTTTTTGTCAAATACCCGGTATGGATTGTGATGAAACCTTTTCTCCAGGGTCTATGCTGAAATCCATTTGGATATCACTTGTCATTGCTGCTTTTCATGACTATGAGATCTGGCAGGTGGACGTCAATAACGTCTTTTTAAATGGAGATTTAGAAGTGAGCGTGTATATGACACTGCCAAAGAGTTTTGTAGTCAGTGGGAGCAGCGGAAAGGTGTGCAAGTAACTTAAGTCCATTTATGGACTAAAAAAGGTATTGCAGAGTTGGATCATCTGTTTTGATGTAACAGTCTGTCACGCCCCGCTTCCCAAAATACGGAATACGAGGGGTTGACAAGGCCAGCCATGCTCCTACGGTCAAGGAAATATCCTGCCGTAGTCACACTTCGGCTTCTAGCTTTACGTGGTAATCAGTAAACAATGCACAGGAAATGAGAAATGCATTAACTAAATCAAAAGAACTAACCAGATGGAGATCAGGAGAGTGTAGCTCTGGGTAACTGATCAAGATGTCCGCGATTTCCTCGAGGTACGTCAGGTCCTGGTCTAAGCTAGATCCACTTCTCACTCTGAGCATGCATACTCAGGTCGTCAGAGCGACACGATAGCAATATATATATATATATATATATATATATATATATATATATATATATATATATATGGATACAAATGGTAACTCGTGCAATGATAATGAATATGTAACAGAAATCATAAGAGTAAAGACGTGAACACGAAGTAGCCAATGCAGGTATCCAATAGAGCAGGTAAACAGTAAAGCAGCAAATAGTATGTCGGGTATGTTGAATCAGTAAACAATATATGTCAATGTCACTAACCCTATCAGTCTCTAAGTCTCACTGTACATGTCACTAAGCCTATCGTTAGTCCAAGTGTGAGAGTCAACCACTCGTGAGTATCCCCCACCCAAGGGTAGGACCCAAAGGCAAGGGAACACGGGTCCGAGTCGCTCGCTAATAATCAGTGATATCCCTATATATCTCCATATGTGTCGGCATGGAACTCCCAAGATTCTGTTGAACTCACACTCAAACTACCCCACACCCCGTGGTCCACATCAAACGCCAACCATAAACTCAAATACCGGTCGGTCCATGACAAGTCTGCGCGAGAACTGGAGACAAGATCTCCATCAAGCATGTCCCGACTAATACCCAAGATAAATGGACAGTGTTTGGTGCCTTACCTGTGACACCCATACAAGTGCTTCCATAATTGTCTCATGCCAATTATAGTCACACTTATACACGTCCCACAGACGTCGACAATGCAATAAATCAATAGGGTCTACTGATTGTGTACAAGTACGTGTCACTTTCACTTATCCATTCATGCTCAAACACTAACGTACTTGCCACAATCACCACCAATACCTAACACTGGGCAATGTACATGATCACTAGGTTACCAATGCAATGACATATATGTAATGTGATGAGAATACAGTAATTAAGGCGTGATTAAGATATCATCAGTCGGTGTCCTACCACTTACATAATTTATCATAAATCATACATGCAAAATTTAGCGAAACAATGAACAGGGGGTGAGCAGTATGTTTAATTATCTAACCATCAAAATTGGTTTCACGTTAATCGGGATTCAGGATCACTAGATACGGCCATTTCATTTTAAGCGTTCACTGCTGGAAATCCGGTTTCAGAATCGGAAGTCCGTTTCGTAACGCATTTTAATCTCAGTTGGGATTGTAATTAGGCGACTCTATAGTTGAACTATATGTAGGATTATCAGTCAGGTTTCCACCGCAATTGGCGGATCAGTAATATTTTGTGGCGACAGGGAGTTATGGACAGATTATGTTCGGTGTGTAAAATCTGTCTCTGCAGAATTCAGCACGACGTAACGACATTGTAAAATGGATTAAAAATATCAAACGGTTGAAGAAACCAGTGAGACCAGCCGAGTAGGAAAGATAATTCAATATCCTACGTAACGATAAAGGGTTACGCGCATTCTCATATTTGAACAGTAATATACAGGGGTTTAGAAACAGGGCTTAATCGGGATTTCTATTCTGGACTGCAGTCCAGAATCGAACTCCTCCGCAATTTTCTCCGTCATAGTTTATTAAAATTCAGTGGTCCACAATATGGTGCAGTGGGTTAAACAGTTAGATTCGATACGAGCCATCGCACGCATCATTTCATCGTGTACACAATTAATTATGATTTTAACAAGTTTCAGACGCGGGGAAATATTCAGTTTTAACGGGTGTAATTGGGGGTGATCGTTCAAGCCAGCAACGATTATATTTTCCAGTAAAATTTCACCACAATGTTCATTGCCACATGGGCCAGCATATGTAATCAAGTTCCGTCAGATTAATGGAAGGTTTTCGTTCGGGTTTTGCATCAAGCACTTATGTCATATAAGTTTTCACTAGTTTTAAACACGGAATTAATAGGTTTTAGAAATGTAGCAGTAATAACTAGCATGTAGCAAGTAGGGTACTTGCCTGGAGACGCTTTGGCGACGCACGGCAGCGGCCACGGTACGAACGCGCAGCGAACGGCGCGGCTGGGTTCGCGGCCTCGGCCCGAGCTTGGGCACTTGGATTCGATGGCTCGGTGGGTGCGACGGGCGTGCGCTGGCGTTGCGACGGATGGTGTGTTGCTGACGATGATGGCTTCAGGGGACCAGGGCCACAGTTTGATGACGACGCCGGTGATCAGAGGAATGGGAACTGTGTCGGATGTAAGTGTTGGACGAAATGCCGGGGCTCGATTTGAAACTTGGGCTAGCTTTGGTGCTGCGATGAAGGTGATGGGTCTGCAGGGGGTGATCGATGGTGCATCGAGGAGGGCTAGGAGAGGCTGTGGAGGTCCAGGGGCGCCGGAGAAGAGATCTCAGGCGATGCGAGCGAGAGGGGTGCTGTGAGAGATGTTGCGAGAGAGAGAGAGAGAGGGGCTCGGTGGTTGGAGGAGGTGATGGCAGTGGTGCTCGGGTCGATGAGGCGGTTCAGGGGCAGTGGGGAGCTCGTCGGCGTCGAGGTCGGTGATGGAGTTTGGTGGAGTTGGGCTCGGCGAGGGATGTGCAGTGGAGGTGGTCGGTGGTGTGGGGAGTGGGGCTCGAGCTCTGGAGAGAAGAGTGAAGGAGGAAGGATGAGGCAATGGGGAGTTCGTCGGCGGCGAGGAGGCGTGCAGGGTTCGGAGCTCATCGGTGGGGTTCGGCTGTCGATGGGTTGTGATGGAGGAGATTTTGAGAGGGAGAGAGATAGAGAGGTTGGAGGGAGAGAGAGTGAGAAGGAGGAGGGGCCGTTGAGGGGAGCAGGTCGTAGGAGGGAGTGCGCGTCGTGGGCGCGAGTGAGGCGGGCGCGAGAGACGTGGTCGCGAGAAGCGGGGCGTTGGCGAGGCGGGCGGCGATGTGGGGCAGTAGGGGAAAAATCGAGCGGGAAAAGAATTACGTTGGGGAGAAGGAGAGATACGGGTCGGGTTGTGGGCCGGGGATGGGCCGGGCTCGGAATTAAAATTAACGAGTAGGGGAAGAATGGGGAAAGGGAGTGGTGAGGGGCCGGGTCGGGCTCAGAATTAAATTTAAAGAGTAGGGAAAAATTGGGGGAAAGGGAGTGGTGAGGGGCCGGGCCGGGCTCGGAGTTAAATAAGAATGGGGAAAGAATTTTAGGGAAAATAAATAGGAAGTTTGGACCGAGTTTTAGGGTAAAATAAAAGGGAGAAATAAAAAGGGTTTAGATAAATTAGGGCTAGGTTAAAACAAAATAATTCTATATATAAATAATTAAATTTTGTAAGTAGCTCTTTATAAAAAAATAAGGATATTGGTGCGCAAGAGAACTGGGTATTACACAGTCAAAGAGTTTGACTTCATCAAAATTATAGATGAATCTTGTATTTATAAGAAGGATATAGGGAGAACTATCATATTTCTCATATTGTGTGTGTGACATCCTCCTGATAGGAAATCATGCTCATATGCTATAATTCGGTCAAATTATGGTTGTCACAAAGGTTTCTTCATATAGAATCTGGGTACTATATCAATCATACTGGGGACTAGTTCTATAGAAATAGCTCTAAATGGATTAAAGGATTGTCCCAATCCGAGTACTCTGACACCATTTTAAAGGGGTTTAGAATGGAAGACTCTTAGCGTGGTAGTGTACCCGCATATCATGGAGTCATCCTCTCTAAACATATATCTTCAAGATTGATGAGGAGAGAGAATTGTATGAATGACATTCCATATGATTCGGCAGTAAGGGTCAATCATGTGATGTAATGTATTAGACTAGATGTAGCTTATGCACTTACTGTAGCAAGCAGATATCAGTCCAATCTTGGAGAAACAAAGGATAGCTATGAAGAACATTCTCAAGTACTTGAGAAGCACTAAAAGGATGTTCTTGGTGTATGGTAATGGCAACCTCCAAATGGAGGCGGTTACCAATTCCACCTTCTAAGGTGACATAGAAGACAGAATGTCCGTCACTGGTTATAAGTTTACCCTTTTTTTAGGAGTAGTATATTGGAAGGGTTCCAAACAGGATACTGAGATGGACATGACGCTGGATGCTGAGTATGACTCGGCGAAGGATGCAGCCTAAGAAACTGTTTGGATAAATAAGTTCATTTATAAACTTGGATCCATCAGATATCCAAACAAATTCTAAGGCAGGTGTCGCTTGATTCGAGAGATAGTTGATCTCCGCGAGATTAAGATAAAGAGAAAAGAAATTAGAGATATTGTAGCGGATCAACTCACTGAGGCTGTTTTCCAAATACAGTTTGTAAAACTGATATTGGAGAAGTTAGGTATGTGATACTGCAATAATCGTCCTTGACTGAAAGTGGGAGATTTTTGGATATAGGTGCCCTGAAGGAAATTATTGTAATTGTACATAGACCTATATTGATAGAACATGCTTGCTCAAGATGATAGTATGCTATATGATTTGTTTTTATCATTCATGTGTATATATTTTATTTGCTATTACGTATCGCTAATACATGTTGATAAAACCCTTAGAATATTTGCTTGACTATCAGGATTATGATGTGATCATACTAGAGGGGCCTAGGTAGTCCATAAGCACATCTTTAAATGTTCATAGTTATGGGAGTATCGAGGCTGTGTATCGATACTCCAGATTAGACTAGTGTATACGTTTCTTGACCCCGACTAAGATGATAGTTGGTTCCACAGCCATTGGTGTTTGACACCAAAGATTGTATATAAATGCTCATTGGAGAATGAGTACACTGAATGAACTCGCCGAGAACTTCTAGATGGTATAATACCTATTGTCAGATAGCAGTTCTCTGATGTAAGAGTACATGGTAGTCTTTTGACCCGCGATCGTTATAGCGTCTTGTGTGTGTTCGTACTGTACTTTGATTACTACCCAACCACGGTTTTAAAGAGCCGTGCATACAGGTTTTAGTTGGATACAGTCCCGAAGCACATGGAGGCAGTGAGCGATCGAAGGGGTTCGTCTCTCCCGGTATAAGGAGTTGATGTCGCGCTGTCCATGATTGATTATAACCATAAGTTCTTGTCCAGGACGGTTGAGATAAACTGATAAGTGTTATCAGTTGTATCTCGGATGGTTATAAGTTTGACATCGGTATGATTTATTGGGTTATTGGGAGTCTGACATTAACCATCCCCTAGACCTAGTATGCAGCACTCTTTGACGAAGAGACTGGACTGTACGGTAATTTTCACTGATAGGCTCTATTGGGTACAGTTGAGTTTGCTTGTCGACCTTTCTTTTAATCAATACCTGGGTAGCCGTTACGTACAGCTAGTACCGCTGATGTGCTTATGGGTTTACCTATTTGGAGATTGATCTGAAAGTGTTTCAGATTCAATCAGATGTGATCCTATTTAATCTACTGCCAGCGTTTTGTCAAGTCTTTAAAGTCCTACATAGAGAGTTTCCCCGCTTAGGCGAAACGTTATAGCGTGCATATGATGATACGTATGGAGGTTCGATTAAACACGTGTATATGATATACGTACATTAATAAGACGTTTGATAATACTAGTCGGTTTATTATTAAGCCGGATTATTAAATCAAGTGTTGATATAAAACCGGATTATTAAATCAAGTGTTGATATATATGAGAATAATGGAGGAAAGAGGCCATAGGAGGGAATTTCCTCCTATGGCGTCAATAAAATACGTCCTCCATCGTGTATTCCGACTATCGGAATCCATCATCTTCATCGTTATCATCGAAGATGTGGGTACGCCAAATTTCATGCGATTCTACAACTTTTTCATCGTTGATTTAGCAATATAAAAAAGTTCTATTGTCGGTAAACCGTTAATTTTGAACCCACTAATTCGACGGTGAAAAGGTTGTAGAATCACATGAAATTTGGCGTACCCACATCTTCGATGATAAAGATGAAGATGACGGATTCCGATCGTCAGAATACACGATGGAGGGCGTATTTTTTTGACGCCGTAGAAGGAAATTCTCTCATATGGCATCTTTCCTCCATTATTCTCTCTCTCTCTCTCTCTCTCTCTATATATATATATATATATATATATATATATAAATATATTCTAGTATTATGTTCACTCTTTCCTCTCATATATATATATACTAAATACTTGTGTATATGATACACATAATTCTAGAAGGCACGCCTCATTTCTTTATAATGATAAAGAAATGAGACATGCGTAGAGAGGTATGGGTTGATAGGTATGGTTATTATTTTATTAGAAATAATATACTATTCTAGCATGGTTATCTTTCTCCTCTCTCTTTCGTTCATGCAATTTCTTTCTCCTCATTTTTCTTGGTGAGCTAAAGAGAAAAGAGAAAGAAAAAGTGAGGGTGCTTACTACAATTTCTTTTTCTCACTTTCTAGCAAATTGTGAGAGCAACTTGCTTCACAAAAATGTGTTCTTTGGAGAAGTTGATGCTTGGGTAGGGTTTCCTTCGAACTGGAGTATTTTCGGCGAGGAGGTCCGTAAACAAGCCCGTTCCTGCAACCAAGTAGTCTAGTTAGGGTCATCCACTTGTGTGTGGACATGCTTCAAAGGTTGTAGTCCATCTAAACTCTTAGTTTAGAATGTTTAGCTCTCTTGAGAGTTTTGCAATTATTAGTATTTGGATGATTTTTGGTTTTGTGTTTGGTACTATGCTATAGAAATTTTTGTTCTATATTTCCGCCACGATCCACTGGTATCGACCGTAGCACCTCGCACTTACAACATATACTTATCATCATGTATTTACCATGATTATATAATACGTACAATATTTTTGAATCCTCGAGATTTAATCCGTTAACCGATGAAGTCACAACTGGTAACATTCTGACCGGACACTTGGAGGTTAACTTACTGTTTAGACCAATTTTATATTGTGCGGCTATCATTAAAGCTGAGCTGGACTGTTATATTACTCAGAAGACTATTATATACAATATTTATTGAGAAAAAGACAAAACATCGTCGGCTTTGTATAAAACAATAATTTCCTCCACACTCTCTCACCTGTATTATTATAGAAGAAAAGAACAAAATAACCAAATAAAAACAAGAAGACTCCACAGGCCTCTCTCTCTCTCTCTCTCTTCCCTAGTCCTTTCAAAAACTCATTCATCAAGTTTTCTGATTAGACACCCCTAAAACTATGATTAACGCTCAAAACCTCAAAAATGGTAAGCGCACAATGGCGGTGATGATAACTTCCTTGCTTTTCCATCTGGTGCCAAACCTTTGACAAATCCAAAAACTGGTGTACGGACAAAATTGATCCGAACTGTATAAAAAGACAAAAGTTAAAAGGTTGATATGGTTGGGGTCAGTTTTGTTCATACACAAGTTTTTGTGTGGATTTATCAAATATAGGTTTCGCAATATCGACATCTGCCCTTGACGGCATGGCATTCTCTACCTTTCAATTTCCGTTTCTTTTAAGTTATTAAGGGGTTTTTTCCACATCTCACCAGCAAAACATTGAATTTTTCATGTTCCACCCCCAAAACTTGCTCAAATCTTTGATATTTTCATATTTCATCCCAAAATCTCTGTAGTTCCGTATTTCATCCCAGATAGAGATGGAAATGGATACGGATAATTCGAGCCGACTCCGACTCCGTATCTTATTTTTATCAGATAGGCATAGTTATATTCCTTTCCGATGTCTGTCTATTTGCATCCATTAGAAGCAATCGGATTCAAATACAGTAACACCTTTATTCGTTCTGTATCCATATCCTATACCAAAAATTATAACTTTTGGTTTCAATGAATATACTCTGTACCGATATTCATTTTATGGTTATATCTTTTTTTTGACTTTTACCAGAAAACTTAGTTGCCGACCAGTCTCTTTGTATGTGTTGTCTAGAAAGAGGACTTAATAATTATTCGTTCGTGGGAATCCAAAATTAAAATTGTTGTAGATAGGGATCCTATAAAAACGTCTTTCGAGGAATGGGCCAAACCTAGCCATTTCTTAAGAACAATAGCTAAGGACGCCGATACTATCACTTGGATCTGGAACCTACATGCTGATGCTCGCTTCGATAGTCATACCAGTGATTTGGATAATAATTTTTATTTTCGATAATTATTCGTATATGTATTCGAATCCATACAAGGTTGCCAGATATAGATATGATAACAGCTATATCCGATCCTTACCTGATCTGTTTACATCCCTATCCCGAAACCTTTAAGTTGTTTAGGAAAAACATTTCTTTAAAAATACAAAATTACCCTCCAAATTGTAGAAATGGGATATTTATGAACAAGTTTGTATTTCCATACTCAACTGTTATGACTTTTTTTAGGGCTTTTTTCCCTTTCAAAAAAACCCTTTAGTATGCAGTAATTAGAGGAAATTATAAATTCCCATGAAAAATAATAATGTGTGTTTTCACACTGCTGCCTGCCTTACCCTGCTGCTGACCGCCACCCTTCAGCTGCCGCCTGTGTTGATTTTTGATGGAAATTCCCAAGTCCTAATTCAAGTCCTAATCGGTTTAGAATTTGATTCCAAGTTTGGAAAGTATTTTAGAGAGATTTTTGTTTGTTTTGTTGTCGTCTAATTAAGTCTTTTAATTCTAGTCTTTCTAGGTCTTTCATGTGGTTATGAATATAAAGCCAGATAACTTAGGTTTTTTATGTAGAGGGTTGACAATATTTCTCCACAATTAAAAGAATGCAGCCGTAAAACCAAAAGAGATAAATGAGTGGTTTTGTGAGGATTACGGGAATACTTGTATTAGGCGGTGATCGTAGAGGGAAGTTCTCATGTAATTCTTTCTTGATAGTGGAAGCTTCGTCGCCGGTTTACAGGATTAGGTGCAAGTTGTGCCGAACCTGGGTAAATCTTGTGTTTGTGTTGTTTGATGTGCTTTTTGATAACTTGTTTAGTTTTGGTAGTTGTTCGGTTAGTCTTTTTCAAGTAGATTCAAATCGCGCGATCCGGATAGTTTTTCCGTTGCGATTCTTGGTGTGGGAATCACGAGTATGAAAATTACAACAAGTGGTATTAGAGATTCAGATTCGGTGTTTTCGGATTATTTGGGGAGATGGCATCTACGCATTATAAGATGGAAAAGTTTGATGGACGGAACAACTTCGGTCTTTGAAGTTTGAAGATGAGGGTTATTCTTAAGCAGAAGGGGGGTTCATAAGATTGTCTTTACAAAAGACAGTATTTTGAAGACAATCACGGAGGATAAGAAAGAAGAGAAAGAGAACAAGGCCTTTAGTGCGATACAAATTCACTTGGCTAACGAAGTTCTTTGCGAGGTCGAGCAAGAGACTACGACAGCAGGGCTATGAAGCAAATTGGAGTTTTTATACATGAAGAAATCGCTCACAAACCGTCTCTACCTTAAGAAACGGTTGTACACGTTAAAAATGAAGGAGATGACATACGTAAAAAACCACTTAGAAGAACACAACCAGATAATGATGGACATGCAGAACATGAAGGTGAATATAGAAGATGAGGACCGGGCGATGATTCTACTTTGTTCATTAACCTCAGAGTACGAGCAGTTCGCAAAGTCAATGGTGTATGGCTGAGGTAAGCTTTCCTTAAAGGATGTTAAAAAAGGTCTGCACAGTGAGGTGTTGAGAGAGAAGGTGGTAGGTGACAAGAGTAGTCAGGGCGATGCGTTGTCTGTTAGATACCGTTCAGATGGAGGCTCCAAGGGAAAATCGAGAAACCGCGAGAATGAAAAGTGCTTTATTTGCAAAGAGAGAGGGCATTGGAAAATAGATTGTCCGAAACGTAAGAAGAAAGGCAAGCAAGCGTCTTCCGATACTGCAGTTGCGGTGGAGGACTCGGATAAGGGCAGTGATGGTTCGATTCTATCGGTATGTGCAATTTCAGACGCACATGGATCATGGATATTTGATTCGGGGTGTTCGTTCCATGTGACTCCGAATCGAAATTGGTTTGATACGTATCATTCAGTTGATAGAGGCTCGGTATTTATGGGGAACGGTGCGTTGAGCAGAGTTGTTAGGATTGGTACAATTTGGATTCGATGCATGATGGGAGAGTTCGGATGTTGACCGATGTCAGGCACGTGCCAGAGCTGAGGAGAAGCTTGATTTCATTAGGTCCTTTGGACATGATCGGTTGTAGGTGCGTGATCGATAGATATTCAATGATGATTTCTATGGGTGTTCGTATTGTCATGAAGGCGAAGAGGGTGAGAAATCTGTATTTTCTTTAGGGATGGACAGTCGTAGGAGATATTGCTAGAGCTTTTACCGGCTTAGGTGGTTCAGACTCCATCAAAGTATGGCGACCACGGATAGGGGCATATTTTCCAGAAGAGGTTAGAGGGGCTTCAAAAGAGGCGGTCACGTGGAGATGTAGAGATCGGCATGAGAGATATTTGGGAGGACTGTGTTCAAAGGAAGAAAATAGAGATGGTTCCGGCACCGTTTTATTATCGAGGTGGAGTTAGACATCAGGATTCATTCATTGATGACTTCTCGAGGAAATTATGGGTGTATGTTCTAAAGCCTAAGATTGAGAACTTTAAGATTTTCAGGAAGGCTATTGTGGAGAAGCGGTTCGGAAAGCACTTGAAGGTTCTTCGTTCCGATTATGATGGAGGGTTGTGCGAGTTAGGAAAGATCGTGCATCGGTACTATAAGTTGGCCTATGACTCTTTACTAATAATTTTGCAAAAAAAAATGGGTTTTAATAAAATCTAGATTTCTCAAATTCTACATTATCTAGAATCAACACTAAAGAAATAAACTAGAGACTAAGTAGAGAGCAATACAACCTTTATAGTATCTTCATATGCTCCATTTTGTGTTGGACTCTACCTTGGTGAAGATCTCTCTTGCCATAGATGATCCACTTGAGGAAACCCCTCTCTAGCTTCATCTTCTTCTCTAATTCCAAGCTAAGTGAAGAAACTAACAATCCAATTTTGCTTGGATTAGAATGTTAGGGATGTAGTATAGTTGCTCTATTTTTTTTTATCTCACCATCCATTTTATTTTTCTTATTCTCTTTTTAATTTGGAGGAAGAAGAAGAGAGGAGCTTGAAAGAGATGAGAAGAAAAATATATGAATGAAATTCTTAACCATTTAGAAAATGGTTGCTATCTTTTAACATAACACAAAGAAATCATAGTCATAGGATTTCATCTCATCTCCAAGTGTCATCCCTTTTCTCTCCCACCACATGTCAATCTAAAGAGGGTGGGCATGTATGTGCTAAACCATGACACAACTTAACTAAAAGAGAAACTAAATAGAAAAGGAAAAAACATGATATATGTGTGTATATAACATAATACGCACACACACATATGTATTTTTCTATATGTATTAAAATACATATAAAATGAGATATAAATAACTAGTGACAAAATACTAGAAAATACATATATCCAATACATGTATTACCATATTAAATCAGCACTTGATTTAATATTTGTCTTTCCAAAAGACCGGCTAGTATATCCAAAAGTCCGATTACCATCAGTGCACAAAATACACTAGTTTTAATCAAACCCCGGTACGTATACAATACAGACATCTACATCATATCGCTAGAGTTGGAAAAACCTTTGTGTGGGACTTTAAAGACTTGACAATTGTAACGACTCTGTTTTAATGTACAGAAATTTTTTAAAGTTAATATACTAAATAGAGTATTTGCAATCCTGGGAATGCTATAAGTATTTGATTTGTTTTTAAACAACAAGAAATAACTTGTAGCTCATTGGTAAAGTCTTGCACTGCTGTGACGTAGCCCCTGTGTTTAAATCCCCACAGCTACATATTATTTTTGCTGATTTTTCTTTTAAACTTTTTGGAAGCCCAAAAGTTTACACGTGCAATAAACGTAAAATGAAAAGTCACATAAAAATCAAACATGTGCAAAATACTATTAATTACGACTAGGACACGTGGCATTCATCCAGACCCTAACCTACTCACCACGACCGGCGAGATACTCCTCTGGGCCAGCGCCGCCGGGCCCCCCATCCCTAATCCTCTCAATTTTTCACCCTACCCTTTGGCCTCCCCCACTACCCTAGTTCTGTTTGATTTTCCTGCACATTAACAGAGAATTAAAATAAGCTTTAAAATAAAATTTTAATTCATTTTAATTCTTATGTTTTATACCCTTAATCCTAATTCTATCCTATAAATACCACACCATACCTAGCCCTCTCCATTCTGAAATCTTGCATCAAAACTCTCAAATTTTTTCTAAGTCCAAAAAGTTGTACAAGTAGAGTTACCCCAAGGTCAAGTTCCAGCGATATTTCAGGAAGATTCCGGCGACACCGCGACTCTACGAAATTCACAACTTGTTCCTATACCTCTTTTCTCTTCTCCAAATCCGTAAGTTCCCACTCCTTTCCTCTCTCATTATTCTAAAACAATCTTCTATTAAAACTCGTCGAAAGCGGAATTAATCCGACTCCCGATTCTAATTTTCATTAAAAAGCTCAACATTTCTTAACCACAAATTAACCCTCTCTTTATATCTTGTTTAACAACCCTAAAACAACCTTTAGAACAAGTTTCAATTCAAAATATGATGTTATACAATTTTTATTTCACTTTTACAGTTAAATACCACAAACTTTCTATTCGACATTACTTTATCATATTACTTGTATTACTTTTAGAAAACTCATGAGGTAATGACTTACCTCATAACAATACTCATCTTGACATAGCACGATGGCTTGAAAACGATATTGTTGTGGCTAAGACGAATTTTACAGTTAAATACCATAAACTATCAAAACCGTATTTCTTTTAATTGTTTTAATCAAATTCCATACAATTATGTCCTTACAACCCATTTTGGGGAATCCGATTTGGTTGGTGCGGGTTATCGCACATCCATCGGACGAGTAGGGCGAGATGCAGACCTCCTCACGGAGCATATGATCTCGATGGAATTTATATTACAATTTTTAAGAAAACGTGATTTCTATTTAATAAATAAATTTATTTTCTAATAATTATATAATATTATCAACCTATCTATTTTAAATATCCATAAAAATATCCATATTTTCTAAACAAAGGAATCCCAAATTTCATGAACCTACCATCACAAATCAATACAAGTCATTTTACATGAAAATACCATATATTATTCAGTTTAGGTTTATATCCACTAGAATGTTTCATTTTATAAAAATTACATCTATGAAAACCCTAAAGACGATAAATAAATACTTGAGATTTATTTTGAAAATATATCAAAACTATTTTTCATAAAACCCCCTCAAGTTATATTAAATTACAATAAGGACCCTAGTAAATATAGGTTTAAGTGAGACCAATTCTCTTGAGCCTCAGGGAGCCGGAGAAAGTGGGTGCTTGCCTATTTAAGGTAGAAAACTAAAACGGGGTTATCAATGGTAATTGGCTTGGAAAAAGTCACAAATCCTGTCGTTCATGTGCAGCAGTTACCGATAACTCCAAAACTAATTCAGGACTTCAATTTCTGTTTAAGTGTCTGACTCAATCGGAGTCTCAGTCTAATCTGAAATCAATCCATCCTTGAATACAATTCAAGTATAATTCCAATCCAACATGAATCCATGTATACCAGAATTCAATCTATATCAACAAGAACATGATTTGACCAAACCATGGATATACTTTGACATTGTTTACATGACTATCCGTTTACATCCTTTCCGTTTATATGAACTACTGATATCATGGTCTCGGCAAGTCTTACATCGATTAAACAATACAATACAAATCAATACAAAATACATTATGGGGTTTTAAAGGGGTAGACTGGTACGGAATGTGTTAAAAGTGGCACGAGACGGTCACTTTAATACACCTAACCTGAACATCCGTTGTCGTTGTCCCATGGGTTTTGACGGGTCCTTTTGATCCATATACCATAGTCCACGGGGTAAGTTGGACTCCTCTCGTATACATTGGCATATTCTATACAAAGCTACAAACAACTGCGTTAACATAACTATCAAACATTATACCAGTTATATTCTCTTATCTGTTTATTCTCATTCTACATATCTCTGGGACTTACCGAGCGATTTTTCGCTGACGACATTCCTTCTTTCTTCTTTCTTTGGAATGTTGTCAAGAGGAACCGATTCTCTGGAGATCGAGCCCAGTTCAAACGATTTGGAGTAGTTCGCAGAATACCGAGAGCTTTAGACACTTGTATATGCTTTTATTTTCAATTCATGCCATTGTTTAGGTATTGCTTTCCATTCTTGTATTTACTTTCTAGTATTGTATTGTAAAGAATGTTTAATAAATAAAAAGCTGCTGTCCTTTTACATCTCATGTCTTTCTTGTGTACATTTACATTATATTGCTTATTTACGCTTAACATGTTTACTTCTGAGTAAATACGTCGCGGGCTTCGCCACGTCTCCTTACCCATACACCGGGAAGCGGGGCGTGACAGGTTTTTTTGACCGCCCAGGCAGGTCAGTTCTGCATGGAAACTTAAGCAATATAACACAAAAATTATAAGACTCAGTAACTAAACATTCTTTACATTCCATATTCTTTGAATCTATCATAACCCTATTTTTATTTCAAGGTTATGGATTCTCTCAACAACACGAGTACAAACGTCAACAACACACCACCATCTCTTCCACTTACGCCTACCATTGCATCTCCGATCAACGAGCAGACGGTACTGCTCGAGGCAATTAAGAGCCTCCTAGAGGGACATCAGCAACAGACTGCCATACTAATGAACCGCCCAGAAGCGGAAGCACCTGGAGTGAAGCAATTCCGGGCAATGCATCCGAAGCAATTTTCTGGGAAAGAGAGCCCTTTGGAAGCTGAAGAATGGGCTCAGTCGATCGAACACGATCTGGCAGCAGCACAAGTGCCAGACATTGCTTGGGTAAGGGTTGCGAAGTTGCAACCTACAGACAACGCCCGAGTATGGTGGAAGGCGGAACAAAGCCATCTTGCCCAAGCTATCGAAGGGAGGATTTTTCGTGAGATGTTCGATGAGAAATATTTTCCAGAGACTGCCCGATTCGACATGGAGCAGCAATTCATCCACCTATAACTAGGCTCTATGTGGAGCAAATCAGTGGATGGGTATGATGCCGAGTTCACCATGTTGAGCAGGGAAGATATGTCTTAATATTCGATTTTCTTATATCACATATTACACAGCTAACACAAGACCGTAAAAGGTTCGCGGCATACCTCATTCCGATTGCGGAGTTCAGGGCCAGACGATTTCAGCAAGGGTTGGACCTGGAGATCCAAGCTGCCTTAGATACAGGGGATTTCCCAACCCACGACCTAGCTCTAAAATCTGCCCGTCGATACGAGACAGTAGTGAAGAAGAAGGGCAGACCTCACTCTGCCGGTGTGAAGCGCCTTGCCACCCAGATGGTAGGAGGAGCCTCTTTCAGGCCACCTTTTGTGCCCAGGAGATTGAGAGTACCAAATAACCGGCCCAGTCCAGATTTCTGCTTTTATTGCAAAAGGAATGGACACCTGGCGAAGGATTGTAGGCGTGCTAATCGCCTCTGCTTAGTCTGTGGCTCATCTACACATGATATTGGGTCTTGTCCTCACAGACTCAATCAGAATCAGGCACCCAGACCAGCAATCACTTATCAGCAGCGGCCAGCTATTCAGGCACCTGCTCCACATCTTTCTCTCCAAGCCCCACCTCCTTGTGGACCGACTGCACCTCCTCGTCAGTTCCATCAAGCACAAAGGAAATTACCTCAAGTACAGAGGAACGAACAGAGGAATGCTCTTCCAGTAAGGAGGAATGTACCGATATGACAGGCTTTCACAATGACTGTGGAAGAAGCTGAAGCCACTGGCTAAGTCATCACTGGTAACTCTTTTCTTTCAAGCTTTCTTTCAATCTTTATACATATCCATATATCTTTTCTAATACCTAAAACCTATCCCACATAACTTAGGTACGATCTTAGTAGCCTCACTTTCTGCACTAGCACTCTTCGATACTGGAGCATCTCATTGCTTTATGTTGCAACGGTTCGTTCGAACTCATGCAATTCCAGTCAAACCACTCATATCCAGCTAGAATGTAAGTTCAGGGAACGTCATTCTAAAGGCAACTCCGGGATACAACCTGTGTCCAGTGGTCGTCTACAGCAGAGAATTTTATGCTGACTTCAAGGTGCTGGACATACTGAACTTCGATGTAGTTTTGGGTATGGATTGGCTAGGAACTTTCTACGCTACCATCGACTGTCGTCAAAGGAGGGTAGTGTTCGAGATTCCAGAGCATCCGGTCTTTTATTTCAAAAGTGGAGACCATACCCTAGAGCCTAGCACATACAAAGAAAAACCGAAGATGGCAGTGATTGCAACTCTACAGGTAGGAGAAGACAAGCCAGAGATAGTTCGAGAGTTCGATGATGTATTTCAGGTTTGCCTCCTGATCGAGCTCTTGAATTCGGAATTGATTTAGTACCTGGTGCATAACCGGTGATCAAAGCACCGTATCGATTAAGTCCTGAAGGTTTGAAGGAGGTCCGTACTCAGCTGGACGAACTTCTGCAGAAAGGATGGATTCGTCCCAATACTTCAAGTTGGGGATCTCCAGTTTTACTTGTGAAGAAGAAGGAAGGTTCATACAGAATGTGCATTGATTATAGATCTTTGAATGAAATCACGATAAAGAACAAGTATCCACTACCGCGAATCGACGATCTGTTCGATCAGCTAAGTGGGTTTTGCGTTTTCTCAAAATTAGATCTTCGTTTAGGTTATCATCAGGTGAAGGTCAAAGAATCTGATATTCTTAAAACGGCATTCAAGACTCGCTATGGTCATTATGAGTTTCTCATGATGCCATTTGGAGTGACCAATGCACAAGCCGTATTCATGAATCTGATGAATCAAGTTTTCCGAGAGTACCTAGACATGTTCGTTGTCATATTCATCGACGGTATCCTGGTATATTCAAAGAATCGGAAAGAGCACGCTGAACATCTACGAATTGTCCTGGAGACTTTGCGACAGCATCAACTATATACCAAGTACAGCAAGTGTGAGTTTTGGCTAGAACAAGTCGGATTTCTCAGACATATCGTTTCAGGTGAAGGAATCTCTATGGATCCAGCTAAAGTATCAGCAGTAAGCGAATGGACGACACCAAAGACAGTGAAGGACATTCGAAGTTTTTTGGGTTTAGCAGGATATTACAGAAGATTAATTGAAGGATTTTCGAAGATTGAAACACCCCTGACCAAGCTCATACGTAAAGATGAAGAATTTGTGTGGTCAGAAGCATGTGAGCAAGCTTTCATAGAACTCAAGTCAAGATTGACAACATCGTCTATTCTCGTATTACCGGACCAATCTGGAGGTTTCGTAGTACATTGCGATGCATCCGGTAAGGGATTAGGATGTGTTCTACACCAGCACGGTAAAGTTGTAGCTTATGCATCAAGACGGCTGAAAGTTCATGAGCACAATTATCCGACGCATGATCTGGAGTTGGCAACCGTTATATTTGCACTCAAGATTTGGCGTCATTATTTTCTTGGAGAACGGGTAGATATCTATACAGACCACAAAAGTTTGGAGTATGTGTTTACTTAGAAAGAGTTGAATATGCGGAAGAGAAGATGGTTAGAACTTATGTCGGACTTCGACATCAATCTACAATATCATCCAGGAAAGGTGAATGTAGTACCTGATGCACTTAGTCGTCAACCATTATCATTAAATCTCACCGGACAGTGGAAGCTACAGCAAGATTTTCACCAGATGGAGATAGAAGTGATCATGCCAGGTAACGCTTCAAATTTGATGAACTTACAAGTTCAGTCTACAATTGTCAATCAGATCAAAGCAGCTCAAGAAAGTGATGCCAAGTTGCAAAAGATCAGAGAACAAGTAGAAAGTGGACTTCGAACAGACTTCATCATCCACGAAGATGGATCTTTGAGATACGAAAGCAGATTGTGTGTACCACAAGGTCTCGTTCGTGAAGAATTGATGAAAGAAGCTCACAGCTCTCCCTACTCAGGACACCCTGGTGGTACAAATATGTACAAAGATCTACGACAACATTACCGGTGGCATGGAATGAAGCGTGAAGTTGCCAGAAGCGTTGCCAAATGTTTGGTGTGTCAGCAAGTGAAAGCTGAACATTATAGGACTGCTGGTTTACTTCAACCGTTACCTATCCCAGAATGGAAGTGGCAACACATCACCACGGACTTCGTGACTACACTTCCTCGCAGCACGAAAGGTAATGATGTGGTATGGGTTATTGTGGATCGATTCACAAAGTCGGCTCATTTCATCCCATTTCGAGTAGGCCAATCTACCGAGACATTAGCAAAGAAGTACATAGAAATAAGTATGAATCTAAGTAAGATTTAACTCTTCATAATGTACTATCTCTGATACCCATGAACTCATGCAGGAGATCTTGAGATTACATAGAGTACCGGTTTGCATTGTCTCCGACCGCGACACCAGATTCCGATCGCAATTTTGGCAGAGTCTGCAAGCTAGCTTGGGAACGAGTCTGAACTTTAGCACAACTTATCAACTTATCATTCCCAAACATATGGTCAGTCTGAGCGAATGATTCAGATTCTTGAAGATATGCTAAGAGCGTGTATGTTAGACTTTGGAGGATCGTGGGAAGATCACCTACATCTTGTGGAGTTTTCATACAACAACAGCTACCAAGCGAGTATTGGGATGGCACCCTTTGCAGCTCTATATGGAAGGAAGTGTCGATCACCATTAAGTTGGGATAACATCGGAGATAAAGAACTCCTTGGATTTGAGATGATAGTGGTGTCTGTGGATGTAGTTCGCACTATCAGGGAAAGAATGTGTATAGCCCAAGACCGACAGAAGCACTAGGCTAATGCAAAGCGCCGTCACATGGAGTTCCAACCGAGAGATCATGTCTTTCTGAAGATTTCTCCAAACCGTGGAGTGATTCGCTTTGGAAAAAGGGGCAAGCTAAGTCCGAGGTACATTAGACCATTCGTATATTCGAACGAGTCGGAGAAGTGGCTTATCGCTTGGCACTTCCACCCTCATTGGAAGGAGTGCACAATGTGTTCCACATATCCCAACTCAAAAGGTATGTGAGTGAACCCAGTCACATTCTTGATCACTGTACAGACGGACCTATCTTGTGAGCAACAACCCGTTGAAATCCTGGACAGAAAGGTGAAGTCACTTCGGAACAAGGAAGTAAACTTGGTTCGAGTGATGAGGAGAAAAGACTCACCAGGAGAATCAACGTGGGAAAGACATGCGTGCAAGATATCCTCACTTGTTTGTAAATTAGTCCTTAATAATTGTAAATTTCGAGGACGAAATTTTTGTAAGGAGGGTAGAATGTAACGACTCTGTTTTAATATACAGAATTTTTTTAAAGTTAATATACTAAATGGAGTATTTGCAATCCTGGGTATGCTATAAGTATTTGATTTGTTTTTAAACAGTAAGAAATAACTTGTAGCTCATTGGTAAAGTCTTGCACTGCTGTGACGTAGCCCCTGTGTTCAAATCCTCCCGCTACATATTATTTTTGCTGATTTTTCTTTTAAACTTTTTAGAAGCCCAAAAGTTTACACGTGCAATAAACATAAAATGAAAAGTCACATAAAAATCAATCATGTGCAAAATACTATTAACTACGAATAGGACACATGGCATTCATCCAGACCCCAACCCACACAACACGACCGGCGAGATACTCCTCCGGGCCGGCGCCGCCGGGCCCCCCTGTCCCTAATGCTCTCAATTTTTCACCCTATCACCCTTTGGTCTCCCCCACTATCCTAGTTCTGTTTGATTTTCCTGCACATTAACAGAGAATTAAAATGAGCTTTAAAATCAAATTTTAGTGCATTTTAATTCTCAATTTTTATACCCTAAACCCTAATTCTATCCTATAAATACCACACCATACCTAGCCATCTCCATTCTGAAACCTAGTATCAAAACTCTCAAAATTTTCTAAGTCCAAAAATTTGTTCAAGTGGAGTTAGCCCAAGGTCAAGTTCCAGCGACGTTTCGGAAAGATTCCGGCAACACCGCGACTCTACGAAATTCACAACTTGTTCCTATACCTCTTTTCTCTTCTCCAAATCCGTAATTTCCTACTCCTCTCCTCTCTCTCTATTCTAAAATAATCTTCTATTAAAACTTGTCGGAAGCGGTGTTAATCCGACTCCCGATTCTAATTTTCATTAAAAAAACACAACATTTCTTAACCACAAATTAACCCTCTCTTTATATCTTATTCAACAACCCTAAAACAATCTTTAGAACAAGTTTCAATTCAAAATATGATGTTATACAATTTTTATTTCACTTTTACGGTTAAATACCATAAATTTTCTATTCGACATTACTTCATCATATTACTTGTATTACCTTTAGAAAACTCACGAGGTAATGACCTACTGTATGTCCATGTCGCGCACCCCGCGTGTCCATGGGAAGGCGGAATTTTCAAAAAGCGATTTTAAAAAGCTCGCAACACGGACTTGAACTCCAGGATCGATGCTAAACCCTAGCTAACAAAATACTATGTGAAGTTTAACTACTCGAAAATGAGTTATTGTCACGCCCCGCTTCCCGGTGTATGGGCAGAGGGCGCGACTGGCCGCTATGTATTTACTCTGAAGTAAACACGCTGAGCGTATCTAAACAATATAAGTAAAATGCACAAGAGACAGAGACAATAGATATAAATGAACATCAACTTTATTTATTCACATTCTTTTTACAATACATCTGAAAAGTAAATACATAGACTGAAAAGCAATGCCTAAACAGTGGCATAACAGAAATGGAAAGTACTTAAATGAAATGTACAAGTATCTAGAACTTCGGGATTAAGGCTAGCTGATCCAAGTCCTCGCTGGTGGGCTCGATCTCCTGAAGGTCCGATCCACCTGAAAACATTCCAAAGAAGAAAGAGAAGGAATGTCGTCAGCGAACAATCGCTCGGTAAGTCCCAAAGATAAGGGAGAAGTAGAATAGACAGAGAGAGAGAGAGTGCGTAGTTTTTAAAGTTGTATTATATCATTATAATGTTGTATTTAGTGTTAACGCTGTTGTTTGTAGCTTAGTATAGAAGAGGCCAGTGTATACGAGAGGAGTCTCGTTAGACCAGAGACTACGGTGGACGGAATACAAGGAACCGTTCAGCCACAATACAACGACAATTGAATCCAGGTTAGGTGTCTTAATGGTTGCAGTCTCGTGCCACTTCTAACACCTTCCGTACCAATCTACCCCTTAAACCCTGCGATGTCTTGATTGTATTGTTTGTATTGTATTGTAAATTGTATTGTCTTATATTATAGATTGTATAGATGGATGACTTGCCGAAACCATGATATCAGTAAATGGATGTAACTGGAGGATCATGTAGATGGATGAATATCCATGGTTCGGTTCAGTCAAGTTGTATAGATTGATAGATTGAATATATGGGTTCATATTGAATTGTTATATATACTTGAATCTCATTCAAGTCAGATTAATTATATATATTGAGGCTCAGTCTGAGTCAGAAAATTAGAAAAGAAATTGAATTCTGAATTAGGTTTTGGTGTTATCGGTAACCGCTGCATATGGACGACAGGATTTGTGTCTTTTTCAAAGACGATTACCGTGTTGATAACACCGTTTATTAAGTTGTCTATCTTAAATAGGCAAGCACCCATATCTTCGGCCCCCTGAGGCTCAAGAGACTGGTCCCGCTTAAACCTATATTTACTAGGGTCCTTATTGTAATTTAGTATAACTTGAGGGGGTTTTATGTAAAAATAATTTTGTATAATTTTCAAAATACACCTCAAGTATTTTATAATCGTCTTTAAAGTTTTCATTGTTGTATATTTTATCATTGTGACATTTCTAGTGAATAAAACCTATTTTTCATAATATATGGTATTTAATTATAAAGTATTGAACTTGTATGGAATTGCATGGTATTTTCATGTAATGTGATTCTTTTTTATTTAGGAAAGTTGGAATATTTATACTATATCAAAAATAGATATTTTTATGATACATATATATATTTATAAAATAATTTAATTTATTATTTTTCTAGAAATCTCATTTCCTTAAGATATTTGTATTTTTAAATTTTTCGAGACCGTATGCTCCTTGCGGAGGTCTGCATCTCGCACTACTAAGCCCGTGAATGTGCGATAATACGCACCATCCCGAACGGGTTTACCAAAATGTGTTGTAGCGGCACATTGCAAAGATTTGTTAAAAATACATATCTTGTAGAAAAAGGTTTTGTAGTTTATGGTATTTATTTGTAAAAATCGTATTTCCGTATTCTAGTTTCCCAAGAGATATCGTGCTATGATAGAGATGTGTGTTTTGAGGAGGTAGGTTATTACCTCGTGAACTATCTAAAGATATATCAAGGGCTAATAATGTTTTATGTCGAAACTAAACTATATGGTATTTTTCTGTAAAAGTGCTATAAAAATTGAAATATAAATTCTTTTGATATGAAACTTGTCAAGATGTTTTGTTAATATTTAATGATTATGATGGGTGAGTTTGGTATTATTGTTCTTAAGAAAAATATGATTTTTAAGGAAAAACCGAATCGGAAGTCGGATTAACTCCGCTTCCGTCTGGTTTTAGAATTCTAAGTTTTTATAATAGTAAAGAGAAGGGGGAGAAGGGACTTAATGGATTGTAGTGGGGAGGAGAGGAAAAGGAAGAAGTGGGAGACGCCGGTGCGTCGTTTCGTCGCCGGAATCTTCTCGAATCGTCGTCGGAAGTTCGCCGGAGCTTCGCCCTTTGCTAACTCCACTTGCACAAACAAAGTCTAAGGAATTTTCTTGAGAGTTTGGACAGAGATTTGGAAGTGAGGAGGGGTGAAATTAGGTGTGGTATTTATAGGAAAAATTAGGGTTTAGGGTAGATGAAAGGGTGTGATAAAAATTGTATTAAAATGGATTAAATGCGTGATTTAAATTGTTCTGTAAATGTGCAGGGGAATTAAACCATACAGGGGTTATGGGGAGTCCAAGAGTTGCAAAAAAATGAAAAAAACTAGGGTTTCGGCCGAGTTGACCCGGCGGCGCCGGCCGATTCAGCCGCGCCGCCGGCGCGATTCGGCCGAGTCAGGCCGGGTCTTGACGCCACGTGTCCCTCGTCGCTTGGTTACCACAGTGGAGTCGTTTGTTTTATGTGTGACTCTTAGGTTTTATGAGTTATGCACATGTAGATTCTTAGGCTTCTAAAAAGATTAAAAGAAAACCAATTAAAAAATAATGTGGCTGATGGGATTTGAACTCTGGTGCTTTGGTTCAGCAGTGCAAGGACTTACCAGTGAGCTACAAGCTCCTCCTTGCTGTTCAAAAGTAAATTAAATACTTATAGTACTCACAGGAAATATAAATACCCCAAGTATACATTAACTTTAAATCAATTTTATGTATACAAGAATTGGAGTTGTTACAGTCTACCTTCCTTACAAAAATTCCGTTCTCGAAATTTACAATTTATTTTAAGGACTAGTTTACAAATAGGTGAGGATATCTTGCACACATCTCATCTTCCTTTTCCCATGTCGATTCTCCTGGAGTGTCTTTTCTCCACATCACTCGAACCAAGTTGACTTTCTTGTTCCGAAGTGACTTCGCTTTCCTATCCATGATCTCCACAGGTTGTTGCTCACAAGATAAGTCGGGCTGTACAGTGAGCTCGGAATGATCGAGAATATGGCTGGGGTCACTCATATACCTTCTGAGTTGGGATATGTAGAATACGTTATGCACTCTTTCCAATGAAGGTGGAAGTGCTAAGCGATAAGCCACTTCACCGACTCATTCAAGTATGTCGAATGATCCAATGTATCTTGGACTAAGCATGCCCCGTCTTCCAAAATGGATCATCCACGGTTTGGAGATATCTTTAAGAATACGTGATCTCTTGGCTGGAACTCCAAGTGACATCACTTCGCATCAGCCCAGTGCTTCTGTCGATCTTGGGCTATGCGCATTCTTTCCTTGATAGTGCGTACCACATCTACGGTTGCTACTATCATCTCAGGTCCAAGGAGTTCTCTATCTCCGATGTCGTCCCAACTTAATGGCGATCGACACTTCTTTCTATAGAGTGCTGCAAAAGGTGTCATTCCTATGCTTGCTTGGTAGCTATTGTTGTATGAAAACTCCATAAGATGTAGGTGATCTTCCCACGATCCTCCGAAGTCTAGCATACACGCTCTAAGCATATCCTCCAAGGTCTGAATAGTTCGCTCAGACTGACCATCAGTTTGTGGATGATAAGCCATGCTAAAGTTCAGACTTGTTCCCAAGCTCGCTTGTAGACTCTGCCAAAATTGCGATCGGAACCTGGTGTCACGATTGGAGACAATGCAGACCGGTACTCCATGAAGCTTCATAATTTCCTGTATGAGTTCATGGGTATCAGAGATAGTACATTTTTGAAGAGTTTAAATCGTACTTAGATTCTTACCTCCATGTACTTCTTTGCTAATGTCTCAGTTGATTGGCCAACTCGAAATGGGATGAAGTGAGCCGACCTTGTGAGTCGATCCATAATAACCCATACCGCATCGTTACCCTTTGTACTGCGAGGAAGAGCAGTCATAAAATTCATTGTGATGTGTTGCCACTTCCATTCTGGGATAGGTAACGGTTGAAGTAATCCAGCAGTCCTGTGATGTTCAGCCTTTACTTGCTGACACACCAAACATTTAGCGACGCTTCTGGCTACTTCACGTTTCATTCCATGCCACCAGTAATTCTGACGTAGATCTTTGTACATCTTTGTACCTCCAGGGTGTACTGAGTAGGGAGAGCTGTGAGCTTTTTTCATTAACTCTTCCCGAACAGAACCTTTTGGTACACATAATCTGCTGCCGTATCTCAAAGATCCGTCTTCATGGATGATAAAGTCTGTTCTGAGTCCATTCTCTACTTGTTCTCTGATCTTTTGCAACTTGGCATCACTTGCTTGAGCTGCTTTGATCTGATTGACAATGGTAGATTGAACTTGTAAATTCACCAAACTTGAAGCGTTACCTGGCATGACTACTTCAATCTCTATCTGATGCAATTCCTGTTGAAGCGTCCACTGGGCGGTGAGATTCATTGCTAATGGTTGGCGACTAAGAGCATCTGGAACTACATTCACCTTCCCTGAGTGATATTGCAGGTCGATGTCAAAGTCCGCCATGAGTTCTAACCATTGTCTCTGCCGCATATTAAGCTCCTTCTGAGTAAACACATATTTTAGACTCTTGTGATCTATGTATATGTTCACTCGTTCACCAAGAAAATAGTGGCGCCAAATCTTAGGAGCAAAGATAACGGCTGCCAATTCCAAATCATGCGTCGGATAACTGCGCTCATGAATCTTCTGTTGTCTTGAAGCATAAGCCACAACTCTTTCGTGCTGATATAGAACACATCCTAATCCTTTACCGGATGCATTGCAGTTAACTTCGAAACCTCCAGTTTGGTCCGGTATAACGAGAATAGGCGCTGATGTCAACCTTGACTTGAGTTCTACGAAAACTTGTTCGCATGCTTCTGACCACACAAAGTCTTTATCTTTACGTGTTAGCTTGGTCAGGGGTGTTGCTATCTTAGAAAATTCTTCAATGAACCTTCGGTAATATCCAGCTAGACCCAAGAAACTTCGAATGTCCTTCACTGACTTTAGTGTCGGCCATTCGCTTACTGCTGAAACTTTCGCTGGATCCACAGAGATTCCTTCGCCTGATACGATATGTCCAAGAAAACCATCTTGATCTAGCCAAAACTCGCACTTGCTGTACTTGGCGTAGAGTTGATGTTGTCGTAGAGTTTCCAAGACAATTCATAGGTGCTCGACATGTTCTTTCCGACTCATACACCAGGATGTCGTCGATAAAGATGACAACAAACCTGTCTAAGTACTCCCGGAAAACTTGATTCATCAGGTTCATGAATATTGCTGGTGCGTTGGTCACTCCAAATGGCATCACAAGAAATTCGTAATGACCATAGTGAGTTCTGAAAGTCGTTTTGTGGATATCAGATTCCTTGACCTTCACCTGATGATAACCTGAACGAAGATCTAACTTGAAGAAAACACAAGATCCACTTAGCTGATCGAATAAATCGTCGATACACGGTAGCGGATATTTGTTCTTTATCGTTATTTCGTTCAAGGCTCTATAATCGATGCATATCTTGTATGAACTTTCCTTCTTCTTCACAAGCAATACTGGTGATCCCCAACTTGAAGTGCTGGGACGAATCCATCCTTTCGCTAATAATTCGTCTAACTGAGTTCGGACCTCCTTCAAACCTTCCGGACTTAATAGATAAGGTGCTTTGATCACCGGTTGTGCTCCTGGTACTAAATCAATGCTGAATTCAAGAGCTCGATCAGGAGGCAAACCTGATATATCGTCAGGAAACACATCGTCGAACTCTCGAACACTTTCTGGCTTTGATCCTTCCTCTGCTTGAGTTGCTGCAATTACTGCCTTCTTTGGTTTCGCCTTGTAAGTACTTGGCTCCAGGGTACGGTCTCCACTTTTGAAATAAAAGACCGGATGGTCTGGAATCTCGAATACTACCTTCCTTTGACGACAGTCGATGGTAGCATAGAAGGTTCAGAGCCAATCCATACTTAGAACCACATCGAAGTTCGGTATGTCCAGCACCTTGAAGTCAGCATAGAATTCTCTGCTGCAGACGACTACTAGACATAAGCTGTATCCCATTGTTTCCTTTATAACGCCGTTTCCTGAACTGACATTCCAGTTGGATACAAGCGGTGTGACTGGAATCGCATGAGTTCGGACGAACCGTTGCGACATAAAGCAGTGAGATGCTCCAGTATCGAAAAGTGCGAGTGCATGGAGTGAGGCTACTAAGATTGTACCTAAGGTATGTGGGATGTTTTAGATATAGAGAAAAATATGTAGGTAGGTATTAAGACTGAAAGAAAAACTTGAGAAGAAAGGGTTACCAGTGATGACTTGGCCAGTGGCCTCAGCTTCTTCCACGGTCATCGTGAAAGCCTGTCGCCGTGGTACGTTCCTCCTGGCCGAAGGGGCATTCCTCGGAACGTTCCGTTGAGCTTGATGGAACTGACGAGGAGGAGGTGCAGTCGGTGGTCCTCTAGGTGGTGGAGCAGGGAGAACGAGTCTTGGAGCAGGTGCCTGAAGGGGTGGTCGCTGCTGGTAAGTGATTGCTGGCCTGGGTGCAGCAATTGGGTTGTGTCTTCTGGGACAAGACCCAATATCAAGAGTAGCTGAGCCGCAGACTAAGCAAAGATGGTTGTCTCACCGGCAGTCTTTGTAAGTCCACGGTAGCGCCCCGGCCGTCTAACAGACGCCAAATGCGGAACAAAAACTTTTACAACTGGCGCTATCGCGTACTATAACCCGGATCTGCCATTAAAGCTAAACTAACAAACTACAAAGTGGGTAAAAGAGTTATACCGAACGATCCGAGTCCTTCGGTCTTCAACCATCATCCCACGCTTGTTGCAGCTGCTCTGATCTCCTGAATCTCCGGTCTCGTCGTCTAGGTGGCACCACGTCGACGGATCTTTAAACGGGCTCCCGCCTCTGAACCGAGGCAACTCGATCGTCAAGTTTGCTAAAAGAGATGACCAAGATGAAGTAGAGAATGAGTAGAACACTTTGTCTCGTTACGTCCAAGGCTATGGACGAACGGTTAATGAAGTTGCCTTTTGGAATCGGGTGAAATGAGAAATGAGGCTTATCTAATTTCCATGAGTCCAAAACAATATTCTTTTCAAAACAACAACCATGAGCTTTCATCAAGGGGTGGCCGGCCATTTAAGGAGAGGGGGAAGGTAAGTGTAGGAGAGGGAAGGTGACTCTAACAATGAAGCTTATCATGACTCACTAATGACACCTAGTGTGAATACAATAATGAAAGTGATGATTCATAACCATAGTCATCAACTCATTTAATGCACCATTAATGAACAAAGCCACCTCACCATCCTAGTCACCATCCTAGTCACCTCTTCTAGAAGCTTCCACACTAATCCCAAGAAAAGATAAATCCGTATTTAACCAAATGTTAAATACGGCTGATAGAAAACTGGAAACTGACAACTTCCAAAAGTGATCCTGAAACGAATTTCAGGATAACCCCGTATCAGTATAAACATACCCGCATTTGTATTACGACCGAATACAAATGCATCTGAGACAAAGATATTATATCTACACAGCATAATACTCGGATCTGTCTTAAACCAAAGCCGACCAGTATTATCTGCCCGAAAAACGACACGTGCGAAAACGCACGTGTATTTTCCGAATCTTGCCATAAACCCATATGGCCTCTACAACGTTTCGCCCGAACTTGGGAATGTGTCTGTGGGGGACTCTAATGACTCATCAACACACTGGCACTGGGTATAACCTCTAGCACGTCAGAGGTACAAGCTGCACGTAACGTTTTGCATATGTATTGATTGGAAGGGAAGCTGACGAGCGAACTCATCTATAAACTCTACTAAGCCTGACAGTGACAATGTATATACTGTCCGGTCCGTTCGTCTATGAGTATCGCATATCTGGCCTAGGGGCTAGTAACGTCAGACCCCCAATAGCGTTATAAGTCGTGTCAGAGAGTAGCCCAGAACACCCTGAGATACTACTGGAGTACCTACCAGTAAATCTCCTGCCTCGGCCAAGGGCTTTGTGTAATGGCTCTCCTAGACACAGCGCGATCTCACCCCCAATACCGGGAGAGACGAATCCCCTGCCGATCCGCTCACTTGCCTCCAATGTGGCTCGGGACTGTACCCAACTAAAACCTGTTTGCACAACTCCTTTGAGCGTGGTAGGGTAGTAATCTAAGCACAGTGGGAACTCACATGAGACAAATGACGATCTCAGGTCGATGAACTAACTTGTACACATGTCACCAGGGAACTGCTATCTGACGATATGTATAATACCAACTAGCATGTTCCCGGCGAGTCCTGTCCGGTGTACTCATAACCTAATGAGCACCTGTATATATCTTAGGTGATCCAACTGACACCAGTGGCTTGTGAGACCGGCCACCGCCCCTCGTCGGGGTCTCGACTGTATACACTAGTCTACTCTGGAGTATCGATGCCCTGTCTCGAAACTCCCACGACTAGGGACACTTTAAGGATGTGCTTACAGATCCCAGCTCCCACGTATATGATCGCCATCATACTGCTGGTAGTCAAGCAAGAATCCTATGGGCTATATCATCATGCAATAGTGAACTGAAGCATGTATATGATGATAAAGACAAACCAGATAGCATACTATCATCTCGAGCAAGACTGTCATATCGGTATAGGTCCTGCCTCGATCATTGCAATCACGTACCTGCGATCCAATAATTGACTTTGAGGGCACTATCTCCAACAATCTCCCACTTGCACTTAAGGCTAATTATTGCGATGTCGCATACTCACAGCCCGTGTGATACCGATCATCCAACTCCTCTACTAATCAGTTTCACAAAGCTGGTTTGTAAAACTCTTGTGTTCAAGAAATAGCCTCAGTGAGTGGATCCGCCCTGATGTTTCTTTCTATGTCTCTCTTAATTTCAAGTTCGCGGAGAAAGCCATCTCCCGAATCGAGTAATACTTGTCTTAGAATATGTCTGAATGTCTGATGGGACCTAGTTTATAAATGAACTCCATATCCAAACTTCTTAGACTGTATCGATCACTGAACCTAATCAGTATCCAGCACCATGCCTCCCACAGTATCCTCTTGGACCACCTGTCCATAATACTGTCCCTCGTCAGAGGGAAAACTATAACTGTGACAATCACTTTGTCATCCATGTCACCTTGGAAGCCTGGAATGATAACCGTCTCCCGAAGGAGGCTGCCGTCATCAAATCTGTAGAACAAGCACTTATGTTCTAAAACTGCTTCCTTTTGTTTCTTCAGGATTGGATTAATATAAACATATCGCATCTAGTGCAAAAACAACATCTGGTGTGGTACTTGACATTTCATGATTGACTCAATTGCCTAAGCAAGTGATCTGCCAATCATGCACATCCCTCTCTCCTTTAGTCTGTAAGACACCTTTAGAGAGGGTGACTCCATCATCTGCAGGTACACTACCATGCCAGGAGTCATCTATTCTAAATACCACTAGAATACTGTCAAAGTACCCACATTGGGAAACTACCTAAATCTAGATCTAATACTATAGATCTAGTAACCAGAATGTCTGATATTATATCCATATCCTGTCTGGAGAAACAACTGTGTGACGACCACAGTACAACCGATCGTAGTACATGAATTTTACTTCCTACTCTGTGTATGTCATCCAAATACCAGGACATCACACCCTACTACCTTCTTAATAGATCCATCCCCTATTCTGATGAAGTCAAACCTATGACTGTCACACCAAAATTTGATGATCTTATCTCCGCTATATCTGCTCAAGTCTATAAATAGACATAAGCTACTTGCCCAATATGCTTCCGCTGCTCCCACTGACTACGACAACCCTCTGGCAGAATAATATCTACGTACACTTCTAAAGCATGTTTAGAACGACGTTATACTTATCCTCTTGCCGGGTCTCATAGTCTGGAACAACAGTAGTGTCAAGTCTGGATAAACAAGAACCTCCCTGTCACCGTCCTTGAGGCTACCGGAGTACCTCTCGGGTGTCTGAGATTACCCACCATATCTGCGGAGTGGCTATTGGAATGTCAAACCTGATTGAATGTATAGGTCCTATTAAATTTTCCGTAATCGTTTGCGGTTCTGGAATCACTTCCAGTTCTACCATACTCCCACTACTGTTTTCTGAAAAAGTCCATTTTAATAAAATTGTGGCGAGTCAAGAACAATATCACTATTGATCTTCCAGATGGTAGAAATGTCAACCCTCGTCAAAGCCAGGGTCAACCCACAAACTGCCATTACAGAAACGTGCCTTGAGTTATCCAGTGTCTGGTTTTAAGCATAAGTTGGACAACTCCCCGTACCTTAACATCGTTAAGATATGAACCATTCTATATACAATATAGAAATATAGGCACTAATTTAATTGGAACCATATTCAAATTATGCAGCTGTCTCCAGTGCATATCAACTTAATGGAGAAAGGCTAATGAGAATTACTCAACTTAGGAATCCATCCAATTATGAGTAACCTGAAAGAGAAATAAGTTTCTCAAAACCATTACTATCAACTGAATACCAATCACAAGAATCTACATCTTCGATCTCTTTGAAGAATCCCGATACTTGTGATACCCGGTTCTCTACTTTATTCTTATACCCAAAACTTCTCAAAACTTAGACATTGTATTTCTACGAAACACTCGTCTAAAAACTAGAGAAGTCACAAGTAAACAGAACATAGTAGGAGGACCTACCCCTTTGTCCTTACGGACACTGGACAACATACAATACTGTGTATAAGTCCACTGAGTTGAATAACTCAAAACCTGTGCGTTGTAGGTTGAAAACTGTACCCAGGCGATTTCCTCAAATATCACCAATTACAACGAATTCCGATATAATGAGGATGATCACCTAATTCCCAATAACTTACTCCCACTCATCATTTGTAAAACTATACAGATATGAGAATGGAACCTGGTAAATACATACCCTGGAGTAAGTATCTAATCGGGAAATCAGTTTTCTTTTAACAATGTACAGTGTAACTGAAACATGAAAATGTTTCATAGGGGTATCCTGGTATTCCTTGTAATGCCTCTTCCATAATCCTATTCATGACTTTAACCGTATATATCTTTGCCATCTTTCCAAATCCCTTTATTTGTCTTTAGTCGTTACCTTCTGTACACCTTCGTTAGGCTAAATGGTTTTCTTCCTTTCCTACCGTTCGGCACCAGCCTATGGTTTGGAAGAAGACTATCCAGTAAGCATAATAGGTGTACTCTCCTAATCCTAGGAGTACTCGCAACTTGAGAGAAGGTGATGATAAAAGACTACTGAATAAAACCTTATTCTTTTAAAGGTGAAATAGGAGTGGCGATGAAGTACGCGGTTTGGTCGTGAATGATAACAGTCGCAATTTACTTTGCCCTCTTTCTAATCGCTTTATTTTGTCTTTAGTTATTCCTTTCTGTACACCCTACTTAGGCTAATTGGTTTTCTTCATTCCCTACCTTTCGGCACCTGCCTATGGTTTGGAATAAGACTATCCAATAAGCGTAATAGGTGTACTCTCCTAAACTAAGGAGCCCTCGCAACCTGAGAGAAGTTGATAACAAAAGACAACTGCATAAACCAATTCTATTTCTCCTGAACCTGGATCCATCCTCGAAGAAGTCCCTTCGAGTTCGTATATAACCATACGATGGATCTATCCAATGGAAGTGGATATCCGTAGTAATAAGGGGTGTTCTGAGAAATACAAAGGGTAAAAGAAGGAGCGGCAATGACTTATACAACTAAGACAATCCAAAAGGCCAGTATTTTAAGAAGGTTCGGTCAACTTGGTCACTGAGTCATAGTCTAGGGTCGGTCAAAAAGGTCGCTGCCAAAGAGAGAGAGAAAAGAAACACTCTGCGTGCACTCTAACCTAGATCAGAATGGTTATCACTTTATCTAATCAGGAAACCTCCCACTGTAATCTCAAATTCTCCTCCAAACCAGAAAGAAGAATTAGTCGGGATCACTGTTCATATCAGATTTTTGCATTTTCATACCGCCCAATTTTTATCACATTGCATATCCGTAGATACTCTTGAGCCGTGTTTGCTAGTCAATTGCAGGATACAGGTTCTCGGTTCCAAAACGATGAAATTCATGGAAAACACGAAAAAATCCGGGTTCTTGCCGACCACAGATAAAACACGGTCTCCGTCCCTCATCCGTATGTTGCCAGATACCAGTAGGAAGACAAAATGTCAAATCTATGCACAAGGCTCAATGGTGGCACAAGATCCAAGAGATCTACGCGGAGCTCGAGGCAATCATGACAAAATCTTGACAAAAAGTCCACCTTTCCCTCAACAGAAATTCTGGAAAATTCGTGAAGCAATTATGGGAAAATACATATATCAGAAGGATGCTCACATCAAACCAGGGTCCCACCAAAAAGATCCAGACCCAACTCATCTAAACGGCCGCGGAAGCGCGGCCAAAGGGTGGTTTTGGCCGCTCTTCCGCGGCCATCTTGGCGCCAAATGTGCAGGGTTTTGGGGGGTAGGTTGGTCTTTTCCTGTATGTTCTGTTGGTTGCCCTAGGGTTTCATGTTTTGGCCTATAAATAGCCCAGAAGTTTGTGAAGGAAAGGGTCCATAATCTTGTATTTTTCTTTGCTAGGTTTTAGTACATGTTCTTCTTCCTCTTCTCACCTCTTCTCCATTAAACTTGTAAGTGAGCTTTTGAGTGAAGAGTGATGAATAAAGAAGACCATTTTTATTATCATGCTTGTCTCTTTCTTTACTTGTTATAATTGTTGTAATTTTAATTGTTAAGTAGTTGTTGTTATTTCCTTGTTGTTTGTTTCTTCTCTCTTTTTCTTTATCCTTTCATACGACAATGATACTTACGCTTGATCCTCGCCAAGGTGAGGTCGCAAACAGTTAGTCGTATTCTTCTAATCTCTTTTTTTCTATCTTCCTCTTTTGTGTTGTTTTATTTTTCCGTATTATGAAGTGTGAGTAGTTCTATACTTGTTAGGGTAGGATAAGGGAAGTTTGAGAGAAGGAAATCTCTCTCACTCTTTCCTTGCCCAACAACTTAAATCAACTCCCGTTAACCCAACCACAATCCGCTCCTTACGGCACCCTATCCTACATGATAGCGGTGATTCCGTAGTGAGACCGGTTGTGGTTGAATTAACCGGAGGTTATGGATAAGAGCCAAGAACGGACGGACAAGCACCAAAAGGAAGGACTATGCGTTGGAAAGCCTAGCTTATACTCGCAAGTTCCTTCCTAGTCGTGCTAATCCCCGTTGTTGCCGATTACCGTAACACCGATATTAAGTAGGGCAACGAAAGATGTGGAGACTCCTAACTCAAACTAACCTAATCCTAACCCTAACAAGCTCTCTTTAAATATTAACTCAACACTTAGATAACTACAAACAAAATCTGAACAACCGGACTTAACTCGTCGAAAAACACATAGAAAAAGATTCCCATCTCCCTGCGGACGACCCGTACTCAACCGGCTAGCTACGTGCGAAACCGTCTTGATTGCGGTATTTAGAACTAAACTTGACACGCTCGTATCCTAACAATCAAATGGCGCCGTTGCCGGGGAGACGGTAGTCTATTTCTAAGTGAAATTTCGGGTTAATTTGTGAATATAAAAACAACCAAAAACCAAAAAAATATATACTTTGTAAAAGAAACCATCTTGTTATTTTTGATTAGTTTTTGTGCAAGTGTGCAGGAAATACGAAGCTCAAGATCGACGCCAAAGACGTTGGAAATACGGAGTTCAAGTACAGTGCCAAAGACGTGGGAAGATAGACCCACATTTTCGCGGCTACACCGCGACGGACAAAACGAAGCATCCGGTTTACTGTACAAATCTGGAGCAAATACAGTGAGAAAATCAAGATTCAGTATATCCAGACAAGCAGAGGACACCCAACAGAGAACACCAAATTTTTCCAGAGCACCAAAGCCTCAGGACTGCCGCGCAAGCGCGGCAATTACATGCATTTGGCCGCGCAAGCGCGGCCATCTTTTGGCTTCAGGGCCCCATTTTTCTCTGGTGAGTCTCTCTGCCTCTCTCCACTCCTCTGAACTCCACTGAATTGTGTTTTCTGCAGCTTTCTTTGCGCAAATTCTTCTCCCCTTTCCAATAAACTGTTCTTGTGCAGGATTCTTTGCGCCGCAAATAAAAATTGTTTGCTGTTGATATTGTTACTGTTTTGCATTCTTTAATACGGACTTAAGGGGCTTAAAACCAATCCAGATTGGGTGGGGATTTCATCACCCTTCCCAGGACCCCGGAAATCACTAAAGCATATGCATTGTCCATTGTAATTAAAAAATACTAGACTTCAGCCCTAAGGACTTCGCGCTCATTAGGAGAAGATAAACCTTGTTTAGAACCTTGCTTAACCGTATATTGTTTACGGGGTGTCTAGGAAAGTGTTAAAGGCGCAACCGCCGAAAGAGAAAGGGTTATTTAATTAAGGAACTTCGCGAAAGCGTTGGACAACCTCCCCTTATCTCTGCACTTACCTGGCCTCGTGATCAGTGTATTTTTAAGCTTGTTTCTCGACACTGTTTAACTTCGACAATCAAGTTCAGGAGCAGGTCTAGTAGACCTAGGTTACCCTAGATCTAGGTATGATTGTGCATATCTTATTTGTGATTGCTTAAGCCGTATTCCCGTACATACTTCTGTAAATCTTTTTCTAAAAAAAAAAAAAAAGAAAAAAATCAAAAACTTTTATAAAAACTTGCCCTTTTGTCGCCAAATCCATTTTCACCCAACACCCTTCGCCTTTCTTCATTGACGTTTTCTTACCCTCACCTTCTCCGCTTTGACTATACTAAACTCGTTTAGTGTATGTCCGCTTGGACTCGGGACACTAGCGCCCGTCTAGTCCGCGTTACGTTAGTCGCGACCGACTACGCGATCGACTCCGAAGTCGATACTCCGTCCACTCCTCTTTCACCCCTTCCTTTGCCGGCCAACTCCGACGTTGACCGGAATTCTGTTCATACATCTTCACCTTCACCTTCACCTTCACCAACCTCTTCTTCCGCGATGTCGGGATTTAATCCGAACATCTCGTTGACCACCCCGGGATTGGCTCCACCTCCTATGGAGACCAATCTCCCACCACCTCAGCCTGTTGTAGCGCCGCAGCGAATTGCGCTCCAGGATCGTTTCTACCCTACCCGTTCTGCACTTCCAACCTGCCTTTCTCTTCCTCCGGCCAATGGGGACAACTTTGAAATTAAGCCCCATTTCATCAACATGCTTCCACGTTTTCATGGGCTTGAATCTGAAGATGCCTATATCTTCATTAACAAATTTCAAAACGTCTGTGCCATGATGAAAACAACCCAGCTGTCGGACGATGCTATACGTCTACGGGTCATTCCGTTCACTTTATGCGATCTCGCAGAAAAATGGCTGTATAGCACCGCTTCCCACTCAATTACCAGCTGGGACGAGTTTGTTAAAGCGTTTCTGAAAAAATTCTACCCAAATCATAAGACCGCAAGAATTCGAAATGAGATCAACCAATTCTCCCAGCTTCCTTCTGAACCCTTTTGGAAGTGCTTTGACCGATACAAAGACCTTCTTGTTCAGTGTCCTCACCACGGTATAGAGAAATGGCAACTCTGCCAAACCTTATACGAGGGACTGAACCCAGCAACGAAGCAGTTGCTGGAAACCATCTGTCAGGGCCACTTCCTATCCAAATCTGACGAGGAAGCGTGGCAGTTCTTTGACGATCTTGCGGAGCAAACGCTACAGTGGGAGAGCACCAGACCGACTCCTTCTTCTTCTTCTACCTCCACTTCTACCGGTCAGTCTAGGGTAGGAATTCACCAGCTTGATGTCTCTATTGCGATGAGAGCTGAAATGGCTGCAATAACAAAAAAGCTTGAAGCAATAGAGAGCAAATTTTCTTCTCCTACTCCTGCCCCTGTTCTCCCCCTTCGTACCATCTGCGCTTGTTGTTCCGATCCGTCCCACTTGACTGAAGAGTGTCCTTACAATCCACCCTCGCAAGGACAGGATCAGGTTAATGCATTCCAGCAAAGACCGAGGAATGATCCATACTCTTCCACCTTCAATCCCGGTTGGAGGAACCACCCCAATTTCGCCTGGAATCAGAATCAGAATCAATTCCAGGGCAACAATTTCCAAAGGGCCCCTCCACCGCAACAACAAGCGCAACAACAAACTCAGTATCAGCAGCCCTTCCAACCCCAGCCTTACCAAAACCAGACGAACAACTTTGCACCGAACAATTCCTTTCCACCAAACAACTTTGTTCCGTCGAACAATGATAAGGTTTCCTCGCTCGAGCGAAGTCTGGATGCATTTGTTAAACAATCGACTCAATCCACCGCCAACATCCAGTCTTCAATCCAATCTTTAGTGCAACACACCGCCGCACACGGGCAGAGCATCAAGACCATCGAGGCCCAGATTGCACAGCTGAACGCGGCCTTGAGCGAGCGAGAGAAGGGGAAGCTCCCGTCCCAGCCACTTCCAAATCCCGGCCACCCACATAATGCACATGTTGCTCTTGAACAACAAAACCATAATGTGAGTGCCGTGACCACACTGAGATCAGGGAGGGTGCTGCAAAACAACATTGGCAAGCAAATCAACGATGACACCCCGGCCGCTTCTTCTTCTTCTTCTCCTGCTTCTTCTTCTTCGTCTTCCGAGCCTATTCTCCTTTCTTCACAAGGCTCTCCTTCCTCTTCTTCTCTAAACGGACCCGCTTCTCACTCCATGAAAACACCTATTCTGGGATCCGTTCCAACTCCAAAATCTCCTCCTCCAGCATTAGACTCAACCAATTTTCAAAATGTTCCATTTCCAAACCGGTTGAGATCTAACAAACAAAATCCACAAATGGAGAAGATTTTGGAGTTATTCAAGCAAGTTAACATTAACATTCCTCTTTTAGATGCTGTCCAACAAGTCCCTTCTTACGCGAAAATCTTAAAGGACTTGTGCACGAAAAAGAGGAAGTCTCAGGTACCCAAGAAAGTTTTCTTGGCTAGTGCTGTGAGTGATGCCCTTACCCAATCTTTACCACAAAAACGGAAGGACCCTGGCTGTCCTACTATTTCAATTACTATTGGGGATAAGAACATCAACCGCGCACTATTAGATCTTGGTGCCAGTGTTAACTTGCTTCCGTATTCAGTATACGAGCAATTAGGCGTCGGAGAGCTGAAACCCATACACTGCACTCTCCAGATGGCCGACCGATCGATCACCCATCCTAGGGGTGAGCTAGAGGATGTGTTAATCAAAGTCGGGGATTTCATATTCCCCGTCGACTTCATTGTCTTAGATACACAGCCTGTAGCTAACCCCCGGAATCAAATTCCGGTGATACTCGGTCGCCCATTTCTCGCAACCTCAAATGCTGTGATCAATTGTCGCAATGGTTCAATGAACCTCTCTTTTGGAAATATGACAATTGAACTCAACATTTTTAGGTTGGGGAATCAGCCCGCCGAACCTAATGCTCATATACTGGATGTTTGCTCGATCCAGGAGATCACCCCCGAAGAGTGTGAATTCGAGGAGTTTTTGTTTGAATACGATAATCTTGACGCCACTAGTGCGTGTCTCTTCGAACCTGCTGCTGTTTCTGCGCCCGATAACGACTACGAGTGTTTCACGTTCACGAACGATCTTAGCCGCGCACAACCCGAGTTTGAATCTTTCGACTTTTCGGATGAGTTACCTGAACCATCTGACTCGGTTGCCTACACTCGTTTTGAACCTTTGCTGGAGTCCTTTGAGTTCGAGACCTTTGCACCAGTCTTGCCTTCCATCATTTCACCTCCAACGCTCGAACTCAAGCCGTTGCCGTCTCACCTTAAGTATGCTTACTTAGGTGAGAACGAGACCCTTCCTGTCATCATCTCGGCTTCTCTAGCTCCCGAGCAAGAGAAAGCCCTTCTCGCGGTCTTGCACAGCAACAGGCAAGCTTTTGGCTGGTCCATGGCGGACATCAAGGGGATTAGTCCCCTCATCGTTGAGCATCACATTCATCTGATGGATGATGCCAAACCAGCCCGGGATCCACAAAGACGTCTTAATCCAGTCATGAAGGAGGCTGTGAAGAAGGAGATCGTCAAATGTCTAGATAGTGGTATCATTTACCCTATCTCTGATAGCCAGTGGGTTAGCCCCATTCACGTTGTCCCCAAGAAGTCGGGCATCACGGTCATAACCAACGAAGCGAATGAGTTAATCCCTACTCGCACCCAAACCGGGTGGCGAGTTTGCATTGATTACAGAAAACTCAACGCTGCAACGCGGAAAGACCACTTTCCGCTACCTTTTATTGACCAGATGCTCGAACGATTGGCCGGACATGAGTACTATTGCTTTCTTGATGGCTACTCTGGCTACAATCAAATTCCCATCGCCGAAAAAGACCAGGACAAGACCACTTTCACTTGTCCTTTCGGCACGTTTGCATATCGACGCATGCCCTTTGGGTTATGCAATGCGCCCGCTACCTTCCAGCGGTGTATGATGGGGATTTTCTCAGACATGGTGGAGAAATTTCTGGAGATGTTCATGGATGACTTCTCCATTTTCGGCGATTCTTTTGACGAGTGTCTGCTGCATCTCGACGCTGTCCTTACCAGATGTAAGGACAAGAATCTCACTTTGAACTGGGAGAAATGCCACTTCATGGTGCGTGAAGGTATTGTCTTAGGACATATCATCTCGCAAAATGGCATAGAGGTTGACAAAGCAAAGATTGAGGTCATTTCCAATCTGCCTCCTCCCCGATGCGTCAGAGATATCCGAGCCTTCCTTGGCCATGCCGGTTTTTATAGACGGTTTATCAAGGACTTTAGCAAGATTGCTAGGCCCTTGACGCTTTTGCTGGCCAAGGACACACCTTTCACCTTCGACTCGAGCTGTGTGACTGCATTCGAGTCACTGAAACTCTCACTCACTTCTGCTCCCGTTCTCTCTTCTCCTGACTGGACGCACCCATTCGAGATTATGTGCGATGCATCCGACTTTGCCATCGGTGCTGTCCTTGGACAGCACATCAACAAGATGCCGCATGTAATCTATTACGCAAGCCGAACCCTGAACGACGCACAACTCAATTATACAACAACTGAGAAGGAATTCTTAGCTGTTGTATTTGCCTTAGAAAAGTTCAGGCCCTACCTCATCGGCTCTCCAGTCATTGTCTACACTGACCACTCAGCTCTGCGCCATCTTTTTGCGAAGAAAGATGCCAAATCTCGGTTGATCCGTTGGATCCTCTTGCTTCAAGAGTTTGACCTTGTCATTAAGGACAAACGAGGATGTGAAAACGTGGTTGCCGACCATCTCTCGCGACTTCCTTCTTCGCCTTCGCTTCCAATTCCGATAAACGACGTTTTCCCGGATGAACAACTCTTGACAGTATCTTGCGAACCCTGGTTCGCAGATATTGTGAACTATTTGGCCACGGGATTGCTACCGACCAAATGGTCGAGTCAGGACAGACTTCGCTTCTTATCCCAAGTAAAACATTTTTACTGGGACGAACCCTACTTGTTCAAGTACTGTCCCGACCAGATTATTCGTCGGTGTGTCCCTGATGAGGAATTCAAGAGTGTGCTGTCATTTTGCCACGACCAAGCATGTGGCGGGCATTTTGGGCCCAGAAAGACAGCTGAGAAGATCTTGCAATGTGGTTTCTACTGGCCACAACTTTTCAAAGACGCTCACGACTAATGCAAGACTTGCTCCCGGTGCCAACACATGGGCCGGATATCCCGGAGGAATGAGATGCCGCTCCAACCGATCTTGGTTGTGGAGATTTTCGATGTTTGGGGGATAGACTTCATGGGGCCGTTTCCCAGCTCTTTTGGGAACTTGTACATTCTTCTAGCTGTTGATTACGTCTCTAAATGGGTCGAGGCTGTGCCCAGCCGAACTAACGACAACAAGGTTGTCGTTAGGTTCCTTAAAGAAAACATTTTCTCACGGTTTGGGCACCCCCGAGCGATCATTAGCGACAATGGAAGTCATTTCTGCAATAGGACTTTCGAGGCCTTGATGCGGAAATACTCCATTAATCATAAGCTTTCTACGCCCTACCACCCCCAAACCTGCGGGCAGGCCGAAGTTTCAAATCGGCAGATCAAGCAGATACTGGAGAAAACGGTTTCCAAGAACCGTAAGGATTGGTCTTTGAAACTCACTGATGCCCTTTGGGCATTTAGAACCGCTTATAAGACCGACCTTGGCATGTCTCCCTATCGGCTTGTGTACGGAAAAGCCTGCCACCTTCCTGTCGAAATCGAGCATCGCGCGTTTTGGGCGATAAAGGAGCTGAATCTGTCTCTGGAGGACGCGGGCAGCCATCGGAAGCTGCAGCTGAACGAACTGAGCGAGCTTAGGGATGAGGCTTACGACAATGCGGTTGTCGTTAAGAATCGAACGAAGGTGTTTCATGATAAACACCTTGTGCGCAAAACCTTCGTACCTGGTCAGCAGGTACTTCTTTACGACACCCGACTTCACTTCCATCCTGGAAAGCTCCGATCTCGCTGGAAAGGGCCGTATTTTGTGCGGACTGTGTATCCGCAGGGCGCTGTGGATTTGGAAAATCCAAAGGACGGTTCACTCTTCAAAGTGAACGGACACCGATGCAAACCGTACCTTAGCGCCGAACCAACAGAGGAGCTCCTGTTCTTACAGGAGCCGGTTTACCTTGCTTGATCTTCCTCTGCCTACCTCCAAACTTCGGTTATCCAGCCAAGAACAGTGGACACTGTTCCAAATAAGTTTGGGGGTATGTACAAACCATTTTGTTTATATTCTTGTATATTCTTTTTCTTTTCTTTCAAAACAAAAACAAATAAAAATTGTGTATCGCTAACCAACAATTTTGAACCTTCAAACTACTCTCTTCATGCAATGACAGTGAGGACACTGTCCAGTTTAAGTTTGGGGGTACACTCGGTACGCATTTCTTACCTTCGCATTCATATGTATATTTTGCATCTGCATATTAAAATCCATAAAATCCATAAAAATTTGAAAATTTTCCAAAAATATAAAAACTTTTTTGTCAAGTTAGCTTGTGGAAGAACTCTGATTCAACATTCGACGGTTTTTGTTTGATAAAATAGGAATAACTAGATCTTATGTTTGGATTTTGAAAACCTGAAAGATAACTCTCCTTTGAAGTTAACTATAGCTGATATACGTCTTTACATCACACTACACGTGTCGTGAGTTTTGGGAATTAGATGACAAGTCTTTCATGTTCAAACTTTTAAACAGATAAATGATTTTCTGAGAATCAAATAGGTTTGTTCTGAAATAAGTAATGACAAGAATAGTTTATGAAGTAAAGCGAATATGAAGGAATGTTATTGATGCCGTAATAGGAGCTAAGTCTGAAAAATAACCCATCTAAAACTTGATTGGAATGATTACACACCAAACCCACTAGACACGTCTTTTATCCAAAAAAATATTTGAACTGCCGGTTATATCTCCGTTCGTATTAAATCATCTGATTTTCACGCCAAACTGTCTTTTGTTTTTGGACCTAGGTAACTTGAGTAATTAAGTCCGCTGGGGTGTTTCTACACCTAATGCCCTAAAACCAACTGGTTTGGGTGCATTGGCCCAAAGCTCGCTAAGAAGCCTAGAAAGTCTAGTTTAAAACAAAGTCAAGCAAGTGTTCTCTCCGAGTTAAAATTCCTAACGGTTCTTTGTGTGAGAATAATCTTGATAAAAGACAGGCTTTTAAAAAAAAATTTTAACGGAGATATGAAGGTTTTACTCTTTGATAAAGACTATTGCACGTTCACAGTGGTGTATATGAAATGAAAACAAGAAAAAGGTGGAGTGAAAAATACGACTTAGTTTCCTGTTAAGGAAGATAGAAATTCTAAAGTTGAAACCTTACTGCAAAACGAAACTTGAAAAATGCTTAACTCATTATAAAACTTATGTGATCCTTTTAAAATTGTTATCTGGGCTTTATTGTGCGACATGATGACTCTAATCGATCCTTCTGGAACTTAACGACACTATCCGCACTGCACGTAAAGACATATAAAATCTGTAGTTAAACAAGATGTGAGGTGTGAAAAATAAAGGTTCGATAGTCTAGACTAAGGATTATAGAATTGTTATTTTCTAAAACAAAACTTTAGGGTTTGAAACTTAGTCATTTTTACAAACCAACTTGACCGGATTTTGTGGGTAGTATCCGCTGAAAACCCTCAGGAGACAACACTCCTCCTACTAGGGACACCTAGAGGTTTAACGGCTTGTTGCACATGCTCAGTGCAATCGCGTTCCCTGCGAAAGTGAGGTTAGGAAATTTTTTGTGAATAAATGGACTTTGCTCGGGACGAGCAAATGATAAGTTTGGGGGTATTTGTTCATATCAGATTTTTGCATTTTCATACCGCCCAATTTTTATCACATTGCATATCCGTAGATACTCTTGATCCGTGTTTGCTAGTCAATTGCAGGATACAGGTTCTCGGTTCCAAAACGATGAAATTCATGGAAAACACGAAAAAATCCGGGTTCTTGCCGACCACAGATAAAACACGGTCTCCGTCCCTCATCCGTATGTTGCCAGATACCAGTAGGAAGACAAAATGTCAAATCTATGCACAAGGCTCAATGGTGGCACAAGATCCAAGAGATCTACGCGGAGCTCGAGGCAATCATGACAAAATCTTGACAAAAAGTCCACCTTTCCCTCAACAGAAATTCTGGAAAATTCGTGAAGCAATTATGGGAAAATACATATATCAGAAGGATGCTCACATCAAACCAGGGTCCCACCAAAAAGATCCAGACCCAACTCATCTAAACGGCCGCGGAAGCGCGGCCAAAGGGTGGTTTTGGCCGCTCTTCCGCGGCCATCTTGGCGCCAAATGTGCAGGGTTTTGGGGGGTAGGTTGGTCTTTTCCTGTATGTTCTGTTGGTTGCCCTAGGGTTTCATGTTTTGGCCTATAAATAGCCCAGAAGTTTGTGAAGGAAAGGGTCCATAATCTTGTATTTTTCTTTGCTAGGTTTTAGTACATGTTCTTCTTCCTCTTCTCACCTCTTCTCCATTAAACTTGTAAGTGAGCTTTTGAGTGAAGAGTGATGAATAAAGAAGACCATTTTTATTATCATGCTTGTCTCTTTCTTTACTTGTTATAATTGTTGTAATTTTAATTGTTAAGTAGTTGTTGTTATTTCCTTGTTGTTTGTTTCTTCTCTCTTTTTCTTTATCCTTTCATACGACAATGATACTTACGCTTGATCCTCGCCAAGGTGAGGTCGCAAACAGTTAGTCGTATTCTTCTAATCTCTTTTTTTCTATCTTCCTCTTTTGTGTTGTTTTATTTCTCCGTATTATGAAGTGTGAGTAGTTCTATACTTGTTAGGGTAGGATAAGGGAAGTTTGAGAGAAGGAAATCTCTCTCACTCTTTCCTTGCCCAACAACTTAAATCAACTCCCGTTAACCCAACCACAATCCGCTCCTTACGGCACCCTATCCTACATGATAGCGGTGATTCCGTAGTGAGACCGGTTGTGGTTGAATTAACCGGAGGTTATGGATAAGAGCCAAGAACGGACGGACAAGCACCAAAAGGAAGGACTATGCGTTGGAAAGCCTAGCTTATACTCGCAAGTTCCTTCCTAGTCGTGCTAATCCCCGTTGTTGCCGATTACCGTAACACCGATATTAAGTAGGGCAACGAAAGATGTGGAGACTCCTAACTCAAACTAACCTAATCCTAACCCTAACAAGCTCTCTTTAAATATCAACTCAACACTTAGATAACTACAAACAAAATCTGAACAACCGGACTTAACTCGTCGAAAAACACATAGAAAAAGATTCCCATCTCCCTGCGGACGACCCGTACTCAACCGGCTAGCTACGTGCGAAACCGTCTTGATTGCGGTATTTAGAACTAAACTTGACACGCTCGTATCCTAACAATCAATCACCTGAAGAGTAAACCAACTCATCAGTGAGAATCGGGATCCAACTATCATCGCATGATAACTTGATGGAAGCCACTCAAGTTATCACACTCCAGAAGGTATGCGCAAGCCTGGCAAGTTTTCTCTATGTTTGAAACTCCCGATGTGATTTTTGCCCCTTGCTCTTATGACCTTGACGAAGGCCAACAAATCATAAGTCACATGTCAAGTTCTATCCGTCATTGTCCAGGTTAATTTGAACCCACCCGCACAAGCCCTTGACGAAGGCCAACAAGGCTATACGACAGTCCCAAACCAACACATCTATCTATGCAACAAATGAATACCCAGCAACTACCAAACACTATGCCTTGACGAAGGCCAACAAACATAACTTGAATACTACTGACCATCCATAAGAAATGACGGAGGGCTACGGCTGGTTTTTGGCGAAAAACCTTTAACGTAATGAACTTGATCTCGCTGAAGGAACCTGATAGCTTTTTATAAAATTATAGTGGTGAATAATCTTTGCTAAAGAGGTCACTCCCGGTGAAGGGATCTCGGCTCTTTCCTCGTGGAATGAGGTGCAGGATATTCCAACTGAATACCGCGATGCAAAATAACTTGTAATCGACTATATTAAAGTTATCACCGTGACGTAAACTTCTGCCCAAGGGGTCACTCCCGGTGAAGGGATTTCGGCCCTTGCCTTGTCGAATGAGGTGCAGGATATTCTAACTGAATATCACTATGCAAAACAAAAGGAAATATCTTTGTAATAACACTTTTTAAAATTTGTTCCAACAACATCAAATATATGTTTGTTATTATCCTTGCATTGATAAGAATCAATGCAGTCCCATCAATCAATCACACCAGAAAAGAACGAAAATAAAATGTATGTATATGCCATCCGCATTCGCTACTGGGTCCCGTCATCACCCGTTAGGTTACTTAACTAACGACAGAGCGGGGGCTGGACTAGCGCGGGTGTAAAACATATACAACATCTAATAGTATATATACCAATATACAATAATCGCTCCAGGCGTGATAATATGCAACATTACAGAGAAGTAATAAGCATCACAGAACAATACAGATAATCTGGGATCCCCGGGTTTCACAGAGCCGCTGCGGAAACCCGACGTTCCCCTGGTCGTGTGGATAGCCTGTGCAATGAAACCTAGACCCCTACGGGTGCGGCAAGTTACCCGCCAAAACCTGAAGCGAGGTAGTCCGCACAGCATAGTGAATGGAACACCCGGCACTTCATGGAATCCGGTAAATTGAGCACCCCTCCTTGGGTCAAACTGTACCCCCTACGAGTGCGGCGAATAGTCTGCCAATTCTAGAGTGAGGTCCCTCTGCCTCTCAAAGCCATGAGATACGGACCCGTTGCCCTGCAGAACCCGGCTGTCCGTGCACTCCTTCGCGGGATTAACCTAGTACAGAAATAAAAATATGTACAACGGGTATATCGACCTCTGCCCGGTCGTGCCCCCAAAGAATATTATACAAACAGGCAGTGGCGGCAGTCCACATGTTGGACGCTCGCCCCGCAATATCAAATGTACAAATAAATCCAAACTGCACTACCATTGCACACTGCTATCCACCACAACATATCCGCAACAATACAGCACAACACAGAACATCAACGCGAATGTCACGTTCGCAAACCCGTCTAAAAGAACTATAGCAATTAGACGCGGTTTACCGATCAAATGACATTCCCGGTCGGAGATATAAAGTAAGTACTGCATACTAACAAGTTTTAAAATTTCGATCGACTAAATTTCCCGAAGTGGGCCCCACGTACATCTGCTGTGCAGTAATAAAATTTGGGCCCAAAAGAAACATTCCAGAAACCACAATTTACTGTGAAGAACTTACTGTAGAAAATTGGTGTTCCAATCCCACAAACTGGCGGCGGATCCGCGGCCAAACCTAGGCTTGGGCCGCGGATCCGCGGCAGTACTGTTGATTTGGCCCACCAAATTTCACCAGTATTCTTCAAAAAGCCTGATGAATTTTCTGTAGTGCTCAAAATAATTTTAGGGCCTGATTAAAAATCGACAGAAAGTTTGGTACAGAAAATTGTAGTTTCGGAAATTCCGTTCGATCGATCTTTTAAACGCGTTAGCACAAATTAGTATAGCTTAATGGTGAGGCTCTGATACCACTGTAAGTCCACGGTAGCGCCCCGGCCGTCTAACAGACGCCAAATGCGGAACAAAAACTTTTACAACTGGCGCTATCGCGTACTATAACCCGGATCTGCTATTAAAGCTAAACTAACATACTACAAAGTGGGTAGAAGAGTTATACCGAACGATCCGAGTCCTTGGTCTTCAACCATCATCCCACGCTTGTTGCGGCTGCTCTGATCTCCTGAATCTCCGGTCTCGTTGTCCAGGTGGCACCACGTCGACGGATTTTTAAACAGGCTCCCGCCTCTGAACCGAGGCAACTCGATCGTCAAGTTTGCTAAAAGAGACGACCAAGATGAAGTAGAGAATGAGTAGAACACTTTGTCTCGTTACGTCCAAGGTTATGGACGAACGGTTAATGAAGTTGCCTTTTGGAATCGGGTGAAATGAGAAATGAGGCTTATTTAATTTCCATGAGTCCAAAACAATATTCTTTTCAAAACAACAACCATGAGCTTTCATCAAGGGGTGGCCGGCCATTTAAGGAGAGGGGGAAGGTGAGTGTAGGAGAGGGAAGGTGACTCTAACAATGAAGCTTATCATGACTCACTAATGACACCTAGTGTGAACACAATAATGAAAGTGATGATTCATAACCATAGTCATCAACTCATTTAATGCACCATTAATGAACAAAGCCACCTCACCATCCTAGTCACCATCCTAGTCACCTCTTCTAGAAGTTTCCACACTAATCCCAAGAAAAGATAAATCCGTATTTAACCAAATGTTAAATACGACTGATAGAAAACTGGAAACTGGCAACTTCCAAAAGTGATCCTGAAACGAATTTCAGGATAACCCCGTATCAGTATAAACATACCCGCATTTGTATTACGACCGAATACAAATGCATCTGAGACAAAGATATTATATCTACACAGCATAATACTCAGATCTGGCTTAAACCAAAGCCGACCAGTATTATCTGCCCGAAAAACGACACGTGCGAAAACACACGTGCATTTTCCGAACCTTGCCATAAACCCATATGGCCTCTACAACGTTTCGCCCGAACTTGGGAATGTGTCTGTGGGGGACTCTAATGACTCATCAACACACTGGCACTGGGTATAACCTCTAGCACGTCAGAGGTACAAGCTGCACGTAACGTTTTGCATATGTATTGATTGGAAGGGAAGCTGACGAGCGAACTCATCTATAAACCCTACTGAGCCTGACAGTGACAATGTATATACAGTCCGGTCCGTTCGTCTATGAGTATCGCATATCTGGCCTAGGGGCTAGTAACGTCAGACCCCCAATAGCGGTATAAGTCGTGTCAGAGAGTAGCCCAGAACACTCTGAGATACTACTGGAGTACCTACCAGTAAATCTCCTGCCTCGGCCGAGGGCTTTGTGTAATGGCTCTCCTAGACACAGCGCGATCTCACCCCTAATACTGGGAGAGACGAATCCCCTGCCGATCCGCTCACTTGCCTCCAATGTGGCTCGGGACTGTACCTAACTAAAACCTGTTTGCACAACTCCTTTGAGCGTGGTAGGGTAGTAATCTAAGCACAGTGGGAACTCACATGAGACAAATGACGATCTCAGGTCGATGAACTAACTTGTACACATGTCACCAGGGAACTGCTATCTGACGATATGTATAATACCAACTAGCATGTTCCCGGCGAGTCCTTTCCGGTGTACTCATAACCTAATGAGCACCTGTATACATCTTAGGTGATCCAACTGACACCAGTGGCTTGTGAGACCGGCCACCGCCCCTCGTCGGGGTCTCGACTGTATACACTAGTCTACTCTGGAGTATCGATGCCCTGTCTTGAAACTCCCACGACTAGGGACACTTTAAGGATGTGCTTACAGATCCCAGCTCCCACGTATATGATCGCCATCATACTGCTGGTAGTCAAGCAAGAATCCTATGGGCTCTATCATCATGCAATAGTGAACTGAAGCATGTATATGATGATAAAGACAAACCAGATAGCATACTATCATCTCGAGCAATACTGTCATATCGGTATAGGTCCTGCCTCGATCATTGCAATCACGTACCTGCGATCCAATAATTGACTTTGAGGGCACTATCTCCAACAGTCTTTCATCAGATGCCCCTCTCTCTTGCAGTAGGTACAAAAGGCTAGGCCGCGCCGGTTGATTGGTACTCCCGGTTTCCTTGGCATAAAAGATGGCCTTGATGAGGCTCCTCCTTCCATCTGGGTGGCAGGGCACTTAACTCCAGCAGATTGAGATTTTCCCCTCAACTTTACCACTTCCTCATAACGGCGGGCGGCTTTCAGAGCCGATTCATGAGTCGGAAAATCTCCTGTGGCTAATGCAGCCTGGATCTCCGGATCTAACCCTTGTTGAAATCGACGGGCTCTGATCTCATCCGTCGGTATCAGGTGTGCCGCAAATCTGTTAAAGTATTGTGTTAGCTGTGTAGTATGTGATTTATTGAAAAATCGAATTATTGAGACATATCTTATCGACTGAGTATGGTGAACTCAGCGTCATATTCATCTACTGACTTGGTCTATATTGAACCTTGTTGCAGATGGATGAACTGCTGTTCCATATCGAACCTGGCAGTCTCAGGGAAGTACTTTGTGTCGAACATGTCGCGGAAAGTCTTCTATTCGATGGGTTGATCAAGACGGCTTTCTTCCGCCTTCCACCAAACCCGTGTATTGTCCGTGAGCTGTAGCTTCGCAACTCGGACCCAAGCTATCTCTGGAACTTGTGCCGCTGTCAGATCATCTTCGATGCTCTGAGCCGATTCCTCAGCTTCTAGAGGGCTCTCTTTTCCTGCAAACTGCTTGGGGGTGTAAGGCCCTGAATTGCTTCATCCCAGGTGCTTCTATCTCTGGTCGGTTCATCAAGATAGCAGTCTGCTGCTGCTGTCCTTCCAGGAGGCTGTGAATTGCCTCAAGCAGAACCGTCTGCTCGTTGATCGGAGCAGTGAAGATAGGTGTAATCGGTAGGGGGGGTGGAGTGTTGTTGAAATTGGTGCTGGTGTTGTTTGGGGAATCCATAACCTTGAAAGAAAAATTTGGGTAAGGACAGATTCAAAGTATTTGAAATGATAAGATTCAAGAAGCATGAATTGTAAAGAATGTTTTCAGTTGCTGGTTCTTGTGTTATATTGCTTAGGTTGTCCACGCAGAACTGAACTGCATGGTATGGTATACAGCTCTGACCTGCATGAGCCACCAAAAAAACCTGTCACGCCCCGCTTCCCGGTGTACGGGCAGAGGGAGCGACTGGCCGCTATGTATTTACTCTGAAGTAAACACGCTGAGCGTATCTAAGAAATATAAGTAAAATGAACAAGAGACAGAGACAATAGATATAAATGAACATCAACTTTATTTATTCACATTCTTTTACAATACATCTGAAAAGTAAATATATGGAATGAAAAGCAATACCTAAACAGTGGCATAACAGAAATGGAAAGTACTTAGATGAAATGTACAAGTATCTAGAACTCCGGGTCGAAGGCTAGCTGATCCAAGTCCTCGCTGGTGGGCTCGATCTCCTGAAGGTCCGATCCACCTGAAAACATTCCAAAGAAGAAAGAGAAGGAATGTCGTCAGCGAACAATCGCTCGGTAAGTCCCAAAGATAAGGGAGAAGTAGAATAGACAGAGAGAGAGAGTGTAGTTTTTAAAGTTGTATCATATCATTATAATGTTGTATTTAGTGTTAACGCTGTTGTTTGTAGCTTGGTACAGAAGAGGCCAGTGTATACGAGAGGAGTCTCGTTAGGCCAGAGACTACGGTGGACGGAATACAAGGAACCGTTCAGCCACAATACAACGACAATTGAATCCAGGTTAGGTGTCTTAATGGTTGCAGTCTCATGCCACTTCTAACACCTTCCGTACCAATCTACCCCTTAAACCCTGCGATGTCTTGATTGTATTGTAAATTGTATTGTCTTGTATTATAGATTGTATAGATGGATGACTTGCCGAAACCATGATATCACTAAATGGATGTAACTGGAGGATCATGTAGATGGATGAATATCCATGGTTCGGTTCAGTCAAGTTGTATAGATTGATAGATTGAATATATGGGTTCATATTGAATTGTTATATATACTTGAATCTCATTCAAGTCAGATTAATTATATATATTGAGACTCAGTCTGAGTTAGACAATTAGAAAAGAAATTGAATCCTGAATTAGGGTTTGGTGTTATCGGTAACCGCTGCACATGGACGATAGGATTTGTGTCTTTTTCAAAGACGATTACCGTGTTGATAACACCGTTTGTTAAGTTGTCTATTTTAAATAGGCAAGCACCCATATCTCCGGCTCCCTGAGGCTCAAGAGATTGGTCCCGCTTAAACCTATATTTACTAGGGTTCTTATTGTAATTTAGTATAACATGAGGGGGTTTTATGTAAAAATAATTTTGTATAATTTTCAAAATACACCTCAAGTATTTTATTATCGTCTTTAAAGTTTTCATTGTTGTATATTTTATCATCGTGACATTTCTAGTGAATAAAACCTATTTTTCATAATATATGGTATTTAATTGTAAAGTATTGAACTTGTATGGAATTGCATGGTATTTTCATGTAAAGTGATTCTTTTTGATTTAGCAAAGTTGGAATATTTATACTATATCAAAAATAGATATTTTGATGATACATATATATATATATATTTATAAAATAAAATAATTTTTTATTTTTCTAGAAATCTCATTTTCTTAAGATATTTGTATTTTTAAATCTTTCGAGACCGTATGCTCCTTGCGGAGGTCTGCATCTCGTACTACTAAGCCCGAGGATGTGCGATAATCCGCACCATCCCAAACGGGTTCCCCAAAATGGGTTGTAGCGGCATATTGCAAAGATTTGTTAAAAATACATATCTTGTAGAAAAAGGTTTTGTAGTTTATGGTATTTATTTGTAAAAATCGTATTTCCGTATTCTAGTTTTCCAAGAGATATCGTGCTATGATAAAGATGTGTGTTGTGAGGAGGTAGGTCATTACCTCGTGAACTATCTAAAGATATAGCAAGGGCTAATAATGTTTTATGTTGAAACTAAACTATATGGTATTTTTCTGTAAAAGTGCTATAAAAATTGAAATATAAATTATTTTGATATGAAACTTGTCAAGATGTTTTGTTAATGTTTAATGATCATTATGGGAGAGTTTGGTATTATTTTTCTTAAGAAAAATATGATTTTTAAGGAAAAACCGAATCGGAAGTCGGATTAACTCCGCTTCCGTCGGGTTTTAGAATTCCAAGTTTTTATAATAGTAAAGAGAAGGGGGAGAAGGGACTTACTGGATTTTTATGGAGAGGAGAGGGAAAGGAAGAAGTGGGAGGCGCCGGTGCATCATTTCATCGCCGGAATCTTCTCGAATCGTCGTCGGAAGTTCGCCGGAGCTTCGCCCTTTGCTAACTCCACTTGCACACACAAAGTATATGGAATTTTCCTGAGAGTTTGGATAGAGATTTGGAAGTGAGGAGGGATGAGTTTAGGTGTGGTATTTATAGGAAAAATTAGGGTTTAGGGTGGATGAAAGGGTGTGATAAAAATTGTATTAAAATGGATTAAATGTGTGATTTAAATTGTTCTGTAAATGTGCAGGGGAATTAAACCGTACAGGGGTTATGGGGAGTCCAAGAGTTGCAGAAAAAATGAAAAAACTAGGGTTTCGGCCGAGTCAGCCGCGCCGCCGGCCCGATTCGGCCGAGTCAGGCCAGGTCTTGATGCCACGTGTCCCTCGTCGCTTGGTTACTACAGTAGATTCGTTTGTTTTATGTGTGACTCTTGGTTTTTACGAGTTATGCACGTGTAGATTCTTGGGCTTCTAAAAAGATTAATAGAAAACTAATTAAAAAATAATGTGGGTGATGGGATTTGAACTGTGGTGCTTTGGTTCAGCAGTGCAAGGTCTTACCAGTGAGCTACAAGCTACTTCTTGCTGTTCAAAAGTAAAATAAATACTTATAGTACGCACAAGAAATATAAATACCCCAAGTATACATTAACTTTAAATCAATTTTATGTACACAAGAATTGGAGTTGTTATAGTTATACCTCACGATACAAGTTCTTCAGGTTTTCTTTGCTATCCTCTTCGTCATCGTAGGCTCCAACGATCGTTACGGATCGTGGCTTCCTCGAGTCAAAGATGATCCACCCGAGAGTCTATAGTCCGAGCTCCAACCTCAACTCCGAGGTAACTAGGGCAAGTAGCTTGTTAGACTAGATGGCCTAGGTGATGTAGAGAGTGAGGATGGAATATTTTGTCTCTTGGAACCCTAGGTTTCTCAACTCATGAGACAATTAGGGTTTTATGAGAAAAGAAGAAGACTTGAGAAAATGAGAATGAACTTGTGAGCATAGAATGAATACTTGGATGCCCTTAGATAAAAGATGAAGCAAATATGATATTTTGGAGATAAATATCTCACCCCAAAATATCTCACAAGCTTCACAAATATCCACTTTGTCAAGTGATTGAATCATATAGTAGCCATGCTAGATTCAATGCTCAATTCCACCTCATTTCTCCACCCTTATTGTTTAATCCATAAAAGAATCAAAACCCTAATAGGTGTCCCCTTCTAGAAGCTTTCCCGAACTAATTACGAGAATGCCCCTCATCCTTATATACATACCTGCATCCGCATTATGAAGAATACGAATACAAAGAGACAAAACAAATCCATCAGTACAATACTAGGATCCGGCTTAAACCAAAGCCCACTAGTATCATCCGCCCGAACATCATACGCATACAAGTGCACGTAAGTGTTCGAAGCCCTGTCGTAAAACCATACGACCTCTACATCTTTCGCCCGATGTAGGGAAACCCTCTGTGTGGGACTCTAAAGACTCGACAGTACGCTGGCAGTGGGTTTAACCCCAAGCCGCAAGCGGTACTAGCTGCACGTAACGGCTTCCCAGGTTTCTGTCGATAAGAAGGCCGATGAGCAAACCCATCCAAACTCCTACTGAGCCTGTATGTGATAATCTCCATACAGTCCGGTCTGTTCGTCTAAGAGTATCGCATATCGGGCCTAGGGGGTGGTAAACGTCAGACCCCTAATAGAGCAATAAGTTGTTCCGGAGTGTAGCCCAAAACACGATGAGAAACTACTGGAATACCTACCAGTAAATCTCGCTTTCCCTAGCCAGGGACTTTGTGTAACGACTCTCCAAACACAGCACGATATCAACCCCCAATACTGGGAGAGACGAATCCTATCTAACCGCTACTGCCTCCAAGTGCTTCGGGACTGCACCCAACTACTACCTGTTTGCACGACTCCTTTGAGCCGTGGTAGGGTAGTAATCAAAGTACAGTGGGAACACACTCGAGGCGAAGTAGCAGTGTCAAGTCGACGGACTAAGCTGTACTCATGTCACCTGGGAACTGCTACCCGACGATAGGTATAATACCCACCAACAGTCCCCGACGAGTCCTGTCCAGTGTACTCATAACCTAATAAGCACCTGCATACTATCTCCAGTACGACGTACAAATGGCTGTAGGACATACCATCTCCCCTGCTGAGATGAGAAGCGTATACACTAGTCTACTCCGGAGTATCGATGTCCCGTCTCGATAATCCTACGACTAGGGACCTGTATAAGGATGTGCTTGTAGATTACCCAGCCCCCACTAGTGTGACTGCCATCACAACGCTGGTAATCAAGCAAAGATCTTAAGGGATCTACTAATATGTATAAGCGATATGCTAAAAGAAACACATGCACATATTGAAGTAGAAACAAACCAAGTAGTATACTGCCATTTTAAGCAAGACTGTCAATACAACTGTGAATATCCCAAGCTTCCATTAAGTAATATACAAACCAGTATGATACAATAATGGCCTCTAGGGCATACATCACTAACAATCTCCCACTTACACTAGGGGCATGTACAGGCGTATCGTAGACCTATCATCTCGATCAGCCTCTTGAACTGTGTCTGAGGGATGGCCTTCGTGAGTGGATCTGCAGTGTTATTCTCCGTATTTACTCTCCTCACCTTGATCTCCTGGTGATCAACAATCTCCCTGATCAGGTGGTACCGCCTCAAAATGTGTCTGGACTTCTGATGGGACCTGGGTTCCTTCGCTAAATTTATAGCGTCGTTGTTGTCGCAATACAGCGGTATTGGATCAACAATGGTTGTAACTACCTGAAGTTCAGTTAAGAACTTCCTTATCCAGACTGCTTCTTTTTTGGTATCGCAAGCAGCTATGTACTCCGCTTCCATTGTCGAGTCAGCAACGGTGTCCTGCTTGGAGCTCTTCCAACAGACCGCCCCTCCATTGAGGGTAAAGACATAACCCGACATGGACTTGGTGTCATCCTTGTCACTCTGGAAGCTGGAGTCAGCAAAGGCCTCGATCTGGAGGTCTTTTCTGCCATACACCAAGAACATCTCCTTAGTCCTTCTCAGGTACTTGAGAATGTTCTTTACTGCTACCAGTGCTTCTCCCCTGGGTTTGACTGATACCGGCTTATAACGCTCAATGCGTATACTACATCTAGTCTGGTACATAATATCGCATACATTATAGAGCCTACCGCCGATGCGTAGGGTATAGTTGACATGCGAGCCCATTCCAAATTAGTCTTTGGAGAGGGTGATTCCGTGACAAGCCGGTAGATTACCGCGCTTTGAATCTTCCATACTGAATCTTTTCAGTATGGTGTCGATGTACCTTGACTGTGAAAGTCTAACTATCCATTTAGATCTATCACGATAGATCTGGATCCCCAGAATGTAGGAGGCATCACCCAGGTCCTTCATGGAGAACCTCTGTGACAAGAATCCTTTGACTGACTGTAGCATAGGAATGCCATTTCTTATTAAGAGAATGTCATTCACGTACAAGACGAGGAATACCATAGTTCTCTCTACAATTTTACTGTAAATGCATGGTTCATCTGGATTTTTGATAAAGTCGAATTCTTTCACCGTCTCATCAAAACAGATGTTCCAACTCCGCATTGCCTGCTTTAGTCCATAAATGGACTTAAGCAATTTGCACACTTTACCGCTGCTCCCATTCTGAATGAAACCCTATGGCTGATTCATATAGACGTACTCTTCCAAATTTCCTTTTAGAAAAGCGGTCTTTACGTCCATCTGCTAAATCTCATAATCGTGGAAGGCAGCAATGGCAAGAAGGATCCGAATGGATTTGATCATAACCACCGGAGAAAAAGTTTCATCATAGTCCAAACCAGGTCTTTGACGAAAACCCTTTGTAACAAGTCTAGTCTTATAGGTTTCAACCAGTCCATCTACATCAATCTTCTTTCTGAAGATCCATTTGCAGCCTATGGGTTTTACCCCTTCTGGAGCAATGTCCAAAGTCCATACTTTGTTGGTGTACATGGACTCCATCTCGGTCTGCATTGCATCCAGCCATTTTACCGAGTCGCCTCTCTGAATGGCTTGCTGGAAGCTAGTAGGCTCATCATTGTCAATGATGCAATCCTCTCGATCCCCGTCTATGAGAAAACCGTAGTATCTCTCGGGCGGATAAAACTGCCTACTACTTCCGCGGAGTGGCACTGGGATTTCCGGTTCTTCTGAAATCTCTGGTTCTACTAAGCTTTCAGTAATAGCTTGTGGTTTAGGAATTTCTTCCAGTTCTATTGCGCTTCCACTTTTCTGATTTTCTAAAAATTCAGCTTCCAAGAAGTGGGGATGTTGAGAAACAAAAACCTTTTGTTCCTCTGCGTAATAGAAAAGATACCCCCTGGAGTTCTTAGGATATCCCACAAACTTACACAGTACTGAGCGTGCCTCGAGCTTGTCCGCATGCTGCTTTTTTACAAAAGCTGGACATCCCTATGTCTTAAGGTACTTAAGACATGGTTTCTTCCCACTCCACATCTGATATGGTGTGGTAGACACTGACTTAGTAGGAACCTTGCTCAAAAGGTATGCAGCTGATTCTAGTGCATAACCCCAGAAGGATCGTGGTAACTCAGCTTTACTCATTGATTTATATGATTTTGTTTGGCTTTGCGCTTTAAAAAGATGAATCAAAAATATTTAGTAACCGCAATCAAGAACGGCGTCGCTTGGTAGCTAGCCGGTGAGTACGGGTCGGTCCACAGGGATTTTTTGAATTTCCTAGTTGCTCTTACGAGTTAATTCCGATTGGCGTCGGATTGATTAAATCTAAAAACTAAATCTATCTAGATCTAAATCTTGCTAGGGTTAGGTTTATGGTAGGTTTGGAAATGTAAATAAATCTCACCGCTTTCTATACCCAAATTAAGATCTATGAGGTGTTATGGTAATTATTAATAAAGGGGATTAGAACCATTCGGGAAGATGTTTCTTCCTCTAGGTTCTTGTCCTTCCTTTATCAATCCTTACCCTAACCTCCATGGAAAACACGCTCAACCGGGCCTTTATACTACGGTATCACCGCTACCTCGAGGGATAGGGTGCCGTAGGGAGCGGTGTGTGCATGTATGCATGGAGTCCTATTAAAAAAGTATAATGGGCAAGAAAGGGATGAGAGATCTCATCTCTCAAAAGCCTTCCCCAAAGCTAACCCTAACAAGCGAGGAGACTACTCGCTCATTAGGGAATTGAAGAACATTCTATCTATCTAACTAGGGCAAGGAATTAAAATCTATACTAGGGCAATTAAATAAAACTACTTACTTGATGGCTCTCTCCAAACATTTACACAAGACTTGTCAGATCTGAATAGATGAAATGAAAAGAGGCATCGATGCTCTCCAAAAGAAATCTGAATTTTATTAATGAAAGAAGGCATAACCTAATACAAGATTTAGGGTTCCTATTTATAGAGGATAGAAACCCTAGGGTTACAATTGACTTGCACATCTGCTATTACAAAAATACCCCCCTAAGAAAAAGACCTATTCAACGCACCGACGCGCTTCTAGAATTTTGCACCGCCACGGGCCCCACACGGCCGCGGTTCCGCGGCCAATAGCATGACTTGGCCGCGGTTCCGCGGCCAAGGTAGGAGATTGTGCTTCTGTTTTTTTCTGGTAACTTTCTGGTGCATGTTTTCTTTAATTTTCTTCAGTTCTTTTCTTAGATTGGCTTCTAGGTTTCTTCCAGATCTTCACAGTGAACAATTGTAGTGAACTTTTACCGTTGCTTCGTGACGAAGTCTTGAACTTTGCACTGCCTTGTACTTTGTGAACTGATCTTCGTGTAGGCTTGATCAAGATTCCAACATTTATTGGTCGTAGTCTCACTTTTGTATCGTCTTTTGTCTTTTTCACTGTTTTTGTCCCGAGAATCTGTAACCTGTAACTAAATAGCAGACATGGATCAAAAGCACCTGTTTATTTGTAAAATAACTAGGACTGGGGAATATAATAATGCAATATTATGGTATGAACAAATACCCCCAAACTTATCTTTTGCTCGTCCTCGAGCAAACCTAGTTTTATTCTCAACAAAAACCTAACCTCACTTTCGCAGGGAAACGCGATTGCACTGAGCTCGTGCAACAAGCCGTTAAACCTCTAGGTGTCCCTAGTAGGAGGAGTGTTGTCTCCTGAGGGTTTTCAGCGGATACTACCCACAAAATCCTATCAATTTGGCTTATCAACTTTTATTCTCCAATTAGGTTTTCTAACAAGGAATTCTATTATCTTCGACTCGTAAATTATCCACCCATATTCTTCACGCTTCCTTATCATTTAACTTAAGATTATTTATATTCTGTAGACTTACTTAGCTTTTGACAGCTCTTAAGTTTTCCTTCTAGGGTTCTATCTCAACTTAGGAATTTTTATCATCTCTACTAAAGATACAAGTCCTATTTTTCATTCCTATCTCTTATCTAAACCCCAATCATATACCCCTACGTGTGTGTATAAATCACCCCTACACTTGGAAATTCAAATCAAGCAATCATACTCTTGTCCGTTGTCCAAAGCACTTCTTAATAGGTGAATTTTTAGATGAATTTTGCTCACACATCCTTCATGCGACCGTTAATACTTCTTGAGGCACCAACAACCATTTATAAGATGTATTTGCACATTAAAACGTAATTCCTACTCTTGTAACACCTAAGGCTTTAGCAGTGACTCCCAAACCAGTTGGTCTAAGGCACTAGGTGATGAAGCACCCTCGCTAAATATTTTTCTATTTTTGCAGCCTTAAGTACTCACAAAAACCAGTGTTCATTTTTTTTATTATCTTTTTATTCACACCTGAATTTTATTTTATTTTCTTCGTACTAAGGACTTTAGACAAGAGCATTTCAAGGTCTCCTCTACTATTCCAAGTTTCAAGGTGCGTGTTTGTGCAAGTTGTAGGGTATATATTTTCAGAATCTAGACTTAAGCTTAGGAATTATTTTTCAAACTTATACTTTAATAAAAATATCAATACTCTTCCCTCGTTTTAAGTTAGCCCAAGAAGTGAACTCAAAATTTGCCTATTTCTAAATAAACTAAAAAGACATATACTTTCTACCGTTAATTTTTAAGAAAAGTTATTTTTAGGGTTTTTAATTTACTAAGTCTAGATCTAGTTGTTCCTAACTAGTTAACCTTTTTGTCAAACTCAAGTCAATTAGGGCCAAAATTGAATACTTTAATTTTTATAATTTTTCAAAATTTTTCAATTTTTATGGGTTTTAAAATAAGTGTGCAAATGCAAAAAATATACACATGAATGCGAAGAAAGAAAGCTTACCGAGCATACCCCCAAACTTAAACTTGACAGTGTCCTCACTGTCATGCCACACCAAGAGGGTTGAGAATGTCGGCACTCCCCTGTTTATTTATTTATATTTTTTTTATTGTTTTTTTATTATTGTTAACAGAAAAAGAAAACAAAAATATATATATACATATATACAACAAGGTCCTCCCCAAACTAAACAAGGCCTTACATAAGCCAAAGGTTAGCACCAACCATTCAAAAATCTTATCGTGGTAATGGTAGAGTTGGTGAAAGAATGGGGTGGACAGAAAAGAAATGAGAAGCACACGAGACCGTGTGGAGATAGAAGCGGTATACGGTCTCGGTGGAGGAGAAGAATGGCGGAAAAGATAAAGAAGTGTAGTACGATCTTGAGGGTGTAAATCGAGTGAATAAATTAGCGCAATTTGTGATGACTGATGTGTTAAAAGCGATTGTGCTAATCTATCAACCCGTCGAGAAATGGGGTCAAATTCCTCAAGATTTGCAAGAAAACATGGGTACATCGAACTTGGTAAACCCTCCATTGAAAATGGAAACGTGACGGATTCTTGCGTGGTCGAAACGATAAGAAGGACGAAAGGGAGTGATTTAGGGATAGTCCTAATCTCACCTAAGTAATCTGTCTCGAACTTGAAGGATTCCATCAATGGTTCGAAATGACTGTAAGCAACCGAGTCTGATGGTTCAACTAACTCATCTGAAAATTTAAAGGACTCAAACTCGGGAGGTGAGTTTTCAACATCGTCCGAAAAAGTGAAGCACTCGTAATCGTTATCGTCAGTGAGAACTGTGTCAGATTCAAAGTGGTACGCACTAGTGGCGTCAAAACCGTTGTGATCAAACAGAAAATTTTCAAGCTCACAGTCCTCAAGCGTGATCTTTTGCGTGGTCAGAACGATGGAAAGGAGGGAGGGTGATTTAGGAAGTATAACAGTTAAAGGTTCAGGAGAATGAATTGGAAAATCCGACACATCAAACAAAAATGGTTCATCCTCAATATTATCCTCAATACTCTCCTCAATACTATCCTCATAATTCTCCTCAAAATTTAGCCTATCCATGCTATTATCATCAAAATCAAGATGCATATGAGGTTCGGGAGAAACATTTAATGACTCGGGATGATGAATTGGACATAAAATTTCAATCAAATCTACAGGTTCATCATCCAAAATATTCCCGGCGTAAATATCCTCAATCAAGTGAAAATCAATTTTTTCAGACACCTCATCAAAAGCATGGATATCAATTAATTTAGGCTCTAAAGTGGAGGTGTAAAGTTCAAAAGGATTAGGTATGGTTTCACTCGAAGGGGACTCTTCACAATCTGGCAAATCAAGCACTACAAAGTCGCACAACTCATTAAATGTTTTATTTTCAACTGATGAATCATTTGGAACACTTGTTTGAAAACTGGAGTTGTGGGATTCAATTGGTAATGGGTAGGTTTGATTTGGAAAGGTGTAGAACTCACTCTCTCCTATCAAATTCTCACTCTGTCCAACCGCCTCCTCATACATTAGAATTTTTGGAGCTAGTTAGAAACTAGCTACCGGTTCATTAGGTCGTATAAGGGAGGCTATGGACGCATCCACATTCCTTAGCATTTGGTTTGTCGCTACCATATAAGCTTCTAATGACTGTTCCAAACTAGACATGGGTTGTGAAGGGGTTTCGATAAAAGATTCAAAATTGTTTGGATACGTGAAACTCCCAAATGGCTGTGTAGAAGCAATGTCTAGGGAAGGTGTGAAAGTTGGGTAGGACTGGTAGGAAGTGAATGGTTGGACAGGAATGGGATCAACATTTGGATAAAAAGGTGAATGGACTTGTTGATCCATAGAACTAGATGTGTTGAGAGGAGTGAAAGATCAGCTATGAGATTGTTCAATGTGTTCAGCAATAGACAAGGGTTTCGGAGGTACAATAGGACTCGAAAAGGTAGTATCAACGTAAGAATATGGTGAAGGTTGACACGGTTGATACATAGTGGATTGCAAAGTCGAAATGTTTCTCCTAGACGCTTCTATTCGATCTTTCAAAGAAATTTTTGGCATGGAGGGGTCGTCCTTAAATCGACCGAAATAATTCGCGTAAGAGGCAAAGTTAGGTTCAGGATACCAAAGTTCGGCAAGAGATTTGTGATGTGGGGTACCCATGATGTAATAAAGGGGAAGAAAAAGAAGGTGGTTGTAAGTGGGGTGCAAGGATTTCTTTAGCGACAAGTTGCAAGTTTTTGAAAAGATTTTATCCTTTTTTTATGTGGAGCTTTTGCAAAAAATTTTTTGAGAAGAGACTTTGACACAAATGCAATCAACCACAAATGAACAATCAGGCCTAGATCTAGGGTCACCTAGGTCAGCTAGACAGCTCCTAACTGTTCCAAAGGGCTAGAAATAGGACCTCAAACCGCCTCTTCACCGCTAATTGCGGCCAGGTAAATGCCAGGTGAGTGGGAGGCTCCCCACTACAAGTAATGGTCCTAATTAAGTAACCACTCACCTTCGACACACTTGTCTAGACACCGCAAAGTCAGGTTAGGATAAACGGCCGATGCCTATAAATAGTCCTCTGTCCTATTGAGCACGACGTCCTTAGGGCTGAGTCTAGTATTTTTTAATTAAGAATGGTCAATGCAAATGTCTTATGTGATTTCTGGGGTCCTGGGAAGGGTGATGAAATCCCCACCCAATCTGAATTGGTCAAAAGCCCCTTAAAGTCCGGTTAAAATATGCAAAGCAGTAAATCACTTGCAATCAATTTTTTTTTATTAGCGCGGCGCAAAGAATCCTGCAGAAAATCAATTATTGGAAGGGGGAAGATTTTTAAGCGCAAAGAATCCTGCAGAAGATTTGGGAAAAGATATATTTTAGGTTGCAGAGGAGGGGAAAAGGAAACAAACAGAGAAAATTTCGCGCACTGAAGACGCCAGGGAGCCGCGGATCCGCGGTCGGAGGCAGGTTTCGGCGGCGGAAGCGCGGCCGTGTAGAGGGTTCAGATCTCTGGATTTTTGTTGCTGTTCTGTTGCTGAAATCCCCCTCTGTTCTGATCTACCTTTTTCTGTTTCGCACTCTGGAATTTTCCAGATCCGTCGATCCTGCAAAGATTCACACAAGAAACCCTTCAAACAATAAAAGATGATAGAATTTATATATATATATATATATTTTATGGTTTTTATATTTTATATTAACCCAAAATTACAAAAAGGAAATTTTTACGCCATCCCCGGCAACGGCGCCATTTGATTGATATGATTTTGTTTGGCTTTGCGCTTTAAAAAGATGAATCAAAAATATTTAGTAACCGCAATCAAGAACGGCATCACTTGGTAGCTAGCCGGTGAGTACGGGTCGGTCCACAGGGATTTTGTGAATTTCCTAGTTGCTCTTACGAGTTAATTCCGATTGGCGTCGGATTGATTAAATCTAAAAACTAAATCTATCTAGATCTAAATCTTGCTAGGGTTAGGTTTAGGGTAGGTTTGGAAATGTAAATAAATCTTACCGCTTTCTATACCCAAATTAAGATTTATGACGTGTTATGGTAATTATTAATAAAGGGGATTAGAACCATTCGGGAAGATGTTTCTTCCTCTAGGTTCTTGTCCTTCCTTTATCAATCCTTACCCTAACCTCCATAGAAAACATGCTCAACCGGGCCTTTATACTACGGTATCACCGCTACCTCGAGGGATAGGGTGCCGTAGGGAGCGGTGTGTGCATGTATGCATGGAGTTCTATTAAAAAAGTGTGATGGGCAAGAAAGGGATGAGAGATCTCATCTCTCAAAAGCCTTCCCCAAAGCTAACCCTAACAAGCGAGGAGACTACTCGCTCATTAGGGAATTAAAGAACATTCTATCTATCTAACTAGGGCAAGAAATTAAAATCTATACTAGGGCAATTAAATAAAACTACTTACTTGATGGCTCTCTCCAAACATTTACACAAGACTTGTCAGATCTGAATAGATGAAATGAAAAGAGGCATCGATGCTCTCCAAAAGAAATCTGAATTTTATTAATGAAAGAAGGCATAACCTAATACAAGATTTAGGGTTCCTATTTATAGAGGATAGAAACCCTAGGGTTACAATTGACTTGCACATCTGCTATTACAAAAATACCCCCCTAAGAAAAAGACCTATTCAACGCACCGACGCGCTTCTAGAATTTTGCACCGCCACGGGCCCCACACGGCCGCGGTTCCGCGGCCAATAACATGTAGGAGATTGTGCTTCTGTTTTTTTCTGGTAACTTTCTGGTGCATGTTTTCTTCAATTTTCTTCAGTTCTTTTCTTAGATTGGCTTCTAGGTTTCTTTCAGATCTTCACAGTGAACAATTGTAGTGAACTTTTACCGTTGCTTCATGACGAAGTCTTGAACTTTGCACTTCCTTGTACTTTGTGAACTGATCTTCGTGTAGGCTTGATCAAGATTCCAACATTTATTGGTCGTAGTCTCACTTTTGTATCGTCTTTTGTCTTTTTCACTGTTTTTGTCCCGAGAATCTGTAACCTGTAACTAAATAGCAGACATGGGTCAAAAGCACCTGTTTATTTGTAAAATAACTAGGACTGGGGGATATCATAATGCAATATTATGGTATGAACACTCATCATGGAACGAACCATATCCAATAGGGTTCGATTCCGCCTTTCCGATACACCATTGTGTTGAGGTGTGTATAGAGGAGTAAGCTAAGAGAGAATTCCATTCTCTTTTAGCTAGTCCAGGAACTCGGCACTTAAGTATTCACCACCTCGATCAGATCTCAGTGTCTTGATACTTTTGTCTGTTTGTTTTTCCACTTCATTCTTGTATTCCCGGAATTTCTCAAAGGTCTCGGATTTATACTTCATCAAGAAAACATGTCCATATCTAGAGAAATCATCCGTAAAAGTAATGAAACAGGAATAACCACTTCGTGCATGTGTAGACATTGGACCACACACATCGCTGCGTATGAGTCCCAAGAGCTCGCTCGCTCTTTCTCCATGTCCAGTGAACGGAGTCTTTTTCATCTTTCCCATGAGACAAGATTGATAAGTTGCATAAGACTGATATTCGAATGGATCCAAATATCCTTCTCTATGTAGCTACGTCAACAGTGTTTCATTAATGTGACCCAGTCTACAATACCATAAGAAAGCCTGCTTTAATTCCGAAGACTTTCTTTTAAGTGTGTTCTGGACACTGAAAACCTGAGCCTGATTTAATACGTATATACCGTTATCTAATGTACCTGACCCAATCAGAGCTTGATTTTGGTGGATGTGGACCACATCGCTTACAAATGCAAAATCATATCCTTAATTAGAAAGTAAGGATACAGATATGATATTACAAACTAGACTGGGTACATACAAACAGTTACGTAGAATCAATATCTGCCCACTTGTCAGTCCTAGGTGATATTCCCCTACGGATTCGGCGTCCACGCTCATTCCGTTAGCAACCCTGAGAGTCATATCACCTACCTTGATAACTTTACGGTTTCTCAAAGCCTGTAACGAATTACAGATATGAGTTCATGATCCGGTATCTAGTACCCAGGAAGTAGAGTTAATTGAAATACAGTTTTCAATTATAAACACACTCGAAGCCGAAGGCACAACGTGCTTTGAATCTCGGCTTCTGGCTATCCAAGCCCTGCAATCCTTCTGCCAATGTCCTTTCCCGTGACAATAGGAACATCCCTCTTTCCCTACTGTTAGCCCTGAAACTTTTGCCCTTTCCTTTCCCTCTACCTTACTGACACCGCCTATCATCTTTGTGGAGGTCTTCTTCTTCTCACCCTCGTTTTTCGCCTTGGATCCAGAAGAGGAAGATTCTCTAATAAGTTGAGCGGGTGTCTCCCTGGTTTCCTTCAGAGTGCCCTCAACTGGAAGTATAACTTTCTTCCCCTGGACATAAGTAGATGGTAGGGACTGTAGAATCAAGTCAGTATGTGACTCATTCTCCAACGTGGTCTCTAGGTCCGTGAGCTCATCAATATAGCTAGTCATCGTAAGGACGTTGTCCCCTACAGATGACCCGACAGCCAACCTCGCTCGAAGCAATTCCTTCGAGATCTCATATCTTGCGATACGAGATTGCTCTCCATATAAATCTTTGTTATGGAGGAAAATGGAAGCTAAGTCCATCTTCTCCCACTCCCTCTGGTTTACACCATCTACTGAGGCCAACACGAGACACTTGGCATTCGCACTGTCTTTTTCCGATGTCTTACGGATATCAATATCCGTGACGGTGAAAATTGGACCTGAGACGGCGGGGGCTTGAGTAGTAAAGAGGTGTTCCAGCTTGTCATAGGTAATGGACATCTGGACAGACCTTTTCTAGTCATTATAGTCAGATTCAGTCATTTTATTATCTAGATGTAACCTAGTCTTGGTCACTGGGTCGCTGCAATTAAGAGAGAGAGAAGAAAACACTTAGCATGATACTCTTACAAGTTTAGATTGGTTTCTAATAATTATATTATATTATCAACCTATCTATTTTAAATATCCATAAAAATATCCATATTTTCTATACAAAGGAATCTCAAATTTCATGAACTTACCATCACAAATCAATACAAGTCATTTTACACGAAAATACTATATACTATTCAGTTTAGGTTTATATCCACTAGAATATTTCATCTTATAAAAATTACATCTATGAAAACCCTAAAGACGATAAATAAATACTTGAGGTTTATTTTAAAAATATATTAAAACTATTTTTTATAAAACCCCCTCAAGTTATATTAAATTACAATAAGGACCCTAGTAAATATAGGTTTAAGCGGGACCAATTCTCTTGAGCCTCAGAGAGCCGGAGAAAGTGGGTGCTTGCCAATTTAAGGTAGAAAACTAAAACGGGGTTATCAATGGTAATTGGTTTGGAAAAAGTCACAAATCCTGCCGTTCATGTACAGCAGTTACCGATAACTCCAAAACTAATTCAGGACTTCAATTTCTGTTCAAGTGTCTGACTCAATTGGAGTCTCGGTCTAATCTGAAATCAATCCATTCTTGAATACAATTCAAGTATAACTCCAATCCAACATGAATCCATTTATACCAGAATTCAATCTATATCAACAAGAACATGATTTGACCAAACCATGGATATACTTTGACATTGTTTACATTACTATTCGTTTACATCCTTTCTATTTATATGAACTACTGATATCATGGTCTCGACAAGTCTTACATCGATTAAACAAAATAATACAAATCAATACAAAATACATTATAGGGTTTTAAAGGGGTAGACTGGTACAGAATGTGTTAAAAGTGGCACGAGACGGCCACTTTAATACACCTAACCTGAACATCCGTTGCCGTTGTCCCGTGGGTTTGACGGGGCCTTGTGATCCATATACCATAGTCCATGGGGTCAGCTGGACTCTTCTCGTATACACTGGCATATTCTGTACTAAGTTACAAACAACTGCGTTAACATAACTATCAAATATTATACCAGTTATATTCTCTTATCTGTTTATTCTCATTCTACATCTCTTTAGGACTTACCGAGCGATTGTTCGCTAACGACATTCCTTCTCTCTTCTTTTTTTGGAATGTTGTTAGGAGGCACCGATTCTCTGGAGATCGAGCCCAGTTCAGACGATTTGGAGCAGTTCGCAGAAGACCCAGAGCTCTAGACACTTATATATGCTTTTATTTTCAATCCGTGCTAATGTTTAGGCACTGCTTTCCATTCTTATATTTACTTTCCAGTATTGTATTGTAAAGAATGTTTAATAAATAAAAAGTTGCTGTCCTTTTACATCTCATGTCTTTCTTGTGTACATTTACATTATATTGCTTATTTACGCTTAACGTGTTTATTTCTGAGTAAATACGTCGCGGGCCTCGCCACGTCTCCTTACCCGTACACCTGGAAGCGGGGCGTGACAACAATACGCTGGCAGTGGGTTTAACCACAAGCACGTTAGCGGCACTAGCTGTACGTAACGACTACCCAGGTATTGAGCGAAAGGAAGGTTGACAAGTAAACTTGTCCAAACCACTACTGAGCCTATAAGTGACAGTCTCTGTACAGTCCGGTCTATTCGTCAAAGAGTATCATATACCAGGTCTAAAGGGTTGGTAAACGTCAGACCCCTGATAACCCGATAAGTCGTGTCGGTGTCAAGATCATCACCTACTGAGAAACTACCGATTTTGTAATCAGTAAATCCCATCCACTGTTGCCAGAGATTTATGGTGATAGCCGACCTAACACAGTGCAGCATCTACCCCCAATACCAGGAGAGATGAATCCCCAACAATCCGCTCACTGTCTCCATGTGGCTCGGGATTATACCCAACTAAAACATGTTTGCATGACTCGGTAGAGCCATGGTAGGATAATAATCAAATAATAGTAGGAAATCACACGAGATAAATGACAATCTCAGGTCAACAGACTAACCTGTACTCAAGTTACCAGAGAACTGCTACCTAACGATAGGTATAATACCATCTAGCATGTTCCTGGAGAGTCTGTCCAGTGTAACTCATAACCCAATGAGCACTTGTATACAATCTTTGGTGATCGACGAACACCAATGGCTGTGAGACCGGCCATCGCCCCTCGTCGAGGTCAATAAACGTATAGACTAGTCTACTGTGGAATATCAATGTCCAGTCTCGATACTCCTACGACTAGGTGTTGGATATGTATGCCCTAGAGGCCATTATTGTATATGTATACATGTGGATGCTTGGACATATATATGTACATCACAGTCTTGCTCGATATGATAGTATATACTATCTGGTTTGTCTTTATCTTAACATGTGCATATGTTTTACTTGCTATTACGTATCATTCATACATGTTGATAAAGCCCTTATGATCATTGCTAGACTACCTGCGTTGTGATGGCGATCATACTTGTGGGAGCTGGGTAGTCGGTACGCACATCCTTAAATGGTCCATAGTCATGGGAGTATCAAGACTGGGCATCAATATTCCGGAGTAGACTAGTGTATACGTTTTTAGCCCCCGACGAGGGGCGACGGTATGGTCCCTCAACCATTGGTCTTTTGCACCTAAGGTAGTATACAAGTGCTCACTGGGTGTGAGTACACCGGACGGACTCGCCGAGAACTTCCAGATGGTACTATACCTATCATCAGGTGGAAGTTCTCAGGTGACATGAGTACGGGTTATTCTTTAGACCTGAGATCGTCATTTGTCTCGTGTGAGTTCCTACCGTGCTTTAATCTCTACCCTACCACGGCTCTACTGAGTCGTGCAAACATGTTTTGGTTGGGTATAGTCCCGAGCCGCATGGAGGCAGTGAGCGATTGTCGGGGATTCGTCTCTCTCGGTATTGGGAGTCGATATCGCACTGTATTCGATTGGTCAGGACCATAAGACCTTAGCCAAGGCAGTTGGGATTTACTGATAGGCTGATCAGTAGTTTCCCGGATTGGTCCTGAGCCGCATCAGCACGAATTATCGGGTTATTAGGGTCTGACTTTTACCACCCCCTAGACCCGGTATGCGATACTCTCAGACGAAGAGACCGGACTGTACGGAGATTGTCACAGATAGGCTCAATAGGGCTCCGGATGAGTTTGCTTGTCGGCCTTCTTTTTCGACAGGTACCCGGGTAGCCGTTACGTACAGCTAGTGCCGCTGACATGCTTATGGTTATGGATTTATCCAGTAATTCCCTGCTAGCGTATTGTCGAGTCTTTAGAGTCCCACATAGAGAGTTTCCCTGGTTCAGGCGAAATGATGTAGTAGCCGTATTGGATACGTGCAGGGTTCCGATCGATTGATGTACTTTGTACCCGGACTTTCGATCGGACAATTGGTAATACTAGCCGGCTCGGGTTTGAGCCAGATTATTAAATCGGGTATTGATTTGATAATTTACATATATGTATTTCGATATGTATATTTTAGTATTACGTTCTTCGTGTTATTCTATCTCTTTGGGCATTCGTGTTTTTATCCCAATGCAGGTATGTATATACAGTAGACTGTAATCCGTATTTTATTACGGATAACCGTCTAGAAGGTGGACACTTCATCATGGATTTTTCCATTTATTGATAAATGGAAATGAGGTGGATATTGAAGGAGAGGGGGGTATGGTGGGAGCCATGGCTTCAATAGTTGACAAATGAATTCTTTATTCATTTATGGCAGCTATTGAAGCATGGCTACACCTGTTTATTGATAGAAATTCATACAAAAAATCATTGTAATTGAATTTCTCTTACATGCTTGCTCATTTTCATTCTTGCTCTCACCATTTTGCTTCACCCTCATCTCCTTCTCTTGAGCTCCTCCACCTTCATCATCTTCCTCTTCTCTACACTCTCATGTGTTGAGAAATAAGAGAAGAGGCTATATAGACATAGTAGAACACATTGAACTCCACACTACATCCTAGACAACTTGTATTAGCAACCTAAATTCTCTAGTTGCTTCTATTGATACTTAGTTAGGAGCTAGAGCCATGGATCACATCCCTCGGGTGGATCATCTACGACAAAGGAGGGCCGGAGAACAAGCTTGATCCCGGAGAACCGATGGAGCGGGAAAAGAAGATCAAGCATGTTCAAGGTAGCCAGTAGGAGTACATGATGAAGAAAGAAGACCGAAGGACACAGATCATTTGGTGAGGCTTTCTTATCATAGTAGATAGCACTCCTAGTTTAGCTAGTTAGGTTTTTGGAAAGATCCGGTTTAATGGGTTATTCTAGAGCCATTTTTAAACTTGTAAGAAAATTTTTGTTCCACAAACCGCCACGTTTGATGGCTTGGGCGTTAGGGTAATCAAACATGGTATCAGAGCCACCCTATAAAACTTATACTAGCTAGTAATAATGTGTTTGAAATATCGATCGACCGAAATTTTCGAAACCGCAATTCCAAAAATCATACTTTATGTCGATTTTTTAAAGTGGTCTAAAAATCATTTTCAGTATACCAAAAATTCGTGTAGGGTATTTGAGAAACACAGAAGAAATTTAGGCACAAGATCCCTTAATTCCGCCGTAGAGCCGCCGCGAAATGTATTTATATGCCGCGGTTCCGCGGTGGGAATTGGGCCACTGTGCTCAAATATTCTTCTGGGATTCTATAGTATGGAATTGTGGTTTCTGGAATGTATATTTTTGGCCCACATTTGTTTGAGTACTGGATTAGCATTTGGGGCATATTCGGAAAAGTTTAGTTGATCGAAATTTTTAAATACGCGTGATTATCAGTTCTTAGTTTAGCATCTACGACCGTGAATGTCATTTGATCGGTATATCCTGTCTATCTGCTATATGTTCTTTTAGATGGGTTTGCGAACATTTCATTCACGTTGATGTTCTGTGTTTGTGCTGTTATTGAGGTTGGATTGTCGTGGTTGATAGCCAGTGGTGCAATGATTTAGTACTGTTTATATTCATTTGTACATTTGTTATTGTGGGGCGAGCGTCCGACATATGGACTATCATTTCTGCCGTGTTGTATATTATTTGATTGGGGCATGACCGGGTTGAGGTCGATATCACCTTTGTACATATATATTTTTTTCTGTACTAGTTTTACCCCACGGTGGAGTGCACGAATGGCTGGGTTCTAGAGGGCAACAAGCCCGCATCTCATGGCGGTGAGATGGAGGGGGATTCACTCTAGAATTGGCGGGCTATTCGCCGCACTCGTAGGGGGTATAGGTATGACCCACAGAGGGATGCTCAAGTTACCGGATCCTGTGAAGTGCTGGATGGCCCATTCACATTGTTGATTGGGGTTGCCTCTCTTCTGGGATTGGCGGGTAACTTGCCGTGCTCGTAGGGGTCCAGTTTTTCATTGCACAGGCTATCCTCAGGACCGGGAACGTCGGGTCTCATTTGCGGCTCAAATGAAACCCAGGGCTCCAAGATTATCCACCATTCTGTGTTGCTTGCTGAGATTCTGTGATGTTGCTTATATCATGCCTGGGACGAATATTATATATATTTATATATATACTAGTAGATATTGTATATGTTTTGCACCCGCGCTAGTCCATCCCCCGCTCTGTCGTTAGTTAAGTAACCTAACGGATGATGACGGGCCCCGTGGCGAATGCGGATGGCATATACGTACATTTTTTTCTTTTCTGGTGTGATAGGCTTTAACTGATGGGACCACATTAATTTTGATTAATGTAAAAAAATAAACATAAAAGATGTTGTTGGAACAAATTTCGAAAACTATAGTTATATTCTTTCACTTTGCATAGTGGTATTCGATTGTGAATATCCAGCACCTCATTCCAGGAGGCAAGAGCCGAGATCCCTTCGCGGGGAGTGACCTCTTGAGCAAAAGCTTATACTGTAGATTACTCGGTTTTCTTCAAAACCATAAGTTTTCAAAAGCGGAGCCTACACCACTCCTTTTCAAAACTACTCAGGTTCCTTCAACGATATCAAGATCATTACGTTAAAGGGTTTTTGCCAAAAACCCAGCCGTAGCCCTCCGTCATTTCTTACAAGTATTACCTAGTATTCATGCTATGTATGTTGGCCTACGTCAAGGAATAGTGAATGGCAGCTGGGTAATGCTTGTTTGTTGCATGAATATGCGATTATTTAGGACAGTCGTACAGTTATTTTGGCCTACGTCAAGGACTTGTACGGGTGGGTCTAAGTTAATCCTGGATAATAACGGGTTGAACTCGACTAACGACTTATGATATGTTGGCCTACGTCAAGGTCATAAGTGTTAGGGGCAAAAACCACATAAGGAGTTTCAAATATACAGGAAACTTTCTAGTGCTGCATACCTTCTGGAGTGTGGTGACTAGAGTGGCTTCCATTTAGGTCATCACACAATGATGGTTGGATTCCGATCCCACTGATGAGTAGGATTACTTTTGGGAGATTTTCTCACTTAACAATCAATGCTATAAACCAAGTATGTGTCTAGAACGGTGTTAGCGGGGCTACGCCTCCAGGGATAAGAGGTTATGTAATTAAGGAACTTCGCGAAAGCGTTGGAAAACCTCCTTAGAAGTACCAACGCTAGCCTGGCCGAAAGGTCAAGCAAGTATTGTGACGAGCGATTAATCCTGACTAGTTCTTCTTTTAGGGTTTGAAGAAGAATTCGAGGAAACAGTGGGAGCCGTCCTGCTTAGATAAACTAATAACCAATCTAATCTTGCAAGAGCGCACGCTGAGTGTTTCTTTCTCTCTCTTCAGGTAGCAACCAATTCATGTTCTAATAAAGATAATAAAATGTATCGCTTGACCGATCTGAATTCTTATTCGGGGCTGGGGAACGTCGGTTCGGCTCTAACTTATGACAACAGTCATGAGTATGAGCAGAGAAAAGTGGATTGCATGAATTCCTTGATGACCCTATCGAAGAAGAAGCATACCATTGCGTCTCCTTCAGGTGTTCTTGTTATTGAGAACTACTTTTCGGTCAGTCCTACCTCCTGGGTACTAGATACCGGATCAGGATCTCATATCTGTAATTTATTGCAGGGACTGAGAAAAAGTAGGATAGTTAGACCGGGTGATATGTCCCTCAGAGTAGGGAACGGAGCATAGGTTGATACTTCTGCCGTCGGTGAATATCACCTTGTATTGCCAAATTGCAAAACTATGATTTTGAACAATTACTACTATGTACCTTCCATAGTTTGCAATATCATATCAGTTTCTTTACTTGTTAAAGATAGATATAAATTTGTTCTTGATAGAAATATCATGAACATCTACCTCAATAAGGTATTGGTTACAGAAGGTACACTATATAATGTATCTATGTTCTAAATCAAAACGCAGTTTTCAATATATAAAACACACGCAAGAGGAATAGTTCAGAAGAGAACGAATCCTACTTGTCGCATTGTAGACTTGGTCATATCGGAGAGAAAAGACTAAATAAGTTGCATAAAGATGGAATTTTGGATACGTTCAAATTTTCATCTTATGAAACTTGTCAGTCTTGTCTCAAGGGAAAAATGACCAAATCTCCGTTCACCGGACACGGAGAAAGAGCAGTATAGCTCTTGGGACTCATACACGGTGATTTATATGGTCCATTGTCTATACATGCAAGGGGTGGGTTCTCGTATTTCAACACATTCACCGACGATCTCTCTAGATTCGGATACGTGTATCTTATGAAACACAAATATGAAGCATTTGAGAAATTCAAAGAATTCAGAAACGAAGTAGAGAACCAGACTGGAAAAAGTATCAAGATCCTCCAATCGGATAGAGGAGGGGAGTACTTAAGCACGGAATTCCTAGAATACCTAAAAGAGAATGGAATTCTCTTTCAGCTTACTCCTCCATATACACCACAGCACAACGGTGTGTCGGAGTGGAGGAATCGTACCCTTATGGATATGGTTCTCTCCATGATGAGCAATGCTGAGCTGCCTCTTTCATTTTGGGGGTTTGCTCTTGAATCAGCTGCATTCATATTGAATAGAGCACCGACCAAATCAGTGCCTACCACCCCATATGAAATATGGAGTGGGAAAAGACCATGTCTTAATTACATTAAGATATGGGTATGTCCTGCTTTTGTTAAAAAGCAGAACCCTAGTAAACTGGAGGCAAGATCTGTATTATGTAATTTTGTGGGATACCCTAAGCATTCAAGGGGTCATCTGTTCTTGTAACAACCCTAAACTTTCTGTATAGATTTTTTTTAAAAATATACAGAAAGGAATACCTAAGCCTGAGCACAAGTTATAAATTTGATTTGCTTTTGAACAACAAGAAAACACTTGTAACTCATTGGTAAAGCCTTGCACTGCTGTGACATAGCCCTTGTATTCAAATCCCCCCAGCCACATATATTTTTAATTGATTTTTCTTTTAATCTTTTAGAAGCCAAAAGGTTTACACGTGCACTACATGTAAAATGAAAAGTCACAAAGAAATCAAACATGTGCACTGAGATATACCAAGCGACAGAGACACATGGCGGAGATCCAAGCCCATTCCACCAGACTTGGACCGGCGAGATGCTTGATGGGGCCGGCGCCGCCGGCCCCCCCGGTTCCTATTGCTCCCAAAATTTTACCCTTCATCCCTTGGACTCCCCCCCACTACTCCTATTCTGTTTGATTTCTCTGCAAATTTACAGAGAGATTAAATTCACCTCTTTAATCCATTTTAATGCACATTTTAATTCTATTCTTCATTACCCTAAACCCTAATTTTTTCTATAAATACCATACTCCATTTCACCCCTCCTCATTCAAAATTCCATTACAAAAATTCTCTAAAATTTCCAAGTCCCAAGTTATACAAGCGGAGTTAGCAAAGAGGCAAGGTTCCGGCGACGTTTCGGGGAGATTCCGGCGACGAAACGACTTCCCGGCAATCCCAAAGTCTTTCCTTATCTCTTCCCTTGTTCTGCAACCTGTAGGTCCCCTCTCCCTTCCTCTTTTGCTATTCTAAAACTTCTTCTTTTCAAAACTCGTCGGAAGCGGAGTTATTCCGGTTTCCGATTCTCTTTTCTTTGAAAATCTAATTTTTCTTAATAACAAACCTACAAATTTTTAATAGATTGTTTAGTAATCATTAATAAACACATTGGAAGAAGTTTCATCTCAAAAGAATCTATTATGCAACTTTTATCGTATTTTTATGGTTAAATACCATATACTTTAATTTCGACACAATTCAACATATATCCTTATATTACCTTTAGAAAACTCACGAGATAATGACCTACCTCATCACAACACAAAATTTTAATATAGCACGATAACTTTTGGGACATTAGTTTATGGGATAATACGAGTTTACACTTAAATACCATAAACATTTAAAAACCATTTTCTTTAAGAAGTGTATTACTTAATTCCTTGCAAATACGCCTCTACAACCCATTTTGGGGAACCCCGAATGGGATGGTGCGTGTTATCGCACATCCTCGAGCCTAGTAGAGCGAGATGTAGACCTCCGCGAGGAGCATTCGATCTCGATGGAATTTTTAATGTAATTTTTAAGAAAAATGTGATTTCTATTTAATAAATAAATTCTATTTTTATAAATATCAGATATATATAAATATTATCAAAATATCTACTTTAAATATATTATATATATTCCATGTTTTTAAAATCAAAGGAATCACAAATGTTATGAAACTATCTTTACAATTCAATATCATTCTAAGATTACACTAAAATACCATATACAATGAAAACTAGGTTATATCCACTAGAATATTTCACTTTATAAAAATTACAATTATGAAAACCCTAAAGACGATAATTAAATACTTGAGGTGTATTTTGAAAATATATCAAAACAATTTTTCATAAAACCCCCTCAAGTTATATTAATCAAGTTGTATTAATTTACAATAAAGACCCTAGTAAACATAGGTTTAAGCGGGAACAGTTCTCTTGAACCTCAGGGAGGCGGAGAATATGGGTGCTTGCCTATCTAAGGTAGAAAACCTAAAAACGGTGTTATCAACACGGTAATTGTCTTCGAAAAAGACACAAATCCTGCCGTCCATATGCAGCAGTTACCGATAACTCCAAAACAATCAGGACTCCAATTCTATTTAAAAGTCTGACTCAGTTCGAGTCAAGGTTAAATGTGAAATCAATCTTACTTGAATCTAATTCAAGTATAACTGCAATACAACATGAATCCATGAATACCAGAATACAATCCATATCAACATAACATGAATGAACCGAACCATGGCTATACACTGATTACATGAATATCCATTTATATCCTTTCCATTTACTGATATCATGGTTTCTGCAAGTCTTCCATTTACTACAAGATAATACAATACAATCGGTACAATCAATAAATAAGACATTACGGGATTTATAAAGGGGTAGACTGGTACGGAACATGTTACAGGTGGCACGAGATGGTCACTAAAAGATGTAATTACATCCATACCGTTGTTCCATGGTATTATCGACGGAGCCTTATACTACGGGTTACCAAAGTCCACGGTGTAAGTTGGACTCCTCTCGTATACACTGGCATATTCTGTACCATGCGACAACAACTACGTTAGTATAACAAATATAACATTATATACTTCACCTGTTCTATTCTCTGTCTATTCTTCTCCTTCTTTCTTTGGGACTTACCGAGCAATTGTTCACTGACGACATTCTTATTTCTCTTCTTCTTTGGAATGTTGTCAGGAGGTCCCGACTCTGAGGAGTTCGAGACCAGCCAAGAGCACTTGGAGCAGTTCACAGAAGAACCTGAGCATTGACCTTACTTGTACACACTTTTCATTTCAGTTATGCCATTGTTTAGGCATTGCATTCTAGACTTGTATTTACTTTCCAGTATTGTATTGTAAAGAAATGTTGAATAAATAAAAGTTGCTGTTCTATTACATCTTTTGTCTCTTGTGTACATTTTACTTTATATTGCGTAGATACGCTTAGCGTGTTTACTTCTGAGTAAATACGCCGCGTGACTTCGTCGCATTTCCTTACCGTACACCAGGAAGCGGGGCATGACAGGTTTTGTTGGCGGCCCATGCAGGTTAGTGCTGCATGGAACCCTACCATGCATGTCAATTCTGCATGGATATGCAGGTCAATTTTGCATGAAATCCTAAGCAATATAACACAAGAATCAGCAACTAAAAATATTTTTTACATTTCATATTCCTTGAATCTTACAATTTCATATATTTTGAATTTATCCTAACCCTATTTTTATTTCAAGGTTATGGATTCTCCAAACAATACCAGCACCAACTTCAACAACACACCACTACCTCTACCGCTTACGCCTACCGTTGCTGCTCCGATCAATGAGCAGACGGTACTGCTTGAGGCAATTCGAAACCTCCTGGAAGGACAGCAGCAGCAGACTGCTATATTACTGAACCGTCCAGAAGCGGAAGCGCCCAGAGAAAAGAAATTCCGGGCATTGCACTCAAAGCAATTTTCGGGAAAAGAGAGCCCTTTAGAAGCAGAAGAATGAGCTCAGAGCATCGAAGACGATCTGACAGCAGTACAAGTGCCAGAGATCGCTTGGGTACGAGTTGCGAAGCTGCAACTCACTGACAACGCCAGAGTTTGGTGGAAGGTGGAAGAAAGCCGTCTTGACCAACCGATCGAATGGAAAACCTTTCGCAACATGTTAGACGTGAAGTACTTTTCAGAGACTGCCCGATTTGACATGGAGCAGCAATTCATCCATCTACAACAGGGTTCGATGTGGACCAAATCGGTGGATGAGTATGATGCTTAGTTTACCATGCTTAGTAGGTAAGACATATCTCAATATTCGATTTTCTAATATCACATACTACACAACTAACACAAGACCGTAACAGGTTCGCAGCACACTTGATATCGACTGCTGAGATTAGGTCCAGACGATTTTAGCAAGGGTTGGACCCGGAAATCCAAGCTGCCTTAGCTACAGAGGATTTCCAAACCCACGACCTGGCTTTGAAAGCTGCTGGTCGATACGAGGCAGTAATGAAGAAGAAGGGCAGGTCTCAATCTGCTGGAGTGAAGCACCCTACCACTCAGATGGCAGGAGGAGCCTCTTCAAGGCCAACATTTGAACCCAGGAGACTGGAAGAAACAGATAACCGGTCAAGTCCAGATTTTTGCTTCTACTCCAAGAGGGTTGGACACCTGTGAAAGGACTGTAGGTGCGCAAAAGGCCCGTGTTTAGTTTGTGGCACATCCAATCATGGAATTAGAATATGTCCTTATAGGCGCAACACAGTTCCAACTCACAACACTTATCCGCAGCGGCCAGCTATCTAGGCTCCTGCACCTCGTCTTGCTCTCCCAGCTCCACCTACACATGGATCTCCTACACAGCCTCCACGCCAATTCTATCAGGTAATGAGGAACATGCCTCGAGGGCAGAGAAACATGCCTCGAGGACAGAGGAATGTGCTTCCAGCTAGGAGGAATATACCCCGGCGTCAGGCATCCACCTTAGCGGCCGTAGAAGCCGAGAATGTAGACCAAGGTAACCCTGATAATTCCCTCACATCTTTCCAAAACTTTTGCATTCTTTTGTTCTTCCAAATATTTTTTATGCACTACTAATAGTTCTATCACCAAACTCTCCTTGAATCTGTTACACTTTCCTTTTATAAATTTCGAGGATGAAATTTTTATAAGGAGGGTAGAATGTAACAACCCTAAAATTTCTGTACATATTTTTTTTTCAAAAAATACAGAAAAGAATACCTAAGCCTGAGCACAAGTTATAAATTTTATTTGCTTTTGAATAGCAAGAAAACACTTGTAACTCATTGGTAAAGCCTTGCACTGTTGTGATATAGCCCTCGTGTTCAAATCCCCCCAGCCACATATATTTTTAATTGATTTTTCTTTTAATATTTTAGAAGCCCAAAGGTTTACATGTGCACTACACGTAAAATGAAAAGTCACAAAGAAATCAAACACGTGCACTGAGATATACCAAGTGACAGAGACACGTGGCGGAGATCCAAGCCCATTCCGCCGGACTTGGATCGACGAGATGCTTGATGGGGATGGCGCCGCCGGGCCCCCTGTTCTTATTGCTCCCAAAATTTTACCCTGCATCCCTTGGACTCCCCCCACTACTCCTATTCTGTTTGATTTCTCTGCAAATTTACAGAGAGATTAAATTCACCTCTTTAATCCATTTTAATGCACATTTTAATTCTATTCTTCATTACCCTAAACCCTAATTTTTCCTATAAATACCACACTCCATTTCACCCCTCCTCATTCAGAATTCCATTACAAAAACTCTTAAAAATTTCCAAGTCCCAAATTGTCCAAGTGGAGTTAGCAAAGGGCAAGGTTCCGGCGACGTTTCGGGGAGATTCCGGCGACGAAACGACTTCCCGGAGATCCCAAAGTCTTTCCCTATCTCTTCTCTTTTTCTGCAATTTGTAAGTCCCCTCTCCCCTCCTCTTTTGCTATTCTAAAACTTCTCCTTTTCAAAACTCATCGGAAGCGGAGTTATTCCGGTTTCCGATTCTCTTTTCTTTGAAAATCTAATTTTTCTTAATAACAAACCTACAAAATTTTAATAGATTGTTTAGTAATCATTAGCAAACACATTGGAACAAGTTTCATCTCTTAAGAATCTATTATGCAACTTTTATCCCATTTTTACGGTTAAATACCATATATTTTACTTTCGACACAATTCAACATATTCCCTTGTATTACCTTTAGAATACTCACGAGGTAATGACCTACCTCATCACAACACACAATTTTGACATAGCACGATAACTTTTGGGACATTAGTTTATGGGATAATACGAGTTTACACTTAAATACCATAAACATTAAAAACCGTTTTCTTTAAGAAGTGTATTACTTAATTAATACGCCTCTACAACCCATTTTGGGGAACCCCGAATGGGATGGTGCGGGGTATCACACATCCTAGGGCCTAGTAGAGCGAGACGAAGATCTCCGCGAGGAGCATTCGATCTCGATGGAATTTTTAATCCAATTTTTAAGAAAAATATGATTTCTATTTAATAAATAAATTCTATTTTTATAAATATTAGATATATATAAATATTATCAAAATATTTCCTTTAAATATATTATATATATATTCCATGTTTTCAAAATCAAAGGAATCAAAAATGTCATGAAACTACCTTTACAATTCAATACCATTCCAGAATTACACTAAAATACCATACACAATAAAAACTAGGTTATATTCACTGGAATATCACTTTATAAAAATTACAATTATGAAAACCCTAAAGTCGAAAATATATCAAAGCTATTTTTCATAAAACCCCCTAAAGTTATATTAATTTACAATAAGAACCCTAGTAAACATAGGTTTAAGCGGGATCGGTTCTCTTGAGCCTCAGGAAGGAGGAGAATATGGGTGCTTGCCTATCTAAGGTAGACAACCTAAAAACGGTGTTATCAACATGATAACTGTCTTGGAAAAAGAAACAAATCCTGCCGTCCATGTGCAGCAGTTACCGATAACTCCAAAACAATCAAGACTCCAATTCTATTTAAAAGTCTGACTCAGTTCGAGTCAAGGTTAAATGTGAAATCAATCTGACTTGAATCCAATTCAAGTATAACTGCAATACAACATGAATCCATGAATACCAGAATACAATTCATATCAACATGAACATGACCGAACCGAACCATGGATATACTCTGATTACATGACTATCCATTTATACCCTTTCCATTTACTGATATCATAGTTTCGACAAGTCTTTCATTTACTACAAGACAATACAATACAATACAATCGGTACAATCAATACATAAGACAATACGAGGTTTATAAAGGGGTAGACTGGTACGGAACATGTTACAGGTGGCACGAGGTGGTCACTAAAAGACGTTATTACATCCATGCCGTTGTTCCGTGGTATTATCGACGAAGCCTTGTACTACGGGTTACCAAAGTCCACGGTGTAAGTTGGACACCTCTCGTATACACTGGCATATTCTATACCAAGCTACAACAACTACGTTAGTATAACAAATATAACATTATCTACTTCACCTGTTCTATTCTCTGTATATTCTTCTTCTTCTTTCTTTGGGACTTACCGAGCGATTGTTCGCTGACGACATTTCTATTTCTCTTCTTCTTTGGAATGTTGTCAGGAGGACCCGACTCTGAGGAGTTCGAGACCAGCCAGGAGCACTTGGAGCAGTTCACAGAAGACCCTGAGCATTGACCTTACTTGTACACACTTTTCATTTCAGTTATGCCATTGTTTAGGTATTGCATTCCAGACTTGTATTTACTTTCCAGTATTGTATTGTAAAGAAATGTTAAGTAAATAAAAGTTGCTGTTCTATTACATCTTTTGTCTCTTGTGTACATTTTACTTTATATTGCTTAGATACGCTTAGCGTATTTGCTTCTGAGTAAATACGTCGCGTGACCTCGTCACATCTCCTTACCGTACACCAGGAAGCGGGGCGTGACAGTTCTACCACACTGAGGAACAAAAGATGTTTGTTTCTCGTCACGCCACCTTCTTAGAATGGCAATTTCTTGCAAAAGAAATTAGTGGTAGCACGGTAGAACTGGAAGAAATTTCTGAACCACAAACTGTAACAGAAGATTTAGTGGAACCCTTAGATTCAGTTGTACCCGACGAACCTCAGCAACTACGCAAATCTAGAGGATTTCTCATCCGCCCGAGAGATAATACGGTTTTCTCATAGACGGGGATCAAGAGGATTGCATCTTGGAAGAAGATGATCCTACTATTTTCAAGCAGGCCATTATCAGCAGGGACTCTGATAAGTGGCTGGATGCTATGCGATCCGAAATGGAGTCCATCTACACCAATAAAGTGTGGACCTTGGATATTGCTCCACCTGGGATAAAACCCGTTGGATGCAAATGGATCTACAAAAAGAAATTTGGTGTAGATGGGCAGGTGGAAACCTATACGGCTAGACTTGTTGCAAAAAGTTTTCGTCAAAGACCAGGTGTGGACAATGACGAAACCTTTTCTCCAGTGACTATGTTCAAATCCATTCGGATCCTACTTGGCATTGTTGCCTTTCATGACTATGAGATTTGGCGGATGGACGTAAAAACGGCTTTTCTGAATGGAAGTTTAGAAGAGTGTGTTTATATGGATCAGCCGGAAGGTTTCATAGGCAGTGGGAGCAGCGGGAAGGTGTGCAAGTTGCTTAAATCCATTTATGGATTAAAACAGCCATCGTGGAGCTGGAACATTTCTTTTGATGAAACAGTCAAGGGATTTGACTTTATTAAGAATGAGGATGAGCCTTGTATATATAAGAAGATTGTAGGACGAACTGTCGTGTTCCTAGTCTTGTACGTGGACGACATTCTTTTGATAGGAAATGATATTCCTATACTACAATCGGTCAAGATGTTCTTGTCACAAAGGTTCTCCATGAAGGACCTGAGTGATGCCTCGTAAATTCTGGGGATTAAGATCTACAGAGATAGATCCAAGAGATTACTGAGATTTTCACAGTCCAGGTACATAGAGACCGTACTAAATAGATTTAGTATGGAAGATTCCAAGCACGGTAACATACCCGCATTGTACGTAATCACCCTCTCCAAAGAGATGTCTCCCAAGACTGATGAGAAGAGGGTTCGCATGGGCACTATACCCTATTCTTCGGAGGTAGGATTTATAATGTATGCGATGCTATGTACCCGACCAGATGTAGCTTAAGCTCTTAGCGTGGTGAGCCGGTATCAGTCTAACCCAGGTGAAAACCACTGGACAGTTGTTAAGAACATTCTTAAGTACCTGAGGAGTACTAAAGATCTGTTCCTGGTATTTGGTAATGAGGACCTCCAGGTGGAGTCCTTTACCGATTCGAGCTTCCACAGTGACAAGGATGACAGCAAGTCTGTCTCGGGTTTTGTGTTTACCCTCAACAGAGGTGCGGTCTGTTGGAAGAGTTCCAAACAGGACACCGTTGCAGAATCGACGATGGAGGCTGAATACATTGCTGCTAACGATGCCGCAAAAGATGTCGTCTGGATTAAGAAGTTCATTATTGAACTTCAGGTGGTTCCATCCATTGTTAACGCAATACTTGTGTATTACGACAACAATGGAGCTATGGCTTTAGCAAGGGAACCACGGTCCCATCAGAAATCCAGGCACATCTTGAGGCGGTATCACCTGATCAGGGAGATCATTGATCGCCGGGAGATCGAGGTGCGGAGAGTGGACACAAAAGATAACACGGCGGATCTATTCACCAAGGCCATTCCTCAAGCACAGTTCGAGAGATTTTTTGAGATGTTGGGTATGCGATACGCCAACAGCTGGCCCTAAAGCAGACATTGGGTACTCGATACGCCAATATATGGCCTTAGTGCAAGTGGGAGATTGTTGGATATGTATGCCCTAGAGGCCATTATTGTATATCTATACATGTGGATGCTTGGACATATATATGTATATGACAGTCTTGCTCGATATGATAGTAGGCTATCTGATTTGTCTTTATCTTAAAATGTGCATATGTTTTACTTGTTATTACGTATCATTATACATGTTTATAAATCCCGTAGGATCATTGCTAGACTACCTGCGTTGTGATAGCAATCATACTTATGGGAGCTGGGTAGTCGGTACGCACATCCTTAAATGGTCCCTAGTCATGGGAGTATCGAGACTGGGCATCGATATTCTGGAGTAGACTAGTGTATACGTTTCTATACCCCGATGATGGGCGATGGTATGGTCCTACAACCATTGGTCTATTGCACCTAAGATCGTATACAGGTGCTCACTGGGTGTGAGTACACCAGACGGACTCGCTGAGAACTTCCAGATGGTATTATACCTATCGTCAGGTGGAAGTTCTCAGGTGACATGAGTACATGTTAGTCTTTAGACCTGAGATCGTTATTTGTCTCGTGTGAGTTCCTACTGTGCTTTGATCTCTACCCTACCACGGCTCTACTGAGTCGTGCAAACAGGTTTTGGTTGGGTACAGTCCCGAGCCACATGGAGGTAGTGAGCGATTGTCGGGGATTCGCCTCTCCCGGTATTAGGAGTCGATATCGCATTGTGTTCGATTGGTCAGGACCATAATACCTTGGCCAAGACAGTTGGGATTTACTGATAGGTTGATCAGTAGTTTCCCAGATTGGTCCTGAGCCGCATCAGCATGAATTATCAGGTTATTAGGGTCTGACGTTTACCACCCCTAGACTTGGTATGCGATACTCTCATACGAAGAGACCGAACCATATGGAGATTGTCATAGATAGGCTCAGTAGGGATCCGGATGAGTTTTCTCGTTGGCCTTCCTTTTCGACAGATACCCGGGTAGCCGTTACGTATAGCTAGTGCCGCTGACGTGCTTGTGGTTATGGATTTATCTAGTAACTTACTGCCGGCGTACTGTCGAGTCTTTAGAGTGCCACATAGAGGGTTTTCCTGGTTCAGGCGAAATGATGTAGTATCCATATTGGATACGTGCAGGGTTCTGATCGATTGATGTACTTTGTACCCGTACATTTGATCAGACAATTGGTAATACTAGCCGGCTCGGGTTTGAGCCGGATTATTAAATCAGGTATTGATTTGATAATTTACACATATGTATTTCGATATGTATATTCTAGTATTACATTCTTCGTGTTATTCTATCTCTTTGGGCATTTGTGTTTTTATCCGAATGCAGGTATGTATATACAGTAGACTGCAATCCATATTTTATTACAGATAACCTTCTAGAAGGTGGACATCTCATCATGGATTTTTCTATTTATTGATAAATGGAAATGAAGTGGATATTGAAGGAGAGGGGGGTATGGTGAGAGCCATGGCTTCAATAGTTGAAAAATGAATTCTTTATTCATTTGTGGCAACTATTGAAGCATGGCTACACTTGTTTATTGATAGAAATTCATACACAAAACTATTGTGATTGAATTTCTCTCACATGCTTGCTCATTTTCATTCTTGCTCTCACCATTTTGCTTCACCCCCATCTCCTTCTCTTGAGCTCTTCCACTTTCATCATCTTCCTCTTCTCTACACTCTCATGTGTTGAGAAACAAGAGAAGAGACTAGATAGAGATAGTAGAACACAGAGAACTCTACACTACATCCTAGACAACTTGGATTAGAAACCCAAGTTCTCTAGTTGTTCCTATTGATACTTAGTTAGGAGCTAGAGCCATGGATCATATTCCTCAGGTGGATCATCTACGACAAAGGAGGACCGGAGAACAAGCTTGATTCCGGAGAACCGATGGAGCGGGAAAAGAAGATCAAGCATGTTCAAGGTGGCCACTAGGAGCACATGATGAAGAAAGAAGACCGAAGGACACAGATCGTTTGGTGAAGCTTTCTTATCATAGTAGATAGCACTCCTAGTTTAGCTAGTTAGGTTTTTGGAATGATCCGGTTTAATGGGTTATTCTGGCGCCGTTTTTAAACTTGTAAGAATTTTTTTTTCCGCAAACCACCACGTTTGATAGCTTGGGCGTTAGGGTAACCCAACACTAGGGACATTAAAGGATTTGCTTATAGATTACTCAGACCTCACCTGTATGATCGCCATCATAACCCTGGTAGTCAAGCAAGAATCTTAAGGGTTTTTATCAATATGTAATAGTGATATGTAATTTCATAGAATACATGTACATGATGATAAAGTCAAACCAGATAGCATACTATCATTTCGAGTAAGATTGTTCTACATGTATAGGTCCTCCTTTAATTATTTTAATCTCCTGCCTACAATTATAATAATTACCTTGAGGACACTATATCTAACAATCTCCCACTTGCACTTAAGGATAATTATTGCAGTATCGCATACCCACAACTCGTGCGCTACCAAATACGCAACTTCTCTACTAATCATCTTCGCAAACCGAGTTTGAGAAACAACCGCGTTCGAGAAATAGACTCAGTGAGTAGACCTGCTACATTATTTCTATCTTTATCTCTCTATACCTCAACCGCGCAGAGAACGAATATCTCCCGAAATGAGCGATACCCGCCTTAGAATTTGTCTGGATATTTGATGGGACCAAGTTCGTAAATGAACACCTTTATCCAACAAACTTCTTAGACTCTATCTTCCACCGATTTTAATCAGTATCCTGCGCCATACCTATCTCAGTATCCGCTTGGATCCCTATCCAACATACTTCCCCTCAGAAGAGGGTAAACTTATAACTCTTACAGCTACTCTGTCATCCATGGTCATCTTGGAAGCCTGAAATGATAACTACCTCCTGCAGGAGGTTGCTGTTATCATATACCAAAAACATTCTCTTATGTTCATAACTGCCCTTTATTTCTCCAAGATTGGATTAATATCTGCTCACTGCAGCTAGTGCAAAAGCAATATCTGGTCTGGTACTTGACATCTGATGATTAACTCAATTACCTAAGCAAGTGATATGTCATTCATGTAAATCCCTCTCCTCATCAGTCTAGAAGACATCTCTTTAGAGAGGGTGACATCATCACCTCCGGGTACACCACCACGCCAGGAGTCGTCCATTCTAAAACATTTTATAATAGTGTCAAAGTACCCAGATTAGGACACTTCCTAAATCTCTATCTAAAACTATAGATTTAGTCTCCAGAATCCCTAATATTTTATCCAAATCCTATGTGGAGAAACACCTGTGACAACCACAATTTAACTTATCGTAGTATAGGAACGCTTCATCCTATCAAGAATATGTCATCAAAATACAAGGACAATACTCTCTACACTACCTTTTTACCAGGTTCATATGTTATTTTGATGAAATCAAACACAATGACTTTCACACCAAAAATAGATAATCCATCTCCGCTCTGCCTTCTTTAGCCTATAAATAGACATTATCATCTTTCCCACCATACTTCTGCTGCTCCCACTGACTACAACAACTCTCTAGCAGAGTCATATATACGTGCACTTATAAAGTCAATTTAGAAAGACGTTATAGTTATCCACCTTCCAGATCTCATAGTCAAAGACAACTATAGTGGCAAGCTTGGATCAACAATGCTATAATGCAAACCTCCCTGTCACCGTCTACGAGAAAACAGAAGTACCTCTCGGGTGGCTGAGGTCACCTTATAAATCTGCGGAGTGATTAATGGATTGTCGAGTTCAATTGAATCTTTAGGTTCTACTAAATTTTTCGATAACCGTTTGTGGTTCTGGAATCACTTCCAGTTTTACTATACTCCTACTGACGTCTTTTGAAAAGAAACCATTTTACTAAAAAAATGTGGCGAGTCAAAGAATAAAATAACTTTTGATCTTGTAAATGGTAGAAATTTAATTCCTCACCTATGCCTAGGATAACCCACAAACTGCCATTATTGAAACGTGCCTTGCGTTTATCCGGATTTTGGTTTTAAGCATAAGCCGGATGTTCGCACCCATTTTAGGGTTCATCCAATGAATGTGATGCGACATGTGTGAAACTCGTTCGCATGGCTTAAGGACATCACATGCAAAGCGCATGTGCATGCAAAAGCTATCGCATGCAACACGTGCAAAGCACGTGCGCATGGCAAAGGCTATCGAATTCTATATGGCATGTGCAAGACACATGAGCATGGCAAAGGCCATCGCATGTACTTGACTAAGTCATTACTAGAAGAAAATGTTCTATCAGTTATCAAATTTAACAAAAATAATTAAAATTGATCTTAGGATCAATGATCCAATGGTGCGCACGCACCTTAAATTGATATAAATCAATTTAAATAAATTTATTAATAACAAACTTAACAAAAATAATCAAAATTAATCTTTGGATTAATGATCCAATGCTGCGCATGTCACCTTTAATTGATATGAATCAATTAAGATCAAATTGGGATCAAAACTTACCTGATTGTTTGGAACAAACCCTAACAATTCCTTTCCTATAAATAGGAACCCCCCTCACAATGAAAGGGGGATTTTGGATCTTTTTTGGACTCTCTGAAATTTTGTTCTCCTCTCTAAAAAAAAGAACCGAAGTTCTCGAAGAAGAAGAAACCCTAGTCAAGTAGGTAAAAAAAGAGGATGCTTTCTCTTTTATAAAAAGCTAGTGCTTTTTACGTCGAAGGTAGTGCTTATCAAAATAAAATAAAGATCAAACGATCTTAGAATTTATCTCTCTCATACAAAAAACCATTGCTTTCATGAGAGATCTATTCTAAGATCCAAGATTTTAGATAAAACCCTTATAAAAGGAAGATCATAAAAACATATATCGAAACTAGTGCTTCTTTTAAAAGTTTATATTTTCATTGAATTTAAATGTGCCATATGAATGCACTTTAAATCAAACAACAGAGATCTCAATCTCTTAGAAAGCCAAAACTTTCTGCATTATAGTATGCACCCTGTCTTAGGGTGTGAACTATGGACGTGCGCACTTCATACAGATGTGTGTCACGTGATATCCATGTGCGCACTTCATACAGATGCACTTCACGTGATAGGCCCATGTACATTATGTGATATTCACGTGCGCACCCCCACATACAAAAATGCATGCGCGTCACGTGATACATACGTGCGCATTACTTGAATCCAGTCAAGTGCGCATCACGTGATACCCACGTGCACACTTCTTGAACGATATTGCATGCCATCCCATAACCATGTGTACCCCATATTCATGTATACCCTTCCGAAAGGGAAAAGCATGGATCTCCTATGCGAAGCACGTGCACACCTATGATGCACATGCGCATATGAACAGCAAGCCATAGCTTGGATATTTAGCTAATATAAGCCATGTATAGAAGCTTATGCTTCCTAATTAAGTTGATCTTAGTCTACAATAAGTCTAACGATCCTTAATTAAAATATTTAAGATGACCCTAGTCTCATACACGACCATCGATCCTTAATTAGAACCTAAGTTGATCTTAATCTACAAAAAGGCTAACGATCCTTAGATGAAAACAAATATCCCATGAACTGATGGACCTCATCAAGATGAGAAATTCTACCTAGGTTCAAATCCCAAACCTAATATACGGATTTAGACTAATCCGCGTTCTATGGGCGACAACATAAATTAGTTTCCGTACACAATCCAAGGGCAACCCCAGATAAATAAAAAATCACGATACACAAAGATTTCTGGAGTAGAGAAACATATTATCACATTGCGATAACATAATTAACTACAGGGGCTTACGCCTACAGGAAAAAGCGCCCCCACAATAAAAAATACCCCTCACATATGAGGAGGAATCTGATAAAGTATGCAACAACGACCGCATCCATCCAAACCTCCGATACTCGGTGCCATAAATCAACTTGGTATTTTCGGAGAGGTGGACGGATATGTTCCATATTGCATCTACCCTCGCATTCAGGCTAGACGTGCTCCCCGTGCATCAGTCCGGTTTCCGGCGGTAAAAAGGTTTTGGCGCGTCCTGTGGGACCTTTTCTCTTTCCACTCCATACTTTATGTGTTGTGTTTCGCGATCCAATCGCGGTATATATATGTTTATGTTGCTCTTGGATTTCAGGAGGATACTAAAGCTAGTGTTCTCCTTCCTAACTAGATCTCAATGGCATCCTACAATTGCAACCGCAAATCTGGTTCTAACATCTCCGCATCTCAACTGATCATGTCTGTCAGTTCATGGCCTCATTACTATGCATTCCTATGGCTCAGGTCCACCAGACGTTGAATGGGCTCTAGTTCGGACAATTTCCTCCACTCCCCACTATTGGTGCCTCAACGCTAAGGGAGGAAATCCTAAGAAGTTCAGTCTTTGATAGACTGGCTACTTTCTCCATAGGTTCTGCTGACAAACCTGCCAAATCTGAAAGCTCAGTCTTCGGCAGAATGGGCTTGAGTTCTGTGGGCCCACTGGAAAAGAAGCCCATGATACCTATGAAGGCAGTCTTCAAAAGGCTAGCCCTCCCAAATTCTGAGAAACCTAAGAATGCTTGATTGATCGTGCGAAAAAGTGTTTTGTAAATAACTGCAATCAAAACAGTGTCGCTAGTAGCTAGCCGTGATGAGTACGGGTCGTCCACAGGGAAACACGAATTCTTTTCTTGCTTTAGACGAGTTGATAAACGAGATGGGTGATTGTTGTCATTCTATTTTAAGATGGATATAAAATTTATAATAAAAAAGCTTGTAGGGTTCATAGGACTTAGTAATTAATGGATGAATGTTAAAAATGACTCTTTTATCTTTTAATAGTTTAAAATTAGAGAGATAGCGATGAATGTGGATTAGGGTTCTTGGAGGGTATTAGGGTTTCCCACTACCGACCCTTGTCCGTCCATTTATCTCTATTCATGTCAAGCTCTTAACAAAACAAGTGTTTAACCAATCTCAAATCGTGGTCGTGACTATCAATAAATTGATAGCGCACCCGATAAGGAGGTTAACATTTATTTTGCTAAAATTTATAAACTTTAAAATGTTAAAAAGAAGTTAAAAGATTTTTCATCCATTATTCTACCCTATCCTACAAACCCTAGCAAGTAAGGAATTATTCGCTCATGGTTAGTGGTGATTTAGAAGAAAGGTTGAAGATGAATGAAAGCATAATAAAGATGCAGAAAAGTAATGTGTAAAGTAAATGTAAAAACAATTAAAATAAAAACTACATTTATTAATCAACTATTGCATTACAACTTTTCTCCTTAGAAAGTAGATTACAAGAACTCTAGTTGCTCTAGATCTTTCTTTCTATGGAGGTAGATGAATAGATGATTATGTGATCACTTGGATGATTTTGAATGCACAGCTCCCGGTCCTTTATATAGTCTTTGAAACCAAAAATACTAGATTCCATATGAGAGTAATTGTCGTTAAGATCATGATCCTAAAATCCCATATCCAACGGCCCTGATTTGACCGCGGAACCGCCGCATAATGCCACGTTTGGCCGTGGTTCTACCGCTTCCTAGTGGAATTGGGTCTCGAGATTTTTTCTTGCTTTTTGTGTTGATATTTGGAGATCTTTTTGATGTATAGATTCTGAAAATATTGCTCTGCGTCTCTGTCGTTGCTAGATTTCTCGATTTGCTTCTAAAATTTGGCAGATTCGGTTTCGATATCCCGATTTAACTTGGATCTCTTACTTGGATTTCAGACCTGAGCTAATACCTGCACAATATCTCAAATCAAAGTGTTAATAGAATTTGGTATTTTTGAGATATTATCCCAACCATTTATATGATATAATATCTTAAGAATATTGATTAGGAATATTTGATATGATATGCATATTTTAATTACTAATATTTCATTTACATATTATATGCATATATTTTCCTTAATTATATTAATTATAAATGTAGAAACATATGATAATAATCTTTTTACAAATAAACCCACATATGTTCTTTATTTACAATTAACACCTTTTAGCACTTACTAATAATAGGGAAAATGTTCATACAAATGTGCAATATTTTAGACTAATCAATACTGCACTCCTAAGGTGATCTATCTTCAGAAGATTGGCCCCTCAGACTACTTCTCCAACAGCTACAAGGATATCTGTGTTTTAGCGCTTAGCACCGGCTAAGGTCCCCAAGCAACACAAGGGGCATACTGAAGAAGCTCCTAAAGTTGAAGAAGCTCCCATCATAAGAGCTGCTCGGTGTTGCTACTGGCATCGAAAGAGACAGACTGGAGGCAGTTCTCCATCCATCTTAACACTACCGGCCCCTATGCCGATCATCCACGCTGCTGTTCCAACCGGGAACAGCTTTGGACCCTTGAAGATGGTACAGCGCAACTCGTCCACCGCTAGGCTCAAGAAATCTCTACCACCTATGGAGATACCAGGGGAATCCGCGTCTGTACGCTCACCCCCATGACTGTCATCAACAATCCATAAGATTTAGAAGGAAGCTAGGGGATCCACCATCGATCCGAGCAATTCTCCTCAGGTTTGGAAGCTGAAGAGTCAACCTCGTCGTGACGACCCTCCTCCTGACACAAAGATTGTTCTCCCCAAGGCGCTCCCACACAAAAGAGGAAGGCCGGAGAATGTTCCTACGCCCGAGGCAAACCTCAAGGGCCGATACACTGAACGCCCTAAGGCTAGGGGTACGGTAGTTCATATAGTCTACATGATGAATTCCAAGGAAGATAGCTGTAACTCCGTTTCTCATAGACCAGTCACCCGGTCTATAACAAAAGATAAGCAAAAATTACAATAAATCATGGCTCAGGCGGCGGAACTTATGACTCCACAACCTAACACAAGTCAGAAGCCGTTTCTGAAGAGAGGACCAGTCAGGAGTAGGATATTGACTACCTGAAATGCGTCCTCGAGAAAAAATATGAAAAGGCCGCAGAGATGAATTCTAGGATGGATAAGATGGCCGCCCTTTTTTAGAGCATGGTCGGGATGATAGCTCAGCCCGAACAGCCCGCAGAAGAAGCATCGGTGGATATTACCGATGACTCCCCTCAAATCCCACCAGCAGTGAAGGAATAGATGATTTCCATGTTATAGCTGGATGAATACATTGCCTAACAGTTCAAAGCGTATCAAGACAATGAAGCTGCCAGCAAACTAATCAAGACCGGTCGACCATATCCTGCATGGTATGACCAAATACAGTACCCTGCAGAATATACGATCCCGACGTTCTTGATATATAAAGGAACCAGTAATCCGAAGAAGCATGTTACTCAGTTTAGATCTAAGTCTGGAAACACTGGAGGCAATGGCATTCTGCTCCTTCGTCAGTTCGTGAGCAGTCTCTCAGACATAGCTTTTGAATGGTATGCTGAACTTCCAATTGACTCCGTCAAGACCTTTGCCAAGATGGAGCTTCTCTTCACACGGAGGTTTGCTAAGCGAACGGACTACTGTGATTGCACTAGTCAATGAAAAGCCCAGACCCGATGAGACATGGGTCCAATATGCCATGAGATGGAGAAATCTCTGGTCCAAATGCGAGCAGCCCATCACCGAACTTCTGGCTGTAAGCATGTTTGTAAGCACTATAGACAAGAATGCACAAATTTTCTGTTACCTCGCAATTTTCAAGAGCTCATCCACAAGTTGGCTCCTCAGGATGCGATAGATCAATTTCCTTCCTTGTCCGGTGGAGAAGCTCGGAATGGTAAGGGCAAGAACAAGGAGGCATTTTTCGCCAATACTCAACAACAAACAGGTGGCTTTAAGGCAAGAGGTCGACAAAATGATAGTCGGTCAGGTCCCTCCCTTGAAGAGAAGGTGGGACGTGAGTATTCTTTTTCTCGTGATAAGACGGGGAAATTATTTGACTTAGCCATGAAGAAAAAGATGGTGGCATTGCCCGTAACCCAGCGTCCAGCACAATCTAGCTCTTTTAATGACTCTAATTACTTTCCTTATTACCGGCTCGCTAGCCACCCGATTGCGGACTGCTTTGTCTTCAAGAACTGGGTTGAAGACCAGTATAAGAAAGGTAAGATCAAGCTGACAGACAACTGGAAGGTGGAGCCGCCATAAAGGCATGCCTTTAAGAAAGCGGATATGCAAGGGGCATCCTGTTCTAGGGTGGCAGAAGCTCCATAGGAGATGGTTCTCTTTCCAACAACGAAGAAAATGTTGAAAGATTTTCACGCATACCCTGGAATCCGGTGGAAGAGCCCGATTGAATCTCAGATTATTGCAGGGATTCTAAAGCCACTTCCCGTTTCGAAGATGGCTGATGAGGGAAAAAGACCCCAAGTCGGACCTGTAGGGCTCCTTAGTGCCCGCGGTGCAGCGGAGGCGCAAATGGCGAACAAAAATTTCGAGCAAACACGAAAGAACCCCGAACCTAGAATCGATCCAAACTCCTAAACTAGCAAACTAAGCATGCAAAGATACGGAATACTACCTTAGACGCGTGTCCACCCAATCATGGAAGACCCCTCCAAGCTCTGTGTATGCTGTCCGGATCGAGCTTGAGTAGCGACAGTCCTTGCCGAAGAAGATCCACTTGAGGGAACCCAATCCAAGCTTCGGCTTCACCTAGTGAAGCGACTGACACTCCAAGCTCTCTATGAATGAAGTGTGGATATGTAGGTATATTTTCACTATATTTTTCTCTTTTTTCTAAGCTCAAGTGAGCTACCTAGAAGAAAGAGGAGGAGGTGAAAAAGAAGAAGAAGAAGCCATGGAAAAATGGATAAGTCTTCAAGTGTAGGAAAAACAAAACAAGCGTAAAAAAAGAATGGCTCATCATTTTGTAACCATGTAAATATAGCAACCACAAATGATTTTATCAATTTTAAAAGCAAGGCCATACCTCTCTACACCATACTTCTTTACACCTCATCCTCCACCTCATTTTTGATTTTCTATAAAAGAAAAATCAATAAATGAAGTGTCCATCTTCTAGAACAAATTCCGTATAAATATGGAATACAACCCGGTATACGTATCGGAATATATATATGCTTATTCATACAAAAAATACGAATAACCAAGAGAGAAAATGAATAGTGAACAATAATACTAGAACATACATATTAAAAATATATATATAAATTATTAAATCAAAACCTGATTTAATAATTCGGCTTAATCCTAAGCTGCTAGTATTATCAACCATTTGATTTAAGTCCGTATAGCCTGTACAGGTATTTAATCGGACACCCTGTATGCACCAACATACGTCATCTATATCATATCGTCATCTACGTCTGCTATGTGTGGGACTCTAAAGACTCGACAATATGCTGGCAGTGATTTACTGGATAAATCCAAAAACCACAAGAACGTCAGCGGCACTAGCTGTACGTAACGGCTACCCATGTATCTGTCGAAAGAGAGGTCGACAATCAAGTCCGTCCGAACTCTACTGAGTCTGAATGTAAAATCTCCGTACAGTCCAGTCTCTTCGTCTGAAAGTATAGCATACCGGGTCTAGGAGGTGGAAACGTCAGACCCCTAATAACCCGATAAGTCGTGTCAGAGTCAAGCTCATTACCAACTGAGAAACTACCGAACTCATATCAGTAAATCTCATCTACCATGGACACAGATTTTAGGGTGATAGCCAACCGAACACAGCATGACATCGACTCCTAATATCAGGAGAGACGAATCCCCGACAGTCTCTCACTGCCTCTATGTGGCTCGGGACTGTACCCAACTAAAATCTATTTGCATGACTCCTTTTAGCCATGGTTGGATAGCAATCAAAGTACAGTAGGTACTCATACGAGACAAATGACGATCTTAGGTCAAAACACTAACTTGTACTAATGCCACTCGAGAACTTCCATCCGACGATAGATATAATACCATCTAGAAGTTCTCGGCGAGTCCGTCCATTGTACTCACCTCCAGTGAGCACCTGTATACTATCTTAGTGATATAACACTAATGGCTTGTGAGACTGGCCACCGCCCCTCCTCGAGGTCTCGAAACGTATACACTAGTCTACTCCAGAATATCGATGCCCGGTCTCGATACCCCCACGACTAGGAATATTTAAGGATGTGCTTATAGACCACCTAGTTCTCACGTATATGATCGCTATCATAATACTGGTAGTCAAGCAAGAATCCTACGGGCTTCATCATTATGTATTAGCGACACATAATAACAAGTAAAACTTGTATACATCAATGATAAAAACAAACCAGATAGCATATTATCATTTCGAGTAAGATTGTTCTACCTGTATAGGTCCTCCCTCAATTATCATAATCGCGTACCTGAATTACAATAATTGCCTTTAGGGCACTATATCCAACAGGACCGTCTAGCAAAAAGAAAAAGGCGAAGAAGCTTGTGCGGCCCGCTGAGTATGTGGACAGTCGTACGGACTTACAGAAATATATCGACGTGCTGGAAAAGTACAACCAGAAAGTGCGAACACCCGTAATGCTCAAAGAATTCCGACAACACATCCATGGAAGTAATGATGTAGAAGAGGAAGATTCAGCAAAGGAAGAAGAGGAACGTATGGGAAGTTGCCACACGATTTCTCATATGTGCCATATTGTCACGACCAGGAATAGCATGTGACCGGCACTTGAATCACGTGAAGTCTATAGGACCCCACCGTAACCCAAATAAACCGTAAACCATGAATCTAAACCTTTTAAAGAAAATAGTGGATGCGAAATTTTGAAAAGGGGTATAAATGAAATCAAGTTCTTTCTTTTATAGTATAAATAAAGTTCGTTTGAAATGCAATTGGATTATCTACTATAATTTGAAAACATTTTCGTCAGTTGAAATTTGGGCAACACCTCCTTTGTAAATTTTGATCAAAACCATTACATAACAATAATAATATAGGCATCCCCAAGCGGGAGCTAGCTCTTGGCCAAACAACGGAAACACAACCACGCAAATAAATATACGACGCCCAAGGCGAAGATCAATCACAGAAAAGAATAAAAAAACCAACACATCATCAAACTCTAAATATAAAGAATTATATACACGCCACGACTCTAAGTCTTAAAGAATATACAAGTCTCTGATTTCTAAGTCTACCAATATACATAGTCTGGTTGATAGAGCTTTTAACTAGATACAATGAATATAAAATATGCAATGGGGGTTACGATCCGAAGTGTAACCCAACTACCAAGCAATCACCCGAAGAGGAAATGTGCCAGCAAGCCGCTACTGAATCCGAGCGGTCGATCCTGCAAGAAAACTATGGCACAACGGAGGTGAGATACCAACTCGTGAGTAGAATACATCATCAGGTAGAAATAGAATGCATAACGATCTCCTAGGTCATACTGTAATATAATAATATCATACCATGTGGTATCAAGGTGATCGTGTATACATATGTATATAAATAAATAATATCGTGCTTGTGTCAATATATTATACCATGTCATCCATATCATGTGTGTAGACACACACACATCATCCGAGGAGTGTCCATCAATGAAACTCGAAATCATCATAAAATCCTGAGTGTCCAGTATCGACACTCGAAATCATCATAAAACCCGTATCCAGTATCGATACGTAAATCCTCATATTTCAGGCACCGTCTCATCGGATCGGCCCTCATATCTCAGGCACCGTCTCATCAGATCGGTCCTTATATCCATTTATCTCATATCACTCCGGTCGGTATCCTCCGGATATCCGCTGAGTCCAATACTGTCACCGGTAGGTAGTATTTCCCTGCCAGGCTCAACGCCTTTCTATACGATCTTCTTGCCTCGGAGCACCGTACCGGGTCCACCATGTATCCGCAATCGGTTTCTCTTCCTGCCTCGATTCGGATAATCATTATAGCTCAGCATCAAGAAATCTCATGGTGGACGTTGAAATATCATATCAAGAGAAAACCGCGTTTTTAAAACATTCACAAGTTTTTAAATAATATCTCCAGTTTCTCAAATCCAGAAATCTCATGAAAATAGAATCTCAATAGAATATAGCAATAATGAAATAATATGTACATGCACAAAACAATACTGTAATGCATAACAGGTGTGTTCATATGAGTGTGTCTTATAGCAAAGTAATAAAGTGCAATAATTAAACTAGTAAATAGTACTGGGTACTAAACAGTAACTAAATTGCTAACAGGTTATAAGGCGATACGGTAACATAACGAGTTCTCTCTGTGTACGTGGCATGGCAATTACCGATGATGTGTGTGAGTATGCGAGTAGGTGTACGTACAACATGTGCATCATCGGTAATGGTGCGTGTGTCCTAGCGAACGAAGTCATGTAAAGATAAGGGTAAGAAACGTAGTATATATATCGTAAATGAAAGAAAGCGAGCGTATGCAGAAATAAGAAATCGTAACGCGAGTGTAAACAGAATAAAGAAATCGTAAACGCGAACAGTATAAAAACACACAACTATGTATGAGCCATACAATTATAGTTTATAATAGTACGAAACGTTGTTTTAGAAAATATGGGGCTACGATGTTTTCTTTTTTGAAAAAAGATACCATTTGAAAGGTTGTAGCGTCCCCTAGAAGCTATCATTTAAAAGTGCGTAACGATTCGTTAGTTTTGAAAGTAGGTATGGCTCTAAACATATTATAATATCTACTTCGTGATTTTAAATAAGATTTTCTCGTGTCGAAATAAATATCGGCGATTCATCCCCATCATATTACGTACGGAATATCCATCGTACGATATCATCAAATCAATAGTACGGATCTATATACACGTACATCATCTCATCTCATCACATATCATCACATGTCATATTATCTCGTATCGTATCATATATATTGACTCGTATCATCGTATCCAATCATATCGACTCGTGTCATCATATCGGATCATATCCTTATCTTATCGTATCATATCGAAAATATATGTATTTATATACTTTCATAAGTAGATATAGCTCATAGGCTAAGAAATAGTACTAGGGGTATATCATTCTACTAAGTATAAACTTATACAAATATGGTAGTCTAGCATAACCTATAGACTAAGTATACTTATCTAATATACATACACACACACACACACATCCTAATTCTACGGTTGCGGGAGTGCTATGATGTTTTAGAAAATTGGGGGCTACGATGTTTTCTTTTTTGGAAAAAGATACCATTTGAAAGGTTGTAGCGTCCCCTAGAAGCTATCATTTAAAAGTGCATAACGGTTCGTTAGTTTTGAAAGTAGGTATGGCTTTAAACATATCATAATATCTACTTCGTGATTTTAATTAAGATTTTCTCGAGTCGAAATAAATATCGGTGATCCATTCTCATCATATCACGTACGGAATATCCATCGTACGATATCATTAAATCAATAGTACGGATCTATAGACAAGTACATCATCTCATCTCATCACATATCATACATACATACATACATATACATATATATATATCCTAATTCTACGGTTGCGGGGGTGCTCTGATGTTTTAGAAAATAGGGGGCTGCGATATTTTCTTTTTTGAAAAAAGATACCATTTGAAAAGTTGTAGCGTCCTCTAGAAGCTATCATTTAAAAGTGCGTAACGATTCGTCAGTTTTGAAAGTAGGTACGACTCTAAACATATCATAATATCTACTTCGTGATTTTAAATAAGATTTTTTCGAGTCGAAATAAATATCGGCGATCCATTCTCATCATATCACATACGGAATATCCATCGTACGATATCATCAAATCAATAGTACGGATCTATAGACACGTACATCATCTCATCTCATCACATGTCATATCATCTCGTATCGTATCATATATATCGACTCGTATCATCATATCCAATCATATAGACTCGTGTTATCATATCGGATCATATCCTCATCTTATCGTATCAAATCGTAAATATATGTATTTATATACTTTCATAAGTAGATATTGCTCATAGGCTAAGAAATAGTACTAATAGTATTAGGGGTATATCATTCTACTAAGTATAGACTTATACGAATACGGTAGTCTAGCATAACCTAGCATAATCTATAGACTAAGTATACTCATCTAATATACATACATACATAGATACATATGTATGTATGTATGTATATATGTATGTATGTATGTCTGTGTGTGTGTGTGTATATATATACATACATACATATAGCATAACCTAGCATAACCTATAGACTAAGTATACTTATCTAATATACATACACACACACACACACACACACACACACACATACACATACACACACTCACACACACACACACACACATACATACATGCATACATACATACATATATATATATATATATGTATACATACATACATATACATACATACATACATATACATACATAGAGAGAGAGAGAGAGAGAGAATAATGGAGGAAAGAGGCCATAGGAGGGAATTTCCTCCTATGGCGTCGAAAAAATACAATCTCCAACGTTTTTTCCGACGATCGGAATCCATCATCTTCATCGTTATTATCTAAGATGTGGGTACACCAAATTTCATGTGATTCTATAACTTTTTCACCGTTGATTTAGCAATGTAAAAAGTTCTATTGTCGGTAAACCGTTAATTTTGAACCGACTAATTCAACGGTGAAAAAGTTGTAGAATCACATGAAATTTGGTGTACCCATATCTTAGATGATAACGATGAAGATGATGGGTGCCGATCGTTGGAAAACATGATGGAGATTGTATTTTTTCGACGCCATAGGAGGAAATTCCCTCATATGCCATCTTTCCTCCATTATTCTCATATATATATATATATATATATCCTAATTCTACGGTAGCGGGGGTGCTATACACCATCCACCCGACTTTCCTTGTAGATATACATCTAATCACCTTAACACGCTTCGCCCTAACTGATTCCGACGGATGCTTAGCCCTCCTTCGTCATTTCGGAAGTCCAAGCGGTTGTACCGACAATCAAAATCATATCGAAATGCATAAAAGTCCATATCCAAAAACCGATACGACGAGCGAAGCGCACATAGGTTAGAACCTATGGTCAACGCATGCTAAAACCGATAAAATATTCCCGGCGTCGACGTGCGAACGTCGAACGACCAAGTCAAGACTCAAAAATCCAAAATCCAAGTTTCAAATATCGGAAAACATTACCAAAACCAAGTAAAAATGCTTCCAGATTTTTCCTTGGGACATATAGAGAAAAAAAGTATTACAGAGGCTTACTTACCAAGTATATAAGCTACTGACCGAACCCCGACACCCAATTCAAAAATTCGATCACCAGAATTTACTATAGTAACCGCAACCGGCGGTCGGATTTTTGATTTAGGATCTCGTGCTTCTGTGGTGGTCTTCAAGTGGTCTAACTAGGTTAGTGTAGTTGTTTGTTTATTTTGTAAAGATCCCAAGTTGCTCCAGATTCCATTTGAATACCAAAATCTCCACAAAACCGACATCGGAAAATTCTAAACTCCTTTACATCAAGGATTCTATCACTTAATAGGGTTGTGGTCACTAAACAACCTTCAACTACACCACTACTACAAGTTCTACTCACTAAATCTCACTTTGGAATTTTGAAGACTTGAAAACATACACTAAAAACTCTAAAACTAATTCTAACTAGTTGTGAGGCTAGAAAATCTATGAATTTGATAAAAGTGGAAGTTTTACCACACAGGAGCAACTCAAGAAAATTCTTAGATGGCCAAAAAAGCTCAAAACCCAAACTTGATCTTGTCATGAGATTTAGATTGAGACTGTGAACATTTTTTATGAACCTTTTGAGGTGATTTGGGGGGTGTTGTATGGTGGTAGAGAGGGTGGAGGAGATAGAGATGAAGGAGATGAAAGAGATGAAGGAGGTGAGATGGAGAAAATGATGTGTAGAGGACTCATGGTTGTAGCAACCATACTCTCACACACACACTCTCTCACTCAAATCCATACCTCCGTATCCCCTCTCATTCTTTTTCTTTTCTTTTCTCTTCTCTTTAAATAAAAGCATAAAAACCATAATACAAATCACAATGAAATGTTGACATGTCATGCACATAAGCATGGTTAACAAAATAAAACATGTTTTGATGCATAGTTAGGAAAATACTAATCAAGTTTAACATTAAACTTGTATGGTTGTAATTATATATTAATTTATAAAAGCCCAATTCAAATAAATGCTTTCTTAAATGATAATTCATTTTTAATTTCCGATTATTTTCCAAAAATATAGGTATAAAATTATACCATTCTACGAAAACTCAAATTTATATCCGTATAATATCCGTGAAATTTATTATTTTATTATTTAAATTCCAAAATAATATTTTCTATTTTCTGAAATGTTACAGTCTTCCACCCTTAAATAAATTCGGTCCCCGAATTTAAATTTAAACCCTCAAGTATTAAAACATTTCAGTAAATCAAATTGAATCGATGGGGCTCCGAAATCACGCATAAGCTAGAAATAATATAATAGCGCAATATGTGCGCCTGAGAATAATGCAAAGCTCAATGATCGAAATTCCGACCATGTCATGCAAATCATAAAAGCTATGATGAATATGCAAGCTGCGAAATCTACTGTTTGAATCAAGTATAATATAATCAAGACTATAATACGTATATAGTACGCATCCTCGTAAAATCATTTAAATAGCTGTAATTGTATGAAAAATCCTTTTCAAATCGCCGTGTGATGCGTATATCACGGTACAAGTAGCGGACGTTCATTTGTGAAGAAATATATATATATCTTTATACGTTTTGCTTAAGATATACGTCCCGCCTTTCTGAAAATAATTTAGAAAGGTTTTCTTTTTGTATAATCTTGTGTCGCTCACTGACACATAGGAAAATAGTGAGACTATAGCTCTTTTTGAAAACCTCTTCAGTACATATCAATGCATGCAAAAACACTCAGGTACTATTCTCAGACAAGTCCTGCTATGCTACTATCTAATATAGTATATCATAAAATGCGATGCTCGAAAAAAGGAATCAATCCCAATAGGTGTACAAGAGAACCAACCCACGTGCGTCTGGTGCACACGAAAATCAAAGTCAAATCCAAGTGTAACGAATGTGCATGAAACGAAAACTGAGTGCAACGGGTGTGCACGAAAGTATCTGTCAAGTGCATCGGGTGTGCACGACAACAACATCCAGTGTATTTAGAGTGCATGAAATTCTCAATCGAGTGTAACTGGTGTGCATGAGAATCCTTAAGTGCATCAAATGTGCACAAACCATATCAAGTGCGCCAAGTGTGCTCGCAAATCTAAATCAAGTGCATCAGGTCTGCATAAAAGTATCTAGTGTAATAGGGTGCACGAAAATCAATATCAAGTGCAACTAGGTTCATGAAAACATAAATCTGGTGCAACTGACATGCATGAAAACCATATCAATGCATCGAAAGCGCATGTAAACAATATCGAGTGCACAAGTCAAGTTTAGATGCATACAACATGCACGAAATCAAAATCAAGTATATAGGAGTACACGAAATCATAAATATGTGCAACGGCATGCATAAAACAATACCAAGTATAATGAATATGCACAAAAACATAAATCAAGTGCAATCGGTGTGCACAAAGAAAATATCTATCAGGTGCAGCTACGGTGAACAAAAATATCAATCGTGAAACCAAATCATAAAAACACAAAAGTCCAAACGACCAAAGCGTGATACTAGAATCACCAAATCACAAATAAAAAACAAATGACGTTGAGGTACATCACCTTCAATGTCGAAAGGTGCCGGTGCACCAGAAGCTGGCAGAGCAAGAATTCCTACGTACTTTCTACCCACGGTCTGGCGTCCTCTTTCTCTTGGTCCTTGTTTTTTCTGTGGATCACCAATTCCACGACCTCCTGACTCGACGGCCTGGTTAGGAGTAGCGACGGAACAGTCCTGCATTTGATGCCTCTCTGAACACCTCCTGGCCAATTAACCTGGCCACCCGCAACATAGCACGTCAACGACGACGGCCTCTGGCCCTCTGAATACGTGCGGTACAATCGATCCTGGGTCCAAATCTTATCGCTGTAGTATCCTGGAAAGAACCTACCACGGTCTCTTCCGATCTCGTCTCTGCTGAACTGCCCGAAAACTGGCACTCTTTAATTAATCTATTTCTATTCTGGGGCAGCTGCAATCTCATTACGACTTTCCTCTGAAATTGTAGTTGTATCCAACGCCTCTGCGTACGTATCAAACTTTCGGAATCAACGGAGAGAATCAACAGCTAATTGAGATCTCATACGAACCTCTTAATCCACTTTTCTTCAATATCAACCAAATTGGGATCATGTCTCGATAGCTGCGTAAACTGCAATTCATGTTCTGCTACGGTTATATCCGTAGTCTTACGCAAAGACTCGAAGCTACGAACTCGGGCATTTCCAACACTCTGTGGAAGAAATCTGGCGAAATTCACCTTCGAGAACTCGTCCATTCCATTGGAGGAATATGCACTGCTCGTCCTCTCTCGATCGACTCACTCCAGGTCTGAGCATGACCCTTCGAACTAAAGCTAGCAAACTCACCGATCTCGCATCGGAGCATCCAAATGATCGAAATATCCTAGTCACTTTATCCAAGAATGACTAGGGATCTTCTGTCACATCCCTTCCTGTAAACTCATGTGGCTTCGGCTTCGTGAACTCTGAAGGCGACATCTCGTCAATCTCAGCAACAGCTGGTACATCTGTCTGCATGGTAGACAACACAACGATCTCCAGAGTAGGTTGTATGTTAACAGTCCTCTCAATCTGACTGGCCTCAAGAAATGGCCCGATCATCTGGTGCAGATCCCGATGCGCGTCTCAAACGAGAAATCCTAGCATAAAAGGATAAACAATATGTTCCTGTTTCACCGGAATAACACCCTGGTCAGTCCTCGTCCCTGATGAGCTCGCTCTGACCACGTCTCTTGCCACAGCTCTCTCAGCTCGCATATCCAAGGTGATAGGAACCATAACAAGCATCGATGAGGATATATCATAAAAACGAATAGAACAACGGATCTCAAGACATGTACATCCTATGGTTACTTAAGCGGCACAGCGTATCGTAAGTATGCCGCGGAACATACGCACGGAACGTTACTCTATTTGAGTTTCCTACTCTATCAACCAAGGTCAACCTACGTAACGAAAGTTTGGGTCTAATACCCTCTCAGTCAAGTCTATGTTCCGTAAGGTCAATCTTAGGTTCCAAAATATACGCTCTACACTCCGCATAGTCAAATCTAGACTCGAACAAAGGTTGAACCTAACGCTTTGATACCAACTTTGTCATGACCCGGAAATGACACGTAACCGGCACTTGAATCACGTGAAGTCTATAGGACCCCACCGTAACCCAGGTAAGCCAAAAATCAGGAAACTAAACCTTTTTAAGAAAATAGCGAAGGTGATGTTTTGAAAAAGGGTATAATTTAAATCAAGTTCTTTCTTTTATAATATAAATAAAGTTTGTTTGAAATGCAAGTGGATTATATACTGTAATTTGAAAACATTTTCGTTAGTTGAAATTTGGGCAGCACCTCCTTTGTAAATTTTGATCGAAACTATTACATAACAATAATAATATAGACATCCCCAAGCGGGAGCTAGCTCTTCGCCAAACAGCGGAAACATAACCACACAAATAAATATACGACGCCCAAGGCGAAGATCAATCACAGAAAAGAATAAAAAAAAACCAACACATCATCAAACTCCAAATATAAAGAATCATATACACGTCATGACTCTAAGTCTGAATGAATATACAAGTCTTCGGTTTCTAAGTCTACCAATATATATAGTCTGATTGATGGAGCTTTTAACTAGATACAATGAATATAAAATATGCAATGGGGGTTACGATCCGAAGTGTAACCCACCTACCAAGCAATCACCCGAAGAGAAATGTGCTAGCAAGCTGCTACCATTCATAATTTCCTTCATACTTTGGCTTTTAGACAAGAGCATTTCAAGGTATCCTCTACTATCCAGAGTTTCAAGACGTGTGTAAGTGCGTTTAGTAGGGTATCAACATTCAAATGTTTGGCTTCCAGAATAGAAACTATTTTTCAGACTTATTTTTATTCTCAGATTAGTGACTTCTTTCATCTTACTAACCCTTGGGACAACGGCTCATAACTACTTATTACTACTTCTTTTAAGAAAACTTCTAATTTTCTTGGTTTTCTTAAATTTTTCCAATCTTTTGGATGTAAGTTTTCACTATCTAATTTTCTATTATCAAATTAAATATTAAATATTTTTATCTTTTGAATTTTTTATTTATTTATTTATTTATTTATTTTTATTTTTTTATTTTTATATGTTTTAAAAAGTTTTGTGCTTATGCAAAGTATGATGCAAAATGATGCGTAAATAAGCACAAACCTCCCCCAAACTTGTTTTCAACAGTGTCTTCACTGTTGCCATCTGCTGAATCACAAAAAGCTGTAAGCCTGGGAGGAAATTTGTTAATGGAGGCAATAAATATGATCGTGAAAATCCTCCCCCAAACTTATTCTTTTCACCCACCTCCATTCTAAAGATGATACAGTATTTTACAAGACATGAAGGTAAGAAGGAGGAATTTTAATCAAGATAAAGCGGCTCCTGTAAAAACAGGAGCTCCTCCGTAGGGTCAGTGGAAAAATACGGTTTTAATCTATGTCTATTTACTTTGAAAAATGTACCGTTTTCAACATTTTCAACCTCAACTGCCCCGTGCAGGTATACATACCGCACAACAAAAGATCCTTTCCAACGAGATCGTAGCTTACCCGCATGAAGATGGAGTCGTGAATCATAAAGAAGGACTTGTTGACCAGGTGTAAAAGTTTTTCTCACAATGTTTTTATCGTGAAATATCTTAGTCCGGTTCTTTACAATTACAACATCATCATAAGCTTCATCGCGGAGTTCGCTTAGCTCGTTTAATTGTAGCTTCCGAAAGTTGCAGACTTAATTTAAGTCAAAGTTAAGTTCTCTAATGGCCCACATTGCTTTGTGCTTAATCTCGACCGGAAGGTGACAAGCCTTTCCAAACATCCGAGCAGTCGATCTTGCAAGAAAACTATGGCACAACGGGGGTGAGTTGCCAACTCGTGAGTAGAAGACATCATCAGGTAGAAATCAAATGTAAAATGATCTCCTAGATCATACTGTAATATAATAATATCATACCGTGTGGTATCAAGGTGATCGTGTATACATATGTATATAAATATATAACATCGTGCCTGTGTCAATATATGATACCATGTCATCCATATCATGTATATATATATACAAATCATTCGAGGATTGTCCATCAACGGCACTCAAAATCATCATAAAATCCTGAGTGTCAAGCATTGACACTCGAAATCATCATAAAACCCGTTTCCAGCATCGACACATAAATCCTCATATCTCAGGCGTCGTCTCATCGGATCGACCCTCATATCTCAGGCACTGTCTCATCAGATCAATTATCATATCCATCTGTCTCATATCACTCCGGTCGGTATCTTCCGGATATCCGCCGAGTCCAATACTGTCACCGATAGGTAGTGTTCCCCTGCTAGGCTCAACGCCTTTCTATACGATCTTCTTGCGGGGGTACCATACCGGGTCCACCATGTATCCGCAATCGGTTTCTTCTCATGCCTTGATTCGGATAATCATTATAGCTCAGCACCAAGAAATCTCATAGTAGACGTCGAAATATCATATCAAGAGAAAACCGCGTTTTTAAAACATTCATAAGTTTTTAAATAATATCTGCGGTTTCTCAAATCCAGAAATCTCATGAAAACAGAATCTCAATAGAATATGGAAATAATGAAATAATATGTACAGGCACATAATAATACTGTAATGCATAGCAGATGTGTTCATATGAGCGTGTCGTATAGAAAAATAAGAAAGTGCAATAACTGAACTAGTATATTGTACTGGGTACTAAACAATAACTAAAATGCTAACAGCTTATAAGGCAATACGGTAACACGACAAGTTATATCTGTGTACGTGGCATGGAAATTACCGATGACGTGTGTGTGAGCATGCGAGTAGGTGTATGTGCAACATGTGCATCATCGGTAATGGTGCGCGTGTCCTAAAAACGAAGTCATATAAAGATAAGGGTATGAAACATAATATATATATCGTAAATGAAAGAAATGCGAGCGTATGCAGAAATAAGAAATCGTACCGTGAGCGTAAATAGAATAAAGAAATCGTAAACGCGAATAGTATAAAAACACCCAACTACGTATGAGAGACGAGCGAAATCATATCGAATCGCATAAAAACACACAACGACGTACATGCAACTACGCACCTACAATCAAAATCATATCAAATCGCATAAAATTCCATATCCAAAAACCGATACGACGAGCGAAGCACACATAGGTTAGAACCTATGGTCAACGCGTGCTAAAACCGATAAAATACTCCCGGCGTCGACGTGCGAACATCGAACGACCAAGTCAAGACAAAAAATCCAAAATCCAAGTTTCAAATATCGGAAAATATTGCCAAAACCAAGTCAAAATACTCTGTTGGGAACTCACCCGCGCGCGCAAATGCGTATGTTTTGGAAATGGAAACGCTTTAAGGAAAAGGATGCGCACGCGAGATCGTTCTCATTTAAAAATTTATAAACCGCAAGTGCACGGCGCGATGTAGCAAGCCGACAGGTACGGGTCGATCCGCAGGGAATTGTGTATTAGGTCTTGTTTTTTAAGGTTCAACAAATAACGAATTGGTTTGTTTATCACAAAAATAGAAAGAATATGAAAACAAAGAAAATAAGCAAGTAAGAAAATGGCAGTGGCTTTGGCTCGGATGGTCGAATCGCGACGATTCCTTCGATGCTCCCTTGTTCATGAGTTGTCTGTTCTTGTGTCGATCCCGGTGCGAAGTATGACTCGTCAAGGCGGTAGTGAGGCACAAGTCGTCAAGTTGCCGATATTCGACGCAAACACGAAACGAGTCCGTTTTGTTCACTTACCATTTGTATGTCCAAGCTTAAGGTATCAACGCTAAGCACAAGGTTTAACAAGCATACATCAATATCAAAATGATTTCAGTGTTAAGTGTGCTATGTGTTTGTGATGGTATATGGTATATGAAACCAAGAGATTTGTCAAGTCATTTAATCATAAAATACTACATCCAAACTTAGCAAACTTAACACCAAATTGATTCTAACCTTAGGCTTGCAAGATGGGGTTTGTGAGGAGAATATGGTATGTGATGAGGTTACAAAGTAACCATGAAATCAACATACCACATCAACCCATCCAAGTTGCAATACTAAGTTTATAATCACATTAAAGCACATTAAACATTAACGAGAGGAGGATGATGCAACGCCTTTCATCTCACTTCCTTACCATTACCACAACCAAAGATATTAGTTAAGCATGATAAAAAGAAAAACAAATAAGAACCAGAAGCAAGTAAAAAAAGCAAATAACAAAAGTAATATTATTAACACTTGAAGTTGAGGTACAAGTTATTGGTAACTTGTTCAACCTCCATAATGAAGCTCTCAATAGAAAGCTTCAAGAGGGAAGAAGAAGAAGAGACCAAGTTAAAGCTCACACAACTCTCAAGCCTAAACCAAAAACAAAAGAAACTAAAAAAGGTATAATCTATGGATATATGAGAGATCCCTTCCCTTGCTCACTGATCTGGCTTTTATAGGCGCCAAAAAAGATTAAACAAGTAATAAAAATAAGGTGATGTGACTGCAAGGGAGGGACAGAAGAAAGATGGGGACAATAGGGGATAGGGGGGCCGGCGAGCTCGGATATTTCAAGGGTGTGGCTGGCCAAAATCCGAGCTAATGGGCTCGTGTTGGTTATGTGGTCTTGTGTTCTCTCGACAAGTCCACTGGTGCTACTTGATTTGTCTATATGAACTTGGTCTGCACTCAGGGATTTGGAGGGAAACTTGAAGCAATGTATCACATCAAAACTTTTAGCATTTATTACCCATCACACTACACATGTGCCCACTTGCATGAATTGTGCAAGGGCAGCCCCCATATGGTCCATGTCAAAGAGCTAGTGTCACACATGTATTGTGTTGGACCAAAAATTGTGTGCACACTTGTTTATTGCAAAAGAGCTTTTTGGATATCGGTCGGTTATCTGTTCTGATTACAATGTCGGCTCCTAAATTTTATATCCGTGATATTGAGTGTGTCTTCAGTGTTGTATCACGAATACCTGTAATCTGTAATTACTGAGCAGACACTGATTAATAGTACCGATATATCACAAAATAGTTAATGAATGAGCGGTATTAAAATGCAGTTTTCTGAGATGAACATACTCCCAGATTTTTGATTAGGAAATATAGGGAAAAACAAAGTATCACAGAGGCTTATTTACCAAGTATATAAGCTACTGACCAAACCCCGACACTAAATTCAAAAATTAGACCGCCAGAATTTGCTACAGTAACCGCCACCGGCAGTCAAATTTTTTATTTAGGATCTTTTGCTTCTATGGTGTGCTTCTAGTGGTCTAACTAGGTCAGTGTAGTTGTTTGTTTATCTTGTAAAGATCCCAAGTTGCTCCAGATTCCATTTGAATACCAAAATCTCCATAAAACCGATATCGGAAAATTCTAAACTCCTTTACATTAAGGATTCTATAACTTAATAGGGTTGTGGTAACTAAACAACCCTCAACTACACCACTACTACAAGTTCTACACACTAAATCTCACTTTGGAATTTTCAAGACTTGAAAACATACAATAAAAGCTCTAAAACTAATTCTAACTAGTTGTGAGGCTAGAAAATCTAGGAATTTGATAAAAAGTGGAAGTTTTACCTCATAGGAACAACTCAAGAAAATTCCTAGATGGCCAAAAAAGCTCAAAACTCAAACTTGATAATGTCATGAGCTTTAGATTGAGATTGTGAACATTTTTTGTGAAGGTTTTGAGGTGATTTGGGGGGTGTTGTATGGTGGTAGAAAGGATAGAGGAAGTGGAGAAGAAGGAGATGAAAAAGGAGGTGAGATGAAGAAAATGATATGTAGAAGACTCATGGTTGTAGCAACCATACTCTCACCCCCCCCTCTCTCTCTCTCACAGCCATACCTCCGTGTCCCCTCTCATTCCTTTTCTTTTCTTTTCTTATCTTTTCTCTTCTCTTTAAATAAAAGCACAAAAACCATAATACAAATCACAATGAAATGTTGACATATCATGCATACAAGCATGGTTAACAAAATAAAACATGGTTTGATGCATAGTTAGGAAAATACTAATCAAGTTTAATATTAAACTTGTACGGTTATAATTATATATTAATTTATAAAAACCCAATTCAAATAAATGCTTTCATAAATGATAATTCATTTTTAATTTCCGATTATTTTCCGAAAATATAGGTATATAATTATACCATTCTACGAAAACTCAAATCTATATTCGTATAATATCCGTGAAATTTATTATTTAATTATTTAAATTCCAAAATAATATTTTCTATTTTTTGAAATGTTACACATATGGTTTCTTACGTCCTGGTAAGCGATGAGGAAGAGGACGCAATCTCTCTCACTCTTGAAGTCGAGCAAGAAGAAGACGCGCTGTTGAAAGATAATGGGGCTACACAGGGGGCAGAATTAGTGCCTAATGCTTCAAACCCTTCTCAGAAAGATTCGATTGATAAGCTGCTGAAGGAAGCTTTCCAAGAATGCAAAAGGAATCAACAGTGTGAAATGGCCTTATATGAAAAGGCTAAGCGACGGCATTTGGAGAAAGAAGCTGCGGGAGAGGCAAATTACATAACTCCCCAACCAAAGAAGAATCCGATGCCGAAAAGAAAAGAAAGATCATCGCCGAGAAGCGTTTCGATATAGCCCTATCAAAGGGGTGTTGGATATATATGCCCTAAAGGCCATAATTGTATATATAAATAGCGGATGCTTGTATATATGTATGTACAGGATAATCTTGCTCGATATGATAGTATGTTATTTGGTTTGTCTTTATCTTAACATGTGTATATGTTTTACGTGTTATTATGTATCGCTAATACATGTTGATAAAGCCCGTAGGATTATTGCTTGACTACCAGCATTATGATGGAGATCATACATATAGGGGCTGGGTAGTCCATAAGCTCACTCTTAAATGTCCCTAGTTGTTGGAGTATCAAGACTGGGCATCGATATTCTGGAGTAGACAGGTGTATACGTTTCTAGACCCCAATGAGGGGTGATGATTAGTCCCATAGCCATTGGTGTGTGGCATCCAAGATTATATACATATGCTCACTAGGGGTGAATACACTCGAAAGACTCACCGAGAACTTCTAGATGATATTATACCTATTGTCAGATAGTAGTTCTCAGGTGACATGAGTACAGGTTAGTCTTTAAACCTGAGATCGTCATTTGTCTCGTATGAGTTCCCACTATACTTAGATTACTACCCTACCATGGCTCTACTGACTCGTGCAAACAGGTTTTAGTTGGGTACAGTCCCGAGCCACATGGAGGCAGTTAACGATTGTCAGGGATTTGTCTCTCCCGGTATAGGAAGTCGATTCGCACAGTGTTCGGTTGGCCAGCACCATAAGACCTTGGCTAAGGCAGATGAGATTTAATGATGGTTAGATTAGTAGTTTCTCGGATCGGTCCTGAACTACATCGGCATGAATTATCAGGTTATTAGGGTCTGACATTTACCATCCTCTAGACCCGGTATGTGATAATCTCAGACGAAGAGACCGGACTGTACGGATATTGTCATAGATAGGCTCAGTAAGGGTTCAGATGAGCTTGCTCGTCGGCCTTCCTTTTTAACAGATACCTGGGTAGCCGTTACATACAGTAAGTGCCGTTGACGTGCTTGTGATTATGAATTTATCTAGTAACTCACTGCCAGCGTACTTTCGAGTTTTTAGAGTGCCACACAAAGGGTTTCCCTAGTTCAAGCAAAATGATGTAGTGGCCGTATATTGATACGAGCAGGGTTCCGATTAAATACGTGTACTAGCTACACGGACTTAGGATTAAGCAAGATTATTAAATTATGTATTGATTTAATAATGTATTTATATGTATTTCGACATGTATATTCTAATATTATGTTCATTGTATTATTCTATCTCTTTGGGTATTTGTATCTCGATACGAATATGGTATGTATATACGGAGATGTATTCTTGTATTTATACAAGTATCCATTCTAAAAGGAGGACACCTCATAATTGGATTTTCTATTTTTGATAAATAGATATGAGTGAAAGTATGTCTTAGCACCTCTACAAGGGTTTTATGATCATCAAGTATGCAATTTTAAAAATCTAGAGGGCTAAGTATACTAAACAAGAATTGAACTAGAGAATTAGGGTTTCAAAGTGAAGCAAAACAAGTTATAAATTAAGTGAAAAGAGTCTTCAACCTTTGTAGTCTAGTCCTTCACTTCAAAAGCTCCAAGTAGTAGTCCTAGAACTCTTCTTTGACTCCACTCGAAGGTTGTAACGAGCTTTCTCAAAGTCTTCGTCGTCGAAGATGATCCACTTTGAGGCAACTCACACTCAAGCTCACATTTCACTAATCAAGGTATTAGTGAAGAGAACAACCTATACTAATTTGCTAGAGTAGTATAGGTTGATGAAGTAGGAATTTTGCTCACTAAAAATCTTTCTTTTCTTTTCTTTTTCTCAACTTAGAAAAGTCTAGTGAGGAGAGGAAGAAGATGAACTTGGAAGTGAGTGTAAACCTTGAGGATAAGATGAGCACCTTTCAAATGAGAAATATCTATGAATAAAATAAAGAAAAAGGATGAGTCATGGCTTCTCCATGCTTCTCAAACCAACCCAAGAATAATGACTCATTCTCCTTTTCTTTAGTTCATATATCCAAGTCATTATCTTCTCAACTTTGCTCTAATATTATTCTCACACATCCTAGTTCTATGTATCATCAACCATGATATATATATATCATGATTAATGGAGGAAAGAGGCCATAGGAGGGGATTTCCTCCTATGGCGTCGAAAAAATACACCTTCCCTCATTTTTTCCGACGATCGGCACCCACCATCTTTATCGTTATCATCTAAGATGTGGGTACACCAAATTTCATGTGATTCTACAACTTTTTCACCGTTGATTTAGTGGGTTCAAAATTAACGGTTTAACGACAATAGAACTTTTACATTGCTAAATCAACAGTGAAATGGTTGTAGAATCACATGAAATTTGGTGTACCCACATCTTAGATGATAACGATGAAGATGGTGGGTGCCGATCGGCGGAAAAAATGAAAGAGGATGTATTTTTTCGACGCCATAGGAGAAAATTCCTTCCTATGGCATCTTTCCTCCATTATTCTCTATATAAACACACATACACACACACACACATATGTTTATATATATATGTTTATATATATATATATATATATATATATATATATATAAAGAGAAGAAAATCTTATGTGAGTTTAATATTAGTTTATATATATATATATATATATATATATAAATATATATATCAAATATATATCAAATTATTAAATCAACACTTAATTCAAAAATCCGGTTATATCATATATAACCCGGCTAATATCAAATATATAAGTATATATATATATATATATATATCAAATCATTGAATCAACACTTGATTCAATAATCCGGTTATATCATATATAATCCGACTAATGTCAAAAACGCTAGATTAGAATACGACATCATATACTCGTATTTAATTTTGCTACCGTACATATCTCTATACGTGCCCTACTTTGTTTCGCTTGAGCTAGGAAACCTCTATATAGGACTCTAATGACACGTTAATACGCCAGCCGTAGGTAATGATCACATCAGATACCCACAAGCCGTCAGCGGTACTAGCTGGACATAACGGCTACCCAGGTATTGAACGAATAGAAAATCAACAAGCAAATTTGTCCAAACTCCCGTAGAGCCTATAAGCAACACTTACCATACAGTCCGGTCTCTTCGTCTGATAAGTCGCATATCGAGTCTGGGGGTGAAATCGTCAGACCCCAATAACTTGATAACTTGATAAGTCATGCCGATAAGTCATGAGAAAATGGCTGGCAACTGTCACATGTTTGATACCAGTTCGGAAGGAGATAAACCCCAGGTTCTTACCTTCGAGAGCGATTCTGAGGACGAAATAACCCTCAGCCCTCTTTTCAAGGACACCACCTCCGAAAAAAAAGATGGGAAGAAGTACAGTGGGAACATTCAGCTGCGTAACCGCAAGCTGCCTAAAAAGAACCTAGGACCTACAAACAACGATTCGAGCAAAAAAGACAAAGGGAAAGAAAAAGTCCCTGAGGAAATCACCCTCGATGATGGAGTCGTTAAAAGCTCACAGCCAAGGACCCACCTAGGAAAAACAAGGTAGATTATAATGTCCTAGCACATCTGAGAAAGATACCCTCACAACTGAGCATATTGGATGCTCTTCTCCTGTCTAAAGAAGCACGAGATTCTCTAATCAAGGCGTTACAAGAGCCCGATCAGTTTCAAGCTTTCCTCGCAGAAGAAAGGATGAAGGATGAGTTAGCAGAGGTTTATACAGCTGACATCACATTCAGCGATGAAGATCTCCTCCTCGGAACGTGTGACCATAATCGCCCGTTATATGTCACTGGGTACTGCCACGAAATCAAGATAGGCAAAATCCTTGTCGACAATGGGTCTTCTGTCAACCTCCTCAACGTGAAGGTGCTGAAGGAAATTTGCATGAACGTTCAACACCTGGCCCGAAACAAAATTACCATCTCCGGGTTCGACTCACAGTCATCACGGACGCTCGGGTATGTAATACCGACGTTACGTTTCGGGCTACTCATCACTGACATCAAATTTCATGTCATTGACGCCAAGAATTGCTATAACGCTCTGCTCGGTAGGCCTTGGTTACACGAGTACAACGTCATCCCTTCTACACAATATCAGCGTATGAATTATTTCAAGGACGGCTCGGAGTACACCGTCACAGGAGAGCTAAACCCGTTCTCCGTAAACAAAGTCCAAAAATATGAAGACGCAAAGTACTTCCTACTAGACTTTGAAGATATGGAAATGTGTCATAAGCCGGAAGATAAACAAAAGTCCATCGCCACTATCCCGATCTTTGGGTGCGACACTGAAGAAGATGAAGAAATAGTCTACTCAGGACAACCCTAAAACAACAGGCCCAGACCATCTACTCCTATTCCGGTCTTCGGCAGTGATTCTGAGGACGAGGCTAACGCCCTGTTCTCCATTCGCCCGTCGGTGCGTACCATCGCCGAAGCAGATTAGAGTCTACAGGTCACAATGGATCCTCCGTGGCATTATAAGGAACTTGATGCGCTAGATATATACAACGTACAAGAACTACAGACTTTCTACGTACCTCCCAGGCGAAGAGGTGAAAATGCGATCCTCTTCTACCAATCTACGGAGACCAGAGCAGAAAAAGAAGTCTGGCATGGTGCCGATTTTGCATTTGATAGGCTTCAACCAATCCATCTGCCAAAATACTACGTGGATGGACTGAAAAGGTTTTTAAAATGTCAAGGTGTACCTCTCGAACAGACTGTTCGACAAGCCCAATTCTACAAAAAGATTTGGGATATTCTTGGGACCCAGCGAAAGATGCCCAACGGGAAGATGGAAACAACCGAGCTCGGATACGTTCGGTCCAAGAAACGGGAGCGATTCCGCAGCTGCCGCATCATAAACAACTCCGGTGAAGAAGGGAATGCTCTTCCAAATAGCCGTGACGTTGAAACAGAGCAAAATCCCGCTCTAAGAATGTCAAATTCATCGTTTGAAGAACAAGTTGACAAGCTAATACAAGAAGCTTGTCAAAAGATTCGGGACGACTACCGCAGCGAAATGGTTATCTATGAAAAGGCCAGGACGCAATGTCTCAAGCAACAATCTACGGAGAAAGAAGACTATAATGTCCGTCATCCCCAGCCCGCTGTACGTTCTCGTAGCAAAAGAAAATCCCGAAGTGGAGGCAAAAACAAGGTGAAGAATACGAATGACGTTCGGAAATAGCGAAGTGAATCCGAGAAGCCATATAGTCGAGGAAAAGTCAGTTGGAACCCGTCCTTTATAAAGAAGATGGGTCGGGAATACTCTTTCCCTCAAGACAAGATAATGAAAATATTCAACCTTGTCATGAAATATCAAATGGTGACGCTCCCGGAGTCTCAGCACCCTGAACAAATAAATGAGGTCCAGCACCCGGATTATTGCTCCTACCACCGAGCAATAGGGCATCCCCTTGAAGACTGCTTCACCTTTAAAGACTGGGTAGAAGACCAGTATCAATAAGGCAGGTTCGCTTTATCCGACGGCTGGAGGGAAACCCCACCGCAAAATCATGAGCCAAAGAGGACCTATACCGTGAGGGTAGGACCATCCTAACACCAAGAATGGAAGCAAATTCGCACCTGCCATGTGATAACACTCTCAAAGAAGGGAGGGCACGAGGCTATGGATGACCCCTTCAGGTGCTTCGCAAATGAAGAAGAGGATGAGGTGATCTCAGAATTTCCACCAGCTCCAAAAGAGCTGGAAGATGGGATACACACCATGGCGGACAACCTGAGAAAAATTGACCTAGGGACGGAAAATGATCCGAGGACAACGTTCGTTAGTGAGCTGCTATCTAAAAAATAGATAGCCACGTTAAAAGACGTGCTCATGAAATATAAAGACTGCTTCGCATTGAACTATTCTGAGATGCCGGGTCTAGTTCCAAAAGTAGCAATACATAAATTGGACATATTGCCGGACATCAAGCCGGTCAAGCAAGCGCCAAGAAGAATGCGGCTCGAACTAGAGATGAGTATCAACGCCGAAATCAAGAAACTAATTGACTCTAGCTTCATCCACGAAGTTCAATATCCCGACTGGATCGCCAATATCGTTCTAGTGATGAAGAAAAATAGGACGGTGCGTATCTGCGTGGACTTTCGGGACCTCAACAACGCTTGCCCGAAGGATGACTTCCTAGTACCTGTTACCGAACTGATGATCGATAACACATCTACCCATGAAGTCTTCTCCTTTATGGATGGATCTTCAGGGTACAACCAAATAAAAATGCATCCTGAAGACCAAAAGCGTACCGCCTTCCGGACTCCACTGGGCATATTCTTCTATAAAGTGATGCCCTTTGGTCTGAAGAATGCTGGCACTACCTATTAGAGGGCCATGACGAAAATCTTCGATGACCTCATTCATGAGATTGTTGAATGCTACATTAAGAGAAAATCTCATGAGGAACATTGGGAACATCTAAACATAGTGTTACAACGCCTTCGGAAGTATAATCTGAAGATGAATCCTCTCAAATGCGCATTTGGAGTCTCCTCAGGAAATCTCCTAGGATTCATCATACGACACTGGGGTATCGAAATTGACCCTTCGAAGATCAAGGCGATTGTGGGAATGCCCACGCCAAGGACTCTCAAACAGTTGCAATATCTTCAAGGAAAGCTCGCGTATATCTGACGGTTCATAGTCAACCTCTCCGGAAAATGCCGTCTCTACAGTCATCTAATGATGAAGGGGACCACGTTCGTCTAGGATCAAAAGTGCCCAAATGCACTAGACGAAATCAAGCAATACCTGCAAAATCCGCCGGTATTGGCCGCTCCGATTAAGGGAAAACCCCTTATCCTATATACGACAACCCTTGAAGGTTCTCTGGGAGCGCTATAGGCACAAGAGAACGACCAAGGAAAGGAGATGGCTCTGTACTATTTGAGTTGAGTTCTCCTGGGGGCAGAAAATAACTACTCCCCCATCGAAAAGCATTGTCTGGCACCGATCTTCGCGATAACGAAGCTCAGACATTACGCCTTGGTGCATGAGGTCCATCTCATATCAAAGGTGGATCCTCTCAAATATATGATGTCAAATGCCATATTAACAGGAAGGCTTGCCAAATGGGCCTTCCTCCTAATGGAGTTCTCAATAACGTATCGACCTCTCAAAGCAGTGAAAAGCCAGGACATCGCCGACTTTCTCGCCGAGCATCTGATACCAGCCGACTGCTCCTTAAATTACGAGTTGCCGGATGAACATGCGTTCGACACAATCGAAGGGGAGAAGGAAGAGAATGATTCCCGATGGGAACTCTACTTTGATGGAGCATCTTCTATGAGGAAGCGAAGGCAAAACACTCCCATAATCAAAGCCGGGATGGGCCTTATCTTCGTGACTCCGCAAGGGGGGATACTGCGTTACGCCCTTTCCTTAACGGAGCTAAGGACTAATAACGAAGATGATTATGAAGCTTTGATAGCAGGTCTCGAGATCGCTGTTGACATAGGAATCAAAGACCTCCTCATATATGGAGACTCCTAGCTGATCGTTAGCCAAGTAGATGGCAACTATCAGACGTGCAAGCCAGAGCTGATAATATACGGTGAAAGAGTGCAGCAACTGCTGACGCAAATCCCCTTCTTCATCCTGGAGAGCATACCAAGTGCAGAAAAAGCAATCCGGATGCATTGTCCAAGCTGGCTGAGGAATTAGCCGACGAAGACCTCGACAACATAATGATCATCATGCAAAGCCGCAGGGTTCTCGCGCCAGCAAAAATATCTTCGGAGGACTTAACAGACTCCGAAATGAGTGAATAAACTACAGACTCCGAAATGAGTACATAAACTAGAGACTCCGAAATGATTGAATAAACTACAAACTCCGAAATGAGTACATAAACTAGAGACTCCGAAATGATTGAATAAACTACAAACTTTGAAATGAGTATATAAACTAGAGACTCCAAAATGAGTGAATAAACTACAAACTCCGAAATGAATGAATAAACTACAAGCTCTGAAACGAGTGAATAAACTAGAAGCTCCGAAACGAGTGAATAAACTACAAACTCCGAGATGAGTACGCAAACTACTTTACGTCAAGTCAAGACAGAGAGGCGCAAGTATGAAATGAAATATGTCTTTTATTCATAAATCAAAATGAATACAAGATACAAAAGAATAAGAGAAGAAAATATACAGGGACAAAAATTTCTAAGCTGGTGGGCGGTTCAATAAGCCAGCAAGTTCGTCATTCTTCCGCCGGACTTCCGCTTCAAGCTCTATCAACGTCGCGAGCTAAGTCTATGCCTAAGCCTGTTGGTTCTGATATAAGGAAAATCGACTTTCAAACTCTTTCTCGGAAGTCTTATGGGCCTCGACCATCTCGCATGTAAAAATAACGGCTTTATCATGAGCCACCACCTCCGTAATGGCCTCCTGAAGAACTTGCCAAGTTTCATAAGCACGAGTAGTCTTGGCGGTGAGTTGGGCTTGAAGTTCCCCTAAACCTTTTGAAGCCAACTCCCTCGTCGAAAACTTTCGGTTGAGCCTTATCTCACATGACTGGAGATTGGATGCACGTCAGTCAATCCATCCACGCAGGCTAGCCTTTACTAACGAAATGTCGGAGGGAAGGCGTACACATTCAACCCCATGTAGGGAAGCCTCAACTTAACGATAGTATTCGACCCAAGTACGTACTAGCGTCTCGTCATGATAGGTGTCAAGAACAGACAAAAAAGCATTGGCTTCAACAGTGAATTCTTCAGCCGTAATGGAGGTACCAGCGCGAAGATCTTCAATAAGAATCGCCAGCGAATGAATGCTCTGTTTTTCCATTCTCTCAGACATGCGTCGGGCGTAAGGTACTGATGGCATAGAAATCCGGGATTCCAATAGGGTCAGGATTGGCAATGCTGTAAGCATACAATTATGGTTAGTTGCCTTTCTAAACATAGAACAAGTAAAAGAACGCTAATGCTAAAGCGTCACTCTCTCACGGAAGGCGGATTTGAGAGATCCCCGGGTCCATCAAGAACTTCAACCCCGTCGTTAGCTTCTAGGACTGCTGTCTAAATAGAGGGCGCATCTGATTCATTACGGAAATATAAAACGAAAAGGCAAAAGAATACCAACCTTGACCATAATAAAGGACTATGCTCTGTGGAGGTATCGCTTGCGGGGCCGCCATGTCAAGTAAACGCTGGAAGGTTTTCTTCGGAGAAAGATCCACAATAGAGGACGCCAACTCCCGCAATTCTGAGTGAAAGAAAGGTTCATACATATGGAAGGGTCGTTAAACAAAAAATGCAGATGTATATAAGATTACCTTCGATACTTCGTCCGCTTTGAACTGGAGGGATGACAGCTTCGGTGATCTCCTCTACACCCTCTGGTGCGTCACTGGAGATATCCATTGAATCTATCATCGATGTGGCAATCTCTGTTGGAGGAACAGAGGCCATCGCCGGGGGCTCCAAGATTCGAATGGCGGCTTCAGTAATCTCCTCTACACCCTCCGATGTGTCACTGGAGATATTCATGACCGGTGTGGCAATCTCTGCTGGAGGAACAGAAGCCATCACCGGGGGCTCCAAGGTGCGGATGGAAGCCTCGGTAATCTCCTCTACACCCTCCGGCGCGTCACTGGAAATATTCATGGGATCTATAGCCAGGTTGGCAGTCTCCACTGGAGAAATAGAAGCCATCACCGGAGGCTTCAAGGCGCTATCCGGACTCAAGACTACGCCCGTTGCAAAAGACCCTACAAAATTTTTTGCAAAGATAATATGATGTGAAAGTAATACAAATTATTTACTGGAAGAGACGTAAAAAAAATATATATGCATACTAATACGCCAGGGACACTGAAGTATGGCCTTTTCGAGCCGCTGCTCTTTTCTGATCAATTGCGCTCGCCAGGTTTCGATTGAAAGCAAATGTCTGCCCGTCTTCAGAGCAGCCTCGTCCTCAGAAACGGCCGAGATGGGCTATTTGAGAGTCCATTCTTCTTCCATCACCAGAGGACCCATTGGTAACCTAGGTAATAACGGATCAACGTCATAGAATACAACAGGGGGAAAGCCTCCCTTCTTGGGGCGCACATTTTCATTTTCATCTTGCGATCGCTACAAGGCTTCAGCCAACTGAGCGGCTTCCACGGCAGATGTGCTAGGAAAAAGGAGACCGTCGTCTGGTTCATGCACAGATATAGGCTCATTGTGAAGAGGCTCGGGCTCAAGCAACGCATCAAGTAAACCAGCGACCGATTTCATCCTCCTTTTAGGGCCCGAGCCAGCACTAGAAGAAGAGCGCTTCCTCCCCTTCGGTAATTTTGCACAGCGTTGCCCAACCTCACCTTCGGTGTCTGCTTTTGGTGATGCCGCTGCCGGTGCCTGCTCAGGAATCTCTGCCCCAGCCCTAGGGCGAATCGGCATACCAGTAGTGCGGGTGACTGATTCCGCCCGAGCAGCCTTAGGAATAAGAACCGAGTCGATGTCCCTCAGAGGAGGGAAAACAACCGACCATGGCCGTAACGGGGCACTGACGGCTTGAGCGGAAGCAGGGGCTTTACATTCAAAAAGCACCCTTCTCTCCTCTGCAATGATGGGACCAATCCGGTGGCGGTACCAGTCCTTGAAGGGTCCCATGGGCCTCAGAAGATAGTCAGGCTCGGGAATCATGAAGACGGAATCAGTACCCAACTACATGAAGTGGTGGATTACGTCGTGAGTGACCTCCAGTTAGAGAATAGGCTCAACTAGAAAGGCTTCGAGGGGGACGCCCTGGTTGTAACCTAATTGCTAGGTAAAGCGATGTGGATTATACCGCATGAAGCGAGCAGCGTCATTGAGGCGGAACGCCAAGTACCCTGGCCGGATTGAATATAAATGCATGATCTCTTTGGGCTTTAAAGCCGGAGCTCCACTCTTCGACAAATTCAACAACTGTTGAACGGGCCCCGCTGGAGCAGAAAGGACCCGGTCACTGAAAACCATCCCGCCTTTATTCGAATATGGATTAAGCAATACCCGTAGAGCCCCTAACTGAGTCGGATCAGGTGCAGAAGTATCGACCAGCCTTATGACCCATGGAAAGGTATATGCTTCATAGAAGGTAGGGCACTGGTGTGCAGCAAATGCGCCTAACACATGCATCTCAATCCATAACGTGAAGTAGTGGTGGGAGAAATTCACGGTATCTGCACCCGGGTTTGAAGTGTTGGTGGCAGTACTTACACCGTAATATAGGTGTGATAGTCCTGCTACACCAACAACCAATCGTGCTCCTTTGGTTATGCGATGGGCAGGATAGAAGACGGAGGCTCTCATAAAACGGCGGTGTATCGGCATGGAAAACCAGCTAAGCCAGAGACTGATGAAGCCAAAAAAGAAAGTTTCTTCGTCTATTCTGGGGGCAGCAATCGCATCAAAGGTCGCGTCCGATGAGTTCGGAATGTAAAACTGTGGCAGGTCTTCTTCTTTGGTTGGCAATTTCTTCAAGCTGAATCCGAAGGGATTCTCGACCTTTACGAATTTCGGAGCTTTCTTGGATAAGACATCTTCACAGAGAAAACAAGCAATGAAAGCGTCAAAAGTGATACCCTTCCCTTCCGATGCCACGAATAGCTTCCCAAAAATACCTAAGGCTTTGATCAGACTCGGGTGCTTGTGACAAACAGTATTCTCGGTCGTCAAGCCTTCAAGCACCGCTGGCGCCATAGCAAATATATACTCGTCGGGGGGTAATAATTCTTCATAGTGTTCTCCCCTGATCGCAGTCCCAAAATTTCCCGGAATTCCTCTAGCGAAATGGAAACTTCGCGATCTCCTAGTAGGAATGTGTGCGTTGGAAGATTCTATTGATTCAAAAAGGCCTTGACCCACTAGACGTGGGGAGCATGATAGTAGAATAGCGACGCATACACCGCTTTGATATAGCCCAACTTTTTGCAGCCGTGAAAGTTGAGAGGAGAGAATGTAATGGGCCCAAGGAAGGTAGCCCACTGGGTGCCGCGGGGTGTCGCTTATCTTGTAGACCTGCCCCCAAGGTCGAGCTTCGCCTTGACAGATTCGGCGTCCCAAAATATCAATAGCCATTGAGGGTTGATTGGGTATCCCCGTCGTTGATGGCTCAAGACGGCCCTCGGGGGTCCAATTAGCCGCCTCCACCGCATAAGCAGTATATGGACGCTCCGTGAATGATATTGAATGGACGGGTTCTGTCGGTACCTCGCATATGAAACTACGTCGACCCCTGATAATGTGGCCATACCAAACTCCGCATAGGAGAAGACTCTTAGTATCCTTATCATGTGCCATAATCATCGCCATAACTTCCTCGTCTGATGGTGACTATGGGAAAGCGGCCTCCAAGCATGTGTAAGGGAAGTAGGGAAGTGATGCCATCATACCTAATAAAAAAGGGAGGACCCATTAATATATATATATATATATATATATATATATGAGTTTTTTTCGTGGGACCACTAACTATAAAGCCAGTAGGCCCCACGAAATCCAAATGGCGGCTCACCAATGATGATGCAAGATAATCATTGTGAGAATCCAAAAAGGATTCTCATTAATTAAACAGCGGAGTTTAAAAACCTCTTAACATCCTCGAGAAACGAGTTCTGTTAAAATGTACAATAGATTCAAATCTTTGTCAAGGGTATTAAAACCCTAAAAAGGAAAAATGCTCAAGAACACCAGGGAATAAAATTCCCAAAAGTCTCCGAGTCGTTCAGAGCTAAGCTCTGTAATATGGAATTAAATTCCTTTGATAAAGGAATTAAATCCCTTTGATAAAGGAATTAAATCCCAGAAACTTCACGGTGGGGAGACAAAGAAAATTGAATTAAATTCCAAGGACCCTCAAAGATCAATGATAGGGTAAACCCTAGGTGGAGAACTAACAATCCTCAAGACCCCAGAATCTTCTTAAAAAAAGGGCGTTTTTTAGATCTCTAAGAGATCAGTTCAAGGCAAGAGCAAAGCTCTGGTGATGGATTTAAAATCCAGAGGAAAAAAATGATGAATGAAAGGGGGTTTCCTTAAGAGGTAAACATTGTTCAAGATCCTTACCCAAAAAGGAGTTTTGCAGAGTTTAACTCTGAAAGATCTGTGGACAGAGAGCTAAACTCTAAAAGGAGAATTAAATTCTTAATAAAATGTTAAGGGAGAAGATGAAGAAACAGTGACCATCTAAAGGGCCAAAACGTCCCTTTATAAGACGTGATGGGGAGCGGTTCAGCTTCCCGTTCCCCTAGGCAATCCAACGGCTGTAAGGGTGGACAGCGTTGCACTAACGTGCAAGACACGTGAGAGCAACGCGGGAGGCATTTGTTCCCTCATAAAAAATAAAAAAAATAGAGGAAAGAAAAAGGGATAGTTCCTTACTGTTCAAGTCTCACTTGTTAAACACGTGAGCGTCTATATGCAAAGCATATAGTCGTTGCAGTTAAAACAACTCATAAGCTGAAAAAGCCTCGCGCGTTAAACACGTGAGCACCTATAAGCAAAAGCATATAGGCGCTGCAGTTAAAAACAAATATGCTAAAAGAGCCACACGTGTTAAACACGTGAGCACCTATATGCAAAGCATATAAGCGCTACAATTAAATAATTGGCAGGCCAAACAGGCCTCACATGTTAAATATGTGAAAGTTTATATGCATAGCATATAAACAAGGCTGAAACCCACGCTAGGGGTCGCGTGTTAAACACGTGAGTTTTCTTGCTGCATTCTAATGCAAGATAGAATTAAATTCTATATGGGAAATATTTTCCCTGATCTTTCTAATATGGAAAGATTTTTCTCTAACAGGGAATCTTGGATTTAAAATCCAATTGTGATAAAATATCATCAAATAAACTATCCAATAGAATTAAATTCTATGTGGAAATATTTTCTTGATCTTTCTCAAACTAGAAAGATCATCTCTGTTAAACAGAAAACCTTTGGATCAAAGATCCAACGGTGATTATAAAATCACTCACCGATAAGCTGATAGAATGAAATTCTATCTAAGCGAAAATATTTCCTAATCTTGTTAAACAAACAAGAAAACTTCTCTATTAAACAGAAAGCCTTTGGATTAAAAATCCAACGGTGAATAAAATTCACCAATTGACCTAAAAGATCATTTTGGATTGATTATGAAATCAATCATGATCTCTCAATGAGAGATTTTATTAACACCCTGTTTTTTTATTTTCTCATATAAATAGGAGTAAGGAGATTAAATAAAAAGAAGAAAGAATTCCCCACAAGCTTCTACAAAAAAAAAAGAGTACAGTGTGATCTTGAGAGAACAAGAGAATTTAATTCTCAAAGAAGAAGACTTTCCTCATTGAAATCAGAGGTAAAAAAACAGAGATCATATTGTCCCTCCTTTACCTATCTAAGGGTTTAATCCTTCATTTAAGAACTCAATTCTTTCCCCGGTTGAGATTTGCAGAAGCATATCTCCCTACGAGTTGAGAATTTAATTCTCATCGGGGAGATTTTACCCAGCAGATTCAAAAGCTAGGGGAAAAGAACTAAATTATAAGAAAAAAAGGAGAGAAGAAGAACGGGAACATATAGGAATTTAATTCCTCCAAAAATTAGGGTTTAACACTACATAAAGAACTTAGTTCTTCAATATAAAAAAAACAAAAAACAACAGTGATGATGGTCCGAGATCATCAAAACCAAAATCATTAGTGCTTAACACTATTTTGAAGCCTCATGTGTTTTCCACGTGAGTGCTTCAAACGAACAAAGAGAACAACCAAAACTTCTTCACGTGTTTCCCACATGAGTGTTAAAGCACCCCAGTATAAAAAAAAAGAGACAGCCACGTGCTTTTCATGAGAACTCTAGCCAAGTGCTTAGCACTTACATAAAAGGGGAAATAAAGCCTAATGGGCAGCGCCCATATTTGTGGTGCCTCACGTGTTTCATACGTGAGTGCCACAAGAATCTAGTGCTTAGCACTTATATAAAAGGGGGGAATAAAACATAATGGGCAACACCCATATTTGTGGTGCCTCACGTGTTTCACATGTGAGCGCCATAAGAATCTAGTGCTTAGCACTAATCCAGTGCCCACGTAAAACGCACGTGAGCACTGTATATCCCAGTGTTTAGCACTGTTGGGTAATTATGGAAACTCAATCTCAGCCCAAATTGGCTAAAGTTTTCTGAGGTTAAACCCCTGTGATTTTAAATCAACCGAGCCCATATTGCTCATGATTTCCAAAACTGACCTTAGTCTCAAAAATGACTAGTGGTCTCCCATTGATGATATCCAAAATGATATTCATCCTATATCTCCTAAGATAATATTAGTCTAAAAAATGACTAATGATTCTTAGGTCCACAGCAGCTCATTTTCCCTCAAATACGGGATTTGGTTTAAGGGTGCATCTCTCCACACCTCTGATTCATGTCGTTGTAATTCCTCAACGTCTTCAGAGAGGTGGCGGGTCCCGATGACCAACTTCTTTCGCTGATACACTTCCAAACTGACGTGCACGCCTCAAATCGGATCGTGCCCCAAATCGGGCACATTCCATACCTCCATTGTTCATTCTGCCACGTAACAAATACACGTGCACACAGGATGAATGTTGGACCGAAATGTCCTTAAACTAATATTCACCTCCAAAATGGCGATAAAGGACTGAAACGTCCTTAAACTAACTTTCGCCTCCAAAATGGCGATAATGGACCGCATCGTCCTTAAACTAACTTTCGCTTCCAAAATGGCGATAATGGACCGAAACGTCCTTAAACTATAATAAAAGAGCCCAAACGCTCTTTTGTTGGATCCTAAATAAAAATGATCCTGAAACCTCGTTAAGTGAATCTTAGTCTCAAATTGGACTAATGTATCCTTAATAAAAACAAATTGAGCCCTAAATGCTCACATAAATTTAAGTCGATCTTAATCTCAAACTAGATTAACGGTCCTTAAATAAAATAAACCCAAATCTAAAACATACGGATTTGGACTAATCCACGCCCTACGGGCGACGACATAAATTAGTCTCCATATACAATCCATGTGCAACCAAAATAAAACAAACATATACACGACACGAAGTGAACTTACGGAGCAGGAGAAATGGTTATCGCGATGCGGTAACGTAATTAACTGTAGGGGTTTGCGCCTGCAGGGAAGAGCGTCCCCACAATCAATAAACTCCTCGCGAACGAGGGGGAATCTGACGAAGTCTGCTACAACGGCCGCATCCGTCCAAACCTCCGATATACATTGCTATAAATCAACTTGGTATCTTCGGAGAGGTGGACGGATAAACCCAAATAGTATTTGCTCCCAGGATTCAGGCCAGACGTCCCAACGTCCCGGTCCGTCTTCCGGCGGTGAACATCGGGAGTTTCAAGTGTTGAAACTTGCAATAAGATTGCATACATTCTATGGAGTGGGGTGACCTGTTGACCTTCGTCAAGCTTACCACGCCATGCTAGTTCTCCTTTTAGGGTTAGAAGGAGAATTTGAAAGAACAGCGGGAGCCATCCTGATTGGATAAATATACCAATTTAATTTAGGTTAGAGTGCACGCTGAGTGTTTCTTTTTTCTTTCTCTGGCAGCGACCCTGGACTCACCTTAAACTAAGACTCATTAACCATATTGACCGGCCCTTTTACCATCGACAACTTTGGAATGTCTGGATTGCCCTAATGCACGACAAAAGTCACATATGTCCTTAAATATCCTACTTCCCCTTCTTCTAACTCTAGAACCCTCTGTATTCGGTACAGAGATCCATATTGTTTGGAAGTTCATCGTATAGTTAGATACGAACTCGATGAAACTGTTTCAGTCTGAGGATGGCCACTAGTTCTGGATTAGATGAATTGTTCGTTTGTCTATTCCTCCTACCTTATCTCAAGCTCCTTACATATAAGGAGTGCATACCAGTTACGCTTATTGGATAGTCTTCTTCCAATCCTGAAGTTGGTGTTGAAGGAATGGAAAGGAGACAACCAACTAGCATAAGTTCGGTATACAGGAAGGTAAGATGGAGAGATATCAAAAGGGGTTGAAATGATAAAAGGAAATTGCGACTATTGTCATAAACTTGAGCAAGTAAAAAGGCAATACTGAGAATACCCGACTAACCCCACTGAAACATTTTTGATGTTTCGAATTTCCCATGCGTCTGTGTTTTGAGAAACTATTTCTCAATAAATTCTAACTTCTGGGTATATATAGATACCGGATTAGAATCCCACATCTGTAGGGTGTTACAGATGCTGAGAAGGAGCACATAATTGAGAATGGATGATTTCTTCCTCAATGTCGGTTTTTGAAGAAATTGTTGCTATTTAGAAAAATTATCAGGTTTTGCCTAAACAGCAAACTTTTGGTTTCATTTAACCAAAAGAATGTTTTTCGATTAACATCATACGGAAAATGAGTTAAATGAACTCTAGGGACTTATACATATTGATTTATGTTGTCCAATATCCATACGGACAAGAGGTTGGTTATAGGTATTCCATATTGAGAATGTGATTTTCTCTCAGATTGCTCATCCGCGGGTGTGCTCCATGATGAGTAATGTTGAGTTGCCTTCTTCAATTTTGTGGATGCATTAGAAATACATGCATGTCAATTAATACTAGTTCCACCTAAACAAGTGCATCTTTTCTATATGTGATATAGAATAGTGTTCATCTTAAAATTTTTAAGATATGAGATTATCCGATTTGTGTTTAAAACCATAATCCAGATAAACTCGAAGTACGTTTCGGAAATAACAGTCTGTGGGTTATCCTAAGATTTCGCGAGGGATAGCTTCTACCATTTTTCAAGTTCAGAAGTGTTTTGCTCTTGACTCGCCACATCCTTGGTTAAGGAATTTCTTTCAAAAGAAATTAGTGGGAGTATGATAGAACTGGAAGTGATTCCATAACTATAAACAGTTACCGAAAGTTTAGTAGAACTTGATGATCCAATTGACCCTAACAGACCATGGCTACTCCACAGATCTAGTAGGTGACCTCAGTCACCCGAGAGATACTTCGGTTTTCTCATAGACGGTGACTAGGAGGCTTGCATCATGTGATGATGACCCTACTAGTTATCAGCATTCCATAGGAAGTGGTGACTTCCGACTAATGGCTGGAAGCCAAGTTATCCAAGTTGGACTTCATGCACTACAACAAATTATAGATTTTGTTGTGAGCTCCTGAAAGGAGTAAACCTCATAAGAAGCAAGCAGATCTTTTGAGATCCGTGCAAATGGAAAGGTATTAACCTAATAAGGCCAAACTTGTAGTTAACATGTATTCATCAAATACTCTATGTGGATTGTGGAGATACTGTTACTTCAAAGTCTGTGCTGAAGTCCATACGGATAAAATTAGCCACTGTTGTTTTCATGACTATGATATCTGGCATGAGTATGATTATAATGTTTTTATAAATTAGATTTAGAAGTGTACGTGTATATGACTCTACCAGAGAATTGTCTTAGTCAGTGGGAGCAGCGGATAGTGTGCAAATTGCTTAAGTCTATTTGTAGACTAAAGCAGGCATAACGAAGGTGGATCATCTGTTTTTGATGCAACGGTCAATGTGTTTGACTTTATCAAAATAAGAGATGAACCAGGTATTTGTAGGAAAACTGTAGGGAGTACTGTCATATTCTTCATATTGATGTGGATGCCATACTCTTAACAGGAAATGATATTCCTACACTACGATTCGGTCAAATATTGATTGTCACAAATTTTCCTTTATGGATTATATATACATCATGGATTCTGGTGACTTAGTCTATAAGTTTAGATCTAGTAAGGGATTTGGGATTATCCAAATTCGGGTATAATGACACCATTCTAAAGTGGTTTAAAATGGAGGACCCTAGTGAGGTAATGTACCCGCAGGTAATGGTGCCTCTCTCTAAAATGATGTCTTTCGAGACTGATGAAGAGAGAGACTCGCATGAATGACATTCGACATGCTATGGCAGTGATGTCAATCATGCAATGTTATATACCGGACCAGATATTGCTTTTACACTAGGTGTAGTAAGCAGATATTAGTCCAATCTTGTAAAGACATAGGAAGAAGTATAGAGCATATGAGATGTTCTTGGTGTATGGTAATGACAGCCTCCTTAGAGAGGCAATTACCGATTCCAGCTTCCGTAGTGACAAGGGTGACAGAGTATCTGTCGTGAGTCATTAGTTTATCCTCTTATGAGGAGCAGTGTATTGGAAGGGTTCCAATAGAGATACTGGAGTAGTCAAGGCGTTAGATGCTGATTGTAAATCAGCAGAGGATACATCCTATGTATTTGTTTGGATAAATATGTTCATTTATGAACTAGGTCCCATCATCTATCTAAACAATATTCTAAGGTAAGTATCGCTCATTTCGGGAAATAGTTGATCTCCGCAAAGTTACGATTCAGAGAGATATAGTTTGAAATATATTAGCGGATCCACTCACTGAGACTATTTCTCGAACACGGTTTGCGAAACTGTTAGTATAGAAGTTGGGTATGCAGTAGCACATGAAATGTGTGCATGCAATATCGCAATTATTAGCCTTGAATGCAAGTGGGAGATTGTTGGATATAAGTGTCCTCAAGGCAATTATCGTAGTTGAAAGAATGAAATTATTGAATTCGAGGATGGCCTATACCAAGAACGGTCTTACTCAAGAATAGTGTGCTATTTGGTTTGTCTTTATCTGTCATGTGAATGCGCTATACTGGTTATCACGTATCATAAATACATGAGATAAAGCCCATAGGATCTTTGCTTGACTACCAGGATTATGATATGGATCATACTAGTGGGGCCTGGTAGTTTATAAGCACATTCTTAAATGTCCCTAGCCGTAGGAGTATCGAGACAGGGTATCGGTTCTCCAGTTTAGACTAGTGTATACGTTTCATGACCCTGTACGGGACAATGGCTAATCCCATAGCCACTGGTGTTTGATATTGATGATTGTATACAGGTGCTCATTGAATGAGTTACACTGGACGAACTCGCCGAGAACTCTTAGTTGGTATTATACCAATGTCAGATAGCGGTTTTCTGGTGACATGAGTACAGGGTAGTCCCTAGACCTGAAATCGCCACAGTGTCTCGTGTGTGTTCCCACTGTACTTTGATTACTACTCTACCACGGCTCTACCGAGTCGTGCAAACAGGTTTTAGTTAGGTACAGTCCCGAAGCACAAGGAGGCAGTGAGCGGTCGAAGGAATTTGTCACTCCCGGTATTGGGAGTCGATATCGCACTGTACAGGACACAACTATAACCAGAAGTCTATGACCACGGCGGTAGAAATAAACTGGTAAGTGTTACCAATTGTATCTCTTTGGTTATGAGTTCTCTGTCGGCACGACTTATTGGGTTATTGGGGGTCTGACAGATTCCACTCCCCAGAACCGGTATTTGATACTCCTTGACGAAGAGACCAGACTATACGGTGACTGTCACTTATAGACTTTGTTGGGTCCGGATGAGTTCGCTCGTCGACCTGACTTTATCTTGCTCATACTTGGGTAGCCGTTACGTACAGCTAGTTCCACAGACGAGCTTGTGGGTTAACCTGAAAGGGGGTTGAATCTGAAAGTGTTTCATATTCAATCGGATACGATCCTGTATAACCTACTGCCAGTGTATTGACAGGTCTTTAGAGTTCCGCAACGAAAGTGCCTGCCCGGGAAAAACGCGATGTGACGTACGTATAGGGATACGTACATGAGTTCGATAAAATATGTATATTGGATATACGTGTTCAATCGGACGACTGTTATACTAGCCGGTTTCATAGCCGGAATACCAAGTGTTGACTTGATAACCGTATTGATGATTGATTGAAACGATTTCCGGATGTGTAGTATGAAATTTATAAAGAAATCACAACCAAAAATATTTGACCGCAATCAATAACGGTGTCGGTAGTAGCACGTTAGTAAGTGCGGATCGTCCACAGGGAAAGTGTAATCGTTCGTGTTTCGATTTAGATGAGTCGAAACTTTAAAGAAAAGAAAACAAACAATTCATGATTTGTAATTGCAATTCAAGAAAGAGAAAAATCTAGATCTAAGAAAGCATTAAAAGATAGAATCAAGAATTAAGAGTTTGTTGATTTTTTCAAACCAAATATCAAGAATCGAAATGAGGCTCGTAGGAATCGATCGGATCTATAGATGTGATGTAATCTTACAATTACGTCTTCTTATCCTTCGATGAATTGATACTAGATCGATGATGATCGATCGAGAATTAGGGATTTCTTATGAAACTAGGGTTTCATCTTATCCCTTATTCTTTCGTCGACATCATTCACATTTTAGCCTCTAGTAAATTCAAGAAATGATCGTAGATCCCTAATTTCGAGCGATCACAATCAAGAAAGCATTGCAACGAAACTAGGTCATCGATTCTTGAACTTGCTAGGGTTTACAAAGCTCGTAGGACTCAAGAATCGTATTAAGATTTGTTAAATCATCATTCTATTGATCGTCTCGACTCCTTTACGAGCGGAGTTTTACTCGAACATCATCACAAGAACTACAATCATAAATTGTAATCGAATCATGATGCAAGAATTTAAAGAAAGCAAGATTAAAGAAATTCACCTTTTATTTATATCAACAATTTCATTACATTCGCTCAAGAACTACAAGAGGAAGAACTCGATCGTCGATTTGGCTTCGCTCGTCCCCGTGAGTCGCGGATCGGCTTGGATCACTTGCTCGGTTGGAGATCGGCTCGGCTCCTAAAAGGTTGAAGGGCTTCTCGCTTGATTGGTACTCGGGATCTTGAATTTGGAGTGGAATTAGGGTTAGGGTTTCGCACAAGCCTTGTCACTAGACTTGTGGAAAAGATGAAGAGAGTAGAGGTAAAGAAAACTAAAGATTAACTAAGATTGATTGATTTTCTAACCCTTAAATCTAGGCTCCTATTTATAAACATCTAAACCCTAGATCTAGGATTAGAATTTGAATTTCCCTCCAAAAGTTAGTTAGAAGAGATTTGAATTTCCCTCCAAAAGTTTGTTGAGGAGAAGCTTCTAGATGAAGTTTGTTAGGAGCTTAATTAGGATTAGCTTAGTTAATCTTCTTTGCTGATCTGGCAGAAGCTTCGAGACTTCTCTGGAATTTGAAGTATATTTCTGAGTTGTAGACACTGAGATAGGAATAATGATGCAAAATTGGAGAGCTGATGTGGCAAAACCGCCGCGGAACGGCGGCTTAAGCCGGCTCCCGCCGCGGTTCCGCGGCGCTTTGGGGGCTTCATGGCTTGGGCTCTCTGGTACATGTTTGGGCTGTCTCATGGGCCTTTCTTTGATATGTTGAATTTTGTAATTACTTCTGCATTGCTACCAGATCTGCATCTTTTGAGTTGGCGTAATTTTGATCAGCTCTTTAGCTTTTCTTCCGTATTTTCCTGCACGGACTCAAGACAAGTGTTGCGCAAATACAGAGATGATGCGATGCCATGAAATGCAGTCAATTTCCTTTATAGTGTCGGTTTTAGAGTCTAACACATGCAATCTGATATTTAACGATTGATTTTCTAATATGTGAAATATGAATACCGAACACTTCTAAATGAGTGCAAATGATAGGGAAATTGTCGTGTTAAAAATACATTGTTTTCGACTGATCAAATTCCCCCAAGCTTATTTTCGATCGTCTCGAGCGAATTGTTTTATTAAAAAGAGAAGGAGAAAATAAAGAAAGAGAAAAACTAATTAGCACACTTTCGTAGGCAACACGATTGCACTGAGCACGTGCAACAAGCCTTTAAACCTCTAGGTGTCCATAGTAGGAGGAGTGTTGTCTCCTGAGGGTTTTCAGCGGATTGCACCCACAAAATCCAATAATAAAAGAAAGATCATGAATATTACATTTAAAGATAAGAATCGTAGAAGAAAAGCTTTGAAAATTAGGGTTTCCAACTAAGCTAGCTTTTCGGTTGTCATGAGCCCTATCTTAATAGTCATGAAAAGATGTTAGAAATCACGTCCTCCCTCAATAAAACATCATCTTATTCTTCATTCCTATCTTTCTTCCAAACATCGATCATATCACCCTGCGTGTGTGTAAAGGATATCCCTACACCCGGAGAATTCAATTCAAGCTATCATACTCTTACCCATCAGCCTCAGTATCTTTTAATTAATGAATATTTAGATGAGATTTGCTCACACACTTTCATGCGACCGTTAATACTTCTTGAGGTACTAACCGACCGATTACTCACTTGCTTGCTTATTTGGTGTATTTTCCTCGTCTTGCACCACCTCAGGCATAGCAGTGACTCCCAGACCAGTTGGCCTTAGGGCACTAGGTGAAGAAGCACCCTCGCTATACATTTTTTTATTGCCCTCGGTGATAACAAAACCAGTGTCCATTTTTCTCACAACTTTATATATTTTTTTTATTCATCATTTTTTTTTGTTTCCTTCATACATCGGCTTTAAGACAAGAGCATTTCAAGGTATCCTCTACTATCCCGGGCTTCAAGACGTGTGTAAGTGCGAATAGCAGGGTATCAACGTTCAAAATGTTTGGCTTCCAGAATAGAAACTATTTTTCAGACTTAGTTTTATCCTCAGATTAGTGACGTCTTTCATCTTACTAACCTTTGGGACAACGGCTCATAACTACTTATTACTAGTTCGTATAAGAAAACTTCTAATTTTGTTAGTTTTCTTAAATTTTTCTAATCTCATGGATGTAATTGTTCACTATCGAAACTTTTATTATCTTATTTATGTACAAAAATATTTTTTTATCTTTTGAAATTTTTTAAATTTTTATAGGTTTTTCGAAAATGTTTTGTGCTTATGCAAATGATGTGAAAAATAAGCACAAACCTCCCCCAAACTTGTTTTCAACAGTGTCCTCATTGTTGCCATCTGCTAAATCTTGAAAAACCTGTAAGCTTGAGAGGAATTTATTAGTGGGGGCAAAATATTTAAGTGAAGAACCTCCCCCAAACTTATTTTTGGCTCATCATTTTGTAAAAATTTTCTTTTCAGGAGCCAGAAAATATACCCCCCCAAACTTAAGCAATGTTAATCTTTGAAAATCATATGAGGGGGTCAAAAATCAATGGTCGATGCCAAGCTTTGCAAAGACCGAATGTTAACACCAACCATTCAAAAATTTTGTCAATGCAGTGCTCTGGTTGGTGGAAGAAGAAATGGGGAAAGGATAAGTGGTGGAAGAGAGTGTGTGTGCGTCTCATTTTGGAGAGACGATGCAGTGAATGTGATGGATTACTCGCATTCTTTTTACAATTCAGAAGAAGGGGTGGAGGTTCAATTTCATTGAGTGGGACATGATTCATCTCAACACCCGTGTCATTTAAAAATGCGAGTTCATCAGCGAAGATCTCCTCAAAAGTTCCATTAATACCCCAATGAATAATGTTATCATAAAATGCGGGGTGATCTTCAGACTCTAAGAACAATTCATAATCGGTGTTAATTGTTGACCCGGACATCTCGGTGGAAGAGTCCGTATGTGTATGATACATAGTTGGGTCAAACAATAACGTATGAAAAGAGTCAAGATCGATATCAGGAGGATCATCAAATTCGCTGCTGTCGACATCCATTAAGTCGACAGAACAAACCTGAGCAGTAGGTTCGGAGGGTACATTTCCCAACTTGTAAATATTCAGCTCTATTGACCTATTCCCGAAAGATAGGATCATAGAACCGTTACGACAGTTGATGATAGCATAGGAAGTGGCCAAAAAGGGGCGACCTAAAATCACCGGAATTTGATTCCGTCGGTTCGCTACAGGCTGTGTATCAAGTACAATAAAATCCACAGGGAATACAAATTCCCCGATTTTTATTAACACATCCTCCAGTTCACCTCTAGGTTTGGTGATTGATCGGTCAGCCATCTGAAGAGTTATGTTCGAAGGCTTTAACACTCCGATACCTAGTTGCTCGTATACCGAGTAAGGAAGCAAGTTGACAATAGCGCCAAGGTCTAGTAAAGCACGGTTGATGTGTTTCTCCCCAATAGAAATGAAAATAGTAGGACAGCCAGGGTCCTTACGTTTCCGTGGTAATTGTTGGGGAAAAGCCGTGTCTACAGTACTCGACATGAAGATTTTTTTAGGCACTTGAGTCTCCCTCTTCCTAGTGCACAAGTTCTTAAGAGTTTTTGCATAGGACGGAACTTGTTGAATAGCATCTAGAAGAGGGATGTTGATGTTAACTTCCTTAAACATGTCCACAATCTTCTCCATTTGGGCATCATGTTTCTTGGGCCTCAACCTATTTGGAAATGGAGATCTATCAATAAGTGTTGGGTCCAACATTTGTGGAGAAGTTTGTGGGGGTGGAAAAGATGAGGTGGGTGGAGGGTTCGAGCCTTTGGGAAAACGGAGAATAGGCTCGGAAGAAGAAGGTAAGTTAGACGAAATAGGGTAAGAAGTAAAAGTGTGAGTGGAAGTGGAAGTGGAAGTCGGGGTGTTAATGATCAATTCATCATTATCAATTTGTTCACCCGAATGATTGTCTAGCACTCTTCCAGATCTCAACGTTGTAAAAGCGTCCACACTAGTGTAATGTGAAGGTCTAGGATCAGGTACGGGTTGAGATGGAAGATTCCCTTCTTCTCTAGCACTTATTTCGGCTGTTATTTGTTCAATTTGTGCTTCCATTGATTTGATATTCTCATTTTGAGTGAGAATGATCTTTATCATATTATCGATGGAAGATTGAAAACTTGCCGACTCTTGGATGGATTGTTTCATGAAAGTAACCAAGGTTTGCACCAGTGCAGAGATATTATTAGTACCGGCCAATTGCAAAGAGTTTTCATGTAGTGCAAAAGTGTTGGCAGGATTTTGAAAATTTTGCGGTTGGAAGGGGTGCTGACTCAATTGAAGTGGTGGTTGCTGTTGTGGTGGAGGGACCCTTTGAAATTTTTTTAGGATTGGAACCGTGTTTTGAGATTGTGATTGGTTCCAAGCAAAGTTCAGGTGATTCCTCCAATCTTGATTATATGAGGAAGAAGAGGGATAGTTTCCAGGTCTTTGCTGAAGTGCAGTATTAGTGTGACCTTGAAACGGTACATTCAAAGGACATTCTTCCGTCAAATGTGAAGGGTTTGAACAGCAGCCACACACGGTTTTGGGAAGTGTGGATTGGTTTAGGGAGGCTGAAGAGATTTTTTTTCTATAGCGTCAAGTTTCCTTTGTATTGCGGCCATTTCGGCTTTCACGGTGACGGAAACATCGAGCTGATTGACATCTTCCCTAGGCGGTAATGGTGTAACACTTTCCCATTGTGATGTGTTTTGAGCTAAATCTTCTAGGTATTTCCAAGCTTCACCATCATCTTTAGATAGAAATTGGCAATGACACATGGTTTCAAGCATCTGTCTAGTAGTGAGATCAATACCCTCATAGATAATTTGACACAAATCCCATCTGGGGATTCCATGATGAGGGCATTGAATAAGAAGATCCTTGAACCGTTCAAAGCATTTCCAAAATGGTTCATTGGGAAGTTGGGTAAATTTAGAGATTTCGCTCCGAACACGGGCGGTCTTGTGATTGGGATAAAATTTCTTAAGGAATGCTGCAACGAATTCGTCCCATGTTGAAATAGAATGTGCGGGTGTGATGTAAAGCCACTTCTCGGCTAAATCGCACAAAGTGAATGGGAGAAGACGTAAACGCAGAGCATCCAAAGACAATTGTGAATTTCCCATCAAAGCACATACGTTTTCAAATTTAGAAATAAACACGTATGCGTTTTCAGAATCAAGACCGTGAAATTTGGGTAACAATTTGATGAATTGGGGGTTGATTTCAAAATTTTCCCCGTTGGCAGGTGGTATAGAAAGACAGGTGGGAAGGGTAACACGTGTAGGATAGCATCTCTCTTGGAGAGAAATGCGTGGAAGATTCTGCGCACCTGCGGGCGGTGGCAGAGTAGTGTTAAAGTTTGATGGATTTGGGTCCATCGCGGTTGTGGTGAGTGGTGGGGGAGAAGACGAAGAATTACCGACTCTGGGGTCGATAAAAGAAACGCGGACAAGACGGGAAATGGAATCCCGTGTCCAGCCTAACATTGTGCTAAATGGTTGTAGCACAAGTGGCAGCGTTGGTATAATTAGAGGAAATGATGAATGCGGTATTTGTTTTGAAAATATACGGATTTTTAAAAAAAAATTGATGCGATCACAACAAATGCAACAAGCAAAACCCTAATTCTATTGGTCACCTAGGTCAGGCTCTAGACCGCTCCTAACTGCCAAAAGACAAGTAGCAGGATAAATCCTCCACTGCCTCCTTCTCTCCCTGTGGCCAGGTAAGTGCCAGGTAAGTGGGAAGGTACTCCACTACGTAAGTAGTGGGCCTAATTAATAACCACTAGCCTTCGACACACTTGCCTTAGACACCACAAAGAAACGCGGATAAGCAATGAATTACCCACGGCCTTCTCTTGTCCTAAGTGAGCGCGACGGTCCTTAGAGTCATCTCTAGATATTTTTTAATTAATGAGGGTAAATGCGGATGCAAGTTTGTGATTTTCGGGGCTTAGGAAGGGTAATGAACTCCCCACCTAATTTGGATTTGGTCTTTGCCCCTTAATATCCGTATTAATATGCAAACAACCAAAAATCAAAACACGCACAAATTTTATTTTGCTTTTGCGGCGCTGCGATTATTTGCAAAGAAACCTGCACAAAATGTTAAATGGAGCAGATTTTAGGAAGGAGATAAGAAAGATTGAGATTACCTGAGAATTTGGTGCAGTGACTCAGCAAGGGGGCCGCGGAACCGCCGCAGTTGGTAGGTGTTTGCTGCGGAATCGCCGCACTGCAGCAAGATCACTGCATCAAATTTTTACAGAGAGCTTATGTTGGCTCTCTTAGCTCTCTGGAATTTTCACAAAAATTTTATCCAAGCTCCAATGATTCCAGATTTCCTCGCAATCAAATCACAATACACGTATTAGGGTTTGTGCAAGTTTAGATCGAACAATATAGATTGAATAAACTTTTCAACTTCAAATTTCAAAATACGAACAATTAGCGCACTATACCCGGCAACGGCGCCATTTGATTGAAACGATTTCCGGATGTGTAGTATGAAATTTATAAAGAAATCACAACCAAAAATATTTGACCGCAATCAATAACGGTGTCGGTAGTAGCGCGTTAGTAAGTGCGGATCGTCCATAGGGAAAGTGTAATCGTTCGTGTTTCGATTTAGATGAGTCGAAACTTTAAAGAAAAGAAAACAAACAATTCATGATTTGTAATTGCAATTCAAGAAAGAGAAAAATCTAGATCTAAGAAAGCATTAAAAGATAGAATCAAGAATTGAGAGTTTGTTGATTTTTTCAAACCAAATATCAAGAATCGAAATGAGGCTCGTAGGAATCGATCGGATCTATAGATGTGATGTAATCTTACAATTACGTCTTCTTATCCTTCGATGAATTGATACTAGATCGATGATGATCGATCGAGAATTAGGGATTTCTTATGAAACTAGGGTTTCATCTTATCCCTTATTCTTTCGTCGACATCATTCACATTTTAGCCTCTAGTAAATTCAAGAAATGATCGTAGATCCCTAATTTCCAGCGATCACAATCAAGAAAGTATCGCAACGAAACTAGGTCATCGATTCTTGAACTTGCTAGGGTTTACAAAGCTCGTAGGACTCAAGAATCGTATTAAGATTTGTTACATCAACATTCTATTGATCGTCTCGACTCCTTTACGAGCGGAGTTTTACTCGAACATCATCACAAGAACTACAATCATAAATTGAGATCGAATCATGATGCAAGAATTTAAAGAAAGCAAGATTAAAGAAATTCACCTTTTATTTATATCAACAATTTCATTACATTCGCTCAAGAACTACAAGAGGAAGAACTCGATCGTCGATTTGGTTTCGCTCGTCCCCGTAAGTCGCGGATCGGCTTGGATCACTTGCTCGGTTGGAGATCGGCTCGGCTCCTAAAAGGTTGAAGGGCTTCTCGCTTGATTGGTACTCGGGATCTTGAATTTGGAGTGGAATTAGGGTTAGGGTTTCGCACAAGCCTTGTCACTAGACTTGTGGAAAAGATGAAGAGAGTAGAGGTAAAGAAAACTAAAGATTAACTAAGATTGATTGATTTTCTAACCCTCAAATCTAGGCTCCTATTTATAGACATCTAAACCCTAGATCTAGGATTAGAATTTGAATTTCCCTCCAAAAGTTAGTTAGAAGAGATTTGAATTTCCCTCCAAAAGTTAGTTAGAAGAGATTTGAATTTCCCTCCAAAAGTTTGTTGAGGAGAAGCTTCTAGATGAAGTTTGTTAGGAGCTTAATTAGGATTAGCTTAATTAATCTTCTTTGCTGATCTGGCAGAAGCTTCGAGACTTCTCTGGAATTTGAAGTATATTTCTGAGTTGTAGACACTGAGATAGGAATAATGATGCAAAATTGGAGAGCTGACGTGGCAAAACCGCCACGGAACCGTGGCTTAAGCCGGCTCCCGCCGCAGTTCCGCGGCGCTTTGGGGGCTTCATGGCTTGGGCTCTCTGGTACATGTTTGGGCTGTCTCATGGGCCTTTCTTTGAGATGTTGAATTTTGTAATTACTTCTGCATTGCTACCAGATCTGCATCTTTTGAGTTGGCGTAATTTTGATCAGCTCTTTAGCTTTTCTTCCGTATTTTCCTGCACGGACTCAAGACAAGTGTTGCGCAAATACAAAGATGATGCGATGCCATGAAATGCGGTCAATTTCCTTTATAGTGCCGGTTTTAGAGTCTAACGCATGCAATCTGATATTTAACGATTGATTTGCTAATATGTGAAATATGAATACCGAACACTTCTAAATGAGTGCAAATGATAGGGAAATTGCCGTGTTAAAAATACATTATTTTCGACTGATCAATGATACAGTTTCTAGTATAGTATATATGATACACACTCTCTATAGTATATGATACTGAGAAGATATTGATGGCATTTCGTGTATGTGATACATGATGTGTACGTGTATAGGATACATGTACTAATACTTATTTAATATATATATATATATATATATATTATATATTAATTCCCACCATTATAAATTAAGTATAAATAAATATACAAATAAATATATATGTAAATGTATATATATCTTTATATATATATATATATTAATGTATATATATATATTATTAGATATTTTATATGTTTAATAAAATGGTGGGGCCCACCCTCTCTCTCTCTTGTGTGTTGACACACACATGAGAGAGAGTGGGAGAGGGGATAGGTGTCATGGTTAAACATGACATGGTTTGTAATAGGGTATGACACAATTCCTTTTGTCACAACACAAGCCATCATATTTTCTAACATCTTCTTCTTCCTCACACAAGAAGAGCTCATGCTCTCTTGAAAATGGCAAGTGTTACTATGGTGAGATTTTGTTAAAAGTAGAGAGTACCCATTGTTCGCATCGTCTTCCTCCATGCCTAGCAAGCCTCTGGAGGAAATCGTTCTGTCCGGTGACGGAGTTGGAGCTCAGAAAGCCCGCTTTCAACGCGGATCATCTACGGCGAGGCAGTCGGTGTGCAGACGCGTTTGGGAGCTTACGAAGTTTAGACGGGGTCTTCCGGGATCAGCCGGACACGCTACAAAGGTTGTAAAACCTCTGAACTTTTTCTCTTGCTCTTTATCTTTAGCTAGAAACTAGTGCTTGGACGATTTTGGCGTACGGTCAATCGCGCACCAACGGAATTTTTTGTTTTCCGACCAGCCCCGCTTCCGCTGCGCTTACGCGTGGGGCGCACCCGTCCTTACAGCCATTCAAGTCACCACACTTCAGAAGATATGCGCATACTTGGCAAGTTTCCCTTATGTTTTGAAACTCCCGATATGGTTTTTGCCCTTAAGACCTAAGGATCTTGACGAATGATCAACAAATCATGGGTCCTAGTCAAGTTCAACCCGTCATTATCTTGATTGCGTTAAACCCACTCGCCCGACCCTTGACAAATGTGTTAGTTATATATATGCCCTAGAGGCCATTATTATACATGTGATGTATATTATAGTGGATGCTTGGACATATATAGGAAGGATTTTCTTGCTCGACATGATAGTATGCTATCTGGTTGCTCTTTATCTTGACATGTACACTTATTGTCTCTCTATTACATGTTGATAAAGCCCTTAGGATGAGTACTTGACTACGAGGATCATGATACAGATCATACTAGTGGGGCAGAGGTAGTCGGTAAGTACATCCTTCAATAGTTCCTAGTCGTAGGAGTATCGAGACGGGACATCGATATTCCAGAGTAGACTAACGTATACGCTTCTAGACCCATGTGATGGGCGATGGATGATCCCATATCCATTGGTGTTTGACATCAGAGATGGTATACGAGTGCTCATTGGAGACTCGGTACACTGGACGGACTCGCCGAGAACTCCTAGATGGTATTATACCTATCGACAGATAGCAGTTCTCTGGTGACACTGGTACAGGTTAGTCTGTCGACCCGAGATCGTCATAGAGTCATGTGTGATTCCCACTGTGCTTTGATTTCCACCTTACAACATTTAAGAGATCGTGCAAAACGGTGGTTTTTGGGTACAGTCCCGAGTTATATGGAGGCAATGAGCGATAGGAGGGAATTTCGTCTCTCACGGTATTGGGGGTTGATGTTGCGCTATGCTCGATTGGCCATAACAGAATATCCCTGGCCAGGTTTGCTGAGATCTACTGGTAAGTGTTATTAGTAGTTTCTCTAACCTTTATGAGCCTCACATCGGCATGACTTATCAGGCTATTGGGGTCTGACGTTATACCACCCCCAGGCTGTGATATGCGACATATCTGACGAAGAGACGGGACTGTACGGTAGTGTTACTGATTGGATTCGCAGGAGTATGAGTAGGCTTGCTTGTTGATCTTCTGATCGCTCAATACCAGGGTGGCCGTTACGTTTAGCAGACCGCTTGCAGCTTGTGGGTGACTGATATGATCACCACCTACTGCCGGCGTATTGACGAGTCTTTAGAGTCCTACACAGTGGTTTCCTGGCTCAAGCGAAACGAAGTAGGAGCACATATGTGTTATGTGCGGGACCGAGATTAATGTGCGTATGTGATACCGCATTCTATTCTCGCGATATATGATATCGGTCGGTTATATGTGATATAACCGGGCTGTCGAATCAAGTGTTGATTCGACAGGTTGATACATTTGATATTAGTCGGTTGTATGTGATATAGCCGGATTATTAAATCAAGTGTTGATTTAATAATTTAATATATAATTATATATTTGATATATTATCTTACATTAACTAATATTAGCTCACTTAAGATTTCTTTTTCTTACTAGTGTACACTTAGTATATATGTGATATATATTAATGTACATCTTTTGTGTCATGCTTGATACCACATACTACATGGGTGTATGAGACTCACACCATGCTTATAATAATGTAAGGTTTTGTTTATTTAAAGTAAATCAAATTAGTTGGAAATTGTCACATGGTTGAAGCTTGCAGAAACTTGTGGAACCATTGTCCAAGTCCACTCATTTTGTTTTACTTGAAGATATTTATTAACCCAACCATTATTGTTTAGCCATGGTTTAGTCTCTACATGAGTTGGTATATGATACGAACTCACCCATGGTTGCTATTCTCACTCATTATTCCATCCACACTTCATCTTCTTTATCATCTCCAAAAGCTTTGTAGCTTCATGAGAGGTGAAGAAAATATTGAGAAAATAATTTCTTAAGTGAGAAAAATTCCTACATCATCAACCTCTTCTCTACTAGTCATTTAGATTGAGTTGTTTCTTCACTAGTTCATCACTTAGTGAAGAGGTAGCTTGAGTTAGTGTCTCCTCGATGTAGATCATCTTCGGCCTCGAAGACTTCAAGCAAGCTTATTCATTTCACCTTATGAAGCCTCACTAGAGTCCGGGAGATCACTACTTGGAGCGAAGGGACTACTACACGGAGCTATTGAAGTGAAGGACCGGTTTACAAATGTTGTATTCCTTGTTTACTTAGATGTAAAGATATTTACATGCTTGTTCGTTTAATTCTCTAGTTTAAATTCTAGCGTTAGGGTTCTTTAGCGTACCAATTTTTTTTTTAAATGGCATGGTCGATGCTGTTAGTTATGTATATGCCCTAGAGGCCATTATTGTACATATGATGTATATTATAATGGATGCTTGGATATATATAGAGAGGACTTTCTTGCTCGTCATGATAGAATGCTATTTGGTTTCACCTTATCTTAACATGTTGACTTGTATTGGTTTACTGTCTTACTATCACATGTTGATAAAGCCCTTAGGATCTGTACTCGACTACTGGGACTATGATGAGATCATACTAGTGGGGCCACGGTAGTCGATGAGTACATCCTATAACTGTTCCTAGTCGAGGGTATATCGAGATAGGGCATCGATACACCAGAGTAGACTAGAGTATACGCATCTTGACCCATATGATGGGCGATGGATGATCCCATATCCATCGGTGTTTTGACATCAAGGATGGTGTACGGGTGCTCAGTGGAGACTGGGTACACTGGACGGACTCGCCGAGAACTCCCAGATGGTGATATACCACACGTTAGTACAGGGTAGTCTGTAGACCCGAGATCGTCATAGAGTCTTGTGTGATTCCCACTGTGCTTTGATTTCCACCTTACCACGTCCAAGAGGGCGTGCAAAATGGTGGCTTTTGGGTACAGTCCCGAATCACATGGAGGCAATGAGCGATAGGAGGGGATTCATCTCTCCCGGTATAGGGAGTTGATGTTGTGCTGTGTTCGATTGGCTATAACTGGAAGTCCCTGGCCAGGGCTGATATAGAGATTTACTGGTAAGTGTTACCAGTAGTTTCTCGACCCGTTATGAGCCACACATTGACACGACTTATCGGTTACTGGGGTCTGACGTATACCACCCCTAGACTTGATATACGACATATCAGACGAACAGACCAGACTGTACGGGAGTGTTACTGATTGGATTCAAAGAAGAACGTACAGGCTAGCTTGTTGATCTTCTGAACGCTTAATACCTGGGTGGCTGTTACGTTTAGCTGACCGCTTGCAGCTTGTGGGTGTTTGATATGATCATCACTTGCTACCGGCGTATTGACGATTCTTTAGAGTCCTACACAGAGGTTTCTTGGCTCAGGCAAAACGGAGTAGAGGCACATATGTGATATGTGCAGGACTGAGGATAATGCGATACGAGATACCGTATTATATTCTCGCGATATTTAGAGATGAACCGGGTCATCGGATCAAGTGTTGATTCGATGAATCGGTACATGATATATTAGTCGGTTATATTCGATATAGCCGGATTGTCGGATCAAGTGTTGATTCGATGATTTAATGTATAATAATATATATGATATATTGTATTACATTATCTAATATTAGCTCGCTTTATCATTTCATTTTCTCACAGGATAATGCATTGATATATATGCGATATATGTTAATTGTATTATTTTCTTTTGTTACAAATATATAATATATGTGATATATATTATAGTAACATGATATGATTAATAATGGAACATATTTAGTGGAGATTAAGCAAGGTTAGGGTTTGATTAGGGTTAGTTCTTTCTTGCACCTTTTAGAACTTTTCCTTTTGTCATGAAGAAGATATTATGATAGATATTTTCTTATGACTCATTGTTTTAACCCAACCAAATCCTAGCCCTAGTTTATTCTCTACAAAGGTTATCCTTGTCATCCTTGACCATGGTTCCATGATTAATCATATATTCATTTCTATTATTCTTCACAAAAGGATTATCTCATTATTCATCATAAAAGGATTATCTCATTATTCATCATCTTCTTCTTTCTTAAGTTTTGAGAAAGCTTACTAGTTGTTCATTTTGTGATGATTTCTTGTGAGAAATTGATATAAAAAGATAGCATAAATACTACTACATTATCCTCATCTAATCTAACCAATTAGATTAGGGTGTTCACCTCTTTAGAGTGAGAGAGCTTGAGTTATTGCAACTTCGACGTAGATCATCGGAGAAAAGGAATACTACAAGCTAGCATGGATCATTCGAGTCGTGGAGCTTCTCTTGAGTCCGGGAGATCGTGGATCGCGGTGAAGGAACTTCTACTCGGAGCTTATGAAGCGAAGGAGCGGACTACAAAGGTTGTAATCCCTCACACTTAGTAGTAAAGATGTTTACTTGCATGTTAAACCCTAATAATCTAGCAAAGATCCCGGCTTTGGGTTGTTCGGCACGTCTAAAATTTTATTCGGGCATGGTTGATGCCTCATGAACCTTCACAAGAGTGCCTAGGAACCCTACAGTGGTATCAGAGCCTAGCTAGAGCATTAGACGACGTGTATACGAAGTTAAAACTCCGAACGAAACGACGAAATGACCCCCTCTCTGGACATTTTTCAAAAACTGTGATTTTTCTGTATTAAAAATACCTAAAAAATTCAGCAGGGAAATTTAAGAATTACAGTGAAAAACGAGAGCATAAACCGTACATTCCACCGCGGAACCGCGGCCGTACCATGCTTGGGCCGCGGATCCGCGGCAGTACAGAAAGTTTATGCCCTAGTTTTTGAATAATAATATCTATATCTGCTAGTTTAGTTTTTTAGGTATTTTTAATCTGAGTCAAGTGATGAGTATTCTGGGGTTTATTTTGTAATCATTGATTCGATCGGAAAATTTAATTTCGTTATGTTTTCCGGATATTTAGAAAATGTTAAAATGTTCGAGCGGATATCATTAACTCACTTTTTTCCGACATGAAAAACTTTCAAGTGTTGAATTTTTCTTGGGTTTAAATCTTTCGGAAAAATGTGCAAGTAACGCGGTGGACCCTATAAAAGAACACAAACCTTAACTCGATTATGTGACTGTCTTGAACTACCTCTAAACCTTAGGGTTTGGGGCAGTACGGCGTGTCACATGTGAGGCGTTGGCTTGACCCTTCTACAGCTGGATCATCGGTACTGTGACATATTCTGGGATTATTTGAACTCCGGTCAAGTGTTGAGCTATTTAGGAAATCTTGGGTATTTGATTATCCAGTCGGAAAGTTTAATACTGTCTATTTATTTGGAATGTGATACAATATGTGGACTTTATAGAGTTAGGCATGAAATGCGAAGTATATGATATTTCGGATTTACGATGTCTAAAGTGATTATGGATTCCAAATGTTGTAGTTTTACAATTTCTTTTCTGTGACCGTAAATGTAGTATGTAGTTGTATTGCCGGTCTTCGTTGCTATACATCAACGACGATCGGTGTATGCATACTTACTTACGTTGATGATATGTGATATTATGTGTTGCTGTGATATGTTATATTGGATCGTCGTGTTCTGAATAGCCGGGGGTTTTATGTGAGATGAGGGTTTTTATTTTCATTCATGTAAAATTCATATGTATGTAATATTCTTTTATTGGGGCACTTCTGGGATGAGGTTGATGTCACTAGTATATATTATTTACTTTTCCGCATTAGGTAGACCCAAGGAGGGGAGCATAAGTAACCGGGTTCTACGGTCCAGTGGGAGGCCATCTCGAGGAGTCGAGACCGGGTCTCCTAACCCTAGAATTGGCAGTGTTAGTTACCGCTCTCGTAGGGGTCTAGGGATGTGGGTTTGGCTATTCATCGCGACCGTGGAATCCGTGTTTTATACCGGCTCGTATTAAAAACACGGACATCCTAGTATATCCAATATTTCATATATGTTCTTCTGCTGCAATGTTCTGTGATGAGATCATATTACTGCCTGAGACGAATGCTTATACTATATATATATATATATATATATATATATATATATATATGCTGATATATAAATATTACTGCTTTCGTTTCTTCTGTGATGCTAAGGAAGCATAAGCTGATGGGTTTTATTAATGAGATTAATAAAAGAAAAGAAACCTAATAAGATGTTGTAGAATCAAAACTTTATAAAAAGGGTAGCTACAGTTTTGATTTGCATAGCGGTATATATGATATACCCTGCACTTTATTCGATGAGGAAAGAGCCGAGATCCTTTCACCGGGAGTGACCTCTTTAGCGAAACTGGCAGATGCTACAAACTCGAGGGTTTAGTTTTTGACAGTTTCTACAGTTTTGCTTCACACAGCGGTATATATGATATACCCTGCACCTTATTCGATAGGGAAAGAGCCGAGATCCCTTCATCGGGAGTGACCTCTTTAGCGAAACTAGAAAAAGCCTCAAAAACACTCCTTTTCAAAATTCACTTGATTCTACGACGATATCAAGTTCATTACGCTCAAGGTTTTCTGAAAAACCTGCGTAGCCCTCCGTCATTTCAGATAGATATTATTTAGTATTCGTGCTATGTTTGTTGACTTAGTCAAGGCGTAGTGTACGGTAGCTAAATAGTGTTTATCTGCTAAAACATGAGATGTGATTGGATTAGGGTAGTCGTACGGCCTTGTTGACTCAGTCAAGGGTCGTACGGGTGGGTTTAATTCAATCGGGAAATGTACGGGTTGAATTTGAATTGCGATTTATGGTTTGTTGACTTAGTCAAGATCATAGATCGCTAGGGGCAAAATATTATCGGGAATTTCAAGTGTTGAAATTTGCAATGAGATTGCATACCTCCTATGAGATAGTTGGATCACGATACCCACTGCGAGTAAGAGTTACTCCTGGGAGAGTTTTACACAGGACAATTAGCCAATCAAGTAAGTGTCTAGAAAAGTGTTAACGGGGTTACGCCTCTGGGAAAACGAAGTTTACTTTAATTAGGTCCGTACGAAAGTACGGGGAACCTCCCTCAAGTACCGACACTGATCTGGCTGAAAGATTGACGAAATTGTAGGGTGTAATTAATCCCGGCTAATCTTACCTTTCAGGGTTTGGAGGAAGATTTGATAAAAACAGTGGGAGACATCCTGATTAGATAAGATAATACCAATCTAAATCTTGCAAGAGCATATGCTAAAGTGTTTTCTTCTTTCTCTCTCCAGGTAGCGACCATGTCAGGCCATAATCAAGATAATAATATGGATGTATTGACTGAACCCGATTATTATACTGAGCAGGGGAACGTTGGTCCCATTCTTTCTTATAAGAGTTATAAGACTGAACAGGGAATAGGAGAATATCTGGATTCTCACGCCGCCCAAACGGAGAACATGCATGTTGATGCACCTTCTTCGGGTGTGTTAGTTATTGAGAACTGTTTCTCAGTTCACCCTACGTCCTGGGTATTAGATACCGGATCAGGATCCCATATATGTAAATTGTTACATGGGCTACGGAAAGGTAGAGAACTGGGAAAAGGTGATCATTCCGTTCAAGTAGGGAATGGTGCAAGTATTGCAGCCAAAGCAGTGGGCGAATATCACCTAGTATTACCAAGTCGTAATACACTGATTCTGAATGAGTGCTATTATATACCGAACATGATGTGCAACATTATATCAGTTTCTTTATTAAGTAAAGAAGGATATAATTTTGTAGTACAGGATAATGTTATGAACATATTCCTAGATCAAAAGTTGATTGCATCAGGCTCGTTACATAATGGCATATTCATTCTCAATCAAAATACAGTCCTTAATATACAAAACACAAATAAGAGGAAGAGTTCAGAAATGAACGAATCCTTCTTATGGCATTGTAGACTTGGTCATATCAATGCGACACGGCTAGCTAAGTTACATAAGAATGGATATTTGAATTCGTTCGAATTATCATCTTATGATACTTTCCATTCATGTCTCAAAAGAAAAATGACCAAAACTCCGTTTAGTGGACACGGAGAAAGAGTTACGGAACTCTTAGGACTGGTATATAGTGATGTATGCGGTCCTATGTCTACACACGCCAGGAACGGTTCTTCCTACTTCATTACATTCACTGACGATCTCTCTAGATACGGGCATGTGTTCCTGTTGAAACACAAGTCTGAAGCTTTTGAGAAATTCAGAGAATATAAGCACGGAGTAGAGAACCAAACGGGCAAAAGTATTAAGATTCTTCGATCTGATCGAGGAGGTGAATACTTAAGCAATGAGTTCCTAGATTATCTAAAAGAGAATGGGATTCTCTCTCAGCTTACTCCTCCTTATACACCACAGCACAACGGTGTATCGAAGCGGAGGAATCGCACCCTATTAGATATGATGCGCTCTATGATGAGCGATGCTGAGTTACCTATTTCCTTCTGGGGGTATGCGCTTGAGACAGCCATATACCTATTGAATCTAGTTCCGTCTAAATCTGTACCTACCACACCATATGAGATATGGAGTGGGAAGAGACCATATTTTAAACGAGTTAAGATATGGGGTTGTCCGGCCTATGTCAAAAGGCAAAATCCGGACAAACTCGAGGCACGATCAGTTCTTAGCAAGTTTGTAGGATATCCAAAGAATTCTCAAGGATATTTTTTCTACCACGTTGAGGAACAAAAAGTGTTTGTTGCTCAAAATGCCACCTTTTTAGAAAAGGAATTTCTTGCAAAAGTAATCAGTGGCGAAGAGGTAGAGCTGAAAGAGGTTCCAGCACCACAAACTACAACTGATGATTTATTGGAGCTAGAGGATTCAGTAGTACCCGACGAACCCCAGCCTCTCCGCCGATCTAGCAGGGTTTCTCATCCACGTGAGAGATACTACGGTTTTCTCATTGATGGTGGGAGCGAGGATTGCATCATGAAAGATGATGACCCGACTAGTTTCGAGCAGGCCATCACAAGTGGTGACTCTGTGAAATGGCTGGATGCAATGCGATCTGAGATGGAATCCATATACACCAACAAAGTATGGACTTTGGAAAATCCTCCTGAAAGGGTAAAACCCATTGGGAGCAAGTGGATCTTTAAAAGAAATTTGGTGTAGATGGAAAAGTTGAGACTTTCAAAGCTAGACTTGTTGCAAAGGGTTTTCGTCAACGACCAGGTGTGGATTATGACGAAACCTTTTCACCAGTGGCTATGCTTAAGTCCATCCGGATCTTACTTGCCATTGCTGCATACCATGACTATGAAATCTGGCAAATGGATGTTAAGACCGCCTTTCTAAACGGTGATTTAGAAGAGTGCGTGTACATGACTCAGCCAGAGGGCTTCGTAGATAGTGGGAGCAGCGGAAAGGTGTGCAAGCTGCTTAAATCCATTTATGGGTTAAAGCAAGCATCGCGGAGTTGGAACATCTGTTTTGATGTTGTAGTCAAAGAGTTTGACTTCATAAAAAATATAGATGAACCTTGTATCTATAAGAAGGTAGCAGAGAGTAAGGTTGTCTTCCTTGTATTGTACGTGGATGACATACTCTTGATAGGAAATGATATTCCTATGCTGCAATCAGTCAAGCTCTTCTTATCACAAAGATTCTCAATGAAAGATCTAGGTGATGCCTCCTGCATATTGGGAATCATGATCTATAGAGATAGATCTAAAAGGATACTGGGATTGTCCCAATCCAGGTACATTGATACCATACTAAAGAGGTTTAGTATGGAAAAATCCAAGCGTGGGAACCAACCCACGATCTCTGGACTCACTCTCTCCAAAGAGATGTCTCCCAAGACTGATTTGGAGAGAGCTCGCATGCAAGGGATACCCTATGCTTCGGCAGTAGGCTCTATCATGTATGCGATGCTATGTACCAGATCCGATGCAGCATTCTCACTAAGTGTAGTGAGTCGGTATCAAGCAGATCCTGGAGAGAGTCACTGGACAGCTGTGAAGAACATTCTCAAGTACTTGCGAAGGACTAAGGAGATGTTCTTGGTGTATGGTAACGGAGAACTTCAGGTGGAGTCCTTTACCGATTCCAGCTTCCAAAGTGATAAGGACGACTCTAAGTCGCACTCGGGATTTGTCTTTACCCTCAATGGAGGGGCGGTATGTTGGAAGAGTTCCAAACAGGATATCGTTGCAGACTCGACGATAGAGGCTGAATACATCGCTGCCAACGATGCTGCCAAAGAGGCTGTCTGGATAAAGAAGTCCATTAGTGAACTTGGTGTGGTTCCATCGATTGAACATCCAATACCTCTGTATTGCGATAACAATGGAGCTGTGTCTTTGGCCAAGGAACCCAGGTCCCATCAAAAGACCAGACATATTCTGAGGCGGTATCACCTGATCAGGGAGATAGTTGATCGCCGGGAGATCGAGGTCAGGAGAGTAGATACGAAGGACAACACTGCGAATCTTTTACTGAAACCCCTTCTCAACCCATGTCTAGTCTGGAACAGTCGTTGGAAGACTTTAGGGTAGCGTCAAGCCAACAGATGATGGATTTGAATGCGTCCATGGCCGCCCTCATGCAACCTAGTGATCCGGTAGCTAGTTTTCAACTAGCTCCAACTTTTTCAATGTATGATGAGGCGGCAGGACAGGCTGTGAATTTGAGTGGAGAGAGTGAGATATACCCCCTTCCAAATCAAACCTACCCGTCTCAAATTGAATCCCACAACTCCTGTGTTGAAAGTCTATCAAGTGTCCCAAATGAATTATCAGTTGAAGATAGAATGTTTAATGAGTTGTGCGACTTTGTAGTGTTTGATTTGCCAGATTGTGAAGGGACCTTGCCAAGTGAAACCACACCCAATCCTTTTGACCTCTACACCTCCATCTTAGAACCTGAATTGATTGAAATCCATGCTTTTGATGAGGTATCTGAGAATATTAATTTTCACTTGATTGAGGATATTGACGCTGGGAACATTTTGGATGATGAGCCCGTAGATTTGGCTGAGTTTGTCTCTTCAAATCATCATCCCGAGTCATTAAATGTTTTTCCCGAACCCCATATGCGTCTTGATTTTGATGAAATTTGCATGGATAAGCTGAATTTTGAGGAGAATTTTGAGGATATTTTTGAGGATGAAACAGTTTTAATTGATGGGTCGGATTTTCCTATTCATCCCATTCCTTCCACTGACTGTGTACACCCTCCTGAACCTTTAACCGATACCCTTCCTCAACCACTTCCCTCCATCCTTTCCATCGTTCCGACCTTGCAAGAACCCGTCTCACTTACATTTCATATGTCTGGTTTACCAAGTTCGGTGTACCCATGGTTTCTTACGAATCTTGAGGGATTTGACCCCATTTCTAGACGGATAAATATATTAGCACAATCGCTTTTCACACATCGGTCATCACAAATTGTGCTAATCTTTTTACTCCATTTGCACCCTCAAGTTCGTATTCCACTTCTTTTCCCCTTCCGCCATTCTTCTTCCTTTCATATACCGAGACCGTATCCCGCTTCTCTCCGCATACGGTCTCGCGTAGTCTCCATTTCTTACCTCTCCGCATTCTTTCACCAGCCACTGCTTTATAGCGATAAAATCTTTGAATGGTTGGTGCTCACTTTTGGCCTGTGTAAGGCCTTGTATAGTTTGAAACTGTTCTTTCCCCCCTAATCCTGAACTTCATCGCTTAACAGTGGAAACACTGTTTTACTTAAGTTTGGGGGGGACACCTTTTTTGTATATATTTTTTGTTTTCCTTTTTGTATATAATTTGTTTTTAGGAGGAGCGCCGACTATTTTGACCCTCTTGGTATAGCCTGACAGTGAGGGCACTGTCAAGTTTAAGTTTGGGGGTGTGCTCGGTAAGCTTTCTTCCTTCGCATTCATTTGTATATTTTGCATTTGCATACCTTATTTAAAAACCCATAAAAATTTAAAAATTTTCTAAAAATATAAAAACTTTTTTGTCAAGTTAGCTTGTGGAAGAACTCTGATTTAACATTCGACGGTTTTTGTTTGAAAAGATAGGAATAACTAAATCCTATGTTTGGATTTTGAAAATCTGAAAGATAACTCTCCTTTGAAGTTAACTATAGCTGATATACGTCTTTACATTACACTACACGTGTTGTGAGTCTTGGAAATTAGATGACAAGTCTTTTATGTTTAAAAAAACTTTTAAATAGATAAATGATTTTCTGAGGATCAAATAGGTTTGTTCTGAAATAAGTAATATATCAAGAATAGTTTATGAAGTAAGTGAATATGAAGGAATGTTATTGATACCGTAATTGGAGCTAAGTCTGAAAAATAACCCATCGGAAACTTGATTGGAATGATTACACACCAAACCCACTAAACACGTCTTTTATCCAAAAAAATAATTGAACTGCCGGTTATATCTCCGTTCGTATTAAATCATCTGATTTTCACGTCAAACTGTCTTTTGTTTTTGGACCTAGGTAACTTGAGTAATTAAGTCCGCTGGGGTGTTTCTACACCTAATGCCCTAAAACCAACTGGTTTGGGTGCATTGGCCCAAAGCTCGCTAAGAAGCCTAGAAAGTCCAGTTTAAAACAAAGTCAAGCAAGTGTTCTCTCCGAGTTAAAATTCCTAACGGTTCTTTGAGTGAGAATAATCTTGATAAAAGACAGGCTTTTATAAAAAAAATTTTAACGGAGATATGAAGGTTTTATTCTATGATAAAGACTATTGCACGTTCACAGAGGTGTGTATGAAATGAAAACAAGAAAAAGGTGGAGTGAAAAATACGACTTAGTTTCCTGTTAAGGAAGATAGAAATTCTGAAGTTGAAACCTTACTGGAAAACGAAACTTGAAAAATGCTTAACTCTTTATAAAACTTATGTGATCCTTTTAAAATTGTTATCTGGGCTTTATTGTGTGACATAATGACTTTATTCGACCTTTCTGGAACTTAACGGCACTATTTGCACTACACGTAAAGACATATAAAATCTGTAGTTAAATATGAAGCGAGGTGTGAAAACTAAAGGTTCGATAGTCTAGACTTAGGATATAGAATTGTTATTTTCTGAAACAAAAACTTTAGGGTTTGAATCTTAGTTATTTTACAAAACCAGCTTGACCGGATTTTGTGGGTAGTATCCGCTGAAAACCCTCAGGAGACAACACTCCTCCTACTAGGGACACCTAGAGGTTTAACGGCTTGTTGCACGCGCTCAGTGCAATCGCGTTCCCTGCGAAAGTGCGGTTAGGATTTTATTTTTGTGAATAATTGGTTTTGCTCGGGACGAGCAAAAGTTAAGTTTGGGGGTATTTGTTCACAACAGAATACTGCATTTTATACCGCCCATTCTTACGCTCGTGTGTTTATAGGTAGGTGCTTTTGATCTGTGTTTGTTACATATTTACAGAGTACAGGTTTTCAGTCCAAATATTGCAAATCATGACAAAATCTCCACAGTTACACCAAATACAGAACATCTGTTGACAACAGATAAAAGCCGGGTTCCGGTCATCCATATCCGTCCGGTGCTGCGTACCGGTTCCAGGGACAAGACATATGACAGCAGTCATTCGTGTCTCGGACAAGCACGGAGCACGAGAGGGGCTGCACAAGAATCAATGGGTGCGCGGAGCTCAAGAGAGATAAAGTCAAAAGTGAAGAAAAGATAACAATCTTGGACTATGAATTCTGCTGATATTCTGAAAGAAATTATCAGAAAATACATGTACCAGACAAGAGGGGACAGGAGACCAGGAAAACACTCAGAAGCCCACACCCTAAACCCACAGTAGGGGCGCGGATCCGCGGCCATAGGGGGCTATAGGCGGCGGATCCGCGGCCGTACAGTGGCCTTGTTCTGTCGTTTTTCAGGGGCTTTTTGGTAATCTTATTTTGGGTCTGGTGGTTGCCCTAGAACTCCATTCTCCTGCCTATAAATACAGCAGTTTTGAGCTTAACCAAGGGAGCTTTTCTTTGTTTTTCTCTTTTGTGTAATTTTGTTCTTCTTTCTTCTTCTTCTTCATTCTTCCTCCATTAAATTGTAGTGAGAGCTTTTGAGTGGAAGATTAATGAAGATGAGGGTTCTTTATCTTTCTTGTTAGTTTGCTCCCCCTTGAGATTTTTGCTTTCTCTTGCTCATTCAACCTCTTCATTGAGCTTGAATGGGTAAGAGTTAGTTATTGATCTCAAGGGTCGTATTTTCTCCCGGGACTAGCACTTCATTTCACATGCGTTTTCTACCCTTCCCTTGATCTTGCAATCTCTTCATTGAGTTTGCAAGTTTAAGGGTTGGCTATTGAGCACATGCTTGTCTTGAGTCCTAGTTCCGTATTCTTTTTATCGCTTTTTATTATTCGTAATTTATTACCTTGTCTTTTATTACTTGCTTTTATTACTTGCAATTTTATTCATGCACTTTAATACTTGTATCTTTTCTTTTCTTTGTTCTTTTCTTTTTGTTCTCTTTTGTTTATATTGTGAATGTTGTAATTATCGTCGTTGTTAAGAATTAATACGGTTTTATAAGTTAACATTTCTTTGCCAATTCATTTTCCCGTTATTTTCCATTTGAACTCCGCCCGAACCATACGCAAGCGCTCCGTTAGGCACCGTACCCTGACAAGGTAACGGTGATTCCTAACCACGACCGGTTGCGTTCGGTTTGGCCGGAGGCGAAAGCAAGAGACAAGAACGGAAGGACAAGGGTAAATAAGCCGGATTCCACGAATACCGCGCTTAAATCCCCTAATCCCCGTTGTTGCCAATTGCTTAGCTTCAATTGGTCAAGACTCGGCTCAAAGGTTTTTGAGTACGGATTTCTTAGCTTACAATCTCGTATTTTCTTAACAACTTTATACTTGCAGATAAAACACATAGGTTAGAATCAAACTCACACAGATTCTTTATTGACTCGTCTAAGACAAGAAGGTAAGATACCACCATCTCCCTGTGGACCGACCCGTGCTCAACCGGCTAGCTGCAAAGCGACACCGTCCTGATCGCGGTTACACTTTAAATCTTTGAACATCCGACACGCCATCGGCGTGCGATCAAATGGCGCCGTTGCCGGGGAGACGGTAGCGTATTTTCTTTCTTGTTATTCGGGTCAATATTCTTTTTGTATATATATAAAAAAAAAATAAAAAAAAAATTCTTTTGTTTTTTGATCATTTTTGTGGGCAAGAGTGCAGATTTTTGCAAGTTTGCAAACTGCGATTGTGGGGAGCAAAGTGTGCATTCAAGGCAAAGGTGATTTACGACGTACAGTGCCAAAGATCCGGGTAGTTTGACCCGCGCAAGCGAACTTTCCAAGCTTACCGGATTTGATTCAATGGGGGTTTCCTAACCCAAAACTTAACGGTACGTACTTTACTAACACCTTCTTCTCAAATCCGACGCTTCCAATATACTATTTTTTGCAGGATTCTTTGCAAGTTCGCTAGCAAACGCTAAAAAATTGACTAACCCGTATTTGTTGCAGTGCAGTGCTTAAACTAAAAAACGATAGTTTGATTCTTTATAGAATTTTTGAATTGCGCATTGCATACATTAATACGGACTTAAGGGCAAGCGAACCCCACAATATACGGTAAAGGATTTCATCACCTTTTCCGTGGCCCACAAATCACGAACTTGAGCATAACGATTACCCGCACAAATTTTAAAAGAAACTAGACTTTAAGCCTTAAGGACTTCGCGCTCACTAGGAGAAGTTAACTGTGTTTAGAACCTTGCTTAACGGTATATTGTTTACGGGGTGTCTAGGAAAGTGTTAACGGCGAAACCGCCAAAAGAGAAAGGGTTATTTAATTAAGGAACTTCGCGAAAGCGTTGGAAAACCTCCCCTTATCTCTGCACTTACCTGGCCTCGTGATCAGTGTATCTTGAGCCTGTTTCTCGACACAGTTTTACTTCGACAATCAAGTTCTCGAGCAGGTCTAGTTGACCTAGGTAAACCCTAGAACGATTAGGTGTGTGGTATTTTTGTGTCGTGATTATTTTTGTCCATATTTTTTTTGTATATTTCATTCTTTTGCTAACAACTAATAAAATAAAATAAAAATCACATTCTTTTTCCCCTCCTTTTCTCTACCTTTCTCTCTCTCTCTTCATATCATGGGTACTCCACCTCGCAAAACTCTTGCCGAACTTTGGTACCCACAACCAGACATTACATCTTACGGTTCTTGCTTTGGCCGAACTTCGAACGACCCCTCCATGCCCAAAGTTTCACTGAAAGATCGCATAGCAGCGTCGAGGACAAACACTTGCACTCCTCATTCCACTTCGTATCAACCGTTTCAAATATTCACTCCCGCTTATGTTGATACCCCTTCTGCAAGTCGTCCTTTGTCCATCGCTGAACGTATTGAACAATCTCGTAGCCGATCTTTCACTCCTTTCACCACTTCAAACTCTTGGGATCAACAATTCCATTCACCTTCTTATCCAAATGTTGATCCTGCTCCTGTCCAGCCATTCAATTCCTACCAGTCCTACCCGACTTTTTCACCTTCCCTAGACATTGTTTCTGAACCGCCATTTGGGAATTTTCAGTATCTAAACAACTTTGAATCTTTTACTGAAACCCCTTCTCAACCCATGTCTAGTCTGGAACAGTCGTTGGAAGACTTTAGGGTAGCGTCAAGCCAACAGATGATGGATTTGAATGCGTCCATGGCCGCCCTCATGCAACCTAGTGATCCGGTAGCTAGTTTTCAACTAGCTCCAACTTTTTCAATGTATGATGAGGCGGCAGGACAGGCTGTGAATTTGAGTGGAGAGAGTGAGATATACCCCCTTCCAAATCAAACCTACCCGTCTCAAATTGAATCCCACAACTCCTGTGTTGAAAGTCTATCAAGTGTCCCAAATGAATTATCAGTTGAAGATAGAATGTTTAATGAGTTGTGCGACTTTGTAGTGTTTGATTTGCCAGATTGTGAAGGGACCTTGCCAAGTGAAACCACACCCAATCCTTTTGACCTCTACACCTCCATCTTAGAACCTGAATTGATTGAAATCCATGCTTTTGATGAGGTATCTGAGAATATTAATTTTCACTTGATTGAGGATATTGACGCTGGGAACATTTTGGATGATGAGCCCGTAGATTTGGCTGAGTTTGTCTCTTCAAATCATCATCCCGAGTCATTAAATGTTTTTCCCGAACCCCATATGCGTCTTGATTTTGATGAAATTTGCATGGATAAGCTGAATTTTGAGGAGAATTTTGAGGATATTTTTGAGGATGAAACAGTTTTAATTGATGGGTCGGATTTTCCTATTCATCCCATTCCTTCCACTGACTGTGTACACCCTCCTGAACCTTTAACCGATACCCTTCCTCAACCACTTCCCTCCATCCTTTCCATCGTTCCGACCTTGCAAGAACCCGTCTCACTTACATTTCATATGTCTGGTTTACCAAGTTCGGTGTACCCATGGTTTCTTACGAATCTTGAGGGATTTGACCCCATTTCTAGACGGATAAATATATTAGCACAATCGCTTTTCACACATCGGTCATCACAAATTGTGCTAATCTTTTTACTCCATTTGCACCCTCAAGTTCGTATTCCACTTCTTTTCCCCTTCCGCCATTCTTCTTCCTTTCATATACCGAGACCGTATCCCGCTTCTCTCCGCATACGGTCTCGCGTAGTCTCCATTTTTTACCTCTCCGCATTCTTTCACCAGCCACTGCTTTATAGCGATAAAATCTTTGAATGGTTGGTGCTCACTTTTGGCCTGTGTAAGGCCTTGTATAGTTTGAAACTGTTCTTTCCCCCCTAATCCTGAACTTCATCGCTTAACAGTGGAAACACTGTTTTACTTAAGTTTGGGGGGGACACCTTTTTTGTATATATTTTTTGTTTTCCTTTTTGTATATAATTTGTTTTTAGGAGGAGCGCCGACTATTTTGACCCTCTTAGTATAGCCTGACAGTGAGGGCACTGTCAAGTTTAAGTTTGGGGGTGTGCTCGGTAAGCTTTCTTCCTTCGCATTCATTTGTATATTTTGCATTTGCATACCTTATTTAAAAACCCATAAAAATTTAAAAATTTTCTAAAAATATAAAAACTTTTTTGTCAAGTTAGCTTGTGGAAGAACTCTGATTTAACATTCGACGGTTTTTGTTTGAAAAGATAGGAATAACTAAATCCTATGTTTGGATTTTGAAAATCTGAAAGATAACTCTCCTTTGAAGTTAACTATAGCTGATATACGTCTTTACATTACACTACACGTGTTGTGAGTCTTGGAAATTAGATGACAAGTCTTTTATGTTTAAAAAAACTTTTAAATAGATAAATGATTTTCTGAGGATCAAATAGGTTTGTTCTGAAATAAGTAATATATCAAGAATAGTTTATGAAGTAAGTGAATATGAAGGAATGTTATTGATACCGTAATTGGAGCTAAGTCTGAAAAATAACCCATCGGAAACTTGATTGGAATGATTACACACCAAACCCACTAAACACGTCTTTTATCCAAAAAAATAATTGAACTGCCGGTTATATCTCCGTTCGTATTAAATCATCTGATTTTCACGTCAAACTGTCTTTTGTTTTTGGACCTAGGTAACTTGAGTAATTAAGTCCGCTGGGGTGTTTCTACACCTAATGCCCTAAAACCAACTGGTTTGGGTGCATTGGCCCAAAGCTCGCTAAGAAGCCTAGAAAGTCCAGTTTAAAACAAAGTCAAGCAAGTGTTCTCTCCGAGTTAAAATTCCTAACGGTTCTTTGAGTGAGAATAATCTTGATAAAAGACAGGCTTTTATAAAAAAAAATTTAACGGAGATATGAAGGTTTTATTCTATGATAAAGACTATTGCACGTTCACAGAGGTGTGTATGAAATGAAAACAAGAAAAAGGTGGAGTGAAAAATACGACTTAGTTTCCTGTTAAGGAAGATAGAAATTCTGAAGTTGAAACCTTACTGGAAAACGAAACTTGAAAAATGCTTAACTCTTTATAAAACTTATGTGATCCTTTTAAAATTGTTATCTGGGCTTTATTGTGTGACATAATGACTTTATTCGACCTTTCTGGAACTTAACGGCACTATTTGCACTACACGTAAAGACATATAAAATCTGTAGTTAAATATGAAGCGAGGTGTGAAAACTAAAGGTTCGATAGTCTAGACTTAGGATTATAGAATTGTTATTTTCTGAAACAAAAACTTTAGGGTTTGAATCTTAGTTATTTTACAAAACCAACTTGACCGGATTTTTTGGGTAGTATCCGCTGAAAACCCTCAGGAGACAACACTCCTCCTCCTAGGGACACCTAGAGGTTTAACGGCTTGTTGCACGCGCTCAGTGCAATCGCGTTCCCTGCGAAAGTGCGGTTAGGATTTTATTTTTGTGAATAATTGGTTTTGCTCGGGACGAGCAAAAGTTAAGTTTGGGGGTATTTGTTCACAACAGAATACTGCATTTTATACCGCCCATTCTTACGCTCGTGTGTTTATAGGTAGGTGCTTTTGATCTGTGTTTGTTACATATTTACAGAGTACAGGTTTTCAGTCCAAATATTGCAAATCATGACAAAATCTCCACAGTTACACCAAATACAGAACATCTGTTGACAACAGATAAAAGCCGGGTTCCGGTCATCCATATCCGTCCGGTGCTGCGTACCGGTTCCAGGGACAAGACATATGACAGCAGTCATTCGTGTCTCGGACAAGCACGGAGCACGAGAGGGGCTGCACAAGAATCAATGGGTGCGCGGAGCTCAAGAGAGATAAAGTCAAAAGTGAAGAAAAGATAACAATCTTGGACTATGAATTCTGCTGATATTCTGAAAGAAATTATCAGAAAATACATGTACCAGACAAGAGGGGACAGGAGACCAGGAAAACACTCAGAAGCCCACACCCTAAACCCACAGTAGGGGCGCGGATCCGCGGCCATAGGGGGCTATAGGCGGCGGATCCGCGGCCGTACAGTGGCCTTGTTCTGTCGTTTTTCAGGGGCTTTTTGGTAATCTTATTTTGGGTCTGGTGGTTGCCCTAGAACTCCATTCTCCTGCCTATAAATACAGCAGTTTTGAGCTTAACCAAGGGAGCTTTTCTTTGTTTTTCTCTTTTGTGTAATTTTGTTCTTCTTTCTTCTTCTTCTTCATTCTTCCTCCATTAAATTGTAGTGCGAGCTTTTGAGTGGAAGATTAATGAAGATGAGGGTTCTTTATCTTTCTTGTTAGTTTGCTCCCCCTTGAGATTTTTGCTTTCTCTTGCTCATTCAACCTCTTCATTGAGCTTGAATGGGTAAGAGTTAGTTATTGATCTCAAGGGTCGTATTTTCTCCCGGGACTAGCACTTCATTTCACATGCGTTTTCTACCCTTCCCTTGATCTTGCAATCTCTTCATTGAGTTTGCAAGTTTAAGGGTTGGCTATTGAGCACATGCTTGTCTTGAGTCCTAGTTCCGTATTCTTTTTATCGCTTTTTATTATTCGCAATTTATTACCTTGTCTTTTATTACTTGCTTTTATTACTTGCAATTTTATTCATGCACTTTAATACTTGTATCTTTTCTTTTCTTTGTTCTTTTCTTTTTGTTCTCTTTTGTTTATATTGTGAATGTTGTAATTATCGTCGTTGTTAAGAATTAATACGGTTTTATAAGTTAACATTTCTTTGCCAATTCCTTTTCCCGTTATTTTCCATTTGAACTCCGCCCGAACCATACGCAAGCGCTCCGTTAGGCACCGTACCCTGACAAGGTAACGGTGATTCCTAACCACGACCGGTTGCGTTCGGTTTGGCCGGAGGCGAAAGCAAGAGACAAGAACGGAAGGACAAGGGTAAATAAGCCGGATTCCACGAATACCGCGCTTAAATCCCCTAATCCCCGTTGTTGCCAATTGCTTAGCTTCAATTGGTCAAGACTCGGCTCAAAGGTTTTTGAGTACGGATTTCTTAGCTTACAATCTCGTATTTTCTTAACAACTTTATACTTGCAGATAAAACACATAGGTTAGAATCAAACTCACACAGATTCTTTATTGACTCGTCTAAGACAAGAAGGTAAGATACCACCATCTCCCTGTGGACCGACCCGTGCTCAACCGGCTAGCTACAAAGCGACACCGTCCTGATCGCGGTTACACTTTAAATCTTTGAACATCCGACACGCCATCGGCGTGCGATCAAGTCCATAGGTGCGGTGGCATGTTCTGGGTACTTTTTAAACTCCGCTCAAGTGTTGAGCTCTTTGAGAAATTTTGGGTTTTTGTTGATTCGATCGAAAAGTTTAACATTGTTTAGCTATCTGTGATGCTGATACAATACTTGGAATCCACAATATTTAGTTTTATGAAAACTAATTTGAATTTTATAAATCTAGCAAGTTAGTCTCATTTGATCGGTTGCCACGAGATTTTGATGTGGATCAAAAGTCCGTCGCAATTACGTAGTGTACGCGGATACTTGCCGGGTAATCTTTCTAGATAGCCATGCCCCATAGCCCTGACCAAGTGACTGTAGGAGAACCCCGTTGGCAAAAGCATCTGTTTGGGTGCTCGCGGCCGCGGTGTTCCGTCTAAGTGCACTTTGTCAACGGCATCGGGGGGTGCAGCCGTCTACTAAAGTTTCCGATGAGTATTCGATCAGGTTGTCAGGAATCTTATTAAATTGCCCGACTTGTTATTTGAAAGTGTTTTCAATATCGAGACTAAAATGCATGGTTTATAATTGTTAGGCATGCGATGTCTAAGGAATTCATTTGGTTAGGAATGAAATCCAAAGTATGTGATACATTGGGTTTATGATGTCTAAGGTGGTTGCGGATTCCAATTGTTATAGTTTTTCATTTTCTTTTCTGCGACCGTAAGTGTAATATGTGGTGTATCGCCGGTTTCGTTGCTATATGTCAACGACAATTGGGATGCGCATGTTTACTTACGTTGATGACATGTGATATTATGTGTTGCTGTGATATGTTATATTGGATCGTCGTGTTTTGAATAGCTGAGGGTTTTTATATGAGATGAGAGTTTTTCATTTTCATTCATGTAAAAACTTGTATGCAATATTCTTTTATTGGGGCACTTCCGGGTTGAGGATTGATTGTTAGAGATTTTAGTACGTATGCGTTTTAAATTTAAAGAATACCGCAATCAAGACGGTATCACTTGGTAGCTAGCCGGTTGAGTACGAGTCGGTCCACAGGAAGATGGTGTTCTTTCTTTGAGTTCTAACGAGTTAAGTCCTATTTTTGGTAGGTTTTTTTTTAAGATCTAAGAATGAGATTTAATTAATTTAAAGGCTTGCTAGGGTTAGGATTAGGTTAGTTTGGAATAAGGATTCTATTCACTGCTTTCTTTGCCCTAGTTAAGAATATAGGTGTTAGAGTAATAGTCAACAAAGGGGATTAGCACGACTAGGAAGAAACTTAGTTTCTTCCTTTTGGCCCTTGTCCGTCCTTTCTTAACTCTTAGCCCTAACCTCTATTTGAATCAACCACAACCGGTCTAACTAGGGAATCACCGCTATCTTGTAGGATAGGGTGCCGTAGTGAGCGGTGTATGGTTGATTTAAATAGAGTCCTATTATAAAAATTATATGGGTAAAGAAACGAGTGAGAGAGATTTCCTTCTCTCAAACATTCCCTCTCCTAACCCTAACAAGTGAGGAATTACTCACTCATTAGGAAAGTTATGATAAAATTCATTTTTATGTATTTTTAATTAATATCCTAAGTTGCAGAGAATAAAAGACAGATAAAAATATTGCACGAATTAAATTCTAATAAACAAAAGAATGCAAGATAAAAATACCTTTATTGATGACCTCTTCGGCGATTACAAGGAAATTAAAATTTAGGAAACTAAGAATTAAAAAGAGGCATCTCAAAAGAGCCATCCTAAAGAGGCACTCCAAATTAGGCTGTAGGCTTTCCTATTTATAGATATGAGAAACCCTAGGTTTTACATCTGATCCACATTTGAAATTACAGAACTACCCTAAGAAAGTCGGTTCAAAGCACCGACACCCACTGACACGTGCACTGCACGGCCGCGGAACCGCGGCAGAATGTTATGTTTGGCCGCGGATCCGCGGCCAATTGGTGGGATCTCTGGCTCAGTTCTTCAGGGTTGCTTCATGTTGCCTTTTCCTTCTGTTTTCTTCACTTTGTTCCTCAGAATATCTTCTATTTTTTTTCCAGATTTTCACAGTGCAGAATGTTGTGGACTTTTTGCCGTGAGCTTCGCGTTGCTGCCCTTGTACTTTGTGCACTAAACTGTTCATTGATCTTCGTTTGTTCCTTAAACTTGTAGGCGGCATCATACAGATTCATCTATTTGTTGGTCGTAGTCTCACATTAGGAGCGTCTTTTTATGAATTTCACTGTATTGTTCTGAGAACCTGTAACCTGCAACTATTTAGCAGACATGGATCAAAAACACTTATTTATTTGTAATATGATTAAGAATGAGGAATATAATAATGCAAAATTATGATATGAACAAATACCCCCAAACTTATCTTTTGCTCGTCCCGAGCAAAACCAATTTTATTCTCGAAAAAACCTAACCTCACTTTCGCAGGGAATCGCGATTGCACTGAGCTCGTGCAACAAGCCGTTAAACCTCTAGGTGTCCCTAGTAGGAGGAGTGTTGTCTCCTAAGGGTTTTCAGCGGATACTACCCACAAAATTCGATCAATTTGGCCTGTTGACTTTCATTCTTCAATTCGGTATTCTAGCAAGAAATTCTATTATTTCGACATAGAAATCATCAACCCGTATTTTTCACACTCACTCTTCATTTAAATTAAGATCGTATATGTTTTGCAAATTTATAAAGTTTTCAGCATCTTTTGAATTTTTCTTCTAAGGTGCAATCTTAACTCAGGAATTTTTATCATCTTTACTGAAGATATAGGACCTATTTTTCATTCCTATCTCTCATCCAAATCCCAATCATAAACCCCTACGTGTGTGTAATTATCACCCCTGCACTTGGAAATTCAATTCAAACTATGTTACTCTTGTCCATCGTCCAAAGTACTTTTTAATTGGTGATTAAATTGCTCACACATCCTTCATACGATCGTTAATACTTCTTGAGGTACTAAACGACCGATTACAAAATGTGCTTGCGCATTTAGGCGTAATTCCTCGTCTTGCAATACCTAAGGCTTAGCAGTGACTCCCAAACCAGTTGGTCTAAGGCACTAGGTGATAAAGCACCCTCGCTATATTTTTTATTTATGCTGCCTTATGTAATTACAAAATCAGTGTTCATTTTTTTTATCTCTTTATTCACCACTTATACTTTTATTTTATTTTCCTTCATACTAAGGATTTTAGACAAGAGCATTTCAAGGTATCCTCTACTATCCCAAGTTTCAAGGTGTGTGTATGTGCAAGTTGTAGGATATATATTTTCAGAATTTAGACTTAAGGTTCAGAATTATATTTCAGGCTTACACTTCGATTAAAAATTTCAATACTCTTCCCTTATTTTGACTTAGCCCAAAAACTGAACTCAAAATTTGCCTATTTCTAAATAAACTGCAAAGACATATATTTTCTATAGTTAAACTTTAAGAAAGGTTATTTTTAGGGTTTTTAATTTACTAAGTTTAGGATCTAGTTTTTCCTAACCAGTTAACCGTCATATTGAACTTAAGTCAAATATGGCCAAAAATTAAAATTTTCAATTTTTATAATTTAATTTTTGATTTTTATGGGTTTTAAAATAAGTATGCAAATACAAAAATGCGAAGGAAGAAAGCTTACCGAGCACACCCCCAAACTTAAACTTGATAGTGTCCTCACTGTCAGGCTACACCAAGAGGGTCAAAATTGTCGGTACTCCCCTGTTTGTTTATTTATTTTTATTTTTATATATTTTTTTAACAGAAAAAGAAAACAAAATATATATACACAAAAAGCCCCCCCCCCCCAAAACTTAAGTGAAACATGTTTCCACTGTTTAAGCGTTAAAGTTCAAGGTTGGGGGGAGAAAAACACAGTATCAAGCTATACAAGGCCTTACACAGGCCAAAGGTTAGCACCAGCCATTCAAAATTTTTATCGTTATAAAGCGACGGTTGGTGAAAGAACATGTTGTATAGAGTCAGGAAGAAATGGGGTAAAGATAAATGGTGTAATGGAAAAGGTTTACGTCTCGATTTGTAGATACGAAACAATAATGGTGAACGGAAACGAGAATGTGGATGATTAGGAATGGAAAGAATGGTCACATTCTCGTATGGGATAAGAAGAAATGGTGGTGGTTCGACTTCTACATGTGGAGGTTAATTAATCACAAAATCCGTGTCATTTAGGAATGCGAGTTCGTCAGAAAAAAGTTCTTCAAAACTTTCATCGATTGTGTAATTGAACATTTTGCTATCAGTAAGTTTTGTGCCAGAATTTATCATACTTTATTTGTCAAAAATTATGGAGGTGGGAGACTCGAAAAACTCATCTACCTTATTTTCAAAAGTATTCAAATCAAGTTGGCTCTCTGGAATAATCAAACTTGAATTATCGGATTGTGATTCATTAACACTCGCTATCATTAAAGGAAGATTAGAAGAAGAACCAGAGAAAGTGGGAGAAAGAATTTGAATACGAACTTGAGAGTGGAGATGGAGTGTATAAATTAGCACAATTTGTAATGACCGATGTGTAAAAGGCGATTGTGTTAATCTATCAATCCACGGAGAAATGAGGTCAAATCCCTCAAGATTCGTGAAAAAACATGGGTACGTCGAACTTGGTAAACCAGACATTGAAAATGAAAGTGATACGATATCTTGCGCGGTATGAATGATGGTAAGGATGAAGGGGAGTGATTTAGGAAGGGTAACAGTTAAAGGTTCAGAAGGGTGTGCGCAGTCAATGAAAGGGATATAATGAATTGGAAAATCTGACTCCTCAAGTAAAACTGGTTCATCCTCAATACTATCCTCATAATTCCCTTCAAAAGTTATCTCATCCATGCAATTATCAACAAAATCCAGACACATATGAAGTTCGGGAAAAACATTTAATGATTCGGGATGATTAATTGGAGAGAAAAACTCATCCAAATCTGTGGGTTCATCATCCGAAATATTCTCAGCGTTGATATCCTCAATCAAGTGAAAATCAATTTTTTCAGACACCTCATCAAAAGCATGGATATTAATCAATTCAGGTTCTAGAGTGGAGGTGTAGAGGTCAAAAGGATTGATGATGGTTTCACTCGAAAGGGACCCTTCACAATCAGGTAAATCAAACACTACAAAGTCGCACAACTCATTACTCATTCTATTTTCAACTGGTGAATCATTTGGGACACTTGATAGACATTCAAAACCGGAGTTGTAGAATTCAATTGGGGATGGATAGGTTTGATTTGGAAAGGTGCACAGCTCACTCTCTTCACTCAAATTTTCAATCTGTTCAACCGCCTCAGCATACATTGGAAAATATGGAGCTAGTTGGAAACTAGCTACCAGGTCACTAGGTTGTATAAGGGCGACCATGGACGCATTCAAATCCCTCATCTGTTGGCATGACGCTACCATAAAGTCTTCCAACGAATGTTCCAGACTAGACATGGGTTGTGACGGGGTTTCAGTAAAACATTCAAAGTTGTTTGGATACGTGAAACTCCCAAATGGCTGTGTAGAAGCAATGTCTAGGGAAGGTGCAAAAATCGGGTAGGACTGGTAGGAATTGAATGGTTGGACAGGAGTAGGATCAATATTTGGATAAGAAGGTGAATGGAATTGTTGATCCAAAGAATTCGCAGTGTTAAAAGGAGTGCAAGATCGTTTACGAGATTGTTCAATATGTTCAGCAATAGACATGGGTTTCGGAGTTACAACAGGACTCGAAAAAGGAGTATCAACGTAAGAAGGTGGTGAAAGTTGAAATGGTTGATATAAGGTAGATTGCGGTCCAACTGGTTGTCCTTGACGCGTCTATTCGATATTTCAAAGAAATTTTGGGTATGGAGGGGTCGTTCGAAATTCGACCAAAACAAGAAGCGTAGGAAGTAATGTCTAGTTGAGGGTACCAAAGTTCGGCAAGAGTTTTGCGAGGTGGGGTACCCATGATGTGATGAGAGAAAGGAAAAGAATGTGGATTTTTTTTTTTTAAATTTATTTTTTTTAAAATTTTATTTAAAAAAAATTGTTTGTTTTTGGAGTTTTGAAATTTTTGTAAGTATTTTTTTAAATTTTTTAGAAAGAGTTTTGCAAAAATTTTGTACGGAACTACGACACACTTTCAAACAATCACAATTTAAACATGCACAATCAAACCTAGAGCTAGGGTCTTCTAAGTCAACTAGACTGCTCCTAATTGTTCCAAAGTGACAAGTTGTAAGATATCCCTCAAATCGTCTCTTTACCGCCAATTGTGGCCAGGTAAGCACAAATGAAGAAAGGAGGGTTCCGCTCACGAATCACCGTGAGACGGGCCTTTTAAAGTTACCTTTCTCACTTGTCTAGCCTAGGCACCACAAAGTCAGATTTAGATAAACGACTGAATGCCCACAACCTTCATCTGTCCTAATGAGCACGACAGTCATTAATTGGCTGAGTCTAGATATTTTTTTTAATTAGCTCAAGGTTGATGCATATGCTTTTTGTGATTTCTGGGGTCTTAGGAAGGGTAATGAAATCCCCACCGAATCTTAATTGGTGTTATAGCCCCTTAGATTCCGTTTTAAATATGCAAAACAATTAACACAAAAAATCTAAAACACTTGCCAAAAAAATTTTCTTTTTATTTGCGGCGCAAAGAACCCTGCATAAAATGATTTATTGGAGAGGTAGAAGAAGTTTTGTGCAAAGAACCCTGCAGGAAAATTTTTTAGTGGAGTCCATGGGTTAGAGGAGAAGACAAGAAATACTCACAGAGAAATCTGAGTGTTGACGTCAGCAATTTGACCGCGGTTCCGCGGTCAAACGTGCACTTGTTCCGCGGTTCCGCGGCTCTTCTGAAGGTTGACGTCGTCAAATTTGTTCCCTGTGCTGAATTGGTTCTCCTATTTTTGTTTAGATTCCCTGTTTCTGGATTTGTTCACTGAGTTGCTCCAGATCTGAATCAGTCCGTCTTCCTTTCCTGCACAATTCGCACAAAAACCAATCAAAAGTAACAAGATGATTTTTATTTTTATTTTTATTTTTTGTTTTAAAATTTTTCAATTTTTATAATTTTTTAATTTTTTTTATTAACCCGAAATTACACAAAGAAAGAGACTACCGTCTCCCCGGCAACGGTGCCATTTGATTGTTAGAGATTTTAGTACGTATGCGTTTTAAATTTAAAGAATACCGCAATCAAGACGGTGTCGCTTGGTAGCTAGCCAGTTGAGTACGAGTCGGTCCACAGGGAGATGGTGTTATTTCTTTGAGTTCTAACGAGTTAAGTCCTATTTTTTGTAGGTTTTGTTTTAAGATCTAAGAATGAGATTTAATTGATTTAAAGGCTTGCTAGGGTTAGAATTAGGTTAGTTTGGAATAAAGATTCTATTCACTGCTTTCTTTGCCCTAGTTAAGAATATAAGTGTTAGGGTAATAGTCAACAAAGGGGATTAGCACGACTAGGAAGAAACTTAGTTTCTTCTTTTTGGTCATTGTCCGTCCTTTCTTAACTCTTAGCCCTAACCTCTATTTGAATCAACCACAACCGGTCTAACTAGGGAATCACCGCTATCTTGTAGGATAGGGTGCCGTAGTGAGCGGTGTGTGATTGATTTAAATAGAGACCTATTATAAAAATTATATGGGTAAAGAAAGGAGTGAGAGAGATTTCTTTCTCTCAAACCTTCCCTCTCCTAACCCTAACAAGTGAGGAATTACTCACTCATTAGGAAAGTTATGATGAAATTCATTTTTATGTATTTTTAATTAATATCCTAAGTTGCAGATAATAAAAGACATATAAAAATATTGCACGAATTAAATTCCAATAAACAAAAGAATGCAAGATAAAAATACCTTTATTGATGACCTCTTCGACGATTACAAGGAAATTAAAATTTAGGAAACTAAGAATTAAAAAGAGGCATCTCAAAAGAAGCATCCTAAAGAGGCACTCCAAATTAGGCTGTAGGCTTTCCTATTTATACATAGGAGAAACCCTAGGTTTTACATCTGATTCACATTTGAAATTACAGAACTACCCTAAGAAAGCCGGGTCAAAACACCGACACCCACCGACACGTGCACCGACACGTGCACTGCTCGGCCGCGGAATGCGGCAGAATGCCATGTTTGGCCGCGGATCCGCGGCCAATTGGTGGGATCTCTGGCTCAGTTCTTCAGGGTTGCTTCATGTTGCCTTTTTCTTCTGTTTTCTTCACTTGGTTCCTCAGAATATCTTCTATTTTCTTCCAGATTTCCACAGTGCAGAATGTTGTGGACTTTTTGCCGTGTGCTTCGCGTTGTTGCCCTTGTACTTTGTGCATTGAACTGTTCATTGATCTTCGTTTGTTCCTTAAACTTGTAGGCGGCATCATACAGATTCATCTATTTGTTGGTCGTAGTCTCACATTAGTAGCGTCTTTTCATGAATTTCACTGTATTGTTCTGAGAACCTGTAACCTGCAACTATTTAGCAGACATGGATCAAAAGCACCTATTTATTTGTAATATGATTAAGAATGGGGAATATAATAATGCAAAATTCTGATATGAACAAGGATGATGTCACCATTGATGTATATTATTTACTTTTCCGTATTAGGATAGACCCAAGACGGGGAGCACAAGTAACCGGGTTCTAGAGTCCAGTGGGAGACCATCTCGAGGAGTCGAGACCGGGTCTCTTAACTCTATAATTGGTAGGGTTGCTTTACGCTCTCGTAGAGGTCTAGGGATGTGGGTTTGGCTATTCATCACGACCGTGGAATCCGCGCTTTTTTACTAGCTTAATTTAAAACACGGAATTCCTAGTATATCCAATATTTTATATGTGTTCTTCTACTGCTGATATTCTGTGATGTGATCACTTTATATGTTGAGACAAATGCTTATATTATATATATAATATATAATAAATATTGTTGCTTTCGTTTATTCTGTGATACTTAGGAAGCATAATTGATGGGACTTCATTAACGAGATTAATGAAATAAAAGAAACCTAAAGATGTTGCAGAATCTTGTTTTTAAAACTGGTAGCTCTAGTTCTTGCTTTGCATAGCGGTATTCTTTGTAGAATATCCAGCACCTTATTCGATAAGAAAGAGCCCAGATCCCTTCATCGGGAGTGACCTCTTTAGCGAAACTGGTAGATACTACAACCCACTCGGTTTTTTCTTTTGATTGCTTTTTAGTTCATGCTTTGCATAGTGGTATTTGTGAAATATCCAGCACCTCATTCGATAAGGAAAGAGCCGAGATCCCTTCACCGGGAGTGACCTCTTTAGCAAAACTAGTAAAAGCCTCAAAAACACTCCTTTTTAAATCACTCGATTCTACAACAATATCAAGTTCATTATGCAAAAGGTTTTTTTAAAAACCTGTCGTAGCCCTCCGTCATTTCAGATAAATACTATTTAGTATTCGTGCTACGTTTGTTGACTATGTTAAGGCGTAGTATGCGGTAGCTGATTAGTGCTTATCTACTAAAGCATATGATGCGATTGGATTAGGGTAGTCGTACGACTTTGTTGACTATGTTAAGGATCGTATTTAATCAGGAAATGATGGGTTGAACTTGTCTAGCGCTTATGATTTGTTGACCTTGTTAAGGTCATAAATTGCAAGGGGCAAAATATTATCGGGAATTTCAAGTGTTGAAATTTGCAATGAGATTGCATACCTTCTATGAGATAGTTGGATCCCGATACCCACTGCGTGTAAAAGTTACTTCTGGGAGAGTTTTACACATTACAATTAGCCGATCAAGTAGGTGTCTAGAAAGGTGTTAACGGGGTTACGCCCCTGGGAAAACGAGGTTTATTTTAATTAGGTCCATGCGAAAGCACGGGGAACCTCCCTCAAAGTACTGACACTGGCCTGACCGAAAGATTGGCGAACTTGTAGAGTGTAATTAATCCCGGCTAGTCTAACCTTTTAGGGTTTGAAGGAAGATTTGATAAAAACAGCGGGAGCCATCCTGATTAGATAAAATAATAACCAATCTGATCTTGCAAGAGCATACGCTGAGTGTTTTCTTCTCTCTCTCTCTCCTGGTAGCGACCGTGACATGCCTTAATCAAGATAATAATATGGATGCATTGACCAAACATGCTTATTATACTGTGCTGTGGAACGTTGGTTCCGTTCTCTCTTATAATTATTATAAGACTGAGCAGAAAATAGGGGAATATCCGGATTTCCACGCGACCCAATCGAGGAATGAGCATGTTGATGCATATTCTTCGGGTGTGTTCGTTACCGAGAACTGTTTCTCAGTATCCTCTACGTTCTAGGTATGAGATACCGGATTAGGATCCCACATATGTAATCCGTTACATGGGCTAAAGAAATGTAGAGAACTGAGAATGAGTGATATGTCTCTAAGTGTAGAGAATGGTGCAAGTGTTGCAGCCAAATCAGTTGGCAATTATCACCTTGTATTACCAAGTACATTGATTCTGAACAAATGTTATTACATGCCGAACCTGATATACAATATTACATCGGTTTCTTTAATAAGTTAAAGAATGATATAATTTTGTATTAATGGATAATGTTGTGAACATTTTCCTTAATCAAGAGTTGATTGGATCAGGCACGTTATATAATAGCATATACGTTCTAAATCAAACCACGGTTCAAAGTATTTAGAACACATACAAGAGGAGTAGTTCAGAAATGAATGAATCCTTCTTGCGGTATTATAGATTAGGTCATATCAATGCGACACAACTAGCTAAGTTACATAAGGATGAATATGAGAATCTATTCGAATTTTCATCTTATGATACTTGCCAGTCTTGTCTCAAAGGTAAAATGACCAATACTCCGTTTACTGGAAACAGAGAAAGAGTTATTGAACTCTTGGGACAGATACATGATGATGTATACGGTCCTATGTCTACAAATGCCCGGGTTGGTTCTTTGTACTTCATTAAATTCATCGACGATCTCTCAAGATTCGGACATGTGTTCCTGTTGAAACACGAGTCTGAAGCTTTTGAGAAATTCAACGAATATAAGTTTGAAGTTGAGAACCAGAAAGGTAGAAGTATTAGAGTCCTTCGATATGATCGAGGAGGAGAATACTTGCGCATGGAGTTCCTGGAGTTTCTAAAAGGAGAATGAGATTCTCTCTTAGCTTACTCCTTCGAGTACACCACTGCACAATGGTGTATCGGGGCGGAGGTATCGCGCCCTATGAGATATGACGCGCCCTATGAGATATGACGCGCTCTATGATGAGTACTGCTGAGTTACTTGTTTCCTTTTTGGAGTTATGCACTTGAGAAGCTGCATACCTATTGAATGAGGTTCCATCCAAATCAGTGCCTACCACTCCATATGAGATATGGAATGGGTAGAGACCAAGTCTTAAATGAATTAAGATATGGGGTTTTCCGGCCTATGTTGAAAAGAAAAATCCTGACAAGTTCGAGGCAAGGTCAGTTCTGTATAAGTTTGTTGGATATCCCGAGCATTAGCGAGGGTATATCTTCTACCAAACTGAGTAGCAAAATGTGTTTTGTTTCTCAGCATGCTACCTTTTTAGAAAAGGAATTTCTTGTGAAGAAATTAGTGGTCATGGGGTAGAACTGGAAGGAGTTCCAGCTGGATAAACAGGCAGCTGATGATTTGGTGAAACCAAAGGATTCAATAGTCTCCAACAAACCTCAAGCTCTCCGAGAATCTGGTAGGGTTCCTCATCCACCTAAGAGATACTACGGTTTCCTCGGTGACGGTGGGAGGAGGATTGCATCATGGTATATGATGACCCAACTAGGTTCAGGCAGGCCATCACGAGTGGGGACTCTGTGAAATGGCTGGATGCTATGCAATCAGAGATGGAATCCATGTACACCAACAAAGTATGACTTTGAATATTGCACCTAAAGGGGTAAAACCCATCGGGAGCAAGTGGATCTTAAGAAGATTCTTGGTGTAGATGGAAAAGTTAAGACTTTCAAAACTATGCTTAAGTCCATCAAGATTAAAGCAGGCATCGCGGAGTTGGAACATCTATTTTGATATGGCAGTCAAAGAGTTTGACCTCATCAAAATGGTAGATGAATCTTGTATATACAAGAAGGTTGTAGAGAGTAAGGTTGTCTTCTACGTATTGCACGTAGATGACATAATCTTGATAGGAAATGGTTTCCTATGATACACTCGGTCAAGCTCCTCTTATCACGAGGATTCTTCATGGATGATCTGGATGATACCTACTACATCTTGTGCATTATGATCTATGGTGATAGATCTATGTGGATGTTGGGAGTGTCCCAAATCCAGGTACATTAACACCATACTAAAGGGGTTAGCATAGGATACCCTATGCTTCGGCAGCAAGCTCTATCATGTATGCGATGTTATGTACCAGACCAGATGTAGCTAACTCACTAAGTGTAGTGATCAGGAGTCAATCGGATCTTGGGAGAATCACTGGATAGCTGTGAAGGACATTCTTAAGTACTTGAGAAGCACTAAAGAAATGTTTTTAGGGTTTTGGTAACGGTGAACTCCAACGGAGTCCTTTACCAATTCCAACTCCCAGAGTGATAAGGACGACTGAAAGTCAATCACAGGCTTTGTGTAATGACCCCAATATTAATATACCTCCGTATTTTCTTTCTTTAGTAAAATATTGTATTTATTTATTCTTAGTATTTTTTGTATATTTTGATTTTTTATAAATATATTATTTTATTATTCCATCCATTTTTCCCAAACAAATTTCTTTAAAACTAAATTTTAACTTTTTTCAAATTAAACATAAGACATAACCCAGCCCATAACTCAAATCCAATCTCATTTTCATTTTCTTTTATAAAACTAAAAGCCCAAAAGCCCACTTTCTTTTTAAGCAACATCATATATTTAATTCTTATTAAATATGTGCATTAACAATTTTATAGCTCATTGGTTAAGTCATTGCATTGTTATCCCATAAGTCACATGTTCAAATCTCTATTCTTGCAATTATTTTTATCAATTTTTATTCTTCTCATAACCTACAAATGAGATCTTTCATTTCATCTTCCTTTTAACTCCCAAAATAATTAGAATGGTTATGAGCCATAATTTATTAGAATTGTGGTGGCCATAAACCTTTTTTATATCTCACTCCTCTTTCTTTTCATCATCACACATTTCTATCATCTAAATTCCCCGAAAAAGAACATGAAGAAATTCTCAAGAAGTCTCGCTAGAAACGCGAGGCTATCGGCGGAAAGACAAGTCCGGTGACAATACCAGCTTGTGTATGTAAGTCCCTTCTCTTTTTCCTTCCTCCATCTCTTTCTATTTATCTTTCTCTTTTTTATATTGCCATTAAAAACTTCCCTTGTCATATCATATTCCCTAAATAATTAATTAAATGGATACATATATAAATAATGAACACACACAAACATATACACATATATAGTTTGTAAAGTCTTTTTCATTACTCTCAATCCATATGTTAAGATTTCATAGTGACCGATTAAAATTGCATCGTTTGTTGTTGTATTTTAAATTACTTTATTTAAATTTTGTATAAAAAAAATGAAGTTACGAATAAATACCATGATTTCCTCGTTCTCACATATAACATATCAATACTTTTATCTTAAAATAATTTTTAGAAATTAATTTTTACTTCTGAAAATTTCAAGAAATTTATCTATGAGATAATATATTATTTTGTACATTCTGTAAAAATTTTAGATCGAACTGCATAACGGTTTAGGAATTATATCATTTTTATTCACTATTTTTAAAACCAGAAAACTGCCAATAAGAGTCTTCTTTGAGGGACCATAACTCTGTAATAGTTAATCCAAATTAAGTGTTTTTAGATGGTTTGAATATCTACATCGAATGATTTAGATTTTCTTACTTTTATGTTTTTACTGAAAACTGACGTAAAATATAGAAAACTGTGTTACAATATTAAGCGACAAATCTGGAGAGAATCTGTCGTGATTCGTACATTGTTTTTAAATTAGACATAACTCAAACTCCCGATATCCGTTCATGACAAACTTTAGATATGTAGATGCACAATTGATAGAACTATAATTTTATGTATACTATATTACGTAGAAATACATGAAACAACTCGATATAGGCTTTACAATATAACATATAGTTACTGTCCAGAAAATTGAATTTCTATTTTAAACGCTGATGTTAAAACGATCATAACTAGAGCTTAAGAAATCCAAATCGCGTGAATCTTATTGTTTTGAATAAGTACATCGAAAGACCTACAATTTTTTAATAATTTTTGTAACCTGAAACCCGATAGAAATTAACTCAAACCGCGTTTTTAAAATGCGTGACGGTGCAGAACAGATTCTGATCTGTTTTGCGCGACGATACGAAAACATGTATATCTCCCAAACCGGTAGTCGTATTTAGGCGAGACTGGAATTCACGTGTGCATAACACTTAAGGCTATGTTTTCGTTTATATTCTAATTTCAAATGACTTGATTAACTAGTCATACATATCATATATTTACAATATTTTTTTGAACGTTACTTGTATACTTATCTCATATCATGTTCTGTGATTGCTTATTTATTTTTATTTATATGACTTGTGATTAAATCATTACATGTTAGAATTGACTTGATCTTGACACGACTCAATCATGAATACTTGAACCCAGTATGTACACTTGAACCAACTTGACTCGAATCATGAATACAATTGGTATGACTTGCACTTAACATGACTATATGAACTCGATCTTGAAAACTTGATATCATACATCACCTTTTGTATTCATGGATTCGATCAAGACTCATAACATTAATCATAGACTAATAAACGCAGGGTGTTGGGGTAGTTTGAGTATGAATCCAATGGAATCTCATGACTCCCATTATAACAAATAACGTTGCTGTGGTACCGGGCTGAAACAGTACAAATAATGTTGCTGTGGTACCGGGCTAAAACGGTACATCATGAATTCATGAATGAGGGCCCGTGTTTCCAAGCCCCTGGATGACAGCCTGTTGGATTTAGAATACTTCAATTACAATTGAAGTCCTGCTATTTTGGGCCCGTGATTCCTTGCCCTTGGACGATAGCCTTGGGTTCGAGAATACTCTTGAGATTGGTTGACATTCACACATGAACTCTCGTTAGTTAATTTTACCCTTTTAGAGACCTTTTAGGACACTTACATTCACTTCATATTCACTATACCTACACTTCACGGTCATTCTATACTTGTTTTCTATGCTCATGTTACATTTCCATGATGATATAGTTGCCATATACATTATCATACTTGTTCACATATTACAATTTCCATTTATACTATATTACATGTCATCTTGCACTCAAGTTATATATCACACATCTCTATTGGGACTTACCGAGCGTTAGTTCGCTGACGGGCATTCCACCTTCTTCTTTCTATTCTTGGAATGTTTGTCATGTGACATTGAGACAGAGAACATAGAAGTGGTCGAAAAGGAGTGCAACCAGTTCGCATCACAAACAGACGTATAGTTTCATTCAGTTTTTCATTTCATTTCAGCTTATTTATGTATGCCTCCTTGTTAAGGCTTATCGTGTTAAATATCTTGTATTCAGATATTTTGTCTACTATGAATCATGAATGTATTAAATCACAGTTAGATTTCATTCTTTTGTTTATTCTTGTTAGTTTATGTTGCTTACAGACGCTTAGCGTATTGATTTCGAGAAATGGCCTCCTCGGAACAAATACGTCGCGGGCTTCTCACGTCACCGTTTCCATCTACTTGGAAGCGGAGCGTGACACTTTGTCTTTACCCTCAGTGGAGGGACGGTATGTTGGAAGAGTTCCAAGATAGATACCGTGGCAGACTAGACGATAAAGGCTGAATACATCGCTACCAACGATGCTGCCAAAGTGGTTGTCTGGACATTTCTTGTTCATGAGATGAACATGGTTCCTACCATTGAACATCCAATAATTGTTATTACGACAGTAATGGAGTTGTAGCTTTGGCTTAGGAACGCCGGTCCCATCAGCGATCCAGACATATTCTGAGGACAGTATCACCTGATCAGGGTGATGGTTGATCTCCGAGGGATCGAGATAAGGAGAGTTAACACGAAGGATAACACAACGGATCCACTCATAGAGGACTTTCCCTAGAGAGACTTTTATGGGACGTTAGGTATGAGATACTACAACAAATAGCCTTAGTGCAAGTGGGAGATTGTTAGTTATATTTATGCCCTAGAGGCCATTATTATACATGTGATGTATATTATAGTGGATGCTTGGACATATATAGGAAGGACTTTCTTGCTCGACATGATAGTATGCTATCTGGTTTCTCTTTATCTTGACATGTACACTTATTATCTCTCTATTACATGTTGATAAAGCCCTTAGGATGAGTACTTGACTACCAGGATTATGATACAGATCATACTAGTGGGGCAGAGATAGTCGGTAAGTACATCCTTCAATAGTTCCTAGTCGTGGGAGTATCGAGACGGGGCATTGATATTCCATAGTAGACTAGCGTATACGCTTCTCGACCCATGTGATGGGCGATGGATGATCCCATATCCATTGGTGTTTGACATTAGAGATGGTATACGGGTGCTCAGTGGAGACTGGGTACACTGGACGGACTCGCCGAGAACTCCTAGATAATATTATACCTATTGTCAGATAGTAGTTCTCTGGTGACACTGGTACAGGTTAGTCTGTCGATCCGAGATCGTCATAGAGGCTTGGGTGATTCCCACTGTGCTTTGATTTCCACCTTTCCATGTTCAAGAGATCGTGCAAAACGGTGGTTTTTGGGTACAGTCCCGAGTCATATGGAGGCAATGAGCGATAGGAGGGGATTTCGTCTCTCCCGGTATTGGGGGTTGATGTTGCGCTATGCTCGATTGGCCATAACAGAAAATCCCTGGCTAGGGTTGCTGAGATCTACCGGTAAGTGTTATCAGTAGTTTCTCGAACCGTTATGAGCCTCATATCGGCATGACTTATCAGGCTATTGGGGCCTGACGTTATACCACCCCCAGGCTATGATATGCGACATATCTGACGAAGAGACGGGACTGTACGGTAGTGTTACTGATTGGATTCGCAGGTGTATGAGTAGGCTTGCTTGTTGATCTTCTGATCGTTAAATACCCGGGTGGCCGTTAGGTTTAGCAGACCGCTTGCGGCTTGTGGGTGACTGATATGATCACCACCTACTGCCGGCGTATTGACGAGTCTTTAGAGTCCTACACAGAGGTTTCCTGGCTCAAACGAAACGAAGTAGGAGCACATATATGATATGTGCGGGACCGAGATTAATGCGCGTATGTGATACCGCATTCTATTCTCGCGATATGTGATATCGGTCGGTTATATGTGATATAACCGGGCTGTCGAATCAAGTGTTGATTCAACAGGTTGATACATTTGATATTAGTCGGTTGTATGTGATATAGCCGGATTATTAAATCAAGTGTTGATTTAATAATTTAATGTATAATTATATATTTGATATATTATCTTACATTAACTAATATTAGCTCACTTAAGATTTCTTTTTCTCACTAGTGTACACTTGGTATATATGTGATATATATTAATGTACATCTTTTGTGTCATGCTTCATGCCACATGCTACATAGGTGTATGAGACTCACACCATGCTTATAATAATGTAAGGTTTTGTTTATTTAAAGTAAATCAAATTAGTTGAAAATTGTCACATGGTTGAAGCTTGTAGAAACTTGTGGAACCATTGACCAAGTCCACTCGTTTTGTTTTACTTGAAGATATTTATTAACCCAACCATTATTGTTTAGCCATGGTTTAGTCTCTATATGAGTTGGTATATGATACTAACTCACCCATGGTTGCTATTCTCACCCATTATTCCATTCACACTTCATCTTCTTTATCATCTCCAAAAGCTTTGTAGTTTCATGAGAGGTGAAGAAAAATAGTGAGAAAATAATTTCTTAAGTGAGAAAAATTCCTACTTCATCAACCTCTTCTCTACTTGCCATTTAGATTGGATCGTTTCTTCACTAGTTCATCACTTAGTGAAGAGGTAGCTTGAGTTAGTGTCTTCTCGACGTAGATCATCTTCGGCCTTGAAGACTTCAAGCAAGCTTGTTCATTTCACCTTGTAGAGCCTCACTAGAGTCCGGGAGATCACTACTTGGAGCGAAAAGACTACTACACGGAGCTATTGAAGTGAAGGACCGGTCTACAAAGGTTGTATTTCTTGTTCACTTAGATGTAAAGATGTTTACATGCTTGTTCGTCTAATTCTCTAGTTTAGATTCTAACGTTAGGGTTCTTTAGCGTGCCAATTTTTTTTTAAATGGCATGATCGATGCCTCCCGAAACCCAGCGGCTGCCTAAGGAACCCAGCAAAATGATCAATAAAGTCATATGAATGTCCTAACTAATTCACATATCCATGCGGAAAAAAAGCATTACAGAGCTACCGAACACTATGTCTCGCTATACACGACAAACGCAGCACAAATACTTAGAAATAATAATCTGAAATGATGGAGGGCTACGGATGGTTTTTGGCAAAAAACTTTTAACGTAATGAACTTGATATCATTGTAGGAACCGAGTAGTTTTCAAAATGAGTGGTTTAGGCTCTGCATTTAAAACGAGTGGTTTTAAAGAAAACCGAGTAATATATAATCACTTAAACTTTTTCTTAAAATGGAATTCCCCGTGAAGGGAATAAGGCTCTTCCCTCGTCGAATGAGGTGCGGGATATTCATGGCCTAATACCGCTATGCAAAGCAAAATGCAACACCTATAGTTTTCGAAATTTGGTTCCCGCAACATCAATTTAGGTTTGTTTTCTTGCATTAAACATATAATGCAGTCCAATTAATCAATTCTATCACACCACAAGAAATGAAAATAGAATGTACGTATATATCATCCGCATTCGCCACGGGGTCCGGGGACTTTACCGTAAGGTTATTTAATTTACGGCAGTGCATGGGCAGGGCTAGCGCAGATACAAAACATATACAACATCTAATACACATACACACATACACACACACACACACACACACACATATCCATTTGTCTCAGTCATGATAGCACAAACATAGCAGTAGAAGCACAAACAACAATGAAATAGAGAGTGTACTAGGAATTTTGATGTGGATTTTATTAGTCTTCAAATTTAATCGCAAGTATGCAGCTTATCGTAGTTGTAGTTGAGAATCGTTCCTATAGAGAGATGTGTTAACTAGTTTTAAATTAAGTTAAAGTTGAGTTTTTTTTTAAATCTAAAAATTTAAAAGAAAAATATAATAAAATTTGGTTTTGAAGAGAGAAAGAAATCTAGGATTTTCATTTGCTTTATTTCTATAGTTCGTTTAAACGATTCATCTTCTTTCTAATCTAGTTCTAATATATTTCCATTAATTATAATTAAGCATAGATTATATTTAAATTATAAACATAGCCTATCAAAATTATAAAATCATCTAGATTATATTAAAACCCTAGTTCTAGTTAATTAGAAGTAACCTGGTTTTAATTTTCCACAAAAATATATAGGTCATGAGTCTACAATTAATGACTTATCGACTAATCTAGATCTCTTTTAACTACCTAAGTTGAATATCTTGTGATTAAATTATTTTCTTACCTTCCTTAATTAAATTTCTAGTTTGTCAAACCTTCCTTAACCTTATTAGATTATTGGTGTTATTAACCTTCCCTAATCTTATTCCAGACGTCAACTTTCATTATAAGATTAGTTTATTAGATGAAAAACTATAAAGAGAATAATTAAATCATAAAACATTCATCATAAAGATATAGAAAAGAAGAGATAAAAGATTACCCAACCACAAAATAAATACAAACATAACCCTAGAAAAGAATTAGTTACTCATGTTTATAAAAGAAAAATAAATCTTATTTATAATCAAGAGTACTTACAATATACTCGATCTCTTCTCCTTAAAAACCCTAACTTGAATACTATGAGAGAGATGAGAGAGATATGAAACCTTAAGGCTATACAAGTGCTTATATAGGGCTAAAAAAGATTGGAGAATAAATAATAGAAAATATAAGAGATACTACTTGCTAACAGGTATGATAATCTAATCTAATTGCTCTGTTGGATGTTGTTGCGTGCCTTCAGAATTTTCAAAAGACGAAGCCCTACATCTCATATTAATCTATATGGAAATACGATCATGCCCATAAAAAATCTCATCAAACGGCCCAAAATCGACCGCTGATCCGCCGCCGTTTTTTTGGCTTTGTGGCTCCAGATATTTTCTGTGGTTTTATCGTCAATTAGATGATTTTTGAGCACATAAAATCTTGAATATCTCGTTGTGTCTATGTAGTTGCATAGATCTCCAAATTATTCCAAAATTTGGCATATAATTAGGCAGGTTGATTTGTTGTTTTTGATTTGATTTGGTTTCTCTAACTGATTTGTTGTTGTGATAATTGATTCACCTCTATTTGTTGCAACCTTTGCTGATTTGTAATGATATTCCCAAATTTGTTCCAAATTTGCAAATTTTCTTTTGATTTTCTAAATAATTCTCTTAAGTCTCCATTATACGCATATAATCTTTCTTTTAGGACAATTTTCCGTCCTTTTGCATCCAAACCCTGTTATCTGTAATAATTCACAAAAGATATCCGGAACAGCATAATATATGACAATAACATGATAAATGAGTTAGAAAAATATGCAATAAATTACACCTATCAAATACCCCCACACTTATCTTTTTCTAGTCCTCGAGCAAATCTAGGGTTTCAAACTCTAAACTAAACTAAATTAAACTACTATCTAACTAAATCATATTCCTACTCTTATAAAAGAAAATTAAGGAAACAAAAATATGAAAATGAAAACTATATACAAAGATAGGAATAGATAAGAAAAATACGAAAAACAAGATTTAAACTTTACTAGATTTTCGGTCGTCATGAATCATGCCTTAATAGATTTTGATCTATATCGAAAATTACTTTCTCATCATTATTCCATTCTTTCCTACCTATCTTGCTTCCAAACATGATCATATACCCCTACGTGTGTGTAAAATCATCCCTACACTCGGAGAATTCAATTCAAACTCTCATACTCTTGCCCTTAGCTCCCTATTACTTTTTTAATTGGCGGATCAAATTGATGGATTTGTTCCCATATTTATTTGACCGTTAATGCTTCATGAGACACTAACCAACCGATTACCGAATGTGATCACTTATTGAACGTAAATAGCAGTATCCTGATCTTGCAACACTAAAGGCACATCAAATAATCCCAAACTAGTTGGTCTAAGTCGTTAGGTGATGAAGCATCCTTGCTGAATTTTTTTTATGCTGCCTTAATAATTGCAAGACAGTGTTCATTTTTTTGTGATATTAATTTTTTTTTCCGTATTAGGGCGTTATAGACAAGAACATGGCAGGTCTCTTCTACTATCTCAACTTTCAAGATGTGTGCATGTGCGTATAGTAGGATATCAACGTTCAAATGTTTGAACTCAAAATAGGCTCCACTTGTATCTTCTCAAACCTAGGAACTTCTTCATGATACTAGCCTTTTGGGAACGGGGTCATGACAACTTATTACTAGATCCATTTAACCATCCATTTTTCTTATTTTTCTTATTTTTCTTAAAATCTCTGTCTTTTATATATATATTTCACTTTTTAATTTTCATTTTCAAAATTTTCTATTTTTTTAAACTTATGTACAAACCTCCCTCTCCAAACTTATTTTAGAAAATATCCTCATTGTGTTAGAGTACGTACTTTGTTATACCCGCATAATTATGCATATCTTTTCCAAAATCTTCACAGATTTAAATTCTCAAATACTTTCAAAAGAAGATGTGGGTGTGCATTTTGGTATCCAAACTAACTTAGGTTTATGGGGATTAATTTTAGGGACCTATTTCAAATTGGTATATAAAAATATATTTCTTATCGACTCACAATAATATGCAAAGTGACCATGTGCACCACAATAGTGACAAGTGTGATTAGATGTACTCATGGAACTAGATTTATTTTTAGAATAGTGCTTGAAAAATTTAGATGAAGAGAATTTTTGAATTTTCGAAGTTTTAAGATTAACATCTCATTTATTTAAAAATTTCTTCTTTTTGCTTGGTAAAGGATCAATTGTTTCCTGTCTTTTTGAAAACTTAGCTAAAGAAACTGTTAAATCATTATTTTGTTTCTTAAAGGAAGCAATTTTCTCGATCAGCTTTTCTTGAGAAGTACAAGACAATTTTAAAGAATCAAGTTCTCTTTTAAAAGATGAAACCAAATTTTCATGATCATTTCTTAAAACATCACACGACAAAATCAAATTTTCATTTTCAGTGTTTAAAGCATCAATAGTTTTTTTATTGAATATTAATTTTTGAAAGAAACTCAATTTTCTCCTTCTCGAATTTATCAATTTATGCCAGAAAATCATTTTTATCTTTTTCTAATCTATCAATCAAAAAAACATTTCTCAAAACTTCTTGTGAACTAGTAGAAGATTTTAAAATATCAATTTCACTAGTAAAAATTTCAATCAAACCATCATTTTTTTCTCTCAAAGAATTTCGAGAAAAAAATCAAATTATCTTTTTCGCTTTTCAAAGATTCATTCAACGAAACCAATTCCTTTTTCTCCTTTTCTAACAACAAAGTTTTATTTTCAAGGAAACTATTTTGAGACATTACCATATTAAGTTGATGATGAAGACTGGGAGAATTATCATTAAATTGATCATGAGTATCAACAACAGAAGAATCGCTCCCATCGTCATCACTATTAAATGGATCCTCTCTGGTTGTTTTTTTTAGCTCTTTCAACCCACCATTCTCAAATTTAAACACCTTATCATGAGAAACTCCTTGAATCATATTGACTTTACGATTTTGATCATATATGTCATTTTGTTGTCTTCCTAGGTTAAAAATATTTAATTCCATTTTTAGATTCCCAAAGATAACCTGCATAGAACCATTGCGACAGTTGATCAACACGTTTGAGGTGGCTAAGAATGGTCGACCCAAGATCACTGGAATTTGATTCCTAGGGTTAGATACGGGTTGTGTTTCTAGAACAATGAAGTCTACAGGGAATATAAATTCCCTTATCTTAAGTAACACATCTTTAATTTCACCCTTTGGTTTTTTAATGGATCAGTCGGCCAATTGTAAAGTAATTTTCGTGGGTTGAAGATCACTCAATCATAGCTGATCATAGACCAAAAAAGATAGAAGGTTCACACTAGCTCCTAGATCAAATAAAGCTCGGTTTATGACCTTAACAGCTATAATGCAAGAAATGGTAAGACAACCGGGGTCTTTATACTTTACGGGTATTGCATTACGGATGACTTCACTAACATTGACGGTTAGAAAAACCTTCTTAGGCACTTGTGTTTGCCTCTTTTAGTGCATAGGTCTTTAAGAAATTTAGCATATGAAGTAACTTGGTCAATCATGTCCAAAAGAGGGACGTTGACCTTGACTCATTTAAACATCTCCATCATCTTCTCCACTTTAGCATCTTGCATCTTGGCCTTTAAACGTTTTGGATATGGTGCTCTAGGCTCAAGAAGGGTATCCATAGAAGATGGATGGAATGTGGGTGTATCAATATATACCGGTTGTGTAAGTGGGGTAGGAGACTGCTGCTCCTCATTAGCCGGTATCTCTTCCGAATCTTCGGGCATCCTAACCTGATTATCAACTTGTTTTGCCGATCGCAAAGTAATTATAGCATTTTCTTGCGTGGGATTTGCACGTGGATCTTTTGGATTTGTTACAGATTGGCTAGATAAGGTGCCCATTTCTTGTCCTTCCAATGCAGCAACTAGTTGGCCAATTTGCTTTTCAATATTTTCCAGTTTCTTTTCAATCCTGTTAACTCTAGTATTCTCGTCCACATACCCTTATCATGTGTTGGGTTAGGTTGGGTTGGGTGGAGGACCTTATCTTATGTTTTGGAATTGTTGGCTAGTGTTGCCTTAATTCCATTGTAAATTAGGATGGTTCCTCCATCCTTGGTTATAAGTTTGAGAATAAGGATTATTATTATTATTTTGATATGCAGCATTGGCGGTCTCTTGCCATTGAGGACCGCTTAGAAGAGGACATTCTGCGGAAAGGTGGAACAAGTCTTGATAGTTTAGTCAAGGAGAGAGTTTGCTAAATTTTTGGACGGGGACGGTTGTAGTTGATAGCTTTTCTATTGATTTTCTTATTGCTGCTAGCTCGGATTACATCCCTATAATAGTTTCTACTGCGTGTAACCCTTTCCTAGATATGGTCGAACCTCTCTCACTAGTACTCTCCCATTACATGGTTTTATCAGATAATTCTTCTAGAAAGTTCCATGCGTCGTCTTTCTTTTTCATCATAAAGTCGTCTTGACACATCGACTCTACCATAAGTTTAGACTCCATACCATCATACACTATCTGGCGTAATTCCCACTGAGCTATATTGTGATGTGGGCATTTAATGAGAATGTCTTTAAAACGTTCAAAATATTTCCAAAAAGATTCCCCCGGTTTTTATGAAAATGTCCTAATTTCATTTCTGAATTTAGCGGTTTTAGAATGCGGGTAGAATTTTTTAAGGAAATCTTTAGTAAACTCCTCCCATGTGTGAATAGTATTAGCCGACACACTGTACAACCAATGGTTAGATTTATCGGTGAGGGTAAATGGTATTAATCTAAGTTTTACAGCATCTTGATTTAAATGCTTCAATTTGAACAGTTGACATAAGTCCTCAAATTCCCTTATAAAAACATAAGCGTCTTTCGATTCTAGACTTTGGAATTTAGAAAGTGAATTTATGAAAACAAGTTTAATTTCATAGTCACCGGCAGCAATCAGTAAAACTATGTAAGATGGGAGAGAAATACGTGCAAGATAGCATCTATCCTACAGCGTAGGTGTAGCGGGGACAATATCAGCCATAATATCTATAAAATCAAGACGATTCAAACGGTTTGTTTCTTCTCGACCCCACAAGTGCATACATCGCACATAAAGTTTTTTTTATATATGCAAAAACTAAGATGCAGAAACTAAACTAGAGATTCTAACAAATCATAATTGAAAATGCGCAAACAACCTAGATTTAGGGTTACCTAGGTCAAGTTACTAGACCCGCTCCTAACTGCCAAGAGACAAATTGTGGGATAGATCCTCTAACAACTCTTTAACAATCTTGAAGCTAGATCAGTGCCAGTTAAGTGGGAGGGTTCCGCTATACTAATCACCGAAATAGTAGGTCTTAATTAAATAACCACAACTAGTCACATGTCACTAGACACCTTAAGATTGAATCAGATAACCGTTAGATTACCTTCAACCTCCTCTTATCCTATTGAGCGTGATAAGTCCTTAGGGGCTGAAGTCTAGATATATATATTTTTAATTTAATGTAGCTTAATACGGATGCTCGGTTGTGATTTGTGGGGCCTCGGAAGGGTGATGAAATCCCCTCCTAATATGGATTTGGGTTGTTGCCCCTTAGAATCTTCTTAAATATGCAATGCAATCTAAAACGATCAAAGATCTAAAATCTAAGCTAACTTTTTTATATGGCGCCAAGAATTTTTCAAATATCTGTTAGTTGGAATCAAATCGAGATTTTGAGAAGAATGAGATCTTACCTAGATTTGGCTCTGTTCTTCTTGATCTTCTCTTCCAGTAAGTTTGTTTCCATTCGTGAAATTTTAAATAGAAATTAAGGAGAATCAAACGCACTAAAGAAAATCTAATTTAATGTACAACTAAAATCTAAAACTTAAATTTAAATGTAATTAAACTACACCTCCCAGGCAACGGAGCCAAAAACTTGATGTGGATTTTATTAGTCTCCAAATTTAACCGCAAGTATACAGCTTATCACAGTTGTACTTGAGGATCGTTCCCACAGAGAGGTGTGTTAACTACTTTTAAATTAAATTAAAGTTGAGTTGTTTTTTAAAATCTAAATATTTAAATGCAAAATAAAATAAAAGTTGGTTTTGAAGAGAGAGAAAAATATAGGGTTTTTATTTGCTTTATTTCTATGGTTGGTTTAAAAGATTCATCTTCTTTTCTAATCTAGTTTTAATATATTTCCATTAATTATAACTAAGTATATGTTATATTTAAATTTTAAATATAGCATATAAAAATTATAACATCATCTAGATCATATTAAAACCCTAGTTCTAGTTAATTAGAAGTAATATAGTTTTAATCTTCCACAAAAATATGTAGGTCATGAGTCTACAATTAATGACTTATCGATTAATCTAGATCTCTTTTAACTACATAGGTTGAATATCTTGTAATTAATTATTTTCTTACCTTCCCTAATTAAATTTCTAGTTTATCAAACTTTCCTTAAGCTAATTAGATTATTGGTGTTATCATCCTTTCCTAATCTTATTTCAGGCGTCAACCTTCATTATGAGATTAGTTTATTAGATGAAAAATTATAAAGTGGATAATTAAATCATAAGATATTCATCATAAAAGTATAGAAAAAGAGATAAAATATTACCCAACCACAAAATAAATACAAACAAAACCCTAGAAAAGAATTAGTTACTCATGTTTATAAAAGAAAAATAAATCTTATTTATAATCAAGAGTACTTATAATAGATTCGATCTCTTCTTCTTGAAAACCCCAACTTAAATTCTATGAGAGAGATGAGAGAGATATGAAAGCTTAAGGCGATACAAATGCTTATATAGGGTTAAAGAAGATTGGAGAACAAGTAATAGAAAATAAAAAGAGAATCTACTTGCTAACAGTTATGATAATCTAATCTAATTGCTCTGTTGGATACTGTTGCGTACCATCAGACTCTTCAAAAGACGAAGCCCTACATCTCATATTAATCTATGTGGAAATACGATCATGCCCATACAAAATCTCATCAAACGGCCCAAAATCAACCGCTGACCCGCCGCCGTTTTCTTGGCTACGTGGCTCCATATTTTTTTCTGTGGTTTTACCGTCAATTAGATGATTTTTAAGCACATAAAATCTTGAATATCTCGATGTATCTCTGTAGTTGTATAGATCTCCGAATTATTCCCAAATTTGGCATATAATTAGGCAGGTTGATTTGTTGCTTTTGATTTGATTTGATTTCTCCAACTGATTTGTTGTTGTGATGATTGATTCACCTCTATTTACCGCAACCTTTACTGATTTGTAATGATATTCCCAAATTTTTTCCAAATTTTCAAATTTTCTTTTGATTTTTTGAATAATTTTCTTAAGTCTCTATTATACGCACGTAACCCTTCTTTTAGGACAATTTTCCGTCCTTTTGCATCCAAACCCTGTTACCTGTAATAATTCGCAAAAGATACCCGGAATAACATAATATATGACAATAACATGATAAATGGGTTAGAAAAATATGCAATAAATTATACATATCAAATTCCGTGTTTCATTTTAGCCATGAATGAAACACGGAGTCTGCGGACGTGTGAATAGCAAAAACCCTTGCCCCTAGACCTCTACGAGCGCGGCAAGTAGACCCGTCAATTCTAGAATTAAGTGAACTGATCTCAACGCCTTGAGATGGACACCCGTTAAATTCTAGAACCCGGCTACTTGAGCACTTCTTCTGGGTCTATCATAGGTACAAGAGATGAAGCAAATATATAATATATATGCAACACAGCCTCAACCCGGAAGTACCCCTCAAATGAATAAATATACAACCCGCAGTGAAGACAGTCCACAAGTCGGACGCTCACCCTGCAATATAAATTTACATGAATAATAAAACTCTCATCTCATAAAACCCCGGCCATTCATCACGACTACCGCAACTATTGCAATCCAAACATCCATCACAGAACATCACTGCGAGTAACAATTTCGTAACCCCGTCTAATTAATACCTATAGCAATTAGACGACGGTTTACCAAACGTTATGATACTCACAGTTGCAAAACAAACCAAAATGAACACCACGACATTCGAATCCCATAAATAATTAGCCAACACTTCAATTTTCCAATCACCGAAAAATCAAGTGCACTAAATTCCCAAAAAATTCCAATCTTGTAGCCAAACCAAGAGTTCGTATGGATACGAAACTTGCCTAGGATCCCTAGTAGACTTCCGGGGCCATCCTAGTAACTCTTGAAGGGGCCAAGGGGGGTGCATTGCCCCTGAGGCCACTTGAAGTGGCCAAAGGGGTAGCACAGAACCTGAGACCACCCACTGGGGTGGTCTCGGGTTCACCATCCCCCAAGAACACCTCGAGGTAGCCTTGGGGAAATGGTCCCATCCTGTGGTCCCCTAAGAGTCTTTCCAGGATACTCATGATGCACCCCGCGAATTCTCGGTTCAAACCGCGAGCCCGGGGTCATCGAAAACATGCTAAAACAATGGAATTCGGGACTGTTTTTACGGCAGTTTTTGCACGTGAAAAACGGTGGGATTCAGACATCGTATCTAACTAGTTTAATTCTTTAGTTTGGCTCTGATACCATGTAAGTAGACCTAGGGCTCTCTACTAATAATTTTGCACAAGAAAAAATGGGTTTTAATAAAATCTAGAGAGCTCAAAGTCTACACTACCTGGAATCAACACAGTAACGACCCTAAATCCTATATACCATCCTTTGCGTTTCAGTTCATAAAAGAGAATGTATTCTGTTTTGATTTCGATTTATAAGCAAATTCTTGTGAAATAAGTGCAAGAAATAAACTGTAGCTCACTGGTTAAGACTCTCCTCTTATGTTCCATAGCCTACGGTTCGAATCCCATCAGTAACAATATTCTTATTATTTATTTTAACGACGTTTTGGAAGCCCAAGAGTTGGCACGGGCATCACAGAGAGTTATGAAGAGTTGAAACAGAAAATGTTAGTGATATATGCCCTAGAGGCCATTATTGTAAAGTACTGGATTGTATATTACAATTTGGAAGCTTCGGATATTCACAGATATAATAACAGTCTTGCTCAAAATGGTAGTATGCTACTTTGTTTGATTCTACCTCAATATATGTTTATGTTTCTTTTAGCATATCGCTAATACATATTGGTAGAGCCCTTAGGATCTTTGCTTGACTACCAGCTTTGTGATAGCAGTCACACTAGTAGGGGCTGGGTTGTCTATAAGCACATCCTTATACAGGTCCCTGGTCGTAGGATTATCAAGATGGGGCATCGATACTACAGAGTATACTAGTGTATATGCTTCTCATCCCAGAAAGGGAGATGGTCTATCCCATAGCCATTGGTATGTCATACCATAGATAGTATACAGGTGCTCATTGGGTTATGAGTTACACTGGATGGACTCGTTGGGAAATGCTGGTTGGTATTATATCTATCATCAGGTAGCAGTTCCCGGGTGGAATGAGTACAGGTTAGTCCGTTGACTTGACATCACTATTCGTCTCGAGTGTGTTCCCACTGTATTTAGATTACTACCCTACCACAGCTCAAAGGAGTCGTCCAAACAGGTAGTAGTTGGGTGCAGTCCCGAAGCACTTGGAGGCAGTAGCGGTTAAATAGGATTCATCTCTCCCGGTATTGGGGGTTGATATCGTGCTGTGTTCGGAAAGCCATTACATAAAGTCCCTGGCCAGGGCAAGCGATATTTACTGGTAGGTACTCCAGTAGTTTCTCAGGGTGTATTGGGCTCTACCCCGGCACGACTTATTGCGCTATTAGGGGTCTGACGGTTGCCATCCCCCTAGGCCGGATATGCAAGTATCTTAGACGAACAGACCGGACTGTACGGAGATTGTCATAGATAGGCTCAGTAGGAGTTCGGATGAGTTTGCTCATCGGCTTTCTTATAGACAGAAACCTGGGTAGCCGTTATGTGCCGCTAGTACCACTGACGGACTTGTGGTTAAACCCACTGCCAGCATATCGTCGTGTCTTTAGAGTCCCGCACAGAGGGTTTCCCTTCTTCGGGCGAAACGATGTAGAGACCGTATGGTTTTACGACAGGGTTCCGATCATATACGTGAAATGGCTGCACGGACGTTGTTCGGACGGATAATACTAATGGGCTTTGGTTTAAGCCGGATCCTAGTATTATATTGGATTATTATTATCTCATTGTATTCGTATTTTTCGGAATACGAATACAGGTATGTATATACGGTGAGGGCATTCTTGTAATTTCACAAGAGATGCTTCTAGAAGGGAACACCTCATTATTTGGATTTATCTATTTATGGAAATAGATTAATGAGGTGGAAAATGGAGATATTTATGGCATGGTGAAGCATGGCTCATTTGCATTTGTTTATTGGTTTGGACTCACTATTCAAGCATGGTTGATATTCTCAATTGGAAAATATTGCATGTTTGAGTGAGTTGAGTGAGGAAGCCATTCTTCACTTGCCTTCACTTAGTTCATTTGCTCATTTTATTTCTCTCTCCATTTTTTCTCTCCTTCTTCCTCAAGACCCTAATCCCTCACATGAGTTGTGAACCATAGGGTCAAGTGAGATTAAATACTCCATTAGATATTCTACATCTTCTAGGCTACCTAGCTTAGCGAACTAAGTACCCTAGTTACCTCGTTTAGAGGTTGGAGCTTAAAGTATAGACTCTTGGGTGGATCATCTTCGACACGAGGAGGCCGACGATCAAGCGCAATCCGGATCTTCGAGGAGCTCACGGAGAGGAGGAGGAGAAGACCCGAAGGACAAGAATCAAGGAGGTATAATACTAACATAGTAGTTAGAACCTCCTAGTAGATATAGCTAGTTATGGTTTCCGTAAAGATCCTGGAGTTAAAGTTGGTGTTGCGAAGTAACAAAATCGTTTTTTAAGAATTTTGCCTCCCCATGAATCCGCGGGGTGCGCGACATCGACTTACAGTGGTATCAGAGTCTACTAAACTTTAACTAGCTTGTTAGCAAGTGATTAGAACTTCGATCGACGAAAAAATACCCGAAATTAAATTTCCGAGATATGCTTGCTGTTGATTTTTTAAAACCGTTCAAAAATTATTTCAGTGACCTTAAAAACACATGCAGGCATTTATAAGACCTAGAAAAAAATCTGAGCACCTAACTCATCAACTTTGCGGTGTAACCGACGCCAAATAGGTCATTTGGCGGCGTAACCGCCGCCGAGTTGCTCCCAATTTTTTCTATGGTTTTGGTTCTTGGAATTATGATTTTTGGGATATTTGGTTTTTACCCAGATTGTTTTTGTACTGGTTTGTGCATAGGGTAAACACGGATAAGTATTATCGATCGAAATTCTAAGTTCTTGTCTAATCGGTGTTTCTGTGTTTATATATATGTTGCTAAAGTCCGCTAATCGCTATATGTCGATTAGTGGGGGTTGCATATATATGTATTGTGATGGTTTGTGTATATGAAGTATTGGAACGTCGTGGATGAATAGCCGGGGGGATGTGAGAAGAGTGTTTTTTTTCCTTCATACATGTAATTTTGTAAATTGATGTAATATTATTTTTGTGGGGGCACATCCGGGTTGAGGTTGTAGCTACCGTTGTATTATTTCATTTACTTTTTCTTGCATCTAAGATAGACCTAATGTGGGGTGCACAAACTACCGGGTTCTTGAAGTTCCGAGTGGCCTACTCATTTTATTGAGCGAGGTTGCTTCATTTCAGGAATTTGGCGGGTAGTTTGCCGCACCCGTAGGGGTCTAGGGTGGGGTTTGGCTATTCATCACGACCATGGAATTCGACTTTCGTTCTAGGCTAAAACGAAAGACGGAATTCCTAGTATATCCAATATATTCATCTGATCTGTGATCTGGAATTCCTATTATTGCGTGAGACGAATGGCTATATATATAATAAACGTTGCTTATGTTTTGCACCCGCGCTAGTCCAGCCCCCGCTGTGCCGTTAGTTAAGTAACCTAACGGTGTATGACGGGGCCCCGTGGTGAATGCGGATGGCATAAGCATACGTTCTATTTTCGTTTCTTTTCTGCAACGATAGGGTTAAATGATGGGACCGCATTAATATTGATTAATGCAAGGAAACAAACCAAAGATTAAATCGTTGGAACAATTTCAAAACCACTCGATTTTCTTGAAAAACAACTTTTAAATGCGGAGCCTAAACCACTTCTTTTAAAAGCTATCATGGTTCCTTCGATTATATCCAGTTCATTACGTTCATGGTTTCGCCAAAACCATCCGTAGCCCTCCGTCATTTCAGATGGGTATTCAGTAGTATTCAAGATATGTATTTTGACCTTCGCCAAAGCATAATGATTGGTAGCTGCTGGGTATTCATCTGAAGCATAGATAGATGCGTTGATTTGGGAAAGTCGTACAGCTATTTTGTCCTTCGTCAAGGGTTTGTACGGATGTGTTCAAATTAACCTGGACAATGACGGATAGAACTTGACTTGTGTTTTATGATATGTTGGCCTTCGTCAAGGTCATAAGTGCGTAGGGCAAAAATCCACATCGGGAGTTTCAATGAAAAATGAAACTTGCTAGTGTTGCATACCATTTGGAGTGTGATGATTTTGGTAGGATTCCTTCAAGGTTGTCACGCGATGATATTTGTATCCCGATCCTACTGTGAGTATCGGCTACTTTTCGGAAGAATTTTTCACTTTACAATCAATGCTATAAACCAAGTAGGTGCCTAGAACGGTGTTAGCGGGGCTACGCCTCTAGGAAAAACGGGTTATGTAATTAAGCAACTTCGCGAAAGCGTTGGAAAACCTCTCTCGAAGTACCAACACTAGCCTGCCCGAAAGGTTGAGCAAGAATTGTAGGGTGAGATTAATCTTGACTAATTCTTCTTTTATGGTTTGAAAGAGGATTCAAGGAATAGTGGGAGCCATCCTATTTGGATAAACTAATAACCAATCTAAACTTGCAAGAGTATCATGCTGAGTGCTTCATCTCTCTCTCCTAACAGCAGCGACCAAAATGACCGGGCTTAAGTTACTGCTAGATAATAATAAATTGACTGGGTCAAACTATAAAGATTGGCTAAGGAATATCCAGATGGCCATTACCTCTGACAAGCTGGGCTACCTCCTTACTACCAAAGCCCCCGCCATCCCAGATCTAGATTCCACCATCGCGAATGTTGAAATCCGTAAGACATAGGAAATAGACAGTGCGAGAGCCAAGTTCCTCGTGTTGGCCTCAATGGATAATGAATACCAGAGGCAGCACGAGAAGATGGACTTAGCTTCCATCTTCCTCCATACGAAAGATTTATATGGAGAGCAATCTTGTATCGCAAGATATGAGACCTCGAAGAAATTGTTTCAGGCGAGGTTGGTTGTCGGGTCATCTTTAGGGGACCACATCCTTAAGATGATTAGCTATATTGAAGAGCTCGCGGACTTTGGGACCACGTTGGAGAACGAGTTATATACTGACTTGATTCTACAGTCCCTCCCTTCTACCTACGCCCAGTTTATCTTGAATTTCAACATTCAAGGAAATGAAGTTTCACTTTCAGAACTCCTCAACATGTTGAGGAGCGCTGAGGGCACCTTGCAGAAATCTAGGGAGACACCTGATCTGCATGTCATGGATTCTTCCTCTTCTAGATCCAAGGCAAAAGCCAAGGGGAAGAAGAAGAAGGCCTCCATCAAGCCGAAATACGGTGTCAGTAAGGTAGAGTGAAAGGGCAGGGCAAAAGTTTCGGGGCTGACAGTAGGGAAGGAGGAATGTTTATATTGTCATGGGAAAGGGCATTGGAAAAAGGACTGCAGGGCTTGGAAAACCAGAAACCAGGATTCGAAGCACATTGTGGCTTCGGCTTCAGGTGTGTTTATGATTAAAATCTACTATCAATTAACTCTACTTCCTGGGTACTAGATACCGTATCACGTTCTCAAATCTGTAATTCATTGCAGGCTCTGAGAAACCGTATAGTTATCAAGGCTAGTGATATGACTTTCAGGGTTGCTAACGGAATGAGCGTGGATGATGTATCCGTAGGGGAATATCACCTAGTATTGACAAGTGGGCAGATTTTGATTTTGTGTAACTGTTTGTGTGTACCTAGTTTGGCATGTAATATCATCTCTGTATTTTTACTATCTGAAGAAGGTTATGATTTTACATTTGTAAGCGATGTTGTCCACATCCTCCTTAATCAAGATTTGATTGGGTCAGATACACTAGATAACGGTATATACGTATTAAATTAAGCTCAGGTTTTCAATGTATAGAACACACTTAAAAGAAATTCTCCAGAATTAAATCAGGCTTTCTTATGATATTGTAGACTGGGTCATATCAATGAAACAAGGTTGACGAAACTACATAAAGAGGGATATTTGGATCCGTTTGAATATCAGTTTTATGCAACTTGTCAATCATGTCTCAAAGGAAAGATGACAAAGACTCCGTTCACTGGACACGGAGTAAGAGCCAGCAAGCTCTTAGGACTCATACACAGCGACGTGTGTGTTCAAATATCTACACATGCAAGAAGTGGTTATTCCTACTTCATTATTTCTACGGATGATTTCTCAAGGTATGGACATGTATTCTTGATGAAACATAAATCCGAGGCCTTTGAGAAATTCCAGGAGTATAAGAATGAAGCGGAAGAAAAAACATGCAAAAGTATCAAAACACTTAGATCTGATCAAGGTAGTGAATACTTAAGTGCCGAGTTCCTGGATTACTTAATAATAATGGAATTCTATCTCAGCTTACTCCTCCATACACACCTCATCACAACGGTGTATCGGAAAGACAGAACCGAACCTTATTGGATATGGTACGTTCCATGATGAGTAACGCTGATTTACCGCGATCCTTCTGGGGTTATGCACTAGAATCAGCTGCATATCTTTTGAACAAGGGTCCTACAAAGTCAGTGCCTACCACACCATATCAGATGTGGAGTGGAAAGAAACCACATCTTAAGTATCTAAAGATATGGGGATGTCCAGCTTTTGTAAGAAAGCAGCATGCGAACAAGCTCAAGGCACGCTCAGTACTGTGTAAGTTTGTGGGATACCCAAAGAACTCCACGGGGTATCTTTTCTATTACGCGGAGGAACAAAAGGTCTTTTTTTCTCGGCATGCCTATTTTTTGGAAACTCAGTTTCTTGAAAAAGAGATAGTGGGAACGCAATAGAACTGTAAGAAATTCCAGAACCACAAGCTATTACTGAAAGCATGGTGGAACCAGAAGTTTCGAAAGAACCGGACATCCCCGTGCCACTCCGCAGGACTAGTAGGGCAGTCTCATCTGCCCGAGAGATACTACGGTTTTCTTATAGATGGGGATAAAGAGGATTGCATCATCGACGATGATGAGCCAACTAGTTTCCAGCAAGCCATCAAGAGCAGAGACTCGTTAAAATGGCTGGATACAATGAGGACCGAAATGGAGTCCATGTACACCAAAAAAGTATAGACTTTGGACATTGCTACAGAAGGGGTAAAACCCGTAGGCTGCAAATGGATCTTCAGAAAGAAGATTGGTGTAGATGAATAGGTTAAAACTTATAAGGCTAGACTTGTTGCAAAAGGTTTTCGTCAAAGACCTGGTTTGGACTATGATGAAACCTTTTCTCCAGTGGCTACGCTCAAATCCATTTGGATCCTTCTTGCCATTGCTTCCTTCCACAATTATGAAATTTTGCAGACGGACGTAAAGACCGCTTTTCTGAATGGAAATTTGGAAGAGTGTGTTTATATGGATCAGCCAGAGAGTTTCATAGAGAGTGGGAGCAGCGGAATGGTGTGCATGTTACTTAAATCAATTTATGGATTAAAGCAGGCATCGCGGAGTTGGAACATCTGTTTTGATGAGACGGTCAATAAATTCGACTTTATCAAAAATCCAGATGAACTATGCATTTATAGTAAAATTGTAGCGAGAACTGTGGTATTCCTTGTCTTGTACGTGGATGACATTCTCCTGATAGGAAATGACATTCCTATGCTACAATGAGTCAAAGGATTCTTGTCACAAAGGTTCTCCATGAAGGACCTAGGTGATGCCTCCTAAATTTTGGGGATCCGGATCTATCATGATAGATCTAAAAGGATATTGGGACTTTCACAGTCAAGGTATATCGACACCATACTGAAAAGATTTAGTATGGAAGATTCAAAGCGCGGTAATCTATCGGCTTGTCACGGAATCACCCTCTCCAAAGAGATGTATCCCAAGACTGATTTGGAAAGGGATTGCATGACTATTATACCTTACGCTTCTGCGGTAGGCTTTATAATGTATGCGATATTGTGTACCAGACCAGATGTAGCTTACGCACTGAGCGTTGTAAGCAGATATCAGTCAAACCCAGGGGAGAAGCACTGGACAGCTGTTAAAAACATTCTCAAGTACCTGAGAAGGACTAAGGAGATATTCTTAGTGTACGGCAGTGAAGACCTCCAGATTGAGACCTTTGCTGACTCCAGCTTCCAGAGTGACAAGGATGACTCCGGGTCCATGTCGGGTTATGTATTTACCCTCAATGGAGGGGTGGTCTGTTGGAAAAGTTCCAAGAAGGATACCGTTGCTGACTCAACGATGGAAGCGGAGTATATCGCTGCATGTGACGCCGCGAAGGAAGCAGTCTGGATGAAGAAGTTCATTACAGAACTTCAGGTGGTTCCGTCTTCTGTTGATCCAATACCTCTGTATTATGACAACAACGGGGCTATAGTTTTAGCGAAGGAACCAAGGTCCCATCAGAAGTCCAGACATATCTTGAGGCGGTACCACCTGATCAGGGAGATCGTTGATTGCCGGGAAATCGAGGTGCGGAGAGTAGAGACAGAGAACAACACTGTAGATCCACTCACAAAAGCCATCCCTCAGACATGGTTCAAGAGGCTAATCGAGATGATAGGTCTACGATATGCCAATACATGGCCTTAATGCAAGTGGGAGATTGTTAGTGATATATGCCCTAGAGATCGTTATTGTAAAGTACTGGATTGTATATTACAATTTGGAAGCTTGAGATACTCACAGATATAATAACAGTCTTGTTCAAAATGGTAGTATCCTACTTGGTTTGATTCTACCTCAATATGTGTATATATTTCTTTTAGAATATCGCTAATACATATTGGTAGAGCCCTTAGGATCTTTGCTTGACTACCAGCGTTGTGATGGCAATCACACTAATGGGGGCTGGGTAGTCTATAAGCACATCCTTATACAGGTCTCTAGGCGTAGGATTATCGAGATGGGGCATCGATACTCCAGAGTAGACTAGTGTATACGCTTCTCATCCCAGCAGGGGAGATGGTCTGTTCCGCGGTCATTGGTATGTCGTACCGGAGATACTATACAGGTGCTCATTGGGTTATGAGTTACACTGGACGGACTCATTGGGAACTGCTGGTAGGTATTATACCTATCGTCGGGTAGCAGTTCCCGGGTGGCATGAGTACAGGTTAGTCCGTTGACTTGACATCACTATTCGTCTCGAGTGTATTCCCACTGAATTTAGATTACTACCCTACCACGGCTCAAAGGAGTCATGCAAATAGGTAGTAGTTGGGTGCAGTCCCGAAGCACTTGGAGGCAGTAGCGGTTAGATAGGATGCGTCTCTCCCGGTATTGGGGGTTGATATCGTGCTGTGTTAGGAAAGCCATTACACAAAGTCCCTAGCCAGGGCAAGCAAGATTTACTGGTAGGTACTCCAGTAGTTTCTTAGGGTGTATTTGGCTCTACCCCGACACGACTTATTGCGCTATTAAGGGTCTGACGGTTACCATCCCCTAGGCCCGATATGCATGTTTCTTAGATGAATAGACCGGACCGTACGGAGATTGTCACAAATAGGCTCAGTAGGAGTTCGGATGAGTTTGCTCATCGGCCTTCTTATCGACATATACCTGGGTAGCCGTTATGTGCAGCTAGTACCACTGATGGACTTATGGTTAAACCCACTGCCAGCATACTGTCGAGTCTCTAGAGTCCCATACAGAGGGTTTCCCTGCTTCGGGCGAAACGATGTAGAGGTCATATGATTTTACGGCAAGGTTCCGATCATATGCGTGCACTGGCTGCACGGATGTTGTTCGTACGGATAATACTAGTGGGCGTTGGTTTAAGCCGGATCGTAGTATTATTTTGGATTATTATTATCTCATTATATTCGTATTTTTCGGAATACGAATACGGGTATGTATATACAGTGAGGGATTTCTTGTAATTTCACAAGAGATGCTTCTAGAAAGGGACACCTCATTATTTGGATTTATCTATTTATGGAAATAGATTAATGAGGTGGGAAATTGAGATATTTGTGGCATGGTGAAGCATGGCTCATTTGCATTTGTTTATAGGTTTGGACTCACTATTCAAGCATGGTTGATATTTTCAATTGAAAAATATTGCATGCTTGAGTGAGTTGAATGAGGGAGCCATTCTTCACTTGCCTTCACTTAGTTCATTTACTCATTTTGTTTCTCTCTCCATTTTCTCTCTCCTTCTTCCTCAAGACCCTAATCCCTCACATGAGTTGTGAACCATAGGGTCAAGTGAGATTAAATACTCCATTAGATACTCTACATCTTCTAGGCTACCTAGCTTAGCGAACTAAGTACCCTACTTATCTCGGTTTAGAGGTTGGAGCTTGAAGTATAGACTCTCGGGTGGATCATCTTCAACACAAGGAGGCCGACGATCAAGCGCGATCCGGATCTTCGAGGAGCTCAAGGAGAGGAGGAGAAGAAGACCTGAAGGACAAGAATCAAGGAGGTATAATACTAACATAGTAGTTAGAACCTCCTACTAGATATAGTTATTTAAGGTTTCCGTAAAGATTCTGGAGTTAAAGTTAGTGTTGCGAAGTAAGAAAAATCGTTTTTTTGTGAATTCCGCCTCCGCGCGAACCCGCGAGTTGCACGACATCGACTTACAGAAAAGAGGTTTATAAATGCAACACTTGAACACTAGTGAGTACCTAGCACGAACCCCGAGACCCAATTCCACAACCTGGCCGCCTCTTGGCCGCAACCATCAGCCTCCCTTGTTCAATTCGGGCCCGTCTTTTGCACGGGCGACTCTTTGACTCCTCTCGACCTCTTTTAATACACTAAAACCCCTGTAATTAACCAAAGAATCTGCAGTCTTTTTCCCTACCCCTTTAATCCCTTTTAATCCCTTTTAATTCTTTTTAAGTCACCATACACCTATCTCTCACTACTTATAAATACCTAGCTCATTTTCTAGTTCTTCTCTCTAAATTATTCTGAAAATTCTTCTCAAAAGTCTTTTCAAATATCGTAGTAAAAGTCTTCTCAAATATCGTATTAAAAATCATCCCAAACTAATACGTCGAAGCTCTCTCAAGTTCAAGTCTCTCAAGTCTTCGTGAAGCCCCTTCTTCCTCTCATTACTCTACAAGTCATTGAAAGAAAGCCGGAAAATCAAGCTTCCCGTACCGTTGCGTTCAAGGTTTCGGTTCTTCAAACCGATGCCTCTACACGTCATTTCTCGCACGTATGCATACGAGCGGAATCTGTAAGTCCTCTCGTTCTCTTTTTATAATATTTATCCCTCCTCTTGTTGAATCTCCTCGTTTGAAATATCACAACTTTTTTTCACTTGTGCGATGCTAAGGTCCTCGATTCATTCAAATTCAAACTTTAATATACAGGCACATATATTTCATGTTTTTTGGAAAGACTATATTCATTTTGTTTTCCTATATCTAATCACCAAATCTAAATTTCTTTGTATAACAAATTATGCCATTGACATGTTCTCTTTTCATGTTAGATAACTTATCATTTTAACAATACTAGTTAATATCAAAATATTGTAGCAAGTAAATACCATGTTTTATTCTTGTTAAAAATATTAGAGACATGTTAATGTCATCATGCACAGTGTAATGATTTACCCCACTCTCACACACTTTGGAATTCATAGCACAATATCATATTTGTCGCTTTTTTCGAAAGAATAGTATTTCGCTAAAATACCCTCACGATCGAAATACGATTAATTAACGATAATTCAAATCCTTTGTAATTACGTCTTTACAACTCTTGTTAGGAGACCCGTTTATGGATGGTACGGGTTATCGCACGTTCTTTTGATAGTAGAGCGAGATGCAGAACTTCTCACGGAGAATTCGGTCTCGAAAGGAATAAAATACGATTTAAAGAAATACGATTTTTAAAACAAATTAAATCATTGGAAAATAATAAATCCGTATTTTTTTGAAAAATTTTGAAAACTATATTTTTAAATGAAAGATTAAAATTACACCAAAATACCATCAAATTTCTAAAAGTGGAACTTTTCATAAAAATATTATAAACTTTTAAAACTAAGTTTAATCACTAAAATACCATAAAATATAAAATACATTTTTATTCAAAAATCTTGACATTCTAATCAACTTATTTTTATTAAAAACATATTCGAGGATCTAGGACAAATTAAAAACCCTCGAGAATTTTTAAATGTTATTTTTATATAAACGCCCTAGAAATCAAAAGACTAGTTTATGTTACGTATTTAAATCGCATATTGGTTTGAGTGACATCTTCTCTTGTTAGTTGCGTCGGGGTTGCTGGAGATACTGATACACCACTTGCCTCTCCTTAAATATAGATTATAAGCTTAGAGTGGAAATTATTAAATGATAATCATCTTTGAAAAAGACACAACTCCTGTTATCCATGTGCAGCGGTTATCGATATTTTTCAAACTCAAGAAATTCACAAAATTAAATCTAGTAATAAGATATACCTAGAACCTGAATACAAATTCGAACTCAATTTGAACTCGAACTCGAACCTAATCTTGAACTTGCACACTTGAACTTGTACTTGAATATTCAAACATGACTTGACATGACTGAACCTTGAATATAACATGAACTGAACTTGACATGAATATACAGATCCAATATGAATACCTGAACCCAATATTTATACTCTTGAACTGACTTAACTCGAACCATGAATACAACATGATATGAATACATGAACACTTGACATGAACACTTGATCTTGACATGAACTCAGTCTTGCAACTTGATGTATTCATGGATAAGAGCAAGACCGGTAATTTTAACTGTAATCTAGAAAACATGGGATGTTGGGGTAGTTTGAGTATGAATTCAACAAAATCTTAGGAGTCCCATCACGTCGCTGTGGTACCGGGCTGAAACGGTACAATAACGCGCTGTGGTGCTGATTGTTATGTTTCTGCTGTGCGTTCTTTAAGTTCTATTTACCGCAATCAAGTCAGTTTCGTTTGGTAGATAGCCGGTTGAGTACGGGTCGATCCACAGATAGATGGGAGTCTTTTTCCTAGTGTTTCAACAAGGTAAGTCCAAATTTTCCGGGTTTGTTCCAAGCTAACTATGTGTTTAAATATGTATGTTAATGAAATCTTGTTAGGGTTAGGATTAGGATAGTTTGAGTTAGGAGTTCGCTCACTTCTTTCGTTTGCCACTCTTGATATCGATGTTACGGTAATCGGCAATAACGGGGATTAGCACAACTAGGAAGGAAACTTGCGAGTATAAGTTGGGCTTTTCAACGCTTGGTTCCTTCCTTTTGGTCTTTGTCCGTCCATTCTTGGCTCTTATCCATAACCTCCAGTCAATTCAACCACAACCAGTCTCGCTATGGTGTCACCACTATCATAGAGGATAGGGTGCCGTAGAGAGCGGATTGTGGTTGCCTTGACGGGAGTTCAACTCAATTTGTTGGGCAAAGGAAAAAGTGAGGGAGATTTTTTTCTCTCAAACTTTCCTTATCCTACCCTAACAGGTGAGAAAACTACTCACTCATTATTTAAAAAAAAGAAAATAAGAACAAGTAGAGAAGATAGAAAGAAATGAGCTAGAAGGTGACAACTAGCTACTTGGGACCTCACCTAAGCAAGGTTCACACATGAGCATCATGGTTACAAGGTTAAAAGAAAAGAGAAGAAGAAAAAGAACAAATAAAACCAACAACTACTTAACAAAGAAAAGAACAAGCAATTTATAAAAACTAGTTAACAATTTAACAAGACGTGCATATAAAAAAAAAACTCTACTTCATTTATCATCCACTCAAAAGCTCTCACTACAATTTTAATGGAGGAAAGATGAAGAAGAAGAAGAAGAAGTTTACACTAAATTCTAACTAAAAACTAGTGAAAATATACATCCTTAGTATGACTCTGATCTGAAGTATTTATAGGCAGTGAAGTGAAGCCCTAGGGTCTTTTTCTGAGCCCTTATAAAATGACAAAAACACCCTGAAAAGTTGGCGCGAGAGGTAACGTCATGGCCGCGGATCCACCGCCTATAAGGGATGTAGACCACGGAACCGTGGCTATTCGGGGGAATTGAAGCTCTATTTTTCTTAGGCTGTCTTGTGTTGCTTTATTATTCTGTTTAGTACACTTGTATTTGCAGAATCAGTCCAAATTACTCCCAGATTTACAACAGTCCCAAAGATGAAAATGAGTGGACTTTTGCCTTGATTTTTCTCAAGCTTCGTATTGCCTTCTTGATTCTTGTGTTGCCTCTCTCTTGCTCTGTGCTTGTTTGAGACATGAATGACCCTCGCTTGATCTTGTCTCTTGAACTGGTAAGCGGCACATGACGGATGGTGAGCGGAACCCGTATTTTTATCCATTGTTGAAAGTTGTCCTAAATTTGTCGTGGTTGTTCGTGATTTATATTGTTTTGGACTGATAACCTGTAATCTGCAATTATGTAGGAAACACGGATCAAAAGTACCAACCTATATGCAATATGATCAAGAATAGGTGGTATAAAAGTGCAAAATTCTGATATGAACAAGTACCCCCTAACTTATCTTTTGCTCATCCCAAGCAAAGCCATTTTATTTTCAAAAAAGTCCTAAGCTCACTTTCGTAGGCATCACGGTTGCACTTAGCGTGTGCAACAAGCCGTTAAACCCCTAGCTTGCCCTAGAGGAGGAGTTTTGTCTCCTGAGGGTTTTCAGCAGATACTACCCACAAAATCCTGTCAAGTTAGTTTCACGAAATCACAGTCGATTCTAATCCTAGGATTTGGTATCCAAGCTAGAAATTCTATTATCCTAAGTTAAAAATATCAAACACTTATTTTTCATACCTCACTTCTTGCTTAACTTAAGATCTTATGTGTTTTTACGTGCGTGTGCAAATAGCGTCGTTCTGTTTTCAAAACATCGATTAGAGGCGTTTATGTCAAAAAGTATGGACCAGATAACACTTCAAAAGGATCAGGCGAGTTTGTATAAAGTTATGCTTTAAAACAGAAAACTTGGTCTTGTTCTTCACTCTATCTTTCACTTGTTTTCGTTCAAACACACCTTCGTGAACGTGTAGTATTCTTTATCATCGGATAAAACCTTCATATCTCCGTTAAAAAATATTTTTATAAAAACTCTTCATTAGCCAAGATTTTTCTCACACAAAGAACCGTTAGAAATTTTAACTTGGAGAGAACACTTGCTTAACTTTATTTTAAATTAGACTTTATAGATTTCTTAGCGAGCTTTGGGCCAATACATCCAAACCAGTTGGTTTTAAGGTATTAGGTGTAAAAACACCCCTGCGGACTTAATTGCTCAAGTTACCTAGGCCCTAAAACAAAAGACTCATTTTAGCATAACAATCATGACAATTTAATGCGAACGGAGATATAGCCAACTGTTTAATTTTTTTAAGATAAAATACGTGTTTGTATGGATAAGGTGTGCAATCACTCCAATCAAATTTCAGATGGGTTATTTTTCAGACTTGGTTTCTATTAAAATATCAATACTATCTTTTCATATCCACTTTACTTTATAAACTATTCTTGATATTACTTATCTGAAAAAACGGTTTTATCCTGAAAGAGTTTATCAATTTTTAAAAGTTTTACAGACATATCAGATTTGTCATCTAATTTTTCAAAACTCACGACATATATAGTGTGATCCAGAGACGTATAATAGCTACTGTTAAGATTAAAGTAGGGTTATCTTTCAGGTTTTCAATTTTTAAAAATAGAATTTAGTTATTCCTATCTTATCAAACTATACCGTCGGCGTTTTTAATCTAATCTTTCCCACTAGCTAACTTGATGATAAAAGTTTTTATGTTTTGGAAATTTTTCGATTTTTAGCACACCCCCAATCTTAATTCAGACAGCGTCCTCGCTTTCATGCTACACAAATCAAAGTTGTGGAGGTAACAAAAAAACATTTCAGAATTTTTCTTTTTTCTTAAAAGGGAATTTCACCAGACAAGAAATTTCGCACAGCAGAAAACAAATATTCACAAGAACAGGATAACTATTCATAAAAAGATCTGTATATACATACCCCCAAACTTATTTGAAACAGTGTTTCCACTATTTAATACTGGATAACCGAAATTTGGTGGTAAACGGAGGAACATTATTCGTTATAAACCGGCTCCTGCAGCAATAGGAGCTCCTCCGATGGTTTTGCGGTAAGGAACGGTTTTACTCTGTGTCCGTTCCTCTTGAATAGTGAACCGTCATTCGGATTCTCCAAATCCATCGCACCGTGCGGGTATACATACCGCACAAGAAAATGTCCCGTCCAGTGAAATTGAAGCTTACCGGGATGGAAATGGAGTCTGGTGTCATAAAGAAGTACCTGTTGTCCAGGCGTGAAAGTTTTGCACATAAGGTATTTATGATGAAACACCTTCGTTCAATTCTTTAAAATAACCATGTTTTCATAAGTTTCATCCCGAAGCTCGTGCAATTCGTTGATCTGCAGCTTCCGATAGCTGCCCGCATCGTCAAGGTTGAAGTTCAGCTCTTTGATCGCCCTAAATGCGCGATGCTTGATTTCAACAGGGAGGTGGCAAGCCTTTCCGTACACAAGCCAATAGGGAGACATGCCAAGATCAGTCTTGTACGCAGTTTGGAATTCCAAAAGGGCATTGATTAATTTCAAAGACCAATCTTTACAGTTCTTAGAAACCGTTTTCTCCAATATTTGCTTGATTTAACGATTTGAAATATCGGCTTGCCCGCTTGTTTGGGGATGATAGGGCATGGATAGCTTGTGATTAATTGCGTATTTCCGCATCAAGGCCTCAAAAGACCTATTGCAGAAATGTGTCCCATTGTCGCTAATGATAGCACAAGGGTGTCCGAACCGGGAAAAGATGTTTTCTTTCAGGAATCTAACGACAACCTTGTTCTCGTTCGTTCAGCTCGGAACTGCCTCGACCTATTTGGAGACATAATCAACTGCTAAAAGAATGTACAGTTTCCCAAAAGAGTTGGGAAACGGGTCCATGAAGTCTATCCCCCAAACTTCAAACATCTCAACAACCAGAATTGGTTGGAGCGGCATCTCGTCTCTCCTGGAAACCCGGCCCAAATGTTGGCATTGGGAGCAAGTTTTGCAGTAATCATATGCATCTTTGAAAAGTTTTGGCTAGCAGAAACTGTTAGTTATATGTATGCCCTAGAGGCCATTATTGTACATGCGTTGTATATTGTAGTGGATGCTGGGACATATATAGGGAGGACTTTCTTGCTCGTCATGATAGTATGCTATCTGGTTGTACTTTATCTTAACATGTACTCTGATTGTCTCTATGTCAAATGTTGATAAAGCCCTTACGATATGTACTCGACTACTGGGACTATGATGAGATCATACTAGTGGGGACACGGTAGTCGACGAGTACATCCTATAACTGTTCCTAGTCGAGGGTGTATCGAGACAGGACATCGATACACCAGAGTAGACTAGCGTATACGCATCTTGACCCATATGATGGGCGATGGATGATCCCATATCCATCGGTGTTTGACATCAAGGATGGTGTACGGGTGCTCAGTGGAGACTGGGTACACTGGAAAGACTCACCGAGAACTCCCAGATGGTATTATACCACACGTCAGATAGCAATTCTCTGGTGACACTGGTACAGGTTAGTCTGTAGACCCGAGATCGTCATAGAGTCTTCTGTGATTCCCACTATCCTTTGATTTACATCATACCACATCCAAGAGGGCGTGCAAAAAGGTGGCTTTTGGGTACAGTCCCGAATCACATGGAGACAATGAGCGATAGGAGGGGATTCGTCTCTCCCGGTATAGGGAGTTGATGTTGCGCTGTGTTCGATTGGCTATAATTGGAAATCCCTGGCCAGGGTTGCTGAGATTTACTTGTAAGTGTTATCAGTAGTTTCTCGAACTGTTATGGACCTCATATCGACACGACTTATCAAGCTACTGGGGTCTGACGTTTACCACCCCTAGGCGAGATATGCGACATATCAGACGAAGAGACCGGACTGTACGGGAGTGTTACTGATTGGATTCGCAGGAGAATGTATAGGCTTGCTTGTTGATCTTCTGATCGCTCAATACCTGGGTGGCTATTACATTTAGCTGACCGCTTGCAGCTTGTGGGTATTTGATATGATCATCACCTACTGCCGGCGAATTGACGATTATTTAGAGTCCTACACAGAGGTTTCTTGACTCAGGCAAAATGGAGTAGGGGCACATATGTGATATGTGCAGGACCGAGGATAATACGATATGAGATACTGTTCTGTTGAAAAAACTGCACATTTGTATTACATTTTTCCTACCATATTCATATTATAAAAGGACTTTATTATAATATATTATACATATGAGGGTTTATGTGTAAAAACACCATTTTCCATGTGTTAATATATTTTAATTATCATTTGGTAGGAAAATATATGCAAATAAATCTATTGACCAAATCCTAGTAGAACTAAGCCTACTAAATATTATTTGAGATTATTGTGCAGAATTTTCCAAGTTGTTATGCAGAATTTATCAAGCAAATCAAGTTGTTGAAGAAAACTTGCCAAATTAAGAAGCAAAACTTGGAGACCAAGTCTGGAAGCAACCGAGAGAAGATTTCTGAATTATGAAGGTGCCTAGGATTGCCACATGTCACAATCACAAAGCCTAAGAAAACTCATCAAGAGATCTCCACCTTTGGCTGCGGAACCGCGGCCAAACCCCCCTGTTGGCCGCGGATCCGCGGCAATCTAGAGAGATCTTTTGCTACAATTTCGGGAGATCAATCACTGCTGGATTTTACCAAGTTTCCAACCTAAAGATTCTGGCTTTGCACTATAAAAAGGCACCGAGAGCCTCTTGGAAAAGTTATCAAGCCGAAGAGATCACGAAGTCCAAGACGGCTCACGCATCCAGGCTGATCATCAACTGTTCATCTACCTCCTTCGGAAGAGTTCGAGAAGCAAACCAAGTTTTTGTAATCATTTTCTAAGGAATAAAGTGTAGATTGTTCAAGTTGATTAATAAAGGTAGTTGTTTTATTTAATTCTTTTGCATTTTACATTATGTTTTCCCTCTCTGTCTTTTCATCTTCTTTTCCCAACATGCGCGAGTAATTCTCCGCTTGTTAGGGTTCGTAGGATTAGGGTAGGCTAATGGATGATGAACATCTCTAAACCCTTTTTAAGTCCTATAAAGTTTATGAACTTTATCAAAAGAATCATTAACATCCTAATCGGGCGCGCTAACAATTCTTTGCTAGTTCCGACCGCGATTAGCGATTAGATTAATGATTGTTTTGGTAAAGGCTAGATATGAACGGAGTTCCGTGTCGAGATAAGGGTTAAGAGTGGGATTCCTTTTCCCTCCAGAAACCCTAATCTACACGCATCACCGTCGTTCTAGTTTTAAATCTATTAATGGATAAAAAGGGTAACTTTTAATTAATCGTCCATAACTACTAAATCCTAACGAACCCTACAAGCCCCCTTATTATATTAACTACATCCTTAAAATAATCTAGATCTATATTTTTGCATTCTTGCTTAACGTAGATCTAGAAACCATTCAACAAATTTTTTCTTCCTCCTCTCTTTTTCAACACATCTAAAGTAAGAGTAAAAGGTTCAACGTTTCCCTGAGGACGACCCGTACTCATCTCGGTCTAGCTACGCGCGACACCGTTCTGATTGCGGTTAACTACAAACACACTCTTTCGTGTCAATCAAATGGCGCCGTTGCCGGGGAATACGTGCGTAATTTTTTATTTTTACTATTTGTGTTGAATTCTTAGACGAGTCATATCATTATTAAAACAAAACTGCAAATTGCATATTTAACGATTTGTGCGTGAATTTTTGCAAGGAGATCTGGAGTGACAGAATTAAGGAGAACAGAAAACAGAGACATTTTTAGAGATCCAGAGGAGCACAGAAGGCTATACAAAAAATTTCATCAACTGTTCCTTCTGCCACGCGGCGGAACCGCGGCAAAAGCACCCCTTCTGCGGCGGAATCGCGGCAAGTTGGAGGAATTAGGGAATCAATCTTCTCTGGTATCTTTCTCAACTCCTTCTCTCTCTCCTCAAATCCAATAAAATCTATTTTCTACAGGATTCTTTGCAAAATTGCGCCGCTAAAAAAATCTTTTTGCAAAAGTTTTGTGATTGGTTTTGTTTTGCATATTTAATACGGATTTTAAGGGGCAAAGACCAAATCAAGATTAGGTGGGGATTTCATCACCCTTCCTAAGCCCCACAAATCACAAACCGAGCATATAGATCAACCCTTCATTAATTTAAAAAATATCTAGACCAGACTCTAAGGACTGTCGCGCTCAATAAGGACAGAGGAAGGTCGTGGGTAATCTATCGTTTATCCGCATTACTTTTGTAGTGCCTAGGCAAGTGTGACAAAGGCTAGTGGTTTTTAATTAGGCCCACGATGTGGTTCCTTCCCACTTACCTGGCACTTACCTGGATACAAGGATAGTACGGAGGCGGTAGAGGATTTATCCTGCGGCTTGTCCTTTGGAAGTCTAGGAGCGGTCTAGAGACTGGACCTAGGTGACCTTAGTTCTAGGGTTGCTTATGCATCTTAGGGTGATTTGTCTTGAGTCCCACATTTTTTCAAAACAAGCCAATTTTAAATCACGTACACGCTGCCACTTGCACTAAACCCGCTTAGTGCATGTTCGGCTGGACACGGGATCCTAGTGCCCGTCTTGTCCGCGTTCCTGCTATCGACACCGAAGTCGGTACTTCTTCGTCTTCTTTTCCCCCACCACATACCACATCAACCGAGATGGACGGCACTTCATCAGATTATAACACCACGCTGCCACCGCCCGCAGGTGAGCAGAATCCACCGCGCATCTCTCTCCAAGAGAGATGCTATCCTATCCGTGGTCCTGTTCCCACTTGTCTATCTCTTCCACCACCTAACGGGGATAATTTCGAAATTAAACCCCACTACATCAATCTGCTGCCCAAATTTCACGGGCTTGAATCGGAAGACGCATACGTTTTCATTACCAAATTCGAAAACGTATGCGCAATGATGGGTACTTCACAATTGACTTTAGATGCTATGCGCTTACGTCTTCTCCCATTCATACTGTGCGACTTGGCAGAAAAATGGCTTTATAATACTGCCGCACACTCTATCACTAATTGGGATGAATTTGTCATAGCATTTCTTAAGAAGTTTTACCCAAACCATAAGACTGCCCATATTAGGAGCGAGATCAACCAGTTCACCCAGCTTCCCAATGAACCATTTTGGAAGTGCTTTGAACGTTTCAAAGATCTGCTTGTCCAATGCCCCCATCACGGAATACAAAGATAGGATTTATGTCGGATTATATATGAGAGCATTAATCCAGCGACAAAGCAGATGCTTGAAACAATGTGTCAATGCAATTTCATGTCTAAAGATGACGGTGAAGCGTGGAAATATCTGGAAGACCTTGCTGAAAGCACTTTGCAGTTGGAAAGCGTAAGACCACCTTCAACTAAGGGAGGTATTCACCAGCTCGATGTTTCTATCGCAGTAAAAGCCGAAATGGCAGCGATACAGAAGAAACTCGACGCTATTGAGAACAAATTCTCATCATTCTCCCTAAATCAGGTTACGCTTCCTAAGACCGTCTGTGGTTGCTGTTCGGATCCTTCACACTTAACGGAAGAATGTCCTATGAATGCATCGTTTCAAGCTAATGCTGCTTTTCAGCAGCGACCTAGAAACGATCCTTATTCCTCCACGTAAAATCAAGGATGGAGGAATCATCCTAACTTTGCTTGGAACCAAAACCAACAAAGCAATTATCAAAGACCTCCTCCACAGCAACCACAACCACAGAATCAGCCCCCCTTTCAGTCACAGAATTTCCAAAATCCGGCCAACATTTCTGCACCACAAGTGGCCGGTACTGACAACTCACTTGCACAAACTTTGGATATGTTCATGAAACAATCCATGCAATTTTCGGCTGAGATGAGGTCTTCTATTGATACCTTAACGAAAAACCCCGCCTCCCATGGTGAGAGTATTAAATCAATAGAAAACCAAATCGCACAGTTAAACGCCGCAATGAGTGCGAGAGAGAAAGGGAAACTCCCATCTCAACCCATACCTAATCCTGGCCACTCACAAAGTTATAATGTGAGTGCTGTTACCACGTTGAGATCGGGAAAAGTGCTGAATAACCAAGTGGGTGAGCAGTGTGATGATAGTGACACCAATGATACCCCTTCTTCTTCTTCTTCCCCTAATTCGTCTAGTCTTCCACCTTCACCCGAGCCTATTCTCCGTTTTCCCCGAGGCTCGAACCCTTCGCCCATTTCCTCGAATCTACCTAAAACGATCCCCACTCCAATTTTGGGATCCAATCCGTCCCCACAATCCTCTCCAATGTTGGACCAAACCCTTATTGATAAAGCACCTTATCCAAACAGGTTAAGGGGCAACAGACCAAGTCCACAAATGGAGAAGATTGTGGAAATTTTTAAGCAAGTTAACATAAACATTCCTCTCCTAGATGCTATTCAACAAGTTCCGTCATATGCGAAAATCCTAAAGAACTTGTGCACTAGGAAGAGAAAAGTTCAAGTACCTAAAAAAGTTTTCCTTGCGAGTAATATGAGCACTGCTTTTACACAACAACTACCCAAGAAACGAAAGGACCCCGGAAGTCCTACAATTTCTATTTCCATTGGGGGTAAAACTATCAATCGTGCTCTACTCGATCTAAGTGCTAGTGTTAACTTACTTCCGTATTCTGTTTATGAGCAATTAGGGATCGGAGAGTTAAAACCTGCGCATTGCACTCTTCAGATGGCCGATCGATCTATCACCCAACCTAGGGGTGAGCTAGAGGATGTGTTAATCAAAGTCGGGGAATTCATATTCCATTTGGACTTTATCGTTATAGATACACAACCTGTGGCAAACCCACGAAATCAAATCCCGGTGATACTCGGTCGACCCTTTTTGGCCACTTCCAACGCAGTAATCAATTGTAGAAACGGCTCTATGACCCTATCCTTTAGAAAGAAGTCAATTGAGCTTAACATTTACAAGTTGGGAAGTGAACCCTCTGAACCCTATGCTCATGTGTGTTCTGTCGAATTAATGGATGTCGACAGCAGCGAATTTGATCAACCTCATAATACTGACTCTATTCATATGTTGTTGTTTGACCAAACCATGTACTCTTCCACCAAGTTGTCCGGGTCAACATCTAACGCTGATGAGGAACTTTTTATAGAGTCTGACGATCACCCCATTTTTTCTGATGACATTATTCTTCGGGGTATCGATGAAAGCTGTGAGGAAATTTTCGCTGATGAACTCGCATTTTTAAAAGATACGGATGTTGAGATAAATCAACTCCAAGATGAAGAAATTGGACCTCCACCCCTTCTTCTGGACTATAAAGAGAATGCGAGTAATCCATCACAATCACTGTGTTGTCTCTCCAAAACGAGACGTAAACACATTCTATCCCACCACTTACCTTTTCCCCACTTCTTCTTGGCTCTTTTCAACTTGTTCTTTCACCAACTGGAGCATTACATTGATAAAATCTTCGAATGGTTGGTGTTGACCTTCGGTCTTTTCAAAGCGTGGCATTAACCACTAATCTTGACCCCCTCTTATGATTTTCAAAGATTAATATTGTTTAACTCAAGTTTGGGGGGAGGTATAATCTGGCTCTTGAAAGAAATTTTTTTTACTCAAAATGGTGAGCCAAAGAATAAGTTTGGGGGAGGATTTTCACTTTCATGTATTCTTGCCCCATTAATAATTTCCTTCCAAGTCTACAGGTTTTTGAGTTTAACGGATGACATCAGTGAGGACACTGCTGTAAACAGGTTTGGGGGAGGTTTGTGCTTATTTACACATCAATTTGCATCATATTTTGTATAAGCACAACATTTTCAACAATTTTATAAAAAAAATTCTTTTATAACGAAATAGTAGAAAGTGAAAAATTACATCCAAAAGATAGGAATAGTTTAAGAAAACCAAGAAAATTAGAAGTTTTCTTAAACGAACTGGTAATAAGTAGTTATGAGCTGTTGTCCCAAGGGTTAGTAAGATGAAGGAAGTCACTAATCTGAGGATAAAAATAAGTCTGAAAATAGTTTCTATTCTGGAAGCCAAACATTTGAATGTTGATACCCTACTATATGCACTTACACACGTCTTGAAACTCGGGATAGTAGAAGATACCTTGAAATGCTCGTCTAAAAGCCAAAGTATGAAAAAAAAATGAAGAAAATATAAAAATGGTGAAAAGAAAAAGAAAAAAAATGAACACTGGTTTTGTTATCGCCAAGGCAGCAATAAAAAAAATATAGCGATGGTGCCTCTTCACCTAGTGCCCTAAGGCCAACTGGTCTGGGAGTCACTGCTAAGCCTTAGGTGGTGCAAGACGAGGAAAATATTATCACCTAATCAGCAAGCACATGAGTAATCGGTCAGTTAGTACCTCAAGAAGTATTAACGGTCGCATAAAAATGTGTGAGCAAATCTAAATATTCATCAAATTAAAAAGTACTAAGGTAGATGGACAAGAGTATGATAACTTGAATTGAATTCTCCGAGTGTAGGGATGTTCTTTACACACACGTGGGGGTTATATGATCAATGTTTGGATGAAACATAGGAATGAAGAATAAAGACGATGTTTTATTGAGGGATGATGTGATTTCTAACATTTTTTCATGACTATTAAGATAGGGCTCATGACAACTGAAAAGCTAGTGTAGTTGGAGACTCTAAATTTTCAAAGTATTTCTTTTATGGTTCTTATATTTATATGTAAATTTCACCATCTTTCTTTTGTTATAGGATTTTGTGGGTGTAATCCGCTGAAAACCCTCAGGAGACAACACTCCTCCTACTAGGGACACCTAGAGGTTTAACGGCTTGTTGCACGTGCTCAGTGCAATCGTGTTTGTCTACGAAAGTGTGCTTAGTTTTCTCCTTTCTTTTTCTCCTCTTGAATAAACTAGTTTGCTCGGAACTATCAAAGATAAGTTTGGGGGTATTTGTTCAGTTGATAAAACTGCACATTTGTATTACATTTTTCCTACCATTTTCATATTAAAAATGGACTTTATTATAATATATTATACATATGAGGGTTTATGTGTAAAAACACCATTTTCCATGTGTTAATATATTTTAATTATCATTTGGTAGGAAAATGTATGCAAATAAATCTATTGACCAAATCCTAGTAGAACTAAGCCTACTAAATATTATTTGAGATTATTGTGCAGAATTTTCCAAGTTGTTATGCAGAATTTATCAAACAAATCAAGTTGTTGAAGAAAACTTGCCAAATTAAGAAGCAAAACTTGGAGACCAAGTCTGGAAGCAACCGAGAGAAGATTTCTGAATTATGAAGGTGCCTAGGATTGCCACATGTCACAATCACAAAGCCCAAGAAAACTCATCAAGAGATCTGCACCTTTGGCCGCGGAACCGCGGCCAAACCCCCTGTTGGCCGCGGATCCGCGGCAATCTAGAGAGATCTTTTGCTATAATTTTGGGAGATCAATCACTGCTGAATTTTACCAAGTTTCCAACCTAAAGATTCTGGCTTCGCACTATAAAAAGGCACCGAGAGCCTCTTGGAAAAGTTATCAAGCCGAAGAGATCACGAAGTCCAAGACGGCTTATGCATCCAGGCTGATCATCAACTGTTCATCTACCTCCTTCGGAAGAGTTCGAGAAGCAAACCAAGTTTTTGTAATCATTTTCTAAGGAATAAAGTGTAGATTGTTCAAGTTGATTAATAAAGGTAGTTGTTTTATTTAATTCTTTTGCATTTTACATTATGTTTTCCCTCTCTGTCTTTTCATCTTCTTTTCCCAACATGCGCGAGTAATTCTCCGCTTGTTAGGGTTCGTAGGATTATGGTAGGCTAATGGATGATGAACATCTCTAAACCCTTTTTAAGTCCTATAAAGTTTATGAACTTTATCAAAAGAATCATTAACATCCTAATCGGGCACGCTAACAATTCTTTGCTAGTTCCGACCGCGATTAGCGATTAGATTAATGATTGTTTTGGTAAAGGCTAGATATGAACGGAGTTCCGTGTCGAGATAAGGGTAAGAATGGGATTCCTTTTCCCTCCAGAAACCCTAATCTACACGCATCACCGTCGTTCTAGTTTTAAATCTATTAATGGATAAAAAGGGTAACTTTTAATTAATCGTCCATAACTACTAAATCCTAACGAACTCTACAAGCCCCCTTATTATATTAACTACATCCTTAAAATAATCTAGATCTATATTTTTGCATTCTTGCTTAACGTAGATCTAGAAACCATTCAACAAATTTTTTCTTCCTCCTCTCTTTTTCAACACATCTAAAGTAAGAGTAAAAGGTTCAACGTTTTCCTGAGGACGACCCGTAATCATCTCGGTCTAGCTACGCGCGACACCGTTCTGATTGCGGTTAACTACAAACACACTCTTTTGTGTCAATCAGATACCGTATTATATTCTCACGATATTTTGATATGAGCCGGGTCATCGGATCAAGTGTTGATTCGATGAATCGGTACATGATATATTAGTCGGTTATATTCGATATAGCCGGATTGTCGGATCAAGTATTGATTCGATAATTTAATGTATAATTATATATGTGATATATTACATTACATTATCTAATATTGGCTCGCTTTATTATTTCATTTTCTCACCGGATAATACATTGATATATATGCGATATATGTTAATTGTATTATTTTCTTTTGTTACAAAATATATTATATATGTGATATATAATATTGTAACATATTATAATTACTAATGCAACATGATTAGTGAAGATTAAACATGGTTAGGGTATAATTTGGGTTAGTTCTTTCATGAACCTTTTAGAAGGTTTCCTTTTGTTTCTTGCAAAGATATTATGATGGATATTTTGTGAGATATTTTCCTTACCCAAACCACACCCTTAACCCTAGTTAACTCTCTACATGGGTTAGCCTTGTCATCTTTGACCATGGTTGCATTTGTAATCATATAATCTTTTTCATTATTCATCACAAAAGCATTGATTCTTCTTCTTCTTCCTTGAGCCTTGAAAAAGCTTTCTAGGTTTTCTTTATGTGATAATTTAGTGTGAGAATTTGATAACAAAAGAGAGCATAAATTCTACTTCATCATCCTAATCTATCCTAGCCATTTAGATTAGGGTGTTCACTTCATTAGTGAGTGAGAGCTTGTGTTAAAGAAACTTCAAGGTAGATCATTTTTGTTATCGAAGATCGGAAGCAAGCTTGCATCTTTCTCTTCGTGGAGCCTCTCTAGAGTCCGGGCATTCGATGATCGCAGTGAAGGGACCTCAACACGGAGCTTTAGAAGTGAAGGACCGGACTACAAAGGTTGTAATCTCAAACTCTTAGATGTTAAAGTGTTTAACATGCTTTGTTTCGCCTAATCTCTAGTTTAAATATCTTGGTTAGGGTTGTTCGGCACGTCTAAATTTTAAATCAGGCATGGTCGATGCCTTATAGACCCTTGTGAGAGTGCCTAGTAACCCAACAGTGGTATCAGAGCCAAGCTAGAGCTTTCGGCGAAGTCCAGACGAAGTTTAAAGTCCGATCGAACTCCGAATACCCGTAAAACCCTAGTTTCTGGAAAAAAATTTCAAAAGTTGACATTTTTCATATTAAAAATACTCAAAAAAATCAGCAGGGAAATACAAGGATTACTGTGAAAAACATGCCACCAATACCATTAAAGCGCCGTGGAACCGCGGCCGTACCATGGCTTGCGCGGCGGTTCCGTGGCCAAACTGTAGCATTAGGGTTTGTTTTTGGCACAGTAATATCCTTATGTATTTCCTGATTGTTCTGGGAATTTTTAATTCTACTCAAGTGTTGAGTTTTCTGGGATGTATTGGGGACTCGTTGATTCGATCGGATAATTTAACTTCGTTTAAGTTTTTCCGGGTAATTTTAGAACGTGTTAAAAAGTTCGAACGGATATCAATATCTCACTTTTTCCCCTGCCGGAAAATTTCCAAGTGTTGGATTTTTCCGTAGTTTAAGAACGTTCTAAGTCGTGCAAGTAACGCGGTGGACTCTCTAGAAGAACACAAATCTTAACTCGATTATGTGACCGTCTGAACCGCCTCTAAACCTTAGGGTTTGTGGCAGTACGGCGTTGCCACATGTGAGGCGTTTGCTTGACCCTTCTACGGCTGGACCATTGGTACTGTGGCATGTGATGGATGTTTTTAAACTAATTTCAAGTGTTGAGAACTTTTTAGGAAATCTTGGGTGTTTGTTTATTCGATCGGAAAGTTTAACATTGTCTGTTTATCTGGAATGTGATACAATATTTGGAATCCACATATAGTTATGAGATAACTAATTTGAATGTTATAAATCTAGCAGTTTAGTCTCAGATGATCGGTTGCCACGGGATTTTGATATGATCAAAAGTCCGTCGCAATCACGTAGCGTACGCGGATACTCGCCGGGTAAACTTAATAGATAGCTACGCCCCATAACCCCGACCAAGTGACTGTAGGAGAACCCCGTCGCCAAAAGCATCCGTTCGGGTGCTCGCGTTAGCGGTGTTCCGCCTTAGTGCACTTCGTCGACGGCATCCAAGGGTGAGTCCGTCTACTAAAGTTTGCGACGAGCATTCGATCAGGATGTCGAGAATCTTGTTGAATTGCCCGACTTGATATTGAAAAGAGTCTTCGATAATGAGACTAAAATGCGGGGTTTATAATTGTTAGGCATGCGATGTCTAAGGAATTCATTTGGTTAAGCATGCGATGTCTAAGGAGGTTGCGGATTCCAACTGTTGTAGTTTTACACTTTCTTTTCTGTGACCGTAAGCGTAGTATGTGGTGTATCGCCGGCTTCGTTGCTATACATCAATGACAATCGGGATACGCATACTTACTTACGTTGATGATATGAGATATTATGTGTTGCTGTGATATGTTATATTGGATCGTCACGTTTTGAATAGCCGGGGGTTTTATGTGAGATGAGGGTTTTTCTTTTTCATTCATGTAAAATTCATTGTATGTAATATTCTTTTATTGGGGCACTTCCGGGATGAGCATGATGTCACCATTGTATATTATTTACTTTTCCGCATTAGGTAGACCCAAGGCGGGGAGCACAAGTAACCGGGTTCTAGGGTCCAGTGGGAGACCATCTCGAGGAGTCGAGACCGGGTCTCCTAACCCTAGAATTGGCAGTGTTGCTTGCCGCTCTCGTAGGGGTCTAGGGATGTGGGTTTGGCTATTCATCGCGACCGTGGAATCCGCGTTTTATACAGGCTCACATAAAACACGGAAATTCTAGTATATCCAATATTTTATATATGTTTCTTCTGCTGCAATGTTCTGTGAAGAGATCATAATACTGCCTGAGACGAATGTTTATATTATATATATGAGATATATGTTATATTGCAGATTTCGTTTCAAATGTGATGCTTGTGAAGCATAATAAAATGGGACTTCATTAATGAGATTAATGAAACCTAAAGATATTGTAGAAACTTGTTTTAAAAAAAAACTGGTAGCTCTAGTTCTTGCTTTGCATAGCGGTGTTCCTTGTAGAACATCCAGCACCTTATTCAATAAGGAAAGAGCCGAGATCCCTTCACCGGGAGTGACCTCTTTAGTGAAACTAGCAGATGCTACAAACACGGTTTGTCTTTTGATTGCTTCTATAGTTTTTGCTTTGCATAGTGATATTTGTGAAATATCCTACACCTTATTCGATAAGGAAAGAGCCGACGATCCCTTCACCAGGAGTGACCTCTTTAGCAAAACTAGAAAAGGCCTCAAAAACATTCCTATTAAAATCACTCGATTCTACAACGATATCAAGTTCATTACGCAAAGAGTTTTCTTAAAAACCTGTCGCAGCCCTCCGTCATTTCAGATAAGTACTACTTAGTATTCGTGCTGCGGTAGTTTGGCATGCGTCAAGGCGTAGTGTACGGTAGCTAACTGGTGCTTATCTGCTAGCATACGATGCGATTGGATTAGGGTATTCGTACGGCGTTGTTTGGCATGCGTCAAGGGTCGTGCGGGTGGGTTTAATTCAATCAAGAAATGTACGGGTTGAACTTGACTAGCAGACTATGGGTTGTTTAGCATGCGTCAAGGTCATAGCACGCTAGGGGTAAAATATTATTGGGAATTTCAAGTGTTGAAATTTGCAATGAGATTGCGTACCTTCTATGAGATAGTTGGATCCCGATACCCGCTGCGAGTAAGAGTTACTCCTGGGAAAGTTTTACACATTACAATTAGCCGATCAAGTAGGTGTATAGAAAGGTGTCAACGGGGTTACGCCCCTGGGAAAACGAGGTTTACTTTAATTAGGTCCGTGCGAAAGCACGGGGAACCTCCCTCAAAGTACCGGCACTGGCCTGGCTGAAAAATTGGCGAACTTGTAGAGTGTAATTAATCCCGGCTAGTCTTTCCTTTTAGGGTTTGAAGGAAGATTTGACTAAAACAGTGGGAGCCATCCGGATTAGATAAATTGATAACCAATCTAATCTTGTAAAAAGCGCACGCTGAGTGTTTTCTTCTCTCTCTCTCTCCTAGTTGCGACTATGTCACGCCTTAATCAAGATAATAATACGGATGTATTGACCGAACTCGCTTGTTATACTGCGCTAAGGAATGTTGGTCCCGCTCCAACTTATAATTGTTATAAGACAGAACAGGAAATAGGGGATTACCAGAATTCCCGTGCCGCCCAAACGAAGAAAGTGCATGCTGATGCATCTTCTTCGGGTGTGTTCATTATAGAGAACTGTTTCTCAGTATCCTTTACGTCCTGGGTATGAGATACCGGATCAGGATCCCACATATGTAATCTGTTACATGGGCTACAGAAAGGTAGAGAACTGAGAACGGGTGATAAGTTTCATGAGATAGAAACGGTGCAAGCGTTGCAGCCAAGTCTGTTGGTAGTTATCACCCTGTATTACCAGAATACATTGATTCTGAACAAATGTTATTAGATACCGAACCTGATATACAACATCATATCAGTCTCTTTATTAGTAAAGAAGGATATAATTTTGTATTGTTGGATAATGGTTTGAACATTTCCTATATCAAGTGTTGATCGGTTCAGGCACGTTATCTAAAAGCATAGACGTTCTAAATCAAACCACAGTTTTTAATGTACAGAACACACACAAGAGGAAGTGTTCAGAAATGAACGAATCCTTCTTGAGCCTTTGTAGACTAGGTCATATCAATGCGATCCGACTAGCTGAAGTTACATATAGATGCATATTTAAATTAGTTTGAATTTACATCTTATGAAACTTGCCGATCATGTCACAAAGATAAGATGACCACAGCTCCGTTTATTGGAAACAGAGAAAGAGTTAGTGAACTCTTGGAATTGATACATGCTGATGTATGAAGGTCCCTGTCTACATATGCCAAGACCGGTTCTTTGTACTTCATTATATTCACTGATTATCTCTCAAGATCCGGACATATGTTCCTGTTGAAACACAAGTCTGGAACTTTTGAGAAATTCAATGAATATAAGTTAGAAGTAGAGAACCAAAAACGGGTAAAAGTATTATGTCCTTTGATGTGATCAGGGAGGTGAATACTTGAGCACGGAATTCCTGTACTATTCTAAAGGAGAATGAGATTCTCTCTCAGCATTACTCCTCCGAATACACCACAGCACGTCGGTGTATCGGGGCGGAGCAATTACACCCTATGCGATATAGTGTGCTCTATGATGAGTACTACTGAGTAGCCTATTTCCTTTTGGGAGTTATGTACTTGAGAAGCTGCATACCTATTGAATAGGGTTCCAATCAAATCAGTTGTCTACCACTTCATATGTGATATGAAATGGGAAGAGCCCATATCTTAAGTATGTTAAGATTTGGGGTTGTCCAACCTATGCCTAAAAGCAAAATCCGGACAAGCTCGAGGCAAAGTCAGATCTGTGAAAGTTTGTTGGATATCCTAAGCATTAGCAAGGGAATATCTTCTACCAAACCGAGGAACAAAAGATATTTTGTTTCTCGGCATGCCACCTTTGTGAAAGGGAATTTCTTGTGAAGAAATTATTGGTCATGAGGTAGAACTGGAAAGGTTCCAGCTATACAAACTGCAGCTGATGATTTGGTAGAACCAAAGGATTCAATAGTTTCCAACGAACCTCAGCCTCTCCGTCGATCTAGTAGGGTTCCTCACCCACCTGAGAGATACTTCGGTTTACTCTATGACAGTGGGAGCGAGGATTGCATCATGAGATGATGACCCAACTAGTTTCGAGCTGGCCATCAGGAGTGGGACTCTGTAAGAATGGCCGGATGCTCAGCGATCTGAGATGGAATCCTTATACACCAACAAAGTATGGACTTTGGTTGCATTATCTGAAGGGTAAAATCCCCATCAGGAGCAAGTATATCTTGAGAAGATTACTTGGTGTACATGGAAAAGTTGAGACTTTCAAAGCTATGCTTAAGTCCATCCAGATCCTACTTGCCACGGCTACATACCATGACTATGATATCTGGCGGTTGGGTGTCATGACTGCTTTTCTAAATGATGATTTGGAAGAGAGCGTCTATAAGTACACAGCCAGAGGGCTTCGTAAACAGTGGGAGCAGCGGAAACGTGAGCAATATGTTTTATGTGATAAATCAGGCATCGCGGAGTTGGAACGTCTGTTTTGATGTGGTAGTCAAAGAGTTTGACTTCATCAAAATGGTAGATGAACCTTGTATATACAAAAAGGTAGTAGAGAGTATGATGGTGATCCTCGTAGAGTACGTGGATGACATACTCTTGATAGGGAAGGAGTTTCCTATGCTACGATCGGTCAATCTCCTCTTATCACAAGGATTCTCCATATAGGATCAAGGTGATACCTCCTAAATCCTGGGTTATGGATCTATGAGATAGATCTAATTGGATGTTAGGATTCTCACTAGTTGTAGTGAGATGGTATCAATCGATCCTGGGGAGAATCACTGGAAAGGTTCCAGGGTGATAAGGACGACTGAATGTCAGTCGCAGGCATTGTCTTTACCCTCAGTGGAGGGACGGTATGTTGGAAGAGTTCCAAGCTAGATACCGTGACTTACTAGACGATTAAAGGCAAGATACATCGTTACCAAGGATGCTACCAAAGTGGCAGTCTGGATATATATAAGTACATGAGATGAACTTCGTTCCAACCATTGTGTGACAATGGAGTTATGGGTTTGGCCAAAGAAACCCCGTCCCATCAGAAATCCAGATATAATTCTTAGGCAGTATCACCTGATCATGGAGATGGTTGATCTCCAGGGAGATCGAGATTAGGAGAGTAGACACAGAGGATAACAGCGTGGATCCACTCACAAAGGCCTTTTTCCCAGTAGAGACTTTTATGGGATGGTTGAGTATGAGAACTTCAACCACAGCTAATTGTTGGGTATGTGATACCACAACAGATGGCCCTAGTGCAAGTGGGAGATTGTTAGTTATATGTATGCTCTAGAGGCCATTACTGTACATGCGTTGTATATTGTAATGGATGCTGGGACATATATAGGGAGGACTTTCTTGCTCGTCATGATAGTATGCTATCTGGTTGTACTTTATCTTAACATGTACTCTGATTGTCTCTATGTCACATGTTGATAAAGCCCTTAGGATATGTACTCGACTACTGGGACTATGATGAGATCATACTAGTAGGGCCACGATAGTCGATGAGTACATCCTATAACTGTTCCTAGTCGAGGGTGTATCGAAACAGGACATCGATACACCAGAGTAGACTAGCGTATACGCATCTTGACCCATATGATGGGCGATGGATGATCCCATATCCATCGGTGTTTGACATTAAGGATGGTGTACGGGTGCTCAGTAGAGACTGGGTACACTGAACGGACTCACCGAGAACTCCCAGATGGTATTATACCACACGTCAGATGGCAGTTCTCTGGTGACACTAGTACAGGTTAGTCTGTAGACCCGAGATCGTCATAGAGTCTTGTGTGATTCCCACTGTGCTTTGATTTCCATCATACCACATCCAAGAGGGCGTGCAAAAAGGTGGCTTTTGGGTACAGTCCCGAATCACATGGAGGCAATGAGCGATAGGAGGGGATTCGTCTCTCCCGGTATAGGGAGTTGATGTTGCGCTGTGTTCGATTGTCTATAACTGGAAATCCCTGGCCAGGGTTGCTGAGATTTACTGGTAAGTGTTATCAGTAGTTTCTCGAACTGTTATGGACCTCATATCGACACGACTTATCAAGCTACTGGGGTCTGATGTTTACCACCCCTAGGCGAGATATGCAACATATCAGACGAAGAGACTGGACTGTATGGGAGTGTTACTGATTGGATTCGCAGGAGAATGTACAGGCTTGCTTGTTGATCTTCTGATCGCTCAATACCTGGGTGGCTGTTACGTTTAGCTGACCGCTTGCAGCTTGTGAGTGTTTGATATGATCATCACCTACTGCCGGCGTATTGACGATTCTTTAGAGTCCTACACAGAGGTTTCTTGACTCAGGCAAAACGGAGTAGGGGCACATATATGATATGTGCAGGACTGAAGATAATACGATATGAGATACCGTATTATATTCTCGCGATATTTTGATATGAGCCGGGTCATCGGATCAAGTGTTGATTCGATGAATCGGTACATGATATATTAGTCGGTTATATTCGATATAGCCGGATTGTCGGATCAAGTGTTGATTCGATAATTTAATGTATAATTATATATGTGATATATTACATTATATTATCTAATATTGGCTTGCTTTATTATTTTATTTTCTCACCAGATAATACATTGATATATATATATATATGCGATATATGTTAATTGTATTATTTTCTTTTGTTACAAAATATATTATATATGTGATATATAATATTGTAACATGTTATAATTACTAATGCAACATGATTAGTGGAGATTAAACATGGTTAGGGTTTGATTTGGGTTAGTTCTTTCATGAACCTTCTAGAAGGTTTCCTTTTGTTTCTTGCAAAGATATTATGATGGATATTTTGTGAGATATTTTCCTTACCCAAACCACACCCTTAACCCTAGTTAACTCTCTACATGGGTTAGCCTTGTCATCTTTGACCATGGTTGCATTTGTAATCATATAATCTTTTTCATTATTCATCACAAAAGCATTGATTCTTCTTCTTCTTCCTTGAGCCTTGAAAAAGCTTTCTAGGTTTTCTTTATGTGATGATTTAGTGTGAGAATTTGATAACAAAAGAGAGCATAAATTCTACTTCATCATCCTAATCTATCCTAACCATTTACATTAGGGTGTTCACTTCATTAGTGAGTGAGAGCTTGTGTTAAAGAAACTTCAAGGTAGATCATCTTTGTTATCGAAGATCGGAAGCAAGCTTGCATCTTTCTCTTCGTGGAGCCTCTCTAGAATTCGGGTACTCGAGGATCGCAGCGAAGAGACCTCAACACGGAGCTTTAGAAGTGAAGGACCGGACTACAAAGGTTGTAATCCCAAACTCTTAGATGTTAAAGTGCTTAACATGCTTTGTTTCGCCTAATCTCTAGTTTAAAGATCTTGGTTAGGGTTGTTCGGCACGTCTAAATTTTAAATCGGGCATGGTTGATGCCTTATAGACCCTTATGAGAGTGCCTAGTAACCCAACAGAAACCACACTGCAAGACTTTCTCAGCTGTCTTTCTTGGGCCAAAATGCCCGCCACACGCTTGATCGTGGCAAAACGACAACGCACTCTTGAACTCATTATCAGGGATATACCGGCGAATGATTTGGTCTGTGCAATACTTGAACAGGTAGGGTTCGTCCCAGTAAAAGTGTTTTACTTGGGAGAAAGATCTAAGTTTGTCCTGACTCGACCATTCGCTTGGTACGAGTCATGTTGCTAAATAGGTCACAATAACTGTGAACCATGGTTCGCAAGACACTGTCAAAAGTTTTTCATCAGGAAAAGTATCGTTAATCGCAAGAGGAAGCGTTGGCAAAAAAGGAAGTCATGAAAGATGTTCGGCCACTACGTTTTCATATCCTCTTTTGTCCTTAATGACAAGGTCAAACTCTTGAAGTAAGAGGATCCAACATATTAGCCAAGATTTGGCATCCTTTTTCGCAAAAAGATGTCTTAGAGTGGAATGATCAGTATAGAAAACGACTGGGGAGCCAATGAGATATGGCCTGAATTTCTCCAAAGCAAATACAACCGCCAAGAACTCTTTCTCGGTTGTTGTATAGTTCATTTGTGTGTCATTCAAGGTCCGGCTCACGTATTAGATCATGTGTGGCTTCTTATCGATGTGTTTTCCTAAGACCGCACCGATAGCAAAATTGGATGCATCGCACATAATCTCAAAAGGATGCATCCAGTCGGGAGAAGAAAGAATGGGAGCAATAGTGAGTGAGCTTCGTAGTGATTTGAAAGCATTCAAACAATTCGAGTCGAAGTTGAACATGGTATCCTTGGCCAGAAGAAGAGTCAAGGGTCTAGCAATCTTGTTAAAGTCCTTGATGAACCGTCTATAGAAACCGGCATGGCCAAGGAAAGATCTAATATCTCTGACGCATTTGGGAGGCGGTAGGTTGGAAATGACATCAATCTTTTCTTTGTCAATCTCGATGTCGTTTCACGAAATGATTTTTCCTAAGACAATACCTTCGCATACCATGAAGTGGCATTTCTCCTAGTTTAAAGTGAGATTTTTATCCTTACATCTGGTAAGGGCAGCGTCCAGGTGTTGTAAACACTCGTCAAAGGAGTCTCCAAAGATGGAGAAATCATCCATGAATATCTCCAGAAATTTCTTAACCATGTCAGAGAATATTCCCGTCATACACCGCTGAAATGTAGCGGGAGCAATGCATAGCCCAAAGGGCATGCGATGATATGTGAATGTGCCGAAAGGACAAGTGAAAGTGGTTTTGTCCTGGTCTTTTTTGGTGATGAGAATCTGGTTGTAACCTAAGTAACCGTCAAGAAAATAGTAGAACTCATGTCCAGCTAATTTTTCGAGCATTTTGTCAATGAATGGTAGCGAAAAGTGATCCTTCCGTGTTACGGCGTTGAGTTTTCGATAATCAATGTATACTCGCCACCCAGTTTGGATGCGAGTGGGGATTAACTCGTTCGCCTTGTTTGTGATGACCGTAATGCCCGAATTTTTAGGGACAACGTGTATCGGACTCACCCATTGGCTATCGAAAATAGGGTAAATGATACCACTATCCAGACATTTGACAATCTCCTTCTTCACAGTGTCTTTCATGACGAGATTCAATCGTCTCTGTGGATCCCTAACTGGTTTGGCATCATTCATCATGTGAATGTGATGTTCAATGATCAAGGGACTAATCCCCTTGATGTCCGCCATCGTCCAGCCGAATGCTTGTCGATTTGATTGCAAGACCGCGAGAAGGCCTTTCTCTTACTCTAAACCTAGAGAAACCGAAATGATTACGGGAAGAGTCTCATTTTCACCTAACTAAGCATACTTGAGGTGAGACGGCAAAGGCTTGAGTTCAAGTATCGGAGGAGAAACAACTAAAGGCAGAATCGGAGAACATGTTTCGAACTCAAAGCATTCCAAGAGGGGCTCAAAGTGAGTGTATGTAACAGAGTAAGATGGTTCAACTAACGCATCCGAAAATTCAAAAGATTCCAACTCGGGTGATGACATGTCAAGATCGTTTAGAAACATGAAGCACTTGTATTCTTTGTCGGAATCGGAAGTAGCAAGTTCAAAGAGGAACGCACTAGTGGCGTCAAGATCACCGTGATCAAACAGAAATTCTTCAAATTCACAATTCTCGGGGGCGATCTACTGAATGGTAAAGATATCCAGTATATGAGCGTTCGGTTCGGATGGCTGATTCCCTAACCTAAAAATGTTGAGTTCAGTTGTCATGATACCAAAAGATAGGTTCATGGAACCATTTCGACAATTGATCACCGCATTTGAGGTTGCAAAGAATGGGCGACCGAGAATCACCGTAATTTGATTCCGGGTTTGGCTACAGGTTGTGTATCTAAAACAATGAAATCCACGGGGAATATGAAGTCCCCAACCTTGATCAACACATCCTCTAGCTCACCCTTAGGATGGGTGATAGATCGGTCAGCCATTTAAAGAGTACAATGTGTAGGTTTCAGTTCTCCTACACCGAGTTGCTCATAAACTGAATAAGGAAGAAGGTTAACACTCGCACCGAGATCCAAAAGAGCGCGATTGATGTTCTTATCCCTAATGGTAATTGAAATCGTAAGACAACCAGGGTCCTTCCGTTTTGTGGTAAATCTTGGATAAGAGCATCACTCAGGTTACTAGCCAAGAAAACTTTCTTCGGTACCTGAGATTTTCTCTTCTTGGTGCACAAGTCTTTCAAGATTTTAGCATAAGAGGAGACTTGATATATTGCATCTAAGAAAGGAATGTTGATGTTAACATGTTTAAATAACTCCACAATCTTCTCCATTTGTGGATTTTGTTTATTGGATCTCAACCGGTTTGAAAATGGGGCTTTGAAATTGGTTGAGTCCAATACTTGTGGAGGAGATTGCGGAGATGGAACGGAATCCAAAACTAGAGTTGAGTGGAGTGAGAGGTGAGTCCATTCTTAGCAGCAGTCAAAGAAGAGCCTCGTGAAAAATGGAGAATGGGCTCAGAAGAAAAAGAAGAATAAGTGGCCGGTGTGTTATCATCATCAATTTGTGCGCCAATGTTGTTGTTCAACATTCTTCCTGATCTCAACGTAGTCAAAGCACTCACATTATGGTTCTGTTGTTCGGGAGCAACATGTACATTATGTGGGTGACCAGGATTTGGGAGTGGTTGAGACGGAAGCTTTCCTTTCTCTCTCTCGCTCAAGGTCGTGTTAAGCTGTGCAATTAGGGCTTTGATGGTCTTGATGCTTTACCCATGTGCAGCGGTATGTTGCACCAGAGACTGAATAGAAGACTGGATGTTGGCGGTGGATTGAGTCGATTGCTTTACAAAAGCATCAAGACTCCATTCTAGTGAGGAAACCTTATCGTTATTTGACGGAACAAAGTTGTTGTTTTGAGGAAAAGAATTGTTGTAAGGTGTAAAGTTGTTCGTCTGATTCTGAAAAGGTTGGGGTTAAAAAGGTTGCTGAAATTATTGCTGAGCTTGTTGTTGAGGAGGAGGAGGCCTCTGAAAGATGTTCTGGACCTTGAATTGGAGCTGGTTCTGATTCCAGACGAAATTAGGGTGGTTCCTCCAACCAGGATTATATGTGGAAGAGTATGGATTGTTTCTTAGTCTTTGCTGAAATGCAGCATTAACCTGATCCTGTCCTTGAGACGGTGGATTGTACGAACACTCTTCGGTCAAATGAGTTGGATCCAAACAACAAGCACAAATGGTGTGAAGGGGAGCAAAAGGGTTAGGAGAAGGAGATGAGAATTTGCTCTCAATTGCCTCAAGTTTTCACATGATTGCGGCCATCTCGGCCTTCATTGCAATTGAGATATCGAGTTGATGAAATCATGTCCTAGAGAGATCCGAAGAAGGTGAAGCGTTCGGTCAGGTGCTCTCCCATTGCAGCGTTTGTTCCGCAAGATCATCAAAGAATTTCCAAGCCTCCTCGTCAGATTTGGACAGGAAGTGGCCTTGAGAAATGGTCTCCATCAACTGTTTAGTTGCTGGATTCAGGCCCCTGTACAAAGTTTGGAAAAGTTGCCATTTCTCGATACCGTGATGAGGAAATTGAACAAGGAGGTCCTTGTACCGGTCAAAGCACTTCCAAAAAGGTTCAGTTGGAAGCTGGGTGAATTGGTTTATCTCGTTTCGGATCCATGCGGTCTTGTGATTCGGGTAGAATTTCTTCAAAAACGCTTTCACAACTCATCCCAACTAGTTATTAAATAAGATGCGGTGCTATACAGCCACTTTTGAGCAAGGTCATAAAGAGTGAAAGGTATAACTCATAGCCGTATAGAATCTTCAGACAGTTGGGTTGTCTTCATCATCGCACACACGTTTTGGAATTTATTGATGAAGATATAGGCATATTCGGATTCAATCCCGTGAAATTTGGGTAGCATGTTGATGAAGTGGGGCTTAATTTCGAAATTTTCTCCATTAACCGGTGGAAGAGAAAGACAAGTGGGGAGTGCAGCGCGGGTGGAATAGAAACGATCTTGATGCGTGATTCGCTATGGCACTGCTACTTGTGGTGGTGGGTTATTCGCACCAAGTGGCGGTGGAATGATTCTCGTGGAAGGTAATGTTATGTTAGGAGGAAACCCCGACATCTCGGAAGAATAATTGGGTGAAGGTGAAGATGTATGAACAGAATCACAGTCAATGTCGGAGTTGGTCGGCAAAGGTAAGGATGAAAGAGGCGTGGAAGGAGTTTCGACTTCGGAGTTGATCGTGTAGTCGGTAGCGACTAATGTAACGCGAACTAGACGGGCACTAGGGTCCCGAGCCCAAACGGACATACACTAAACGAGTTTAGTGTGGTCAAATTGTAGAATGTGAGGGTAAGAAAACGATTATTTGAAATGTAGCTGAAAGGTTGGTGGAATGAAAATTTGGCGACAAATGGCAAGTTTTTATGAAATCTTTTGGGATTTTTTTTACAAAGTTTTGAAAAATATATACGGAATTAAGAACACAACTTCAAACAATCACAGTCACAATATGCACAATCACACCAAAAACTATGGTTTTCAAAGTCCAACTAGACTGCTCCTAATTGTTCCAAAGCGGTAAGCTGTGAAATAACTCTCGAATCGCCTCTTCACTGCCAATTGTGGCCAGGTAAGCACAAGTGAGGTATGGAGGATTTCGCTCACGAATCACTATGAGATGGGCCTTTTAAAATTACCTTCTCACTTGTCTAACCTAGGCACCACAAAATCAAGTTTAGATAAACGACCGAATGCCCACAACTTTCGCCTGTCCTACTGAGCACGACAAGTGATTAGTTGGCTGAGTCTAGATATTTTTTAATTAAGCTCAATGGTAATGCGTATTCTTTTTGTGATTTTTAGGGTCTTACGAAGGGTGATGAAATCCCCACCCAATCTGAATTGGTGTTATTGCCCCCATAATATCCGTATTATTTATGCAAAATAATAACAAACAAAATCTAAAACACTTGCAAAAATCTTTTATTTGGCGGCGGTGCAAAGAATCCTACACAAAAACAGTTTATTAGAGATGGGAAGAGAGTTTGCGCAAAGAATACTGCAGGAAAAATAGTTCAGTGGAGTTCAGAGGGGGTTTTCAGAAGAAGGAAATACTCACCAAAATTTTTGGGCTCTGAGTCCATGCTTTGACCGCGGAACCGCGGTGAAACCTATTCTTTGGCCGCGGAAGCGCGGTCAAATTGGTGAAGTGGATCTCCAATTTTCTTCAGTGCATTACAATTGATCTCCTCTTCTGGGTTTTAGTCTCTGGTAATTGATTTGGTCACTGAATTTTCTCCATAATTTGTACGGTTAGCCGCGGTTTTGTCTTGATCCACCACGGTGTAGCCGCGAGATGTGGGTCTAACTCCCCACGACTTTGGCACTGAACTTGCTCTTCTCCCTATTCTGCATACTCGTACAAAAAGAATCAAAAAATAACAAGATGATTTTTATAGTTTGTTTTTTATATATATATTCAAAATTAACCTGAAACTACAAAAAGAAATAAACTACCGTCTCCTCGGCAACGGCGTCATTTGATTGTTATGTTTTGTTATGCATTCTTTAAGTTCTATTTATCGCAATCAAGTCGGTTTCGCTTGGTAGCTAGCCGGTTGAGTACGGGTCGATCCATGAAGAGATGGGAGTCTTTTTCTTAGTGTTTCAACGAATTAAGTCCAAATTGTCCGAGTTTGTTCCAAGCTAACTATGTGTTTAGATATGTATGTTAATGAAAGCTTGTTAGGTTTAGGATCGGGATAGTTTGAGTTAGAAGTTCGCTCACTTCTTTCGTTTACCACTCTTGATATCGATGTTACGGTAATCGGAAACAACGAGGATTAGCATAACTAGGAAGAAAACTTGCAAGTATAAGCTAGGCTTTCCAACGCTTGGTTCCTTCCCTTTGGTCCTTGTCCGTCCGTTGTTGGCTCTTAACCATAACCTCCGGTCAATTCAACCACAACCGGTCTCGCTAGAGTGTCACCACTATCATAGAGGATAGGGTGCCATAGAGAGCGGATTGTGATTGCCTTAACGGAAGTTCAACTTAAGTTGTTGGGCAAAGGAAACAGTGAGGGAGATTTCCTTCTCTTAAACTTTTCTTATCATACCCTAACAAGTGAGAAAACTACTCACTCATTATATATAGGAAAAGAAAATAAGAACAAGTAAAGAAGATAGAAAGAAATGAGGTAAAAGGTGACAACTAGCTACTTGGGACCTCACCTAACCAAGAATCACACTTGAGTATCATGGTTGCAAGGATAAAAGAAAAAAGAAGAAGAAAAAGAACAAATAAAACCAACAACTACTTAACAAAGAAAAGAACAAGCAATTTATAAAAACTAGTTAACAATTTAACAAGACATGGATATAAAAAAAAAACTCTCTACTTCATTTATCATCCACTCAAAAACTCTCACTACAATTTTAATGGAGGAAAAATGAAGAAGAAGAAGTAGTTTACACTAAATTCTAACTAAAAACTAGTGAAAATACACATCCTTAGTATGGATCTGATCTGGAGTATTTATAGGCAGTGAAGTAAAGCCATAGGGTCTTTTTCTGAACCCTTATAAAATAACAAAAACACCCCTGAAAAGTTGGTGCAAGAGGTCACGTCATGGCCGCGGATCCGCCGCCTATAGGGGATGTAGACCGCGGAACTGCGGCTGTTCTGGGGAATTGAAGCTCCATTTTTCTTGGACTGTCTTGTGTTGCTTTATTATTCTGTTTAGTACACTTGTATTTGCAGAATCATTCCAAATTACTCCCAGATTTACAACAGTCCCAAAGATGAAAATGAGTGGACTTTTGCCTTGATTTTTCTCGAGCTTCGCATTGCCTTTTTGATTGCCTTGATTTTTCTCGAGCTTCGCATTGCCTTTTTGATTCTTGTGCTGCCTCTCTCGTGCTCTGTGCTTGTTTGAGACACGAATGACCCTCGCTTGATCTTGTCTCCTGAACTGGTAAGCTACACCTGACGGATGATGAGCGGAACCCGTATTTTATCCGTTGTTGGCAGTTGTCCTGAATTTGTCGTGACTGTTCGTGATTTGCATTGTTTTAGACTGATAACATGTAACCTGCAATTATGTAGCAAACAAGAATCAAAATTATCTACCTATATGCAATGTGATCAAGAATGGGTGGTATAAAAGTACAAAATTCTGATATGAACAGGTACCGGGCTGAAATGGTACATCATGAACTCACTACTCGGGCCCATGTTTCCTTGCTCCTGAGGCCCTAGCCTTGAGTTTGAGAATACTTTTAAAATTGGTTGACATTCACACTTAAATTTATGCTAGTTAGATTACCTTTTGTGACCTCTGTAGAACACATTGACAGTATATTTCATGTTCACGATACCTTCACTACACGGCCATACTATACTTGTTTGCTATGCTCATGTTACATTTTCATGCTTACATAGTTACCTTTAATATTGCCATGTTATTCTTGTTCATACTTCATTCCATCCATACTATATCACATTACACCTTGAATTTCATTTATATACATCACCCATCCTTTTTGGGGACTTACCGAGTGAAAGTTCGTTGACGGGCATTCCACCCATCTTTTTCTTTCTTGGAATGTTCGTTAGATAATCTAGAGATTAAGGTGGTGGAACTGACTTTAGAGGACTACTCGCAGTTTGAAGCACATGACGACTACTAGTCCTTCAGCAGTTATTTCTTTTCATTCTAGTATGCCATTGTTTAGGCACTTTCATTGCACTTTTCTTTTAAGTTATCTTGTATCAGTGTAAACTTCGTAAAGTTGGGAATGCAAATTTATAAAGTGTTGGATTTTATTATCACTTGTCTATTCTTGTAAATATTATACTGTTTACTTTACGCTTAGCGTATTTATTGCCAAAAAGGACTTTCTCGGAATAAATACGTCACGGGCTTGTCACGTGCCTGTTTCCGTATTTTTAGGAAGCGGGGCGTGACAAACACTAAAGAAATAAATTAGAGACCAAGTAGAGAGCAATACAACATTTGTAGCATTTTCATATGCTCCATTTTGTATTGGACTCTAACTAAACTCCTAGAATGTGTGCACAAGCTTGGTAAAGACCTCCTTGCCATAGATGATCCACTTGAGGAAACCACTCTTTAGCTCTATCTTCATCTCAAGCTCAAAGCCAAGTGAAGAAACTAACAATCCAATTTTGCTAGGATTAGAATGTTAAGGATGTAGTATAGTCATTCTGTTTTTTTTTATCTCACCATCCATTTTCTTTTTCTTATTCTCTTCTTAATTTGGAGGTAGAAGGAGAGGAGAGCTTGAAGGAGATGAGAAGAAAAAGATATGAATGAAATCTTAACAATTTAGAAAATGGTTGCTATCTTTTAACATAACACAAAGAAATCCTAGCCACAGGAATTCATCTCATCTCCAAGTGTCATCCCTCTTCTCTCCCCTCCACATGTCACTCTAAAGAGAGTGGGCATATATATGCTAAACCATGGCACAACTTAACTAAAAGATAATGTAAAATGAAACGGAAAAAATATGATATATATAATGTTACACACACACACATATATATATATATATATATATGTATGTATATGTATGTATGTATGTATGTATTTTTCCATATGTATTAAAATACATAAATGAGATATAAATAAATAGTGACAAAATACTAGAAAATACATCTATTCAATACATGTATTACCATATTAAATCAGCACTGGATTTAATATCCATCTTTCTAAAAGACCGGATAGTATATCCAAAAGTCTGATTACTGTTAGTGCACTAAATACACCGGTTTTAATCAAACCCCGGTACGTATACAATACGCACATCTACATCATATCGTTAGAGTCAGAAAAACTTATGTGTGGGACTCTAAAAACTCGACAATATGCTGGTAGTAGGTTTAACCACAAGCACGTCAGTGACACTAGCTATATGTAACAGCTATCCAGGTATTAAGCGAAAGGACAGTCGACATGCAAGCTCGTCCAAAACCCTACTGATCTTATAAATGACATTCTCCACACAGTCCGGTCTGTTCATCAAAGAGTATCACATACTGGGTCTAGGGGTTGGTAAAAGTCAGACCCCTAATAACTCGATAAATCATGTCGGTGTCAAGCTCATCACCTGTCACGCCCCGCTTCCCGGTGTACGGTAAGAAGACGTGACTGGCCCCGCTACGTATTTACTCAGAAGTAAACACGCTAAGTGTAACTAAGCAATATAATATAAATATACACAAGAAAGACATGAGATATAAAGAACAGCAACTTTTCATTGATTAAACATCCTTTAAAATACAACTGGAAATGTAAATACAAGACTGGAAAGCAATGCCTAAACAATGGCATGAACTGAAAGAAAAGTAAGTACAAGTGAAGCCTAGTGGTCGTGCTGCTCAGTGGTCTGCTCCAAGTGCTCCTGGCTGGTCTCGAACTCCTCAGAGTCGGGTCCTCCTGACAACATTCCAAAGAAAGAAGAGAAATAGGAATGTCGTCGGCGAACAATCGCTCCCCAAGAGAAGGTAGAAATAGAATAGATAGATAAGAGAATATAACAGATAATGTTTGATTATAATGATAACGCAGTTGTTTGTAGCTTGGTATAGAATATGCCATTGTATACGAGAGGAGTCCAACTTACATCGTGGACTATGGTAACCTGTAGTACAAGGCTCCGTCGATAAAACCACGGAACAACGGCAATGGATGTATAGTTACGTCTTTTAATGACCATCTCGTGCCACTTTTAACACCTTCCGTACCAGTCTACCCCTTTATCCCCGTAATATTTATTGTATTGTTTGTATTGATTTGTAGTAAATTTTAGATGTAAAACTTGCCGAAACCATGATATCAGTTGTTCATGTAAACGGATAATGATGTAAACGGATATTCATGTAATCAAGTCAATGAATATCCATGGTTTGGTCAAATTAAGTTATGTTGATATAGACGGAAATTCTGGTATAATGGATTCATGTTGTATTGGAGTTATAATTGAATTGTATTCAAGGATGGATTGATTTTAGATTAGACCGAGACTCTGTCTGAGTCAGAAAAATTAAAACGAATTGAAGTCCTGAATTAGTTTTAGTGTTATCGGTAACTGTTGTACATGGAAGACAGGATTTGTGTCATTTTCCAAAATAATTAACGTATTGATAACACCGTTTTTAGTTTGTCTACCTTAGATAGGCAAGCACCCATATTCTCCGGCTCTCTGAGGCTCAAGAGAACTGGTCCCGCTTAAACCTATATTTACTAGGGTCCTTATTGTAAATTAATATAACTTGAGGGGGTTTTATGAAAAATAGTTTTGATATATTTTCAAAATAAACCTCAAATATTTATTTATCGTCTTTAGGTTTTTTTCATGGATGTAATTTTATAATATGAAGTTTTCTAGTGAATAGAACTTAGATTGCATTGTATATGGTATTTAATATAATATTGGAATTGTATTGATTTGTAATGGTAGTTTCATGAAATTTATGATTCTTTAGATTTAGAAAACATGGAATATATATATTGTGTATTTAAAATAGATATTTTGATAATATATATATATATATAAATATATATTTATAAAAATAGAATTTATTTATTAAATAGAAATCACGTTTTTCTTAAAATTGTAATACAAATTCCATCGAGATCCTATGCTCCGTGAGGAGGTCTGCATCTCGCCCTACTAGTCCGATGGATGTGCGATAACCCACACCAACCAAGTCGGATTCCCCAAAATGGGTTGTAAGGACTTAATCGTATGGAATTTAAATAAGACAATTTAAAGAATACGGTTTTGTAATAGTTTACGGTATTTTATTGTAAGCTGTAATTATCCCACAAACTAAAGTTCCAAAAACCATCGTGCTATGTCAAGGATGAGTTTTGTGATGAGGTAGGTCATTACCTCGTGAGTTTTCTAAAAGCAATATGAGCAAAACTAGAAGGTAATGTCGTATATAAACTAGAAGGTATTTTACCGTAAAAGTTAAATACAATTTGTTTAACGATATATTTTGAATTGAAACCTGTTTCAAATGTTTATAAATGGTTAATTAACAGTATATAAAAAGATGAAAAAAAATTTATTAAGAAAAATTGCGTTTTGAATAAAAATTAGAATCGGAAGTCGGATTAACTCCGTTTCCGATGAGTTTTAATAGATTATTGTTTTGGAATATAAAGAGGTGAGAAGTGAAGGAAATTACTGATTTAGAAAATAGAGAAGAGGTAGAGGGAACTATCGAAGGCGTCGTGGAGTCGTTTCGTCGCCGGATTTATCCCGAAACGTCGCTGGAACTTTGCCTTGAGCTAACTCCACTTGTACAACTTTGGACTTGGAAATTTTTAGAGAGTTTTGGCTATGGATTTCTAAATGAGGAGGGCCAAAGTATATGGTTGTATTTATAGGAGAAATTAGGACTTTTAGAATTGAAGAATGAATTAAAAATATGCATTAAAATGGATTAAAGAGGGGAATTAACACTCTCTGTCAATGTACAGAAAAATCAAACAGAATGAGGGTAGTGGGGGGAGTCCAAGGAGTGTAGGGGAAAAAATTGGGGCATTACCTACGGGAGGGACCGGCGGTGCCGGCCCCAAGCCCTATCTCGCCGGTCATTTTGTGTGGGTAGGGGCTTGGATGCTTGCCACGTGTCCTCGGCTGTATAAATACTAATTTCCACATGTTTGTTTTTATTGTGACTTTTCATTTTACGTGCAGTGCAGGTGTAAACTTTTGAGCTTCTAAAAGTTTTAAAGAAAAATCAACAAAAATAATGTGGCTGAGGGGATTTGAACACAGGGTTACGTCACAGCAGTGCAAGGCTTTACCAATGAGCTACAAGTGCTTTCTTGCTGTTCTTAAATAATTTAAATTTATAACTTATGCTCAGACTTAGGTTCTCCTTTTTGTATTTTGAAAAAATTCTGTACAGAAAGTTCATGGTTGTTGCATTCCACCCTCCTTATAAAAATTTCGTTCTCGAAATTTGTAGAAGGAAGGTGTAACAGATTCAAAACAATTTGGTGATAGTGATGGTGATAGAACTATTGACGGTGCATGAAAAATATTTGTAAGAACGAAAGAATGCAAAAGTTTTAGAAAGTTGTGAGGGAATTACCAGGGTTACCTTGGTCTACAGTCTCAGCTTCTATGGCCGCTAATGTGTAAGCCTGACGCCGGGGTACATTCCTCCTAGCTGGAGGCACATTCCTCTATCCTTGGGACATGTTCCTCGGTGCCTGATGGAATTGGAGTGTAGGTTGTGCAGGAGGTCCACGTGGAGGTAGAGCTGGGAGAGCAAGATGAGGTGCCAGAGCCTGGATAGCTGGCCGATGTGGATAAGTGATGTGAGTTGAAACTGGGTTGCGTCTATAAGGACAAGTTCCAATTCCATGAGTGGATGCGCCACAAACTAAGCAAAGGCCTTTTGCGCGCCTACAGTCATTCCACAGGTGTCCATCCCTCTTGCAGTAGAAGCAAAAATCTGACTTGGCCGGTTATTTGTTACTTCCGGTCTCCTGAGTTCAAAAATTGGTATTGAAGAGGCTCCTCCTGCCATCTGGGTGATAGGACGCTTCATACCGGCAGATTGAGGTCTGGCCTTCTTCTTCACTACTGTCTCGTATCGACGGGCAGCTTTCAAAGCTAGGTCGTGGGTTGGGAAATCCTCTGTAGCTAGAGTAGCTTGGATCTCTGGGTCCAACCCCTGCTTAAATCTTCTGGCCCTGATCTCAGCAGTCGGAATAAGGTGTGCCACGAACCTGCTCAATATGGTGAACTCAGCATCATACTCATCTACTGATTTGTTCTACATAGATCCTTGTTATAGGTGGATGAATTGATGTTCCATGTCAAATCGGGCAGTCTCTGGAAAGTACTTCGCGTTGAACATGTCGCGAAAAGTCTTCCATTCGATCGGTTGATCAAGACGGTTTTCTTCCGCCTTCCACCAAACTCTGGCGTTATCTGTGAGTTGCAGCTTCGCAACTCTAACCCAGGCAATCTCTGGCGCTTGTGCTGCTGCCAGATCGTCTTCGATACTCTGAGCCCATTCTTCAGCTTCTAAAGGGCTCTCTTTCCCAGGAAATTGTTTAGGATGCAGTGCCCGGAATTGCTTCACTCCAGGTGTTTCCGCTTCTGAGCGGTTCATGAGTATAGCAGTCTGCTACTGTTGTCCCTCCAAGAGACTCTTAATTGCCTCAAGCAGTACCGTCTGCTCGTTGATCGGAGATACAATAATAAGCGTAAGTGGAAGAGGTGGTGGTGTGTTGTTGACGTTGGTGCTGGTATTGTTTGGAGAATCCATAACCTTGAAAGAAAAATAGGGTTAGGATAGATTCAAAGAATATGAAATTGTAAGAGTCAAGTAATATGAAATGTAAAGAATATTTTTAGTTGCCGATTCTTGTGATATATATTGCTTAGGACTTCATGCAGAATTGACCTGCATGTCCATGCAGAACTGACCTGCATGGGCCACCAACAAAACCTGTCACGCCCCGCTTTCCGGTGTACGGTAAGGAGACGTGACTGGCCCCGCTACGTATTTAATCAGAAGTAAACACACTAAGCGTAACTAAGCAATATAATATAAATATACACAAGAAAGACATGAGATATAAAGAACATCAACTTTTCATTGATTAAACATCCTTTACAATACAACTGGAAATGTAAATACAAGACTGAAAAGCGATGCCTAAATAATGGCATGAACTGAAATAAAAGTAAGTACAAGTGAAGCGTAGTGGTCGTGCTGCTCAGTGGTCTGCTCCAAGTGCTCCTGGCTAGTCTCGAACTTCTCAGAGTCGGGTCCTCCTGACAATATTCCAAAGAAAGAAAAGAAATAGGAATGTCGTCAGCGAAAAATCGCTCGGTAAGTCCTAAAGAGAAGGTAGAAATAGAATAGACAGATCAGAGAATATAACTGGTAATGTTTGATTATAATGTTAACGCGGTTGTTTGTAGCTTGGTACAGAATATGCCAGTGTATACGAAAGGAGTCCAACTTACATCGTGGACTATGGTAACCCGTAGTACAAGGCTCCGTCGATAAAACCACGGAACAACGGTAATGGATGTATAATTACGTCTTTTAATGATCATCTCGTGCCACTTTTAACACCTTCCGTACCAGTCTACCCCTTTATCCCCATAATGTTTATTGTATTGTTTGTATTGATTTTTAGTAAATTGTAGATGTAAGACTTGCCAAAACCATGATATCAGTTGTTTATATCAACGGATAATGATGTAAACAGATAGTTATGTAATCAAGTCAATGAATATCCATGGTTCGATCAAATCAAGTTATGTTGATATAGACGGAAATTCTCGTATAATGGATTCATGTTGTATTGGAGTTATAATTGAATTGTATTCAAGGATGGATTGATTTCAGATTAGACTGAGACTCTGTCTGAGTTGGACAAATTAAAACGAATTGAAGTCCTGAATTAGTTTTAGTGTTATCGGTAACTGCTGCACAAGGACGGCAGGATTTGTGTATTTTTCCAAGACAATTACCGTATTGATAACACTGTTTTTAGTTTGTCTACCTTAGATAGGCAAGCACCCATATTCTCCGGCTCCCTGAGACTCAAGAGAACTGGTCCCGCTTAAACCTATATTTACTAGGGTTCTTATTTTAAATTAATATAACTTGAGAGAGTTTTATGAAAAATAGTTTTGGTATATTTTCAAAATAAACCTCAAATATTTATTTATCGTCTTTAGGTTTTTTTCATGGATGTAATTTTTATACTATGAAGTTTTCTTGTGAATAGAACTTAGATTGCATTGTATATGGTATTTTAATGTAAGATTGGAATTGTATTGATTTGTAATGGTAGTTTCATGAAATTTGTGATTCTTTTGATTTAGAAAACATGGAATATATGTATATTGTATATTTAAAATAGATATTTTGATAATATATATATATATATATTTATAAAAATGGAATTTATTTATTAATTAGAAATCACGTTTTTCTTAAAATTGTAATACAAATTCTATCGAGTTCGTATGCTCTGTGAGGAGGTCTGCATCTCGCCCTACTAGTCCGATGGATGTGCGATAACCCGCACCAACCAAGTCGGATTCCCCAAAATGGGTTGTAAGGACTTAATCATATGGAATTTAAATAAGACAATTTAAAGAATACGGTTTTGTAATAGTTTAGGGTATTTTATTGTAAACTGTAATTATCCTACAAACTAAAGTTCCAAAAGTCATCGTGTTATGTCAAGGATGAGTGTTGTGATGAGATAGGTCATTAACTCGTAAGTTTTCTAAAGGTAATATGAGCAAAACTAGAAGGTAATGTCGTATGTAAACTAGATGGTATTTTACCTAAAAAGTTAAATAAAAGTTGTTTAACATTATATTTTGAATTGAAACTTGTTTCAAATGTTTATTAATGGTTAATAAACAGTATATAAAAAGATGGTAAATTTTTTATTAAGAAAAATTGCGTTTTGAATAAAAACTAGAATCGGAAGTCGGATTAACTCCACTTCCGACGAGTTTTAATAGATTATTATTTTGGAATAGAAAGAGGTGAGAAGTGAAGGGACTTACTGATTTAGAAAAGAGGGAAGAGGTAGAGGGAACTATCGAAGGCGTCGTGGAGTCGTTTCGTCGCCAGATTTGTCCCGAAACGTCACCGGAACTTTGCCTTGAGCTAACTCCACTTGTACAACTTTGGACTTGGAAATTTTTAGAGAGTTTTGTCTATGGATTTCTAAATGAGGAGGGCCAAAGTGTAGCGTTGTATTTATAGGAGAAATTAAGGTTTTGAGGATTGATGAATGAATTAAAAATATACATTAAAATGGATTATAGAGGGGAATTAACACTCTCTGTTAATGTGCAGAAAAATCAAACAGAATGAGGGTAGTGGAGGGAGTCCAAGGGGTGTAGGGAAAAAAATTAGGGCATTACCTACGGGGAGACCGGCGGCACCGGCCCCAAAGCCCTATCTTGCTGGTCATTTTGTGTGGGTAGGGGCTTAGATGCTTGCCACGTGTCCTCGGCTGTATAAATACTAATTTCCATATGTTTATTTTTATTATGACTTTTCCTTTTACGTGCAGTGCATGTACAAACTTTTGAGCTTCTAAAAGTTTTAAAGAAAAATAAAAAAAAATAATATGTGGCTGAAGGGATTTGAACACAGGGCTACGTCATAGCTATGCAAGCCTTTACCAATGAGCTACAAGTGCTTTCTTGTTATTCTTAAGCAATTTAAATTTATAACTTGTGCTCAGGCTTAGGTGCTCCTTTCTGTATTTTGAAAAAATTTATACAGAAAGTTCAGGGTTGTTACATCACCTACCGAGAAACTACCGATTTTTCAATCAGTAAATCCCATCCATTGTGGCCATAGATTTTTTATTATAGCCGACGGAACAAAGCACGGCATCTAACCCCAATACCGGGAGAGACGAATCCCCAACAATCTGCTCACTACCTCCATGTGGCTCGAGACTGTACCCAACTAAAATCTGTTTGCATGACTCAGTAGAGCCGTGGTAGGGTAGTAATCAAAGCACAGTGGAAACTCACATGAGACAAATAACGATCTCAGGTCGACAAACTGACATGTACTCATCTCACCAGGGAATTGCTACCAGATGATAGGTATAATACCATCTAGCATGTTCCCTGCGAGTCCGTCCAGTGTAACTCATAACCCAATGAGTTCCTGTATACAATTTTTGGTGACTGACGAACACCAATGGCTATGAGACCGGCCATCGCCTCTCGTCGGGGTCAAGAAACGTATACATTAGTCTACTCTGTAATATTGATGCAGTCTCGATACTCCCACGACTAGGGACTTTTAAGGATTTGCTTATGGACTACCCAGGCCTCATTTATATGATCGCCATCATAACCCTGGTAGTCAAGCAAGAATCCTAAGAGCTTTATCAATATGTAATAGTGATCCGTAATACCACATAATACTTGTACATGATGATAAAGTCAAACCAGATAGTATACTATCATATCGAGTAAGACTATTCTACCTGTATAAGTCATCCTTCAATTATCATAATCGCCTGCCTGCATTTACTATAATTGTCTTGAGGGCGCTATATCCAACAAGTACACTACTTTTGATTCTAAGTATATTGGCGGAGCATTCTAAGTATATTGGCGGAGCAGAGCAGATGATTCGGATAGTGTTTGAGAAGAACATATATTCACGGCTTACGGCTGGTGCTCCGAGAGAATTTCGGGCAGAGGCCCTATCTACTGCCTAGTATCTTATCGATCGGTCATCATCGAATGTAGTAAAAAGGACAATTCCTGAGGAGGTATAGACCGCAGGGGCTGGGAATTACTCAGGGTTTCATAGTTTTAGATGCGGAGCAAAAGAGTACAGGTCGTGGTGTCCTGGTACTAAAGGTGGAGTAATCAGCCAAAATATGATAGTCGATAAGTCTGCGATGTTTCGAAGAAAACAGACTCAGGCTGATGGTGAGCAGAGAATAGGACCACCGTACCAGGTGGTGTTTGAGGCTTCAGTCCAGGTTATAGGTACAGATGAGATGGTCGATATTTCGAGTTAGGCAGAGAGTTGTGCAGATGCCAATGGAATTTAGGCGCATGGAAGAGGCTAGGGATGAAGCTCCAAGGATATAGGATCGGGAGTTCGACGGAAAGTCTTCAAGGGAGATTCGAGGCATGGATATTGTCATGGATGGGGAGTTACGTCCGTTACAGCAGAGTATCGAGCAGGTTCTCACTCGATATGGGATAGAGCAGACTCAGCCCATATCTTCTCAGTTAGTGGCGCACTTAGGATTAGTGTCATCATCGGGATAGTTGGCGATTGGGAAAGATGGAGGTCAAGAATGGGTTATAGGGACACCGATGCGGTGTCAGGTAGATCGACATTTCAAATTATTATCGCGGTATCAACAGGGGAGGCAGGGTTGTTAACCATCTTAGAGGCGATTAGGAAGACCATGTATTTGCGGAGGTTGTTGGTTTTGGGTGTTGAGGTGAGAGTGTTCTTCTTAAAGAATGGGAAGACAGTTGTGACTCTTATGAAGTTTGGTGTCCATTGGAGTCCGACAGTTGCATTTACGGAGATGGTTTCGAATATCGAGTTCAAGCAGTGCTTGAACTTGATTTGTCTAGATTATTGATGAAGGCACAACGACGACTAGAGCAGGAGTTCCAAATTTTTTCAAGAAAGTGTCAAGATATGGGGAATTTGCATCGAGGTGGAGATTGTTTATTTTTGATGGAATTTCCCAACTCCTAATCGGTTTAGAATTTGATTCCAAGTTTAGAAAGATTTGGAAAGGAAAATTTGGCTAAGATTTGGAAAGCATTTTGGAAAGATTTTTGTTTCCTTTGTTGTCGCCTAATTAAGTCTCTTAATCCTAGTCTTTCTAGGTCTTTTATGTAGGCTATAAATATAAAATTAAATAGCCTAGGGTTTTTATGTAGAGAGTTGCCAATATTTCAACACAATTAAAAGGGGAAAACCGTAAAACCAAGGGAGAGAAAGGAGAGGTTTTGTGAAGATTACGAGAATACATGTATTGGGCGGTGATCGTAGTTGGCAGTCCTCGTGTAATTATTTCTTGATAGCGAAAGTTTCGGCGTCGGTTTGCAGAATTAGGAGCAAGTTGCGCCGAACCTGGGTAAATCTTGTGTTTTGTGTTGTTTGGTGTGCTTTTTAATATCTTGTATTGTTTTAGTAGTTATTCGGTTAGTCTTTTTCAAGTAGATTCGAATCAAGCGATCCTGATAGATTTTCCATTGCGACTCTTGTTGTGGTTTATGATTCCTTCGAGAATCACGGGTATAGAAATTACAATAGCCTGCTCTTTGTCGCCTGCCTGTCCACCAACACCAGTGTCAGTCACCGCTGGTTGCCTCCATCGCCGACACCCCTGGTCCGCTCGCCGCCATCACTCGATCACGCCATCGTCGACGCCATTTCTACCTCAATTCTCCCTTCGTCGGCGTCCGTTGGTCGTCGTAGGTCGTTGCTGCCTCAATTCTCCCTTCGTCGTTGGCCATTGGTCGTTGTACGTCATTGCTGCCGTTGCACATACATATTACCCTGGATGATTAAACTATACCAAGCACGGTAATGCATGATTCTTTTGAATTAGATGCCCAGCATCACAATCCCGAAAATATGAGGATTTTCGGTAATCTTTCACTCCAAGTATCAGGCGTCTCCTAAAGGTTTTTTTTGTGAGATATGGAAATATCAAGTTTTGGGGTTGAAATATGGAAATATCAATCCTTTGGGGTGAGATATACAAAAAGCTCTTTATTTAACTGAATATTTGTTTATTTAATTATTGTGAAGGGTAGGTTGGTAGTCCCAATGTGGATCCAGCGCTGCAGTCCCTATCGGTGATGTGACCAATTGGATGCCTTTTTATATTTGGTGTATTTTTTATTATTAATTAAATCATAATTCTATTTCTCATCAAACAAAAAAAAATTGTTACTATATATTATTAGCATGCAGGAGTGGTTTCTATTATCCTCTTTAAGGTCACGTGTAATTCATATTTGCTTAAGAAATATTTCTTAATATAATGCATCGGACCTTAGCATGTGTAGAGAGGGCCAATTAGAGGGAGAGTGCAATATCTATTACATAGAGCTAAGTAATTGTTGAAGTCCAAAATATTGACTCTTAAAGAAAACAACCCCCCCCCCCCTCCTCCCTCCTCCCAGAAACTAATCGGCCCATGTCGGATACCCCATGTCTGACAGGGGCAGTTACCCCATGTCGGATACCCCATTTTGGGTATCTACTTCCAAACGCTCTAGTTGTAACAACGAGAAATACCTCAAAATGAGATATCTGAATAGAGTAATACTTTCCTATCGGTACGGTAAAATCCATGTGGGCTACAAGGATTCTCATTAGATACAAATCAGGCCATGTTACCCAATACCTAGGTACTTGTATCATATGACCCACATTGTATACAATAGGAATCCATGTAGCTCACATGAATTCCACCGCACTGGTAGGAAAAGTATTACTCATCTGAATAGACCCCTAATCTATTTTCTAGGAGTGGTCGGAGTTATTCCTCCCCTCCACTCTCCTGAAACCTTGGAGCAATTAAGTGTTCCCACCCCTCTAAATATCCAGGAGGCAAAAAATACAAACAAGATCAAAAATTGAAAAAGAAGAGAAGAGAGAAGTAGGTAAAAACTTGAAGCAAACTCCTCCTATCCTTATTCTTCTTGATCCTTCTCTACAGATCAGGTCACACAGGACCGTTTGAAGAATTTTGACAAGTTCTCAAATACAAATATGCCCCATGTGGCCATCTTTATGTTTTTGGACAAATAACATGGAATTTTCATGTTATAAAAGACAGGAGAACTTTGAACATAGTGATGTTCCTTGTTCTTATATATGGACATTAACATAGGGAATTCCTATGTCACTTTGAATTGTAAACACAGAGTTTCTCAAACTCGAAAACGAGGGACATCTCATTTTCTCACATGAACTGAAAATAGGGAAAAAACCTATTTTCCATGTACAAAATATGAAAACAGAGGAAACTCTAATTTCTGCATATATGAAGCTAGAAAATAGAAAGAAACCAATTTTTCTCAATTTAAAACTTAACTTGAAAGACATTGAATATTATCGCAAAAGTTTTTGAACATAATATATACATCTATGTTCATAGCAAACCTCTGGAAATAACACAAAAGGTTATTCTGATTCAAAAATAACATAGAATGGCTAGAAATGCCAAATTCATGTGTAAAAAAACAATTTCGGATACATCAAATGAAGTATCCATCCTCACTTTGCTCCAAGGAAAACCCCGAAATAGGGTATCCACTTAGCAAGTTGTGTGCGGAAACCCAAATAGAATTCTCGCTTCACTTATGCATGTGGCTGGGTCCCCGCTTAGGGTATCCGCCCATACTTGGTTAGGCTCCCACTCTGGGTATCCACCTATGCTTCGATAATGTCAAAATTAACATTAATATATTGATCATTTACTCAAATAATTTGTATTTTTGAGTTTTTAATCTCTGTCATTTTGTTCAATTTAAGATTATTGTATGTTGTAATCTGAATTGTACTTAGAAACCAATGTAACATGATGGTTCTTTATGTAACGAAATCTCATGTTACTCTTTCCATGCAAGTACATTTGTATGATTTCTCTTTTTGTGATGTGATTTTGAGCAACCTAAGGAGGTGTCCTGATGATGCTCACAAGTGGTGTCTCCTAAGATTACGACACATGGCAGATGACATGTCCCGAAAGCTACGGGGGTTGAATAAATGAGTTGCATCGGGGACATTCCTCAGGTCCCCGTCTCCAGGAACGTATCCGACCTTTCGAGAGACTCTCTGAATACATTCCACCTTCACCTAGGATACTACCAACAGCTCGTCTCTGAGTTTTTTCAGTCTCCTTGCTCGTCTCCGGGCCATCTGACGTGCCGAGCTTCCTCGGCCTTCCTGCTCATCTCCGAGCCTTCTAACGTGCCGAGCTTCCTCGGCCTCTTGGCTCATCTCCGAGCTCCTGATGTGCTGAGCTTCCTCGGCCTCCCACGATCAACCAAGAGCGTGGATCCCATGCGCCCCGCAACGGCTCCGCGTATATCGCCAGGGCGAGATATCCGCCTGCCCATGATCCACGTCCCACGCTAGCGCATCCCCCCATTAATGAGCGTATCCCCCCCATTAATGAGCGCATCCCGCCATTTAAGGCGAGGATAATGCTGGGGCGTAACGAACGGCGGTGATCTCGCACCTGCTCGCTCCACGCGACCCTATATAAACCCCTCTCTCAGACGACTCAGGTAACTCGAATTATCTCAATACGCCGCTACTCTGCTTCTATTCCTCGGCTCTAAATTGATCGTTGGAGGGTCCTATGGTGGTCACCCACCCCAGGACTTATTTGCAGGTAACTCGGCGTCCAACACCAACCCATTGAGCTCCACACTTAACAACTTCTAAACCAAATCTCAGCCGTCCAAGACAGCCATCACAGGATCGATGGAGGACAACATCTGAAGGAGATCCGAAGCTCCATCAGTTGGCGTCGTCTGTGGGAATGAAAGACTTATTTTGTTCCACCAAAAAAAATTTTAATCTTCCGTCTTCGATCCAATGGCGAGCGACCACGACAACGATCCAAACACGAGCCACCACAATGGAGGCGGGAGCAGCTCGCCTCCCCCTCCTAATGCCATCCACGCCTTGTCCTCCAAGATAGACCGTCTTACGACGCTGGTAGATGCCCTCGTCCGCGTTCAAACGGCGGGCCCTAACCACCAGAGTGCGGCTCCGCCTCCCCTGGATAACAACGTCCGCCGAAGGACGGATGGGCACACTCAAGCCCCCGATCTACCTCACCCTCGTCACAGCGCCACTGAGCGCCAGAGGGCCGACTCCGGCCACTTTAACCCACACACGGCGACTAATTCCACGAACCGCTGGGCGCCGGACATCTCCACGCCATGGTCCCAGGGAAGACTGGGTCGTCGTCCCAATGCCCGTCGCGCGTTCTTTCCTCCTAGGGAGGTGTCGGTCAGCTCACTTGCTTCCAGGCATGACTGACGCCCCCACTCTCGCCAAGATCATGCGAACGACGAGCGCAGGGACCACTCAAGAAGGGCCTCGCCCGGGGATCTGATACACCTGATAGAGCGGAATCGAAACCGCACCCTGGAGCAGACCCGGAGCAGGGATAGCCACCACGTCGACTGTGCGGAATCCTCGGGTTATCACCACCGACTCGAGGCCCTTGAAAAGAAGATCAAGGGCATACAGAAAGACGGCCATCCGTTCGGCGAAGAGGCTAGGTATTCCGCGGATTCTCTCACAACGCCCTTCACCGAGGAATTGATAGTCGAACGTATCTCATCCAGGAACAAGCCGCCCAAGGTGGCGCTCTTTGACGGGAAGTTCGACCCAAAAGATCACTTGGACGCATTTACAGCGGGAATGAGCTTCCAAGATAACTCGGACGCAGCCCAAAGCCGCGCTTTTCCCACCACCCTAATCTGGGAAGGTCGGGACTGGTTCTGGGGGCTGCCACCCCGCTCCATCTCGACCTTTGATGAGCTGGCCACCTAATTCCTCGGTCACTTAGTCGGGAATTGAAGGAAGAAGAGGACGGTCAACTATCTGTTCACCATCAAGAGCGGAGACAAAGAATCCTTCAAAGGATATATCACCCACTTCTACAACGCGCTCCTCGAGGTCCCCGAGCACCGCGATGAAATGGTCATCACCTCGCTGAGGTCGGATCTTAGGCACAAAGGGTGGATCCGCTCTTTTGCATTAGCGCAACCTAAGACCATGGCCAAGGTAAAAGCCTGGACCGAGCGGGAGATTCAACTAGAGTCCGAGATGAACTCGAATCTGCCTTGAGGCGACCAAACCGACCAAAAGAAGTGGGCCAGAGAAGAGGAAAATAGAGTCGACCGAGCAAAACATTACTCCCCGAAGTTCCAGGAGTACACTCCTCTTAACATCTCCCAGACCGAGCTTCTAGAGGAGGTAAAGGGCGAGAGGTTCTTCCGGCTCCCGCTGGCTACCCGAAGCACGGGCAAGAGGCTCCGAGGCCCTTATTGTGCCTAACACCGGACGCAAGGACATCCGACCTAGAATTGTAAACGGCTACGCGATTACATCGATGAGTTGATCCTCTCCGGTCACTTGGTAAAGTACCTGCGAGATAAACGTCAAGCCGATCAAATTAAAGACGGAGAGCTGACGATCAGACAGATCATGGTCATCGCCGACTGACCCAAATCCGAGCAACAAGGACACCTACCAAAATTTATATTCAGTACAGGAGAATTTAAATTGAATCACATAATCTGTGATTTATTCAATAATAAAGATTCTTGCTTCCCAGCAATTTGAACTACTTCTCTTTGTTTCCGTACTAAAGCTCCCTGCAGGGCCGACGGATAGCTTCCCTGCCCGGTCCATCCGCAGTGGGTAGTTTCCTGCCCAACTACGCTGTGGACCGAAGCCCTCCTAGCAAGGAGACCGAGTAGCTTCCTTCTCGGTCATCCCTAGCGGGTAGCTTCCTACCCAACAACGCTAAAGATCAAAAGCCCTCCTCTCGAGGCCACCGAGTAACTTTCCTGTCCGATCCATCTGCAGTGGGTAGCTTCCTGCCCAACTACGATGTGGATCGAAGCCCTCCTCGCGAGGCGACCGAGTAACTTCCTGCTCGGTCATCCCTAGCGGGTAGCTTCCTACCCAACAACGCTAAGGATCAAAAGCCCTCCTCTCGAGGCCACCGAGTAGCTTTCCTGCCTGGTCCATCCACAGTGGGTAGCTTCCTGCCCAACTACGCTGTGGACCGAAGCCCTCCTCGCGAGGCGACCGAGTAACTTCCTGCTCGGTCATCCCTAGCGGGTAGCTTCCTACCCAACAATGCTAAGGATCAAAAGCCCTCTTCTCGAGGCCACCGAGAAGCTTTCCGGCCCGGTCCATCCGCAGTGGGTAGCTTCCTGCCTAACTATGCTGTGGATCGAAGCCCTCCTCGCGAGGCAACCGAGTAGCTTCCTGCTCGGTCATCCCTAGCGGGTAGCTTCCTACCCAACAACGCTAAAGATCAGAAGCTCTCTTCTCGATGCCACCGAGCAACTTCCCTGCCCGGTCTATCCACAGTGGGTAGCTTCCTGCACAACTACGCTGTGGATCGAAGCCCTCCTCGCGAGGCGACCGAGTAGCTTCCTGCTCGGTCATCCCTAGCGGGTAGCTTCCTACCCAACAACGCTAAGGATAAAAAGCCCTCCTCTCGAGGCCATCGAGCAGCTTCCCTGCCCGGTCCATCCGCAGTGGTTAACTTCCTGCCCAACTACGCTGTAGATCGAAGCCCTCCCCATGAAGAAACCGAGTAGCTCCCTGCTCGGTCATCCCTAGCGGGTAGCTTCCTACCCAATAACGCTAAGGATCAAAAGCCCTCCTCTCGAGTCCACCGATTAGCTTCCCTGCCCGGTCCATCCGCAGCGGGTAGCTTCCTGCCTAACTACGCTGTGGATCGAAGCCCTCCTCTCGAGGCCACATAGCAGCTTCCATACCCGGTCCATCCCTAGCGGGTAGCTTCCTACCAATCAACGCTAAGGATCTAAAGCCCTCCTACAGATACCACGGTGTAGATTCCTTCTCGGCTAAACTCCACAGGGTAGATTCCTATGAAGACTTGGATCTAGGACCCACATTAAGGAAGAATCAGTTATGACCGACCTATTCTAACTTGGCTGATTTTCTACTCATGCTAAAACACGTGATCGTCACCTCGACTCCGAGGTATAGATTGATACCGACCTTCCTAGCCTTGGGATGCCTTTTGATTCATCCTAAATGAACGATCGCCACCTCGACTCCGGGGAGAAGGAGGGTACCGACCTTCCTATACTTGGCTATTATTCGACTTACACTCGACGCGCGATCGTCATCTAAAAAGCCGGGCAACGGCCTACGACTTAACACTTGCAGCAGAATGAAAATTCAAACAAGAAGAAGACTGACGAGCTAAAGTACTCACGCAGAAAGCTGTAACAACCGTAACTTTCTGTATGAATTTTTTTTCAAAATACAAAAAGGAGTACATAAGCCTGAGCACGAATTATAAGTTTGTTTTGCTTTTGAACAGCAAGAAAGCTATTGTAGCTCATTGGTAAACCCTTGCACTGCTGTGACATATCACCTGTGTTCAAATCCCATTAGCCACATATTCTTTTTATTTAATTTTTTTTAATCTTTTAGAAGCCCAAGGGTCTACACATGTACTACACGTAAAAATGAAGAGACACGGTATAAACAAACACGTGCACTGGAGTATATGAAGTGATAAGGACACGTGGCACCAACCCCAACACCCCCACCCCCCCCCCCCACGCCCCATCGATATTGAGCCGGCAAAAACCCAATTTTTCCCGATACCACCAGTCGAAACCGTAGGTAATGCACCCATTCTTTTCTCTTGCAACCCTTTGGCCTACCCTACTTCCCCTAGGCTGTTTATCTTCTCTGCAATTAACCAGAGAATTTAAAATACCTCTTTAATCTCATTTTTAATACAAATTTTAATTCACCAATTCAATACACCAAACAATAGTTTTTCCTATAAATACCACACCCCAATTCACACATTCTCATTCAGAAATCCCTGCCAAAACTCTTAAGAATTCCCAAGTCCCTTTAGTGTACAAGTGGAGTTAGCGAAGGGCGAAGTTCCAACGAAATTCCAAGAAGATTTCGGCGACGAAATGATGCCCTGATGCTTCCCTATCCTTCTCTTACCTCTCTTCTTCCCAAAAAGCTAGTAATTCCCCTCTTCCCCTCTCTTTCTCTATTCTAAAAATTTTAAATTATAAAACCCGACGGAAGCGGAGTTAATCCGACTTCCGATTCGGTTTTTCTTCAAAACTCAACTTTTCTTAATCAAGAAAATACCATACTCTCATATCATGTTTAACAAATATTAACAAACACATGAAAGCAAGAATCATCTCAAAATAATCTTTTATATAGCTTTTATCATAGTTCTACAGTAAAATACCATATACTTTAGTTTCGACATAAATCATCATAATTCCTGTATTACCTTTAGATAATTCACGAGGTAATGACCTACCTCATCACAACACACATTTCTTGACATAGCACGATGGAAATTTGGGAACATAGTTATGGGATAATACGATATTTCAAATAAATACCATCAACTTATAAAACCATTTCTTTAAAAAGATGTATTAAACAATTCCTTGCAATTGCGTCTCCACAACCCATTTTTGGGGACCCCGTTCGGGATGGTGCGGATTATCGCACATCCTCGGGCCCAGTATAGCGAGATGCAGACCTCCGAAAGGAGCATTCGATCTCGATGAAATTTTAATACATTTTTCTTTAGAAAATGAGATTTCTACAAGAAAATAAATAAAATTTAGTTTTAAATATATATAAATATTTATTATCAAAATATCTATTTTAATTATATTATATAAATACTCCAAGTTTTCTAAATCAAAGGAATCACCTTTACATGAAAATACCATCAAAATACAAAACAATTCCAATATTTCAAGAAAATACCATATACAATGAAAATTAGGTTCTAGTCACTAGAAATTTCACTTTTATAAAATATACATATATGAAAACCCTAAAGACGATAATTAAAGGCTTGAGGTGTATTTTGAAATTATATCAAAATTATTTTTATATAAAAACCCTTCAAGTTATACTAAATTACAATAAGGACCCTAGTAAACATAGGTTTAAGCGGGACCAGTCTCTTGAGCCTCAGGGAGCCGGAGATATGGGTGCTTGCCTATCTAAGGTAGACAATCTAAATAACGGTGTTATCAACACGGTAATTGTCTAGGAAAAAGACACAAATCCTGTCGTTCATGTGCAGCAGTTATCGATAACATCAAAAGCTAATTCTGGATTCAATTTCTTTTCAAAGTGTCTGACTCAGACTGAGTCTCAACCTAATAAATCTGACTTGAATATGATTCAAGTATAAACTACAATACAACATGAATCCGTTTATACCAGAATTCCATCTATAACAACATGAACTCGAACCGAACCATGGATATACTCTGTTTACATGACTATCCATTTACATCCATTCCATTTACTAATATCATAGTTTTGGCAAGTCTTCCATTTACTACAGACAATACAATACAATCAATACAATCGATACAATAATACACTACGGGAATTATAAAGAGGTAGACTGGTACGGAATATGTTAAAGGTGGCACGAGGTGATCACTTAAGACGCAATTACATCCATGCCATTGTTCCGTGGTATTTTCAACGGAGCCTTGTACTACGGGTTACCAAAATCCATGGTGTAAGTTAGACTCCTCTCGTATACACTGGCATCTTCTGTACCAAACTACAAACAACTGCGCTAATATTATAATAAAACATTAAATAATTATACTCTCCTTCTGTCTATTCTATCTCTACTCATCTTTGGGACTTACTGAGCGATTGTTCGCTAACGACATTCCTATTTCTCTTCTTCTTTGGAATGTTGTCAGGAGGACCCGATGCACTAGAACTCGAGACCAGCCAGGAGCATTTGGAGCAGTACACTGAAGACCCAGAGCATTAGACTTTATTTGTACATATTTTCATTTCAGTTCATGCCGTTTGTTCCCTTCCGAAAGATGGCGCGACAGACGTCTCGCCTGAAATTCGGGGCAGATGCTAATTAGTGCTATCCGTCTACCTCTCCGAAGATTCCAAGTTGATTTATGACACCATGTATCGAAGGTTTAAACGGATGCGTCCGATTTAGCAGACTTCGTCAGATTCCCCCTCGCTTGAGAGATTTTTGATTGTGGGTACGCTCCTCCCTGCAGGCGCAAGCCTCTGCAGTTAATTACACTACCGCATTGCGGTAACAACTTTCTCCTTCTACAGATGGTCACATCGTGTCGTGGGTGTTTGTTTTGTGTTCGGTTGCCCGTGGATTGTATACGGAGACTGAGTTATGTCGTCGCACGTAGGGCGTGGACTAGTCCAAATCCGTATTATCTTAGATTTAAGTTTGGGGGTTTGGGTTTAAGGATACGTTAGCCTCATTTGAGACTAAGATCAACTTAAACGTTTGTCAAGGATGCGTTAGTCTATTCTAGACTAAGATCAACTTAACGGGATCGTTTAGATCCAACAAGAGAGCAATTAAAGGGGGGCCCTGTTGTTTAGTTTAGTGACATTGCGGTCAATAGGTAGTTTAAGGACATTGCGGTCCAATGTTAGTTTTAAGACGTTGTGGTCAAGGTTAAGGACATCATAGTCCGTGGATTTAAGGACTCCACAGTCCGGCGTTAGTTTTAAGACATCACGGTCAAGGTTAAGGACATCATAGTCCGTTGTTAGTTTTAAGACATCCCGGTCAAGGTTAAGGACATCATAGTTCGTGGATTTTAAGGACTCCACAGTCCGGCATTAGTTTTAAGACATCACGGTCAAGGTTAAGGACATCATAGTCCATGAGTTTAAGGACCCCACAGTCCGTATCAATGTGTGGCCATCGGGACCCGTCACCTCTTTGAAGACGTTGAGGAATTACAACGCCAAGTATCAAACGAGTGAAGAGATGTACCCTTGAACCAAGGTAGATTAAGTAATCTTTGGCCCAATTTGGAACTAAGACCAATTAATTATATTATGAGCCCATTAGCCCAGTTAAGTTTGAATTGAGCACTTATGGCCAGCTTGGGCTAAGTCCAATCATGTTTAGAATATTGGCCCTCTGTTGGTTCATTGAAGGAGAGGCTTTGCCTCTAGAAACTTAGCTAATTGGGCTAAACCTAGTGTTAAACACTAAAGACCAACAGTGTTGAACACTGGGAATAAGATTAGCAAGTTAGTGTTAAACACTAAAAGATAATCAGTGTTAAACACTAGCAACAGGACTTTCAAATTAGTGTTAAACACTAAAGCAAATCAGTGTTAAACACTGGAAACAGAGATTTCAAATTAGTGTTAAACACTAAAGCAAATCAGTGTTAAACACTGGAAACAGAGATTTCAAATTAGTGTTAAATACTAAGAAAATCAGTGTTAAATACTGGGACTAGAGTTTTCAAATTAGTGTTAAACACTAAGAAAATCAGTGTTAAAACACTGGGAACAAAGTCTTCAAATTAGTGTTAAACATTAAGGAGAGAGGGGTCACGTGTGGACACGTGAGCGCGCCCTGATTCCCCTTATTTTATTCTGCCAAAAATAGTGAATACTTTCTATAATTACTCTTGGAGCATCACGTGCTGTCACGTGATGGGGATGTGGGTTTTTAGCTGTTAAAGCTTTTGCCAAGGGGTCACGTGGTAGCACGTGAGGGCGCCCATAGCTTCTGTTTGCTTTTTCTTTGTATCCTTCAGGGGTCACGTAGGGCACGTGAGGCGTTGCCTCAAAGTTCTTTTCTGTGGATCTTTACAGGGGTCACTTGGTAGCACGTGACTCTGGTTCTTTGCATGTTTTAAAGATCTGTTCATCTTTTAAAAATTAAATTCTTCATAGGGTTAAACCCTAGCAATAAACTTTAGAGGAATTAAATTCCTATTTTCTTCTGAAGAATTGTATTCTTAGATAGGGTTAAACCCTAATTTCTTTTCTGTAGGAATTAAATTCCCCATATATGTAAAGAATTAAATTCTGGCATAGGGTGAAACCCTAATTTCTTTTTTAAGGAAATTAAATTCTTGTGAGTTTGAGAGAATTAAGTTCTCAATTAGGGTTAAACCCTAGTTCTGTCCACTCTGAAGGAATTAAATTCCTATAATATGGGGTTAAACCCTAATTTTATCTCAAAGGAATTAAATTCCTATAATTCTGTGAGAATTAAATTCTCAAAACTCAATTCCTCCTCTATGTTTTAGATCTGCATGGCAGGATCTCAACCCAATGAGAATTAAATTCTCAATTCATGGGGAGATGTGCACTTTGCAGATCCTCAACCAGAGAAAGAACTAAGTTCTTTTCTTTATATAAGAGTTAAACTCTTTTGAGATTTAAATTCTCTTTTGACGCCCCTCTTTTCTTACCTAGGGTTTTTCTTTTTCAGAGAATCAAATTCTTCCTTCTGAATTTTCAAGATTCCAAGGCTCTATATCTCTCTCTGTCTTTTTTCTTCTTTTTTTTAACTCTCTCCCTTGGCACCTATTTATAGGAAAAGAAAAAGAATCAATCTGTTTAGTGAATCTTGCACTAAAATATTTGATTTGTTTACTGAGAGATTTGATTTATTTTCATCATTGATCCGGGCCTTTAAATTATTAGGTGAATTTTATTCACCCTTGGATTTTAAATCCAAAGATATCTCTTTGTTATTTCGGTGAGATTTAGGGGGAAATCTTTCCATGTCCAAGATTTTTCAATAAATTGGTGATATTTAATCACCTTCAGATTCTTGATCCAACGGTTTCAGATAATTCTTCTCTATTTTGGAAAGACTTGAAAGATCTTTCCTCAGAATTTAATTCTGTTAAAGAATAAGGCTTTTAAAGTCGGTCACGTGTGAGCACGTGACCGTTGGTCACGTGTGAGCACGTGACCTCTGGAATGGGCTTCTCTTCTTCTGCGTTCTGTTCTCTGGCCGCTGCTTAACCATCACGTGCCAACACGTGACCACTGGTCACGTGTGAGCACGTGATGCCTCTTCTGAAGCTTTTTCCTGATTTTTAATCAGGGAACAAATGCCCCCACAGCGTTGTTCTCACGTGTCTGCACGTGAGTGCAACGCTGTCACTTTTATGACCGTCGGATCTGCCTTGGAAGTGGGGTAGATGAAACGTTTTCCATCCCATCCTATAAATTCCAATGTCCTTTCAGAAGAGCCTCCACTTTGCTTCATCTTCCTCCTTGCAAACTTTTTTCTGAGAATTTAATTCTCCTTTTCCAGAGCTTAGTTCTCTGCTCCACAATCTTCAGAGTTTAACTCTGTTCAGGGAAAACCCATCTCTTCAGGTAGTGATCTTTGAACGATCGAGGAACCCTTATATATATTTTTCAAAAACTCTCTGGATTTTAAATCCACACCAAGGGTTTCACCCATTTTAATATGAACCCATTTTTTCTTCAAGTTCATCAACAAAAATAGAAAACCATTTAATCTTCGAACAGTAGATCTCTTAGGGTTCATATGATCTTTAGGGAGATGATGGTGGCGGTTCAAATCCATGGAATTTAATTCCATCCCAAAAAATATTTCTGGGAATTTAATTCCCCTTTTCAAAAGGAACTAAGTCCTTCCCATGGGGGCTTCTTAGGGTTTTCTTGCCCCGGGTTGTCTCTTTCACATCCGAGAAGAAGAGGTCTCCATGTCCTTTCCTGGGAATTTAATTCCCTCGATTCTGTTTGATTTGTCACAGAGTCCAAAATAGATTTCTTTTTAGGGGAGTGTGTAGGGTCACTTGAATCCCACTGCCTATTTGATAAGAATATTTCCTTTGTCTCATTATGATTGATGTGTCTCATCATTAGCCAGCCGTCATCTTGATTTCGTGGGACCCGCATGTTTTGTAACTAATGGTCCTACCAAACAAGTCCTCTGTCACTTTCTTCAACTGTCTTCATATATTTATGCTCACACACACACACACACACACACACACACACACACACACACATATATATATATGTTCCTGGTTTCACTTTTGACAGTTTTCCTTTATTTTGTTTCAGGTGCGATGGCTTCTGTTCCGTGCTTTCCCTTCACTCGCTCGGAGGCCGCTTTTCCTCAATCACCATCCGACGAGGAAGCGATGGTGATGATCCGGGCTCATGACCCGAACTGCACTAGCTTACTTCTATGGGGAACTTGGTATAGCCATATCATCCGGGATCACCGGAGTTTCCTCTGTGAAGTGCCAACAGAGCCCACTTTCCCGTTCTTGCCGATGGACCCTCCGAGGACGGTTTTCACTGTGGAGATGCCAAATTGGACTCCAACGGGACGGCTCGAGCCTTCAACAACCGGTATCCCGAACCATCCGATCCCCGCTATAGATATCCTGGGATGACGCATTTGCCAGGGTGAAGCCCACCCATGGGGACAGATTTATAAGATAGGGCTCACTCCTTGACACCCCACGGGCTACCTCCTCTGGGCTCGCTATATCCTTGCTACCCATCGTGCGCGGCTGCAGAAGGTCGGGCTTTACCAGGCAATATATGCGTCGCTCTTCCATTATCAATCCCTGCATGTTTGGTGGGTTAAGGCGTTCTTGAATCAATGGAATCTCCCTACCAACACTTTTCTTCTGGGGGACAGAGAGGTTTCGATCTCTTTGGTGGAATTTTATGAGATCTCAGGGCTGCCAATTCGAGGGACACTTTATGAGGAGTTGCTACCTTCTGATGAATACGTCTTTGAACCCGAGCCCGCACCGCTCGACGGCTTGTCTGCTGAGAACGCCGTCTGCCACAAGCGTCCCGGCTTGATCAAGGTGCTAGGTATCTTTGATCGATTATTCACCGAATCTGAGGAGCAGGGCGTTACTTTTAAGAGCTTCATTGCCTGTTTCCTTCGCGAGGGCGTCTTGTCGAAGACAGCTCCGAAGTTCGCAAACATTAAAGACCCCTTTGGGTTGGTCCGAAGAAGCTGCCGACCAATGAATCGGATCTACCACAGTACTACATTCCCATAATGTCGCCGATGTCTTTCAAATCCATTGCAGCTCCCGGCATGGATGAGGAGATGTTCTTTGTTGGGTTTATCAGTGTCTGGCTCAGCTGGTTTGTCATCCCTACGCATCGCCGCTTTATGAGAGTTTCGGTCATCTATCCGCCTCACCGTATAGCTGAGGGAACGCGGCTGGCCGTTGGCATCCCAGCATTGGCGCATCTCTATCACGGGTTGGGCGCTGCAGCTAATACTTCCACCCCTGGCGTAGATGTGGTAAATTTTTCGCTCCACTACTTTACGTTTTGGATCGAAATGCACATCTTGGGTGCTTTCGCTATGCATCAAAGGCCCGCATTCTACAACGCCTATACCTTCCCGCGGCTTATGCGATTGGTGGATGCTTCTGCCGCTGACCCGACTCAATTCGGGGCTATTCGGACGTTGATTTCTCCTTATGCTACTACTGGCGGGTTGGTATTTAATGATCGGGTCTTATCTTCTTCCGCGGGTTCAGCCCAGCCGCTTTGGGACCGGTCAATAGATAACGCGCCCTCTTTGAAGCCCCGGGAGGCCGCGCGCTTATACGCAATCAGACCGGGTTACCTGGTATTCTGTCAGGATAGCGCGGCCCTCTTCATGCGGTACAATCCGCATCGCTTTGCCCGGCAGTTTGTCTATGATCAGGACGTCCCGTTTGAGGCTTTCATAGTCGCGTCGGTTCCTTCACTCGAGGCCGTTCGAGATGCCGCCCATCATTTTGTGAGGCTGAACACCGGTTCCCAGTTCATGATCCCCGATGCTGATTACATGCCCCGATGCGTGGGGTCTTTCACGGGCCGGTATCTCCATCGGGTCAACCCGATTATTATTGAGGAAAGAAGGGTAATTCTTGGCCACGGTGCCCCTACTCAGGTTTTAGCCACGGGAGCTACGCTGCGACCGCGCGCCTCGGTCCCTTTCCTCTGAGGGATACCGGCACCGCGCTTATTCCGGGAGAGTCGGGAGTGGATCTTACCCCAACAGCTGGTATGCCCCTGGGTACTCGGTCGCGGGGTAAACGGGCTCCGGTAACAGCGCCACCCCCCGAGGCAGCACCGCCCCCCCCCCGCGGCATCGACAATGGCGGTGTCATCCTCGGTTGTGGCACCTGGTGAGGGTGACAGGGATGAGGGTGTTGAGGGTGTTGAGGGCGACGTAGGCCAACGCTGCACTAAGGTTCCGCGGGGAAGGAAGCGGTCGTCCTCGGCGACCGGCTCTGGGTCCAAGCGTCGAAGGAAGGTTGCTACTAACTTGCTCGACTCTTTAATAGAGTCTGAGCCCATTCTTGAGGATGAACCGTTGGCCCTGCAGGAATCAGATGCTGGACTACTTTTTCCGAGTTCGGCCGCCGAGGAAGCCGCACAATTGGCTGAGGCCATACGGAGTTCTAAAGATGAGTCTCAGAACGCAAGGGTTCCCAAGAAAGCTTATCCTGTCGTAATCTTCTATGAAGACCCCTCATGGATCCGGCGGTGGTTTATTGGCCCTTTGGAGGAGTGGGGAGAAAGAGCGCTGAAGCAGGCTGTTTCGGAGGATGCTGCGGACGCGCTTTCCTTATGGACCGGCGGCCACGAGTCTACCCTCGAACCCCAGCGCGCACGCCTCCTTGAGAAGGAGCATCGGCTTGACGAAGCCATATTGAAGGCTTCCCTGCGCATTGGTATGTTTTTTTTTATACTTCTTTGCAGTTTTTTAGATTGTTTATGCCCATATATATGTATTCTTATTCTTGTGTGGATTGTGCAGAGTCCTCGGCGATGGGGGAGGTCCCTACGATCTTGTTGAAGCTAAGGCCTGTTGACATTCCCGATGCAACCTTGTTCGATGTGGAGGGGGCTAACGAGGCTGTTCCTCTTGCCATAGAGCCTCCAATGGCGGTTCCTGATCATGGAGTGCTTGCTCCTTTGGTAGAGGCTCCTTTGGGGGTTGCCGCCCCAACGACTCTTCCCGCGGGCGGCGCAGAGGCTGGAGGAGAGGTATTCGGGACTACCCTACCTTTGCTGGAGCCGGAGATCACGGTGGAGGCCGTTGAAGCCGCCATCCTCCCGACTCAGAATGGGAGAAGTGTTGAAGGTAACCTTCTACATTTTAAATTAGCAATCTTTCTGTTGTCTGAACTCTTTTGTTTTCCCAGAATTGCGCGGGCTGGCGGCCTCTATCGCTGATTTGTCTCCCCGGCAATCGTTTCAGCGTCTATTGGAGATGGCAGCTCCGCAGGCGATCTCCCCTCAACGCATCGTCCTCTCATCTGGACAAGGTTAGTGTCGTTCGTCATTTCTTATAGTATCGCTGTTATTTTGCGTATTGACATTGATGTTCTCTACAGTTTTGGAGGCCGATGACGAGGTCGAGGTCCTCGAAGGGCCAGGGGAACCTTCGGCTCTCACTTGCATGTCCGTAGGTAAGTGACATTTCAATATAGTCCCACTTGTTCCTTTGCTTAAGAGTTTTACTGACATTTTTCAAATCTGAACAGCCTTGCCAGCCCCCATAGCGCTGGAATCGCGTATCGCCATGCCGCCCGGCCCCTACGCTTTGCGAGCCTCAGAGCGCTTGGCCCAGTTAAGCCTTGTCTCCTTATCGTCTTTGATCGAGGAGCTTCGTGCTGGCAGCGCAACCACAGCTGAAGCATTTGCCGCCGAAGCTAACGGTTCTCTTCCTTTTCTTGCCACCTACCATAGCGAAGAGGTGGTGCGATTCTGGGTAGAGTTCTGTCGGCAGGTGGAGGCTTGCTTGCACGCCCTTGAGTGTTCCCACCTTTCCTCGGAGGCCGTGGCTGCAAAGGCGGACTTGCGGGGCTGATAGCGCGGTGTGCGGCAAACATGGCATCATGCGAGAAGAGGCTCGGCCGCAAATTCTCGGAAAGTGAGCTAGCCTCTAAAGCATTGAGCGAGCTTCAAACCAGCCTCACAGCCAAAGCCAATAAAGCGTATGAACTCTGGCGGGTACTTCAAGAGTCTATCAGAGAGGTGGTGGCTCTTGATAAAGCTGCCGTGTTCACTCACGAAAGGGTCGAGGCTTACAAGGCTACTGAGAAAGAGCTCGAAGGCCGGCTCGCCTCGTATCAGGCCCAGCAGGCTCAGGCGGATGCCCGTCTTCTGGCGATCCTGAATCATGAAGCTATGGCCCAGCAAAAGAAGGATGAGCTAGCAAAATTGATAAATCGCCCGCCGGCTTGAAAACTTGTATATTTTCCTTTCTTTTGTACATACTCCTGAATGAGAGTATTTTCTTTTTGTTCTTTCATTAATTATACTTTGTATTCATTTTGGTTTATGAATAAAGACATATTTTTCTTCTCAATGGTGTGTCTCCTTTTTATTGAATGTGCTCTGCGGACAATTTATCTTGGTCTCTTTGCAGGGCAGCGATGGCTTAGGATTCAGGGTTAAGATCTGCCTCTTAAGACTTTTGAGCTTTACGAGCCGTGAGGGTCTCATAAAGAGTTTTTCTCCCTACAGGTCGAGAGGATCCCGTAGGTGTAAGTTCTTCTTAAGAATCGTGAGGATTCTTAAGCGGGTTTTCCCTTAAGAGTCGTAAGGATCTCACAAGAAAGTTTTCTTCCTTACAGGTCGTGAAGACCCGCAAGTGCTGGGTGTGGTCGCCCTTATCCGTATTTCACGGGGTCAGGGGTTGGTTTGGGATGGTTTCCAGGGTATCGTAGTTTAAAGTCATTGCGGTCAAGGTTAAGGACCTCATAGTCCGTGGGTTTAAGGACTCCACGGTCCAATGTTAGTTTTAAGACATCACGGTCAAGGTTAAGGACATCATAGTCTGTGGATTTAAGGACTCCACGGTCCAATGTTAGTTTTAAAACATCACGGTCAAGGTTAAGGACATCATAGTCCGTGGGTTTAAGGACTCCACAGTCCAATGTTAGTTTTAAGACATCACGGTCAAGGTTAAGGACATCATAGTCCGTGGGTTTAAGGACTCCACAGTCCAATGTTAGTTTTAAGACATCACGGTCAAGGTTAACGACATCATAGTCCGTGGTTTTAAGGACTCCATAGTCCACGAAATGTGTGGTTGCTGGGACCTGTCACCTCTTTGAAAACGTTGAGGAATTACAATGCCAAATATCAAAGGAGTGAAGAGATGTACCCTTGAACCAAGGTAAAATCAGTCTCGAATCATCATGGTTGATCGTTAGTTTTAAGACATTACGGTCGAGGTTAAGGGCATCATAGTCCATAGATTTTAAGGACTCCACAGTCCGATGTTTGCTCTGGATGCTTCACACGGGTTCACTGCCGTGTTCGGCGAGGACCAAGCTCCGCTCTGGACGTTTTCCGCGGGGTCAAAAAGTGACGTTATCCGCGTTCCACGTGACCAGGAATTTTGCACTAGATGCTTCACACGGGTTCACTGCCGTGTTCGGCGAAGACTAGGCTCCGCTCTGGATGCTTCACACGGGTTCACTGCCGTGCTCTGCGAGGACCAGGATCCGCTCTGAACGTTTTCCACGGGGTCAAAGAGTGACGTTATCCGCGTTCCACGTGACCAGGAATTTTGCTCTGGATGCTTCCCACGGGTTCACTGCCGTGTTCTGCGAGGACCAGGCTCCGCTCTGGACGTTTTTCACGGGGTCAAAGAGTGGCGTTATCCGCGTTCCACGTGACCAGGAATTTTGCTCTGGATGCTTTCCATGGGTTCACTGCCGTGTTCTGCGAGGACCAGGCTCCGCTCTGGACGTTTTCCACGGGGTCAAAGAGTGGCGTTATCCGCGTTCCACGTGACCAGGAATTTTGCACTAGATGCTTCACACGGATTCACTGCCGTGTTCGGCAAGGACTAGGATCCGCTCTGGATGCTTCACACGGGTTCACTGCCGTGCTCTGCGAGGACCAGGATCCGCTCTGGACGTTTTCCACGGGGTCAAAGAGTGACGTTATCCGCGTTCCACGTGACCAGGAATTTTGCTCTGGATGCTTCCTACGGGTTCACTGCCGTGTTCGGCGAGGACCAGGATCCGCTCTGGATGCTTCACACGGGTTCACTGCCATGCTCTACGAGGACCAGGATCCGCTCTGGACGTTTTCCACGGGGTCAAAGAGTGACGTTATCCGCATTCTACGTGACCAGGAATTTTGCTCTGGATGCTTCCCACGGGTTCACTGCCGTATTCGGCGAGGACCAGGCTCCTCTCTGAATGCTTCACACGGGTTCAATGCCGTGTTCTGAGAGGACCAGGATCCGCTCTGGACGTTTCCCACGGGGTCAGGATTGACATAAGCCGCGTTCCACGTAACCAGGAATTTGCTTTGGATGCTTCCCACGGGGTCATAGCCGTGTTCTGCGAGGACCAGGCTCGGCTCTGGACGTTTCCCACGGGGTCAGGATTGACATAAGCCGTGTTCATTATATCCGGGAATTTGCTCATTATATCCGCATTTCACGGAGTTGGGATTTGACTCTCGGTCATCTGTATACCGTCGAGTCATGGAACTGGGAGTTGTCGCTGTTCCGCTTTACTTGATGTTGTGTCTGTTGCAATGAGACGAACGTCGAGATGATCTCTAGGCTATCTGTGAACCGTCGAGATTTGGCTTCTTCTTATGATGAAACCTGGGAGAGAGGAGTATGATCCCTTCTTTGTTTGCGCCTCTGGATTGTATACAGGGATTGATGTAACATCACCTGTAGGGCATAAATTTAATTCTTATTTATCTCTTTTTCCGCGATGCTCTATCATTTCAGTTTTTATATCGCGAAGGTCGCGATTGCCCCATCATTTCGGCTATTTTTCACGGTGCCCAATCATTTCGGCTATTTATTTTATTTTTTACTCGCTGTTTTTTATTGCGAGTTGCCCAATCATTTCGGCTATTCTTCATGCATACATTTTTACTTGCTGATTTTGTCGCAAGTTGCCCCATCATTTCGGCTGTTTCGTATGCATGTGTGGCTTGCTGGATTTTCGCTGCAAGCTTGGATTTATACACCGATTTCGGCATCAGCACCGCTACAACTAGGATGTTGCCAGGAGCGAATCATCATTTGCCTTTATCGACGTTGAACAAAGGTAGCTTAGTAAACAGGGTTAGGGGTCCTGTCGACTAAGGCTTTTGACTTCATGAGCCGTAAGGGTCTCACAAAGGTATTTCTCCCTACAAGTCGTGAGGATCTTGTAGGTGTGTTTTCTCCTTGGGAATCGTGAGGATTCCTAAGTGCATGTTCTCTTGTAAGTCGTAAAGATCTTAGAAAAGGGTTTTCAAAGGAGAATCGGCATGTATCGGATGCTCAGCGAGGAAGTCGGCGATGGCTTGGCCTTTCACCGCCTTAAGAGGCTGATAAGTTATGGAGAATTCCATCAAGAGCAAGGCCCATTTAGCGAGCCTCCCCGTCAGTATGGCCTTTGACATTAAATATTTAAGGGGGTCCACCTTCGATATGAGGCGGACTTCGTACGCCAACGCATAGTGTCTGAGTTTCGTTATCGCAAAGATCAGTGCCAGGCAGTGCTTTTTGATGGGAGAATAATTGCTTTCTGCCCCCAGTAGAACTCGACTCAAGTAATAGAGAGCTCTTTCTTTCCCTTGGTCGTTCTCTTGTGCCCATAATGCGCCCAAAGAACCTTCGAGGGCAGTTGTATAAAGAATAATAGGCTTTCCTTTGACTGGAGCAGCTAACACCGGCGGGTTCTGCAGGTATTGCTTGATCTCGTCCAGTGCGCCTTGGCATTTGTGATCCCAGATGAACGGAGTTCTCTTCTTCATCAGGTGACTATAAGGATGGCACTTGCCGGAGAGATTGGCTATAAACTGCCGGATGTACGCGAGCTTCCTTTGGAGAAACCGCAATTGTTTGAGAGTCCTTGGCGGTGGCATTTCCATGATCGTCTTGATCTTCGACAGATCTATCTCAATGCCTCGGTGCCGGACGATGAATCCTAGGAATTTACCTGAGGACACCCCGAACGCGCATTTGAGAGGGTTCATCTTCAAGTTGTATTGCCGAAGGCGTTGAAATACGATCTCCAAATGCTCGAGATGTTCCTCGTACGATTTGCTTTTCACCACGAGGTCGTCGATATAGCATTCGACGATTTCATGTATAAGGTCATTGAAGATCTTCGTCATGGCCCTCTGATAGGTGGCACCGGCGTTTTTTAAACCGAAGGGCATAACTTTGTAGCAGAATATACCCAGAGGAGTCCGGAAAGCAGTGTGCTTCTGGTCTTTGGGGTGCATCTTTATCTGATTGTATCCTGATGAGCCGTCCATGAAAGAGAAAACCTCGTGAGTGGACGTGTTATCTATCATCAGCTCGGTGACCGGTACTGGGAAATCGTCTTTCGGGCAAGCTTTATTGAGATCCCGGAAGTCCACGCATATGCGCACTGTCCCATTTTTCTTCATCACTGGGACAATGTTAGCGATCCAATCGGGATATTGAACTTCTTGGATAAACCCAGAGTCGATCAGCTTCTTGACTTCGGCGTTGATGCTCATCTCAAGCTCGAGCTGCATCCTTCTCGGTGCTTGTTTAACTGGCTTGATGTCCGGAGATATTGCCAATTTATGGATAGCTATATCTGGATCTAGTCCTGGCATTTCGGAATTGTTCCATGCGAAACAATCTCTATGCCGCATAAGCACGTCTTTTAACGCAGCCACCCTTTCTTCAGATAGTAATTCGCTGACAAATGTCGGTCGCAGGTCTTTTGTTGTCCCCAACTCAATCTTCTTGAGGTTATCTGCAGTAGTATGTATGCCGTCTTCTAGCTCTTTCGGCGCTGGTGGAAATTTTGAGATTACCTCGTCATCGCTATTTTCGAAGCACCGAGGAAGGTCATCCATATTCTCGGGCTCTCCTTTTGATATTGTTATCATATGACAAGTACGGACTCGCTTCCAAGACCGATGTAGATCTGGTTATGCTCTTGTGGCTTTGGGTTCGTGTTTTTGTGGTGGCGTTACCCTCCAGCTGCTGGACAGAGCAAACCTGTCTTGCTGATATTGATCTTCAACCCAGTTCTTGAAGGTGAAGCAGTCTTCGAGGGGGTGTCCTATGGCTCGGTGATAAGAGCAATAACCCGAATGAGAGACCTTGTTAGCTTGCTCAGGGTGCTTAGACTCTGGAAGTGTAATCATTCGATGTTTTAAAGCGAGATCAAGTATCTTCTTCGTCTTGTCTTGAGGGAAAGAATACGCTCGACTCATCTTCTTCATGAGGGACAAATCCGGACCGCGCAATTCCCGATCATATGACTCTTTGATCCCGCGTTGTCATTGTCGAATCCCTTTTCTTCTCTTTGACTTATTTCTGCCTCTGCGTCGGGCCTTTTGCACAACAGGTTGACGGGGAGGAGCATTTTCGTCTTTTGCAGCCTGTTGAAGAAGACGTTGCGTCCTGCCTTTCTTGTAGATGGCCATTTCGCGGTTATGGTCGTCCCGAGCTTTTTGACCCGCTTTCCTAATAAACTTGTCCATTCGTTCTTCAAATGACGGACTCGGCACTTTGATTGCGGGATCTAGTTTTGATAAGGGGGCGGCATTTCCCGACAGGGCGTCCTCTTCTTCATCGGAGTTATATATAGCGTAGCTACCGTGGACTCGTTCCCGTTTCCCGGATCTCATATATCCAAGCCCAAGCGTTTCCATTCTTCCGTTGGGCAATTTGCGCTGAGTCCCAGGGACATCCCAAATCCTGTTGTAGAACCGAGCTTGTCGAATAGTCTGTTTCAAGGGTACTCCTTGGTGCTTCAATAGCCTTTTTAGTCCGTTCGTGTAATATCTGGGTAGACGGATGGGTTGGAGCTTGTCGAGTGTAGAATCCGCGCCGTGCCAGATTTCTTTCTCGACTCTTGTTTCCGTGGACCAGTAGAATAGGATCGCATTTTCACCTTTTCGTTTGGGAGGGACGTAGAACGTCTGCAGGTCTTGCACATTGTAAGCTTCAAGCGCGTCAAGATCTTTGTAGTGCTCCCGCGGAGTCATAGTGATTTGCAAACTCTGATCATCACCAGGGGGTGCTTGTATTGACGGCCGACTGGAGAACACAGCATTAAGCTCATCTTCCGAGTCACTTCCGAAGATCAATATGGGGGCGGACGGTCCCGGGTTGTTGCGTCGAGACGGTCCAGCGTAAACTATCTCTTCTTCTTCTTCGGTATCACTCCCGAAAACAGGAATGGTGGCGGCGGCTTTGTTCTCCGGTTTGCGACACCTCTCCGTGTCCTCGAAATCTGGCAAAAAGTAATTTGCATCTTCGTATTTGCGGACTTCGTTCACGGAGAATGGGTTCAGCTCTCCTGTTACAGTGTACTCGAGACCATCCTTGAAATACTTCATACACTGATGTTGCGTAGAGGGGATGATGTTGTACTCGTGTAACCAGGGACGATCGAGCAAAGCATTGTAGCAGGTCTTGGCGTCAATGACGTGAAACTTAATGTCCGTGACGAGTAGTCCGAAGCGTAATGTTAGTATTACAGATCCGAGAGTCCGTGACGACTGGGAGTCGAAACCGGAGATGGTAATTTTATCACGAGCAAGGTGCTGAACGCTCATGCAGATTTCCTTCAACACCCGAACATTAAGGAAATTGACGGAGGATCCATTATCAACCAGAATTTTGCCTATCTTGATATCATGGCAGTATCCAGAGACATACAGGGGACGGTTATGGTCGCACGTCCCAAGGAGAAGGTCTTCATCACCGAACGTGACATCAGCTGTGTGCACTTCTTCCAGTTCATCCTTCATCTTTTCTTCGGCGAGGAAGGCTTGGAATTGCTCGGGCTTTTGCAGCGCCTTGATTAATGAATCCCTCGCTTCTCTTGATAATAAGAGGGTGTCGAGAATGCTGAGCTGAGAGGGTAGCTTACTCAGGTGCGCTAGGACGTTGTAGTCCATCTTACTCTTCTTTGGCGAGTCCTTGGCAGTCAGCTCTTTCATGACTTGGTCATCTAAGGCGATATCCTGAGCGACCTTTTCCTTTCCCTTATCTTTTCTAGTCGCGGGTCCGGGGTTCTTTTCGGGAAGCATGCGATTGCGCAGCTGAATGTTTTCGCAGGCCTCTGGTTCTTCCTCTTTCCCTAAAATGGATTCTTTAAAGAGAGGGCCCAGAGCCATTTCCTCATCAGAGTCGCTCCCAAAGGTGAGAACTTGTGATCCTCCGGCATTGATCGTGTAACAGTTACCGGTAGTTCTTTTGTACCCCTCGGTCGTATTTCTCTGCTCCCAACGAGTTCTGCGTTTCATTCGCTTAAAATGTTGCTGGTGAGCAACATATCCCTGCCACCATATCTTAAAAGCGTTACACTCCTCAGTGGGATGTGAAATCTTCCGATGATATGAGCAATAATTAGGGTGCTTCTCCGCCCCATTGAGCGTGTTTTCTTTCGAGGGTGGTAGCTTCATTCCCATTGACATGGCTTTGGCAAACCTTTTCCTCGTCTTGAATATGTTTTTATTCGCATCGGATGTCTTTTGATCTAGCGGGAGTGCTTCAACTCTTTCGTTTAGTCGCCTGCGTTTGGCTCCTTCTGATGCGGCCATCTTACACTTCCGGTCGGCTTTACTTTTCAAACGAATCTCGTCTAGAAAGGCGTCGATCATTTCGTCTGTCGGCCACACAAGTTCTGGTTCAGGCTGTGCCCCCAGTTTCTCAGTGCCAGGAGTTTTTTCATCGTCCGTAAACGAGTGGGAGATCACATGACAACTCGTCACATATCCCTCGGATTCATCCGACGAGCTCTCCCCATTATCTTCCTCCTGAAAGACGTGGTTGAGGAACTCTTGGAGTGTGATGGGAGTCCGCGTCTTTTGATTGTACTCCTCCAGCGCGTCAATCTGTTTCTGCAAGTCCGTGCACTTGTCGCCAAGCTTCCCGGGCTTTTTGGATCTCTTCTTCTTCTTTGAAGATTTCGACGGCTGGGTGTGAGTACTTGGGCCATCACCACCGATCTTTGGAGTTGGGCGTGGCTTCAGCATCCCTTCAATGATCTGGGGTTCCAGCTGGTTCTTCCACCTGATCGCCGGGCATGTCTGGAGATCATTCAGCATTCTTTTGGTTTTTGCTGAAAGCACGATTTCCCATGGAGCTTCTTCAATGAAAGAAAAAGTTGCCCCCGGTGTGTCCGTCTTCTTAGGAGCGTGCGGTTGTGGCGGGTTCACCTTCCACTTCTCGGACAGCGCAAACTTGCCCTGTTGGTATTGATCTTCAATCCATCCTTTGAAGATGAAGCAATCCTCAATCGGATGGCTTACCGTTTGATGGTAAGGACAATAATTGGGGTTATTCACCTCACTGGGTTGCGGCGGTCGTCTTGGGTTTGGCAAGTTGATAAGCCTGTTGCGTATCGCCAGCTCGAACAGCCTCTTCATCTTATCCCGCGGGAATGAGTAGGGGCGCTTCATTTTCTCATTATAATACCGCCGTCTTTCTTCCAGTTGATCCGCCAGCTTTGGGGCACTGGGTTGCTGCTGAGCGTTCGCAACGAAGGTTGCCTTCCTTTTACCCTTGTCATTCCGAGGTTCCGGCTTCGGGGGAGACGGTCTGCGACCCATCTGGTCCATCTGGTCCAACTTGTCGATCAAAGCCTGGAACGTGGTTGGCTTAAAGAACATCATGAACTGTGAGATAGTTGCATGAAGATCTAGGGTACCCACGAACATGCCCACCGCGGGCGCTTCCTCAATGCGTTGTTCACATTTCGACCACAAGTTTCGCCAGCGTATTGCATATTGCACCCACGTCTCTCCCGGCTTCACTCTGGCGTTGATCAATGCCGTGATCGGGGTGCGTTCGATGGCGCCTGCGAACCGTTGAGTGAATAGCAACTCCATTTCTGTAAACGTTTTGACGGAGTCGTCGGGAAGCTCCGAGTACCATTCAAAAGCTGTTTCTGACAAGCTGCCGACAAACTGGCGAAGTAGCAGTTTGTCGTCGCCGCCAGTGTTGCCACAAAGCGCCCTGAACTGGGAAACATGCTGGTGGGGATTGCCCGTCCCCTTATAGATATGAAATTTCGGTATTGTATAGCCAGGCGGGTACTTGATCTGGTCATACCAGCTCGGATATGGTCGCCCTGTTCTGACAAGTTGACCGGCTGCCTCAGTCGCCTGGTGAACCCGTATCTGCTGAGCTATATATCCGTCCAAGTCAGCTTTGGAGATTGTCTCCTCCTTGGCTGTTGACAGAGCCGGTGGAGGATTTGACGTTTCTCCCCTGTCGTCTTTAAGGACGATCGGAGGATTTTCAGCAGGAGGATTTTCAGCAAGAGGATCTTGTTGGATCATCATTCCCACCATGTCCTAGAACAGTAGGGCCATTCTCTTTATATTGGCTGCTTGTTCCGCAGCCTCTTTATCCTTCTTTTCCAGTATCCTGCGAAGGAATTCAGCATCAGTTTCTTGCTCCTGGCGTTGATCCGAGGATGCTTCGGGGCTTTCTTTTGGCCCAGTGAGTGCGGCCATCGCGTTCATCATTTCTTGGAGCTTCTGCTGCTGCTCCTGAGCTTTAGTCACCGATCGCGTGAGCGGTCGATGACCTGTAGATGTACGGCTGTCTTCCTTCCCAGACGCCATGTAAACGGTATGCACCACCATGCCCCTAGACTTAGGGCATTTAGGCTTACTGTCTTTGACATTAGCTGTAGGTGTGGGGACCTTCTCTGGCCTTCCTCTCTTTTGAGTAGTCAACGTGGAGGAAGCCGTTGCAGCAGGCACCCAAGTAGTTGTCGTCCTTTGTGATTTGACAGGACGGTTCTTTCCTTCCTAAACTTTCACCTTCTTTTGCCGGTGAGAGTGATCTTGAATGATTACCGAGTCTTGAACCCGTCGCCAGACCTTGTAAATTTTGGAGGACAGCCGTTGAGGAGGCTGCTCCGGCTTCGCTTCTGTAACACTCTCCGCAGGTGGAGGAGATCTTTTCAACGTGGCAGTCGGAGAGTTCTTGCGTACCCTCCTTAGCGGTTCGAAGCTGTTCCCAGTTGGAACAGCAGCATTAACTTCCACCACTGGAGCCGGTGGAGTTAGCCGTGAGGGGGAGTTGTCCCCGGCCTTCCTTACTCGGCGCCAGTAGCGACGTCGAGCGTGTCGAGCTGTTGGGGCTGGCTCGGCGATAGGGATAGCTTTGTCTTGCCCCCTGTCCGGACGAGGTGCCGCTGGTGCCAGCCTATTGAAGGCTGATGTCTTTTGAGTGACGATGTTCAATCTGTCAAAAACAGACCCTCGAGCAGGAGCAGGTGCCGGAATAGTCAGCCTTGAAAAGACCGACTCTTTAGCAGGAGAAACCGTCTTAACGACTTCAGGAATGGAGATGGCTGTCTTCCTTGCGATGGCCACGTCAGGAGTTATGGGCTTTTTGGCAGGCCCATTAGAGTATAGGTTCATCCTGGTAAAGACCGAGGCTGCCGGCTTGATATTGGACGACCCGTTGAGAGGGGCCGTTGTAGCAGTGAGCCGATCGAAGACCGACTTCTTGTGCGCTTCTGGTGCGGGCACTGGAATAGTGAAGCTTGCAGGCGGGAGCAGGGTCCCGAAAAACAGACCGGTGGTAGCCTGGGTCACCTGTTCCACCGGCATGGCAAGGATGGAGGCCGCTTGAGGCCCATAGGCTACACCTCCAGGTGAGGTGGAGCGTCGGTTGCACTTGCACTTCGAGCAGCTCGAGCAGTTGGATGCCATTGATGCTTAATTTCTGCGCCAGGCAAAAGTCAAAATCTTAGTAACTTGAAACCCAAAGGCAACCATTAACAAACCGTGATTCGTTCGCGAAGACGACACACGAAGTGTGGAGTGGAAAGAGGAAAAGGTCCCACCGGGCGTGCCAGAATCTGTTCCCCTCCGAAAGGCGGCGCGACAGACGTCTCGCCTGAAATTCGGGGCAGATGCTAATTGGTGCTATCTGTCTAGCTCTCCGAAGATGCCAAGTTGATTTATGGCACCATGTATCGAAGGTTTAAACGGATGCGTCCGATTTAGCAGACTTCGTCAGATTCTCCCTCGCTTGAGGGGATTTTGATTGTGGGGACGCTCCTCCCTGCAGGCGCAAGCCCCTGCAGTTAATTACGCTACCACATTGCGGTAACAACTTTCTCCTTCTCCAGATGGTCACTTCGTTTCATGGGTGTTTGTTTTGTGTTCGGTTGCCCGTGGATTGTATACGGAGACTGAGTTATGTCGTCGCCCGTAGGGCGTGGACTAGTCCAAATCCGTATTATCTTAGATTTGGGTTTGGGGGTTTGGGTTTAAGGATACGTTAGCCTCATTTGAGACTAAGATCAACTTAAACGTTTGTTAAGGATGCGTTAGACTAGTTCTAGACTAAGATCAACTTAACGGGATCGTTTAGATCCAACAAGAGAGCAATTAAGGGGGGGCCATGTTGTTTAGTTTAGTGACATTGCGGTCAATAGGTAGTTTAAGGAAATTGCGGTCCAATGTTAGTTTTAAGACGTTGCGGTCAAGGTTAAGGACATCATAATCCGTGGATTTAAGGACTCCACAGTCCGGCGTTAGTTTTAAGACATCACGGTCAAGGTTAAGGACATCATAGTCCGTTGTTAGTTTTAAGACATCCCGGTCAAGGTTAAAGACATCATAGTCCGTGGATTTTAAGGACTCCACAGTCCGACGTTAGTTTTAAGACATCACGGTCAAGGTTAAGGACATCATAGTCCATGAGTTTAAGGACCCCACAGTCCGTATCAATGTGTGGCCATCGGGACCCGTCACCTCTTTGAAGACGTTGAGGAATTACAACGCCAAGTATCAAACGAGTGAAGAGATGTACCCTTGAACCAAGGTAGATTAAGTAATCTTTGGCCCAATTTGGAACTAAGACCAATTAATTATATTATGAGCCCATTAGCCCAGTTAAGTTTGAATTGAGCACTTATGGCCAGCTTGGGCTAAGTCCAATCATGTTTAGAATATTGGCCCTCTGTTGGTTCATTGAAGGAGAGGCTTTGCCTCTAGAAACTTAGCTAATTGGGCTAAAGCTAGTGTTAAACACTAAAGACCAACAGTGTTGAACACTGGGAATAAGATTAGCAAGTTAGTGTTAAACACTAAAAGATAATCAGTGTTAAACACTAGCAACAGGGCTTTCAAATTAGTGTTAAACACTAAAGCAAATCAGTGTTAAACACTGGAAACAGAGATTTCAAATCAGTGTTAAACACTAAAGCAAATCAGTGTTAAACACTGGAAACAGAGATTTCAAATTAGTGTTAAACACTAAGAAAATCAGTGTTAAACACTGGGAATAGAGTTTTCAAATTAGTGTTAAACACTAAAAAAATCAGTGTTAAAACACTGGGAACAAAGTCTTCAGATTAGTGTTAAACACTAAGGAGAGAGGGGTCACATGTGGACACGTGAGAGCGCCCTGATTCCCCTTATTTTATTCTGCCAAAAGTATTGAATACTTTCTATAATTACTCTTGGAGCATCACGTGCTGTCACGTGATGGGGATGTGGTTTTTTAGCTGTTAAAGCTTTTGCCAAGGGGTCACGTGGTAGCACGTGAGGGCGCCCATAGCTTCTGTTTGCTTTTTCTTTGTATCCTTCAGGGGGCACGTGGGGCACGTGAGGCGTTGCCTCAAAGTTCTTTTCTGTGGATCTTTACAGGGGTCACGTGGTAGCACGTGACTCTGGTTCTTTGCATGTTTTAAAGATCTGTTCATCTTTTAAGAATTAAATTCTTCATAGGATTAAACCCTAGCAATAAGTTTTAGAGGAATTAAATTCCTATTTTCTTCTGAAGAATTGTATTCTTAGATAGGGTTAAACCCTAATTTCTTTTCTGTAGAAATTAAATTCCCCATATATGTAAAGAATTAAATTCTGGCATAGAGTGAAACCCTAATTTCTTTTTTAAGGGAATTAAATTCCTGTGAGTTTGAGAGAATTAAGTTCTCAATTAGGGTTAAACCCTAGTTCTGTCCACTCTGAAAGAATTAAATTCCTATAATATGGGGTTAAACCCTAATTTTATCTCAAAGGAATTAAATTCCTGTAATTCTGTGAGAATTAAATTCTCAAAACTCAATTCCTCCTCTATGTTTTAGATCTGCATGGCAGGATCTCAACCCAATGAGAATTAAATTCTCAATTCTTGGGGAGATGTGCACTTTGCAGATCCTCAACCAGAGAAAGAACTAAGTTCTTTTCTTTATATAAGAGTTAAACTCTTTTGAGAATTAAATTCTCTTTTGACGCCCCTCTTTTCTTACCTAGGGTTTTTCTTTTTCAGAGAATCAAATTCTTCCTTCTGAATTTTCAAGATTCCAAGGCTTTATATCTCTCTCTGTCTTTTTTCTCTTTTTTCTTCTTTTTTTTAACTCTCTCCCTTGGCACCTATTTATAGGAGAAGGAAAAGAATCAATCTGTTTAGTGAATCTTTCACTGAAAGATTTGATTTGTTTACTGAGAGATTTGATTTATTTTCATCATTGATCCGGGCCTTTAAATTATTAGGTGAATTTTATTCACCCTTGGATTTTAAATCCAAAGATATCTCTTTGTTATTTCGGTGAGATTTAGGAGGAAATCTTTCCATGTCCAAGATTTTTCCATAAATTGGTGATATTTAATCACCTTCAGATTCTTGATCCAACGGTTTCAGATAATTCTTCTCTATTTTGGAAAGATTTGAAAGATCTTTCCTCAGAATTTAATTCTGTTAAAGAATAAGGCTTTTAAAGTGTGGCCACGTGACCGTTGGTCACGTGTGAGCACGTGACCCCTGGTCACGTGTGAGCACGTGACCCGGAATGGGCTTCTCTTCTTCTGCGTTCTGTTCTCTGGCCGCTGCTTAACCATCACGTGCCAACACATGACCACTGGTCACGTGTGAGCACGTGATGCCTCTTCTGAAGTTTTTTCCTGATTTTTAATCAGGGAACACCATTGTTTAGGCATTGCTTTCCATTTATGTATTTACATTTCCAGTTGTACCTGTAAAAGAATATTAATAAATAAAGTTGCTGTTCATTTACATTCCTGTCTCTTGTGTACTTTACTTTATATTGCTTAGATACGCTTAGCGTGTTTACTTCTGAGTAAATACGTAGCGGCCTCGCCACGTCCTCTTCCCGTACACCGGGAAGCGGGGCGTGACAAAACCAGATAGTCATGCAGAGGAAAATGAGCTCAACTTTATTTATATTCCGAAATTTTACAAGGAATTCTGGGATCCTCAGCCTTACGAAAAATGCCCGGAAGCTTACAAGATTTTGAAAAGAAAAACAAAATCTCTCAAGGGAAGAAAGCTCAGGCTGTGGGCTCCGCCAGGATCTCGCCCTGCTCGACACCTCCCTCGGGGGCCGGAGCTTCGGTCTCTGGGACGGCTTCGTACTTCGTGCGGCCACCTCGACGACCGCCCCCTGTGGTACATCCTTGGAAACTGGGTATTTAGCAAAAAGCTCACCGTCGGCAAACTCCGGCATTAATAACTTAACGGCGTCGAGAGCTTCGTGCCAAACGATTGCCGAGGCTTCGGCGAGATCGGCATAGAACTGGTCCGATTCCTTATACCTCTCCACGGACTTCACCGCTCGAACCTCGGCGAGCTTCATGGCCTCGAGCACCACCCGGGCGTCCTTCCTGATGACATCCCTCGACTTCTTTATTGCGTTATAGAGGTTACCAACCTCCTCCAACTTGGTCTGGATAGCCCGGTTGGATTCACTCAGAAGTCGGTGAGATTCCTTATACTTGGAGTTCGTCAGCTCTTCGGCGACCACCGAGGGCGGCTATCTTCTCCTCCGCTTGTTGCAGTCGAAGGCACAGATCCTCCTCCCGCGAGGACGATTCGCCCGCCTTCTTCATGGCCGGGGCTATCTCCTCGGAGTCCATATTTACAATGAGGGCGCAGTGGTGGAGGACCTAAGGAAAGCAGCAAAAGGAGTTAGATATGTTCAAAGTGAAAAAATATGCTTAAGAAGATTCTTAAAGGAAAACGGATACCGACCTGAACTGCCTCCTGAGCGATGGCGGTCACCTGGGCCTTCAGGGTCCCCCAGGGAATTTTGCCCCCAGCTACTTGCTCCATGTCGAAGAGCAAGCTATCGGCGACGGAGAGCCCCGAGGGCACCTCGAAGCAGAAGTCCCCCTCCTGCATTGGGATCCCGGTAGAAGGCGCTCGAGAAACCATCCTTTTGTGCCTTTTTGGGGGGCATCGGTAGGCTCGACCTCCTCCTCCTTTTCCGCCTCCCTCGCCCGGGGCATCGAATCCCGTGCATGCTTCTACCCCTCCCCCCTGTGGTGCTCTTCGGCGACTCGGGGTGACACAGCTGAAGGCTTGCTCGGCGAGGTAGGCCTCGAGGCCGAGCTTGGACCCAGTCGAGACGAGCTTCCGCCCCCGGTCTTCTTTTGGGCCTTCACGGCCATGGCAACTAAGAACTTGGATCGGTCCATTTGCTCTGCAAAAAGAGGAATACACAAAGAGAGTTAGTGACACTGAGAAGGGCAAAGAAAATTCATAAAAGTCTAAATGGACCATCTACTGACCTAACTTACCCAGAAAGCACGCGGGGCTGAGCCCAGCCCAGCTCAGAGCCTGCTCAGAAAGAAGGACGTCGGCCCGCTGGATCGGCTCCCACAAAGACACCACCCTTACCTCGGGTGAAGACGACTATTTCGCTCTCGGCCAGTCGGCCCTGTGGCACTGTGTAGGCACGGGCCAATTCTCGCTCTCGGATGGCCCGACGAAAATGAACTTCTCCTTCCATTCATGGATGAAAGAAGGGACGGCTACCACGCCCGACCCGGCCACCCCGCCCCTACATTTTTTGAAAGAAAAATACACCCAGCATGGCTCATCCTTACTGGTGCCAAGGTGATTCTTATAACAGAGGAAGGAAACGAGGAGGGTAAAACTGAAGAGGATATTTTTAAGTTTTAACCGGACCAGAAACCCGAGGAGGATTCTCCACGAGTTCGGCGCTAGCTGGCCCGGGATAAGATGGAAGCAGCGAAGCACCCCACATAGCTCGGCTGAGAAGGGAGGACGCATTCCGGCCCGGAATGCTTCCAAATACAGGGCAATCTCCTTGCCCTGCACCTGGTCCGCCCGCTCACCCTCTCTAGCTAAGAGAAGCGAATAGTTTGAGGGAATATGGAATCGAGCCCGAATCTCCATAAGCTCGTCCATATTCCTCAAAACAGAGGGCGCATCGCGGGCGTTCCTGATGCGCACCTTAGGGGCCCTTGTCGCCATCCAATGGCGAACGACACGGACAGCCCTGGCTCTAAGGGCGAGCTCGACACAGACGACGCGGCAGAAGAACCCTCACGGCTATCTGAAGCCGAGGAGGAGGAAGACCCGCTGGACTCGGCTCCAACAACCGGAGTCTCATCATCCGACTCAACCCTAACTATCTCTACAGACTCCTCAGATGAAGACATCTAACTTGATTCAAGGGAATGGGCTCACCGAGGAAGATAAGCGGGTGATCCGATCTAAAAGGAAGGAGCGCCGAGCAATTTTTGACAACGAAAGTAAATTATGGTGGAAGTGTTGGCCCAAGGGAGATCCCCTCCTATTTATACACTCCAAAGAGAGCAACCAATGGCCCAGATCGATTCCCGCCAAAATGAAGCGTCGCGCCTGCCAGCCGTCAGAGCTCCACGTAGCGATCGACCATTGGGGACGTCCTTTCGGTTGCAGGCGACAGCTTGTCGCGCCCGCCAACAGACGTCCGACATGTAGCTTGTATCCCAACTGGAGACCGATTAGAACGGCGCCCCCTCTTTAAAGCGCGATCATTTCATTGATCCGCTGACGCCATAAGGGATACGCGCGATGATTCAGGCGAACGACGAGGCAACACGTGGGCCCAAAGATCGAAACGACGTAACCACCAAATGCTATGTCGTTCCCGGGCGATCTGCATTATGATTCCTTGGCGCTCAATTGAGCAGAAGAATGACCAAGCAGACCACTTTCGACCTGTCACGCCCCGCTTCCCGGTATACGAGCATACAACGCGACTGGCCGCTACGTATTTACTGTGAAGTAAATACGCTAAGCGTATCGAAGCAATATAAATAAAAATGCACAAGAGACAAGATATAATAAAACAGCAACTTTATTTATTCACATTCTTTTTACAATACATGGAAAAGTAAATACAACCGAATGAAAGCAATGCCTAAAGAGTGGCATAACAGAAATGAAAAGGTACTGAAATAAAATGTGTACAATGAAACTAGAGCTCTGGGTCGTAGGCAAGCTGATCCAACTCCTTACTAGTAGGCTCGATCTCCTGAGTGTCCAGATCACCTGACAACATTCCAAAGAAGAAAGAGAAGGAATGTCGTCAGCGAACAATCGCTCGGTAAGTCCCAAAGATAATGGAGAAATAGAATAGACAGAAAGAGAAGGTGGCTTTTAAAGTTGTATTATATGGTTAACGCTGCTGTTTGTAGCTTGGTACAGAAGGATGTCAGTGTATACGAGAGGAGTCTCTATATGCCAGAGACTAGAGGCACGTGTAGTACAAGGAACCGTTTATGCCACGGTACAACAACAACGGAAATACAGGTTAGGTGTCTTAAATCTTACAGTCTCGTGTCATTTCTAACATCTTCCGTACCAATCTACCCCTTAAACCCCGCGAAATATTGATTGTATTATTTATGTTGTATTGTAAATTGTATTGTCTTGGATATATGGGTGACTTGCCGAAACCATGATATCAGATGGATGTAACTGGAGAATCATGTAAATGGAAGTATATCCATAATTCGATTCAGTCAATACAGATTGAACTGATTGAATATATGTATTCATGGATTCATATTGAATTGTAGATTATAGATTGTACTTGAATCATATTCAAGTCAGATTATTAATGAGACTCGGTCTGAGTCAGAACAATTAGAAAGGAAATTGAAGTCCCGATTGTTTTGATATTATCGGTAACCACTGCATATGGACGGCAGAATTTGTGTCTTTTTCAAAAATGATTACCGTGTTGATAACACCGTTGTTAAGTTATCTACCTTAGATAGGCAAGCGCCCATATCTTCGGCTCCCTGAGGCTCAAGAGACCGGTCCCGCTTAAACCTATATTTACTAGGGTCCTTAGGGTAATTTATAGAACTTGAGAGGATTTTATGTAAAAATAATTTGTATACTTTTCAAAATACACCCCAAGTATTTATTTATCGTCTTTAAAGTTTTCATAGTTGTAGATTTTATATTTGTGACATTTCTAGTGAATAAACCTATTTTTCATAATACATGGTATTTAATTGTAATATTGAACTTGTATGGAATTCTTGATATTTTAATGTAAAGTGATTCTTGTGATTTTAGAAAAAGTTGGAACATTTATATTATCACAAAATAGATATTTCAATGATATATATATAAATATATATATATATAAATAATTTTAATATATATATTATAATTCTAGAAATCTCATTTTCTTAAGATTTTCGTATTTTAAATCTCTCGAGACCGTATGCTCCTTGCGGAGGTCTACATCTCGCACTACTAAGCCTAGGGATGTGCGATAATCTGCACTATCCCAGTCGGGTTCCCTAAATGGGTTGTAGCGGCGCTTTGCAAAGATTTATAAAAATACTTAATCTTATAGAAAACGGTTTTAATAGTTAGTGGTATTTATATGTAAAGTTTCGTTTTCCCGTATTCTATATTCCCGAAGGGTATTGTGCTATATTGCATATGAGTGTGTGAGGAGGTAGGTCATTACCTCGTGATCTACTTAAAAGTATAGCAAGATTGTGATGTTTTAAATGTCGAAATTAAACTACATGGTATTATGGTGAAAAAATACAATAAAAATTGAAATAGAAATCCTTTTGATATGGAACTTGTTCAATATGACTTGTTAATCTTTAATAGTCAACATGTAAGGGTTTAGTATGATTGTATTTAAGAAAAGGTTGAATTTTTAGGAAGAACCGAATCGGAAATCGGATTTACTCCGATTCCGTCGGGATTTAGCAATACGTGTTTTTAGAAAAGAATAGAGAAGAGAGAGGTGGGACATGCGGGTTTGTAGGTTAAGGATGAGGAAGAGGAAACGGTAGGAGGCGCCGGTGCGTCGTTCCGTCGCCGGGAGTTTCTAGGGTCGTCGTCGGAAGATCGCCAAAGTTTTGCCCCTTTGCTAACTTCAATTACACACTAAAACTTCTAGAGGAATTTCTTGAGAGTTTGGACAGAATTGTGAGTGAGGGGGTGTGTCTAGGGGTGATATTTGTAGGGTAAAGCTAGGGTTAGGGTTAGGTGAAGGGGTGTATTGAAAATTGTATTAATTTATAATAAAAATAGGGTTTAATGGGATTTTAAAGAGCTCTGGAACCGATCCAAAGAATTGAAGTGTGCAGGAGTGATGGGGAGGTGTAGGGACAGAAGTTTTATGTTGGCGACTCGGCGGTCCGGCCGGCGGCGGCGGCCGAGTCGGCCGAGTCGCCAGCCGAGGTCGTCGTCGTGGGTCCGTCGTCTCTTGGTCTCCCCTCTGGTCCAGTTTGTTTTACATGTGTAGTGGGGTTTTTACGAGTTATGCACGTGTAGAACCTTGGACTTCTAAAAATTCAAAATAAAACAATATTAAAAATAATGTGGGGGATGAGATTTGAACTCTGGTGTTTTGATTCAGCAGTGTAAGGTCTTACCAATGAGCTACAAGCTCCTTCTTGCTATTAAAAAGCAAAATAATTACTTATAGTAATAACAGTAAATGAAAATACCCCAAGTATACATTAACTTTTAAACAATTTTTTGTCACTAAAATTAGAGTTGTTACACGATCCGATCCTTGGATAGGTCAGAACGAGAGTGGGGGGCTAATGATGATGCTCATAAGTGGTGTCTCCTCAGATTACGACACGTGGTAGATGACGTGTCCCGAAGGTTACGGGGGTGGAATAAATGAGTTGCATCGGGGACATTCCTCGGGTCCCCTTCTCCGAGAACGTATCCGACCTTTCGAGAGACTCCCTGAATACATTCCACCTTCACCTAGGATACTACCAACATCTCGTCTCCGAGCTTTCTCAGTCTCCTTGCTCGTCTCCGAGCTGTCTGACGTGCCGAGCTTCCTCGGCCTCCCTGCTCGTCTCCGAGCCTTCTGATGTGCCAAGCTTTCTCGGCCTCCCGGCTTGTCTCTGAGCTCCTGATGTGCCGAGCTTTCTCGACCTCTCGCGATCAACCAAGAGCGTGGATCCCATGCGCCCCGCAACGGCTCCGCGTACATCGCCAGTGCGAGATATCCGCCTCCCCACAATCTGCATCCCACGCTAGCGTATCCCCCCATTAATGAGCGCATCCCGCCATTCAAGATGAGGATAACGCTGGGGCGTAACGGACAACGGTGATCTTGCAGCTGCTCGCTCCACACGACCCCTATCTCGGACGACTCAGGTAACTCGAATTATCTCAATACGCCGCTACTCGGCTCCTATTCCTCGGCTCTAACTTGATCGTCATAAGGTCCTATGGTGGTCACCCTTCCCGGGACTTCTTTGCCGGTAGCTCGGCGTCCAACACCAACCCATTGAGATCCATACTCAACAACTCCAAAACCAAATCTCATCCGTCCAACACAGCCATCGCAGGATCGACGGAGGACAGCATCTGAAGGAGATCCAAGCTCCATCATGTCCCATTTTTGTTTTGCATGCAAAATTGTTATATTTTGTGCTTATAATTAATTCAAATCACTTAACTGTTCTTTTTAGCACCTTCTCATTGTAGATGTATAAATTTAAAGACTATCATGAGTGTAAAATTCATTTTTAGGGGGAAAAAAAAGATGAATAGCAATATATACTAATTTAAAAGTAAAGTTCGTAAGAGGCTAAGTAACAGTATAATCACGATTTATTTTTAAAATTACAGCATTTGATACACCCTGTAATAAATGCCGGATTTTATGGTCTATTTTCCAAATATGATATATTTTATACTTCATTTTACAGCTTTTCATTTCTTATTGTGTGTCTCAAGCATAAAGAATAAAATTGAAACTACAATTTCATTTTGTTAAAGTGTATCCAACCAAATTTGACCTATAAATATGGTTATCTAATAATTAGGCCACAGGACCCAACCCAAGCTTGATGCTATTCGAAGATGAGGACTCATTAGATCGATATAGTGAAGAGATACAATTGCCCACGGCTCCTGAGGCCCCCAAAGATTAATGTGCCCTCCATTAATTTGATATGTGGTCTCTAATTAAATTCCAATACTAGTTGTGCATAGTGTTATTGTACATGGAAATTGGTGTAATTCGCATGCGAAAAAACAAAACGCGTTCTTCTCATTGTGAGCAATGCAATTGGCCCACTTGATTCCCTATTGTAGAAGTGCTCGTTTACTGGACTCTTTTGCACATAATTATAAAGTTTTTAGGGCTTTATGTTAAAAAGCCCCTCATATTTCGCTAATTACAAAAAGCATATCCATACTTCGTATTTACTTAAAACATCCACATACATTTAAGTTGAACTAAAAATAATCCTACCATGGCAAAAGAGAATCTTTTTGGCATCGGCTATTACCCCGTTAGGAGGCTAACGGTGACTATGGGGGGTTAGATTTTAAAACTTTTCCCAACACCTCTTTTTCCCATGATGCCTTATTTTTTCTTCAAATTAACTTTAGGATTAGGATTTCGATCAAACATCTCTCAAATTAACTATGGAAACCGGCTTGTCTTTCTCAGCCATCTCCAATAATGAACTTGTCGAGTGTTTTTGACCCTTCAATTGCAAGTCTCGAGTTCATGGGCAAGCTCATTTGAAAGTAGAGTAATTCTTTAGTCGCGTTGAATCATAATTTTTAATTAAACAAGAATATGAGTTCTTTTTATTGGAGAAATACATACCTATATATCTAGAAAATAAGAGAGTATCTCAAGCACAAGCTCCAGCTCCATCTTTCTAACATGACGCTAACTTTTGATGGAAAATAGTGAGAGTTTTTTTAGTGCGGCTTAAATGTATACGGTGTATTTTAAATAAATATGAAGTATGAAAGGATATTTTAGTAATTAGTGAAGTATGAAAAAACTTTTTGCTAGAAAAAACTTTTTGCTAAAAAAAACCCAAATTTTCATGATAAATTTCTGTATTAATTTAACTACATGTATGGTGATATAGTATGGAATATTGGCTAGGGCTCCCGGTAGGGCTATTAAACGAGCCAAACGAGCCGAGCTTATGAACCGTCTCAAGTGAACAGAGAAGAAGTGACCATTCCAGGGGACTTATGAGTCTGCTCAAGATGGTTATGAGCCGTCTCATGAATCTAAAAAAGAAATAGTTATTAGGAATGACTCCCGAGCCGTCTCAATCATTCTTGAGCCGGCTCAAGATGATTTTCGAATTGATATGATATCTGATATGCTACCCGACACGTAAACTGATATGTTAACTGAACATAAGATCAAAAAATATATTCAAATGATTATTTTATTGGGATTTCAAAATACTAGACGTTACACCGAATCTTCTTGGATTGCATCACATCTGTAAATGGCATCTATATAAACCCCCACAAACTTGAAGCCTAAGGTTTGCGCTAATCCCCTGCTCCTACAAACCCTAAATCCATTATCTGCAAGGCGTCTGACTTGGTCGTCGAAGGAGGATCCCAGAGCCAAGCCTCCGGAGTCCTTTGTTTTGCAGGTCTAGGATCTAACTTCGAAGCCCTAGCCGAAGCGATCCACCAAAACAAATATATTGATGGGCCCAAACTTGCTTTAGATTTACCCTCTATCATATCACGCTTGTAAAATAATAATGACGTGGCAATTTAATTACGTGCATCGAACTTGTAAAATAATAACGACGTGATATTTAATTACGTGCACTGCACATGAAACAATGGAGTTTTTTGTTTGATTTCTCTTAAATGATAAAAAGCCACGTCGCCAATCAATTTCGAAATTAAATGATACCTTTCCATTTACCTTAGAACGGTAGAGATAGCTACGATGGAATCTTTAAGTATGCAGCTAAAATCATGAATTGGTAGTTGTCCTTTTAAATAAATTTGTTTTAAAAAAAAGAAAATTCTTCAAATCTATTTATTATCTGAACCTATCCAAAACATAAACTTATTAAAATATTTAATTGACTCAAATGAATTCAAATTTCAAAAAATCTTCTTTTCCCTCTCCTCCCTACACATATCTCTCGGCATTACTATCTAAATCATTTTTCTCAAGCTTAAAAGATATTTCAGTAACTTTATTCTCATACATCTATATTTAAATTGATATTTATTTATAGAATAAAACATCTGTTATATATTAAGGATACTAGTATATATAACGGATAGGAGAATTCCTTTTCTTTTATCTTGATTTGAGAATGCAAAAAGAATTATCGTTGGAAATGTTAAGCTTTCTTATCTAGCATTCAACAAAAGATAATGTAATATTTTGCCTTGAACCTAAGACCGAGCATCTGATTTTCCATAACTAATGCTAATTTTCTTATATTAGTTCTATATATTGTCATGCAACCATAGAGGCATGATTTCTGCCATAAGATATTTGTTTTTAACCAGTCCTATTAATAAAAGCGACGAATTCAAAAACTCTATTTCACGTCAACATAATTTGTTCTTGTCCAGTAATTCTTAGTGTTTAATTGACACGAACCGATTGTAACTAACCAATGTTTATATATTAATTAAGTAGTGATGAACATGAAGTAGGTACTTAAGTAACCCATAGCGAATGGCCAATGTATAACGAGAAATGCCAAACCTATGAGGCTGAGGCTGAGGCTGAGGCCGATGGGTTTTTATTCCCCACCAGCCTTCCTATAAGATAGGTCATTGAAAAGCAGTGCTCATGTATTCGATCCTTCTTTAAAATAAGAAAAGAAAAAATTAAAGGTGGAAATTTGTTATTGGAAATGACAAGGACTTCTACTAATATAGAGGTTGCACATGGCAAATGGTTCCCCTCTTTAACATTTCCATAAATGGAAAGCATCTTATGTTCTCAGATTCATTGTTGGGGAATCCATCAAGGTTTGCTTTTCGCGACCTTGGTGTGCTCCCACGATAGATGGGCAATTTATTTTTCCTTCTTTTCTTATTTTTTTATGGTTTATTTACCTTGTTTTTTTTTCTTCTATTAAAACGAAACCTAAATGCCCCCATGTTTCATTAAACGATGATTTAACGAAAGTGCATCAAAAGTTCTAAAAATCTGATGAAAAGAAAACTGAAAAAAAGAAAAGAAATACAGACGATTACACATCCTCTATAAATAACCAAAAAAAGGTATTATACTCGCAAAATGGAAAAGGTATCCTCCACTCCCGCTTACTCTGTCACTCATAACCGTTAACGCTTATGGTTGACCGTCTCCATCTCGTACTGTCTTGTCTACCAAGACAGAGGTAGCTGAATTCCTCATGCCTGTCCTTGAACCCTCGTCCTCTGCCGCTGTCTTTGCCTTCTTCTTTACTCTTTTAGTTTCCGCACCTGACAAGAATGCAATGTTGGCTTCAACCACATTTAAAACATTCAATAACGGTTTCGTAGAATTATTTAAAATTCTATTATTTCGCTCTAGCAGAATATGGCCATAATTTTCCAATTCCCCATAACGAGTGAAAACCCAAAAGACCATCTTGTTATTTATATCACTAGTAAACAACATAGTGCTTTTTATGAGTAAAGTTCATAGTAATTTTCCCATCTTTATACATTAGGAACGTGGAGTGAACGTGTGGTGAAACTTTGAGGAGTCCAAAACTTAATAATCATAGTTCATCCACCAATCAAAAAATTTCAATAACTCCAGTTATAAAGTAAATCAAAACTGCTCAAAACCATTTTTAGAATTTCACTAGAATACCATGAAGTCCCAACTTTTTTAGATAAATACAATGAGTTTTTTTATAACATATAAATACCATAAACTTGGATGACAATTTAAAAATAGTGTACAATATTATAAAACGATGTCTACTACATGCTTAGGCATATTTATATCGAAAACTATATATTGACATGTATACATTATGGCTTTACATCTCGATCTTCTACTACCGCGGACGAAAGGAAATAGATAACCTAGCCTGTATAGTATCACTTTTGAAATGGAAGGCTGCAAATAGACATTGAAAAAGTTTTATTTTCTAATAACTTCAAACCTGTGCAATCTTTACTGTGGTATATATATCATCCGGCTAAAATAAAATTATGATTTAGTCCTTTTGTTTATAAGATTTTTCATGGTTATTCATGTTTTCTTTTTATGAACATACCATTTCATATAATGTTATTTTTATCCATTGTGCTTTATAAATCATTAAATAGCTGTCGCCCATTGTATGAGAGGTTCACCCCTAGTAAGAATAGGATTGTTTGTATATTATCGTGCTGTTAATATTATTTGGGGTAGAATTGAAGGTGCAGAAAATTCTAAATGACCACGGTGCAGATATTTTAATCTAGCTATGACACTTGAATATGTTTGGGTCGGTTTAGTTTTGCTACTTAGGAGTGAAGGATCGTTCTTAAGCATAGGGATACACTCTACTATAGTAATGTAACGTCGATTCAAGTCATGTGTAGCGGCGGATATATATTTCTATTTCAAGAACAATAGACTTTTGACATGTCGTAAATAGGTTTCATATGTTTTATCTTTCACACTCAACTTTTTTTTTTGTAACACTGGTCTGTAAGCCCTAACCTATGCACACACAAGACACACACAATACCTACTCACACCACACACAAGTACACAGCACACAAGCACATCCGGGGGACTCACGAATTTCCTCCGGAAACGTTAATTTGTGGCCACTTTCCCTCTTAGGATTCCTGGGGTTCAAATCCCGCACTTTCCATAAGAGAAAAAATGCCCATACCAACTGAGCTACTACTGCTCATTGGTAGCTCAGTTGGTGACCCTGTCGAATAATTGGAAGCCTAAAAATTGCTCCACTTGTGTGTATATGATTGTCTCTCATTATTGAGTGGGGACATGATGATGCAAAGTTAATTGCTCGCTGTGAGCACCACCCTGGAATTTGTGTAGGTTCCTATAATTCTACTCCCCAAAAATGGCAATGACAAAGGCAAAGACTTCCTCTTGCTCTTATGAGAATTGGAGTTTCTTGGACTTTTGAGTCCAGTTTGCACCTTAACTTTTGAAGTTAGAGTTTGACTGGAACAACAATTCAGCTCACACCAACTCGGCTTAGCTCGGTTGATATCAATTTCCTCTCCAATGTGAGACGTCGCAAGTTCAATCCCCGAAGGGATTGGTCGCAAACCCAAAAAAAAAAAAAAAAAAGTTCAACTGTCGTCTCCAAAAAAACAAATTGAATTTTAGAATATATTTTTCTGCTTGTCGACACATAAAAAGTTAAAAAGTTCAGCCGATCACATCATAGAGCACAAACATTTTGAATTTAACAGCTGTGGTCACGTGCTCTGCACGTGGTCGCATTATGCATTAACCAGCAACAACGTTCGCCGGCGTCAACTCGCGGCCGACCGGCCTTCTGTATGTCTTTCCGTGTTATCCGATCCCTCAGGAAATTTTAATTGCAGCCCGAAACAGTTCCATAAGAAGTTAAACTACATTACATATATCGTTTCAAGGACAAAACAGAAAACCGGGCATGCGAAACGCAGACGCCAACACTGGGGGTCCCAGTTTTCCTTCCGTTTCGCAGCACTGGCATGGATGCTTCGCAGGCCCAGTAACGTCATAGGTATAGGACACGTATTCCATTTAAACTATTTATTATCATAAATAATAAAACAACCAATGAATAAACAAGCTGGCTGCATCTACAGCAAAGCAACAATATGAAGGTGCCTTTTGTTTCTTTTGTCCTTGATTACTTTCTGTAGTTATTCTGTGCGTGAGAGAAGGGGAAGGGGAGGGAGAGGAAAGGGAACAAGAGGGTTGAAATCAAACGAGCCAATTTAAGATTCTAAATAAAAAAATAATAATAATAATATATGAATAGCTTTGGAAAGTGAGCAAAAGAATGAGAGAGAATTAAATTTTTGAAAAGAGAGTCGAGGATGTGGCAATATGAAAGGAGGTAATTTATTTGGAGATTTTTCTCAATTCTCGGGCAAAGCTTTGGAGTTTTAAAAGTATGCAGGCAAGCTGAAGCATCATTGACTACGTGAAGCTCAAGTTATGGAATTTTATTCAGCCTCCCCTTTTTGACCCTTTTAATAGCCACACAAATTAATAGAGTTAAGAATGAGATATTTTTCAAGGGTACAGAGAGATCAAAGAAAAAAATGTTCGAAGCCAAGAAAATATTATCCATAGACGAAGAAGATGTGAAGCGGGTTTCGGGTCTACGGGTTCACCCCAACCGACCATGGATTAAAGCCGGTTTCTACGAGGGCTTCTTCCTTCGAGGAATTCGGGTCGATGCGATACAGCCTGGCTCGCTTTCGTGCACCTTCACAGTTACTGTGAGTTTAATGGAAAAGCGCTGAAACTTCATGGTATTTTAGTGTAATTTAAACATATTTCGTATAATTTGCGTATTAAATGCAATTTATTGAATTGTTTAGGATGTGGGTGGAAGTTTATCGCCAGGGGGCAATTGCAAGCTTAGTGGATAAAGTTGGGTTTACTTCAATATATGCAGATGGCCACCCTTGGAAGGTTTCAACCGATATGTCTATTTCATACATGTCCATGGCCAAGCTTAATAATGTAAGTGATCACCAAAATTTACATTTTGATTAATGAATATTTTTTTTAAAACTTTTCATTAATACAAATATATATTTAGTATGTTTAACTAAAATTTCTCCTCATTTTACTAAAAGTTATAGTTAAGTTGCAACCAGCATAAATTTCTCATACAATATAGTCATTTTTTTAAAATATTTATAATTTGTCCAAAGATCAAGAAATAGACAAAAGCAATTTGAGTTGAAGAGAAGTGACTTTCTATTGAACAACTTATTTCTATACTGAATTCCTTTTCGCTTTATCCTTAAAAGATTGATTGATGTATATTGTATCGAAAAACTAATTGAGTAACCAAGCTATTGTCCGTTTTATTTTTCTAAACCCAAATCGGATCAAAATTTTTATATGGTCCTTAAGGCTGACAATTCTAAAATATGAATATGCTAATTGATCGATTAGCATTTTCCCCCTTCTTTTTTTTTTGTTTTTGAAACCTTGGTAATTATTAATATAGGATGAATTGGAGATCACAGCAAGAGCTTTAGGGTACATAGGAGGCTACGCAGGAACACATGTCGTACTCACAAACAAAAGAACAAGAGAAATTGTTGCTGAGGGTCGCCATTCATTGTTTGGTCTTGGCAAGAGCAAGATATGATCCAATTTTCTAGCTTCTTTGATTAATGTATACAAATGTGGAATTGAAAAGAATATATGATCAAAAGAGTATGTTTGGGAATCAATTTAATGTTGTAGCAATCTTTGAGCAAATGATTTGTCCACTATTTTTCCCATTTTCTTTTCAAATTGTTGCTTGAATATAGTATATCATAGAATGTCTACTTGTGTAGTATTTTTAAAGTCTGTACCGTGCAACAAAACTTCAAAATTATGTTTACTATTGAAAGATATAATTTTATATTCAAGGATGGAAATTACCAATCATTTTGTTTAGAATAATTTGGTACATTTTTATTAATTTTGAGAGCATAGAATGCAAAAAAAATAAAAGATTTTGAAGGGGAAAAGTGTTGGAATATCATTGTATTTCAAAACTTTATTTATCTATATATTTTATTTTTGTGACTCATTCCATCTCAACTATATTAATGCTAAAGAAAGGGTGTACGGAACACGTGCAAAATAAACCCTCTAATTTGCCGCCACCTAAGCAGCGATGAGTGCCAACTTATTATGGAACGTACAATGCACATAATTAAATTAATAAAAAAATAGAAAAATGAGATATGTTAATTTTTTAGTTTAAATCATTTGTTTGAAAAATATCTTAAATATGTTTAGTTAAGATAATAACGAATTTTAAAAATTATTTAACGATAGTTAACATATTAAATTTTTAAAAATAAAAAACCTACGGTAAAGATTTTTAAAATATATTATTTTAACTAATTCTTTAAAAAAATCTTAATTTTTTCTGTATTTTAAAACATACAGACCGATGGATAGCACGTGCTAAATACCAGTATATATAATTACTATATGTGCTCAAAGCCCAAGCCCATGTGATGAATATCAGCCACGTCATGCCTTTTCAATTATTTGTGCATGGGTATTATTTCAATGCTTGGCATTTATTATAATCCTTCAATTAAGATTTTAATTGGGCATTTGTTACCCTATTAGAATTAATGCTAATGTGCCTGAAATTTTTTTTTTATTATGTATTCAAATCTTTCAGGAGAGAAAGTTACGGGATTTAAAATTATATTTGGATTTAGATAAGATCTAAATTTAATTGTTAGTTGAATAAAATAAATTATAAATTATATTTAAATTTAATAATGTTTTGAGAACATCTTATTTAATTTAAATGGATTTCTAATTGGATTAAGATTAGGGAAAATCTTAATGAGTTTAAATCTTATTCATCTATAAAAGGGATGCAATACAGAGGGTTTGTAGGGGAGCTTCAAAAGTTGTAAATTTCTTTCTTTCTCAAATTAATAAAATTCTTTCTCTTCTTGTGAATTAGGCGATTTCGCTAAACCATGTAAATTATTGTATTTGATTTATTATTTTTGTATGATTATCTTTATCATCAAAGAGGAATTCTAGCTGTTGCTACGCTTCCGCAAAGCAGCGCATATTAGAAGAATTCCTAACAATTGGTATCAGAGCTCTGACAGCTTGTTCGAGCAAAAGATGTCAAAGAAGATGACAACGGAGAATACATTATCAAATTTATGACCGTGTTATCTTAGTTGATCTTAATCTAAAACAAGATTAATGATCTTTAGATCAAACCCAAGTAATGGACCTCAAAAATGTGAGAAATGCAACCTAAATTCACTCCCGTAGGCAAACCAAAATACCAACGTGGACTAAAAATTCCAAATATAAAATATATACGGGTTTAGACTAATCCGCGTCCTACAGACGACGACAAAATTAGCCTCCGTATACAATCCAAGGGCAACCAAAAATAAACAAAACTAAAACACGACACACAAAACAAAGTTTGGAGAAGTAGAAAGTTGTTATCGTTTTTGTAAGTCGATATCGCGTATCCCACGCACTTGTGGGGAGGCGGAATTTACAAAATAAAACGATTTTCTTTACTTTGCAACACCGACCTATCTACAGAATCTTTACGGAAATCTTAACTAGCTATACTACTTAAAGGTTCTGACTACTATGTAAGAGTTTATACCTCCTTGTTACTTATCCTTCGGGTATTCTTCTCCTCTCCTTGAGCTCCTCGAAGGTCTGGAGCGTGCTTAATCGTCGGTCTCCTCGTGTCAAAGACGATCCACTCGAGAGTCTATGGTTCAAGCTCCAATCTCTAAACCGAGGTAACTAAAGTACCTAGTTCACTAAACTAGATAGTTTAGGAGATGTAGAGTGTTTATTGGAGTGTTTTATCGCAAAGGACCCTATGATTCACAACTCATGTGAGGGTTTAGGGTATTGAGAAAGAAGGAGAGGAAAAATAGAGAGAGAGAAAGAAATCAACAAACGAGCAATGTTATGCCATGTGAAGAATGGCTCATATTCTTTCTCACATCAAGCATGCAATATTTTTTAATTGAAAATATCAACCATGCTTGAATAGTGAGTCCAAACAAATAAACAAATGAAATAAGCCATGCTTCACCATACCACAAATATCTCCATTTTCCACCTCATTAATCTATTTCTAAAAATAGATAAATCCAATAATGAAGTGTCCCCTTCTAGAATTATCTCTTGTGAAATTACAAGAATGCCATCACCGTATATACATACATGTATTCGTACGGCAAAAATATGAATACAATGAGATAATAATGATTCAATAATATAATACTAGAATCCGGCTTAACCAAAGTCCACTAGTATTATCCGTCCGAACAATATCCGTGTAGCTAGTACACGTATATGATCGGAACCTTCCACGTAAAACCATATGGCTTCTACATCGTTTCGCATGAACCAGGGAAACCCTCTGTGTGGGACTCTAAACACTCGATAGTACGCTGGCAGTGGGTTTAACCATAAGGCTGTCAGTGGCACTAGCTGTACGGAACGGCTACCCAGGTATCTATCGATAAGAAGGCCGACGAGCAAACTCATTCGAACTCCTACTGAGCCTATCTATGACAATCTCCGTACAGTCCGGTCTGTTCGTCTAAGAGTATCGCATATCGGGTTTAGGGGTGGTAACCGTCAAACCCCTAATAGCGCAATAAGTCGTGTCGGTGTAGAGCCCAATACATCCTGAGAAACTACTGGTGTACCTACCAGTAAATCTCGCTTGCCCTGGCCAGAGACTTTGTGTAATGGCTATCCGAACACAGCGCGATATCAAGTCCCAATACCGGGAGAGACGAATCCCATTTAACCCCTACTGCCTCTGAGTGCTTCAGGACTGCACCCAACCACTACCTGTTTGCACGACTCATTTGAGCCGTGGTAGGGTAGTAATCTAAATACAGTGGAACACACTCGAGACAAATAATGATGTCAAGTCAACGGACTAACCTGTACTCATGTCACCCGGGGACTGCTAACTGATGATAGGTATAATATCAACCAGTAGTTCCTATCGAGTCTGTCCAGTGTAAATCATAACCCAATGAGCATCTGTATACCATCTTCGGTATCGCATACAAATGGCTGCGGGACAGGCCATCTCCCTGACTAGGATAAGAAGCGTATACACTAGTCTACTCTGGAGTATCGGTACGCTGTCTCGATAATCCTACGACTATAGACAAGTATAAGGATGTGCTTATAGACTACCCAGACTCTACTAGTGTGACTGCCATCACAACGCTGGTAGTCAAACAAAGATCCTGAGGGCTCTATCAATATGTATTAGCGATATGTTAAAAGAAACATATACACATATTAAGATAGAATCAAACCAGATAGTATACTATCATATTGAGCAAGACTATTATTATATCCGTGTATATCCCAAGCTTCCAATATACAATCCAGTACTATACAATAATGGCCTCTGGGGCATATATCATTAACAGTTTTGCGATAACGTAATTAACTGTAGGGGCTTGCGCCTGCAGGAAATATCTGTCCCCTCAATCAATAAACTTCTCACCCTGAGAACGAATTTGAAAGTCGGCAACATCGGTCACATCTATCCAAACCTCCGATATGCGGTGTCATAAATCAACTTGGTATGTTTGGAGAGGTGGATGGATATGAAAGTGTTTACTAGCGCCGCGACGGGGTTAAAACGGGCATCACACATGCAATTTTCAAAAATTCGTGGTGCTAATGAACACTTACAAAATCTAACTAGAATATTAGGGTTAACTATGATGATATCACAAAAAAAACTAGCTAAGAGAAGAATGCTACAACCTTTGTAGACCGTGTCCTTCTTTTATAAAGCTCCGGATTGTTGTCCACGCGACTCTACCAGGCTCTACCTGAAGGTTGAACGAACTTCCTCCGATGACTTTCGTGCCGAAGATGATCCACCCGAAGTCCGCCAATCCAAACTACCTCTTCACTAAACTCTTTAGTGAAAGAAACACACCACACTAAAGTGTAAATCTAATATGTAATGGTGAAGTAGGCGTGTTGTATGCTCACTGGGTTCTCACAAGCTCAAGAATTCACAACTCATGTGAGGGTTTGAGCTTAGAGGTGGAGGTGAAGAATGAGGAGAAAGAGCTAGAGAGTATATGAGCTCAATGTTTCCTGATTTAAAATCAGGAAAGCTTCTGGGAAAAGCTTCAAAAAGGGGTCACGTGTTGGCACGTGACACCTAAAAGGCATCATCAAGTCAAGTTCAGTTTCCTGACTACGCTGAAGAAAATGGGCTCCAGAAAGAGTCACGTGCTCCCACGTGACCAGGGTCACGTGGCGACACGTGACATTTAAATGCAAACGTCAAAGACACACCAGTTCCCTGATCAAGTCAAGAAAAAGGCTTCAGAAGAGGTCACGTGTTCCCACGTGACCAGGGTTACGTGTTGGCACGTGACGTTCAAGACAGCAAACTCGTTCTCCAAACGAACCAAGGAAAAAGAGTTCAAACAAGGGTCACGTGCTCACACATGACCAGGGGTCACGTGGTAGCACGTGACGCTTAGGCAGCGATCAGAAGACAGAGCGCAAAAGAAAGGAAAAGGCTCATTCCAAAGGGGGTCACGTGCCCACACGTGACCATGGGTCACGTGGTCACACGTGACCGGCTTTCAAAGCCCATTGTGTTAACAGAATTAAATTCTGAAGGAAATTCAAATCTTTCCGAAAGAAAGCAACTATCTTGAACCAATCAAATTAAAGATTCAGAGGTGATGAAATATCATCTATCTATGGGAAAATCTCGGGTTTGGAAAGATTTCCCCTTTAAATCTAATCAAAATAACAAGGGAGAATCTCTGGATTTAAAATCCAATGGTGAATAAAATTCACCTAATAATCCAAAGGTCCAAAATGAATGATGAATGCAAATCAAATCTCAATGAAGATTCGTCAAAAACTGATTGATTCGGCTGCTTCTCCTATAAATAGGAGCCAAGAGACATACATACAGATACATGCGCAGAGAAGAAAAAAGAAAAAAGGAGAAGAGCTTTGATACTTTGAAAAGACTCGGATCTTCTGCAAAAAACCCTAGGTAAGAAAGGGAAGGCCTTTTGAAAGAAAGAGAATTTAATTCTCAACAGAGTTTAACTCTGATAATGTAAAAACAGAAGAACATATTTCTTCTCTCTTTGATGGAGGATCTGCAAAGTGCACATCTCCCCTTAAGGTTGAGAATTTAATTCTCAATGGGTTGAGATCCTGCCATGCAGATCCAAAACATGGAGAAGGAATGCAAGCACGAGAATTTAATTCTCACAGAACTATAGGAATTTAATTCCTTTAAAATAAAAGGAGGGCTTGACCCTATATTATGGGAATTTAATTCCTCCAGAACAAAAAAGAAACAGGGTTTAACCCTAATTAAGAACCTAGTTCTGTTGAAACAGCAGGAATTTAATTCCCTTAATCATACAGAGGATGGAAGTTTAAACTCCTTAAAAACTTTTATTAGGGTTTAACCCTATTCAGCCCTTCACGTATATGAGGAATTTAATTCCTACAGAAAATTCAGAGTTAAACTCTATTCCAGAAAACAAAGTCTTCGAAAGGAAGTAGGAATTTAATTCCTCTGAAATTTACAGTTCGAGGAATTTAATTCCTGAAAGAAGATTAACAAAGCCTTTAAACAAAATACCTAGAGGCAGGGTCACGTGTCATCACGTGGCCCCCCCAAGAGATCTACAGAAAGCCCCTTCGAGGCAGCACCCCACGTGACCCACGTGACCCTCGGCAGAAGCTCTAATACATAGGCATTTGAATGCCCATCACGTGATGGCACGTGATGCTCTGAAAGACGCGATAATCTCAGCAGAACAAATGAAGGGAGGGCGCTCTCACGTGCTGCCACGTGACCCCTCTTGCCTTAGTGTTTAACGCTAAATTAAAACTCTCGAACCCAGTGTTAAAACACTGTTGGGCCTTAGTGTTCAACACTAATTAAAAAGCTTTATTTGCAGTGTTCAACACTGATTGCCTTAGTGTTTAAACACTAATCTGAGATCTTCATTTGCAGTGTTCAACACTGATTACCTTAGTGTTTAACACTAATCTGAAAAAGCATTGTTGCTGGTGTTTAACACCAAATATTCTCTTAGTGTTAAACACTAACTTGTCAACCCCATTCCCAGTGTTCAACACTGACTGCTCTGTAGTGTTTAACACTAGGCTTTGGCCCAATTGGCCCAAATGGATAGAGGCAAAGCCTCTCCTGATTGGACTTAGCCCAAGATGGCCATAAGTCCTCAATTGGTGATTAACTGGTCCAATGGACCCATAACATAATTAATCGGTCTTGATCCCAAATTGGGCCAAGGACTATTTAATCCACTCCGGTTCTAGGGTACATCTCGTCACTCCTTTGATACTTGGCATTGTAATCCCTCAATGTCTTCAAAGAGGTGACGGGTCCCGACGACCACACATTGATATGGACTGTGGGGTCCTTAAACTCATGTCTAATGCAAATTCCTGGTTACGTGGAACGCGGATAATGTCACTCTTCGACCCCGTGGAAAACGTCCAGAGCGGAGCCTGGTCCTCGCCAAGCACGGCAGTGAACCCGTGTGAAGCATCCAGAGCACATACCGGACTGTGGGGTCCTTAAACCCATGGACTACGACGTCCTTAACCTTGACCGAGATGTCTTAAAACTAACAATGGACTATGGGGTCCTTAAACCCATGGACTACGACGTCCTTAACCTTGACCGAGATGTCTTAAAACTAACAACGGACCGCAATGTTCTTAAACTACCCATGGACCGCAATGTCCTTAAACTACCCATGGACCGTAATGTCCTTAAACTAGGACAATAGAGCCCCGCATGCTCTTTTGTCGGATCTAAACGGTCCCGTTTAAGTTGATCTTAGCCTCAAAGATGGCTAACGTATCCTTAAACCTTCAAACAGAGTGGACTATAAATCCCCCCCAATTGATTCTGGCTCGAGGGTACATCTCTGAACTCCTCTGACACCTGTCGTTGTAATCCTTCAACGTCGTCAGAGAGGTGATGGGTCCCGATGGCCATACATACGATGGACCACTATGTCCCTAAACTGGAACAATAGAGCCCAAACGCTCCTTTGTCGGATCTAAACGATCCCGTTAAGTTGATCTTAGTCACAAAGTTAGACTAACGTATCCTTAATAAACGTTTGAGTCGATCTCAGCCTCGAGTACGGCTGACGTATCCTCAAACCAAACCCCCAAACCCAAATCTAAGATAATACGGATTTGGACTAGTCCACGCCCTACGGGCGACGACATAACTCAGTCTCCGTAAACAATCCACGGGCAACCACAAACAAAACAAACACCTACGACACGAAGTGACCATCTGGAGAAGGAGAAAGTTGTTACCGCAATGCGGTAGCGTAATTAACTGCAGGGGCTTGCGCCTGCAGGGAAGAGCGTCCCCACAATCAAAAACCCCTCAAACGAGGGGGAATCTGACGAAGTCTGCTACATCGGACGCATCCGTCTAAACCTTCGATACGTGGTGCCATAAATCAACTTGGCATCTTCGAAGAGGTGGACGGATAGCACCTATTAGCATCTGCCCCGAATCTCAGGCAAGACACGGTGTCGCGCCGTCTTTCGGAGGGGAACAGATTCTGGCACGCCCGGTGGGACCTTTTCCTCTTTCCACTCCACACTTCGTGTGTCGTGACTCGCGAACCAATCGCGGTTCGCTAATGGTTGCCCTTGGGTTTCAAGATACTGAGAATTGGCGTCTGGCTTATTGCAGAAAGCAAAGGATCGATGGCTTCTACTTCCGTGAAAGTCTCCAACTGCTCAGACTGCAATTGCAACCAACGCTCTGCCTCGCCAGGAGGTATAGCCTACGGACCCCAAGCTGCTTCGCTATTCACAATGCCCGTGGAACAGGTCACTCGCGCCACCACAGGATTGTTCTTTGGGACCATGGTCCCGCCGACGAACTTCACCGCTCCAGTGCTGACAACGGAAGCTCTCAAGAAGCCGGTCTTTGATCGTCTTACCCCTACCGCGGCTCCTCTCAACGAGTCGCCCAACGTCAACGCCTCGGTCTTCTCTAGATTGGGCCAGAAATCCTGCAAACCCATCATGGGACCTACAATCTCAGAGAAGGTTGCTTCTAAGAAAGTGGCCGCTCCTGTCCCAGAAGTCGTCAAGGCAGCCTCTCCGGCCAAAAGGTCGGTCTTTACAAGATTAACGGCTTCAGCTCCCGCTCCTACTGCCCAAAGGACATCGGTCTTTGACAGGCTAATACCAACTGCGACCCCACGCCCAGACAGAGGGCAAAACGAAACCATTCTTACCGCCGACCCTACACCGTCCGCTCGACACGCCCGACGTCGCCATTGGCGCCGAGTGAGGAAGGCTGGGGGCAACTCCCCATCTGGGTTGACTCCATCAGTCCCGGTGGCAGAAGTTAATGCTGCTGTTCCAACTGGGAACAGCTTCGAAATGCTAAATAAAGTGCGAAGAAATTCTCCTACTGCAGTACTGAAGAGGTCTCCTCCCCCGTTAAAGAAGGTTGTGGAAATGGAGTCAGAACGGCCCTAATCTCCTCAACGGCTGTCTTCCAAAATCTATAAGGTTTGGCGGCAGGCACGGGACTCGATCATCGATCCGAACTTCTCCCGCCAACACAAGAAGCTGAAAACCCAACCGGGAGCTGGTCACCAGGCCAAACCCCAAAAGGCTGTGGATCAACTGACTCATAAAAGAAGGAGGCCGGAGAAGACCCCACGGCACGCAACGACGGCTAAAAGCACTGAGCCCAGACGCCCTAAGTCTGGGGGCATGGTGGTGCACACTGTTTACATGGCCTCTGGAAAAGAGGAAAGCCGCACTTCTACGGGCCACCGACCGCTAACCCGATCCGTGACGAAAGCCCAGGAACAGCAACAGAAGCTGCAAGAAATGATGAATGCTATGGCCGCGCTCACCGGGCCAAGAGAAAACCCAGAAACGTCCTCAGACGCACGCCGAGAGGAAGAAACCGATGCTGAATTCCTTCGCCGGACACTGGAGAAAAGGGACAAAGAGGCTGCTGAACAAGCGGCCAACATACAACGGATGGGCCTTCTCTTCCAAGATGTGATAGGAATGATGATCCAGCAGGATTTACCCGCCGAGGATCCCCCAATCGTTCTTGAAGACGACCGAGGAGAAACGTCAAATCCACCACCAGCCCTCTCAACGGCCAAGGAGGAGGCAATCTCCAAGGCTGACTTGGCTGATTACATAGCCCAGCAAATCCGGGTTCACCACGCGACTGAGGCAGCTGGTCAAGTCGTGAAAACGGGGCGGCCGTATCCGAGCTGGTACGACCAAATCAAATACCCGCAAGGCTATACGATACCAAAATTCCACGTGTATAAGGGGACCGGCAATCCCCATCAACATGTCGCCCAGTTTCGGGCCCTCTGCGGTAACACCGGCGGTGATGATAAATTGTTGCTCCGCCAGTTTGTGGGCAGCTTATCAGAAACAGCGTTCGAATGGTACTCGGAACTCCCGAACGATTCTATCAAAACGTTCGCTGAAATGGAGTTGTTGTTCACTCAGCGATTTGCAAGTGCCAGCGAACGCACTCCAATAACTGCACTTATTAACGCCAGGGTAAAACCGGGCGAAACCTGGGTCCAGTACGCTATACGCTGGCGGAACTTGTGGTCGAGATGTGAGCAACGCATTGAGGAAGCACCTGCGGTGGGCATGTTCGTGGGAACTCTAGACCCTCACGCAACTATCTCCCAGTTTATGATGTTCTTTAAGCCAACCACATTCCAGGCCCTGATCGACAAGTTGGCTCAGATGGACCAGATGGGTCATAGACCACCTACACCGAAGTCGGAACCTCAGAATGACAAGGGTAAAGGAAGAGCAACATTTGTTGCGAATGCCCAAGAGCAACCTAACGCCCCGAAACCGACAGATCAACTGGAGGAAAGACGTCGGTATTATAATGAGAAGATGAAGCGTCCCTACTCGTTCCCACGGGACAAGACGAAACGGCTATTCGAGCTGGCAATACGCAACAGACTTATAAACCTGCCAAATCCAAGGCGACCGCCGCAACCCACCGAGGTGAATAACCCTAACTATTGCCCTTACCATCAGACGGTAGGCCATCCGATTGAAGATTGCTTCGTCTTCAAAGGATGGATTGAAGACCAATACCTCCAGGGGAAGTTTGTACTGTCCGAAAAGTGGAAGGTGAACCCACCACAGCCGCATGCTCCGAGGAAAGCGGATACACCGGGGGCAACATGTTCTTTTATTGAAGAAGCTCCATGGGAGGTCGTGCTATCAACTAAAACCAAAAGAATGCTGAGAGACCTTCATGCGTGCCCTGCGATTGAATGGAAGGACCCTCTTGAACCTCAAATTATCAAAGGAATGTTGAAGCCCCGCCCAACTACGAAGACTCGCGATAATGGCCCAAATACTCACGCCCAGCCGTCAAAATCTTCGAAGAAAAAGAAGAAGAAATCCAAGAAGTCCGTGAAGCCTGGAAAAGAGCACACGAACTTGCAGAAGCAAATCGACGCATTGGAAGAGTACAACCAAAAGGCGCGAACTCCTGTCACACTGCAAGAGTTCCTCAACCACATCTTTCAAGAGGAAGATGATGGAGAAAGCTCGTCGGATGAATCCGAAGGATATATGGCGAGTTGTAATGTAATCTCCCACTCGTTTACCGATGATGGGAAAACTCCTGGCATTAGGAAACTGGAGGCAGAGCCTGTACCAGAACGCGCATGGCCAACAGATGAAATGATCGACGCTTTTCTAGACGAGATTCGTCTAAAATGTAAAGCGGACCAGGAGCGTGAGATGACCACGTCGGAAGGAGCCAAATGCGGGCAACTGAACGAAAGAGTTGAACTACCCCTGTCAGAGCATAAGGCATCCGAAGCAGACAAGAAGATATTCAAGACGAGGAAAAGGTTTGCCAAAGCCATGTCAATGGGAATGAAGCTACCGCCCTCGGAAGGAAACACACACGATGGGGTAGAGACGCACCCTGACTATTGCACATATCATCGGAAAATCTCACATCCCACGGAGGAGTGCGACGCCTTTAAGATATGGTGGCAAGGATATGTTGCTCATCGGCAACATTTTAAGCGCATGAAACGCAAGATCCGTCGGGAGCGAAGAAGTACCGTCGATGGGCACAATAGAACGACTGGCAACTGTTACATGGTTAACGCCAGGGGGTCACAAGTTCTCACCTTTGGGAGCGACTCTGATGAAGAAATGGCTCTGGGCCCCCTCTTTAAAGAATCTGTTTTGGGGAAAGAGGAGGAATCGGAGATCTGCGAGAACATTCAGCTGCGCAATCGCACGCTCCCAGAAAAGAATCTCGGGCCCGGGAATAGAAAAGATAAGGGAAAAGAAAAGGTCACTGAAGATATCACGTTAGATGACCAAGTCACGAAAGAGCTGGCTACCAAAGACCCTCCTAGGAAGAGTAAAGTGGACTATAACATCCTCGCGCACCTAAGGAAGCTACCTTCTCAGCTTAGCATTCTTGATGCCCTCCAATTATCGAAAGAAGCGCGAGACTCACTAATTAAGGCGTTACAAGAACCCGAGCAATTCCAAGCCTTCCTCGCCACTGAAAGGATGAAGGATGAACTGGAGGAAGTGCATACGGCCGACGTCACTTTCGGTGATGAAGACCTCCTTCTCGGGACGTGCGACCACAACCGACCCCTATATGTCTCCGGATACTGCCATGATATCAAGATAGGCAAGATCCTGGTGGATAATGGATCATCCGTCAACCTCCTTAATGTTCGGGTGTTGAAGGAAATCTGCATGAGTGTGCAACACCTCGCTCGTGACAAAATTACTATATCCGGTTTCGATTCACAATCGTCACGGACTCTCGGATCCGTGATACTAACATTACGCTTCGGACTTCTCGTCACAGACATCAAATTCCATGTCATCGACGCCAAGACCTGCTACAACGCCTTGCTCGGCCGTCCTTGGCTACACGAGTACAATATCATCCCTTCTACACAACATCAGTGTATGAAGTACTTCAAGGATGGTCTTGAGTATACCGTAACAGGTGAGTTAAACCCATTTTCCGTGAACGAAGTCCGCAAATACGAAGATGCGAAATACTTTTTGCCAGATTTCGAGGATACAGAAAGATGTCGCAATCCGGAAAACAAAACCGCCGCCACCATCCCTATTTTCGGGAGCGATACCGAAGAAGAGGAAGAGATAGTTTATGCAGGGCCATCTCAACGCAACAACCTGAGGAAACCCGCCCCCGTATTAGTCTTCGGAAGTGATTCAGAAGATGAAGTTAATGCTGTGTTCTCCAATCGGCTGCCGACACAAGCACCCCTTGGCGATGACCATAGTTTGCAAATCACCATGGTACCGCGAGAACACTACAAGGATCTCGACGCGCTTCAGGCTCACGATGTGCAGGACCTGCAAACATTTTACGTCCCTCCCAGGCGAAGGGGCGAGAAGGTGATCCTATTTTACCGATCCTCAGAGTCGAAAATAGAGAAAGAGATCTGGCATGGCGCAGATACTACGCTCGACAGGCTCCAACCCATCCGTCTGCCCAGATACTATACGGACGGATTAAAGAAGCTATTGAAGCGCCAAGGAGTACCCTTAAAACAGGCTGTTCGGCAGGCTCGGTTCTACAACAAGATTTGGGATGTCCCCGGGACTCAACGCAAGTTGCCCAACGGGAAGATGGAAACACTTGGGCTTGGATACGCAAGAGCTGGAAAACGGGAACGAACTCACAGCAGCTACCCTATATATTCCTTTGATGAAGAAGAGGACGCCCTGTCAGGAGATGCCAACCCTTCATTAAAACTAGACCCTGCGATTGAAACATCGAGTCCGTCGTTTGAAGAACGAACGAACAAGCCTATCAGGAAAATGGGTCAGAAAGCTCGGGAAAACCACAACCGTGAAATGGCCATCTACGAGAAGGCCAGGACGCAACGTCTATCTCAACATGCTGCAAAAGACAAAGACGCTTATCCTCGTCAATCCATTGTGCGAAAGACCCGACGCAGAGACGGAGATAAATCAAGAAACGGCTCGGGTTTGTCCCTCATGAAGAAGATGAGTCAAGCATACTCCTTCCCCCAAGACAAGACGGAGAGGTTACTCAACCTCGCTATAAAACATCGAATGATCACGCTTCCAGAGTCTGGACATCCTGAGCAAGCTAGCAAGGTCTCTCATCCGAGTTATTGCTCCTATCACCGAACCATGGGACATCCTACCGAAGACTGCTTCACCTTCAAGAACTGGGTCGAGGACCAGTACCGACGGGGTAGATTCGCTTTATCCGACGGCTGGAAGGTAACGCCGCCGCGAAAGCATGAGCCCAAGGCCGCAAGAGCAGAACCGGGTCCACTTCAGTCCACAGAGCGGGTTCGCACTTGTTATACGATTACGATATTAGGGGAAGAGCCCGAGAACGTAGGTGACCTTCACCGGTGCTTTGAGAACAGCGATGATGAGGTGATCTCGGAATTTCCGCCCGCTCCGAAAGAACTGGAAGATGGTATACATACTACTGCAGATAACCTCAAGAAGATTGAGTTGGGATCGGCAGACGACCCGCAACCGAAATTTGTCAGCGAGCTATTATCCGAAGAAAAGGTGGCTGCGTTAAAGAACGTGCTTCTACGGCATAAAGACTGCTTCGCATGGAACTACTCCGAGATGCCAGGATTAGACCCGGAGATTGCTGTGCATAGATTAGCAATATCCCCAGATATCAAGCCAGTCAAGCAGGCGCCAAGAAGGATGCGACTCGAGCTTGAAATGAGCATCAACGCCGAAGTCAAGAAGCTGATCGATTCTGGATTTATCCAAGAAGTCCAGTACCCCGACTGGATCGCCAATATCGTCCCTGTAATGAAGAAGAATGGGACGGTACGCATATGTGTGGATTTCAGGGATCTCAATAAAGCCTGTCCAAAGGATGATTTCCCAGTACCGGTAACCGAACTAATGATAGATAACACGTCAACTCACGAGGTTTTCTCCTTTATGGATGGTTCATCAGGATACAATCAGATAAAGATGCATCCTGAAGACCAGAAGCATACCACTTTCCGTACCCCTTTGGGTATATTTTGCTACAAGGTTATGCCCTTTGGTCTAAAGAACGCTGGCGCCACCTATCAAAGGGCCATGACAAAGATCTTCGACGATCTCATACATGACATCGTCGAGTGCTATATCGATGACCTCGTAGTAAAGAGCATGTCATACGAAGAGCATTTAAAGCATCTGGAGACTGTATTTCAACGCCTTCGGCAATATAATTTGAAAATGAATCCCCTCAAATGCGCGTTTGGAGTCTCCTCGGGCAAATTTCTGGGATTCATCGTTCGACATCGAGGTATTGAAATAGATCCGTCAAAGATTAAGGCGATCATGGAAATGCCTCCGCCAAGAACCCTCAAGCAGTTGCGGTCTCTCCAAGGGAAGCTCGCATACATCCGGCGGTTTATCGCCAATCTTTCAGGCAAATGCCGTCCTTACAGCCACCTGATGAAAAAGGGAACCCCATTCGTTTGGGATCACAAATGTCAAGGTGCACTAGACGAGATCAAGCAGTACCTGCAGAACCCTCCAGTGTTGGCTGCTCCAGTGAAGGGAAAGCCTCTCATTCTTTACACGGCCGCCCTCGAAGGTTCCTTAGGCGCATTATGGGCACAAGAGAACGATCAGGGGAAAGAAAGAGCACTTTACTACTTAAGTCGAGTGCTGCTGGGGGCAGAAAGCAACTATTCCCCCATTGAAAAGCACTGCCTGGCGTTGATCTTCGCAGTAACAAAGCTTAGACATTACGCATTAGCACATGAAGTCCGTCTTATTTCAAAGGTGGACCCTCTCAAATATTTGATGTCGAAAGCCATACTGACGGGACGACTTGCTAAGTGGGCCCTGCTCTTGATGGAGTTCTCGATAACGTATCAACCTCTCAAGGCAGTGAAAGGTCAGGCCATTGCCGACTTCCTCGCCGAGCACCCGATACCGGCCAATTCTCCTCTGAATTGCGATTTGCCGGACGAGCATGCATTTGATGCGATTAGCGGCGGAAGCACCCGATGGGAACTCTATTTCGATGGAGCGTCCTCCATAAAGAAACAGAAACAAGGTATCCCAATGATCAAATCAGGGATAGGCCTCATCTTTGCAACTCCACAAGGAGGGATAATGCGCTTCGCCTTCTCCTTAACAGAGCCGAGGACAAACAATGAAGCCGAATACGAAGCTCTGATAGCAGGCCTCGAGATCACCATCGACATGGGAATTGAAGACCTCCTCATATACGGGGATTCTCAGCTGGTCGTCAGTCAAGTAAATGGTGACTATCAAACGTGCAAGCCGGAATTGGTGAAGTACGGCGAAAGGGTGCAACAACTATTGACCCAAATTCCCTCCTATACTTTGGAGAACATACCGCGCGCGGAAAACAGCAAAGCAGACGCGTTGGCTAAACTTGCTAAAGAACTGGCTGACGAGAACCTCGATGACGTCAGAATCGTGGTACAAAGCCGTCGAGTGCTCGCCCCGGCAGAAATATCTCCGGAATCATGCGGAAAAAAAGGAACGACTGAGCAGATGACCCTACAAATAAAAGACCATGAGAAGGCCGAAGACTGGAGGGAAGTCTTCATAGACTACTTTAAGTCCCACCGAATGCCCGAAGAAGCGTCCTCAAGACATCGGCTCATGAAACGAGCCTTATCTTTCGCTTTCGTCAACGATATTCTATACAAGAGATCGTTCGATTCTCTATGGCTGAGATGCTTGGGACCTGACGAAGCAGAAAGAGTCGTTCAGGAAGTTCATGATGGACTTTGCGGTTCTCACCAAGCAGGCCCAAAGATGAAGTTAAAAATTAAACGGATGGGTTATTACTGGCCCACGATGATCCAGGACTGCCTCGAGTATGCGAAGCAATGCCACTCATGCCAGATCCATGGAGACTTCATCCACCAACATCCGAATCCACTGCACCCGACGTTGGCTAGTTGGCCATTCGAAATGTGGGGGACTGACATAGTCGGCCCCATTGAGCCAGCATCATCCCGGGGACACCGTTTTATCCTGGCGACCACTGATTACTTCTCCAAATGGGCAGAAGCAGTACCGCTGAGGGAAGTGAAGACGGAGAATATTCTCCACTTCTTCAAGACGCACGTCATCTATCGGTTTGGAACTCCACGGCGGATTATCTCCGATAATGGGCCGGCCTACCGAAGCCATAAGATTAGCCGCTTCGCACAGCAGCACAATATAGACTGGAGATATTCTTCAGTTTACAATCCACGAGCTAACGGTCTGGCCGAGGCTTTCAATAAGACCTTGACGAAGATCATAAAAAAGACCGTTTCCAGGAATAAGAGAGACTGGCACGAAAGGCTGCAAGAAGCCCTTTGGGCTTATCGAACTACGTTCAAGACGGCCACAAACACAACGCCGTACGCGTTGGTGTTTGGGACGGAAGCAGTGCTCCCCCTCGAGATAGAGTTACCCTCTCTACGAGTAGCAGTCCACCACGAGCTGACGAACGAAGAAAATGCTCACCTTCGGCTTGAGGAGCTTGATGCCCTCGACGAAACCCGGCTCATAGCGCAACAACATCTAGAAGCCTACAAAGCAAAGATGACGCGCTCGTACGAACGATTGACCAGGCCGAGGACATTCCGCCAAGGCGAACTCGTACTAGTGGTCAAAAGACCTATGATCCCCAATCGTGCCAAGCGGGGAAAATTTGAGCCAAACTATGAAGGCCCGTACATCATAGACAAGGTCTACCAGGGTGGAGCCTACCTACTCATGGACATGTACGGTGAAAGGCCTTTCAGGCCAATAAACGGCCGCTTCTTAAAGAAATACTATGCTTAATAAGCCACAGCCTGGGTCAATGATAGATGACGACGACTATGTCCGCTCACTATCTTCCTAGGCTCAGACTTTACAAGCAGCAACCAGCCTTCCCATATCGGCGGACCGAAACGTCCTTAAACTAACAACGGACCGGAACGTCCTTAAACTAACAACGGACCGAAACGTCCTTAAACTATCGACGGACCGAAACGTCCCTAAACTACTACCGCAACGTCCTTAGGTCGACGAGATGGATAAATAAAGAAAAAAGAAGATAAAAAAATAAATAAAAAAAAAACAAAAAAAAACGGTATGTCCATAAGCAAAGTGGGCACGGATGAAAACCCGAAAGGGCTCCTTGAGTAAAAACAGCAGGGCTGCCGGCAAGTGTTCGTGAAAACCTGAGAGGGCGAGACCTTGTAAAAAAAAAAGTGAAAAAGAATAAAAAAAAACGGTATGTCTATAAGCAAAACGGGCACGGATGAAAACCCGAAAGGGCTCCGTGAGTAAAAACAGCAAGACTACCGGCGAGTGTTTGTGAAAACCCGAAAGGGCGCAACCTCGTTAAAGGACACTTACAGAGTCCTCTCGACCTTGTAAGGAGAAACCACCTACGTGAGATCCTTACGACTCACAAGGGAGCAACACACTTAGGGATCCTCACGATTCCTAAGGAGAAAATACACTTACGAGATCCTCACGACTCGTAAGGAGAATTCTCTTATGGGACCCTCACGGCTCATGAGATTTGAAAGTCTTAAGTTACAGAAACCTGAACCTGTTCTTAAGCAAATCCTCCACAACCTCCGATATTGCCCTACAAGAGGCTCAATACTGACCCTTGTATACAATCCACGGGCGCGAATAAACATATCCCCAGCAAAGTCCAACCCTTGTAGGTCCCCTCGACCCATAAGGAGAAAACCCTCTTGTAGGATCCTTACGACTTACAGAGGAACATACACTTAGGAATCCTCACGATCCCTAAGGAGAAGATACACCTGCAAGATCCTCACGACTTGTAGGGAGAAATATCTTTGTGAGACCCTTACGGCTCATGAAGTCAAACGCCTTAGTCGACAGGACCTTAACCCTGTTTGCTAAGCCACCTTTGTTCAACATCGACAAAGGCAAATGATGATTCGCTCCTGGCAACATCCCAGTTGCAGCGATGCTGATGCCGAAATCGGTGTCCAAAATCCGAGCTTGCGGCGAAAAAGCTAGCAGGCCACACATGCCTACGAAATAGCCGAAATGATGGGGCAACTTGCAATAAAAAGCAGCAAGTAAAAATGTATGCATGAAAAATAGCCGAAATGATAGGGCAACTCGCAATAAAAAGCAGCGAGTAAAAATAAAACAAATAGCCGAAATGATTGGGCACCGCGAAAAATAGCCGAAATGATTGGGCAATCGCGACCTTCGCGATATAAAAAGCTGAAATGATAGAGCATCGCGGAAAGAATAAAAGAAATGATGGAAAAATGAAACCTTTTTGCCCTACAGGTGATACTACAACAATCCCTGTATACAATCCAGGGGCGCAAACAAAGAAGGGATCATACTCCTCCCCCCAGGTTTCATCATGAGAGGAAGCCAAATCTCGACGGTTCACAAATAACCTGGAGATCGTCTCGTAACAACGGACACAACTTCAAGCTAAGCGGAACAGCGGCCACTCGCAGTTCCATGGCTCGGTGGTATACATATCGCCAACAGTCAAACCTTCACCCCGTGAAATGCGGATATATTCAGCAAAAATTCCTGGTCACGTGGAACGCGGATAATGTCACTCTTTGACCCCGTGGAAAACGTCCAGAGCGGATCCTGGTCCTCGCAGAGCATGGCAGTGAACCCGTGCGAAGCATCCAGAGCGGAGCCTAGTCCTCGCCTAACGCGGCAGTGAACCCGTGTGAAGCATCTAGTGCAAAATTCCTGGTCACGTGGAACGCGGATAATGTCACTCTTTGACCCCGTGGAAAACATCCAGAGCGGATCCTGGTCCTCGCAGAGCATGGCAGTGAACCCGTGCGAAGCATCCAGAGCGGAGCCTAGTCCTCGCCTAACGCGGCAGTGAACCCGTGTGAAGCATCTAGTGCAAAATTCCTGGTCACGTGGAACGCGGATAATGTCACTCTTTGACCCCGTGGAAAGCGTCCAGAGCGGATCCTGGTCCTCGCAGAGCATGGCAGTGAACCCATGCGAAGCATCCAGAGCGGAGCCTAGTCCTCGCCTAACGCGGCAGTGAACCCGTGTGAAGCATCTAGTGCAAAATTCCTGGTCACGTGGAACGCGGATAATGTCACTCTTTGACCCCATGGAAAGCGTCCAGAGCGGATCCTGGTCCTCGCAGAGCATGGCAGTGAACCCGTGCGAAGCATCCAGAGCGGAGCCTAGTCCTCGCCTAACACGGCAGTGAACCCGTGTGAAGCATCTAGTGCAAAATTCCTGGTCACGTGGAACGCGGATAATGTCACTCTTTGACCCCGTGGAAAGCGTCCAGAGCGGATCCTGGTCCTCGCAGAGCATGGCAGTGAACCCGTGCGAAGCATCCAGAGCGGAGCCTAGTCCTCGCCTAACGCGGCAGTGAACCCGTGTGAAGCATCTAGTGCAAAATTCCTGATCACGTGGAACGCGGATAATGTCACTCTTTGACCTCGTGGAAAGCGTCCAGAGCGGATCCTGGTCCTCGCAGAGCATGGCAATGAACCCGTGCGAAGCATCCAGAGCGGAGCCTAGTCTTCGCCTAACGCGGCAGTGAACCCGTGTGAAGCATCTAGTGCAAAAATTCCTGGTCACGTGGAACGCGGATAATGTCACTCTTTGACCCCGTGGAAAACGTCCAGAGCGGATCCTGGTCCTCGCAGAGCATGGCAGTGAACCCGTGCAAAGCATCCAGAGCGGAGCCTAGTCCTTGCCTAACGCGGCAGTGAACCCGTGTGAAGCATCTAGTGCAAAATTCCTGGTCACGTGGAACGCGGATAATGTCACTCTTTGACCCCGTGGAAAACGTCCAGAGCGGATCCTGGTCCTCGCAGAGCATGGCAGTGAACCCGTGCGAAGCATCCAGAGCGGAGCCTAGTCCTCGCCTAACACGGCAGTGAACCCGTGTGAAGCATCTAGTGCAAAATTCCTGGTTATGTGGAACGCGGATAATGTCACTCTTTGACCCCGTGGAAAACGTCCAGAGCGGAGCCTGGTCCTCGCCAAGCACGGCAGTGAACCCGTGTGAAGCATCCAGAGCAAATACCGGACTGTGGAGTCCTTAAAATCCACGGACTATGACGTCCTTAACCTCGACCGTGATGTCTTAAAACTAACGATCAACCACCCCGATTCCCTACAGACTTTGCCTTGGTTTAAGGGTACATCTCTTCACTCCTTTGATGCCCGGCGTTGTAATTCCTCAACGTCTTCAAAGAGGTGACGGGTCCCTGCAACCAAACACCGGACTGTGGAGTCCTTAAATCCACGGACTATGAGGTCCTTAACCTTGACCGTGATGTCTTAAAACTAACAGCGGACTGTGGAGTCCTTAAATCCACGGACTATGAGGTCCTTAACCTTGACCGTGACGTCTTTAAACTACGATACCTAGAGAGATCCCTGACTCCGTGAAACACGGATAAGGGTGATCACATCCGGCACTTGCAGGCCCTCACGACCTGTAAGGAAGAAAAACTCTCTTGTGAGATCCTTACGACTCTCAAGGGAAAACCCGCTTAAGGATCCTCACGATCTTTAAGAAGAACTCACACCTATGGGATCCTCTCGACCTGTAGGGAGAAAAACTCTTTATGAGACCCTCGTGGCTCATAAGATGCAAAAGCCTTAGGAAGCAGATCTTAACCCTGAGTCCTGAGCCATTGCTGTCCTGCAAGGAGATCAAGATAGAATACCCGCAGAATACATTCAATGAAAAGGAGACACATCATTGACAAGAAAAAATGTATCTTTTATTCATAAACCAAAATGGGTACAAAGTACAATTCATGAAAGAAACAAAAAGAAAATACTCTCATCCATGAGTATGTACAAAAGGGAAGAAAAAGATACAAATGTTTCAGGCCGGCGGGCGATTCAGCAGCTTGGTCAGCTCATCCTGCTTTTGCTGAGCCACGGCTTCATGACGCAAGATCTCCAAAAGACGAGCCTCCGCTTGAGCTTGCTGGGCCTGATATGAAACGAGCCGGGCTCCAAGCTCTTTCTCAGTGGCCCTATGAGCCTCAACCCTCTCACGAGTGAACATGGCAACTTTATCGAGGGCCACAACCTCATGTTCGCTACGTGTCACCCTATCAGGCCATGAAAGCTCACTTTGCGACCACAACCTTAGAAACAGGACATACACGCTCGAGACCATATAAATGGGCTCCCGATCGATAGCAATAATCGATCCAGAACGCGCTCACACAACCCGGTATGAAAAGCAACGAGAAGCTTTCCGATGATTATCCTATCAAGCATGCGCTCGCAATCGTATGAACATCCGAAAAAGAAATAAAATTCGAAGCTTTAACGCGTACGCGACATGACAACAATATTGATAATTGAAGAAAGTTTTCATAAAAAGGAACACAAAATTTATTCATGCAAGCGGAAACATACATACGAATACCAAGCCTACATGGAAGTTCAACATAAAGCATACAAAAAGGAGGGACTGATTTAAAGAGGTTCTACACTAACGGAAAAGGTCACCAAATACAGGATCAACGGCACAAGGGTTAACGAAGCAAAGGACAAAATTCTCCATCTCCCTCTCTGCTTTCTCCAGCACATCAAAGCGACGGTTCTCACGAGGAGTCGCTCCCCATCGATTGGCGCCGTGTTCGTCTGCGAAAGCAAACATAATAGCTCGCCGGGCCTTGATCTGGCCCAGCAGATGAATCGAGCAATCCTTCAAAGCCTGAGTAATCAGGCAGGCTTCATGAAAGCCCTCGAGCTTTTCTTCCGCCGCATCAAGCATCGCCAGGGTCATCTCTGCCGGGTGAGGAGGAATGTCGGCAAGCACGGCCATGAGGATCATCCGGAGCCAGAGGGAACCCATCGGGAGGGGAGACCCTCTACGGATCGAGAGCTCGTGCATGGCCGAGTCACATTCGTTGTCAGAAAGGAGGGGGTCCACCAACCGAGCAGCAAAGCGGGGGATCATCTCCTCAAGAGGAACTTCCCACGGCTGTCGACGAGCATGAGGGCGATTACAAGCCATGGCACTCGTTTCTCCCTCAAGAAAAAAATATATATATGATATGAATCTCTCTGTGAAAGGAAAAGAAGGCTATAGCCTCATATATAATGAAGTGCATTAAGTGCTGTGCGCGGAAAATCCTGCATGGTGAAATTATTTCCAAGGCCTAAAAAAGGAAAGGCACCGAAAATCAAGGAGATGGAACTATTTCCAAGGCCCTTTTTCTGCACCTAACATTGTGCACTGAAAATATAGCATGAGGAAAATCTTGTGAACAGCCACATCAAGGGATCCCACGTGTAGAACACGTGAGGCCTAAACCTGATGTGCAGTTAAAAGGAAAATATGGAGTGGTACCCTGTATGTTAAAAAGCACAAACAACAATAGTAGCAAAATAATAAAATCTCAGAGAAAAAGCGTGCAAACATACAAGGACACAACAAAACTTATCATCCAGACTTCAAGAAGGCAATACAAAACAAAAAGAGAAACTTTTACAATGGTAAGGCTTCAGACGCGGGGCATGGGTTGAGAAACTCGGAATTGACTTTATTCAAGATCTTCCAAGCATTTCGAACCTCCCGAGTATGCTTTCTCTCACGGTCACAAGCATCGGGGTCCCCGCGGATGTCCTCTACCCTCCGGTAGGCGCCCAGTATGGCTGATTGCTGAAAAATCTGATGAAGGAGATCAATGAGATTATCCCGCCTTCTCTTTGAGATCAAGCCCATAAGGTACACCGAATGCACCTTATCCTCGGCAGTGTCCAAGGCCCCGAGCGGTATGCCGGCGCAAAAGAGAGGAAGTGCCTCCCGGATCGCCAGCACGATCAGCCTCAGAAGAGAAGAACGACGGGGGAGTAGCCTATGGTTGTACTCGTCGAAGCGGCTCATGATCTCGGCACACTGAGCATCAGTGAACTCCTGGTTCCGATTGCGGCCCAGCGCACGAATGTTCCCATAGGAAATGATCTCGTCAAGACGGTACAGATGGGCATCCATGGTACCTAAAATAAAAGTCATGAGATTCACTACAAGGCCCCCATTGCATTAACTGCAGGAAGAACAACCTCGGGCCAAGAGACCCCAGGAAGCCTCTGTGTGAAGAAATCAAATTCTTCGTTGGAATTAAATTCCTTATTAAGAAAAGGGAATTAAATTCCCAAAAACATTTTTGGATGGAATTAAATTCCATGGATTTGAACCGCCATCATCATCTCTCCAAAGATCATCTAAACCCTAAGAGATCTACAGTTGAAAGATTAAACAGTTTCATGTTCTTATGGAAAATATGAAGAAAGAAGGGTAAAAACCCTTGTTTTGGATTTAAAATCCGGGAAAATGTGAAGGTCCATCGTTGTCCAAGAACATTACCTGAGGAAAAAGGATTCCTTTTGAACAGAGTTAAACTCTGAAGATTGTTTCAAGACAGAGAACTAAGCTCTGGAAGAAGAGAATTAAATTCTCAGAAAAAGTTCTCAGAAGAAGAAGATGAACAAAGTGAAGGCTCTTATGAAGAGACAGAGGTATTTATAGAAGACAATAAAAACGCTTCGTCTCCCCAGATCCCTAGAGGAATCCAACGGCCACAAGAGGTGACAGCGTTGCACTCACGTGCAGACACGTGAGAACAACGCTGTGGGGGCATTTGTTTCCTGATTTAAAATCAGGAAAGCTTCTGGGAAAAGCTTCAAAAAGGGGTCACGTGTTGGCACGTGACACCTAAAAGGCATCATCAAGTCAAGTTCAGTTTCCTGACTACGCTGAAGAAAATGGGCTCCAGAAAGAGTCACGTGCTCCCACGTGACCAGGGTCACGTGGCGACACGTGACATTTAAATGCAAATGTCAAAGACACACCAGTTCCCTGATCAAGTCAAGAAAAAGGCTTCAGAAGAGGTTGTAAGTCCACGTTGCGACCCCCGGTTCTTACGGGGAGGCGGAAACGGTATAAAATCAAAATTTTAACGCAAGAGGCAACATGGACTAAGCTAGGTCGGGATCTTTACCTAAACTAAAACTAGCATACTAAGCTAAAGATATTTAGCTACTCGGATGAAGATGGTTATACCTAAACTTGAACTCCTTCTCTTCAAGCTCCGATGGTGGTTCGATGGCTCCTTCTCGTTGTCTCCGTACGCCGAAGATAGATCCACTTGAAAGCTCCAACCTTTAGCTCCTTCTTCGTTCTTTGAAGAAACTAGTTCACTTGGTTTGCTAAACCTAGTGAACTAGAATGAGTAGAGATGATTTAGAATGGGATTTTATCTATGGTTCTTGATTCTCAACTCATGAGACAAGAGAACCATAGATCAAGAGAGGGAGCAAGAGGTTGAGGGTGAGAGCAAGAGGAGAGCTCAAGAACAAGAGAGAGAATGAGCAAGAAAGAATGAGCAACTCTTTTGTCTTTCACCCTCTCATAATCCAAAGTGATCATAACTCATCATATCAAAAAAGTCTTATGTGATGGTTTGAAGCAACCATAAGCTTATCATGTCATGCACTCATTTTACTCAAATGAGCAAGCAAGAAAAAGTCTTTGGCATGAAATGATAACCATGGTTATCATGATGGTCAACTAGTCAAGCCTAGTCAACCGGTCAACAAGTCAACAAAAGTCAACAAGTCACCAAAGTCAACAAGTCAACAAAAGTCAACAAGTCAACAACCATATCACCATAATACTTAATTAATATAATAGTTAATCACATATCATATTCTCATTAGGGTTGAGCATAAAGTCAAAAAGTCAACGGTCAACTGTCAACAACCCTAATAAGAATCCGCTGCCTCTGCCTCCCTGTCAACTGTGCATACACACCCGCATCCGCGTTCCGAGGAACACGAATGCAAACTGGATAAATCCAATCCCATAAGGTACACTAGGATCTGGCTTAAACCAAAGCCCGCTAGTGTAAACTGTCCGGACACTGTACGTGCACAAGTGCACGGATGTGACCGAACCCTGTCGCAAAACCATGCGACCTGTCGCAATACCATGCGACCTCTACTCTTTTGCCTAAAGGCGAAAAGCTTTCTGTGTGGGACTCTAAAGACTCGACACTACGCTGGCAGTGGGTTTAACCACAGACCGCAAGCGGCACTAGCTGTGCGTAACGGTCCCCAGGTAATGCCGACAAGAAGACCGACGAGGCGAAACCCATCTGAACTCCTACTGAGCCTGAGCGTGACATTCTCCGTACAGTCCGGTCTGTTCGTCTGATACATCGCATGGTGGGCCTAGGGGGCGGTAAACGTCAGTCCCCCAATAGCGGTACAAGTCGTGCCGGAGTGAAGCCCAATACACCCTGAGATAACACTGAAAACCTACCAGTATATCTCGTTTGCCCTGGCCAGGGACTACTCGTGTAATGGCTCTCCTAGACACAGCGCGATGTCAACCCCCAATACCGGGAGAGACGAATCCTGTCTAACCGTCACTGCCTCCAAGTGCTTCGGGACTGCACCCAACCACCACCTGTTTGCACGACTCCTTTGAGCCGTGGTAGGGTAGTGATCAAAGTACAGTGGGAACACACTCGAGGCGGAGTGACAGTGTCAAGTCAGCGGACTAAGCTGTACTCATGTCACCTGGGAACTGATAACTGACGATAGGTATAATACCAACTAGTCAGTTCCCGACGAGTCCTGTCCAGTGTACCCGTAACCTAACGAGCACCCGCATACTATCTCAAGTACGACGTACTGACGGCTGTGGGACAGACCGTCTCCCACACTGGGATGAGAAGCGCATGCGCTGGTCTACTCCGGAGTATCGATGCCCAGTCTCGATAGTCCTGCGACCAGGGACCTGAATAAGGATGTGCTTATAGATTACCCAGCCCCCACTAGTGTGACTGCCATCACAACGCTGGTAATCAAGCAAAGATCCTAAGGGCTCCACTAATGCGTATAAGTGATATACTGAAATAAACACAAGTACACATTGAAGTAGAAACAAACCAAGTAGCATACTACTATTTTGAGCAAGATTGTATATACAAGGTGAATATCCCAAGCATCCATTAAGTAATATACAAACTAGTATGATACAGTAATGGCCTCTAGGGCATATACACTAACAATCTCCCACTTGCACTAAGGCCATGTACTGGCGTATCGAAGACCTATCATCTCGATCAGCCGCTCGAACTGAGTCTGGGGCAGGGCCTTGGTGAATGGATCAGCAGTGTTATCTTCTGAAGCGACTCTCCGAACCTCGATCTCCTGGCGATCTACGATCTCCCTGATCAGGTGATACCGCCTCAAGATGTGTCTGGATCTCTGATGGGACCTGGGTTCCTTCGCTAAAGCTATAGCCCCATTGTTGTCGCAATACAGAGGTATTGGATCAACAATGGACGGAACCACCTGAAGTTCTTTCAAGAACTTCCTCATCCAGACAGCTTCTTTTGCGGCATCAGATGCAGCGATGTATTCCGCTTCCATCGTCGAGTCTGCAACGGTTTCTTGTTTGGAACTCTTCCAACACACCGCCCCTCCATTGAGGGTAAAGACAAAACCCGACATGGACTTGGAATCATCCTTGTCACTCTGGAAGCTGGAGTCAGCAAAGGCCTCGATCTGGAGGTCTTTTCCACCATACACCAAGAACATCTCCTTAGTCCTTCTCAGGTACTTGAGAATGTTCTTTACCGCTATCCAGTGTTTCTCCCCAGGGTTTGACTGATACCGGCTTACCACACTCAGTGCATAAGCTACATCCGGTCTGGTACACAACATCGCATACATTATAGAGCCTACCGCAGAAGCGTAGGGTATAATAGACATGCGATCCCTCTCCAAATCAGTCTTGGGAGACATCTCTTTAGAGAGGGTGATCCCGTGACAAGCCGGTAGGTTACCACGCTTGGAATCTTCCATACTGAATCTCTTCAGTATGGTGTCGATGTACCTGGACTGTGAAAGTCCTAATATCCTCTTGGATCTGTCACGGTAGATCCGGATACCCAGAATGTACGAGGCATCACCCAGGTCTTTCATGGAGAACCTGTGTGACAAGAACCCCTTGACAGATTGTAGCATAGGAATGTCATTTCCTATTAAGAGAATGTCATCCACGTATAAAACGAGGAATACTACAGTTCTCGCTACAAATCTACTATAGATGCATGGTTCATCTGGATTTTTGATAAAGCCAAATTCTTTTACCGTCTCATCAAAGCAGATGTTCCAACTCCGCGATGCCTGCTTTAGTCCATAGATGGACTTAAGCAACTTGCACACCTTTCCGCTGCTCCCACTCTGAATGAAACCCTCTGGCTGGTCCATATAGACACACTCCTCTAAATTTCCATTTAGAAAAGCTGTCTTTACGTCCATTTGCCAGATCTCATAATCGTGGAAGGCAGCAATGGCAAGAAGGATCCGAATGGATTTCAGCATGGCTACTGGAGAAAAGGTTTCGTCGTAGTCCAAGCCAGGTCTTTGACGAAAACCCTTTGCTACCAGCCTAGCTTTATAGGTCTCAACCTGTCCATCTACACCAATCTTCCTTTTGAAGATCCACTTGCATTCTACGGGTTTTACCCCGTCTGGAGCAATGTCCAACGTCCATACCTTGTTGGTGTACATGGACTCCATTTCGGTCCGCATTGCATCCAGCCATTTCACAGAGTCAACGCTCTGAACGGCCTGCTGGAAGCTAGTAGGCTCATCATAATCTATGATGCAATCCTCTCTATCCCCGTCTATGAGAAAACCGCAGTATCTCTCGGGCGGATGAGTCTGCCTACTACTCCTGCGGAGTGGCGCAGGAATGTCCTGTTCTGTTGAACCCTCTGGTTCCACTAAGCTTTCAGTAACAGTCTGTGGTTCTGGAACTTCTTCCAGTTCTATTGTGTTCCCACTTATCTGGGTTTCCAAAAACTCAGTTTCCAAGAAGCGGGCATGCTGAGAAACAAAGACCTTTTGTTCCTCAGCTGAATAGAAAAGATACCCCCTAGAGTTCCTTGGGTATCCCACAAACTTACACTGTACTGAACGTGCCTCAAGCTTGTCCGCATGCTGCTTTTTTACAAAAGCTGGACATCCCCATACCTTAAGATACTTAAGACAGGGTTTCTTCCCAGTCCACATCTTATATGGGGTGGTAGGCACAGTCTTGGTGGGAGCCTTGTTCAAGAGATACGCAGCTGCTTCTAGTGCATATCCCCAGAATGATCGCGGTAACTCAGCGTTACTCATCATGGACCGAACCATATCCAATAGGGTTCGGTTCCGTCTCTCCGATACACCATTATGTTGCGGAGTGTATGGAGGAGTAAGCTGAGAGAGAATACCATTCTCTTTTAAGTAATTCAGGAATTCGGCACTTAAGTATTCTCCACCTCGATCCGATCTTAGAATCTTAATACTTTTGCCGGTCTGTTTCTCTACTTCATTCTTATACTCCTGGAATTTTCCAAAGGCCTCGGACTTATGTTTCATCAAGAAGACATAACCGTACCTTGAGAAGTCATCCGTAAAAGTAATGAAGTAAGAATGTCCGCTTCGGGCATGTGTAGACATTGGACCGCACACGTCACTGTGTACGAGTCCTAAGAGCTCGCTCGCTCTTACTCCTTGTCCAGTAAACGGAGTCTTTGTCATCTTTCCTTTGAGACAAGATTGACAAGTGCCATACGATTGATATTCGAACGCATTCAAATATCCTTCTGTATGTAACTTAGTCAACCTTCTCTCATTGATGTGACCCAATCTACAATGCCATAAGAAAGTCTGATTCATTTCCGGAGACTTTCTTTTGTGTGTATTCTGGACGTTGAAAATCTGTGGTTGGTTTAACACGTATATACCATTACTCAATGTACCTGACCCAATCAAAACTTGATTAAGGTGAATGTTTACAACATTACTTACAAACGCAAATTCATAACCTTCTTTAGAAACTAAAGATACAGAAATGATATTACAAGTTGCGTTGGGTACAAAAAAGCAATTACGCAAAACCAAAACATGTCCATCTGACATTCCCAGGTGATAGTCCCCCACGGCTTTAGCATCCATGCTAGCTCCGTTCGCAACTTTGAGGGTCATGTCACCTGCCTTCAAAACACTACGGTTTCTCAACGCCTGCAAAGAATTACAGATATGAGATCCTGATCCGGTATCCAATACCCAGGAAGTAGAGTTTATTGAAAGACAGTTTTCAATAACATACACACCTGAAGCTGAAGCTGCAACCTGCTTCAATTCCTGTGTTCTGGCCTTCCAGGCCCTGCAATCATTCTTCCGGTGTCCTTTCTTATGACAATAGAAGCATTCTTCCTTATCCACAAGCTTCCCCGCTATCTTTGTTGTTTTTCCTTTTCCCTTCGTATCCACTTTACCAACACCGCCCCTTGGTTTAGCGGGGGCCTTCTTCTTCTTTCCCTTGGCTTTCGCCTTGGACCTAGAAGAAGATGATCCTCCTACAAACAAAGTGGATGTTTCCCTACCTTTCTGTAGGGTGCCCTCTGCGCTCCTCAGCATGTTGAGGAGCTCTGATAGTTCAACCTCTTTTTCTTATAGGTTGAAGTTCAGTATAAACTGGGCGTAAGTGGAAGGAAGGGACTGGAGAACTATATCCGTATATAGCTCACTCTCCAATGTGATCCCTAGGTCAGCGAGCTCCTCAATGAAGCCGATCATCTTTAGCACATGCTCGGCTACTGATGATCCGACGGCCATTCTTGTCGAAAATAACTTTTTCGACGCTTTGTATCTTGCGATACGTGATTGCTCTCCATACAGTTCTTTTGTATGGAGCAATATGGACTCCATGTCCATATTCTCATGCCTCCTCTGATGTTCGTTGTCCATCGAGGCAAGCAGGAGGCACTTGGCCTTCGCGCTGTCAATCTCCCAAGTCTTGCGGATTTCCTTATCCGCGACACTGGAAGTTGGACCAGGGACAGGGGGAGCTTTGGTGGTAAGAAGATACCCCAGCTTGTCATAAGTGATTGCTATCGTGACATTCCTGAGCCAATCTTTGTAGTTTGGCCCTGTCAGTTTGTTTTTATCTAGGAGTAACTTAAGTCCAGTCATGTTGATTGGTCGCTGCAATTAGGAGAGAGAAGAAGAAACACTCAGCATGATGCTCTTGCAAGTTTAGAGTGGTTTTTAGTTTGTCTAAACAGGATGGCTCCCACTGTTTCTCGAATCCCTCCTCAAACCATAAAGGAAGAATTAGTCAGGATCAATCCCACCGTACAATACTTGCTTAACCGTTCAGCCAGGCCGGTGTCGGTACTTCGAGGGAGGTTTTCCAACGCTTTCGCGAAGTTCCTTAATTAAAGAACCTCTTTTCCCTGGGGGCGTAGCCCCGCTAACACCTTTCTAGGCACCTACTAGGTTTATAGCATTGATCGTTTAGTGAGAAATTTTCCGAGGAGTAGCATATACTCACAGTAGGATCGGGATCCAAATATCATCGCGTGACGAAACTGAAGGAATCCTACCAAAATCATCACACTCCAAATGGTATGCAAATCTAGCAAGTTTCAGTACTTATGAAACTCCCGATGTGGATTTTTGCCCCATGCTCTTATGACCTTGACGAAGGTCAACAAATCATAAGTCACATGTCAAGTTCTGCCCGTCATTATCCAGGTTAATTTGAATCCACCCGTATATACCCTTGACGAAGGTCAACAAGGTAATGCGAATGTCCCAAACCAACGCATTTATCTATGCTACATATGAATACCCAATAGCTACCAATCACTATGCCTTGACGAAGGTCAACAAACACAGCTTGAATACTATTGAATATTCATACGAAACGACGGAGGGCTACGAATGGTTTTGGCAAAACCGTGAACGTAGTGAACTTGATTTGGTCGATGGAACGAGATAGCTTTTAAAAGGAGTGGCTCAAGCTCCGCATTTTAAAAGTTGTTTTTGAAAAGAACCGAGTGGTTTTTCGAAAGTGTTCCAACGACTTTAGCTTGGTTTATTATCTTGCATTAGTTCTTTTAATGCGTGATATTCTTGCATTAGCTCTTTTAATGCGTCCCATCATTTAATCCTACCATTGCAGAAAACAACCAAAATATGACGTACGCTTATGCCATTCGCATTCGCCACGGGGCCCCGTCATTACCCGTTAGGTTACTTAACTAACGACAGAGCGGGGGCTGGGCTAGCGCGTCTGTAAAACATAAGCAACGCCTAAATAATATCATATATAGATATACTGCAATGATAAACATTTCAGATCACAGATAAATACATTGGATATACTAGGAATCTGTAATTTGTACGAGCCTGTAACAAAAACAGATTACACGGTCGCGGTGAATAGCCAAAACCCCACCCAAGACCCCTACGGGTGCGGCAAACTACCCGCCAAGTACCCGAAGCATAGCAACCTCCCTCATCTCCATGAGTAGGCCACTCGACACTTCGGCATACCCGGTAGTTTGTGCACCCCTCCATGGGTCTATCCTAGGAGCAAAAACAGTAAAAAGAAATTATACAATGACGGCTACAACCCCGACCCGGTTGTGCGGCCATACAAATAATTATTACATCAATTTACAAATTTACATGAATTGCAAGAAAAGAAAACTCTCGTCTCACAACCCCCGGCCATTCACCCGCGACAATCCAACATATTTATATACACATTCCAGCACATTACAGATCATGTATAACCCCGACCAATCGACTTATAGCGATTGGCCGACGTTCAATACATGCAAACATCACAGATATAACCATCATAGTCAAAGTGCAGTGAAGTTCGGAAAAATACGGAATTATAGGACCCCAAAAGGAAATTTCTTTTCTGGAAAATCTGGGCACATATAATATATATCAAAAATCCCAAAACCAACACAGACACACACTGCACGAAAAACGATGCAGAGAAGACGACAAACCGCGGCGCTTCCGCGGCACATGCCTACCTCGTGCGGCGGAAGCGCGGCGGTTTGAACGAATTAGGGCAACGTTTTTCTTGGGTGTTCACACAAAACCCTGAGCCGAATTTACAAGTGTAACGTTTTGCATTTTGAGCCAAAAAAAATTCAACAGAAACTCAGTTTTTGTAAAAGTTTGGTTTTTGGATTTTTCCGGTTCCGAACTTCGTTACACTTCACTACCAAGCTAGTTTAAGTTTAGTTAGGCTCTGATACCACTGTAAGTCCACGTTGCGACCCCCGGTTCTTACGGGGAGGCGGAAACGGTATAAAATCAAAATTTTAACACAAGAGGCAACATGGACTAAGCTAGGTCGGGATCTTTACCTAAACTAAAACTAGCATACTAAGCTAAAGATATTTAGCTACTCGGATGAAGATGGTTATACCTAAACTTGAACTCCTTCTCTTCAAGCTCCGATGGTGGTTCGATGGCTCCTTCTCGTTGTCTCCGTACGCCGAAGATAGATCCACTTGAAAGCTCCAACCTTTAGCTCCTTCTTCGTTCTTTGAAGAAACTAGTTCACTTGGTTTGCTAAACCTAGTGAACTAGAATGAGTAGAGATGATTTAGAATGGGATTTTATCTATGGTTCTTGATTCTCAACTCATGAGACAAGAGAACCATAGATCAAGAGAGGGAGCAAGAGGTTGAGGGTGAGAGCAAGAGGAGAGCTCAAGAACAAGAGAGAGAATGAGCAAGAAAGAATGAGCAACTCTTTTGTCTTTCACCCTCTCATAATCCAAAGTGATCATAACTCATCATATCAAAAAAGTCTTATGTGATGGTTTGAAGCAACCATAAGCTTATCATGTCATGCACTCATTTTACTCAAATGAGCAAGCAAGAAAAAGTCTTTGGCATGAAATGATAACCATGGTTATCATGATGGTCAACTAGTCAAGCCTAGTCAACCGGTCAACAAGTCAACAAAAGTCAACAAGTCACCAAAGTCAACAAGTCAACAAAAGTCAACAAGTCAACAACCATATCACCATAATACTTAATTAATATAATAGTTAATCACATATCATATTCTCATTAGGGTTGAGCATAAAGTCAAAAAGTCAACGGTCAACTGTCAACAACCCTAATAAGAATCCGCTGCCTCTGCCTCCCTGTCAACTGTGCATACACACCCGCATCCGCGTTCCGAGGAACACGAATGCAAACTGGATAAATCCAATCCCATAAGGTACACTAGGATCTGGCTTAAACCAAAGCCCGCTAGTGTAAACTGTCCGGACACTGTACGTGCACAAGTGCACGGATGTGACCGAACCCTGTCGCAAAACCATGCGACCTGTCGCCAAAAGACGCTTCACCTCCAAGGAAGTCTGTCTTCTACAGACTGATACCTTAAGCTTCTGCTCTTCCAAAGACGTCAGATTTCAAGCGACTGACAGCTGTGGAAGGTCTAAAGCCACACATGGGTATATCTATGAAGCTCCCAAAACTGAAGAAGCTCATGTTTCATGATGCGCTCAACGTCGTTACCAGGGTCGGTAAAGACAGGCTGGGGGAATCTTCCTATCAGGGCTAACACCACCGATACCCATTATCGATGCGGTTGTCTCGACCAAAAAACAGTTTCGAGCTGCTGATAAGGGTTAGGCGGAATTCGCCTACTGCCGTTTTGAAGAAGTCTCCGCCTATGGGGTCATCAAATGAGCAAAAGCCAATGCTCAAGCCAAAACTTTTCTCGACGATCTCTAAAGTCTGGAAAGAAGTGCGTGGCTCTATTATCAACAATAGCCCATCTCTAAAATATGAGAAGCTCAGGAATTGCCAAAATTCAACGACTCGGTTTCTAAGTCTAAAGTGGCCCTTCCTAAAAAGCAAAGGCCACAAATTACCCCATCGCCTAAGGAAAATCCCAAAAGGCGAAATGTCAGAAGCTCCGCGCAGAAGGCCGAAGTAGTCCATATTGTGCAGATGATACACATCAATGGAAGTGAAACTAACGCTTCCACCAGTCATCGACCCCAAACTCAGTCCTTGACTTAAGCCCAAAGGCAACAACAGCTGCAAGAAATGGCAGCTCAATCAACACTCGTCAGCTTACCGTCTAAGACGCATCTGGAAGACGAACAAGAAGATCTTGAGAGACAAAGGTCTGAAGTTGACTCTTTAAAGCGAGCTCTCGATAAGAAAAGTAAAGAGGCGGCAGATATGGCCACTAATATGAATAAAATGGCCCTCCTCATGCAGAAGATGTGTGGGATGATGGCCCGGTCATCAGAACCGGTGGCTGAAGAACTGCCAGTGGTCCTTGATAATGAGAAGGGAGGTACCACAAGCTCTCTGTAGACCCCTTCAACCTCAAAAGATGAAACGACCTCGAAGGCTCAGCTTACCGAGTACATAACCCAACATGTCAAACTCTTCACTGCCAGCGAAGCAAACGCTAAGTTGTTCAATACCGGTTGTCCATATCCAGCATGGTATGACCAGAAGCAATAATCTCCGGGATATACGATCCCGAAATTCAAGGTGTTCAAAGGAACGAGCAATTCCCATCAGCATATTACACAGTTCAAAGCCATGTGCGGCAACACCAGAGATGATGATAAGCTACTCCTCCAGCAGTTTGTAAGCAGCCTGGCCGATATGCGGCAACACCAGAGATGATGATAAGCTACTCCTCCAGCAGTTTGTAAGCAGCCTGGCCGATATTGCCTTCGAATGGTACTCGAAACTTCTAAATGACTCCGTAGAGACCTTCACTGATATGAAGCCGCTCTTCACGCAGAGCTTCGTTAGTGCAAGCAAGCGCACCACCATTTCCGCTATGACCAATGAAAATAGGAGATCAAATGAAACACTAGTGCAGTATGCCATTCGGTGGATAAATCTCACCCCAAAATTTGAGCAGCCGATTTTCGAAGCTCCAGCTATTAGGATGTTCATATGCACCCTTGATCCGCGATCGTAGGTTTATCCATTCCTGTCCTTCGCTATGCCTAATACATATCAAGAGCTCCATGACAAGATAGTTCAATTGGAGTGAATCAACCACTAAATCGTTAAATTGGACAAAAAATGAGATTAGTCCACAAGAAAAAAGAGCACGGATGAAAATCCGAAACGATTCCGTAAGTAAAAACACCAGGACTGCTCGTGAGTTCTTGAAAACCAGAAAGGGTGTAACCTCGTGAAAGAAAAAGGAAAGGAAAAACTTTTGACCAAGTCCCACCAGAGGCGGACAATATTCCCAACATGGTGAATGGCACTTATGAGTCCTCTCGACTTGTAAGGAGAAAATACTCTTGTGAGATCCTTACGAATCACAAAGGAAAAGACACTTAAGAGTCCCCACGATTCCTAAGAAGAAATTCACTTACAAGATCCTCTCGACTCGTAGGGAGAAATTATCATTATGAGATCCTCATGGCTCATGAAGTTGAAAAACCTCAAGTGACAGGGATCTAAACCTGTCTCCTAAACCATCATTACCCTACGACCAGTCTCCAAATTGACTACCGTATACTATCTATAGGCTATTGGCAATAAAGCCCTCGTCCAAAACAACCCACATTGGCAAACCAAGCTACTATTGTGGAAAAGGCCTACTCGTGCATCCTTATGACACATGAAGGGAAAAAGACACCCAAGAGTCACCACGACTCTTAAGAAGAAAATACTCCTGCGAGATCCTCTCGACTCGTAGAGAAATAAACTTTTATGAGACCCTCACGGCTCATAAAAATTGAAAAGCCTTAAGTGACAAGGATCTAAACCTGTTTCCTAAGTCATCACCGCCCAGCGGTTGGTCTCCAAATTGGCCATCGTACACAACCCATGGGCAATTCGAAACAAAGGTTGCACCTTCAAAGTCCTACCAAAAGCGAGCAATACCTTCAACATGGTGAACGACACTTGCGAGATCCTCTCGACTTGCAAAAAGAAAACGGTCTCATAAGATTCTTATGACTTATCAGAGAAAACACACTTAGGGGTCCCCACGACTCTTAAGAATAAAGCACACCTATGAGATTCTCTAAACTCATAGGGAGAAAATAACTTTGTTAAAGCTTTTTGGCTCATAAAGATTGAAAAATTCTTAGATGATAGGGACTTAAATATGTCTTCTAAGCCACTATTGTCCAACGGGCAACGACAAATGATGAGTCACTCTTAACATTATTCCAGTTGTGGCGATATTGATGCCAAATCAGGTATCAAATCCCAAGTTCCCAAAGGAAAATGATGAATTGCTCCTAGCATATATGCTTCAGTGTTAGCAGCACTGATACCAGCCCAGGTTCCAAACTATCGATCTCTAAGTCGTTACAAAAATAGTCGAAATGATTGGGCAGCTCACAATAAAAAGCAGTAAGCAAAAATAAAAATATATAGCTGAACTGATTGGGCAACAGTGAAAAATAGCTGAAATGATAGGGCAATCACAAATTTCGTGATAAGAAAATATGAAATGATAGAGCAATCACAAAAACATAAAAAAAGAAGAAAAGGAAAATTTTATGTCCTACATGTAAGTCAATACCGACTCCTGTATGCAATCCACGGGCACGAACAAATGAAGAGGAACAATGTGTTCCACCATGCCAGATGAAGAATTAAGTCTTGATGGCCATACGTACAGCCTAAAGACCATTTGGATGTTTTTTCTTTCTCCAGCAGGATACAAACGCAACGTCAATAAGGACTAGAGGGTCAAATCAAAGACAGAGTGATGGAAACTTCCAAACTCCATGTCTCAATGGAAATATATACAGCCTAAAGACCGTTTGGACGTCTCTCCTACTCCAGCAGGATACAGACACGATGTCAATAAGGACTAAAGGGTCAAAGCAAAATTGGAGTAACGACATATTCTTAGCTCCCGGTCTCAATGGCAGCACATACATGCCTAAAGACCATTAAATGTCATCTCACCTCAGAAGGGTACAATTATGACTTCTATAGGACTCAAAAAGAGTCTGATCTCAAGATAAAGCGCTATGGTGATGCCTAACGCTGAATCCTTTCTCAGAATGGATTGGAGATATGGCAAGTCCACGGCTACTCGAACAGTATTTTGAAGGTATGCAAATCGAGAAGAAATCGGCCAAAGAAAAGCTGCGATGGACTACACCCAGTACCACAAACCTAGCAGACTCCTACGCTATCATGGGTTATGTATGTTTAACGTTAGGCCGAGTTTATCCATCAAAGAAGGATAAGCTGAATGCTCCGAGACGAGTGCATAAACTAAGCTAGGTCATGTTAGCACAAAGAAGTGCTACTCAAACAATGGTGTTTTTTATTCACATGACAAAAGTGAAGAAAAGATACACCTTTGTGGGATCTTTATGACTCATAAGGGGAAAAGACACTTAGGAGTCTTCACGACTTCTAAGGAGAAAATACACCTACGAGATCCTCTCGACTCGTAGGGAAAAAATACCTTTATGAAACCCTCACAGCTTATAAAATTGAAAAGCCTTAAGTGAAAGGGATCCAAACTTGTTTCTTAAGCCATCGAAGCCATGCGGCCTGCCACCAAATTGACTACTGTATACTATCCATAGGCTATCCACAATGAAGTTGCACCCAAATATCTTCCATTGGCTAACCAAGCTAACAATGAAAAGAAGAAATCACTTACGTGTTCTCCCGACTTGTAAGGAGAAAACACTCTTATAAGATCCTTACGACTTATAAGAGGCAATACACTTAGGGATCCTCATGATTCCTAAAGAGAAAATACACTTAGGGATCCTCACAATTCCTAAGGAGAAAATATGCATACGAGATCTTTTCGACTCGTAGGGAGAAAATATCTTTATGAGACCTTTACGGCTCATAAAGATTGAAAAGATTTAGGAGATAGGGACTTAAACTATTTTCTATGACATCAAGTCTTTAACGGTGCATTACTTTGCACTACTTAACCCACATACATACTTACGTGGATAAAATAGTAGGGTGCATTTGTTCCCTTCAAAATTTGATGCTCGAAGCTTAAGCTTTACCAATGCAAGAAAAAAAGCCAAGGTAAAAGTATCAAGTCAGCTGCGCATGCGATACGTGCAAAGCACGTGCGCATGGGCTAAGACCTTGATGCGATGCGACCCATGCAATGCATGTGCGCATAGGCTAATCCCTTGATGCGATGCGACCTGTGCAAAGCACGTGTGTATAAGCTAAGATTTTGATGGGCTGCGGCCCGTGCAAAGTACGTGCGCATAGGCCAAGCTTTTGATAAGCTGCGAGCTGCATGTAAGGTTGAATCACATACTTCAATCAGAGCTTAAGCTCTATTTGGGAAAATATTTTCCCTACCTTTCCTAAATAGAAAGATATTTTCTTGTTAATAAGAAATCATTTTAGATCAATGATCCAACGGTGTTTAAGTACCATTTGTTGATCTTAAGATCAATTAGAGATCTCTCAATAGGAGATTCTCTCAACTTACTTAACAATCTTCTCTCCTATAATTAAGAGAGGAGAAGATTATTCTTGATATAGAAAGACCCCCATAAACTTGAGATTAATCTCAGCAACCGAGAACTTAAGTTCTTTTGCAATCAACAAAACTCCATATTCTTCTTCCTCCAAAACTCAAGATAAGGAGATTAATCTCCATAAAAAAGGAGGTTAATCTTAAAAAAGAACTTAAATTCTTCTTTTGAATTATAAATTCTTGAGTCAAATCTCCTCCTTGAGAACTTAAGCTTTCATGGAGAGATTTTCGATCTTAAGATCTAAGATTTGAAGAGAAACTTAGGAACCCCTCCAAAAAAAAACTTGGATGAAAAATTATCATTTGAAGCCTTCGCTTCATCGAAAGCCTTCGATGCACACCCTAGAAAAAGGGCATGCGCACTCAAGGAAAATCACTAAAGTTTTGACATCATTGAAAACATGGTTTTTCCAAAAAAGCAGTCTCCTCTGCAAAAATTAGGGCACACCCAACGGATTGCGCACCTGCATGGAAACGCAGTGCCACAAAAAAGGGACTTCGGTCTTTTGAAAGCAAAAGCTTTTTGGAAAATTAAGGACGCACCCTAACCTTGGGCACACTCCTTAAAATTTGTACTATGCGCTTTGCCACGTGCTATACACGTGTGCACAAGTGGAAAGTACTTCCTATAAGGATATATGCATCACGTGCTCTGCATGTACACATAAGTTAATAGCACTCTCCTATGAAAGTGATGCTCTAGGCACACATGATAAATAGGTGCGTACGCAGTGACTTCAAATAAAATCAAGTCTTGTTGAGAACTATGCAATGGCATACGCACCCCGTGCTATGCGCATGCGCTGATACCACGTGCATCCACGGTACGCAAGCGTACATCATACCAAGCCAAAGTTTGAAGACTTAGTAAAATAAACTAAGTATGTAGGTTTATGCTTCATATGTGATCTATGATCAACGGAGAATACATTCTCAAATTTATGATCCTGTTATTTAAGTCAATCTTAATCTAAAACAAAATTAACGATCCTTAGATCAAACCCAAGTACCCGTGAATGGATGGACCTCACAAATATGAGAAATGCAACCTAAATTCACTCCTGTTGGTGTCACGCTCCTCTTCCCAGTGTACGGGTAAGTAGAAGTAGCAGTCATGCGACGTATTTACTCAGAAGTAAACACGTTAAACGTAAATAAGCAATATAATATAAATGTACACAAGAATAACATGAGATGTAAATGAACAACAACTTTTTATTTATTAAATATTCTTTACAACACAACTGAAAAGTAAATACAATGTGGAAAGTAATGCCTAAACAATGGCATGAACTGAAAGTAAAGTATATACAAGTGAACTAAAGCTCGGGGTCCTCGATAAGCTACTCCAAGTCTTCTGAGCTGGGCTCGATCTGCAGAGAGTCGGGTCCTCTTGACAACATTCCAAAGAATAAATAGAAAAGGAATATTGTCAGCGAACAATCCTCGGTAAGTCCCAAAGAGAGATAGAAATAGAATAAACAGATAGAGAGTATAACTGATATAATGTATGTTTGTTATGTTATCGCTGCTATTTGTAGCTTGGTACAGAATATGCCAGTGTATACGAGAGGAGTCCAACTATTCCGTGGGCGAAGGTATACGGAGCATAAGGAACCGTTAAGCCACGGAACAACAGCAACAGATATTCAGGTTAGGTGTATTAAAGTGACCATCATCGTGCTACTTTTAACACATTCCGTACCAATCTACCATTTTTAAACCCTGTAATGTTTATTGTATTGTTATGTAGTGATTTGTAGATATAAGACTTGCCGAAACCATGATATCAATTGTTTATGTAAACGGATAGTCATGTAGACAAGTCAATATATATCCATGGTTCGGTCAAATCAAGTCATGTTGATATAAATGGATTCATGTTGTAATAGAATTATATCAAGTATGGATTGTATTCGGATTAAACTGAGACTCTGTCTGAGTCAGACACTTAAACAGAATTGAAGTCCTGAATTAAGTTTTGGAGTTATCGGTAACTGCTGCACATGGACTGCAGGATTTGTGTCTTTTTCCAAGACAATTACTGTATTGATAACCCCATTTTAGTTGTCTACCTTAAATAGGCAAGCACCCACATTCTCCGGCTCTCTGAAGCTCAAGAGAATTGGTCCCACTTAAACCTATATTTAGTAGGGTTCTTATTATAAATTAATATAACTTGAGCTGGTTTTATGAAAAATAGTTTCGATATATTTTCAAAATAAAACTCAAGTATTTATTTATCGTCTTTAGGGTTTTCATAGATGTAATTTTTATAAGATGAGATATTCTAGTGGATATAAACCTAAATTGAATAGTATATGGTATTTTCATGTAAATTGAATTGTATTGATTTGTGATGGCAGTTTCATGAAATTTGGGATTCCTTTGTTTAGAAAACATGGATAATTTTTTGTATATTTAAAATAGATAGGTCGATAATATTATATATAATTATTATAAAATAAATTTATTTATTAAATAGAAATCACGTTTTCTTAAAAATTGTAATATAAATTCCATCAAGATCGTATGCTCTGTGAGGAGGTCTGCATCTCGCTCTACTAGTCCGATGGATGTGCGATAATCCGCACCAACCAAATCGGATTCCCTAAAATGGGTTGTAAGGACATAATTGTATGGAATTTGATTAAAACAATTAAAAGAAATGCGGTTTTGATAGTTTATGGTATTTAACTTTAAATTCGCCTTAGCCACAAAATTATTGTTTTCAAGTCATCGTGCTATGTTATGATGAGTGTTGTGATGAGGTAGGTCATTACCTCGTGAGTTTTCTAATGGTAATATGAGCAATATGATGAATTAATGTCGTAGGAAAAGTTTGTGGTATTTAAACGAAAAGGTGTAATACAAGTTGCATAGTATTTTATTTTGAATTGAAACTTGTTCTAAATATTTTTTTTATGGTTTCTAAACAAGATATAAAGAAATGGTTGATTTATTGTTAAGAAAAGTTGGGTTTTGTAATAAAATTAGAATCGGAAATCAGAATAACTCCGCTTCCGACGAGTTTTAATAAGAGATTGTTTTAGAATAGAAGAGAGGAGAGGAGTGGGAACTTATAGATTTGGAGAAGAGAGAAGAGATATCAGAACAAGTTGTGAACTTCGTGGAGTCACGGTGTCGCCGGATTTGTCCTGAATCATCGCCGGAACTTGACCTTAGGCTAACTCCACTTGTATAACTTTTTGGACTTGGAAAACTTTGAGAGTTTTAACAATGGATTTTAGAATAGAGAGGGATAGGGTGTGGGGTGGTATTTATAGGATAGAATTAAGGTTTAGGATATTAAAATAAGAATTAAAATGCATTAAAATTTGTTTTCAAAGCTCATTTTAATTCTCTGTTAATGTGCAGGAAAATCAAACAGGAGAGGAGTAGTGGGGAGAGGCCAAAGGGTGTTAGGGAAAAATTTGAGAGCATTTGGGACAGGGGGGCCAGCGGTGCCAGCCTAATATGGGATCTCGCCGGTCGTTTGGGTTGGGATGCGCCTTGGATTGAAGCCACATGTCATGTTCAGTACATATAACATTTTCAACATGTTTGATTTTAGTGACTTTTCATTTTTATGTGTATTACACGTGTAAACGTTTGGGCTTCCAAAAAGTTTAAAAGAAAAATCAGCAAAAATAATATGTGGCAGAGGGGATTCGAACACAGGGGCTACGTCACAACAGTGCAAGCCTTTACCAATGAGTTACAAGTTGTTTCTTGCTATTCTAAAACAATTCAAATACATATAGCATACACAGGTTGCAAATACTCCATTTAGTACTTTAATTTTAAACAAATATTTATACATTATAAACAGAGTCGTTACATTCTACCCTCCTTATAAAAATTTCGTCCTCGAAATTTACAAATATTTAAGGACTGGTCTATAAACAAGTGAGGGTATCTTGCACGAATGCCGTCTTCTCTTCCCAGGTTGATTCTCCTGGTGTGTCTTTTCTCCACATCACTCAAACCAAGTTTACTTCCTTGTTCCGAAGTGACTTTACCTTTCTGTCCAGAATTTCAAAGGGTTATTGCTCACAAGATAGGTCTGTTTGTACCATGAGCTCAGGGTGATCAAGAATGTGACTGGGGTCACTCACATACCTTCTGAGTTGGGATATGTGGAAAACATTATGCACTCCTTCCAATGAGGGTGGAAGTGCCAAACGATAAGTCACTTCTCCAACTCGTTCGAGTATGTCGAACGGTCTAATGTATCTCGGACTTAGCTTACCCCTCTTTCCGAAGTGAATCACTCCACGGTTTGGAGAAATCTTCAGAAAGACATGATCTCCCAGTTGGAACTCCAAGTGTCGGCGCTTTGCATCAGCCCAGTGCTTCTGTCGGTCTTGGGCTATGCGCATTCGTTCCCTGATAATGCGAACTACATCCACAGTCGCCACTATCATCTCGGGTCCAAAGAGTTATCTATCTCCGATGTCGTCCCAACTTAATGGTGATCGACACTTTCTTCTATATAGAGCTGCAAAGGGTGTCATTCCAATACTTGCTTGGTAGCTGTTGTTGTATGAAAACTCCACAAGATGTAGGTGATCTTCCCACGATCCTCCGAAGTCTAACATGCAGGCTCTTAGCATATCTTCAAGTATCTGAATCGTTCGCTCAGACTGTCCATATGTTTATGGATGCTAGGTTGTGCTAAAGTTCAGACTCATTCCCAAGCTAGCTTGCAGACTCTGCCAAAATTGCGATCAGAATCTAGTGTCACGATCGGAGACAATGCAAACCGGTACTCCATGTAATCTCACGATCTCCTGCATGAGTTCATAAGTATTAGAAATAGTACGCTATGAAGAGTTAAATCTTACTTAGATTCATACTTACTTCCATATATTTCTTTGCTAGTGTCTCAGTAGATTGGTCAACTTGAAAGGGAATAAAATGAGCCGACTTTGTGAGTCGATCCATAATAACTCATACAACATCGTTACCTTTTGTGCCGCGAGGAAGTGCAGTCATAAAATCCATGGTAATGTGTTGCCACTTCCATTCTGGGACAGGTAACGGTTAAAGTAAACCAGCAGTCCTGTGATGTTCAGCTTTCACTTGCTGACACACCAAACATTTAGCGACACTTCTGGCAACTTCATACTTCATTCCATGCCACCAGTAATGTTGATGTAGATCTTTGTACATCTTCGTACCACCAGGGTGTACTGAGTATGGGAAGCTGTGAGCTTCTTTCATCAACTCTTCCCGAACAAGACCTTGTGGTACACACAATCTACTGTCGTATCTCAAAGATCCGTCTTTATGAAAGATGAAGTCTGTTCGAAGTCCACTTTCTACTTGTTCTATGATCTTTTGCAACCTGGCATCACTTGCTTGAGCTGCTTTGATCTGATTGACAATTGTAGAGTGAACTTGTAAGTTCATCAAACTTGAAGCTTTATCTGGCATGACCACTTCTATCTCTATCTGATGCAAATCTTACTGTAGCTTCCACTGTGTGGTGAGATTCATTGACTAAGTGCATCAGGTACTACATTCACCTTCCCTGGATGATATTGTAGATTGATGTCAAAGTCCGCCATGAGTTTTAAGCATCTTCTCTGCCGCATATTCAACTCTTTTTGAGTAAACACATACTTCAGACTTTTGTGGTCTATGTAGATATGTACCCGTTCTCTAAGAAGATAATGGCACCAAATCTTGAGTGCAAAGATAACGGCTGCCAACTCCAAATCATGCGTCGGATAGTTGTGCTCATGAACTTTTAGCTATCTTGATGCATACGCTACCACTTTACCGTGTTGATGTAGAACACGTCCTAATCCCTCACCGGATGCATCGCAATGCACTACGAAACCTCCAGATTGGTCCGATATTACGAGAATAGGTGTTGATGTCAAACTTGACTTGAGTTCTACGAAAGCTTGTTCACATGCTTTTGACCACACGAATTCTTCATCTTTACGTGTGAGCTTGGTCAGGGGTGTTGCAATCTTCGAAAATCCTTTAATAAATCTTCGGTAGTATCCCGCTAATCCTAAGAAACTTCGAATATCCTTCACTATCTTTGGTGTCGGTCATTCGCTTACTGCTGCTACTTTAGCTGGATCTACGGAGATTCCTTCACCTGAAACGATATGTCCGAGAAATCTGACTCGTTCTAGCCAGAACTCACACTTGTTGTACTTGGTATAGAGTTGATGATGTCGCAAAGTCTCTAGAACAATTCGTAGATGTTCAGCGTGCTCTTTCCGATTCTTTGAATATACCAGGATGTCGTCGATGAATATGACAATGAACCTGTCTAGGTACTCTGAGAAAACTTGATTCATTAGGTTCATGAATATGGCTAGTGCATTAGTCACTCCAAATGGCATCACGAGAAACTCATAATGTCCATAGCGAGTCCTGAATGTCGTCTTCGGAATATCAGACTCTTTGACCTTCACCTGATGATAATCCGAACGAAGATCTAACTTTGAGAAAACGCAAGATCCACTTAGCTGATCGAACAGATCGTCGATTCGCGGTAGTGGATACTTGTTCTTTATCGTGACTTCGTTCAAAGCTCTATAATCAATGCACATTCTTTATTAACCTTCCTTCTTCTTCATAAGAAAAACTAGAGATCCCCAACTTGAAGTACTGGGACGAATCCATCCTTTCTGCAGAACTTCATCTAGCTGAGTACGGACCTCCTTCAAACTTTCAGGGCTTAATCAATACGGTGCTTTGATCACCGGTTGTGCACCAGGTACTAAATCAATTCCGAATTCAAGAGCTCGATCGGGAAGCAAACCTGATATGTCTTTAAGAAATACATCGTCGAACTCTCGAACTACCTCTGGCTTAACTTCTCCTGCTTGTAGAGTTGCAATCACTTCCTTCTTCACGTGAAATTCATGTGAACACTGAAGCGGGAAGGATATTATATCCTATATTGAATTTTAAGCTTTTGGGCTCTGTGCTTAGCACTATTGGATTTTGTAAAGCCCAAAATAAAATGTATGGCATGTTGCTTAGCACTGTTGGGTAACAGAAAGCCCGACATTTAGTCTAAAATAGACTAACTCTCTAAAGTTTTAAACTTCTTTGATTTTAAAAAGAAAATCAATCAAGCTCATATATTTTAAGTCGGCCTTAATCTAAAACAAGATTGAAGGTCCTTAACCATATTTTAAGTCGATCTTAATCTAAAGCAAGATTAACGACCCTTAAACCCTTGAATTGATGGAGCGTATGACCTAGGTTCAAACCCAAGTATGATATGTATGGATTTGAACTAATCCACGTCCTACGGGTGACGACATAACTATTCTCTGTATACAATCCACAAGCAACCACAAATAAACAATATAACATGACATGAAGTGATCTGCCTGGATCGGATGAAAGTTGTTATCGTAATACGATAGTGTAATTAACTGCAGGGGCTTGCGCCTGCAGAGAAGAGCATCTCCACAATCAAAAACCCCCCTCAAAGAGGGAGAATCTGATAAGACATACTACAGCGGTCGCATCTGTCCAAACCTCCGATATACGGTGTCATAAATCAACTTGGCATCTTCGGGGAAGTGGATGGATATGTTCCAAATAGCATCTGCCTCCAAATTCATGCTAAGTGCCTCCACGTCTCAGTTTATTTTTCGGCAGTAAATAGTATCTTTAGAGAGGTGGGTGGATATATTCCATATAGCATATGCCCCCGTATTCAGGCTGGACGCGCTCCCTGCGTCTCGATCTGGTTTTCGGCAATAAATAAGTACTAGTATTCCGTTGTCTCCATCTTTAGGACACGATTGGAAACGAGCACACAAGCAAATACTAAACATTATATTGGGTCTACTAGCGGTTATATAAATTAAACTACCAATCATGTCACGATATTTAGTGATGTCCACATCCTTACCGGATTCATCTTTTGAAAGTTTTATTGCAGTGGTCATTGGAGTGTTGCTTGACTTTACATCTTCAAAATCAAACTTCTTAATTAGCTTCTTTGTAACTTTGCTTAATTTATGAAGATGGCATCCTTGAGTTGCTTGATTTAGAATCCCAGAAAATAGTTAGGTTCACCATCATGCTTATTTCAAACTCTTTTTGCTTGCTATGGGTAAATTCCTTACATAGAGATTCATTAGTAGATCCAAAAATAATATCATCAACATAAATTTGTACAAGCAAAAACTCATCAGTTTTTTAAATAAAAAGTGTGTTGTTAATTTTGCCCTTTGAAAAACCTTTTCAAGAAGAAATGAGCACAATCTATCATACCAAGCTCTAACAGCTTGTTTCAAACCATATAAAACTTTATGCAGCTTTTAAACATGATTAGAATGTTTAAAATCTTGAAAACAGAGCAGTTGTTCCACAAAAACATCCTCTTCAAGGACAACATTAAAAAAAAGCACTTTTAACATCCATTTGATAGACTTTGAAATATTTAAAATATGCATATGAGAGTAAAATGTGAATGGCTTCTAATCTAGCTACCAGAGCAAAAGTTTTATCGAAATCTATACCTTCCTCTTGATTGTAATCTTGTACTATGAGTCTTGACTTGTTTCTAGTGATCACACCAAATTCATCAAGTTTGTTCTTGAAGACCCAATTTGTACTTATAACGTGTCTATCACTAGGCCTAGGAACCAATATCCACACATTATTCTGTTCAAATTGGACAAGCACCTCTTGCATAACACAAACTCAATTCTCATTCATGATATCTTTTTTAGCATTCTTAGGTTCAATATAAGACAAGTAAGTTATGTTAGTAAAGAAATTTAGATTATGAGGATGACTGGTTACCCCCTTTGACACATCACCAATGATTTGAGTTGGTCGATGATTCTTATTGTATCTCCAATCTTTTGTGTCACGCCCCGCATCCCAAAATATGGAATACAAGAGGTGACAAGGCCATCCATGCTCCTATGGTCGAGAAAATATCCTGCCGTAGCCACACTTCGGTTTCTAGCACTACGTGGTAATCAGTGATCATAGCACAGGTAATGAGAAATGCAGTCACTAATTATATCAAAACAGATATAAAACTAACCAGATAGAGTCAAAGTAAAAGATAGTGCTGGCGTCGCCGATTTAGATGTCCACAGTATCCTCAAGGCAAGGCAGGTCCTGATCCGAGCTAAATCCACTTCTCACTCTGAGCATGCATACTCAGGTCGTCAGAGAGACACAATAGCAATATATATGAATATGTAATATGCGCAATGATGATAAACATAAAGCGGTAAGTATAGAGCAATGACGCGAGCAATAACCGGTACGTGTAACGATGAGCAAGTGTATCAGATCGGTAATCAATGCAATGTCCATGTCACTAAAGCTATCAGTCTCTAAGTCTTAATGGCCAAGTCACTAAACCTATCATCAGTATAAGTGTGAGCGTCAACCACCGTAGAAGTATCCCTATCCCAAGGGTAAGCCTCAGGGGCAAGGGAACACGGGACCGAATCACGCTCGCTAATAATCAGAAACACCATCCATATGACTCCCAACATCACTACATATGCCGGCAGTGGAACTCCTGAGATTCCATTGATCGAACTCACACTCAAACTACCCTACACGCCGCAGTCTACATCAAACACCGATCAGGAATCTAAATACTAGTCGCTCCATGACAAGTCTACACGAGAACTAAAGACAGGGTCTCCATCAAGCATGTCTCGACCGATATCCAAGATAGATGGACAGTGCTCAATGTCTTACCTATGATACTAATATAAGTGCTTCCATACTCATCCCATACCGGTTATAGTTATACTTATATATGCCCCATAGGCGTCGACAATGCAATAACTAATTGGTTCCGCTGATTATGTATAAGTACGCGTCACTTCCACTATTCAATCACACTTTTACATTGATGTACTTGCCAAAATCCAATCATTAATATTTATCACTTGGTAATGTAACTCGGTCACTAGGATATTGATGCAAATGAGCGCTATTTACAAGAGTATAACAGTGATACAACATGATGTGGATACAGTAAATGCACTACTGAATACATATGAGCAACCGGTGTCGGTTGGATTAGAAAAATCACATAAAATCACAAATCACACGTGCATAATCAAGAAAAAAGATATAAAAGGAGTAGGCAGTATATTTAATTATAAGTACATAAAAATTGGTTTCGTGTCAATCGGGTTTCAGGTTTGAGAGTTATGGTCATTTCATTTTAAGTGTTCTCTGCTGGAAATCCAATTTCTGAACTGGAAGTCCGTTTCATAACACGCTTTACTCCCTGTTGGGAGCATAATTAGGTGATATTACAGTTAGATAATATTTAGATTTATCTGTTATGTTTCCAACGCATCTGACAGATCAATAATATCAGCTGTAATCAAGGAGATATGCACTGTTTAAGGTTAAGGTATACATTCTGTTTCTGCATGAAACTGCAGTACACATCGACGGTTTAAAAGGTGTTATAAATATCAAACGATACTGGAATGAAATGAGACTGGTACCATTAGAAGGATAATTAAATCCTCTACGCTTCCATGTCTGGTTACGCACACTTGTGCATTTAAACGGTGAGATATGTATGTTCTAAAACAAGAAAGGGCAGAGATTCTTGCCCCGGACTGCAGTTCAGAGCCATGAATCGCCTCAGTTTTCATCTTTACAACTTATTAAAATTTAGAGATCAACTATGGAATACTATAGGTTTATCTATTGATTTCGATACAAGCCCTAAAATATTAAGTTGCAAGTTGTATTCAATTTAATATAGATTTTAGAATATGGTATGTGCGGGGAATTCCAGATTCAACGTCGCCCTTTGGGGGCTTCGTTTCTTGTGCGAAACAACGTTATTTTGCATTCAAATTTCTACACGATAATTATAAACAGTAAAGGGATTTATCGATCATAATTTTCGCTATTTTCATTTAGTTTTTGGTTTAGAATTCATATCGAACACTCTTGCATTATATACATGTCACGATTGAAATATCGGTTTTACCCAATTAATCAAAGTGTGATTTAATCACTACAAGTTCCACACGGTACTAGAAAGGTAATATTAAACCCGAATGTGTTCCACTCAATATGATTAAATAACGACTGTCACACATGAGAATGTAACGATAATTATAGTGTAAATATAATATCAATATAACTGTAATTTGACAAACTAATAACTTATAGAATGCAGAGCAAGTTAGGGGTTCACTTGCCTAGGGTCACTGGTGTAAAAGCGACATGAATGCGGTGATCGTCTCGATGCACGAGACAGCGACAAAACGGTGTGGATCCGGGAACGGTGCACGGTGCGTGCGTGGTGCGGTGGCGACACGGTAATAGACACAGTGGCTCGGTCCGGGCATGAAGTGGCATGGGGATGGGCACGGCAGTGACTCGAGGTGTTAGGATGAGGCTGAGGTGAGGTGCTGGGGGTAGCGGCAAATGACGGATGGCACGGGCGCGACAAGATCACGGCAATGACACACAACAGTAGCAACTGCAACAAGGTGAGCTCGGTGAGATGGGGTGCTTGGCTTGAAGTGGAGCTTGGGCTCAGTAACTACGAGGCATGGCTTGACGAGGCGACAATGACGGTGGTCGTAGCGGAGCTGTCGGTGGCGAGAGGCAGCAGCAGTCGTTAGAGGTGGGTGGAAAAGCTTGGCAGCTGGGAGAGGGGCTCGGCTTGAGAAGCAGAGGAAGAGGATGGCTCTGGTGGTGTGGAAGTTTTCGTTGGTGTTGGCGGTGGCTAAGGGGCGCCAGCGATGGCTTGCAGGCGAGGGTGGCAGGCGGTTGGGTTCGACAACGGGCAGTGGTGGTGGTGGTGAGGAGAGGAGAAGAAGAGGAGGAGTGGGAAGCTCGTCGGCGATGAGAGGAAGTAGCGGAGTGGTCGGGTAGTTCACCGGCGATGCTGGGATAGTGGGGTTGGTGAGTTGATGGCAACGGTTAGAGTGCAGCGACGGCGATAGGGTTCAGATGAAGGAGTCCTCTGTCATGGGGTGGCGGAGGTGTTCGGTGCGGTGGTGAAGGTTGATGGTGGTGTTGGGGAAGTTATAGTGAGAGGAGTTTGGTGGTGAGGAGGAAAGGACGAGGGAGGTAATGGTGGTGGAAGAAGGCTCGTGGAGGGTTGAGGGCTCAGTTGTTGAGGGTGATGGGGAGCTGATGAGGAGATCATGGGGTTGGGCACGAGAATCGGGGCGGTTGCGGTGAAGGAAGAGGGCAGGCGAGGGGATCGCGGAGCGATTGTTGGCGAAGGAGAAAGGGTCGTGGGTTTGTTCAAGTCGTGGGGGCGTCGGCGATGCGAGAGAAGGGAGAAAGTGAAGATTCGGGGGAGGAGATCTCGCAGGGACGTCGACGCAGTGGACGCGGTCGTCTCAGCGCGAGCGCAAGGAAGGAGGGGACGAGGAAAAGAGCGGGAAGGAAGACAGAAGGGGAGAAGAAGAAGAAAGGAGTTGGGGGAGTGCGGGTCGGGTAGGGTGTCGGGTCAGGTAGGGAAGGGTTTGGGAAAGAGGGAAGTAGGTTCATGAGCTGGGCTTAGGGCTAGGGTTTGGGTTAGGAAAAATATAAAAAGGGATTAGGATTTAAGGTATAGGTCAGGAAAATAAAATTGGAAATTATATTTAGAAAAAACATAGGAAATACTAATTGTAGAATTTTAAATAGAAAAATTTTGGGGAAACACTTATTTAAAATACGGAAGATATTTATAGGGAAACTGGGTATTACATTTTTGTAGGGTTGGTACCGATTCATCATCCACATCAACCACTACACATGAATGAGGCTCTTGTTTAGAATCATCCTTTGAGATGTCAAGTACATCCAAGCGAGCTCGAACCACTTCATCATCTTCTTTCTCAAGTACTATAACATTCTTGGTAAAAGGATTGGTTTCATCAAACTTAACATGCATACTCTCTTCCATAGTATTAGAGATTTTATTGAAAATACGAAAAGTTTTACTAATGGAAGAGTAGTCAAAAAAAATACCCAAGTCACTTTTTGCATCAAATTTACCCAGAGGATCTTTGGTATTCAAAATATAACATTTGCTTCCAAAAACTTTAAAATAACCAATGTTGGATTTTCTACTAAAATATAATTTGTAAGGAATTTTCTCAAGTCCTTTACGAATAACAACCCTATTTATAATATATGATTCGGTATTAACCATTTCGGCCCAAAACTAGTGAGGTAAACTATATTCATTTAATATTGTCCTAGTCATTTCTTGAAGAGATCGATTCTTTCGTTCAACGACTCCATTTTGTTGGGGAGTTATATGACAAGAAAATTTATGTTTAACCCCGTGATCGTTGCAAAAATCTTCGAAAATCGCATTTTGAAATTCACCTCCGTGATCATTACAGATTTTCACAATGGAATGTTATTTTTCATTTTGCACTTTGTTAAAGAAAGTTTTGAAAGCAACAAAGGCATCACTTTTGTTGGAAAGAAAAAGAACCCAAGTAAATCCTGAAAAATCATAAACAATCACAAAAGCATACGATTTACCACTAAAACTCAAAATCCTAGAACGGCAAAATAAATCTATATGAATTAATTTTAGAAGATTAAAGATCGATACCACAACCTTCGGTTTGAAAGAGCTCTTGACTTGTTTACCCATTTAGTATGCATCACATAAATTGTCTCTTGCAAATTTGAGATTTTGTATGCCAATGACCAAGTCCTTATTTGTGGTTCTTGAGAGTAGGCCCATGGAGGCATGTCCAAGCCGTCGGTGCCATAACCAACTGTCATCCTCTACAACATTCAAACACTCATAATTTTCATTAAAAATATTACAAGATTCAATAAATAAACATTACCACTTCGTTTCCCACAAAGAATAACATCATCTTTTGAATCAAGAATTTTTTCAAAGTTTTTATCAAAAACAACTTTAAAACATTTATCACAAAATTGACTAATACTTAGAAGATTATGTTTTAAGCCATCAACAGCAAGAATATCTTCTAAGATGGTAGTATTAAACTTAATATTATGTTTACTAATAATTTTACTTTTATCATCGTCTCCAAAGGTGACCATGCCATCTTTCTCTTTTGATAGGGTTGAAAGCTCTTAATTTTTCTGGTCTTATACCTTGAGCAACCACTATTAAGGTACCAATGTTCTTCATGTCTCAAATTGCGGTGCACCTATAGAAGATACAATAAATGTAACTTTTGGTACCCAAGACTTAATGGGTCCACGGAGGTTAGTTTTAGGAACCCAAATCAAATTCTTGGAAGCTCTAGCCTTGTAATGATAAGAAATATGTCTAATATGGCCACAATAGTTACACACAACATTATTAGTTCTAGAATGTGTATGTGCATGTGTGTGTTTGGTATGATGAAGATGATGTGAAGTAGGGGTCTTAACATTGTTGGGGTCAAAATTTGCACCCCGGTTGATCGAGTCAAAGTCAAGGTGAACCCCAAGCCAGGTCAAGCGGGCCCAAACCCAGGTCAAGCGGGCCCATGCCCAAATCGAGCCCGCGGTCAGCCTCCTCCATGCCAAAATATAGATCATGTAATAAATAATTTTTATGTAATTCTTTATGCATGAATGTATGCAAAATGGGTATAAAGCCATATTTTTGTAAAGCCCATGGCTTATGTGCAAAAAGAAATGGCACATGAGCCATGGGATGGGCAAAATGCCATTTTGTAAAGCCCAAGGGGCTATATGTAAATATGTAAGCCTATATAAGGCAACATGATGAAAATATCTATACAATTTTCATTCCCCCAAAAACTAGGGTTCTTTGTGCCTCCTGCTCCTTCTCCAAGGTTCTAAACCTTCTCATTTTTTTGAATTAAATCAAGAGTTTTACTCTTTCTTTTCCAAAACTAAGTAGTTTTCCACCACAAAACCCATAAAGGGGCACTCAGATCTCCCATCAGATCTCAAAAAGAAGAGATCTTTAAAATCTTATACTTCTTGTTCTTCAAGACCTGGCCAATAGAGGAGGAAGGAGGAGACCCATCTCCAAAAATCTCATTTGGGGAAGATCCGGAGCCAAAGGGAGAAACAAAGCAGCCCCCTTTGATCACTTCTAAAACCTTTTAGGAGTTTAACTCCACAAATCGGGAGCACAGCTCCCAGTGCAGGGACCAAAGTCCCCTCTCTGTTTGACGCCCAGCGTCCAGCGCCCAGAGCGCGCGCCCACGTGCCGACACGTGGCGTGCCCAGCGCCCTGGGCGCTTGCGCCCACGTGCCGACACGTGGCGCGCCCAGCGCCTAGAGCGCTCGCGCCCAGCGCCTAGTGCGCTAGTGCCCAGCGCCTGCGTGCCCTGCACGCGAGGCACTGGCCCCCACGCATCCTTTGGATGCCCTTTCCCTTTACACACACACATACACACACACACATACTCTACAACACCATCCCCCTCAAAAAAAATTTGGTCTGGGGCGCTGCCCCGCATCCCGCAAGGGGGCTGCTAGCCCCCTTGACCCCCAGCCCGCTATCCAGGTAGCGGGACCCCCATAAAAACTCTGCGGGGCCCCGACATATCCAAAACCCCTTCAAAACACGACACTGCACATTGAGTTCGCATGACCAGTTTAACCCGTTAAGCGGAGGTTCTCTCGCTCCAAAGGTTAGGGGTAATTAACGGCAGCTTAGTTCGCGGCTGCCGGAGATTCGGATCCCCACAATCAATAAACCCTAGCCTGCCCTAGGCAGGGGGAATCTGTAATGCGCCTGACATGCGTGCGCGTATTCCCATCTCAATGGGGTGATGAAAAACACCCTACAGATTCTGGCACGCCCGGTGGGACCAATCTCTCCTCCCATATTTCGGGTTAATCTTTCATGCGAGCTCAATCAATGTACATATCGATTGTCTATACTGAAATCATGTTTCTATTTGGAGGGGTTAACAATTTCCAATTGCCATCTTCGAACACAAGTCGGTATTTGAACAGCTTTCCTTGGCCCCAGCTGGGGGCAAGACCATCAACACCGACAAACTAATAAGGCATCTCATGCAAGCTCCAGCGGTGCCCTTGACAACTGCTCAATCGGGTATCTTCTCTAAGCTCCCCGTCAGATGACCTCTAAGTCGTTAAACTAGAAACAGATGACCTCCATGTCGTTAAACTGGAAACAGCTGACCTCTACGTCGTTAAACTGGAAACAGATGACCTCTACGTCGTTAAACTGGAAACAGATGACCACCACGTCGTTAAACTAGAAACAGATGACCTCTAAGTCATTAAACTAGAAACAGATGACCTCTAAGTCGTTAAACTGGAAATAGATGACCTCTATGTCGTTAAACTGGAAACAGATGACCACCACGTCGTTAAACTGGGAACAATCGACCACCACGTCTTTAAACTGGGAACAATCAACCCTTAAGTCGTTAAACTGGGAATGTAAAAATATGTAAATAAACAAAAAAAATGTGTAAATAAATAAATAAAAAGAAAAGCCGAAATGATGGGGCAACTCGCAATAAAAATTAGCGAATAAAATAAAGATGAAAATAAAGCCGAAATGATAGGGCAACCGCGAATAAAAGCCGTAATGATGGGGCAATCGCGACCTTCGCAATAAGAAAAGCTGAAATGATAGAGCAATCGCGGTAAAAAAACAACAAAAACAAAAAAAAACGCCAACTAAAATCCAATTTCTCAAAATTCTCCCGGCCCTACGGCTGGTCCCCAAGTTGACCATCGTATACAATTCATGGGCTCAAATAATTCTCATCATACTCATACCCCACCATAATCACCAGTTACGCGGCTGGTCTCCACCTTTGAATTATGCTCCATTAAGAAGACCCACTCATGTGTCCTCACGATACATGAGGAGAACAAACCTTTGTGGGATCCTTACGACTCATAAAGGAAAAAACACACTTAGGAGTCCTCACGACTCCTAAGGAGAAAATACACCTGCGGGATCCTTACGACTCGTAGGGAGAAAATGCATTTATGGGACCCTCACGGCCCATAAAATTGAAAAGCCTTAGGCGATAGGGATCTAAACCTGTCTCCTAAGCCATCGCTCCCTAATCCCCAAATGGCGAATGATGAGTCGCTCCTGGTACCATATTCCAGTGCAGCGATGCAGACGCCAACCAAATTCCACACCCCATACCCCAAGTGGCGAATGATGAGTCGCTCCTGGTACCATATTTCAGTGCAGCGAAGCAGACGCCAACCAAATTCCAAACCCCAAGTGGCGAATGATGAGTCGCTCCTGGTACCATATTCCAGTGCAGCGATGCAAACGCCAACCAAATTCCACACCCCATACCCCAAGTGGCGAATGATGAGTCGCTCCTAGTACCATATTCCAGTGCAGCGATGCAGACGCCAACCAAATTCCAAATCCCAAGTGGTGAATGATGAGTCGCTCCTGGTACCATATTCCAGTGCAGCGATGCAGATGCCAACCAAATTCCAAATCCCATACCCTAACGGCGAATGATGAGTCGCTCCTGGTACCATATTCCGGTGCAGCGATGCAGGCGCCAAAAAAGTCCCGAAATTCTTTCGGCCCTACGGTCTGGATCATACATCCTGCAAAACCGTATACAATCCACGGGCGTAAAACAATCCCAATCCCTCCCAAGTCCTGCAAGTGAGACCACATTCAAAGTCCTACCGGCGGTGAAGATTCAAAAAAAAGGGTATGTCCACAAGCAAAATGGGTACGGATGAAAACCCGAAAGGGCTCCGTGAGTAAAAACAGCAGGACTGCCGGCGAGTTTGTGAAAACCCGAAAGGGCGCAAACTCGTAAAAAAGAGATGAAATGCACTCACAAAGTCCTTTCGACTTTGTGAAGAGAAAATTCCTGCGTGAGATCCTTACGACTCACAAAGGAGCAACACACTTAGGAGTCCCCACGACTCCTTAGGAGAAAATACACCTATGGGATCCTTACGACCCGTAAGGAGAAAATGCTTTGTGAGACCCTTACGGCTCACAAAATTGAAAAGTCTTAGGTGATAGAGACCTAAAACCTGTCTCCTAAGCCATCGCTTCTTGATAAACAAGCGCAAATGATGATTCGCTCCTGGTACCATATTCCAGTGTAGCGATACTGATGCCAAGCAAAAACCAATTCCCAAATCCTCCCCGGGCAAATGATGAGTTGCTCCTGGCATTATTCCAGTACAGCAATGCAGATGCCAAACCAAAACCGAAATCCTCATATCCACTCATGGCAAATGATGATTCGCTCCTGGTACCATGTTCCAGTGCAGCGATGCTGATGTCAACCCAAATCAAATAAAATCAACCAACCAGCTTTGCGTAGGAATCATGCTTCTTCTCAGAGTGTACCCCGTGTCGAAATCATGCTTCGCCTCGGTGTATCTGCCTTCCCTGTCGAAATTATGCTTCGCCTCGGAATCAAGTCAACCAGCAAGCTCTGTGTCGGAATCATGCTTCGTCTCAGAATGTGCACCCCGTGTCAAAATCATGCTTCGCCTCGGTGTACCTGCCTTCCCTGTCGAAATTATGCTTCGTCTCGGAATCAGTCGGCCAACAAGCTCTGCGCCAGAATCATGCTCCGTCCCAGAATTTACCCCGTGTCGAAATCATGCTTCGCCTCGGGATATCTACCTTCCCTGCCGGAATTATGCTCCGCCTCGGAATCAAATCAACCAACCAGCTCTGTGTCAGAACCATACTTCATCTCAGAGTGTACCCCGCGTCGAAATCAAGCTTCGCCTCGGTGTATCTGCCTTCCCTGTTGGAATTATGCTTCGGCTCGGAATTAACCAGCGACCTCCTCGTCGGAATTGAGCTCCGCCTCGAAATCAGGTCAACCAGCAAGCTCTGCGTCGAAATCATGCTTCGTCTCAGAATGTACCCCGTGTCGGAATCATACTTCGCCTCGGAGTACCTGCCTTCCCTGTCGGAATTATACTTTGCCTGGGAATCAACCTCTGCATCGAAATTATGCTTCGGTCAGAATGTCTGCCGCTCGTCGGAATTATGCTCCAACCCTTCGGAATGATGCTCCGATCCCTGGAATCATGCTCCGCTCTTCGGAATGATGCTCCGAATCCTGGAATCATGCTCCGCCCTTCGGAATGATGCTCCGATCCCTGGAATGATGCTCCGCTCTTCGGAATGATGCTCCGATCCCTCTGGAATGATGCTCCGCTCTTCGGAATAATGCTCCAATCCCTGGAATCATGCTCCACTCTTCGGAATAATGCTCCGATCCTTGGAATCATGCTCCGCTCTTCGGAATGATGCTCCGATCCCCCTGGAATCATGCTCCGCTCTTCGGAATGATGCTCCGATCCCCTGGAATCATGCTCCACTCTTCGGAATGATGCTCCGATCCCTCTGGAATGATGCTCCGCCCTTCGGAATAATGCTCCGCTCTTCGGAATCATGCTCCGCTTTTCGGAATGATGCTCCGATCTCTAGAATCATGCTCCGCTCTTCGGAATAATGCTCTGATCCTTGGAATCATGCTCCGCTCTTCGGAATGATGCTCCGATCCTTCTGGAATGTGCTCCACTCTTCGGAATAATGCTCTGATCCGTGGAATCATGCTCCGCTCTTCAGAATAATACTCCGATCCTTGGAATCATGCTCCGCTCTTCGGAATGATGCTCCAATCCCCTGGAATCATGCTCCGCTCTTCCGAATGATGCTCCGATCCTTCTGGAATGATGCTCCGCCCTTCAGAATAATGCTCCGATCCCTGGAATCTTGCTCCGCTCTTCGGAATGATGCTCCGATCCCTGGAATCATGCTCCGCTCTTTGGAATGATGCTCCGATCCCCTGGAATCATGCTCCGCTCATCGGAATGATGCTCCGATCCCTGGAATCATGCTCCGATCATCGGAATGATGCTCCGATCCCTTGAATCATGCTCCGCTCTTCGGAATGATGCTCTGATCCCGAAATTTTGCTCCGACTCTTCGGAATGATGTCCAGATCTTTGGAATCGTGCTCCGCGCTTCGGAATGATGCTCCGATCCTTAGAATTATGCTCCGTGAATCAGAATGATTCTCCGATCCCCAGGAATCATGCTCCCCAGGATGATGCTCCGCCCCTGGAATGATGTTCCACCTCGAAGACCAACTTCAAGCTCCATCAATTTCGTGCACACGACTCATGCATGCGGTATGCATTCATTGATGGGAGGCACTTTGTTGGGGTCAAAATTTGCACCCCGGTTGACCGAGTCAAAGTCAAGGTCAACCCCAAGCCAGGTGGGCCCAAGCCCAGGTCAAGCGGGCCCATGCCCAAATCGAGCCCGCGGCCAGCCTCCTCCATGCCAAAATATAGATCATGTAATAAATAATTTTTATGTAATTCTTTATGCATTAATGTATGCAAAATGGGCATAAAGCCATATTTTTGTAAAGCCCATGGCTTATGTGCAAAAAGAAATAGCACATGAGCCATGGGATGGGCAAAATGCCATTTTGTAAAGCCCAAAGGGCTATATGTAACTATGTAAGCCTATATAAGGCAACATGATGAAAATATCTATACAATTTTCATTCCCTAAAAACTAGGGTTCTTTGTGCCTCCTGCTCCTTCTCCAAGATTCTAAACCTTCTCATTTTTTTGAATTAAATCAAGAGTTTTACTCTTTCTTTTCCAAAACTAAGTAGTTTTCCACCACAAAACTCACAAAGGAGCACTCAGATCTCCCATCAGATCTCAAAAAGAAGAGATCTTTAAAATCTCATACTTCTTGTTCTTCAAGACCCAGCCAATAAAGGAGGAAGGAGGAGACCCATCTCCAAAAATCTCATCTGGGGAAGATCCGGAGCCAAAGGGAGAAATAAAGCAGCCCCCTTTGATCACTTCTAAAACCTTTTAGGAGTTTAACTCCACAAATCAGGAGCACAGCTCCCAGTATAGGGACAAAAGTCCCCTCTCTGTTTGACGCTCAGCGTCCAGCGCCCACGGCGCTTGCGCCCATGTGCCGACAAGTGGCGCGCCCAGCGTGCTTGCGCCCACGTGCCGACACGTGGCGCGCCCAGCGCCCAGGGCGCTTGCGCCCATGTGCAGACACATGGCGCGCCCAGCGCCCAGGGCGCTTGCGCCCACGTGCCGAGCACATGGCGTGCCCAGCGCCTACGTGCCCTGCACGCAAGGCACTGGCCCCTACGCATCCTTTGGATGCCCTTTCCCTTTACACACACGCATACACTCTACAACACCATCCCCCTCAAAAAAAATTTGGGCCGGGGCGCTGCCCCGCACCCCGCAAGGGGGCTGCTAGCCCCCTTGACCCCCAGCCGGCCGTAAAAACTCTGCGGGGCCCCGACATATCCAAAACCCCTTCAAAACACGACACTGCACATTGAGTTCGCATGACCAATTTAACCCGTTAATCGGAGGTTCTCTCGCTCCAAAGGCGAGGGGTAATTAACGGCAGCTTAGTCCGCGGCTGCCGGAGATTCGGATCCCCACAATCAATAAACCCCAGCCTACCCTAGGCAGGGGAAATCTATAATAAGCCTGACAAGCGCGCGCGTATTTCCATCTCAATGGGGTGACGAAAAACACCCTACAAACATCAGTAGTTCTAGCAAAAGATTTTATAAAACTTGGAGCATGAGCAAATCTAGCATGATGATGATGTGAAGTAGAAGCATATGCATGATAAGCATGGTGATCATAAAAAGTATATGTATGCGAAGAAGTAGCCTTAACAAAAATAGTCTTAAAGGAAGCCTTATCAAATGTCGGTTTAGAGCTACTAGCATGAAAAAGCGATGCATGTTGAAACCTAAGGCTATTCTTCTTATTAGAAACATTCAAATTGCCCATCATGGTATCAAAAGAAATTTTGCGAGTGGCAAACTTGTGAAGAGTGGTATCAAGATCATCAATCTTAAGTTTCATCTTATCAACATCAATCAACATAACATTATTGTAACGTTTTAAAAATAAATAAATAATTAATTAAATAAATAAAATCCTTTAGGTAAATTTTCAGATAATCGGTAAAATAAACCGTATTTTCCGTAGAACTTAACTATAATTATTTTTCAATATAGATTTAAATGCACATATTTTAACTATATAATTACTAGTAAATGGTGTTTATTTAGTGACTTATAAATTATTAGTTTACTAAAAATATTTTCCGTAATTAATTAAATTCAAATATTAACATAAGCTTTAATTATACATTAAATTAGTGCAAATTAGAAATTAGAAATGGGTTAATTTTACAAAGTGAACCATGACAATTAAAAACAAGTGTGTAACATGCAAAATTCTTTCTCAAATTTTTCCATGGTTCTAGACTTTTCTAGGATTGATTTCGAAAAGAAAATAAATAAAACTAAATAAATTATTAAAAAGACTAAAGTGAGGTGATTTATTTGTGAAAATTCAACACATTTCTACACTCATCTCACATTTCACTCTCCCACTCAAGTGGCCGGCCTCACCTTGGGCAGCCCCCCCCCCATTTCTTCACTTCATTTTTACTTCAAAAATCTCCAAAAATTCATCAAAAAAATCCAAAATAAAACCTCAAAATCCAAATCCAATTTCTACCCATTATTCTTTGATCAAAAGTAAGCATGGATCTTGGAGGTAGAGAGCAATTTAGAGGACCAAGAACTCAAGTTTGATCTCTTGAGATTGTGAGGTATAAATCCTAACCCTAAAGTTTAATATTTGGTTAATTACTTTAATCTAGCTCAATTTGGTGTTTAATATGGTTTTAAATTGTAGATTTAAAATTCAAGAAAAGGGTTTGTAAATCAAGTTAGGGTTTTTATAATTTGTCTATGATTACATGGTGTAGTTTAACATGTTAAATAATGCAAAATCCAATCCAGTAACAAATTTGTTAATTGTTGCATTTAAATTGTCCTAATTAGGTTTTTTTTTGCAAACTAGGTTTTTATTATATATATATATATTGGTGAGATAAAATTCTAATTAGGTTTTTTATCATTAGGTTATGGTTTTAATGGGTAGATCAATATGTTAATTGAATGCAAAAGCTAATCTAGTTACTAGTTTCAAATTGTTAGTTGGAAATTGTGATAAATATGCTAATTTTGCTAACTAAGTTTTAGAAATTGATTAAATAATTGAGATTAAAATCTAATTATGGTTTTCATGACATTATTAACATTTTAGTTTGTTGTTTAGCAACTTAGATCATGCAAAACTTAGTTTAGTTGATGATTTGTGAATTTTTGCTTTCAAGGTGTTAAAATTGGATAAATTTGCAAACTAGAATTTTTGGATTTATACAAATTAGTGTGATAAAAATATAGTAATGATTTGTATGACTTAGTTATGATATTTAATGAATATTATGGTCATTAGTTTCGTTAAAACATCAAGTTTCAAATTAAAACGGTTATTTGAGGCTTTCTAGGTTTTCGGAAATAAATCGATTTGATTTGTTTTAAGGTTTTGATGAGTTGCAATCTATTTCATATTATAATTAGTGAATTATGAAATCATGATTGGTGTGTTTGGGTTTTTCTCGATCAATCAGCGTTTGTATGCCGATATCGAGGGTTATTTGGTTATTTTGCATGAGTGGGTCATAGGTTTTAACATATGCGCGTTTCGTGCGCCGTTTTGGTTTTATCCGCGATTCGGTTTACGATATACATATATATTTGCATATAGGTACCTCTCACGTGGACTTCGGACAATGAAGAAGATGATGGTGGCATCGACTTCGGCAGACAAGGACCAGGTGAGTAGATGTATATCTACGGGAGAAATCAGGTGGATGGCGTATAGCACCCCCGCAAACGTAGAATAAGGATATTACGTACTGTTATTAGGAAGTCGGACGTGACCTTAGATTCTTGGCGAGTAGGGTCCTATTAAAGACTTTAGGTTGGACTAGACTGATTTAGAAAGACTTAACCATGAGGATGACTACCTTGGAGGGAATTCGTAGGTTTCATGTAGACACACACACGCGCACACACACAAACTTGACTTGGTGTATATGTGTGTGTGTGTGTATATACATATAGGAACACGTGTGTGTGTGTGTACAACATATACATGTGATATGAGGAGGTTATATGATACATGGGGATGAGTCGATATGACTAGGCTTGATGCCATGATTTATTGGATATATGATCGAGTTATGACATGAGATGTGTTATGATAGTAGCGGATCGTTGGGCAATGAGATTATATAAAATATATTTATATAAACAATAATATGTGTTGATGACATTGGAATGAACGAGGCTCTAGAATAGAACCCAAATTGTAATATGTGACTTAACCACGATATGATATATGGCATGATATTTTAGTAGATCATTTGACAATGTTTATTTACACAGACGATGATATGTGTTTGATGATATTGGGATGTATGCGATTATAGTATAGTACTCTTGATCATGATATTGTTTGACGATGATACTATGCGAACGATGATGTATACATGTGATGGTTGATCCGCACTCTTGACTTGAGGAAGTCGTACTATATACGTGACGCTATTGAGGCTGGATCGCCGACTACTTGTGATATCAACTCAAACGTTAGGAGAATTCTTCTTACCTTTCGACTAGTATCTTTAATTAGTTCCTTAGTTAGTTAGGTACATCTTAGTTTAGGCTCGAGTCATACTTATTTTCAAAATTACTGAATCGTGCTTTTTCAAACAACAAACTGTATGACTCGTAATTAGTATGTATTTTCTAGTTGACTACACATTCACCGTTATATTCATATTGTATTCATCGCATTGCATATTCATACATATGTTTCTTTAGCTAATATGAAACTCTGCCTGTTAGGACACCAGCACCATTACCGATGATACGCATGTTCCACGTACACTTATTTGCCGGCTCACACGCATCATCATCGGTAATTGCCATGTCACGTACACTTTAGAACATAATATCTTTTATTGATATAATCAGCTAAATACTAGACCAATATAATATTGTGTAATTACTCTCATGTGCTAGTTTAGACATTGCATTTATTACTTAGACACTTCATCCATTCACATTTTCATGTTATCATGCAGTATTGTGGGGCTTATGCCGATACTCATTATTTACTTACTCATGATTTTGGGATTTTGGATTTCTATGAGATTTCTGGATTTTGGGGGAAAACCGCAAGAATATATATAAAAACTTCTTTCTCTCTCCCTCTCATTTTAAAATATAAGTTGCGGTTTTCTCGTGATGTATGTGTCGTCCACCATGAGATTTCATGTGTTCTGTTGGATTTCGAGACCCGATTCGAGAAGTGGATGAACCGTCTCGGGTACATGGTGGGCCCGGTATGGTACCCCGGGGCAAGAAGATCGAGTTGTAGACGATGAGCCTGGCAGGGGAAGACTACTTACCGGTGATGTCTGGCGCGGCAGATATCCGGAGGATACCGACCGTTGTCGTGAGATTTGATTATATGGGCCGATCCGGACTGACGGAGCCCGAGATATTGAGACTTTGAGATTTACATATTTTGTGTCGATACTTGACACGGATTTCCATGGATTTCATTGATGATGTTTCGGATTACCATACAATTTTACTATGATAAAAGCTACAGATTTCTTATATAGATATATCCAGATTTCATGGTTGATTGTTTTACATTCATGGTGCATGCATACTCATACACATGACATGTTACTACTTGAGGCACTGACACGAGCACTGAGCATTGCACTTACGCATAGATTAATACCCTGCCACTACTAGATGACTAGTGTTATATTAAGTATATTATTATGACCTAGGAGATTGTCGTGCATGCGATTTCTACTCGCAGATGTCTTCTACTCACGAGTTGGCAACTCACCCCCGTTGTGCCAAATTTTCTTACAGGTTTCGATGTACAGGTTTTCTTGGCAGCTTGCCGGCACTTCATTTCATTCAGGGTGATTTGCTCGGTAGGTTGGTTCACTTGTATAAGGACCGCCGTTGTACCTTTATTATTTCATTTGTATCTAGTAAGCTCCATCAACCAAACTTGTATTACTTGATAGACTTAGAAGACCAGTTGTTTTTATTTCGACCTTAGAGTCGCACTTGTATTATTATGGTTTTTGGTTGATTTGGTTTTCTTTTGAGTTTTGAGCCTCGCCCTTCGGCGTTGTATATTATAGCGCATTATGTGGTTGTTTCCGCCATTTGGCGTAGAACTAGCTCTCGCTTGGGGATGCCTTTTTATTATTGCATATGTATATATTCTTATTTGTACCCGTTTGGGGCCAGTTTTTACAAAGGAGACTCTGCCGAGATTTTTGAGGAATTTGATGTTGTTTTTAAAACATATTTTCCTTTACTTCTTCTTTTAAATGGTTTAGATTTTTGGGCTTTGTCTTTCTTAGATTACGATACGCTTCTAGACGTTTCGTAATTTAAGTGCCGGTCACGTTCCGTACCTTCGGGTCGTGACAATTATGTGTGATAGTCAAGGAGTCATACTTAGCTTTGAGATAAGTAAATATAGAAGTGAGTCTTTCATTTTTGAAACTAGCATCATTGAGAGAACTAGTTAAAGAAACAATTTTACTTGAAAGTTTTTCGTTTTCAAGTTTTAAACTTTCACAACCACAGGGTTTAATAGAAGAACTTTTTTTTTCCAAAACTAGCAATTTTCTATTTAGCATTGGAGTACTTGGATTTGAGATTGGAATAAATATCATGTAAAGTTCCAAAAGTTTTAAGAAGTTCTTCAAAATTATATGAGTCAAGATCATCTATTATCTCATCTTCATATGCCATGAAGCACATGTTCGCTATTTCTTGATCCGATGGACGATCTTCATTATCGCTCCCTTCCAAATCATCCCACGTTCTTGCATTAAAGGATCTCCGATTTGGTCGATATGGAGCTTCCTTTTCGTTATTGAGGGTACAATCGGTAACGAGATGACCGGGTTTTCTACACTTGAAGTAAGGGCCAATTTCATTGTTGTTTTTGCAGGGACGATCTGAAAGTCTACCCTAGCACCACCATGAGGTCCAAGTGACATCAAGCATGCCAAATTCAAATTTTTATAGTGCTAAGCTAGACTATCCAAGATCTTTAGCTAGTTGATTAGGGTTTAAAGTTTGATATCAAGAAAAACTATAAGAAGTGAAGATGGCTATACCCTCGTAGATCGAGTCATTCACTTCACATGCTCTGTGTAGTAGTCCCGCGACTCCACTAGGCTCCACTTTAGGGTTTGGACAAGATTCCTCCGATGACCTTCGTGCCGAAGATGATCCATGCAAAGTCCTTCCAACTCAAGCTACCTCTACACTAAACTCTTTAGCGTAGGAAACACGCTACACTCGATCGCTAGTCAAGTGTAGGATAGTGAAGTAGGGGATGTTAAAGCTCACAAGTTTGTGTTCAAGCTTCATGGTTCATATCATATGTGAGGGTTGAAGCTTGAACCATGGCAATGAGGAAGATGAAGAAGTTAAAGAGCAACCATGGGAGCAACTAAAGAAAAATGGCTAAGTGTTGAGAATGAGACTAGAATGAATGGCAACTCTTGACCCTCACTCATTCAAGCATGGAAATTTGCAATATAAAATTGCAACCATGCTTGAATAGTGAGTCAAGATGAATAAACAAACAATAAAAGCCATACTTGAAACCATGCTCTCAATTTCCACCTCATTTCTATTTTTCTCAAAAATAGAAAATAAAGCCATGCTTTATTTTATATATATATATATATATATATATATATATATATATATATATTATGAAGAATAATTAGTGAGCTAATAATGTTAGTTAAGATATAATTATATCAAATATAATATATATCACATTATTAAATTAACACTTGATTTAATAATCCGGTTATATCACATATGACCGACTAATATCATTTATCTATATATCACATTATCAAATCAATACTTGATTCGACAATCTGGTTATATGACATATAACTGAACCGATAACAGATAACTGCCAGATTACAATACGGTATCACATACACGTATTTAAGCAGGCTCACACACATATCGCATATGTGTCCTACTTCGTTTCGCTTGAACCAGGAAACTTCTATGTGGGACTCTAAAGACTCGTCAATACGCCAGTAGTGGGTGATGATCACATCAGTCACCCACAAGCCGTCAGCGATACTAGCTGGACGTAACGGCTACCCGGGTATTGAGCGATATGAAGATCAACAAGCAAGTTTGTCCATGGTCTCCCTGAAGCCTATCAGTAACACTACCGTACAGTCCGGTCTTTTCATCTGATATATCGCATATCATGTCTAGGGGTGGTAAACGTCAGACCCCAGTAACATGATAAGTCATGCCGATGTATGACCTATAAAGGTTCGAGAAACTATTGATAACTCTTACTAGTAAATTTCGGCAGCAGCACTGGCCAGGGACTTCCAGTCATAGCCAATAGAGCATAGCGCAACATCAACCCCCAATACCGAGAGAGGCGAAACCCCTCCTATCGATCATTATCTCCATGTGACTCGGGACTGTACCCAAAATCCACATGTTTGCACAACTCCTCTTGAGCGTGGTAGGGAGGAAATCAAAACATGGTGGGAGCCACACAAGACTCTATGACGATCTCGGGTCTACAGACTAACCTGTACCAGTGTCACCAGAGGACTGATATCTGACAATAGGTATACTACCAACTAGAAGTCCTCGGCGAGTCCGTTCGGTGTATCCATTCTGCACATGTGTACAATCTTTGATGTCACACACCAATGGTTGTGGGATCAACCATCGCCCTCTAAGGGACAAGAAACGTACTCACCAGTCTACTCTGGAATATCGAAGCCCCAGTCTCGATATTCTCTCGACTAGGAACTGATTAAAGGATGTACTTTTGGACCACCCTTGCCCCACTAGTATGATCTCATCATAATTCTGGTAGTCAAGTACATATCCTAAGGGCTTTAACAACATGTAAGTGACAGACAGTATAAAAACCAGTCTACATGTTAAGATAAAAGTAACCTGATAGCATACTATCATGTCGAGCAAGAAAGTCCTCTATATATATGTCCAAGCATCCACTATATCATCAATAACGGCCTCTAGGGCATACATATTCTTAACAATCTCCCACTTGCACTAAGGCCAGTTGTTGTAGTATCTCATACCCAACGTCCCAAAAGTCTCTCGAATAGTATCTGGAGGATGGCCTCGGTGAGTGGATCCGCTGTTTTATCCTCTGTGTCAACTCTCCTGACCTCGATCTTCCGGAGATCAACTATCTCACTGATCAGGTGATACTGTCTAAGAATATGTCTAGATCACTGACGGGACCGGGGTTCCAAGGCCAAAGCCACAACTCCATTGTGATCACAATACACAGGTATTGGATGCCCAATGGTAGGAACCAAGTTCATCATATGAACTTTTTCATCCAGACAACCTCTTTGGCAGCATCGTTGGTAGCGATGTAATTAGCCTTTATCAATGAGTCTGCTACGGTATATAGTTTGGAACCCTTCCAACATACCGTCCCTCCACTGAGGGTGAAGACAACACCCGAGACTGACTTTCAGTCGTCCTTATCACTCTGGAAGCTCGAATCGGTAAAAGACTCCATCTGGAGTTCACCGTTACCATACACCAAAAACATCTCTTTAGTCCTTCTCAAGCACTTAAGAATGTTCTTCACAGCTATCCAGTGGTTTTCCCAAAGTTCGTTTCGATACTTACTCACTACACCTGTGAGTAAGAAACATCTGGTCTGGTACATAACATCGCATACATGATTGACCCGTCTGCCGAAGCATAGAGTATCCCTTGTATGCGAGCCCTCTCCAAATCAGTCTTGGAAGACATCTCTTTGGAGAGAGTGATTCCTGAACAAGTGGGTACATTACCACGCTTAGAATCTTCCATACTAAACCCCTTTAGTATGGTGTCTATGTACCTGGATCGGGACAATCCCAAATCCGTTTAGATCTATCTCTATAGATATATATCCCCAGGATGTAGGAGGCATCAGTTAGATCTTACATGGAGAACTTGTGTGATAAGAGGAGCTTGAACGAGTGCAGTATAGAAACATATCAAGAGTATGTCATCCACGTACAATACGAGGAAGACAACCATACTCTCTACAACCTTCTTATTTATGCATGGTTCATCTACCTTTTTGATGAAGTCAGACTTTTTGACAGCTTCATCAAAACAGATGTTCCATCTCCGCGATGCCTGCTTTAACCCGTAGATGGATTTAAGCAGCTTGCACATGCTTCCGCTACTCCCACTATCAACGAAGCCCTATGGCAGTGTAATATACTCGCTCTCTTCTAAATCACCATTTAGAAAAGCGGTTTTGACGTGCAGTCTGCCAGATTTCGTAGTCATGGTATGCAGCAATGGCAAGTAGGATCCTGATGGACTTAAGCATAGCTTTAAAAGTCTCAACTTTTCAATCTACACCAAATTATCTTTTTCAAATATCCTCTTGCTCCCGATGGGTTTTACCCCTTCAGGAGAAACATCCAAAGTCAACATTTTGTTGGTGTACATGGATTCCATCTCAGATCGCATAGCATCCTGCCATTTCACAGAGTCCCCACTCGTGATGGCCTGCACGAAACTAGTTAGGTCATCATCTCCATGAAGCAATCCTCGCTCCCACCGTCTATGAGAAAACCGTAGTATCTCTCAGGTGGATAGGGAACCCTACTAGATCTGCGGAGTGGCTTCGGTTCGTCAGGGACTATTGAATACTCCGGTTCCAAAAAATCGTCAGTTATAGTTTGTGTTTGCTGGAACTACTTTCAGTTCTACCCCATTGCCACTAATTTCTTTGACAAGAAATTCCTTTTCTAAAAAGGTGGCATGTCGAGAAACAAAATATCTTTTGTTCCTTGGCGTGGTAGAATATATACCCTCGCGAATGGTTGCGATATCCTATAAACTTGCACAGAACTGGCCTTGCCTCGAGTTTGTCCGGATTTTGCTTTTCAACATAGGCCGGAAAACCCCATATGTTAACTCATTTAAGCGATGGTCTCTTCCCATGCCATATCTCATATGGAGTGGTAGGCAACGGATTTGATCGGAACTCTATTCAATAGGTATGCATCTTCTCAAATGCATGTCCCTGAAAGGAATTAGGCAACTCAGTAGTACTCATCATAGAGTGCACCATATCTCGTAGGGTGCGATTCCTCCACCCTGATATACCATTGTGCTGTGGTGTATATGGAGGAGTAAGCTAATAGAGAATCCCATTCTCTTTTAAATAGTCTTGGAATTCCGTGCTCCAGTATTCTTCTCCCCGATCATATCGAAAGATTTGAATACCTTTACCCATCTGGTTCTCAAGTTCGTACTTATATTCCTTGAAATTCTCAAAAGATTCAGTTTTGTGTTTCAACAAGAACACATGTCCGTATCTTGAGAGAACATCGGTGAATATAATAAAGTACGCGGAACCATCCCTAGCATATGTAAACATAGGACCGCATACATCACTATGTATCTGTCCAAGAGTTCAGTAGCTCTTTCTCCGTTTCTAGTAAACGGAGATTTGGTCACCTTGGTCTTTAAGACATGACTGGCAAGTTTCATAAGATGTAAATTAGAACGGATTCAAATATGCATTCTTATGGAACTTTAGCTAGCCTTGTTTCATCGATATGACCCAGTCTACAATGCCACAAGAAGACTTCGTTCATTTCTGAATTGTTCCTCTTGTGTGTGTTCTGTACGTTAGAACTGTGTTTTGATTCAGAACGTGTATACTGTTATACAACGTACCATACCCAATCAACACTTGATTCAGGAAAATATTCACAATATTTTGGTACGGAATAACAGTCCCTTAGAATCAATGTATTACCAGTTGATAACACAAGGTGATATCTGCCAACTGCTTTGGCTACAATAATTGCACCATTCTCTACTACTTAGAGACATATCACCCTATCTCAGTTCTCTACCTGTCTTTAGCCCATGTAACAAATTACATATATAGGATCCTGATCCGGTATCCAATACTCAGGACATAGAGGTAATTGAGAAACAGTTCTTGGTTATGAACACACCCGAAGACAATGCATCAACATGCTTATTCTTCGTTTGGATGGCGTGGAAATCCGGATATTCCCCTATTCCTTGCTCAGAATTATGACAATCATAAGATAGAGCGGAACCTAGCCCAGTATAATAAGTAGGTTCAGTCAATACATCCATATTATTATCTTAATTAAGGCATTTCATTGGTCGCTAGCAGGAGAGAGAGAAAGATAATCACTTTGCGTGCACTTTTGCAAGATTAGATTAGTTATTTTATCTAATCAGGATAGCTCTCACTGTTTTTATCAAATCTTCCTTCAAACCCTAAAAGGTAAGATTAGCCGGGATTAATTACACCTTACATGTTCGCCAATCGTTCGGCCAGGCAGGTATCGGTACTCCGAGGGATGTTCCCCGTGCTTTCGCACGGACCTAATTAAAATAAACCCCGTTTCCCTATAGGCTTAACCCCGTTGACACATTTCTAGACACCTACCGGATTAGCTAATTGTAAAGTGGAAAACTCTCACAGGAGTAACTCTTACTCGCAGTGGGTATCGGGATCCAGCTATAATATAGAAGGTATGCAATCTCATTGCAAATTTTAACATTTGAAATTCCCAATAATATTTTTACCCCTAACGTCCTATGACCTTGACGCAGGCCAACAAACTATAGGGCGTTAGTCAAGTTCAACCCGTTCATTTCTTGATTGAATTAAACCGATCCACATGACCCTTGATGCAGACTAACAAAGTCGCACGACTACCCTAATCCAATCGCATAACATGCTGCATATAAGCGCTAATTCAGCTACCACACACTACGCCTTGACGTAGGCCAACAAACGTAGCACGAATACTAAAATAGCACTTATCTGAAATGATGGAGGGCTATGCAAGTTTTTAAGAAAACCATGAGCGCAATGAACTTGATATCGTTGTACAATCTAGTGATTTTGAAAATGAGTGTTTTTTAGGCTTTTGCTAGTTTCGCTAAAGAGGTCACTTCTGGTGAAGGGATCTCAGCGCTTTCCTCGTCGAATGAGGTGCAGGATATTCAAGAATACCACTATGCAAAGAAAGAACTAAAAAAGCTATCAAAAACAAAATCGAGTGAGTTGTAGTATTTGCTAGTTTCGCTAAAGAGGTCACTCCCGATGAAGGGATCTCGGCTCTTTCCTCATCGAATGAGGTGCTGGATATTCATCAAGGAATACCATTATGCAAAGCAAAAACTAGAGCTATCCTTTTTAAAAATTTGATTCTACAACATTTTTAGGTTTCTTTCTTTTCATTAATCTCATTAATGAAGTCCCGTCAATTAATGTTTCCTAAACTTTACAAAAAAGTGAAACGAAGATAGAACGTACGCTTATACCATCCGCATTCGCCACTGGGCCCGTCATGCACCGTTAGGTTATTAACTACCGGCAGAGCAGGGGCTGGACTAGCACGGGTGCAAAACATAGGCAACGTTTATTATATATCATATATATAATAGAGCATTCGTGTCACGCAGTTATATGATCAACATCACATAACCAAGCAACGGAAGCAACATATGAAATATTGGATATACTAGGATTTCCGTGTTTTCAATTTAGCTAGTAATGTAAAACACGGATTCCACGGTCATGATGAATAGCCAAACACACATCCCATAGACCCCTACGAGAGCGGGAAGTAACCCTACCAATTCTAGAATTAGAAGACCCGATCTCAACTCCTTGAGATGGTCTTCCATTGGACTCTAGAACCCATTACTTGTGCTCCCCGCGTTGGGTCTATCCTAATGCGGAAAAGTAAATAATATACAATAGTGGTGATATCATTCTCAACCCGGAAGTGCCCCAATAAAAGAATATTACATACAGATTTTACATGAATGAAAATATAAAAACTCCCGTCTCATATAAAACCACCGGCTATTCAATCACGACGATCCAATAAAACATATCACCAGCAACACATGATATCACATATCATCAACATAAGTAAATACACGTATCCCAAATTCCGTTGACATATAGCAATGAGATTTGGGATACCCCGCGTATTACACTTACGGTTGCAGAAAAGAAATGTAAAACTGCAATAATTAGAATCCGCAAATCCTTAGACATCATAAACCCGGAATATCACATATTCCGAATTTCATGCCTAACTCTATAAACCCCGCATTTTAGTCTTATATCAAAAACTCTTTTCAATAATTTAGTCGGGTAATTCAACAAGATTCCCGACTAACCGATCGAATACGCGTCGGAAACTATAGTAGATGGCCGCACGCCTGATGTCGTCAACCAAGTGCACTTAGGCGGAACACCGTGGCCGCGAGCATCCGAGTAGGTGCTATTGGTAATGGGGTTCTCCTACAGTCACTTGGTTTGGGGCAATGGGGCGAGGCTATCTAGTAAAGTTGTTCGGAGTGTATTCGCGTACAATAAGCGATTGCGACGGAGTTTCGATCCGAATCGAAACTTCGATGCAATCGATCTATCGAGACTAAAACACTAGATTTATAATCACTAACTAGTTTTCACAAAATTAATTAAATGTGGATTCCAACTACAGCATCCATATCAAACCAAACCCGAAACGACGTAACAATTACGACTACGAACCACTCCATATTAACCCCAATAGAACTGTTAACATCACATGCAAACTGGGCTAATCAAACAATACCTGAAAACCCAAAATCCAAGCTACAAGAACACCCAAAAATAGGAGACCAAAATGGGCATGTGGGACCGGCTAGGCCGGATTTTAGAGGGATTTTGCCGGGTCGTTTTGGGTGTTTTGGCCTCGAATTTTTCCAGTGTTCTAGTTGTATTACATACAATATTCTGCAGTTGTTTAAAAAAAATTCTGAGATCATTTGAAAATCAACAGAAACTGTGATCTTGGGATTTGGTGTTTCGGAGTTTTTCGGTTTTGTGATTCTAATTACATCGTCTGATCTTCTAGCTTAGGCTCTGATACAATGAAAGTTAGGCAGCCACGCCATCCAATGGGGTCGCCGTGGAACCAGCAGGTCTCTCAACAGCTACTTTTTACGCATGCTCCCTCACGAGGACTACAACCCGCCGGAACACCTTCCAGTCTCGGGACACCCTGAGGATAAGAGCCTATGCTTCGCTACGCTGTCACACAGTGAGAACCCCCATAGGTCGACATTCAATGCCTAGTAGCTCTGATACCATGAAAGTCTACCCTAGAACCACCATGAGGTCTAAGTGACATCAAGCATGCCAAATTCGAATTTTTATGGTGCTAAGCTAGACTATCCAAGATCTTTAGCTAGTTGATTAGGGTTTAAAGTTTGATATCAAGAAAAACTATAAGAAGTGAAGATGGCTATATCTTCATAGATCGAGTCCTTCACTTCACATGCTCCATGTAGTAGTCCCGCGACTCCACTAGGCTCTACTTGAGGGTTTGGATGAGCTTCCTCCGATGACCTTCGTGCCGAAGATGATCCACGCGAAGTCCCTCCAACTCAAGCTACCTCTACACTAAAACTCTTTAGCGTAGGAAACACGCTACACTCGATCGCTAGTCAAGTATAGGATAGTGAAGTAGGGGATGTTAAAGCTCACAAGTTTGTGTTCAAGCTTCATGGTTTACATCACATGTGAGGGTTGAAGTTTGAACCATGGCAATGAGGAAGATGAAGAAGCTAGAGAGCAACCATGGGAGCAACTAAAGAAAAATGGCTAAGTGTTGAGAATGAGACTAGAATGAATGGCAACTCTTGACCCCCACTCATTCAAGTATAGAAATTTGCAATATAAAATTGCAACCATGCTTGAATAGTGAGTCAAGATGAATAAACAAACAATAAAAGCCATACTTGAAACCATGCTCTCAATTTCCACATCATTTCTATTTTTCTCAAAAATAGAAAATCAAGCTATGCTTATATATATATATATATATATATATATATATATATATATATATATAATGAAGAATAATTAGTGAGCTGATGATATTAGTTAAGATATAATTATATCAAATACAATATATATCATATTATTAAATCAACACTTGATTTAATAATTCGGTTATATCACATATGACCGACTAATATCATTTATCTGTATATCACATTATCAAATCAACACTTGATTCGATAATCTGGTTATATCACATATAACCGAACCGATAACAGATAACTGCCAGATTACAATACAGTATCACATACACGTATTTAATCAGGCCCACACACATATCACATATGTGTCCTACTTCGTTTCGCTTGAACCAGGAACTTCTGTGTGGGACTCTAAAGACTCGTCAATACGCCAGTGGCAGGTGATGATCACATCTGTCACCCACAAGCCATCAGCGGTACTAGCTGGACGTAACGGCTGCCTGGGTATTGAGCGATATGAAGATCAACAAGCAAGCTTGTCCATAGTCTCCATAATGCCTATCTGTAATACTACAGTACAGTCCAGTCTCTTCATCTGATATGTCGCATATCATGTCTAGGGGTGGTAAACGTCAGACCCCAGTAACGTGATAAGTCATGCCAATGTCTGGCCTATAACGGTTCGAGAAACTACTGATAACTCTTATCAGTAAATCTGGGCAGCAGCCCTGGCCAGGGACTTCCAGTTATAGCCAATCGATCATAGCGCAACATCAACCCCCAATACTGGGAGAGACGAAACCCCTCCTATCAATCATTATCTCCAAGTGACTCGGGACTGTACCCAAAATCTACATGTTTGCACAACTCCTCTTGAGCGTGTTAGGGAGGAAATCAAAACACGGTGGGAGCCACACAAGACTCTATGACGATCTCGGGTCTACAGACTAACCTGTACCAGTGTCACCAGAGGACTGATATCTGACGATAGGTATACTACCAACTAGGAGTCCTCGGCGAGTCCGTTCGGTGTACCCATTCTCTAATGAGCACCTGTGTACAATCTTTGATGTCACACACCAATAGTTGTGGGATCAACCATCTCCCTCTAAGAGACAAGAAACGTACACACTAGTCTACTCTGGAATATCGTTGCCCTAGTCTCGATATTCTCTCGACTAGGAACTGATTAAAGGATGTACTTTTGGACCACCCTGGCCCCACTAGTATGATCTCATCATAATCCTGGTAGTCAAGTACATATCCTAAGGGCTTTATCAACATGTAAGAGATAGACAGTATAAATACCAGTCTACATGTTAAGATAAAGCTAACCTGATAGCATACTATTATGTCGAGTAAGAAAGTCCTCTATATATATGTCCAAGCATCCACTATATCATCAATAATGGCCTCTGGGGCATACATATTCCTAACACGATCTCTTGGAAAGTTTCCTCTCTTGAAATTTCTTCAAACCTTGAGGAATTTGTTGAATTGCCTTATCATAAGAGCGATATTCTCATCATCTCCACTAAGTTCGTCATCTTCGCTTAATTTGGATGAAGCTTTGGATTTGGATGACGCATTGGATGTAGCCTTGAGAGCGATGTTCTTTAGCTTGTCTTTCTTCTCCACTTTTTCATCTTCCAAGTTATAAGCTTTGAGTTCAATCTCATAAGTCTGGAGATTTTCTTTGAGCTCCTCAAAAGATATGATCTCAATGTCGGCTATCTCCTTGAGAGTAGTCACCTTTATTTGCCATTTCTTAGTGAGTGATCGAAATATCTTCCTCACTTTTTCCTCATTCTTCATAAGATCATCTAACAAAGTGTCAAGAGAATTAGTGATGCAAATAAAACGACTAAACATATTATCAATGTTTTCATCGGGCAACATTTGAAAATTTTCATACTCCATTTTCAAAAGATCAATTTTAGCCCTCTTAATATTGGAACTCCCTTCTTGAGCAACCAATAAAATTTTCCACATAGCAAAAACACTTTTACATTTTATAACTCAAGCCAAATCATTTTCGTTGAGTCAAGAAAAGAAATCAAACTTGGCTTTATGATTAGCTTCATAAGCCTTTTTATCTACTATACTCCAACTATTATCATCGGTGGTAGGTAATTCATACTCCTTCAAAAAGGTGTATCTCTATGCTGAAAGGTTAGCCTAGCACCTCATGAAGGGTTTGGAGGCATCACATGTACCAAAGGTGGAGTCTTTAGGGTGCTAAGTTAACAAATATCGAATCGTTCCTAGAAAATTAGGGTTTCTAAAACTTGCATATCATCATATGAAAGTAAAGCTAGGGTTTAGAGAGTACAACCTTTGTAGCTCCCTACGCTAGACTCCTCGGCTACTTGGGGTTTGAAAAAACTCCGCTTGAACTCCTCTAGGTCACCGATGATCCACCCGGAGTCCGTTTTGTTCAAACTTGTAACTTCACCTGATCAAGAGAACGAAATGAAGCTAACACTCCAAACAAGTGGGCTAGACTTGTGTAGAATGGTGTTATGGTTCTCTTTCTCACTTCAAAATCCTAACTTGTTGAGTATATTGCTCACTACAAAAATCTAGAGAGCAAATGAGAGAGGAAGAAGAAGATGATGGCTATATTTTTAACAAGAGTGAAAAGAATAACCCTTTTTCAAGAAAAATGAAAATATATCAATATATATTTTCTTGTTCTCATCTCAAACCATGGTTTAAACAATGAATATATTATTAAACTTGAGTTAAAACACAAAAGGAAAGTTTACCCAAGGTTAAAAGGTGGGTGAGAATGGTTAGGTCAAAAGAAGAGTGTAGAAAGCTTCCATGAATTATCCTTTCCTTTTCTTTTGTTTTAAATCAAATTCAATAATAATTTATATAAATAAAACCATGGTGTGAGTCTTATATTGCCACCATTTTCTTTGTATAAACAACCATGATAGATGATGTATGTATGTATGTATGTATGTATGTATACACATCCATATGTGCATGAAACTAGAAAGAAAGAAAAACATACATGCATGCATACATCCATCCAACACAAGAAAGGATTTCTAGTGAGAAACTAATGGTTAAATGATAAATCAACACTTGATTTATCAATCCGGCCATATCACATACGACCCCACCAAAAGCAAGCCGCCCGATCAATATACGGCATCCTATACGCGCATTTTAATCGGGTCCATGCGCATATCGCATACGCGCACCACAACATTTCGCCTGGACTAGGTAACTCCTTTGTGGGACTCTGAGACTCGTCAATACGCCGGCAGTGGGTGATGATCATATCAAGCACCCCCAAGCCGTAAGCGGTCAGCTAAACGTAACGGCCACCCGGGTATTGAGCGATCAGAAGAAAACAAGCGAACCTGCTACAACTCCCGTCGAGCCAACCGGAAACACTACCGTGCAGTCTGGTCTCTTCGTCTGATATGTCGCATATCAAGTCTAGGGGTGGTAAACGTCAGACCCCAATAACCGATAAGTCGTGCCGATGTGAGGCTCATAACGGGTCGAGAAACTACTGGTAACACTTACCAGTAAATCTCTAATCAGCCCTGGCCAAGGACTTCCCTGTTACGGCCAATCGAGCACGGTGCAACATCAACCCCCAATACCGGGAGAGACGAAACCCCTCCTATCGCTCATTGCCTCCATGTGACTCGGGACTGTACCCAAAAACCACCGTTTTGCACGCCCTCATGGACGTGGTAAGGTGGAAATCAAAGCACAGTGGGAATCACACAAGACTCTATGACGATCTCGGGTCTACAGACTAACCTGCACAAGTGTCACCTGAGAACTGCCATCTGACGTGAGGTATAATACCATCTGGGAGTTCTCGGCGAGTCCGTCCAGTGTACCCAGTCTCCACTGAGCACCCGTATACCATCTCTGATGTCAAACACCAATGGATATGGGATCATCCATCGTCCATCTCATGGGTCGAGAAGCGTATACGCTAGTCTACACTGGTATATCGATACCCCGTCTCGATACACCTACGACTAGGGACCTTGAAGGATGTACTTATGGACTACCATGTCCCCACTAGTATGATCTGCATCATAGTCCAGGTAGTCAAGTACACATCCTAAGGGCTTTACCAACATGTAACTATAAGACAGTTTAAAGAGACTGGTATACATGTTAAGATAAAGAGCAACCAGATAGCATACTATCATATCGAGCAAGAAAGTCATCTCTATATATGTCCAAGCATCCAATATAATATACATCATCTGTACAATACTGGCCTCTAGGGCATACATACAACTAACATACGCATCTCTATCTTGTGATTCTAGAAAGGATTTCATCTTAACTTTCCAAATGGTAAAGTTAATTCCATCAAAATATGGAAGTTTGGTGATTAGATTAGGAATGTCCCCCACCATGTGAAGAAGAAGAAGCCATATGATCTTTTTAGGGTTTTAATCCTAACAAATAAGAGCACCTCGCTCTGATACCAATTGAAATAATCCTAGATGGTGGATGAATAGGATTATACTAACAATTCCCACAAATTAAAAATCTACTAGCAAATAAAAATAAATACAATTATAGCTGGTAAGTATAGGAGAGAGTCAGGAATAATCAAATGCAAACAAGAGCGATTTTATAGAAGTTCGGAAAATCCCCTAGTATTCTTTCTTTAGGTGTACGATCCCGTTCCACTTAATCACGTCTCCGATAAGTCAAACACGTTGCACACCCGCAACAACACGTCACTCGACACATGAGTGACTCTCTTCATAAGATTTCTTCTTGCTTACAAGAACTCTCTTGCGCTCAAGAGAATCCACACAAAGAGAGAAGAGGAAAAAGATTAAAATCAAAGATACTCTCTCAAGAGTTTACAATCAAACCTTTAGAATATTTCAATGGAGTATTTGATTTGCAATTAAAACTCAAGTGTTTTCTTTTTATTTTGGTGGGTGAAGATGAACTCAAGAAAATGAATGCAATTTTTTCAGATTAGTTGTTGTGCAATAACTATACAAGAATCCATTTTAAATCCCACACAAAAAACATTCAATTACATGCATTTATTACGTCTCAGACAGAAGAACGGACGTCTGAACGCAAAGTGGACAGAAGTTTGAAGGAAAAATAAAACTAGTCGTTATAGTATTAAATGCACTGTAACGGTAATCTTTTCAAACAAAAATAGCTTCAGACGTCAGTCGTCAAGAGCTTTAAACGTTTGTCGTGGTTTTCAAAATATGGCCAAAGAAAGTACAGAGACAGACATCTGAAGAACAAGTGACACACGTCTAAAGAAGAAAATATTTTCAAAGATTTTAACCGTCAGACGTTTGTGCCAAATAAGTTCAGACGTTTGTTCCCTCAAAAGTTTTAAGGTAATGAAAATACAGAGAACAACCAGACGTCTGAAGAACTATTGGCAGACGTTTATCTGTCAAAAGTTTTAAGAGAATGAAAACACAGAGAACAACCAGACGTTTGTTCTGGTGAGCTTCAGACGTTTGTTCTGAAATAAGAAACTGATATTTTAAAACTTGTGCATATTTTGTAATAGCATACAGACATCTGAATAAGACTCGGACAGACGTCTGAAGAAGGAATGCACATTATGAACTTTGAAATTGAAAATCGTTTTGAATGAAAAACTTTACCAAGTTTTGCCAAAAAGTTTCATGCTGTAATACTGTATGTGTTTGAGCTTTTTCATGCTAATCTCATAAAGCACGAAGTACTTATATCGATTTCCTATTTCCTAGAGAATACACTTGTAGCTCGAACTCTTAATTTCTTCGATTTCTTCGATTTTTGAATTATTTAAATTAGGACTTTTGGTTTCTTAGCTTCTTGAGCTTGAATTTGTTTATTGAGGAGCTCTAGTCCATTATCATCCAATCTCCAATAGATTTGTCATTTTAACTCAATTTTCTACATCCTCTGTCATAGGCTTGTGTCGGTTGATATCATGAAATCTTTCTCAAACACGACCAAGCTCATATACAGTGTTATGAAATATGTAATATGAAACACATATATATATCTATTAATATTGTGTAATATCATCAAAACTAAATAGTAGGATTATGAAAATTCATAGGCCATCAAGTTTTTAATTAATAAGAAATTTTGATTTTACCACGTAACCAGCATAACTCAATATGGGTTTTTTTTCTAATCGGGCAAAAATAGGGAATGTTCCATCTATCTGGTCATTTTTTATTTTGTGTGTGCGCACCGAGCCTCACGGCATGGCAAATTGGGCTCTCAGCACTAACATTGTACAAGTTGGACTGTTTAGCGCCCGACTTGACATTCCACTGAAGGGATTCAGGCCCATGTGCTTTAATCAAATCTTGAAACTTTAATTATAACCCAAACAATTTCCATAAGTAGTGAAGTTGCGATTATACCTAGTCTTAACAACAAAAATTAGGCATATGTTTTCCACTTAAAGTGTTTATTTTCCTATATAAATTACATTATAAAACCATGATTGAACAGCCAACAAACAAACTGGTAACATCTAGATCAATGCAACATACTAATAGGTAATAATAGTCCGACAAGGATAAAAAGAGTATGCATGGTTCTCCTTTCCATCAAAATCGTGCCTCGGAACTTTCAAAACATCAATGGAACTACAAAAATTTTCAGCTTAGGCCGACTTAATTGCTTCTTAATTTAATCCATTTTGGAGCTCAATTTGTCCTTACTTTTTCTAGTCGTTTTTCATAGGGTGTTATAATTAGATACCGCTTGACTATTTAATTGTCAATTAACAAAGTTGACATGAAGCTATAAGTCATATGCAAATATTATTTGACTGCTTCAAGCTAATAGCCCTAGGAAAAGAGGAAGACTGATTAATTCCAAAGGAGAGAGATCTAATTGAGCAATGGAGAAGGCAAAGGAAACATTAACAGTCAATGATGATGAAATGAAGCGGGTTTCGGGTCTGCAAGTTCGGCCGAACCGGCCATGGGTCCACGGCAGCTTCTATGAGGGGTTCTTCCTTAGAGGTATTCAGGTCGATTCGATCCACCCCGGTTCGATTCGTTGCACCTTCATTCCGCTTGACTCACTGTGAGTTCAATTGCTCCCGTGCATTTATTTATAGTCTTAATATGCTAATTACCATGAAATTGCATTGTTTAATTTGTCGATAAATATCTGGAAACATATAAATTTAATTTATAATGGGTCAATATCTATTTTCCATTTTTTTTGGTTTTGGTGTAATTTATAGGAATTTGGATTAATTCATACATTTTCCCAATATGAATTTTACAAAATAAACTATAATTAATATATTTTAAAATTTGAAGAAGAAGTTACCGTTTCTTATTAGGTATTAGTGTGACCTACTTCGGTGCAATATAGATAATTCATGGTATTTAAGTATAATTTCAACATAGTTCGAATGATTTGTGTATTAATATGCAATTTATTGAATTGTTAAGGACACGGATGGGAATTTATCGGCGGGGGCAATTGCAAGCCTAGCGGATAAAGTTGGGTTTACTTTGATGTACACGGATGGTCACCCATGGAAGGTTTCAACCAACATATCTATCTCATGTCCATGGCCAAGCTTGATGTAAGTGATCGCCTTGTTACTCAGATAAAAAATAAATTAAAGGGAAAATCGTCGAGGAAAAAAACTGCCCAACTTTTCCAAGTCAAAATCTCCAGGTCCAAAGAATCTTGGTGAAAAACCCGTCAAAAACATCCTAAATGCAATAACTAGTTTACTGCAATATGTGTATAGTTTGTTACAGCATGCAGCTACTAGATATTGCAGGACACTAAATAGATGATACAGCCATGTGGGTTTTGCAGCGCAAGTAAAATGACATTAGGATATTAAAATGCAGAAAATGTGAAACCATACATTGAGGGATTATCAAGCAATATATCCTTTTAGGCCTTAAATATAACAAATTAAAATATGATTAATCTACTTCAGTTTCATTTTTCATTTCTTTCTTTTCTGCTAACAACAGGATGAATTGGAGATTAGTTCAAGGCTCTCAGGATACAAAGGAGGATGCGCTGGAATGCATGTGGCGATCACAAGCAAAAGCACAGGAGAAATTGTTGCTGAGGGTCGCCATTTAATGTTTGGTCTTGGCAAGAGCAAGATATATGATCCTATGTTATATTTTCATGTTTAATAAATGTCTTTTAGTATGTAGATGTGGACTGAAAAGATATAAATAAACTATAGGGGTGGATTGAAAAGAATAAATAAACTCAAAGAATTTGAATGGCAATCAATTAGTAAGGAGCAGTCTTTTTTTCTTTTTCTTTTTTCTTTTCTTTTTGGAGTACCAGTGAGGTTACCTTGAAAATTTTCATTCAATTTGTTAATTGCATGGTTATGATAAATAAGCATTGAGCGACATAATCTCCATCTTTTGCCTCTTGTGTAATATCATGTTTTTTGAGATAATAGATGGGATAAATTAGTCATTCCTCATAAATTGGCAAGACAAAAATCGACTCATCGCTAACTATCGTGGGATATAGCACGCTAACCATCAAAAACTTTAGTGAACAATATATTTTCAGAAAACATAATAGTTATAGGCTATGGAATGCCAAATATTCATGATTTTATGAAACATAAAATTTAGGATCTTTCAGCATATTTCAATTTTCACATGTTAAATAGCATCTAATACCATTGTTTTTAAGGAACAAAAAAAATTCATAAATTTTTACTTATATTTTGGTCTATATAACATGCAAAGCGAAGATAAATTTAATAAATAAATGCATTCCACATTTTTATGGGAAATTCGTATATGTTTTCCCACTGAATGCCTTTGGGGCCCAAGAAAACGTCTAAATATTTACTAATTTCCATGGCCTATAATGTGTTTAAGTATTAATGGCAGGGGGATTTTTCATATACACGCCGGCGCGCAAATAAGAGATGGTTTCAATTTCAAGAGCCATAATTTTCATACTGGTTGTCAAATTGCAACTTCTATACATTTTCGGAAACGACATTAAAAGCCTTTAGGATGGCCACAAGGAGACAAGCGATCATGTATCATAATCGGATTATTTGATATATCCAAAACTCGGGAAGGTTTAGTGAAATTTATTCTCGGAGAAGAATACTCAATTCTCATGGCCCATGCTTAGGTACTCTAGATATCTAATCTTAGCTCAAGGCCAAATATCAGGAATGTGAGCCTGGTCGGTTTGGACCCGAAACCTGGCCATATTTTGCAGGTAGAAATCCCGTTCAAAAACCGTCTGCCCTTATTGATGGAGGTCTTTTTCAGATCTCCTTTAGATGTTGTCTTCCGTCGATCTCCCGGCGGATTCTGGAGGGGATCCTCTGTTATGTGTAGGTCTCAATGGGTTTTGAGTTTGATGATTGGAGGAGTTGGACACCAAGTACCTGCAAAGAAGTCCCAGGGTGGTTTGAGCCACCGAGGACCCTCCGACGATCAAGTTAGTACTAGATCCGAGCAGCGTAATGGCTAAGTGGAATCAAAAATGACTTGCCTGACCCCTATGTGATAGGAGTTTATATAGCGGTGATGGCATGCAGCAGCAGGCGCGAGAATCTCGCCGGCAGTTACGCTCCCGACGTCACGCTCGCGTAGAGAGCGGATCACCCATTAATGGGGATCGCGGAGGTGTGGAACGTGGGATGTTGCTGGCGGAGAATCCGTGCATGGCGAGATTCGTGGAGCAGCGGTTACGCCTGTGGGCGGTGGCGCTGGTCGGAGGACCGAGGAAGACGGCTTCGGCCGGGGGGGCTCGGAGACGAGCGAGAAGGCCGAGGACATTTAGTCTTGTGGTAGCTCGGGGCGAGCTGAGGGGCCGAGGAGGCCAATCTGCGGGGACCCCCGAGGAGGGCTAGCTTGTGATTGCAGGTCGGGTACAGGGGAGGCATGGTCGGCCTCTGTGGGCCCTTTCTTTCGAGTTATGGGACATGCCGTCCGCCACGTGTCCTGATCCCAGGCGTCGCCAATATTGAGCATTTAAGGAGGGTGCGCCGGTTCGTGTCGCTTTGAAGTGATAGCCCACGTGTAAGCGTCGATTGGCTGACGCGACGTATGCAGACTTGCGACGTCTGAAAGGGCGCAGTCCAGTACGGGGACGACAAATGGAGCAATCGGAACCGTTGGACGCGAGGAGGCGTCTTGGCGGGAGATGGAGGGCACCGTTGGGTGAGGTCGCTTGTGACGGTAAATAGGGGTGGGGCCCGTTCCGGGGTCCCTACTCCTTCATATTTCTCGTTTCTAGGCCTCGGTTGCTCGGCGCCCATCTCCTTCCTTCCACTTTTTTTCCTGAGGATCACTCTTCCCAAGGTTAGATGTCTTCTCTTTTCGAGTCAGTAGACGTCGTTGAGGTAGGTTCTAGGAACCCTTTAGATAAGTCTGAGTCCTCCCGGGGGGCAGGGGTCGGCCCCTCTTTCCGGGATCGTGCGGCGGAGGCAGCCCCCAGGGAGGAGGTGGTAGATGCTGCCCCTGGCGCCTCATGTTGGATTAGGCATGAGAACGAGCTTGCCAACACTCGGGCTCGTTTCCACATTCCCTCATTCTATATGCTCCGTCTGGCCAAGGAGGGAGAGAGGGCAGACCGAGTACGGGGCAGGGAGAACGCCTTGTATTTGGAAGCATTCCGGGGTGGAATGCGCCTGCCCTTCTCTACTGAGGTCGTGGGAGAGTTGAACTTCTTCGGGTTAGCTTCCGGTCAGTTGGTGCCGAACTCATGGAGGATTCTCCTCGGGTTCCTGATTCGCCTGAAGTTACAGGCAATCCCCTTCAGCCTTTCCCTCCTTGATTCCTCCCTCGTCTTTAAAAATCACCCCGATGGTCGAGCAGGCGACCCGAGGTGGATTTATCTCTCCTTCAGAAAGCGACCAGGGAGCGCCGCCGGGACGGGGGGTTGTGGCCCTGCCTTCTTCCATTCACGACTGGAAGAAGAAGTTCTTCTTCGTTTCCCCTCCCGAGGGCGAGGACTGGCCCGTGCCTACAGAGTGGTCGAGAGAGAAGCACTTGCCGAGGAACCAGTCCAGTGACCCCGCTGCGGTGAGAGTGGCGTCGTGGGAGCCCATCCCCCGCTATGACGTGCTGTTGTCTCAGAGGGTTCTGAGTTGGGCCGGACTCAGCCCCGTTGAGTTTGTCGGTAAGTTTAGGTTTGCTTTTTTGGCTCGTATATTGCCTGTGTCGCTGACTCTTTTGCACTCTGTTTTGTGCAGGACCCATGGATTTGGACTCGCTCAGAAAGTCCATGCGCCAGCCGAGGCTGGTTGTGAAGGTTAGAGGCGCCGGCTCTTCCCGTTCACAGCCCGCTCCGGATCCTTCTCCTCCGGTGGTAGCGCCCCGCGAGCGCTCAGAGGCGGATCTCGCCCCGGGGCCCAGCAAAGCGTCGGGTCGGAGGCGGGCTCGGATTCTGGAGGACCCGGCCTCGGAGGAGGAGGCCGGCTATCCCACAAGGCCGCTCAAGAGGAGGTCCGCCTGGGGGGCGCCTTCGCCGATCACGGTGGAGGAAGGCGGTCTCCAGTGCGCCGTGCCTTCGGGGCTATCCGTCGCGGATAGCCTGCTGCATGAGGTAGAGGCATCGGCCGAGGGTAGAGTCCCCGGGGGGACCTTCAGGGCTCAGCTGGCGTCCATCACCCAGGAGTCCGTGCAAGTAAGCGCTTGTCTTTCATCATTATTATTCTTTGAGGTTCGGTGCTTCTCTCATCTTCCTGATCTCTTTCCTGCCATTCTGGTCCTTTAGCACGTTGCCCTCGCCTTGCTCATGGAGGCCAATGTGGTAGCCCCAGCGATGAAAGCTGCGGGCCAGCTCGCCTCGCTAGAAGAGAGCTCCAAGCGAGAGCTGGAGGCGATGAAGGCGAGGGTCGTCGCCCTGGAGGGCGAGGTGGAGGCCGGGAAGCGGGAGGCTTCCCGGCACTGCGAGGCTGCCGCGGTTGCTAAGGCCAAGCTTGAGGACGCTCAGGTGCTGTCCAGCAATCTGAAGAAGACAGTGAAAGCCCTCCGGAAGGAGTTGGGGGCGGCGTCTGAGTGGGCGAAGTCAGCCGACCTGAGGGCGTCCGAGTGGGCGAAGTCGGCCGACCTGAGGGCGGCCGAGTGGGCCAAGTCGGACGACCTGAGGGCGGCCAACGGCGAAGGCGGTGGAGGGATACAAGAAGTCGAAAGACTTCTATGATGATTTGGCCGTCGCCACGACCCTCATCTGGCATGAGGCCCTTGACGCTGTTAAGGCCCGAGTGCCGGGGTTCGCTGATGAAGAGCTCCGAGCCCAGTACCCCCTCGTAGACACCAGTGGGCAGGGGCAGGAGATTAATGATGAGGGAGTCGCCGAGGACCCAGCTCACCTCGTGGTGGACGTCGAGGGCACCGAGGCCGCTCCTGGCCCCGAGGCCTAAAGCCCCCGTCTTCCTCTTTTTTTTATTTTGCTGCGTCTAGATCTTTGTTTGTAAGCCTCCGGGAATTTTGTTAGGCTGGGGAGCCAAGAATACCCTCTGTAAAGACCGTCTTTTGGTAATAAAACTTTTTCTTTCTTTGGTTTCCTTGATTTGCGCTTTTGTCTTTTGTTCGATACTTGTAAAAAATTTCTTCTTGCGCTGTTGGGCCTCCATGTCAGGTCGGCTATCTGCTTAGCGATCGTCCGTCGAGTTGATTCATGCGCTGCTGAGGAGAAGGCGTTTCCATACGTCTCCATAGCCCCGAATTCGAGGGGAGATCGCTTGAGACTTGTATAGACCTGATGCCCCTGGTTGGCAGCTCGGGCTGTCCGTGCGTGGTGGGCGGAGGGCTGCTCGTCTTATTTGGACCGAGCAGGGTTGCTGTCGGGTTGCTTCTCGCGAGGGATTTTGATCCTTCAGGACGGGGACCGAGCAGGGTTACTGCCCAGTGCCTCTTGGTGAGGACTTTGATCCCTGTCGGTTGTGGTAGGAAGCTACCAGCCGGGGATAGCCGAGCAAGGACCCGACTGCCTCTGGGAGGACTTTGGTCCTTGGCGCGGGAAGGGCTGTAGAAGCCTACCAAGGACCCTTGGCCGGGCAGGATTACTGCCCGGTGCCTCTTGGCGAGGGCTTTTGTCCTGAAGGATAGCCGAACGAGGGATCCTCGGGCTCGATCGCCTCTGAGAGGGCTTTTTGATCCTTAGCGTTGAGGTAGGGAAGCTACCCGCCAGGGATAGCCGAGCGATGGTTGTGCTCGACTGCCTCTGGGAGGACTTTCTAACCCGTGGCGTTGCGGTAGGGAAGCTACCCGCCAGGGATAGCCGAGCGATGGTTGGGCCCGACTGCCTCCGGGAGGACTTTTTGATCCCCGGCGTTGCGGTAGGGGAGCTACCTTCCAGGGGTGACCAAGCAGGGCAGCTGCTAGGTTGCCTCTTGGTGAGGGCTTTGGTCCCTGGCATTGCGACAGGGGAGCTACTCGCCAGGGGTGACCAAGCAGAGCAGCTGCTGGCTTGCCTCTTGGTGAGGGCTTTGATCCCTGGCGTTGCGGTAGGAGAGCTACCCGTCGGGGATGACCGAGTAAGGCAGCTGCTACGTTGCCTATGGGAGGGCTTTTCGATCCCTGGCGTTGCGGTAGGGAAGCTACCCGCCAGGGGTAAACGAGCAGGGCGGCTGTTGGCAGCTGCGGGGTGCCTCTTGGTGAGGCTTTCTGATCCTTGGCGTTGCGGTAGGGGAGCTACCCGCCAGGGATAACTGAGCAGGGCAGCTGCTCGGTCGAATCTTCAAGAGGTTTCGCCCGACCATACACCTAGGGAACTGGAACGGTTAGCATGCGTATTGAATGTGGGGGGAGGTGAAGCACCAGGACCGCGTCGCTTCGGTTCCGTCGGAGGAAGCTTAGCGATCGCCGCGTGGCGGCAACTCCTTGGACGAAAGTGGGTGACCGTTGAGTTCCTCTGGGGTGCAGCAAGCTATATAAGGCTGAAGGAGCACTGGACCTTCCTTCACTTGCAAACAGAGCGCTGAGAATGCAGGACTTCCCATTTACCATCCCCGACATCATCAATTTCGAAGATGTGTACCTGTATGACCAGAACTGTACCGAAGACACGGTGCAGTTGGTGTACAGTAGCATCGAGGACCACTTCGGCCGGTTGCTCTCCTGACGTTCTTCCCTGCTGCAGCTGCTGATGTACTCCATCTGGAAGGTGTCGCCGGGGCTCTACAACCCCTGTCCGAGCAGCTCTATGACGAGGCCGTGGGCAAGTTGCGGTCTTTGAGGCGCTTCGGCCTCATCTCCACGAACCGGCTAGTTCGCTCGGAGGCGCTCGTCCACGAGTGCTATGAGCTGAGACTCGGGATCAACGCACGTGGGGGGAACCGAGGGGAAAGGTTGGACATTGCGAGGCCTCGGCTGACGGAGATCTTCACTGAGTATCATGAGCAGTGCTCTCTGCACCCCCTTCCCCTGCTGTTGTAATATATTTTTTCTTTTTGCATGTACGGCTAAGGAGCCCATAATACCTCCCCCTTTTTTTGAATAGATAATATCTTTTCTACTTTCTTCACAATGTTCTGCTGATCTTTATTAAATTGACAATAGGCCCTAGGGAGAGTTTACATTGCCTCAAAAGAAAATTACATGCTAATAGATGACCCTATCAGCGTGGCTCGAGCTTCCTGGCAGCTTGCTGGTCTCCGTATCTGGCGCCGGGTACGGGGCGCTCCAGGTGCCGGACTAGTCCTCCGTGGAGGCAAGCATGATCTGGCCGATGGTCAGCTCGGCGGGAGGAGGACGCTGCTCCTGCTCGCGGTCGGCCTGTCGCTTGTCCCTCAAGTAGGCGGCGAGGTGCCCCGATCGGATGAGCTCCTCGATGTAGTCCCGGAGTTGCTTGAAATCCTCGGTGGTGTGGCCCAGCGTTCGGTGGAAGGCGCAGTAAGGGCCCCGGGTCCGCTTCGAGGCCTGACGCGGGATTGGAGGGAACTTTAAGAACCCTTCGCCCTGGGCCTCCTCTAGTAACACCGCGAGGGAGATGTTAAGTGGGGTGTACTCCTGGAACTTCGGGTGATAGGGCTGCTGACGCTCCGGCCTCTCCTCCCGAGCCCTTTTCTTCTGGTCGGGTCGTTCTGCCTGGGGGAGGTTCGCGTTCACCTCGGACTCCAGCTGAACTTCGCGCTCGGTCTACGCCTTGACCTCGGCCATGGTCTTAGGTTGTGCCAACGCAAAGGAGCACAGACACTCTTTGTGCCTCAGGCCAGATCTGAGCGCCGTGATGACGGTCTCGTCCCGGTGCTCGGGAACCTCGAAGAGGGCGTTGTAAACGCGGGTGATTTAAGCCTTGAACGTCTCCTTGTCTCCACTCTTAATCGTGAAGAGGTAGTCGACCGTGCGCTTCTGCCGACGGTTCCCAACGAAGTGGCCGAGGAACTGAGTAGCCAGCTCGTCGAAGGTCGAGATCGAGCGAGGCTCGAGTCCTCGGAACCAGTCCCGACCAGAACGGATGAGGGTGGCAGGGAAGGCCCTGCATTGGGCGGCGTCGGAATGGTCCTAGAAGCTCATTCCTGCGGTGAAGGCATCCAAATGGTCTTTGGGGTCGATTTCCCGTCGAACAGGGAGACCTTCGGGGGTTTGTTGCGCGAGGAGACGTGGACAGCGAGCAGTTCCTCGGTGAACGGTTTGGTGAGAGAGTCGGCGGCGTACTCGGCTCTGTCAGCCGAGAGGTGCCCTTCCCGGCGCATGCCCTTGATCTTCTTTTCGAGGACGTCAAGTCGGCCGTGGTACCCCGAGGACTCGGCACCTCGCGATCCCTGGCCTCTGTCGTGGGAGACCGGCGTCTGGGCACGGCTCCGGTTCCTCTCGATGAGGTTCCTCAGATCCCCGGGCGCGGTGGCTCTCGAGCCGTCATGGCGGGCCCCTTCTGTGCGACCCCGCCGGGGGAGTGGGTGTCGGTCATGCCGGTAGGAAGGCGAGGTGACCGACATCTCCTCAGGGGGGCAAGGGTCGCTAAGAGGTTCGAGGCGTGGTGCTCCGGCGGCGGGCCTGGGGGTGGAGTCGCGAGGCGCCCAGCGGGCCTCAGGGAGTATCGGTCCGTGGGATCCGTGGTCGGGAGTCGCAGCCCGCTGGTGATCGGTCATGCCGATAGGGGCAGAGCATTCCGGAGGCGGAGGGGAGGCGATCTGGAGCCCAGGCCCGGCCATTTGGTCTCAGACGAGCGCTTCTACGAGAGACTGTAGGCGATCTATTCGGCTGGTGAGGGCGTGGATGATGGTCGCTAGGGGGGTTCATCCGCGCCTCAGGCGAGGGGGAGGCGGTGGCTGGTACCCAAATCTTCAGGATGGTCGCTTGCCATGTGGACAGAGATCGGAAGGCCAACTTTTGTTTTTGTGTAGTTCGCGTTCCCACAGACGGCGCCAACTGATGGAGGTCTTTTTCAGATCTCCTTCAGATGTTGTCTTCCGTCGATCTCCCGGCGGATTCTGGAGGGGATCCTCTGTTATGTGTGGGTCTCAATGGGTTTTGAAGAAGTTTGATGATTGGTGGAGTTGGACGCCAAGTACCTGCAAAGAAGTCCCGGAGTGGTTTGAGCCACCGAGGACCCTCCGACGATCAAGTTAGTACTAGATCCGAGCAGTGTAATGGCTAAGTGGAATCAAAAATGGCTTGCCTGACCCCTCTGTGATGGAGGTTTATATAGCGGTGATGGCACGCAGCAGCAGGTGCGAGAATCTCGCCGGCAGTTACGCTCCCGACGTCACGCTCGCGTAGAGAGCGGATTGCCCATTAATGGGGATCGCGAAAGCGTGGAACATGGGATGTTGCTGTAGGGTTCCTAGGCACTCTCAAGAGGTCTCACAAGGTATCAACCATGCCAATTTCAAATTTTACGGGTGCCGAGAAATCCTAATACGGATCATTGACTAGAAGTTTAGGCGAAATACGAATCTAGTTAACAACTTAACTAAAGATAAGAAGCTACAACCTTTGTAGATCCGGATATCCACTTCCTTGGCTCTACGTAGGTATCCTCTCGCTGTCCATCTCGAATCCCGGACTCAATCGTCGGCTTGATCGGAGAAATGGGCGAACTAGGTTGTCGGCTTCGTGCCGAAGATGATCTACGTCGAGGCATCACAAGTTCAAGCTCCGACTTCACAAATTTGTGAAACTTGTGAAGAAAACACCCAAAACAACTTGGCAAGAGGTAGAGGGTGAAGAAATAGGAGGTGGGTTCACTTTAGAATTGGATTTCTCACTTTAGAACTCAAGTTGCCATTGATGGCATCAAGCTTTCTTTCTTGAAGAAGAAGATCAAGAAGAAGGAAATATTATGATAAGTTAATCAAAAATGAAAAAGAAATGAATACTTATCATAATAGAAACCATGGTTAGGTGTAGAGAATTGACCAAGGTTAGAAGAGTGGTTAGGGTTAAGCATGAAGACAAATTGGTCACTTTGGTCAAAACTTCATGAAGCTTCACAAAGGTTCAAGAATGAAAGCAACCATTTTGTATTCTTATCCCATTCTTTTTCCAAAATCAATAAATAAAAGAATGGATAATTAAAACCCTAATCACTTTCTTAACCTAGGTTTAATTCTTTACACTTAACCAAATGAGCAAGCATCATCAAACATGATACAAAGATGTGCACAAAAATATATCACATATACAACTTGCACATCAAGTGAGAAAATCCATTTAAAGTGAACTAATACTAGCTAATGCAAAGTAATATATCAAATATATAATTATACATTAAATCATTAAATCAACACTTGATTTAACGATCCGGTCATATCGCATATAACCGACTAGTATCCTATGTATCGGCTTATCGAGTCAATCCTTGATTCGATATCTGGGTTATATCGAATATAACCAATCGATACATCCATCGCGAGAATGAAATAAGGTATCACATACACGCATTATTCTCGGTCCTGCACATATCTCATATGCGCTCCTATTTCGTTTCGCTTGAGCCAGGAAACCTCTGTGTAGGACTCTAAATACTCGTCAATACGCCGGCAGCAGATGATGATCATATCAATCACCCACAAGCCGCAAGCGGTCTGCTAAACGTAACGGCCATCCGGGTATTGAACGATCAGAAGATCGACGAGCTAGCCCGCTCACACTCCTGTGAATACAACCCGTAACACTTACCGTACAGTCCGGTCTGTTCGTCTGATATGTCGCATATCAAGTCTAGGGGTGGTAAACGTCAGACCCCAATAACCGATAAGTCGTGCCGATGTGAGGCTCATAACGGGTCGAGAAACTACTGGTAACACTTATCAGCATATCTCTGATCAGCCCTGGCCAGGGACTTCCCTGTTACGGCCAATCGAGCACTGCGCAACATCAACCCCCAATACCGGGAGAGACGAAACCCCTCCTATCGCTCATTGCCTCCATGTGACTCGGGACTGTACCCAAAGACCACCGTTTTGCACGCCCTCATGAACGTGGTAAGGTGGAGATCAAAGCACAGTGGGAATCACACAAGACTCTATGACGATCTCGGGTCTACAGACTAACCTGCACAAGTGTCACCTGAGAACTGCCATCTGACGTGAGGTATAATACCATCTGGGAGTTCTCGGTGAGTCCGTCCAGTGTACCCAGTCTCCACTGAGCACCCGTACACCATCTCTGATGTCAAACACCAATGGATATGGGATCATCCATCGCCATCTCATGGGTCGAGAAGCGTATACGCTAGTCTACACTGGTATATCGATGCCCCGTCTCGATACACCCACGACTAAGGACCTTGAAGGATGTACCTATGAACTACCATGTCCCCACTAGTATGATCTGCATCACAGTCCAGGTAGTCAAGTACACATCCTAAGGGCTTTACCAACATGTAACTATAAGACAGTTTAAAGAGACAAGTGTACATGTTAAGATAAAGGGTAACCAGATAGCATACTATCATATCGAGCAAGAAAGTCATCTCTATATATGTCCAAGCATCCAATATAATATACATCATCTGTACAATACTGGCCTCTAGGGCATACATACAACTAACAATCTCCCACTTGCACTAGGGCCAGCTGCTGTAGTATCGCATACCGAGCATCCCGAAGAGTCTCTCAAACTGTATCTGGGAAATGGCCTTCGTGAGGATCCGCCGTGTTGTTCTTCGTGTCAACCCTCCTGACCTCGATCTCCCGGCGATCAACTATCTCCCGGATCAGGTGATACCGCCTCAGAATATGCCTGGATCGCTGATGGGACTTAGGTTCCTTGGCCAAAGCCACCGCTCCATTGTTATCGCAATACAAAGGTATTGGATGCTCAATGGATGGAACCACTCCAAGTTCAATAATGAACTTCTTGATCCAGACAGCCTCTTTAGCAGCATCGTTGGCAGCGATGTATTCAGCCTCCATCGTCGAGTCTGCCACGGTTTCCTGCTTGGAACTCTTCCAGCTAACCGCCCCTCCTTAAAGGGTAAAGACAAAGCCCGACTGCGACTTAGAGTCATCCTTATCACTCTGGAAGCTCGAATCGGTAAAGGACTCCACTTGGAGTTCTCCATTACCATACACCAAGAGAATCTCTTTAGTCCTTCGCAAGTACTTGAGAATGCTCTTCACAGCTGTCCAGTGACTCTCTCCAGGATCAGCTTGATACCTGCTCACTATACTTAGTGAGTATGCTACATCGGGTCTGGTACATAGCATCGCATACATGATAGAGCCTACAGCCGAAGCATAGGTATCCCTTGCAGGCGAGCTCTCTCCAAATCAGTCTTGGGAGATATCTCTTTGGAGAGAGTGACTCCAGAGATCGTGTGCAAGTTCCCACGCTTGGAATCTTCCATACTAAACCTTTTTAGTATGGTGTCAATGTACCTGGATTGGGACAATCCCAAAATCCGTTTGGATCTATCTCTATAGATCCTAATTCCCAATATGCAGGAGGCATCACCAAGATCTTTCATTGAGAATCTTTGTGATAAGAAGAGCTTAACCGATTGCAGTATAGGAATATCATTTCCTATCAAGAGTATGTCGTCCACGTACAATACGAGGAAAACAACCTTACTCTCTGCCACCTTCTTGTAGATACAAGGTTCATCTGGGTTTTTGACGAAATCAAACTCTTTGATAACGACGTCAAAGCAGATGTTCCAACTCCGCGATGCTTGCTTTAATCCATAAATGGATTTAAGCAGCTTGCACACCTTCCCGCTGCTCCCACTGTCTACGAAGCCCTCTGGCTGAGTCATGTACACGCACTCTTCTAAATCACCATTTAGAAAGGCGGTCTTAACATCCATTTGCCAGATTTCGTAATCATGATATGCAGCGATGGCAAGCATGATCCGGATGGATTTAAGCATAGCCACTGGAGAAAAGGTTTCGTCATAGTCCACACCTGGTCTTTGACGAAAACCCTTTGCAACAAGTCTAGCTTTGAAAGTCTCCACTTTCAAAGCTACACCAAGTTTTTTCTTGAAGATCCACTTGCTCCCGATGGGTTTTACCCCTTCAGGAGCAACTTCCAAAGTCCATACTTTGTTGGTGTACATGGATTCCATCTCCGACCGCATAGCATCCAGCCATTTCACTGAGTCCCTACTCGTGATGGCCTGCTCGAAGCTAGTTGGGTCATCATCCTCCATGATGCAATCCTCGCTCCCACCATCCATGAGAAAACCGTAGTATCTCTCAGGTGGGCGAGAAACCCTACTAGATCGGCGAAGAGGCCGAAGTTCATCGGGAGCTATTGAATCCTCTGGTTCAACCAAATCTTCTGTTGTAGTCTTTATTGCTGGAACCTCTTCCAGTTCTACCTCCTTACCACTAATCTCCTTTTCAAGAAATTCCTTTTCTAAAAAGGTGGCATGTCGAGAAACAAACACCTTTTGTTCCTCGGTGTGGTAGAAGATATACCCGCGCAAATGTTTGGGATATCCAATAAACTTACACAGAATGGACCTTGCCGCGAGTTTGTCCGGATTTTGTGTTTTTACATATGCCGGACAACCCCATATCTTAACATAATTAAGACATGGTCTCTTTCCTTTCCATATCTTATATGGAGTGGTTGGCACAGTTTTGGTGGGAACCATATTCAATAGGTCTGCAGCTGTTTCCAGTGCATATCCACAGAAGGAAATAGGTAACTCAGCTGTGCTCATCATTGAGCGCACCATATCTAATAGGGTGCGGTTCCTCCGTTCTGATACACCGTTGTGCTGTGGTGTATAAGGAGGAGTCAACTGAGAGAGAATCCCATTCTCTTTTAGGAAGTCCAGGAATTCATTGCTCAAGTATTCACCTCCTCGATCAGATCGAAGGATTTTAATACTTTTTCCGGTTTGGTTCTCGACTTCTTGTTTATATTCTCTAAATTTCTCAAAAGCTTCTGATTTGTGTTTCATCAGGAACACATATCCGAATCTAGAGAGATCGTCAGTGAATGTAATGAAGTACGAAGAACCATCCCTGGCATGTGTAGACATGGGACCGCATACATCACTATGTATCAGTCCCAAGAGTTCGGTAACTCTTTCTCCGTGTCCCGTAAACGGAGTTTTGGTCATCTTGCCTTTGAGACATGACTGGCAAGTGTCATAAGATGAAAATTCAAACGGATTTAAATATCCATCTTTATGCAACTTAGCTAGTCGTGTTGCATTGATGTGACCCAGTCTACAATGCCACAAGAAGGATTCGTTCAGTTCAGAACTCTTCCTCTTGTGTGTGTTAGTTATGCTCAGAACTGTTGTTTGATTTAGAACATAAATGCCATTGCACAACGTGCCTGATCCAACCAACTTTTGGTTACGGAAAATGTTCATAACATTGTCCTGTAATACAAAATTATATCCCTCTTTACTCAATAAAGAAACCGATATAATGTTGCATATCAGGTTCGGCATGTAATAGCATTCGTTCAGAACCAATGTATTACCAGTTGGTAACACAAGGTGATATTCCCCGACAGTTTTAGCTGCAACAATTGCACCATTTCCAACTCTAATGTCTTTATCACCTTCTCCAAATTCTCTACCTTTTCTAAGCCCATGTAACTGATTACATATATGGGATCCTGACCCGGTATCTAATACCCAGGACGTAGGGCAAATGGAGAAACAGTTCTCTGTAACGAACACACCCGAAGAAAATGCATCAACATGTACTTTCTTCAATCGGGTGGCATGGGAATCCTGGTATTCCCCTATGTCCTGTTCATTCCTATAGCTCTTATAAGAAAGAACGGAACCAACGTTCCCCAGCACAGTATAACATGCGGGTTCGGTCAATACATCCATATTATTATCTTGATTAAGGCATGAAATGGTCGCTACCTGGAGAGAGAGAGAAGAAAACACTTTAGCGTATGCTCGTGCAAGATCAGATTGGTTATTATCTTATCTAATCAGGATGGCTCCCACTGGTTTTTATCAAATCTTCCTTCAAACCCTAAAAGGAAAGACTAGCCTGGATTAATTACACCCTACAACTTCGTCGATCTTTCAGCCAGGCCAGTGTCGGTACTTTGAGGGAGGTTCCCCGTGCTTTCGCACGGACCTAATTAAAGTAAACCTCGTTTTTCCAGAGGCGTAACCCCGTTGACACCTTTCTAGACACCTACTTGATCGGCTAATTGTAGTGTGCAAAACTCTCCCAGGAGTAACTCTTACTCGCAGTGGGTATCGGGATCCAACTATCTCATAGAAGGTATGCAATCTCATTGCAAATTTCAACACTTGAAATTCCCGATAATATTTTGCCCCTAGCGTCCTATGACCTTGACGCAGGCCAACAAACCATAGTGCGCTAGTCAAGTTCAACCCGTCATTTCCTAATTGAATTAAACCCACCCGCACGATCCTTGACGCAGGCCAACAAAGTCGCACGACTACCCTAATCCAATCTGCATCATATGCATAAGCAGATAAATAATAGTTAGCTACCGCACACTACGCCTTGACGCAGGCCAACAAACGTAGCACGAATACTAACTACTACTTATCTGAAATGACGGAGGGCTACGACAGGTTTTTCTGAAAACCTATTGCGTAATGAACTTGATATCGTTGTAGAATCAAAATGAAGTTTTGAAATGGAGTGATTTTGAGGCTTATCTAGTTTTGCTAAAGGGGTCACTCCCGGTGAAGGGATCGTCGGCCCTTTTCTCGTCGAATAAGGTGCGGGATATATCATATATATCACTGTGCAAAGCAAAAACTATAGAAGCAATCAAAAATCAAACCGAGTTTGTAGCATCTGCCAGTTATTGCTAAAGGAGTCACTCCCCGTGAAGGGATCTCGGTCCTTTCCTCATCGAATAAGGTGCAGGGTATATCATATATACCACTATGCAAAACAAGAACTGTAGCTACCTGTTTTGTTTAAAATTTGATTTTACAACATCTTAGGTTTCTTTTCTTTCATTAATCACATTAATGAAGTCCCATCATTTAAGTCACCTAAACATCACAGATAAATACGACGTACACTTATGCCATCCGCATTCGCCTGGATATCCCCTCGTGCACCGTTAGGTTAGGTAACTAACGACAGAGCAGGGCAGGGCTAGTGCGGGTGCAAAACATAAGTAACGTCTATTTAATATATTATATATACTATATACTGTATCTATCACAGAACATCACATGATCACATCAAAGATATCGCAGCAGAAGAAACATATGAAACATTGGATATGCTAGGATGTCCGTGTTTTCAATACGAGCCAGTATAAAACACGGATTCCACGGTCGTGATGAATAGCCAATCCCACACCCCTAGACCCCTACGAGAGCGGCAAGCAACCCTGCCAATTCTAGGGTTAGGAGACCCGGACTCGACTCCTCGAGTTGGTCTCCCACTGGACCCCAGAACCCGGTTACTTGTGCTCCCCTCCTTGGGTCTATCCTAATGCGGAAAAGTAAATAATATACAAAATGTGACATCTTCCGCAACCTGGAAGTGCCCCAAATAAAAGAATATTACATACAAGTTTTTACATGAATGAAAATGAAAAACACTCATCTCACATAAAAAAAACCCCGGCTATTCAAATACGACGATCCAATATAACATATCCAGCAACACAAAACATCACATGTCATCAACGTAAGTAAATATGCGCATCCCAATTGTCGTTGACATATAGCAACGAAACCGGCGATATCACATATTACACTTACGGTCACAGAAAAGAAAGTGTAAAACTACAACAATTGGAATCCGCAACCTCTTTAGACATTGCATGCCTAATCAAAATAAAATACTTAGACATCACATGCCTAACAGTTATAAACCCGCATTTTAGTCTCATTATCGAAAACTCTTTTCAATATCAAGTGAAACTAAACCGCTAGATTTATAACATTCATTCAGTTATCTCATAACTGTTTGTGAATTCCAATTATTGTATCCCATTCCGGATAAATAGAATATATTAAACTTTCCGATCGAACATTCGAACACCCAAGTTTTCCCGAAACCGTTCAACACATGAAATAGGTTCAAAGACATTCACTTCATGCCTCAGTACCAACGGTCCATCCGTAGAAGGGTCATGCCAACACCTCGCATGTGGCACGCCGTACTGCCCCAAACCCAAAGGTTCAAAGGGCAGTTCAAGACGGTCACATAATCGAGTTAAGCTTTGTTGTCTTCTAGAGGGACCATCGCGTTACTTGCACTACTCAGAACGTCCTTAAACAACAGAAAAATCCAACACTTGGAAATTTTCCGGCAGGGGAAAAGTTGGGTATTTATATCCGGTCGAACTTTTTAACATATTCTAAAGTCATCCGGAAAGCCACATAGACAAGATTTGATAATCCGATCGAATCGTCGATTCCCAATACAACCCCAGAACACTCAACTCTAGAGTCAAATTAAAAATTCCCAGAAAATTCAGCATAATAAAATAGTAATTACTGTGCAAAATGGGAGTGATGATGTCATCATATTGCCGCGGAACCGCCGCAGAAGCCAGGCTTCTGCCGCGGTTCCGCCGCACTCTTTACTGTTCATGGGATAAATTTTGCATCGTAATTCTTATATTTCCCTGCTGAATTTTTTAAGCAATTTTAATATGGAAAAATCCCAAATTTTAGAAAAATTCCAGAGAGCACTTGGGTTTTAGGGTTTCGGGTTCGTTCGGGATTCAAACGTCATCTAGACTTCGCCTAAGGCTCTAGCTAGGCTCTGATACCACTGTAGGGTTCCTAGGCACTCTCAAGAGGTCTCACAAGGCATCAACCATGCCAATTTCAAATTTTACGGGTGCCGAGAAACCCTAATACGGATCATTGACTAGAAGTTTAGGCGAAATACGAATCTAGTTAACAACTTAACTAAAGATAAGAAGCTACAATCTTTGTAGATCCGGATATCCACTTTCTTGGCTCCACGTAGGCATCCTCTCGCTGTCCATCTCGAATCCCGGACTCAATCGTCGGCTTGATCGGAGAAATGGGCAAACTAGGTCGTCGGCTTCGTGCCGAAGATGATCTACGTCGAGGCATCACAAGTTCAAGCTCCGACTTCACAAATTTGTGAAACTTGTGAAGAAAACACCCAAAACACCTTGGCAAGAGGTAGAGGGTGAAGAAATAGGAGGTGGGTTCACTTTAGAATTGGATTTCTCACTTTAGAACTCAAGTTGCCATTGATGGCATCAAACTTTCTTTCTTGAAGAAGAAGATCAAGAAGAAGGAAATATTATGATAAGTTAATCAAAAATGAAAAAGAAATGAATACTTATCATAATAGGAACCATGGTTAGATGTAGAGAATTGACCAAGGTTAGAAGAGTGGTTAGGATTAAGCATGAAGACAAATTGGTCACTTTGGTCAAAACTTCATGAAGCTTCACAAAGGTTCAAGAATGAAAGCAACCATTTTGTATTCTTATCCCATTCTTTTTCCAAAATCAATAAATAAAAGAATGGATAATTAAAACCCTAATCACTTTCTTAACCTAGGTTTAATTCTTTACGCTTAACCAAATGAGCAAGCATCATCAAACATGATACAAAGATGTGCACAAAAATATATCACATATACAACTTGCACATCAAGTGAGAAAATCCATTTAAAGTGAACTAATACTAGCTAATGCAAAGCAATATATCAAATATATAATTATACATTAAATCATTAAATCAACACTTGATTTAACGATCCGGTCATATCGCATATAACCGACTAGTATCCTATGTATCGGCTTATCGAATCAATCCTTGATTCGATATCTGGGTTATATCGAATATAACCAATCGATACATCCATCGCGAGAATGAAATACGGTATCACATACACGTATTATTCTCGGTCCTGCACATATCTCATATGCGCTCCTATTTCGTTTCGCTTGAGCCAGGAAACCTCTGTATAGGACTCTAAAGACTCGTCAATACGCCGGCAGCAGATGATGATCATATCAATCACCCACAAGCCGCAAGCGGTCTGCTAAACGTAACGGCCATCCGGGTATTGAACGATCAGAAGATCGACGAGCTAGCCCGCTCACACTCCTGTGAATCCAACCCGTAACACTTACCGTACAGTCCGGTCTGTTCGTCTGATATGTCGCATATCAAGTCTAGGGGTGGTAAACGTCAGACCCCAATAACCGATAAGTCGTGCCGATGTGAGGCTCATAACGGGTCGAGAAACTACTGGTAACACTTACCAGCATATCTCTGATCAGCCCTGGCCAGGGACTTCCCTGTTACGGCCAATCGAGCACTGCGCAACATCAACCCCCAATACCGGGAGAGACGAAACCCCTCCTATCGCTCATTGCCTCCATGTGACTCGGGACTGTACCCAAAGACCACCGTTTTGCACGCCCTCATGGACGTGGTAAGGTGGAGATCAAAGCACAGTGGGAATCACACAAGACTCTATGACGATCTCGGGTCTACAGACTAACCTGCACAAGTGTCACCTGAGAATTGTCATCTGACGTGAGGTATAATACCATCTGGGAGTTCTCGGCGAGTCCGTCCAGTGTACCCAGTCTCCACTGAGCACCCGTACACCATCTCTGATGTCAAACACCAATGGATATGGGATCATCCATCGCCCATCTCATGGGTCGAGAAGCGTATACGCTAGTCTACACTAGTATATCGATGCCCCGTCTCGATACACCCATGACTAGAGACCTTGAAGGATGTACCTATGGACTACCATGTCCCCACTAGTATGATCTGCATCACAGTCCAGGTAGTCAAGTACACATCCTAAGGGCTTTACCAACATGTAACTATAAGGCAGTTTAAAGAGACAAGTGTACATGTTAAGATAAAGGGTAACCAGATAGCATACTATCATATCGAGCAAGAAAGTCATCTCTATATATGTCCAAGCATCCAATATAATATACATCATCTGTACAATACTGGCCTCTAGGGCATACATACAACTAACAGTTGCTGGCGGAGAATCCGCGCATGGCGAGATTCATGGAGCGGCGGTTACGCCTATGGGCAGTGGCGCTGGTCAGAGGACTGAGGAAGACGGCTTCGGCCGGGGGGGGCTCGGAGACGAGCGAGAAGGCCGAGGACATTTAGTTTTGTGGTAGCTCGGGGCAAGCTGAGGGGCCGAGGAGGCCAATCTGCGGGGACCCCCGAGGAGGGCTAGCTTGTGATTGCAGGTCGGGTACAGGGGAGGCCTGGTCGGCCTCTGTAGGACCTTTCTTCCGAGTTATGGGACATGACATCCGCCACATGTCCTGATCCCAGGCGTCGCCAATATTGAGCATCATCACTTATATTGTGCGGGTTTAGCAAGTTTTGTTTTAAAAATCGGAATACAAAAACCCACCTGAATTCACATCCAAACCCGTACTAGTCCAATAATTCAATGTTGTTGATTTTGTATACCTATTATATCCATAACTGGACTTCATTTTGACAATAGCTTAAACCCGCTACCCATCCTAACCTTTCCTATTCACTAAGCCCGACCCATACCCAAAAACCGTCCGAATACGACAGGTGCAGGTGCGAGTTAATTAAGATCTATAGGATCAAATGGGTTTTCATATGATGGAAAATCCATCTGCAAGTTCGGGTTCAAATGCAAAAACACGTAAAACCCGTCCAATCCGCCCCGGGAACTGTTAGTGTATATGCCCTAGAGGCCATTACTGTATCATACTAGTTTGTATATTACTTGATGGAAGCTTGGGATATTCACAGTTGTATAGACAATCTTACTCGAAATGGTAGTATGCTACTTGGTTTGTTTCTACTTTAATGTGTGCATGTGTTTCTTTTAGCATATCGCCTATACACATTAGTGGAGCCCTTAGGATCTTTGCTTGATTACCAGCGTTGTGATGGCAGTCACACTAGTGGGGGTTGGGTAATCTATAAGCACATCCTTCTACATGTCCCTAGATATAGGATTATCGAGACGGAGCATCGATACTCCGGAGTAGACTAGCGTATGCGCTTCTCATCCCAGCAGGGGAGATGGTCTGTCCCACAGCCGTCAGTACGTCGTACTTGAGATAGTATGCGGGTGCTCGTTAGGTTACGAGTACACTGGACAGGACTTGTCGGGAACTGTTGGTTGGTACTATACCTATCGTCAGTTATCAGTTCCCAGGTGACATGAGTACAGCTTAGTCCGCTGACTTGACACTGTCACTTCGCCTCGAGTGTGTTCCTACTGTTCTTAGTTTGCTACCCTACCACGGCTCAAATGAGTCGTGCAAACAGGTAGCAGTTGGGTGCAGTCCCGAAGCACTTGGAGGCAGTGGTGGTTAGACAGGATTCGTCTCTCCCGGTATTGGGGGTTGATATCGCGCTGTGTCAAGGAGAGCCATTACACATAGTCGTCCCTGGCCAAGGCAAGCGAGATATACTGGTAGGTTATCCAGTGTTGTCTCAGGGTGTTCTGGGCTACACTCCGACACGACTTGTACCGCTATTAGGGGACTGACGTTTACCACCCCCTAGGCTCGCCATGCGATATTCTCAGACGAACAGACCGGACTGTACGGAGATTATCACATTCAGGCTCAGTAAGAGTTCGGATGGGTTCACCTCATCAGTCTTCTTATCGGCATCTACCTGGGGACCGTTACGTACAGCTAGTACCGCTTGCGGCCTGTGGTTAACCCCACTACCAGCGTAGTGTCGAGTCTTTAGAGTCCAACACAGAGAGCTATTCTCCTTTGGGCAAAACAGAGTAGAGGTCGCATGGTTTTGCGACAAGGTTCGTTCGCATCCTCGCACTTGTGCACGTTTGGTGTCCAGGCAGTTATTACTAGCGGGCTTTGGTTTAAGCCAGATCCTAGTATATGTTTTGGGATTGGTTTTATCTCATTGTATTCGTGTTTCTCGGAGCACGGATGCGGGTGTGTATGCACAGTTGACTGAGGCAGAGGCAGAGGATTCTCATTAGGGTTGTTGACTGTTGACTTTTTCTAAACCCTAATGAGAATAAGAAATATGATTAATAATAATATTAATTAAGTATTATTGTGCCATGATTGAGTTGAAAGTTTGACTTTTGTTGACTTGTTGACTTTGTTGACCGGTTGACTATTTTGGACTTGTTGACCATCATCATTTCATGGCTATGACTTTTGTTTACTTGTTGTTCTTTACAAAAATGCATTAAATGCATGAAATGATAAAGGCCATTGATATGAACCATCACATATACTTAATTATTATTATTATCATGATTATTTTCTCTTTTGTGAGCATGGTTGTAAGAAGTCAAGCTCATTCTATCATATTGATTATCTCTCATCCAAGCTCTCCCTCTTCCTCTCTCTCAAGGCTCTCATGTCTCATGAGTTGAGAAACATGAGCCATTGAGATAAAACCCTCAAAACTCTTCTCTACTCACTCTAGAGTACAAGGTCTAGCAAGCCAAGCACTTTAGTTTCCTCTCGGTTGAGGTAAGAGCTCAAGGTAGAAGATTTCGGGTGGATCCTTCTTCGACAACAAGGAGACGACAAGGTGAGGCCGATCCAACCACTCCAAGGAGCAAGAAGAGAAGGAGTTCAAGACCTAGGTATAACCCCCTAACATAGTAGTTAAACTTCTAGTTAGTTTGCTAGGTGTTTGTTTAGCAAAGATCCTATTCTAAAGTCCATGTTACCTTTACCGTAAAAATCGTTTTTTACCATTTCCGCATCCCCGAAAGAACCGGGATGGGTAACGTGGACTTACAGGAACACCCCAGCCATACTCAACCCGTATCTCACAAAAGGTGTTGCGATAAATCTATCGCGAAGTAATATCAAAAGATATAGAGAAGAAACACAAATCAATCAATCACAGGTAAATAGAAAATAAGAGCACTAACCAAAAGGCGAAGGAGAAGTTTTTATTAATCACCAAAATATGGAGGAATACAAATTGATGGATGAATCACACAAATCCCTCAAAACCCTAATTCTTAAATTACAAAAGAGTTCTCTTAAAATATCTCAAAAGCTATCAGATCTAGGATTACAAAATACTACATTATATATAGCATAGAAAAGATAGATCCAAATAACTAATTTCCAAACTAAGAAATTATCCGGCCCAAGACACGGCAAACGTCCGAAGAAGGCATTGCCAGACGTCTGTCCCAGAAGTCTTCAAAATAACAGAGTATTCCCAGACGTATGAAGAAGGAGTTTCGGACGTCTGATCTTGAGGTCTTCCATATAACAGAGCACTTGCAGACGTCTAATGTATTCGAGTCAGACGTCTGCCCAAAATATGCGGACATACATAGCGTCGACAGATGTCTGAAGTTTTAGATCCAGACGTCTGCCCCTTTTTGTAGATAAACTCGAATCTAGAACAACTTTGTGATGATGCCGAATCAACAGGAAATCCAATAATGATCGGAATGGGAGGCATGCACAATAAATCTCCACCTGGCCTCGCATTCTCACAAAACTCCTCCATAAAATTAATACTAGTTCCACCTTCACCACAAAACCTCTAAAAGGGCTCCATGAGTGTGATGCACTCCAATTAAGTTCAAACAATACTTAAACTTAACAACCGAAAGAGATTTTGCCAACATGTCGACCGGATTATCTGATGTACCAACCTTCTTGATAACTATCTCTTCCTTTTTAACGATGTCCTACATAAACCAGTACTGAACATCAATGTGCTTCGTTTTGTCATGATGCATCTGGCCCTTCATCAAATGAATCACGTTTTGGCTATCACATTAGATTATTATGATATCCTTTTGGATACCAAGCTCCGAAAATAGTCCCTTCAACCAGTTTGCTTCCTTAACGGCCACAACAACGACTATATACTCCGCCTCCATTATATATAATGCAACTGTAAGCTGTAACAAACCACGCTAACTGATGGCACATCCTCCCAAAGAGAATATATAACCGGTGATCGATCCCTCGCCTGTCGAGGTAACCTGCATAATCGAAATCGCTGAATCCAATCAAATTGTCATTGTTTCTTCCAAACACCAACCCCACATCAGACGTAACTCACATGTATTGTAAAATCCATTTCATAACTTGTCAATGGCCTTTAGCAGGAGATACCATACAGTGACTAACAACACTAACTGCATGTGAAATATCGGAACGGGTACAAACCATGGCATACATAATACTACCCACCACACTCGAATTAGGAACATGCAACATATCCTCAATCTCATTCTCTGTTTGCGGTGATGAACGGGTTGAAAGTTTGAAATGAGCTTCCAACAGAGTACTTACAGATTTAACATCTGCCATACTGAAACGCTTCAAAACTTTCTCAACGTATCACTGTTAGACCAGTAAAGTTTTTCTCCCTTGCAATCGTGCTTAATTTCCATACTGAGAATTTTGTTAGCCGCTCCCAAATCCTTGGTCTCGAACTTACCTTTCAACTGTTCCTTCAAATTATGAATATCAACCATATGCATTGATGCTATCATCATATCATCAACATGAAACAACAAGTATATGAAAGAACCATCGACGAGCTTCTTACAATAAGTACAACTGTCGCCTTTACTTTTCGTAAGCCCGATATCTCTCATGAAAGAGTCAAACTTTCTATACCAACGTCTAGATAACTGCTTCAAACCATAAAGAGACTTTTCTACTAAACAAACGTGGTCTTCATTACCTTCAATTTCGAAATCTTCGGGTTGTTGCATATAGATATTCTCTACCAAATCACCATGCAGGAATGCGGTCTTAATATCGAGCCGCTCGAGCTCCAAATCCTACATATCTACCAAACCCAGAAAGACAAGAATATATGTGTGTTTAACAACCGGAGAAAATACTTCATTGAAATCCACTCCCCAAACCTGCGAATAGCCTTTAGCTACTAACTGTGCATTGTAACGAGTATCCAAAACCCCTTGGTCTTCTTCTTTCTTCTTGAAAACCTGATTCGTATGTCAAAGAATATTTTATTAACCGCAATCAAGAACGGCATCGCTTGGTAGCTAGCCGGTGAGTACGGGTCGGTCCACAGGGATTTTGTATATCTTCAATTTGTTCTTACGAGTTAATTCCGATTGTTGTCGAATTGATTAAATCTAAAAACTAAGTTTATGTAGATCTAAATCTTGCTAGGGTTAGGTTTAGGTTAAGTTTGGAAATGCAAAGATTTCCTCACTGCTTTCTATACCCAAATTAAGATCTCTTTAGGAGTTATGGTAATTATTAATAAAGGGGATTAGTACCATCGGGAAGAAACGGTGTTTCTCCCTCTAGGTTCTTGTCCTTCCTTTCTTAATCCTTACCCTAACCTCCATGGAAAACACGCTCAACCGGGCCTTTATACTACGGTATCACCGCTACCTTATGGGATAGGGTGCCGTAGGGAGCGGTGTGTGCATGTATGCATGGAGTCCTATACAAAAGTGTATTGGGCAAAAAAGGGGTGAGAGATCTTCATCTCTCAAGCCTTCCCCAAATATAACACTAACAAGCGAGGAGACTACTCGCTCATTAGGGAATTGAAGAACATGATCTATACTAATTAACTAGGGCAAGGAATTAAAGATCTAACTAGGGCAAATAAGAAATTATAATAGGGCAATGAAATAAAATTAACTAGGGCGATGAAAAGAAAACTTACTCCTATTTATTGATGCACTCTTCATTCTTTACAGATCTGAATTTGAGATTTACAATGAGGCACAAGAAGAGGCATCCTCTAATACAAGATTTAGGGTTCCTATTTATAGAGGATAGAAACCCTAGGGTTACAATCGACTCGTACATCTGCTATTACAAAAACACCTCTAGGAAGACTAGTCAACGTGCCGCCAGATATCTTGGAAATTTTTTGCCACTACGGGCTATACCCGGCCGCGGAACCGCGGCCATAGGCCAGGTTTGGCCGCGGTTCCGTGGCCAAATAGTAGGATTGTTGGGTCAGTTTTTCTGTGCTGGTTCTGCTTCTCTTTGTCTTCCTATTTCTTTAGTTGGTTCTTCAGAATATCTTCTATTTCTCTTCCAGATCTCCACAGTGAGTAATGTAGTGGACTTTTATTATTTGCTTCATGTCGAAGTCTTGAACCTTGCGCTGCCTTGTTCTTTGTGAACTGACCTTCGTTTATTCTCCAACTATAGGCTTGATCAAGATTCTTTCCTTTGTTGGTCGTAGTCTCACTTTTGTATCGTCTTTTGTCTTTTTTCACTGTTTTTGTTCCGAAAACCTGTAACCTGTAACTATGTAGCAGACATGGGTCAAAAGCACCTGTTTATTTGTAAAATGAATAAGAATGGGGAATATAATAATGCAAAATTACGATATGAACAAATACCCCCAAACTTATCTTTTGCTCGTCCTCGAGCAAACCTAGTTTTATTCTCGAAAAAGACCCAGCCTCACTTTCGCAGGGAAACGCGATTGCACTGAGCTCGTGCAACAAGCCGTTAAACCTCTAGGTGTCCCTAGTAGGAGGAGTGTTGTCTCCTAAGGGTTTTCAGCGGATACTACCCATAAAATCCTATCAATTAGGCCCATTGATTTTTATTCTCCAATTAGGTTTTCCAACAAGGAAGTCTATTATCTTCGACTCATAAATTATCCACCCGTATTTTTCACGCTTCCTTATCATTTAACTTAAGATTATATATATTCTTGTGAATTTACTTAGCTTTTGGCATCTTTTAAGTTTTCCTTCTAGGATTCTATCTCAACTTAGGAATTTTTATCGTCTCTATTAAAGATATAAGTCCTATTTTTCATTCATATCTCTTATCTAAATCCCAATCACATACCCCTACGTGTGTGTATATATCACCCCTACACTTGGAAATTCAAATCAAGCTATTATACTCTTGTCCATCGTCCAAAGTACTTTTTAATTGGTGAATTTTTAGATGAAATTGCTCACACATTCTTCATGCGACCGTTAATACTTCTTGAGGTACCAACGACCGATTACAAAATGTGTTTGCATATTAAGACGTAATTCCTAGTCTTGTGACACCTAAGGCTTTAGCAGTGACTCCCAAACCAGTTGGTCTAAGGCACTAGGTGATAAGGCACCCTCGCTAATATTTTTTCTATTAATGCAGCCTTAAGTAATCACAAAAACCAGTGTTCATTTTTTATTATCTCTTTATTCACACTTGTATTTTTATTTTATTTTTCTTCGTACTAAGGACTTTAGACAAGAGCATTTCAAGGTCTCTTCTACTATTCCAAGTTTTAAGGTTCGTGTTTGTGCAATTTTGTAGGGTATATATTTTCAGAATTTAGAATTAAGCTTAGGAATTATTTTTCACACTTATACTTTAATAAAGATATCAATACTTTTCCTTTGTTTTAACTTAGCCCAAGAAGTCAACTCAAAATTTGCCTATTTCTAAATAAACTACAAAGACATATACTTTCTACCGTTAAATTTTAAGAAAGGTTATTTTTAGGGTTTTTAATTTACTAAGTTTAAGATCTAGTTGTTCCTAGCTAGTTAACCTTTTTGTCAAACTCAAGTCAATTATGGCCAAAATTGAATGTTTTAATTTTTATAATTTTTCAAAATTTTCAATTTTTATGGGTTTTAAAATAAGTATGCAAATGCAAAAATGTACACATGAATGCGAAGGAAGAAGGCTTACCGAGCATACCCCTAAACTTAAACTTGACAGTGTCCTCACTGTCAGGCTACAGTAAGAGGGTCAAAATGTCGGCACTCCCCTGTTTATTTATTTATAAATTTTTTTTATTTTTTTATTGTTAAAGGAAAAAACAAAATAATATACAACAAGGTTCCCCCCAAACTTATATGAGACAGTGTTTCCACTGTTTTAAGCGTTAAATTTCAGAGTTAGGGAGGAGAAAAATCAAACTACATAAGGCCTTACACAGACCAAAGGTTAGCACCAACCATTCAAAAATTCTATCATGATAATGGTAGGGTTGGTGAAAGAATGGAGTGTAGAGAAAGGAGTTGAGAAACACACGAGACCGTGTGGAAAGAAGGGTGGAATATGGTCTCGGTGGAGGAGAAGAATGGCGGAAAAGAGAAAGAAGTGCAGCACGAACTTATGGGTGTAAATCGAGTGAATAAATTAGCGTAATTTGTGATGACCGGTGTGTTAAAAGCGATTGTGCTAATCTATTAACCCGTCGAGAAATGGGGTCAAATCCCTCAAGATTCGCAAGAAAACATGGGTACGTCGAACTTGGTAAATCATCCATAGAAAATGGAAACGCGACGTATTTTTGCGTGGTCGAAACGATAGGAAGGACGAAAGGGAGTGATTTAGGGATAGTCTTGTTCTCACCTAAGTAATCTGTCTCGAACTTGAAAGATTCCATCAATGGTTCGAAATGACTGTAAGCAACCGAGTCTGATGGTTCAACTAACTCATATGAAAATTCAAAGGACTCAAACTCGGGAGGTGAGTCTTCAAAATCGTCCGAAAAAGTGAAACATTCGTAATCATTATCGTCTGTGAGAACTGTGTCAGATTCAAGGAGGTACGCACTAGTGGCGTCAAAACCGTTGTGATTAAACAGAAATTTTTCAAGCTCACAGTCCTCAAGCGTGATCTTTTGCGTGGCCGGAACGATGGAAAGGAGGGGGTTTGATTTAGGAAGTATAACAGTTAAAGGTTCAGGAGGATGAATTGGAAAATCCGACAGATCAAACAAAAATGGTTCATCCTCAATACTATCCTCAATACTCTCCTCAATACTATCCTCATAATTCTTTTCAAAAGTTATCCCATCCATGCAATTATCATCAAAATCAAGACGCATATGAGATTCGGGAGAAACATTTAATGACTCGGGATGATGAATTGGAGATAAAATGTCAGTCAAATCTACGGGTTCATCATCCAAAATACTCCCTGCGTCAATATCCTCAATCAAGTGAAAATCTATTTTTTCAGACACCTCATCAAAAGTATGGATATTTATCACCTAGAGTGGAGGTGTAGAGGTCGAAAGGATTAGGTGTGGTTTCACTCGAAAGGGACTCTTCACAATCTGGCAAATCAAGCACTACAAAGTCACACAACTCATTAAATGTTTTATTTTCAACTGATGAATCATTTGGGACACTCGTTTGAAAACTGGAGTTGTGAAATTCAATTGGTAATGGGTAGGTTTGATTTGAAAGGGTGCACAGCTCACTCTCTCCTCTCAAATTCTCAATCTGTCCAACCGCCTCCTCATACATTGGAAAATTTGAAGCTAGTTGGAAACCAGCTACCGGTTCACTAGGTTGCATAAGGGCGGCCATGGACGCATCCACATTCCTCATCATTTGGTTTGTCGCTACCATATAAGTTTCTAACGACTGTTCCAAACTATATATGGGTTGTGAAGGGGTTTCGGTAAAAGATCCAAAATTGTTTGGATACGTGAAACTCCCAAATGACTGTGCAGAAGCAATGTCTAGGGAAGGTGCGGAAGTCGGGTAGGACTGGTAGGAATTGAATGGTTGGACAGGAGTAGGATCAACCTTTGGATAAAAAGGTGAATGGACTTGTTGATCCCAAGAACTAGAAGTGTTGAAAGGAGTGAAAGATCGGTTACTAGATTGTTCAATGCGTTCAGCGATAGACATGGGTTTAAGAGTTACAACAGGACTCGAAGAGGGAGTATCAACGTAAGAAGGTGGTGAAGGTTGAAATGGTTGATACAAAGTGGATTGCAGAGTCGAACTGTTTCTCCTAGACGCTTCTATTCGATCTTTCAAAGAAATTTTGGGCATGAAGGGGTCATCCGTAATTCGACCAAAACAATTCGCGTATAAAGCAATGTTTGGATGAGGATACCAAAGTTCGGCAAGAGTTTTATGAGGTGGGGTACCCCTGATGTAAGAAAGGAGAAGAAAAAGAATGTGGGGTGCACGGATTTCTTAGCGACAAAATTTTGCAAATTTTTATAAAAAAATTTCCCTTTTTTTATATGTGGTGCTCTTTGCAAAAAGATTTTCGATAAAAGGCTTAGACACACTTTCAATCAACCACAAATGCACAATCAGGCCTAGATCTAGGGTCACCTAGGTCAGCTAGACAGCTCCTAACTGTTCCAAAGGGCTAGAAATAAGACCTCAAACCGCCTCTTCACCGCCAATTGCGGCCAGGTAAGTGCCAGGTGAGTGGGAGGCTCTCCACTACAAGCAGTGGCCCTAATTAAGTAACCACTCGCCTTAGACACACTTGCCTAGACACCACAAAGTCAGGTTAGGATCAACGGTCGATACCTACAACTAGTCCTCTGTCCTATTGAGCGCGAAGTCCTTAGGGCTGAGTCTAGTTTTTCTTTTTTAATTAATAAATGGTCAATGCAAAATGCCTTATGTGATTTCTGGGGTCCTGGGAAGGGTGATGAAATCGCCACCCAATCTGGATTGGTCACAAGCCTCTTAAAGTCCGATTAAAAATATGCAAAACCGTAAACAACCACTTGCAATCAAATTTTTTTTAGCGCGGCGCAAAGAATCCTGCACAAGATCAATTATTGGAAGGGGAAGATTTTTAGCGCAAAGAATCCTGCAGAAGATTTTACAGAGGAGATATTGAGATTTGTAGAGGAGGAGAGAGAAAACAAACAGAGATTTTTCCACCAGCTGAAGTCACCAGGTCGCGGCGGTTTCGCGGTCGGGAGAGCGCTAGCGCGGCGGTTCCGCGGTGGAGGCGGCGGCTCCTTTCCCGAAAAAAATTTGCAGGTGTTGACGTCGCCTACAGACCGCGGTTGCGCGGCAGGAATGGTCTTCTGGCGGCGGAAGCGCGGTGGGTTGATCGGTTCAGTTCTCCAGATTTTTTCTGTTGTTCTATTGTTGAAATTCTCTGCTGTTCAGATCTTCGGTTTTCTGTTTCGCTCTCTGGATTTTTCCAGATCCGAACTCGTTCTCCGGTCCTGCAAAATTCAAACAAAAATACCCTTCACAAAATAACAAGATGATAAATTTTTTTATATTTTTTTAATTTTTCGGTTTTTATGATTTTTCAATTTTTTTATTAACCCGAAATTGTAAAAAGAAAATAACACGCCATCCCCGGAAACAACGCCATTTGATTCGTATGTCAAAGAATATTTTATTAACCGCAATCAAGAATGGCGTCGCTTGGTAGCTAGCCGGTGAGTACGGGTCGGTCCACAGGGATTTTGTGTATCTTCGATTTGTTCTTACGAGTTAATTCCGATTGTTGTCGGATTGATTAAATCTAAAAACTAAGTTTATCTAGATCTAAATCTTGCTGGGGTTAGGTTTAGGTTAAGTTTGGAAATGCAAAGATTTCCTCACCGCTTTCTATACCCAAATTAAAATCTCTTTAGGAGTTATGGTAATTATTAATAAAGGGGATTAGTACCATCGGGAAGAAACCGCGTTTCTCCCTTTAGGTTCTTGTCCTTCCTTTCTTAATCCTTACCCTAATCTTCATGGAAAACACGCTCAACCGGGCCTTTATACTACGGTATCACCGCTACCTCGTGGGATAGGGTGCCGTAGGAAGCGGTGTGTGCATGTATGCATGGAGTCCTATAAAAAAAATGCGATGGGCAAGAAAGGTGTGAGAGATCTTCATCTCTTAAGCCTTCCCCAAATCTAACCCTAACAAGCGAGGAGACTACTCGCTCATTAGGGAATTGAAGAACATGATCTATACTAATTAACTAGGGCAAGGAATTAAAGATCTAACTAGGACAGATAAGAAATTATACTAGGGCAATGAAATAAAATTAACTAGGGCGATGAAAAGAAAACTTACTCCTATTTTATTGGTGCACTCTTCATTCTTTACAGATCTGAATTTGAGATTTACAATGAGGCACAAAAAGAGGCATCCTCTAATACAAGATTTAGGGTTCCTATTTATAGAGGATAGAAACCCTAGGGTTACAATCGACTCGCACATCTGCTATTACAAAAATACCCCTAGAAAAACTAGTCAACGCGCCGCCAGACATCTTGGAAATTTTTCGCCACTACGGGCTATACCCGGTAGCGAAACCGCGGCCATAGGCCAGGTTTGGCCGCGGTTCCGCGGCCAAATAGTAGGATTGTTGGGTCAGTTTTTCTGTGCTGGTTCTGCTTCTCTTTGTCTTTCTATTTCTTTGGTTGGTTTTTCAGAATATCTTCTATTTCTCTTCCAGATCTCCACAGTGAGTAATGTAGTGGACTTTTATTATTTGCTTCGTGTCAAAGTCTTGAACCTTGCGCTGCCTTGTTCTTTGTGAACTGACCTTCGTTTATTCTCCAACTATAGGCTTGATCAAGATTCTTCCTTTTGTTGGTCGTAGTCTCACTTTTGTATCGTCTTTTGTCTTTTTTCACTGTTTTTGTTCCGAGAATCTGTAACCTGTAACTATGTAGCAGACATGGGTCAAAAGCACCTGTTTATTTGTAAAATGAATAAGAATGGGGAATATAATAATGCAAATTACGATATGAACAAAACCCACTTGCAGCCAACTACTTTCTTTCCTCCTTCGGACTTCACGAACTTCCATGTTTGATTCTTGTGAAGAGACTCAATCTCTTTATTCATAGCGACTAGCCAACGAGCTGACTCATCAGATGAGATAGCTTCTTGATAACTCGTCGGCTCGCTACTATCAACTGTCTCTGCAATAGACAACACATACACCATTAAATCATCGTAACCATATCTTTGTGGCGGTCGAATGTCCTTTCGTTGTCGGTCTCGAGCAAGTAAATACTCCTTATCTTGGGACTGCTCATCATAAGCTTCATCTGAAAATAGTGAAGGAGAGTCCTCCTGCGGACCCGAGCTTTCACCAACCTTAATTTCAATGCCCGGCTCATCCTTCTTTGTATCGTCTTTCAGTAGAGATTTCATGTTCTTCGGCTTCAATATAATAGATTCGTCAAACATCACATCTCTACTAATCATAAATTTTGGTGACTTAGAATCCGAACACTACAATCTATATCTTTTTATGCCGGTAACATAACCGAGAAAGATGCATTTCTTCGCTCGAGAATCCAACCCGCCTTCATGGAAATGTGCATATGCGGAACAACCAAATACTCAAAGTGTAGAATAATCAGCGTGCTTTCTGGACCATACCTACTTCAGTGTTTTACTAACAAGGGATGTATGGGGTGACCGATTCACAATATAGCACGCCGTGTTTACCGTTTCTACCCAAAAATCCTTGCCGGGCCCTGCATTAAATAACATGCACCGCACTTTCTCCAAAAGAGTCCAATTCATACGCTTCGCGACTCCATTCTGCTGTGGTGTGTAAACAACGAAATGATACCGAACAGTCCTTTCGTTTTTGCAGAAATCTTTGAAATCTCCACCACAAAATTCCAACCCGTTGTCTATCCTTAGTCTCTTGATCTGCTTCCTTGTCCGCTTCTCAAGCAACGTCTTCCATTGCTTGAATGTAGTAAACACATCACTTTTGTGTTTCAAGAAGTAAACCCAAACTTTCCTCGAAAAATTATTAATGAAAATAAGCAAATACTTGGCACCGCTTTCTTTAGAAACAACTGAAGAGGGTCCCCAAATATCTAAATGGATATAATCAAAAGTATCTTTTGTGTTGTATACCGTCGAACTAAAGCTAACTCTTTTCTACTTCCCAAATACGCAATGCTCACAAAACTCCATCTTTGATGTACTCTGTCCACCTAATAGACTTTACTTTAACAACTCGGCCATACCTCTCTCACGCATATGCCTGAGCCTCATATGCCATAATCTGATAATCTCTGAATCTGTCATAGATTTGGATGATGAAATAGCCGCCAATCCGGAAGTTTTCAAACCCTACAACGAATATAAGGACTCTTTCTTCAAGTCTTTCATAACAACGAGAGCACCTTTGGTTACCTTCAAAACTCCACCTTCGGCGGAAAACTTGTAATCCTTATTGTCGAGTGCACCCAATGATGAGATTCTTCTTCAAATTAGGTACGTGCCTAACTTCAGCCGATGTTCTCACAACGTCGTCAAACATCTTAATTTGGATCTTCCCCTTACCAATAGTTCGACACGAACTATTGTTGCCCATCAAAACCACTCCATCATCAACGGACTCATAGGTGGTGAACAAATCCTTATTGGGATACATATGGTAGGAACAGCCCGAATCCATGATCCATTCGTTCTTGGATCAATGCGTGTTGTCAAGAACCACAAGAAGATCTCCTTCTTCTTCTGCTATACTAGTTTCGGTTAAAGACTCATTCTGTTTATCTTCCTGCTTTACCTTGTTCTGCAATTTGTAGCAGTCGACCTTGAAGTGCCTTCTCCTTATAATAGTTGCAGATCAAGTTTTTATTCTTGGATTTCGACCTTGAATTCTTCCTATTACTTTCTGGATCTCTCTTCTCCGCGCGCCCTCGAACAAATAAGCCTAAAGATGGACCATGATCTTTGCTAGAGGTTAACTCCTTGTCGATCTTCTCTTTGTTCATCAAATTTTCTTTGACATCCTTGATCGAGATTGTATCTCGTCCATAAACCATGGTGTCACGAAAGTTCTTATAAGAGGGTGGCAATGAACATAACAATAGAAGAGCTTGATCTTCGTCATCATTCTTAATATCGATCTTATCCAGATCCGTAATGATTGAATTAAACACACCGATGTGAGATTTGATTTGAGAGCCTTCTAACATACGATGTGTGTAGAGACGCTGTTTCAACATGATTCGATTTGTGAGAGACTTCCTTAAATATAACTTCTCTAACTTCATCCACAAATTAGCCGCCGTCTTTTCTACCAAAACTTTTTACAAAATTTCGTTCGTCAGACACAACTGGATAGCCGTGACGACGTTTTCATCCAACTTCTCCCAAGCTTCCTTCGTCATAGTGGAAGGCTTTGCATCCTTTCCAAGAATCGCCTTTCTTAAATTATTTTTAGTCAACACAGCAATCATACGGACTTACCATAAACTGAAACTCATATATCCATCAAACTTCTCAATATCGAACTTCATAATCGTTAGAAAAATGATGTAGGATCAAACTAAAGCACCTTCAGTGCTAATGAACCCTAAAACTTCAAAATCACAATCTAAGAAGATGGGGAAGAGAACACACGTGTCGTTACCCACCGTCAATATAGATCGTAATATTGAAGATCTAACGGTTTAACCAAAGATCCCACAACACATAGAATAAAACAACGTGGCTCTGATACCAGTTTGTTACGACAGATCGATCACAAAGTAATATCAAAAGATATAGAGAAGAAACACAAATCAATCAATCACAGGCAAATAGATAATAAGAATACTAACAAAAAAGCGAAGGAGAAGTTTTTATTAATCAAAAAAATATGGAAGAGTATAAACTGATGGATGAATCATACAAATCCCTCAAAACCATAGTTCTCAGATTACAAAAGGGTTCTCTTAAAATATCTCAAAAGCTATCAGATCCAGGGTTACAAAACACTACATTATATATACTATAGAAAAAATAGATCCAAATAAATAATTTTCAAACTAAGAAATTATCCAGCCCAAAACACGACGGACGTTTGCCCCAGAAATCTTCAAAATACAGAACGTCCCCAGTCTGAAAAATTAGCTTCAGACGTCTAATCTTGAGGTCTTCTATATAATAGAGCGCTCGCAGACGTCTGAAATATTCGAGTTAGACGTCTGTCCAAAATATGCGAACATATAAAGCGTCGACAGAAGTCTAAAGTTTTAGTTCAAGACGTCTGTCTTCTTATTTATAGATAGACTTGAATTTGGAACAATTCTGTAATAATTCTGAATCAATTGAAAATCCAATAGGGATCGAAATGGGAGACATACGCGAGCTCAGTCTCCTTGTGCACAATGTGCCGAGCTCAGTTTCTCTCTCTTACTTATTCTTCTCTCTCTTCTATGAGTCCTTCTCACTTCCCCCTGTTTCCACTGAAAATATCTCCAGCTCTCGACGGTGGGTGTGCGTTCCTCCTCTGTTCCCTCCCTCATCACGTGACTATTCACTTGGATCTCGTGTCACTTCGATCGGATATCCCCCTTTTGATAACTTTATTTATATAATAAATGATATCATCTCAAAACCCAAACAAGAAAGCAATCCAAGGTTCCAATACCTTTCCTCCGATCTCAATCCTGGTAAATTTCTCATCTTTTTCAATGTTTATTTAAGATGCATTGACTATTAAAGCTTCAACCTTTACAATGATTATCAATTTGTTTGCGAAAAAAAATTGATTTTTGTGAGTTAATTCTAGTAGCAGTAGTAATTTCACGTCTAGTCCTTGAGATTAGAAGTGTAATGCTAAGCAAAGTTTACACCTTTTTTGTTCCTTGAATTGATAGAATGGCAAGTAAGAAGGAAACAAATGGAAGTGCTGAGAAGGTGGCAGCAGCTGCATATCCTTTAGGGGAGAAGCCATCGGAAATCGCATCCAACATAGCCTACCATTCGCAATACACCCCTCATTTTTCGCCTCTCAAGTTCGACCCCGAACATGCTTTCTATGCCACGGCTGATAGCGTCCGTGACCAGTTGATTCAGGTGATGATGCTCCATAGAATTTCTCTTGTATTTATCGAATCTCGTGGTTCTTATATGTGTGCACTGTTGATTCTGATTGCAGAGGTGGAATGAGACGTTCGTACATTTCCACAATGTCGATCCGAAACAGACATATTATTTGTCGATGGAGTATCTACAAGGCCGTGCTCTTACTAATGCTATTGGAAACTTAGACCTTCGAGACGCATATGCAGATGCATTGACCAAATTGGGTCATCGGCTCGAAGAGGTTGCAGAGCAGGTATCGGTACCGTGTGGACTAACTTTTAATTGATGAATTATAAAGACGAGGCATAGATGAAGATTAGTCTATGAAATTGGTATATATAGTAGTAGGGAGAGGCTTATTTACTGCTCCCAGGAAATAACTTTGTTAGTTACCTCTGTGTGGAATAACCCAACATACAATTTTCTTTTTCTGTGTGTGATCAGCTCCCTCTGTCTGATCTACATCATCTAAGACGTGCACACTACCCTTTTTGCTTGTGCATCGGGCGGTTGAAAATGAATAATTTTACAACAATGGAGCATTTTACAACACATGATCAATGCGCAAACTGTACCAAATCAATAACTTGAAATCTGTTCATCAAGATGGACAGAGCCGGTCATGCTAAGAAAAATTGTATATTATGTTATTATGCATAGGGCATAACTTAGATTTGCCCTAGGAGTAAATAAGCTGCTAATATATTTGAATACTACATCTTTGCAGTATTTGAGATGAAGTGTGTGCTTGTTCTAATAGATTGATTTATTCAGGAAAAAGATGCAGCTCTAGGAAATGGAGGTTTGGGTAGGCTTGCGTCATGCTTTCTAGATTCAATGGCTACATTAAATTTACCTGCTTGGGGCTATGGTTTAAGGTACAGATACGGGCTATTTAAACAGCGAATCGCAAAGGAGGGCCAAGAAGAACTAGCTGAAGATTGGCTTGAGGTAAATTATCAAATATGAGCTCAATGAATAATCGTAAAACGGGGAAATTGGCTTTTTCTCGCTTAACCGGTTCTGCTTACTTGTTAAATTTAACAGAAGTTTAGTCCTTGGGAAATAGTGAGGCATGATGTCGTATTTCCTGTCAGGTTCTTTGGCCATGCCGAGGTCTCTCCCACAGGATCGTAAGTCATATCCTCTTCATAGTCAAATTTATCTTATGCGCCATTAATGACAATAATGTTCCCAGAATATGTCCGGTCCATCTCCTTTCTGAAAGATGTTTGATGCATCTGCTGTGACTTGTAAGAATACGTCGAGTTACATGAACAACTAAAGCTTTAGTAGATGCTCTTTTTAATGGATAAAGAAAGCACAAGGAGATAAATTTGTGGAGTAGATATTCATTAATCTCTAGTTACAACCATTTTTTATTGCATTGTTGTAAAACACATACTCATAATGCATAAACCTAATGTACACTGTATAATCAGCTTACACAAAATTACGCAGCAACACGCGCGCGCGCGCACACACACACACACACACACACACATATATATATATATATATATATATATATATATATATATATGGGAATAATGGAGGAAAGAGGCCCTAGGAGGTTTTTTCGTCAGGTGGCGTCAAAAAATAAACCGTCCACCATTTTATTGGACGATCGGCACCCGCCATCTTGATCTTCATCGTCTAATATGTTGATACAACAAATTTCATGTGATTCTAACACCTTTTCACCATTGATTTAGTGAGTGCAAAATTTGAACTTTCTACACTGCTAAATCAACGGTGTAAAGGTGTTAGAATCACATAAAATTTGGTGTATCAACATATTAGATGATGAAGATCACGATAGCCGGTGCCGTTCGTCGAATAAAATGGAGGGTATATTTTTTGACGCCACCTGACGAATAAAGCCTCTTAAGGCCTTTCCTCCATTATTCTCTCCCCCCTATATATATAGAGAGAGAGATAGAGAGAGAGGTGCCATAGAAGGGATCTCCTTATATATATATATATATATATATATAGAGAGAGAGAGAGATGCCATAGAAGGGAACTCTCTCTCTCTCTCTATATATATATAGAGAGAGAGAGGGGTGTCATGAGAGGGAATTTCCTCCTATGGAGTCAAAAATACACCCTCCATTTTTTCCACGATCAGCATTCATCATCTTCATCGTTATCATCTAAGATGTGGATACACCAAATTTCACGTGATTTCATCATTTTTTCACTGTTGATTTAGTGGGTGCAAAATTAACGGTTTATTGACAATAGAACTTTTTACCTTGTTAATTCAACGATGAAATAGTGATGGAATCATATGAAATTTGGTGTATTCGCAATTTACATGATGATGATGGGTGCCGATCATTGAAACAAAATCATGGAGGATATAGATTTTTGACACCACCTAACGAAAAAACCTCCTAGGGCTTTTTTTCTTCATTATTCTTATATATATATATATATATATATATATATATATATATATAGTAAAAACATTAAAATATGTAAAGAAACAGGACTTTATTTAGCGATGGGGATATTGAGTTGTATAATGTGTTTTGGAGATTGGATGAGCTATGTGAATCATATATGTTAGATGGTCATTCCTCCGTATAATTTGCATAGAACCAATTATGCAGATGTTCGTCTTCTTAATGCTGTTTGAAGCAGTTGCTAGTTGAAAGCCTTTGAGCCGAGGATTAATTGGCCTTTTAAACGTTGCTTTACAACATTGATTGTGATGAAGAAATAGTTTGAAAGTGCACTTACCTACCCTAGAGAGGATGGGGTGAATATGGTTTTAGAAAATAGCGTCTCCAACTTAAAATAAGTTCCAATGTATATTAAATTAATTACGCCAACCAATCATAATTTTGTGTTGGAGTAAGGGAGCGAAATGGACGACGAAATAGAAATTTATATTCTGAAAGCTTATCTGCAATAACAATCAAACGGTAGAGAGCCGCTGTGCGTCCAAGAACGTGCGGAACTTAAAGTAAATTCGGTCTACTCAGGTGCAAGGATCACGAAGCCGAAGTGGTTTCAAGAACAACAAATAAATAGAGTACTGATGTGCACCAACCGGCTACTCAAAACTGTTGGTCCTCCTCAGACCCTGAAACAAAGGCTGAGCTCGCTGGATTTTGACCGACTTAATTTCAATGTGTCTCAACACTATGTAATACAAACTGATTACAGCAAAAAAAATGTTCCGGCTGCAACCCACTCTCTCCATCTATGTGTTTAGAGGATTTTCTATTTCTTGGATTCTTCAGACTATGAGATTTAGAGGTATTTATAGGGTTAAAAATTAGTGTGAAAACACAAAAAAATTAGCTCGAAATTCGACTAAAAAGGTAACCTGACACTGCAGCAGTACTGTAGCAATTACTGCTCATGTCGGTAATTACTGTATCAATTACTTCGCATGTCGGCAATTATTGTAGCAATAACGTCGGGCACCATAGTAGTACCATACAAAGTGCGCTTCTGAGCATCTCAGCCCGATTGGTCCGATCCCGCTCCAAACCCAAGCCTAAGTCTACTAGTATTACTTATAAGGGATTTAATTAATTCAAACCTTCCCGTAGGCAAGATTCGAACTCTTGTTCTGTTGGAGTGCAAAATGTTAAAAACCCATTGGGCTACTAAGTTTATTGGTTAATAAGTAAAATAGATACTATATAACGAGAAGTTGAAACTTCACCCAGATTTTTACTAAATATAGAAAAAGCCAACCAAGGCCTAACAATCTCCCACAAGTTTCAAACTAGTCTCCAAGTCTTGGGTAAAGTGCTCAGTGAAAATGTCACAAGGACTTGAATCCCACTTAGACCAGTTAAACTGTAGTCAGGTGCATGGTGAACGTCTTGAACCTACTTCACTAACATTTTAGCGGTCACACCATGACTAAATAAAAAGCAAGGGTCGTGACATCGGACCCCGGGTGTAGTGACAAATAAGCAAGGGTCGTCGTCCAGAAACGACGCGCTACATCGGACCCCGGGTGTAGTGACAAATAAGCAAGGATTTCATAGGATCCGTCTAGCTTCCTGGAACATAGGTTTCCTTACGGGTAGACTAATAGAATTAGTGGAGGTGATGATTAGGAGGAGAGTTGGTATTATGTGTTTGCAAGAAACTAAGTGGGTAGGTGAAAAGAGTAGAGTCATAGAGCCTTGGGGTTATAAGCTTTGGTATACGGGTAGAGATAAAAATCGTAATGGGGTAGGCATAATCATAGATAGACGGTTGCTTGAGGATGTAGTTAAGATTAGGAGAAAACGTGATAGAATTTTACTGGTTAAGCTTATTCTAGATGGAGGATCCTTAATGTTATTAGTGCTTATGCACCACAGATAGGTCTTGATGATGCTAGTAAGCGTCTATTCTGGGAAGATTTAGATGAGATGGTGCAAAGTATACCTAGTGGAGAGAATTATTTATTGGTGGTGATCTTAATGGACATGTAGGTACTAGTCGTAGTGGGTTTGATACTATCCATGGAGGTTTTGGTTTTGGACAAAGGAATGAAGTAGGTGACTCGATTCTAGACTTGATCTTAGCAAACACCTGGTTTAGGAAAAGAGAGTCTCACCTTATCACTTTTAGGAGCGGATCAAGTGCTAGTCGAATAAACTTTTTTTTGACGAGAAGAATAGATAGAGGTTGTATCCACTGTAAGGTAGTGCCAGGTGAGAGTGTAACCACTCAACATAGACTTTTAGTTCTAGATTTTCGATTTAGAAGAGGTCCTAGGAAGATTAGACGTAAGGTAGAGCCTAAAATTAAATGGTGGCGATTGAAAGAAGGTAACTAAAAGGCTTTTATAGATCGTGTAGTCCAAGAAGCGGATTGGCAGTCGGAAGATGATTCAGATAGAACATGGAACAAAATGGCTAGTTGTATCAAGAAAGTAGCTAGAAATCTACTTGGTGAGTCGAGAGGTGGTGCTCCACCATCTAAGGACACATCATGGTGGAATGAAGAAGTAAATGCTGCTATTAAAATTAAAAAGGATTTTTATAAAGATATGAAGAAAAGCAGAGATGTGGAGAGATTTGAGAAGTATAAAATGGCTAAAAAGGAAGTTAAGAAAGCTGTTCGGGAAGTTAAATCTAAGGTCTACAAGGAGGTGTACGAGAAATTAGACACTAAAGATACTGAAAATGATATATACCGGATTGCTCGGATGCGGAAAAGGAAGACTAGAGACTTATGTGCGGTGAAGTGTGTCAAAAATGAAAATCAGAAGGTTTTAGTTCGAGATGAGGATATCAAGGAAAGATGGAGATTATTTTGACAAATTGTTCAATGAGAGCTTTACTAAGAATTTGAATGGACTTGTCATTCAATCTCAAGATATAAACCGTGATTTCATGCGTAAAATAAGACTACCTGAGGTTAAAGAAGGTTTGAACAGAATGAGTTTAAGAAAAGCGGTTGGTCTTGACGGGATTCCTATCGAGATTTGGAGATGCTTAGGAGAAATAGGCGTTAAATGACTGACAGATTTGTTTAATAAGATTTGGCAGACAAAAAAGATGCCAAATGAATGGAGAAAAAGTATCCTTGTACCTATCTACAAGAACAAGGGTGACATTCAAAGTTCAAACTATCGTGGAATAAAACTTATGTGTCAACCATGAAACTTTGGGAGAGGGTGATTGAACACAGGCTAAGAAAGGATATTAAGATAACAGAGAACCAGTTTGGGTTCATGCCTGGACGATCGACGACAGAGGCTATTCATTTGCTTCGTCAACTTGTCGAGCGTTTTTGAGAGAGAAGATATTTGCATATGATATTTATTGATTTAGAAAAAGCGTACGACAATGCACCTAGAGAGGTATTATGGAGGACAATGATGAAGAAGGGGGTCCCCATCAAGTATATTGACATAATCAAGGATATGTACGATAGAGTAATGGCAAATGTCAGAACTTGCGAGGCTTAACGAGTGATTTTCTGATTACAATTGGTTTACATCAAGGATCTGCATTAAGTCCATTCCTGTTTACCATCGTGATGGATGAGCTTACTAGAACTATCCAAGATGAGGTATCTTGGTGTATGCTATTCGCTGATGATATTGTTCTAGTAAATGAGATGAAAGCATTGGTTAATGCCAAATTGGAATTATGGAGGCAAACATTGGAATCTCGGGAATTCAGATTGAGCAGGTCCAAGACAGCATATATGCATCGCAAATTTAGTAACCAGAGAAGTCAAAATCATATTGGTTTAACATTGGAAGGGCAAGAGATATCACCGAACGACTAGTTTAGATATCTAGGTTCCATCATCCAAAAGAATGGGGATTTCGATAGTGATGTTAATCAAAGGATCCAAGCTGGTTGGTTGAAATGGAGGAGTGCAACAGGAATTTTGTGTGATCGCAACTTTCCGTTAAAATTGAAAGAGAAGTTTTATCGGAGCGCTATTCGGCCTGCCTTATTATATGGTACAGAATGCTGGGCTCCTAAGAAGCATCATACACAGAAGATGCACGTAGCGGAGATGCGCATGCTTCGTTGGATGTGCGGTAACACTAGAAAAGATAAGGTGCGAAATGAGGATATTCGTGCAAAAGTTGGTGTAGCACCTGTGGAGGAGAAGATGCGGGAAAACCGGCTAAGATGGTTTGGTTATGTGCGACGCAGACCTATGGAAGCACCGGTTCGACGAATAGTTACTCTCGATATGGGCAATGGCAAAAGGGCAAAAAGGAGACCGGAGAAAACATGGATGGAGGTGATACGAAACGATATGGTTGCCAAAGGACTCAATGAAAGTATATTTCGATAGGAGTGAGTGGAGGCGGAGGATTCATGTGCTGGACCCGGCGTGATTCTCATGTTGGTTCATGTAGCCTACCCCATATGCTTGGGATAAAAGGCTCAGTTGTTGTTGTTGACGACTATGACTAAACAAAAAATGCAATAGTGGACTAACCCTTGAATTATTGCCAACTTCATGACTTCATAGTACATTAATGGCTATATGCTTCATCCATCTTTCAGTTAGAGCTTTTAGGAATCTGTCTCGAGGATTCCATAGGCGTCGACCAAATCTCGTACTTAGGCATGCTTGCAACTAAGCACTTAGCGTCCCAGATGCATATAACTCATTAAGGCTCCAAACCATCCTCACATCAACCAAGCATCAGTGAGTACCTTGTACAAGCTTGCAACCTAGCACCGAACATCCCAGATGTATAGAACTCATTAAGGCTCCTAACCATCCTCAAATCAGTCAGTTTAGTTTACATAATTTTTGAACCAATAATCTCATTACTAGTAGCAAAGGTTTGAGCTAACAATTTGATTATATGGTAAATTTAGCAAACTCACAGAGACTTAAGACTCATACAGACGGAAGTCTTATCAACCATATCCTATTTCAAACCTTTTGTTAAGGCATGTGCTTCATTCTATGAAGATCAGACGTCAATCACCGAAATGACTCCGTGGGTTATCAAATCATTTAGTTACCCATGCTTCATATGAATTGTCCGTTTCTTTTCATTGAATAACGAGTTTGCTGCCACTGCACTTGTTACTAAGATTATCACAATAGATAGTGATTACTGCTGCAGTGGCAGACGCTATTGCTGCAGTGCCAGACATGATTGTTACAGTAATTGCCGACATACATAGTAATTGCTACAATAATTGTATGCTTGCGTAGTAATTGCTACAGTACTGCTACAGTGTTAGATTATCTTTTTAACCGAATTTTTAGTTGATTTTTTTGTGTTTTCACACTAACTTTTAACTTTATAAATACTATTCTAAATCTATTAGTTTGAAGAATCAAAGAAATAGAAAATTCTTTAAACATACAGAGGAAGAAAGAGTTGCACTCCGATCAATTTTTTGGACTGTACCTAGGTTGTATTACAGAGGATCGAGACACACCGAAATTAAGTCGGCCAAAATTCCAGAGACCTCAGTCTTTGTGCTAGAGTCCGAGAAGGACCAAAAGTTTTGAGTAGCTGGTTGGTGCACACCAGTATTCTATTTGCTGTTCCTGTGAGCAGATCGGCTTTAGGATCCTTGCATCTCAGTAGGCCAAATTTGCTTTAAGTTCCCGCGTTTTAGTATAATAGCTCTCTACCGTTTCATTGCAAATAAGTTTTCCGAATCAGAATTTCCTTGTCGTCCATTTCACTCCCCTACTCCAACAGTATGATAGCAATTTTATTACAAATATAAAAACAGTAAATAGGAAAGAAACCACAAACTCGAACACAACGAATTTAGGGTGGTTCGTCGCCCTTCGTCTAATCCACAATCTATAGGCCCCGTCTTTCGGACTTAACCCCTTCACTAAATCCCTCCTTTAACAATGTAGACAACGTTTTTCTCTTGATCAGGCTGAGAGGTAAGTTGCAACTCGAGAACGTGACAATTTTTAAGGATGAGAAACTATTGAGCTTGGGATCAATTTCTAATCTGTGAGTGAAGTTTAAAGTGATAGATCAAGTGAGGTGGATTTTAAATGAGATTCAATGGTAGTTATGTATAGATAAGTAGACAATAATGATGCTGTGAGAAAATTATTCACTGGCATAAGCTGAGATACTGTAAATGATTTAATTGCCAACGGCTTTTAGATGAGTTTGTATTTCCAAAATAAAATCCAATGGTCAAAAGACCTTGACCCTTAATTTGTGGAAAGCAAAAGCAATTGCCAGCTAGGAATTTGAAAAGCATAGGCAACGAATAGGTTTTTTTTTAATCGACAAAGGTTTCAAATATTGAAAACACGTGGATTTTTACAACAATGAAGAAAATAAATAAGTATTAGGCAGTTCAAATAGACCAGAGCTAAATATGCAAGCTAGTATAGAATTAAATAATATTTATATGCATACAACTGCACATGAGTAAAATACATATCCAATGAGTTCAAAAAATTAAGATAAAATAATTTTAGTATTTAGTTTCATAACGATATCGAAAATCCATTGATGCTAATTTTTTCAAGAAGACACTCTTTTCATTTTTAGCTTGATATTTAATTATATAATACTTTTGGACTTAAAATAATTTACGAGAAATTCTTTTAAACTAGAAAGTTTTTTTACACATGATGCAATGTGTAAATACGAGTTTGTGTGTGCACACATGCGTGTGTATTTTCAATAAGCTCAATAGCTCATAGTCCTTTTAAATGAATATAAACGAAACCTCAAAAACCTAACTACACCTCAAGTGATGAAGTCCCAACATCAACCTCCAACCTCCTTTGGTTTTGGCATTCGAAGTTCAATCCTCCACCATTTAGTGCTCCATATCATCAAATCTACAAATTATCATGTAATACGAAGCGGCTATTCGGCAATTGTCAAAATACAATGGGATGAGACCAACACGATCAACTTAATAACATGTTTCTGTCTGTGACTTGGCCCTACTTTAAGTTATGAGTCATTTGTTCATATTAAAAAAAATAATCATAACCCTAAAAAAACTGCTGAATTTTGTACTAACAATTTTTCTGAATTAATTTTCGCAGTCGAAAATGGGTTGGAGGAGAGGTTATTCAAGCACTCGCATATGATGTACCAATTCCTGGATACAAAACCAAAAATACTATCAGTCTTCGCCTCTGGGAAGCAAAAGCTAGTGCAGAAGATTTCAATTTGTTTAAGTTTAATGATGGACAGTACGAATCTGCTGACGAACTTCACTCTAAGGCTCAGCAGGTCAGCTTTTTGTAACGCTGTCATAACCTGATAATCCTAAATTTTGTTAAACCTAATCATCTGATATTATCTATGAACTCTTGATAGCCTGCATCTTTTCAGTTCATGATAGTCAGGTAATTTATTTATATGAAAGAGATAATTGATAGCTGTAAAAACTTGGTTTGGGCTCACAACACATGGGTCCACACATGAATGCACATGGGCCTTTAATATAGTGGAACTCTATCCAAAAGATTCAAGTCTTATGGAGGTTTATCCCATTTTATATCTTATACCCATATGCATCCTACAATTTTCCCGATGTAGGACTGTATTCCTACATTCTCAACACTCCCCCGCACGTGCAACGCGGACAAATTTTTCTTTTCTTTTCAAATTAGCATAACAAATAGCCAGCACGGAAAAAATGGATTGACATGCACAACTTTCAACAACTCCAAACTTTTTACTTCACCATTTTTTTTAACTTTATCAAATTTTTTCTTTTTCTTTTAACTTAACCAAAAAAAATTGAACTTCATTTTTATTTTGAATCTTTTCTTTGAAACTTTTTTTAATAAATTTTTGTTCGCTTTTTATTTTTAATATAGTGGGGCTCCATCCAAAAGACTCAAGCCTTATAGAGGTTTATCCCATCTTATATCTTATACTCATATGTATCCCACAATTTTCCCGATGTGGGACTATATTCCCACATTCTCAACAACAGCGACACATTTTCGTCAAGTAATTGCTGTAAACTGTAGATTGCCTATGGCATGCTTTGTTCCTAGTGCTTATTGACTTTTTCATGGCACTACATTGTGTATGATCTTCTAACTATACCCACAGCAAATTCTCTAATAACATTAGTTTAGTGGATTGTCATCTTCATCAGTATTAAAGAATCTGAGGACGTTGGTAGTTGGTAGTTTTGGGAATTTTCTCTTTGGCTCTATGATTTGATCTGCTCCTTGGAGGTGGATGTGATTCGAAACGTATCATCCTTCCTTTCATTTATGCTCTTTCTTATTTGATATAGGTCAAGTTTTGAGTGTTATTTCTTGGTTGCACGAGATCGCCACATAGCTAATAATAGAGGTTTTTGTACCTACCAAATGGATCGAGGATAAATGTAACACACTATCTTATATTGTTTTTAGTTTCCTTCATCATGAAAGTTTGACCCCATTTAGAGGGTTAATGTCAAGTTCTCTCCACCAGTTGATCTTGTCTAGTCTTTCTGGAGCCTTGGTGCTCCGGAGACAACCACATATTGATTGTATTAGGCTGATGATAATGAGGATCTTAAATACTTATTTTGGAAAAAATGAAATTCTCCTTGCTAATTAACTTTTTCTTACCAATATTTCTCTAATTAACAGAATCAAATTATTATGTAGATATGTGCAGTTTTGTACCCTGGAGATGCTACAGAAAACGGAAAGATTCTACGATTGAAGCAGCAGTTTTTCCTTTGCAGCGCGTCACTACAGGTTTGCTAAAGTTTAAAATATGAAGCACACCAAATTAATTTGCATTTCTTTAATGTCTGTTCTACATACAAAATCAGGAAGCATCATTCTGACAATTTAGGTTTGTCTTTGTGAATCCGTCTTTAGAATTAGGCTTCATCTGCTGTCACAGCCTTCAAATACTTTTCTCACAGTTTCTGTCCATGTTTTCTTTGGTTTTGCTCGAGTTGTGACACAAATTTAACTCTGATAAACTTATACGATGATTGGCAGGATATCATTGCTCGGTTCAAGGAGAGGAGAGATGGCAAAGGAGAATGGCAATGGTCAGATTTCCCAAGCAAGGTTGCTGTTCAATTGAATGATACTCATCCAACACTCGCAATTCCAGAACTGATGCGACTACTGATGGATGAAGAGGGACTCGGTTGGGATGAAGCTTGGGATATAACTGCAAGGTATTCAATGGTTACTAGGATTCTTTTTACCTGATTCATTTTCTATGATCTTATTCAGCACTGACTAGAAATAACTTGTCACTGATGATATGTTTTCTCCAGGACAATTGCTTATACAAATCACACGGTTCTCCCTGAAGCTCTAGAGAAATGGTCACAAGCTATAATGGCTAAACTGCTTCCTCGACATCTGGAAATCATAAAAGAAATTGATAGACGGGCATGTTTTTCACCCTTTTGATTTTCTCCGGCATGCAATATATCATATTTTTCATTAGTACTTGGTTTCTTAGTTCATATTTCAATGCAGTTTATTGCCATGATAAAGTCTGCTCCGACTGGTTTGGAAAGCAAGCTCGCAACAATGAGGATACTTGATGACTCCAATCCTGATAAGCCTGTAGTACGCATGGCTAATCTGTGTGTCGTGTCTGCGCATACAGTGAGAATCCTATCTATTGCCTTATTTCACTTTCTCATATCATACTTTAGACAGCAAAGTTACCTATATTAACTGTTCGAGTATGTATTTGATGTCTAGGAATATATAGTACAATGATTTGCATAATTTTCAATATCCTGCTTTCCGATTCCATTTCGTTCTAAACATTTTGATATAACTTCACACGTATGCCATTTAAATTTAAGCCATTGCCTTATCATTCCTATAGATAGTGAAAAGTTCAGATGAAACTTTTCGGATGTTTTTGTAGGTAAATGGAGTTGCCCAACTACACAGTGACATCTTAAAATCAGAGCTGTTTGCGGATTATGTCTCCGTATGGCCTTCCAAATTTCAAAACAAAACCAATGGAATTACACCTAGGCGGTGGCTTCGCTTTTGCAACCCAGAATTGAGTGGAATAATTAGCAAGTGGCTGAATACAGATGAATGGATCACCAATCTTGACCTCCTTACTGGGCTTCGTCAAGTATGTTTTTATATGTATGTTCCTTGAAATTCTTTGCATTTTGATGTCTACTCTTCAACTGACCTTATTTCCTACAGTTTGCTGACAATGAGGAGTTGCATGCTGAGTGGGCTTCAGCCAAGATGGCCAGCAAATGCCGTCTGGCTCAATATATTTTGCAAACAACTGGTGTGGAAATTGACCCCAATAGCCTCTTTGATATTCAAGTCAAGCGCATTCATGAGTATAAGAGGCAGCTCCTCAACATTTTGGGCGCAGTGTACAGATACAAAAAATTAAAGGTGCAAAAAGATTTCAGATTTCTTCTGGTCGAAATATACATGTAAATTTTCTTCTGGTTGAAATATACATCCCTTTGCCGTTTTGACAACATTCATGCTATTAACCCTCCAAATATCAAACAAACAATTATAATCTTTTATTCATGTCTACCAATAATCATGCCATTTGTCAACATGGTTCAAAATGGATTTGTTGAGATATGCCATCATTTGACATTATTTCCAACTATGTTCATGTAGTTTTGTTGGAAGCATGTATGGCTCAAAACCAATTGTCCGTAGCAGTAAATATGATATGTGCTGTTACCTTCAGGCCTTAAAAAATAACCAAGTTAATGCTGTATTTGCTTATTTATCTTATCAAAATTCTCTATCTTATACTATAAAATAATTGGTTGTTAACCCTTTTATCCTTACAATGGATGAGAATATCGAACATGGTTTTTGTAGGAAATGAGCAATGAAGAGAGAAAGAAAACAACACCACGAACGATCATGCTTGGAGGAAAAGCATTTGCAACATACACCAATGCTAAAAGAATTGTCAAGCTGGTGAGTGATGTTGGTGCAGTTGTCAACAACGACCCTGATGTCAACAATTATCTGAAGGTACTGTAGTTTTTCTGTCCTGGTGATAATCTAATCTGCCAAGCATATTGCATGGTAATTAATTGACGGCTCTCAGATAGCATTTTTCACAACCCTAAATTCTGGTATTTAAATAACTTAACAATTCTCAATGTTCTCATTTACGTTCATTATCCTCCTTTGTTTTGGCTTTGAATGTCTTGATAAAATTTGTAGCTTTCCTACAGACAATCTATATGTTCAATATTCAGCCTTCATGATATCGGGCCTTTCTATTTACTGCCCTTGAATTCAATTTAACTAGTGTCCCTTAGTTTAGAAATAGTTTTATTAATATTGTGCATTGCATTTAGGGTTGCATCTGGATCGGATGGGGAGCGGATATGATAATTACCATATCCGTATTGGTTTTCTAGTGACGGATGCAGATATAGCTTGGTAGTAAAAAGTCGATTTAACCATATCAGATATGGATACATAGCGGATATTATAGTGATAGCCACAGTTACAGATCGGCTATGACTATAATAAAGATTCAAGATAAGACAAATGTGGATGCGGAGCAGTTATGTGTATGATTGAATGTGAATACTTATTTAATACGAGTACTTATATTTGATAAAGACCAACTTGCATGCAAATGAGTATTTTATACGTTAATAAATATGTTAACAAATATACTATACATATTACTAGCCTATAATGCATAATTTGAAACAAACTTACTGAAATGATGTCAAAATGCTCTTTTAAATGTATAACATATAAATCAGCAGAATATGTATGGTTTAAGTAAGCGATACTGAAAAATAAATTCAAAGTGATATGTTTTCTTTATTTGTCTGCGGATATCCATATCCGTATCTATATCAGTATCCGAAATCATAGATCCAGATATTCATATGTATCCGAATAATTTTACTAAAACCATATCTGTAGCTGGAAAAATATTTAATTTTACATGTATCCGTATTTGTGTCTAACCGGATCCGTATCTGGATCTGGATGCAAACGTAATTGCAATAGCTCATCTTTGACTGCTTTTTGCAATATGTTTTATTGCTACTTTTGATCTTAAATAAATCTACCATTAGATCTCCTAGTATTTTTCCTAATTTACTTCCATAAACCTACAGGTTGTCTTTGTACCAAATTATAATGTATCTGTGGCTGAAATGCTCATTCCTGGTAGTGAGCTATCTCAGCACATCAGCACAGCCGGTATGGAGGCCAGCGGAACTAGCAATATGAAATTTTCATTAAATGGTTGCATCATAATTGGAACCTTGGATGGTGCAAATGTTGAAATCAGGGAAGAGATAGGAGAAGAAAATTTCTTCCTTTTTGGTGCCAAAGCAGATGAGGTTCCAAAGCTGCGCAATGAGAGAGAAGCAGGACTGGTAATGGTTTCCTGATGCCCAACAATAGAAACAACAAAAAGCAGAACCGTGCATCTCTTGATTAAATTGACAAATAACACTTTTTTAAACCCGTCAGAGACTTTTTTCATTTTGGCATTTTCCAGTCGTTGCTACATTAACTACAATTTTCTCACTCCTAAAGTGCATTTATCAGCCTCTGCTCTCGTATCTAACGATCTCAAATCTCTCCATTTTATCTTCCATGGGAGCTATCTTCAATTTCTTTTGAATCTGCCCATTTCATATGATAACTTTTAAAGCATTGCCACTCATCCGATCGAACTTTCTCATTTCAGCTACACATTTTTGGGTAGTTATTCTGTTGCCCAGCATTTTTTTGCATCTCAATTCTAATAACTTCTAACTCTACTAATTATGAGATTTATTTACTATCGAGCGGGTTTACACGCTTACAGATGTATAATACAGTTCATCCGACCCAAAATTTAGATTGACATATGGTTTCCGTTTCCTCATAAAATTAGATCCACTGAAATGTGCCAATCAATCTTCACTGATTTGTTTTTGTACTTATTACAGTTCAGGGTAGACCCACGATTTGAAGAGGCGAAGTTGTTTATAAGGAGCTGTGTGTTTGGTAGCTATGATTACAATCCTCTACTTGACTCCTTGGAAGGGAATTCAGGTTACGGACGTGGCGACTATTTCCTAGTCGGTCATGATTTCCCAAGCTATATGGATGCCCAAGCGAGAGTAGATGAAGCATACAAGTGAGTACCACTGAGCTCTTGAATAATTTTAACACCTTCCATGCATATTCCTACTTGTTATCGTGGATTATCATTATACTGTATATCTGTGTGTTGTCTATATCTGCTTGAATGCATTTATATTAGACCTGTACAAGGGTTAAGTATGATATGAAAGTTTCATTTATTAATTGATCAAAATGTTGAAATAATATAATAGGGAGAAAAAACTGTCCGGTAGACAATAATAGCGTCTTTTTTTCATGGCTGATGGGAGATGCACCAAGAACATATAATAATGGCTAAAATGTGGGAACCCCCACACTTTTACCCGAAAAGTAGGAAACCCTCTTAAACTTGAAAGACATGCACTTTACCCCAAAAAACCCCAACGGTGTTGGTTTTTCCATCCATTAGTGCCAAAACTGCCCCTGTAATAAATTTAATTGACTAACCTATTTCTCTCTTTTCGTTTTCTTCATCCTTTTCAAATCCACTCTTTCGAATCTATGCTCATGTTTTGGAGGATTAGAGAGAAGCCAAGGGCAATTTTTTGAATTAGAGTTTTGGGGAAGAAATGATTCAAAAAAACGCTTGGAAAAAAAATTATAAAGAAGAAAAAGGGGAAATTTTGGAGGAGAAAGGATTGAAGGGCATTTTGGGAAATATACACCACAAAAATTAACGGTGTTAAATTTACGGGGTAAAGTGCATGTTTTTCAAGTTTATGGTGGTTTTTTGCTTTTTGGGCAAAAGTGAGGGTGGTTTCCCACATTTTAGCCTATAATAATTAAAACAATAAAATGATATGCTGACAAGCTAAACATCCCATATAATCATTATATACAAAAACCATGATATCTATTATGCTAGTAATAAGTATGCGGAATTAATTTGTATAGATTGCAAATTATGAGGAGCAAAAGTTCAAAGAAGTGCAAAAATGAACCCAGAAAAGAATTTATATAGAGTTGTCTTCCTTAGAAATGAAAAGAATGCCCACCATGAGTGATGACCGTTTCCTTTGATCTAATCATATCTTTCCCAGGATAACTCCAACATATTGTTCCTCTCTTCCCAAGTATATGCATTATAGCATTGATGATATTACAAAAAAAAATTCTCGTAATATCCTGTAGATGTTCCTTGACCTTAACCAACTATCCTTGAGTTCCTATATCTGGTTGCCTATAAATTCTTGTCAATTGTAAATTGGAAAACTTTCTAACATTCACGGATCACTGGAACTGAAAAAGAAAAAAAATCTCCCTCTTTTGAAAGCATGCTGTCTTATGCTCATATGTTGTGTATATATATTCCAGGGATAGAAGAAGGTGGCTGAAGATGTCGATCCTCAGCACCGCAGGAAGTGGCAAATTCAGCAGCGACAGAACAATTTCTCAGTACGCAAAAGAAATCTGGGGAATCAAGCCGTGCCTGGCTCCATAGCTTTCTGAAGGAGTTCAACTTAACAAATAAAGCCAACTTCTAAGGATCGCAAGTGTTGTATAAATACGGTATAAATAATTAAAAGCGGGAGTACGGTAATAAAATTAGAAGCATCTGTAAGAAGCCTTGTACTAAATAAAATTTCAAGGATGCGATATGATTTGCATGTTTTGCAAGTGTAGGAAAATTTCTTTTGTGAGCCAATGCATAATCCATGGTGATAAATTTTTCTGATTTGGTCAAGAATTGGTATGCACAGAGAACATATGGAGCCTAGAATTGTTTGATAATTGTTAAAATCTGCAAGTATCAGCATACTATCTGGCAAGATAAAGCTATGAAACAAGAGTCGAATTTAGGATCATCAGTTGACTCTGTTGCCCGAATATCCCTGAAGCCAAACGGGGGATAACGGAGCGTGTTTCAATTGTGGCGATCCTTCAACTTTTTAGCCTTAAAGCAACATAATATGTATAGACATGGATTGTTATGTATATTAAACAGTAGAGAAACTACTGCTTTGATAATGCTAGATTATAACTCGCAACAATTCATCAGACGGTCATAAGGTTCAGAGTTTAGCCTATGCACTTCACCAACGGATTAGGCTAGCTTGTAAATGATGTCGAGTTTCAAGATGCCCCAGGCTAAAATCCCAACCTAAGATAAGCTAAGCTTGTGCCTCTTATAATGGTTCCCATTATGCCATTTATTTCTTGAGTTATATCATGAATGAACTTTCTCCAGCTAGATCGATTCTTGAAGTTCATTTGATATTTACAGGTTAAATTACTCTCAACGACCCTTAAGTAACTCTGCTTTTCACTAAACTACCTTAAAGATTTTCTTAGTACAGTATACTCCTTTAAACTTGGTTTATAACTTTTTTTGCACTAAAATACCTTACATGTGACGTAGCACTTTAAAAAGCTTGCGGTAATATACGACTCTAAGGTAGTTTCATGAAAAACAATGATAGTTTTATTTTTATCCTTCAGCCGCCTTTAGTTTTAAGAATATTATTCAAGACTTGAGCTTTCCCTATTCTACAATATCCATCTGTCATGAACTCATTACTGTCTTGAGGAATAGCAAGTTCAAATACTCATATCCACCATTTCAATACCATTTCTTCATATTCATATCCATGATTAAATAGCATATCCATGTGTATGATTAAACTAAACATGCCACGATTACTGAAAAATAATTGCAACAATTGACTTACGAAATATTAAAGGTGTAGGAAAGTAAAAATACTCAAGGAAAACATGATAAACATTGTAATTTGACACAGATGAAAAATGACTTCAAATATTTAATAACTTCGACTTACAAAGGAAAGACAAACGCCACCCCCACACCAGCCACCAGTCTGCATAATCTGAAAGTCGCGTGTAGAGACCAACATTCCGTCTTGTGATGACAAATGCCTTTTAAAATTGAAACATGATATTTGTCTTAGGGACATCATGCAGTAGAAGAAAGAAAAACACAACATGGTTTTCTAAGAAAGTAATGAGCGCAAAAATGAATACAGAAGAACAGAAAGGAACATAAACAAATGTACTCAATCTTAAATGGGTTTTTGTTCTATCACTATTTTTTTTTCCTTTTTGAAAAAACAAAGAAAAACGCCTCCTACACCTCTTTATTTCATATTTTTTCATTCTTTTCAAAAAGAGCAGGTGTACCTGGTTGTAATGTGTTAAATTATGGAGAAACTTCAGGCTGCACAGACGTCTCATGGAGGAGAGACAGTCGTCTGGACGTGCACGAGAGCCATGTCAGAATACCAGAGCAAAGGCAGACGTCTGAAAGTCAACAAGATAGACATCTACAGAAGAATGAAGCCCGATCCAAAGCTCAGGCAGACGTCTGAAAGTCAACAAGATAGACATCTACAGAAGAACGAAGCCCGATCCAAAGCTCAGGCAGACGTCTGCCTAAGAACCTAAAGAGATACATAGTCTAGGTAGACGTTTGACCTAGTGTGGTTTAGACGTCCGTCGACGATAAAACTGCTGCGAACAGAATTTTGATAATTCGGGTTTATCTCTTATTTTGGATAGGGTTAGGCTTTGCCTATAAATAGAGACCTCTCATCTGATTTATATACAGCCTAATTAAAAAGAAAAGAGAAACTATTGTATTGAGAGGGTGACGACTTAGATTCAGAGAGCTTTGAGAGAAATCTTTTAGGGTTGCTCGTGGTGTACTTGCTTCGAGATTATAGTGAACTTTGCATATTCCGCTCTGCCGGGGATTAGTCGTACGGTGGGTAAATCTCGTTAACAAATCTCTCTCTAGTTTGTGTTTGCAATTCTATTTTCTTATTGTCACACTTTATTATCGTTTTGTCTTTCATTGTTAATTGTATGGTGTGATTGCGTGATTTGTTGCGTCGTAAGTATTGTTCCGTGGATCGACTTTCTCTCAACAACTGGTATCAGAGCGAGATTAGGAAATCTAGAGATCTTTCAATTCTACAATTTAAATTTAGGGTGGGTAACGACGTTTATGTTTTTTCCCCCATCTATTTAAATCGTAATTTTGAAGGCGTTGATTCAGATCAAAGGAGAGCTTAGGTTTGCTGCAATATAAACAAAAGATGGCGGAGAATAAAATAAGAATTGAAAAATTCAATAGTCATAATTATGGTTGGTGGCGCTGCAGATAGGACTATATATACCAAAAGGATCTGTATCTTCCGTTGTTCGGCGAAAAGCCTGAGAAGATGACCGATGAGGCGTTGAATCTTTTGGATAGGAAAACCTTAGCGATAATAAAACTATCGTTGACTCCGCAGGTGGCCTTTAATATCTCAAAAGAGAAGACAACCATGGTTTTAATGACGACGTTAGTGAAGCTGTATGAGAAACCTTCAACATCAAGTAAGATATTCTTGATGAAAAAACTTTTCAACATGAAGATGGAAGAGAACATCTCAGTGCTGGAGCATCTGAACGAGTTCAACAGCATGACGAGCCAACTGTAGGGTTTCCTAGTGCTCGCGGCGCAGCGGAAGCGCATTGGCGAATAAAAATTTCAAGCTAACACGAAAGAACTCAGAACCTAGAATCGATCCAAGTGCCTAAACTAGCAAACCATGTATGCAAAGATACGAAATACTACCTTTGACATGTGTCCACCCAATCGTGGAAGACCCTTCCATGCTCCGTATATACTGTCCGGATCGAGCTTGAGTGGCGACCGTCCTTGCCGAAGATGATCCATCTGAGAAAAACCGATGCAAGCTCCGATTTCACCTAGTGAAACGACCAACGCTCCAAGCTCGCTACGAATGGAGAGTAGGGATGTAAGAATATTTTTATTATCTTTTCTAAGCTCAAGTGAGCTACCTAGAAGAAGGAGGAGGTGAAGAAGAAGAAGCCATGGAAATAATGGCTAAGTGTTTTTTTCAAGAGCAAGTAGCAAAAGTTGCAAAGGAATGGTTAAGTCTTTTAGCAACCATCCAAGAATAGTATTCACAAATGAAAATGCTACATAATAACCAATCCATACCTTTCTACCATGCTACAAAACACCTCATCCTCCACCTCATTTTTGATTTTCTATAAAAGAAAAATAAAGAAATGAAGCGTCCATCTTCTAGAACAAATTCCATATAAATATGGAATATAACCCGGTATACATATCGAAATACATATACGCATATTCGTACAAAAAATACGAATAGCTAAGAGAGAGAAAATGAATAGTGAAAAATAATATTAGAATATATATATATATATATATATATATATATATATATATATATAAATTATTAAATCAAAGCCTGATTTAATAATCCGGTTTAATCCTAAGCCGCTAGTATTATCAACCGTTCGATTAAAATCCGTGTAGCCTGTACACGTATTTAATCGGACAACCTGTATGCACCAACATACATCATCTACATCATATCACCTGAACCAGGAAAACCCTCTGTATGGGACTCTAAAAATTCGACAATATCCCGGCAGTGATTTACTGGATAAATCCAAAAACCATAAATACGTCAGCGGCACTAGCTGTACGTAACGGCTATCCAGATATCTGTCGAAAGGAAGGTCGATAATCAAGTCCGTCCATACCCTACTGATTCTGAATGTGACAATCTTCGTACTGTCCGGTCATTTCGTCTAAAAGTATCGCATACCGGATCTAGGGGTGAAAATGCCAGACTCCTAATAACCCGATAGGTCGTGTCGGAGTCAAGCTCATCACCAACCGAGAAACTACTAAACTCATATTAGTAAATCTCATCTACCGTGGCTACGCATTTAAGGTGATAGCCTACCGAACATAGCATGACATCGACTCCTAATACCAGGAGAGACGAATCCCCGAAAATCGCTTACTGCCTCTATATGGCTCGGGACTGTACCCAACTAAAACCTGTTTGCATGACTCTTTTGAGCCGTGGTAGGATAGTAATCAAAGTATAGTGGGAACTCACACGAGACAAATGATGATCTCAGGTCAAAAGACTAACCTATAATAATACCGTTTGAGAACTTCCATCTGACGATAGATATAATACCATCTAGAAGTTCTCGGCGAGTCCGTCCAGTGTACTCACCACCAGTGAGCACATGTATACTATCTTAGGTAACATAACACCAATGGCTTATGAGACCGGCCACCGCCCCTCGTCGGGGTCTCGAAACGTATACACTAGTCTACTCCAGAATATCGATGCTCAGTCTTGATACTCCCACGACTAGGGACATTTAAGTATGTGCTTATGGAATACCCAGCTTTCACGTATATGATTGCCATCATAATTCTGGTAGTCAAGCAAGAATCCTACGGGCTTCATCATTATGTATTAGCGACACGTAATAACAAGTAAAACGTGTACACATCAATGATAAAGACAAACCAGATAGCATACTATCATTTCGATTAAGATTGTTCCACCTGTATAGGTCCTCCCTCAATTATCATAATCGCGTGCCTGCAATTATTGTTGGGTTACCCTAATGCCCTAGCCATCATCCGTGACGATTTGCGGAACAAAAATTTTCTTACAAGTTTAAAAACGGCGCTAGAATAACCTAAGAAACCGGATCTTTCTATAAACCTAACTATCTAAACAAAGAGAGATAACTACTATGAAAAGAAGTCTCACCAAACGATCCAAGTCCTTCGGTCTTCTTTCCTTATCGTTCGCTCCAAATGGCCACCATGATTGCGCTTGATCTCCTTTGCTCGCTCCATCGGTACTCCAGGATCGAGCTTGCTCTTCGGTCCTCCTCTGTCGAAGATGATCCACCCGAGAGATGTGATCCATGGCTCTAGCTCCTTACTAAGTAACAAAAGGAGCAACTAGAGAACTTGGGATGCTAATCCAAGATCTCTAGGATGTAGTGTGAAGTTCTAGGTGTTTTACTATCTCTATCTTGCCTCCTTTCTTGTTTCTCAACACATGAGAGTGTAGAGAGGAGGAAGATGATGAAGGTGGAGGAACTCAAGAGAAGGAGAGGAGAGTAAAGCAAAAATTATGAGCACAAAAGAAATGAGCAACCATGTGAGAGAAAATAGATGGCATTGGTTTTGTATAACAATATCCATCAATAAACAATGTGACCCATGCTTCAATAGTTGCCATAAATGAATAAAGAATTCATTTGTCAACTATTGAGGCATGGTCCTCACCATTCTCCCCTCACCTCACTCTAAACACCTCGTTTCTATTTATCAAATGAATGGAAAAAGTCAAGATGAGATGTCCACTTTCTAGAATGTTATCCGCAATAAAATACGGATTACAGTCTACTGTATATACATACCTGCATTCGGATAAAAACACGAATTCTCAAACAGATAGAATAACACGAAGAACGTAATACTAGAATATATATATCGAAATACATATATGTAAATTATTAAATCAATACGAGATTTAATAATTCGGCTCAAGCCTGAGCCAGCTAGTATTACCAACTGTCCGATCGAAAGTCCGGGTACAAAGTACATCAATCGATCGGAACCCTACACGTATCCAATACGGCTACTACATCATTTCGCCTGAACAAGAGAAACCCTCTGTGTGAGACTCTAAAGACTCGACAGTACACCGGCAGTGAGTTACTGGATAAATCTATAACCACAAGCACGTCAGCGGCATTAGCTGTACGTAACGGCTACCCGGCTACCTGTTGAAAAGGAAGGCCGACGAGCAAACTCATCCGGATCCCTACTAATCCTATCTGTGACAATCTCCGTACAATCCGGTCGCTTCGTCTGAGAGTATCGCATACCGGGTCTAGGGGGAGGTAAACGTCAGACCCTAATAACCCGATAATTCATGCTGATGCGGCTCAGGACCAATCTGGGAAACTACTGATCAGCCTATCAGTAAATCCTAACTGCCTTGGCCAAGGTCTTATGGTCCTGACCAATCGAACATAGTACGATATCGACTCCCAATACCAGGAAAGACGAATCCCCGACAATCGCTCACTGTCTCTATGTGGCTCGGGACTGTACCCAACCAAAACCTGTTTCCACGACTCAGTAGAGCCGTGGTAAGGTAGTGATCAATGCACAGTAGGGACTCATTGAGACAAATGACGATCTCAGGTCTAAAGACTAACCTGTACTCATGTCATCTGAGAACTTCCACCTGACGATTGGTATAGTACCATCTGGAAGTTTTCGGCGAGTCCGTTCGGTGTACTCACCTCCAGTGAGCACATGTATACGATCTTAGGTGCAAAAGAACAATGGTTGTGGAACCGTACCATCGCCCATCGTTGGGGTATAGAAACGTATACACTAGTCTACTCCGGAATATCGATGCCCAGTCTCGATACTCCCACGACTAGGGACAATTTAAGGATGTGCGTACCGACTACCCAGCTCCTATAAGTATGATTGCCATCACAACGTAGATAGTCTAGCAATGATCCTACGGTCTTTATCAACATGTATAAATAATATGTAATAGCAAGTAAAACATACGCACATGTTAACATAAAGACAAACCAGATAGCATACTATCATATCGAGCAAGACTGTCCTGTACAAATATATGTCCCAGCATCCACATGTATACATATACAATAATGGTCTCTAGGGCATACATATCCAACAATCTCCCACTTGCACTAAGGCCATATATATTGGCGTACCGAGTACCCAACTTCTGCTCTAAGGCCAGCTGTTGGCGTACCGCATACCCAACATCTCAAAAAGTCTCTTGAACTGTACTTGAGGAAGGACCTTGGTGAATGGATCCTCCGTATTGTCTTTTGTGTCCACTCTCCGCACCTCGATCTCCCGGCGATCAATGATCTCCCTGATTAGGTGATACTGCCTCAAGATGTGTCTGGATTTCTGATGGGACCGTGGTTCTCTTGTTAAAGCCATAGCTCCATTGTTGTCACAATACATAGGTATTAGGTTAACAATGGATGGAACCACCTGAAGTTCAGTAATGAACTTCTTAATCCTGACAGCTTCTTTTGCGGCATCGTTGGCAGCAATGTATTCAGCCTCCATCGTCGAGTCTGCGACGTTGTCCTATTTGGAACTCTTCCAACAAACCGCCCCTTCGTTAAGGGTAAACACCAAACCCGAGTCAGACTTGCTGTCATCCTTGTCACTCTGGAAGCTCGAATCGGTAAAAGACTCCACCTGGAGGTCCCCATTACCAAATACGAGGAACGGTTCTTTAGTCCTCCTCAGGTACTTCAGAATGTTCTTAACAGCTGTCCAGTGGTTCTCACTTGGGTTAGACTGATACCGGTTCACCACGCTAAGCGCGTAAGCTATATCTGGTTGGGTACATAGTATCACATATATTATAGATCCTACCGCAAAAGCGTAGGGTATAGTGCTCATGCGAACCCTCTCCTCATCAGTCTTGGGAGACATCTCTTTAGAGAGGGCGATTCCGTGCAATGCGGGTATGTTACCGCCCTTGGAATATTCCATACTAAATCTTTTTAGTACGGTCTCTATATATCTGGACTGCAAAATTCCCAGTAATCTCTTGGATCTATCTCTGTAGATCTTAATCCCCAGAATGTACGAGGCATTACCCAGGTCCTTCATGGAGAACCTTTGTGATAAGAACAACTTGACCGATTGTAGTATAGAAACATCATTTCCTATCAAAAGAATGTCGTCCATGTACAAGACTAGGAATACGACAGTTCGGCCTACAATCTTCTTATATATACAAGGCTCATCCTCGTTCTTGATGAAGTCAAATCTCTTGACTGTTTCATCAAAACAGATGTTCCAACTCCATGATGCTTGCTTTAATCCATAAATGGATTTAAGCAACTTGCACACCTTCCCGATGCTCTCACTGTCTACAAAACCTTCCGGCTGATCCATATAAACGCACTCTTCTAAACTTCCATTCAGAAAATCCGTTTTTGCGTCCATCTGCCAGATCTCATAGTCATGGAAGGCATCAATGACAAGTAGGATCCGAATGGATTTGAGTATAGCCACTGGAGAAAAGGTTTCATCATAGTCCACACCTGGTCTTTGATGAAAACCTTTTGCAACAAGTCTAGCCTTATAGGTTTCCACCTGCCCATCTACACCAAATTTCCTTTTGTAGATCCATTTGCATCCAACGGATTTTACCCTAGGTGGAGTAATATCCAAGGTCCATACTTTATTGGTGTACATGGACTCCATTTCGGATCGCATAGCATCCAGCCATTTATCAGAGTCCCTACTAATAATGGCCTGCCTGAAACTAGTAGGTTCATCTTCTTCCAAGATGCAATCCTCTCGATCCCCGTCTATGAGAAAACCGTAGTATCTCTCGGGCGGATGAGATATCCTACTAGTTCTGCGGAGTGGCTGAGGTTCGTTGGGTACTTTTGAATCTTGCGGTTTCTCTAAATCTTCAGTTATATTTTGTGGCTCAGAAATCTCTTCCAGTTCTACCGTACTCCCACCACTTCTTTTGCAAGAAGTTCCCTTTCTAAAAAGGTGGCGTGGCGAGATACAAACACTTTCTGTTCCTCAGTGTGGTAGAATAGATATCCTAGTGAATTCTTAGGATATCTCACAAATTTACATAGAACTGATCGTGCCTGAAGTTTGTTCATTTTCTGTGTTTTTACATAGGCCGGACAACCTCACATCTTAATGAATTTAAGACATGGTCTTTTTCCACTCTATATTTTATATGAAGTCTTAGGCACAAATTTGAAAGGAACTTGATTCAAAAGGTATGCCGCTGTTTGAAGCGCATGTCCCCAGAATGAAAGAGGTAACTCAGTGTTACTCATCATGGAGCGAACCATATCCAAAAGGGTATGATTCCTCCGCTCCGATACACCGTTGTGCTGTGGTGTATACGGGGGAGTAAGCTGAGAGAGAATTCCATTCTCTTTTAGGTATTCTAGGAATTCCGTGCTTAAGTACTCCCCTCCTCTATCAGATCGCAGGATCTTAATACTTTTGCCAGTCTGGTTCTCTACTTCGTTTCTGAATTCTTTGAATTTCTCAAAAGCTTCAGATTTGTGCTTCAAAAGATACACGTATCCGAACATAGAGAGATCGTCAGTGAATGTGATGGAGTACGAGAACCCACCCCTTGTATGTACAGACATTGGACCACATACATCGCTGTGTATGATTCCCAAGAGCTTTGCTGCTCTTTCTTCGTGTCCGGTGAACGGAGATTTGATCATTTTTCCTTTGAGACAAGACTGACAAGTTTCATAAGATGAAAATTCAAACGTGTTCAAGAATCAGTCTTTATGTAACTTACTTAGTCTTTTCTCTCCGATATGACAAAGTCTACAATGCCACAAGTAGGATTCGTTCACTTCTGAACTCTACCTCTTGCGTGTGTTTTGTACATTGAGAACTGTGTTTTGATTTAGAACATAGATAACATTACACAGTGTACCTTCTGCAACCAATACCTGATTAAGGTAAATGTTCAAGATATTTCTATCAAGAAAAAACGTATATCCATCTTTATCAAGTGAAGAAACTGATATGATGTTGCAAACCATGGAAGGTACATAGTAGCAATTGTTCAAAATCATAGCATTACCATTTGGCAATGCTAGGTGATATTCACCGACGGCAGAAGCATTAACTTGTGCTCCGTTCCCTACTTTGAGGGACATATCATCAGGTTCAACCATCCTACTTTTTCTCAGTCCCCGTAATAAATTACAGATATGCGATCCTGATCCGGTATCTAGTACACAGGAGGTAGGACTGACCGAAAAGCGATTCTCAATAACAAGAACACTTGAAGAAGATGCATTGGTATGCTTCTTCTTCGATGGGGTTTTCAAGGAATTCATGCAATTCTCTTTCCCTTACTCATACTCATGACTGTTGTCATAAGTTAGAGCCGAACCGACATTCCTCAGCCCCGAATAAGAATTCGGATCGGTCAAGTGATGTATTTTATTATCTTGATTAGGACGTGAATTGGTTGCTACCTGGAGAGAGAGAAAAGAAACACTCAACGTTGTTAGGGTCAAAATTTACACACCGGTTGACCTGTTAGTTGTATGTATGCCCTAGAGGCCAGTATTGTACAGATGATATATATTATATTGGATGCTTGGACATATATAGAGATGACTTTCTTGCTCGATATGATAGTATGCTATCTGGTTGCTCTTTATCTTAACATGTATACTGGTCTCTTTAAACTGTCTTATAGTTACATGTTGGTAAAGCCATTAGGATGTGTACATGACTACCTGGACTATGATGCAGATCATACTAGTGGGGACATGGTAGTCCATAGGTACATCCTTCAAGGTCCCTAGTCGTGGGTGTATCGAGACGGGGCATCGATATACCAGTGTAGACTAGCGTATACACTTCTCGACCCATGAGATGGGTGATGGATGATCCCATATCCATTGGTGTTTGACATCAGAGATGGTATACGGGTGCTCAGTGGAGACTGGGTACACTGGACGGACTCACCGAGAACTCCCAGATGGTATTATACCTCACGTCAGATGGCAGTTCTCAGGTGACACTTGTGCAGGTTAGTCTGTAGACCCGAGATCGTCATAAAGTCTTGTGTGATTCCCACCGTGCTTTGATCTCCACCTTACCACGTCCATGAGGGCGTGCAAAATGGTGGTTTTTGGGTACAGTCCCGAGTCACATAGAGGCAATGAGCGATAGGAGGGGTTTCGTCTCTCCCGGTATTGGGGGTTGATGTTGCGCTGTGCTCGATTGGCCGTAACAGGGAAGTCCCTGGCCAGGGCTGATCAGAGTTTTGCTGGTAAGTGTTACCAGTACTTTCTCGACCCGTTATGAGCCTCACATCGGCACGACTTATCGGTTATTGGGGTCTGACGTTTACCACCCCTAGACTTGATATGCGACATATCAGACGAACAGACCGGACTGTACGGTAAGTGTTACTGGTTGGATTCACAGGAGTGTGAGCGGGCTTGCTCGTCGATCTTCTGATCGCTCAATACCCGGGTGTCCGTTACGTTTAGCAGACCGCTTGCAGCTTGTGGATGCTTGATATGATCATCATCTGCTACCGGCGTATTGACGAGTCTTTAGAGTCCTACACAGAGGTTTCCTGGCTCAAGCGAAACGAAATAGGAGCGCATATGAGATATGTGCGGGACCGAGAATAATGCGTGTATGTGATACCGTATTTCATTCTCGCGATGAATGTTTCGATTGGTTGTATGCGATATAACCTAGTTATCGAATCGAAGATTGATTCGATAAGTCGATACATTGGATACTAGTCGGTTATGTGCGACATGACCGGATCATTAAATCAAGTGTTGATTTAATGATTTAATGTATAATTATATATATTTGATATATTACTTTGCATTAACTAGTATTGGTTCATTTTAAAAGGATTTTCTCACTTGATGTGCACATTGTATATGTGATATATTTTGTGTGCACTTGATTGTATCATGTTTGATGATACATACTCACTTGGGTTTGTGCAAAGAATTAAACCATGGTTAAGTTAATGATTAGGGTTTTGTTTATTTGCTTATTTATTTATTTATTTATTTTTCCATTATGGAAAAGATAAATATGATATGGTGGCTTTCTTTGGATGCTTGTTGAAGCTTCATGAAGCTTTGAACAAGTCCATCATTCTTGTCTCATGCTTAACCCTAACCACTAAAAGTAACCATGGTCTATTCTCTACACCTAACCAAGGTTAGGATATGATAAGTATTCATATTGTTTTTCTTTTTAAAAAGACTTATCATATTCTTTCTTCATCTTCTTCCTCTTGAACAAGAAGAAAAGCTTACTAGCTTTAATGGCATCTTGAGTAAAAGAGTGAGAAATCCAATTCTAAAGTGAACCCACCTCCTATTTCTTCATCCTCTACCTCTTGCCAAGTAGTATAGGGTGTTTTCTTCACAAGTTTCATGACTTGGTGAAGTTGGAGCTCGATCTAGAGTTGCCTCGACGTAGATCATCTTCGGCATCGAAGCCGACGACCTAGCCCGCCCATTTCTCCGATGAAGCCGATGCTAGAGTCCGAGATCCGATATGGACAGCGAGAGGACGTCTACGTGGAGCTAAGGAAGTGGAGAACTGGATCTACAAAGGTTGTAGCCTCTTTCTTTTAGTTAAAATGTTAACTAGTTTCACTTTTCGCCTAAACTCTAGTCAACGAATCCGTATTAGGGTTTCTCGGCACTTGAAAATTTTCAAATTGGCATGGTTGATGCCTTGTGAGACCTCATTAGCGTGCCTAGGAACCCAACATGACCAAGTCAAAATCAAAGTCAACCCCAAGCCAAGTGGGCCCAAGCCCAGGTCAAGTGGGCCCATGCCCGAGCCGAGCCCGAACATGAAGCGGCCGGCCTCCCCCATGCCAAAATAAAAATTTTGTAATAAATAATTTTGGTGTATTTTTTTTATGAATAAATGTAAGAAAAATAGGCATAAAGCCAAATTTTTGTAAAACCCATGGCTCATGTGCAAAAGAAATGAGCACATGAGACATGGGATGGGCAAAATGCCATTTTGTAAAGCCTAAGGGACTATATGTAAAGTGTGTAGCCTATAAAAGCAAAGATGATGAAAATATCTCAATAACTTTTTTCTCTCTCTCAAAAATTAGGGTATGTGCCTCCTTCTCCTTCCTCAAGGTTCTAAAACCTTCTTCCCTCTTTTGAATTAAATCAAGAGTTTTACTTTTCCTTTCCCAAAAATAAATAGTTTTTCACCACAAAACCCACAAAGAGGAGCTCAGATCTTCCATTAGATCTCAAAAATGGGAGATTTTTAAATCTCACCCTCCTTTTTCTCTAAGATCCGGCCAACAGAAGAGGAGAAAGAAGGATACCCATCTCCGAAAATCCCACCTTCGGAAGATCCAAGGCCTAAAAGAAGATTCAGGGCCAAAGAGGAGAAGAAAGGGCCCCCCTTGATCATTTCCGAATATTTGAGGGAGTTTAACTACATTCAATATCTGTTGGAGTTTAACTCCGTTAATAAAGTCTTTTTTGCCAGTTTAACTCCATAAACAAAAGTCTTTCCTGGGAGTTAAACTCCTAAACTACTAAAATAATCCTTCTTTTGGAGTTTAACTCCTATTTTCGGGGCTAAAGCCCCTTCTTTTCATCGGCGCCCAGCGCCTACTTGCCGGGCACGTGAGGCGCTAGCGCCCAGCGTCCACGTGCCGGGCACGTGAGGCGCTCGCGCCAGTGCCCAAACACCCAGCGCCAGCGCCCGCGTGCTAGGCACGTGAGGCGCTGGCGCTCATGCGTCCTTTGGACGCTATTTCCCCCTTATTTTATATACACTCCACACTAAAAATACCTCCCCCCGTTAGAAAATAATTCTAATGGGGCGCTGCCCTACACCCCGCATCCCATAAGGGGGCTGCTAGCCCCCTTGACCCCCAGCTCACTATCCGGGTAGCGGGACCCCCGTAAAAACTCTGCGGGCCCCCCGATATATCCAAAACTCTTTCAAAACACAACACTACACATTGAGTTCGCATGACCAGTTTGACCCGTCAATCGGAGGTTCCATCGCTCCAAAGGCGAGAGGTAATTAACGACGGCTTAGTCCGCGGCTGCTGGAGATTCGGACCCCACAATCATTAAACCCCGGCCTTCCCTAGACAGGAGGAATCTGTAGTACGCCTGAGAAGCGACGCGTACGCCCATCTCAATGGGGTGACGAAAAACACCCTACAAGCGTGCGCTCTTGCAAGATTAGATTAGTTATTAGTTTATCTAATCAGGATGGCTCCCACTATTTCCTCGAGTTCTTCTTCAAACCCAAAAAGAAGAACTAGTCAGGATTAATTGCACGCCACAATACTTGGTTAACCTTTCGGCCAGGCTAGTGTTGGTACTTAGAGGGTGGTTTTCTGTCACGCCCCGCTTCCCACAGTGCACGATCGGCACGTGACAGAGACAACCATGCTACCTGTGGCTAGGAAACATCCCTCCACAGTCACATTACGGCTATCTATAGATATCAAGAACAGTAGACATAAAATAAACTATCTAGTACATGTCCATTTGCCAGAATAAACGAGTCAAGAAATAATCTGCGGAAGCAATAAATCCAATAAACAATAACAATCTGAAAAGTACGTCCCAAATACGGGCTCACATCAGGAAATGAAAATGCTGAAAGAAAACTAAACTAAAATACTAACAGGATCCTCATTGCTCGGCCTGTCGACTGAAATACTCCTGGTCGGCATGCGAGAGAGATAGAGGATCTGGGACATGCAAAACCCAGACGTCAGTGCGTTATAATATCAAACAATAATACAATCAGGAGGTAACAAGATATGCAGGCATGAGTATGAATAGTAATAAAAGTATAACAGTAATACGAATAAGGAACAGTGAAGGGTATAAGCACATGTGACGTGCGGTGAGTAATCTGAACAAAGCTACTGGGTTAACTACTCTCAAGTCTGTGAAATCAATTTAATGAATCGTCGATATAACTCAATAGTATCCCGTGCATGCCCGGGACCACGGTCAAGACTTTCGGGCTGAATCCGAGACGTGCCGCTAGGCAGTAAACAGGTAATGTACAGACGAATGATGTCAGCATCATCATCCCAGGGCTGGCCTAGCCTGTAAAACTGATCAGTATAAGCATCGAACTGTCGAGTTACAAGTCAGGTTTCATCATTGATTTCCCTTTACCCCCAAATTATGTGTTCAAGTCAGGTATTGATAAAGTTGAAGCTAATGCCAACACAGGATCAAACAGGTACAGGTTTGTCTATACAGACAACAGGATATGTCCATCGGGACAACATGTCAGGATTGTTGGCATTAGAAACAGGATCAGGTAACATGTCAAGTAGTGGTGTATCAGGTCATGTCAGGTAGTGTACATGTATCAAGTGGGTGCCCAACAGTAAAATGTAGCAATTATCGAATCACGGTAAAGGAACGGATGTACGGTGAAAGCATGGATGCACAAATATCTATCAGAGGTTACATCATGACTATGTAGGGTGCACATTATCAAGCATGGGGTGTTAATGTAACAATAATATGAATTAATATAATATGGCATGCAACTGGATATGCAGAATTAATGGTATGGATACACAATGAAACATGGATGCTCAAATATCTATCAGGGGTTACAATTACAGCTTCAAGATTATGTAGGATACACACTATCAAGTATGGAGTACTAATGTAGCAGTAATATGAATTAATGTGATCTGTAGATGCGGCTACATATATATTAAATGATATGGATGCATACGGGTATCCGAAAACAGTAAAACATTGGTATGGATGTATAATGCAATCAACATGTGATATTTTTATTCATATGGATAAAAGATAAGTATTATAGCATGTAGCAAGATGAACTTGCATGCGACTAGATATGTAAATAACGGTATGGATGCATACGGGTATCCGAAAACAGTAAAACAGTAAAATGGTAATGTGGGATGCATAACTAAACAATATGTAATGTTATTATTCACATGGAAGTAAAATATAGTAGTATAGCATGTAGCAAGATGAAGTTGCCTGAGCGGATCACACGACGGGTGCATACGGCACGTCCGACGTCGGGTAAACGTCGCAATAATCCATACGGCACACGTGACAGGTCCAGTCAAGGCAAGAAGGTAACCACGTTGGCTGGGAATGTCCACAGGATTACTCGGATCGTCGGCAGCGGCACGGCTCCGGCGATCACCGGGAAATACGGAATCAAGAAAGAGAAAGAGAAGAAAGAAGAAGGAGAAAGAGAAGAAGATGAAGATGCTGCTCTGGAGTTGGTGTTTGGGGACAGAGGCGAGGCAGGGGAGACGACGACGACGATGAGCCGTCGACGGTGAGGTCTATATCAAAAGGCAGTGGGTTTTGGCGAGGGCTGTGGGTGTGGTTGCAGTGGGCTCGGGAGAAGAGAGGGGTTGAAGGGAAGAGAGAAGGAGGTGAGGAGACGAGGATGGTGACGAGGGATTGAGACGAGGCGGTCGGCGATGAAAGAGGAGGTGGCCGCAATGGGTTCTTGGGTGTGCAGGGATCTTGGGTTCGCTCGAGGTTTGCAGGGAAGGTGAGGATGAGGTCGAGGAGAAGGAGGTGATTGTGGAGGAGACGGCGAGGTGATGGTGGAGGCGGCGACGGCGACGAGGGGACGAGGGCAGGCGATGGGTTCTGGGTTGGTTGAGACAGGGTTTGCAGTGGAGGAGAGAGAGGTGATGGAGGTGGAGGTGACGAGGTCGGGATGAAGGCGAGGGTGGTGGCGAGCTCTGGTGGCGAGCGCGAGCGTCGGTTCGAACGTGGAAGGCGGCGGGAAAAGAAAGAAGAATATGAGGATGAAGAAGTGGACGCGAGGGAAAAAGAAAATAAAGAAGAAGAAGAGAGAGGAGAGAGAGAGAGACTGGTGTTTGTATGGGGTTTAAAAAATTTATATTATATATATATATATATATAATGAGAAGAGAGAGAAAGAGAGGGCATATGAGAGAGAGAGAGGAAAACCGTTAAAATTTAGATTTTAAAAAAATCTTTTTAGTTAATTTAAATTTTTAAACAGTTAATAATATTAAAAATATAATATGAGTTAAAATTCGATATTTTGACTAATACAAAAATAGTCCAAAACATACCCGGGCCGGATATAAATATCCAGTTTTAAAATACGGAAAATATACGTGCCGACCAAGATCAAAACGGGATATCCGGGTCACGAAAAAACATACCCCCAAGAACGGATGCACATACGTGCACGCAGCCATCCAAACGAGTCCGTTTCACTGAACAGGACGCGAACAAGGTGCTCGGATGCTACGACAGGGTTAGGGGTATCATGCATGGCATGCTAGATATTTTTAAAATATTTTATTTGACTTTAAATGTTATATTTAAAAATATGCAGATGCCAGATATAATGCCAGTATGCAATATAGAAAAAAATGAAAGTGCACGGATCCACATAACAAGCCGGGATAAATCATAAATAGGAATCAAGACGGGTTTCTAGCAAGCGGGTCGGGTCAGATGCAAATACGGATGTCAAATACACTATTCGCATCCAAAGCACAATAAATCAGGAAAATACCATAAATAAAGAAATACCCAAAATAGAACTGGTATAAATGAACTAGGGTGTTACATTATACCCAACTACAAAAAGAATTTCGTCCTCAAAAATCCAGGAACAAGAAAAGATAAACAAACATGAAACTACAAGAAGAGATCTGGAAACTTCTGTCGAATCTCGTCTTCTCGTTCCCAAGTCGATTCTCCATGCGAGCGATTTCCCCACGAAACAAGTATGAGAAGGATAACTTTGTTCTTGAGGACCTTTTCTCTTCGATCAACAATCGACATCGGTCGTTCTTCAAAGGTCAAATCCTCTCTAACAGTCAGCTCCGAATGATCTAGCACGTGTGTTTCATCTCGAACATACTTACGGAGTTGAGATACATGGAGCACGTCATGAACATTCACCAAAGATGGTGGTAACGCCAATCGATAAGCCACTTCTCCAACACGCTCCACGATCTCGAAAGGCCCCATGAATCGAGGACTAAGCTTGCCTCGACTCCCAAAATGAATCACTCCTCTAGTCGGTGATATCTTCAAGAATACAAGATCACCAACAACGAATTCTAGAGGTCTTCTCGATGGTCGGCCCAACTCTTATGTCGATCCCGCGCTGCCTTCATGTGATTCCGGATAGTATTAACTTTCTCTACTGTCTGTACGATCAAATCCGGTCCAAAAAATCTTCGTTCTCCAATATCGTCCCAACAAACAGGTGAGTGGCATTTGCGACCATATAACGCCTCGAATGGAGCCATCTGAATAGTCGCCTGAAAGCTGTTATTGTAAGGAAACTCCACCAAGTGTAGATGATCCTCCCAAGAACCCTTGAAGTCCAACATGCAAGCTTTCAACATATCTTCAAGAGTTTGGATCGTTCTCTTCGACTGGCCATCTGTCTGAGGATGATAAGCAGTGCTAAACTTCAATCGCGTCCCCAAACTTTCCTGTAAACTCCTCCAGAAGTGCGATAAGAATCGGGTATCACGATCGGAAACGATGCTCACAGGTACTCCATGCAATCTCACAATCTCCTGCATGTACCGTTTTGCTAACGCTTCCGTCGACTGACCCACTCAAAACAGAATGAAATTAGCTGCCTTGGTCAATCGATCAACAATCACCCAAACTGCATTGTTGCCCTTAGGACCCCGCGGTAAAGCTGTCACAAAATCCATGGTTATATGTTCCCACTTCCATTGAGGAACTGGAAGTGGTTGCAGTAAACCAACTACCCTTTGATGTTCAGCCTTAACTTGCTGACACACCAAACACTTTGCTACAAAGCGGGCAATCTCCCTTTTCATGCCTTCCCACCAGAAATGCTGTCGTAGATCACGGTATATTTTCGTGCCTCCTGGATGTACAGAATATGCGGAACTGTGCGCCTCCTTCATAACTTCTTCACGAATGTCTCCTTTCGGCACACACAAACGGCTACCATATCGCAACTAACCATCTTCATGAATTAACAAGTCTGTTCGAAGTCCCGCTTCAACCTGTTCTCGAAACTTCTGCAATTTTGGGTCCTGTGACTGCGCTGCTTTAATACTCTCTATCAACGACGATTGTACTTGCATCTGCATCAACTGTCCCGAAGAATGCGGTAGCACGATCTCCAACTCGAAACTCCGAAAGTCTTCGATAAGCTCCTTCTGTGCAGTCAACATCCGAATTGCTGGCAACCGACTAAGCGCATCCGACACTATATTAACTTTCTCCGGATGATACTTGAGATCAAGATTATAATCATCCATCACCTCCAACCATCTATGCTGCCTCATGTTAAGCTCTTTCTGCGTGAACACATACTTTAGGCTTTTGTGACCGGTGAATACTTCGACCCTTTCGCCCAATAAGTAGTGTCTCCAAATCTTCAAAGCGAAAATCACTGCCGCAAGTTCCAAATCATGAATTGGGTAATTCTTCTCATGGGTATTCAACTGTCTCGATGCGTAGGCTATAACCTTCCCATGCTGCATCAAAACACATCCCAAACCTTTCCTAAATGCGTCGCTGTGAATCACCAATCCTCCGAAACCGTCTGGTACGGTCAAAATAGGAGCGGTTATCAACCTTTGCTTCAACGTCTCAAAAGCTGACGCACAACTATCCGTCCATAAAAACGGTACCACCTTCCGTGTAAGCTTGGTCAAAGACTCAGCTAAGCGAGCAAAATTCTCCACGAACCTTCTGTAATATCCGGCAAGTCCAAGAAAACTTCTGATCTCAGCTACATTCCTCGGAATTGGCCAATCTTGAACTGCTGCAATCTTCTCAGGGTCAACGGCGATTCCATCTCTGGATACGACATGCCCCAAAAACTTCACTTCTTCAAGCCAAAACTCGCACTTGCTCATCTTCGCATATAATCTTTCTTGTCTCAATATCTGCAGTGCGATCTTCAAGTGTTCTGCATGCTCTTCTAGGATCCTCGAGTAGACCAGAATATCATCGATGAACACCACTATAAACTGGTCCAAGAACGGTGAAAAGATTCGGTTCATCAAGTCCATAAATATCGTTGGTGCATTCGTGACTCCGAATGGTATCACTAAATACTCGTAATGCTCATATCGAGTTCGGAACGCAGTCTTGCAAATATCCTCTGATTTAACTCGGACCCGATGATATCCGGATCGCAAATCTAGTTTCAAGAATACCCTCACGCCACTGAGTTGCTCGAATAATTCGTCAATGCGAGGGATCGGGTACTTTTTCTTAATAGCCACCCGGTTAATTCTCGATAATTGATGCACATTCTCCTTGTGCCATCTTTCTTCTTGACTAGAAGAACTGGAGCCCCCAAGGTGAATTGCTGCTGCGAATCTAACCCTTCTCTAGCAATTTGGTAACCTGCTTCTTTACTTCTTCCAACTCCACTGGTGCTATCGGATAGTACGCCCTTGAAATTGGCGCTGCACCAGGAACAAGATCGATCGCGAACTCCACATCTCGTTTTGACGGTAAACCTGAGATGTCTTCGAACACGTCCATGAACTCTCGAACTACTGCCGGTGCTTCCTCCTTATCAACTTCCATCGACGAAAGAACGGTGCTTGTCGGCCTAGCCCTAAACTCAACTGGCTCGACAGAACTGCTACCTCCAGCAAAAACAAACTTCGGATATCCGGGAATCTGGAAAATCACTTTCTTTGCCCTACAATCAATGTGAGCATGGAAAGTGCCGAGAAAATCCATTCCCAAGACAACATCATAACTGCCGGTATCGATCACTAAGAAATCTGCAAATAACTCCTGTCCGCAGATAACAACCGAACAATCCTTGCACTCACTACTAGATATGATCTTCCCGTTCCCAGTGTGTATGTCCCAACAACTAGACAGGGTCGTCCAATAAATCGAATGTGCAGTAATAAACTTGGACGGCATACAACAATGAGATGCACCAGAATTGAATAATGCTAATGCGGAAAAACCATGAACAAGTAGGATACCTGAAACGACTTCCCATGAAGCCAAACACTGAAGAAGATAAGCACGGTAAACATGATTCAAGCTTGCGATAAAACATGAACTGGAAAGCAAGAGAAGCAAGGCAATATAACGACCATGAAATAAGGAAGTGAATCAAGACTAGGACTCCAAGTTACTTAAATAGAGTACCGCATTGTAACCATGCTGCAGTTCAAGTTACAATCACATAACTCCGTTCAAGTCGCCCAAATCCTAGAAAGAAACAATAGCGAATCAAAAGTTTCAAGTCGAGATGCAAAGTTGTTTGCATATCGTCAAGACAGGGGTCAAGAGAAAGATATGATTCAAGAATCATGATAACCAAGTGGCAGGACATGTTCCTAATTACAGATTTTCCGATTCGTGTATTGGGTCCAATACCCAACTACAAAAGAATCAAACCCGATTAACTTAAATCCTATGGCTCTGATACCAAACAAACCCTGTCACGCCCGCTTCCCACAGTGCGCTACGATCGGCACGTGACAGAGCCAACCATGCTACCTGTGGCTAGAAAACATCCCTCCACAGTCACATTATGGCTGTCTATAGATATCAAGAATAGTAGAAATAAAATAAACTATCTAATACATGTCCATTTGCCAGAATAAACGAGTCAAGAAATAATCTGCGGAAGCAATAAATCCAATAAACAATAACAATCTGGAAAGTACGTCCCAAATACGGGCTCACATCAGGAAATGCAAATGCTGAAAGAAAACTAAACTAAAATACTAACAGGATCCTCACTGCTCGGCCCGTCGACTGAAATACTCCTGGTTGGCATGCGAGAGAGATAGAGGACATGGGACATGCAAAACCCAGACGTCAGTGTGTCATAATATCAAACAATAATACAATCAGAAGGTAACAAGATATGCAGGCATGAGTATGAACAGTAATAAAAGTATAACAGTAACACGAATAAGGAACAGCGAAGGGTATAAGCACATGTGACGTGCGGTGAGTAATCTGAACTAAGCTACTGGGTTAACTACTCTCAAGTCTGTGAAATCAATTTAATGAATCATCGATATAACTCAATAGTATCCCGTGCATGCCCGGGACCACGGTCAAGACTCTCGGGCTGAATCCGAGATGTGCCGCTAGGCAGTAAACAGGTAATGTACAGACGAATGATGTCAGCAGCATCATCCCGGGGCTGGCCTAGCCTGTAAAACCGATCAGTATAAGCATCGAACTGTCGAGTTACAAGTCAGGTTTCATCATTGATTTCCCTTTACCCCCAAGTTATGTGTTCAAGTCAGGTATTGATAAACCTGAAGCTAATGCCAACACAGGATCTAGCAGGTACGGGTTTGTCTATACAGACAACAGGATATGTCCATCAGGACAACATGTCAGGATTGTTGGCATTAGAAACAGGATCATGTAACATGTCAAGTAGTGGTGTATCAGGTCATGTCAGGTAGTGTACATGTATCAAGTGGGTGCCCAACAGTAAAATGTAGCAATTATCGAATTACGGTAAAGGTACAGATGTACGGTGAAAGCATGGATGCACAAATATCTATCAGGGGTTACATCATGACTATATACGGTGCACATTATCAAGCATGGGGTGTTAATTTAACAATAATATGAATTAATATAATATGGCATGCAACTGGATATGCAGAATTAATGGTATGGATACACAATGAAACATGGATGCTCAAATATCTATCAGGGGTTACAATTACAGCTTCAAGATTATATAGGATACACGCTATCAAGTATGGAGTACTAATGTAGCAGTAATATGAATTATGTGATCTGTAGACGCAGCTACATATATATTAAATGATATGGATGCATACGGGTATCCGAAAATAGTAAAACATTGGTATGGATGTATAATACAATCAACATGTGATATTTTTATTCATATGGATAAAAGATAAGTATTATAGCATGTAACAAGATGAACTTGCATGCGACTAGATATGTAAATAACGGTATGGATGCATACGGGTATCCGAAAACAGTAAAACAGTAAAATGGTAATGTGGGATGCATAACTAAACAATATGTAATGTTATTATTCACATGGAAGTAAAATATAGTAGTATAGCATGTAGCAAGATGAAGTTGCCTGAGCGGATCACACGACGGGTGCATACGACACGTCCGACGTCGGGTAAACGTCGCAATAATCCATACGGCACATGTGACAGGTCCAATCAAGGCAAGAAGGTAACCACGTTGGCTGGGAATGTCCACAGGATTACTCGGATCGTCGGCAGCGGCACGACTCCGGCGATCATCGGGAAATACGGAATCAAGAAAGAGAAAGAGAAGAAAGAAGAAGGAGAAAGAGAAGAAGATGAAGGTGCTGCTCTGGAGTTGGTGTTTGGGGACAGAGGCGAGGCAGGGGAGACGACGACGGCGATGAGCCGTCGACGGCGAGGTTTATGTCAAAAGGCAGCGGGTTTTGGCGAGGGCTGTGGGTGTGGTTGCAGTGGGCTCGGGAGAAGAGAGGGGTTGAAGGGAAGAAAGAAGGAGGTGAGGAGACGAGGATGGTGACGAGGGATTGAGATGAGGCGGTCGGCGATGAGGGCGACGACGAAAGAGGAGGTGGCCGCAATGGGTTCTTGGGTGTGCAGGGATCTTGGGTTCGCTCGAGGTTTGCAGGGAAGGTGAGGATGAGGTCGAGGAGAAGGAGGTGATTGTGGAGGAGACGGCGAGGTGATGGTGGAGGCGGCGACGGCGACGAGGGGACGAGGGCAGGCGATGGGTTCTGGGTTGGTTGAGACAGGGTTTGCAGTGGAGGAGAGAGAGGTGATGAAGGTGGAGGTGACGAGGTCGGGATGAAGGTGAGGGTGGTGGCGAGCTCCGGTGGCGAGCGCGAGCGTCGGTTCGAACGTGGAAGGCGGCGGGAAAAGAAAGAAGAATATGAGGATGAAGAAGTGGACGCGAGGGAAAAAGAAAATAAAGAAGAAGAAGAGAGAGGAGAGAGAGAGACGTGGTGTTTGTATTGGGTTTAAAAAATTTATATTATATATATATATTATATATATATATAATGAGAAGAGAGAGAGAGAGAGAGGGACACCGTTAAAATTTAGATTTTAAAAAAATCTTTTTAGTTAATTTAAATTTTTAAACAGTTAATAATATTAAAAATATAATATGAGTTAAAATTCTATATTTTGACTAATACAAAAATAGTCCAAAATATGCCCGGGCCGGGTCTAAAAATCCAGTTTTAAAATACGGAAAATATACGTGCCGACCAAGATCAAAACGGGATATCCGGGTCACGAAAAAACATACCCCCAAGAACGGATGCACACATGTGCACGTAGCCATCCAAATGAGTCCGTTTCACTGAACGGGACGCGAACAAGGTGCGCGGATGCTACGACAGGGTTAGGGGTATCATGCATGGCATGCTAGATATTTTTAAAATATTTTATTTGACTTTAAATGTTATATTTAAAAATATGCAGATGCCAGATATAATACCAGTATGCAATATATAAAAAAAAATGAAAGTGCACGGATCCACATAACATGCCGGGATAAATCATAAACAGGAATCAAGACGGGTTTCCAGCAAGCGGGTCGGGTCAGATGCAAATACGGATGTCAAATACACTATTCGCATCCAAAGCACAATAAATCAGGAAAATACCATAAATAAAGAAATACCCAAAATAGAACTGGTATAAATGAACTAGGGTGTTACATTTTCCAAAGCTTTCGCGAAATTCCTTAATTACATAACCTCTTTTCCCTAGAGGCGTAGCCCCACTAACACCGTTCTAGGCACCTACTTGGTTTATAGTATTGATTGTTAAGTGAGAAAATCTCCCAAGAGTAATCCTACTCATCAGTGGGATCAGGATACAGCTATCATCACGTGATAACCTAGATGGAAGCCACTCTAGTCACCACACTCCAGAAGGTATGCAACATCAGCAAGTTTCCTGTATATTTGAAACTCCCGATTTGGTTTTTACCCCTAGGATCCAAGCGACCTTGACGAATAATCAACAAATCAAAAAGGTCCTAGTCAAGTTCAACCCGTCGTTATCCAAGATTGCATTAGATCTACCCGCATGATTCTTGACGAATAATCAACAAAATCTTGCGACTGTCCTAACCAACTGTAACATTTCAGAAAAATAAAATAGTATTTTTCGGAAATTTTTATAATTTAATATTATTTTAATGAATATTTTAATATTTCGGTATAATTAAATACCGATAAATGGGTATAATTTTGGAATTTTTTTAGAAAATTCTAAAATAGGGTATTTTATGGAATTATGCCATTTAAAAAATTTTATGATTAGTTTTATGCTAATTTAGTGCTAATCGCGATTAAAAATCGCTAATCGGATTTTTAGCATTTATTTTGTGCAAAATATGCACATATCATTTTGCGCAAAATATGCACATATCATTTTGCTTACACTTGTGCATTTCTACCATGTTGTTTCGGGGTTACTATTGGTGTGAGAAGGAATTGGTTTAAGTAAAGAAAAGAAAAGAAAAGAGAGTTGAAATAGAATATGGTAGTAGGTGGTGAGAGAGAGAAAGGTGAGGTGTGTTGACTTGGCCATTCCCTCATGTTCCAACACTCATTTCCTCTCCCTTTACCCTCATTGCTGCTGCTGCTGCTGCTCCTCCTCATTCCTCCCCTCTTCACCTCCTCAAATCATCTCAAAAACAAACTCAAAACCCTATCTTCATTTCACTAAAAAGGTGCACAAGCTCAAGACAAACACATTGGACCAAGAAAGCAAGGATTTTGGCCACTTGGGGTAACTCAAGAATTTTCTTGAGTTGCTAAATGAGGTATTTACTGAACCATTAGCTTAGTTTTTTCATTACTTTTAACTCCATGTTAAGATTGAATTGATATCGGGTAGTTTGGTGGACATAGGAAAAACATAATTAGGGTTTGAGGGAATTTTGGGTTGTGATGTGAAACTGAGCTCGGTAGAGGCTACATGAATACCCTAGTGCTTGAATTAAGACCCAAACCTGAGACTTGAAACCCGGAATATGGATTTAGAAACCGATATCGGAAGATTTGTGGAATCTGTGAAGGTTATATGGGATCTGCTATCACTCCGAGACTCTGAAAATTATTTTGGATTGACTGTGAGATGTACAGGCACCCAGGAAGCTATCACCAAAACCCCAGCCCCTATCTCCCTTCCTCGGCCGCAGATTTATTCCCTCTGGCCGCAAATTGCGGCCAGACCTGAGGCATTTTGTTTCGTGTTGGTTCTGTAGCTCCTACATCTATAGATTAGACCCCTGGCATGTGCAAAATTGTCCAATTTGACCTAGGGTGAAATCTGGGACCTTTTTCCTGAGTTGCTGTTTTGATTCATGTTTCCGTATTGCGTATTTTAAATTCTGGAGTTGTGTATCCGTATTTTACCTCGATCACATGACGTTTGCACGACGAGATCGAGGGTCGTTTGATGGTTTTGAAAGCGTACCCATAGGTTCTAACCTATAGGCCTTTTAGCGTATCGTGTTGGTTTTCGCGTGTCGTTTTAGTTTCGATTTGGTTTTAATGCGATGCGACACGTGTGATATGTAGATACCCCTACGGTGATCCGAGGCGATGAAGATGATAGTGGCAATATCGACACCGACACGCAAGATACAAGGTGAGTAGATTATATCTACGGGGGAAGTCGGGTGGATGGCGTATAGCATCCCAGCAGTTCGATGTCTAGTATACTATATACACTATATATATATGATAGCTTATTGCGTGACATGGAGATCATAGATGTGTTAGGTGTACTATGGATAGATTAGGGTTAGAAGTGAACTAGTGTATTTCCTAGTTGCGAACCCTAGAACAGGTTTACACCCACACGCACACACATGCTTATTGCTATACTTATATCGTGATGATGAGGATAGCGTATGATACTGGAGATGAGTTGATGAGTTTGGGCATGGTGCCGTGAGATTGGCGATATGAGGTGATTCGTATTTGGGATACGACATGAGATTTTTAGCGGGCATTGGGACGTGTGTTTCACACACGCATTCATATTTATATAGATGGTGTCGATTGTACTAGACTTAGATCAGTATCCAGATCATGTGATACGATGATAAGGATACCAGATAATTGATGAGATGAATGTGATAGTGACCCGTACCCACCTATTGTGATGACGTACGACGATTTACCGTGCAAGCTTTATATTGATGATAGATCCGCACTCATGACTCGAGGATATTATATGATGTATATTGTATCGTATGTGATACTATTGAGGCGGGATCACCGACTATTATATTTATATATATATATCGACTAAGATGTAGGTGGTTTCCATACCCCTCCTGTTTAGCTTGTTAGTTAGGTGTGTACATTACTTAGTAGACATTAGACCAGACCCGAGTCATACCTATTTCAAAACTAACGAATCGGGGATATTTTAAAGATAGGCAAAAGGGATTTTACGGATTTTTTCAAACGACGCATCTTTTCTTAAAAACACCGTAGCCCTTATTTTACTAAACACCCCGATTCGTCTTATTTCACATGGCAAAACTGCATGATATATATATTGTTGTAGATTCTTCACTGTTGCGTTGATTATTCGATTCCGCATATTCATGCTATTTGCATTGCATTGCTTGTGTTTATTGCTATATTACAACCATGCTGTTAGGACACCAGCACCATTATCGATGATGCATATGTTCCACGTACACTGTTTGCTGGCTCACACACTTTATCATCGATAATTGCCATGCCACTACACTGTAGTACTGTTGCATTCAGGATATGACCCTTGCATGGCATACTTGTGTACCTATATACTGTGTATTCCTATTATACACCCACACATGCATGCAGACGTATTTGCACATACAATGATGATTCTGGCTTGATTAGAGATTTGGGAACCGCAAGATACCTTTTAAAGCTGATTCATTTTAAAGAAGCGGTCTTCCCTAAATATGTGCATATTACTATTCCGTGTTGCATGACATACTGATATGCTTACATTTATTTTCCATGTCGCATACATCATGCTTTCTGATTATATGCATTGAGATATGTTGTTTCCATGATATTTCTGGATTTGGGAACCGTGGGTATTTCAAAAGAGAATATGTAATTGTTTAAAAAACCCGGTTACCCTTGATATGATATTTCAGTGCGTCCACCATGTGTTTTCTCGGTGCTGAGAGCGACATGTGAAACCCGATTCGAGGAGGTGGATGAGGCCGATTGCGGGTACATAGTGGACCCGGTATGGTTCCCCGGGACAAGAAATGTTTTTCGTGGAGTTGACGATGAGCCTAGCAGGGTGGCGAGTACCTACCGGTGATTGGTTGGACCTGGCGGTTATCCCGAGGATACTGACCAGAGTCGATAGATGGATATGGGACAATCCGTACTGCCGGGGCCGAGGGCCGATTCCGCAGACGGAGCCCGTGGGCTGATCCGTACTGACGGAGCCCGATATATGAGGATTTACGTGCCGATGCTGGGCACAACTTTCATGATGTTTTAGAGTGTCGATGCTGGACACTCCGGTTCCATGATTTTGACGTGTCGTGAGGGACACAGATGGTTTATATCCTCATACTTCCATATATATGCTTATGATATTTACATGCATGATGGTTATTGTCATTGGGTGACGCGTGGACGGGATCCACATACATACAGACGTGATTACATCGATCATATCTCATATTTATGATATGTTATTACCTGAGGCACTGGCACGAGCACGAGCACTTGGCACTACACTTATGTATAGAGGTTATATTGCCACTTTAGCATGCTTCAGACTTATTCATATTGAGGATATATATATCTGATCGTATTGACCTAGGATGAGTCATACATACGATTTCTGTTCTGTGATGTTTTCTATTCACGAGTTGGCAACTCACCCCCGTTGTGCCACAGTTTCTTGCAGGTTTTGCCGTACAGGTTTCATTGCGGCTTGTCTGGCACATTGCTTCCCTTACGGGTGATTTGCTTTGGTAGGTGGGTTCTTTTGTATCAGAACCACCATTGTACATGTATTATTCAGTTGTATCTAGTAATTCTATCAACCAAAACTTGTATATTGTTTCAGACATAGAAAATCAGTTATGTATTATTTCGACCTTAGAGTCGCGCATTGTAGTATTACGGTTTTCATGCTGTTTTGAGTTCTTTCTGAGTTTTGATCCTCGCCCTTCGGCGTTGTATATTATATTGCTTGCGTGGTTGTGACCGTCGATTGACGAAGAGCTAGCTCCCGCTTGGGGATGCCTTTTATCATTGCATATATATATTATTCTTGTTGTCCCCCGTTCGGGGCTAATATTTACAAAGAGAACTCTGCTGAAATTTTCAGAAAAGACTATACTTTTAAAAATGCACATTCGGCTTACTTGTTTAAAAACCTTGCTTTTAAAACATGTTTTCTTCACTTCTTAAACTATTTTTCCTTCATTTATTATTTAAAATGGTTTTAGATTTCTGGGCTTTGGCTTACTTGGATTAGATGGGGTCCTATAGACTTCATATGATTCAAGGGCCAGTCACGAGCTATTTCGGGTCTTGACAAAGTTGGTATCAGAGCGCTAAGTTAACCTTGGTTCGAGTCTAAGTTTGACTATGCGGAGCCTAGAGCGTTTATATATATACACGGAACTTAGGCTTGACCTTATGGAACTTAGACTTAGTCAAGGGGGTATTATACCTGAACTTTCGTTGCGTAGGATGACTCTTAGTTGATGGAGTAGGTAGCTTGAGTAGAGTGACGTACCGTACCTATGTTCCGCGGCATATTTACGATACGCTACTACGCTTAAGAAACCTTAGGATGTACATTTCCTTGCACAGTATTATATTCATTCATATGATCTATCCTCATCGATACTGGTTATGATTTTGCTGCCACGATTACACGGGCAGAGAGAGAGAGAGAGCTACGGCTAGAGTTGCGTCAGCATGAGCTCGTCGTGGACGAGGACTGACCAGGGCATGATTCCAGAGACATACGATTGCATATAGAGGCTTCGTTTTATTGTGTTTTCGGGCCATGAGCGTTTGACTGATCGCTTTTACGAGATTTCCTGGATGTGCTGATCGGCACCAGAGAATTGAGCCACTGATAGAGGCCAGCCATGATGTGATGACCATTGATATATCGCTTATTCATGATGATTGAGGCGCTGTTCAGCGTACAGACGAATGAGCCAGTTGTGCTGCAAAGGACGAGATATCACCCAGATGATTGGAGCTATTGCAGCTTGAGCATATACTCAGTGATATGATGGAAGGTCGCTAGTCACCCGAGGATGAATGACTAGGACATATGGTTCGTTCGTTTACCCCGATGCGAGGTCATCAGGTAGATTGATTCCCGCTAGAGACGGCTTCACACAGATTCGTTGAGAGTCGATTGAGACGATCGAATGTCAGAAACCCATATTCCAAGTTTAAAGTATTCGGAAAGACATGCAAGCGATTCTATGGACCCTCTAGAAGAATGAAACCCTAACTCGACATAATGACCGTGTGAAAGCCTTTGAACCTTAGGGTTTGCGGCAGTTCTGCGGCGCCATTAGTGAGGCTTGGGTTTGCCCTTCTACGGTTGGACCACCGATGCTATGGTATGTACTCGATACTATTAAACTGTACCCAAGATATTGAGCTCTTGGGGGGATTCTGAGGTTTTGACAAATCGATCGGATGATTCGGCATCTTTCGGATATTATGTGATTGGACACATTGCTTGGGAGACTCTAGATACAAGTGTAGCCATTGGAACGCAGTCCATGCAGTCATGAGTAGACGAGTCCGAATCAGTCGACATTGGAACAAAGTGGAGTAAAGAGTTCGCACGAGATTTCGACGAGATGACGATCCACTCCGCTGACATCAGAGATGCGATATGTCTACAGAGGCGTTGGGATGTGACCAGCTTCCGAGTAAATGCTGTACTGAGAATGCAGATGTCCAGAGAGCGAGAAAAGATTGTGTAAGAGTACCAGCCTCCGTACAGTTCGGCTTAGGCGAGATTTGAAGAGACCTTAAGCAGGATTCCTTCCAGGACACTGCTGCAATAAGAATTGCACCCAGGATCAGATGTGTGATGTGTATTCAGAGGACCAGAGGTCGGCGCCAGTGACGTGCTGCTTTACGAGTGGTCGTGAGGATTGACCGAGAGATGACCAGAAAAGTTCCAGGACGGAATCATTTCCGTTAGCACACCTGACAGGGCCGATGAGCCGATAGATTGCGAGATTGGTAATCCACAGAGAAGATAAGGACCCAGAGACGGAGGGCGCCAGACCGTGAGCAAGAGGCAAGTAGATATCTTGCGCTGCTAGTATTGGATGTACCGACACCTTCTCGACTTTGAAGAAGGATATACCGACGACGGTAATTATGATTTGTGATTTTGTGATTTGACTATCACGTATCCGTCACTTTGGATTTCGGTAATTTGGGCGATCTATTCGCATGATTTAGTCTTGATGACTGAGTTTCATGGTATTTTTTTATGCACCATGGTTGCACCTACTGGGTATTTGTATTTTATGCATAGTTATTACGCTTGAGGTATTGATTGTGATTTCATACCTATTTTATGCCGGTGATTTGATTTATGCTTCCAGCATAGTAGTTTTCAGGCACTTTTAGTGTTTTGATTTGATTTGTGCACGCTGATGCACATGATTCTGAGCTTATACACCATGTTATACCTGATTTGGATTGAGCCGTATGGTATACCGTCGATTTTGATTCTGATATTGATGTTGATTTCTTGCACTCCGTGCATTTGATTTGGATTTTCGCGCGTGATGAGCGCATGTTTTGAGATAAGATTTTGGCGCACACCAGATGCATTAAATCGAGATTTTTCGTGCATGTCAGATGCACCCGATTTTGCTGTCAGGCACACACGTTGCCTATGATAGATATTTCGTGCACACCCGTTGCACCTAGATGTTGCTTTTGTGCACTTGTATGGCACATATATGGAATTTTGATTTCCGTGCGCACCAGACGTACGTAGTATTCATATGCACATTTTGGGATTGATTCTTATGGAGCAGTACGTTTTTATGATATTTGCTATGTGTTTTCGTACTGAGCAGGACTAGTCAGAGGACAGTACCTGGATATATTTTGCATGCATTGATAGTTATCGAAGGGATTTCTAAAAAGCGAGCTATAGTCTCAGTATATACCTACGTGTCCGATATGACATGAAACGTTTAAAACCAGGAAACCCTTCTAAATTGTTTTCAAAATTGCCGGACGTACATATTAAACAAAGGATATATACGTATATGGTTATTTTATTATAATGGACGTCCGCTACTGTGTAGTGTTATGCGCATCGCACAGCGACTTAAAAAGATTTGGCATGCATTTACTTCAGCTAATTACATGTATAGATTTGATGTATACATGTATAGTTCTGATTTATATCATATTGATTTTATTTTGGATTTGACATTTGTGTCTTTACCATGACTCCGATGATTGCGGGATGCTTGACGAAGTTTTGATTTTGAGTTATCTGCTCATTATTCATGCGCGAGCATTGCGCTATCATGTGTTTTATGTATTGATGATTTCGGAGCCCCGACGACTTGGACCTTTTATTGAAATGTTTTAGAATTTGGGGGTTTAAATTTAAATTCGGGGACCGAATTTCTTTAAGGGGGGAAAATTGTAACATTTCAGAAAAATAAAATAGTATTTTTAGGGAATTTTTATAATTTAATGTTATTTTAATGAATATTTTAATATTTCGGTATAATTAAATACCGATAAATGGGTAAATTTTGGAAAATTTTTAGAAAATTCTAAAATAGGGTATTTTATGGAATTATGCCATTTTAAAGTTTTTATGGTTAGTTTTATGCTAATTTAGTGCTAATCGCGATTAAAAATCGCTAATCGGATTTTTAGCATTTTTTTGTGCAAAACATGCACATATCTTACACTTGTGCATTTCTACCATGTTGTTTTGGGGTTACTATTGGTGTGAGAAGGAATTGATTTAAGTAAAGAAAAGAAAAGAAAAGAAAAGAGAGTTGAAATAGAATATGGTAGTAGGTGGTGAGAGAGAGAAAGGTGAGGTGTGTTGACTTGGCCATTCCCTCATGTTCCAACCCTCATTTCCTCTCCCTCTTCCCTCATTGCTGCTGCTGCTCCTGCTCCTCATTCCCTCCCCTCTTCACCTCTTCAAATCATCTCAAAAACAAACTCAAAACCCTATTTTCATTTCACTAAAAAGGTGCACAAGCTCAAGACAAACACATTGGAACAAGAAAGCAAGGATTTTGGCCACTTGGGGCAACTCAAGAATTTTCTTGAATTGCCAAATGAGGTATTTACCGAACCATTAGCTTAGTTTTTGCATTACTTTTAACCCCATGTTAAGATTGAATCGATATTGGGTAGTTTGGTGGACATAGGAAAAACCTAGTTAGGGTTTTAGGGAATTTTGGGTTGTGATGTGAAATTGAGCTCGGTAGAGGCTACATGAACACCCTAGTGCTTGAATTAAGACCCAAACCTGAGACTTGAAACCCGGAATACGGATTTAGAAACCGATATCGGAAGATTTGTGGAATTTGTGAATGTTATATGGGATTTGCTATCACCCCGAGACTCTGAAAATTATTTTGGATTGATTGTGAGATGTGCAGGCACCCAGGAAGCTATCACCAAAACCCCAGCCCCTATCTCCCTTCCTCGGCCGCAGATTTATTCCCTCTGGCCGCAAATTGCGGCCAGACCTGAGGCATTTTGTCTTGTGTTGGTTCTGTAGCTCCTACATCTATAGATTAGACCCCTGGCATGTGCAAAATTTTCCAATTTGACCTAGGGTGAAATCTGGGACCTTTTTCCTGAGTTGCTGTTTTGATTCATGTTTCCATATTGCGTATTTTAAATTCTGGAGTTGTGTATCCGTATTTTACCTCGATCACATGACGTTTGCACGACGAGATCGAGGGTCGTTTGATGGTTTTGAAAGCGTACCCATAGGTTCTAACCTATAGGCCTTTTAGCGTATCGTGTTGGTTTTCGCATGTCGTTTTAGTTTCGATTTGGTTTTAATGCGATGCGACACGTGTGATATGTAGGTACCCCTACGGTGATCCGAGGCGATGAAGTTGATGGTGGCAATATCGACACCGACACGCAAGATACAAGGTGAGTAGATTATATCTACGGGGGAAGTCGGGTGGATGGCGTATAGCACCCCCACAGTTCGATGTCTAGTATACTATATACACTATATATATATGATAGCTTATTGCGTGACATGTGTAGGGTTCCTAGGCACTATAATGAGGTCTCACATGGCATCAACCATGCCAATTTCAAATTTTACGGGTGCCGAGAAACCCTAATACGGATCGTTAACTAGATATTTAGGCGAAACAAGGAAACTAGTTTATAACTAAACTAAAAGAACGGAAATACAACCTTTGTAGATCCGTTTCTCCACCTCCATGGATCCGCGATGATGTCTCCTCGCTGTACAAATCGGATCTTGGGCTCTAGCGTCAGCTTCATCGGAGAAAAAGCGGGCTAGGTCATCGACGACGATGCCGAAGATGATCTACGTCGAGGCATCGCTAGATCAAGCTCCAACTTCACCAAGTCATGAAACTTGTGAAGAAAACACACTCTACTACTTGGCAAGAGGTAGAGGATGAAGAAATAGGAAGTGGGTTCACTTTAGAATTGGATTTCTCACTCATTTCATCAATTCACCATCGATGAAGTCAAACTTTCTTCATTGAAGAAGATGAAGAAGAAGAAGAAAAAATATCATAAGTGTTTTCAAAATAGAAAATAATATGAATACTTATCATATCCTAACCCTAGTTAAGTGTAGAGAATAGACCATGGTTTGTTTAAATGGTTAGGGTTAGGCATGAAGACAAAATGGTTACAAAGTCAAACCTTCATGAAGATTCAACTACAAACAAAGAAAGCCACCATTTTCTCTTTATTCTTTCCAAAATAAATAAATAAATAAATAAGAAAGAAAATCAAAACCCTAATCATTAACTTAACCATGGTTTAATCTTTACACTTAACCAAGTTAACATGTATCATCAAACATGATACAATCAAGTGCACAAAAGTATATCACATATACAATGTGCACAACCGAGTGAGAATATCCATTTAAAGTGAACCAATACTAGTTAATGCAAAGTAATATATCAAATATATAATTATGCATTAAATCATTAAATCAACACTTGATTTAACGATCCGGTCATATCGCATACAACCGACTAATATCCAATGTATCGGCTTATCGAATCAATCCTTGATTCGATAACTAGGTTATATCGCATACAACCATTCAATATATTCATCGCGAGAATAGAATACGGTATCACATACTCGCATTATTCTCGGTCCCGCACATATCTCATATGCGCTCCTATTTCGTTTCGCTTGAGCCAGGAAACCTCTGTGTAGGACTCTAAAGACTCGTCAATACGCCGGCAGCAGGCGATGATCATATCAAACACCCACAAGCCGCAAGCGGTCTGCTAAACGTAACGGCCACCCGGGTATTGAGCGATCAGAAGATCGACGAGCAAGCCCGCTCACACTCCTGTGAATCCAACCAGTAACACTTACCGTACAGTCCGGTCTGATCGTCTGATATGTCGCATATCTTGCCTAGGGGTGGTAAACGTCAGACCCCAATAGCTCGATAAGTCGTGTTGATATGAGGTCTATAACAGTTCGAGAAACTACTGGTAACACTTACCAGTAAATCTCAGCAACCCTGGCCAGGGATTTCCGGTTATAGCCAATCGAACACAGCGCAACATCAACTCCCTATACCGGGAGAGACGAATCCCCTCCTATCGCTCATTGCCTCCATGTGATTCGGGACTGTACCCAAAAACCACCGTTTTGCACGCCCTCTTGGACGTGGTAAGATGGAAATCAAAGAACAGTGGGAACCACACAAGACTCTATGACGATCTCGGGTCAACAGACTACTCTGTACCAGTGTCACCAGAGAACTGCCATCTGACGTAAGGTATAATACCATCTGGGAGTTCTCGGCGAGTCCGTCCAGTGTACCCAGTCTCTACTGAGCACCCGTATATCATCTCTGATGTCAAACACCAATGGATATGGGATCATCCATCGCCCATCTGTATGGGTCGAGAAGGTATACGCTAGTCTACTCTGGTATATCGATGCCCCGTCTCGATATACCCACGACTAGGGACTTTGAAGGATGTACTTATGGACTACCATGTCCCCACTAGTATGATCCGCATCATAGTCCAGGTAGTCAAGTACACATCCTAAGGGCTTTACCAACATGTAACAGAGAGACAATCAGTGTACACGTTAAGGTAAAGAGTAACCAGATAGCATACTATCATGTCGAGCGAGAAAGTCCTCCCTATATATGTCCAAGCATCCACTACAATATACATCCAATGTACAGTAATGGCCTCTAGGGCATACTTATAACTAACAATCTCCCACTTGCACTAGGGCCATCTGATAGCAGTGGTTGTAGTATCTCATACTCAACCATCCCATAAAAGTCTCTCTCTGGGATAAGGCCTTTGTGAGTGGATCCGCCGTGTTGTCCTCTGAGTCTGCTCTCCTAACCTCGATCACCCTGGAGATCAACTATCTCCATGATTAGGTGATACTGTCTTAGAATATGTCTGGATCACTGATGGGACGGACGTTCCTTGGCATAAGCCACAACTCCATTGTCACACAATGGGAGGAACTAAGTTCATCTCATGAACAAATATACACCCAGACTGCCTCTTTGGTAGCATCTTAAGTAGCGATGTATCCAGCCTTAATCGTCTAGTATGCCACGGTATCTAACTTGGAACTCATCCAACATACCGTCCCTTTACTGAGGGTAAAGACAATGCCTGCGACTGACTTTCAGTCGTCCTTATCACCCTGGAACCCTTCCAGTGATTCTCCCCAGGATTGATTGATACTATCTCACTACAACTAGTGAGAATCCTAACATCCAATTAGATCTATCTCATAGATTCACAACGCAAGATTTAGGAGGTATCACTTTGATCCTATGTGGAGAATCATTGTGATAGGCGGAGATTGATCGAGCATAGCATAGGAAACTCCTTTCTTATCAAGAGTATGTCATCCACGTACTCTACGAGGATCATCACCATACTCCCTACTACCTTTTTGTATATACAAGGTTCATCTACTATTTTGATGATGTCAAACTGTTTGACTACTACATCAAAACAGATGTTCCAACTCCGCGATGCCTGCTTTATCCTATAAAGCATCTTGTACACGTTTCCGCTGCTCCCACTGTTTACGAAGCCCTCTGGCTGTGTACTTATAGACGCTCTTTTCTAAAACATCATTTAGAAAAGTTGTCATGACACCCAACCACCAGATATCGTAGTCATGGTATGTAGCCGTGGTAAGCAGGATCTGGATGGACTTAAGTATAGGCCCCTGGAAAAGGTTTCATCATTATCCACGCCTGGTCGATGACGAAAACCTTTAACAAGTCTAGCTTTGAAAGTCTCAACTTTTCCATCTACACCAAGTAATCTTCTCAAGATATACTTGCTCCTGATGGGGATTTAACCCTTCAGATATAGCAGCCAAAGTCCATACTTTGTTGGTGTACATAGATTCCATCTCAGATCGCTAAGCATCCAGACATTCTTACAGAGTCCCACTCCTGATGGCCAGCTCGAAACTAGTTGGGTCATCATCTCATGATGCAATCCTCGCTCCCACTGTCATAGAGAAACTGAAGTTTCTCTCAGGTGGGTGAGGAATCCTACTAGATCGGCGGAGAGGCTGAGGTTCGTTGGTAACTATTGAATCCTTTGGTTTTGTCAAATCATCAGCTGTTGTTTGTATAGCTGGAACATTTCCAGTTCTACATAACTGACCTTGCCTCGAGCTTGTCCGGATTTTGCTTTTCAGACATAGGCCGGACAACCCTAAATCTTAACTAGCTTAAGACATGGGCTCTTCCCATACCATATCTCATATGGAGTGGTAGGCTGTGATCTGATTCGAATCCTATTCAATTGGTATGCAGCTTCTCAAGTGCACAACTCCCAAAAGGAAATAGGTAACTCAGTAGTACTCATCATAGAGCACACCTTATCATATAGGGTGTGATTGCTCCGTCCCGATATACCATCGTGCTATGGTGTATCGGAGGAGTAATGCTGAGAGAGAATCTCATTCTCCTTTAGAAAAGTCCAGAAATTCCGTGCTCAAGTATTCTCCTCCTTGATCACATCAAAGGACATAATACTTGTACCCGTAATTTGGTTCTCTACTTCTAAATCATATTCTGTGAATATCTCAAAAGGTTCGGACTTGTGTTTCAACAGGAACATAGGTCTGAATCTCGAAAGATCATCAGAGAATGTAATGAAGTACAGGGAACCGGTCTTGGCATATGTAGACAGGGGACCTACATACATCAACATGTATCATCCCAAGAGTTCACTAACTCTTTCTCTGTTTTCAGTAAACAGAGCTGTGGTCATCTTATCTTTGTGACATGACTGACGAGTTTCACAAGATGTAAATTCAAACTCATTTAAATATGCATCTTTATGTAACTTCAGCTAGTCGGGTCGCATTGATATGACCTAGTCTACAATACCTCAAGAAGGATTCGTTCATTTCTGAACTCTTCCTCTTGTGTGTGTTCCGTATATTAAAGAACTGTAGTTTGATTTAGAACATCAATGCTTTTAGATAACGTGCCTGAACCGATCAACTTTTGATATAGGAAATGTTCAAAACATTATCCAACTATACAAAATTTTATAATTTCTTTACTAATAAAGAGATAGATATGATTTTGTATATCATGTTCGGTATCTAATAACATTCCTTCAGAATCAATGTATTTGGAATACAGGGTGACAGTGACCAACAGACTTGGCTGCAACACTTGCCTCGTTTTTTGTCTCATGAAACTTATCACCCGTTCTCAGTTCTCTACCTATCTGTAGCCCTATGTAACAGATTACATATCTGGGATCCTGATCCGGTATCATATACCCAGGACGTAAAGGATACTGAGAAACAGTTCTGTATAATGAACACACCCGAAGATGATGCATCAGCATGCACTCTCTTCGTTTGGGCGGCACGGGAATTCTGGTAATCCCCTATTTCCTGCTCTGTCTTATAACAATTATAAGTTGGAGCGGGACCAACGTTCCCCAGCTCAGTATAACAAGCGGGTTCGGTCAATTTTCCGTATTATTATCTTGATTAAGGAGTGATATGGTCGCTTCCTGGAGAGAGAGAGAAGAAAACACTCAGCGTGCGCTCTTTCAAGAATAGATTGGTTATTATTTTATCTATCAGGATGGCTCCCACTGTTTTTATCAAATCTTCCTTCAAACCCTAAAAGGAAAGACTAGCCGGGATTGATTACACACTACAAGTTCGCCAATCTTTCAGCCAGGCCAGTGTCGGTACTTTGAGGGAGGTCCCCCGTGCTTTCGCACGAACCTAATTAATGTAAACCTCGTTTTCCCAGAGGCGTAACCTCGTTGACACCTTTCTAGACACCTACTTGATCGGCTAATTGTAATGTGTAAAACTCTCCCAGGAGTAACTCTTACTCGCAGCGGGTATCGGGATCCAACTATCTCATAGAAGGTATGCAATCTCATTGCAAATTTCAACACTTGAAATTCCCGATAATATTTTGCCCCTAGTGTCTTATGACCTTGACAGAGGTCAACAAACCATAGGCTGCTAGTCAAGTTCAACCCGTCATTTCCTGATTGAAGTAAACCCACCCGCACGACCCTTGACAGAGGTCAACAAGGTCGCATGACTACCCTAAATCAATCACATCATATGCTTATACAGATAAGCACTAATCAGCTACCACACACTACGCCTTGACAGAGGTCAACAAACGTAGCACGAATACTTACCAGTACATATCTGAAATGACGGAGGGCTACGACAGGTTTTTCTGAAAACCTATTGCGTAATGAACTTGATATCGTTGTAGAATCAAATGATTTTAAAATGGAGTGTTTTTGAGGCTTTTCTAGTTTTTCTAAAGGAGTCACTCCCGGTGAAGGGATCGTCGGTCCTTTCCTCGTCAAATGAGGTGCGGGATATATCATATATATCACTGTGCAAAGCAAGAACTGTAGCTACCTGTTTTATTTTGAAATTTGATTCCACAACATCTTAGGTTTCTTTTATTTCATTAATCTCATTAATGAAGTCCCATCATTTAAGTTACCTAAACATCACAGATAAATACGACGTACACTTATGCCATCCGCATTCGCCTCGATGTCCCCTCATGCACCGTTAGGTTAGGTAACTAACGGCAGAGCGGGGCAGGGCTAGCGCGGGTGTAAAACATAAGTAACGTCTATATAATATATCATATATACTATATACAGTATCTATCACAGAACATCACATGATCGCATCACAGATATCGCAGCAGAAGAAACATATGAAATATTGGATATACTAGGACGTCCGTGTTTTCAATACGAGCCAGTATAAAACACGGATTCCACGGTCGTGATGAATAGCCAAACCCACACCCCTAGACCCCTACGAGAGCGGCAAGCAACCCTACCAATTCTAGAGTTAGGCGACCCGGACTCGACTCCTCGAGTTGGTCTCCCACTGGACTCCAGAACCCGGTTACTTGTGCTCCCCTCCTTGGGTCTATCCTAGTGCGGAAAAGAAAATAATATACAAAAGGTGACATCTTCCGCAACCTGGAAGTGCCCCAATAAAAGAATATTACATACAAGTTTTTACATGAATGAAAATGAAAAACACTCATCTCACATAAAACCCCCCGGCTATTCAAACACGACGATCCAATATAACATATCCAGCAACACATAACATCACATGTCATCAACGTAAGTAAATATACGCATCCCAATTGTCGTTGACATATAGCAACGAAACCGGCGATATCACATATTACACTTACGGTCACAGAAAAGAAAGTGTAAAACTACAACAGTTGGAATCCGCAACCACCTCAGACATCGCATGCCTGACCAAATGAATTTCTTAGACATCGCATGCCTAACAATTATAAACCCCGCATTTTAGTCTCAAAATCGAAGACACTTTTCAATACCAAGTCGGGCAATTCAACTGGATTCCCGACAATTTGATCGAATGCTCGTCGCAAGCTTTAGTGGACGGCCGCGCTCCCGACGCCGTCGACAAAGTGCACCAAGGCGGAACACCGCTGCCGTGAGCACCCAAACGGATGCTTTCGGCGACGGGGTTCTCCTACAGTCACTTGGTCGGGGCTATGGAGTGAGGCTGTCTATTAAGTTTACCCGGCGAGTATCCGCGTACGCTACGTGATTGCGACGGACTTTTGATCACATCAAAATTCCGTGGCAACCGATCAAGTGAGACTAAACTGCTATGTTTATAACATTCATTCAGTTATCTCATAACTACTTGTGAATTCCAATTGTTGTATCACATTCCGGATAAACAGAAAATGTTAAACTTTCCGATTGAACATTCGAACACCCAAGTTTTCCCGAAACAGCTCAACACATGAAATAAGTCTAACAACATTCAGTTCGTGCCTCAGTACCAACGGTCCAGCCGTAGAAGGGTCAAGCCAACGCCTCACATGTGGCACGCCGTACTGCCCCAAACCCGAAGGTTCAAAGGGCAGTTCAAGACGGTCACATAATCGAGTTAAGGTTTGTTGTCTTCTAGAGAGACCATCGCGTTACTTGCACTACTTAGAACGTCGTTAAACTACGAAAAAATCCAACACTTGGAAATTTCCCGACAGGGGAAAAATTGGGTATTTATATCCGGTCGAACTTTTTAACATATTCTAAAATTTATCCGGAAAGCCATATAGACAAAATCTGAAACTCCGATCGAAACACCGAATCCCCAAAACAACCCCAGAAAATTCAACTCTTGAATAAATATTAAAAATTCCAGAAATTCCAGCATAATAAAATAGGAGTTACTGTGCAAACAGGGGATGATGATGTCATCCTTTAGCCGCGGAACCGCCGCAGAAGGTATACTTCTGCCGCGGTTCCGCCGCTCTTTGTACTGTTCATGAGTCAAATTTTGCACCGTAATTCTTATAATTCCCTGCTGAATTTTTTAAGCATTTTTAATGTGGAAAAATCCCAGTTTTTAGAAAAAGTCCAGAGAGCATGTTTCGGGTTAGGGTTTTGGTTCGATCGGGTTTCAAACGTCGTCTACTCATCGCCTAAGGCTCTAGCTAGGCTCTGATACCACTGTAGGGTTCCTAGGCACTATAATGAGGTCTCACATGGCATCAACCATGCCAATTTCAAATTTTACGGGTGCCGAGAAACCCTAATACGGATCGTTAACTAGATATTTAGGCGAAACAAGGAAACTAGTTTACAACTAAACTAAAAGAACGGAAATACAACCTTTGTAGATCCGTTTCTCCACCTCCATGGCTCCGCGATGATGTCTCCTCACTGTACAAATCGGATCTTGGGCTCTAGCGTCGGCTTCATCGGAGAAAAAGCGGGCTAGGTCATCGACGACGATGCCGAAGATGATCTACGTCGAGGCATCGCTAGATCAAGCTCCAACTTCACCAAGTCATGAAACTTGTGAAGAAAACACACTCTACTACTTGGCAAGAGGTAGAGGATGAAGAAATAGGAAGTGGGTTCACTTTAGAATTGGATTTCTCACTCATTTCATCAATTCACCATTGATGAAGTCAAGCTTTCTTCATTGAAGAAGATGAAGAAGAAGAAGAAAAAATATCATAAGTGTTTTCAAAATAGAAAATAATATGAATACTTATCATATCCTAACCCTAGTTAAGTGTAGAGAATAGACCATGGTTTGTTTAAATGGTTAGGGTTAAGTATGAAGACAAAATGGTTACAAAGTCAAACCTTCATGAAGATTCAACTACAAACAAAGAAAGCCACCATTTTCTCTTTATTCTTTCCAAAATAAATAAATAAATAAATAAGAAAGAAAAGCAAAACCCTAATCATTAACTTAACCATGGTTTAATCTTTACACTTAACCAAGTTAACATGTATCATCAAACATGATACAATCAAGTGCACAAAAGTATATCACATATACAATGTGCACAACCGAGTGAGAATATCCATTTAAAGTGAACCAATACTAGTTAATGCAAAGTAATATATCAAATATATAATTATGCATTAAATCATTAAATCAACACTTGATTTAACGATCCGGTCATATCGCATACAACCGACTAATATCCAATGTATCGGCTTATCGAATCAATCCTTGATTCGATAACTAGGTTATATCGCATACAACCATTCAATACATTCATCGCGAGAATAGAATACGGTATCACATACTCGCATTATTCTCGGTCCCGCACATATTTCATATGCGCTTCTATTTCGTTTCGCTTGAGCCAGGAAACCTCTGTGTAGGACTCTAAAGACTCGTCAATACGCCGGCAGCAGGTGATGATCATATCAAATACCCACAAGCCGCAAGCGGTCTGCTAAACGTAACGGCCACCCGGGTATTGAGCGATCAGAAGATCGACGAGCAAGCCCGCTCACACTCCTGTGAATCCAACCAGTAACACTTACCGTACAGTCCGGTCTGATCGTCTGATATGTCGCATATCTTGCCTAGGGGTGGTAAACGTCAGACCCCAATAGCTCGATAAGTCGTGTTGATATGAGGTCTATAACAGTTCGAGAAACTACTGGTAACACTTACCAGTAAATCTCAGCAACCCTGGCCAGGGATTTCCGGTTATAGCCAATCGAACACAGCGCAACATCAACTCCCTATACCGGGAGAGACGAATCCCCTCCTATCGCTCATTGCCTCCATGTGATTCGGGACTGTACCCAAAAACCACCGTTTTGCACGCCCTCTTGGATGTGGTAAGATGGAAATCAAAGCACAGTGGGAACCACACAAGACTCTATGACGATCTCGGGTCAACAGACTACTCTGTACCAGTGTCACCAGAGAACTGCCATCTGACGTAAGGTATAATACCATCTGGGAGTTCTCGGCGAGTCCGTCCAGTGTACCCAGTCTCTACTGAGCACCCGTATATCATCTCTGATGTCAAACACCAATGGATATGGGATCATCCATCGCCCATCTGTATGGGTCGAGAAGGTATACGCTAGTCTACTCTGGTATATCGATGCCCCGTCTCGATATACCCACGACTAGGGACTTTGAAGGATGTACTTATGGACTACCATGTCCCCACTAGTATGATCCGCATCATAGTCCAGGTAGTCAAGTACACATCCTAAGGGCTTTACCAACATGTAACAGAGAGACAATCAGTGTACACGTTAAGGTAAAGAGTAACCAGATAGCATACTATCATGTCGAGCGAGAAAGTCCTCCCTATATATGTCCAAGCATCCACTACAATATACATCCAATGTACAGTAATGACCTCTAGGGCATACATATAACTAACAACATGGAGATCATAGATGTGTTAGGTGTACTATGGATAGATTAGGGTTAGAAGTGAACTAGTGTATTTCCTAGTTGCGAACCCTAGAACAGGTTTACACCCACACGCACACACATGCTTATTGCTATACTTATATCGTGATGATGAGGATAGCATATGGTACTGGAGATGAGTTGATGAGTTTGGGCATGGTGCCGTGAGATCGGCGATATGAGGTGATTCGTATTTGGGATACGACATGAGATTTTTAGCGGGCATTCGGACGTGTGTTTCACACACGCATTCATATTTATATAGATGGTGTCGATTGTACTAGACTTAGATCAGTATCCAGATCATGTGATACGATGATAAGGATACCAGATAATTGATGAGATGAATGTGATAGTGACCCGTACCCACCTATTGTGATGACGTACGAGGATTTACCGTGCAAGCTTTATATTGATGATAGATCCGCAATCATGACTCGAGGATATTATATGATGTATATTGTATCGTATGTGATACTATTGAGACGGGATCACCGACTATTATATTTATATATATATATCGACTCAGATGTAGGTGGTTTCCATACCCCTCCTGTTTAGCTTGTTAGACCAGACCCGAGTCATACATATTTCAAAACTAACGAATCGGGGATATTTTAAAGATAGGAAAAAGGGATTCTACTGATATTTTCAAACGACGCATCTTTTCTTGAAAACACCGTAGCCCTTCTTTTACTAAAAACCCCAATTTGTCTTATTTCAAATGGCAAAACTGCATGATATATATATTGTTGTAGATTCTTCACTGTTGCGTTGATTATTCGATTCCGCATATTCATGCTATTTGCATTGCATTGCTTGTGTTTATTGCTATATTACAACTATGCTGTTAGGACACCAGCACCATTATCGATGATGCGTATGTTCCACGTACACTGCTTGCCGGCTCACACACTTCATCATCGATAATTGCCATGCCACTACACTGTAGTACTGTTGCATTCAGGATATGACCCTTGCATGGCATACTTGTGTACCTATATACTGTGTATTCCTATTGTACACCCACACGTGCATGCATACGTATTTGCACATACAATGATGATTCTGGCTTGATTAGAGATTTGGGAACCGCAAGATACCTTTTAAAGCTGATTCATTTTAAAGAAGCGGTCTTCCCTAAATATGTGCATATTACTATTCCGTGTTGCATGACATACTGATATGCTTACATTTCTTTTACATGTCGCATACATCATGCTTTCTGATTATACGCATTGAGATATGTTGTTTCCATGATATTTCTGGATTTGGGAACCGTGGGTATTTCAAAATAGAATATGTAATTGTTTTAAAAACCCGGTTACCCTTGATATGATATTTCAGTGCGTCCACCATGTGTTTTCTCGGTGCTGAAAGCGACATGTGAAACCCGATTCGAGGAGGCGGATGAGGCCGATTGCGGGTACATGGTGGACCTGGTATGGTTCCCCGGGGCAAGAAATGTTTTTCGTGGAGTAGACGATGTGTTAGTGTATATGCCCTAGAGGCCATTACTGTATCATACTAGCTTGTATATTACTTGATGGAAGTTTGGGATATTCACAGTTGTATAGACAAACTTGCTCAAAATGGTAGTATGCTACTTGGTTTGTCTCTACTTCAATATGTGCATGTGTTTCTTTTAGCATATCGTTTATATACATATTAGTAGAGCCCTAAGGATCTTTGCTTGATTACCAGCGTTGTGATGGCGCTCACACTCGTGGGGGCTGGGTAATCCATAAGCACATCCTTATACAGGTCCCTAGTCGTAGGACTATCGAGACAGGGTATCAATACTCTGGAGTAGACTAGCGTATGCGCTTCTCATCCCAGCGGGGGAGACGGTTTGTCCCACAGTCGTCAGTACGTCATACTTGAGATAGTATGCGGATGCTCGTTAGGTTACGAGTACACTGGACAGGACTCGTCGGGAACTGTTGGTTGGTATTATACCTATCGTCAGTTATCAGTTCCCAGGTGACATGAGTACAGCTTAGTCCGCCGACTTGACACTGTCACTTCGCCTCGAGTGTGTTCCCACTGTACTTAGATTACTACCCTACCACGGCTCAAAGAAGTCGTGCAAACATGTAGTAGTTGGGTGCAGTCCCGAAGCACTTGGAGGCAGTGACGGTTAGACAGGATTCGTCTCTCCCGGTATTGGGGGTTGACATCGCGCTGTGTCTAGGAGAGCCATTACACAAGTAGTCCCTGGCCAGGGCAAGTGAGATATACTGGTAGGTTTCCAGTGTTATCTCATGGTGTTCTGGGCTACACTCCGACACGACATGTACCGCTATTAGGGGACTGACGTTCACCTCCCCCCTAGGCCCGCCATGCGATGTATCAGACGAACAGAACGGATTGTACGGAGATTGTCACATACAGGCTCAGTAGGAGTTCGGATGGGTTTACCTCATCGGCCTTATTATCGACATCTACCTGGGGACCGTTACGTACAGCTAGTGCCGCTTGCGGTCTATGGTTAAACCCACTGCCAGCGTAGTGTCGAGTCTTTAGAGTCCCACACAGAGGGTTTCCCTGCACTGAGCGAAACGTGTAGAGGCCATATGGTTTTACGGCAGGGCTACGATCACTTACGTGCACTTGTGTGCGTATGCTGTTCGGGCAGGCAATACTAGTGGGCTTTGGTTTAAGCCAGATCCTAGTATTGCACAGATGGATTTGATTTGTCTTCTGTGCATTCACATTCTATGGAATGCGGATGCGGGTGTGTATGCACAGTTTTGAGGAGCGATAAAGGAGGAGGTGCCCCATTAGTGTTTTGGTAGTTGGTTCGGCCAAAACCGTAATGCGGCACACTCATTAGGGTTTTGACAATTCGTTTGGTCAAAACCGTTATGAGCCGGAGACATTGTTTACTAATCCTTTTAGTGATAGATTAGTGATGGCTAATTGCATTGACCATTTGACTACTTAGACATCTCTTGACTTTGTTGACCCGTTGACCGTGTTGACCATTGACCTTCAAGTGTTAGTTATATGTATGCCCTAGAGGCTATTACTGTACATTGGATGTATATTGTAGTGGATGCTGGGACATATATAGGTAGGACTTTCTTGCTCGACATGATAGTATGCTATCTGGTTACTCTTTACCTTAACGTGTACACTGATTGTCTCTCTGTTACATGTTGGTAAAGCCCTTAGGATGTGTACTCAACTTCCAGGACTGTGATGTAGATCATACTAGTGGGGCCTGGGTAGTCCATGAGTACATCCTTCAATGTTCCTAGTCGTGGGAATATCGAGACGGGGCATCGATATTCCAGAGTAGACTAGCGTATATCTTCTCGACCCATGTGATGGGCGATGGATGATCCCATATCCATTGGTGTTTGACATCAGAGATGGTATGCGGGTGCTCAGTGGAGACTGGGTACACTGAACAGACTCGCCGAGAACTCCCAGATGGTATTATACCTCACGTCAGATGGCAGTTCTCAGGTGACACTGGTACAGCTTAGTCTGTTGACCCGAGATCGTCATAGAGTCTTGTGTGTCTCCCACTGTGCTTTGATTTCCACCCTACCACGGCTCTACTGAGTCATGCAAACAGGTGGTTTTTGGGTACAGTCCCGATTCACATGGAGGCAATGAGCGATAGGAGGGGATTCGTCTCTCCCGGTATTGGGGGTTGATGTTGCGCTGTGCTCGACTGGCCATAACTGGAAATCCCTGGCCAGGGTTGCAGTGATCTACTGGTAAGTGTTATCAGTAGTTTCATGCTATGTTATGGACCTTATATCGGCATGACTTATCGAGCTACTGGGGTCTGACGTTTACCACCCCTAGGCGAGATATGCGACATATCAGACGAACAGACCGGACTGTACGGTAAGTGTTACTGGTTGGATTCACAGGAGTGTGAGCGGGCTTGCTCATCGATCTTCTGATCGCTCAATACCCGGGTGGCCGTTACGTTTAGCAGACCGCTTGCGGCTTGTGGGTGTTTGATATGATCATCACCTGCCGCCGGCGTATTGACGAGTCTTTAGAGTCCTACACAGAGGTTTTCTGGCTCAAGCGAAACGAAATAGGAGCGCATATGAGATATGTGCGGGACCGAGAATAATACCAGTATGTGATACTGTATTCTATTCTCGCGATATGTATCATGGGACGGTTATATGTGATATAGCCGGGTTACCGAATCAAATGTTGATTCGATACATTGATACACTTGATATTAGTCGGTTATATGCAGTATGACCGGATCATTAAATCAAGTGTTGATTTAATGCATAATTATATATTTGATATATTACTTTGCATTAACTAGTATTGGTTCACTTAAGATGGATTTTCTCACTTGAAGTGCACATTGTATATATGATATAGTTTTGTGCACTAGTTTGTATCATGTTTGATGATACATGCAAACTTGGGTATGTGTATGCTTTAAACCATGTTTAAGTGAATGGTTAGGGTTTTGTTATCTTTTCTTAACTATTTCTTTTATTTATTTAATTTTAGGGCAAGAAACAAAATGGTGGCTTATTTTGTTGTTTCCTTGAAGCTTCAAGAAGCTTTGACCATTCTTGTTCCTTTCCTAAACCTAACCATTCACCTAACCCTAGTTGATTCTCTACACTTAACCAAGGTTGCATTATAATAAGAATGACTTGGATTTTCTTTTTTAAGATAATCCTTTTTATTCTTTCATCTTCTTCGTCTTCATCAAGCTTCATGAAAGCTTACTAGCTTCAATGGTGTCTTGAGAAAAAGAGTGAGAAATCCAATTCTAAAGTGAACCCACTTCCTATTTCTTCATCCTCTACCACTTGCCATGTAGTATAGGGTGTTTTCTTCACAAGTTTCATGACTTGGTGAAGTTGGAGCTTGATCTTGAGTTGTCTCGACGTAGATCATCTTCGGCATCGAAGTCGACGACCTAGCCCGATCATTTCTTCGACGATACCATCGCTAGAGTCCGGGATCCGATGATTGCAGTGGAGGGACGTCAACGCGGAGCTATGGAGGTGGAGAACCGGATCTACAAAGGTTGTAGTCACTTCCTTTAAGTTAAAGTTATTAACTTGAATCTTTATCGCCTATACCTCTAGTTACGATCTTGCTTAGGGTCACTTGGCACATAGAAAAATTTAGAATTGGCTATGTTTGATCACTTGTAGAACCTCATGGGTGTGCCTAGGAACCCTACAGTGGTATCAGAGCCGAGCTAAAGCCTTAGATGATGCATAGACGAAGTTAGAAGTCCGATCGAACCCGTAAACCCCGACAAAACCCTTCTCTGTACGTTTTTCAAAACAGTGGATTTTTGTGAATTAAAAATTCTCAGAAAAACAAGCAGGAAAAACTAAGAATTACTGAGAAGTACGGTCCACTAAGTCAATAATTTGACCGCGGAACCGCGGCGAAACCAAGGGTTTGGTGGCGGTTCCGCGGCCAAAATTTTGACTTAGTCCCTGAAATTTCATATATTTATTATTAGGTCCTTTCTTGGCAATTTTTTATGGGAATTTTTTAATTCCACTCAAGTGTTGAGTTTTCTAGGGTTTTATTGGGGACTCGTTAATTCGATCGGATAATTTAACTTCGTTTATGTTTTTCCGGATATTTTAGAATATGTTGAAATGTTTGACCGGATATAAATACCCGATTTTTCCCCTGCCGGGAAATTTCCAATTGTTGGATTTTTCCGTAGTTTAAGAATGTTCTAAGTAGTGCAAGTAACGCGATGGACCCTCTAGAAGAAAACAAACCTTAACTCGATTATGTGACCGTCTTGAACTACCCTTTGAACCTTAGGGTTTGAGGCAGTACGGCATGCCACATGTGAGGCATTGGCTTGACCCTTCTACGGCTGGACCGTTGGTACTGAGGCATGAAGTGAATGTTTTTAAACTTATTTCATGTGTTGAGCTATTTCGGGAAAACTTGGGTGTTTGACTGTTCGATCGGAAAGTTTAACATTTTCTGTTTATCTGGAATGTGATACAATATTTGGAATCCACATGTAGTTATGAGATAACTAATATGAATGTTATAAACATAGCACTTTAGTCTCATTTGATCAATTGCCACGGAATTTTGATGCGATCAAAAGTCCGTCGCAATCACGTAGCATACGCGGATACTCGCCGGATAAACTTAATAGACACCTACACCCCATAGCCCCGACCAAGTGACTGTAGGAGAACCCCTTCGTCGAAAGCATCCGTTCGGGTGCTCGCGGCAGCGGTGTTCCGCCTTGGTGCACTTCGTCGACGGCGTCGGGGGTGCGGCCGCCTACTAAAGTTTGCGACGAGCATTCGATCAGGATATCGGGAATCTTGTTGAATTGCCCGACTTGATATTGAAAAGAGTTTTCGATAATGAGACTAAAATGCGGGGTTTATAATTGTTAGGCATGCGATGTCTAAGTATTTCATTTGATTAGGCATGCGATGTCTAAAGAGGTTGCGGATTCCAACTGTTGTAGTTTTACACTTTCTTTTCTGTGACCGTAAGTGTAATATGTGATATCGCCGGTTTTGTTGCTATATGTCAACGACAATTGGGATGCGCATATTTACTTACGTTGATGACATGTGATGTTATGTGTTGCTGGATATGTTATATTGGATCGTCGTGTTTGAATAGCCGGGTTTTTTTTATGTGAGATGAGTGTTTTTCATTTTCATTCATGTAAAAAACTTGTATGTAATATTCTTTTATTGGGGCACTTCCAGGTTGCGGTAGATGTCACCGTTGATGTATATTATTTACTTTTCCGCATTAGGATAGACCCAAGGAGGGGAGCACAAGTAACCGGGTTCTAGGGTCCAGTGAGAGACCATCTCGAGGAGTCGAGTCCGGGTCTCCTAACCCTAGAATTGGTAGGGTTGCTTGCCGCTCTCGTAGGGGTCTAGGGGTGTGGGATTGGCTATTCATCACGACCGTGGAATCCGTGTTTTATACTGGCTCGTATTAAAAACACGGACGTCCTAGTATATCCAATATTTCATATGATATTTTCTGCTGCGTTATCTGTGATGTGATTATGTGATATGTTCAGATAGATATTATATATAGTATATATGATATATTATATAGACGTTGCTTATGTTTTACACCCATGCTAGCCCTGCCTCACTCTGCCGTTAGTTACCTAACCTAACGGTGCAGACGGGACATCGAGGCGAATGCGGATGGCATAAGCGTACGTTATATTTATCTGTGATGTTTAGGTGGACTTAAATGATGGAACATTCATTAATGAGATTAATGAAAGAAAATAAACCTAAAAGATGTTGTGGAATCGAATTTCAAAAGAAAACAGGTAGCTACAGTTCTTGCTTTGCATCGCGGTGTTCCTTGTAGAACATCCTGCACCTTATTCGATAAGGAAAGGACCGAGATCCCTTCACCGGGAGTGACTCCTTTAGCAATAACTGGCAGATGCTACAACCCTCGGTTTTTCTTTTGATTGCTTCTATAGTTTTTGCTTTGCACAGTGATATATATGATATATCCCGCACCTCATTCGACGAGGAAAGGGCCGACGATCCCTTCACCGGGAGTGACCCCTTTAGCAAAACTAGAAAAGCCTCAAAAACACTCCATTTAAAAACCATTTGATTCCGCAACGAGATCAAGTTCAGAGCGTTAAAGGTTTTCATAAAAACCATTCGCAACCCTCCGTCATTTTAGGAAGTAGAGTACTTAGTATTCGTGCTGTGTTTGTTGGCCATAGTCAAGGCACAGTGTACGGTAGCTAAGTGATGTCTTCCTACACCGCATATGATGCGATTAGTTAGGACAGTCGCGTGACTTTGTTGACCTTAGTTAAGGGTCATGTGGGTGGGTCTACTTAATCACGAAATGACGGGTAGAACTTGACAAGTGCTTATGATTTGTTGACCATAGTTAAGGTCATAGGTGCTAGGGGTAAAAACCTTTATCGGGAGTTTCAAGTGTTGAAATTTGCAATGAGATTGCATATCTTCTATGTGATAGTTGGATCCCGATACCCATTGCGAGTAATTGTTACTCCTGGGAGAGTTTTGCACTTTGCAATTAGCCGATCAAGTAGGTGTCTAGAAAGGTGTCAACGGGGTTACGCCTCTGGGAAAACGAGGTTTACTGTAATTAGGTCCGTGCGAAAGCACGGGGAACCTCCCTCAAAGTACCGACACTGGCCTGGCTGAAAGATTGGCGAACTTGTAGAGTGTAATTAATCCTGGTTAGTCTTTTCTTTTAGGGTTTGAAGGAAGATTTGATAAAAACAGTGGGAGCCATCCTGATTAGATAAAATAAATAACCAATCTAATCTTGCAAGAGTGCACGCAGAGTGTTTTCTTTTCTCTCTCTCCCGGTAGCGACCATATCACGCCTTAATCAAGATAATAATATGGATGTATTAACCGAACCCGCTTGTTATACTGAGCTGGGGAACGTTGGTCCAGCTCCAACTTATAATTGTTATAAGACAGAGCAGGAAATAGGGAAATACCAGAATTCCTATGCCGCCCAAACGAAGAAAGTGCATATGATGCATCTCCTTCGGGTGTGTTCATTACAAAGAATTGTTTCTCAGTATCCTCTGCATCCTGGGTATTTGATACAGGATCAGGATCCCAGATATGTAATCTGTTACATAGGGCTACAAAAAGGTAGAAAACTGAGAACGGGTGATAAGTTTCATGAGACAGAAAACGAGGCAAGTGTTGCAGCCAAGTCTGTTGGTCACTGTCACCCTGTATTACCGATATATTGATTCTGAACAAATGCTATTAGATACCGAACCTGATATACAAAATCATATCAATCTCTTTATTTATTAAAGAAATGATAAATTTTTTTATTGATGGATAATGTTTTGAACATTTCCTATATCAAAAGTTGATCGGTTCAGGCACGTTATCTAAAAGTATTGACGTTCTAAATCAAACTACAGTTTCTAGTATACAGAACACACACAAGAGGAAGAGTTCAGAAATGAACGAATTCTTCTTGAGGTATTGTAGACTAGGTCATATCAATGCGACCCGACTGGCTGAAGTTACATTTTAGATGCATATTTAAATCAGTTTGAATTTACATCTTGTGAAACTTGCCAGTCATGTCACAAAGATTAGATGACCATAGCTCTGTTTATTAAAAACAGAGAAAGAGTTAGTAAACTCTTGGGACTAATACATGATGATGTATGTAAGGTCCCCTGTCTATACATGCCAGGACCGGTTCTTTGTACTTCATTACGTTCTCTGATTATCTCTCAAGATTCAGACATATGTTCTTGTTGAAACACAAGTCCAAACCTTTTGAGATATTCACAGAATATAAGTTAGAAGTAGAGAACCAAAATACGGGTATAAGTATTATGTCCTATGATAAGATCAGGGAGGAGAATACTTGTGCATGGAATTCTTGGACTATTTTAAAGGAAAATGAGATTCTCTCTCCGTATTACTCCTCTGAATATACCACAGCACAACGGTGTATCAGGGCGGAGCAATCGCACCGTATTAGATATGGCGTGCTCTATGATGAGTACTACTGAGTTACCTATTTCCTTTTGGGGTTGTGCACTTAAGAAGCAGCATACCTATTGAATTGGGTTCGAATCAAATCAGTGCCTACCACTCCATATAACATATGGTATGGGAAGAGCCTATCTCTTAAATAAGTTAAGATTTGGGATTTTCCGGCCTATGTCAAAAGCAAAATTCGGACAAGATCGAGGCAAGGTCAGTTCTGTAGAACTGGAAAGGTTCCAGCTATACAAAACTGCAGCTGATGATTTGACAGAACCAAAAGATTCAATAGTTTCCGACGAACCTCAGCCTCTCCGCCGATCTAGCAGGGTTCCTCGCTTGCCTGAGAGATACTTCGGTTTCTCGATGACAGTGGGAGCGAGGATTGCATCATGAGATGATGATCCAACTAGATTCGAGCAGGCCATCGAGAGTAGGGACTCTGTAAGAATGGCTGGATGCTTAGCGATCTGAGATGGAATCCATGTATACCAGCAAAGTATGGACTTTGGCTGCTATATCTGAAGGGTTAAATCCCCAACAGGAGCAAGTATATCTTGAGAAGATTACTTGGTGTAGATGGAAAAGTTGAAACTTTCAAAGCTAGACTTGTTAAAGGTTTTCGTCATCGACCAGGCGTGGATAATGATGAAACTTTTTCTAGGGGCTATGCTTAAGTCCATCCGGATCCTACTTAACATTGCTACATACCATAACTACGATATCTGGTGGTTGGGTGCCATGACTGCTTTTCTAAATACTGATTTAGAAGAGAACGTCTATAAGAACACAGCCAGAGGGCTTCGTAAACAGTGGGAGCAGCGGAAACGTGTGTAAGTTGCTTTACAGAATAAAGCAGGCATCGCGGAGTTGGAACGTCTGTTTTGATGCGATAGTTAAAGAGTTTGACTTCATCAAAATGGTAGATGAACCTTGTATATACAAAAAGGTAGTAGGGAGTATGGTGGTGATCCTCGTAGAGTACGTAGATGACATACTCTTGATAGGAAAAGAGTTTCCTATACTACGCTCGGTCAATCTCCGCTTATCACAAGGATTCTCCAATAGGATCAAAGTGATACCTCCTAAATCCTGAGTTTTCATCTATGAGATAGATGTAATTGGATGCTAGGATTCTCACTAGATGTAGTGAGATGGTATCGATCGATCCTGGGGAGAACCACTGGAAGGGTTCTAGGGTGATAAAGACGACTGAATATCAGTCACAGGCATTGTCTTTACCCTCAGTAAAGGGATGGTATGTTGGAAGAGTTCCAAGCTAGATACCGTGGCAAACTAGACGATAAAGGCTGGTAACATCGCTATTAAAGATACTACCAAAGAGGCTGTTTGGGTGTATATTGGTTCATAAGATGAACTAGGTTCCTACCATTGTATGACAATGGAAGTGTGGCTTTGGCCCAGGAACCCCGGTCCCATCAGTAACCCAGACATATTCTGAGGCAGCATCACCTGATCATGGAGATAGTTGATCTCCAGGGTGATCGAGGTTAGGAGAGTAGACTCAGAGGACAACACGGCGGATCCACTCACGAAGGCCTTTTCCCAAAGAGAGACTTTTAAGAGATGGTTGAGTATTAGATACTACAACTACTGCTACAGATGGCCCTAGTGCAAGTGGGAGATTGTTAGTTATATGTATGCCCTAGAGGCCATTACTGTACATTGGATGTATATTGTAGTGGATGCTGGGACATATATAGGTAGGACTTTCTTGCTCGACATGATAGTACGCTATCTGGTTGCTCTTTATCTTAACATGTATACTTTCTGTCTCTCTGATTACATGTTGATAAAGCCCTTAGGATGTGTACTCGACTTCCAGGCCTATGATGTAGATCATACTAGTGGGGCCTGGGTAGTCCATGAGTACATCCTTCAATGTTCCTAGTCGTGGGAATATCGAGACGGGGCATCGATATTCCAGAGTAGACTAGCGTATATCTTCTCGACCCATGTGATGGGCGATGGATGATCCCATATCCATTGGTGTTTGACATCAGAGATGGTATGCGGGTGCTCAGTGGAGACTGGGTACACTGAACGGACTCGCCGAGAACTCCCAGATGGTATTATACCTCACGTCAGATGGCAGTTCTCAGGTGACACTGGTACAGCTTAGTCTGTTGACCCGAGATCGTCATAGAGTCTTGTGTGTCTCCCACTGTGCTTTGATTTCCACCCTACCACGGCTCTACTGAGTCGTGCAAACAGGTGGTTTTTGGGTACAGTCCCGATTCACATGGAGGCAATGAGCGATAGGAGGGGATTCGTCTCTCCCGGTATTGCGGGTTGATGTTGCGCTGTGCTCGACTGGCCATAACTGGAAATCCCTGGCCAGGGTTGCAGTGATCTACTGGTAAGTGTTATCAGTAGTTTCATGCTATGTTATGGACCTTATATCGGCATGACTTATCGAGCTACTGGGGTCTGACGTTTACCACCCCTAGGCGAGATATGCGACATATCAGACGAACAGACCGGACTGTACGGTAAGTGTTACTGGTTGGATTCACAGGAGTGTGAGCGGGATTGCTCGTCGATCTTCTGATCGCTCAATACCCGGGTGGCCGTTACGTTTAGCAGACCGCTTGCGGCTTGTGGGTGTTTGATATGATCATCACCTGTTGCCGGCGTATTGACGAGTCTTTAGAGTCCTACACAGAGATTTCCTGGCTCAAGCGAAACGAAATAGGAGCGCATATGAGATATGTGCGGGACCGAGAATAATACCAGTATGTGATACTGTATTCTATTCTCGCGATATGTATCATAGGACGGTTATATGTGATATAGCCGGGTTACCGAATCAAATGTTGATTCGATACATTGATACACTTGATATTAGTCGGTTATATGCAGTATGACCGGATCATTAAATCAAGTGTTGATTTAATGCATAATTATATATTTGATATATTACTTTGCATTAACTAGTATTGGTTCACTTAAGATGGATTTTCTCACTTGAAGTGCACATTGTATATATGATATAGTTTTGTGCACTAGTTTGTATCATGTTTGATGATACATGCAAACTTGGGTATGTGTATGCTTTAAACCATGTTTAAGTGAATGGTTAGGGTTTTGTTATCTTTTCTTAACTATTTCTTTTATTTATTTAATTTTAGGGCAAGAAACAAAATGGTGGCTTATTTTGTTGTTTCCTTGAAGCTTCAAGAAGCTTTGACCATTCTTGTTCTTTTCCTAAACCTAACCATTCACCTAACCCTAGTTGATTCTCTACACTTAACCAAGGTTGCATTATAATAAGAATGACTTGGATTTTCTTTTTTAAGATAATCCTTTTTATTCTTTCATCTTCTTCGTTTTCATCAAGCTTCATGAAAGCTTACTAGCTTCAATGGTGTCTTGAGAAAAAGAGTGAGAAATCCAATTCTAAAGTGAACCCACTTCCTATTTCTTCATCCTCTACCACTTGCCATGTAGTATAGGGTGTTTTCTTCACAAGTTTCATGACTTGGTGAAGTTGGACGTAGATCATCTTCGGCATCGAAGTCGACGACCTAGCCCGATCATTTCTTCGACGATACCATCGCTAGAGTACGGGATCCGATGATTGCAGCGGAAGGACATCAACGCGGAGCTATGGAGGTGGAGAACCGGATCTACAAAGGTTGTAGTCACTTCCTTTTAGTTAAAGTTGTTAACTTGCATCTTTATCGCCTATACCTCTAGTTACGATCTTGCTTATGGTCACTTGGCACATAGAAAAATTTAGAATTGGCCATGTTTGATCACTTGTAGAACCTCATGGGTGTGCTTAGGAACCCTACATCAAGAGAGATCCACACTCTTCTTTCATTTTCTTTTTATTTCTTGTGTTATGATAATGGTCAATTCAATGTGCAATCAACTTTATCATGATAGGATTAGTAATGATGATATTGTGTATTATTGCAACCATGGTTCATTTCATTTGGGTTAATCTTTTCATTATTCTCTTCTCATTCTCTTTCTTGAAGTGAGAAGAAAAAGAAAAGCTCCATGGTTGCTAAGTTTCTCCTTCTTCTTTCTCCTCTTGATCTCATCTTTTGATCTCATGTGTTGAGAGAAAAAGATCCCACAAAGACAAACACATCCATACATCTCCTCTACACATCCTAGGGCTTCTTGACTAGCAATCTCTTTGCCCTAGTTGCCTCGGTTCGAGGTGGAGCTCGGTGTACATCTCTTGGGTGGATCGTCTTCGACTCAAGATGGCCGCGGAGGTGCCCAAGGTCCGGATCGACGCTTGGAGCTTGAATGGACGAGCGGGACAGCGGAATGAAGACCCGAAGGACCGGTTCCGTGAGGTATACTTTCTACAGCATAGTAGTCAAAACCTCTAGTAGTTTACTAGTTTCTAGTTTAGCCAAGATCCTTGCTTTAAGTTCATGTTGCCTTGCGCCAAATCATTGTTTTTCGCCGTTTCCGCCTCCCCGTAAGAACCGGGGTGAGCAACGTGGACTTACAGTGGTATCAGAGCCTAGCTAAACCTAAACTAGTGAGTTAGCAAAGTGTTTAGAATATCGATCGGAAAAAAGTCGCAAAACACGTCCGCAAAATCTCAAGTTTCTGTCGATTTTCATACTGTTCAAAAGGTGATTTAAAATATATGAAAAATCGTCTCAGGGTTTTGTGAAAACACTGCAGAAAAATGATCCAGTGACTCGATCAAACGACCGCGGTTCCGCGGCAATGACATGCTCATTGCCGCGCTTCCGCGGCCGTTTTGACTCGGCACGGGATCGGGTTTTGTGCAGTGTTTTAGTTTGGCTATTTTAGGATTTTTAAAACATGTTTTTTCTACCCAGATTTTCCAGAGAGCAAATTGACTTTTGGGGTGGTTAAAAATCCATATTTTAATCGATATTCCGTACTCTTTGGCTAATGAATACTATCTGTGATGTGATATATGTATTGAACGTCCGCTAATCGCTATACGCCAATTAGTGGGGGTTATACATATCTGTGATCTGTAATGTTGATGGTTTGTGTATATGAACTCGGTGGATTGTCGCGGATGAATAGCCGGGAATGGGTGTGAGATGAGAGTTTCTTTTTCTTTCATTCATTGTAAAATTTGTAAATTGATGTAATATTATTTGTTTGGCCGCACAACCGGGTCGGGGTTGTAGCCGTCATTGTATAATTTCTTTTTACTGTTTTTGCTCCTAGGATAGACCCAAGGTGGGGTCCACAAACTACCGGGTATCTCGAAGTGCCGAGTGGCCTACTCACGGTGTTGAGGGAGGTTGCTTCGCTTCGGGTACTTGGCGGGTAGTTTGTCGCACCCGTAGGGGTCTAGGGTAGGGTTTGGCTATTCATCGCGACCGTGTAATCCGCTTTTCGTTACAGGCTCGTACGGAATGCGGATTCCTAGTATATCCAAAGTGTTCATCTATGATCTGTAATGTCTATCATTGCTACATATCTATATATGATATCTATTTAGGCGTTGCTTATGTTTTTCAGCCGTGCTAGCCCAGCCCCCGCTCTGTCGTTAGTTAAGTAACATAACCGGTGATGACGGGGCCCCGTGGCGAATGCGAATGGCATAAGCGTACGTCATATTTTGGTTGTTTTCTGCAATAGTAGGATTAAATGATGGGACGCATTAAAAGAACTAATGCAAGAAAATAAACCAAGTAAAAGTCGTTGGAACACTTTCAAAACCACTCGGTTCTTTTCAAAAACCAGCATTTTAAACGTGGAGCTTGAACCACTCCTTTTAAAAACTATCTCATTCTATCGATTATATCAAGTTCACTACGTTCACGGTTTCGCCAAAACCATTCGTAGCCCTCCGTCATCTCGGTTAAATATTCAGTAGTATTCAAGCTATGTATTTTGACCTTCGCCAAGGCATAGTGATTATTAGCTGCTGAATATTTATCTGTAGCATAGATAGATGCGTTGGTTTGGGACAGTCGTACTACTATTTTGGTCTTCGTCAAGAGTATGTACGGGTGGGTTCAAATTAATCTGGACGATGACGGATAGAACTTGACATGTGACTTATGATATGTTGGCCTTCGTCAAGGTCATAAGAGCATGGGGCAAAAATCCACATCGGGAGTTTCAAAATTACTGAAACTTGCTAGCGCTGCATACCATTTGGAGTGTGATGATTCTGGTAGGATTCCTTCAGTTTTGTCACGCTATGATATTTGGATCCCGATCCTACTGTGAGTATATGCTACTCCTCGGGAACTTTTTCACTTAACGATCAATGCTATAAACCAAGTAGGTGTCTAGAAAGGTGTTAGCGGGGCTACGCCCACAGGGAAAAGAGGTTACTTAATTAAGGAACTTCGCGAAAGCGTTGGAAAACCTCCCTCAAAGTACCGACACTGGCCTGGCTGAACGGTTAAGCAAGTATTGTACGGTGAGATTGATCCTGACTAATTCTTCCTTTATGGTTTGAGGAGGGATTCGAGAGACAGTGGGAGCCATCCTGTTTAGATAAATTAAAAACCAATCTAAACTTGCAAGAGCATCATGCTGAGTGTTTTCTTCTCTCTCTCTTAATTGCAGCGACCCAGTGACCGCACCTAGGTTACATCTAGATAATAAAATGACTGAATCTGACTGTTATGACTGGCAAAGGTCTGTCCAGATGTCCATTTCCCATGACAAGCTGGGACACCACTTGACTGATCCAACCCCTGCCGTCTCAGGTCCAGTTTCCCCTGTCACGGATATTCATATCCGCGAGACATCGGAAAGGAACTCTGCGAAAGCCAAGTGCCTCGTGTTAGCCTCAGTTGATGGTGCAAACCAGAGGCAGCACGAAAAGATGGACTTAGTTTCTATCTTCATCCATAACAAAGATTTATATGGAGAGCAATCTCGTATCGCAAGATATGAGACCTCGAACGAATTGCTTCCAGCGAGGTTGGCTGTCGGGTCATCTGTAGGGGGCAACGTCCTTACAGAGACCAGCTCTTTTGAGCTCACGGACCTGAAGACCACGTTGAAGAACATGTCAGATGCTGACTTAGTTCAACAGTCTCTACCTACTACCCTGAAAGAAACCAGGGAAGTAGAAAGAAAGAGAAGGGCAGAAGTTTCGGGACTGGATATAGTAAAAGAGGGATGTTCCTATTGTTACGGGAATGAACATGGGCAGAAGGATTGCAGGGCTTGTAAAGCCAGTAGCCAGAATTCGAAGCATGTTGTGGCTTCGGCTTCGGGTGTGTTTGTAATAGAGAACTGTATGTCAGTTAACCCTACTTCCTGGGTATTGGATACCGGATCAGGATCTCATATCTGTAATTCGTTACAGGCTCTGAGAAACCGTAGGGTTATCAGGAAAGGTGATATGACTCTCAGGGTTGCTAACAGAATGAGCATGTATGCTGAATCCGTAGGGGAATATCATCTAGGACTGACAACTGGGCAGATATTGATTCTGCGTGACTGTTTTTATGTACCAGGTGCGACTTGTAACATCATATCTGTATCCTTACTTTCTAAGGAAGGATATGATTTTACTTTTGTAAGCGATGTAGTAAACATCCACCTAAATCAAGTACTGATTGGGTCAGGTACATTGAAATACGGTATATACGTTTTGAATCAAGCTCAGGTCTTCAGTGTCCAGAACACACTTAAAAGAAAGTCTCCGGAAATAAATCAGGCTTTCTTATGGCATTGTAGACTGGGTCACATTAATGAGACACGGTTGACAAAGTTACATAAAGAAGGATACTTGGATCCGTTCGAGTACCAGTCTTATGCCACTTGTGAATCTTGTCTCATGAGAAAGATGACAAAGACTCCGTTCACCGGACACGGAGAGAGAGCAAGTGAGCTCTTGGGACTCATACACAGTGATGTGTGTGGTCCAATGTCTACACATGCGCGAAGTGGTTATTCATACTTCATTACTTTCACAGATGATTTCTCTAGGTATGGGCATGTCTTCTTGATGAAGCACAAATCCGAGGCTTTTGAGAAATTTCAGGAATATAAGAATGAAGTTGAAAAACAAACAGGAAAAAGTATCAAGATACTGAGATCTGATCGAGGTGGTGAATACTTAAGTGCCGAGTTTCTGGGCTACTTAAAAGAGAATGGAATTCTCTCTCAGCTTACTCCTCCATACACACCACAACACAACGGTGTATCGGAAAGGAGGAATCGAACCCTATTGGATATGGTTCGATCCATGATGAGTAAGGCTGAGTTGCCGCAATCTTTCTGGGGTTATGCACTAGAATCAGCTGCATATCTTTTGAACAAGGTTCCCTCCAAGACTGTGCCTACCACACCATATCAGATGTGGTGTGGGAAGAAACCCTGTCTTAAGTATCTGAAGATATGGGGATGTCCAGCTTTTGTAAAAAAGCAGCATGCGGACAAGCTTGAGGCACGCTCAGTACTGTGTAAGTTTGTGGGATACCCAAAGAACTCCAGGGGGTATTTTTTCTATTACGCAGAGAAACAAAAGGTTTTTGTTTCTCGTCATGCCCACTTTCTGGAACATCAGTTTTTAGAAAAAGAAGCAAGTGGGAGCGTAGTAGAACTGGAAGAAATTCCAGAACCACAAGCTATTACTGAAAGCTTGGAAGAACCAGAAGTTTCAAGAGAACCGGACATCCCTGCGCCACTCCGCAGGAGTAGTAGGCAGTCTTATCCGTCCGAGAGATACTACAGTTTTCTCATAGACGGGGATAGAGAGGATTGCACCATGGATTGTGGTGAGCCTACTAGCTTCCAGCAAGCCATTCAGAGCGGCGACTCGGTAAAATGGCTGGATGCAATGCGGGCCGAGATGGAGTCCATGTACACCAACAAAGTTTGGACTTTGGACTTTGCTCCAGAAGGGGTAAAACCCGTAGGCTGCAAATGGATCTTCAGAAAGAAGATTGGTGTAGATGGGCAGGTTGAGACCTATAAAGCTAGACTTGTTACAAAGGGTTTTCGTCAAAGACCTGGTTTGGACTATGAAGAGACCTTTTCTCCAGTGGCTATGCTGAAATCCATTCGGATCCTTCTTGCCATTGCTGCCTTCCACGATTATGAAATCTGGCAGATGGACGTAAAGACGGCTTTCCTAAATGGAAATTTGGAAGAGTGCGTCTATATGGATCAGCCGGAGGGATTCATTCAGAGTGGGAGCAGCGGTAGAGTGTGCAAGTTGCTAAAGTCCATCTATGGACTTAAGCAGGCATCGCGGAGTTGGAACATCTGCTTTGATGATACTGTCAAAGAATTCGACTTTATCAAAAACCTAGATGAACCATGCATTTACAGTAAGATTGTAGGGAGAACTGTGGTATTCCTCGTCTTGTACGTGGATGACATTCTCCTAATAGGAAATGATATTCCTATGCTACAGTCAGTCAAAGGATTCTTGTCACAGAGGTTCTCCATGAAGGACCTGGGCGATGCCAACTACATTCTGGGGATCCAGATCTATCGTGATAGATCTAAGAGGATGTTGGGACTTTCACAGTCAAGGTACATCGACACCATACTGAAAAGGTTCAGTATGGAAGATTCCAAGCGTGGTAATCTACCGGCTTGTCACGGGATCACCCTCTCCAAAGAGATGTCTCCCAAGACTGATTTGGAAAGGGATCGCATGTCTATTATACCCTACGCTTCTGCGGTAGGCTCTATAATGTATGCGATGTTGTGTACCAGACCAGATGTAGCATACGCATTGAGCGTTGTAAGCCGGTATCAGTCGAATTCAGGGGAGAAACACTGGATAGCGATAAAGAACATTCTCAAGTACCTGAGAAGGACTAAGGAGATGTTCTTGGTGTATGGCGGAAAAGACCTCCAGCTCGAGGCCTTTGCTGACTCCAGCTTCCAGAGTGACAAGGATGACTCCAAGTCCATGTCAGGTTATGTCTTTGCCCTCAATGGAGGGGCGGTTTGCTGGAAGAGTTCCAAGCAGGAGACCGTTGCTGACTCAACTATGGAAGCGGAGTACATAGCTGCTTGCAATGCCGCAAAGGAAGCTGTCTGGATGAAGAAGTTCCTCGTGGAGCTTCAGGTGGTTCCTACCATTGTTGATCCAATACCGCTGTATTGCGACAACAACGGCGCTATAGCTTTAGCGAAGGAACCCAGGTCCCATCAGAAGTCCAGGCGCATTTTGAGGCGGTACCACCTGATCAGGGAGATCGTAGATCGCCGGGAGATCGAGGTGAAGAGAGAAAATACGGAGAACAACATTGCAGATCCACTCACGAAGGCCCTACCCCAGACTCAGTTCGAGCGGCTGATCGAGATGATAGGTCTTCGATATGCCAGTACATGGCCTTAGTGCAAGTGGGAGATTGTTAGTGTATATGCCCTAGAGGCCATTACTGTATCATACTAGCTTGTATATTACTTGATGGAAGCTTGGGATATTCACAGTTGTATAGACAATCTTGCTCAAAATAGTATTATGCTACTTGGTTTGTCTCTACATCAATATGTGCATGTGTTTCTTTTAGCATATCGCTTATATACATATTAGTAGAGCCCTTAGGATCTTTGCTTGATTACCAGCGTTGTGATGACGCTCACACTTGTGGGGGCTGGGTAATCCATAAGCACATCCTTATATAGGTCCCTAGTCGTAGGACTATCGAGACAGGGCATCGATACTCCGAAGTAGACTAGCGTATGCGCTTCTCATCCCAGCGGGGGAGACGGTCTGTCCCACAGCCGTCAGTACGTCGTACTTGAGATAGTATGCGGGTGCTCGTTAGGTTACGAGTACACTGGACAGGACTCGTCGGGAACTGTTGGTTGGTATTATACCTATCGTCAGTTATCAGTTCCCAGGTGACATGAGTACAGCTTAGTCCGCCGACTTGACACTGTCACTTCGCCTCGAGTGTGTTCCCACTGTACTTAGATTACTACCCTACCACGGCTCAAAGGAGTCGTGCAAACAGGTAGTAGTTAGGTGCAGTCCCGAAGCACTTGGAGGCAGTGACGGTTAGACAGGATTCGTCTCTCCCGGTATTGGGGGTTGACATCGCGCTGTGTCTAGGAGAGCCATTACACAAGTAGTCCCTGGCCAGGGCAAGCGAGATATACTGGTAGGTTTCCAGTGTTATCTCAGGGTGTTCTGGGCTACACTCCGACACGACTTGTACCGCTATTAGGGGACTGACGTTCACCGCCCCCTAGGCCCGCCATGCGATGTATCAGACGAACAGACCGGACTGTACGGAGATTGTCACATACAGGCTCAGTAGGAGTTCGGATGGGTTTACCTCATCGGCCTTCTTATCGACATCTACCTGGGGACCGTTACGTACAGCTAGTGCCGCTTGCGGTCTGTGGTTAAACCCACTGCCAGCGTAGTGTCGAGTCTTTAGAGTCCCACACAGAGAGTTTCCCTGCACTGAGCGAAACGTGTAGAGGCCGTATGGTTTTACGGCAGGGCTACGATCACTTACGTGCACTTGTGTGCGTATGCTGTTCGGGCAGGCAATACTAGTGGGCTTTGGTTTAAGCCAGATCCTAGTATTGCACAGATGGATTTGATTTGTCTTCTGTGCATTCGCATTCTACGGAATGCGGATGCGGGTGTGTATGCACAGTTTTGAGGAGCGATAAAGGAGGAGGTGCCCCATTAGGGTTTTGGCAGTTGGTTCGGCCAATACCATAATGTGGCACACTCATTAGGGTTTTGACAATTCATTTGGTCAAAACCGTTATGAGCCGGAGACATTGTTTACTAATCCTTTTAGTGATAGATTAGTGATGGCTAATTGCATTGACCATTTGACTACTTAGACCTCTCTTGACTTTGTTGACCTGTTGACCATGTTGACCATTGACCTTCAAGAGAGATCCACACTCTTCTTTCATTTTCTTTTTATTTCTTGTGTTATGATAATGGTCAATTCAATGTGCAATCAATTTTATTATGATAGGATTAGTAATGATGATATTGTGTATTATTGCAACCATGGTTCATTTCATTTGGGTTAATCTTTTCATTATTCTCTTCTCATTCTCTCTCTTGAAGTGAGAAGAAAAAGAAAAGCTCCATGGTTGCTAAGTTTCTCCTTCTTCTTCCTCCTCTTGATCTCATCTTTTGATCTCATGTGTTGAGAGAAAAAGATCCCACAAAGACAAAACACATCCATACATCTCCTCTACACATCCTAGGGCTTCTTGACTAGCAATCTCTTTGCCCTAGTTGCCTCGGCTCGAGGTGGAGCTCGGTGTACATCTCTCGGGTGGATCGTCTTCGACTCAAGAAGGCCGCGGAGGTGTCCAAGGTCTGGATCGACGCTTGGAGCTTGGATGGACGAGCGGGACAGCGGAATGAAGACCCGAAGGACCGGTTCCGTGAGGTATACTTTCTACAGCATAGTAGTCAAAACCTCTAGTAGTTTACTAGTTTCTAGTTTAGCCAAGATCCTTGCTTTAAGTCCATGTTGCCTTGCGCCAAATCATTGTTTTTCGCCGTTTCCGCCTCCCCGTAAGAACCGGGGTGAGCAACGTGGACTTATACGATGAGCCTAGCAGGGTGGCGAGTACCTACCGGTGATTGGTTGGATCTGGCGGTTATCCGGAGGATACTGACCAGAGTCGATAGATGGATATGGGACGATCCGTACTGCCGGCGCCGAGGGCCGATTCCGCAGACGGAGCCCGTGGGCTGATCCGGACTGACGAAGCCCGATATATGAGGATTTACGTGCCGATGCTGGGCACAGCTTTCATGATGTTTTCGAGTGTCGATGCTGAACACTCCGGTTCCATGATTTTGACGTGTTGCGAGGGACACAGATGGTTTATATCCTCATACTTCCATGCATATGCTTATGATATTTACATGCATGATGGTTATTGTCATTGGGTGACGCATGGACGGGATCCACATACATACAGGCATGATTACATCGATCATATCTCATATTTATGATATGTTATTACCTGAGGCACTGGCACGAGCACTTGGCACTACACTTATGTATAGAGGTTATATTGCCACTTTAGCATGCTTCAGACTTATTCATATTGAGGATATATATATCTGATCGTATTGACCTAGGATGAGTCATACATACGATTTCTTCTTTGTGATGTTTTCTATTCACGAGTTGGCAACTCAACCCCGTGTGCCACAGTTTCTTGCAGGTTTTGCCGTACAGGTTTCATTGCGGCTTGTCTGGCACATTGCTTCCCTTACGGGTGACTTGCTTTGGTAGGTGGGTTCTTTTGTATCAGAACCACCATTGTACATGTATTATTCAGTTGTATCTAGTAATTCCATCAACCAAAACTTGTATATTGTTTCAGACTCAGAAAATCAGTTATGTATTATTTCGACCTTAGAGTCGCGCGTTGTAGTATTACGGTTTTCATCCTATTTTGAGTTCTTTCTGAGTTTTGATCCTCGCCCTTCGGCGTTGTATATTATATTGCTTGCGTGGTTGTGACCGTCGATTGACGAAGAGCTAGCTCCCGCTTGGGGATGCCTTTTATCATTGCATATATATATTATTCTTGTTGTACCCCATTCGGGGCCAGTATTTACAAAGGGAACTCTGCCGAAATTTTCAGAAAAGACTATACTTTTAAAAATGCACATTCGGCTTACTTGTTTCAAAACCTTGCTTTTAAAACATGTTTCTTCACTTCTTAAACTATTTTTCCTTCATTTATTATTTAAAATGGTTTTAGATTTCTGGGCTTTGGCTTACTTGGATTAGATGGGGTCCTATAGACTTCATATGATTCAAGGGCCAGTCACGAGCTATTTGACACCAACGCATCTATCTATTCAACAAAGAATCATTACTTAGCTACCGTTCACTACGCCTTGACGAATAATCAACAAACGCAGCACGAATACTAAGTACTAATTATCTGAAACGACGGAGGGTTACGGCTGGATTTTTGCCGAAAAACCCTTTAATGTAATGAACTTAATATCGTTGAAGGAACCAGATAGCTTTGAAAAAAAGGAGTGGTTTAGGCTCCGCTTTTGAAAACTGGTGGTTTTGAAAAAAAACCGAGTAATCTATAGTATAGACTTTTGCTCAAAAGGTCACTCCCCGCGAAGGGATCTCGGCTCTTGCCTCCTGAAATGAGGTGCTGGATATTCACGACCGAATACCACTATGCAAAGCGAAAGAATATAACTATAGTTTTTCGAAATTTGTTTCAACAACATCTTTTAGATTTATTTTCTTGCATTAATCAAAATTAATGCGGTCCCATCAGTTAAAGCCTATCACACTACAAAAGAACGAAAATACAATGTACGTATATGCCATACGCATTCGTCACTGGGCCCCGTCATCACTCGTTAGGTTACTTAACTAACGACAGAGCGGGGGCTAGACTAACGCGGGTGCAAAATATATACAACATCTACTAGTATATATAAAAATATATATAACATTTGTCTCAGACATGATATAAGCATCAATACAGAATCTCAACAAGCAATACAGATTGGTGGATAATCTAGGAGCCCCGGGTTTTATTTAAGCCGCAAATGAGACCCGACCTTTCCGGTCGTGTGGATAGCCCGTGCAATGGAAACCTGGACCCCTACAAGCGCGACAAGTTATCCGCCAATTCCAAAAGTGAGGCAACCCCAATCAACAAAGTGAATGGGTCACCCAGCACTTCACGGGACCCGATAACTTGAGCACCCCTCTGTGGGTCATCCTATACCCCCTATGAGTGCGGCGAATAGCCCGCTAATTCTAGAGTAAAGCCCCCTCCGTATCAGTTCCATGAGATGCGGGTTTGCTGCCCTCTAGAACCCGGCTATTCATGCATTCCACCGTGGGGTAAAACTAGTACAGAAAAAGAAAAACATGTACAAAGGTGACATCGACCTCAACCCAGTCGTGCCCAAATAAAATAATATACAATAAAGCAGAAACGGCAGTCCACATGTCGGACGCTCGCCCCGCAATAACAAATGTACAAATGAATATAAACTATACTAAAACATTGCACCACCGGCTATCTACCACGACAATCCAAGCACAATACCAGCACAATCACAGAACATCAACGTGAATGTCACGTTCGCAAACTCATCTATAAGAACATATAGCAGTTAGACGGGTTATACCGATCGAATGACATTCACGGTCGCAGATGCTAATCTAAATAATGATAATCACACGTATTTTAAAATTTCGATCGACTAAATTTTTCCGAATAGTCCCCCAAGAGTAATACAACACTCAAACAAATCTGGGCCAAAAACATAGATCTCAAAAATCACAGTTCATCACAGAGAAGCACCGGAAGAATTTTGATACACAGATGCTTCTATTCGGCCGTGGAACTGCCACGAACAGGCATGTTCCGCGGCGGTTCCACGGCTGTATGTGAAGATTGTGTTATTAAATTTCTTCATTACTTCTAAAATAGCCTGCACAGATTTTTGAAACACTCTGTATAATTTTTTGAACACTTTTTAAAAACGACAACAAGCATGATTTTTGAATTGCAATTTCGAAAAATTCCGTCGATCGATATTTTAAACACGTCTAACTAGCTAATATGGGTTTATGGGGTGGCTTTCATACCATGTTGGGTTACTTTAACGCTCTAGCCATCATCCGTGGAGATTTGCGGAACAAAAATTTTCTTACAAGTTTAAAAACGATGCTAGAATAACCCAGGAAACCGGATCTTTCCATAAACCTAACTAGATAACTACTATGGAAAAGAAGTCTCACCAAATGATCTAAGTCCTTCGGTCTTTTTTCCTCATCGTTCGCTCCAAATGGCCACCATGTTCACGCGCTTGATCTCCTTTGCTCGCTCCATCAGTACTCCGGGATCAAGCTTGCTCTTCGGTCCTCCTCCGTCGAAGATGATCCACCTGAGGGATGTGATCCATGGCTCTAGCTCCTTACTAAGTAACAAAATGAGCAACTAGAGAACTTGGGATGCTAATCCAAGATCTCTAGGATGTAGTGTGAAGTTTTAGGTGTTTTAATATCTTTATCTTTCCTCCTCTCTTGTTTCTCAACATATGAGAGTGTAGAGAGGAGGAAGATGATGAAGGTGGAGGAGCTCAAGAGAAGGAGAGTGAAGCAAAAATGGTGAGCACAAAAGAAATGAGCAACCATATGAGAGAAAATAGATGGCATTGGTTTTGTATAACAATATCCATCAATAAACAATGTGACCCATGCTTCAATAGTTTCCACAAATGAATAAAGAATTCATTTGTCAACTATTGAGGCATGGTCCTCACCATACTCCCCTCACTTCACACTTTACACCTCATTTCCATTTATCAAATAAATGGAAAAAGTCAAGATGAGGTGTCCACCTTCTAGAATGTTATCCGCAACAAAATACGGATTACAGTCTACTGTATATACATACCTGCATTCGGATAAAAACAGGAATGCTCAAAGAGATAGAATAACACGAAGAACATAATACTAGAATATATATCGAAATATATATATGTAAATTATTAAATCAATACCTGATTTAATAATCCGGCTCAAGCCCGAGCCGGCTAGTATTACCAACTGTTTGATCGAAAGTCCGGGTACAAAGTACATTAATCGATCGGAACCCTGCACGTATCCAATACGGCTACTGCATCATTTTTCCTGAACCAGGGAAACCCTCTGTATGGACCTCTAAAGACTCGACAGTACACCGGCAGTAAGTTACTGGATAAATCCATAACCACAAGCACGTCAGCGGCACTAGCTGTACGTAACGGCTACCCGGGTATCTGTTGAAAAGGAAGGCCGACGAGCAAACTCATCCGGATCCCTACTGAGCCTATCTGTGACAATCTTCATACAGTCTGGTCTCTTCGTCTGAGAGTATCACATACCGGGTCTGGGGGGTGGTAAACGTCAGACCCTAATAACTCGATAATTCGTGCTGATGCGGCTCAGGACCAATCCGGGAAACTATTGATCAGCCTATCAGTAAATCCCAACTGCTTTGGCCAAGGTCTTATGGTCCTGACCAATCGAACACAGTGCGATATTGACTCCCAATACCGGGAGATACGAATTCCCGACAATCGTTCACTGCCTCCATGTGGCTCGGGACTGTACCCAACCAAAACCTGTTTGCACGACTCAGTAGAGCCGTGGTAGGGTAGTGATCAAAGCACAGTGGGAACTCACACGAGACAAATGATGATCTCAGGTCTAAAGACTAACCTATACTTATGTCACCTGAGAACTTCCATCCGACGATATGTATAGTACCATCTTGAAGTTCTCGGCGAGTCTGTCCGGTGTACTCACCCCCAGTGAGCACCTGTATACGATCTTAGGTGAAAAATACCAATGGTTGCGGGACCGTACCATCGCCCCTCTTCGGGGTCTAGAAACATATACACTAGTCTAGTTCGGAATATCGATGCCCAGTCTCGATACTCCCACGACTAGGGACAATTTAAGGATGTGCGTACCGACTACCCAGCTCCCACAAGTATGATCGCCACCACAACACAGGTAGTTTAGCAATGATTCTACAGGCTTTATCAACATGTATAAATGATATGTAATAGCAAGTAAAACATACGCACATGTTTAGATAAAGACAAACCAGATATCATACTATCATATTGAGAAAGACGGTCCTGTACAAATATATGTCCAAGCATCCACATGTATACAAATACAATAATGGCCTCTAGGGCATACATATCCAACAATTATAATAATTGCCTTGAGGGTACTATATCCAACAATCTCCCACTTGCATTTAAGGCTAATTATTGCAATATCGCATATCCACATCCCGTATGCTATCGAATACCCAATTTCTCTACTAATCAGTTTCTCAAATCTTATTTGAGGATCATCCGTGTTCGAGAAATAGCCTCAGTGAGTGGATCCACTACAATATTTTGTTAGGAATATGTATGCCCTGGAGGCCATTATTATATGATATAGTAGATGCTTGGATATATATATAGAGGACTTTCTTGCTCGACATGATAGTATGCTATCTGGTAGCTCTTTATCTTAACATGTACACTTGTATTATTATACCGTCTCTCTGTTACATGTTGATAAAGCCTTTAGGATGTAGGCTTGACTACCAGGACTATGATGCAGATTATAGTGGTGGGAATTCTGTAGTCCACAAGCACATTCTTTAACAGTTCCTAGTCTAGGGAGTATCGAGACAGGGCATCGATATTCCAGAGTAGACTAGTGTGTACGTTTCTTGACCCAGTATGGGGCGATGGTTGATCCCACAACCGTTGGTGTTTGACATCAAAGATTGTATACAGGTTCTCATTAGAGAATGGATACACCGAACAGGACTCGCCGAGAACTCTTAGATGGTACCACACCTATCGTCAGATAGCAGTTCTCTGGTGACACTTGTACATGTTAGTCTGTAGACCCGGGATCATCATACAGTCATGTGTGGTTCCCACCGTGCTTTGATTTCCTTCCTAGCACGGCTCAAAGGAGTCGTGCAAACATGTGGATTTTGGGTACAGTCCCGAGTCACATGGAGGCAATGAGCGATAGGAGGGGTTTCGTCTATCCCGGTATTGGGAGTTGATATTGCGCTATACTCGATTGGCTATAACAGCAAGTCCTTGGTTAGGGCTGATGAGATTTACTGGTAAGTGTTATCAGTAGTTTCTCAAAAGGTTATAGGCCACACATCGGCATGACTTATCAAGTTACTGGGGTCTGACGATTCCACCCCAAGACTCGATATGCGACATATCAGATGAAGAGACCGGACTGTACGATAAGTGTTGCTCATAGGCTTTACGGGGGTTTTGACAAGCTTGCTTGTTGATCTTCTATTCGTTCAATATCTGGGTAGCCGTTACGTCCAGCTAGTACCGCTGACGCCTTGTGGGTATCTGATGTGATCATTACCTACTGCTGGCGTATTTACAAGTCTTTAGAGTCCCACACAGAGGTTTCCTAGCTCAAGCAAAACGAAGTAGGGCATATATGGAGATATGTGTGGGGCTTGATTAAATACGAGTATGTGATACCGTATTCTAATCTTGCGATATTTGATATCAGTTGGTTATATGTGATATAACCAGATTATTGAATCAAGTATTGATTCAATGATTTGATTTATGTATATGTATTTGATATTGGTCGGTTATATATGATATGACCGGATTATTGAATCAAGTGTTGATTTAATATCAAATATCGAATGTTAGTCGGTTATATGTGATATGACCGGATTGTTGAATTAAGTGTTGATTTAATAATATAATATACATATATATGATATTAGTCGGTTATATATGATATAACCAGATTATTGAATCAAGTGTTGATTTAATAATTTGATATATATATATATATATGTATTTATATATAAATATATATATATTAACTAATATAGCTCACTAAAGATTTTATTCTCTTCTAATACATTTAAATATATATATGATATATATATTAATATATGTATTTAAATATTGTATTATGGTAGATGATACATAAAACATGGGTGTATGAGAATCACATCAGAATGAGAAAATAATAAGCATTTTTGAATTAAGAGAATTAGAGAATGAGTCATGGTTTATGAAACTTGTAGAAGCCTTGAGAAGCCATGACTCACCTCTTGATTCTTGGCTTATTCAAAGATATTTATCTCTTTCATTCTCATACCTTTATATGACTTGTGACATGGTTCATTGAACCTCACTCTCTCACTCTCACAACACTCACATACCCAAGTTCATCTCCTTCTCCTGAGCTCTCTAGGGTTTTTCTTGAGTTGGAAAAAGAAAGAGAAAAGGATTTCTAAAGTGAGAAAAATTCCTACTTCATCAATCTACACTAATCTATCCCATTAGTTTAGGTTGTTTGCTTCACTAATACTTTGATTAGTGAAGAGTGAGCTTGAGTTATAGGAACTTCAAGGTGGATCATCTTCGTCCTCGAAGACTACGAAGAAAGCTCGTTTCTTTCACCAAGTGGAGTCTAAGAAGTATTCTAGGGACTACTACTTGAAGCTTTAGAAGTGAAGGACCGGTCTACAAAGGTTGTAACCCACTTCACTTAGTGTAGAACTTGTTTTCTTGCTTCAAAACCCTAATTCTCTAGTTCGATTCTAGGTTACTATAGCTTAGACCTCTAGGTTTTTTAAAATTGCACACTTAATGCTTGTATAAAACAAGTAGAGGTGCTAAGACATGCTTTCATGGTATCAGAGCTAAGCTAGAGACTTAGGCGAAGTCTAAACGACGTTAAAGTGTTCGATCGAAGTTTTGAAACCCGTATTTTGCATACTTTCTGTCCATTTTTCAAAAGTTAAAATTTTACAGATTAAAAATTCCCAGAAAATCATGTAGGTAATTGTATGGAGCCCTAAGAAGAACGAGTGCCTAACTCTATCAAATGGCCACGAAACCGCCGCCTAAACCTTGGTTTAGCCGCGGTTCCTCCGCCGATTTGACGAGTTATGGACTCGTCTTTCTTTTGCTGCTCCATTATGTCATTTTGGACTTTCTGGATATTTTTACTGATGCTCAAGTTATTGAGGTCTCTGTGATTTTCAGGTGTTTGAAATATCGATCAAAATGTTTAACATCGTCTATATATTTTGGATATATGATACACTTTTCGGAATCCACATTGATTAGTTTTATGAAAACTGGTTAGCGTTTTGTAAATCCAGCATTTTAGTCTCATTTAATGGATTGCCACGGAGTTTCGATTCGGATCAAAACTCCGTCGCAATCTCGTATTGCATGCGAACACTCGCCGGGAGACACTACTAGATAACACGCCCTATAGCCCCGACCAAGTGACTATAGGAGAACCCCATGGCCAAAAGAATCCACTCGGGTGCTCGCAGCCACGGTGTTCCACCTAAGTGCACTTCGTTGACGGCATCAGGGGTGCAGCCATCTACTAAAGTTCCCGACGAGCATTCGATCATTTTATCGGGAATCTTATTGAATTACCTGACTTATTTTTGAAAAGTGTTTTCAATTCGAGACTTAAATGTAAGATTTATTGTGTTAGGCATGAAATCCGGAATATGTGATAATCCGGGTTTATGATGTCTAAGAATGATGCAGATTCTAATTATTGTAGTTATCATTTCTTTTCTGCGACCGTAAGTGTAATATGTGGCCGTATCCCCGATCTCGTTGCTATACGTCAACGACATTAGGGATACACATATTTACTTACGTTTATGACATGTGATGTTATTGTGTTGCTGGTTGATATGTTATATTGGATCGTCATGATTGAATAGCCGGGGGTTTTGCGTGAGATGAGAGTTTTTCAAATTTCATTCATGTAAAAATTTGTATGTAATATTCTTTTATTGGGACACTTCCGGATTGAGGTTGTTGTCTCCTTTGATATATATTATTTACTTTTCTTCATTAGGATAGACCCAAGACGGAGAGCACAAGTAGCCGGGTTCTAGAGTCTAGTGGGAGGCCATCTCGAGGAGTCAAGACCGGGTCGCCTAACTCTAGAATTGGTAGGGTTGCTTGCCGCTCTCATAGGGGTCTAGGGATGCGGGTTTGGCTATTCATAACGACCGTGGAATCCGTGTTTTTCATTACTGGTTTAATCTAAAACATGGACCTCCTAGTATATCCTATATTTTATATATCTGCTTCTGCTGCTTCTGTGATATGATGTGATTATATAACTGTGTGAGACGAATGCTACTTATATATATGATATACTATTAGACACTATATATGTTTTAAATCCGCGCTAGTCCTGATCCCGCCCTGCCGTATGTTAAGTAGCCTTACGGTGAAGACCCTGGTCCCTGTAGTGAACGCGGATGGCATTTATGTGTGTTTTATTTTCATTTCTTCTGTGATGTTTAGGAAACGTAAATGATTGGACGTCATTAATGAGATTAATGAAAGGAAAAGAATCCTAAAGATGTTGTAGAATCAAATTTTTCAAAAATGTAGCTCTAGTTATTGCTTTGCATAGCGGTATTCCATTATGAATATCCAGCACCTCATTCGATGAGGAAAGAGCCTAGATCCCTTCACCGGGAATGACCTCTTTAGCAAAACTAGCATATGCTACAACCCACTCGGTTTGTTTAGAAAACTACTCGATTTTAAAGCGGAGCTTAAACCACTCCTTTTCAAACACTAGATTCTACAACGATATCAAGTTCATTACGTTAAAGGTTTTTCTTCAAAACCAGTCGTAACCTTTCGTTATTTCAGATAAGTGATATTTTGTATTCGTGCTGCGTTTGTTGACCATAGTCAAGGCGTAATGTGCGGTAGCTGATTAGTGCTTATCTGTCGCATATGATGCGATTGGATTAGGGTAGTCGTACGGCTTTGTTGACCATAGCCAAGGGTCGTACATGTGGGTTTAATTCAATCACCGAATGACGGGTTGAACTTGACTAGCGCTTATGATTTGCTGACGATAGCCAAGGTCATAAGTCGCTAGGGGGTAAAAAACAGATATTGGGAATTTCAAGTGTTAAAATTTACAATGAGATTGCATACCTTCTATATGATAGTTGGCTCCCGATACCCATTGCGAGTAAGAGTTACTCCTGGAAGAATTTTTCACTTTACAATTAGCTGATCCAGTAGGTGTCTAAGAAAGGTGTTAACGGGGTTATGCCTCTGCGGAAATGAGGGTATTTAATTAGTTCCATGTGAAAGCATGGGGAGACTCTCTCGGAGTATCAATACCTGCCTGGTTAACCGATTGGAGAACTTGTAGGGTATAATTAATCCTGGCTAATCTTATCTTTTAGGGTTTGAAGGAAGATTTGATAAAATCAGTGGGAGCCATCCTGATTAGATAAGATAATAACCAATCTAATCTTGCAAGAGCGCACGCTAAATTGTTTTCTTCTCTCTCTCCAGTTAGCGACCATGACACGCCTTAATCAAGATAATAATATGGATGTATTGACCGAACCCACTTATTATACTGAGATGGGGAACGTTGGTTCCGCTCTATATTATGACTATCATAAGTCTGAGCAAGAGATAGGGGATTGCATGGATTCCCATGCAACCTGAACGAAGAAAGAGCATGCTGATGCTTCTTCTTCGGGTGTGTTAGTTATCGAGAACTGTTTCTCAGTCTGCTCTACGTCCTGGGTATTAGATACCGGATTAAGATCCCATATTTGTAATCTGTTACATGGGTTAAAGAGAAGTAGAGAACTGGGAAATGGTGATATGTCTCTCAGAGTAGGAATGGAGCAACTGTTGCAGCCAAAGCAGTTGGCGAATATCACCTAGTATTACCAAATGGTAATACATTGATTCTGAACGACTACTATTTTGTACCAAAGATGATGTGCAATTTAATATCCGTTTCTTTATTACATAAAGAAGGATATAACTTTGCATTAGAGGATAATGTTATGAACATTTTCCTAAATCAAGTGTTGATTGGGTTTGGTACACTGTGTAACGGTATATACATTCTAAATCAAAATACAATTCTAAATATACAGAACACACACAAGAGGAAAATTTCAGAAATGAACGAAGATTTTGTTGCGCCACGGCAGCGCCCCGGCCGTCTTACTCGAGGCCAAATTGCGGAATCAAAATTTTTCCTTACTCGGAAACCGGCGCTACCGCGGACAAAGAAAACCCGGATCGTTTACCATTAACCTATACTAGCTAACAAGAGATGGGAAGAAAAGTATACCGAGTGATCCGAGTCCTCCGGTCTTCTCTTCATCATCCCGATCTCCCGCGGAAAAGCTTGGCTCCACATCGTCGCCTCCTCGCCGGAAAGGGCACCACATCGCCTTCGTCTTTTACGGGCTCCCGCCTCAATACCGAGGCAACTCGAGCATGAAGCCGGCAACTCGACATGCTCAAGATAAGCTGTAGAATGTGTAATGTAGTGTCTCTTTTGGGGTTTGTTGCCATTTGAGGATGATGGAGGAAACAAGACAAGAAAAATGGTGCTTGCATTTTTCTTATCATGAAATGAGATCAAGAAAATGAAACACTCTCAAGGATGAAGATGAAACCCTCTTCTTCTCTTTTCTTTCTCTCTTTCTTTTTCTCAACCATGAATAACTTATCATCAAAAAGAGAATGGTGGAGGAGGTAATATCAAGCAAGGAGGGAGGTGAGTGTAGGAGCAAGGAAGTGGTGACCACATCAAGAGACAAATAAACATACAACCATGTTTAAACACTATGCACTCCATAACCTTTCATCTCACCATAAAAGCAAGCATGGATGAAAGAAAATGAAATCTATCATAATCAAACTTTATGCAAGAAACCCCCCCACAAAGTGTAATTTGCAAAACTGCAAATTACCCCCTCCATCGGAAAAGTCCGGCCGGGAAAGAACAAAGAAAAACCGGCCGGAACGGAATGCAAACTGGCAACTCCAGAAAACTGGTCCCGTAATAAATTACAGGAAAACCCCGACACTGTGCATACACACCCGCATCTGTATTCCGACCGGATACAAATGCAAAGAGACAAAATCTACACTGTACTAGACTAGGACCGGCTTAAGCCAAAGCCGGCTAGTAAAATCCGTTCGATCCTGATCCGTGCAATACCGCACGTATCAGATCAAACCCTGCCATATAACTATACGGCCACTAGTACAAAAATGTCCGATCCTGATCCGTGCAATACCGCACGTATCTGATCGGACCCTGCCATATCTCCATACGGCCTCTACAGCGTTTCGCCCGAAAGCTGAGTAACTGAAAGTGTGGTGGACTCTAAAGACTCGTCAATACTATGGCTGTGGATTTAACCACTGGCACGTCAGAGGTATAAGCCAATACGTGACGGGCCACCAGCTATTGACCAAAAGGGACGTCGATGAGGAAGCTCACCCCGACACCCAACTGAGCCTGTCAGTGACAATATCCATACAGTCCGGTCCGTTCGTCTATGAGTATCGCATGGCGGGCCTAGGGGGTTGGTAAAAGTCAGACCCCCAAAGGCGGTACAAGTCGTGTCGGAGCGTAGCCCAGAACGCCCTGAGATACTACTGGAATACCTACCAGTAAATCTCCTGCCTCGGCCGAGGGCTTTGCGTAATGGCTCTCCTAGACACAGCGCGACCTCACCCCCAATACCGGGAGAGACGAACCCCTGAAGATCCGCTCACTGCCTCCATGTGGCTCGGGACCGTACCCAACTAAAACCTGTTTGCACGCCTCCTTTGAGCCGTGGTAGGGTAGTAATCAAAGCACAGTGGGAACTCACACGAGACAAATGACGATCCTCAGGTCGATGAACTAACCTGTACACATGTCACCTGGGAACTGCTATCTGACGTCTGGTATAAGACCAACTAGCAGGTTCCCGGCGAGTCCTGTCCGGTGTACTCATAACCCAATGAGCACCTGTATACATCTTAGGTGAACCAACTGACACCAGTGGCTTGTGAGACCGGCCACCGCCCCTCGTCGGGGTCTCGACTGTATACACTAGTCTACTAATGGAGTATCGATGCCCAGTCTCGAAACTCCCACGACTAGGGACCTTTTAAGGATGTGCTTATAGACCCCAGCTCCCACTTATATGATCGCCATCATACTGCTGGTCGTCAAGCAAGAATCCTAGGGGCTCTATCAACGTGTAATAGCGACATGTCAGGTCACCTAAAACAGTACACGATGATAAAGATAAACCAGATAGCATACTATCATCTCGAGTAAGACTGTCCTACCGGGATAGGTCCTCCCTCAATCATTGCAATCACGTGCCTGTGATCCAATAATTGACTCTGAGGGCACAATCTCCAACAATCTCCCACTTGCACTCAAGGTTAATTATTGCGATGTCGCGTACTCACAGCCCGTGTGATACCGAACACCCAACTCCTCTACTAGTCAGTCTCACAAAGCTCGTTTGCGAAACTATTGCGTTCGAGGAATAGCCTCAGTGAGTGGATCCGCTGTGAAGTTTCTTTCTATGTCTCTCTATATCTCAAGTTCGCGGAGAAAGCCATCTCCCGAAATGAGCAATACCTGTCTTAGAATGTCTGGATGTCTGATGGGACCTAGCTCATAAATGAACTCCAAATCCAAACTTCTTAGACTGTATCATCAACTGAACTTAATCAGTATCCTGCGCCATGCCTCCCTCAGTATTGCCTTGGACCACCTGTCCAAAATACTGCCCCTCGTCAGAGGGAGAACTATAACTCTGACAACCTCCTTGTCGTCCATGTCACCTTGGAAGCCTGGAGTGATAACCGTCTCCTAAAGGAGACAGCCGTTATCATATCCCTAGAACATTCACTTATGTTCTAAAACTGCTTCCGACTGTTTTTCCAGGATTGGATTAATATCAACTTATTGCACTTACTGCAAGAACAACATCTGGTGTGGTACTTGACATCTTATGATTGACTCAATTGCCTAAGCAAGTGATCTGTCAATCATGCGTATCCCTCTCCTCTTTAGTCTATAAGACACCTTTAGAGAGGGTGACTCCATTACCTGCAGGTACACTACCATGCCAGGAGTCGTCCATTCTAAATACTCTTAGAATGCTGTCAAAGTACCCTGATTGGGAAACCACCCAAATCTAGATCTAAAACCATAGATCTAGTAACCAATATGTCTGATATAATGTCCAAGTCCCATGTGGAGAAAACACTGTGTGACGACCAAAGTATAATCGATCGTAGTATAGGAATATCACTTCCTACTACCTTCTCAACAGATCCATCCCCTATTCTGACGACGTCAAACCTATGACTGTCACATCAGAAATAGATGATCTATCTCCGCTACATCTGCTTTAGTCTATAAATAGACATAAGCCTGATGTCCATCAATGCTTCCGCTGCTCCCACTGACTACGACAACCCTCTGGCAGAGTCATATAGACGTGCACTTCTAAAGCTAGTTTAGAACGACGCTATACTCATCCTCCTGCCGGGTCTTGTAGCCTGGAACAACAACAATGGTAAGTGTGGGTAAACAAGAACTTCCCTGTCACCGTCCTTGAGGCTACCGGAGTACCTCTCGGGTGCCTGAAGTTACCCACCTTATCTGCGGAGTGGCCAATGGAATGTCAAATCAGATTGAATCTTTAGGTTCCTTATCAAATCTTCAGTAATCGTTTGTGGTTCTGGAATCACTTCCAGTTCTACCATACTCCCACTACTTTTCTGAAAAAATCCATTTTTAATAAAAACTGTGGCGAGTCTAGAACAATATTGCTATTGTTCATCCAGATGGTAGAAAGTCAACCCTAGTCATCGCCTGGGTCAACCCACAAACAGCCATTACAGAAACGTGCCTTGAGTTGTCCAGTGTCTGGTTTTAATCATAAGCTGGACAACTCCCCGTACCTTAACATCGTTAAGATATGAACTGTTCTATATCCAATATAGAACCAGAGGCACTGATTCAATTGAACCAGATTCAAATCATGCAACTATCTCCAGTGCATGTCAACTAAATGGAAGGAGGTCGATCAGCGTTACTCAACTTAGGAATGCTTCCAATTATGAGTAACCTGAAAGAGAAGCAATCTGTCTTCATCATTACTATCAACTGAATATCATACACAAGTATCTACATCTTCAATCTCTTTGAAGAATCCCGATACTTGCTACACCTGGTACTTTACTCTATTCAAATACCTATAACTCCTCAAAACTTAGACCCTGTGTTTCCACGAAACAGCTGTCTAAAATCTAGAGAAGCCATAAGTAAACCGAATATAGTACGAGGACCAACCCCTCTGTCCTGATGGACACTGGACAACATACAATACTCTGTATAAGTCCGCTGAGTCTAACAACTCTTTCACTGTGCGTCGCAGATTGAAAACTGTACTTATGGTTAAGAAGAATTACACCGCTGTTTAATGCTCCTTACCTAACCATCCACTGATATAGGTAAATGTCACCGACATAATATCAAAAGGTATATCTCACTCTATGAAAATAGACGTACAGATATATCAATTTGAAATTGGTGCATAACAGCGGATATTCAAAACCAAATATCTGCCGACCGGCAAACAACCCAGGTGGCTTCCTCAAATATCACCGATTACAACGAATCCCGATATAATGAGGATGATCACCCTATTCCCAATAACTTACTCCCACTCAGCATCTGTAAAACCATACAGATGTGAGAATCATACATGGTAAATACATACCCTGGAGCAAGTGTCTAACTGGGAAATCAGTTTTCCATTAACAGTACACGGTGAAACTGAAACATTGAAATGTTTCTGTGGGGTATTCTGGTATTCCTAGTAATGCCTCTACCATTATCCAGATTCACAACTATAACCGTATAATTCTTTGCCACCTGTCCAAATCCCTTTATATATCTTTAGTCATTACCGTCTGCACACCCCTTTAGGCCAATTGGTTTTCTTCCTTCCCTACCGTTCGGCACCAGCCTATGGTTTGGAAGAAGACTATCCAATAAGCATAAAGGGTGTACTGTCCTAATCCTAGGAGCACTCGCAATGCGAGAGAAGGTGAAGATAAAAGACACCTGAATGTACTTTATTCCTATTTCTCCTGAACCAGAATCCATCCCCGAACTGGAACAAGTTCCTTTCGAGTTCGTATATAACCATACGATGGATTATCCAATAAAATGGGATCTTCGTAGTGATACGGAGTGTTCTGGAGAAATACAAAGGTGATTTAGGATTGGCGAAGAAATACTTGGTTTGGTCGTGAATATCAGTCGCAATTTACTTTGCCCTCCTACTAATCCCTTGCTTTGTCTTAACTTAATACCTTCTGCACACCATCGTTATGCTAATTGGTTTTCTTCATTCCCTACCGGTCGGCACCAGCCTAAGGTTTGGAAGAAGACTATCCAATTTGCGTAATAGGTGTACTATCTCCTAAACCAAGGAGTACTCGCAACCTGAGAGAAGGTGAAAAGAAAAGACAACTGAATAGTCCTATCCGTTTTCTCCAGAACCAGAAACCATCCTCGAAATCCTTCGAGTTCGTATATAACCATACGATGGTTTTGTCCAATGGAAGTGGACGTTCGTAGTAATACAGGGTGTCCTGGAGAAAAGGGTAAAAGTAGGAGTGGCAATGAGGTCTGCAACTCTGACAATCCAAAAGCCAGTGTTAAGAAGGTTCGGTCAACTTGGTCACTGAGTCATAGTCTTAGGGTCGGGTCAATGGTTGCTGCCAGAGAGAGAGAAAAGAAACACTCAGCGTGCACTCTATCCTAGATCAGAATGGTTACCACTTTGTCTAATCTGGAAACCTCCCACTGTACCTCAAATTCTCCTCCAAACCTGAAAGAAGAATTAGTCGGGATCACCCGAGGAGTAAACCAACTCATCAGTGGGAATCGGGATCCAACTATCATCGCATGATAACTTGACGGAATCCACTCAAGTCACCACACTCCAGAAGGTATGCGCATGCCTGGCAAGTTTCAGTTCTTTTGAAACTCCCGATGTGATTTTTACCCCAAGCGGTTTATGACCTTGACTAGGTCAACAAACCATAAACCGCCAGTCAAGTTCAACCCGTCATTGTTCTGGATCGCATTAAACCCACCCGTACGTGCCCTTGACTAGGTCAACAAGGCCGCACGACTGTCTTAACCAATCCCACTTATGCAACAAACAAGTACCACTTAGCTACCGAACACTACGTCTTGACTAGGTCAACAAACGCAGCACGAATACCAAATAATACCTGTAGGAAATGACGGAGGGCTACGGCTGGTTTTTGGCGAAAAACCTTTAACGTAATGAACTTGATATCGTCGAAGGAACTGCATAGCCTTTTATAGAAAATATAGTGACGAAAACCTTTACTAAAGAGGTCACTCCCGGTGAAGGGATCTCGGCTCTTTCCCCGTAGAATGAGGTGCAGGATATTCCAACTGAATACCACGATGCAAAGCAAAAGTAATCGGCTATAGTGAAGTTAATGCCCTGACGCAAACTTCTGTCCAAGGGGTCACTCCCGGTGAAGGGATCTCGGCCCTTGCCTCGTCGACTGAGGAGCAGGATATTCCAAATGAATACCACGATGCAAAACAAAAGTGAACGTCCTTGCAATAACAGCTTTTTGAAAAGTGTTCCAACAACATCAGAATAGGTTTGTTTAAACTTGCATTGATCCGAATCAATGCAGTTCCATCAATTGATCACACCACAAAGAACGAAAATATACTGACGTACGTATATGCCATCCGCATTCGCCACTGGGTCCCGTCATCACCCGTTAGGTTAGCTAACTAACGGCAGAGCGGGGACTGGACTAGCGCGGATGTAAAACATATACAACATCTACTAATATATATACCAATATATAGTATTTCGCTCAAGGCGTGAATAAAATGCAACATCACAGAAATGTACAGCATCACAGAACAATACAGATATCTGGAAGCCCCGGGTTTCACAGAGCCGCTGCTGAAACCCGACGTTCCCCTGGTCGTGTGGATAGCCTGTGCAATGAAATCCTAGACCCCTACGGGTGCGGCAAGTCACCCGCCAAAACCTGAAGCGAGGCAGCCCCTTCAGCTCCATGAATGGACCACCCAGCACTTCACGGAATCCGGTAACTTGGGCACCCCTCCTGGGTCAACCTGTACCCCCTACGAGTGCGGCGAATAGCCCGCCAATCCTGGACTGAAGCCCCCTCCGTCTCAATGCCCTGAGATGCGGGCCCGTGGCTCTCCAGAACCCGGCTATCCGTGCACCCCACCGCGGGGCAACCCTAGTACAGAAAGTAAAATATACATACACCGGGTACATCGACCGCAACCAGGTCGTGCCCCAAAAGAATAATACAAACAGGCAGTGACGGCAGTCCACATGTCGGACGCTCGCCCCGCAATAACAAATGTACATAATACAACAAAGCTGTACTAGCATTGCATCCAGGCTATCCCCACCGACCGATCCGCAACATCACAGCATAAACATAGAACATCAACATGAAAGTCACGTTCGCAAATCCGTCTAACCGGGCTATAGCAGTTAGACCGGATTTACCGATCGAGTGACATTCACGGTCGCAGATATAATGTAAATACTGTGAAATAATGTGTTTAAAATTTTCCGATTGACCAAAAATTAACAAGTGGGCCCCCAATCAAAACTGTAGCAGTCACAGAAAACCTGGGCCCAATTTTAATATTCCAAAACCCCTAATTTTAGCCCATAAGCCCACTGAAAAAATATGGTGAAGTGAAGCTTAAATCCTGCGGCGGAAGCGCGGCCAAAGTGGGGTTTTGGCCGCCCTTCTGCGGTCGTACGGATCATTTGTGTCACCAAATTTTTGCAGTGTTCTTATAACTCCCTGCACATCATTCTGAGACCACCTGAAAAATTTTTGGACTTCAAAAAATTTCGACAGAAACTGATGTGCTAGAAAAATACGGTTTTTGGAAATTTTGGTCGATCGGAAACGCAAACACATCAAACGAAGCTAGGTAAGGTTAATGGCGTGGCTCTGATACCATGTTGCGCCACGGCAGCGCCCCGGCCGTCTTACTCGAGGCCAAATTGCGGAATCAAAATTTTTCCTTACTCGGAAACCGGCGCTACCGCGGACAAAGAAAACCCGGATCGTTTACCATTAACCTATACTAGCTAACAAGAGATGGGAAGAAAAGTATACCGAGTGATCCGAGTCCTCCGGTCTTCTCTTCATCATCCCGATCTCCCGCGGAAAAGCTTGGCTCCACATCGTCGCCTCCTCGCCGGAAAGGGCACCACATCGCCTTCGTCTTTTACGGGCTCCCGCCTCAATACCGAGGCAACTCGAGCATGAAGCCGGCAACTCGACATGCTCAAGATAAGCTGTAGAATGTGTAATGTAGTGTCTCTTTTGGGGTTTGTTGCCATTTGAGGATGATGGAGGAAACAAGACAAGAAAAATGGTGCTTGCATTTTTCTTATCATGAAATGAGATCAAGAAAATGAAACACTCTCAAGGATGAAGATGAAACCCTCTTCTTCTCTTTTCTTTCTCTCTTTCTTTTTCTCAACCATGAATAACTTATCATCAAAAAGAGAATGGTGGAGGAGGTAATATCAAGCAAGGAGGGAGGTGAGTGTAGGAGCAAGGAAGTGGTGACCACATCAAGAGACAAATAAACATACAACCATGCTTAAACACTATGCACTCCATAACCTTTCATCTCACCATAAAAGCAAGCATGGATGAAAGAAAATGAAATCTATCATAATCAAACTTTATGCAAGAAACCCCCCCACAAAGTGTAATTTGCAAAACTGCAAATTACCCCCTCCATCGGAAAAGTCCGGCCGGGAAAGAACAAAGAAAAACCGGCCGGAACGGAATGCAAACTGGCAACTCCAGAAAACTGGTCCCGTAATAAATTACAGGAAAACCCCGACACTGTGCATACACACCCGCATCTGTATTCCGACCGGATACAAATGCAAAGAGACAAAATCTACACTGTACTAGACTAGGACCGGCTTAAGCCAAAGCCGGCTAGTAAAATCCGTTCGATCCTGATCCGTGCAATACCGCACGTATCAGATCAAACCCTGCCATATAACTATACGGCCACTAGTACAAAAATGTCCGATCCTGATCCGTGCAATACCGCACGTATCTGATCGGACCCTGCCATATCTCCATACGGCCTCTACAGCGTTTCGCCCGAAAGCTGAGTAACTGAAAGTGTGGTGGACTCTAAAGACTCGTCAATACTATGGCTGTGGATTTAACCACTGGCACGTCAGAGGTATAAGCCAATACGTGACGGGCCACCAGCTATTGACCAAAAGGGACGTCGATGAGGAAGCTCACCCCGACACCCAACTGAGCCTGTCAGTGACAATATCCATACAGTCCGGTCCGTTCGTCTATGAGTATCGCATGGCGGGCCTAGGGGGTTGGTAAAAGTCAGACCCCCAAAGGCGGTACAAGTCGTGTCGGAGCGTAGCCCAGAACGCCCTGAGATACTACTGGAATACCTACCAGTAAATCTCCTGCCTCGGCCGAGGGCTTTGCGTAATGGCTCTCCTAGACACAGCGCGACCTCACCCCCAATACCGGGAGAGACGAACCCCTGAAGATCCGCTCACTGCCTCCATGTGGCTCGGGACCGTACCCAACTAAAACCTGTTTGCACGCCTCCTTTGAGCCGTGGTAGGGTAGTAATCAAAGCACAGTGGGAACTCACACGAGACAAATGACGATCCTCAGGTCGATGAACTAACCTGTACACATGTCACCTGGGAACTGCTATCTGACGTCTGGTATAAGACCAACTAGCAGGTTCCCGGCGAGTCCTGTCCGGTGTACTCATAACCCAATGAGCACCTGTATACATCTTAGGTGAACCAACTGACACCAGTGGCTTGTGAGACCGGCCACCGCCCCTCGTCGGGGTCTCGACTGTATACACTAGTCTACTAATGGAGTATCGATGCCCAGTCTCGAAACTCCCACGACTAGGGACCTTTTAAGGATGTGCTTATAGACCCCAGCTCCCACTTATATGATCGCCATCATACTGCTGGTCGTCAAGCAAGAATCCTAGGGGCTCTATCAACGTGTAATAGCGACATGTCAGGTCACCTAAAACAGTACACGATGATAAAGATAAACCAGATAGCATACTATCATCTCGAGTAAGACTGTCCTACCGGGATAGGTCCTCCCTCAATCATTGCAATCACGTGCCTGTGATCCAATAATTGACTCTGAGGGCACAATCTCCAACAATCTCCCACTTGCACTCAAGGTTAATTATTGCGATGTCGCGTACTCACAGCCCGTGTGATACCGAACACCCAACTCCTCTACTAGTCAGTCTCACAAAGCTCGTTTGCGAAACTATTGCGTTCGAGGAATAGCCTCAGTGAGTGGATCCGCTGTGAAGTTTCTTTCTATGTCTCTCTATATCTCAAGTTCGCGGAGAAAGCCATCTCCCGAAATGAGCAATACCTGTCTTAGAATGTCTGGATGTCTGATGGGACCTAGCTCATAAATGAACTCCAAATCCAAACTTCTTAGACTGTATCATCAACTGAACTTAATCAGTATCCTGCGCCATGCCTCCCTCAGTATTGCCTTGGACCACCTGTCCAAAATACTGCCCCTCGTCAGAGGGAGAACTATAACTCTGACAACCTCCTTGTCGTCCATGTCACCTTGGAAGCCTGGAGTGATAACCGTCTCCTAAAGGAGACAGCCGTTATCATATCCCTAGAACATTCACTTATGTTCTAAAACTGCTTCCGACTGTTTTTCCAGGATTGGATTAATATCAACTTATTGCACTTACTGCAAGAACAACATCTGGTGTGGTACTTGACATCTTATGATTGACTCAATTGCCTAAGCAAGTGATCTGTCAATCATGCGTATCCCTCTCCTCTTTAGTCTATAAGACACCTTTAGAGAGGGTGACTCCATTACCTGCAGGTACACTACCATGCCAGGAGTCGTCCATTCTAAATACTCTTAGAATGCTGTCAAAGTACCCTGATTGGGAAACCACCCAAATCTAGATCTAAAACCATAGATCTAGTAACCAATATGTCTGATATAATGTCCAAGTCCCATGTGGAGAAAACACTGTGTGACGACCAAAGTATAACCGATCGTAGTATAGGAATATCACTTCCTACTACCTTCTCAACAGATCCATCCCCTATTCTGACGACGTCAAACCTATGACTGTCACATCAGAAATAGATGATCTATCTCCGCTACATCTGCTTTAGTCTATAAATAGACATAAGCCTGATGTCCATCAATGCTTCCGCTGCTCCCACTGACTACGACAACCCTCTGGCAGAGTCATATAGACGTGCACTTCTAAAGCTAGTTTAGAACGACGCTATACTCATCCTCCTGCCGGGTCTTGTAGCCTGGAACAACAACAATGGTAAGTGTGGGTAAACAAGAACTTCCCTGTCACCGTCCTTGAGGCTACCGGAGTACCTCTCGGGTGCCTGAAGTTACCCACCTTATCTGCGGAGTGGCCAATGGAATGTCAAATCAGATTGAATCTTTAGGTTCCTTATCAAATCTTCAGTAATCGTTTGTGGTTCTGGAATCACTTCCAGTTCTACCATACTCCCACTACTTTTCTGAAAAAATCCATTTTTAATAAAAACTGTGGCGAGTCTAGAACAATATTGCTATTGTTCATCCAGATGGTAGAAAGTCAACCCTAGTCATCGCCTGGGTCAACCCACAAACAGCCATTACAGAAACGTGCCTTGAGTTGTCCAGTGTCTGGTTTTAATCATAAGCTGGACAACTCCCCGTACCTTAACATCGTTAAGATATGAACTGTTCTATATCCAATATAGAACCAGAGGCACTGATTCAATTGAACCAGATTCAAATCATGCAACTATCTCCAGTGCATGTCAACTAAATGGAAGGAGGTCGATCAGCGTTACTCAACTTAGGAATGCTTCCAATTATGAGTAACCTGAAAGAGAAGCAATCTGTCTTCATCATTACTATCAACTGAATATCATACACAAGTATCTACATCTTCAATCTCTTTGAAGAATCCCGATACTTGCTACACCTGGTACTTTACTCTATTCAAATACCTATAACTCCTCAAAACTTAGACCCTGTGTTTCCACGAAACAGCTGTCTAAAATCTAGAGAAGCCATAAGTAAACCGAATATAGTACGAGGACCAACCCCTCTGTCCTGATGGACACTGGACAACATACAATACTCTGTATAAGTCCGCTGAGTCTAACAACTCTTTCACTGTGCGTCGCAGGTTGAAAACTGTACTTATGGTTAAGAAGAATTACACCGCTGTTTAATGCTCCTTACCTAACCATCCACTGATATAGGTAAATGTCACCGACATAATATCAAAAGGTATATCTCACTCTATGAAAATAGACGTACAGATATATCAATTTGAAATTGGTGCATAACAGCGGATATTCAAAACCAAATATCTGCCGACCGGCAAACAACCCAGGTGGCTTCCTCAAATATCACCGATTACAACGAATCCCGATATAATGAGGATGATCACCCTATTCCCAATAACTTACTCCCACTCAGCATCTGTAAAACCATACAGATGTGAGAATCATACATGGTAAATACATACCCTGGAGCAAGTGTCTAACTGGGAAATCAGTTTTCCATTAACAGTACACGGTGAAACTGAAACATTGAAATGTTTCTGTGGGGTATTCTGGTATTCCTAGTAATGCCTCTACCATTATCCAGATTCACAACTATAACCGTATAATTCTTTGCCACCTGTCCAAATCCCTTTATATGTCTTTAGTCATTACCGTCTGCACACCCCTTTAGGCCAATTGGTTTTCTTCCTTCCCTACCGTTCGGCACCAGCCTATGGTTTGGAAGAAGACTATCCAATAAGCATAAAGGGTGTACTGTCCTAATCCTAGGAGCACTCGCAATGCGAGAGAAGGTGAAGATAAAAGACACCTGAATGTACTTTATTCCTATTTCTCCTGAACCAGAATCCATCCCCGAACTGGAACAAGTTCCTTTCGAGTTCGTATATAACCATACGATGGATTATCCAATAAAATGGGATCTTCGTAGTGATACGGAGTGTTCTGGAGAAATACAAAGGTGATTTAGGATTGGCGAAGAAATACTTGGTTTGGTCGTGAATATCAGTCGCAATTTACTTTGCCCTCCTACTAATCCCTTGCTTTGTCTTAACTTAATACCTTCTGCACACCATCGTTATGCTAATTGGTTTTCTTCATTCCCTACCGGTCGGCACCAGCCTAAGGTTTGGAAGAAGACTATCCAATTTGCGTAATAGGTGTACTATCTCCTAAACCAAGGAGTACTCGCAACCTGAGAGAAGGTGAAAAGAAAAGACAACTGAATAGTCCTATCCGTTTTCTCCAGAACCAGAAACCATCCTCGAAATCCTTCGAGTTCGTATATAACCATACGATGGTTTTGTCCAATGGAAGTGGACGTTCGTAGTAATACAGGGTGTCCTGGAGAAAAGGGTAAAAGTAGGAGTGGCAATGAGGTCTGCAACTCTGACAATCCAAAAGCCAGTGTTAAGAAGGTTCGGTCAACTTGGTCACTGAGTCATAGTCTTAGGGTCGGGTCAATGGTTGCTGCCAGAGAGAGAGAAAAGAAACACTTAGCGTGCACTCTATCCTAGATCAGAATGGTTACCACTTTGTCTAATCTGGAAACCTCCCACTGTACCTCAAATTCTCCTCCAAACCTGAAAGAAGAATTAGTCGGGATCACCCGAGGAGTAAACCAACTCATCAGTGGGAATCGGGATCCAACTATCATCGCATGATAACTTGACGGAATCCACTCAAGTCACCACACTCCAGAAGGTATGCGCATGCCTGGCAAGTTTCAGTTCTTTTGAAACTCCCGATGTGATTTTTACCCCAAGCGGTTTATGACCTTGACTAGGTCAACAAACCATAAACCGCCAGTCAAGTTCAACCCGTCATTGTTCTGGATCGCATTAAACCCACCCGTACGTGCCCTTGACTAGGTCAACAAGGCCGCACGACTGTCTTAACCAATCCCACTTATGCAACAAACAAGTACCACTTAGCTACCGAACACTACGTCTTGACTAGGTCAACAAACGCAGCACGAATACCAAATAATACCTGTAGGAAATGACGGAGGGCTACGGCTGGTTTTTGGCGAAAAACCTTTAACGTAATGAACTTGATATCGTCGAAGGAACTGCATAGCCTTTTATAGAAAATATAGTGACGAAAACCTTTACTAAAGAGGTCACTCCCGGTGAAGGGATCTCGGCTCTTTCCCCGTAGAATGAGGTGCAGGATATTCCAACTGAATACCACGATGCAAAGCAAAAGTAATCGGCTATAGTGAAGTTAATGCCCTGACGCAAACTTCTGTCCAAGGGGTCACTCCCGGTGAAGGGATCTCGGCCCTTGCCTCGTCGACTGAGGAGCAGGAAATTCCAAATGAATACCACGATGCAAAACAAAAGTGAACGTCCTTGCAATAACAGCTTTTTGAAAAGTGTTCCAACAACATCAGAATAGGTTTGTTTAAACTTGCATTGATCCGAATCAATGCAGTCCCATCAATTGATCACACCACAAAGAACGAAAATATACTGACGTACGTATATGCCATCCGCATTCGCCACTGGGTCCCGTCATCACCCGTTAGGTTAGCTAACTAACGGCAGAGCGGGGACTGGACTAGCGCGGATGTAAAACATATACAACATCTACTAATATATATACCAATATATAGTATTTCGCTCAAGGCGTGAATAAAATGCAACATCACAGAAATGTACAGCATCACAGAACAATACAGATATCTGGAAGCCCCGGGTTTCACAGAGCCGCTGCTGAAACCCGACGTTCCCCTGGTCGTGTGGATAGCCTGTGCAATGAAATCCTAGACCCCTACGGGTGCGGCAAGTCACCCGCCAAAACCTGAAGCGAGGCAGCCCCCTTCAGCTCCGTGAATGGACCACCCAGCACTTCACGGAATCCGGTAACTTGGGCACCCCTCCTGGGTCAACCTGTACCCCCTACGAGTGCGGCGAATAGCCCGCCAATCCTGGACTGAAGCCCCCTCCGTCTCAATGCCCTGAGATGCGGGCCCGTGGCTCTCCAGAACCCGGCTATCCGTGCACCCCACCGCGGGGCAACCCTAGTACAGAAAGTAAAATATACATACACCGGGTACATCGACCGCAACCAGGTCGTGCCCCAAAAGAATAATACAAACAGGCAGTGACGGCAGTCCACATGTCGGACGCTCGCCCCGCAATAACAAATGTACATAATACAACAAAGCTGTACTAGCATTGCATCCAGGCTATCCCCACCGACCGATCCGCAACATCACAGCATAAACATAGAACATCAACGTGAAAGTCACGTTCGCAAATCCGTCTAACCGGGCTATAGCAGTTAGACCGGATTTACCGATCGAGTGACATTCACGGTCGCAGATATAATGTAAATACTGTGAAATAATGTGTTTAAAATTTTCCGATTGACCAAAAATTAACAAGTGGGCCCCCAATCAAAACTGTAGCAGTCACAGAAAACCTGGGCCCAATTTTAATATTCCAAAACCCCTAATTTTAGCCCATAAGCCCACTGAAAAAATATGGTGAAGTGAAGCTTAAATCCTGCGGCGGAAGCGCGGCCAAAGTGGGGTTTTGGCCGCCCTTCTGCGGTCGTACGGATCATTTGTGTCACCAAATTTTTGCAGTGTTCTTATAACTCCCTGCACATCATTCTGAGACCACCTGAAAAATTTTTGGACTTCAAAAAATTTCGACAGAAACTGATGTGCTAGAAAAATACGGTTTTTGGAAATTTTGGTCGATCGGAAACGCAAACACATCAAACGAAGCTAGGTAAGGTTAATGGCGTGGCTCTGATACCATGTTGCGCCACGGCAGCGCCCCGGCCGTCTTACTCGAGGCCAAATTGCGGAATCAAAATTTTTCCTTACTCGGAAACCGGCGCTACCGCGGACAAAGAAAACCCGGATCGTTTACCATTAACCTATACTAGCTAACAAGAGATGGGAAGAAAAGTATACCGAGTGATCCGAGTCTTCCGGTCTTCTCTTCATCATCCCGATCTCCCGCGGAAAAGCTTGGCTCCACATCGTCGCCTCCTCGCCGGAAAGGGCACCACATCGCCTTCGTCTTTTACGGGCTCCCGCCTCAATACCGAGGCAACTCGAGCATGAAGCCGGCAACTCGACATGCTCAAGATAAGCTGTAGAATGTGTAATGTAGTGTCTCTTTTGGGGTTTGTTGCCATTTGAGGATGATGGAGGAAACAAGACAAGAAAAATGGTGCTTGCATTTTTCTTATCATGAAATGAGATCAAGAAAATGAAACACTCTCAAGGATGAAGATGAAACCCTCTTCTTCTCTTTTCTTTCTCTCTTTCTTTTTCTCAACCATGAATAACTTATCATCAAAAAGAGAATGGTGGAGGAGGTAATATCAAGCAAGGAGGGAGGTGAGTGTAGGAGCAAGGAAGTGGTGACCACATCAAGAGACAAATAAACATACAACCATGCTTAAACACTATGCACTCCATAACCTTTCATCTCACCATAAAAGCAAGCATGGATGAAAGAAAATGAAATCTATCATAATCAAACTTTATGCAAGAAACCCCCCCACAAAGTGTAATTTGCAAAACTGCAAATTACCCCCTCCATCGGAAAAGTCCGGCCGGGAAAGAACAAAGAAAAACCGGCCGGAACGGAATGCAAACTGGCAACTCCAGAAAACTGGTCCCGTAATAAATTACAGGAAAACCCCGACACTGTGCATACACACCCGCATCTGTATTCCGACCGGATACAAATGCAAAGAGACAAAATCTACACTGTACTAGACTAGGACCGGCTTAAGCCAAAGCCGGCTAGTAAAATCCGTTCGATCCTGATCCGTGCAATACCGCACGTATCAGATCAAACCCTGCCATATAACTATACGGCCACTAGTACAAAAATGTCCGATCCTGATCCGTGCAATACCGCACGTATCTGATCGGACCCTGCCATATCTCCATACGGCCTCTACAGCGTTTCGCCCGAAAGCTGAGTAACTGAAAGTGTGGTGGACTCTAAAGACTCGTCAATACTATGGCTGTGGATTTAACCACTGGCACGTCAGAGGTATAAGCCAATACGTGACGGGCCACCAGCTATTGACCAAAAGGGACGTCGATGAGGAAGCTCACCCCGACACCCAACTGAGCCTGTCAGTGACAATATCCATACAGTCCGGTCCGTTCGTCTATGAGTATCGCATGGCGGGCCTAGGGGGTTGGTAAAAGTCAGACCCCCAAAGGCGGTACAAGTCGTGTCGGAGCGTAGCCCAGAACGCCCTGAGATACTACTGGAATACCTACCAGTAAATCTCCTGCCTCGGCCGAGGGCTTTGCGTAATGGCTCTCCTAGACACAGCGCGACCTCACCCCCAATACCGGGAGAGACGAACCCCTGAAGATCCGCTCACTGCCTCCATGTGGCTCGGGACCGTACCCAACTAAAACCTGTTTGCACGCCTCCTTTGAGCCGTGGTAGGGTAGTAATCAAAGCACAGTGGGAACTCACACGAGACAAATGACGATCCTCAGGTCGATGAACTAACCTGTACACATGTCACCTGGGAACTGCTATCTGACGTCTGGTATAAGACCAACTAGCAGGTTCCCGGCGAGTCCTGTCCGGTGTACTCATAACCCAATGAGCACCTGTATACATCTTAGGTGAACCAACTGACACCAGTGGCTTGTGAGACCGGCCACCGCCCCTCGTCGGGGTCTCGACTGTATACACTAGTCTACTAATGGAGTATCGATGCCCAGTCTCGAAACTCCCACGACTAGGGACCTTTTAAGGATGTGCTTATAGACCCCAGCTCCCACTTATATGATCGCCATCATACTGCTGGTCGTCAAGCAAGAATCCTAGGGGCTCTATCAACGTGTAATAGCGACATGTCAGGTCACCTAAAACAGTACACGATGATAAAGATAAACCAGATAGCATACTATCATCTCGAGTAAGACTGTCCTACCGGGATAGGTCCTCCCTCAATCATTGCAATCACGTGCCTGTGATCCAATAATTGACTCTGAGGGCACAATCTCCAACAGATTTCTTATGGTATTGTAGACTTGGTCATATTAATACGACAAGACTAGCTAAGTTGCATAAAGATGGATATTTGAATCCGTTTGAATTTACATCTTATGAAACCTGCCAGTCATGTCTCAAAGGCAAGATGACCAAAACTCCGTTTACTAGACACGGAACTCTTGGGATTGATACATAGTGATGTATGCGGTCCTATGTCTACATATGCCAGGAATGGTTCCTCATACTTCATTATATTCACCGACGATCTCTCAAGATTCGGACATGTGCTCCCGTTGAAACACAAATCTGAAGCTTTTGAGAAATTCAAGAAATATAAGAACGAAGTAGAGAACCAGACGGGTAAAAGTATTAAAATCCTTCGATCTGATCGAGAAGGAGAATACTTAAGCACGAAATTCCGAGATTATCTAAAAGAGAATGGGATTCTCTCTTAGCCTACTCATCCGTATACACCACAGCACAATGGAGTATCGAAGCGGAGGAATTGCACCCTATTGGATATGGTGCGCTCTATGATGAGTATTGCTGTGTTACCTATTTTCTTTTGGGGTTATGCACTTGAGACAGCTGCATATCTATTGAATAGGGTTCCGACCAAATCCATGCCTACCACTCCATATGAGATATGGTATGGGAAGAGACAATCTCTTAAACGAGTTAAGATATGGGGTTGTCCGGCCTATGTTAAAAAGAAAAATCCGGACAAGCTTGAGGCAAGGTCTGTTCTGTGCAAGTTTATGGGATATCCAAAGAATTCATATGGATATATCTTCTACCACACTGAGGAACAAAAAGCGTTTGTTGCTCAACATGCCACCTTTTTAGAAAAGGAATTTCTTATGAAAGAAATTAGTGGTAATGAGGTAGAGCTGGAAGAAGTTCTAGCTACAGAAACTACAACTGAAGATTTGGTAGAACCGGAGGATTCAATAGTCCCTGACGAACCTCAGGCACTCCGCAGATCTAGTAGGGTTCCTCATCCACCTGAGAGATACTACGGTTTTCTCATAGACGGTGGGAGCGAGGATTGCATCATGGAAGATGATGACCTAACTAGTTTCGAGCAGGCCATCATAAGCGGGGACTCTGTGAAATGGCTGGATGCTATGCGATCTGAGATGGAATCCATGTACACTAACAAAGTATGGACTTTGGAAGTTGCACTTGAAGGTGTAAAAGTGTTACGATCCGAAATGGCACGTGACTGGCACTTGAATCATATGAAGTCTATAGGACCCCATCTAATTCAAGTAAGCCAAAATCACAGAAATCTAAACCATTTTAAAGAATAAGTGAAGGAAAACTTAATTCAAACAAGTGGTTTTAATAACATAAGCCGAAGTATTGCATTTTTAAAATTTTAAGTCTTTTCTGAAAATTTCGGCAGAGTTTCCTTTGTAAAAACTGGCCCCAAAAGGGGTACAACAAATAAAATATATACATAATGATAAAAAGCATCCCCAAGCGGGAGCTAGCTCTTCATCAATTGACGGTCACAACCACGCAAGCAATATAATATACAACACCGAAGGGCGAGGATCAAAACTCAAAAGGAAACTTAACAACATCAAGAAAACCAAAATAATACAAGCGCGACTCTAAGGTCGAAAGAATACTACTAGTTTTCTAAGTCTGAAATAATATACAAGTCTGGTTGATGGAGTTTCTAGATACAACTGAATATACATAAGTACAATGGTGGTCACGATGCGGGTGAACCCACCTACCAAAGCAATCACCCAGAATGAAGTAATGTGCCAGCAAAGCCGCCAAGGAAAACCTGTACGGCAAAACCTGCAAGAAACTGTGGCACAACGGGGTGAGTTGCCAACTCGTGAGTAGAAAACATCACAGAGCAGAAATCGTATGTATGACTCAATCCTAGATCAAAACGATCATGATATATCCTCAAAATGATAAAGTCTGAAGCATGATAAGGTGGCAAGGGTAAACATCTATACATAAGTGTAATACCAAGTGCTCGTGTCAGTATCTCAGGTAGAAACATATCATAAATATGAGGTATAAATGCAATACAATGAAAACAGAATACATCATGAATGTGAAAACTGTTTTCTTACTTTAGTGAGATTTCTGTATATATAAATCGAGGTATCATCAATGAAATCAATATGAAATCAGTGTCAAGTATCGACACAAAACATAAATCCCAATACCTCAATATCTCAGGCTCCGGCAATCCGAACTGGCCTGTAACCTCGAATCTCAATATCTATGGCTCCGGCTATCCGGACTGGCCTATACTCTGATCGGTATCCTTCGGATATCCGTCGAGTCACAATACAATCACCGGTCAGTACTGCTCCCCTGTTTCAGGCTCAATGCCATCATCTGCGACCTTCTCGTCCCGGGATACCGCATCAGGTCCACCATGCACCCACAGACGGTTCCTCCTCCTCCTCGAATCGAGTGTATGATATCGCTCAAGAGCCGAGAAAACTCATGGTGGACATATCTCAAATCATATAATGAGAAAACCACAATTTTATCTTTAAAAATGATAATCAGTTTATAAAATCCTTGCGATTTCTCTAAATCCATAAATCTCATGGAAATCCGAAATCAACAAATCATGATATAAATAAATAATAAATACTGGGCTCCGGCAATCCGGACTGGCCCATACTATCGCATGGCAAATGAATATATGAATATACATGCATGAGATAACACGGTAAATAAATGCAATATCTAATCTAGCACAATAATAATATATCGGAACTATCAGCTAACAAGCGATATCAATGAATTAATATTCTCTAAAGTGTACGTGACATGGCAATTACCGATGATGATGTGTGTGAGCCAGCAAGCAGGTGTACGTGGAGCATACGCATCATCGGTAATGGTGCTGGTGTCCTGACAGCATGGGTTTCATAATAATTACGAAACACAAATAAGCATGCAATGCGAATAATAGAATATGCGGAAAATGAATGGTAAACGCAGCAATAAAGAATATACATCACTATATATGTGAGTCATACAGTTTTGACATTTGAAATAATACGAATCGTGGCGTTTATAAAATAAGGGCTACGGTATTTTTAAGAAAGGTACGTCCTTTGAAATATCCGTAGAATCCCTTGGCCTGTCTTTAAAATACTCATGATTCGTTAGTTTTGAAATAGGTATGACTCGAGTCTAGTCTAACATCTATAAGTAAACTACATGACTAAACTAACAGGCTAATCGAAAAGGTAAGGAAACCACCTAAATCTGAGTCGATATATATATAACATATAATAGTCGGTGATCCCGCCTCAATAGTATCACATATGATACAATATATAACATGACATCCTCGAGTCAAGAGTGCGGATCTATCATCAATATATAGCTCGTACGGTAAATCCATCGTACGGCATCCCAAATCTGGGTACGAGTCGAATATTACATTTATCTCATTATTCATCCGGTATCCTTATCATCATATCCTGTATTAGGGGTATTGATATAAGTCTAGTACATACTGATACCATATATATATATATGTATGCGTGTGTATGAAAACATATCACCCAAGGACCCGCTATAATATCATGTCGTATCTCATAATACGATCCAAATCATATCACCGATCTCGTGGCATCATGTCCAATCTCATTGACTCATCTCCAAGTACCACATACTATCCTCATTATCCATGTATATATATAACACACACACACACACACAGAGTCCCATACCTATGTGTGTGTGTGTGTGTATATACATATCCTCATATACGCTTAAGAAAATAAAATGCATGCGAGTGTGTGTGTGTGTGTGAGTGTAAACCTTATTCTAGGGTTCGCGACTGCAACTAACTAACGACACTATTAATCAATTACACTAAAAATTTAGCCCATGATCTCCTAAATCTTATCTGCTAACTATCTATGTTTCACATAACACATAATCATATATATATATATATATATATATATATATCATATATATCGTATACTACACTTCGAACTGCGGGGTGCTATACGCCATCTACCCGACTTCCCCCGTAGATATATATCTACTCACCTTGATCCTTGCTCGCCGAAGTCGATGACGCCACGCTCGTCCTTGTTGTCCCGAAGTTCACACGGGGGTACCTACATGTCATAACACATCGTATCGCATTAAAATCCAATTCGAAATCGAAACGACACATGAATCACTCATAAGTTAAAAGCTATGGTCTACTCACGCAAATCAACCAAATAACACTCGAGATAGACGTACAAACGTCAAGTGACCGATACAAAACACAAATACTAAAACTTAAGTCATGAAAAGTTACAAAAACAATGCAGCAACCTAGGAAAACTTGCTCCAGATTTTGGTTCAGGCAAAAATAAGGTGCAAAAACAATACTGGGGTGATGTATAGGGTGTATGTGATATACAGAAGAAACTAGGACCCCAAAATCCAACATCTGGCCGGCCACTACCCCCTGAATTCCGGCCTCCTCAATTTTGCATGCCCAAATTGGGTTCGTACTGCAGGGTGTCTTCCTAGTGGTCCATCTAGGTTAGTGGTATTGTTTGGTTTTTCAGTAAAAGTCCCAGGTTAACCCAGATTTCCTGCACCCACTATATATTCACAAAACCGACATCGAAAATATTTCACTTCAGTCTTGGTCTTCTCAGGATTCGTATCATTTCAGGGGTTCTATGGTCACTACTAAGTCTCAATTGCACCTTCACAACTCAAGAATTCCTCAAATCTCTTCTAGGAATTTTCAATGTCATAAAACTACACTAAATCACCTCTAAACTACATTAGAAGCTAAGGTAAAAAAATAACCACTCTAATGGTGCAAGAATTACCTCATTTGGCAACTCAAGAAAATTCTTGAGTTGCCCCAAGTGCTCAAAATCAAATTTTTCTTGGTTCTCCATACTTGCAGTGAGCTTGTGCGTGTTTTTAACAAAAGGGATGAAGTGTTTTGATGGGGTTTTGGGGTTGTAGTGAGGTGGTGAAGTGGTGGAGAGAGGAGGGCAGCCAAGTGAGAGGAAGGAGGGAAAATGAAGGAGGAAATAATGGAGGGAACAATGAGCCATGGATCATGGAGACTCCTCACCTCTCTCTCTTTTCTCTTTCTCTTGCCTATGCTTTATTGTTTATTCCTTTTCTTTTCTTTTTCTATTTTCTTCTCTTATCTTTTATTTTCATTTAAATTTGAATCATGCATGAATGAAGAAATAAACTATGGTAGAAAATGTAACAAGTATTTGTAAATGTGACATGGTATATGTCATGTGCACAAAACCGGATTAATACAAGATTAGCGATATTTAATCGCGATTAGCATTAAAATGGAATATAATTAATTATAAAAATTCATAATTTGCCTAAATCACATAAAGTACCCCCATTTCAGTAATTTCTATAATTTTCCAAATATTTTCCAAATTTATTGGTATTTAATTATACCGCATTATCAAAATATTCATAATATTTATTATTTAATTATAAAAATTCCCAAAAATACTATTTTATTTTTCTGAAATGTTACAAAAAGCCATCGGGAGCAAGTGAATTTTTAAGAAGAAAATTTGTGTAGATGGAAAGGTTGAGACCTTCAAAGTAAGACTTGTAGCAAAAGGTTTTCGTCAACGACCAGGTGTCGAATATGACGAGACCTTTTCTCCAGTAGCCATGCTTAAGCCCATCAGAATCCTACTTGCCATTGCTGCATACCATGACTATGAAATCTGGAAGATGGACGTCAAGACCGCTTTTCTAAATGGTGATTTAGAAGAGAGCGCGTATATGACACAGCCAGAGGGCTTCGTAGAAAGTAGGAGCAGCGGAAAGGTGTGCAAGCTGCTTAAATCAATCTACGGATTAAAGCAGGCATCGCGGAGCTGGAACATCTATTTTGATGTGGCAGTCAATGAGTTTGACTTCATCAAAAACGTAAATGAACCTTGTATATATAAAAAGGTTGTAGAGAGTAAGGTTGTCTTTCTCGTATTGTATGTGGATAATATACTCTTGATAGGAAATGATGTTCCTATGCTGCACTTGGTCAAACTCTTCCTATCACAAAAGTTCTCCATGAAAGATCTGGGTGATGCCTCCTAGATCCTGGGGATAAAGATCTATAGGGATAGATCTAAAAGGATGTTGGGATTGTTCCAATCCAGGTACATAGACACCATACTAAAGAGGTTTAGTATGGAAGATTATAAGCGTGGTAATTTACCGGCTTGTTCAGGAATCACTCTCTCCAAAAAGATGTCTCTAAAGACTGATTTGGAGAGGGCTTGCATGACCATGATACCCTATGCTTCTGCAGTTGGTTCTATCATGTACGCGATGTTATGTACCGGACCGGATGTAGCTTACACACTTAGTGTGGTAAGTAGGTATCAATCAGTCCTAGAGGAGAAGCACTGGATAGCTTTGAAGAACATTCTTAAGTACTTGAGAATGACTAATGAAATGTTCTTGGTGTATGGTAACGGAGAACTCCAGGTGGAATCCTTTACCGATTTGAGCTTCTAGAGTGATAAGGACAATAGCAAGTCGGTCTCGGGTTTTGTCTTCACCTTCAATGGAAGGGCGATATGTTAGAAGAGTTCCAAGAAAAATACCGTAGTAGACTCGACGATGGAGACTGAATACATCGCTGCCAACGATGCTTCCAAAGAGGCTGTCTGGATGAAGAAGTTCATTGTCGAACTTGGTGTGGTTCCATCCATTGAGCATCCAATGCCCTTGTATTGTGATAACAATGGAGCCGTGGCTTTGGCCAAGGAACCCCGGTCCCATCAGCAATCCAAGCATATTCTGAGGCGGTATCATCTGATCCGGATGATAGTTGATCGCTGGGAGATCAAGGTCAGGAGAGTTGATACGAAGGACAACACAGCGGATCCATTCATGAAGGCCCTCCCCCAGACGCAGTTTGAGAGACTTTTTGGGATGTTGGGTATGAGATACTACAACAACCGGCCTTAGTACAAGTGGGAGATTGTTAGGAATATGTATGACCTAGAGGCCATTATTGTATGATATAGTGGATGCTTGGACATATATATAGAGGACTTTCTTGCTCGACATGATAGTATGCTATATGGTAGCTCTTTATCTTAACATGTACACTTGTATTATTATACTATGTTTCTGTTATATGTTGATAAAGCCCTTAGGATGTAGGCTTGACCACCAGGACTATGATGCAGATCATACTAGTAGGGCTTGTGTAGTCCACAAGAACATCCTTTAACAGTTCCTAGTCGAAAGAGTATCGAGACAGGACATCGATATTCCAGAGTAGACTAGTGTGTACGTTTCTTGACCCAGTATGGGACGATGGTTGATCACACAACCGTTGGTGTTTGACATCAAAGATTGTACACAGGTGCTCATTAGAGAATGGATACACCGAACAGGACTCGCCGAGAACTCCTAGATGGTACCACACCTATCGTCAGATAGCAGTTCTCTGGTGACACTTGTACAGGTTAGTCTGTAGACCCGGGATCATCATAGAGTCTTGTGTGGTTTCCACCGTTCTTTGATTTCCTCCCTACCACGGCTTAAAGGAGTCGTGCAAACAGGTGGATCTTGGGTACAGTCCCGAGTCACATGGAGGCAATGAGCGATAGGAGGGGTTTCGTTTATCCCGGTATTGGGAGTTGATGTTGCGCTATACTCGATTGGCTATAACATCAAGTCCTTGGTCAGGGCTGATGAGATTTACTGGTAAGTATTATCAGTAGTTTCTCAAAAGGTTATAGGCCACACATCGGCATGACTTATCAAGTTACTGGGGTCTGACGATTCCACCCCAAGACTCGATATGCGACATATCAGATGAAGAGACCGGACTGTACGGTAAGTGTTGCTCATAGGCTTTACGGGGGTTTTGACAAGCTTGCTTGTTGATCTTCTATTCGCTCAATACCTGGGCAGCCGTTACGTCAGCTAGTACCGCTGACGACTTGTGGATATCTGAAGTGATCATTACCTACTGCTGGCGTATTGACAAGTCTTTAGAGTCCCACACAGAGGTTTCCTAGCTCAAGCAAAATGAAGTAGGGCATATATGGAGATATGTGCGGGAGTTTGATTAAATACGAGTATGTGATACCGTATTCTAATCTTGCGATATTTGATATCAGTTGGTTATATGTGATATAACTAGATTATTGAATCAAGTGTTGATTCAATGATTTGATTTATGTATATGTATTTGATATTGGCCGGTTATATATGATATGACCGGATTATTGAATCAAGTGTTGATTTAATATCAAATATCGAATGTTAGTCGGTTATATATGATATGACCGGATTGTTGAATCAAGTGTTGATTTAATAATATGATACATACATACATACATACATACTTACATATATATATATATATATATGATATTAGTCGGTTATATATGATATAACCGGATTATTGAATCAAGTGTTGATTTAATAATTTGATATATATATATATATATATATATATGTATGTATATATTAACTAATATAGCTCACTAAAGATTTTATTCTCTTATAATAAATATAAATATATATGTGATATATATTAATATATGTATTTAAATATTGTATCATGGTAGATGATACATAGAACATGGGTGTATGAGAATCACATGAGAATGAGAAAATAATAAACATTTTTGAATTAAGAGAATTAGAGAATGAGTCATGAGTTTGTGAAACTTATAGAAGCCTTGAGAAGCCATGACCCACCTCTTGATTCTTGGCTTATTCAAAGATATTTATCTCTCTCATTCTCATACCTTTATATGACTTGTGACATGGTTCATTGAACCTCACTCCCTCACTCTCACAACACTCACACACCCAAGTTCATCTCCTTCTCTTGAGTTCTTTAGGGTTTTCCTTGAGTTGGAAAAAGAAAGAGAAAAATATTTCTAAAGAGAGCAAAATTCCTACTTCATCAACCTACACTAATCCATCCCATTAGTTTAGGTTGTTAGCTTCACTAATACTTTGATTACTGAAGAGCGAGCTTAAGTTAGAGAGACTTCAAGGTGGATCATCTTCGGCTTCGAAAACTACGAAGCAAGCTCGTTCTTTTCACCAAGTGGAGTCTAAGAAGAGTTCTAGGGACCACTACTTGGAGCTTTAAAAGTGAAGGACCGGTCTACAAAGGTTGTAACTCTCTTCACTTAGTGTAGAACTTGTTTTCTTGCTTCAAAACCCCAATTCTCTAGTTCGATTCTAGGTTACTATAGCTTAGACCTCTAGATTTTTAAAAATTGCAAACTTGATGCTTGTATAAAACTAGTAGAGGTGCTAAGACATACTTTCATATTTCAACTTCCTCTCTCTCTATATCTCAACTACGCAGAGATCAACAATCTCCTGAACTGAGCGATACCCTGCCTCAAGAATTTTGTCTGGATATATGATAGGACCAAGTTCATAAATGCACAACTTTATCCTACAAACTTCTTGGGCTGTATCCTCCGTTGAATCATAACCAGCATCCTGTACCATACCTATCTCAGTATCCCTATTGGAACACTATCCATTATACTGATCCTCAGAAGAGGCATAACTTAAAACTCTGACAGCATCTCTGTCATCCATGTCATCTTGGAAGCCTAAACCGATAACCGCCTCCCGGCAGAGCTTGTCGTTATCATATACCAAGAACATCCTCTAATGTTCATAACTGCTTCGCTTTATTTCTCCAGGATTGTATTAATATCTTCTTACTACAGCAAGTGTATAAGCAATATCTGGTTTTGTACAAGACATTGCATGATTAACTCAATTTTCTAAGTAAATGATATGCCATTCATGACGGTCCCTCTCCTCATCAGTCTGGAAGACATCTTTTTAGAGAGTGTGACTCCATTATCTGCGGGTATACCACCATGCCAGGAGTCATCCATTCTAAAATACTTTTAGAATGCCATCTAAGTATCCGATTGGGAAACTTCCCAAATCTAGATCTAAAACCATAGATCTAGTCACCAGAATCCCTGATATATTATCCATATCCAATGTAGAGAAAATAATATGTGATAATCAAAGTTTGACCGATTGTAGTATAGGAACATCACTTCCTATCTGAATTATGTCATCCAAATCACAGGACAGTACTCCCTACACCCTTCTTACTAGGTTCATCTATTGTTTTGATGAAGTCAATCATCTTGAATGTCACATAAAAAACAGTTGATCCATCTCCGCTATCCATGTTTTAGTCTACAAATAGACATAAGTAACTTGCACACCTTCCGCTGCTCCCACTGACTACGATAACCCTCTAGCAGAGTCATATACACGCGCACTTCCAAATTCCCATTGGGAAAGACGTTATAGTCATACTCTTGTCAGATATCATAGTCCAGAGTAGCAGCAGTGTCAAGTCATATCCGTATGGAGTTTAGCATAGACATTAAAGTAAATGTCTCATCACAATCCACAACGGGTATTTGATGAGAATATTTACAATAAGTCTAGCTTTATTAGGTTAATACCTTTCCACCAACACAGATTTGGAAAGTTCTACTTTCTCCTAATGGGTTTTATCCCTTCAGGAGCACCCAGCAAAGCCCAAAATCCATAATTTGCTGAAGTGCGTGGAGTCCATCTTGAATATAAAGTATCTGGTCACCTTGAAGTTACCACTTCTCATAACCTACAGATAACTAGTAGGTCCATCATAACCATGATACTGACCTTCCTATCACCGTCTACGAGAACACAGAAGTATCTCTCAGGTGGCTGAGGTCACCGGCTAAAATCTGCGTAGTGGATAATGGATTGTCAAGTCCAATTGAATCCTTAGGTTCTACTAAATTTTCGGTAATTGTTTGTGGTTTTGGAATCACTTCCAGTTCTACCATACTCCCACTAGTTTCTTTTGAAAAAATATTCTTTTTATAAAAAGGTGGCGAGTCAAGAACAATGTAACTATTGTAGGGTTTCTTTAGCACCTTGCCTAGGGTTTGCAAGCATCAAACATGCCACAAAAAAAATTTAAGAGGGTGCTAAGCAAACATCATAGGAATCATACTAGAAAGTTAGGGTAACAAAACTATGTAATCAAACATTACAAAAGAAGTGAATAAGAAATACAACTTTTATAGATCGGTCCTTCACTTCTAAAGCTCCGTGTAGTCGTCCCTTCGCTCCAAGCATCGATCTCCCGGACTCAAGATAGGCTCCACTAAGCGATACGAACAAGCATGCTAGAAGTTTTTGAGGCCGAAGATGATCTACGTCGAGGGAACTCAAGCACAAGCTACCTCTTCACTAATTGGTAGATTAGAGAAGAGAACACCCTAAACTAAATGTCAAGTAGTAGAGGATGGTGAAGTAGGAATTTTTCTCACTTTGGGTTTGATTTTCTCACTTGGATTCTTCATCTACTAAAAACCCTAGAGAGCTTGAAGAGATGAAGAAGAAGATGAACAAGAGAGTTCACAAGAGAATGGAATGAGGTTAGATTTGCAACCATGGGTGAGTTAGTCTCATGTGCTAACCTTTGTAGAGAATAAACCATGGCTATGTGACTATGGTTGGGTCAAAAAATATCTTAAGCAAAACAAAATGAGTTGAAAAGTCAATGAACAATATAAGCTTCTCCAAGCTTCTAGCCATGACACAATTTCAACCAATTTTTGAATTACTTAATCAATTAAAACCCTAACATAGCCATGGTCATGGTGTGATTCTCACACACCCAAGTTGCATATATAACCTTGCATGATACAATGATATATATCACATATATGTCATGTAAACACAAGTGAGAAAATAAATGGTCAAGTGAGCAATATTAGTTAATGTAAATTCATATATTAAATATATAATTATACATCAAATCATTAAATCAACACTTAATTCAATGATCCGGCTATATTACATATATAACCGACTAATATCAATAATATCAACTTACCGAATCAACACTTGATTCGATAACCCGGCTATATCACATATACCCGGCCGATATCACATATCCTGCATATATCACATATGTGCTCCTACTCCGTTTTGCTTGAGCCAGGAAGCCTCTGTGTAGGACTCTAAAGACTCGTCAATACGCCGGCAGCAGGTGGTGATCATATCAGTCACCCACAAGCCGCAAGCGGTCTGCTAAACGTAACGGCCATCCGGGTATTGAGCGATTAGAAGATCAACAAGCAAGTCTGCTCACACTCCTGCGAATCCAATCAGTAACATTACCGTACAGTCTGGTCTCTTCGTCTGATATGCCGCATATCTCGTCTAGGGGTGGTAAACGTCAGACCCCAGTAACTTTATAAGTCATGCCGATATAAGATCCATAACTGTTCGAGAAACTACTGATAAAACTTACCTGTAAATCTCAGCAACCCTGGCCAGGGATTTCCTGTTATGGCCAATAGAGCATAGCGCAACATCAACCCCCAATACCGGGAGAGACGAATCCCCTCCTATCGCTCATTGCCTCCATGTGACTCGGGACTGTACCCAAAAACCACCTGTTTGCATGGCTCAGTAGAGCCGTGGTATGGTTGAAATCAAAGCAAAGTGGGAGACACATAAGACACTATGACGATCTCGGGTCGACAGACTAACCTGTACCAGTGTCACCAGAGAACTGCTATCTGACGTGAGGTATAATTCCATCTAGGAGTTCTCGGCGATTCCGTTCAGTGTACCCAATCTCCACTGAGCAGCCGTATACCATCTCTGATGTCAAACACCAATGGATATGGGATCATCCATCGCCCATCGCATAGGTCGAGAAGCTATACGCTAGTCTACTCTGGAGTATCGATGCCCTATCTCGATATTCCCTCGACTAGGAACAATTAAAGGATGTACTCACAGACTACCCATACCCTACTAGTATGATCTACATCATAATCCTGGAAGTCAAGTACACATCCTAAGGGCTTTATCAACATGTAACATAGAGATATCAAGTGTACATGTTAAGATAAAGAGCAACCAGATAGCATACTATCATGTCGAGCAAGAAAGTCCACCCTATATATGTCCAAGCATCCACTATAATATACATCATATGTACAATAATGGTCTCTAGGGCATACATATAACTAACAATCTCCCACTTGCACTAGGGCCATATGTTGTAGTATCCAATACCCAACAATCAGCAGTGGTTGTAGTATCCCATACTCAACCATCCCATACCAGCCTCTCTGGGAAAAAGGCCTTTGTGAGTGGATCCGTCGTGTCTTCTTCATGTCAACTCTCCTAACCTCGATCTCCAGGAGATCATCCATCTCCCTGATCAGGTGATATTGTCCTCATAATATGTCTGAAACGTTGATGGGACCTGCGTTCCTAGGCCAAAGTCACAACTCCATTGTTGTCAAAATAACAGTTATTGGACGCTTAATGGTAGGAACCTTGTTCATCTTATGAACAAGAAATGTTCAGACAGTCACTTTGGTAGTATCGTTGGCAGCGATGCATTTAGCCTTTATCGTCTAATTTGCCACGGTATCTAGCTTGGAACTCTTCCAACATACCGTCCCTCCACTGAGGGTAAAGACAATGCCTGTGACTGACATTCAGTAGTCCTTACCACCCTGGAAACTATCCAGTGATTCTCCTCAGGATCGATTGATACCATCTCACTACACTTAGTGAGAATCCTAACATCTATTTAGATCTATCTTATAGATCAAAAACCCATGATTTAGGAGGTATCATCTTGATCCTACATGGTGAATCTATGTGATAAGAGGAGATTGACTTAGTGTAGCATAGGAAAACCCTTTCCTATCAAGAGTACGACATCCTAGTACAATACGAGGATGACCACTTTTCTCTCTACTACCTTTTTGTATATACAAGGTTCATCTACCATTTTGATGAAGTCAAACACTTTGACTTTCACATCAAAATAGATGTTCCAACTCCGCGGTGCCTGGTTTATTCTGTAAAGCAACTTGCACACATTTCTGCTGCTCCCACTGTCTATGAAGCCCTCTGGCTACGTACTTATAGACGCTCTTTTCTGAATCAGTATTTAGAAAAGCTTTCATGACACCCTACCGCCAGATATCGTAGTCATGGTATGCAGCATTGGCAAGTAGGATCCGGTCATACTTAAGCATAGCTATTGGAGAAAAGGTTTCATCATAATCCATACCTGGTTGATGACGAGAACCTTTTACAACAAGTCTAGCTTTGAAATTCTCAACTTTTCCATCTACACCAAGTAATCTTCTCAAGATATACTTGCTCCTGACGGGGATTGAACCCTTCAGATAAGCAACCAAAGTCCATACTTTGTTGGTGTAAATGGATTCCATCTCAGATCGCTTAGCATCCAGCCATTCTTACAGAGTCTATACTCTTGATGGCCTGCTCGAAACTAGTTGGGTCATCATCTCATAATGCAATCCTCGCTCCCACTGTCATTGAGAAACCGAAGTATCTTTCAGGCGGATGTGGAACCCTACCAGATCGACGGAGAGGCTGAGCTTCGTCGGGAGCTATTGAATCCACTGGTTCTACTAAATCATCAGCTGTAGTTTGTATAGCTGGAACTTATTCCAGTTCTACCTCATGACCATAAATTTTTTCCACAAAAAAATTCCCTTTTCTAAAAAAGTGGCATGCCGAGAAATAAAATACCTTTTGTTTCTCGGTGCGGTAGAAGATATTCCCTTGCAAATTCTTGGGATATCCAACAAACTTCCATAGAACTGACCTTGCCTCGAGCTTGTTCGGATTTTTCTTTTGACATAAGCCGGAAAACCCCAAATCTTAACTTGCTTAAGATATGGGCTCTTCCCATTCCATATCTCATATGGAGTGGTAGGCACCTGATTTGGTGGGAACTGAATTCAATAGGTATGCAACTTCACAAGTGCATAACCCCCAAAGGAAATAGGCAACTCAGTAGTACTCATCATAGAGTGCACCATATCTAATAGGGTGCGATTGCTCTATCCCGATACACCGTTGTGTTGTGGTGTACACGGCGGAGTAATGCTGAGAGAGAATCTCATTCTCCTTTAGAATAGTCCAGGATCTCCATGCTCAAGTATTCTCCTCCCCGATCACATCAAAGGACATAATACTTATACCCGTATTGGTTCTCTACTTCGCACTTATATTCATTGAATTTCTCAAAAGCCTCAGACTTGTGTTTCAACAGGAACACATGTGCGAATCTTGAGAGATTATCAGTGAATGTAATGAAGAACAAAGAACCAGTCCTGGTATGTGTAGATAGGGGGCCATATACATCATCATGTATCCGTCCCAAGAGTTCATTAACTCTTTCTCTGTTTTCAGTAAACGGAGCTATGTTCATTTTATCTTTGTGACATGACCGGCAAGTTTCACAAGATGTAAATTCAAACTGATTTAAATATGCATCTTAATGTAACTTAGCTAGTCGGGTCGTATTGATATGACCTAGTCTACAATACCTCAAAAAGGATTCGTTCATTTCTGAACTCTTCCTCTTGTGTGTGTTGTATGCGTTAAGAACTGTGGTTTGATTTAGAACATATATGCTTTTAGATAACGTGCCTGAACCGATCAACTCTTGATATAGAAAATGTTCAAAACATTATCCAACAATACAAAATTATATCCTTCTTTACTAAATAAAGAGTCTGATATGATGTTGTATGTCAGGTTCGGTATCTAATAATATTTGTTCAGAATTAATGTATTTGGTAATACAGGGTGATAACTGCCAACACCTTGGCTGTATCAATTGCACTGTTTCCAACTCTTAAAAACTTATCACCCATTTCCAGTTCTCTACCTTTCTATAGTCCATGTAACAGATTACATATGTGGGATCTTGATCCGGTATCTCATACCCAGGACGTAGAGGATACTGAGAAACAGTTCTCGGTAATGAACACACCCGAAGAAGATGCATCAACATGTACTTTCTTCGTTTGGGCGGTACGGGAATCCTGGTAATCCCCTATTTCATGCTCGGTCTTATAACAATTATAAAGTAGAGCGGGACCAACGTTCCCCAAGCTCAGTATAATAAGCGGGTTCGGTTAATACATCTATATTATTATCTTGATTAAGGCGTGACATGGTCGCTTCCTGGAGAGAGAGAGAAGAAAACACTCTGCGTGCGCTCTTATAAGATTAGATTGGTTATATATTTTATCTAATCAGGATGGCTCCCACTGTTTTTTATCAAATCTTCCTTCAAACCCTAAAAGGAAAGACTAGCTGGGATTAATCACACCCTACAAGTTCGCCAATCTTTCAGCCAGGCCAGTGCCGGTACTTTGAGGGAGGTTCCCCGTGCTTTCGCACGGACCTAATTAAAATAAACCTCGTTTTCCCATGGGCGTAACCCCGTTGACACTTTTTTAGACACCTACTTGATCGGCTAATTGTAAAGTGCAAAACTCTCCCAGGAGTAACAATTACTCGCAGTGGGTATCGGGATCCAACTATCTCATAGAAGGTATGCAATCTCATTGCAAATTTCAACACTTGAAATCCCGATAATGGTTTTTACCCCTACTACTTATGACCTTAACTATGGTCAACATATCATAAGCACTAGTCAAGTTCTATCCGTCATTTCATGATTAATCATACCCACCCACATGACCCTCAACTATGATCGACATAATCATATGATTGTCCTAACTAATCGCATCAAATGCAATGTAGGAAGACATTGTAAGTCCGCGGCGGCGCCCCGGCCGTCGATCCGACGCCGGAAACGCGGAAACGAAAAACTTTACAAACTAGGAAACCGGCACCACCGCGCACTTTTAACCCGGATCGGGCCATTAACCTAGCTACTAGCAAAGTAAAAGATGGGTAGAGAAGTATACCAAGCGATCCGTGTCCTTCAGTCTTCGTCTCCACTTCGATCTTCCACGGAATCTCCGTCCGTCAACTCCTCGTCGGAAAGGGCACCACGTAGCCAATTTCTTTTACGGGCTCCCACCTCTGGACTGAGGCAACTCGGGCGCGAAGTTGGCTAGCCGACGCGTCCAAGGAATGCTGTAGATGTAGTGTAGAGTCTATGTCTCTTTGGGGTTATGAGGTTGCCATGGTGATGGAGGAATGAGCATAGGAATTTTGAAGCAAGCAAAGCTAAAAAGGAGAATGAATCATTTTCCCTCATGAAAATAATGAACTCCCTCTCCTCTCATGAAAAAATGGCCGGCCCCCTTTTTCTCAAATGGTGGAGGAATCAACAAAATATGAAGGGAGGTGATGGTAGGAAAAGTAGAGGGTGACCATAACAAAAAAGCAATGATAACATTATCAAATCAATATCAAATCCTTTCTAATCTCATGATGATAAGAATATCATAATGAAGCTACAAATGCAAGAAACCCCTCCATAATAAGTTATTTGCACTCTTGCAAATAACCCCTTCCATCGGAAAGTCCGGCCGCGAAGGAACAAAAGAAAACTGGCCGGAACGGAATGCAAACTGGCAACTTCAGAAAACTGATCCCGTAATAAATTACAGGAAAACCCCGCGACTGCAAATACATGCCCGCATTTGTATTCCCACTGAACACAAATGCAAAGAGACAAAATCTATACTATCTAATACTAAGATTCGGCTTAAGCCAAAGCCGGCTAGTAAAAACCGTCCGATCACGATCCGTGCAATACCGCACGTATCTGATCGAACCCTGCCATATCTCCATACGGTCTCTACAGCGTTTCGCCCGAAACCTGAGTAACTGTGTGTGTGGTGGACTCTAAAGACTCGTCAATACTATGGCTGTGGATTTAACCACTAGCACGTCAGAGGTATTAGCCATACGTGACGGGCCATCAGCTATTGACCAAAAGGGACGTCGATGAGCGAACTCATCCTGACACCCTACTGAGCCTGTCAGTGACAATATCCGTACAGTTCGGTCCGTTCGTCTATGAGCATCGCATGGCGGGCCTAGGGGGTTGGTAAAAGTCAGACCCCCAAAAGCGGTACAAGTCGTGTCGGAGTGTAGCCCAGAACAGCCTGAGATACTACTGGAATACCTACCAGCAAATCTCCTGCCTTGGCCAAGGACTTTTCATGTTCTGGCTCTCCTAGACACAGCGCGACCTCACCCCCAATACCGGGAGAGACGAACCCCTGAAGATCCGCTCACTGCCTCCATGTGGCTCGGGACCGTACCCAACTAAAACCTGTTTGCACGCCTCCTTTGAGCCGTGGTAGGGTAGTAATCAAAGCACAGTGGGAACTCACACGAGACAAATGACGATCCTCAGGTCGATGAACTAACCTGTACACATGTCACCTGGGAACTGCTATCTGACGTCTGGTATAAGACCAACTAGCAGGTTCCCGGCGAGTCCTGTCCGGTGTACTCATAACCCAATGAGCACCTGTATACATCTTAGGTGAACCAACTGACACCAGTGGCTTGTGAGACCGGCCACCGCCCCTCGTCGGGGTCTCGACTGTATACACTACTCTACTCTGGAGTATCGATGCCCTGTCTCGAAATTCCCACGATTAGGGACCTTTTAAGGATGTGCTTATAGACCCCAGCTCCCACGTATATGATCGCCCTCATACTACTGGTAGTCAAGCAAGAATCCTAGGGGCTCTATCAACGTGCAATAGCGACTCATAAGGTCACCTAAAGCAGTACACGATGATAAAGATAAACCAGATAGCATACTATCATCTTGAGTAAGACTGTCCTACTGGGACATGTCCTCCCTCAATCATTGCAATCTCGTACCTGTGATCCAATAATTGACTCTGAGAGCACTATCTCCAACAATCTCCCACTTGCACTCAAGGCTAATTATTGCGATGTCGCATACTCACAGCCCGTGTGATACCGAACACCCAACTCCTCTACTAGTCAGTCTCACAAAGCTCGTTTGCGAAACTGTTGCGTTCGAGGAATAGCCTCAGTGAGTGGATCCGCTCTGATATTTTTTCTATGTCTCTCTATATCTCAAGTTCGCGGAGAAAGACATCTCCCGAAATGAGCAATACCTGTCTTAGAATGTGTCTGTATGTCTGATGGGATCTAGCTCATAAGTGAAATCCAAATCCAAACTTCTTAGACTGTATCGTCAACTAAACTTAATCAGTATCCTGCGCCATGCCTTCCCTCAGTGTCCACCTGGACCATCTGTCCAAAATACTGCCCCTCGTCAGAGGGAAAACTATAACTCTGACAGCCACTCTGCCATCCAGGTCACCTTGGAAGCCTGGAATGATAACTGTCTCCCGAAGGAGAATGCTGTTATCATATCCCTAGAACATCCATTTATGTTCTAAAACTGCTTCCGATCGTTTCTCCAGAATTGGATTAATATCAACTTATTGCACCTACTGCAAAAACAACATCTGGTGTGGTACTTGACATCTCATGATTGACTCAATTGCCTAAGCAAGTGATCTGCCAATCATGCGCATCCCTCTCCCCTTTAGTCTGTAAGACACCTTTAGAGAGGGTGACTCCATTACCTGCAGGTGCACCACCATGCCAGGAGTCGTCCATTCTAAATACTTATAGAATGCTGTCTAAGTACCCAGATTGGGAAACCACCCAAATCTAGATCTAAAACCATAGATCTAGTAACCAGAATATCTGATATAATATCCAAGTCCCATGTGGAGAAACTACTGTGTGACAACCAAAGTATAACCGATCGTAGTATAGGAATATCACTTCCTACTCTGTATATGTCATCAAATACCAGGACATCACACCCTACTACCTTCTTAACAGATCCATCCCCTATTCTGATGAAGTCAAACCTATGACTGTCACATCAGAAATAGATGATCTATCTCCGCTATATCTGCTTTAGTCTATAAATAGACATAAGCCAACTATCCACCAATGCTTCCGCTGCTCCCACTGACTACGAAAACCCTCTGGCAGAGTCATATAGACGTACACTTCTAAAGCTAGTTTAGAATGACGCTATACTCATCCTCCTGCCGGGTCTCACAGCCTGGAACAGCAGCAATGGCAAGCCTGGGTAAACAAGAACCTTCCTGTCACCGTCCTTGAGTATACCGAAATACTTCTCGAGTGCCTGAGGTTACCCACCATATCTGCGGAGTGGCTAATGGAATGTTAAACCAGATTGAATCTTTAGGTTCTTATCAAATCTTCAGCAATCGTTTGCAGTTCTGGAATCACTCCAGTTCTACCATACTCCCACTACTGTTTTCCAAAAAAATCCATTTTTATTAAAACTGTGGCGAGTCAAGAACAATATCACTATTGATCTTCCAGATGGTAGAAAGTCAACCCTCGTCATAGCCCGGGTCAACCCACAAACAGCCATTACAGAAACGTGCCTTGAGTTATCCAGAGTCTGGTTTTAAGCATAAGCCGGACAACTCCCCGTACCTTAACATCGTTAAGATATGAACTGTTCTATATCCATTATAGAAACAGAGGCACTGATTTAATTAAACCAGATTCAAATCATGCAGCTGTCTCCATTGCATGTCAACTAAATGGAGAGAGGCCGATCAGCGTTACTCAACTTAGGAATACTTCCAATTATGAGTAACCTGAAAGAGAAGCAAGTTCTCTTAACCATTACTATTAACTGAATACCATATACAAGTATCTACATCTTCGATCACCTTGACGAATCCCGATACTTGCATTACCTGGTTCTCTACTTTACTCTTATACCTATAACTTCTCAAAACTTGGACCCTGTGTTTCTACGAAACACCTGTCTAAGAACTAGAGAAGTCACAAGTAAACAGAATATAGTACGAGCACCTACCCCTCGGTCCTAATAGACACTGGACAACATACAATACTCTGTATAAGTCCCTTGAGTCTAATAACTCATCCACTGTGTGTTGTAGGTTGAAAACTGTACTATGGTTATGAAGAATTACACCGCCATTTAATGCTCCTTACCTAACCATCCACTGATATAGGTAAATGTCATAGACATAATCTCAAAAAGGTATATCTCACTCTATGAAAATAGACGTACAGATATATCAATTTGAAATTGGTGCACAACAACGGATATTCAAAACCAAATATTTGCCGTCCGGCAAACAATCCAGGTGACTTCCTCAAATATCACCAATTACAACGAATCGCGATATAATGAGGATGATCACCTAATTCCCAATAACTTACTCCCTCTCATCATCTGTAAAACCATACAGATGTGAGAATCATACCTGGTAAATACATACCCTGGAGCAAGTGTCTAATCAAAAAATCAGTTCTCTTTTAACAGTACACAGTGAAACTGAAACATTGAAATGTTTCGTTGGGGTATCCTGGTATTCCTAGTAATGCCTCTTCAATTATCCAGATTCACAACTATAACCGTATAATTCTTTGCCATTTCTCCAAATCTTTTTGTTCCCCTCCGAACGGCGGCCTGGACTTGGGACGTCCATGCCTGATGTTCGGGGCAGATGCTATTTGGTTTTATCCGTTTATCTCTCCGAATATGCCAAGTTGATTTATGGCACCGTGTATCGGAGGTTTAGACGGATGCGGCCGATGTAGCAGACTTCGTCAGATTCCCCCTCAGGACGAGGGGTTTTTGATTATGGGGACGCTCTTCCCTGCAGGCGCAAGCCCCTGCAGTTAATTACGCTACCGCATCGCGGTAACAACTTTCTCCTTCTCCAGAATTTCACTTCGTGTCGTGTGTGTTCATTTTGTTTGTGGTTGCCCGTGGATTGTATACGGAGACTGAGTAATGCCGTCGCCCGTAGGACGTGGATTAGTCGAAATCCGTATTTACTTAGATTTGGGTTTGGTGTTTTCAGTTTAAGGATACATTAGTCGCGTTGCGACTAAGATCAACTTAAACATTCGTCAAGGATACGTTAGTCCTGTTTTGGACTAAGATCAACCTGACGTGGTGATTCATTTAATTTATGGCCATCGGGACTCATCACCTCTCTAACATCGTTGAAGGATTACAACGATAGTTGTCAGAGGAGCTCAGAGATGTACCCTTGAACCAAAGCTGATTGAGGGTTTTATAGTCCATTTAAGTGTTTAAGGATACGTTAGCCGTGTTTGGGGCTAAGATCAACTTAAACGGGATCGTTTAGATCCGGCAAAAGAGCAATTGGCTCTATTGTTCCAGTTTAGGGACGTAGTGGTCCATTATTAGTTTAGGGACGTCTCGGTCCGATACCAGTTTAAGGACGTAGTGGTCCATTATTAGTTTAGGGACGTTTCGGTCCGATGCCAGTTTAGGGACGTAGTGGTCCATTATTAGTTTAAGGACATTTCGGTCCATCGCCAGTTTAGGGACGTGGTGGTCCATCATTAGTTTAGGGACATTTCGGTCCGATGCCAGTTTAGGGACGTAGTGGTCCATCATTAGTTTAAGGACGTCTCGGTCCGATATTAGTTTAAGGACGTCTCGGTCCAATATTAGTTTAAGGACGTCTCGGTCCGATATTAGTTTAAGGACGTCTCGGTCCACGAGTTTAAGGACTCCGCAGTCCATAGCGATGTGTGGTCGTTGGGACCCGTCACCTCTTTGACGTCGTTGAGGAATTACAACGATGGATGTCAAAGGAGTTCGGAGATGTACCATCGAACCGGATGTAGATTGATTTAGGAGAGCCATTTTGCTCAGTCAATTTAATTTAAGGACTTATGGCCACGATTGGGCTAAGTCTAGTTGAAAATGTCCAACATTTTATTTGCTTTTGCATTGCATTTCTTTTTATTTTTATTTGGGCTTTGCCCAGAAAGGATGCAAAGCATCAATTTGTTTTGGGCTCTGCCCCTTTTTATTTTATTGCAATTTAATTTGGCCTATTAGGCCCCTCTGATTTGGGCCTGGCCCTTCAGTAAAATGCATTGCATTTGTCAGGCGCTTTGCGCCAATCACTGAGTGCAAGCGCTTGTGGTGAGGACACGTGTCATGCTCTGGTGAGCGCAAGCGCAACAGCGCAGTGCGCTGCGCTAGTGCGCTGTGCTGTTGCGCTGCTGACACGTGGCGCGCTCTGGTGAGTTGCGCCTGTTCCAGAGAGCGAAGCTCTATTTCAAGGCGCGTAGCGCAAGTTGTTCTGCAGCTGACACGTGGCGCGCTCTGGTGAGTTGCGCCAGTTCCAGAGAGCAAAGCTCTATTTCAAGGCGCGTAGCGCAAGTTGTTCTGCAGCTGACACATGGCGCGCTCTGGTGAGTTGCGCCAGTTCCAGAGAGCAAAGCTCTATTTCAAGGCGCGTAGCGCAAGTTGTTCTGCAGCTAACACGTGGCGTTCTCTCAGGAGCGCAACAGCGCAGTTTGGAAGTGCAAAGCACTAAGAATCTTTTTAGATTCCAGAACAGAAGTGCAAAGCACTATTTGTTTTCTTTGATCTAATTAGGATCAAAGAAAAATGAGTTTTTCTCTTTATTTCAAGAACCAGAGATTCATAAAAGTGCAAAGCACTATTTTTTTATTTTATTTTTTTTGTTTTAAAGAACCAGTGGTTCATACGAGTGCAAAGCACTATTTTTATTTATTTTTATTTTCTTCTTTGTTTTAAAGAACCAGTGGTTCATACGAGTGCAAAGCACTATTTTTATTTATTTTTATTTTCTTTTTTGTTTTAAAGAACCAGTGGTTCATACGAGTGCAAAGCACTATTTATTATGTGAAGATCATTGATCAATGATTTATCAAAAGAGATTTCTTTTCTCTCGTGAAGGTTTTTACCTTCTTGAAATTTTTCTCAGAGTTCTCTCTGTTTGAAGCTCTTGATTTTTTTTTTCAAGAAATGTTGATGCCTTCTCTTCTCTTCTTGGCTCCTATTTATAGGAGAAGGAAAAGAATCAATTTGTTTAGCAAATCTCTCATTGAAAGATTTGATTTGATCGTTGAGAGATTTGATTTATATTTATCATTAATCTGGGCCTTTAGATCATTCAGTGAATTTTATTCACCGTGGATTTTAAATCCAAAAGATATTCTATTTGTTATTCTGGTGAGATTTTCAGGGAAATCTTTCCTTGTCCAAGATTTTTCCATAAATTGATGATTTTTAATCATCTTTGGATCTTTAATCCAACGGTTCCCATAATCCTTTTCCATTTGGAAAGATTTAGAAGCTTTTAGAATTTTAATTCTATTTCGAAAGATTTTTAGAGAAATTTAGAATTTTAATTCTACTAATCTGTAAGGCTTTCAAAGCCTGTCACGTGCTGGCACGTGACCCTTGGTCACGTGTGAGCACGTAACCCCGAAATTGGTTCCTTTAACAGTCGCTTGTTCATATTGTTGTTTTAACCATCACGTGTCAACATGTGACCATTGGTCACGTGTGAGCACGTGATATTTCATTGAGATAACTTCTGATTTTTAATCAGGGAACAGATTTTAGAATTTAATTCTATTCATTATTTTAGAGGCCTTAAGAGCCCATCACGTGTCTGCACGTGGCCCATGGTCACGTGTGAGCACGTGATGCCCCGTTGGGGTCTTTTCTAAGTTTTTATTATATCTTCTAACTCCTCCAGCGGATTCTTAAAAGCCCATCACGTGTGAACACATAATGCCTCATAACTTTTGATCCCGGATGAATTATGAAGCCCATAATATATCAAATCGAAGGGTTTTTCGAGACGCTTTCAATACAATCAGAATTTATCCGTTTCTCCTTCGAAAGTTTGTCAAAAAACAGCCCGGAAGATACTGGTTCGTATTTCCTTAAGCGTATCGCTGCCATTTGATACCTTGGACTCTTTTGCGCAGAAATTTTTGGCGGGAACACCCTTTATATGTCTTTAGTCATTACCTTCTGTACACACCTTTAGGCCAAATGGTTTTCTTCCTTCCCTACCGTTCGGCACCAGCCTATGGTTTGGAAGAAGACTATCCAATAAGCATAATGGGTGTACTATCCTAATGCTAGGAGCACTCGCAACGCGAGAGAAGGTGAAGATAAAAGACAACCGAATAAACCTTATTCCTATTTCTCCTGAACCAGGATCCATCCCCGAACTGGAACAAGTTCCTTTCGAGTTCGTATATAACCATACGATGTAGTATCCAATAAACTTGGGATCTTCGTAGTGATACGGAGTGTCCTGGAGAAATACAAAGGTGATTTTGGATTGGCGAAGAAATATTTGGTTTGGTCATGAATAGCAGTCGCAATTTACTTTGCCCTCTTACTAATCCCTTTCTTTGTCTTTACTTAATATCTTCTGTACACCGTTTAGGCTAATTGGTTTTCTTCATTCCCCACCGTTCGGCACCAGCCTAAGGTTTGGAAGAAGACTATCCAATTTGCGTAATAGGTGTACTATCTCCTAAACCAAGGAGTACTCGAAGCCTGAGAGAAGGTAAAAGGAAAAGACAACTGAATAGTCCTATTCGTTTTCTCCAGAACCAGAAACCATCCTCGAATTCCTTCGAGTTCGTATATAACCATACGATGGTTTTGTCCAATGGAAGTGGACGTTCGTAGTAATACGGGGTGTCCCGGAGAAAAGGGTAAAAGTAGAAGTGGCAATGAGGTTTGCAACTCTGACAATCCAAAAGCCAGTGTTAAGAAGGTTCGGTCAACTTGGTCACAGAGTCATAGTCTAGGGTCGGGTCAATGGTCGCTGCCAAAGAGAGAGAGAAAAGAAACACTCAGCGTGCACTCTAACCTAGATCAGAATGGTTATCACTTTATCTAATCTGGAAACCTCCCACTGTAACGTCAAATTCTTCTCCAAACCTGAAAGAAGAATTAGTCTGGATCACCCGAGGAGTAAACCAACTCATCAGTGGGAATCGGGATCCAACTATCATCGCATGATAACGTGACGGAATCCGCTCATGTTATCACACTCCAGAAGGTATGCGCATATCTGGCAAGTTTCAGTTTCTTTAGAAACTCCCGATGTGGATTTTTGCCCCATGCTCTTATGACCTTGACGAAGGCCAACATATCATAAGTCACATGTCAAGTTCTACCCGTCATTATCCAGGTTAATTTGAACCCACCCGTATATACCCTTGACGAAGGCCAAAATATTAGTACGACTGTGCCAAACCAACGCATCTATCTATGCTGCAGAAAAGTAACAAATAGATACAATACACTATGCCTTGACGAAGGCCAACATACATAGCATGAATACTAAGTGCTACCGTTCTGAAATGACGGAGGGCTACGAATGGTTTCTGGAGAAAACCTTTAACGTAATGAACTTGATATCGTTGAAGGAACTGGATAGCTTTGAAAAATATAGTGACGAATACCTTTGCTAAAGAGGTCGCTCCCGGTGAAGGGATCTCGGCTCTTTCCCCGTAGAATGAGGTGCAGGATATTCCAACTGAATACCACGATGCAAAGCAAAAGTGATCGGCTATAGTGAAGTTATTACCCTGATGCAAACTTTTGTCCAAGGGGTCACTCCCGGTGAAGGGATCTCGGCCCTTGCCTCGTCGACTGAGGAGCAGGATATTCCAACTGAATACCACTGTGCAAAACAAAAGAGAACGTCCTTGCAATAACAGCTTTTTGAAAAGTGTTCCAACAACATCAGAATAGGTTTGTTTAGCTTGCATTGATCCGAATCAACCTAGTCCCATCAATTGATCACACCACAAAAGAACAAAAATAATGATGTATGTATATGCCATCCGTAATCGCCACTGGGTCCCGTCATCACCCGTTAGGTTACTTAACTAACGACAGAGCGGGGACTGGACTAGCGCGGATGCAAAACATATACAACATCTACTAGTATATATATCAATATATAATTTTCGCTCCAGGCGTGATAAAATGCAACATCACAGAAATGTACAGCATCACAGAAACAATACAGATATCTGGGATCCCCGGGTTTCACAGAGCCGCTACTGAAACCCGACGTTCCCCTGGTCGTGTGGATAGCCTGTGCAATGAAATCCTAGACCCCTACGGGCGCGGCAAGTTACCCGCCAAAACCTGAAGCGAGGCAGCCCCCTTCAGCAACGTGAATGGACCACCCAGCACTTCACAGAATCCGGTAACTTGGGCACCCCTCCTGGGTCAACCTGTACCCCCTACGAGTGCGGCGAATAGCCCGCCAATTCTAGAGTGAAGCCCCCTCCATCTCAACGCCATGAGATGCGGGCTTGTTGCCCTCTAGAACCCGGCTACCCGTGCACCCCTCCGCGGGGTAATCCTAGTACAGAAAGTAAAATATACATACAACGGGTACATCGACCTCGACCCGGTCGTGCCCCAAAAGAATAATACAAACAGGCAGTGACGGCAGTCCACATGTTGGACGCTCGCCCCGTAATATCAAATGTATATATAAAACAAAACTGTACTACCATTGCATCCAGGCTATCCCCCACGACCGATCCGCAACATCACAGCACAACACAGAACATCAACGTGAATGTCTCGTTCGCAAATCCGTCTAAAAGGGCTATAGCAGATAGACTGGATTTACCGATCGAATGATATTCACGGTCGCAGATATAATGTAAATACTGTGAACTAGCATGTTTAAAATATCCGATCGAACAAATTTAGCGAAGTGGGCCCCAAGCAGTACTGTAGCACTTACAGAAAATCTGGACCCAAAAAGAATGTTCCAAAAACCCTAATTCCATGTCAGAAGCCCACTGGAAAAAATTGGTGAAAAGATGCCATATTCCGGCGGCGGAACCGCGGCCAAAGTGGAGTTATGGCCGCGGTTCCGCGGCTCTTTTGAAGGATTAGTCACCAAATTTTTACAGTGTTCTTAGAATTCTCTTCACATGTTTCTGCAACACCCTGAATAATTTTTGGAGCTAAAAAAATTTCGACAGAAACTTGTACACTTGAAATCGGGTTTTCGGAAAAATCCGTTCGATCGAGCTTTAAACATACTAGAGCAAGCTAGACTAGGTTAATGGCGTGGCTCTGATACCAATGTAAGTCCGCGGCGGCGCCCCGGCCGTCGATCCAACGCCGGAAACGCGGAAACGAAAAACTTTGCAAACCGGCACCACCGCGCACTTTTAACCCAGATCGGGCCATTAACCTAGCTACTAGCAAAGTAAAAGATGGATAGAGAAGTATACCAAGCGATCCGTGTCCTTCGGTCTTCGTCTCCACTCCGATCTTCCGCGGAATCTCCGTCCGTCAACTCCTCGTTGGAAAGGGCACCACGTAGCCGATTTTTTTTACGGGCTCCCACCTCTGGACCGAGGAAACTCGGGCGCGAAGTTGGCTAGCCGACGCGTCCAAGGAATGCTGTAGATGTAGTGTAGAGTCTATGTCTCTTTGGGGTTATGAGGTTGCCATGGTGATGGAGGAATGAGCATAGGAACTTTCAAGCAAGCAAAGCTAAAAAGGAGAATGAATCATTTTCCCTCATGAAAATAATGAACTCCCTCTCCTCTCATGAAAAAATGGCCGGCCCCCTTTTTCTCAAATGGTGGAAGAGTCAACAAAATATGAAGGGAGGTGATGGTAGGAAAAGTAGAGGGTGACCATAACAAAAAGGCAATGATAACATTATCAAATCAATATCAAATCCTTTCTAATCTCATGATGATAAGAATATCATAATGAAGCTACAAATGCAAGAAACCCCTCCATAATAAGTTATTTGCACTCTTACAAATAACCCCCTTCCATCGGAAAGTCCGGCCGCGAAGGAACAAAGGAAAACTGGCCGGAACGGAATGCAAACTGGCAACTTCAGAAAACTGATCCCGTAATAAATTACAGGAAAACCCCACGACTGCAAATACATGCCCGCATTTGTATTCCCACTGAACACAAATGCAAAGAGACAAAATCTACACTATCTAATACTAGGATCCGGCTTAAGCCAAAGCCGGCTAGTAAAACCCGTCCGATCACGATTCGTGCAATACCGCACGTATCTAATCGAACCCTGCCATATCTCCATACGGCCTCTACAGCGTTTCGCCCGAAACCTGAGTAACTGTGTGTGTGGTGGACTCTAAAGACTCGTCAATACTATGGCTGTGGATTTAACCACTAGCACGTCAGAGGTATTAGCCATACGTGACGGGCCACCAGCTATTGACCAAAAGAGACGTCGATGAGCGAACTCATCCTGACACCCTACTGAGCCTGTCAGTGACAATATCCGTACAGTCCGGTCCGTTCGTCTATGAGCATCGCATGGCGGGCCTAGGGGGTTGGTAAAAGTCAGACCCCCAAAAGCGGTACAAGTCGTGTCGGAGTGTAGCCCAGAACAGCCTGAGATACTACTGGAATACCTACCAGCAAATCTTCTACCTTGGCCAAGGACTTTTCATGTTCTGGCTCTCCTAGACACAGCGCGACCTCACCCCCAATACCGGGAGAGACGAACCCCTGCAGATCTGCTCACTGCCTCCATGTGGCTCGGGACTGTACCCAACTAAAACCTGTTTGCACGTCTCCTTTGAGCGTGGTAGGCTAGTAATCAAAGCACAGTGGGAACTCTCACGAGACAAATGACGATCTCAGGTCGATGAACTAACCTGTACACATGTCACCAGGGAACTGCTATCTGACATCAGGTATAATACCAACTAGCAGGTTTCTGGCGAGTCCTGTCCGGTGTACTCATAACCCAATGAGCACCTGTATACATCTTAGGTGAACCAACTGACACCAGTGATTTGTGAGACTGGCCACCGCCCCTCGTCGGGGTCTCGACTGTATACACTAGTCTACTCTGGAGTATCGATGCCCTGTCTCGAAACTCCCACGATTAGGGACCTTTTAAGGATGTGCTTATAGACCCCAGCCCCCACGTATATGATCGCCCTCATACAGCTGGTAGTCAAGCAAGAATCCTAGGGGCTCTATCAACGTGCAATAGCGACTCATAAGGTCACCTAAAGCAGTACACGATGATAAAGATAAACCAGAGAGCATACTATCATCTTGAGTAAGACTGTCCTACTGGGACAGGTCCTCCCTCAATCATTGCAATCACGTACCTGTGATCCAATAATTGACTCTGAGGGCACTATCTCCAACAATCTCCCACTTGCACTCAAGGCTAATTATTGCGATGTCGCATACTCACAGCCCGTGTGATACCGAACACCCAACTCCTCTACTAGTCAGTCTCACAAAGCTCGTTTGCGAAACTATTGCGTTCGAGGAATAGCCTCAGTGAGTGGATCCGCTCAGATTTTTCTTTCTATGTGTCTCTATATCTCAAGTTCGCGGAGAAAGCCATCTCCCGAAATGAGCAATACCTGTCTTAGAATGTGTCTGGATGTCTGATGGGATCTAGCTCATAAGTGAACTCCAAATCCAAACTTCTTAGACTGTATCGTCAACTGAACTTAATCAGTATCCTGCGCCATGCCTTCTATCAGTGTCCACCTGGACCATCTGTCCAAAATACTGCCCCTCGTCAGAGGGAAAACTATAACTCTGACAGCCACTCTGCCATCCAGGTCACCTTGGAAGCCTGGAATGATAACTGTCTCCCGAAGGAGAATGCTGTTATCATATCCCTAGAACATCCACTTATGTTCTAAAACTGCTTCCGATCGTTTCTCCAGAATTGGATTAATACCAACTTATTGCACCTACTGCAAAAACAACATCAGGTGTGGTACTTGACATCTCATGATTGACTCAATTGCCTAAGTAAGTGATCTGCCAATCATGCGCATCCCTCTCCCTTTTAGTCTGTAAGACACCTTTAGAGAGGGTGACTCCATTACCTGCAGGTACACTACCATGCCAGGAGTCGTCCATTCTAAATACTCATAGAATGCTGTCTAAGTACCCAGATTGGGAAACCACCCAAATCTAGATCTAAAACCATAGATCTAGTAACCAGAATATCTGATATAATATCCAAGTCCCATGTGGAGAAACTACTGTGTGACAACCAAAGTATAACCGATCGTAGTATAGGAATATCACTTCCTACTCTGTGTATGTCATCAAATACCAGGACATCACACCCTACTACCTTCTTAACAGATCCATCCCCTATTCTGATGAAGTCAAACCTATGACTGTCACATCAGAAATAGATGATCTATCTCCACTATATCTGCTTTAGTCTATAAATAGACATAAGCCAACTATCCACCAATGCTTCCGCTGCTCCCACTGACTACGACAACCCTCTGGCAGAGTTATATAGACGTACACTTCTAAAGCTAGTTTAGAATGACGCTATACTCATCCTCCTGCCGGGTCTCACAGCCTGGAACAGCAGCAATGGCAAGCCTGGGTAAACAAGAACCTCCCTGTCACCGTCCTTGAGCATACCGAAGTACTTCTCGAGTGTCTGAGGTTACACACCATATCTGCGGAGTGGCTAATGGAATGTTAAACCAGATTGAATCTTTAGGTTCTTATCAAATATTCAGCAATCGTTTGCAGTTTTGGAATCACTTCCAGTTCTACCATACTCCCATTACTTTTTTCCGGAAAAATCCATTTTTATTAAAACTGTGGCGAGTCAAGAACAATATCACTATTGATCTTCCAGATGGTAGAAAGTCAACCCTCGTCATAGCCCGGGTCAACCCATAAACAACCATTACAGAAACGTGCCTTGAGTTATCCAGAGTCTGGTTTTAAGCATAAGCCGGACAACTCCCCGTACCTTAACATCGTTAAGATATGAACTGTTCTATATCCAATATAGAAACAGAGGCACTGATTTAATTGAACCAGATTCAAATCATGCAGCTGTCTCCAGTGCATGTCAACTAAATGGAGAGAGGCCAATCAGCGTTACTCAACTTAGGAATACTTCCAATTATGAGTAACCTGAAAGAGAAGCAAGTTCTCTTAACCATTACTATCAACTGAATACCATATACAAGTATCTACATCTTCGATCACCTTGAAGAATCCCGATACTTGCAATACCTGGTTCTCTACTTTACTCTTATACCTATAACTTCTCAAAACTTGGACCCTGTGTTTCTACGAAATACCTGTCTAAGAACTAGGGAAGTCACAAGTAAAAAGAATATAGTACGAGCACCTACCCCTCTGTCCTAATGGTCACTGGACAACATACAATACTCTGTATAAGTCCCTTGAGTCTAATAACTCGTCCACTGTGTGTTGTAGGTTGAAAACTGTACTATGGTTATGAAGAATTACACCGCCGTTTAATGCTCCTTACCTAACCATCCACTGATATAGGTAAATGTCATAGACATAATCTCAAAAAGGTATATCTCACTCTATGAAAATAGACGTACAGATATATCAATTTGAAATTGGTGCACAACAACGGATATTCAAAACCAAATATTTGCCGTCCGGCAAACAATCCAGGTGACTTCCTCAAATATCACCAATTACAACGAATCGCGATATAATGAGGATGATCACCTAATTCCCAATAACTTACTCCCACTCATCATCTGTAAAACCATACAGATGTGAGAATCATACCTCGTAAATACATACCCTGGAGTAAGTGTCTAATCGGGAAATTAGTTCTCTTTTAACAGTACACAGTGAAACTGAAACATTGAAATGTTTCGTTGGGGTATCCTGGTATTCCTAGTAATGCCTTCTCAATTATCCAGATTCACAACTATAACCGTATAATTCTTTGCCATTTCTCCAAATCCCTTTATATGTCTTTAGTCATTACCTTCTGTACACCCCTTTAGGCCAAATGGTTTTCTTCCTTTCCTACCGTTCGGCACCAGCCTATGGTTTGGAAGAAGACTATCCAATAAGCATAATGGGTGTACTGTCCTAATGCTAGGAGCACTCGCAACGCGAGAGAAGGTGAAGATAAAAGACAACCGAATAAACCTTATTCCTATTTCTTCTGAATCAGGATCCATCCCCGAACTGGAACAAGTTCCTTTCGAGTTCGTATATAACCATACGATGGAGTATCCAATAAACTTGGGATCTTCGTAGTGATACGGAGTGTCCTGGAGAAATACAAAGGTGATTTAGGATTGGCGAAGAAATATTTGATTTGGTCATGAATAGCAGTCGCAATTTATTTTGCCCTCTTACTAATCCCTTTCTTTGTCTTTATTTAATACCTTCTGTACACCGTTTAGGCTAATTGGTTTTCTTCATTCCCCACCGTTCGGCACCAGCCTAAGGTTTGGAAGAAGACTATCCAATTTGCGTAATAGGTGTACTATCTCCTAAACCAAGGAGTACTCGAAGCCTGAGAGAAGGTAAAAGGAAAAGACAACTGAATAGTCCTATTCGTTTTCTCCTAAACCAACGATGTGATGTGATATGGATATACTTTTACATGTTAGTGTGTGATATGAACCTTAGCAAGAAAAGCTTTAGGAGATTAGGGTTTAGTGTTAGCGAGAGTTGAAGAAAGGACTTTAGTCGATTTCTTAGTCAAGAAACCCTAGAGTAAAGATTTGCGTACACGCACATACACATACTCGCGTACATTTACTTCCTTGTGCGTATTGGGGACTTATATATATTGGTATTCATATGCATGGATGATGAGGATGTTATATGATACTTGGGAATGAGTTGATATGATCGGGCAAGATGCCGTGAGATATTAATAGGTGACCGAGATATGTCATGATGTTATAGCAGATTGTTGGACGACGATACCATATGGATGATGATATATATATGACAGTTGACCTATGATCGGGATATGAGATGAGATATGTTATGATATTTATAATGGATCGCTCGGGCGATGTATACTTCTATATGATAATATGTGTTGATGACATCGGATTGTATGAGGCTTTAGATCTGTAGCCAGATCATGATATTGTTGATGATATTAGTAGTGTACTAGACTTAGATCAGTACCCCTGTTCACGATATGCGATGATGTGGATACCAGATGAATAATGAGATAAATGGAATATTTGACCCGTACCCAGATTTGGGATGCCGTACGATAGATTTGCCGTACGAGATACAGTTATGAGGATAGATCCGCACTCTTGACTCAAGGATGTCATATTATTTATTGTATCATACGTGATACTATTGAGGCGAGATCACCGACTACTATATATATATATATATATATATAGATCGACTCAGACTTAGATGGATTCCCTTACCCTTTTGACCGGGCTAGAGTATTTTAAATACCAAACTGTATGACTCGTATATTGGATACGTATATTTTTCAGTGTTGCTGTTACTACATCACTTTCTGTATATTCATGATGTTTCATCGCATTGCATGCTTGTACATATGTTATCTGTAATTATCATGAAACCCTGCTGTCAGGACACTAGCACAATTACCGATGATGCGTATGTTCCACGTACGCCTGCTTGCCGGCTCACACACATCATCATCGGTAATTGCCATGTCACGTACACTTTAGAAAATACTATTCATTGACATAGCTTGCTAGTTGATAGTTGCGATATGTTTTAGCTTTCATATGCTAGTTTAACTATTGCATTAATTGCATGATATCAGATGCATTCATATATTCATTGGTCATGCAGTATTATGAAGATTTATGCCGGTTTTCATTGTTATTTACATGGTGATTTGATGATTTTGGATTTTCATGAGATTTCGGGATTTGGGGGAAAACCGCAAGAATATATATAAACTTCTCTCTCTCTCTCTCTTTTTAAAATGCAAGTTGTGGTTTTCTCGTGATGTATGAGTCATCCACCATGAGTTTTCATGATAGCTGTTGGATTTTAAGACCCGTTTCGAGGAGTAGTATGAACCGTCTTGGGTACATGGTGGACCCGGTATGGTACCTCGGGGCGAGAGTGATTTCATGGAGGATGATGAGCCTGGCAGGGCAGACTGCCTACCGGTGATTGTTTGGCGCGGCGGATATCCGGAGGATACCGTCCGTGGTCGTGTGATTTGATGATATGGGCCGATCCGGACTGATGGAGCCCTAGACATTGAGATATTGAGATATTGGGATTTGAGACACTGAGATTTTAAGATTTGAGATATTGAGATACTGATATTTATGTTTTGTGTCGATACTTGACACTGATTTCTCTATTGATTTCATGATGTATTCTCTTTCCATTCGTCATGCATTCATACATCATATATCTGATATGTTGCTATCCGAGGTACTGACACGAGCATATAGTATTACACTTATACATAGATGGACCAGGATATTTATTTGAGGATATTACTTGATATGACCTAGGATAGCGTCATACATGCGATTTCTACTTGTAGATGTTTTCTACTCACGAGTTGGCAACTCACCCCCATTGTGCCACAGTTCCTTGCAGGTTTTGCCGTACAGGTTTCATTGCGGCTTTGCTGGCACATTGTTCCTTCCGGGTGATTGCTTTGATAGGTGGGTTCACTTGCATCGTGACCACCATTGTACATTTATTATTTCAGTTGTATCTAGTTAACTCCATCAACTAGACATGTATTTATTTCAGACTAGAGACCAGTTGTATATTCTTTCGATCTTAGAGTCACACGTTGTATTATTATGGATTTCATGCTGTTTTGAGTTTCCTTTTGAGTTTTGATCCTCGCCCTTCGGCGTTGTATATTATATTGCTTGCATGGTTGTGCCCGTCGATTGACGAAGAGCTAGCTCCCGCTTAGGGATGCCCTTTTTCATTATATATGCTTTATCAGGTTTGTACCCGTTTGGGGTTAGTATTTACAAAGGAAACTCTGCCAAAATTTTCAGAAAAGACTTGAGATTTTAAAAATGCATACCTCGGCTTATGTTGTTAAACTTCTTGCTTCAAAATTGGTCTTTTTCTTCACTCTACTACTTTACTTGGTTTGGATTTCTGGGTTTTAGCTTACTTAGATTATGTACGCCTCGAGACGTTTCGTAATTTAAGTGCCGGTCATGTTCCGTACTTTCTGGGTTGTGACAAAGTTGGTATCAGAGCGTTAGGTTTTACCTTCGGAGTGTAGGATGACCCTTGGTTGATGGAGTAGGTGACTCAAGTAGAGTGACGTACCGTGTGTATGTTCCGCGACATACTTACGATACGATACTCCGCTTAAGAAGCCTTAGGATGTACATTTCTTTGCACAGTATTATATTCATTCCTATGATCTATCCTCATCGGTACCAGTTTATGGTTTTGTTATCGCGGTTGTACGGGCGTGGAGAGCTACGGCTAGAGTTGCGGTCAGCACGAGCTCGTCACGGACGAGGACTGACCAGGGCGTGATTCCAGGGACATACGATTGCATAGAGGCGTCGTTTTATTGTATTTTCGCGCCATGAGCGTTTGATGGGTCGCTTTTATGAGATTACTCGGACGTGCAGATCAGCACCATAGGATTGAGCCACTGATAGAGGCCAGCCAGAATGTGATGACCGTTGATGTATCGCCTATTCATGATGATTGAGGCACTGTTCTGCGTGCAGAAGAATGAGCCAGTAGTTGCTGCGAACGACGAGATATCGTCCCAGATGTTAGAGCTATTGTAGTACGAGTTGTACTTAGAGATATGACAGAAGATCGCTAGTCACCCGAGGATGAATGACTAGGATATGTGGTTCGTTCGCTTACCCCGATACGAGGTGATCAGATTGATTGATTCCAGCTAGAGACGACTTCACGCAGGTACGTTGAGTGTCGATAAAGGCGATCGAATATCAGAAACCCATATTCCAAGTTTAAAGTATTCGAAAAGACATGCAAGAAATTCTATGGACCCTCTAGAAGAATGAAAACCCTAATTCAACATAATGACCATGTGAAACCCTTTGAACCTTAGGGTTTGCGGCAGTTCCGCGGTGCCATTAGTGAGGCTTGGGTTTGCCCTTCTACGGCTGGTCCACCGGTGCTGTGGTATGTACTCGGTAATATTAAACTGTATCCAAGATGTTGAGCTCTTGGGGGATTATGAGGTTTTGACGAATCGATCGAAAAGTTCGACTTCATTCGGATATCTTATGATGGGATGCAATTCTTGGGAGACTCCAGATACGAGTATAGCCGTTGGAGCACAGTCCACGCAGCCACGAGGAGACGAGTTCGAATCAGTCGACATTGGAGAAAAGTGGAGTAGGAGGTTCGTACGAGATCGTGACGAGAGGACGTTCCACTCCGCTGACATCACAGATGTGATACGCAAGCAGAGGCGTTGACTGTGGGTATATCTTCCAGGAGGAGTCGTGATGAGTATGCAGTCGTTCCGGAACAAGAAATAGATATAGTAAAGATGATGACTTCCGGGCAGTTCGGCAGAAACGAGATTGGGGAGAGACCTTGACAGGACCTTTCTAGAAATACTATACGAGAAGACTTAGACCCAGGATCAGTCATATTGCACACGCCTAGCAGGCCAGAGTTCAACATCGTTGACGAGACATGTTATGAGTGACCATAAGAGTTTGCCAGAGATCTTTAGAGGATGTGCCAGAGCGGACTACTTCCATCATCGTTTCCATATTGGACCGTTGAGCCGGGGAACTATGTACTTAGCAATTCGCAGTGAGAGATGAGCGCCTAAGGGCACCAGACGACAGACCATGATCAGGAGGCAAGTAGATATCTTGCTCTGCTAACATTGGATGCATCGATACCTTCTCGACCTTGAAGGAAGGACATATCGACGACAGTATTTACGATTTATGATTTTGTGAGTTGACTACCACGTATCAGCCACTTTGGATTTCGGTACTTTGGGTGATTTATTGCATGATTGTGTTTTGATGACCGAGTTTCATGATATTTCTTTTGTGCACCATGGTTGCACCTACTGGGTATTTATATTTTGTGCATAGTTATTACACTTGATATATGTTTTATACACCATTGTGTTGATTTATGATTTGTGCGTATTTATTGCACTTGATATGAGATTTGGTTTTATGCGTTCTGGATGCACTCTATCGGGACTTCCATTCGTGCATGTTAGTTGCACTGGATTGAGATTTTGTGCACCACAGTTGCACTTAATTTTGATTTGATATCATCCGAGATGTTGATGTTGATTTCATGCCTATGGTATGCATATGATTTGACTTATGTTTTCGGCATAGTTTTCATGCACTTTTAGTATTTTGATTTGCTTTTGTGCACGCTGATACACATGGTTGTGAGATTATATACTACGGTATACCTGATTTGTATTTGGATTGGAATGTGTTTCATACCGTCGATTTCGATTATGACACTCGATATTTGTTTTGTGCACCTTAGGCACCTGATTTGGATTTTCGCGTATGTTGGGCGCATGATATGAGATGCGATTTTGGTGCACACCAGATGCACTAAATCGAGCTTCGTTATGCATACCAGATGCACCTGATATTGCTGTCAGGCACACCCGTTGCCTATGACAGGTGTTTCGTGCACACCCGCTGCACTTAGTTTTTGTTCTGTGCACATGTATGGCACGTTTATGGATTTCGATTTCCGTGCGCACCAGACGCACGCGACATCCTTATGCACATTTTGGGATAAATTCTTATGGAGCAGTACGTTTTTTTTATGATATTTATTATTTTTTTCGTACTGAGCAGGACTAGTCCGAGGACAGTACCTGATTATGTTTTTGCATGCATCGATAGTTATCGAAGGGATTTCCAAAAGGGAGCGATAGTCTCAGTATTTACCTACGTGTCCGAGATGACACGAAGCATTTTTCAAAGGAAACTCTTCTAAATTATTTTCAAAACGGAGGGACGTATAATAAACAAAAGGTATATACATATATAGTTATTTTCTTACAAATGGACGTCCGCTACTTGTGCTGTGATACGCACATCGCGCAGTGATTTGAAAAAGGATTTTGGCATGCATTTCTTTTCAGATGTTTGGCAAGTTTAAAATGATGCGTACTATGTACATGTTATATTTTTGATGTATATCATGCTGGATTTCGTATTGGATTTTGATTTTGGTGTCTTCACCATGACTCTGATGATCGCGGGATACTTTACGGAGTTTTGATTTTGATTATATACTCGTTTTTCACGCGCATACATTGCGCTGCGATGTGTTTTATGTATTTGTGACTTCGGAACCTCGACGACATGATCTTTTTACTGAAATATTTTAGTAATTGAGGGGTTTAAAATTTAAATTTCGGGGATCGAATTTCTTTAAGGGGGGAAAATTGTAACATTTCAGAAAAAATAAAATATTATTCTTGGGAATTTTTATAATTAAATAATAATTATAACGAATATTTTAATATGGCGGTACAATTAAATACCGATAAATTGGAAAAAATTTGGAAAATTATGGAAATTACTGAAATGAAGGTGCTTTATGTGAAATATGCAAATTATAAGTTTTTATGATTAATTATATGTACTTTTAGCGCAAATCGCGATTAAATATCGCTAATCGCGCATTAAGCGTGTTTTGTGCACATGACATGCACCATATCACTTTTCACACTTGTTACTTTTTTCTATCATGGCTTTTTCCTTATTTGTATCATGCATGGCTTTTTAAATGAAAAGAAAAGAGAAGAAGACAAAAACAAAAGAATAGGAAAATGTATCATGATGACAAGTGGGATGGGCATGAGAGAGAGAGGGTGAAGGGTCAAACCATAGTCATGGCTCATTGTTTCTCTCTTCATCTCTTCACCATTTCTTCTCCCTCTTCACCCATGGCAGCCCCCATCTCCCTCCTCCACTTTAAGCCTCAAAACACCCCCAAAACAAACCTAAAATCCTATCTCTATTTCACAAAAAGCATGCACAAGCTCACGGGAAGCACATTGGACCAAGAAAAATCGAATTTTGAGGACTTTGGGCAACTCAAGAAAATTCTTGAGTTGTTAATTGAGGTAATTTCTGCACCTTTAGATTAGTACTTAAATTCTTTAGGCATCCATATATGTTTAGTATTGATATCGAGTGGTTTTGTTAACCTAGAAATTTCTAGATAAGGGTTTGGAGAAATTTTGAATTTGTGAAGTGTAATTGAGGTTAGTAGAGACCTTATGACCCCTGTAGGGATTGTATCTTGGACTGAAACCATAGAAAAAAACCCGGAATACGAACTTAGAAACCCTGACATCGGAAAACTGTGAAAATATGATGATAAATTGGAATCTGCTAACACTCGGGGACCTGAAAAATTTTTAGCAAACACAGAGGAATGTGCAGGCAACCTATGACCCCCCACCAAAACCCTAGCCCCTATATCCTCAACATAGCCGCAAATATAACCTTTCTGGCCGCAATTTGCTGCTAGACCTGGAGTAATGGGGTTCGTGTTTGGTTCATGCCTCCATCTCCAGTAAATTAGACCCCTCCTGTATGCAAAATATCCTAATTGTCACTTGAGGAAAATCTGGAAGCGTTTTACTTAGTTGCTGAAATTGTTTTACGGCTTTTAATGAACTGGAAATTGGTATTTAGAGATCTGGGATGACCCGAGACCTTAGTAAGAGAAGTTCCCTTGACCATGAGACGTGCAGGCAACCTAGGACCTATACCCAAAACCCTGGACCCTAACCCCCAATCCAGGCCGCAGATTTAATATTTTGGGCCGCAATTTACGGCCATGTCAGAGGGGAACCTTTTGATTTTTGGTCCAGGGCATTGTTATGCTATATCTAGAGCAACTCAATATGCAAAATTGACTAGTTTGACCTGAGTCAAAATCTGGGAACATTTTGGGCTATTTTGGGTTATGTTTTTCCGTATTTTTAGTGCTTGGTTTTGATGTTGGTGTCGTATTTGGTTGTTGGATGTTCGTACATCAACCACCGGGATTGTTTGGTTATTCTTGCATGCGTAGACATAGGTTTTAACCTATGTACGATTCGTGTGCCATTTTGGTTTTTGTGCGTGATTTCGTTTACGATGCCATATATATGATATGTAGGTACCCCCACGTGGACTTCAAGACGACGAGGATGTGCGTGGCGTCATCGACTCCAGCAAGCAAGATAGAGGTGAGTAGATTTATATTTACGGAGGAAGTCGGGTGGATGGCGTATAACACCCTTGCAATGTTGTGAGAAACGATGTGATGTGATATAGATATACTTTTACATGTTAGTGTGTGATATGAACCTTAGCAAGAAAAGCTTTAGGAGATTAGGGGTTAGTGTTAGCGAGAATTGAAGAAAGGACTTTAGTCGATTTCTTATCACGAAACCCTAGAGTAAAGATTTGCGTACATGCATATACACATACTCGCGTACATTTACTTTCTTGTGCGTATTGGGGACATATATATATTGGTATTCATATGCTTGGATGATGAGGATGTTATATGATACTTGGGAATGAGTCGATATGATCGGGCATGATGCCGTGAGATATTAATAGGTGACCGAGATATGCCATGATGTTATAGCGGATCGTTGGACGACGATCCCATGTGGATGATGATATATATATGACAGTTGACCTATGATCGAGATATGAGATGAGATATGTTATGATATTTATAATGGATCGCTCGGGCGATGTATACTTCTATATGATAATATGCGTTGATGACATCGGATTGTATGAGGCTTTAGATCAGTAGCCAGATCATGATATTGTTGATGATAATAGTAGTGTACTAGACTTAGATCAGTACCCCTGCTCACGATATGTGATGATGTGGATACCAGATGAATAATGAGATAAATGAGATATTTGATCCATACCCAGATTTGGGATGCCGTACGATAGATTTACCGTATGAGATATAGTTATGAGGATAGATCCGCAATCTTGGCTCGAGGATGTCATATTATTTATTGTATCATACATGATACTATTGAGGCGATATCACCGACTACTATATATATATATATATATAGATCGATTCGGACTTAGGTGGATTCCCTTACCCTTTTGACTGGGCTAGAGTCATACTCATTTTTAAAAATGGAGAATCGTGAGTATTTTAAATACCAAACTGTATGACTCGTATATTGGGTAGGTATATTTTTCAGTGTTGCTGTTACTACATCACTTTCTGCATATTCATGATGTTTCATCGCATTGCATGCTTGTACATATGTTATCTGTAATTATCATGAAACCCTGCTGTCAGGACACCAGCACCATTACCGATGATGCGTATATTCTACGTACACCTGCTTGCCGGCTCACACACATCATCATCGGTAATTGCCATGTCACGTACACTTTAGAAAATACTATTCATTGACATAGCTTACTAGTTGATAGTTGCGATATATTATAGCTTTCATATGCTAGTTTAACTATTGCATTAATTGCATGATATCAGATGCATTCATATATTCATTAGTCATGCAGTATTATGAAGATTTATGCCGGTTTTCATTGTTATTGACATGGTGATTTGATGATTTCGGATTTTCATGAGATTTTGGGAGTTGGGGGAAAACCTCAAGAATATATATAAACTTCTCTCTCTCTCTTTTTAAATGCAAGTTGCGGTTTTCTCGTGATGTATGAGTCGTCCACCATGAGTTTTCATGATAGCTGTTGGATTTCGAGACATGTTTCGAGGAGTAGTATGAACTGTCTCGGGTACATGGCGGACCCGATATGGTACCCCGGGGCGAGAGTTATTTCATGGAGGATGATGAGCCTGGCAGGGGCAGACTGCCTACCGGTGATTGTTTGGCGCGGCGGATATCCGGAGGATACCGTCCGTGGTCGTGTGATTTGATGATATGGGCCGATCCGGACTGATGGAGCCCTAGACATTGAGATATTGAGATATTGGGATTTGAGACACTGAGATTTTAAGGTTTGAGATATTGAGATACTGATATTTATGTTTTGTGTCGATACTTGACACTGATTTCTCTATTGATTTCATGATGTATTCTCTTTCCATTCGTCATGCATTCATACATCATATATCTGATATGTTGCTATCCGAGGTACTGACACGAGCATATAGTATTACACTTATACATAGATGGACCAGGATATTTATTTGAGGATATTACTTGATATGACCTAGGATAGCGTCATACATGCGATTTCTACTCGTAGATGTTTTCTACCCACGAGTTGGCAACTCACCCCCGTTGTGCCACAGTTCCTTGCAGGTTTTGCCGTACAGGTTTCATTGCGGCTTTGCTGGCACATTGTTCCTTCCGGGTGATTGCTTTGATAGGTGGGTTCACTTGCATTGTGACCACCATTGTACATTTATTATTACAGTTGTATCTAGTAAACTCTATCAACCAGACATGTATTTATTTCAGACTAGAGACCTAAGGACATGTGTTCTTTCGACCTTAGAGTCGCGCGTTGTATTATTATGGATTTCATGCTGTTTTGAGTTTCCTTTTGAGTTTGGATCCTCGCCCTTCGGCGTTGTATATTATATTGCTTGCGTGGTTGTGCCCGTCGATTGACAAAGAGCTAGCTCCCGCTTGGGGATGCCCTTTTTCATTATATATGCTTTATCAGGTTTGTACCCGTTTGGGGTCAGTATTTACAAAGGAAATTCTGCCGAAATTTTCAGAAAAGACTTAAGATTTTAAAAATGCATACCTTGGCTTATGTTGTTAAACTTCTTGCTTCAAAATTGGTCTTTTTCTTCACTCTACTGCTTTACTTGGTTTGGATTTCTGGGTTTTGGCTTACTTAGATTATGTATGCCTCGAGGCATTTCGTAATTTAAGTGCCGGTCATGTTCCGTACTTTCCGGGTCGTGACATACAGTTACTTGGTTGGGGTTATGGGGCATGGCTATCTAGTAAGGTTACCCGGCGAGTATCTGCGTACGCTACGTGATTGCGACGAACTTTTGATCCACATCAAAATTTTGTGGTAACCGATCAACTGAGACTAAACTGCTAGATTTATAAAATTCAAACTAGTTATCACATAACTAATTATTGTGAATTCTAAATATTATATCACAATCAACTATACGATGTTAAACGTTTCGACCGAATCAACCAACACCCACATCTCCCGATGAGCTCAACACTTGAGCAAAGTTAAAGTACCCAAAACGTGCCACAGTACCTATGATCCAGCCGTAGAGGGGCCAAACCAACGCCTCACCTATGACACCGCGGAACTACGGCAAACCCTAGGGTTCAGTCGCGGTTCCGAGGGCATATAATCGAGTTAAGGTTTTTGTTCTTTTAAAGGGTCGATAGAGTTACTTGCACGACCATTGAATACACTTAACTTAGAAAATTCCAACTCTTGGAAAATTTCAGAGGGTGTCATGGGGTGATGTTTGATGTTCGTTCGAACTGTTAAACATAGCCTAGGTTACCAATACAATGTTAAATTATACGACTATGAAACACTCTATATTAGACCTATATAAAAATTTACATCACATGAAATTTTGGACTAAACAAACAATACCTGAAACCCCAAAATCTAGAGTACAGTGCACAGAACAAAAACGAGAAGATTTGGAAACAAAATGGCCGGTTTTGAGGGTATGGTGCTCGGGTCAAATCCGAACAATTGCTCTCGAATTTTTTCTGTGCACTATATGTATCACATACATCACTCTGCAATTGTTTGAATTTTTTTACAGAACTTTGAAAAAACAACAGAGAGCAAAACTGCAGGGTTTCAGAAATCGCATTACGGAATTGTTTCGGTTTCGTATTAATCTAACATCGTCTAAGTTTTTAGTTAGGCTCTGATACCATTGTAGGGTTTCCTTAGCACCTTGCTTAGGGTTTTCAAGTATCAAACATGCCACAACAAAAATTTAAGGGGGTGCTAAGCAAACATCCTAGGAATCATACTAGAAAGTTAGGGTAACAAAACTATGTAATCAAACATTACAAAAGAAGTGAATAAGAAATACAACCTTTGTAGATCGGTCCTTCACTTCTAAAGCTCCGTGTAGTCGTCCCTTCGTTCCAAGCATCGATCTCCCGGACTCAAGATAGGCTCCACTAAGCGATACGAACAAGTATGGTAGAAGTCTTCAAGGCCGAAGATGATCACGTCGAGGGAACTCAAGCACAAGCTACCTCTTCACTAATTGGTAGATTAGAGAAGAGAACACCCTAAACTAAATGGCAAGTAGTAGAGCATGGTGAAGTAGGAATTTTGCTCACTTTGGATTTGATTTTCTCACTTGGATTCTTCATCTACTAAAAACCCTAGAGAGCTTGAAGAGATGAAGAAGAAGATGAACAAGAGAGTTCACAAGAGAATGGAATGAGGTTAGATTTGCAACCATAGGTGAGTTAGTCACATGTGCTAACCCTTGTAAAGAATAAACCATGTCTATGTGACTATGGTTAGGTCAAAAAATATCTTAAGCAAAACAAAATGAGTTGTAAAGTCAATGAACAATACAAGCTTCTCCAAGCTTCTAGTCATGACACAATTTCAATCAATTTTTGAAATACTTAATCAATTAAAACCCTAACATAGTCATGGTCATGGTGTGATTTTCACACGCCCAAGTTGCATATATAACCTTGCATGATACAATGATATATATTACATATATGTCTTGTAAACACAAGTGAGAAAATAAATGGTCAAGTGAGCAATATTAGTTAATGTAAATTCATATATCAAATATATAATTATACATCAAATCATTAAATCAATACTTGATTCAATGATCCGGATATATTACATATATAACCGACTAATATCAATAATATCAACTTATCGAATCAACACTTGATTCAATAACCCGGCTATATCACATATACCCGGCCGATATCACAAATCGCGAGAATATAATACGGTATCATATACTCGTATCAATCTCGGTCCTGCACATATCACATATGTGCTCCTACTGTGTTTTGCTTGAGCCAGAAAGCCTCTATGTAGAACTCTAAAGACTCGTCAATACGCCGGCAGTAGGTGGTGATCATATCAGTCACCTACAAGCCGCAAGCGGTCTGCTAAACATAACGGCCATCCGGGTATTGAGCGATCAGAAGATCAACAAGCAAGCCTACTCACACTCTTGCGAATCCAATCAGTAACACTACGTACAGTCCGGTCTCTTCGTCTGATATGTCGCATATCTCGTCTAGGGGTGGTAAACGTCAGACCCCAGTAACTTGATAAGTCATACCAATCTAAAGTCCATAACCATTCGAGAAACTACTGATAACACTTACCAGTAAATCTCAGCAACTCTGGCCAGGGATTTCCTGTTATGGCCAATCGAGCATAGCGCAACATCAACCCCTAATACCGGGAGAGACGAATCCCCTCCTATCGCTCATGGCCTCCATGTGACTCGGGACTGTACCCAAAAACCACCTATTTGTACGACTCAGTAGAGCCGTGGTAGGGTGGAAATCAAAGCACGGTGGGATACACACAAGACTCTATGACGATCTCGGGTCGACAGACTAACTTGTACCAGTGTCACCAGAGAACTGCTATCTAACGTGAGGTATAATACCAACTAGGAGTTCTCGGCGAGTCCATTCCGTGTACCCTGTCTCCACTGAGCACCCGTATACCATCTCTGATGTCAAACACCAATGGATATGAGATCATCCATCACCCATCGCATAGGTCGAGAAGCTATATGCTAGTCTACTCTGGAGTATCGATACCCTGTCTCGATATTCCCTCGACTAGGAACAAATAAAGGATGTACTCACAGCCTATCAGACCCCACTAATGATTTACATCATAATCCTGGAAGTCAAGTACACATCCTAAGAGCTTTATCAACATGTAACATAGAGACATCAAGTGTACATGTTAAGATAAAGAGCAACCAGATAGCATACTATCATGTCGAGTAAGAAAGTCCTTCCTATGTATGTCCAAGCATCCACTATAATATACATCATATGTACAATAATGGCATCTAGAGCATACATATAACTAACAACTATTGATCTTTAAAATGGTAGAACTAAAACCCTAGCGAATGCTTGGGATAATCCATAAACAGCCATTATCGAAGCGTGCCTTGAATTTGTCCGGATTCTGCTTTTAAACAGGAATCAAATAACTCCATATCTTAATAACCTCAAGATATGCAACCAATCTATGTCCATATAGAATCAAAGACACTAATTTAGATGGAACTGGATTCAAATATCATGCAGCTATTTCCAGTGTATATCTCCTAAATGGAAAAAAGCGAATACAACATTACTCATCAAGGAGTGAACCCGCAGATGAGTAACCTGAGAGAGAATCAAGTTTTCAATATTACTATGATAGAATACCTAGCATAATTATCTATATCTTCTATTACTTCAAAGAATCCTGATACTTCCAACGTATGGTTCTCTATTTTATTCTTATACCTATAAACTTCTCAGAAATTTTGGACCTTACATTACAATGAATGCATGTTTAAAACTAGAGAACTCATAGGTAAACCTGAACGAAGTATGAGTACCAACCCCATGTCTTAAAGGACACCGGACAACATACATTTTCATGTATAAGTCCCGAGAGTATACTAACTCAAATTCCGTATTTTGTAAGTTGAAAACTGTATTTTGGTCGAGAATATTTTACACCGTTATTCAATGCACCTTATCTTATCCTCAACTGATAAAGGTAAATGTTTGGAATACAAATTTCAAAATTTATATCTCATTTCATAAAATAAAGATATAGATACATCATTTTAAATATTGGTGCATAACAACGGTTATTCGAAACCAAATATTTACCGTTAGGTAAAACCAGGCGATTTAATCCAATATCACCAATTACAACGAATTTCGATATTGAGGATCGGATCGCCCAATTCCCAATATTCTACTCCTACCCAGCATGTCATAAATATGTGAGATCCAAATCCGATAAATACATACCCTGAAGTCAGAATTAATTGGAAAACAGTTCTCATTTACAAGTACACAGAAAAACTGAAACATAAATGTTTCAAGGGGGTGGCCGGGTATTCCTAGTAATACCTTTTTCACTAACTAGATTCATGACAGTAGTCGCAATTTTCTTTGCTCTTACTTCAATCCCTTTATATGTCTCTACATCTTACATTCTGTACACCGCATTTACGTTAACTGGTTTTCTTCTTTCCCTACCTTTCGGCACATGTCTAAGGTTTGGAAGAAAACTATCCAATAAGCACAATAGGTGTGCTCTCCTAATACAAGGAGCTCTCGCAACTTGAGAGAAAGTAAAAAGAAGAGACAATCGAATATGTAACGACTGTGAAATCCTTGTACAAAATTATTTGTTTAAATATATAGAAAACGGTATTTCAGCCTATATAGGGGTTATACGTTATTTTTGTTCAATAAAAGCAAGAAACAACTTGTAGCTCACTAGTAAAGGCTCTACACTGCTGTGACGTAGTCTATGTGTTCGAACCTTATCAGTTCCAATTTTAAAAATATTTTTCTTTTTAATTTTTCGGAAGCCCAAGTGTTGCACGTGCAATTCACGGAGAATCGAAGATTTCAGAAAAATCAAACAGACACAATAAGGAGTAAGCACAGATTAAAGCACGTGGCACGAGTCTCGAGACAAAGCGATGAAATCCGACCACCCGTTTCTTGCATTTCCCCATTCGACTCCGTGCTTTGCACACAAGTCTCTTCAGCCCCTCTTTACTCTCCTGCACTGTTTGATTTCCCTGCAATTAAACAGAGACTGTTCAATTCACCATTTAAAATCCATTTTAATTCTTTTAATTCAATTTTTAATTCCCAAATCCTAAATTATTCACTATAAATACCACCCCATCCCCAAGCTCTCCCTCATTCTGAAATTTCTATCAAAAATTCTCTCAAACTCTCTAAGTACCAAGTGGAGTTAAGCAACTAAGTGGAGTAGCATGCCAATCTCGACGACCGGAGCATCTCCGAACAGACCACAACCCCCGAAGGTTTCCGCTCTCTCTTATTAATAATCTAAACCCGTAAGTCCCTTCATCTCTCTTTCTTTTCACTTCAAATATAATCTTTAAAACATATTGATAAAAGCGGAGTTAGCATATAACCTGTCTTTAAAATAATTTTTGTCATTTTGCCATGTTTAAAAGTTCATACCAATTTTCTAATATCACTTCAAAGTAATATTCACATAAAATACCTTTTTATGTAACCAAAATTCCATATCCAATAATCATATAGCGAACTTTTTTCATAAAAATACCATGAACTTTAATATAACCGTATTTTCAATAACTAGAGTATATACCTTTAGATCATTCACGGGGTAATGACCTACCCCACATGCACAATATGGTTTCATAGCACGGTGTTATAAATATATGATTGGTTCAAAGAATAGGTTTTACATTAAAATACCATATTTTTTCAAAAAGGGTTTCTTTTAATCGATATTTTTAAATTCTTGGCAATTGCGACTCTACAACCCTCGTTAGAGGACCCGCTAATGGATGTTGCAGATTATCGCACATCCTGAGGATAGTAGAGTGAGATGCAGAACTTTTCACAGAGTATCGGTCTCGAAAGAAAATAAAAATACGTTTTTTAAGAAATACGACTTTTCTAAACAAAACTAAACTTTGGAAAATTATATATATTTTCAATAAAAAAATTTCTGAAACTGTATTTTTAAAATGAAAGATTAGAATTTTTAATAAAATACCAACATGTTTCCAAAAGTAGTAGTTTTCATAAAAGTACCATAAACTTTCAAAAAGATAGGTCTATCATTAAAATACCACAACAATTAAAATACATGTTCATGAAAATCCTAAATATTATAAATCACCCTTGAGGTTTATTTTTAAACAATATCAAAGTAATTTTCATAAAACCCCCACGAGAAATGCAAATAATATAAATACAAACTAAACAACAATAATGAATATTTAAGAATTCTAGATTAATATAGGTTTAAGCGGTATCATTTCTCTTGAGCCCCGGGGAGCCGGAGAAAGTGAGTGCTTGCCTATTTAGATTAGACAACTTAAAAGAGTTATTAATGGCAATTGTCTTGGAAAAAACACAAATCCTGCCGTCCATATGCAACAGTTGCCGATTTTCTCCCGAACATAAGATCTTAACAGTTAAATCAATTCATATGAAAACGACCTGAACTCGAATCCAAAAATGGAATCTAAACTTGAACTTGAACTCGAATCCAAACTCGAATCTAAACTTGAACATGAACTCGAACTAATCTACTCGAACTAACTTGACTCGAACCAAGATTGCGATTGACATGACTCGCATTTCACTCGATTTCATTCTACACCTTTTACAATCTATAGTTTTGATCAAGACATGTTACAATCAACCAATTAAATTAATTAAGTATATTATACAGTTATAGACTATTTATATTCAGGGTGTTTGGGATAGTTTCTTGTGTGAATCCAACGGAGCTTCAGAAGTCCCGTATTAACCCTTTTTTATTTTACTCGAATATCAGTCGGGTCGACTCATCCACAGTCTAGAGCCCCGATGCTAACAAATGAAATGGGCCTGTGTTTTCTTACTCCTAGGACCTTACTCTTGAGCTCGTGAATACTTCTACGGCTGCGTTGACATTCACAGTTGGAACTTAGCGTTAACATACTGACCATATAGAGACCTATAATACATATTTACATATGAACATATACTTTTACTCATCATATATATATATTCTCTATACTTGTCTTTTACTCTTACTTTATCCGTAGGACTTACTGAGTGCTAGTTCGCTGACGGGCATTCCACTCACCTTTGTTTTCTTGGAATGTTTATCAGATACGGTCGAGACGGAGGGAGTGGAGGCCACCTAGGAGGATTACAACCGGATTGCTACTCAGGATTAGCTAGCTTTATTTGTTATTCAGCTTATGTATGCCACATGTTTAGACATTTTCTTTTATTGTATTTACTTTTTAGCTGAAACTCATGTACTTGTAAATATTTGAAGTTGAATGTAAATAAAGATATTTGTTGAAAATTTTGCAGTCTCCATTTATTCTTGCATTGTGTATTATTGTTTCAATATGATTAGTATATTTATTTAGGGAATGACCTTCTCTTGATAAATATGCCGCGAGCTTGCCACGCCATCGTTTCTGTCTACTGGGAAGCGGGGCGTAACAAAATAATACAATCTAAATTCTCCAGAACCAGTGACCATTCTTGACTGAAATAATTTCTTCAAGTTTGTATGTATATACGACGGCCATTTCTAAGCAATATAGATCATCGTAGTGATACAGAGTGTTCTGGAGAAAAGTAAAAGGAAAGTAGGAGTAGCCGGGATATTTGCGATTTTGTCGTGAATCATGACAATCCAAATGTTGGATATATGTATGCCCTAGAGGTCATTATATGATAGTGGATGTATTTATACATGTATATATATTCAGAGGACATTCTTGCTCGACATGATAGTATGCTATCTGGTTACTTTTTATCTGACATGTTCACTTGATCGTGCTTTTATTCATTTGTACATGTTGATAAAGCCCTAAGGATATTTTCTTTACTACCGTGATTATGATGTATATCATACTAGTGGACATGTGTAGTTTATAAGCATATCCTAAAATGTCCCTAGTCGTGGGTGTATCGAGACAGGGCATTGATATTCCAGAGTAGACTAGCGTATATGATACTAGACCCATGTGATGGACGATGGATGTTCCCACATCCATTGATGTTTGACATCGAGATCGTATACGAGTGCTCAGTAGAGACTGGGTACACTTTTCGGACTCGCCGAGAACTCCTATATGGTATTATATCTATCGTCGGATAGCAGTTCTTAGGTGACACTGGTACATGTTAGTCTGTAGACCCGAGATCGTCATAGAGTCTTGTGTGTTCTCCCACTGTACTTTGATTACCACCCTACCACGGCTCTACTGAGTCGTGCAAATAGGTGGCTTTTGGTTACAGTCCAGAGACACACGGAGGCAATGAGCGATAGGAGGGGTTTCGTCTCTCCCGGTATTGGGGGTTGATGTTGCGCCGTGCTGGATTGGCTATATCAGCAAGTCCCTGGCCAGGGCTGATGAGATTTACTGATAAGTTTTATCAGTAGTTTCTCGAACTGATTATAGGCCATACATTGGCATGACTTATTATTGGGGTCGACGATGCCATCTCTAGACTTGATATACAACATATCTGACGAAGAACCGGACTGTACAGTAGTGTTTCCAGTTGGCTCGACGGGAGTTTTGACAGGTTCGCTTGTTTTCTTCTGATCGCTCAATACCTGGGTAGCCGTTACGTTTAGTTGACCGCTTGCGGCTTGGGGGTGTTTGATATGATCATCACCCACTGCCGGCGTATTGACGAGTATTAGAGTCCCATAGAGGAGTTTCCTAGCCCAGACGAAACGATGTGGTGTGCATATGAGATATGCGCGGAAACCCGATTAAATGCGCGTATGTGATACCGTATATTGATCGAGCATTTACTATTGGTTAGGTCGTATGTGATATGACCGGTTTGTTAAATCAATTGTTGATTTAACATTGACTTTTAGCTCACTTCTTTTTAAACCCTTTTCTTTTGTTGTATGCATGCATGTATGCATATATTTATGTTGATGCACATGTTGATGTGCATGCACACATACATGCATACACTTGTGTGTATCATGGTTGTTGATACAAAAGTGGTGGCAATGCAAGACTCACATGGAAATAATTATCTACATATTTATTTTTTTGAGTTAAAGAAATAGAATTAATTCATGGTTGATATTTATTCTTCATCCTACACTTAACCTTGCATTAACCATGAGTTAATCTTCTATGGCTCTCATTGCTCAATGATAAATATCTAGATATTTATTAACCCATGGTTACAAGTGAGAATGATTTAATATATATATTATTATTTCATTATCATTTTATCATCTTATCATTATCTTTTTTGAGCTTTTGTTCTTGCCATCATTTTCCTCCTCCTCTCTTTTGCTCTCTTGAGATTTCTTGTGAGTGAGAGAGTGATAAAGATAGGGTTTTGAAGTGAGAAAACAAACCACATCACCATTCTACACTAGTCTTGCCAATTAGTTTAGAGTGTTAGCTTCATCTTCATCTTTTGATCAAGTGGAGCTAGGAGCTTGGACAAAAAGGACTCCGGGTGGATCATCGTGGACTTAGAAGATCACTAGCAAGCTCGTTCCAACTCTCAAGGAGCCAAGGAGTCAAGTAAAGAGAACTACAAAGGTTGTAATCTCTTAACTTAGTGCTATGTTGCTTGTAGTATGTGATACTACTTCTTGTTACCCTTGTTTTTCTAGTTCGATTCCTAGGTTAGATTGTTTAGCACCCTCTAATTTTTAAATTATGGCATGTGTGTTGCTACCAAACGCTAGTAGTGGTGCTAAAGAATACCTACAGTGGTATCAGAGCCAAACTAGAAACCTAGACAGTGTTAAGATAATACGAAGCCGAAAAATTCCGCAAAATACGATTTTAGAAACCCTAGATTTTGCTCTCTGAATTTTTTTTGAAAAATTGTTTAAAAATTATTTTAGCAACTGCAGAGTAATGTATGTGATACTAGCAGAACACAGGTGAAATACAGGGAGGTGGGGTGCTCGGATTTCGACCGAGCGCAGGGCTTACAAATCCGGCGACGCCGGCCCCCAGTGCACCAAACCTCATCGTATTTCACATGTGCTCTGATCTGCAGGATTTGGGGTTTCTGGTATTGTTTGTTTAGTCCATATTTTCTTGTGATGATAATTTGGTTATGGGCTAATTGTGGAGTATTTCGTAGTCGTATATTTTAGCATTGTATTGGTAACCTAGACAATGTTTAACGGTTCGATCGAACTTCAAACACCTCGTCAAGAAGCCCACTGAAATTTCCAAGAGTTGGAATTTTTTTAAGTTAATTATATTCAATAGTCGTGCAAGTAAACTCTATGGACCCTCTAGAAGAATAAACACCTTAACTCGAGTCTATGCCTTCGGAACCGCGAATGAACCATAGGGTTTGCCGTAGTTCCACGGTGTCATAGGTGAGGCATTGGTTTGACCCTTCTACGGCTGGATCATAGGTACTGTGTCACGTTTTGGGTACTTTAACTTCGCTCAAGTGTTGAGCTCATCGTGTGATGTGGGTGTTGGTTGATTCGGTCGAAACGTCATAGTCTAGTATATTGTGATACAATAATTGGAATCTACATTTATATGTTGCGTATAAATCTAGCATTTCGGTCTTGGGTGTAATCGGAAATCTTGTTGAATTATCCGACTTATTTTGAAAAGGTGTTTTCATGGATGAGACCTAAATGTGAGACTTACATTGTTAGGCATGAAATCTTGGATATGTGATATCCTGGGTTTATGATGTCTAAGGGCGGAGATGATTCCAATTGTTGTAGTTTTTCACTTTCTTTTCTGCGACCGTAAGCGTAGTATGTGGTGTATCGCCTGTTTCGTTGCTATACATCAACGACAATTGGGGTACGCATACTTGCTTACGTTGATGACATGCGATGTTATATGTTGCTGTGATATGATGTATAGGATAGTCGTGATTGAATGGCCGGGGGTTTTATGTGAGATAGGAGTTTTTCTTTTCATTCATGTAAAATTCATTTGTATGTAATATTATTTTATTGGGGTACTTTCGGGTTGAGGATGATATCACCATTGTTGTATATTATTTACTTTTCCGCATTAGGATAGACCCAAGGTGGGGAGCATAAGTGACCGGGTTCTGGGGTCTAGTGGGAGACCATCTCGAGGTGTCAAGACCGAGTTTCCTAACTCCAGAATTGGTAGGGTCACTTGCTGCTCTCGTAGGGGTCTAGGGGTGTGGGAATGGCTATTCATCACGACCGTGGAATCCGTATTTTCTATTGTTGGCTAAATACAAAATACGGACATCCTAGCATATCCTATATTTTCATATATTTGTTTCTACTGCTTATATTATGTGATGTGATCGCTTGATATATCTGAGACGAATGCAATATTATATATATATGATATATAATAAACGTTACTTATGTTTTGCACCCGCGCTAGTCTCGTTTCGGTATGCCGTTAGTTAAGTAACCTAACGGTGCATAACGGAACATTGTGGTGAATGCAGATGGCATAAGCGTACGTTGTATTTTTGTTTCTTTTCTATTTTTGGCTTAAGGACTTAAATGATGGGACTACATTAATGAGATTAATGTAAAGAAAATAAACCTAAAAGATGTTGTAGAATCGAATTTGAAACCTACTCGGCTTTTTACGAAAAAGCTACATTTCAAAATTGCGGAGCTTAAGCCACTCCTTTTGAAAACCATTTGATTCTACAACGATATCAAGTTCAAAGAGTTAAAGGTTTTCTTAAAAACCATCCGTATCCCTCCGTCATTTTAGGAAGTAGAGTACTTAGTATTCGTGATACGTTTGTTTGTAAGTCTACGGTAGTGCCCCGGCCGTCAATCCGAGGCCAAACGCGGAACATAAAACTTTTACAACTGACGCTAACGCAGACATTCACTCGGATCGTTCCATTAACACTAAACTAGAAAACTAAAAATATGTTAGAATGGCTATACCGATCGATCCGTGTCCTTCGGTGTATAGCCACCATCCTTAGCTCCTCGCGGCATCTCCGATCTCGCTCGATCTTCGGTCTCCTAGTCGAAGTGGCACCATGTCAACGAATCTTTATATGGGCTCCCGCTTCAAACCGAAGCAACTCGGACATGAAGTTTGCTAGCCGACATGTCCAAGATTGAAGTAGAGAGAGTGTAGAATACTTTGTCTCAAGGCACCCAATGAATTGGGTGAAGGTAAATGAAGTTTCCATGGAAATGTGATCAAAGGAATTAAACTTGGAAAAAATCAAGCACACATAAATGTGTACTCGGCCACACACAAAAATCAGCCCCATAGTGCTCGGCCAATATGCAAGGAAATAGGTTCACTGGGGATTAATTTTGGGGAGGTGAGCACAAGCAAGTAAGTGGTGACCTTAAGAAAATATCAACACAAATATCTATCACCAAATATCCTAAGCTTGGACAAACATAATTAATTCACCATGAATCACCCACCAACTCCAAGCCACCTCACCAAAGCCAAAAGAAATTGGCAGCCCCCCTATTTCGAAATTTGCACAAAGGAAATGAACAAGGAAATGGCAAAAAATGATTCATCAACAATAACCTTTAATTAAACATTAAAACTAATGTTTAATCAAGCGAAGAAAAACTGGCAACTTTAAAAGTAATCCCCTAACGAATTACAGGATTACCCCGCAACTGTATATACATACCCGAATTTGTATTCCGACCGAATACAAATGTAATGAGACAAAAATATTCCAACACAATATAATAGTAGGATCCGGCTTAAACCAAAGCCCACTAGTATTATCCGTCCGAATCATGACACGTGCACAAGTGCACATGTATGTTCGAACCCTGCCATAAAACCATACGGTCTCTACAACGTTTCGCCCGAAATTGGGAAACTCTCTGTGGGGGACTCTAAAGACTCATCAATACTCTGGCAGTGGGTTTAACCACAAGCCGTCAGTGGTACTAGCTGTACGTAACGGCTGCCCATGTATTGAACAAATGGGAGGCCAATGAGCGAACTCATCCTGAAACCCTACTGAGCCTATCAGTGACAATATCCGTACAATCCGGTCCGTTCGTCTATGAGTATCGCATATCGGGCCTAGGGGGCTGGTAATGTCAGCCCCCAATAGCGGTATAAGTCGTGTCGGAGTGTAGCCCAGAACACGCTGAGATGCTACTGGAATACCTACCAGTAAATCTCCTGTCTCGGCAAGGACTTTGTGTAATGGCTCTCCTAGACACAGCGCAATCTCACCCCCAATACTGGGAGAGACGAAACCCATGCCGATCCGCTCACTGCCTCCATGTGGCTCGGGACTGTACCCAACTAAAACCTATTTGCACGACTCCTTTGAGCCATGGTAGGGTAGTAATCAAAGCACAGTGAGAACTCACACGAGACAAATGACGATCTCAGGTCGATGAGCTAACCTGTACACATGTTACCAGGGAACTGCTATCTGACGCTAGGTACAATACCAACTAGCAGGTTCCCGGCGAGTCCTGTCCGGTGCACTCATAACCCAATGAGCACCTGTATACATCTTAGGTGAACCAACTGACACCAATGGCTTGGTGAGACCAGCCACCGCCCCTCGTCGGGGTCTCAACTGTATACACTAGTCTACTCCGGAGTATCGATGCCTTTTCTCGAAACTCCCACGACTAGGGATTATTTTTAAGGATGTGCTTATAGACTACCCAACTCTCACGTATATGATCGCCATCATACTGCTGGTAATCATGCAAGGATCCTAAGAGCTCTATTAACGTGTAATAGTGATCTGTAATGTCACCAAAAGCAGTACACGATGATAAAGGCAAACCAGATAGCATATTATCATCTCGAGTAAGACTGTCTAACCGATATAGTGTAGGGTTCCTAGGCACTCCAATGAGGTCTCACAAGGCATCAACCATGCCAATTTCAAATTTTACGGTGCCGAGAAACCCTAGGCTAGATCGTTAACTAGAATTTTAGGCGACAAAGTGAAACTAGTTAACTACTTAACTAAAAGAAAGAGGCTACAACCTTTATAGATCCGGTTCTCCACTTCCTTAGCTCCACGTAGACGTCCTCTCGCTGTCCATCTCGAATCCTGGACTCAAGCATCGGCTTCATCGGAGAAATGTGCGGGCAAGGTCGTCGGCTTTGTGCCGAAGAAGATCTACGTCGAGGTTACACAAGATCAAGCTCCAACTTCACCAAGTTGTGAAACTTATGAAGTAAACACCCTATACTACTTGGCAAGAGGTAGAGGATGAAGAAATAGGAGGTGGGTTCACTTTAGAATTGGATTTCTCACTCATTTGCTCAACATGCCATTAATGGTGGCAAGCTTTTTCTTTATCTCATGAAGAAGAAGAAGATGAAGATGATTATGATAAGTCTTTAAAATGAAAAAGAAAAGGAATACTTATCATAATGTAAACCATGGTTAGGTGTAGAGAATTGACTAAGGTTAGATGAATGGTTAGGGTTAAGCATGAAGACAAAATGGTCACTTTGGTCAAACCTTCATGAAGCTTCAACAAGCTTCAAGAATGAAAGCAACCCTTTTGTTTTCTTTTGCCATTTCTTTTTAATCCAAATTAAAAAGAAAGATAAAAGAATGAATAAATAAAAACCCTAACCATTTATTTAACCAAGGTTTAATTCTTTACACTTAACCAAATGAGCAAGTATCATCAAACATGATACAAACATGTGCACAAAAGTATATCACATATACAACTTGCACATCAAGTGAGAAAATCCATTTAAAGTGAACCAATACTAGTTAATGCAAAGTAATATATCAAATATATAATTATACATTAAATCATTAAATCAACACTTGATTCAATGATCCGGTCATGTCGCACATAACCGACTAGTATCCAATGTATCGACTTATCGAATCAATCTTTGATTCGATAACTAGGTTATATCACATACAACCAATCGAAACATTCATCGCGAGAATGAAATGCGGTATCACATACACGCATCATTCTCGGTCCCGCACATATCTCATATGCGCCTCTATTTCGTTTCGCTTGAGCCATGAAATCTCTGTGTAGGACTCTAAAGACTCGTCAATACGCCGGTAGCAGATGATGATCATATCAAGCACCCGCAAGCCGCAAGCGGTCTGCTAAACGTAACGGCCATCCGGGTATTGAGCGATCAGAAGATCGACGAGCTAGCCCGCTCACACTCCTGTAAATCCAACCAGTAACACTTACCGTACAGTCCGGTCTGTTCGTCTGATATGTCGCATATCAAGTCTAGGGGTGGTAAACGTCAGACCCCAATAACCGATAAGTCGTGCTGATGTGAGGCTCATAACGGGTCGAGAAACTACTGGTAACACTTACCAGCAAATCTCTGATCAGCCCTGGCCAGGGACTTCCCTGTTACGGCCAATCGAGCACAGCGCAACATCAACCCCCAATACCGGGAGAGACGAAACCCCTCCTATCGCTCATTGCCTCCATGTGACTCGGGACTGTACCCAAAGACCACCGTTTTGCACGCCCTCATGGACGTGGTAATGTGGAGATCAAAGCACAGTGGGAATCACACAAGACTCTATGACGATCTCGGGTCTACAGACTAACCTGTACAAGTGTCACCTGAGAACTGCCATCTGACGTGAGGTATAATACCATCTGGGAGTTCTCGGCGAGTCCGTCCAGTGTACCCAGTCTCCACTGAGCACCCGTACACCATCTCTGATGTCAAACACCAATGGATATGGGATCATCCATCGCCCATCTCATGGGTCGAGAAGCGTATACGCTAGTCTACACTGGTATATCGATGCCCTGTTTCGATACACCCATGACTAGGGACCTTGAAGGATGTACTTATGGACTACCATGTCCCTACTAGTATGATCTGCATCATAGTCCAGGTAGTCAAGTACACATCCTAAGGGCTTTATCAACATGTAACTATAAGACAGTTTAAAGAGACTAGTAAACATGTTAAGATAAAGAGCAACCAGATAGTATACTATCATATCGAGCAAGAAAGTCATCTCTATATATGTCCAAGCATCCAATATAATATACATCATCTGTACAATATTGGCCTCTAGGGCATACATACAACTAACAATCTCCCACTTGCACTAAGGCCAGCTGCTGTAGTATCGCATACCGAGCATCCCGAAGAGTCTCTCAAACTGTATCTGGGGAATGGCCTTCGTGAGTGGATCCGCCGTGTTGTTCTTCGTGTCAACCCTCCTGACCTCGATCTCCCGGCGATCAACTATCTCCCGGATCAGGTGATACCGCCTCAGAATATGCCTGGATCGCTGATGGGACCTAGGTTCCTTGGCCAAAGCCACTGCTCCATTGTTATCGCAATACAAAGGTATTGGATGCTCAATGGATGGAACCACTCCAAGTTCAGTAATGAACTTCTTGATCCAGACAGCCTCTTTGGCAGCATCGTTGGCAGCGATGTATTCAGCCTCCATCGTCGAGTCTGCCACGGTTTCCTGCTTGGAACTCTTCCAGCTAACCGTCCCTCCGTAAAGGGTAAAGACAAATCCCGACTGCGACTTAGAGTCGTCCTTATCACTCTGGAAGCTCGAATCGGTAAAAGACTCCACTTGGAGTTCTCCATTACCATACACCAAGAGCATCTCTTTAGTCCTTCGTAAGTACTTGAGAATGCTCTTCACAGCTGTCCAGTGACTCTCTCCAGGATCAGCTTGATACCTGCTCACTATACTTAGTGAGTATGCTACATCGGGTCTGGTACATAACATCGCATACATGATAGAGCCTACAGCCGAAGCATAGGGTATCCCTTGCATGCGAGCTCTCTCCAAATCAGTCTTGGGAGACATCTCTTTGGAGAGAGTGACTCCAGAGATCGTGGGCAAGTTCCCACGCTTGGATTCTTCCATACTAAACCTCTTTAGTATGGTGTCAATGTACCTGGATTGGGACAATCCCAATATCTGTTTGGATCTATCTCTATAGATCCTTATTCCCAATATGCAGGAGGCATCACCATGATCTTTCATTGAGAATCTTTGTGATAAGAAGAGCTTGACCGATTGCAGCATAGGAATATCATTTCCTATCAAGAGTATGTCGTCCACGTACAATACGAGAAAGACAACCTTACTCTTTTCCACCTTCTTGTAAATACAAGGTTCATCTGGGTTTTTGACGAAATCAAACTTTTTGATAACGACGTCAAAGCAGATGTTCCAACTCCGCGATGCTTGCTTTAATCCATAAATGGATTTAAGCAGCTTGCACACCTTCCCGCTGCTCCCACTGTCTACGAAGCCCTCTGGCTGAGTCATGTACATGCACTCTTCTAAATAACCATTTAGAAAGGCGGTCTTAACATCCATTTGCCAGATTTCGTAGTCATGATATGCAGTGATGTCAAGCATGATCCGGATGGATTTAAGCATAGCCACTGGAGAAAAGGTTTCGTCATAGTCCACACCTGGTCTTTGACGAAAACCCTTTGCAACAAGTCTAGCTTTGAAAGTCTCCACTTTCCCATCTACACCAAGTTTCTTCTTGAAGAGCCATTTGCTCCCAATGGGTTTTACCCCTTCAGGAGCAACATCCAAAGTCCATACTTTGTTGGTGTACATGGATTCCATCTCGGACCGCATAGCATCCAGCCATTTCACTGAGTCCCTACTCGTGATGGCCTGCTCGAAGCTAGTTGGGTCATCATCCTCCATGATGCAATCCTCGTTCCCACCATCCATGAGAAAACCGTAGTATCTCTCAGGTTGGCGAGGAACCCTACTAGATCGGCGGAGAGGCTGGGGTTCGTCGGGTACTACTGAATCCTCTGGTTCTACCAAGTCTTCTGTTATAGTTTGTGTCGCTGGAACCTCTTCCAGTTCTACCTCAATGCCACTTATCTGTTTCATAAGAAAACTTTTTTCTAAGAAAGTGGCATGTCGAGAAACAAACACCTTTTGTTCCTCGGGATGGTAGAAGATATACCCTTGTGAATTTTTGGGATATCCTATAAACTTACATAAGACAGATCTTGCCTCGAGTTTGTCCGGATTTTGTCTTTTGACATAGGCTGGACAACCCCATATCTTAATATAATTAAGATGTGGTCTCTTCCCTTTCCATATCTCATATGGAGTGGTAGGCACTGATTTGGTAGGAACTCTATTCAATAGGTCCATGGCTGTCTCAAGCGCATATCCCCAGAAGGAAATAGGTAACTCAGCTGTACTCATCATTGAGCGCACCATATCTAATAGGGTGCGGTTTCTCCGTTCAGATACACCGTTGTGCTGTGGTGTATATGGAGGAGTCAGCTGAGAGAGAATCCCATTCTCTTTTAGGAAGTCCAGGAATTCATTGCTCAAGTATTCACCTCCTCGATCAGATCGAAGGATTTTAATACTTTTTTCGGTTTGGTTCTCGACTTCATGTTTATATTCTCTAAATTTCTCAAAAGCTTCTGATTTGTGTTTCATCAGGAACACATATCCGAATCTAGAGAGATCGTCAGTGAATGTAATGAAGTACGATGAACCATCCCTGGCATGTGTAGACATGGGACCGCATACATCACTATGTATCAGTCCCAAGAGTTCAGTAACTCTTTCTCCGTGTCCCGTAAACGGAGTTTTGGTCATCTTGCCTTTGAGACATGACTGGCAAGTGTCATAAGATGAAAATTCAAATGGATTTAAATATCCATCCTTATGCAACTTTGCTAGTCGTGTCGCATTGATGTGACCCAGTCTACAATGCCACAAGAAGGATTCATTCAGTTCAGAACTCTTCCTCTTGTGTGTGTTTGTTATGCTCAGAACTGTTGATTGATTTAGAACATAAATGCCATTGCACAACGTGCCTGATCCAACCAACTTTTGGTTACGGAAAATGTTCATAATATTGTCCTGTAATACAAAATTATATCCCTCTTTGCTCAACAAAGAAACCGATATAATGTTGCATATCAGGTTCGGCATGTAATAGCATTCGTTCAGAACCAATGTATTACCAGTTGGTAATACAAGGTGATATTCCCCGACAGTCTTAGCTGCAACAATTGCACCATTTCCAACTCTAATGTCTTTATCACCTTCTCCAAGTTCTCTACCTTTTCTAAGCCCATGTAACTGATTACATATATGGGATCCTGACTCGGTATCTAATACCCAGGACGTAGGGCAAATGGAGAAACAGTTCTCTATAACGAACACACCCGAAGAAAATGCATCATCATGTACTTTCTTCAATCGGGTGGCATGGGAATCCTGGTATTCCCCTATATCCTGTTCATTCCTATAACTTTTATAAGAAAGAACGGAACCAACGTTCCCCAGCACAGTATAACATGCGGGTTCAGTCAATACATCCATATTATTATCTTTATTAGGGCATGACATGGTCGCTACCTGGAGAGAGAGAGAAGAAAACACTTTAGCGTATGCTCTTGCAAGATCAGATTGGTTATTACCTTATCTAATCAGGATGGCTCCCACTGGTTTTTATAAAATCTTCCTTCAAACCTTAAAAGGAAAGACTAGCCGGGATTAATTACACACTATAAGTTCGCCAATCTTTCAGCCAGGCCAGTGTCGGTACTTTGAGGGAGGTCCCCCGTGCTTTCGCACGAACCTAATTAATATAAACCTCGTTTTCCCAGAGGCGTAACCCCGTTGAAACCTTTCTAGACACCTACTTGATCAGCTAATTGCAATATGTAAAACTCTCCCAGGAGTAACTCTTACTCGCAGTGGGTATCGGGATCCAACTATCTCATAGAAGGTATGCAATCTCATTGCAAATTTCAACACTTGAAATTCCCGATAATATTTTGTCCCTAGCGTGCTATGACCTTGACGCATGCCAAACACCACTAGTCAAGTTCAACCCGTACAATTCGTGATCGAATTAAACCCACCCGTACGACCCTTGACGCATGCCAAACAACGCCGTACGAATACCTTAATCCAATCGCATCTCATGCTACAGATAAGTAATAATCAGCTACCGTACACTACGCCTTGACGCATGCCAAACAACTGTAGCACGAATACTAAATATTACATATCTGAATTGACGGAGGGCTACGCAGGTTTTTATGAAAACCATGAGCGTAATGAACTTGATATCGTTGTAGAATCAAATGAAGTTTTGAAATGGAGTGATTTTGAGGCTTTTCTAGTTTTGCTAAAGGGGTCACTCCCGGTGAAGGGATCGTCGGCCCTTTCCTCGTCGAATGAGGTGCGGGATATATCATATATATCACTGTGCAAAGCATAAACTATAGAAGCAATCAAAAGTCAAACCGAGTGTGTAGCATCTGCCTGTTATTGCTAAAGGAGTCACTCCCGGTGAAGGGATCTCGGTCCTTTCCTCATCGAATAAGGTGCAGGGTATATCATATATACCGCTATGCAAAGCAAGAACTGTAGCTACCTGTTTTGTTTAAAATTTGATTCTACAACATTTTAGGTTTCTTTTCTTTCATTAATCACATTAATGAAGTCCCATCATTTAAGTCACCTAAACATCACAGATAAATACGACGTACACTTATGCCATCCGCATTTTCCTGAATGTCCCCTCGTGCACCGTTAGGTTAGGTAACTAACGGCAGAGCAGAGCAGGGCTAGTGCGGGTGCAAAACATAAGTAACGTCTATATAATATATCATATATACTATATACTGTATCTATCACAGAACATCACATGATCACATCACAGATATCGCAGCAGAAGAAACATATGAAACATTGGATATACTAGGACGTCCGTGTTTTCAATACGAGCCAGTATAAAACACGGATTCTACAGTCGTGATGAATAGCCAATCCCACACCCTTAGACCCCTACGAGAGCGGCAAGCAACCCTACCAATTCTAGGATTAGGAGACCCGGACTCGACTCCTCGAGATGGTCTCCCACTGGACCCTAGAACCCGGTTACTTGTGCTCCCCTCCTTGGGTCTATCCTAATGCGGAAAAGTAAATAATATACAAAAGGTGACAACTTCCGCAACCTGGAAGTGCCCCAAATAAAAGAATATTACATACAAGTTTTTACATGAATGAAAATGAAAAACTCTCATCTCACATAAAAACCCCCGGCTATTCAAACACGACAATCCAATATAACATATCCAGCAACACATAACATCACATGTCATCAGCGTAAGTAAATATGCGCATCCCAATTGTCGTTGACATATAGCAACGAAACCGGCGATATCATATATTACACTTACGGTCATAGAAAAGAAAGTGTAAAACTACAACAGTTGGAATCCGCAACCTCTTTAGACATCGCATGCCTAATCAAATGAAATACTTAGACATCACATGCCTAACAATTATAAACCCCGCATTTTAGTCCCATTATCGAAAACTCTTTTCAATATCAAGTGAGACTAAACCGCTAGATTTATAACATTCATCCAGTTATCTCATAACTGTTTGTGAATTCCAATTATTGTATCCCATTCCGGATAAATAGAAAATATTAAACTTTCCGATCGAACATTCGAACACCCAAGTTTTTCCGAAACCGTTCAACACATGAAATAGGTTCAAAGACATTCACTTCATGCCTCAGTACCAACGGTCCAGCCGTAGAAGGGTCAAGCCAACGCCTCACATGTGGCACGCCGTACTGCCCCAAACCCGAAGGTTCAAAGGGCAGTTCAAGACGGTCACATAATCGAGTTAAGGTTTGTTGTCTTCTAGAGGGACCATCGCGTTACTTGCACTACTCAGAACTTCCTTAAACCACAGAAAAATCCAACATTTGGATATTTTCCGGCAGGGGAAAAGTTGGGTATTTATATCCGGTCGAACCTTTTAACATATTCTAAAATTATCCGGAAAACCACACAGACAAAATTTGATAATCCGATCGAATCTACGATTCCCAAAGCAACCCCAGAATACTCAACTCTTGAGTCAAATTAAAAATTCCCAGAAAACTCAGCATCCTTAAATAGGAATTACTGTGCAAAAAGGGGAGGATGACGTCATCATCTGGCCGCGGAACCGCCGCAGAAGCCAGGCTTCTGCCGCGGTTCCGCCGCCGTTTGTACTGTTCATGAGTTAAATTTTGCACCGTAATTCTTATAATTCCCTGCTGAATTTTTTAAGCATTTTTAATCTGGAAAAAACCCAGTTTTAGAAAAATGTCCAGAGAGCGTGAAAAAGTTAGGGTTTCGGGTTCGATCGGGTTTCAAACATCGTCTAAGCATCGCCTAAGGCTCTAGCTAGGCTCTGATACCACTGTAGGGTTCCTAGGCACTCCAATGAGGTCTCACAAGGTATCAACCATGCCAATTTCAAATTTTACGGTGCCGAGAAACCCTAGACTAGATCGTTAACTAGAATTTTAGGCGACAAAGTGAAACTAGTTAACTACTTAACTAAAAGAAAGAGGCTACAACCTTTGTAGATCCGGTTCTCCACTTCCTTAGCTCCACGTAGATGTCCTCTCGCTGTCCTTCTCGAATCCCGGACTCAAGCATCGGCTTCATCGGAGAAATGGGCGGGCAAGGTCGTCGGCTTCGTGCCGAAGAAGATCTACGTCGAGGTTACACAAGATCAAGCTCCAACTTCACCAAGTTGTGAAACTTGTGAAGTAAACACCCTATACTACTTGGCAAGAGGTAGAGGATGAAGAAATAGGAGGTGGGTTCACTTTAGAATTGGATTTCTCACTCATTTGCTCAACATGCCATTAATGGTGGCAAGCTTTTTCTTTATCTCATGAAGAAGAAGAAGATGAAGATGATTATGATAAGTCTTTAAAATGAAAAAGAAAAGGAATACTTATCATAATGTAAACCATGGTTAGGTGTAGAGAATTGACTAAGGTTAGATGAATGGTTAGGGTTAAGCATGAAGACAAAATGGTCACTTTGGTCAAACCTTCATGAAGCTTCAACAAGCTTCAAGAATGAAAGCAACCCTTTTGTTTTCTTTTGCCATTTCTTTTTAATCCAAATTAAAAAGAAAGATAAAAGAATGAATAAATAAAAACCCTAACCATTTATTTAACCAAGGTTTAATTCTTTACACTTAACCAAATGAGCAAGTATCATCAAACATGATACAAACATGTGCACAAAAGTATATCACATATACAACTTGCACATCAAGTGAGAAAATCCATTTAAAGTGAACTAATACTAGTTAATGCAAAGTAATATATCAAATATATAATTATACATTAAATCATTAAATCAACACTTGATTCAATGATCCGGTCATGTCGCACATAACCGACTAGTATCCAATGTATCGACTTATCGAATCAATCTTTGATTCGATAACTATGTTATATCACATACAACCAATCGAAACATTCATCGCGAGAATGAAATGCGGTATCACATACACGCATCATTCTCGGTCCCGCACATATCTCATATATGCCCCTATTTCGTTTCGCTTGAGCCAGGAAACCTCTGTGTAGGACTCTAAAGACTCGTCAATACACCGGCAGCAGATGATGATCATATCAAGCACCCGCAAGCCGCAAGCGGTCTGCTAAACGTAACGGCCATCCGGGTATTGAGCGATCATAAGATCGACGAGCTAGCCCGCTCACACTCCTGTGAATCCAACCAGTAACACTTACCGTACAGTCCGGTCTGTTCGTCTGATATGTCGCATATCAAGTCTAGGCGTGGTAAACGTCAGACCCCAATAACCGATAAGTCGTGCTGATGTGAGGCTCATAACGGGTCGAGAAACTACTGGTAACACTTACCAGCAAATCTCTGATCAGCCCTGGCCAGGGACTTCCCTGTTACGGCCAATCGAGCACAGCGCAACATCAACCCCAAATACCGGGAGAGACGAAACCCCTCCTATCGCTCATTGCCTCCATGTGACTCGGGACTGTACCCAAAGACCACCGTTTTGCACGCCCTCATGGACGTGGTAATGTGGAGATCAAAGCACAGTGGGAATCACACAAGACTCTATGACGATCTCGGGTCTACAGACTAACCTGTACTAGTGTCACCTGAGAACTGCCATCTGACGTGAGGTATAATACTATCTGGGAGTTCTCGGCGAGTCCGTCCAGTGTACCCAGTCTCCACTGAGCACCCGTACACCATCTCTGATGTCAAACACTAATGGATATGGGATCATCCATCGCCCATCTTATGGGTCGAGAAGCGTATACGCTAGTCTACACTGGTATATCGATGCCCTGTCTCGATACACCCACGACTAGGGACCTTGAAGGATGTACTTATGGACTACCATGTCCCTACTAGTATGATCTGCATCATAGTCCAGGTAGTCAAGTACACATCCTAAGGGCTTTATCAACATGTAACTATAAGACAGTTTAAAGAGACTAGTAAACATGTTAAGATAAAGAGCAACCAGATAGCATACTATCATATCGAGCAAGAAAGTCATCTCTATATATGTCCAAGCATCCAATATAATAAACATCATTTGTACAATACTGGCCTCTAGGGCATACATACAACTAACATATAGGTCCTCCTCAATCATTGCAATCACGTGCCTGCGATCCAATAATTGACTTTGATGGCACTATATCCAACAATCTCCCACTTGCACTTAAGGCTAATTATTGCAATGTCGCATACTCACAGCCCGTGTGATACCGAACATCCAACTCCTCTACTAATCAGTGTCACAAAGCTCGTTTGTAAAACTATTATGCTCGAGAAATAGCCTCAGTGAGTGGATCCGCCCTGATGATTCTTTCTATGTCTCTCTTAATCTCATGTTCGCGGAGAAAGCCATCTCCTGAATTGAGCAATACTTGTTTTAGAATATGTCTGGATATCTGATGGGACCTAGTCCATAAATGAACTCCAAATCCAAACTTCTTAGACTGTATCGTCAACTGAACCTAATCAGTATCCTGCGCCACACCTCCCACAGTATCCGCTTGGACCACCTGTCCAGACTACTGTCCCTCGTCAGAGGGAAAACTATAACTCTGACAGCCACTCTGTCATCCAGGTCACCTTGGAAGCCTGGAATGATAATCGTCTCCTAAAGGAGGCTGCCGTTATCAAATCCCTAGAACATTCACTTATGTTCTAAAACTGCTTCCGAATGTTTCTCCAGGATTGGATTAAAATCAACTTATTGCATCTAGTGTAAAAACAATATCTGATGTGGTACTTGACATCTCATGATTGACTCAATTGCCTAAGCAAGTGATATGTCAAACATGCACATCCCTCTCCCTTTTAGTCTGTAAGACACCTTTAGAGAGGGTGACTCCATCACCTGCAGGTACACCACCATGCCAGGAGTCGTCCATTCTAAAATACCTTTAGAATACTGTCTAAGTATCCAGATTAGGAAACTACCCAAATCTAGATCTAAAACCATAGATCTAGTAACCATAATGTCTTATATTATATCCATATCCTATGTGGAGAAACAACTGTGTGACAACCACAGTATAACCGATCGTAGTATAGGAATTTTACTTCCTACTCTGTGTATGTCATCCAAATACCAGGACATCACACCCTACTACTTTCATAACAGATCCATCCCCTATTCTGATGAAGTCAAAGCCCATGACTGTCACATCAAAAATAGATGATCTATCTTTGCTATATCTGCTTTAGTCTATAAATAGACATAAGCTACTTGTCCACTATGCTTCCGCTACTCCCACTGACCGCGACAACCCTCTGGCAGAGTCATATACACGTGCACTTCTAAAGCTATTTTAGAACGACGCTATACTCATCCTCCTGCCGGGTCTCATAGCCTGGAACAACAGTAGTGTCAAGTCTGGGTAAACAAGAACCTCCTTGTCACCGTCCTTGAGGATACCAGAGTGCCTCTCGAGTGCCTAAGGTTACCCACCATATCTGCGGAGTGGCTAATGGAATATCAAACTTGATTGAATCTTTAGGTTCTTATTAAACTTTCAGCAATCGTCTGTGGTTCTGGAATCACTTCCAGTTCTACCATACTCCCACTACTGTTTTCTGAAAAAATCCATTTTACTAAAACTGTGGCGAGCCAAGAACAATATCACTATTGATCTTCTAGATGGTAGAAAGTCAACCCTCGTCAAAGTCCGGTTAACCCACAAACTGCCATTACAGAAACGTGCCTTGAGTTATCCAGAGTCTGGTTTTAAGCATAAGCCGGACAACTCCCCGTACCTTAACATCGTTAAGATATGAACCATTCTATATACCATATAGAAACATACGCACTGATTTAATTAAAACCAGATTCAAATCATGCAGCTGTCTCCAGTGCATGACAACTAAATGGAGAGAGGCCGATCAGCATTACTCAACTTAGGAGTGCATCCAATTATGAGTAACCTGAAAGAGAAACAAGTTTCTCAAAACCAAAAGTATCAACTGAATACCATAAACAAGTATCTACATCTTCAATCTCCTTGAAGAATCCTGATACTTGCAACACCTGATTCTCTACTTTATTCTTTTACCTATAACTTCTCAAAACTTGGACCTTGTATTTCTACGAAACACTTGTCTAAAACTTGAGAAGTCACAAGTAAACAGAATACAGTATGAGGACCAACCCCTTTGTCCTAATGGACACTGGACAACATACAATACTTTTTATAAGTCCCCTGAGTTAAATAACTCAAACCCTGCGCGTCGTAGGTTGAAAACTGTACCCAGGCGATTTCCTCAAATATCACCAATTACAACGAATTCTGATATAATGAGGATGATCACCTAATTCCCAATAACTTACTCCCACTCATTATCTGTAAAACCATACAGATGTGAGAATCATACCTGGTAAATACATACCCTGGAGCAAGGGCCTAATTAGGAAATCAGTTTACAATTAACAATGCACAGTGAAACTGAAACATGAAAATGTTTCGAAGGGGTATCCGGGTATTCCTAGTAATGCCTCTTCCATTACCCAGATTCATGACTGTAACCGTATATTTCTTTGACATCTCTCCAAATCCCTTTATTTGTCTTTAGTCATTACCTTCTGTACACCATCATTAGGCTTAATGGTTTTCTTCCTTCCCTACCTTTCGGCACCAGCCTGTGATTTGGAAGAAGACTATCCAATAAGCGTAATAGGTGTACTCTCTTAATTCTAGGAGAACTCGCAACTTGAGAGAAGGTGATGATAAAAGACAACTGAATAAACCTTATTCTGATTCTCCTGAACCGGAGAAATGCAAAGGTGAAGTAGGAGTGGCGATGAACTACGCGGTTTGATCGTGAATGATAGCAGTCATAATTTACTTTGCCCTCTTTCTAATTCATTTATATGTCTTTACTTATTACATTATGTATACCCAACTTAGGCTAATTGGCTTTCTTCATTCCCTACCTTTCGGCATCTACCTATGGTTTGGAAGAAGACTATCCAATAAGCGTAATAGATGCACCCTCTCCTAATCCTAGGATCCCTCACAACCTGAGAGAAGGTAAAAGGAAAAAACAACCGAATAGTCATATTCGATCTATCCGGAACCAGAATCCATCCTCGAATCTGGAACAAGTTCCTTTGAGTTCGTATATAACCATACGATGGATTTATCCAATGGAAGTGGATGTTCGTAATAATACGGGGTGTTCTGGAGAAATGCAAAGGGTAAAAGAAGGAGTGGCAATGATGTATGCAACTCAGACAATCCAAAATCCAGTGTGTTAAGAAAGTTCGGTCAACTTGGTCACTGAGTCATAATCTAGAGTCGGGCCATGGTCGCTGCCAAAGAGAGAGAGAGAAAAGAAACACTCTGCGTGCACTCTAACCTAGATCAGAATGGCTATCACTTTATCTAATAAGGAAACCTCTCACTGTAATCTCAAATTCTCTTCCAAACCTGAAAGAAGAATTAGTCGGGATCACCCAAAGAGTAAACCAACTCATCAGTGGGAATCGGGATCCAACTATCATCGCATGATAACACGATGGAATCCACTAACGTTATCACACTCCAGAAGTTATGCGCATGCCTGGCAAGTTTCCTGTATGTTTGAAACTCCCGATTTGATTTTTACCCCATGCTCTTATGACCTTGACTAAGGCCAACAAATCATAAGTCACATGTCAAGTTCTTCCCGTCATTGTCCAGGTTAATTTGAACCCACCTGTACAAGCCCTTGACTAAGGGCCAACAAGGCTGTACGACTGTCCCAAACCAACGCATCTATCTATGCAACAGAAAAGTAACAATTATCTACCATACACTATGCCTTGACTAAGGCCAACAAATATAGCATGAATACTAAGTGCTACCCGTCTGAAATGACGGAGGGCTACGGATGGTTTTTGGCGAAAAACTTTTAACGTAATGAACTTGATATCGTTGAAGGAACCTGATAGCTTTATACAAAAATATAGTAGCGAAAACCTTTGCTAAAGAGGTCACTCCCGGTGAAGGGATCTCGGCTCTTTCCCCGTAGAATGAGGTGCAGGATATTCCAACTGAATACTGCGATACAAAGCAAAAAGTAATCGACTATAGTGAAGTTATTACCATGACGCAAACCTCTGTCCAAAGGGTCACTCCCGGTGAAGGGATCTTGGCCCTTTCCTCGTCGAATGAGGTGCTGGATATTCATAACCGAATACCACTGTACAAAATAAAAGAAAACGTCCTTGCAATAACAGCTTTTTGAAAAATGCTCCAACAACATCCAACAGGTTTGTTTTCCTGCATTGGTCTGAATCAACGCAGTCCCATCAATTAATCACACCAGAAAAGAACGAAAATAAAATGTATGTATATGCCATCCGCATTCGCTACTGGGTCCCGTCATCACCCGTTAGGTTGCTTAACTAACGACAGAGCAGGGATTGGACTAGTGCGGGTGTAAAACATATATAACATCAACTAGCATATATACCAATATACAATAATCGCTCCAGGCGTGATAAATACAACATTACAGAAAATTAATAAGCATCACAGAACAATACAGATAATCTGGGAGCCCCGGGTTTCATTGAGACGCAACTGAAACCCGACGTTCCCCTGGTCGTGTGGATAGCCTGTGCAATGAAAACCTAGACCCCTACGAGTGCGGCAAGTTACCCGCCAAAACCAGAAGCGAGGCAGCCCCCTTCAGCAAAGTGAATGGACCACCCATCACTTCACGGAATCTGGTAACTTGAGCACCCCTCCTTGGGTCAACCTGTACCCCCTACGAGTGCAGCAAATAGCCCGCCAATCCTAGAGTGAGGTCCCTTCCCTCTCAAAGCTATGAGATGTGGACCCGTTGCCCTCCAGAACCCGGCTATCCGTGCACTCCGTCGCGGGGTAATCCTAGTACAGAAAAGAAAATATGTACAATGGGTACATCGACCTCAACCCGGTCGTGCCCCAAACAAATAATATACAAACAGGCAGTGACGACAGTCCACATGTCGGATGCTTTCCCCGCGATATGAAATGTACATATAAACCCAAACTGCACTACCATTGCACACAAGCTATCCACCACGAAAAATCCGCAACATCACAGCACAATAAAGAACATCAATGTGAATTCACGTTCGCAAACCCGTCTAAAAGGACTATAGCAATTAAACAAGATTTACCGCTCGAATGACATTCACGGTCGCAGATATAATATAAGCACTGTGAACTTACGTAGTTAAAATTTCGATCGACAAAACTTTCCGAAGTGGGCCCCAAGTACAAATCCAGTACTCTAACAAATCTGGGCCCAAACAAAATATTCCAGAAACCATAATTCCAAATAAAAAACACCCAGAAGAAAAATGGTGAACAGTGTCAACCATATCGCCGCACAACCGCGACAAACATGGTGGTTTGGCTGCGGTTCAGCGGTGTGTTGGTAAGATCGTTCTCCCAAATTTCTTCCAGAGTCTTAAAAAAGCCTGCACGATTTTCTGACATACCCAAAATAATTTTTAGACCAGTTTAAAAATTCGGCAGAAACTTGAAATTTGGAATTGCGGTTTTGGAAATTTCGTTCGATCGATATTTTAAACATGTTAGAACAAGCTAGTAAAGGTTAATGGCCTGGCTCTGATACCATATAAGTCTACGGTAGCGCCCCGGCCGTCAATCCGAGGCCAAACGCGGAACATAAAAGTTTTACAACTGGCGCTAACGCAGAATTTCATCCGGATCGTGCCATTAACATTAAATTAGCAAACTACAAATATGTTAGAATGGTTATACCGATCGATCCGTGTCCTTCGGTCTTTAGCCACCATCCTTAGCTCCTCGCGGCATCTCCGATCTCGCTCGATCTCCGGTCTCCTCGTCGAAGTGGCATCACGTCAACAAATCTTTATACGGGCTTCCGCTCCAAACTGAAATAACTCGGACATGAAGTTTGCTAGCCGACATGTCCGAGATTGAAGTAGAGAGAGTGTAGAATACTTTGTCTCAAGGCACCCAATGAATTAGGTGAAGGTAAATGAAATTGCCATGGAAATGTGATCAAAGGAATTAAACTTGGAAAAAATCAAGCAGACACAACTGTGTGCTCGGCCACACACAAAAATCAGCCCCATAGTGCTCGGCCAATATGCAAGGAAATAGGTTCACTGGGGATTAATTTTGGGAAGGTGAGCACAATCAAGTAAGTGGTGACCTTAAGGAAATATCAACACAAATATCTATCACCAAATATCCTAAGCTTGGAAAAACATAATTAATTCACCATGAATCACCCACCAACTCCAAGCCACCTCAGCAAAGCCAAAAGAAATTGGCAACCCCCACCCATTTCGAAATTTGCACAAAGGAAATGAACAAGGAAATGGCCAAAAATGATACATCAACAATAACCTTTAATTAAACATTAAAATTAATGTTTAATCAAGCGAAGAAAAACTGCCAACTTCAAAAGTAATCCCGTAACGAATTACAGGATTACCCCGCAACTGTATATACATACCCGCATTTGTATTCCGACCGAATACGAATGCAATGAAACAAAAATATTCCAACACAATATAATAGTAGGATCCGGCTTAAACCAATGCCCACTAGTATTATCTGTCCGAATCATGACACGTACACAAGTACACGTGTATGTTCGAACCCTTCCATAAAACCATACGGTCTCTACTACATTTTGCCCGAACGTGGGAAACTCTTTGTGGGGGACTCTAAAGACTCGTCAATACTCTAGCAGTGGGTTTAACCACAAACCGTCAGTGGTACTAGCTGTACGTAACGGCTGCCCATGTATTGAGCAAAAGGGAGGCTGATGAGCGAACTCTTCCTGAAACCCTACTGAGTCTATCAGTGACAATATCCGTACAGTCCGGTCCGTTCATCTATGAGTATCGCATATCGGGCCTAGGGGCTGGTAACGTCAGACCCACAATAACGGTATAAGTCGTGTCAGAGTGTAGCCCAGAACACGCTGAGATACTACTGGAATACCTACCAGTAAATTTCCTGCCTTGGCCAAGGACTTTGTGTAATGGCTCTCCTAGACACAGCGCGATCTCACCCCCAATATCGGGAGAGACGAAACCCCTGCCGATCCGCTCACTGCCTCCATGTGGCTCGGGACTGTACCCAACTAAAACCTGTTTGCACGACTCCTTTAAGCCGTGGTAGGGTAGTAATCAAAGAACAGTGGGAACTCATGCAAGACAAATGACGATCTCAGGTCGATGAACTAACCTGTACACATGTCACCAGGAAACTGCTATCTGATGCTAGGTACAATACTAACTAGCAGGTTCCCGGCGAGTCTTGTCCGTTGCACTCATAACCCAATGAGCACCTGTATACATCTTAGGTGAACCAACTGACACCAATGGCTTATGAGACCGGCCACCGCCCCTCGTCGGGGTCTCGACTGTATACACTAGTCTACTCCGGAGTATCGATGCCCTGTCTCGAAACTCCCATGACTAGGGACCATTATTAAGGATGTGCTTATAGACTACCCAACTCTCATGTATATGATTGCTATCATACTGCTGGTATTCAAGCAAGTATCCTAAAGGCTCTATCAACTTGTAATAGTGATCTGTAATGTCACCTAAAGCAGTACATGATGATAAAGGCAAACCAGATAGCATACTATCATCTCGAGTAAGACTGTCCTACCTGTATAGGTCCTCCTCAATCATTGCAATCACGTGCTTGCGATCCAATAATTGACTTTGAGGGCACTATATCCAACATTGTTGACTATAGTAAGGCGTGGTGTACGGTAGCTAAGTGATGTCTTCTTACACTGCATATGATGCAGATTAATTAGGACATTCATATGACTTTGTTGACCATAGTTAAGGTGTTGGAGATAGTGCCCTCAGAGTCAATTATTAGGTCACAGGTACGTGATTGTAATGATTGAGGGAGGACCTATCCCGGTAGGACAGTCTTACTCGAGATGATAGTATGCTATCTGGTTTACCTTTATCATCGTGTACTGCTTTAGGTGACATGACACGTCGCTATTACACGTTGATAGAGCCCCTAGGATTCTTGCTTGACCACCAGCAGTATGAGGGCGATCATATAAGTGGGAGCTGGGGGTCTACAAGCATATCCTTAAAAGGTCCCTAGTCGTGGGAGTTTCGAGACCGGGCATCGATACTCCATTAGTAGACTAGTGTATACAGTCGAGACCCCGACGAGGGGCGGTGGCCGGTCTCACAAGCCACTGGTGTCAGTTGGATCACCTAAGATGTATACAGGTGCTCATTGGGTTATGAGTACACCGGACAGGACTCGCCGGGAACATGCTAGTTGGTCATATACCAGACGTCAGATGGCAGTTCCCTGGTGACATGTGTGCAGGTTAGTTCATCGACCTGGGGATCGTCATTTGTCTCGTGTGAGTTCCCACTGTACTTTGATTACTACCCTACCACGGCTCAAAGGAGTCGTGCAAACAGGTTTTAGTTGGGTACAGTCCCGAGCCACATGGAGGCAGTGAGCGTATCTTCAGGGGTTCGTCTCTCCCGGTATTGGGGGTGAGGTCGTGCTGTGTCTAGGAGAGCCATTACACAAAGTCCTTGGCCAAGGCAAGGAGATTTACTGGTAGGTATTCCAGTAGTATCTCAGGGTGTTCTGGGCTACACTCCGACACGACTTGTACCGCTTTTGGGGGTCTGACTTTTACCAACCCCCTAGGCCCGCCATGCGATACTCATAGACGAACGGACCGGACTGCACGGATATTGTCACTGACAGGCTCAGTAGGGTGTCAGGATGAGTTCGCTCATCGACGTCCCTTTTAGTCGATAGCTGGTGGCCCGTCACGTATTGGCTTATACCTCTGACGTGCTAGTGGTTAAATCCACAGCCATAGTATTGACGAGTCTTTAGAGTCCACCACACTTTCAGTTACTCAAGTTTCGGGCGAAACGCTGTAGAGGCCGTATGGAGATATGGCAAGGTCCGATCAGATACGTGCGGTATTGCACGGATCAGGATCGGACAGTTTTGTACTAGTGGCCGTATAGTTATATGGCAGGGTTTGATCTGATACGTGCGGTATTGCACGGATCAGGATCGAACGGATTTAACTAGCCGGCTTTGGTTTAAGCCGGTCCTAGTTTAGTACAGTGTAGATTTTGTCTCATTGCATTTGTATTTCGGTCGGAATACAGATGCGGGTGTGTATGCACAGTATTGGGGTTTTCCTGTAATTTATTACGGGACCAGTTTTCTGGAGTTGCCAGTTTGCATTCCGTTCCGGCCGGTTTTCCTTTGTTCTTTCCCGGCCGGACTTTTCCGATGGAGGGGGTAATTTGCAGTTTTGCAAATTACAATTGTGGAGGGGTTTTCTTGTAAAAGATTGATATGATAGCTTTCATATTTTTTTGCACCATTGACTTGCTTTTTATTGTGATTGAAAGGGTATGGGTTGAATAGTAGAACAAGCATGGTTCATGTTTGTTTGTGGTCACCTCTTGACTTCTCCTACACTCACCTCCCTTCTAGCTTCATATGGTTTTTTCTCCACCCTTTATTCTCACTTGATGAATAAGTCTTTCATGGTTGTGAGAAGAAGAAGAGAGAGCTTCATTCATGAGAGTTTTCTTTCTTGATCTAGTTTTCATGCTAGAAAAATGCAAGCACCATTTTTCTAATCCTTGTTTCCTCCATCATCCTCATTGGCAACAACATAACCCCAAAGAGACAAGCATCTTCTACACTACATTCTACAGCATATCTTGAGCATGTCGAGTTGCCGGCTTCATGCTCGAGTTGCCTCGGTATTGAGGCGGGAGCCCGTAAAAGACGCAGGCGATGTGGTGCCCCTTTCCGACGAGGAGGAGACGGACGGAGATCCCGCAAGGAGATCGGAGTGGAGATGAAGACCGGAGGACTTGGATCGTCGGTATATCTCTATTCCCATTCTTGTAGATAGCTTAGACTAGTTAATGGTTCGATCCGGAGTTTAGTGCGCGGTGGTGCCGGTTTGCAAAGTCCGCAAAATTTTAGTTATTCACCGCTTCCGCATTCCGGCGTCGGATTGACGGCCGGGGCGCCGCCGTGCACTTACAGTGGTATCAGAGCCTCGCCATTAACTTAGTCTAGCTTTGTGTAATGTGTTTTTCAGTTCCGATCGATCGAAATGTCCAAAAACCCGTATTTGCCCACGACAGTTTCTGTTGAAATTTTTTGGTCTCGAAAAATTTTTCAGGTTGTAAAATATTGATGTACTGGAAAATCTAAGAGTTCTGTAAAAATTTGATGAAGTAACTCCACAGTTGGAGCGCGGAACCGCCGCGAAAACCCCCTTTGTGCGGCCCTTCCGCCGCGCACTATTCACATCACTTCACCATTTTTTTACAGAGGCCTTATGGGCTTAAAATATGGGCTTTGGAATATTAAAGATGGGCCAATTGTTTCTGTGAGTGCTACAGTTTTCTTTGGGGCCCACTTGTTAATTGTTTGATCAATCGGAAAATTTTAAACACATTTTTCACAGTATTTACATTATATCTGCGACCGTGAATGTCACTCGATCGGTAAATTCGGTCTAACTGCTATAGCCCGGTTAGACGGATTTGCGAACGTGACTTTCACGTTGATGTTCTATGTATTTGCTGTGATGTTGCGGATCGGTCGTGGGGGATAGCCTGGATGCAATGCTAGTACAGTTTTGGTTGTATAATGTACATTTGATATTGCGGGGCGAGCGTCCGACATGTGGACTGCCGTCACTGCCTGTTTGTATTATTCTTTTGGGGCACGACCTGGTTGCGGTCGATGTACCCGGTGTATGTATATTTTACTTTCTGTACTAGGATTGCCCCGCGGAGGGGTGCACGGATAGCCGGGTTCTGGAGGGCAACAAGCCCGCATCTCATGGCATTGGGACGGAGGGGGCTTCACTCCAGGATTGGCGGACTATTCGCCGCACTCGTAGGGGGTACAGGTTGACCCAGGAGGGGTGCCCAAGTGACCGGATTCCGTGAAGTGCTGGGTGGTCCATTCACGGTGCTGAAGGGGGCTGCCTCGCTTCAGGTTTTGGCGGGTGACTTGCCGCGCCCGTAGGGGTCTAGGTTTTCATTGCACAGGCTATCCACACGACCAGGGGAACGTCGGGTTTCAGCGGTTCTGTGAAACCCGGGGATCCCAGATATCTGTTTTGTTTCTGTGATGCTGTTCATTCTCTGTGATGTTGCATTTTATTCACGCCTTGAGCGAATATAATATATTGGTATATATATTAGTAGATGTTGTATATGTTTTGCATCCGCGCTAGTCCAGTCCCCGCTCTGTCGTTAGTTAGCTAACCTAACGGGTAATGACGGGACCCAGTGGCGAATGCGGATGGCATATACGTACGTCAGTATATTTTCGTTCTTTGTGGTGTGATCAATTGATGGGACTGCGTTGATTCGGATCAATGCAAGTTAAAACAAACCTAATCTGATGTTGTTGGAACACTTTTCAAAAAGCTGTTATTGCAAGGACGTTCATTTCTGTTTTGCATCGTGGTATTCATTTGGAATATCCTGCTCCTCAGTCGACGAGGCAAGGGCCGAGATCCCTTCACCGGGAGTGACCCCTTGGACAGAAGTTTGCGTCAGGACATTAACTTCACTATAGCCGATTACTTTTGCTTTGCACCGTGGTATTCAGTTGGAATATCCTGCACCCCATTCTACGGGGAAAGAGCCGAGATCCCTTCACCGGGAGTGACCTCTTTAGCAACGGTTTTTCGTCACTATATTTTTAAAAGCTATCAGTTCCTTCAACGATATCAAGTTCTTTACGTTAAAGGTTTTCGCCAGAAACCATTCGTAGCCCTCCGTCGTTTCAGACGGGTAGCACGTAGTATTCATGCTATGTTTGTTGGCCTTCGTCAAGGCATAGTGTATGGTAGCTGCTTGTTGCCTTTCTGCAGCATAGATAGATGCGTTGGTTTGGGACAGTCGTATAGCCTTGTTGGCCTTCGTCAAGGGCTTGTGCGGGTGGGTTCAAATCAACCTGGAGAATGACGGGTAGAACTTGACATGTGACTTATGATTTGTTGGCCTTCGTCAAGGTCATAAGAGCATGGGGCAGAAATCACATCGGGAGTTTCAAAAGTACTGAAACTTGCCAGATATGCGCATACCTTCTGGAGTGTGATACCGTGAGCGGATTCCGTCACGTTATCATGCGATGAGAGTTGGATCCCGATTCCCACTGATGAGTTAGTTTACTCCTCGGGTGACCCCGACTAATTCTTCTTTCAGGTTTGGAGGAGAATTTGAGGTACAGTGGGAGGATTCCAGATTAGATAAATTGGTAACCATTCTGATCTAGGTTAGAGTGCACGCTGAGTGTTTCTTTTCTCTCTCTCTTTGGCAGCGACCATTGACCCGACCCTAAGACTTTGACTCAGTGACCAAGTTGACCGAACCTTCTTTACACCGGCTTTTGGATTGTCAGAGTTGCAGACCTCATTGCCACTCCTACTTTTACCCTTTTCTCCAGGACACCCCGTATTACTGCGAACGTCCACTTCCATTGGACAAAGCCATCGTATGGTTAGATACGAACTCGAAGGAATTCGAGGATGGTTTCCGGTTCTGGAGAAAACGGATAGGATTATTCAGTTGTCTTTTCCCTTTTACCTTTTCTCAAGTTATGAGTACTCCTTGGTTTAGGAGATAGTACACCTATTATGCAGATTGGATAGTCTTCTTCCAAATCTTAGGCTGGTGCCGACCGGTAGGGAATGGAGAAAACCAATTAGCCTAAACGGTGTGCAGAAGGTATTAAGATTAAGACAAAGTAAGGGATTAGTAAGAGGGCAAAGTAAATTGCAACAGATATTCACGACCAAACCAAATATTTCGTTACCACTCCCACATCACCTTTGTATTTCTCCAGGACACTCCGTATCACTACGAAGATCCACAGTTTATTTGGATACTCCATCGTATGGTTATATACGAACTCGAATGGAACTTGTTCCAGTTCGGGGATGGATTCTGGTCCAGGAGAAATAGGAATAAAGTACATTCAGGTGTCTTTTATCTTCACCTTCTCTCGCGTTGCGAGTGCTCCTAGGATTAGGACAGTACACCCTTTATGCTTATTGGATAGTCTTCTTCCAAACCATAGGCTGGTGCCGAACGGTAGGGAAGGAAGAAAACCATTTGGCCTAAAGGGGTGTGCAGAAGGTAAAGACTAAAGACATATGAAGGGATTTGGAGAGGTGGCAAAGAATTATACGGTTATAGTTGTGAATTTGGATAATGGAAGAGGCATTACTAAGAATACCGGGATACCCCACCGAAACATTTCAATGTTTCAGTTTCACTGTGTACTGTTAAAAGAAAACTGATTTCCCGATTAGATACTTACTCCAGGGTATGTATTTACCAGGTATGATTCTCACATCTGTATGGTTTTACAGATGATGAGTGGGAGTAGGTTATTGGGAATTGGGTGATCATCCTCATTATATCGGGATTCGTTGTAATCGGTGATATTTGAGGAAATCACCTGGGCTGTTTGCCGGTCGGCAAATATTTGGTTTTGAATATCCGCAGTTATGCACCAATTTCAAATTGATATATCTGTACGTCTATTTTCATAGAGTGAGATATACCTTTCTGAAATTATGTCTACGACATTTACCTATATCAGTGGATGGTTAGGTAAGGAGCATTAAACAGCGGTGTAATTCTTCTTAACCATAAGTACAGTTTTCAACCTACGACACACAGTGAATGAGTTATCAGACTCAAGGGACTTATACAGAGTATTGTATGTTGTCCAGGGTCCATCAGGACAGAGGGGTTGGTCCTCGTACTACATTCAGTTTACTTATGACTTCTCTAATTTTTAGACAGGTGTTTCGTGGAAACACAGGGTCCGAATTTGGAGAAGTTATAGGTATTTGAATAGAGTAGAGAACCAGGTATAGCAAGTATCGGGATTCTTCAAAGAGATCGAAGATGTAGATACTTGTGTATGGTATTCAGTTGATAGTAATGATAAAGAGATCTTGCTTCTCTTTCAGGTTACTCATAATTGGAAGTATTCCTAAGTTGAGTAACGCTGATCGGCCTCTTTCCATTTAGTTGACATGCACTGGAGACAGCTGCATGATGTGAATCTGGTTCAAATAAATCAGTGCCTCTGATTCTATATTGGATATAGAACAGTTCATATCTTAACGATGTTAAGGTACGGGGAGTTGTCCGGTTTATGCTTAAAACCAGATATTGGACAACTCTAGGCACGTTTCTGTAATGGCTGTTTGTGGGTTGACCCAGGCTATGACGAGGGTTGACTTTCTACCATCTGGATGAACAATAGCGATATTGTTCTAGACTCGCCACAGTTTTATTAAAAATGGATTTTTTCAGAAAACAGTAGTGGGAGTATGGTAGAACTGGAAGTGATTCCAGAACCACAAACGATTACTGAAGATTTGATAAGGAACCTAAAGATTCAATCTGGATTGACATTCCATTGGCCACTCCGCAGATAAGGTGGGTAACTTCAGGCACCCGAGAGGCACTACGGTGGCCTCAAGGACGGTGACAGGGAAGTTCTTGTTTACCCACAATTGCCATTGCTGTTGTTCCAGGTTACGAGACCCGGCGGGAGGATGAGTATAGCGTCGTTCTAAACCAGCTTTAGAAGTGGACGTCTATATGACTCTGCCAGAGGGTTGTCGTAGTCAGTGGGAGCAGCGGAAGCATTGGTGGACAGGTTGCTTATGTCTATTTATAGACTAGAGCAGATGTAGCGGAAATAGATCATCTATTTCTGACGTGACAGTCATGGGTTTGACTTCATCAGAATAGGGGATGGATCTGTTGAGAAGGTAGTAGGGTGTGATATCCTGGTATTTGGATAATATACACAGAGTAGGAAAAGAAACTCCTACACTACGTTCGGTTATACTCTGGTCGTCACACAATTGTTTCTCCACAAAGGAAATGGATTTTACATCAGACATACTGGTTACTAGATCTATGGTTTTAGATCTAGATTTGGGTGGTTTCCCAATCAGGGTACTTGACAGCATTCTAAGAGTATTTAGGATGGACGACTCCTGGCACGGTAGTGTACCTGCAGGTAATGGAGTCACCCTCTCCAAAGGTGTCTTACAGACTAAAGGGGAGAGGGACGGGCATGATTGGCAGATCACTTGCTCAGGCAATTGAGTCAATCGTGAGATGTCAAGTACCACACCAGATGTTGTTCTTGCACTAGATGCAATAAGTTGACATTAATCCAATCCTAGAGAAACAGTCGGAAGCAAGTTTTAGAACATAAGTGGGTGTTCTAGGGATATGATAACGACAGCCTCATTTAGGAGACAGTTATCATTCCAGGCTTCCAAGGTGACATGGACGACAAGGAGGTTGTCAGAGTTATAGTTTTCCTTCTGATGAGGGGCAGTATTTTGGACAGGTGGTCCAAGGCAATACTGAGGGAGGCATGGCGCGCAGGATACTGATTAAGTTCAGTTGACGATACAGTCTAAGAAGTTTGGATTTGGAGTTCATTTATGAGCTATGTCCCATCAGACATCCAGACACATTCTAAGACAGGTATTGCTCATTTCGGGAGATGGGTTTCTCCGCGAACTTGAGATATAAAGAGACATAGAAAGAAACTACTAAGCGGATCCACTCACTGAGGCTATTCCTCGAACGCAATAGTTCCGCAAACGAGCTTTGTGAGACTGACTAGTAGAGGAGTTGGATGTTCGGTATCACACGGGCTGTGAGTATGCGACATCGCAATAATTAGCCTTGAGTGCAAGTGGGAGATTGTTGGAGATAGTGCCCTCAGAGTCAATTATTAGGTCACAGGTACGTGATTGTAATGATTGAGGGAGGACCTATCCCGGTAGGACAGTCTTACTCGAGATGATAGTATGCTATCTGGTTTACCTTTATCATCGTGTACTGCTTTAGGTGACATGACACGTCGCTATTACACGTTGATAGAGCCCCTAGGATTCTTGCTTGACCACCAGCAGTATGAGGGCGATCATATAAGTGGGAGCTGGGGGTCTACAAGCATATCCTTAAAAGGTCCCTAGTCGTGGGAGTTTCGAGACCGGGCATCGATACTCCATTAGTAGACTAGTGTATACAGTCGAGACCCCGACGAGGGGCGGTGGCCGGTCTCACAAGCCACTGGTGTCAGTTGGATCACCTAAGATGTATACAGGTGCTCATTGGGTTATGAGTACACCGGACAGGACTCGCCGGGAACATGCTAGTTGGTCATATACCAGACGTCAGATGGCAGTTCCCTGGTGACATGTGTGCAGGTTAGTTCATCGACCTGGGGATCGTCATTTGTCTCGTGTGAGTTCCCACTGTACTTTGATTACTACCCTACCACGGCTCAAAGGAGTCGTGCAAACAGGTTTTAGTTGGGTACAGTCCCGAGCCACATGGAGGCAGTGAGCGTATCTTCAGGGGTTCGTCTCTCCCGGTATTGGGGGTGAGGTCGTGCTGTGTCTAGGAGAGCCATTACACAAAGTCCTTGGCCAAGGCAAGGAGATTTACTGGTAGGTATTCCAGTAGTATCTCAGGGTGTTCTGGGCTACACTCCGACACGACTTGTACCGCTTTTGGGGGTCTGACTTTTACCAACCCCCTAGGCCCGCCATGCGATACTCATAGACGAACGGACCGGACTGCACGGATATTGTCACTGACAGGCTCAGTAGGGTGTCAGGATGAGTTCGCTCATCGACGTCCCTTTTAGTCGATAGCTGGTGGCCCGTCACGTATTGGCTTATACCTCTGACGTGCTAGTGGTTAAATCCACAGCCATAGTATTGACGAGTCTTTAGAGTCCACCACACTTTCAGTTACTCAAGTTTCGGGCGAAACGCTGTAGAGGCCGTATGGAGATATGGCAAGGTCCGATCAGATACGTGCGGTATTGCACGGATCAGGATCGGACAGTTTTGTACTAGTGGCCGTATAGTTATATGGCAGGGTTTGATCTGATACGTGCGGTATTGCACGGATCAGGATCGAACGGATTTAACTAGCCGGCTTTGGTTTAAGCCGGTCCTAGTTTAGTACAGTGTAGATTTTGTCTCATTGCATTTGTATTTCGGTCGGAATACAGATGCGGGTGTGTATGCACAGTATTGGGGTTTTCCTGTAATTTATTACGGGACCAGTTTTCTGGAGTTGCCAGTTTGCATTCCGTTCCGGCCGGTTTTCCTTTGTTCTTTCCCGGCCGGACTTTTCCGATGGAGGGGGTAATTTGCAGTTTTGCAAATTACAATTGTGGAGGGGTTTTCTTGTAAAAGATTGATATGATAGCTTTCATATTTTTTTGCACCATTGACTTGCTTTTTATTGTGATTGAAAGGGTATGGGTTGAATAGTAGAACAAGCATGGTTCATGTTTGTTTGTGGTCACCTCTTGACTTCTCCTACACTCACCTCCCTTCTAGCTTCATATGGTTTTTTCTCCACCCTTTATTCTCACTTGATGAATAAGTCTTTCATGGTTGTGAGAAGAAGAAGAGAGAGCTTCATTCATGAGAGTTTTCTTTCTTGATCTAGTTTTCATGCTAGAAAAATGCAAGCACCATTTTTCTAATCCTTGTTTCCTCCATCATCCTCATTGGCAACAACATAACCCCAAAGAGACAAGCATCTTCTACACTACATTCTACAGCATATCTTGAGCATGTCGAGTTGCCGGCTTCATGCTCGAGTTGCCTCGGTATTGAGGTGGGAGCCCGTAAAAGACGCAGGCGATGTGGTGCCCCTTTCCGACGAGGAGGAGACGGACGGAGATCCCGCAAGGAGATCGGAGTGGAGATGAAGACCGGAGGACTTGGATCGTCGGTATATCTCTATTCCCATTCTTGTAGATAGCTTAGACTAGTTAATGGTTCGATCCGGAGTTTAGTGCGCGGTGGTGCCGGTTTGCAAAGTCCGCAAAATTTTAGTTATTCACCGCTTCCGCATTCCGGCGTCGGATTGACGGCCGGGGCGCCGCCGTGCACTTACATAAGGGTCATATGGGTGGGTCTAATTAATCATGAAATGACGGGTAGAACTTGACTAGTGCTTGTGATTTGTTGACCATAGTTAAGGTCATAAGTGCTATGGGTAAAAACCATATCGGGAGTTTCAAGAGTTGAAATATGCAATGAGATTGCATACCTTCCATATGATGGTTGGATCCCAATCCCACCGTGAGCAAGAGTTGCTCCCAGGAGAGTTTTGCACTTTACAATTAGCTAACCCATTAGGTGTCTAGAAAGGTGTTAACGAGGCTACGCCTATGGGAAGACGAGGTTTATATTAATTAGGTCCATGCGAAAGCACGGTGAACCTCCTTCAAGTACCGACACTGGCCTGGCTGAACGGTTAGTGAAGTTGTAGAATACAATTAATCTTGGCTAGTTTTCTTTTTAAGGTTTGAAGGATATACTTGATTAAAGCAATGGGAGACATCGATTAGATAAGATAATAACCAATCTGATCTTTGCAAGAGCTTTTGCTGAGTGTATTCTTTTCTCTCTCTTAATGGCAGATACCAATGACAGGGCTCAAGCTTCTACTAGATAAAAAAAAACTGAATGAGACCAATTATAAAGACTGGCTGAGGAACATCAATGTTGCCTTGACTTATGATAAGGTATCATATGTCCTCACGGCCCCAGCCCCGCCCGTCCCAGGTCCTAAATCTTCAGTTGCGGATAGGGAAATCCGCAAGACATGGGACGCTGATTGTCCCACGGCCAAATGCCTCGCGCTTGCATCGATGGATAACACACATCAGAAGCAGCACGAGTAGATGGATGTCCAATCCTTCTTTCTCCATACAAAAGAGTTGTATGGGGAGCAATCTCGTGTCCTCTGATACGAAGCATCTAGAAAGATTTTTCAGATGTGGATGGCTCCTGGCACACCAGTAGGTGACCATGTTCTAAAGATGATAGCTCTTATAGAAGAACTTGAGAACCTTGGATGTACAATGGAGAACGAACAATATATTGATATTATTCTTCAGTCTCTCCCCCCTTCCTTTGCTCAATTTGTAGTTAACTTCAACATGCACAAGATGGAGAAGTCACTACCTGAACTCCTCAATATGTTGAGGAGTGCAGAGAGCACGCTCAAGTCAGTGAAGACTCCCGCTTTGATTGCTGGGCCATCTTCCTCATCTCGCCCGAAGGCCAAGGCCAAGGGAAAGATGAAGAAGAAACCCACCAAACCTAGAGGTGGAGTTAAAAATGCTAAGGGGAAAGACAAGTCCAAGGCTGGGGAATCGGGGGAAAGAGGAATGTTATCACTGCCACAAATCAGGACACTGGAAGCGCAACTGTGCTGAGTACCTGGATCTCAAGAAGAAGAATCATGGTGATGCTTCCGTTTCAGGTGTGTTTGTGACAGAAAACTGTTTTTCTATAAACTCTGCTTCCTGAGTATTAGATACCGGTTCAGGTTCTCACATATGCAATTCTATGTAGGGACTGAGAAATAGCAAAGTTTTGAAGACAGGTGACCATACTCTCCGGGTTGGAAATGGTTCCAATGTACATGCGGTCTCAGTGGGAGAGTATCACCTGGGGTTGCCTTCAGGGTGTATATTGGTTTTGAACCCATGTTATTATGTTCCTAGTATGCTTTGTAATATAATATCCGTTTCTTTGTTAGACAATGAGGGATATCATTTTGTATTGCAGAATAATGTTATGGATATTAACCTGAATCAAATGTTGGTTGGGTATGGTACACTTAATAACGGGATATATGTCCTAAATCAACACACAGTTTTCAGCATACAACACACTAATAAAAGAAAACTTTCAGAAATAAATAAAGCTTTTCTTTAGCACTGTAGACTTGGTCATATTAACGAAACAAGACTAAACAAGCTACATAAAGATGGATATTTAAACCCTTTTGAATATAAATCTTATGCGACTTTCCAGTCTTGTATCAAGGGTAAAATGACCAAAACTCCATTTACAGGATATGGAGAAAGAGCTACTCAGCTCTTAGCCCTTATACATAGTGATGTATGCGGGCCAATGTTTACACAGGCTAGAGGCGGTTTTTCATACTTCATAACTTTTACTGATAATTTCTCAAGATTCGGTCATGTGTTTTTACTAAAGCATAAGTCTGAAGCATTCGAGAAATTCACTGAGTACAAACTTGAAGTAGAAAAACAAACCGGATTAAGTATCAAAATGCTTCGATCAGATCGAGGTGGGGAGTATCTCAGTACAGAGTTTGCAGACTTTTTAATGAAGAATGAGATTCTCTCTTAGCTCACTCCTCCTTACACACCACAGCACAACGGTGTGTCAGAACGTCGGAATCGGACCCTATTAGATATGGTTCGTTCTATGATGAGTGATACTGATTTACCTGTCTCATTTTGGGGGCATGCATTGGAGACTGCAGCGTTTCTCTTGAACAGGGTTCCAACCAAAACAGTGTCTACCACACCATATGAGATATGGTATGTGAAGAGACCATCTCTTAAACGAGTTAAGATTTGGGGTTATCCGGCCTATGTCAAAAAGTAGAATCCGGACAAACTCGAGACACGGTCAGTTATGTGTAAGTTTGTGGGATATCCAAAGAATTCTTATGGATATCTTTTCTACCACAAGGAGGAACAAAAGGTGTTTGTTTCTCAGTATGCCACATTCTTAGAATAAGAATTTTTTTTACAAATGATACAGATGGTAGTGTGCTAGACCTAGAAGAGGTTCTAGAGACACAAGTTACAAATGACAGCTTGGTTGAACCGGCTATTGCAACAGAAACTGATGAACCTCAGCCCCTCCGTAGATCTGGTAGGACTTCTCGCCCACCGGAGAAATACTACGGTTTTCTCATTAATGGTGATAGAGAAGATTGCATCATGGAGGATGACGATCCTACCATTTTTCAGTAAGCTATCACGAGTGGAGACTCTGTGAAGTGGCTGGATGCCATGAGATCTGAAATGGAGTCTATGTACACCAACAAAGTATAGACTTTGGACGTTGTACCCCCTGGGGTAAAACCTGTGGGGTGCAAATGGATCTTTAAAAGAAAGATTGGTGTAGATGGGCAGGTGGAGACCTATAAAGCAAGACTTATGGCGAAAGGATTTCGTCAAAGACCAAGTCTGGACTATGACGAAACCTTTTCTCCCGTAGCCATGCTTAAATCCATTCGGATCCTACTTGCTATTGCTGCTCACTATGACTATGAAATCTGGCAGATGGACGTTAAAACTGCATGTCTAAATGGAGATTTAGATGAATGCGTTTATGTGGATCATCCATAAGGCATCATTGACGGTGGGAGCAGCGGGAAAGCATGTAGATTGGTTAAATCCATTTATGGATTAAAGCAGGCATCGCGGAGTTAGAACATCTATTTTGATGATGTTATCAAAGAGTTTGATTTCATCAAAAATCCAGATGAACCTTGTGTTTATAAGAAGGCTGTAGGGAGAGCTATCACATTCATCGTATTGTACGTGGATATCATTCTTCTGATAGGAAATGACATTCCTATGCTACAGTCGGTCAAATCATTCTTATCACAAAGGTTCTCCATGAAGGACCTGGGTGATGCCACGTACATCTTAGGCATTCGGATCTATAGGGATAGATCCAAAAGGTTATTGGGATTGTCCCAAACCAGGTACATCAACACCATACTAAAGAGGTTTAGTATGGAAGACTCCAAGCGGGGTGCCTTACCCGCTTGCCATGGATTCACTCTCTCAAAGGACTTTTTCCCAAAGATCGATGAAGAGAGAGCTCGCATGAGCATTATACCCTATGCTTCGGCTGTAGGATCTATAATGTATGCGATGTTATGTACACGCCCTGATGTAGCTTATGCACTTGGTGTAGTAAGCAGGTATCAATCCAACCCAGGGAGGAATCACTGGGTAGCTGTGAAGAACATTCTTAAGTACTTGCGAAGGACTAAAGAATTGTTCTTGGTGTATGGTAACGGAGATCTCCAAATGGAGGCCTTTACCGATTCGAGCTTCCAGAGTGATAAGGACGACAACAAATCTATCTCTGGGTTTGTATTTACCCTCAATGGAATGGCGGTGAGTTGGAAGAGTTCCAAACAGGATACCATTGCAGACTCTACGATGGAAGCTGAGTACATTGCTGCAAATGATGCCGCAAAGGAAGCCGTCTGGATGAGGAAGTTCGTCACGGAGCTAGGAGTAGTTCCAACCATTATTGATCTAATACCATTGTATTATGATAATAATAGGGCTATGGCGTTAGCCAAGGAGCCCAGGTCCCATCAGCGGTCCAGACACATCCTGAGGCGATATCATCTGATCCGGGAGATAGTAGATCGCCGCGAGATCGAGATTAGGCGAGTAGACACAAAGAATAACACCGCGGATCCACTCACCAAGGCCCTCCCTCAGCCGCAGCATGAGAGACGTTTTAAGATGTTGGGTATGAGATACGCCAATAATCGGCCTTAGTGCAAGTGGGAGATTGTTGGATATATGTATGCCCTAGAGGCCATTATATGATAGTGGATGTATTTATACATGTATATATATTCAGAGGACATTCTTGCTCGACATGATAGTATGCTATCTGGTTACTCTTTATCTGACATGTTCACTTGATCGTGCTTTTATTCATTTGTGCATGTTGATAAAGCCCTAAGGATATTTGCTTTACTACTATGATTATGATATAGATCATACTAGTGGGACATGTGTAGTTTATAAGCATATCCTTAAATGTCTCTAGTTGTGGGTGTATCGAGACGGGGCATCGATATTCCAGAGTAGACTAGCGTATATGATACTAGACTCATGTGATGGGCGATGGATATTCCCACATCCATTGATGTTTGACATCGAGATCGTATACGGGTGCTCAGTGGAGACTGGGTACACTGGACGGACTCGCCGAGAACTCCTATATGGTATTATATCTATCGTCGAATAGCAGTTCTCAGGTGACACTGGTACAGGTTAGTCTGTAGACCCGAGATCGTCATAGAGTCTTGTGTGTTATCCCACTGTACTTTGATTACCACCCTACCACAGCTCTATTGATTCGTGCAAACAGGTGGCTTTTGGGTACAGTCCCGAGACACATGGAGGCAATGAGCAATAGGAGGGGTTTTGTCTCTCCCGGTATTGGGGGTTGATGTTGCGCTGTGCTCGATTGGCTATATCAGCAAGTCCCTTGCCAGGGTTGATGAGATTTACTGATAAGTGTTATCAGTAGTTTCTTGAACTGATTATAGGCCATACATCGGCATGACTTATTGAGTTATTGGGGTCGACGATGCCATCTCTATACTTGATATGCAGCATATCTGACGAAGAGACCGGACTGTACGGTAGTGTTGCCAGTTGGCTCGACGGGAATTTTGACAGGTTCGCTTGTTTTCTTCTGATCGCTCAATACCTGGGTGGCCAATATGTTTAGATGACCTCTTGCGGCTTGGGGGTGCTTGATATGATCATCACCCACTGCTGGCGTATTGACGAGTCTTAGAGTCCCACAGAAGAGTTTCTTAGCCCAGGCGAAACGATGTGGTGTGCATATGAGATATGCACGGAAACCCGATTAAATGCGCGTATGTGATATCGTATATTGATCGGGCGTTTACTATTGGTCAGGTCGTATGTGATATGACCGGTTTGTTAAATCAAGTGTTGATTTAACATTGACTTTTAGCTCACTTCTTTTTAAACCCTTTTCTTTTGTTGTATGCATGCATGTATGCATATGTTTATGTTGATGCACATGTTGATGTGCATGCACACATACATGCATACACTTGTGTGTATCATGGTTGTTGATACACAAATGGTGGTAATGAAAGATTCACATGGAAATAATTATCTACATATTTATTTTTTTGAGTTAAAGAAATAGAATTAATTCATGGTTGATATTTATTCTTCATCCTACACTTAACCTTGCATTAACCAAGAGTTAATCTTCTATGGCTCTCATTGCTCAATGATAAATATCTAGATATTTATTAACCCATGGTTACAAGTGAGAATGATTTAATATATATTATTATTTCATTCTTATTTTATCATCTTATCATTATCTTTTTTGAGCTCTTGTTCTTGTCATCATCTTCTTCCTCCTCTCTTTTGCTCTCTTGAGATTTCTTGTGAGTGAGAGAGTGATAAAGATAGGGTTTTGAAGTGAGAAAACAAACCACATCACCATTCAACACTAGTCTTTCTAATTAGTTTAGAGTGTTAGTTTCATCTTCATCTTTTGATCAAGTGAAGCTAAGAGCTTGGACAAAGATGACTCCGGGTGGATCATCGTGGACTTAGAAGATCACTAGCAAGCCCGTTCCAACTCTCAAGGAGCCAAGGAGTCAAGTAAACAGAACTACAAAGGTTGTAATCTCTTAACTTAGTGCTATATTACTTGTAGTATATGATACTACTTCTTGTTACCCTAGCTTTTCTAGTTCGATTCCTAGGTTAGATTGTTTAGCACCCTCTAATTTTGAAATTATGGCATGTGTGTTGCTACCAAACCCTTGTAGTGGTGCTAAATAATCCCTACACCAAAGCCAATGTACGTAAGAAGATTCAGTTAACTTGGTTAATGAGTTTTAGGTAAGTCATGGGTCGCTATACCAGACAGAGAGAGAGAGAGAGAAGAAACATTCAGCGTGCATTTTATCAAAATTGGATTGGTTATCATTTTATCTTATCTAATTAGGATGGCTCCCACCGTTTCATCAAATTCTCCTTCAAATCCTAAAAGGAGAATTAGTCGGGATCATATACACCTTACAAGTTCGCTAACCGTTCAGCCAGGTCAGTGTTGGTATTTCGAGGGAGGTCTCCCGTGCTTTCGCACGGACCCAATTAATAACCCCGTTTCCGCAGAGGCGTAATCTCGTTAACACTTTCTAGATACCTAATAGGTTAGCTAATTGTGAAGTGAAAATCTCCCGAGGAGTAATGCCTACTCATTAGTGAGAATCGGGACCCAATTATCATCGTATGATAACTTTGACGGAAGCCGACCAAAATTACCACACTCCAGAAGGTATGTGAAAACTCAGCAAGTTTTCCTTATATTTGAAACTCTCGATATGGTTTTTGCCCCTAGGACCTAAGTGACCTTGAAATAGTCAAAAAATCAAAAGCTCTTAGTCAAGTTCAACCTTTCATTATCTTGATTGCATTAAACCCACCCACACGAGCCCTTGACACAGTCAACAAGGCTGCACGATTGTCTTAACCAATCGCATCAGTTGCTACAAACAAGTACCACTTAGCTACCGCACACTACGCCTTGACACAGTCAACAAATGCAGCACGAATACTAAGTACTATTCATAGGAAATGACGGAAGGCTATGGCCGGTTTTGGCGAAAAACCTTTAATGTAATGAACTTGATATCGTTGAAGGAACTCGAGTGGCTTTGAAATGAAGTTGTTTAAGCTCCGCTTTTTAAATCTAGTAACATAAACCTTTGCTTAAGAGTGAATTCCCCGTGAAGGGATCAAGGCTCTTCCCTCATAGAATGAGGTGTTGGATATTCCTAACCGAATACCTCTATACAAAGCAAAAGAATATGACAGTTGTTTTGAAGAAAACTGAGTAGTTTTAAAAATTGGTTCCGACAACATCAAATTGGTTTGTTTTCCTTTGAATTAAAGATATAATGCAGTCCCATCAAATCTAGTTTCTAAGCTACAACAGAAACAACCAAAATAGCATGCTTTTATATGCCATCCGCATTCGCCACGGGATCTCTGGTCTTCACCGTTAGGTTACTTAACTTACGGCAGGGCGATGACAGGGCTAGCGCAGATGTAAAACATATAGAAGCATCTACTAATATATATATATATATATATATATTGTTGGATATTGCGCCCTCAAGTCAATTATTATAATCGCAGGCACGCGATTGTGATGATTGAGGGATGACCTATACGGGTAGAACAGTCTTACTCGAGATGATAGTATGCTATCCAGTTTATCTTTATCATCATGTACATGCATTATGTGGTATTACAGATCACTATTCCAAGTTGATAGAGCCCATAGGATTCTTGCTTGACTACCAGCATTATGATGTCGATCATATACGTGGGAGCTGGGTGGTCTATAAGCACATCCTTAGATGTCCCTAGTCGAGGGAGTATCGAGACTGGGCATCGATAATTAATTGATCTAGATTTATGTGTAGTAGTTAACCTCAATCAATAACGGTGTCGCGTGTAGCTAGACCGAGATGAGTACGGGTCATCCTCTGGGAAACGTTGAATATTTTATTCTTACTTTAGGCGTGTTGAGAAAGAAAGGAGGAAGAATAAAGAATGGTGAAGAATGGTTGTAGGATCTAGATCTATGTTAAACACGGATGCAAAATATAGATCTAGATTAATTATGGATGTAAGTTTATATGAAAAGGGGGGCTTGTAGGGTTCATTAGGATTTAGTAGTTATGGATGATTAATTAAAGATTACCCTTTTTATCTTTTAATAGATTTAAAACTAGAACGACGGTGATGCATGTAGATTAGGGTTTCTGGAGGGAAAATGGTTCTCACTCTTAACCCTTATCTCGACATGGAACTCCGTTCATATCTAACCTTTACCAAAACAATCATTAATCTAATCTTTAATCGCAGTCGAGACTAACAATAAATTGGTAGCGCGCCCGATTAGGATGTTAATGATTCTTTTGGTAAAGTTTATAAACTTTATAGGACGTAAAAAGAGTTTAAGGATCTTCATCATCCATTAACCTACCCTAATCTTATGAACCCTAACAAGCGGAGAATTACTCGCGCATGTTGGGAGAATAAGAGATGGAGAGAGAAATCATATTGAAACTACAAAGAAATAGAATAAGAAAAAGAACTACCTTTATTAATCAACAAAATTCATTTACTTTGTTTCCTTAGAAAATGATTACAAATGCTAGTTTGCTTCTCGATCTCTTCTAAGGAGGTAGACGAACAGTTGATGATCAGCCTGGATGCGTGAGCCGTCTTGGACTTCGTGATCTCGTCGGCTTGATTATTTTTTCAAGGGGCTCTCGGTCCTTATTTATACTCCAAAAGCCAGAACCCTAGCTTCCAAATTTGGAAGCCATCTGTTGAGATTCACCAGAGAAAATCGCAACTCCTAACCTCTCTGACCCGCGTTGGATCCGCGGTCAACGGGTAGGTTTGACCACGGATCCGCAGTCTTGTCTATGGATCGTTTGATTTTTTCTTCTGGGCTTTTCTCCTTGTGACACGTGGAGATCTCTGGAACTTTTGGAAATTGGAAATCTTTTCTTTGCTTCTGCCAGACTTGATTTTTTAGTTTGCTTTCTTAATTAGGCATGTTTGCTCTTAACAACTTTGATTCCCTTGATTTTTAGCCCAGAAAAATTCTGCACAATCTCAACAAATAATATTAGTGGAATTTTGTTTTATTGAGATATTAATTTCACTATTAAGATTTGGTCAATGGTATCTTTGCATACATTTTCCTACCAAATGTTAATTATAATATATCAACACATGAAAATAGTATTTTTACAGATAAACCCTCATATGTATCATATATTATAATAAACACCTTTTCTAGTATAGAAATAGTAGGAAAAATGTAATAACAAATGTGCAGTTTTATCAACTGAACAATACTCCGGAGTAGACTAGTGTATACTTTTCGAGACCCCAACGAGGGGCGGTGGCCGGTCACACAAGCCATTGATGTCGGTTAGTCACCTAAGATAGTATACAGGTGCTCATTGGGTTATGAGTTACACTGGACGGACTCACCGGGAAGATACTAGATGGTATTTTACCTATTGTCAGATAGTAGTTCTCAGGTGACATGAGTACAGGTAGTCTGTCGACTTGAGATCGTCATGTGCCTCGTGTGAGTTCCCATTGTGCTTTGATTATTACCCTACCATGGCTCAAAGGAGTCATGTAAACAGGTTTTAGTTGGGTACAGTCCCGAACCACATGGAGGCAGTGAGCGAATTGTCGGGGATTCTTCTCTCCCGGTATTGGGGTTGATCTCACGCTGTGCACGGGTGGCCATCACCAGAAATCCTTGGCCAAGGTAGATGAGAATTACTGATTTGGATCGGTATTTTCTCAGTGGGTGATGGGCTTCATACCAACACGAAATATCGTGTTATGAGGGGTCTGACTATATCCACCCCCTAGACCCGATATGCGATACTCTTAGACGAACAGACCGGACTGTGTGGAGATTGTTACAGATAGGCTCAGTAGGGGTTCGGATGAGTTTGCTTGTCGATCTTCCTTTCGCTCAATATCTGGGTAATCGTTACGTACAGCTAGTGCCGCTGACGTGCTTGTGGTTAAACCCACTGCTAGCGTATTGACGAGTCTTTAGAGTCCCACACAGAGAGTTTCTCTGGTTCAGGTGAAATGATGTAGTAGCCGTATTTTGATACGTGCAGGGTTCTGATCGAATGATTGTACTAGTTACCCGAACTTTCGATCGGATGGTTGATAATACTAGCCGGCATGGGTTTGAGCTAAATTATTAAATCAGGTATTGATTTAATAATTTACGTATATGTATTTCTATATGTATATTCTAGTATTATGTTCTTTGTGTTATTATATCTCTTTGGGTATTCGTATTTTGGTATGAATGCAGGTATGTATATACAGTTGAGTGTAATCCGTATTTATACGGAAAACATTCTAGAAGGTGGACACCTCATTTTCGATTATCCATTTATTTATTTAAATGGAAATGAGGTGTAAATGTAATGAAGAGAGAATGGTGAGAACCATGCTTGAATAGTGATGACAAATGAATTGTTAATTCATTTGTGCTAACTATTCAAGTATGGTTGATATATTATATTTGGAAAATTGTGTTTTACAAAACCATGCTTGAAGGTTTTCTCTCACTAGTTTTTTCTTCACTTGTTTTTCTACTTGAGTTTTTAGATGGATGGTCATTTTTGGAAAAAAGACTCTCACCATTTGCTTCTTCTCTCTACACTTACCTTTCTTGAGCTCCTCCTCTTCCTTCTTCATCTTCTACCCTACCATCTCATGTGTTGAGAATCAAGGGTAGAAGAGAGATAGATACACACTTAGAGCTACTCACTACATTTTTAGGCACTCTAGATTAGCAACTTAGAGTCCCTAATTGCTTCACTAGATTCTTAGTGTGGAGCTAGAACCATGAGCTACATCTTTCGGGTGGATCATCTTCGACGGAGGAAGACCGGCGGCTAAGCTCAATCGAGGACACCTCAAGGAGCTAAAGAAGATGGTAGAAGACCGAAGGACACGAATCATTCGGTATAACGCTTCTATCACAGTAGATAAGCTCTTTATAGTTAGCTAGTTTTAGGATTATGGTTCGATTCTAGGACCGGTTTTTTAGCGCCAAAATTTTTAAACACCATTTTTGTTTCGCATTGGCCATGGTAGATGGCCAGGGCGCTAGCAAACCCCAATATATATATATATATATATATATATATATATATATATATATGTATGTATATGTTAGTTGTATGTATGCCCTAGAGGCCATTATTGTACATATGATGTATATTATAGTGGATTCTTGGACAAATATAGGGAGGAGTTTCTTGCTCGACATGATAGTATGCTATCTGGTTACTCTTTATCTTAATATGTACAGTTATAGTCTCTCTGTAACATGTTGATAAAGCTCTTAGGATGAGTATTTGACTACCGGGATTATGATGCAGATCATACTAGTGGGGTCTGGGTAGTCTGTAAGTACACTCTTCAATTATTTCTAGCCGTGGGAGTATCGAGACGGGCATCGATATTCCAGAGTAGACTAGCGTATACGCTTCTTGACCCATATGATGGGCAATAGGTGATCCCACATCCATTGGTGTTTGACATCAAAGATGGTATACGGGTATTCAGTGGAGACTGGGTACACTGAACAGGACTCGCCAAGAACTCCTAGATGGTATTATACCTCACGCCAGATGGCATTTCTCTGGTGACACTGCTACAGGTTAGTCTGTAGACCTGAGATTGTCATAGAGTCTTGTGTGTCTCCCACTTTGCTTTGATTTCCACCCTACCACGGCTCTATTGAGTCATACAAACAGGTGGTTTTTAGGTACAGTCCCGAGTTATATGGAGGCAATGAGCGATAGGAGGGGATTTCCTCTCTCCCGGTATTGGGGGTTGATATTGCACTGTGCTCGATTGGCCATAACAGGAAATCCTTGTCCAGGGTTGCTGAGATTTACTGGTAAGTATTATCAGTAGTTTCTCGAACCGTTATGGGCCTTACATTGGCATGACTTATCAAGCTATCGGGGTCTATCGTTTTCCACCCCCAGGCTGGATATGCGACATATCAGACGAAGAGACCGGACTGTACGGTAGTGTTACTTATTAGATTCGCAGGAGTATGAACAGACTTGCTTGTTGATCTTCTGATCGCTCAATACCCGGGTGGATGTTACGTTTAGCAGACGGCTTGTGGCTTGTGGGTGACTGATATTATCACCACCTGCTGCCGGCGTATTGGCGAGTCTTTAGAGTTCTACACAGAGGTTTCCTGGCTCAAGTGAAACGAAGTAGGAGTACATATGTGATATGTGCGGGACCAAGATTAATGCGCGTATGTGATACCGCATTCTATTCTCGCGATATGTGATATCGGTCGGTTATATGTGATATAGCCGGGTTATAAGATCAAGTGTTGATTCGATAAGTTGATACATATGATATTAGTCGGTTCTATGTGATATAGCCGGATTTTTAAATCGAGTGTTGATTTAATAATTTGATGTATAATTATATATGTGATATATTAAATTACATTAACTAATATTAGCTTAAGCATTTCTTTTTCTCACTTGTATGTACACTTAATATATATGTGATATATATTATTGTGTCATGCTTGTTGCTACATGCTACATGGGTGTATGAGACTTACACCATGCTTAACATAATGATGGGTTTTATTTATTTAAAGTAAATCAAAATTGGATGGAAATTAGTCACATAAATGAAACTTGTGGAAGCTTGTGGAACCATTGACTTAGTCCACTAATTTTGTTTTACTTGAGATATTTATTAACCCAACCATTAAGATTAGCCATTGTTTAGTCTCTACATGAGTTAGTATATGATATTAACTCACTCATGGTTGCCATTCTACACTTGAGTTTTTTCATGGTTGCTTTTCTTCATCTCCTTCCTCAAGCTCACTAGCTTTTTGGGAGGTGAGGAAAATTAGTGAGAAAAATATTTCTAAAGTGAGCAAAATTCCTACTTCATCATCCTACACTAGACTAGCCATTTATTTTAGGTTGTTTGCTTCACCAATTTCTAATTAGCGAAGAGGTAGCTTGAGTTGGTGTCTCCTCGACATAGATCATCTTCGGCCTCGAAGAGTTCAAGCAAGTTTGTTCCTTTCATCTTGTGGAGCCTTTCTAGAGTCCGGGAGTTCACTACCTGGAGCGAAGGGACTACTACATGGAGCTATTGAAGTGAAGGACCTGTCTACAAAGGTTGTATTCCTTGTTCACTTAATGTAATGTTTGATTACATGTTGCTTAACTCCTAATTTTCTAGTTAGATCCTTGACATGGGTTGATAGCTCTCTAGTTTTTTTAAAATTGCATACTTGATACCCCATAAATCCTAGTTAGGGTGCTATGGAACCCAGCAGTGGTATCAGAGCCAAGCTAGAGCATTAGGCGTTGTTTAGGTGAAGTTAGAAGTTCGAACGAACTCCGAATACCTGAAATATATCCTTCTCTGGAAATTTTTCCAAAAGTTGGAATTTTTTATGTTAAAAATACTCTAAAAATCATGCAGGTAATTCCATAGACCCACCTGAAGAACGAGTCCCTAACTCGTCTAAGTGACCGCGGAACCACGGCCAAAACATAGTTTTGGCGGCGGTTCCACGGCGCCACTTGAGAGGCTTGGGATGGGCCTTCAGCTGCTGGTCCATGGGTACTGTGGTATGGTTCTGGATATTTTTAACACTGCTCAAGTGTTGAGCTCTCTGGGAAATTTTGGAAATTCATTGATTCGATCGAAATGTTTAACATCGTCTAGCTCTCTATGAATGTGATATAATATTTGGAATCTACAATTATTAGTTTTGTGAAAACTAATTTGAATTTTATAAATCTAGCAATTTAGACTCAGTTGATCGGTTGCCACGGGATTTTGATATAGATCAAAAGTCCGTCGCAATTACGCAGTGTACGCGGATACTCGCCGGGTAATCTTTCTAGATATCCATGCCCCATAGCCTCGACTAAGTGACTGTAGGAGAACCTCGTTGCCAAAAAGCATCCGTCCGGGTGCTCGCGACCGCGGTGTTCCGCCTAAGTACACTTCGTTGACGGCATCGGGGGTGCGGCCGTCTACTAAAGTTTCCGACGAGCATTCGATTGATATGTCGGGAATCTTATTGAATTGCCCAACTTGTTATTGGAAAGTGTTTTCAATAACGAGACTAAAATGCGGGGTTTATAATTGTTAGCCATGAAATTCGTAATATGTGATATTCCGGATTTATGATGTCTAAGGAATTCATTTTGTTAGGCATGAAATCCGAAGTACGATACATTGGGTTTATGATGTCTAAAGTGGTTGCGGATTCCAATTGTTGTAGTTTTTCACTTTCTTTTCTTCAACCGTAAGTGTAATATATGGGGTATCGCCGGTTTTGTTGCTATATGTCAACGACAATTGGGATACGCATATTTATTTACGTTGATGACATGTGATGTTATGTGTTGCTTTGATATGTTATATTGGATCATCGTATTTGAATAGCCGGGTTTTTTTTATGTGAGATGAGAGTTTTTCATTTTCATTCTTGTAAAATTCATTGTATGTAATATTCTTTTATTGGGACACTTCCGGGTTGAGGATGATGTCACCATTGATGTATATTATTTATTTTTCCGCATTAGGATAGACCCAAGGAGGGGAGCACAAGTAACCGGGTTCTAGGGTCCAGTGGGAGACCATCTCGAGGAGTCAAGATCGGGTCTCCCAACTCTAAAATTAGGAAGGTTGCTTACCACTCTTGTAGAGGTCTAGGGATGTGGGTTTGGCTGTTCATCATGACCGTGGAATCCGTGTTTTTTACTGGCTTAATTTAAAACACGGAAATTCTAGTATATCCAATATTTCATATATCCAATATTTCATATGTTATCTTCTGTTGTTGATATCTGTGATGTGATCACCCTGTATTCTGAGACGAATGTTGTTATTATAAATATGATATATAATAAACGTTGCTTATGTTTTACACCCGCGCTAGTCCCTCCCCGCTATGCCGTTAGTTAAGTAACCTAACGGTGCATAACGGGACACTGTGGCGAATGCGGATGGCATAAGCGTACGTTCTATTTTCGTATCTTTATCTGTGATGCTTAGAAAGCATAATTGATGGGACTTCATTAATGAGATTAATGAAAGAAAATAAACCCAAATGATGTTGCAGAATCGAATTTGAAACCCACTCGGTTTTGTTTTTGATTTCTTTTCTAGTTCTTGTTTTGCATAGAGATATTCCTTGATGAATATCCAGCACCTCATTTGATGAGGAAATAGCCGAGATCCCTTCACCGGGAATGACCTCTTTAGCGAAAATAGTAAAAGCTTAAAAAACACACATTTTAAAAAACTATTTGATTCTACAACGATATCAAGTTCAAAGCATTAAAGGTTTTCTTAAAAACCATCCGCAACCCTCCGTCATTTTAGGAAGTAGAGTACTTAGTATTCGTGCTACGTATGTTGACTATAGCCAAGGCGTAGTGTACGGTATCTAAGTGATGTCTTCCTACACAGCATATGATGAGATTAATTAGGACAATCATATGATTATGTTGACCATAGCTAAGGGTCTTGTGGATGGGTCTAATTAATCACGAAATGACGGGTAGAACTTGACTAGGACTTATGATATGTTAACCATAGCCAAGGTCATAAGTACTAGGGGTACAAACCAATATCGGGAATTTCAAGTGTTGAAATTTGCAATGAGATTGCATACCTTCTATGAGATAGTTGGATCCCGATACCCACTGCGAGTAAGAGTTACTCCTGGGAGAGTTTTTGCACTTTACAATTAGCTAACCCATTAGGTGTCTAGAAAGGTGTCAACGGGGTTATCCCTCTGGGAAAACGAGATTTATTTTAATTAGGTCCATGCGAAAGCACGGGGAACCTCCCTCAAAGTACCGACACTGGCCTGACTGAACGGTTAGCGAACTTGTAGGGTGTAATTAATCCCGGATAGTCTTATCTTTTAGGGTTTGAAGGAAGATTTGATAAAAACAGTGGGAGCCATCCTGATTAGATAAAATAATAACCAATCTAATCTTGCAAAGAGCGCACGCAGAGTGTTTTCTTCTCTCTCCCTCCTGGTAGCGACCATGACATGCCTTAATCAAGATAATAATATGGTTGCATTGACCGAACCTGCTTATTTTACTGTGCTGGGGAATGTTAGTTCCGCTCTACCTTATAATTGTTATAAGTCTGAGCAGGAAATAGGGGAATACCGGGATTCCCATGCCACCCAATCGAGGAAAAAGCATGTTGATGCATATTCTTCGGGTGTGTCTGTTACCGAGAACTGTTTCTCAGTATCCTCTATGTCCTAGGTATGAGATACCGGATTAGGATCCACATATGTAATCTGTTACATGAGCAACAGAAAGGTAGAGAACTGAGATTGGGTGATATGTCTCTAAGTGTAGAGAATGGTGCAAATGTTGCAGCCAAATAAAGTTGACAAATATCACCTTGTATTACCAAATGGAAAATACATTGATTCTGAACAAATGTTATTACATACCGAACCTGATATACAATATTACATCAGTTTCTTTATTAAGTTAAAGAAGGATATAATTTTGTATTGCTGAATAATGTTGTGAACATTTTCCTTAATCAAGAGTTGATTGGTTCATGCACGTTATGTAATGGCATATATGTTTTAAATCAAACCACAGTTCAAAGTATATAGAACACACACAAGAGGAAAAGTTCGGAAATGAACGAATCCTTCTTGTGGCATTATACACCAGGTTATATCAACGCGACACGACTAGCTAAGTTACATAAGGATGAATATTTGAATCCGTTCGAATTTTCATCTTATGATACTTGCCAGTCTTGTCTCAAAGGTAAAATGGCCAATACTTCATTTACTCGAAACAGAGAAAGAGTTACTGAACTTTTGGACTGATACATGGTGATGTATGCGGCCCTATGTCTACACATGCCATGGTTGGTTCTTTGTACTTCATTAAATTCATCGATGATCTCTCAAGATTCAGACATGTGTTCCTGTTGAAACACGAGTCTTAAGCTTTTGAGAAATTCAAGGAATATAAGTGCGAAGTAGAGAACCAGACGGGTAGAAGTATTAAAGTCCTTCGATGTGATCAGGGAGGAAAATAATTGAGCATGGAGTTCCTGGATTGTTTAAAAAAGAATGGGATTTTCTCTCAGCTTAACTCCTCCGTATACACCACAGCTCAACGGTGTATCGGGACGGAGGTATCGCGCCCTATGAGATATGGCGCTCTCTTTGATGAGTACTGCTGAGTTGCCTATTTCCGTTTGAGTTATGCACTTGAGAAGCTGCATACCTATTGAATGTGGTTCCATCCAAATATGTGCCTACCACTCCATATGAGATATGGTATGGGAAGAGACTGTTTCTTAAACGAGTAAAGCTATGGGGTTGTTCGGCCTATGTTGAAAGAAAAAATCCGGACAAACTCGAGGCAAGGTTAGTTCTGTAAGTTTGTTGGATATCCCAAACATTTGCGAGGGAATATCTTCTACCAAACCGAGAAATAAAAGGTGCTTTGTTTCTCAACATACCACCTTTTTCGTAAAACAAACTTAGTGGTCATAAGATAGAACTGGAAGGAGTTCCAGCTATACAAACTGAAACTAATAATTTAGTAGAACCAAAGGATTCAATTGTCTCCAACGAACCTCGGCCTCTCCGAGAATATGGTAGGGTTCCTCATCCACCTGAGAGATACTACGGTTTTCTCAATGACAGTGGGAGCAAGGATTGCATCATGGTAGATGATGACCCAACTAGGTTCAGGAATGCCATCACGAGTGGGGACTCTGTGAAATGGCTGGATGCTATGCGATCTGAGATGGAATCCATGTACACCAACAAAGTATGACTTTGCATGTATCTCCTGAAGGGGTTAAACCCAACGGGAGCAAGTGGTTCTTTGAGAAAGAAACCAGGTATAGATGGATAAGTTGAGAGTTTCAAAACTAGACTTATAGTAAAAGGTTATCTTCAATAACCAGGTATGGTTTATGAAGAAACCTTTTTCTCCAGTGGCTATGCTTAAGTCCATCAGGATTAAAGCAGGTATCGCGGAGTTAGAACATCTGTTTTGATATGGCAGTCAAAGAGTTTGACTTCATAAAAAAGGTAGATGAACCTAATATATACAAGAAGGTTGTAGAGAGTAAGGTTGTCTTCCTCGTATTGTGCGTAGATGGCATACTCTTGATAGGAAATGGGTTTCCTATGCTACACTCGGTCAAGCTCCTCTTATCACGATGATTCTTTATGAAAGATTCAGATGATACGTACTACATCTTTAAGGATTTAGATCTATACAGATAGATCTAAGTGGATATTGGGAGTGTCCCAATTCCAGGTACAGTAACACCATACTAAAGGGGTTTAGTATGGAATATTATAAACGTGGTGGTTCGCCCACTTACTCAGGAATCACTCTCTCCAAAAATATGTCTCCTAAGACTGATTTGGATAGAGCTCGCATACAAGGGATACCCTATGCTTCGGCAGTAGGCTCTATCATGTATGCGATGTTATGCATCGGTCCAGATGTAGCTAACTCACTAGGTGTAGTGATAAGGAATCAATCGGATCATGTGAGAATCACTGGACAACTGTGAAGAACATTCTCAAGTACTTGAGAAGCACTGAAGAAATGTTCTTGGTTTTTGGGAACGGTGAACTCCAGTGGGAGTCCTTTACCGATTCAAGCTTTCAGAATGATTAGGACGACTGAAAGTCAGTCTTAGGCACTATCTTTACCCTCAGTGGAGGGACGGTATGTTGAAAGAGTTCCAAGCAAAATACCGTGGCAAATTAGACGATGAAGGCTGAATACATCGCTACCAACAATGCTGCCAAAGTGGCTGTCTGGATGTTTCTTGTTCTTGAGATGAACAAGGTTTCTACCATTGAGCGTCCAATAACTGTTATTGTGAAAATAATGGAGTTGTGGCTTTGGCCTAGGAACGCCGGTCCCATCAGCGATCCAGACATATTCTGAGGCAGTATCACCTAATCAGGGAGATGGTTGATCTCCAGGGGATCGAGATTAGGAGAGTTGACGCGAAGGACAACACAGCGGATCCACACACAATGGCCTTTCCCAAGAGAGACTTTTATGGGACGTTGGGTATGAGATACTACAACAACTGGCCCTAGTGCAAGTGGGAGATTGTTCGTTGTATGTATGCCCTAGAGGCCATTATTGTACATATGATGTATATTATAGTAGATGCTTGGACATATATAGGGAGGACTTTGTTGCTCGACATTATATTATGCTATCTGGTTACTCTTTATCTTATAATGTACACTCATAGTCTCTCTGTCACTTATTGATAAAGTCCTTTATGATGAGTACTTGACTACCGGGATTTTGATGCAGATCATACTAGTGTGGTTTGGGTAGTCTGTAAGTACATCCTTCAATTGTTCCTAGTCGCGGGAGTATCGAGACGGGGCATCGATATTCCAGAGTAGACTAGCGTATACGCTTCTTGACCCATATGATGGGCGATGGGTGATCCTACATCCATTGGTGTTTGACATCAAAGATGGTATACAGGTGCTCAGTGGAGACTGGGTACACTGAACAGGACTCGCCGAGAACTCCTAGATGGTATTATACCTCACGTCAGATGGCAGTTCTCTAGTGACACTGGTACTGGTTAGTCTGTAAACCCGAGATTGTTATAGAGCGTTGTGTGTCTCCCACTGTGCTTTGATTTCCACCGTACCACGGCTCTACTGAGTCGTGCAAACAGGTGGTTTTTTGGTACAGTCCCGAGTCATATGGAGGCAATGAGCGATAGGTGGGGATTTCGTCTTTCCAGGTATTTGGGGTTGATGTTGCGTTGTGCTCGATTGGCCATAATAGGAAATCCCTGGCCAGGGTTGCTGAGATTTACTGGTAAGCGTTATCAGTAGTTTCTCGAACCGTTATGGGCCTCACATCCGCATGACTTATCAAGCTATTGGGGTCTAATGTTTTCCACCCCCAGGCTGGATATGCGACATATCAGACGAAGAAACCGGACTGTACAGTAGTGTTACTTATTGGATTCGCAGGAGTATGAACATGCTTGCTTGTTGATCTTCTGATCGCTCAATACCCGGGTGGACGTTACGTTTAGCAGACCGCTTGCGGCTTGTGGGTGACTGACATGATCACCACATATTGCCGGCGTATTGGAGAGTGTTTAAAGTTCTACACAGAGGTTTCCTGGCTCAGGCGAATCAAAGTAGGAGCATATATGTGATATGTGCAGGACCGAGATTAATGCGCGTATGTGATACCGCATTCTATTCTCGCGATATATGATATCGATCGGTTATATGTGATATAGCCGGGTTATTGGATTAAGTGTTGATTCGATAAGTTGATACATATGATATTAGTCGGTTATATATGATATAGTCGGATTATTAAATCGAGTGTTGATTTAATAATTTGATGTATAATTATATATGTGATATATTAAATTACATTAACTAATATTAGCTCACTTAAGCATTTCTTTTTCTCACTTGTATGTACACTTAATATATATGTGATATATATTATTGTGTTATGCTTGTTGCTACATGCTATATGGGTGTATGAGACTTACACCATACTTAACATAATGTTGGGTTTTATTTATTTAAAGTAAATCAAAATTGGATGGAAACTAATCACATGGTTGAAGCTTAAGGAAGCTTGTGGAACTATTGACTTAGTCCACTAATTTTGTTTTACTTGAGATATTTATTAACCCAACCATTAAGATTAGCCATAGTTTAGTCTCTACATGAGTTAGTGTATGATATTAACTCACCCATGGTTGCCCTTCTACACTTGACTTTTTCCATGGTTGCTTTTCTTCATCTCTTTCCTCAGGCTCACTAGCTTTTTGGGAGGTGAGGAAAATTAGTGAGAAAAATATTTCTAAAGTGAGCAAAATTCCTACCTCATCATCCTACACTAGACTAGCCATTTAGTTTAGGTTGTTTGCTTCACCAATTTCTAATTAGTGAAGAGGCGGCTTGAGTTGGTGTCTCCTCGACGTAGATCATCTTCGGCCTCGAAGATTCAAGCAAGTTTATTCCTTTCATCTTGTGAAGCCTTTCTAGAGTCCGGGAGTTCACTACTTGGAGAGAAGGGACTACTACACAGAGCTATTGAAGTGAAGGACCGGTCTACAAAGGTTGTATTCCTTGTTCATTTAGTGTAATGTTTGATTACATGTTGCTTAACTCCTAATTTTCTAGTTAGATCCTTGACATGGGTTGCATAGCTCTCTAGGTTTTTTAAAATTACATACTTGATACCCCATAAATCCTAGTTAGGGTGCTATGGAACCCAGCAGTGGTATCAGAGCCATGGTAGAGCATTAGGCGTTGTTTAGGCGAAGTTAGAAGTTCGAACGAACTCCGAATACCCGAAATATACCCTTCTCTGGAAATTTTTCCAAAAGTTGGAATGCTTCATATTAAAAATACTCTAAAAATCATGCAGGTAATTCCATAGACCCACCTGAAGAACGAGTCCCTAACTCATCTAAGTGATCGCGGAACCGCAGCCAAAACATGGTTTTGGCGGCGGTTCCGCAGTGCCACTTGAGAGGCTTGGGACGGGCCTTCAGCTGCTGGTCTATGGTACTGTGGTATGGTTCTGGGTATTTCTAACACTGCTCAAGCGTTGAGCTCTCTGGGAAATTTTGGGAATTCGTTGATTTGATCGAAATGTTTAACATCGTCTAGCTCTCTGTGAATGTGATGCAATATTTGGAATCTACAATTATTATATTTGTGAAAACGAATATGAATTTTATAAATCTAGCAATTTAGTCTCATTTGATCGGTTGCCACGGGATTTGATAAGGATCAAAAGTCCGTCATAATTATGTAGTATATGCGGATACTCGCCGAGTAACCTTATTAGATATCCATGCCCCATAGCCTCTTCCAAGTGACTGTAGGAGAACCCCGTTGCCAAAAAGCATCCGTCCGGGTGCTCGCGGCCGCGGTGTTCCGCCTAAGTGCACTTCGTCGACGGTATCGGGGGTGCGGCCGTATACTAAAGTTTCCGACGAGCATTCGATCAAGATGTCGGGAATCTTGTTGAATTGCCCGACTTGTTATTGGAAAGCGTTTTCAATAACGAGACTAAAATGCGGGTTTTATAATTGTTAGGCATGAAATTTGGAATATGTGATATTCCGGGTTTATGATGTCTAAGGAATTCATTTTGTTAGGCATGAAATCCGAAGTATGTGATATATTGGGTTTATGATGTCTAAGGTTGTTGCGGATTCCAATTGTTGTAGTTTTCACTTTCTTTTCTGCAACCGTAAGTGTAATATATGGGGTATCGCCGGTTTTGTTGCTATTTGTCAACGACAATTAGGATACGCATATTTACTTACGTTGATGACATGCGATGTTATATGTTGCTTTGATATGTTATATTGGATCATCGTGTTTGAATAGCCGGGTTTTTTTTATGTGAGATGAGAGTTTTTCATTTTCATTCATGTAAAATTCATTGATGTAATATTCTTTTATTGGGACACTTCCGGGTTGAGGATGATGTCTCCATTGATGTATATTATTTATTTTTCCGCATTAGGATAGACCCAAGGAGGGGAGCACAAGTAACCGGGTTCTAGGGTCCAGTAGGAGACCCTCTCGAGGAGTCGAGATCGGGTTTCCTAACTCTAGAATTAGGAAGGTTGTTTGCCGCTCTCGTAGGGATCTAGGGATGTGGGTTTGGTTATTCATCGCGACCGTGGAATCCGTGTTTTTTACCGGCTTAATTTAAAATACGGAAATTCTAGTATATCCAATATTTCATATGTTATCTTCTGCTGCTGATATCTGTGATGTGATCACCCTGTATTCTGAGACGAATGTTGTTATTATATATATGATATATAATAAACATTGCTTATGTTTTGCACCCGCGCTAGTCCCGCCCCGCTATGCCGTTAGTTAAGTAACCTAATGGTGCATAACGGGACACTGTGGCGAATGCGGATGGCATAAGCGTACGTTCTATTTTTGTTTCTTTATCTGTGATGCTTAGGAAGCATAATTGATGGGACTTCATTAATGAGATTAATGAAAGAAAATAAACCCAAATGATGTTGCAGAATCGAATTTGAAACCCATTCGGTTTTGTTTTTGATTGCTTTTCTAGTTCTTGTTTTGCATAGAGATATTCCTTGATGAATATCCAGCACCTCATTCGATGAGGAAATAGCTGAGATCCCTTCACCGGGAGTGACCTCTTTAGCGAAACTAGTAAAAGCCTCAGATACACTCCTTTTTAAAAACTATTTGATTCTACAACGATATCGAGTTCAAAGCGTTAAAGGTTTTCTTAAAAACCATCCGCAACCCTCCTTCATTTTAGGAAGTAGAGTACTTAGTATTCGTGCTATGCATGTTGACTATAGCCAAGGCGTAGTGTACGGTAGCTAAGTGATGTCTTCCTACACAGCATATGATGAGACTAATTAGGACAGTCATATGATTATGTTGACCATAGCCAAGGGTCTTGTGGGTGGGTCTAATTAATCATGAAATGACGGGTAGAACTTGACTTAGACTTATGATATGTTGACCATAGCCAAGGTCAGAAGTACTAGGGGTAAAAACCATTATCGGGAATTTCAAGTGTTGAAATTTACAATGAGATTGCATACCTTCTATGAAATAGTTGGATCCCGAAACCCACTGTGAGTAAGAGTTACTCCTGTTAGTTATGTATATGTTAGTGTTTATGCCCTAGGGGCCATTATTGTATCATACTAGTTTGTATATTACTTAATGGAAGCTTGGGATATTCACATGTATATAACAGTCTAGCTAAACATGGTAGTATGCTACTTGGTTTTTCTATCTTAATATGTGAGTATACGTATTGAAAGAGCTCTTAGGATCTTGCTTGACTACCAGCGTTGTGATGGCAGTCATACTAGTGGGGGCTGGGTAGTCTACAAGCACATCCTTATTCAGGTCCCTAGTCGTAGGTTATCGAGACAGGGCATCGATACTCTGGAGTAGACTAGTGTGTACGCTTCTCATCCCAGTTGGGGAGATGGTCTGTCCCACAGCCGTCAGTACGTCGTACTGGAGATAGTATGCAGGTGTACGTTAGGTTATAGGTACACCGGACATGACTCACGGGAAACTGTTAGTTGGTATTATACCCATCGTCAGTTAACAGTTCCCAGGTGACATGAGTACAGCATAGTCCGCAGACTTGACACTGCTACTTCGCCTCGAGTGTGTCCTACTGGTCTTAGATTGCTACCCTACCACGGCTCAAAGGAGTCGTGCAAACAGGTAGCAGTTGGGTGCAGTCCAGAGCACTTGGAGGCAGTGGCGGTTAGACAGGATTCGTCTCTCCCGGTATTGGGAGTTGATATCGTGCTGTGTCAGAGAGCCATTACGCAAAGTCCCTGGCCAGGGCAAGCGAGATTTACTGGTAGGTTCCAGTTGTTTTCTCAGGGTGTAATGGGCTACGCTCCGACACGACTTATACCGCTATTAGGGGACTGACGCTTGCCGCCCCTAGACCCGATATGCGATAGTCTTAGACGAACAGACCGGACTGTACGGAGATATTCACATGTATATAACAGTCTAAAGTTTTTCCGTGTTTTCACGGATAGGAGGGGCGTTCTCGTAATTTCGCGAGAAGCTTCTAGAAGGTTGGTGACTTGGGGGTTTAGGTGGCATAAGTATTAAATGAGATTAGTGACTCATTTGTGTGATTCATCCTTGTCATTAATGCATCATAAATGCTTAATGACTCATGTAGATGAATCACTCATTTGTATTTATGAAGCATGGTTGTTAAATCCTTTATTTCATTTATCTTGATAATGATAATGCTTCATATATATCATGAGAGATCATTATCTCATTCACTTCTCTTGCTCACTTTCTCTCTCATCAAGCTCTCTCTCTTCAAACCCTAATCCCCCCTCTCATGTGTTGAGACCAAGGATTAGAATAGACTACTTAATCCATAACCCTTCTCTATATCACCTAGGTTACTTAGATTAGCACTTTAAGAAACCTAGTTACCTCAAGTTAGAGGTGAAGCTTGAAGTAAAGCTCTCGGGTGGATCATCTACTACATAGAGAAGGCCGGAGAGGATGTGGAGAACGAAAAGACGAAGGACACGGTTCATTAGGTATAATCTCTTTTCATAGTAGTTGATAACTTCTATGATTCTTGTTAGTTATAGTTTAGCAAAGCTTCTCGGTTAGTCGATGTTTACGCAAAGAACAAGATCGTTTTTCATTTTTCCGCCTCCCCGCAAGTCGTGGGGTGTTGTACATCGACTTACAGTGGTATCAGAGCCTCGCTAAACAATAATTAACTCATTAGCAAAGTCGTATGAATTTCGAACGCAAAACGAACCGAAAAAGACATCGATATCACCGTGTTTCTGTCGATTTTAAAACTGGCTCTAAAATTTTTTCAGGGAGCTTCAGAATAACAAGCTGAGAAATATAAGATCACTGGAGAAAAATGGGTTCCTGAATCGGCCATACAGCCGCGGAACCGGGGCCGATCCCACCGATCCACCGCGGATCCACGGCCGAGTTGGGGCCGATTCAACCCAGTTTGCTCCAGTAACTCTTCTGTGATATTTTTGTATTTTCTGGAATGTTTATTTTCTGCTCAAGTCTCAGGTGCACAGAGAAGTTTTGGGAGTAGAATCTGATATGTTTGCTCGATCGAAATTATACGATGTTTGCTAATTTGATTATATCTGTGATTGTATAATGTGTTCGTAAACCTTCCCTAACTACTAGTATGTCGGTTGGCGGGGGGTTGCACATTTCTGTAATGGTTTTTACTGTTTGTGGTTGTGAACTGTATTGGACTGTTGTGATGATTAGCGGGTTTGTGATGGGTTGTTATATTCATTCATTCAAAGAAATTGTAATATGTTGTAATATTATTTTGCGGGGCACATCCAGGTTGCGGTTGTAGCCACCGTTGAATTATTTCATTTTACTGTTTTTGCTCCTAGGATAGACCCAAGGTGGGGTGCACAAACTACCGGGTACATTGAAGTGTTTAGTGGCCTACTCACGTTGTTGAGGGAGACCGCTTCACTTCGGGTATTTGGCGGGTAGTTTGCCGTACCCGTAGGGGTCTAGGGTGGGGTAATGGCTATTCATCACAACTGTGTAATCCGTCTTTTGTTGCAGGCTCTAAACAAACACGGATTGCTTGCAAATCCAATAATGTTCATATGAGATTTGGAATGCTTATTATTGCATCTGACGAATGTACAATATCTATATATGATAGCTATTTAGTCGTCACTTATGTTTTACACCCGCGCTAGCCCAGCCCCCGCTCTGCCGTTAGTTAAGTAACCTAACGAGTGATGACGGGACCCAGTGGCGAATGTGGATGGCATAAGAGGACGTTGTATTTTCGTTGTTTTCTGCAATGATAGGTTAATGATGGGACGCATTATTTATAATGCAAAGAAAATAAACTAAAAGATGAATCGTTGGAACAATTTAAAAGAAACCACTCGGTTATTTTAAAACAGATGATATTTTAAATTGCGGAGCTTTAACCACTCCTTTTAAAAGCTATCAGGTTCCTTCGGTCATATCAAGTTCACTACGTTCACGGTTTCGCCAAAACCATTCGTAGCCCTCCGTCATTTCATTTGGGTATTCAGTAGTATTCAAGCTATGTATTTTGACCTAACGCCAAGGCATAGTGTTTGGTAGCTGCTGGGTATTCATTTGTTGCATAGATAGATGAGTTAGTTTGGGACAGTCGTATTATCATTTTGGCCGAACGTCAAGGATATGTATGGATGGGTTCAAATTAACAAGATAATGATGGGTAGAACTTGACATGTGACTTATGACATTTTGACCTAACGCCAAGGTCATAAGAGCATGGGGCAAAAATATATATCGGGAATTTCTAAAGAAACTGAAATTTGCAAAGAGATGCATACCATTTGGAGTTTGATGAATGTTGGTAGGATTCCTTCAACATTATTATACGATGATATTTGGATCTCGATCCTACTGTGAGTATATGCTACTCATCAGGAGATTCGTCACTTAACGATCAATGCTATAAACCAAGTAGGTGTCAAGAAAGGTGTCAGTGGGGTTACGCCCCCAGAGAAAAGAGGTTATTTAATTAAGGAACTTCGCGAAAGCGTTGGAAAACATCCCTCGAAGTACCGACACCAGCCTGGCTAAACGGTTAAGTATTGTACAGTGAGAATAGTCCTGGCTAATTCTTCTTTTATGGTTTGAGGAAAGATTCGAGAAACAGTGGGAGCCATCCAATTTAGATAAATTAAAAACCACTCTAAACTTGCAAGAGCATCAAGCTAAAGTGTTTCTTCTCTCTCTCCTACTTGCAGCGACCCTGAAAATGACCAGACTTAAGTTACTTTTAGAGAAAAATATACTGACAGGGCCAAACTATAAAGATTGGCTGCGGAATGTCAAAATGGCTTTGACTTATGACAAATTGGGGTACGTCCTCACCGCTAAGGCACCTGCAGTCCCAGGTACCAAATCCAATAATGCGGATAAGGAAATCCGCAAAACCTGGGAGTATGATTACTCGAAGGCCAAGTGCATCGTGCTTGCCTCGATGAATAATGAACATCAGAGGAGGCACGAGGATATGGATCTTGATGCCATATTTCTCCATACAAAAGAACTTTATGGAGAGCAATCTCGTATAGCAAGATACGAGACCTCTAAGAACTTGTTTCGAGCGAGGTTGGCCGTCGGATCATCGGTAGGAGAACATGTCCTAAAGATGATTGGCTATATAGAAGAGCTCGAAGACCTTGGGACGACTTTGGATAATGAGCTCTATACAGACCTTATTCTCCAGTCCCTTCCTTCCACCTACGCCCAGTTTATTCTGAACTTCAACATTCAAAGAAAAGAAGTTGAACTTCCGGAACTCCTTAACATGTTAAGGAGTGCAGAGGGCACCTTGCAGAAGGCAAGGGAAACACCCGCTATGTTTGTTAGCGGTGCTTCTTCTTCCGGGTCCAAGGCTAGGGCCAAAGGAAGGAAAAAGAAGGCCGCCACCAAACCTAGAGGAGGTGTAAGTAAGGTGGGAGCGAAGGGAAAGAAAAAGTTTGCGGTACCAGTAGTGGCCCAGGATGAGTGTTTCCATTGTCATAGGAAAGGGCACTGGAAGAAACATTGCAAGGCGTGGAACGCCAAGAACCAGGAACCGAAGCAAGCTGTGGCTTCGACTTCAGGTGTGTTTGTAATTGAGAATTGTCTGTCAATCAACTCTACTTCCTGGGTATTGGATACCGGATCAGGATCTCATATATGCAATTCATTGCAGGCACTGAGAAACCGTAGAGTGCTGAAGGATGGTGATATGACCCTGATGGTTGCTAACGGAGCTAGCGTGGGAGCTGTGTCCGTAGGGGATTATCACCTGGGATTGACGAGTGGACACATTTTGGTTTTACATAATTGTTTTTGTGTACCCAGCTTAACGGGTAATATCATATCTGTTTCCTTGTTATCAAATAAAGGTTATGATTTCACGTTTGTAAGTGATGTTGTTAACATCCACCTTAATCATAGTTTGATTGGGTCCGGTACACTGAATAACGGTATATATGTCTTAAACCAACTCCAAATTTTCAATGTCCAGAACACACTAAAAAGAAAGTCTCCAGATTTAAATAAAGATTTCTTATGGCATTGTAGACTGGGTTACATCAATGAGAGAAGATTGACTAAGTTACATAGAGAAGGATATTTGGACTCGTTCGAATATCAAACTTATGTCACTTGTCAATCTTGTCTCAAAGGAAAGATGACAAAGACTCCATTTACTGGACATGGAGTAAGAGCGAGCGAGCTCTTAGGACTCATACACAGCGATGTATGTGGTCCAATGTCTACACATGCAAGAGATGGTTTTTCCTATTTCATTACTTTTACGGATGATTACTCAAGGTACGGATTCATTTATCTGATGAAACATAAATCCGAGGCTTTTGAGAAATTCCAAGAGTATAAGAATGAAGTAGAAAACTAAACCGGCAAAAGTATCAAGACACTAAGATCTGATCGAGATGGTGAATACTTAAGTGCCGAGTTCCTATGTTACCTAAAAGGGAAAGGAATTCTCTCTCAGCTTACTCCTCCATACACTCCACAGCATAACGGTGTATCGGAGAGACGGAATCGGACCCTATTGGATATGGTACGTTCCATGATGAGTAATGCTGAGTTACCGCGATCTTTCTGGGGTTATGCGCTAGAATCAGCGGCATATCTTTTGAACATAGTTCTTACCAAGACTGTGCCTACCACACCATATCAAATGTGGAGTGGGAAGAAACCCTATCTTCAGTATCTGAAAATTTGGGGATGTCCAGATTTTGTTAAAAAGCAGCATGTGGACAAGCTCGAGGCACGATTAGTAAAGTGTAAGTTTGTGGGATATCCAAAGAACTCTAGGGGATATCTATTCTATTACATAGAGGAACAAAAGGTATTTGTTTCTCGTAATGCCCATTTTCTAGAACATCAGTTTTTAGAAAAGGAAACAAGTGGGAGCGAAATAGAACTAGAAGAAATTCCAGAACCACAAACTACTGCTGAAATTTTGGTAGAACCAGTAGTTCAAGAAGAACAGGACATTCCCGCACCCCTCCACAGGAGTAGTAGGCCGTCTCATCCGCCTGAGAGATATTACGGTTTTCTCATAGATGAGGATAGAGAGGATTGCATCATCGATGATGATGAACCTACTAGTTTCCAGCAGGCCATCCAGAGCGGCGACTCGGTACGATGGCTAGATGCAATGCGGACCGAAATGGAGTCTATGTACACCAACAAAGTATGGACTTTGGACTTTGCTCCAGATGGGGTAAAACCCATAGGATGCAAATGGATCTCCAAGAAAAAGATTGGTGTAGATGGACAGGTGGAAACCTATAAGGCTAGACTTGTTGCAAAGGGTTTTCGTCAAAGACCTGGTTTGGACTATGACGAAACTTTTCTCCAGTGGCTATTCTCAAATCCATTCGGGTCCTTCTTGCTATTGCTGCCTTCCATGATTATGAAATCTGGCAGATGGACGTAAAGACGGCTTTTCTGAATGGTAATTTAGAAGAATGCGTCTATATGGATCAGCCAGAGGGTTTCAATCAGAGTGGGAGCAGCGGGAAAGTATGCAAGTTGCTTAAATCCATTTATGGATTAAAGCAAGCATCACGGAGTTGGAACATCTGTTTTGATGAAACGGTCAAAGAATATGACTTTATCAAAAATCCAGATGAACCATGTATATATAGTAAAGTTGTAGCAAGAACTGTCGTATTTCTCGTCTTATACGTGGATGACATTCTATTAATAGGAAATGACATTCCTATGCTACAATCTGTCAAAAGATTTTTGTCACACAGGTTCTCCATGAAAGACCTGGGTGATGCCTCTTACATTCTGGGGATCCGGATCTATCGTGATAGATCCAAGAGGATGTTGGGACTTTCGCAGTCCAGGTATATCGACACTGTACTGAAAAGATTCAGTATGGAAGATTCTAAGCGCGGTAATCTACCGGCTTGTCACGGAATCACCCTATCCAAAGAGATGTCTCCCAAGACTGATTTGGAAAGGGAACGCATGTCTATTATACTCTACGCTTCTGCGGTAGGCTCTATAATATATGTGATGTTGTGCACTAGACCAGATGTTGCTTACGCACTGAGCGTGGTAAGCCGGTATCAGTAAGACCCAGGGGAGAAGCACTGGATAGCAGTAAAGAACATTCTCAAGTACCTGAGGAGGACTAAGGAGATGTTCTTGGTTTACGGCAGAAAGGACCTCAAGATGGAGGCCTTTGCTGATTCCGGCTTCCAAAGTGATAAGGATGATTCCAAGTCCATGTCAGGTTATGTCTTTACCCTCAATGGAGGGGCGGTGTGCTGGAAGAGTTCCAAGCAGGACACCGTTGCTGACTCGACGCTGGAAGCGGAGTATATTGCTTCTTGCGATGCCGCAAAAGAAGCGGTCTGGATGAAGAAGTTCCTAACAGAACTTCAGGTGGTTCCTACCATTGTTGATCCAATACCTCTGTATTGCGACAACAACGGAGCTATAGCTTTAGCGAAGGAACCAAGGTCCCATCAGAAGTCCAGACACATCTTAAGGCGGTATTACCTGATCAGGGAGATCATTGATCGTCGGGAGATCGAGGTTCAGAGAGTTGCTACTGAAGAGAACATTGCTGATCCATTCACGAAGGTCCTACCTCAGATTCAGTTCGAGAGGCTACTCGAGATAATCGGTCTTCGATATGCCAGTACATGGCCCTAGTGCAAGTGATAGATTGTTAGTGTTTATGCCCTAGGGGCCATTATTGTATCATACTAGTTTGTATATTACTTAATGGAAGCTTGGGATATTCACATGTATATAACAGTCTTGCTAAACATGGTAGTATGCTACTTGGTTTTTCTATCTTAATATGTGAGTATACGTATTGATAGAGCTCTTAGGATCTTGCTTGACTACCAGTGTTGTGATGGCAGTCACACTAATTGGGGCTGGGTAGTCTACAAGCACATCCTTATTCAGGTCCCTAGTCGTAGGATTATCGAGACAGGGCATCAATACTCCGGAGTAGACTAGTGTGTACGCTTCTCATCCCAGTTGGGGAGATGGTCTATCCCACAGCCGTCAGTACGTCGTACTGGAGATAGTATGCAGGTGCTCGTTAGGTTATGGGTACACCGGACAAGACTCACGGGGAACTGTTAGTTGGTATTATACCCATCGTCAGTTAACAGTTCCCAGGTGACATGAGTACAGCATAGTCCGCAGACTTGACACTGCTACTTCGCCTAGAGTGTGTCCCACTGTTCTTAGATTGCTACCCTACCACGGCTCAAAGGAGTCGTGCAAACAGGTAGCAGTTGGGTGCAGTCCCGAGCACTTGGAGGCAGTGGCGGTTAGACAGGATTCGTCTCTCCCGGTATTGGGAGTTGATATCACGCTGTGTCAGAGAGCCATTACGCAAAGTCTCTGGCCAGGGCAAGCGAGATTTACTGGTAGATTCCAGTTGTTTTCTCAGGGTGTAATGGGCTACGCTCCGACACGACTTATACCGCTATTAGGGGACTGACGCTTGCGGCCCCCTAGGCCCGATATACGATAGTCTTAGACGAACAGACCGGACTGTACGGATATTGTCACATCAGACTCAGTAGGAGTTTGGATGGGTTTCCTCATCGACCTTCTTATCGGCATCTACCTGGGGACCGTTACGTACAGCTAGTGCCGCTTGCGGTCTGTGGTTAAACCCACTGCCAGCGTAGTAGTAGAGTCTTTAGAGTCCCACACAGAGAGTTTTCCTACTCCAGGCGAAACGATATAGAGGTCGTATGGTTTTACGACAAGGGTTCGGACGCATACGTGTGTTTACGCACGTACGACATCCGGACAGTTTTTACTAGACGGCTTTGGTTTAAGCCAGTTTCTAGTATCCGGTTATTGGATTTATACAGTTTAAAGTTTTTCCGTGTTTTCACGGATAGGAGGGGCGTTCTCGTAATTTCGCGAGAAGCTTCTAGAAGGTTGGTGACTTGGGGGTTTAAGTGACATAAGTATTAAATGAGATTAGTGACTCATTTGTGTGATTCATCCTTGTCATTAATGCATCATAAATGCTTAATGACTCATGTAGATGAATCACTCATTTGTATTTATGAAGCATGGTTGTTAAATCCTTTATTTCATTTATCTTGATAATGATAATGCTTCATATATATCATGAGAGATCATTATCTCATTCACTTCTCTTGCTCACTTTCTCTCTCCTCAAGCTCTTTCTCTTCAAACCCTAATCTCCCCCTCTCATGTGTTGAGACCAAGGATTAGAATAGACTACTTAATCCATAACCCTTCTCTATATCACCTAGGTTACTTAGATTAGCACTTTAAGAAACCTAGTTACCTCAAGTTAGAGGTGAAGCTTGAAGTAAAGCTTTCGGGTGGATCATCTACTACATAGAGAAGGCCGGAGAGGAGGTGGTGAACGAAAAGACGAAGGACACAGTTCATTAGGTATAATCTCTTTTCATAGTAGTTGATAACTTCTATGATTCTTGTTAGTTATAGTTTAGCAAAGATTCTCGGTTAGTCGATGTTTACGCAAAGAACAAGATCGTTTTTCATTTTTCCGCCTCCCCGCAAGTCGTGGGGTGTTGTACATCGACTTATAGTATATACCCTAGAGGCCATTGTTGTACATATGATGTATATTATAATGGATACTTAGATATATATAGAGAGGACTTTCTTTCTCGTCATGATAGTATGCTATTTGGTTTTCCTTTATCTTAACATGTTGACTTATATTGGTTTACTGTCTTACTCTCACATATTGATAAAGCCCTTAGGATCTGTACTCGACTACTAGGACTATGATGAGATCATACTAGTAGGGTCACGGTAGTCGATGAGTACATCCTATAACTGTTCCTAGTCGAGGGTGTGTCGAGACAAGGCATCGATACACCAGAGTAGACTAGCGTATACGCATCTTGACCCGTATGATGGGCGATGGATGATCCCATATCCATTGGTGTTTTGACATCAAGGATGGTGTACGGGTGCTCAGTGGAGACTGGGTACACTGGATGAACTCGCCGAGAACTCCCAGATGGTATTATACCTCACGTCAGATGGCAGTTCTCCGGTGACACTGGTACAGGGTAGTCTGTAGCCCCGAGATCGTCATAGAGTCTTGTGTGATTCCCACTGTGCTTTGATTTCCACCTTACCACGTCCAAGAGGGCGTGCAAAATGGTGGCTTTTGAGTGCAGTCCCGAATCACATGGAAGCAATGAGCGATAGGAGGGGATTCGTCTCTCCCGGTATAGAGAGTTGATGTTGTGCTGTGTTCGATTGGCTATAACTGGAAGTCCCTGGCCAGGGCTGATATAGAGATTTACTGGTAAGTGTTACCATTAGTTTCTCGACCCGTTATGAGCCTCACATCGACATGACTTATCGGTTACTGGGGTCTGACGTATAGCACCCCTAGACTAAATATGCAACATATCAGACGAAGAGACCGGACTATACGGGAGTGTTACTGATTGGATTCACAGGAGAATGTACAGGCTTGCTTGTTGATCTTCTGATCGCTCAATACCTGGGTGGCTGTTACGTTTAGCTGACCGCTTGCAGCTTGTGCGTGTTTGATATGATCATCACCTGCTACTGGCGTATTGACGATTCTTTAGAGTCCTACACAGAGGTTTCTTGACTCAGGCAAAACGGAGTAGGGGCACATATATGATATGTCCAGGACCGAGGATAATGCGATATGAGATACCGTATTATATTCTCGCGATATTTTGATATGAGCCGGATCATCGGATCAAGTGTTGATTCGATGAATCGGTACATGATATATTAGTCGGTTATATTCGATATAGCCGGATTGTCGGATCAAGTGTTGATTCGATAATTTAATGTATAAATATATATATGATATATTACTTTACATTATCTAATATAGGCTCGCTTTATTCATTCATTTTCTCACAGGATAATACATTGATATGTAAGTACACGGTAGCGCCCCGGCCGTCTAACAGACGCCAAATGCGGAACAAAAACTTTTTAATTGGCGCTATCGTATACTATAACCCGGATCTGCCATTAAAGCTAAACTAACAAACTACAAAGTGGGTAGAAATCTTATACCGAACGATCCGAGTCCTTCGGTCTTCAACAATCATCCCACGCTTTGTTGCGGCTGCTCCGATCTCCTGAATCTCCAGTCTTCTCGTCCAGGTGGCACCACGTCGACGGATCTTTAAATGGGCTCCCGCCTCTGAACCGAGGCAACTCGATCATTAAGTTTGCTAAAAGAGATGACCAAGATTGATGTAGAGAATGAGTAGAACACTTTTTCTCGTTACGTCCAAAGCTATGGACGAACGGTTAATGAAGTTGCCTTTTGAAACTTTGATGGAATGAAATCAGCTTTGAAATTTCCATACACCAAAACTATATCTTTTTTTCCAAAATGAACCATACCCCATTGGCAAGAGGGGAGGGCCCGACCAAATATAAAGGAGGGGGTGAGTGTAGGAGAGGGGGAGGTGACCAAAAGGTGAAAGATCTTATCATCTCACTTAATGAAAAGAATGAGTCACACCAAACATTAAATGCAAACCAATGAACATTAACCTAGTCACTAAAGCATTTAATGCATCCATGAGTCACTAATCCTAGTCACCATATCAAGAAGCTTCCACTCATGACTCACCTCATGACTCACCCTCAAGAAGAAAAGATAAATCCGCATTTAACCGAATGTTAAATACGGGTGATAGAAAAATGGAAACTGGCAACTTCCGAAAGTGATCCTGAAACGAATTTCAGGATAACCCCGTAACAGTATAAACATACCCGCATTTGTATTACGACCGAATACAAATGCAACTGAGACAAAGATATTATATCTACACAGTATAATACTCGGATCCGGCTTAAACCAAAGCCTATCAGTATTATCTGCCCGAAATATGACACGTGCGTAAACGCACGTGCATTTTCCGAACCCTGCCATAAAACCATACGGCCTCTACAACGTTTCGTCCGAACTTGGAAAAGTGTCTGTGGGGAACTCTAATGACTCATCAACACACTGGCACTGTGTATAACCTCTAGCACGTCAGAGGTACAAGCTGTACGTAACGGTTGCCTATGTATTGATTGGAAGGGAAGCTGACGAGCGAACTCATCCAGAAACCCTACTGAGCCTGACAGTGACAATATCCGTACAGTCTGGTCTGTTCGTCTAAGAGTATCGCATATCGAGTCTAGGGGGTGGATAAAGTCAGACCCCTAATAACGCGATAATCCGTGTCGGTATGAAGCCCATCACCACCTGAGAAACTACTGATCCAAATCAGTAATTCTCCACTAGCTCGGCCGAGGATTTTTAGTGATGGCCACCCGTGCACTGTGCGACATCAACCCCCAATACCGGGAGAGACGAATCCTCGACGATCCGCTCACTTCCTCCATGCTCGGGACTGTACCCAAAAAATACCTGTTTGCACGTCTCCTTTGAGCGTGGTAGGGTAGAAATCAAAGCACAGTGGGAACTCACACGAGACAAATGATGATCTCAGATCGACAAACTAACCTGTAGACATGTCACCAGGGAACTGCTATCTGACGATATATATAATACCAACTAGCATGTTCCCGGCGAGTCCTGTCCGATGTACTCAATGAGCACCTGTATACATCTTAAGTGAACCAACTGACACCAATGGCTTGTGAGACCGGCCACCGCCCCTCGTCGGGGTCTCGACTGTATACACTAGTCTACTCTGGAGTATCGATGCCCTGTCTCGAAACTCCTACGACTAGGGACACTTTAAGGATGTGCTTACAGACCCCAGCTCCCACATATATGATCGCCATCATACTGCTGGCAGTCAAGCAAGAATCCTATGGGCTCTATCAACATGCAATAGAGAACTAAAGCATGTAAACGATGATAAAGACAAACCAGATAGCATACTATCATCTAGAGTAAGACTTTCATATCGGTATAGGTCTTCCCTCAATCCTTGCAATCATGTATCTGCGATCCAATAATTGACTTAAAGGGCACTATATCCAACAATCTCCCACTTGCACTTAAACCTATTATTGCGATGTCGCATACTCATAGCCTCAGTGAGTGGATCCGTCCTAATGTTTCTTTCTATATCTCTCTTAATCTCAAGTTCGCGGAGAAAACCATCTCCCGAATCGAGTAATACCTGTCTTAGAATATGTCTGGATATCTGATGGGACCTTCATAAATGAACTCCGAATCCAAACTTCTTAGACGGTATCTATAACTGAACCTAATCAGTATCGCGTACCATGCCTCCCACAGTATCCTCTTGGACCACCTGTCCATAATACTGTCCCTCGTCAGAGGGAAAACTATAACTCTGACAATCACTCTGTCATCCAGGTCACCTTGGAAGCCTGGAATGATAACCGTCTCCTCTAGGAGGCTGCCATTATCAAATCCATAGAACATCCATTCATGTTCTAAAACTGCTTCCTAATGTTTCTCCAGGATTGGATTAGTATAAACTTATCACATCTAGTGTAAAAATAACATATGGTGTGGTACTTGACATCTCACGATTGACTCAATTGCCTAAGCAAGTGATCTGTCAATCATGCACATCCCTCTCCACTTTAGTCTATAAGACACTTTTAGAGTGGGTGACTCCATCACCTGCAGGTACATTACCGTGCCAGGAGTCGTCCATTCTAAAACACCTTTAGAATGCTGTCTAAGTACCCATATTGGGAAACTACCCAAATTAAGATCTAAAACCATAGATCTAGAAACCAGAATGTTAGATATTATATCCATATCCTTTGTGAGGAAATAACTGTGTGACGACCAAAGTACAACCGATCGTAGTATATGAATTTTACTTCCTACTCTGTGTATGTCATCCAAATACCAGGACATCACACCCTACTACCTCCTTAACAGATCCATCCCCTATTCTGATGAAGTCAAAACCATGACTGTCACATCAAAATTAGATGATCTATCTCTGCTACATCTGCTCAAGTCTATAAATAGATATAAGCTGCTTGCCCACTATGCTTCCGCTGCTCCCACTGACTACGACAACCCTCTGGCAGAATAATATATACGTGCACTTCTAAAGCTAGTTTAGAACGACGCTATACTTATCCTCCTGCCGGGTCTCATAGTCTAGAACAACAGTAGTGTCAAGTCCTGGTAAACAAGAACCTCCCTGTCACCGTCCTTGAGGCTACCGGAGTACCTCTCGGGTGTCTGAGGTTACCCACCATGTCTGCGGAGTGGCTATTGGAATGTCAAACCTGATTGAATATATAAGTTCTATTAAATTTTCCGTAATCGTTTGCGGTTCTGGAATCACTTCCAGTTCTACCATACTCCCACTACTGTTTTTTGAAAAAAAATCCATTTTACTAAAACTGTGGCGAGTCAAGAACAATATCACTATTGATCTTCCAGATGGTAGAAAATCAACCCTCGTCAAAGCCAGGGTCAACCTACAAACTGCCATTACAGAAACGTGCCTTGAGTTATCCAGTGTCTGTTTTTAAGCATAAGCTGAAAAACTCCCCTTACCTTAACATCGTTAAGATATGAAGTATTCTATATCCAATATAGAAACTTTGGCACTTATTTAATTGGAACCAGATTCAAATCCTGCAACTGTCTCCAGTGCATATCAACTTAATGGAGAGAGGCTAATCATCATTACTCAACTTAGGAATACATCCAATTATGAGTAACCCGAAAGAGATACAAGTTTCTCAAAACCATTACTTGAATACCAATCACAAGAATCTACATTTTCGGTCTCTTTGAAGAATCCCGATACTTGCGATACCTGGTTCTCTACTTTATTCTTATACCCACAACTTCTCAAAACTTAGATATTGTATTTCTACGAAACACTTGTCTAAAAACCAGAGAAGTCACAAATAAACAAAACATAGTACGAGGACCTACCCCTTTGTCCTGACGGACTCTGGACAACATACAATACTCTGTATAAGTCCGCTGAGTTGAATAACTCAAAAACCTGCACATCGTAGGTTGAAAACTGTACTTATGGTTTAAGAACTACTCCGTTGTTTAATGCTCCTTACCCAATCGTCAACTGATATAGGTAAATGTCACGGACATAATTTCAAAAAGTTATATCTCACTTTATAAAAAATAAACGTACAGATATATCATTTTGAAATTGGTGCACAACAACGGATACTCAAAACCAAATACATGCCATCCGGCAAAAACTCAGGCGACTTCCTAAAATATAACCAATTACAACGAATTCCGATATAATGAGGATGATCGCCTAATTCCCAATAACTTACTCCCACTCATCATCTGTAAAACCATATAGATGTGAGAATCGTACTTGGTAAATACATACCCTGGAGTAAGTATCTAATCGGGAAATCAGTTTTCCTTTAACAATGCACTGAAACATGAAAATGTTTCGTAGGGGTATTCTGGTATTCCTAGTAATGTCTCTTCCATAATCCAATTCATGACTATAACCGTATATTTCTTTGCCATCTTTCCAAGTCCCTTTATTTTTCTTTATTCATTACCTTCTGTACACCATCGTTAGGCTAAGTGGTTTTCTTCTTTCCCTACTGTTCGACACCAGCCTATGGTTTGGAAGAAGACTATCTAGTAAGCATAATAGGTGTACCCTCCTAAACCAAAGGAGTACTCGCAACTTGAAAGAAGGTGATGATAAAAGACAACTGAATAATAGCTTATTCTATTTCTCCCGAACTGGGAAAAAAGCAAAGGTGAAATAGGAGTGGCGATGAAGTACGCGGTTTGATCGTGAATGATAACAGTCGCAATTTACTTTGCCTTCTTTCTAATCCCTTTATCTTGTCTTTACATATTACCTTCTGCACAACCTACTTAGGCTAATTGGTTTTCTTCATTCCCTACCTTTCGGCACCAGCCTATGGTTTGGAATAAGACTATCCAATAAGCGTAATAGGTGTACTCTCCTAAACTAAGGAGCCCTCACAACCTGAGAGAAGGTGATAACAAAAGACAACTGAATAAACCAATTTTATTTCTCCTGAACCTGGATCCATCCTCGAAGAAATCCTTTCGAGTTCGTATATAACCATACGATGGATCTATCCAATGGAAGTGGATGTCCGTAGCTATACGGGGTGTTCTGAGAAATACAAAGGGTAAAAGAAGGAGCGGCAATGACTTATGCAACTCAGACAATCCAAAAGCCAGTATTTTAAGAAGGTTCGGTCAACTTGGTCACTTTGTCATAGTCTAGGGTCGGTCAAAGGTCGCTGCCAAAGAGAGAGAGAGAAAAGAAACACTCTGCGTGCACTTTAATCTAGATCAGAATGGTTATCACTTTATCTAATCAGGAAACCTCCCACTGTACCGTCAAATTCTCCTCCAAACCTAAAAGAAGAATCAATCGGGATCACTCGAAGAGTAAACTAACTCATCAGTGGGAATCGGGATCCAACTCTCATCGCATGATAACGTGAAGGAATCCACTCATGTTATCATACTCCAGAAGGTATGCGCATACTTGGTAAGTTTCAGTTTCTTTAGAAACTCCCGATATGATTTATGTGTCCCATGCTCTTATGACCTTGACGAAGGTCAACAAATCATAAGTCACATGTCAAGTTCTACCCGTCATTGTCCAGGTCAGTTTGAACCCACCCGTACAAGCCCTTGACGAAGGTCAACAAGGCTATACGACTGTCCCAAACCAACACATCTATCTATGCATCAAATGAATACCTTAGCAGCTACCAAACACTATGCCTTGACGAAGGTCAACAAACATAGCTTGAATACTACTGACCATCCATAAGAAATGACGGAGTGCTACGGCTGGTTTTTGGCGAAAAAAGCTTTAACGTAATGAACTTGATATCGCTGAAGGAACCTGATAGCTTTTTATAAAAAATATAGTAGCGAAAACCTTTGCTAAAGAGGTCACTCCTGATAAAGGGATCTCGACTCTTTCCCCGTGGAATGAGGTGCAGGATATTCCAACTGAATACCGCGATGCAAAGCAACTTGTAATCGACTATAGCGAAGTTATTACCCTGACGTAAACTTCTGCCCAAGGGGTCACTCCCGGTGAAGGGATCTCGGCCCTTGCCTCGTCGAATGAGGTGCGTGATATTCTAACTGAATACCGCTATGCATAACAAAAGGAAACATCTTTTTAATAACACCTTTTAAAATTTATTCCAACAACATCAAATATAGGTTTGTTTTATCCTTGCATTGATCAGAATCAACACAGTCCTAGCAATCAATCACACCAGAAAAGAACGAAAATAAAATGTATGTATATGCCATCCGCATTCGTCACTGGGTCCTGTCATCACCCGTTAGGTTACTTAACTAACGACAGAGCGGGGCTGGACTAGCGCGGGTGCAAAACATATACAACATCTAATAGTATATATACCAATATACAGTAATCGCTCCAGGCGTGATAATATGCAACATTACAGAAAAGTAATAAGCATCACAGAATAATACAGATAATCTGGGATCCCCGGGTTTCACAGAGCCGCTACTGAAACCCGACGTTCCCCTGGTCGTGTGGATAGCCTGTGCAATGAAACCTAGACTCTTACGGGTGCGGCAAGTTACCCGCCAAAACCTGAAGTGAGGCAGCCCCCTTCAGCATAGTGAATGGACCACCCGGTACTTCACGGAATCCGGTAACTTGAGCTCCCCTCCTTAGGTCAGCCTGTACCCCCTACGAGTGCGGCGAATAGTCTGCCAATTCTAGAGTGAGGCCCCTCTGCCTCTTAAAGCCATGAGATACGGACCCGTTGCCCTCCAGAACCCGGCTATCCGTGCACTTCGTCGCGGGGTAAGCCTAGTATAGAAATAAAAATATGTACAACGGGTACATCGACCTCAGCCCAGTCGTGCCCCAAAAGAATATTATACAAACAGGCAGTGACGGCAGTCCACATGTTGGACGCTCGTCCCGCAATATCAAATATACAAATAAATTCAAACAGCACTACCATTGCACACTGCTATCCACCACGACATATCCGCAACATTACAGCACCACACAGAACATTAACGCGAATGTCATGTTCGCAAATCCGTCTAAAAGAACTATAGCAATTAGATGCAATTTACCGCTCGAATGACATTCCCGGTCGGAGATATAATGTAATTACTGCATACTAACAAGTTTAAAATTTCGATCGACAAAATTTCCCAAAGTGGGCCCCACGTACATCTGGTGTACAGTAATAAAATCTGGGCCCAAAAGAAATATACCAAAAACAACAATTTTCCATGTGAAGCTCTCTGGGAAAAATTGGAGCACTGTTCCCACAAACTGGCCGCGGTTCCGCGGTCAAACCCTAGTTTTGACCGTGGATCCGCGGTGGTTCTGTAGGAACACGTGCTCGAATTTCACCAGAATTCTTCAAAAACCCTTCTCAATTTTCTGTGATATGCAAATTAATTTTTAGACCAGATTTAAAATCGACAGAAACTTTGTACAGAAAAATTGAAATTTTCGAAAATCCGTTCGATCGATATTTTAAACGCGTTAGCACAAATTAGTAAAGCTTAATGGTGAGGCTCTGATACCACTGTAAGTACACGGTAGCGCCCCGGCTCTCTAATAGACGCCAAATGCGGAACAAAAACTTTTTAACTGGCGCTATCGTATACTATAACCCGGATCTGCCATTAAAGCTAAACCAACAAACTACAAAGTGGGTAGAAATGTTATACCGAACGATCCGAGTCCTTCGGTCTTCAACCATCATCCCACGCTTTGTTGCGGCTGTTCCGATCTGCTGAATCTCCAGTCTTCTCGTCCAGGTGGCACCACGTTGACGGATCTTTAAACGGGCTCCCGCCTCTGAACCGAGGCAACTCGATCATCAAGTTTGCTAAAAGAGATGACCAAGATTGATGTAGAGAATGAGTAGAACACTTTTTATCGTTACATCCAAAGTTATGGATGAACGGTTAATGAAGTTGCCTTTTGAAACCGTGATGGAATGAAATCAGCTTTGAAATTTCCATACACCAAAATTATATCTTTTTTTCCAAAATGAACCATACCCCATTGGCAAGAGGGGAGGGGCCGGCCAAATATAGAGGAGGGGGTGAGTGTAGGAGAGGGGAAGGTGACCACAAGGTGAAAGATCTTATCATCTCACTTAAGGAAAAGAATGAGTCACACCAAACATTAAATGCAAACCAATGAACATTAACCTAGTCACTAAAGCATTTAATGCATCCATGAGTCACTAATCCTAGTCACCATATCAAGAAGCTTCCACTCATGACTCACCTCATGACTCACCTTCAAGAAGAAAAGATAAATCCGCATTTAACCGAATGTTAAATACGGGTGATAGAAAACTGGAAACTGGCAACTTCCAAAAGTGATCCTGAAACGAGTTTCAGGATAACCCCGTAACAGTATAAACATACCCGCATTTGTATTACGACCGAATACAAATGCAACTGAGACAAAAATATTATATCTACACAGTATAATACTCGGATCCGGCTTAAACCAAAGCCTACCAGTATTATCTGCCCGAAATATGACACGTGCGTAAACGCATGTGCATTTTCCGAACCCTGCCATAAAACCATACGGCCTCTACAACGTTTCGCCCGAACTTGGAAAAGTGTCTGTGGGGAACTCTAATGACTCATCAACACACTGGCACTGTGTATAACCTCTAGCACGTCAGAGGTACAAGCTGTACGTAACGGTTGCCTATGTATTGATTGGAAGGGAAGCTGACAAGCGAACTCATCCAGAAACCCTACTGAGCCTGACAGTGACAATATCCGTACAGTCTGGTCTGTTCGTCTAAGAGTATCGCATATCGAGTCTAGGGGGTGGATAAAGTCAGACCCCTAATAACGCGATAATTCGTGTCGGTATGAATCCCATCACCACCTGAGAAACTACCGATCCAAATCAGTAATTCTCCACTACCTCGGCCGAGGATTTCTAGTGATGGCCACCCGTGCACTGTGCGACATCAACCCCCAATACCGGGAGAGACGAATCCCCGACGATCCGCTCACTGCCTCCATGCTCGGTACTGTACCCAAAAAATACCTGTTTGCACGTCTCCTTTGAGTGTGGTAGGGTAGAAATCAAAGCACAGTGGGAACTCACACGAGACAAATGACGATCTCAGATCGACAAACTAACCTGTACATATGTCACCAGGGAACTGCTATCTGACGATATATATAATACCAACTAGCATGTTCCCGGCGAGTCCTGTCCGGTGTACTCAATGAGCACCTGTATACATCTTAGGTGAACCAACTGACACAAATGGCTTATGAGACCAGCCACTGCCCCTCGTCGGGGTCTCGACTGTATACACTAGTCTACTCTGGAGTATCGATGCCCTGTCTCGAAACTCCTACGACTAGGGACACTTTAAGAATGTGCTTACAGACCCCAGCTCCCACGTATATGATCGCCATCATACTGCTGGCAGTCAAGCAAGAATCCTATGGGCTCTATCAACATGCAATAGAGAACTAAAGCATGTAATCGATGATAAAGACAAACCAGATAGCATACTATCATCTCGAGTAAGACTTTCATATCGGTATAGGTCCTCCCTCAATCATTGCAATCACGTATCTTCGATCCAATAATTGACTTAGAGGGCACTATATCCAACATGATATATATGTGATATATGTTAATTGTATTATTTTCTTTTGTTACAAATATATATTATATATGTGATATATAATATTGTAACATGATATGATTACTAATGCAACATGTTTAGTGGAGATTAAAGAAGGTTAGGGTTTGATTTGGGTTAGCTTTTTCTTGTAGCTTCTAGAAGCTTTTAGTTTGTTTCTAGCAAAGATATTATGCTAGATATTTTGCTTGATATTTTCTAACCCAACCCAAACCCTTCACCCTAGGTTAAGTCTCTATATGAGTTAGCCTCTTCATATTCAACCATGGTTGCATTTTTTAATCATTATGATATTTTTCATTATTCATCACAAAAGGAATATATTCATCTTCTTCTTCCTTTGTGCTTTGAGAAAGCTCTAGGTTTTCTTTATGTGATGATTTAGTGTGAGAATTTGATAATAAAAGAGAGCATAAATACTACTTCATCATCCTCATCTAATCTAGCCAATTAGATTAGGGGGTTCACCTCATTAGAGTGAGAGAGCTTGAGTTGTAGATATTTCGAGGTAGATCATCGGAGAAAAGGAAGACTACAAGCTAGCATGGATCGTTCGAGTTGTGGAGCCTCTCTTGAGTCCGGGAGATCATGCATCACGATGAAGGGACTTCTACTCGGAGCTTATGAAGCGAAGGAGCGGACTACAAAGGTTGTAATCCCTCACTCTTAGTTGTAAAGATGTTTACATTCATGTGAAACCCTAATAATCTAGCAAAGATCCCGGCTTTGGGTTGTTCGGCACGTCTAAATTTTTATCCGGGCATGGTTGATGCCTTATAGGCCTTTGTATGAGTGCCAAGGAACCCTACAACTCCTGAGAGAGTTTTTGCACTATACAATTAGCTAACCCATTAGGTGTCTAGAAAGGTGTCAACGGGGTTATGCCTCTGGAAAAACGAGGTTTATTTTAATTAAGTCCGTGCGAAAGCACGGGGAACCTTCCTCAAAGTACCGACACTGACCTGGCTGAACGGTTAGCAAACTTGTAGAGTGTAATTAATCCCGGCTAGTTTTACCTTTTAGGGTTTGAAAGAAGATTTGATAAAAACAGTGGGAGCCATCCTGATTAGATAAAATAATAACCAATCTAATCTTGCAAAGAGCGCACGGAGAGTGTTTTCTTCTCTCTCCCTCCTGGTAGCGACCTTGACATGCCTAAATCAAGATAATAATATGGATGCATTGACCGAACCTGCTTATTTTACTGTGCTGGGGAACGTTGGTTCCGCTCTACCTTATAATTGTTATAAGTCTGAGCAGGAAATAGGGGAATACCGGGATTCCCATGCCACCTAATAGAGGAAAAAGCATGTTGATGCATATTTTTCGGGTGTGTCCATTACCGAGAACTGTTTCTCGGCATCTTCTACGTCCTAGGTATGAGATACCGGATTAGGATCCCACATATGTAATCTGTTACATGAGCTACAGAAAGGTAGTGGACCAAGATTGGGTGATATGTCTCTAAGTGTAGAGAATGGTGCAAATGTTGTAGCCAAATAAAGTTGGCAAATATCACCTTGTATTACCAAATGGTAAATACATTGATTCTGAACAAATGTTATTACATACCGAGCCTGATATACAACATTACATCAGTTTCTTTATTAAGTTAAAGAAGAATATAATTTTGTATTGCTGAATAATGTTGTGAACATTTTCCTTAATCAAGAGTTAATTGGTTCAGGCACATTATGTAATGGCATATATGTTTTAAATCAAACCACAGTTCAAAGTATATAGAACACACACAAGAGGAAAAGTTCGGAAATGAACGAATCTTTCTTGTGGCATTGTAAACCAGGTTATATCAACGCGACACGACTAGATAAGTTACATAAGGATGAATATTTGAATCCGTTCGAATTTTCATCTTATGACACTTGCCAGTCTTGTCTCAAAGGTAAAATGGCCAATACTTCATTTACTGGAAACAGAGAAAGAGTTACTGAACTTTTGGACTAATACATGGTGATGTATGCGGCCCTATGTCTACACATGCCAGGGTTGGTTCTTTGTACTTCATTACATTCATCGATGATCTCTCAAGATTCGGACATGTGTTCCTGTTGAAACACGAGTCTTAAGCTTTTGAGAAATTCAAGGAATATAAGTGCGAAGTAGAGAACCAGACGGGTAGAAGTATTAAAGTCCTTCGATATAATCAGGGAGGAAAATACTTGAGCATGGAGTTCCTGGATTGTTTAAAAGAGAATGGGATTTTCTCTCAGCTTAACTCCTCCGTATACACCACAACTCAACGGTGTATCGGGACGGAGGTATCGCGCCCTATGAGATATGGCATGCTTTTTGATGAGTACTGCTGAGTTGCCTATTTCCGTTTGAGTTATGCACTTGAGAAGCTGCATACCTATTGAATGTGGTTCCATCCAAATCTGTGCCTACCACTCCATATGAGATATGGTATGGGAAGAGACTGTGTCTTAAACGAGTAATGATATGGGGTTGTCCGGCCTATGTTGAAAGACAAAATCCGGACAAACTCGAGGCAAGGTTAGTTCTGTAAGCTTGTTGGATATCCCAAACATTTGCGAGGGAATATCTTCTACCAAACCGAGAAATAAAAGGTGTTTTGTTTCTCAACATGCCACCTTTTTCGTAAAACAAACTTAGTGGTCACAAGATAGAACTGGAAGGAGTTCCAGCTATACAAACTGAAACTAATGATTTAGTAGAACCAAAGGATTCAATTGTCTCCAACGAACCTCAGCCTCTCCGTGAATATGGTAGGGTTCCTCATCCACCTGAGAGATACTACGGTTTTCTCAATGATAGTGGGAGCAAGGATTGCATCATGGTAGATGATGACCCAACTAGGTTCAGGCAGGCCATAACGAGTGGGGACTCTGTGAAATGGCTGGATGCTATGCGATCTGAGATGGAATCCATATACACCAACAAAGTATGACTTTGCATGTTGCTCCTGAAGGGGTTAAACCCAACGAAAGCAAGTGGTTCTTTGAGAAAGAAACCAGGTATAGATGGAAAAGTTGAGACTTTCAAAACTAGACTTGTAGTAAAAGGTTATCGTCAATAACCAGGTATGGTTTATGATGAAACCTTTTTCTCCAGTGGCTATGCTTAAGTCCATCAGGATTAAAGCAGGTATCGCGGTGTTGGAACATCTGTTTTGATATGGCAGTCAAAGAGTTTGACTTCATAAAAAAAGGTAGATGAACCTAGTATATACAAGAAGGTTATAGAGAGTAAGATTGTCTTCCTCGTATTGTGTGTAGATGACATACTCTTGATAGGAAATGGGTTTCCTATGCTACACTCGGTCAAGCTCCTCTTATCACGATAATTCTCTATGAAAGATTCGGATGATACCTACTACATCTTTAAGGATTTAGATCTATACAGATAGATCTAAGTGGATATTGGGAGTGTTCCAATTCGAGGTACAGTAACACCATACTAAAGGGGTTTAGTATGGAATATTCTAAATGTGGTGGTTCGCCCACTTACTCAGGAATCACTCTCTCCAAAAATATGTCTCCTAAGACTGATTTAGATAGAGCTCGCATACAAGGGCCATATGCTTCGGCAGTAAGCTCTATCATGTATGCGATGTTATGCACCAGTCCAGATGTAGCTAACTCACTAGGTGTAATGATAAGGAATCAATCGGATCTTGTGAGAATCATTGGACAGCTGTGAAGAACATTCTTAAGTACTTGAGAAGCACTGAAGAAATGTTCTTGGTTTTTGGTAACGGTGAACTCCAGTGGGAGTCCTTTACCGATTCGAGCTTCCAGAGTGATAAGGACGACTAAAAGTCCGTCTCAGGCACTGTCTTTACCCTCAGTGGAGGGGCGGTATGTTGAAAGAGTTCCAAGCAAAATACCGTGGCAAACTAGACGATGAAGGCTGAATACATCGCTACCAACGATGCTGCCAAAGTGGTTGTCTGGATGTTTCTTGTTCTTGAGATGAACAAGGTTCCTACCATTGAGCGTCCAATAACTGTTATTGTTACAACAATGGAGTTGTTGCTTTGGCATAGGAACGCAGGTCCCATCAGCGATCCAGACATATTCCGAGGCAATATCACCTGATCAGGGAGATGGTTGATCTCCAGGGGATCGAGATTAGGAGAGTTGATACGAAGGACAACACAGCGGATCCACTCACAAAGGCCTTTCCCAAGAGAGACTTTTATGGGACGTTGGGTATGAGATACTACAACAACTGGCCCTAATGCAAGTGGGAGATTGTTAGTTGTATGTATGCCCTAGAGGCCATTATTGTAGATATGATGTATATTGTAATGGATGCTTGGACATATATAGAGAGGACTTTGTTGCTCGACATGATAGTATGTTATCTGGTTACTCTTTATCTTAAAATGTACACTCATAGTCTCTCTGTCACATGTTGATAAAGCCCTTATGATGAGTACTTGACTACCGGGATTATGATGCAGATCATACTAGTGGGGTCTGGGTAGTCTGTAAGTACATCCTTCAATTGTTCCTAGTCGTGGTTGTATCGAGACGGGGCATCGATATTCCAGAGTAAACTAGCGTATACGCTTCTTGACCCATATGATGGGCGATGGGTGATCCCACATACATTGGTGTTTGACATCAAAGATGGTATACAGGTACTCAGGGGAGACTGCGTACACTGAACGGGATTCGCCGAGAACTCCTAGATGGTATTATACCTCACGTTAGATGGCAGTTCTCTGGTGACACTGGTACAGGTTAGTCTGTAAACCCGAGATCGTCATAGAGTATTGTGTGTCTCCCACTGTGCTTTAATTTCTACCCTACTACGGCTCTACTGAGTCGTGCAAACAGGTGGTTTTTGGGTACAGTCCCGAGTCACATGGAGGCAATGAGCGATAGGAGGGGATTTCGTCTTTCCCGGTATTGGGGGTTGATGTTGCGTTGTGCTCGATTGGCTATAATAGGAAATCCCTGGCCAGGGTTGCTGAGATTTACTGGTAAGCGTTATCAGTAGTTTCTCGAACCGTTATGGGCCTCACATCGGCATGACTTATCAAACTATTGGGGTCTGACATTTTCCACCCCCAAGCTGGATATGCGACATATCAGACGAAGAGACCAGACTGTACGGTAGTGTTACTTATTGGATTTGCATGAGTATGAACATGCTTGCTTATTGATTTTCTGATCGCTCAATACCCGGGTGGACTTTACGTTTAGCAGACCGCTTGCGGCTTGTGGGTGACTGACATGATCACTACCTATTGCCGGCGTATTGGCGAGTCTTTAAAGTCCTACACAGAGGTTTCCTGGCTCAGGCGAATCAAACTAGGAGCACATATGTGATATGTGCGGGACCGAGATTAATGCGCGTATGTGATACCGCATTCTATTCTCGCGATATATGATATCGATCGGTTATATGTGATATAGCCGGGTTATCGGATCAAGTGTTGATTCGATAAGTTGATACATATGATATTAGTCTGTTATATGTGATATAGCTGGATTATTAAATCGAGTGTTGATTTAATAATTTGATGTATAATTATATATGTGATATATTAAATTACATTAACTAATATTAGCTCACTTAAGCATTTCTTTTTCTCACTTGTATGTACACTTAATATATATGTGATATATATTATTGTGTCATGCTTGTTACTACATGCTACATGGGTGTATGAGACTTACACCATGCTTAATATAATGTTGGGTTTTATTTATTTAAAGTAAATCAAAATTGGATGGAAATTAATCACATGGTTGAAGCTTGTGGAAGCTTGTGGAACTATTGACTTAGTCCATTAATTTTGTTTTACTTGAGATATTTATTAACCCAACATTAAGATTAGCCATAGTTTAGTCTCTACATGAGTTAGTATATGATATTAACTCACCCATGGTTGCCATTCTACACTTGACTTTTTCCATGGTTGCTTTTCTTCATCTCTTTCCTCAGGCTCACTAGCTTTTTGGGAGGTGAGGAAAATTAGTGAGAAAAATATATCTAAAGTGAGCAAAATTCCTACCTCATCATCCTAAACTAGACTAGCCATTTAGTTTAGGTTGTTTGCTTCACCAATTTCTAATTAGTGAAGAGGCGGCTTGAGTTGGTGTCTCCTCGACGTAGATCATCTTCGGCCTTGAAGACTTCAAGCAAGTTTGTTCCTTTCATCTTGTGGAGCCTTTCTAGAGTCCGGGAGTTCACTACTTGGAGCGAAGGGATTACTACACGTAGCTATTGAAGTGAAGGACCGGTCTACAAAGGTTGTATTCCTTGTTCACTTAGTGTAATGTTTGATTACATGTTGCTTAACTCCTAATTTTCTAATTAGATCCTTGACATGGGTTGCATAGCTATCTAGGTTTTTTAAAATTGCATACTTGATACCCCATAAATCCTAGTTAGGGTGCTATGGAACCCAGCAGTGCTATCAGAGCCAAGCTAGAGCATTAGGCGTTGTCTAGGCGAAGTTAGAAGTTCGAAAGAACTCCGAATACCCGAAATATATCCTTCTCTGAAATTTTTTCCAAAAGTTGGAATTTTTCATGTTGAAAATACTCTAAAAATCATGCAGGTAATTCCATAGACCCACCTGAAGAACGAGTCCCTAACTCATCTAAGTGACCGCGGAACCGCGGCCAAAACATGGTTTTGGCGGCGGTTCCGCGGCGCCACTTGAGAGGCTTGGGACGGGCCTTCAGCTGCTGGTCTATGGGTACTGTGGTATGGTTCTGGGTATTTCTAACACTGCTCAAGTGTTGAGCTCTCTGGGAAATTTTGGGAAGTCGTTGATTCGATCGAATTGTTTAACATCGTCTAGCTCTCTGTGAATGTGATACAAAATTTGGAATCTACAATTATTAGTTTTGTGAAAAATAATATGAATTTTATAAATCTAGCAATTTAGTCTCAGTTGATCGATTGCCACGGGATTTTATTTGGATCAAAAGTCCGTCATAATTATGTAGTATACACGGATACTCGTCGGATAACCTTACTAGATATCCATGCCCTATAGCCTCGGCCAAGTGACTGTAGGAGAACCCCGTTGCCAAAAAGCATCCGTCCGGGTGCTCGCGGCCGCGGTGTTCCGCCTAAGTGCACTTCGTCGACGGCATCGGGGGTGCAGCCGTATACTAAAGTTTCCGACGAACATTCGATCAAGATGTCGGGAATCTTGTTGAATTGCCCGACTTGTTATTGGAAAGTGTTTTCAATAACGAGACTAAAATGCGGGGTTTATAATTGTTAGGCATGAAATTTGGAATATGTGATATTCCGGGTTTATGATGTCTAAGGAATTCATTTTGTTAGGCATGAAATCCAAAGTATGTGATATATTGGGTTTATGATGTCTAAGGTGGTTGCGGATTCCAATTGTTGTAGTTTTTCACTTTCTTTTCTGCAACCGTAAGTGTAATATATGGGGTATCGCCGGTTTTGTTGCTATATGTCAACGACAATTGGGATACGCATATTTACTTACGTTGATGACATGTGAAGTTATGTGTTGCTTTGATATGTTGTATTGGATCGTCGTGTTTGAATAGCCAGGGGTTTTATGTGAGATGAGAGTTTTTTTATTTTCATTCATGTAAAATTCATTGTATGTAATATTCTTTTATTGGGACACTTCCGGGTTGAGGATGATGTCACCATTGATGTATATTATTTATTTTTCCGCATTAGGATAGACCTAAGGAGGAGAGCACAAGTAACCGGGTTCTAGGGTCCAGTAGGAGACCATCTCGAGGAGTCGAGATCGGGTTTTCTAGCTCTAGAATTAGGAAGGTTGCTTGCCGCTCTCGTAGGGGTCTAGGGACGTGGGTTTGGCTATTTATCACGACCGTGGAATCCGTATTTTTTACTGGCTTAATTTAAAACACGGAAATTCTAGTATATCCAATATTTCATATGTTATCTTCTGCTGCTGATATCTGTACTGTGATCACCCTGTATTCTTAGACGAATGTTGTTATTATATATATGATATATAATAAACGTTACTTATGTTTTGCACCCGTGCTAGTCCCGCCCCGCTATGCTGTTAGTTAAGTAACCTAATGGTGCATAACGGGACACTGTGGCGAATGCGGATGGCATAAGCGTACGTTCTATTTTTGTTTCTTTATCTGTGATGCTTAGGAAGTATAATTGATGGGACTTCAATAATGAGATTAATGAAAGAAAATAAACCCAAATGATGTTGCAGAATCGAATTTGAAACCCATTCGATTTTGTTTTTGATTGCTTTTCTAGTTCTTGTTTTGCATAGAGATATTCCTTGATGAATATCCAGCACCTCATTCGATGAGGAAATAGCTGAGATCCCTTCACCGGGAGTGACCTCTTTAGCGAAACTAGTAAAAGCCTCAGATACACTCTTTTTTAAAAACTATTTGATTCTACAACGATATCGATTTCAATGCGTTAAAGGTTTTCTTAAAAACCATCCGCAACCCACCGTCATTTTTGGAAGTAGAGTACTTAGTATTCGTGCCACGCATGTTGACTATAGCCAAGGCGTAGTGTATGGTAGCTACGTGGTTTCTTCCTATACAGCATATGATGAGATTAATTAGGACAGTCATATGATTATGTTGACCATAGCCAAGGGTCTTGTGGGTTGGTCTAATTAATCATGAAATGACGGGTAGAACTTGACTAGGACTTATGATATGTTGACCATAGCCAAGGTCATAAGTACTAGGGGTAAAAACCATTATCGGAAATTTTAAGTGTTGAAATTTGCAATGAGATTGCATACCTTCTATGAGATAGTTGGATCCTGCTACCCACTGTGAGTAAGAGTTATTCCTGAGAGAGTTTTTGCACTTTACAATTAGCTAGCCCATTAGGTGTCTAGAGAGGTGTCAACTGGGTTATGCCTCTGGAAAAACAAGGTTTATTTTAATTAGGTCCGTACGAAAGCATGGGGAACCTTCTTCAAAGTACCGACACTGACCTGGCTGAACGGTTAGCGAACTTGTAGGGTGTAATTAATCCCGGCTAGTCTTACCTTTTAGGGTTTGAAGTAAGATTTGATAAAAACAGTGGGAGCCATCCTGATTAGATAAAATAATAACCAATCTAATCATGCTAAGAGCGCACAAAGAGTGTTTTCTTCTCTCTCCCTCCTGGTAGCGACCTTGACATGCCTTAATCCTGATAATAATATGGATGCATTGACCGAACCCGCTTATTTTACTGTGCTGGGTAACGTTGGTTCCGCTCTACCTTATAATTGTTATAAGTCTGAGCAGGAAATAGGGGAATACCGGGATTCCCATGCCACCCAATCGAGGAAAAAGCATGTTGATGCATATTTTTCGGGTGTGTTCGTTACTGAGAACTGTTTCTCAGTATCCTCTACGTCCTAGGTATGAAATACCGGATTAGGATCCCACATATGTAATCTGTTATATGAGCTACAGAAAGGTAGTGAACCGAGATTGGGTGATATGTCTCTTAGTGTAGAGAATGGTGCAAATGTTGCAGCCAAATAAAGTTGGCAAATATAACCTTGTATTACCAAATGGTAAATACATTGATTCTGAATAAATGTTATTACATACCGAACCTGATATACAACATTACATCAGTTTCTTTATTAAGTTAAAGAAGGATATAATTTTGTATTGCTGAATAATGTTGTGTACATTTTCCTTAATCAAGAGTTGATTGGTTCAAGCACGTTATGTAATGGCATATATGTTTTAAATCAAACCACAGTTCAAAGTATATAGAACACACATAAGAGAAAAAGTTCGGAAATGAACGAATCCTACTTGTGGCATTGTAGACCAGGTCATATCAATGCGACACAACTAGCTAAGTTACATAAGGATGAATATTTGAATCCGTTTGAATTTTCATCTTATGATACTTGCCAGTCTTCTCTCAAAGGTAAAATGACCAATACTTCATTTACTGGAAACAGAGAAAGAGTTACTGAACTTTTGGACTGATACATGGTGGTTTATGCGGCCCTATGTCTACACATGCCAGGGTTGGTTCATTGTACTTCATTACATTCATCGATGATCTCTCAAGATTCGGACATGTGTTCCTGTTGAAACACGAGTCTTAAACTTTTGAGAAATTCAAGGAATATAAGTGCGAAGTAGAGAACCAGACGGGTAGAAGTATTAAAGTCCTTTGTTGTGATCAGGGAGGAAAATACTTGAGCACGGAGTTCCTGGATTGTTTAAAAGAGAATGGGATTTTCTCTCAGCTTAACTCCTCCGTATACACCACAGCTCAACGGTGTATCGGGACGGAGGTATCGCGCCCTATGAGATATGGCACGCTCTTTGATGAGTACTGCTGAGTTGCCTATTTCCGTTTGAGTTATGCACTTGAGAAGGTGCATACCTATTGAATGTGGTTCCATCCAAATCTGTGCCTACCACTCCATATGAGATATGGTATGGGTAGAGACTGTGTCTTAAACGAGTAAAAATATGGGGTTGTCCGGCCTATGTTGAAAGACAAAATCCGGAAAAACTTGAGGCAATGTTAGTTCTATAAGTTTGTTGAATATCCCAAACATTTGCGAGGGAATATCTTCTACCAAACCGAGAAACAAAAGGTGTTTTGTTTCTCAACATGCCACCTTTTTCGTAAAACAAACTTAGTGTTCATGAGGTAGAACTGGAAGGAGTTCCAGCTATACAAACTGAAACTAATGATTTAGTAGAACCAAAGGATTCAATAGTCTCCAACGAACCTCAGCCTCTCCGCGAATATGGTAGGGTTCCTCATCCACCTGAGAGATACTACGGTTTTTTCAATGACAGTGGGAGCGAGGATTGCATCATGATAGATGATGACCCAACTAGGTTCAGGCAGGCCATCACGAGTGGGGACTTGATCAGTCGAAAATACTGCATCTTTTAACCGGCAATTTCCCTATCATTTGCATTCATATAGAAGTGTTCGGCATTCATATAGCACATATTAGCAAAACAGTCGTAAAATATCATATTGCATGTGTTAGGCTTTAAAACCAACATTTTTAGGGAAATTGACTGCATTTCATAGCATGGCATCATTCCTATATTGCGCAACTTGTGTTTCGAAGTTTGTGCAGGAAAATACAGAAGAATGGTCAATTTACAAAACAAAGACTGCTAAAGAATACGCCAACTCAAGGAATTGGAATCTGGCAATGATCTAGAATGAATTCAGAGATTCAATATATCAGGAAATACATCAAAGTACAGAAGGAGCCAACACATGAAAGATCAAGCCCTAAGGCCACCAATTGGCCGCGGAACCGCGGCCGGAGCCGCCTTGCGCCGCGGTTCCGCGGCGGCTTGTCCACATCAGCATCTCAAAGTTGCTTCATAACTCTTGTCTCTGTACCTACACTTCAAAATGCCATTGCAAGTTCCAGAAAACTCCAGAACATTCTGCCGGATCAGAAGCTTAGGGTTCCTAACTAAACATTCCTAGCTTCCAATCTAGAACCTTCTCCCTAACCCTATCTTAAAGTTTAAGCTAAGCTCCTAACTAACTACATCTAGAAGCCTCTCCCTACAAAAAACTTTTGGAGGGAATTGTAAATTCAAAAACCTAGACCTAGGGTTTGGGAAACCTATAAATAGACCCCCAAGGCTCACTTGTTGAAAAAAAAACTCATTGTTGGCTAAATTCCAGTTCAATCTTCATCTTCCCCAATTTCCACCCACAAGTCTAGTGACAAGGCTTGTGTCAAAACCCTAACCCTAATCTAATCCAAAATCAAGAAACTTCAAGATTCTTTGAGTGCAAGCCAAGCAAGTCTTCAAGATCCTTTAGAAGCGGAACCAGATTTCAACGAAGCACGATATCGAAGCGATCCAAGACTCAAGAAACCGAGCGATGCAAGATTCGACGAGCGAAGTTCCTAACTCTTGTAAATCTTGAGAGTTGTAACTACTTGTTGATGTAATAAAGGTGAAGATTCTTTAAACTTGTTTACATTTCAATTCGAGCATTATGCTTATATTTCGATTCTTGAATATGTACTTTGTGATGATGCTTGAATAAAACTTCACTCGTGGAGGAATCGAAACAATTGTAAAATGATGATATTGATGAATTGTTAAACGTTTTCTTAAGTCTTAAAACAATTATAAATTCTTGAAAATTGATTGATCGATGATCTAGATCGATGCGAATGTGTTCTTGATTCCTTTCGCATGATCTAGAGATCAACAATTGATCATTCGACTTTCAAGAAGCTATCTAGTGAATGTTATTCATCGAAAGGATAAAGGATAGGATGAGAAACCATAATTCTTCGCAAGATTCTTGATCCTTGATGAATTCTACATCGATTTAGCATCAATTTGTTAATAGATAAGAAATTGTATTCTTGAATCTTCATCAAATCTACAATTTACTCGATTCCTACGAGCTTTACTTCAAATCTTGAAACCTAAAGTGATTGGAATTTTATCGAAACTCGATTCTCGATGTTTATCATTTTCTTGATTCTTGATTAGAATAGTGATACTTGAAACTCATCGATAAAAATCTTGAATCGTGTTTTCTTTTCTTTTCTATTAAGTTTTCGATTCAAACAAATCAAAATACGAACGAATCGCGCAATCCCTGTGGACGATCCGCACTCGCTAACGCGCTACATCCGACACCGTAGTTGATTGCGGTCAAATAATTCTTTGATTGTGAATTCTATTTTCTAAACCGACACACAAAGAAACGATCAATCAAATGGCGCCGTTGCCGGGGATCGCGCGCTAATTCGTTTTATATTGAAATTTGAATTGAAAGATTTATTCCATTGTAATTTTGTGATCAAAATTCGCACAAAAAACTAAACGATTTGTTGTGGTTCATTGCAACGAGATCTGGAGCTTGCTGTGAAATTGGAAGAAATTTTGGAAATTTCCAGAGAGCTCAAGGAGTGAACAGAAGTTCACTGTTGAATTTTGGTACAGTGACTATCACCTACGGCCGCGTTTCCGCGGTATTAGCCACTATCTGCGGCGGTTCCGCGCCTATGTGAAGGGATCTCAGTGCAAATTTTTCACAGTGAGCTCTATCTTTCTTATCTCCTTCTCAAATCTTCTCCAAATAACATTTTGTGCAGGCTTCTTTGCAAAAATCGCAGCGCCGCGCAAAAAGCAAAATTAAATTGTGCTTGTTTTGATATTTTTGGTTGTTTCCATAATTAATACGGACATTAAGGGGCAAAGACCAAATCCAGATTAGGTGGGGAGTTCATTACCCTTCCTAAGCCCCAAAAATCGCAAAATTGCATCCGCATTGACCCCAATTAACTAAAAAAAGATCTCGAGATGACTCTAAGGACCGTCGTGCTCACTTAAGACAGAAGAAGGCCGTGGGTAATTCATTGCTTATCCGCGTTTCTCTTGTGGTGTCTAAAGCAAGTGTGTCGAAGGCTAGTGGTTACTTAATTAGGCCCACTACTTACGTAGTGGAGAACCTCCCACTTACCTGGCCACAGTAGAGACAAAGAGGCAGTGGAGGATTTATCCCGCGTCTTGTCTTTTGGAAGTTAGGAGCGGTCTAGAGATCTGACCTAGGCAACCCCTAGAATTAGGGTTTTGTGTGTTGCATTTGTTGTGTTGCATCATTTTTTTCAAAAATCCGTCCCATTTTCAAAACAAACACCGCATTCATTCATTCATTTTCCCAAATTATAATCCACGCTGCTACTTGTACTAACCCTTTTTAGTACAAGATAGGCTGGACACAGGATTCTAGTGCCCGTTTAGTCCGCATACCCTTTATCGACTCCGAAGTCGGTATTTCTCCATTTACTTGTTCTTTACCTACCACCACACCCATATCGATGGATCCACCTCCATCGAACTTCTTTAACTCTAATCTGCCACCGTCCGTTGGTGCGCAGAATCCACCCCGCATCTCTCTCCAAGAGAGGTGCTATCCTTTGCGAGGTCCTCTTTCGACCTGCTTATCCATTCCACCAACCAACGGGGATAATTTTGAAATTAAACCCCAATACATCAACCTGTTACCCAAATTCCACGGACTCAAGACTGAGGACGCTTACGTTTTCATTACCAAATTTGAAAACGTATGCGCAATGATGGGTACGTCACAACTTTCAGTGGATGCTATGCGTCTACGTCTTCTTCCATTTACTTTGTGCGATATAGCTGAGAAGTGGCTATATAACACTACCGCACACTCTATTACGAATTGAGAAGAATTCGTCGCGGCATTCCTTAAGAAATTTTACCCAATGCAAAAGACAGCTCGAATCCGTAGCGAACTGAATAAATTTACCCAGCACCCTACTGAACCATTTTCAAAATGCTTTGAACGTTTCAAGGATCTATTGGTTCAGTGTCCTCATCACGGCATCCCGAGATGGGATCTTTGCCGAATCATATATGAGGGCATTAACCCATACACTAAACAGAACCTTGAAAACATGTGTCAAGTTATATGTATGCCCTAGAGGACATTACTATACATAGGATGTATATTGTAGTGGATGCTTGGACATATATAGAGAGGACTTTCTTGCTCGACATGATAGTATGCTATCTGGTTGATCTTTACCTTAACGTGTACACTGATTGTCTCTCTGTTACATGTTGGTAAAGCCCTTAGGATGTGTACTTGACTACCTGGACTATGATGCGGATCATACTAGTGGGGACATGGTAGTCCATAAGTACATCCTTCAAAGTCCCTAGTCGTGGGTGTATCGAGATGGGGCATCGATATACCAGAGTAGACTAGCGTGTACCTTCTCGACCCATACAGATGGGCGATAGATGATCCCATATCCATTGGTGTTTGACATCGGAGATGATATACGGGTGCTCAGTAGAGACTGGGTACACTGGACGGACTCGCCGAGAACTCCCAGATGGTATTATACCTTACGTCAGATGGCAGTTCTCTGGTGACACTGGTACAGAGTAGTCTGTTGACCCGAGATCATCATAGAGTCTTGTGTGGTTCCCACTGTGCTTTGATTTCCATCTTACCACGTCCAAGAGGGCATGCAAAACGGTGGTTTTTGGGTACAGTCCCGAGTCACATGGAGGCAATGAGCGATAGGAGGGGATTCGTCTCTCCCGGTATAGGGAGTTGATGTTGCGCTGTGTTCGATTGGCTATAACCGGAAATCCCTGGCCAGGGTTGCTGAGATTTACTGGTAAGTGTTACCAGTAGTTTCTCGAATTGTTATAGACCTCATATCGACACGACTTATCAAGCTATTGGGGTCTGACGTTTACCACCCCTAGGCGAGATATACGACATATCAGACGATCAGACCGGACTGTACGGTAAGTGTTACTGGTTGGATTCACAGGAGTGTGAGCGGGCTTGCTCGTCGATCTTCTGATCGCTCAATACCCGGGTGGCCGTTACGTTTAGCAGACCGCTTGCGGCTTGTGGGTGTTTGATATGATCATCATCTGCTGCCGGCGTATTGACGAGTCTTTAGAGTCCTACACAGAGGTTTCCTGGCTCAAGCGAAACGAAATAGGAGCGTATATGAGATATGTGCGGGACCGAGGATAATACGTGTATGTGATACCGTATTCTATTCTCGCGATGAATGTGTCGAATGGTTGTATGCGATATAACCTAGTTATCGAATCAAGGATTGATTCGATAAATCGATACATTGGATATTAGTCGGTTATATGCGATATGACCGGATCGTTAAATCAAGTGTTGATTTAATGATTTAATGCATAATTATATATTTGATATATTACTTTGCATTAACTAGTAGTGGTTCACTTTAAATGGATTTTCTCACTTGGATTGTGCACATTGTATATGTGATATACTTTTGTACACAAGTTTGTATCATGTTTGATGATACATGCTCACTAGGGTTTGTGTGAAGATTAAACCTTGGTTGTGGAATGGTTAGGGTTTTCCTTTTGTTTTCTTATTCATTTATTTATCTATTTATTCTTTTTGGAAAAATATTAAGCATAAAGAAAAATGGTGGCTTTCTTTGGAAGCATATTGAAGCTTCATGAAGCTTTGACTAAGTCACCATTTTGTCTCATGCTTAACCCTAACCATTCCCACTAACCATGATTTATTCTCTACACTTGACCATGGTTGAGACATGATAAGTATTCTTATTATTTTCTTTTTAGAAAATAACTTATCATATTAGTCTTTCTTCTTCTTCTTCATCTTCTTCAATGAAGAAAGCTTCACTTCATCAATGGTGATTGATGAAAAAGGGTGAGAAATCCAATTCTAAAGTGAACCCACTTCCTATTTCTTCATCCTCTACCTCTTGCCAAGTAGTAGAGTGTGTTTTCATCACAAGTTTCATGACTTGGTGAAGTTGGAGCTTGATCTAGCGATGCCTCGACGTAGATCATCTTCGGCATCGTCGTCGATGACCTAGCCCGCTTTTTCTCCGATGAAGCCGACGCTAGAGCCCAAGATCCGATTTGTACAGCGAGGAGACATCATCGCGGAGCCATGGAGGTGGAGAACCGGATCTACAAATGTTGTATTTCCGTTTACCATTTAGTTAAGTTGTTAACTATTCATTGTTTCGCCTATATATCTAGTTAACGATCCGTATTAGGGTTTCTCGGCACCCCTAATTTTTGAAATTGGCATGGTTGATGCCTTTTGAGACCTCACTAGTGTGCCTAGGAACCCTACAGTGGTATCAGAGCCTAGCTAGAGCCTTAGGCGAAGTCTAGACGGAATTTGAAACCCGAACGAACCCGAAACCCAACTCAAAAAATGCTCTCTGTCCTTTTTTCAAAAACCGGGATTTTTCCAGATTAAAAATTCTTAAAAAATTCAGCAGGGAATTCTAAGGATTACGGTGCAATTGTTTTTCAATGAACAGTATTTTGTGCGGCGGAACCGCGGCATAAGCATGGCTTATGCGGCGGTTCCGCGGCCCATTGATGACGTCAGCTTCCCTTGTTTGCACAGTAATTCCTATTTTCTGAAGTTGGATTTTCTGGGAATTTTTAATATTTATTCAAGAGTTGAATTTTCTGGGGTTGTTTTGGGGATTCGGTGTTTCGATCGGAGTATCAAATTTTGTCTGTGTGGCTTTCCGGGTATTTTAGAGTATGTTAAAAAGTTCGGCCGGATATAAATACCCAATTTTCCCCTGTCGGGAAATTTCCAAGTGTTGGATTTTTCCGTGGTTTAAAGACGTTCTAAGTAGTGCAAGTAACGCGATGGTCCCTCTAGAAGACAACAAACCTTAACTCGATTATATGACCGTCTCGAACTGCCCTTTGAACCTTCGGGTTTGGGGCAGTACGGCATGCCATATGTGAGGCGTTGGCTTGACCCTTCTACGGCTGGACCGTTGGTACTGAGGCATGAAGTGAATGTCTTTGAACTTGTTTCAAGTGTTGATCTGTATCGGGAAAACTTGGGTGTTTGACTGTTCGATCGAAAAGTTTAACATTTTCTAATTATCCGGAATGGGATACAATAATTGGAATTCACAAAGAGTTATGAGATAACTGAATGAATGTTATAAACATAGCAGTTTAGTCTCACTTGATCGGTTGCCACGGAATTTTGATGTGATCAAAAGTCCGTCGCAATCACGTAGTGTACGCGGATACTCGCCGGGTAAACTTAATAGACAGCCTCACTCCATATCCCCGACCAAGTGACTGTAGGAGAACCCCGTCGCCGAAAGCATCCGTTCGGGTGCTCGCGGTAGCGGTGTTCCGCCTTGGTGCACTTCGTCGACGGTATCAGGGGTGCGGCCGCCTACTAAAGTTTGCGATGAGCATTCGATCAGTTTTTCGGTAATCTTGTTGAATTGCCCGACTTGATATTGAAAAGTGTTTTCGATAATAAGACTAAAATGCGGGGTTTATAATTGTTAGGCATGCGATGTCTAAGAAATTCATTTGGTCAGGCATGCGATGTCTGAGATGGTTGCGGATTCCAACTGTTGTAGTTTTACACTTTCTTTTCTGTGACCGTAAGTGTAATATGTGATATCGCCGGTTTCGTTGCTATATGTCAACGATAATTGGGATGTGCATATTTACTTACGTTGATGACATGTGATGTTATGTGTTGCTGGATATGTTATATTGGATCGTCGTGTTTGAATAGCCGGGGGTTTTTATGTGAGATGAGTGTTTTTCATTTTCATTCATGTAAAAACTTGTATGTAATATTCTTTTATTGGGGCACTTCCAGGTTGCGGAAGCTGTCACCCTTTGTATATTATTTACTTTTCCGCACTAGGATAGACCCAAAGAGGAGGGCACAAGTAACCAGGTTCTGGAGTCCAGTGGGAGACCAACTCGAGGAGTCAAGTCCGGGTCTCCTAACTCTAGAATTGGTAGGGTTGCTTGCCGCTCTCGTAGGGGTCTAGGGGTATGGGTTTGGCTATTCATCACGACCGTGGAATCCGTGTTTTATACTGGCTCGTATTGAAAACACAGACGTCCTAGTATATCCAATATTTCATATGTTTCTTCTGCTGCGATATCTGTGATGTGATCATGTGATGTTCTGTGATAAATACTGTATATAGTATATATGATATATTATATAGACGTTACTTATGTTTTACACCCGCGCTAGCCCTGCCCCGCTCTGCCGTTAGTTACCTAACCTAACGGTGCACGAGGGGACATCGAGGCGAATGCGGATGGCATAAGTGTACGTCGTATTTATCTGTGATGTTTAGGTACTTAAATGATGGGACTTCATTAATGTGATTAATGAAAGAAAAGAAACCTAAGATGTTGTAGAATCGAATTTCAAAATAAAATAGGTAGCTACAGTTCTTGCTTTGCATAGCGGTATATATGATATACCCTGCACCTTATTCGATGAGGAAAGGACCGAGATCCCTTCACCGGGAGTGACTCCTTTAGCAATAACTGGCAGATGCTACAACACTCGGTTTGTCTTTTGATTGCTTTTAAGAGTTCTGCTTTGCACAGTGATATATATGATATATCCCGCACCTCATTCGACGAGGAAAGGACCGACGATCCCTTCACCGGGAGTGACTCCTTTAGCAAAACTAGAAAAGCCTCAAAAGCACTCCATTTCAAAATTCATTCGATCCTACAACGATATCAAGTTCAATACGCAATAGGTTTTCAGAAAAACCTGTCGTAGCCCTCCTTCATTTCAGATAAGTACTAGTTAGTATTCGTGCTACGTTTGTTGACTATGTTAAGGCGTAGTGTGCGGTAGCTAATTAGTGCTTATCTGCATAAGCATATGATGTGATTGGATTAGGGTAGTCGTGCGACTTTGTTGACTATGTTAAGGGTCGTGCGGGTGGGTTTAATTCAATCGGGAAATGACGGGTTGAACTTGACAAGCACTTATGATTTGTTGACTATGTTAAGTTCATATAGCTGCTAGGGGCAAAATATTATCGGGAATTTCAAGTGTTGAAATTTGCAATGAGATTGCATACCTTCTATGAGATAGTTAGATCCCGATACCCGCTGCGAGTAAGAGTTACTCCTGGGAGAGTTTTATACATTACAATTAGCCGATCAAGTAGGTGTCTAGAAAGGTGTCAACGGGGTTACGCCTCTGGGAAAACGAGGTTTACATTAATTAGGTTCGTGCGAAAGCACGGGGGACCTCCCTCAAAGTACCGACACTGGCCTGGCTGAAAGATTGGCGAACTTGTAGTGTGTAATTAATCCCGGCTAGTCTTTCCTTTTAGGGTTTGAAGGAAGATTTGATAAAAAGCAGTGGGAGCCATCTTGATTAGATAAAATAATAACCAATCTATTCTTGCAAGAGCGCACGCTGAGTGTTTTCATCTCTCTCTCTCTCCAGGTAGCGACCATATCACGCCTTAATCAAGATAATAAAACGGATTATTGACCGAACCCGCTTGTTATACTGAGCTGGGGAACGTTGGTCCCGCTCCAACTTATAATTGTTATAAGACAGAGCAGGAAATTGGGGATTACCAGAATTCCCGTGCCGCCCAAACGAAGAGAGTGCATGCTGATGCATCATCTTCGGGTTTGTTCATTATACAGAACCGTTTCTCAGTATCCTTTACGTCCTGGGTATATGATACCGGATCAGGATCCCAGATATGTAATCTGTTACATAGGGCTACAGATAGGTAGAGAACTGAGAACGGGTGATAAGTTTCATGAGGCAGAAAACGGGGCAAGAGTTGCAGCCAAGTCTGTTGGTCACTGTCACCCTGTATTACAATACATTGATTCTGAACGAATGTTATTAGATACCGAACCTGATATACAAAATCATATCAGTCTCTTTATTAGTAAAGAAATGATAAATTTTGTATTGTTGGATAATGTTTTGAACATTTCCTATATCAAAAATTGATCGGTTCAGGCACGTTATCTAAAAGCATTAATTTTCTAAATCAAACCACAGTTCTTAGTATACGGAACACACACAAGAGGAAGAGTTCAGAAATGAACGAATCCTTCTTGAGGCATTGTAGACTAGGTCATATCAATGCGACCCGACTGGCTGAAGTTACATTTAGATGCATATTTAAATTAGTTTGAATTTACATCTTGTGAAACTCGCCAGTCATGTCACAAAGATAAGATGACCACAGCTCTGTTTATTGGAAACAGAGAAAGAGTTAGTGAACTCTTGGGATAATACATGTTGATGTATGTAGGTCCCCTGTCTACACATGCCAGGACCGGTTCTTTGTACTTCATTAAATTCTCTGATGATCTCTTCTGATTCAGACATATGTTCCTGTTGAAACACAAGTCCGAACCTTTTGAGATATTCACAGAATATAAGTTAGAAATAGAGAACCAATAACAGGTATAAGTATTATGTCCTTTGATGAGATCGAGGAGGAGAATACTTGAGCACGGAAATCCTGGACTTTTCTAAAGGAGAATGAGATTCTCTCTCAGCATTACTCCTCCGTATACACCATAGCACGATGGTATATCGGGGCGGAGCAATCACACCTTATATGATAAGGTGTGCTCTATGATGAGTACTACTGAGTTGCCTATTTCATTTTTGGGAGTTATGCACTTGAGAAGATGCATACCTATTGAATAGGGTTCCAATCAAATCAGTTGCCTACCATTTCATATCTGATATGGAAAGGGAAGAGCCCATGTCTTAAGCAAGTTAAGATTTGGGGTTGACCGGCCTATGTCTGAAAGCAAAATCCGGACAAGCTCGAGGCAAAGTCTGTAATGTAGAACTGGAAAGGTTCCAGCTATACAAACTGCAGCTGATGATTTGATAGAACTAAAGGATTCAGTAGTTACCAACGAACCTCAGCCTCTCCGCCGATCTAGTAGGGTTCCTCACCCACCTGAGAGATACTTCGGTTTCTCTATGACAGTGGGAGCGAGGATTGCATCATGAGATGATGACCCAACTAGCTTCGAGCTGGCCATCAGGAGTAAGACTCTGTAAGAATGGCTGGATGCTTAGCGATCTGAGATGGAATCCTTATACACCAACAAAGTATGGACTTTGGTTGCTATATCTGAAGGGTTAAATCCCCATCAGGAGCAAGTATATCTTGAGAAGATTACTTGGTGTACTTGGAAAAGTTGAGACTTTCAAAGCTAGACTTGTTAAAAGTTTGCATCATTTACCAGGCGTGGATTATGATGAAACCCTTTTCAAGTAACCAAGCTTAAGTCTATCCAGATCCTTCTTGCCACCGCTACATACCATGACTACGATATCTGGTGGTTGGGTGTCATGACAGCTTTTCTAAATGATGTTTTTGAAAAGGGCGTCTATAAGTACACAGCCAGAGGGCTTCGTAGACAGTGGGAGCAGCGGAAACGTGCACAAGATGCTTTATAAGATAAAGCAGGCATCGCGGAGTTGGAACATCTGTTTTGATGGATTAGTCAAAGAAGTTGACATCATCAAAATGGTAGATGAACCTTGTATAAACAAAAAGGTAGTAGGGAGTATGGTGGCGATCCTCGTAGAGTATGTGGATGACATACTCTTGATAGGGAAAGAGTTTCCTATGCTACGCTCGGTCAATCTCCGCTTATCACAAGGATTCTCCATATAGGATCAAAGTGATACCTCCTAAATCCTGAGTTTTCGTCTATGAGATAGATGTAATTGGATGTTAGGATACTCACTAATTGTAGTGAGATGGTATCATTTGATCCTAGGGAGAATCACTGGAAGTGTTCCACAGTGATAAAGACGACTGAATGTCAGTCACAGGCATTGTCTTTACCCTCAGTAAAGGGACGGTATGTTGGAAGAGTTCCAAGCTAGATACCGTGACATACTAGACGATAAAGGCTGGATATATCGCTACTTAACATGCTACCAAAGAGGCTGTTTGGGTGTATATTGGTTCATGAGATGAACTATGTTCCTCCCATTATGTGACAATGGAGTTGTGGCTTATGCCAAGGAACGCCGGTCCCATCAGTGATCCAGACATATTCTAAGGCAGTATCACCTGATCATGGAGATGGTTGATCTCTAAGGGATCGAGGTAAGGAGAGTAGACTCAGAGGACAACACAGCGGATCCACTCACAAAGGCCTGTTCCCAGAGAGAGATTTTTATGGGATGGTTGAGTATGAGATACTACAACCACTGCTATCAGATGGCCCTAGTGCAAGTGGGAGATTGTTAGTTATATGTATGCCCTAGAGGCCATTACTATACATAGGATGTATATTGTAGTGGATGCTTGGACATATATAGAGAGGACTTTCTTGCTCGACATGATAGTATGCTATCTGGTTGATCTTTACCTTAACGTGTACACTGATTGTCTCTCTGTTACATATTGGTAAAGCCCTTAGGATGTGTACTTGACTACCTGGACTATGATGCGGATCATACTAGTGGGGACATGGTAGTCCATAAGTACATCCTTCAAAGTCCCTAGTCGTGGGTGTATCGAGATGGGGCATCGATATACCAGAGTAGACTAGCGTGTACCTTCTCGACCCAAACAGATGGGCGATGGATGATCCCATATCCATTGGTGTTTGACATCGGAGATGATATACGGGTGCTCAGTAGAGACTGGGTACACTGGACGGACCCGCCGAGAACTCCCAGATGGTATTATACCTTACGTCAGATGGCAGTTCTCTGGTGACACTGGTACAGAGTAGTCTGTTGACCCGAGATCATCATAGAGTCTTGTGTGGTTCCCACTGTGCTTTGATTTCCATCTTACCACGTCCAAGAGGGCGTGCAAAACGGTGGTTTTTGGGTACAGTCCCGAGTCACATGGAGGCAATGAGCGATAGGAGGGGATTCGTCTCTCCCGGTATAGGGAGTTGATGTTGCGCTGTGTTCGATTGGCTATAACCGGAAATCCCTGGCCAGGGTTGCTGAGATTTACTGGTAAGTGTTACCAGTAGTTTCTCGAATTGTTATAGACCTCATATCGACACGACTTATCAAGCTATTGGGGTCTGACGTTTACCACCCCTAGGCGAGATATGCGACATATCAGACGATCAGACCGGACTGTACGGTAAGTGTTACTGGTTGGATTCACAGGAGTGTGAGCGGGCTTGCTCGTCGATCTTCTGATCGCTCAATACCCGGGTGGCCGTTACGTTTAGCAGACCGCTTGCGGCTTGTGGGTGTTTGATATGATCATCATCTGCTGCCGGCGTATTGACGAGTCTTTAGAGTCCTACACAGAGGTTTCCTGGCTCAAGCGAAACGAAATAGGAGCGCATATGAGATATGTGCGGGACCGAGGATAATACATGTATGTGATACCGTATTCTATTCTCGCGATGAATGTGTCGAATGGTTGTATGCGATATAACCTAGTTATCGAATCAAGGATTGATTCGATAAATCGATACATTGGATATTAGTCGGTTATATGCGATATGACCGGATCGTTAAATCAAGTGTTGATTTAATGATTTAATGCATAATTATATATTTGATATATTACTTTGCATTAACTAGTATTGGTTCACTTTAAATGGATTTTCTCACTTGGATTGTGCACATTGTATATGTGATATACTTTTGTACACAAGTTTGTATCATGTTTGATGATACATGCTCACTAGGGTTTGTGTGAAGATTAAACCATGGTTGTGGAATGGTTAGGGTTTTCCTTTTGTTTTCTTATTCATTTATTTATCTATTTATTCTTTTTGGAAAAATATTAAGCATAAAGAAAAATGGTGGCTTTCTTTGGAAGCATATTGAAGCTTCATGAAGCTTTGACTAAGTTACCATTTTGTCTCATGCTTAACCCTAACCATTCCCACTAACCATGATTTATTCTCTACACTTGACCATGGTTGAGACATGATAAGTATTCTTATTATTTTCTTTTTAGAAAATAACTTATCATATTAGTCTTTCTTCTTCTTCTTCATCTTCTTCAATGAAGAAAGCTTCACTTCATCAATGGTGATTGATGAAAAAGGGTGAGAAATCCAATTCTAAAGTGAACCCACTTCCTATTTCTTCATCCGCTACCTCTTGCCAAGTAGTAGAGTGTGTTTTCTTCACAAATTTTATGACTTGGTGAAGTTGGAGCTTGATCTAGCGATGCCTCGACGTAGATCATCTTCGGCATCGTCGTCGATGACCTAGCCCGCTTTTTCTCCGATGAAGCCGACGCTAGAGCCCAAGATCCGATTTGTACAGCGAGGAGACATCATCGCGGAGCCATGGAGGTGGAGAACCGGATCTACAAAGGTTGTATTTCCGTTTACCATTTAGTTAAGTTGTTAACTAGTCATTGTTTCGCCTATATATCTAGTTAACGATCCGTATTAGGGTTTCTCGGCACCCCTAATTTTTGAAATTGGTATGGTTGATGCCTTGTGAGACCTCACTAGTGTGCCTAGGAACCCTACAGTGGTATCAGAGCCTAGCTAGAGCCTTAGGCGAAGTCTAGACGGAATTTGAAACCCGAACGAACCCGAAACCCAACTCAAAAAATGCTCTCTGTCCTTTTTTCAAAAACCGGGATTTTTCCAGATTAAAAATTCTTAAAAAATTCAGCAGGGAATTCTAAGAATTACGGTGCAATTGTTTTTCAATGAACAGTATTTTGTGCGGCGGAACCGCGGCATAAGCATGGCTTATGCGGCGGTTCCGCGGCCCATTGATGACGTCAGCTTCCCTTGTTTGCACAGTAATTCCTATTTTCTGAAGTTGGATTTTCTGGGAATTTTTAATATTTATTCAAGAGTTGAATTTTCTGGGGTTGTTTTGGGGATTCGGTGTTTCGATCGGAGTATCAAATTTTGTCTGTGTGGCTTTCCGGGTATTTTAGAATATGTTAATTAGGGATTGGAGAGCTGAAACCTGCTCACTGCACTCTCCAAATGGCAGACCGTTCAATCACCAAACCAAGGGGTGAACTAGAGGATGTGTTGATAAAGGTCGGGGAATTTGTATTCCCTGTAGACTTCATTGTACTCGACACATAACCTGTAGCAAACCCCCGGGACCAAATTCCAGTGATTCTGGGTCGTCCTTTCCTTGCCACTTCCAACGCTGTTATAAACTATAGAAATGGTTCAATGAACTTATCATTTGGAAATATGACCATTGAACTAAACATCTTCAAAGTTGGAAGTCAGCCATCAGAACCCTCTGCTCATATTCTCGATGTGTGCTCTGTCTACGAGATCACTCCCGATAGTTGCGGAGCTGAGGAACTTTGCTTTACTGATCTCGACGACATTACCACATCTCTGTTTGACCTTACACATGATCTTAGTGAGGACACTTTTCCTACACTTGAGTCCTGCACTCCTGAATTTTCTCCACCCGAGTCTGTATCTTTCACAGGCTCTGAGCTTCTTTGTAAATCCAAAAATCACTCGATGATCCCACCTTCTATCATTTCTCCGCCTGAATTAGATCTTAAAATTTTACCTTCTCATCTTAAATATGCTTATTTAGGTGAGAAGGAGTCTTTACCGGTTATCATATCCGCTTCTCTAGCATCAGAGCAAGAGAATGCACTTTTATCGGTATTGAGATCTAACAAAAAGGCGTTTGGTTGGACTATGGCGGACATCAAAGGGATTAGTCCCTTGATTGTTGAACATCATATACATGTGATGGATAATGCCAGACCAACCCGAGAACTACAGAGACGGTTGAATCCCGTCATGAAGGAAGCGGTGATGAAAGAGATCGTCAAATGCCTAGATAATGGTATTATATACCCCATCTCCGATAGCCAATGGGTGAGTCCTATACATGTCGTTCCTAAGAAATCCGACATCACTGTTATAACCAATGAGGCAAATGAGTTGATTCAGACACACGCCCAAACTGGGTGGCGTGTATGTATTGATTATAGAAAACTCAATGCCGTCATGAGGAAAGACCACTTTCCTCTACCATTCATTGATCAAATGCTGGAACGCTTAGCAGGACGAGAGTATTATTGTTTTATGGACGGATACTCAGGCTATAATCAGGTCCCCATCGCCAAAAAGGATCAAGATAAAACCACTTTTACTTGTCCTTTTGGTACCTTTGCTTACAGTCGCATACCCTTTGGGTTATGCAATGCTCCCGCTACCTTTCAGCGGTGTATGATGGGGATATTCTCTGATATGGTAGAGGATTTTCTGGAGATCTTTATGGACGATTTCTCAATTTTTGGAGACTCCTTTTCTGATTGCCTATCGAATCTTGACGGAGTTCTTACTCGTTGCAAAGAGAAGAACTTAACTTTGAACTGGGAAAAATGCCATTTCATGGTCCAAGAAGGAATTGTTCTTGGACATGTTATTTCACAGAAAGGCATTGAGGTTGACAGAGCTAAGATAGATGTCATTCAAAACCTCCATCATCCCAAAAGCGTCAAAGATATTCGATCTTTCCTTGGCCATGCGGGCTTTTATAGGAGATTCATTAAGGATTTTAGCAAAATTGCTAGACCTTTAACTCTTCTCCTGGCCAAGGATACGACCTTCCACTTTGACTCGGACTGTGAGACAGCTTTCAACTCACTTAAACACTCACTCACTTCAGCCCCCGTTCTATCATCTCCAAATTGGGACTACCCCTTTGAGCTGATGTGTGACGCATCCGACTTTGCAGTTGGTGCAGTCTTAGGACAGCACATTGAAAAGATGCCACACGTGATATACTATGCAAGTAAGACCCTGAATGATGCACAAATCAATTATACGACCACCGAAAAAGAACTTTTGGCGGTTGTATTTGCATTAGAAAAATTCAGGCCTTACTTAATTGGATCTCCTATAGTTGTGTACACTGACCATTCCGCCTTAAAACATCTTCTGGTAAAGAAAGATGCAAAAGGTCGGCTAATACGTTGGATCTTTCTGTTACAAGAATTTGATCTTGTTATCAAAGATAAGAAAGGATGTGAAAACGTAGTAGCCGACCATCTTTCACGCATCTCTTCTTCCCCTGTGACCCTGCCGATCAATGATTCGTTTCCCGATGAACAACTCTTGAACGTATCCAATGAACCATGGTTCAGGGATATTGTGAACTATCTTGTTACGGGACTTATACCCAGCGATTGGTCAAAACAGGACAAATACCGCTTTCTATCCCAAGTAAAACACTTTTACTGGGATGATCCATATTTGTTTAAGTATTGTCCTGATCAGATCATTCGCCGGTGTGTCCCGAAAGAAGAGTTCAAGAGTGTTCTTTCTTTTTGTCATGATCAGGCCTATGGGGGTCACTTCGGTCCTAAAAAGACGACGGAAAAGGTTTTGCAATGTGGTTTTTATTGGCCGACCTTATTCAAGGACGCATTTGGCTATTGCAAAACCTGTACACAATGTCAGTACACGGGTAGAATCTCCCAGAGAAATGAAATGCCTCAGCAACCCATCTTGGTTGTTGAAATTTTTGATGTTTGGGGCATTGATTTCATGGGTCCCTTTCCTAACTCCTTTGGGAATCTGTACATACTGCTGGCGGTTGATTATATCTCAAACTGGGTTGAAGCCATTCCAAGTCGTACTAATGACAGGAAAGTTGTCATTAAGTTCTTAAAAGAGAACATCTTTTCGTGATTTGGACACCCACGCGCTATCATTAGCGATAATGGGACACATTTCTACAACAGGTCTTTCGAGACTCTGATGCGGAAATACGCAATCAACCACCGACTTTCTACACCCCATCATCCCCAAACGAGCGGGCAGGTTGAGATCTCAAACAGACAGATCAAACTAATCCTGGAGAAGACTGTTTCTAAGAATAGAAAAGACTGGTCGACCAAACCGACGGATGCTCTTTGGGCATTCCGAACAGCATTTAAAACCGACCTAGGGATGTCTCCATATAGGATAGTGTTTGGGAAGGCATGTCACTTACCCGTCGAGATTGAGCATAAAGCATTGTAGGCTATTAAGGAAATTAACTTTGACCTAAACCAAGCCTGCAACTTTCGGAAGCTGCAAATAAATGAGCTAAGCGAACTCCGCGATGAAGCTTATGATAACGCTGTAATCGTAAAGAATAGGACTAAGGTTTTTCATGATAAAAACATTTTGAGGAAAACATTTTCACCAGGTCAACAAGTCCATTCACGATTACACCTTCACGCGGGTAAGCTTCGATCTCGGTAGAAGGGACCTTTTGTTGTGCGGTCTGTATACCCGCACGGGGCAGTAGAAGTAGAAAATGTTAAAAACGGCACATTTTTCAAAGTGAATGGACATAGACTAAAGCCGTATTTTTCCACTGACCCCATGGAGGAGCTCCTGTTCTTACAGGAGCCATTTTATTTGGATTAAAATTCCTCCGTCTCACCCCATGTTCTGCATATCACTGCATCATCTTTTTTTGAATGGAGGTGAGTGAAAAGAGTAAGTTTGGGGGAGGTTCTTCACTTATATATTTTGCCCCCACTAATAATTCCTCCCAGACTTACAGGTTTTGTAGATATAACGGTTGGCAACAATGAGGACACTGTTGAAAACAAGTTTGGGGGAGGTTTGTGCTTATTTTTGCATCATTTACATATCATTTGCATAAAGCACAAAGCATTTCTTTAAAAACCTATAAAAATTTAAAATTTTCAAAACCCATAAAAATTTAAAATTTTCAAAATATAATTTTTTTTTAATATTTAAACATTTTTTGTATATAAATAAGATAATAAAAGATTAGATAGTGAAAAGTTACATCCATGAGATTAGAAAAATTTAAGAAAACCAAGAAAATTAGAAGTTATACGAACTAGTAATAAGTAGTTATAAGCCGTTGTCCCAAGAGTTAGTAAGATGAAGGACGTCACTAATCTGAGGATAAAAATAAGTCTGAAAAATAGTTTCTATTCTGGAAGCCAAACATTTTTGAACATTGATACCCTGCTATTCGCACTTACACACGTCTTAAAGCCTGGGATAGTAGAGGATACCTTGAAATGCTCTTGTCTTAAAACCAAAAGTATGAAGGAAATAAAAAAAATGAAGAAAATATAAAGTGGTGAGAAAAATGGACACTGGTTTTGTTATCGCCAAGGCAGCAATAAAAAAATATAGCGAGGGTTCCTTTTCACCTAGTGCCCTAAGGCCAACTGGTCTGGGAGTCACTGCTAAGCCTTAGGTGGTGCAAGACGAGGAAAATACACCAAATAAGTAAGCACATGAGTAATCGGTCGGTTAGTACCTCAATAAGAATTAACGGCCACATGAAAGTGTGTAAGCAATCTCATCTAAATATTCATTAATTAAAAAGTACTGAGGCTAAGGAGCAAGAGTATGATAGCTTGAATTGAATTCTCCGGGTGTAGGGATGTCTTTACACACACGCAGGGTTATATGATCGATGTTTGCAAGAAAGATAGGAATGAAGAATAAGACGATGTTTTATTGAGGGAGGACGTGATTTCTGACATCTTTTCATGACTATTAAGATAGGGCTCATGACAACCGAAAAGCTAGCTTAGTTGGAAACCCTAATTTTCAAAGTCTTTTCTTTTACAATTCTTTTCTTTAAATGTAATATTCATGATCTTCCTTTTATTATTGGATTTTGTGGGTGCAATCCGCTGAAAACCCTCAGGAGACAACACTCCTCCTACTAGGGACACCTAGAGGTTTAAAGGCTTGTTGCACGTGCTCAGTGCAATCGTGTTGCCTACGAAAGTGTGCTAGTTAGTTTTTCTCTTTCTTTATTTTCTCATTCTCTTTTTAATAAAAGTTCGCTCTTGACGATCGAAAATAAGTTTGGGGGAATTTGATCAGTCGAAAATACTGCATCTTTTAACCGGCAATTTCCCTATCATTTGCATTAATATAGAAGTGTTCGGCATTCATATAGCACATATTAGCAAAACAGTCGTAAAATATCAGATTGCATGTGTCAGGCTTTAAAACCAACATTTCTAAGGAAATTGACTGCATTTCATAGCATGGCATCATTCCTATATTGCGCAACTTGTGTTTCGAAGTTTGTGCAGGAAAATACAGAAGAATGGTCAATTTACAAAACAAAGACTGCTAAAGAATACGCCAACTCAAGGAATTGGAATCTGGCAATGATCTAGAATGAATTCAGAGATTCAATATATCAGGAAATACATCAAAGTACAGAAGGAGCCAACACAAGAAAGATCAAGCCCTAAGGCCACCAATTGGCCGCGGAACCGCGGCCGGAGCCGCCTTGCACCGCAGTTCCGCGGCGGTTTGTCCACATCAGCATCTCAAAGTTGCTTCATAACTCTTGTCTCTGTACCTACACTTCAGAAAGCCATTGCAAGTTCCAGAAAACTCCAGAACATTCTGCCGGATCAGAAGCCTAGGGTTCCTAACTAAACATTCCTAGCTTCCAATCTAGAACCTTCTCCCTAACCCTAGCTTAAAGCTTAAGCTAAGCTCCTAACTAACTACATCTAGAAGCCTCTCCCTACAACAAACTTTTGGAGGGAATTGTAAATTCAAAAACCTAGACCTAGGGTTTGGGAAACCTATAAATAGACCCCAAGGCTCACTTGTTGAAAAAAAAAACTCATTGTTGGCTAAATTCTAGTTCAATCTTCATCTTCCCCAATTTCCACCCACAAGTCTAGTGACAAGGCTTGTGTCAAAACCCTAACCCTAATCCAATCCAAAATCAAGAAACTTCAAGATTCTTTGAGTGCAAGCCAAGCAAGTCTTCAAGATCCTTTAGAAGCGGAACCGGATTTCAACGGAGCACGATATCGAAGCGATCCAAGACTCAAGAAACCGAGCGAAGCAAGATTCGACGAGCGAAGTTCCTACCTCTTGTATATCTTGAGAGTTGTAACTACTTGTTGATGTAATAAAGGTGAAGATTCTTTAAACTTGTTTACATTTCAATTCGAGCATTATGCTTATATTTCGATTCTTGAATATGTACTTTGTGATGATGTTTGAATAAAACTCCGCTCGTGGAGGAATCGAAACAATTGTAAAATGATGATGTTGATGAATTGTTAAACATTTTCTTAAGTCTTAAAACAATTGTAAATTCTTGAAAATTGATTGATCGATGATCTAGATCGATACGAATGTGTTCTTGATTCCTTTCGCACGATCTAGAGATCAACAATTGATCATTCGACTTTCAAGAAGCTATCAAGTGAATGTTATTCATCGAAAGGACAAAGGATAGGATGAGGAACCCTAATTCTTCGCAAGATCCTTGATCCTCGATGAATTCTACATCGATTTAGTATCAATTTGTTAATAGATAAGAAATCGTATTCTTGAATCTTCATCACATCTACAATTTACTCGATTCCTACAAGCTTTACTTCAAATCTTGAAACCTAAAGTGATTGGAATTTTATCGAAACTCGATTCTCGATGTTTATCATTTTCTTGATTCTTGATTAGAATAGTGATTCTTGAAACTCATTGATAAGAATCTTGAATCATGTTTTCTTTTCTTTTCTATTAAGTTTTCGATTCAAACAAATCAAAATACGAATGAATTGCGCAATCCCTGTGGAAGATCCGCACTCGCTAACGCGCTACATCCGACACCGTAGTTGATTGCGGTAAAATAATTCTTTGATTGTGAATTCTATTTTCTAAACCGACACACAAAGAAACGATCAATCAGGACTCTGTGAAATGGCTGGATGCTATGCGATCTGAGATGGAATCCATGTATACCAACAAAGTATGACTTTGCATGTTGCTCCTGAAGGGGTTAAACCCAACGGGAGCAAGTGGTTATTTGAGAAAGAAACCAGGTATAGATGGAAAAGTTGAGACTTTCAAAACTAGACTTGTAGTAAAAAATTATCGTCAATAACCAGGTATTGTTTATGATGAAACCTTTTTCTCCAGTGGCTATGTTTAAGTCCATCAGGATTAAAGCAGGCATCGCGGAGTTGGAACATCTGTTTTGATATGACAGTCAAAGAGTTTGACTTCATAAAAAAGGTGGATGAACCTAGTATATACAAGAAGGTTGTAGAGAGTAAGGTTTTCTTCCTCGTATTGTGCGTAGATGACATACTCTTGATAGGAAATAGGTTTCCTATGCTACACTCGGTCAAGCCCCTCACCCATGATTGCCATTCTTCCCTTGACTTTTTCCATGGTTTCTTTTCTTCATCTCCTTCCTCAAGCTCACTAGCTTTTTGGGAGGTGAGGAAAATTAGTGAGAAAAATATTTCTAAAGTGAGCAAAATTCATACTTCATCATCCTACACTAGACTAGCCATTTTGTTTAGATTGTTTGCTTCACCAATTTCTAATTAGTGAAGATGTGGCTTGATTTGGTGTCTCCTCGACATAGATCATCTTCGGCCTCGAAGACTTCAAACAATTTTTTTCCTTTCATCTTGTGGAGCCTTTCTAGAGTCCGGGAGTTCACTACTTGGAGCGAAGGGACTACTGCACGAAGCTATTGAAGTGAAGGACCGGTCTACAAAGGTTGTATTCCTTGTTCACTTAGTTTAATGTTTGATTACATGTTGCTTAACTCCTAATTTTCTAGTTAGATCCTTGACATGGGTTGCATAACTCTCTAGGTTTTTTTTAAAATTGCATACTTGATGCCCCATAAATCCTTGTTAGGGTTCTGTGGAACCCAGCAGTGGTATCAGAGCCAAGCTAGAGCATTAGGCGTTGTCTAGGCGAAGATAGAAGTTCGAACGAACTCCGAATACCCGAAATATACCCTTCTCTGGAAATTTTTCCAAAAGTTGGAATTTTTAATGTTTAAAATACTCTAAAAATCATGCAGGTAATTCCATAGACCCACCTGAAGAACGAGTCCCTAACTCATCTAAGTGACCGCGGAACCGCGGCCAAAACATGGTTTTGGCGGCGGTTCTGCGGCGCCACTTGAGAGGCTTGGGACGAGCCTTCAGCTGCTGGTCTATGGGTACTGTGGTATGGTTCTAGGTATTTCTAACACTGCTCAAGTGTTGAGCTCTTTGGGAAATTTTGGGAATTCGTTGATTCGATCGAAATGTTTAATATCGTCTAGCTCTCTGTGAATGTGATACAATATTTGGAATCTACAATTATTAGTTTTGTGAAAACTAATATGAATTTTATAAATCTAACAATTTAGTCTCAGTTGATCGGTTGCCACGGGATTTGATATGGATCAAAAGTCCGTCGCAATTACGTAGTATACGCGGATACACGCCGGGTAACCTTTCTAGATATCCATGCCCCATAGCCTCGACCAAGTGGCTGTAGGAGAACCCCGTTGCAAAAAAGCATCCGTCCGGGTGCTTGCAGCCGCGGTGTTTCGCCTAAGTACACTTCGTCGACGACATCGGTGGTGCGGCCATATACTAAAGTTTCCGACGAGCATTTGATTAAGATGTCAGGAATCTTGTTGAATTGCCCGACTTGTTATTGGAAAGTGTTTTCAATAACGATACTAAAATGCGGGGTTTATAATTGTTAGGCATGAAATTCGGAATATATGATATTCCGGGTTTATGATGTTTAAGGACTTCATTTTGTTAGGCATGAAATCCGAAGTATATGATATATTGGGTTTATGATGTATAAGGTGGTTGCGGATTCCAATTATTGTAGTTTTTCACTTTCTTTTCCGTGACCGTATGATGTTCGGGTGGATAATACTAGTGGGCATTGGTTTAAGCCGGATCCTAGTATTATATTCTTGGATTAATTTTGTCTCTTTGTATTCATATTTTTCGGAATACGGATACGGGTATTCATATACGGTGAGGGGTATTCTTGTAATTGTGCAAGATACTTCTAGAAGAAGACACCTTATTATTGTTTTAACCATTTTGATTAAATAGTTAATGAGGTGAAGGTATGAGGTGTTCATTTATCATTAAATGAAGCATGGCTACTTGGTGACTCATGGGGTGACTCATGGTTTACTATTTGTATACTTGATATTTTGTGTTGTGGACATTTTTTATGCAGGGTGGCTTCAAGATATTTTGTGGCATTATTGGGTTGCATTATTAGTTCACAACATTTAGCCATTCTTCATTCTATGCTCTATACTACACTCTCATCTCCTCAAACTTCGTCTTCTTATACTTCAAACCCTAATTGTCTCATGTGTTGAGAAACCTAGGGTTAGTGAGACGAATCAATCCATCATCACTCTCTACATCATCTAGGCTACTTAGATTTGCATACTAGGTACCCCAGTTACCTCGATTTAGAGGTAGGAGCTCAAAGTACACACTCTCGGGTGGATCATCTTTGACGCGGGGAGGCCGTCGATCAAGCGTGATTCGTACATCCTTTGAGGAGCTAAAGGAGAGGAGTGAAGACCCGACGGACTTGATTCTTTAGGTATAAACTTCGACCATAGTAGATAGCTTCTCTAGTTGCTAGTTAGGTTTATGGCAGATCCAGGTATTAGGTTATTCTAGCGCCAGTTTAAACTCGTATAAAATTTTTGTTCCGCAAACCGACCACGGTTGATGGCCAGGGCGTCAGTGTAACCCAACAATCACTTCAGCATGTATGTTCAAGGTGATCTTGGACATGTGACGGTAAGAAACGGTCAGCCATACAAGATCGTTGGCAAAGAGACGATAATACTACAACCATCACGATGAGGTTATATTAAGTTGAATAATTCTAAGCATATTTCAGATTTGAAGAAAAGTCTAATTTCCATAAGTCAGCTAGACAACGAGGGTTACATGACGGTGTTTGGGAACTCTCAGTGGAAGATTTCTAAAGGATCGTTGGTGGTCGTAAGGGGTAAGGGGAGTGGCTCATTGTATTTTTTCAGTGGGAGCAGTGGAGGTTTGGTTGCATTAGCGACGGGTTCGAAGATAGATTCGGAGACTTCGTTGTTTCACAAACGATTGGGGCAGCTCAGCGAGAAGAACATGAAAATTCTTCAGGGTAAGGGATTTCTTTCGGGGTTGAAAATGTAAGTAGACTCTTGTGCTCGTGCCGCAAACTAGCGTTCAATGCGGAATACAAAACGAATTTTTTTGAAACATCAGCACGAACTCTTCAACCTAGAATCGAATCCAAACACTAAACTAGAAACATACTAGAAGGAGTTAATTACTCGGTTAGTGATTAAAACCTTTGTAGTCGTGTCCTTCGTCTTCTACACCACTTCTTACGCTCCTAGGTCATTGGAAACGAGCTTGAGAGTCGGTCTTTCTCGTCGAAGATGATCTACCCGAGGAAACACAAACTTAGGCTCTGGCTTCACACCAATAATCTAAGTGAAGCAACTAGTGATAAAAACTTGCTATGAATTGATCACTAGGATGTAGTAGTGGCTAATCTCTAATTATTCTCTTATAATCCTTTTCCATTCTCAATTTAGAAAAACCAAGAGAGTAGGAAGAAGAAGTTTGGGTGAATGAGCAAGTGAGGAAGCATGCATGGCTACTAAAAATGAATCATTCTCTCTCTTTCTTTTCTTTTCCTTTCTTATTTGAATATGAGTCGATTGTGATTCACCATGGCGAGCTACAAGTTCTACCATATTCTATATGAAGCTTGAAAGAAAAGAGAAGTGTAGAGAATGCCACCTCATTGTACACATATACATATGTATATGTACATATATAAATATATATATATATATATATATATATATATAAATACGCTAATATAAGTATATGCTACAAATACATACACCCGTATTTGTATCAAAATACGAATATCGTATTCGTATAAGATACGAATACCGTATTCGTATAAAGATACGAATACCCGTATTCGTATAAAGATACGAATACCCGTATTCGTATCAAGATACGAATACCCGTATTCGTATCAAGATACGAATACCTGTATTTATATCAAGACATAAATATACGTATTTATACAAATACCCGTATTCGTATAAATAATGTATTCTGTCAAAATACGAATACCGAAAAGAGATACTAAAAAGAGATATATAATACTAGCTCACATTTTATCCAAAATGTGATAACCTAGCTATTTTTCAAACCGGATAGTATTAACAAAATGTTTGATTAAAAGCACGTGTACAAAAACACATGTTTTAATCAAAACTGAGTATGTATCAAAATACGTACACTATATCATTTCGCCCGAGCTGGGAAACCCTCTGTGTGGGACTCTAAAGACTCGACAATACGCTGGAAGCAAGTTTAACCATAAGCACGTCAGCGGCACTAGCTGTACGTAACGGCTACCTATGTATTGAATAAAAGGAAGGCCGACAAATAAACTTATCTGTATCCTTACTGAGCCTGAAAGTGACAATCTCAGTACAGTCCAGTCTGTTCGTCTAAGAGTATCGCATATTTGGTCTAGGGTGGTGGATAAAGTCAGACCCCTAATAACGAGATAAGTCGTGTTGGTGTGAAGCCCATCACCCACTGAGAAACTACTAATCCAAATCAGTAATTCTCGTCCATCTTGGCCAAGGATTTCTGTGATGGCCACCCATACACAATGCGGCATCTACCCCCAATACCGGGAGAGACGAATTACCGACGATCCGCTCACTGCCTCCACGTGGCTTGGGACTGTACCCAACTAAAACATGTTAGCACGATTCAGTAGAGCCGTGATAGGGTAGTAATCAAAGCACTGTAAGAACTTACATGAGACAAATGAATATCTCAGGTTGACAGACTAATCTGTACTCATGTCACCAGAGAACTGCTATCTGAAAATAGGTATAATACCATCTAGCATGTTCCTGGCGAGTCCGTCCAGTGTAACTCATAATCCAATGAGTACCTGTATACCATCTTTGGTGACTAACTGGCACCAATGGCCGTGAGACCGGCCATTGTCACTTGTCGGGGTCAAGAAATGTATACACTAGTCTACTCTGGAATATCGATGTCTAGTCTCGATATTCCCACGACTGTGGACATTTAAGAATTTTCTTATAGACTATCCAGTTCTCACAAGTGTGATCACCATAATAACCCTGATAGTCAAGCAAGAATCATATGGGCTCTATCAACATGTAATAGTGATTTGTAATACTGCATAATACATGTATATGATGATAGAGATGAACCAGATAACATATTATCATCTCGAGTAAGACTGTTCTACCCATATAGGTCCTCCCTCAATCATGATAATCGCCTGCCTGCGATTACAATAATTGAATTGAGGGCACTATAGTCAACAATCTTCCACTTGCACTTAAGGCTAATTATTGCGGTGTCGCATACTCACAGCCCATGTGATACCGAACATCCAACTTTTCAACTAATCAGTTTCGCAAATCATGTTTGCAAGACATTCGTGTTTGAGAAATAGCCTCAGTGAGTTGATTCGATCCAATGTTTTTATCTTTATCTTTCTATATCTCAACTTTGTGGAGAACGACTGTCTCTCGAAATAAGCGATGCCTGTCTTAGAACTTGTCTAGATATCTGATGGGACCAAGTTCATAAATGAACTCCAAATCCAAAAAACTTCTTAGACTGTATTTTCCACTGAATTTAATTAGTATCATGTGTCATGCCTACCTCAGTATCCGCTTGGACCACTGTCCAATATACCACCGCTCAGAAAAGGGTAAACTTTAACTCTGACAGACACTCTGTCATCCAGGTCACTTTGGAAGCCTGAATTGATAACCGCCTCCTGAAAAAGGTTGCCGTTACTATATACCAAGAACATTCTCTCATGTTCATAACTGCTTCCCAATGTTTCTCCAAGATTGTATTGATATCTGCTTATTGCAGCTAGTGCAAAAGCAGTATCTAATATGGTACTTGACATCTCATGATTGACTCAATTGCCTAAGCAAATGATATGTCAATCATGCAAATCTACTCTTCTCATCGGTTCAGAGGACATCTTTTTAGAGAGGGTGACTCCATCACCTGCGGGTACACCACCACGCCAGGAGTCGTCCATTCTAAAATACTTTAAAATAGTGTCTACGTGCCCGAATTGGAATACTTCCTAAATCTAGATCTAAAACCATAGATCTAGTCATCAGATTATCTGATGTGACAACCATAGTCTAACCGATCGTAGTATAAGAACAACAATCCCTATCAGAAATATGTCATCCAAAAACCATGACATGTCACCCTACTCAACTTTCTTACCAGGTCTCTCTGTCATTCTTGATGAAGTCAAACACTATGACTTTCACATCAAGAATAGATGACATTTCTCTGCTATACTTGCTTTAGTTTATAAATAGACATAAGCTACTTGCCCACTACGCTTCCGTTGCTCCCACTGACTACAACAACCTTCTAGCAGAGTCATATACACGTGCACTTCTAAATTCAATTTAGAATGATATTATAGTCATCTATCTGCCAGATCTCATAATCTAAGATAGCAGTAATGATAAGCTTGGGTCATCAAAAACCTCCATGTCACCGTCTTTGAGGAGACTGAAGTACCTCTTACGTGGATGAGGTTACCTACTAAATCTGCGGAGTGGTTACTGGATTGTCGAATACAATTGAATCCTTAAGTTCTATTAAATATTCAGTAATCGTTTATGGTTCTGAAATTACTTTCAGTTCTACCTTACTCTTACAAATGTTTTCTGAAAATAATTCATTTTAAAAGGTGGCGAGTCAAGAACAATATAATTATTGATCCTGTAAAATGGTAGATAGTTGACCCTCGTCAAAATCCGGGATAACCCACAAACTGCCATTACTGAAACGTACTTTGAGTTTATCCGGATTCTGGTTTTAATCATAAGCCGGACAAATTCATATTCCTTAACATCGTTAAGATATGAATCCATTCTATATCCAATATAGAAACAGAGGCACTATTTTAATTGGAACCAGATTCAAATATATGTTGTTGTTTCCAGTACATATCGACTAAATGGAAGAAGGCCATGTAACATTACTCATCAAGGAGCGCACCCACGGATGAGTAACCTGAGAAAGAAGCAAGTTCTCAAAAATATTACTTACGACGCAATACGTAACATAAGTATCTACATCTTCGATCACCTTGAAGAATCCTGATACTTCCAACGTATGGTTCTCTACTTTATTCATATATCTATAACTTCTCTAAATTTGGACCTTGTATTTCAACGAAATGTGTGTCTAAAACCAGAGAGTCATAAGTAAACGGAATATAGTACATGTACTAACCCCTTGTCCTAATGGACATCGGACAACATACAATAAATTGTATAAGTCCTCTGAGCTTAATAACTCAACCCCTGTGCGTTGTAGCTTGAAAACTGCATTATGATTAAGAAGAATTACACTGTTATTGAATGCACCTTACCTAATCATCAACTGATAAGGGTAACTGTTATAAACATAATTTCAAAAAATTATATCTCATTTTATAAAATAAACATATATCAGTTTGAAATTGGTGCATAACAACCAATATTCAAAACCAAATATTTGACGTTAGGCAAAACCCAGGTGATTTACTCAAATATCACCAATTATAAAGAATTCTGAGTTTTGAGGATCTAATCAACCAATTCACAATATTCTACTCCCACTCGGCATCTGTAACACTATACAGATGTGAGAATCAAGTCCGGTAAATACATACTCTGGAGTCAGAATCTAATTGGGAAAGCAGTTTTCAATTAACACCGCACAGTAAAACTGAAACATGAAAATGTTTCGAGGGGTGTTTGGGTATTCCTAGTAATGCCTCCTCCAATACCATATTAATGACATTAGTAACAATTTTCATTGCCCTTACTCTAATCCCTTTATATGTCTTTACTTCTTACCTTTTGTACACCATACTTAGGCTAATTGGTTTTCTTCTTTCCCTACATTTCGACACCTGCCTAAGGTTTGGATGAAGACTATCAATAAGCATAATATGTGTACTCTCTTAATACTAGGAGCCCTCGCAACCTGAGAGAAGGTAAATAGAAAAGTCAACCGAATAATCCTATTCAATTTCTCAAGAATCGAAATCCATCCTCGAACTGAAATAAATTTCTACACGTACGTATGTAACTATAAGAGATGGTTTTATCCATTCTATATGGATCTTCGTAGTGATACAGAATGTTCTGGAGAAAGAAAAAGGTAAAGCGGGAGTAACATGGATATATGTGAATTTGTCGTGAATCGTGACAAAATAAAGCTAAGTTTGTAAAAAGGTTCGGTCAACTTGGTTTAAGAGTTTTAGTTTAAAGCGGGTCATGGTCGCTGCCAAAGAGAGAGAGAGAGAGAGAATAAACACTCAACGTGCACTCCAACCTACATTAGATTGGTTAACCATTTTATCTAACCAGGATGGCTCCCACTGTTTCCTTGAATTCTCGTTAAAATCCTAAAAGGAGAACTAGTCGGGATCATTTGCACCTTACAAGTTTACTAACCGTTCATCCAGGACAGTGTTGGTACTCCGAGGGAGGCTCCCCGTGCTTTCGCACGAACCTAATTAAATAACCCCGTTTCCGCAGAAGCGTAATCTCGTCAACACTTTCTAGACACCTAATAAATTAGTTAATTGTGAAGTGAAAATCTCCCGAGAAATAATACCTACTCACAGAAAGAATCGAGACCCAACTATCATTGTGTGATAACCTGATGGAAGCCTGTCACGACCCGAAAGAGCACGTGACTGGCCTTGAACCATATGAAGTCTATAGGACTCCATCTGATCCAAGTAAGCCAAAAGCCCAGAAATCTAAAACCATTTTAAGGATAAATAAACAACAAGCAATATACTATACAACGCCGAAAGGCGAGGATCAAAATTCAAAAGAAACCCAGATAAGCATGAAAACTGAAACACTACTAAGCGCGACTCTAAGGTCGAAATAATACATCACTAGTGTCTGAGTCTGAAACAATATACAAGTTTTGGTTGATGGAATTTCTAGATACAATGAATAATACATGTACAACGGCGGTTCTGATACAAAGAACCCTACCAAGCAAATCACCCGCAAAAGAAAGCAGTGTGCCAGAAGTGCCGCTATGGAACCTGTACGGCAAGCCCTGCAAGAACTGTGGCACAACGGGGGTGAGTTGCCAACTCGTGAATAGAAAATATCTACAAGCAGAAATCGAATGCAAGACATAATCCTAAGTCAATACAATTAGTATATAATATAACCCTCAAGAGTAAGTCTGAAGCATGAAAATGTGGCAGTGTAACATCAAATCATGTAGGTAGTGCCAAGTACTCGTGCCAATGCCTCAGATAATAACATGTCATAAATGTAAGGTATGTCTGCATGAAGTAAACATGATGAAGTATCAAATGGATATCAATACACATATATTTGCGTCCCATTCCACTAATATTGGTGTAAGGGTATATATAACAGCACCCTCGTACCCTGTTATATATACAAATCAAGTATGATCAATGTAGTCAAGGTCTGTATGTAATCAATGTCTGTATAAACGTGGAACCCGTCCACCCGTCACTCAATGGCAATAAATTCCACCCGTCACCCAATGACAATAAACATGGAACCCGTCCACCCGTCACCCAATGACAATAAACGTCATGCATGCAAATATGAGGATATAATCAAAATCATGGAAATCGTCATGAAACCCGTGCCTAGCATCGACACGTAAATCCTCATCTATCGGGCTCCGTCAGTCCGGATCAGCCCACGGGCTATGTCTGCGGAATCGGCCCTCGGCCCCGGCAGTACGCCTATATCCATCTATCGACTCTGGTCAGTATCCTCTGGATAACCGTCAGGTCCAACCAATCACCGATAGGTAGTAGTCCCTCTGCCAGGCTCACCGTCTACTACACAGCGAAACCGTTCTCGCCCCGGGGTACCATACCGGGTCCACCATGTACCCGCAATCGGCCTCATCCGCCTTCTCGAATCGGGTTTCACATGTCGCTCTCAGCACCGAGAAAACACATGGTGGACGCACTGAAATATCATATCAAGGGTAACCGGGTTTTTAAAACAATTATATATTCTCTTTTGAAATACCCACGGTTCTCAAATCCAGAAATATCATGGAAACAACATATCTCAATGCGTATAATCAAAACATGATGTATGCGACATGTAAAGAAAGGTAAGCATATCAGAAGTCATGCAACATGGAATAATAATGTGCACATGTCGAGGGAAACCGCTCTTTTAAAACGAATCAGTTTTGAAGAATATCTTGCGGCTCCCAAATCCCTAATCAAGTCAGAATCATCTATGTTTGTGTACAGGTATAAGTGTACAATATGCCATGCAAGAATCATATCATGAATGCAACAGTACTACAGTGTGGTGGCATGGAAATTATCGATGATGAAGTGTGTGAGCCGGAAAATAGTGTACGTGGAACATACGCATCATCGATAATGGTGTTGGTGTCCTAACAGCATGATAATAATATAGCAATAAACATATGCAAGCAATGCGAATAGCATGAATATGCGGAAATCAAATAATTAACACCACAGTGAAGAATCTACTATGCAAACTACAGATCTAAGTATCAAGTCAATCGGGAGAGGTATGGAAACCACTTAAATCTGAGTCGATATATATATAGATATAATAGTCGGTGATCCCGCCTCAATAATATCGCGTATGATACAATATATCGTAAGACATCTTCGAGTCATGAGTGCGGATCTATGATCAATATAGGCTCGTACGGTAAATCGTCCTAGGACATCCCAATAGCTGGGTACGGGTCAATATCGCATTCCTTTCATCAGATATCAGGTATCATTATCATCATAACACATAATCTGGGGTACTGATCTAAGTCTAGTACAAATCGATACCATTTATAAAGTATGAATGCGGGAGTAAACACACATCCAAAGCCCGCAAGAATCACATGTCGTATCCCAAATACGAATCATATCAAATCACCGATCTCATGGCACAATGCCCAAACCATCGACTCATCTCCAATGTCATCCATTATCATCATCAACACAGTGTAAATAAAAGGAATATGCAAGGGTGTGCGTGTAGGTGTAAATCTATTCTAAGGTTCGCGACTATGAACTACAGTAGTCACTTCTAACCCTACACTATCCATAATACACCTAACTATCATATATATAATATAACAACTACGGACTGCGGGGGTGCTATACGCCATCCACCCGACTTCCCCCTGTAGATATAATCTACTCACCTTGCGTCTTTATTTGTGGACGTCGCCACGCGCTTGCTTGTCGTCCCGAAGTCTTCATGGGGTACCTACACATCAAAGTATCGTATCTGCGTATTAAAACCAAATCAAAGCTAATACAGCACACGAAACCCAAAACGATACGATAAGGGGCCTATAGGTTAGAACCTATGGGCACGCCTTCAAAACCATCAACAAATCCTCGACATCGTCTTATAAACGCCAAATAGTCGAGGTAAAACACGGATACACAATTCCAGAATTTGAAATACGGAATACGGAAACACGAATCCAAAACAGCAACTAAGGAAATAGGCTCCAGATTTCACCCTAGGTCAAATTAGACAAATCTATATATACCTGGGGTCTAAAATACACATGTAGGAGCTACAGAACAAACACGAGACAAAATGGTAGGACCCAGGCCGCAAATTGTGGCCAAACAGATTAAATCTGCGGCCTGGAAAAGGAAGTGGGGGCTAGGGCTTTGTGTGGTAGTTCTAGGGTACCTGCACATGTCACTGTCCAATCAATATAATTTTCAGGTGTCTCGGATGAAAGCAGATTCAAAGTAACCATCACAGATTTCATAAATTCTCCGATATCGTATCCATAAATCCGTATTCTGGTTTCAACTCTCAGGTTGGGGTCTCAATTCATGTACTAGGGTGTTGGTGTAGCCTCTACTGAGCTCAATTTCACATTACAACTCATAATTTCCTCAAACCCTAACTAGGTTTTCATTAACTCCACAAAATCAACAATATCGGTTCTAAACTAAACATGGGGTATCGGTAATGCATAAACCAAGCTAATGATCCAGAAAATAGCTCATTTGTCAACTCAAGAATTTTCTTGAGTTGCCCCTAGTGGCTAAAATCCTTGCTTCCTTGGTCCAATGTGTAGATCTTGAGCCTGTGCACACTTTTAATGAAATGAGAGTTGGGTTTTGGAGTTTTTTAGAGGTGATTTGAGGAGTTGAAGAGGGGAGGGAGGTGAGGAGCAGGAGTAGCAGCAGCAACAAGAGGGAGAGGGAGAAAAATGAGTGAAGGTTGAAGGGAAAATGGCTAAGTCTTTAGTCAAAGAAGTCCATACCTCTCTCTCTCTCACCAACTACTAATTTCTTTAATATAAACCCCTTTTCCATTTCTTTTCTTTTCTCTAAATTCCTTCTCACTCAAATAGTAAACCCAAATGAGAAACCATGGTAGAAAATGTACAAGTGTAAGAAGAATGATATGTGCATGTTTTGCACAAATTGCTAAAAAACCGATTAGCGATTATTAATCGCGATTAGCATTAATTTAGCATATAACTAATCAATTAAACTTAGAAATGGCATAATTCTCTAATTTACCCTATTTTATAATTTTCGATAATTTTCCAAAAATTTTCCCCATTTACTTGTATTTAATTATACCGAATTATTAAAATATTCAATAAAATAATTAAATTATAAATTTCCCAAAAAAATAATATTTTTATTATTTCGAAATGTTACAATCTATCCCCCTTAAATAAATTCGGTCCCCGAATTTAAATTTAAACCCCAATACTAAAACATTTCAGCAAAATCAAATTTGTCGGGGCTCCGAAAACATCAATATATAGCGAATATCATCAAAGTGTACTGCTCTACTAAAAATTAATCCACAAAAATGCATATAAGAATATCCGGTGCGTCTGGTGCGCACGGAATCAAAATCCATGTATGTGTCATACAGGTGAACAAAACAACATCTAGGTACAACTGGTGTGCACGAAACATCTGTCATAAGCAACGTGTGTGCCTGACAGCAAAATCAGGCGCATTTGACATGCACGAAGAATTTCGATTTAGTGCATCTGGCGTGCACCAAGATCGTATATCAAAACCAAATCATAAGTACCGTCGTCGGTAGTTCCTCCTTCAAGGTCGAGAAGGAGTCGGTGCATCCAATGCTAGCAGCGCAAGATATCTACTTGCCTCTTGCTTACGGTCTGACGTCCTCTGACTCTGGGTCCTTATCTTCTCTGCGGATTACCTATCTCGCAGTCAATCAGATCATCGGCCCTGTCAGGTGTGCTAACGGGGACGATTCTGTTCTGGCACTTCTCTGGTCATCTCTCGGTCAATCCTCACGACCACTCGTAAAGCAGCATGACACTGGCGTCGGCCTCTGGCTCTCTGAATGCACATCACACATCTGATCCTGGGTGCAAACATCATTGCAGCAATGTCCTGGAAGGAATCCTGCTCAAGGTCTCTTCCGATCTTGCCTATGCCGAACTGTACGAAGGCTGGCTCTCTTGCATAATCTCTTCTCACTCGATGGACATCTTTGTCCTTAGCACAACATTTTCTCGGAAATTGGTCGCATCCCAACGCCTCTGTAAGCATATCAGGTCTCTAGTCTCGACGGGAAGTAATGACAGCTCGTCAGCGTCTCGCACGAACCTCTGGTTCCACTTGTCTCTATTGTCGTCCACTATGACGTCACGCCATGCTATCTACGCACTGCACTGTTCTCGGCCATGGTCAATCCGAAGTCTCTCGCACGGACTCGAAAGCGTGTACTCTGTAGCTTCATCATTCTATAGAAGGTGTCTGGCCGAACAGGTCCTCGGGAACGCGTCCCAACCATCGGAGGAATACTCAATACTCGTCCGTCCTTGATCAATTCGCAACGCATCTGGGTAAGGTCCTTTATCCGAACCTGGTCAACTACCTTGTCGACGATGCCGAACTCTGGCCTGCTAGGTGTGCGCAATATGACCACTCCTGGGTCTAGGTCTTCTCGTATCATATTCCAGAAAGGTCCTGTCGAGGTTTCTCTCTCAAATCTCATTCCTGTCGAATTGCCCGGAAGTCATCATCCATTGCTGAAGCTAATTCTTATTCCGGAACGGCTGCGTACTTATCGCGCCTCTTTCTGGAAGATATATCCATATACAACGCCTCTGGGTGCGTATCACATCTCTGATGTCAGCGGAGTGGGACGTCATCTCGTTGAAATCTCTTGCGAACTCTTTTCTTCACTCTGCTTCAATGTCGACTGATTCGGACTCGTCTCATCGTGGCTGCATGGACTGTGCTCCAATGGCTATTCTCATATCTGGAGTCTCCCAAGTAAAGCATCCCATCACATGATATCCGAATGATGTCGAAACATTCGATCGACTCGTCAGAACCTTATAATCCCCCAAGAGATCAATATCTTGAGTACAGTTTAATAGTATCGAGTACATGCCACAACGTCGGTGGTCCAGCCGTAGAAGGGCAAACCCAAGCCTCACTAATGGCGCCGCGGAACTGCCGCAAACCCTAAGGTTCAAAGACTTTCACACGGTCATTAAGTCGAGTTAGGGTTTCATTCTTCTAGAAGGTCCATAGAATCACCTGCATGTCTTTCCGTATACTTTAAACTTGGAAAACGGGCTCCTGACATTCGATCGTCTCTATCGACTCTCAACGAACCTGTGTGAAGTCGTCTCTAGCTGGAAACAATCTATCTGATGACCTCGCATCGGTAAACGAATGAACCACATGTCCTAGTCATTCATCCTCAGCTGACTAGCGACCGTCCATCATATCTCTAAGTATATGCTCATGCTGCAGTAGCTCCAACCATCTAGGCAATATCTCGTCATTTGCAGCAACAACTGGCTCATTCGCCTGTACGCCGAACAACGCCTCAATCCTCCAGGAAAGGCGATACATTGGCGGTCATCTCTGAATCGGTCTGCTCTAGATATGAGTAAGACTCTCCACACTGGAAATCTTCAACTCAACTGGGCCCGCTCCGGCGCATAAATTGAACGAATCACCTTCGTCTCTCAAATCGGGTGGACTAGCTATCATCTGTCTCATATCTTCCTGGAAGCTCCGGCAATCTCAGCTCGTAAGCTCCGGAAGCGACATCCTGTCAATCTCAGCAACAGCTGGTCCATTTGTCTGCACGGTAGGCGACATCATAATCTCTGAGGTATGCTGTACATCAACAGTCCTCTCTCAACTGGCAGCTCTAACAATGGCCCGATCATCCGGTGCAAGACCAAGCACTCGCCTCCACTAGAGGTCACAGTCACCAATACTAACTCGAGACGTTCCCATGTCACCAGAAAACACAATGGTCGGCCTTCGTACCAGACGAGCTCGCACTGACCGTAACCCTAGCAACAGCCCAAACTGCGCTCAACATGGCGACAGGAACCTCAATCGAGTATCGAAGAGAGCAGATCAATGGCAAGAAAGAGAACAGCAGATCCAGAGTGGATACATGATCATAAGAAAGAACAGCATCAATAAAGGTATGATCATGAAACTAATAGAATCGGGGATCTCAAATGGATGTATAATCATGGATATGAAGAGGATCACTGATCTCAAAAATATGTACATCCTAAGGTTCCTTAAGCGGAGTGGCGTGTCGTAAGTATGCCGTGGAACATACCCACGGTACGTCACTCTACTTTAGTCACCTATTCCATCAACCAAGGGTCATCCTACGCAACAAAAGTTCGGGTCTAATACCCCCTCGACTAAGTCTAAGTTCCGTAAGGTCAAGCCTAAGTTCCGTATATATATAGACGCCCTAGGCTCCACATAGTCAAACTTAGACTCGAACCAAGGTCAACCTAGCGCTCTGATACCAACTTTGTCACGACCCGAAAGAGCACGTGACTGGCCCTTGAACCATATGAAGTCTATAGGACTCCATCTGATCCAAGTAAGCCAAAAGCCCAGAAATCTAAAACCATTTTAAGGATAAATAAACAACAAGCAATATACTATACAACGCCGAAAGGTGAGGATCAAAATTCAAAAGAAACCCAGATAAGCATGAAAACTGAAACACTACTAAGCGCGACTCTAAAGTCGAAATAATACATCACTAGTGTCTGAGTCTGAAACAATATACAAGTTTTGGCTGATGGAATTTCTAGATACAATGAATAATACATGTACAACGGCGGTTCTGATACAAAGAACCCTACCAAGCAAATCACCCGCAAAAGAAAGCAGTGTGCCAGAAGTGCCGCTATGGAACCTGTACGGCAAGCCCTGCAAGAACTGTGGCACAATGGGGGTGAGTTGCCAACTCGTGAATAGAAAATATCTACAAGAAGAAATCGAATGCAAGACATAATCCTATGTCAATACAATCAGTATATAATATAACCCTCAAGAGTAAGTCTGAAGCATGAAAATGTGACAGTGTAATATCTAATCATGTAGGTAGTGCCAAGTACTCGTGCCAATGCCTCAGATAATAACATGTCATAAATGTAAGGTATGTCTGCATGAAGTAAACATGATGAAGTATCAAATGGATATCAATACACATATATTAGCGTCCCATTCCACTAATATTGGTGTAAGGGTATATATAACAGCGCCCTCATACCCTGTTATATATACAAATGAAGTATGATCAATGTAGTCAAGGTCTGTATGTAATCAATGTCTGTATAAACGTGGAACCCGTCCACCCGTCACCCAATGACAATAAACGTGGAACCCGTCCACCCGTCACCCAATGACAATAAACGTCATGCATGCAAATATGAGGATATAATCAAAATCATGGAAATCGTCATGAAACCCGTGCCTAACATCGACACGTAAATCCTCATCTATCGGGCTCCGTCAGTCCGGATCAGCCCACGGGCTATGTCTGCGGAATTGGCCCTCGGCCCCGGCAGTACGCCCATATCCATCTATCGACTCTGGTCAGCATCCTCTGGATAACCGCCAGGTCCAACCAATCACCGGTAGGTAGTAGTCCCTCTGCCAGGCTCACCGTCTACTACACAGCGAAACCGTTCTCGCCCCGGGGTACCATACCGGGTCCACCATGTACCCGCAATCGGCCTCATCCACCTCCTCGAATCGGGTTTCACATGTCGCTCTCAGCACCGAGAAAACACATGGTGGACGCACTGAAATATCATATCAAGGGTAACCGGGTTTTTAAAACAATTATATATTCTCTTTTGAAATACCCACGGTTCCCAAATCCAGAAATATCATGGAAACAACATATCTCAATGCGTATATTCAAAACATGATGTATGCGACATGTAAAGAAAGGTAAGCATATCAGAAGTCATGCAACATGGAATAATAATGTGCACATGTCGAGGGAAACCGCTCTTTTAAAATGAATCAGTTTTGAAGAATATCTTGCGGTTCCCAAATCCCTAATCAAGTCAGAATCATCTATGTTTGTGTATAAGTATAAGTGTACAGTATGCCATGCAAGAATCATATCATGAATGCAACAGTACTACAATGTGGTGGCATGGCAATTATCGATGATGAAGTGTGTGAGCCGGCAAATAGTGTACGTGGAACATACGCATCATCGATAATGGTGCTGGTGTCCTAACAGCATGATAATAATATAGCAATAAACATATGCAAGCAATGCGAATAGCATGAATATGCGGAAATCAAATAATCAACACCACAGTGAAGAATCTACTATGCAAACTACAGATCTAAGTATCAAGTTAATCGGGAGAGGTATGGAAACCACCTAAATCTGAGTCGATATATATATAGATATAATAGTCGGTGATCCCGCCTCAATAATATCGTGTATGATACAATATATCGTAAGACATCCTCGAGTCATGAGTGCGGATCTATCATCAATATAGGCTCGTACGGTAAATCGTCGTACGGCATCCCAATAGCTGGGTACGGGTCAATATCGCATTCCTTTCATCAGATATCAGGTATCATTATCATCATAACACATAATCTGGGGTACTGATCTAAGTCTAGTACAAATCGATACCATTTATAAAGTATGAATGCGGGAGTAAACACACATCCAAATCCCGCAAGAATCACATGTCGTATCCCAAATACGAATCATATCAAATCACCGATCTCATGGCACAATGCCCAAACCATCGACTCATCTCCAATGTCATCCATTATCATCATCAACACAGTGTAAATAAAAGGAATATGCAAGGGTGTGCGTGTAGGTGTAAATCTATTCTAAGGTTCGCGACTATGAACTACACTAGTCACTTCTAACCCTACACTATCCATAATACACCTAACTATCATATATATAATATAACAACTACGGACTGCGGGGGTGCTATACGCCATCCACCCGACTTCCCTCTGTAGATATAATCTACCCACCTTGCGTCTTTATTTGTGGACGTCGCCACGCGCTTGCTTGTCGTCCCGAAGTCTTCATGGGGTACCTACACATCAAAGTATCGTATCTGTGTATTAAAACCAAATCAATGCTAACACGGCACACGAAACCCAAAACGATACGATAAGGGGCCTATAGGTTAGAACCTATGGGCACGCCTTCAAAACCATCAACAAATCCTCGACATCGTCTTATAAACGCCAAATAGTCGAGGTAAAACACGGATACACAATTCCAGAATTTGAAATACGGAATACGGAAACACGAATCCAAAACAGCAACTAAGGAAATAGGCTCCAGATTTCACCCTAGGTCAAATTAGACAAATCTATATATACCAGGGGTCTAAAATACACATGTAGGAGCTACAGAACAAACACAAGACAAAATGGTAGGACCCAGGCCGCAAATTGCGGCCAAACAGATTAAATCTGCGGCCTGGAAAAGGAAGTGGGGGCTAGGGCTTTGTGTGGTAGTTCTAGAATACCTGCACATGTCACTGTCCAATCAATATAATTTTCAGGTGTCTCGGGTGAAAGCAGATTCAAAGTAACCATCACAGATTTCATAAATTCTCCGATATCGTATCCATAAATCCGTATTCTGGTTTCAACTCTCAGGTTGGGGTCTCAATTCATGCACTAGGGTGTTGGTGTAGCCTCTACTGAGCTCAATTTCATATTACAACTCATAATTTCCTCAAACCCTAACTAGGTTTTCCTTAACTCCACAAAATCAACAATATCGGTTCTAAACTAAACATGGGGTATGAGTAATGCATAAACCAAGCTAATGATCCAGAAAATATCTCATTTGGCAACTCAAGAATTTTCTTGAGTTGCCCCTAGTGGCCAAAATCCTTGCTTCCTTGGTCCAATGTGTAGATCTTGAGCTTGTGCACACTTTTAATGAAATGAGAGTGGGGTTTTAGAGTTGTTTTAGAGGTGATTTGAGGAGTTGAAGAGGGGAGGGAGGTGAGGAGCAGGAGCAGCAGCAACAACAAGAGGGAGAGGGAGAAAAATGAGTGAAGGTTGAAGGGAAAATGGCTAAGTCTTTAGTCAAAGAAGCCCATACCTCTCTCTCTCTCACCAACTACTAATTTCTTTAATATAAACCCCTTTTCCATTTCTTTTCTTTTCTCTAAATTCCTTCTCACTCAAATAGTAAACCCAAATGAGAAACCATGGTAGAAAATGCACAAGTGTAAGAAGAATGATATGTGCATGTTTTGCACAAATTGCTAAAAAACCGATTAGCGATTATTAATCGCGATTAGCACTAACTTAGCATATAACTAATCAATTAAATTTAGAAATAGCATAATTCTCTAATTTACCCTATTTTAGAATTTTCCATAATTTTCCAAAAATTTTCCCCTTTTACTTGTATTTAATTATACCGAATTATTAAAATATTCAATAAAATAATATTAAATTATAAATTTCCCAAAAAAATAATATTTTTATTATTTCGAAATGTTACAAAGCCACTCAGGTCACCACACTTCATAAGGTATGCGCATTCTTGGAAAGTTTCCTTTATGTTTGAAACTCCCGATGTGGTTTTTACTCCTGACGGCTTATAACCTTGACTAGGTCAACAAACCATAAACCGCTAGTCAAGTTCAATCGGTCATTTTCTTGATTGCATTAAACCCACTTACACGAGCCCTTGACTGTAAGGCTATGGCAGCGCCCCGACCATCAATCCGTGGCCAAATGTGGAACAAAAACTTTTAAAATCCGGCGCTAACGTAACCCTAATCGACAGATCGTACCATTAACCCTATACTGGTTAACTGTAAAGAGCTTTAAGAGATTATACCGATCGATCTGTATCTTTCGGTCTTCAATCTCTGTCCCATGCTTACCGCGGCTGCTTTGAACAAGTTCGCTCTCCGGTCTCCCTCGTCGAAGAGGATCTACGTCGATGATTCTTTATACGGGCTCCCGCTTCTAAACCGAAGCAACTCGTACATCAAGTTTGCTAGCCTAGATGCCTAAGATGAAGTAGAAATAGTGTGTGAATACTTTGTCTCATAACACCCAATGATTCTCAACACATGAGATAGAATGGGTGGAGGTGAAGAAGAAGCCATGTGTGAAGAAGTTGTGAGCTCAAGTTTTGGCATAAGAAAAAGCAAGCAAAGAAAGTTCTGTTGTTTTTCTTGTGTTTTATTGTGTGAGATATATTGTGAGCAAATGAAGAAAAATCCTAGCACAAAAAATATCTCACACCAACCCAACTCCATGAGTCACCAAGAGCACATGTGCCACCATCAATGCACACTAGACCCAACACCATGAGTCACCAAGTGAGCACATGCACCATGAATGCCCTAGGCCAAAACTTGCACTCACATTCTCCATCACAAATAAACATTAAACTAAATATTTAAACAAAAAGAGAATGGCAACTAACAAAGTAATCTTGAAACGAATTACAAGAATACTCCTCATCTGTATATACATGCCTGCATCCGTATTCCGATTGAATACGAATACAACGAGACAAAAATAATCCAACAATATAATACTAGGATCCAACTTAAACCAAAGCCCACTAGTATTATCTGTCCGATCATGATCCGTGCACAAGTGTACGAATATGATCAAACCCTGCCATAAAACCATACGGCCTCTACAACGTTTCGCCCGAACCAGGGAAACCCTCTGTGTGGGACTCTAAAGACTCGTCAATACGCTGGCAATGGGTTTAACCACAAGCATGTTAGTGGCACTAGCTGTATGTAATGGCTGCCCAGGTATTGAGCGAAAGGGAGGTCGACGAGCAAACTCATCCTGACACCCCTACTGAGCCTGACAGTGACAATATCTGTACAGTCCGGTCCGTTCGTCTATGAGTATCACATATCGAGTCTAGGAGATGGATAAAGTCAGACCCCTAATAACGCGACATTTAGTGTCGGTATGAAGCCCATCACCACCTGAGAAACTACCGATCCTAGATCAGTAATTCTCGACTACCTTGGCCAAGGATTTCTGGTGATGGCCACCCGTGCACAACGTGACATCAACCCCAAATACCGGGAGAGACGAATCCCCTGACGATCCGTTCATTGCCTTCATGTGGCTCGGGACTGTACCCAACTAAAACCTATTTGCACGACTCCTTTAAGCCGTGGTAGGGTAGTAATCAAAGCATAGTGGAAACTCACACGAAACAAATAACGATCTCAGGTCGATAGACTAACCTGTACACATGTCACCTGGGAACTTCTATCTGACAATAGGTATAATACCAACTAGCATGTTCCCGGCGAGTCTGTCCGGTGTACTCATAACCCAATGAGCACCTATATACATCTTAGGTGAACCAACTGACACCAATGGCTTATGAGACCGGCCATCGCCCCTCGTCGGGGTCTCGATCAGTATACACTAGTCTACTTTGGAGTATCGATGCCCAGTCTCGAAACTCCCATGACTAAGGACATTTAAGGATGTGCTTATAGACCACCTAACTCCCACGTATATGACCGCCATCATACTGTTGGTAGTCAAGCAAGAATCCTATGGGCTTTATCAACATGTAATAGTGATCTGTAATGCCACCTAAAGTATGTACATGATGATAAAGACAAACCAGATAGCATACTATCATCTCGAGTAAGATTGTTCTACCCGTATAGGTCCTCCCACAATCATCGCAATCATGAGCTTGCGATCCAATAATTGACTTGAGGGCGCTATAGCCAACACTGGTTAGCTCTTAGGGCCTATACGGAAAAGTTTTAGTCAATCGAAATTTTAAATACGTGTTTATCAGTGCATATGATACTATCTGCGACCGTGAATGTCATTGTGCGGTATAACCCGTCTAATTGCTATATGTTCTATTAGACGGGTTTGCGAACATGACATTCATGTTGATGTTCTGTTATTGTGCTGATATTGTGGTTGGATTGTCGTGGTGGATAGCTTGTCGTGCAATGGTAGTAGTAAAGTTAAGATTCATTTGTATATTTGTTATTGCGGGGCGAGCGTCCGATATGTGGACAGCCGTTTTTGCCATGTTGTTATTTGATTGGGGCACGACAGGGTTGAGGTCGATGTCATATTTGTACATATATTTTTTCTTCTTTTCTATACTAGGATTATCCCACGGTGGAGTTCTCGAATAGCCGAGTTCTAGAGGACAACGGGCCCGCATCTTATGGCGTTGAGACGGATGGGCCTTACTCTAGAATTGGTGGGCCATTCATCGCACTTGTAGGGGTTATATGATGACCCACAGAGGGGCGCTCAAGTTACCGGATCCCGTGAAGTGCTGGGTGGCCCATTCACTTTGTTGATTGGGGTTGCCTCACTTTTGGGATTGGAGGGTAACTTGCCACGCTCGTAGGGGTCCAGGTTTTTATTGCATGGGCTATCCACACGACTGGGAACGTCGGGTTTTATTTGCAGATCAAGTGAAACCCGAGGCTCCAAGATTATCCACCATTCTATGTTGCTTGTTGTTGATCTGTGATGCTGATTATATCATGCCTGGGATGAATATTATATATATTTATATATACTAGTAGATGTTGTATATGTTTTGCATCCGCGCTAGTCCAGCCCCCGCTCTACTGTTAGTTAAGTAACCTAACGGTGCATGACGGGGCCCCGTGGCGAATGCGGATGGCATATACGTACATTGTATTTTCGTTCTTTTCTGGTGTGATAGGAATTAATTGATTGGACTGCATTAACTTTGATTAATGCAAGAAAATAAACCTAAAAGATGTTGTTGGAACAAATTTTGAAAAACCATAGTCATATGCTTTCGCTTTGCATAGTGGTATTCGGTCATGAATATCCAGCACTTCATTCTAGGAGGCAAGAACCTAGATCCCTTCGCAGGGAGTGACCTCTTGAGAGAAAGTTTATACTGTAGATTACTCGGTTTTCTTCGAAACCACAAGTTTTCAAAAGCGGAGCCTAAACCACTCCTTTTCAAAACTGTTCGATTCCTTCAACGATATCAAGTTCATTACGTTAAAGGTTTTTATCGCCAAAAAAATTCAGCCGTAGCCCTCTGTCATTTCTTACAAGTCTTGCTTAGTATTCGTGCTGCGTATGTTGACTGTGTCAAGGCGTAGTGTACGGTAGCTGAGAAGTACTTGTTTGTGGCATATGATGTGATTGGTTAGGACGGTCGTATGACCATTTTGACTGTGTAAAGGGTCATGCGAGTGGGTCTAATACAATCTAAGACAATGACCGGTTGAACTTGACTAGCGACTTATGACATGTTGACAGTGTCAAGGTCATAAGTTGTTAGGGGCAAAAATCACATCGGGGGTTTCAAATATACAGGAAACTTGCTAGTGTTGCATACCTTCTGAAGTGTGGTGACTAGAGTGGACTCCATCTAGTTTATCACGCAATGATAGTTGGATCACGATCCCACTGATGAGTAGGATTACTCTTGGGAGATATTTTTCACTTCACAAATAGCTAACCTATTAGCTATATAGAAAAGTGTTAATGGGGCTACGCCTCTGCGGAAACAAGGTTTATTTTAATTAGGTTTGTGCGAGAGTACGGGGAACCTCCCTCGGAGTACCAACACTCACGTGGCTGAACGGTTAGCGAACTTGTGAGGTGTAAATGATCCCAACTAGTTTTCCTTTTTATAGGTTTGAAGGAAAATTCGAGGAAACAGTGGGAGCCATCCTGATTAGATAAACTAATAACCAATTTGATCTTGCAAGAGTGCACGCTGAGAGTTTCTTTTCTCTCTCCAGGTAGAAACCATTTCATGCCCTAATCAAGATAATAAAATGATTGACTTGACCGAACCCGCTTGTTACACTGGGCTGGGGAACGTCGGTTCGGCTTTAACTTGTGACAACTGTAATGAGTACGAGTAAGGGAAAGAGGACTGTAAGGAATTCCAGATAGCCCCATTGAAGGAGAAGCATTCTAATGCGTCTTCTTCGGGTATATTTGTTATTGAAAACTGTTTTTCAGTCAACCCTACCTCCTGGATACTAGATACCGGATCAGGATCTCACATATATGAAAGTGTATGTTACCACCACCTCTGGGTTTTACTAGCATCAAGCATGCCATTTTAAAAAAATTTAGGGTGCTAATCAACACTAACCAAGATCTTAAATTAGATGATTAGGGTTTAACTATGATATCATAAACTATACTAAGAGATGGATGGCTACAACCTTTGTAGACCGTATCCTTCTCTTCTAAAGCTCCGTGTTGTAGTCCATGCGAACCCACTAGGCTCCACTTGAAGGTTGAACGAACTTTCTTTGATGACCTTTGTGCCGAAGATGATCCACCCGAAGTCCGCTAATCCAAGCTACCTCTTCACTAAACTCTTTAGTGAAGTGAACAAACTACACCAAAGCGCTAATCTAGTGTAGGATAGTGAAGTAGGGATGTTGTTTGCTCACTTGGGTTCTCACAAGTTCAATGGTTTACAACTCATGTGAGGGATTGAGCTTGGAGGTGGAGGTGAAGAAGATGGAGAGAGCTGGAGAGAAACTCATTACATGAGCTCTCAAGTGAAGAAAAATAACTCAAGTGAAGAAATGAAGTGTAGAATGGCTTTTCATTAGTTCACCCATTATTGAAGCATACGATTTTCAACCATTAAAAATTGTAGCCATGCTTCAATAGTGCAAGCAAATGAATATAAAAAATAAGCCATGCTATGTTCCATACCACAAAAGTCTCCCCATTTTCCACCTCAATTTCTATTTTCTAAAATAGAAAAACCATATCATGCTTCATATAATATATATATTAATATATATATATATATATATAAAGATAAGCATATAATTAGTGTGCAATAATATTAGTCAATATATAATTATATCAAATATAAATATATATCATATTATTAAATCAACACTTGATTTATAATCCGGTTATATCACATATAACCGACTAATATCATTTATCTGTATATCACATTATCAAATCAACACTTGATTCAATAATCCAGTTATATCACATATAACCTAACTGATAACAAATAGCCACCAGATTACAATACGGTATCTCATACTCGTATTTAATCAGGCCCCCGCACGTATCAGCATATGTGCCCTACTTCGTTTCTCTTGAACCAGGAAACTTCTATATGGGACTCTAAAGACTCGTCAATACGCCAGCAGTAGGTAATGATCACATCAGTTACCCGCAAGCCGTCAGCGGTACTAGCTGGACGTAATGGCTATCCAGGTAATAAGAGATTAGAAGATCAAAAAGCAAGCTTGTCTAAACTCCCATGAAGCCTATAGGTAACACTTACCGTACATTCCGGTCTTTTCGTCTGATATGTCGCATATCGATTCTGGGGGTGGAATCGTCAGACCCCAATAACTTGATAAGTCATGCCGATGTAAGGCCTATAACGGTACAAGAAACTACTGATAACACATACCAGTAAATCTCATCAACAACCCTGGCCAGGGACTTCTTGTTATAGCCAATCGAGCATAGCGCAACATCAACTCCCTATATCAGGAGAGAAGAAACCCCTCCTGTCGCTCATTGCCTCCATGTGACTCAGGACTGTACCCAAAATCCACCTGTTTGCACGAATCCTTTGAGTCATGGTAGGGAGGAAATCAAAGCACAGTGGGAACCATACAAGACTCTATGACGATCTCGGGTCTACAAACTAACATGTACCAGTGTCACCAGAGAACTGCTATCTGACGATAGGTATAGTACCATCTAAGAGTTCTCGGCGAGTCCTGTTTGGTGTACCCATTCTCTAATGAGCACTTGTGTACAATCTTTGATGTCAAACACCAATGGATATGGGATCAACCATCGCCCCATACTGGGTCAAGAAACGTACACACTAGTCTACTCTGGAATAAGGATGTCGTGTCTCGATATACTCTCGACTAGGAATAATTAAAGGATGTGCTTGTGGACTACCCAGGTCCCAGTAGTATGATCTGCATCATAGTCCTGGTAGTCAAGCTTATATCCTGAGGGCTTTATCAACATGTATATGAGAGACGGTATAATAATACCAATGAACATGTTAAGATAAAGGTAACCAGATAGCATACTATACTATCATGTCGAGCAAGAAATTCCTCTATATATATGTCCAAGCATCGACTATAATATACATCAATATACAATAATGGCCTCTAGGGTATACATATACCTAACAATCTCCCACTTGCATTAAGGCTAATTGTTGTTGTATCTCATACCCAACATCCCAAATAGTCTCTCGAATCGCGTATGGGGGAGGGCCTTCGTGAGTGGATCCGCTGTGTTATCCTATGTGTCAACTCTCCTGACCTCGATCTCCTAGCGATCAACTATCTCCCGGATCAGGTGAAATCGCCTAAGAATATGTATGGATCTCTGATGGGACCGGTGTTCCTTGGCCAAAGCCACAGCTCCATTGTTATCACAATACACAGGTATTGGATGCTCAATAGATGGAACCACACCAAGTTCAGTTATGAACTTCTTCATCCAGACAGCCTCTTTGGCAGCATTATTGGCAGCGATGTATTCAGCCTCAATCGACGAGTCTGCTATGGTATCTTTCTTGGAACTCTTCCAACATACCGCCCTTCCATTGAGGGTTAAGACAAAACCCGAGACCGACTTACTGTCATCCTTATCACTCTGGAAGCTCGAATCAGTAAAACACTCCACCTGGAGTTCACTGTTACCATACACTAAGAACATTTCTTTAGTCCTTCTCAAGTACTTAAGAATGCTCTTCACAGCTGTCCAGTGTTTCTCCCCTGGATCTGATTGATACCTACTCACTAAACCTAGCGAGTAGGCTACATTCGGTCTGGTACACAACATCGTATACATGATTGACCCGACTACCGAAGCATAGGGTATCTCTTGCATGCGAGCCCTCTCTAAATCAGTCTTGAGAGACATCTCTTTGGAGAGAGTGATTCCTGAGCAAGTGGGTAAATTACCATGCTTAGAATCTTCCATACTAAATCTCTTTAGTATGGTGTCTATATACCTGGATTGGGACAATCCCAACACCCGTTTAGATCTATCTCTATAGATCTTAATCCCCAGGATGCAGGAGGCATCACCAAGATCTTTCATGGAGAAGTTGTGTGATAAGAAGAGCTTGACCGAGTGTAGCATAGGAACATCGTTTCCTATCATGAGTATGTCATCCATATACAACACGAGAAAGACAACCTTACTCTCTACAACCTTCTTGTATATACAATGTTCATCTACGTTTTTGATGAAGTCAAACTCTTTGATAGCTTCATCGAAACAGATGTTCTAGCTCTGTGATGCCTGCTTTAATCCGTAGATTTATTTAAGCAACTTGCACACGCTTCCGCTGCTCCCACTATCTACAAAGCCCTCTTGCTGTGTCATGTACACGCTCTCTTCTAAATCACTATTTAGAAAAGCGGTCTTGACATACATCTGCCAGATTTCTTAGTCATGGTATGCAGCAATGGCAAGTAGGATCCTGATGGACTTAAGCATAGCCACTGGAGAAAAGGTTTCATCATAGTCGACACCTGGACGTTGACGAAAACCTTTTGCTACAAGTCGAGCTTTGAAAGTCTCAACTTTTCCATCTACACCAATTTTCTTCTTAAAGATCCACTTGCTCCCGATGGGTTTTACTCCTTCAGGAGTAACTTCTAAAGTCCATATTTTGTTGGTGTACATGGATTCCATCTCAGATCGCATAGCATCCAGCCATTTCACAGAGTCTCCACTTGTGATGGCCTGCTCGAAACTAGTTGGGTCATTATCTTCCATGATGCAATCCTCACTCTAACCGTCTATGAGAAAACCGTAGTATCTCTCAGGTGGATGAGAAACCCTACTAGATCTGCGGAGTGGCTGAGGTTCATCGAGGACCATTGAATCCTCCGGTTCTACTAAATTGTCAGTTATAGTTTGTGTAGCTGGAACTTCTTCCAGTTCTACCTCATTACTACTAATTTCTTTCACAAAAAAATCCTTTTCTAAAAAGGCGGCATGTCAAGAAACAAACACCTTTTTTTCCTCGGTGTGGTAGAATCTATACCCTCGTGAATTTTTGGGATATCCTACAAATTTGCACAGAACTGACCTTGCCTCGAGTTTGTCCGGATTTTGCGTTTTAACATAAGCTAGACAACCCCATATCTTAATAAAATTAAGACATGGTCTCTTCCCTTTCCATATCTCATATGGAGTGGTAGGTAAAGATTTGGTTTGAACCATATTCAATAGGTGTGCGGCAGTCTCAAGCGCATAACCCTAAAAAGAAATAGGTAACTCAGCGGTACTCATCATTGAGCGCAACATATCTAATAGGATGTGATTCCTGTATTCCGATACACCATTGTGCTGTGGTGTGTACGGAGGAGTAAGCTGAGAGAGAATCCCATTCTCTTTTAAATAATTCAGGAACTCCGCGCTTAAGTATTCTCCTCCCTAATCAGATCGAAGGATTTTAATACTTTTATCCGTTTGGTTCTCCGCTTCTTACTTATATTTCTTGAATTTCTCAAAAGCTTCAGACTTATGTTTCAATAGGAACACATGTCTGTATCTTGAGAGATCATCGGTGAATGTAATAAAGTACGAGGAAACATTCTTGGCATGTATAGATATAGGACCGCATACATCACTATGTATCAGTCCTAAGAGTTCGGTAGCTCTTTCTCTGTGTCCAGTAAACGGAGTTTTGGTCATCTTACCTTTGAGACATGACTCGCAAGTTTCATAAGATGTAAATTCGAATAGATTCAAATATCCATCTTTATGTAACTTAGCTAACCTTGTCGCATTGATATGACCTAGTCTACAGTGCGACAAGAAGGCTTCATTTATTTCTGAACTCTTTCTCTTGTGTGTGTTCTGTACGTTTAGAACTGTCATTTGATTTAGAACGTATATATCATTACATAACGTACCAAACACAATCAACACTTGATTTATAAAGATGTTCATAACATTATCCACTAATGTCAAATTATATCCTTCTTTAGTTAGCAAAGAAACTGATATAATATTGCACATCATCTTTGGTACGTAGTAACAGTCATTCAAAATCAATGTATTACCATTTGGTAGTACAAGGTGATATTCGCCAACTGCTTTGGCTGCAACAATTGCTCCATTCTTTACTGTTAGAGACTTATCACCCTTTCCCAGTTCTCCACCTCTCTTTAGCCCATGTAACAAATTACATACGTGGGATCCTGATCCAGTATCCAATACCCAGGACGTAGAGTATACTGAGAAACAGTTCTCGGTAACGAACACACCCGAAGAAGATGCATCATCATGCTCTTTCTTCACTCGGGTGGCGTAGGAATCCTGATATTCTACTATTCCTTGCTCGGACTTATGACAATCATAAGATAGAGCGGAACCAAGCCCAGTATAATAAGCGGGTTCGATCAATACATCCATATTATTATCTTGATTAAGGCGCGTCATTGGTCGCTATCTGGAGAGAGAAAAGGAAACGCATTAACGTGCACTCTTTGCAAGATTAGATTGGTTATTATCTTATCTAATCAGGATGGCTCCCACTGTTTTTATCAAATCTTCCTTCAAACCGTAAAAGGTAAGATTAGCCGGGATTAATTACACCCTACAAGTTCGCCAATCGTTTGGCCAGGCAGGTATTGGTACTCCGATGGAGTCTCCCCATGCATTCACATGGAACTAATTAAATAACCTTATTTCCGCGGAGGCATAACCTCGTTAACACCTTTCTTAGACACCTATTTGATCGGCTAATTGTAAAGTGCAAAACTCTCCTAGGAGTAACTCTTACTCGCAGTGGGTATCGGGATCCAACTATCATATAGAAGGTATTCAATCTGATTGCAAATTTCAACACTTGAAATTCCCAATAATTGTTTTTACCCCTAACGTCCTATGACCTTGACAAAGGCCAACAAACCATAGGCCACTAGTCAAGTTCAACCCGTTCATTTCTTGATTGAATTAAACCCACCTGCACGACCCTTGGCGAAGGCCAACAAAGTCTCACGACTACCCTAATCCAATCGCATCACATGCGGCAGATAAGCACTAATCAGCTACCGCGTACTACGCCTTAACGAAGGCCAACAAATGTAGCACGGATACTAAATAGTACTTATCTGAAATGACGGAGGGTTGCGGCTGGTTTTGAAGAAAATGTTTAACGTAATGAACTTGATATCGTTGTAGAATCTAGTGATTTGTAAAAGGAGTGTTTTTATAGCGTTTGCTAGTTTCGCTAAAGAGGTCACTCCCGGTGAAGAGATCTCGGCTCTTTCCTTATTGAATGAGGTGCTGGATATTCATCAAGGAACACCACTATGCAAAGCAAGAACTAGAGAAGCTATACAAACTAAACCAAGTAAGTTGTAGCATTTGCTAGTTTTGTTAAAGAGGTCACTCCCGGTGAAGGGATCTCGGCTCTTTCCTCATCGATTGAGATGCTGGATATTCATCAAGGAATACCACTATGCAAAGCAAAAACTAGAGCTACCGTTTTGAAAATTTTGATTCTACAACATTTTTAGGTTTCTTTTCTTTTCATTAATCTCATTAATGAAGTCCCATCAATTAATGTTTCCTAAATATGACAGAAAATGAAACGAAAATAGAACGTACGCTTATGCCATCCGCATTCTCCATAGGGCCCCATCATGCACCGTTAGGTTACTTACTAACGGCAGAGCGGGGGCTGGACTAGCGCGGGTGCAAAACATAAGCAACGTTTATTATATATATCATATATAAAACATTCATCTCACGCGGTTATATGATCACATCACAGAACCAAGCAGCAAAAGTCAACATATGAAATATTGGATATATTAGGAGGTCCGTGTTTTAAATTAAACCAATAATGAAAAACACGGATTCCACGGTCGTGATGAATAACCAAACCCACATCCCAAGACCCCTACGAGAGCGGCAAGCAACCCTGCCAATTCTAGAGTTAGGAGATCCGTTCTCGACTCCTCGAGATGGACTCCCACTGGACTCCACAACCCGGTTACTTGTGCTCCCCGCCTTGGGTCTATCCTAATGCGGAAAAGTAAATAATATACATCAATGGTGACATCATCTTCAACCCGGAAGTGTCCCAATAAAAGAAAATTACATACAAATTTTACATGAATGAAAATTGAAAAACTCTCATCTCACATAAACCCCCCCCCCCGGTTATTCATTCACGACGATCCAATATAACATATCAAAGCAACACATAACATCACATGTCATTAACGTAAGTAAATACGCGTATCCCAAATTCTGTTGACATATGGCAACGAGATTTGGGATACCCCACATATTACATGATTGATTCGATTTCTCGATGTGTCGTGTTTAAGAAATGATGTTTCACAATCAAAGAAATTTTTGACCGCAATCAATAACGGTGTCGTATGTAGCGCGTTAGCGAGTGCGGATCGTCTACAGGGAAAGTGAGATCCGTTCGAATTTGAATTAGATGAATTGAAAATTGAAGAAAAGAAAAAAAAACAATTCAATTCAAGATTATAAAGTGAATTTCAAGAATTATTAAAATCTAATATCAAGAAAACATTAAAAATCAAGAATCAAGAATTGATGATATCCAATCGAATTGGGTTTCAAGAATCTAAGTGAGGCTCGTACGAATCGATCGAATCTATAGACGTGATGAAAACTAGTGATAATGTATTCTTATCCATTAATGATTTGATACTAGATCGATGACGATTAATCGAGGTTTAAGGATCTTTTGAAGGAACTAAGGTTTCTTCATCTCATCCTTTGTCCTTTCGATGAATCTCATTCAAAAACTAGCCTCTAGTAAATTCAAGCATCGATCGTGGATCGCTAATTAAGAGCGAAAACATTCAAGAAAGCATCGCTCAAAACTAGGTTGTCAATGTTTCAATTTACAAGAGTTTACAAAACTTATAGGAATTAAGAATCGTTTCAAGATTTGTAACATCATCATCTATTGATTCTCTCGACTCCTTCACGAGCGGAGTTTTACTCAAACATCATATCAAAGAACACAATCAAGAATCGAGATCTAATCATGATGCAAGAATGTAAAGAAAGAAAGATAAAGAATTTTACCTTTTATTTATCAACAATTTTGTTACAATTCTCTCAAGATCTATAATGAGGAAATAACTCGATCGTCGATTTGGCTTCGCACGTCTTCGTGAGTCACGGATCGTCTTGGACCACTTGCTCGGATGAAAATCGGCTTCGCTCCTAGAAGATTGAAGGCTTCTTGCTTGAAATGTACTCGGGGATCATGAATTTAAATTTGGTGATTGGATTAGGGTTAGGGTTACAAGTTGTGTCACTCAACTTGTGTTGGGAATTGATGGAAGGATCAACAACCTTAGAAGTGAGGCCTTAGGGTCCCTTTTATAGCCTTGATTAGGATTATCTTCCTTTAGAAACTAGGATTAGTTTAGCTTCCACTGTAAGCTTGGTAGTTAGGTAGAAGGTTTTAGAGTTAGTTAGTTAGGGTTAGCTTCCTTCATAAGCTTGGAGGTTAGGGAGAAGCTTCTAGGCTTAGGTAGTCAAGTAGCTTGCTTTGGAAGTTTGAGGGTGTTTAGCTTAAAATATAAGCCTTGCTGTTCTGTCAGAAGATTCTGGAGTTCTCTGGAGTTTGGAATGTCTTGAAGCAGTGTACCAATTTAAAGGAGAAACTTGACGCTGAAATGTGCTGACGTCGCCCTAATATGGCCGTGGATCCGCCGCGGGAAGGGGGTTCTGGCCGCGGATCCGTGGCCCATTAGGTTCCTCTGTGCATCAAAATTCCTGTGTTGCTTTGTAATGTCTTTATAGCACTTTTCTGATGTTTGGAATATTATAATTCTCTCTAGTTCACTGCCAGATCTCAAGTCTTAGACTTGGTGTATTTTTACCAGCACTTTTGACAATTTCGGCTCTTCTCCTGGAATTTCCTGCACGGATTCTCGAGACAAGTGTTGCATTACACAAAGATTATGCGATGCAATGATAAACACTCAATTTTCCTCAAAATGTCGGTTTTAATATATAACACAAGTAATTTGGTATTTTACGGCTGTTTTGCTAATATGTGCTATATTAATACTGAACACTTATAGATGAGTACAAATGGTGGGGAAATTGACATGTTAAAAATGCAATATTTTCGACTGATCAAATTCCCCCAAACTTATTTTCGGTCGTCTCGAGCGAACTGTTTTATTAAAAAGAGAAGGAGAAAATAAAGAAAGAGAAAAACTAACTAGCACACTTTCGTAGGCAACACGATTGCACTGAGCACGTGCAACAAGCCTTTAAACCTCTAGGTGTCCCTAGTAGGAGGGTGTCCCTAGTAGGAGGAGTGTTGTCTTTTGAGGGTTTTCAGCGGATTGCACCCACAAAATCCAATAATAAAAGGAAGACCGTGAAAGTTACATATAAAGATAAAAATTGTAAAAGAAAGACTTTGAAAATTAGAGTTTCCAACTACACTAGCTTTTCGATTGTCATGAGCCCTATCTTAATAGTCATGAAAAGATGTTAGAAATCACATCATCCCTCAATAAAACATCATCTTTATTCTTCATCCTATCTTTCATCCAAACATCGATCATATAACCCTTCGTGTGTGTAAAATACATCCCTACACCCGGAGAATTCAATTCAAGCTATCATACTCTTGTCCATCTGCCTCAGTACTTTTTATATTTAATGAATATTTAGATGAGATTGCTCACACATCTTCATGCGACCGTTAATACTTCTTGAGGTACTAACCAACCGATTACTCATGTGCTTGCTTATTAGGTGTATTTTCATTTTCCTCGTCTTGCACCACCTAAGGCTTAGCAGTGACTCCCAGACCAGTTGGTCTAAGGCACTAGGTGATGAAGCACCCTTGCTATATTTTTTTATTGCTTCCTTGTCGATAACAAAACCAGTGTTCATTCTTCTCACCATTTTATATTTTTTATTCATTTTTTTATTTCCTTCATACTTTGGCTTTTAGACAAGAGCATTTCAAGGTATGCTCTATTATCCCGAGCTTCAAGACGTGTGTAAGTGCGAATAGTAGGGTATCAACGTTCAAATGTTTGGCTTCCAGAATAGAAACTATTTTTCAGACTTATTTTTATCCTCAGATTAGTGACTTCTTTCATCTTACTAACCCTTGGGACAACGGCTCATAACTACTTATTACTAGTTCGTATAAGAAAACTTCTAATTTTCTTGGTTTTCTTAAATTTTTCCAATCTTTTGGATGTAATTTTTCACTATCTAATCTTTTATTATCTTATTTATGTACAAAATTTAAATATTAAATATTTTTATCTTTTGAAATTTTTATAGGTTTTTAAAAATGTTTTGTGCTTATGCAAAGTGATATGCAAATGATGTGAAAATAAGCACAAACCTCCCCCAAACTTGTTTTCAACAGTGTCCTCACTGTTTCCATCCGCTACATCACAAAAAACCTGTAAGCTTGGAAGGAAATTTATTAACGGGGGGAAACAAATATGATCGTGAAAATTCTCCCCCAAACTTATTTTTGGCTCATCATTTTGTGAAAATTTTCTTTTTAAGAGCCAGATTATACCCCGCTAAACTTGAGTTAAGCCATGTTAATCTTTGAAAATCACATGAGGGGGTCAAAATCATTGGTCGATGCCAAGCTTTGCAAAGACCGAAAGTCAACACCAACCATTCGAAAATTTTATCAATGTAGTGCTTCAGTTGGTGGAAGAAGAAGTGGGGAAAGGGTAAGTGGTGGAATAGAATGTGTTTGCGTCTCATTTTAGAGAGACGATGCAGTGAATGTGATGGATTGCTCGCATCCTTTTTACAGTCCAGAAGAAGGGGTGGAGGTTCAATTTCATTATTTTGATGTGGATTCATCTCAACACCTGTGCTTTTCAAAAATGCGAGTTCATCAGCGAAGATCTCCTCAAAAGTCTCATCAATACCCCGAAGAATAATGTCATCACAAAGCGTAGGGTGATCTTCAGACTCCAAAAACGGTTCATAATCAGTGTTAGTTGTTGACCCGGACAACTCGGTGGAAGAGTCCGTATGTGTATGATACATAGTTGGGTCAAACAACAACATATGAAAGGAATCAAGATCAGTATCATGAGGATCGTCAAATTCGCTGCTGTTGACATCCATTAATTCGACAGAACAGACCTGAGCAGTAGGTTCGGAGGGTACACTTCCCAACTTGTAAATGTTCAGCTCAATTGACCTATTCCCGAAGGATAGGGTCATACAACCATTACGACAGTTGATTATAGCGTTGGAAGTGGCCAAAAAGGGGTGACCAAGAATCACCGGAATTTGATTACGTGGGTTCGCTGCAGGCTGTGTATCAATTACAATAAAGTCCACAGGGAATACAAATTCCCCGATTTTTATTAACACATCCTTCAGTTCACCCCTAGGTTTGGTGATTGAACGGTCAGCCATCTAGAGAGTGCAGTGGGCTGGTTTCAACTCTCCGATCCCTAACTGCTCGTAGACCGAGAAAGGAAGCAGGTTAACACTTGGGCCAAGGTCAAGTAGAGCACGGTTGATGTGTTTTTCCCTGATAGAAATGGAAATAGTAGGATAGCCAGGATCCTTACGTTTCCTCGGTAATTGCTGGGAAAAGCTGTGTCTAAAGTTTTTGCCATGAATATCTTCTTGGGCACTTGAGTCTTCCTCTTTCTAGTGCACAAGTCTTTAAGAGTTTTCGCATAAGCGGGGACTTGTTGGATTGCATCTAGAAGAGGGATGTTGATGTTAACATGTTTCAAGATTTCCGTGATCTTCTCCATTTGCGGACTCAGTGTATTTCCCCTTAACCGATTCGGGTAAGGTGTTTGAGCAATAAGGTCGGGGTCCAACATTGGAGAAGATTGTGTGGGTGGAAACGATCTAAGAATAGGAGTGGGGATCGTTTTCGGTGGACTAGAAGAGGTGGGCTGAGGTGTCGAGCCTTGGGGAAAACGGAGAATGGGCTTGGAAGAAAATGGTGGGGTAGACGAACTGGGGTCAGAATTAGAAGCAGAAGTGGAAGGAAAAGTCTCAGTCGGGGTATCATCGATTGATTTTGTTGGAGATAGTGCCCTCAAAGTCCATTATTGTATTACATGCACGTGATTGCAATGATTGAGGGAGGACCTATTCCGGTAGGACAGTCTTACTCAAGATGATAGTATGTTATCTGGTTTATCTTTATCATCGTGTACTTCTTTAGGTGACCTTACAGGTCACTATTGCGCGTTGATAGAGCCCTTAGGATTCTTGCTTGATGGCCAGTAGTATGATGGCGATCATATACGTGGGAGCTGGGGTCTATAAGCACATCCTTAAAAGGTCCCTAGTCGTGGGAGTTTTTGAGACAGGGAATCGACACTCCAGAGTAGACTAGTGTATACAGTCGAGACCCCGAAGAGGGGCGGTGGCCGGTCTCACAAGCCACTGGTGTCAGTTGGTTCACCTAAGATGTATACAGGTGCTCATTGGGTTATGAGTACACCGGACAGGACTCGCCGGGAACATGCTAGTTGGTCTTATACCTGACGTCAGATAGCAGTTCCCTGGTGACATGTGTACAGGTTAGTTCATCGACCTGAGATCGTCATTTGTCCCGTGTGAATTCCCACTGTACTTTGATTACTACCCTACCACGGCTCAAAGGAGTCGTGCAAAAAGGTTTTAGTTGGGTACAGTCCCGAGCCACATGGAGGCAGTGAGCGGATTTGCAGAGGTTCCTCTCTCCCGGTATTGGGGGTAAGGTCACGCTGTGTCTAGGAGAACCATTACACGAAGTCATTAGCCAAGGCAGGAGATTTACTGGTAGGTATTCCAGTAGTATCTCAGGGTGTTCTGGGCTACACCCCGACACGACTTGTACCACTTTTGGAGGTCTGACTTTTACCAACCCCCTAGGCCCGCCATGCGATGCTCATAGACGAACGGACCGGACTGTACGGATATTGTCACTGACAGGCTCAGTAGGGTGTCAGGATGAGTTCGCTCATCGACGTCCCTTTTGGTTAATACCCGGTAGCCCGTTACATATGGCTAATACCTCTGACGTGCTAGTGGTTAAATCCACAACCAAAGTATTCACGAGTCTTTAGAGTCCCCCACAGACCGTTTCTCAAGTTTCGAGCGAAACGCTGTAGAGGCCGTATGGAGATATGGCAAGGTTTGATCTTATACGTGCGGTATTGCACGGATCATGATCGGACGGATAATACTATCGGGCTTTGGTTTAAGCCGGATCCTAGTATTGTACAGTGTAGATTTTGTCTCTTTGCATTTGTATTCGGTCGGAATACAAATGCAGGTATGTATATACAGTCGCGGGGTTTTCCTGTAATTTATTACGGGATCGGTTTTTTGGAGTTGCCAGTTTGCTTTCCGTTTCGGCCATTTTTCCTTTGTTCTTTCTTTGGCTGGAAATTAGTGTGGAGGGGCTTATTTGCAAATATGCAAATTAGCATTGTGGAGGGTGTTTCTTGTAATTGGTAGTTTCATGATGGTTCCACCATACATTGACTTCTTGGTTCATGATTGTTCATGATTGCTTGACTTTTGGAGATGAGATGGTTGATGGAGTGAAGACTTGGTAGTGATCATATTTTTTCTAATCATCACTCATTATTCATGCTTGCATTATTGCTTCCCCACCCTCTTGACTTTTCTCTCTCACTCCCTTCACCAAGCATGGCCGGCCACAAGTTGGTGGGGGCTGTCCCAATTTTTTGGGTGGGAAAAATTGTTCTTTTGGCTTGCACAAAATCCTTTTAGCTCATCTCCAAAAACCCCATTCCTCCACCTTCACAAAATGGCAACTTCAAGCAACCCCATGAGACCCAGTGTTCTACACTTAGCCTACAGCATCCTTGGACACGTCGACTCTCCAACTTCGTGCCCGAGTTGCCTCGGTCCAGAGGTGGGAGCCCGTAAAAGAACCCGACGATGTGGTGCCCTTTCCGACGAAGAGATGAAGACCGGAGATTCCGCGAGGAGATCGGGATGGAGGCCGAAGACCGAAGGACACGGATCGCTCGGTATAGCTTTCTACCCATTCTCTAGTTTGCTAGCATTAGGTTAATGGCCTGATCCGGGTTTAAAGTGCGCGGTAGTGCCGGTTTACAAGTTTTGTAAAAGTTTCGTTTCCGTATTCCGGCCTCGGATTGACGGCCGGGGCGCTGCCGTGCACTTACACTGGTATCAAAGCCATGCCATTAACCTAGTCTAGCTTGCTCTAACGTGTTTACAAGTTCGATCGAACGGATTTTCCGAAAACCCGATTTCTAAAGTACAGTTTCTGTCGATTTTATTTTCTTCTCCAAAAATTTTTCTGGGCATGTTAAAAAATCGTGCAGGGTTTTTTGTGAACACTGTAAAAATTTGGTACTCTGATACTACTGTAGAGCCGCGGAACCGCGGCCATAACCCCATTTTGGCCGCGGTTCCGCCGCCGAAATGTAGCTTCATTGCACCAAATTTATACAGTAGCTATCTGACATGGAAATAGGGTTTTTTTTATGTTCTGTTTGGGCCCAGATTTTCTTTGAGTGCTACAGTAGTGCTTGGGGCCCACTCCGGAAAATTTAGTCGATCAAAAATTTTAAACATATTAGTTCACAGTATTTACATTATATCTGCGACCGTGAATGTCATTTGACCAATAAATCCTGTCTAACTGCTATAGCCCTTTTAGACGGATTTGCGAACATGACATTCACGTTGATTTTCTGTGTTGTGCTGTGATATTGCGGATTTGTCGTGGTGGATAGCCTTGATGCAATGGTAGTACAGTTTGGTTGTATATGTACATATGATATTGCGGGACGAGCGTCCAACATGTGGACTGCCATCGCTGCCTGTTTGTATATTATTCTTTTGGGGCACGACCGGGCTGAGGTCGATGTACCCGTTGTATGTATATTTTATTTTCTATACTAGGATTACCCCGCGGAGGGGTGTACGGGTAGCGGATTCTAGAGGGCAACGAGCCCGCATCTCATGGCTTTGAGACGGAGGGGGCTTCACTCTAGAATTGGCGGGCTATTCGCCGCACTCGTAGAGGGTACGGTTGACCCAAAGAGGGGTGCCCAAGTTGCCGGATTCCGTGAAGTGCTGGGTGGTCCATTCACGTTGCTGAAGGGGGCTGCCTTGCTTCAGGTTTTGGCGGGTAACTTGCCGCGCCCGTAGGGGTCTAGGATTTCATTGCACAGGCTATCCACACGACCAGGGGAACGTCGGGTTTCAGTAGCGGCTCTATGAAACCCGGGGATCCCAGATATCTGTATTGTTCTGTGATACTTATTACATTTCTGTGATGTTGCATTTTATCACGCCTTGAGCGAATATTATATATTGATATATATACTAGTAGATGTTGTATATGTTTTGCATCCGCGCTAGTCCAGTCCCCGCTCTGTCGTTAGTTAAGTAACCTAACGGGTGATGACGGAACCCAGTGGCGAATGCGGATGGCATATACGTACATCATTATTTTCATTCTTTATTGGTGTGATCAATTGATGGGACTGCATTGATTCGGATCAATGCATGCTAAACAAACCTATTCTGATGTTGTTGGAACAATTTTTCAAAAAGCTGTTATTGCAAGGACGTTCTCGTTTGTTTTGCACAGTGGTATTCGGTTATGAATATCCAGCACCTCAGTCGACGAGGCAAGGGCCGAGATCCCTTCACCGGGAGTGACCCCTTGGACAGAAGTTTGCGTCAGGGTAATAACTTCACTATAGTCGATTACTTTTGCTTTGCATCGTGGTATTCAGTTGGAATATCCTGCACCTCATTCTACGGGGAAAGAGCCGAGATCCATTCACCGGGAGTGACCTCTTTAGCAAAGGTTTTCGCCACTATATTTTTATAAAAGCTATCCGGTTCCTTCAACGATATCAAGTTCATTACGTTAAAGGTTTTTTGCCAAAAACCATTCGTAGCCCTCCGTCATTTCATATGGATAGTCAATAGTATTCAAGCTGTGTTTGTTGGCCAAAGTCAAGGTACGGTGATTGGTAGCTATTGGATATTCATATGCAGCATAGATAGATGCGTTGGTTTGGGACAGTCGTACTGCCTTGTTGGCCAAAGTCAAGGGTAGGTACGGGTGGGTTCAAATTAACCTGGAGAATGATGGGTAGAACTTGACATGTGATTTATGATTTGTTGGCCAAAGTCAAGGTCATAAGAGCATGGGGTAAAAATCACATCGGGAGTTTCTAAAGAAACTGAAACTTGCCAGATATGCGCATACCTTCTTGAGTGTGATAACGTGAGTGGATTCCATCACGTTATCATGCGATGATAGTTGGATCCCGATTCCCACTGATGAGTTGGTTTACTCCTCGGGTGATCCCGATTAATTCTTCTTTCAGGTTTGGAGGAGAATTTGACGGTACAGTGGGAGGTTTCCAGATTAGATAAATTGATAACCATTCTGATCTAGGTTAGTGCATGCTGAGTGTTTCTTTTCTCTCTCTCTCTTTGGCAGCGACCATGGCCCGGCCCTTGACTATGACTCAGTGACCAAATTAACCGAACCTTCTTAAACACTGGCTTTTGGATTGTCAGAGTTGCAAACCTCATTGCCACTCCTACTTTTACCCTTTTCTCCAGGACATCCCGTATTACTACGAATGTCCACTTCCATTGGATAAAACCATCGTATGGTTATATATGAACTCAAAGGAACTTGTTCCAGATTCGAGGATGGTTTCCAGTTCTGGAGAAAACGAATATGACTATTCAGTTGTCTTTTCCATTTACCTTCTCTCAGGTTGCGAGTGCTCCTTGGATTAGGGGATAGTACACCCGTTACGCCTATTGGATAGTCTTCTTCCAAACCTTAGGCTGGTGCCGAATGGTATGGAATGAAGAAAGCCGATTAGCCTAAGTGTGGTGTACAGAAGGTATTAAGTTAAGATAAATAAAGGGATTAGAAAGAGGGCAAAGTAAATTGCGACTGATATTCACGACCGAACCAAGTATTTCATCGCCACTCCTGCTTCACCTTTGTATTTCTCCAGGACACTCCGTATCACTACGAAGATCCACAGTTATTTGGATACTCCATCGTATGGTTATATACAAACTCGAAAGGAACTTGTTCCAGTTTGGGGATGGATTCTGGTTCAGGAGAAATAAGAATAAGGTTTTATTCGGTTGTCTTTTATCTTCACCTTCTCTCGTATTGCGAGTGCTCCTAGGATTAGGACAGTACACCCATTATGCTTATTGGATAGTCTTCTTCCAAACCATAGGCTGCTGCCGAACGGTAGGGAAGGAAGAAAACCATTTAGCCTAAGAGGGTGTACAGAAGGTAATGACTAAAGACATATGGAGGGATTTGGAGAGATAGCAAAAAAATATACGGTTACAGTTGTGAATCTGGATAATGGAAGAGACACTACTAGGAATACCCAGATACCCCTACAAACATTTCAATGTTTCAGTTTTACTGTGCATTGTTAATAGAAAACTGATTTCCTGATTAGACACTTGCTCCAGGGTATGTATTTACCAGGCATGATTCTCACATCCGTATGGTTTTACAGATGATGAGTGGGAGTAAGTTATTGGGAATTAGGTGATTATCCTCATTATATCGGAATTCATTGTAATTGGTAATATTTGAGGAAATCGCCTGGGTTGTTTGCCGGACAGCAGATATTTGGTTTTGAATATCCGTTGTTATGCACCAATTTCAAATTGATATATATGTATGTCTATTTTTATAGAGTGAGATATACCTTTTTGAAATTATGTCCATGATATTTACCTATATCAGTGGATGGTTAGGTAAGGAGCATTAAACAGCGGTGTAATTCTTCTTAACCATAAGTACAGTTTTCAACCTACGGCACACAGGGAATGAGTTATTAGACTCAGGGGACTTATACAGAGTATTGTATGTTGTCCAATGTCCATGAGGACAGAGGGGTTGGTACTCATACTATATTCTGTTTACTTGGGACTTCTCTAGTCTTAGACATGTGTTTCGTAGAAATGCAAGGTCTAAGTTTGAGAAGTTATAGGTATGTGAATAAAGTAGAGAACCAGGTATTGCAAGTTTCGGGATTCTTCAAGGTGATCGAAGATGTAGATACTTGTGAATGGTATTCAGTTGATAGTAATGATTAAGAGAACTTTCTTCTCTTTCAGGTTACTCATAATTGGAAGCATTCCTAAGTTGAGTAACGTTGATCGGCTTCCTTCCGTTTAGTTGACATGCACTGGAGACAGTTGCATGATTTGAATCTGGTTCAAATTAAATTAGTGCCTCTGTTTCTATATTGGATATAGAATAGTTCATATCTTAACATTGTTAAGGCACGGGGAGTTGTCCGGCTTATGCTTAAAACCAGACTCTGGACATCTCAAGGCACGTTTCTGTAATGGCTGTTTGTGGGTTAACCGAGGCTATGACGAGGGTTGACTTTCTACCATCTGGAAGATCAATAGTGATATTGTTCTTGACTCGCCACAGTTTTAATAAAAATGGATTTTTTCAGAAAACAGTAGTGGGAGTATGGTAGAACTAGAAGTGATTCCAGAACCGCAAGTGATTACTGAAGATTTGATAAGAACCTAAAGATTCAATCTGGTTTGACATTCCATTTGCCACTCCGCAGATATGGTGGGTAACCTCAGGCACTCGAGAGGTACTTCGGTATGCTCAAAGACGGTGACAGGGAGGTTCTTGTTTACCCAGACTTGCCATTGCTGTTGTTCCATACTATGAGACCCGGCAGGAGGATGAGTATAGCGTTGTTCTGAACTAGCTTTAGAAGTGCACGTCTATATGACTCTGCCAGAGGGTTGTCGTAGTCAGTGGGAGAAGCGGAAGCATAGTGGACAAGTGGCTTATGTCTATTTATAGACTAAAGCAAATATAGCAGAGATAAATCTATTTCTAATGTGACAGTCATAGGTTTGAATTCATCAGAATAGGGGATGGATCTGTTAAGAAGGTACTAGGGTGTGATGTCCTGGTCTTTGGATGACATACACAGAGTAGGAAGTGAAATTCCTATACTACGGTCGGTTATACTTTGGTTGTCACACAGTGGTTTCTCTATATAGGACATGGATATTATATCAGATATTCTGGTTACTAGATCTATGGTTTTAGATCTAGATTTGGGAAATGTTCCAATCAGGATACTTAGACAGCATTCTAAAGGTATTTAGAATGGACGACTCCTGGCACGGTAGTGTACCTGTAGGTGATGGAGTCACCCTCTCTAAAGGTGTCTTACAGACTAAAGGGGAGAGGGATGTGCATGATTGGCAGATCACTTGCTTAGGCAATTGAGTCAATCATGAGATGTCAAGTACCACACCAGATGTTGTTTTTGCAGTAGATGCAATAAGTTGATATTGATCCTATCCTGGAGGAACATTCGGAAGCAGTTTTAGAACATAAGTGGATGTTCTAGGGATATGATAACGACAGCCTCTTTCAGGAGACGGTTATCATTCCAGGCTTCCAAGATGACCTGGATGACAGAGTGGCTGTCAGAGTTATAGTTTTCCCTCCGACGAGGGGCAGTAGTTTGGACAGGTGGTCCAAGGGGATACTGAGGGAGGCATGGCGCAAGATACTGATTAAATTCAGTTGACGATACAGTCTCAGAAGTTTTGATTTGGAGTTCATTTATGAGCTAGGTCCCATCAGATATCCAGACATATTCTGAGACAGGTATTACTCATTTCGGGAGATGGCTTTCTCCGCGAACTTGAGATAAAGAGAGACATAGAAAGAAACATCAGAGCGGATCCACTCACTGAGGCTATTCCTCGAACGCAATAGTTTCACAAACGGGTTTTGTGAAACTGATTAGTAGAGGAGTTGGGTGTTCGGTATCACACGGGATGTGAGTATGCGACATCGCAAAAATTAGCCTTGAGTGCAAGTGGGAGATTATTGGAGATAGTGCCCTCAGAGTCAATTATTGTATCACAGGCACGTGATTGCAATGATTGAGGGAGGATCTATGCCGGTAGGACAGTCTTACTCAAGATGATAGTATGCTATCTGGTTTATCTTTATTATCGTGTACTGCTTTAGGTGACCTTATAAGTCACTATTGCGCGTTGATAGAGCCCTTAGGATTCTTGCTTGACGGCCAGCAGTATGATGGCGATCATATACGTGGGAGCTGGGGTCTATAAGCACATCCTTAAAAGGTCCCTAGTCGTGGGAGTTTTCGAGACAGGGCATCGACACTCCAGAGTAGACTAGTGTATACAGTCGAGACCCCGACGAGGGGCGGTGGCCGGTCTCACAAGCCAATGGTGTCAGTTGGTTCACTTAAGATATATACAGGTGCTCATTGGGTTATGAGTACACCGGACAGGACTCGCCGGGAACATGCTAGTTGGTCGTATACCTGACGTCAGATAGCAGTTCCCTGGTGACATGTGTACAGGTTAGTTCATCGACCTGGGATCGTCATTTGTCTCGTGTGAGTTCCCACTGTACTTTGATTACTACCCTACCATGGCTCAAAGGAGTCGTGCAAACAGGTTTTAGTTGGATACAGTCCCGAGCCACATGGAGGCAGAGAGCGGATCTGCAGGGATTCGTCTCTCCCAGTATTGGGGGTGAGGTCGTGCTGTGTCTAGGAGAGCCATTACACGAATTCCTTGGCCAAGGCAGGAGATTTACTGGTAGGTATTCCAGTAGTATCTCAGGGTGTTCTGGGATACACTCCGACACGACTTGTACCGCTTTTGGGGGTCTGACTTTTACCAACCCCCTAGGCCCGCCATGCGATACTCATAGAAGAACGGACCGGACTGTACGGATATTGTCACTGACAGGCTCAGTAGGGTGTCAGGATGAGTTCGCTCATCGACGTCCCTTTTAGTCAATACCTGGTAGCCCGTATGGCTAATACCTCTGACGTGCTAGTGGTTAAATTCACAACCAAAGTATTGACGAGTCTTTAGAGTCCCCCACAGACAGTTTCTCAAGTTTCGGGCGAAACACTGTAGAGGCCGTATGGAGATATGGCAGGGTTCGATCTTATACGTGCGGTATTGCACGGATCATGATCGGACGGATAATACTAGCGGGCTTTGGTTTAAGCCGGATCCTAGTATTGTACAGTGTAGATTTTGGCTCTTTACATTTGTATTCGGTCGGAATACAAATGCGGGTATGTATATACAGTCGCGGGGTTTTCCTGTAATTTATTATGGGATCGGTTTTTTGGAGTTGCCAGTTTGCTTTCCGTTTTGGCCATTTTTCCTTTGTTCTTTCTTTGGCTGAAAATTGGTGTGGAGGGGCTTATTTGCAAATGTGCAAATTAGCATTGTGGAGGGTGTTTCTTGTAATTGGTAGTTTCAAGATGGTTCCACCATACATTGACTTCTTGGTTCATGATTGTTCATGATTGCTTGACTTTTGGAGATGAGATGGTTGATGGAGTGAAGACTTGGTAGTGATCATATTTTTTCTAATCATCACTCATTATTCATGCTTGCATTATTGCTTCCCCACCCTCTTGACTTTTCTCTCTCACTCCCTTCACCAAGCATGGCCGGCCACAAGTTGGTGGGGGCTGTCTCAATTTTTTGGGTGGGAAAAATTGTTCTTTTGGCTTGCACAAAATCCTTTTAGCTCATCTCCAAAAACCCCATTCCTCCACCTTCACAAAATGGCAACTTCTAGCAACCCCATGAGACCCAGTGTTCTACACTTAGCCTATAGCATCCTTGGACACGTCGACTCGCCAACTTCGTGTCCGAGTTGCCTCGGTCCAGAGGTGGGAGCCCGTAAAAGAACCTGGCGATGTGGTGTCCTTTCCGACGAGGAGATGAAGACCGGAGATTCCGCGAGGAGATCGGGATGGAGGCCGAAGACCGAAGGACACGGATCGCTCGGTATAGCTTTCTACCCATTCTCTAGTTTGCTAGCATTAGGTTAATGGCCCGATCCGGGTTTAAAGTGCACGGTAGTGCCGGTTTACAAGTTTTATAAAAGTTTCGTTTCCGCATTCCGGCCTCGGATTGACGGCCGGGGCGCTGCCGTGCACTTACAGATTTTTCTTTATTATCAATCTCCTCACTAACATGATTATCAAGCACTCTTCCAGATCTCAACGTGGTGATTGCATTCACATGATGTGAATAGCCAGGATTGAGTAAAGGTTGAGCTGGAAGTTTCCCTTTCTCTCGCACTCATTTCGGCTTTTAATTGTGCAATTTGTTCTTCCATCGATTTAATATTTTCATTTTGAGAAACAATGATCTTCATCACATTATCGAAGGAAGATTGCATCTTTGCCGTCCCTTGGATGGATTGTTTCATGAAAGTATCCAAGGTTTGTGCTAGTGCAGATGAATTATCAGTACCGGCTATTTGCAAAGAGTTTTCATATGGTGCAAAAGTGTTGGCCGGATTTTGGAAGTCTTGTGATTGGCAGGGGTGCTGACTCAATTGAAGTGGTTGCTGTTGTAGTGGAAGAGCCCTTTGGAAATTGTTTTGGTTTGGAACCGTGTTTTGATTTTGTAATTGGTTCCAAGCAAAGTTAGGGTGATTCCTCCAACCCTGATTATATGTAGAAGAATACGGATCGTTTCTAGGACTTTGAAAAGCAGCATTGGTATGTTCGTGACCTTGAAACGGAGAATTTAGTGGACATTCTTCTGTGAGATGAGACAGATCAGAACAGCATCCATATACAGTTTTGGAGAGTGACATTTGATTTAAGGCGGCAGCTAAAAATTAATTTTCCAAAGTCTCAAGTTTCTTTTGCATCGCTGACATCTCAGCTCTAACTCCTATGGAAACGTCCGATTGGTTATTGTCACCCCTAAACGATTGACTCACACCCTCCAACTGTAAAGATCTTTCAGCGAAATCTTTTAAGAATTTCCAAGCTTCCCCATCATCTTTAGTCATGAAGGTGCCTTGACACATAGATTCAAGGGTCTGTTTTGTGGTAGAATTAATGCCCTCATATATGATTCTGCATAGATCCCATGTAGGAATTCCATGATGTGGACATTGAACTAACAGATCTTTGAAGCGTTCAAAACACTTCGAGAATGTTTCATTTGGAAGCTGGGTGAATTGATTTATTTCGCTACGGACTCGAGCTGTCATATGATTGGGGTAGAATTTCTTAAGGAATGCTTTTATGAATTCTTCCCAGTTTGAAATGGAATGTGCGGTTGTGTTATACAGCCACTTCTCGGCTATATCGCACAAGGTAAATGGAAAAAGACGAATACGCATAGCATCCACAGAAAGCTGTGAAGTACCCATCATAGCGCATACATTTTCAAATTTGGTAATAAAGACATATGCGTCTTCAGACTCGAGACCGTGATATTTGGGTAGAAGATTGATGTATTGGGGTTTAATCTCAAAATTGTCCCCGTTGGCTGGAGGAATAGTGAGACAGGTCGAAAGAGGACCTCGCATAGGATAACATCTCTCTTGGAGAGAGATGCGGGGTGGATTCTGCGCACCTGCGGACGGCGACAGAGTAGTGATAAAGAAGTTCGATGGAGAAGTGTCCATCGAAGTTCGTGTGGGGTGGGTAAAGAAGAAGTAAATGTAGAAATACTGACTTCAGAGTCGATCGGGAGAACGCGGACAAGACGGGAACTAGAATCTCGTGTCCTGCCTATCTTGCACTAAAAAGGGTTTAGTACAAGTGGCAGCGTTAATATAATTAGGGGAAATGATAAGTGGTGTTTGTTTTGTAAAAGATACGGATTTTTGAAAAAAAATGATGCAAATCACAGCAAATGCACAAGCACAACCCTAAGTCTAATGGTCACCTAGGTCAAGTCTCTAGACCGCTCCTAACTGCCAGAAGACAAATCGCAGGATCAATCTTCTACTGACTCCTTGTCTCTCCTGTGGCCAGGTAAGTGCCAGGTAAGTGGGAGGTTCTCCACTACGTAAGTAGTGGGCCTAATTAAGTAACCACTTGCCTTAGACACACTTGCCTTAGAAACCACAAAAGAAACGCGGATAAGCAATAGATTACCCACGACCTTCTCCTGTCATAAGTGAGCGCGATGGTCCTTAGAGTCAAGTTTAGATTTCTTTTAATTAATGAGGGTAATGTGGATGCAGTTTTGTGATTTTCGGGGCTTAGGAAGGGTAATGAACTCCCCACCTAATCTGAATTTGGTCTTTACCCCTTAATTTCCGTATTAAAAATGCAAACAACCAAGATCAAACACACACAATATTTTTATTTTGCGGTGCTGCGAATTTTGCAAAGAAACCTGCAGAAAATTTGTTATTGGAGTAGATTGAGAAAGAGATAAGAAAGTTAAGAAGTCACCTGAGAATTTTAGTGCACTGTAGCCTCAGTGCAGCAGCGGTTCCGCTGCGGGAGGCTGCTTAGGCCGCGGAAGCACCGCAATCCAATGAGGTCCCTGCACAAAAATTTTAGGATCCGTTCCTGTTCACTTCTTGAGCTCTGTGGAATGCTCTGAATATTTTTCCACTTGCTCCACAGATTCCAGATTTCCTCGCAACAAATCACAACGAATCGTTTAGTTTTTGCGCGAATTTTGATCTAAAATTTTTGATGGAATAAAATTTTCAATTCAAATTTCAAAAACGAAAAAATTAGCACACTATCCCCGGCAACGGCGCCATTTGATTGATTCGATTTCTCGATGTGCCATGTTTAAGAAATGATGTTTCACAATCAAAGAAATTTTTGACCGCAATCAATAACGGTGTCGTATGTAGCGTGTTAGCGAGTGCGGATCGTCCACAGGGAAAGTGAGATCCGTTCGAATTTGAATTAGATGAATTGAAAATTAAAGAAAAGAAAAAAAAACAATTCAATTCAAGATTATAAAGTGAATTTCAAAAATTATTAAAATCTAATATCAAGAAAACATTAAAAATCAAGAATCAAGAATTGATGATATCCAATCGAATTAGGTTTCAAGAATCGAAGTGAGGCTCGTAGGAATCGATCGAATCTATAGACGTGATGAAAACTAGTGATTATGTATTCTTATCCATTAATGATTTGATACTAGATCGATGACGATTAATCGAGATTTAAGGATCTTTTGAAGGAACTAGGGTTTCTTCATCTCATCTTTTGTCCTTTCGATGAATCTCATTCAAAAACTAGCCTCTAGTAAATTCAAGCATCGATCGTGGATCGCTAATTAAGAGCGAAAACATTCAAGAAAGCATCGCTCGAAACTAGGTTGTCAATGTTTCAATTTACAAGAGTTTACAAAACTTATAGGAATTAAGAATCGTTTCAAGATTTATAACATCATCATCCATTGATTCTCTCGACTCCTTCACGAGTAGAGTTTTACTCAAACATCATATCAAAGAACACAATCAAGAATCGAGATCTAATCATGATGCAAGAATGTAAAGAAAGAAAGATAAAGAATTTCACCTTTTATTTATCAACAATTTTGTTACAATTCTCTCAAGATCTACAATGAAGAAAGAACTCGATCGTCGATTTGGCTTCGCACGTCTTCGTGAGTCGCGGATCGTCTTGGACCACTTGCTCGGATGAAGATCGGCTTCGCTCCTAAAAGATTGAAGGCTTCTTGCTTGAAATGTACTCGGGGATCATGAATTTAGCTATGGTGATTGGATTAGGGTTAGGGTGACAAGTTGTGTCACTCAACTTGTGTTGGGAATTGATGGAAGGATCAACAACCTTAGAAGTGAAGCCTTAGGGTCCCTTTTATAGCCTTGATTAGGATTAGCTTCCTTTAGAAGCTAGGATTAGTTTAGCTTCCATTGTAAGCATGGTAGTTAGGTAGAAGGTTCTAGAGTTAGTTAGTTAGGGTTAGCTTCCTTCATAAGCTTGGAGGTTAGGGAGAACCTTCTAGGCTTAGGTAGTTAAGTAGCTTGCTTTGGAAGCTTGAGGGTGTTTAGCTTAAAATATAAGCCTTGCTGTTCTGTTAGAAGATTCTGGAGTTCTCTGGAGTTTGGAATGTCTTGAAGCAGTGTACCAATTTAAAGGAGAAACCTGACGCTGAAATGTGCTGACGTCACCCTAATATGGCCGCGGATCCGCCGCGGGAAGGGGGTTCTGGCCGCAGATCCGCGGCCCATTAGGTTCCTCTGTGCATAAAAATTCCTGTGTTGCTTTGTAATGTCTTTGTAGCACTTTTCTGATATTTGGAATATTATAATTCTCTCTGGTTCACTGCCATATCTCAAGTCTTGGACTTGGCGTATTTTTACCAGCACTTTTGACAATTTCGGATCTTCTCCTGGAATTTCCTGCACAGATTCTCGAGACAAGTGTTACACTACACAAAGATTATACGATGCAATGATAAGCACTCAATATCCCTCAAAATGTCGGTTTTAATATATAACACAAGTAATTTGGTATTTTACGGCTGTTTTGCTAATATGTGCTATATTAATACCGAACACTTATAGATGAGTGCAAATGGTAGGGAAATTGACGTGCTAAAAATGCAATATTTGCGACTGATCATTACACTTACGGTCACAGAAAAGAAATGAAAAACTACAATAATTAGAATTCTCATTTCCTTAGACATCATAAACCCGGAATATCTTATATTCCGAATTTCTTGAATAACCTATAAACCTTGCATTTTAGTCTCATATCGAAAACACTTTTCAATAATTTAGTCGGGTAATTCAACAAGATTCCAGACTACCAGATCGAATACTCAATGGGAACTTTAGTAGATAGCCACACCCCCGATGCCGTCGACCAAGTGCACTTAGGCGAAACACCATGGCCGCGAGCACCCGAGTGGATGCTTTTGGCAACGGGGTTCTCCTAAAGTCACTTGGTGGGGGCAATGGGGCATGGCTACCTAGTAAAATTATCTACAAGTATTCGTGTATGATACGTGATTGCGACGGAGTTTCGATCCGAATCGAAACTTCGTGGCAATCGATCAAAAGAGACTAAAATGCTAGATTTACAAACAAACTAGTTTTCACAAAACTAATTAACTACGGGTTCCAAGTATTGTATCACATATCAAACTTAAACCCGAAAAGACGTTAAAAACACGACACGAAACACTCCGATTAGCCCTAACAGAATTGTTAACATCACATGCAAACTGAGCCAATCAAATATAGCCTAAAACCCAAAAACCAAGCCAACAAAATACCAAACAAATACGAGACCAAATGGAGCTGGTGGGGCCGACGACGCCGGTAATATGTTCGATCTCGCCAGGTGAATAGTGGAGTTTTGGTTTCGTTTTTGTTCAGTGTTCTAGTTATATCATATATAACATTCTGCAGTTGTTTAAAAAAAATTTAAAGAACGTTTTAAAATCAACAGAAACATGGTTTTGAGGTTTCGGTTTTCGAAGTTGTTTCGGTTTCATGTTTCTATTAACATCGTCTAATTTTCTAGCTTTGGCTCTGATACCATGAAAGTGTATGTTAGCACCACCACTGGGTTTTACCAGCATCAAGCATGCCATTTTAAAAAATTTCGGGGTGCTAATCAACACTAGCCATGATCTTAAACTAGATGATTAGGGTTTAACTATGATATCATAAACTAAACTAAGAGATGGATGGCTACAACCTTTGTAGACCGTGTTCTTCTCTTCTAAAGCTCTGTGTTGTAGTCCACGCGACTCCACTAGGTTCCACTTGAAGGTTGAACGAACTTGCTTTAATAACCTTCGTGCCGAAGATGATCCACCCGAAGTCCGCTAATCCAAGCTACCTCTTCACTAAACTCTTTAGTGAAGTGAACACACTACACCAAAGCGCTAATCTAGTGTAGGATGGTGAAGTAGGGGTGTTGTTTGCTCACTTGGGTTCTCACAAGCTCAAGGGTTCACAACTCATGTGAGGGATTGAGCTTGGAGGTGGAGGTGAAGAAGATGGAGAGAGCTAGAGAGAAACTCATCACATGAGCTCTCAAGTGAAGAAAAACAACTCAAGTGAAGAAATGAAGTGTAGAATGGCTCTTCATTAGCTCACCCATTATTGAAGCATACAATTTTCAAACATTAAAAATTATAGCCATGCTTCAATAGTGCAAGCAAATGAATATAAAAAAGAATAAGCCATGCTATGTTCCATACCACAAAAGTCTCCCCATTTTCCACCTCAATTTCTATTTTCTAAAAATAGAAAAACCATGTCATGCTCCATATATATATATATATATATATATATATATATATATAAAGATAAGCATATACTTAGTGGGCAATAATATTAGTCAATATACAATTATATCAAATATAAATATATATCATATTATTAAATCAACACTTAATCTAATAATCCGGTTATATCACATATAAGCGACTAAAATCATTTATCTGTATATCACATTATCAAATCAACACTTGATTCAATAATCATGTTATATCATATATAACCTAACTGATAACAAATAACCGCCAGATTAGAATACGGTATCACATACTCGTATTTAATCTGCCCCCCTCCCCCGCGCACATATCAGCATATGTGCCCTACTTCGTTTCGCCTGAACTAGGAAACTTCTGTGTGGGACTCTAAAGACTCGTCAATACGCCAACAGTAGGTAATGATCACATCAGTTACCCACAAGACGTCAGCGGTACTAGCTGGACGTAACGGCTACCCAGGTATTGAGCGATTAGAAGATCAACAAGCAAGCTTGTCCAAACTCCCATGAAGCCTATAGGTAACACTTACCGTACAGTCCGGTCTTTTCGTCTGATATGTCGCATATCGAGTCTGGGGGTGGAATCGTCAGACCCTAATAACTTGATAAGTCTTGCCGATGTGTGGCCTTTAACGGTATGAGAAACTACCAACAACACTTACCAGTAAATCTCATCAACAGCCCTGGCCAGGGACTTCCTGTTATAGCCAATCGAGCATAGCACAACATCAACTCCCTTTACCGGGAGAGACGAAACCCCTCCTGTCGCTCATTGCCTCCATATGACTCGGGACTGTACCCAAAATCCACCTGTTTGTACAACTCCTTTGAGCCGTGGTAGGGAAGAAATCAAGGCACAGTAGGAATCACACAAGACTCTATGAGGATCTCGGGTCTACAGACTAATCTGTACCAATGTCACCAGAGAACTGCTATCTGACGTTAGGTATAATACCATCTAGGAGTTATCGGCGAGTCCTATTCAGTGTACTCAGTCTCCAATGAGCACACGTATACCATCTTTGATGTCAAACACCAATGGATATGGGATCAACCATCGTCCCATATAGGGTCAAGAAACGTACACACTAGTCTACTCTGGAATATCGATGCCCTGTCTTGATATACCCTCGACTAGGAACAATTAAAGGATGTGCTTGTGGACTACCCAGATCCCAGTAGTATGATCCGCATCATAGTCCTGGTAGTCAAGCCTACATCCTAAGGGTTTTATCAACATGTATATGAGAGACAGTATAATAATACCAGTGAACATGTTAAGATAAAGGTAACCAGATAGCATACTATCATGTCGAGCAAGAAAGTCCTCTATATATATGTCCAGACATCCACTATAATATACATCAATGTACAATAATGGCCTCTAGGGCATACATATCCCTAACAATATGTAATTTATTATAAGGATTGAGAAAAAGTAGAATGGTTGGACCGGGTGATATGTCCCTCAGAGAGCACAAGTTGATGCTACCACCGTCGGTGAATATCACCTAGTATTGCCAAGTGGAAATACTATGATTTTGAACAATTGCTACTATGTACCTTCCATGCTTTGCAACATCATATCAGTTTCTTTACTTGATAAAGATGGATATAAGTTTGTTCTAGATAGAAATATCATGAACAGTTACCTTAATCAGGTATTGGTTGCAGAAGATACACTGTGTAATAGTATCTACGTTCTAAATCAAAACACAGTTTTCAATGTACAAAACACACGCAAGAGGAAGAGTTCAGATGTGAACGAAGCCTACTTGTGGCATTGTAGACTTGGTCATATCGGTGAGAAAAGGCTGAGTAAGTTGCATAATGATGGATTTCTGAATACGTTCGAATTTTCATCTTATGAAACTTGTCAATCCTGTCAAAAGGGAAAGATGTCCAAATCTCTATTCACCGGACACGGAGAAAGAGCAACAGAGCTTTTGGGACTCAGACATAGTGATGTGTATGGTCCGATGTCTATACATGCAAGGGGTGGGTCCTCGTACTTCATTACATTCACTGTCAATCTTTCTAGGTTCGGGTATGTATAACTTTTGAAACATAAATCTGAAGATTTTGAGAAATTCAAAGAATATAAGAACGAAGTAGAGAACCAGACAGGAAAATGTATCAAGATCCTTCGATCTGATCGAGGATGGTACTTAAGTACGGAATTTCGGGACTTTATAAAAGAGAATGGTATTCTCTCTCAGCTTACTCCTCCGTATACACCACAACACAATGGTGTATCAGAGTGGAGAAACCGTACCCTATTGGACATGGTTTGCTCAATGATGAGTAACGCTGAATTGCTTCTTTCATTCTGGAGGCTTGCGCTCGAAACAGCAGCATACCTATTGAATCAGGTTCCATCTAAATCAGTGCCTAAGACTCTACATGAAATATAAAGTGGTAAGAGTTTGTATCTTAAGCATGTTAAGATATGATGTTGTCCTGCTTATGTTAAGAAGCAAAACCCAGATAAACTCGAGGCATGATCAGTTTTGTGTAAGTTTGTAGGATATCCAAAACATTCAAATGGATATATATTCTACCACGAAGAGGAACAGAGGATTATTGTTTCTCGGAATGCTAATTTTTTAGAATGGTAGTTTCTTGCAAAAGAAACTAGTGGGAGCGCTGTAGAACTGGAAGAAATTCCAGAAGGACAAACTATAACTGAAGATTTAATAGAACCAGAGGATTCAATAATCCCGGATGAAGCTCGGCCACTCTGCAGATCTAGTAGGATTTCTCATCCGCCTCAGAGATACTACGATTTTCTCATAAATGGGGATCGGGAGGATTGCATCTTGGAAGAAGATGATCCTACTAGTTATAAGCTGACCATTAACAGTAGGGACTCTGTTAACTGGCTTGAAGCTATGCAATCCGAAATGGAGTCTATGTACACCAACAAAGTTTGGACTTTGAATGTTGCTGCTCCTGGGATAAAACCCGTTGGATGCAAATGGATCTTCAAAAAGAAGATTGGGGCAGATGGACAGGTGGAAACCTATAAGGCTAGACTTGTTGCTAAAGGTTTTCGTCAAAGACCAGGAGTGGACTATGACGAAACCTTTTCTCCAGTGGCTATGCTGAAATCCATTCGGATCCTACTTGTCATTGCTGCCTACCATGACTACGATATCTGGCAAATGTATGTAAAAACGACCTTTCTAAATGGATATTTAGAAGAGAGCATTTATATGGATCAGCTGGAGAGATTCATGGACAGTGGGAGCAGCGGGAAGGTGTGAAAGTTACTTAAATCCATTTATGGATTAAAGCAAGTGTCGCGGAGCTGGAACATCTGTTTTGAAAAGACAGTCAAGGAATTTGACTTCATCAAAAATATAGATGAGCCATGTATCTACAAGAAGATTGTAGGGGGAACTGTCGTATTCCTCGTCCTGTACGTGGATGACATTCTCTTTATAGGAAATGACATTCCTATGCTGCAATCAGTCAAGCTATTCTTGTCACAAAGGTTCTCCATGAAGGACCTGGGTGATGCCTCCTACATTCTGAGGATTAAGATCTACAGAGATAGATCCAAGAGATTATTAAGACTTTTGCAATCCAGATACATAAAGACCGTACTAAAGAGATTTAGTATGGAAGATTCCAAGCGCGGTAACATACCCGCATTGCACGGAATCACCCTCTCCAAAAAGATGTCGCTCAAGACTGATGAGGAAAGGGTTCGCATGAGCACTATACCCTACGCTTTGGTGGTAGGGTCTATAATGTATTTGATGCTGTGTACCAGACCAAATGTAGCATACGTGCTTTGCGTGGTGAGCCGGTATCAGTCGAACCCGGGTGAGAATCATTGAACAGCTGTAAAGAACCTTCTCAAGTACCTGAGAAGGACTAAGGAGATGTTCTTAGTTTACGATAATAGAGACCTTAAGGTCGAGTCCTTTACCGATTCATGCTTCCGGAGTGACAAGGATGACAGCAAGTCTGTCTCAGGTTTTGTGTTTATCCTCAATGGAGGGGTAGTGTGTTGGAAGAACTCTAAACAGGATACCGTTTCAGACTCAACGATGGAGGCTGAATATATTGCTGCGAACGATGCCGCAAAATAAGCGGTCTGGATGAAGAAGTTCATTACTGAACTTCAGGTAGTTCCGTCCAGTGTTGATCCGATACCTTTGTATTGTGATAACAATGGGGCTATAGCTCTAGCGAAGGAACCACGGTCCTATCAAAAATCCAGACACATCTTGAGGCGGTATCACCTGATAAGGGAGATCGTTGATCGCCGGAAGATTGAGGTGCGGAAAGTGGACACAAAAGATAACACGGTGGATCCATTCACGAAGGCCCTCTTTTAAGCGCGGTTCGAGCGACTTTTTGAGATGTTGGGTATGCGATATGCCAAAAGCTGGCCCTAGAGCAGACGTTGGGTACTCGGTACGCCAATATATGGCCTTAGTGCAAGTAAGAGATTGTTGCATATGTATGCCCTAGAGGCCATTATTGTATATGTATACATGTGGATGCTTGGACATATGTATGTACAGGACAATCTTGCTCGATTTGATAGTATTCTATCTGGTTTGTCTTTATCTTAACATGTATATATGTTTTTACTTGTTATTACGTATCATCTATACATGTTGATTAAGCCCGTTGGATCATTGCTTGAATACATGCGTTGTGATGGCGATCATACTTGTGGGAGCAGGGTAGTTGATAAGCACATCCTTAAAAGGTCCCTAGTCGTGGGAGTATCGAGACTGGGCATCGATATTCCAGAGTAGACTGGTGTATACGTTTCTAGACCCCGATGAGGGGCAATGGTTAGTCCCGCAGCCATTGATCTTTTGCACCTAAGATCGTATACAGGTGCTCACTGAGGGTGAGTACACTGGACGGACTCGCCGAGAACTTCTAGATGGTACTATACCTATTGTCAAATTGCAGTTCTCAGGTGACATGAGTACAAGTTAGTCTTCTAACCCGAGATCGTCATTTGTCTCGTGTGAGTTCCCTCTGTACTTTGATTACTACCCTACCACGGCTCTACTGATTCGTGCAAACAGGTTTTGATTGGGTACAATCCCGAGCCACATGGAGGCAGTGAGTGATTGTTAAGGATTCATCTCTCTTGGTATAGGGATTTGATATCGCACTGTGTTCGATTGGTCATGACCATAAGACTTTGGCCAAGGCAGTTGGGATTTACTGGTAGGTTGATCAGTAGTTTTCCGGATTGGTCCTGAGCCACATCAGTATGAATTATCGGGTTATTAGGGTTTGACGTTTACTACCCCTAGACCCGGTATGCGATACTCTCAAAAGAAGAGACCGGACTATACGGAGACTGTCACGGATAGGCTCAGTGAGGGGTGAGGATGAGCTTGCTCGTCGGCCTTATTTTTGACAGGTACCTGGGTAGCCATTACGTACAGCTAGTGCCGCTAACATGCTTGTGGTTAAACCCACTACCAGTGTACTGTCGAGTCTTTAGAGTCCCATACAGAGGGTTTCTCTGATTCAGGCAAAACGATGTGGTGGCTGTATTTTTATACATGCAGGGTTTCGATCGAATGATTATACTGGCTGGTTTAGGATTAAGCTGGATTATTAAATCAAGTATTGATTTAATAATTTACGTATACATATTTCGATATGTATATTCTAGTGTTATTCAGATTTCTTCGATCGGACAGATAATACTGGCGGGCTTAGGATTAAGCCCGTTCATTAAATCGGATATTGATTTAATACTAGTATTATTTTGGTGGTATTGTTCTATCTCTTGGATATTCGTATTTTGATACGAATACGGGTATGCATATACGGTTGAAAGTATTTTGTATTTATACAAAATACCTTCTGGAAGATGACACTTCATCTTGTTTATTTTCTATTTTCTTGAAAATAGAAAATAAGGTGGAAAGGGAAAAGATGGTTGAAGCATGGCATGAGGAATGGGCTTGGCATTTTTTATTGCTACTATTGAAGCATGGTTGATTTTAAAAAGAAAAGAAATACTTGATAAAACAATGCCTTTGCCATTCTCATGATTGATTCTTCACTTGCCATTCTCTCTCATCTTGAGAGCTCATTTTCATTCTCTTCTCTTCTCTTAAGTTCATCTTCAAATGAAAACCCTAATATTCTCATGTGTAGAGAAACAAGGGTTTTCAAGATAGAAACTTACCACTAATACTCTACCACACCATTTAAGAAACTAGAATAACAAACTAGTTTTCTTAGTTCACATCACTTTGGAGTGGAAGCTTGGATCAAGGATCCTCAGGTGGATCATCTAGGACCGAGAAGGCCGGTTTGCATGCTCGATCGATATCAACTAAGGAGCTAAAGAAGAGGAGCGAAGACCCGAAGGACATGAGTCTTTAGGTATAAACATCTATCATAGTAGATAGATCTGCTTTTATAACTAGTTTAGGTTTATGGTTAGATCCTTAGACGGGTTTTCTAGTGCCGGTTTTTCGAAAATGAAAGTTTTTTATTCCGCATAGGCCACAGTAGACGGCCGGGGCACTAGTGTAACCCAACAATACTATCATCTCGAGTAAGACTGTTCTACCCGTATAGGTCCTCCCTTAATCATCACAATCGTGTGCCTGCGATTACAATAATTGACTTGAGGGCACTATAGCCAACAATCTCCCACTTGCACTTAAGGCTAATTATCGCGGTGTCGCAAACTCACAGCCCATGTGATACCAAACACCCAACTTCTCTACTAATCAGTCTCGCAAAGCCCGTTTGCGAAACTATTGCGTTCGAGAAATAGCGTCGGTGAGTGGATCTGCTCCAATGTTTCTATCTTTATCTCTCTATATCTCAACTTCGCGGAAAAAGACTATCTTCCGAAATGAGCGATACCTGTCTTAGAATTTGTCTGCATATCTGATGGGACCCAGTTCACAAATGAACTCCATATCCAACAAACTTCTTAGACCGTATCATGCACTGAATTTAATCTGTATCCTGCGCCATGCTTTTCTCAGTATTCGCTTGGACCACATGTCCAACATACTGCCCCTCAAAAAAAAGAAAAACTATAACTCTGACAGCCACTCTTTCATCTAGGTCACCTTGGAAGCCAGAAATGATAATCGCCTCTTCAAGGAGGCTGTCGTTACCATATACCAAGAACATCCATTTATATTTATAACTGCTTCCCAACGTTTCTCCAGGAATCGATTAATATATATGCTTATCGCAGCTAGTGCAAAAGCAATATCTAGTGTGGTACTTGATGTCACGCCCCGCTTTCCAGTATACGGGCAGAGGACGCGACGAGGCCGCTACGTATTTACTCTGAAGTAAATACGCTAAGCGTAACTAAGCAATATAAAATGTAATGAACAACAACTTTATTTATTCACATTCTTTTTTTACAATACATCTAAAAAATAAATACATGGAATGAAAAGCAATGCCTAAACAGTGGCATAACAGAAATGGAAAGTACTGAAATGAAATGTACAAGTATCTAGAGCTCCGGGTCGAAGGCTAGCTGATCCAAGTCCTCGCTGGTGGGCTCGATCTCCTGAAGGTCCGAATCACCTGACAACATTCCAAAGAAGAAAGAGAAAGAATGTCATCAGCGAACAATCGCTCGGTAAGTCCCAAAGATAAGGGAGAAGTAGAATAGCCAGAGAGAGTGTATGTGTAACTTTTAAAATTGTATTATATTGTTATAATATTGTATTTAGTGTTAATGCTGTTGTTTGTAGCTTAGTACAGAAGAGACCGGTGTATACTAGAGGAGTCTCAGTGAACCAGAGACTAAGGTGGACGGAAAGTACAAGGAACCGTTCAGCCATGGTACAACGGCAATTGAATACAAATTAGGTGTCTTAATGGTTGTAGTCTCGTGCCACTTCTAACACCTTCCGTACCAATCTACCACTTAAACCCCGCGATGTCTTAATTGTATTTTTTGTATTGTCTTGTCTTGTAATATAGATTGTATAAATGGATGACTTGCCGAAACCATAATATCAGTGAATGGATATGACTGGAGAATCATGTAGATGGATGTATATCCATGGTTTGGTTTAGTCAATACAGATTGAATAGATTGAACAGATTGATTATATAGATTCATGGATTCATATTGAATTGTAGTTTGTACTTGAATCATATTCAAGTCAGATTATTTAATGAGACTCGGTCTGAGCCAGACAATCAGAAAAGAAATTGAATTCTGAATTAAGTTTTGGCGTTATCGGCAACCGCTGCACATGGACGGCAGGATTTTTGTCTTTTTCAAAGACGATTACCGTGTTGATAACACCGTTTGTTAAGTTTTCTACCTTAAATAGGAAAGCACCCATATCTCCGGCTCCCTGAGGCTCAAGAGACAAGTCCCGCTTAAACCAATATTTACTAGGGTCCTTATTGTAATTTATAGAACTTGTGGGGGTTTTATGTAAAAATAATTTGTATAATTTTCAAAATACACCTCAAGTATTTAATTATCGTCTTTAGAGTTTTCATAAATGTAGATTTTATATATGTGACATTTCTACTGAATAAAACTTAATTTCATAATATATGGTATTTAATTCTAAAGTATTAAGCTTGTATGGAATTGCATGGTATTTTCATGTAAAGTGATTCTTTTTTATTTAGAAAAGTTGGAATATTTAATAGTATATCAAAAATAGATATTTTGATGATACATATATATATATATATATATATATTTAAAAAATAATTTAATTTATTATTTTTCTAGAAATCTCATTTTCTTAAGATATTTGTATTTTTAAATCTTTCGAGACCGTATGCTCCTTGGGGAGGTCTGCATCTCGCACTACTAAGCCTGAGGATGTGCGATAATCCGCACCATCCTAAACGGTTTCCCCAAATGAGTTGTAGCGGCGCTTTGCAAAGATTTGCTTAAAATACATAATCTTGTAGGAAAAGGTTTTTATAAGTTTGAGGTAATTTTGTGTAAAACCGTATTTTCCCAAAAGTATGTTCCTAAACATTATCGTGCTATGTTACATATGAGTGTTGTGAGGAGGTAGGTCATTACCTCGTGAACTATCTAAAGGTATAGCAAGGGATTATAATGATTAATGTCAAAACAAACTATATGGTATTTTTCTGAAAAAGTGCGATAAAAATTAAAATAGGAATTCTTTTGATATGGAACTTGTCAATATGTTTGTTAATGTTTAATGATCATGATGTGATGGTTTGGTATTGTTGTATTTAAGAAAATTAGAACTTTTTAAAGAAAACCGAATCGGAAGTCGGATTAACTCCGCTTCCGTCGGGTTTTAGAAATACAAGTTTACAGAATAGAAAAGAGAAGACGGAGGAGAGACTTACTGACTAACAAGAAAGAGAGAAGATAGAGGAAGAGAGGGGAATCACCAGTCCGTCTTTTCATCACCGGAAACTCCTCGTATCGTCGCCGGAACTTCGTCGGAGTTTCGCCCTTTGCTAACTCCACTTGTATGCAAAAGTTCTTGAAATTTTTCTTGAGAGTTTGGACAGAGATTGTGAGTGAGGGGGTGTGGAATGGAGTGGTATTTATAGGAAAATATTAAGGTTAGGGTAGATGAAAGGGTGTGATAAAATTGTATTAAAATTTGTATTAAAAAAGGATTAATGGGTTTTTAAAAGGCTCTGTTACTGTGCAGTGGATTTAAACCATACAGGGGTTATAAGAAGACAAAAAGACACAAATGTCAAGAAGAGAAGATCCGGATCCGAGGTGAGTCGGCCGGCGGCGGCGGCCGATTAGGCCGATCCGCCGGCCGAGTCAGGCCGAGTCGCCCCCCCTCCCCGACGCCACGTGTCCCCCGTCAATTGGTCTATCTCCTGGGATCATTTATTTTATATGAGAATTTTGGTTTTTACGAGTTATGCATATGTAGACTCTTAGGCTTCTAAAAATTTAAAAGAAAACTAATTAAAAATTAATGTGGCTGATGGGATTTGAACTCTGGTGCTTTGGTTCAGCAGTGCAGGGTCTTACCAATGAGCTACAAGCTCCTTCTTGCTGTTCAAAAGTAAATTAAATGCTTATAGTACTCACAGGAAATGTAAATACCCCAAGTATACATTAATTTTAAATCAATTTTATGTACACAAGAATTGGAGTTGTTACACTTAACATCTCATGATTGACTCAATTGCCTAAGCAAAAGATATGTCAATCATGCAAATCACTCTCCTCATCAGTCTAGAAGACATCTCTATAGAGAGGGTGACTCCATCACCTGCGGGTACACCACCACGCCAGGAGTCGTCCATTCTAAAACACTTTAGAATAGTGTCAAAGTACCCTAATTGGGGCACTTCCCAAATCTAGATCTAAAACCATAGATCTAGTGATCAAAAACCCTGATATTTTATCCAGATCCTATGTGAAGAAACACCTTGTGACAACCACAGTATAACCGATCATAGTATAGGAAGGTCACTTCCTATCAAGAGCATGCCATCCAAATACCAGGACATCACTCCCTACTACCTTTTTACCAGGTCCATCTGTTGTTCTGATGAAGTCAAACTTTATGACTGTCACATCAAAACTAGATGATCTATCTCCGCTATACATGCTTTAGTCTATAAATAGACATAAGCTACTTGCCCACTATGCTTCCGCTGTTCCCATTGACATCAACAACCTTCTGACAGAGTCATATACATGTGCACTTCTAAAGCTAATTTAGAACGATGTTATACTCATCCTCCTGCCAGAACTCGGTCTAGAACAGCAGTAGTGGCAAGTTTGGGCAATCATAAACCTCCCCGTCACCGTCTTTGAGGAGACCGAAGTACCTCTCGGGTACCTGAGGTTACCCACCAAATCTGCAGAGTGGCTAATGGATTGTCGAATCCAATTGAATGTTTAGGTTCTACTAAATTTTCAGTAATCGTTTGTGGTTCTGGAATCACTTCTAGTTCTACTATACTCTCATTAATGTTTTTTGAAAAGAATTTATTTTACTAAAATTGTGGCGAGTAAATAACAATATAACTATTGATCTTCCAAATGGTAGAATGTTAACCCTCGTCAAAGCCCGGAAAAACCCACAAACTGCCATTACTGAAACGTGCCTAGAGTTTATCCGGATTCTGGTTTTAAGCATAAGCCGGACAACTCCATATACCTTAACATCGTTAAAATATGAATCCATTCTATATCCAATATAGAAATAAAGACACTAATTTAATTGGAACCAGATTCAAATTACACGCAGCCATTCCCAGTGCATATCAACTAAATGGAAGGAGGCCAATCAGCATTACTCATCAAGGAATGCACCCACGTATGAGTAACCTGAAAGAGAAGCAATTTCTCAAAACTATTACTTACAACGGAATACCAAACACAAGTATCTACATTTTCGATCACCTTAAAGAATCCTGATACTTACAACATATGGTTCTCTACTTTATTCTTATACCTATATCTTCTCAAAATCTGGACCTTGTATTTCAACGGATTAATTAGGTCCATGCGAAAGCATGGGGAGCCTCCCTCAGAATACAAACACTAGCCTGGCTGAACGGTTAGCGAACTTGTGGAGCGTAAATGATCCTGACTAGTTCTCCTTTTAAGGTTTGAAGGAGAATTCGAGGAAACAGTGAGAGCCATCCTATTTAGATAAAATAATAACCAATCTAAATTTGGAAGATCATATGCTGAGTGTTTCTTTTCTCTCTCCTAATTGCAGCTACCATGTTACACCTTTATCAAGATAATAAAATGTATGACTTAACCGACCCGAATTCTTATTCGGGGCTGGGGAACATCGGTTCGGCTCTGACTTATGGTAAATGTCATGAGCATGAGCAAGGGAAAGAGGATTACATGAATTCCTTGATGAACCCGGTGAAGAAGAAGCATACCATTGCGTCTCCTTCAGGTGTTCTTGTTATTGAGAATTGTTTTTCAGTCAATCCTACCTCCTGGGTACTAGATACCGGATCAGGATCTCATTTATGTAACTTATTACGGGGACTGAGAATAATTAGGATGGTTAGACCTTGTGGTATGTCCCTCAGAGTAGGGAACGGAGCACAAGTTGATGTTGCTGTCGTCGATAAATATCACCTACTATTGCTGTAACATTTCAGAAAATATAAAATATTATTTTGGAATTTTAAATAATAAAATAATAAATTTTACGGATACTATACGAGTATAGATTTGAGTTTTCATAGAATGGTATGATTATATACCTATATTTTTGGGATATAATTGGAATTTATAATGAATTATCATTTATGAAAGCATTTATTTGATTTGGGCTTTTTATAAATTAATATGTATTTATTTACATACAAGTTTAATGTTAAACTTGATTAGGATTTTCCTAATTATGCATTAAACCAAGCCCATTTTGTTAACCATGTTTAAAAACGCCATGACACATTTTGTTGAAAGATTTAACATCTTCTTTTGTGAACATTAGGTTATGTGTTTTTATAAAAGAAAAGAGAAAAGAGAGAAAAGAAAAAGGAAAAAGAAAAGAAAGGAGACAAAGAAACAAGGGGGTATAGGTGAGAGGGAGTGTATGAGAGAGAGAATGAGAATTATGGTTGTACCATTTCTTTTCTTCATCTCATTATTTCCTTCAACTCCTTCTTCATCTTCTCCTTCATCTCCACCTCCTCTATCCCCTCCCCCCCAAATCATCATCTAAACCACCTCAAAACCACACACAATCTTCACAAAAAATGTTCATAACCCCATCCTAAGCTACATGGCATGATCAATTTTGGATTTTAAGCATCTTTGGCGACCTAGGAATTTTCTTGAGTTGCTCCTATGAGGTAAAACATCCATCTTTGATCAAGTTACTAAGTTTCTTAACCTTGTATATTAGTTAGAGTTAGTTTTAAGGATTTTAGTGTAGGTTTTGTAAACTTAAGATTTCAAATGTGAGTTGTGGAGGATAATATGAGTAGTAGTGGTGTAGTAGAGACTTAGTTAGTAGTTACAACCTTAATTAGTGACAGAATCCTTGACCTGGATGAGTTTAGAAATTTCAAACATGAGTTTAGAATTTTTAGATATCAGTTTTGTTGAACTTGTGGTGATCAAATAGAATCTGGAATGACTTGGGGACTCTGAAAAATTAACAGCGGATACAGTGAGATGTGCAGACCAATAGGAAACCACCATAGAAGCCCAAACCACAAATTCCAAAATCTGGCCGCCAATTAATTTGATTTGACCGCAATTTGCGGGTTGATTTTTGAGTTAGGCCTTGAAATTTGGTCTGTAGCTCACTCTTTAGATAACTAGGCCTACCCTATATGCTAAAAAGTCTAATTTCACCTTAAGCAAAATCAGGAGTTGTTTTCCTTGTTTTCTGTCAATGTTTTGCAACTTTTTAAACTTGATTTTGGGATATTTGAGTTTTGACTCGGCCGTTCGACGTTCGTATGTCGACGTCGGGGGTTGTTTTGTTGTTTTAGCGCGCGTTGACCATAAGTTTTAACCTATGTGCGCTTCGCGTGTCGTGTCGTTTTTCGAATTTGATTTTGATGCGATATTATATGCTTTGATTTTAGGTACAAGCGCGTGGACTTCCGAGACGACGAAGGAGGACAAGGCATCCGTCGGGATCGACTAGAGCAGGAGGTTGTAGGTGAGTAGATTTATATCTACGGGGAAAGTTGGGTGGATAGCGTATAGCACCCCCGCAACCGTAGTATTAAGGTGTGTGTGTGTGTGTGTGTGTGTCTGTGTGTGTAGGATACGAATACCTAGGTAATAGGGTTTCTAGTATATCATATGCGATAGTAGCATACTTAGTAGAAAGATATCCTCTAGTGCTATTTCTTAACCTATCAACTATATCTACTTATGTAAATACGCGCGCGCGCGCACGCACACGCACACACACACACACATACATATAAAGATGTTTACGATATGATATGATGAGATAAGGATATGTTAGTTGTATGTATGCCCTAGAGGCCATTATTGTACATGATTGTATATTATAGTGGATGCTTGGACATATATAGGGAGGACTTTCTTGCTCGACATGATAGTATGCTATCTAGTTACTCTTTATCTTAACATGTATACGTGTATTGTCTCTCTGTTACATGTTGATAAAGCCCTTAGGATATGGACTTGACTACCAGGATTATGATGCAGATGATACTAGTGGGGCCAGGGTAGTCCACAAGTTCATCATTTAATTGTTCCTAGTCGTGGGAGTATCGAGACAGGGCATCGATATTCCAAAGTAGACTAGTGTGTACGATTCTTGACCCTGTATGGGGCGATGGTTGATCCCACAACCATTGGTGTTTAACATCAGAGAATGTGCACAAGTGCTCATTGGAGAATGGGTACACTGAACAGGACTCGCCGAGAACTCCTAGATTGTATTATACCTATCGTCAGATAGCAGTTCGCTGGTGACACTGGTACAGGTTAGTCTGTAGGCCCGAGATCGTCATAGAGTCTTGTGTGATTCTCACTGTGCTTTGATTTCCACCCTACCACGTTCAAGAGAGCATGCAAACAGGTGGTTTTGGGGTACAGTCCTGGGTCACATGAAGGCAATGAGCGATGGGAGGGGTTTCGTCTCTCCCGGTATTGGGGGTTGATGTTGCGCTTGCTCGATTGGCTATAACAGGAATTCCCTGACCAGGGCTGATAATGAGATTTTCTGGTAAGTGTTATCGGTAGTTTCTCGATCCGTTATGAGCCACACATCGGCATGACTTATCAAGTTATTAGGGTCTGACATTTGCCACCCCCAGACTCGATATGCGACATATCACATCGGCATGACTTATCAAGTTATCGGCAGACTCGATATGCGACATATCAGACGAAGAGACTGGACAGTACGGTAGTGTTACTTATTAGATTCACGGGAGTATGAAAAAGCTTGCTTGTTGATCTTCTGATCGCTCGGTACCCGGGTAGCCGTTACGTCCAGCTAGTACCGCTGACGGCTTGTGGTTAACTGATATGATCATTACCTACCGCCGGCGTATTGACGAGTCTTTAGAGTCCTACACAGAGGTTTCCTAGATCAAGCGAAACGAAGTAGGGCACATATGTGATGTGTGTGGGACCGAGATTGATACGTGTATGTGATACCATATTCTAATCTCGCGATATAGGTTATATGTGATATAACCGGATTATTGAATCAAGTGTTGATTCAATAATTTATTAAATGATATTAGTCGGTTGTATGCGATACAGCCGGGTTATTAAATCAAGTGTTGATTTAATAATTTAATGTATAATTATATATATTTGATATATTAATATACATTAACTAATATTAGCTCACTTAAGGAAATGTTTTCTCCAAATACATTTAAATATATATGTGATATATATTAATGTATTTAATATGTGTCATGCTAGATGATACATTGGACTTGGGTGTATGAGACTCATACCTAATTTAAGATAATTTGGGTGTTTAAATATTAAGGGAAAAATCAAAATTAGGTGGAAATTAGCAAGGCTTGAGATGCTTGTGGAAGCATGGAGAAGTTTGACTTAAGTCCACTATTTTTTTTTTACTCTAGATATTTATTAACCTAACAATTATCTTTAGCCATGGTTTAGTCTCTACATGAGTTTATATGAGATATTTTCTCACCCATGGTTCACATACTTGATCACTTGAGTTTCTTCTTCATCTCCTTCCTTGCTTTCTAGCTTTCAAGTGAGAAGAAAAAGAAAACGAGAAAATTCCTTCTAAAGTGAGAAAAAATTCCTACTTCATCAATCTATACCAAACTAGCCATTTAGTATAGATTATTTGCTTCACTAATTCTCAATTTGTGAAGAGGTAGCTTGAGTTGGAGATTTTTCAACGTAGATCATCTTCGGTCTCGAAGATCTTTGAGCAAGCCGTTCCTTTTGCCCAGTGAAGCCTAAGGAGAGTCCGGGAGACCACTACTTGGAGCTAAGGGACTACTACACTGAGCTTTAGAAGTGAAGAATCGGTCTACAAAGGTTGTATTCTTTGTTCACTTAGAGTAAAGCTGTTTACTTGCTTAGTTAAACCCTAATTCTCTAGTTAGATCATTGGTTGGGCTCGCTCAGCACCCTAAATTTTTAAAATAGCATACTTGATGCTTGCCGAAACCGTGTCGGGGTGCTAAGCGAACCCAGCAGTGGTATCAGAGCCATGATAGAGCATTAGATGTAGTCTAGGCGAAGTTAAAGTGTTCGATCGACTTTTCGAAACCCCGAATTACCCACTCTCTGGAAATTTTTCAAAAGTTGAAATTTTTCATATTAAAAATATTTAGAAAATCATGCAGGGTATTCTATGGACCCACAAGAAAAACGACGGCCCAACTCGACCAAACGACTGCAGAAGCGCGGCCAAAGCATGCCTTTAGCGGCGGTTCCGCGGCGCCGTTGGTGAGGTAGGGAGCGTGTCTTCTTGTGGAGGTCCGTAGGTGCTTAAGGCATTGTCTGGGTATTTTTAACTGTGACTCAAGTGTTGAGGTCTCTGGAAATTTTGGGTGTTTGATAAATCGATCGAAATGTTTAACTTCGTCTAGATATCTGTGATCTGTGATACAATATTTGGAATCCACAATAATTAGTTTTGTGAAAACTAATTAGTACTTTGTAAATCTAGCAATTTAGTCTCTTTTGATCGGTTGCCGCGGGGTTTTGATTCGGATCAAAACTCCGTCGCAATCTCGTATTGTACGCGAACACTCGCCGGGTAACACTACTAGATAGCCACGCCCCATAGCCCCGACCAAGTGACTGTAGGAGAACCCTGTAGCCAAAAGCATCTGTTTGGGTGCTCACGGTCGTGGTGTTCCGCCTAAGTGCACTTTGTCGACGGCATCGGGGATGCGGCCTTCTACTAATGTTTCCGATGAGTATTCGATCATTTGTTGGGAATCTTGTTGAATTGCCCGACTGGATATTGAAAAGTGTTTTCAATTTGAGACTAAAATGCCGGGTTTATAATGTTAGGCATGAAATTCGGAATATGTGATATTCCGGGTTTATGATGTCTAAGGAATTTATACAGTTAGGCATGAAATCCGAAGTATGTGATATTTCGGGTTTATGATGTCTAAGGATGTTGCAGATTCCAATTGTTGTAGTTTTCACTTTCTTTTCTGCGACCGTAAGTGTAATATGTGATGTATCGCCGATTTCGTTGCTATACGTCAACGACAATTTGGTTACGCATATTTACTTACGTTGATGACATGTGATGTTATGTGTTGATGTGATATGTTATATTGGATCGTCATGTTTGAATAGCCAAGGGTTTTTGCGTGAGATGAGAGTTTTTCATTTTCATTCATGTAAAAACTTGTATGTAATATTCTTTTATTGGGACACTTCCGGGTTGAGGATGATGTCACCATTGATCTATATTATTTACTTTTCCGTATTAGGATAGACCCAAGGCGGAGAGCACAAGTAACCGGGTTCTAGAGTCCAGTGGGAGACCATTTCGAGGAGTCGAGTCCGGGTCTCCTAACTCTAGAATCGGTAGAGTTGCTTGCCGCTCTTGTAGGGGTCTAGGGATGTGGGTTTGGCTATTCATCACGACCGTGGAATCCGTGTTTTTTACTGGCTTAATATAAAACACAGACCTCCTAGTATATCTAATATTTCATATGTTGTCTTCTGCTGCAATGTTCTGTGATGAGATCATATAACTGCGTGAGACGAATGCTTTATATTATATATATGATATATAATAAACGTTGCTTATGTTTTGCATCCGCGCTAGTCCTGCCACGCTCTGCCGGTAGTTAAGTAACCTAACAGTGCATGACAGGACTCCGTGGCGAATACGGATGGCATAAGCGTACGTTATATTTTCGTTTCTTTATCTGTGATGCTTAGGAAGCATGAATGATGGGACTTCATTAATGAGATTAATGAAAAAGAAAGAAACATAAAGATGTTGTAGAATCAAATTTAAAAAAAGAGTAGCTCTAGTTTTTGCTTTGCATAGTGGTATTCCTTGATGAATATCCGCACTTCATTCGATGAGGAAAGAACCGAGATCCCTTCACCGAGAGTGGCCTCTTTAGCGAAACTAGCAAATGCTACAAACCACTCGGTTTTGTCTTTTGATTGCTTCTCTAGTTCTTTCTTTACATAGTGGTATTCCTTAATGAATATCCAGTACCTCATTCGATGAGGAAAGAGCCGAGATCCCTTCACCGGGAGTGACCTCTTTAGCGAAACTAATAAAAGACTCAAAAACACTCCTTTTCAAAATCACTCGATTCTACAATGATATCAAGTTCATTACGCAAAAGGTTTTCTTAAAAACCTGTCGTAGCCCTCCGTCATTTCAGATAAGTACTATTTAGTATTCGTGCTACGTTTGTTGACCATAACCAAGGCGTAGTGTGCGGTAGCTAATTAGTGCTTATCTGCAACCATATGATGCGATTAGATTAGGGTAGTCGTACGGCTTTGTTGACCATAGCCAAGGGTCGTACGGATGGGTTTAATTCAATCAGGAAATGAAGGGTTAAGCTTGGCTAGCGCTTATGATTTGTTGACCATAGCCAAGGTCATAAGTTGCTAGGGGAAAAATATTATTGGGAATTTCAAGTGTTGAAATTTGCAATGAGATTGCATACCTTCTATTAGATAGTTGGAACCCGATACCCACTGCGAGTAAGAGTTACTCCTGAGAGATTTTTGCACTTTACAATTAGCCGATCAAGTAGGTGACTAGAAAGGTGTTAACGGGGTTATGCCTCTGGGAAAACGAGGTTTATTTTAGTTAGGTCCGTGCGAAAGAACGGGGAACCTCCCTCAATGTACCAACACCGGCCTGGCAGAAAGATTGGCGAACTTGTAGGGTGTAATTAATCCCGGCTAGTCTTACTTTTTAGGGTTTGAAGGAAGATTTGATAAAAATAGTGACAGCCATCCTGATTAGATAAAATAATAACTAATCTAATCTTGCAAGAGCATACGCAAAGTGTTTTCTTCTCTCTCTCCAAGTAGCGACCATGACACGCTTTAATCAAGATAATAATATTGATGTATTGACCGAACCCGCTTGTTATACTGAGCTGGGGAACGTTGGTTCCGCTCTACCTTATAATTGTTATAAGTCTGAGCAGGAAATAGGGGAATATCCGGATTCCCACGTGACCCAAACGAGGAATAAGCATGTTGATGTATTTTCTTCGGGTGTGTTCGTTACCAAGAACTGTTTCTCAGTATGCTCTACGTCCTGGGTATTAGATACCGGATCAGGATCCCACAAATGTAATCTGTTACATGGGCTAAAGAAAGGTAGAGAACTGGGAATATGTGATCATTCTGTAAAAGTAGGGAATGGTGTAAATGTTGCAGCCAAAGCAGTTGGCGAATATCACCTTGTATTACCAAATAGGAATACATTGATTCTGAACGAATGTTATTACATACCGAACCTGATATCCAATATTATATCAGTTTCTTTATTAAGTAAAGAAGGATATAATCTTGTATTGTAGGATAATGTTGTGAACATTTTCCTAAATCAAAATTTGATTGGATCAGGCACGTTATGTAATGGCATATACGTTCTAAATCAAACTACAGTTCTTAACGTACAGAACACACACAAGAGGAAAAGTTCATAAATGAATGAATCCTTCTTGTGGCATTATAAACTAGGTCATATCAATGCGACACGACTAGCTAAGTTGCACAAAGATGGATATTTCAATCATTTTGAATTTACATCATATGAAACTTGTCAGTCATGTCTCAAAAGCAAAATGACCAAAACTCCATTTACTGGAAACGGAGAAAGAGCTGCTGAACTCTTGGGACTGATACATATTGATGTATGCGGTCCCATATCTACACAATGCCAGGAATAGTTCCTCGTACTTCATTACATTCACTGATGATCTCTCAAGATTCGGACATGTGTTCCTGTTGAAACACAAGTCTGAAGCTTTTGAGAAATTCAAAGAATATAAGTGTGAAGTTGAGAACCAGACGGTTAGAAGTATTAAAACCCTGGGATCTGATCGAGGAGGAGAATACTTGAGCACGGAATTCCTGGACTATTTAAAAGAGAATGGGATTCTCTCCCAGCTTACTCATCCGTATACACCACAGCACAACGGTGTATCGGAGCAGAGGAATCGCACCCTATTAGATATGGTGCGCTCTATGATGAGTAATGCTGAGTTACCTGTTTCCTTTTGGGGTTATGCACTGGAGACGGCCGCATGCCTATTGAATATGGTCCCCACTAAATCCGTGCCTACCACTCCATATGCGATATGGTATGGGAAAAGACCATGTCTTAAATGAGTTAAGATATGAGGGTGTCCGGCCTATGTTGAAAGGCAAAATCTGGACAAACTCGAGGCAAGGTCGGTTCTGTGTAAGTTTGTTGTATATCCCAAACATTCGCGAGGGTATATCTTCTACCAAAAGGTGTTTTGTTTCTCAGCATGCAACCTTTTTAGAAAAAGGAATTTCTTGAAAAACAAATTAGTGGTCATGAGGTAGAACTGGAAGAAGTTCCAGCTACACAAACTACAGCTGATGATTTAGTGGAACCAGAGGATTCAATAGTCTCAAACGAACCTCAGCCACTCCGAAGATCTAGTAGGGTTTCTCATCCGCCTGAGAGATACTATGGTTTTCTCAATGATAGTGGGAGCGAGGATTGCATCATGGAAGATGATAACCCAACTAGTTTCAAGCAGGCCATCACGAGTGGGGACTCTGTGAAATGGCTAGATGCAATGCGATCTGAGATGGAATCCATTTACACCAACAAAGTATGGACTTTGAAAGTTGTTCCTGAAGGGGTAAAACCCATTGGGAGCAAGTGAAACTTGAGAAGATTCTTGGTGTAGATGGAAAAGTTGAGACTTTCAAAGCTACACTTATAGCAAAAGGTTTTCGTCAATGACCAGGTGTAGATTTTGATGAAACCTTTTTTCTCCAGTGGTTATACTTAAGTCCATCAGGATCCTACTTGTCATTGCTGCATACCATGACTACGAAATCTGGCAGACGGATGTCAAGACTGCTTTTCTAAATGGTGATTTAGAAAAGAGCGTGTACATGACACTTCCAGAGGACTTCATAGACAGTGGGAGCAGCGGAAAGATATGCAAGCTGCTTATATTAATCTATGGATTAAAGCAGGTATCGCAGAGTTAGAACATCTATTTTGATGTAGCAGTCAAAGAGTTTGACTTCATCAAAAAATTAGATGAACCTTGTATATACAAGAAGGTTGTAGAGAGTAAGGCTGTCTTCCTCGTATTGTACGTGCATGACATACTCTTGATAGGAAATGATGTTCCTATGCTACACTCGGTCAAGCTCTTCTTATCACAATGGTTCTCCATGAAGGATTTGGTTGATGCCTCTTACATCCTAGTGAGAATCACTGGATAGCTGTGAAGAACATTCTTAAGTACTTGAGAAAGACTAAAGAAATGTTCTTGGTGTATGGTAACGGTGAACTCCAGATGGAGTCCTTTACTGATTCAAGCTTCCAAAGTGATAAGGTCGACTATAAGACAGTCTCGGGTTTTTTCTTTACCCTCAGTGGAGGGAAGGTATGTTGGAAGAGTTCCAAGCTAGATACCGTGGCAGACTCGACGATGAAGGCTGAATATATCGCTACCAACGATACTGCCAAAGAGGCTGTCTGGATGAAGGAGTTCATGAGATGAACTTGGTTCCAACCATTGAGCATCCAATACTTCTGTATTGTGATAACAATGGAGTTGTGGCTTTGGTCTAGGACCCCCAGTCCCATCAGTAATCCAGACAAATTCTTAGGCAATATCACCTGATTAGGGAGATGGTTGATCTCCAGGAGATCGAGGTCACGAGAGTTAACACGATGAATAACACGACGGATCCACTCACGAAGGCCTTTTCCCTAGAGAGACTTTAAGGGACGTTGGGTATGAGATTGTCACGCCCCGCTTCCCAAAATACGGAATACGGGAGGCGACTAAGCCAGCCATGCTCCTACGGTCAAGGATAATCCCGCCGTAGTCACACTTCGGCTTCTAGCATTACATGGTAATCAGTAATTACAGCACAGAAGTAAAGGAAACACATTACTGGTTTATTGCACCAACTTTCATTGTTCACAGTTTACAATAGAATGAAATAAAAGAAACTACTAACCAAGTGCGAATACAGGGTTGATTTATGGAAAGCAGTAAAAGTACTGAAGGCACGACCGTCTAGATCTCTGCGAGCTCGAAGGGTAGGTCTGACTCCTGAATCAGGTCATCTTCAAACTCTGAGCATGCATACTCAAGTCGTCAGGGAGACGCAATAGCAATAATATAATAATCACAAAAGACAAGAAAAATAAAAGTAATAACGGTGGAGATAATAAATGCAGGCAATCAATATGTCACTAACTGATGCAATGTATGATCTGTGTCCCTATCGGTCTCTAAGTCATTTTGAAATCGAGTTGTGGAGAAGAGTGATCATGTTTAACGAGAGTATCGTACGTACCCGAGACTACGACCCATGATGCCCGGGACATAACCCTGTCAGCCGGACCGCTAGGCCCAACCTAATGTATAAGAGTCGCTGTTCGAATGATCATCCTCTAAAATCACTGACCTCGCTAAATACAATTTCCTCTCCATTTCGATTTCCCCCTTTTTCCCCAGGTTTCACTATCTATGAGTATGGGCTAGTGGTGTACAAGTACGCATCAATAACACGGTTGTATTCACTATTCACTGTATTGTCACTATCACGAACCATTCACTTTTCACTGGCGTACTTGACACAACCAAACCGATACTATTCAAGTTTGGCAATGCATTGTACCCTGAAACTTAATAAAGACGCGCACTATCGCTAGAGGTATTACGGTCGGGTATAATATGTGCATTTATGCCGCTAAACAATCATGTGCAATGCAAGTTATTATGCGTCTTATGATCTTATAAAAATCGCATTAAATCATATGTTCAGAATTTAGTAAAATGATACAAAAGCAGTAGCAATTAAACTCAGTCGGAAGTTCAACGAAATTAGTTTCAAGTCAATCGGGTTTTGGGTTCGCAAATTACAGTCGTTTCATTTTAAGTGTTCGCTGCTGGAAATTCAGTTCCTGAACTGAAAGTTCATTTCGTAACACAGTTTCACCCTGTTAGGATCAAAATTAGGCGACACTATAGTTGAACAATATTTAGGGTTATTTCTAACTCAATTGGCAGATCAGTAATATCCTATATCAACAGGGAGTTATGGTCAGGTTAAGTTCGATGTGTAAAATCTGTCACTGCAGAATTCAGCTGGACACATCGACATTATAAAATGTGTTAAAAATATCATACAGAAAAGGAATCTAGTGAAACTAGTGGATTAAGAAAGATAACTCAATTTTCTACATAACGATATCAGGTTCCGCACATTTTCACATTTGAACAGGGATATACAGTGATTTAAAAACAATGGTTAACTGGGATTACTGCTCTGGACTACAGTCCAAAATCGTAATTCTCCTCAGTTTTCTCTATCATAACTTGTTAAAATTCAGAGATCAACTATAGAGTACTGTAGATTAATCTGTTAGCTTCGATACAAACCATGGAACGCTAAAATACGATTTGTAAAAGATTTAATATGAATTTAACGGTCTAGCGTGTTTAGGAAAATTCTGATTTCGCAATGATTATCAGGGGTAATATTTTATATGTGAAACAATATTTATTTGTAACCAAATTTCTGCAGCACCACTGTGAATAGTAAACGGGTTTAACAATCACAAGTTCTACCATTTAAAGATGGGTTTTCACTTAAAATTTAGTATTGAATACTTGTTTATACGCATGATAATTGAAACTATAGTTTCGTTTAACCGATCAAAGTAAGGTCTAGTCCATATAGATTCTTAACGTCTGTAGAGCCGGATAAAAGATTTGATTTATATACTATGTTAAGCTATACATATAAACAGGGATTGTAAAACTTATCTAGAATCCATGATTTCATAACTAATTTGGCTGTTACATATAAATATATAACTATGTGTAAAAAAACTAATAGCATGTAAAGCAAATACAAATCACTTGCCTGAAGACGATGATGGCGGCGACCCATAACAACGGTACGCACAAGGCTACACATGGCTACGATTCGGGCTTGGCCTCGGCGAAAAAGACAGAGCTTGGTGGCGGCTAGGTGTTGTGTTGTGGCTGCAATAAGGAGGTGTCGGTGGTGGCGGGGTTGCTCGGAGTTGGGTCGTCGGGGAGGAGCTCGAAGCTCGGAGGAGGAGGGCAGCGGTGTTCGGAGCAGGCGTGGTCGGGTGCGGGTCTCAGTTTGGGTTCTTGGGTTGGGTGATTAGGGTGCTCGGGTGTAGGGAGGAAGGAGGTGATGCAGGTCGGAGCTCTGGCGAGAGTTCAGGCGATGTGCACGGTGAAGATCGGTTCTAAGGTTGAGGTCGGGTCGGTGGTCGTGGGTTACTGGGGTTGGAGAGAGGAGAGGCGGAGATACTGTCGGGGCGATAGGGATGAGGGAAGGCCGACGATGTGGTCGGCGGCGACGGCGAAGACGATGAGGCGATGGGTTCGTCAGGTTGCAGCCGAGGTGAGTTGCAGGTGGTGGTGGTGATGAAGGGAAGTGGAAGAGGAGGTGGTGGCGAGGGTGTTAAGGAAGGAGGAGATGAGGACGAGCGTGGAGGCGGCGATAGCGAGGTGAAGGCGTGGGTAGGGTTGCTCGCGACGCAGGCGGCGTGGAGAAGAAGGAAGAAGGAGAAGGAGGGAGAACATGGGGGGGAGAGAGAGAGAGAGAGAGAAAACGTGAGTGAGAGAGAGAGAGAAAAACGTAGGTTTTAATTAATAAAAAAATTAAAGGGGAGAGAGAGGGGGGTAATGGGAATAAATTTTAATAGGTTTTTAATGAAATTTATTTGGGTAGGATTTGGGTTTAAATGAGGATATACCTTTTTGAATTTTGAAAAGAGAAGAGAAGGTAAGTAATTTGAATATAATTTGTTATTTTAAAAGTAAGGCCTTGGGTTGTTGGGCTTGGGTTCAAGAAAATTTTGAAGGAAAAGTGTGGGATTTAAATATGGACTTGGGCTTAGGGTTGGGTTCATAGGAAAGAAAAAGTAATTAGAATATAATACAAATTGTAAAATGGGTAAAATATTTTATTTGAATACAGGTATTGGCGTAGAAAGACCGGGTATTACAGAGATACTACAACAACTGGCCTTAGTGCAAGTGGGAGTTTGTTAGTTATATGTATGCCCTAGAGACCATTATTGTAAATGATTGTATATTATAGTGGATGCTTGGACATATATAGGGAGGACTTTCTTGCTGGACATGATAGTATGCTATCTGGTTACTCTTTATCTTAACATGTATACTTGTACTGTCTCTCTATTACATGTTGATAAAGCCTTTAGGATGTGGACTTGACTACCAGGATTATAATGCAGATCATACTAGTGGGGCCAGGATAGCCCACAAGTTCATCCTTTAATTGTTCCTAGTCATGGGAGTATCAAGACAGGGCATCGATATTCCATAGTAGACTAGTGTGTACGATTCTTGACCTTGTATGGGGTGATGGTTGATCCCATAAACATTGGTGTTTGACATCAGAGAATGTGCACAGGTGCTCATTGGAGAATGGGTACACTGAACATGACTCGCCAAGAACTTCTAGATGGTATTATACCCATCGTCAGATAGCAGTTCTCTGGTGACATCGGTACAGGTTAGTCTGTAGACCCGAGATCGTCTTAGAGTCTTGTGTGATTCCCATTATGCTTTAATTTCCACCCTACCACGTTCAAGAGAGCATGCAAACAAGTGGTTTTTGGGTACAGTCCCGAGTCACATGAAGGCAATGAGCAATAGGAGGGGTTTCGTCTCTCCCGGTATTGGGGTTGATGTTGCACTGTGCTCGATTGGCTATAACAGGAAGTCCCTGGCCAGAGCTGATACTGAGTTATCAGTAGTTTCTCGACCCGTTATGAGCCTCACATCGGCATGACTTATCAAGTTATTGGGTTCTGACGTTTACCACCCCAGACTCGATATGCAACATATCATACGAAGAGACCGGACTGTACGGTAGTGTTACTTATTGGATTCACGGGAGTATGAACAAGCTTACTTGTTGATCTTCTGATCGCTCAATACCCGGGTAGCCGTTACGTCCAGCTAGTACCGCTGACGGCTTATGGGTAACCGATATGATCATTACCTACTGTCAGCGTATTGACGAGCCTTTAGAGTCCTACATAGAGGTTTCCTAACTCAAAAGATATGAAGTAGGGCACATATGTGATGTGTGGGGGACCGAGATTGATACGTGTATGTGATACTGTATTCTAATCTCGCGATATAGGTTATATGTGATATAACCGGATTATTGAATCAAGTGTTGATTCAATAATTTATTAAATGATATTAGTCAGTTGCATGCGATACAGCCGGGTTATTAAATCAAGTGTTGATTTAATATTTTAATGTATAATTATATATATTTGATATATTAATATACATTAACTAATATTAGCTCACTTAAGGAAATGTTTTCTCCAAATACATTTAAATATATATGTGATATATATTAATGTATTTAATATGTGTCATGCTAGATAATACATTGGACTTGGGTGTATGAGACTCATACCTAACTTAAGATAATTTCGGGGTTTAAATATTAAGAGAAAAATCAAAATTAGGTGGAAATTAAAAAGGCTTGAGATGCTTGTGGAATCATGGAGAAGTTTTGACTTAAGTCCACAAATTTTGTTTTAATCTAGATATTTATTAACCTAACCAGTATCTTAATCCATGGTTTAGTATCTACATGAGTTTATATGAGATATTTTCTTACCCATTGTTCACACACTTGATCACTTGAGTTTCTTCGTCATCTCATTCCTTGCTCTTTAGCTTTCAAGTGAGAAGAAAAAGAAAAAGAGAAAATTAATTCTAAAGTTAGCAATAATTCGTACTTCATCAATCTATACCAAACTAGCCATTTAGTATATGTTGTTTGCTTCACTAATTCTCAATTAGTGAAGCGGTAGATTGAGTTGCAGATTCTTCGACGTAGATCATCTTCGGCCTCGAAGATCTTTGAGCAAGCTCATTCCTTTCGCCTAGTGGAGCCTAAGGAGAGTCTGAGAGACCACTACTTGGAGCTAAGGGACTACTACACGGAGCTGTAGAAGTGAAGGACCGGTCTACTGTTAGTTGTATATATGCCCTAGAGGCTAGTATTGTACAGATGATGTATATTATATTGGATGCTTGGACATATATATAGAGGACTTTCTTGCTCGACATGATAGTATGCTATCTGGTTGCTCTTTACTTTAACATGTATACTTGTCTCTTTATACTGTCTTATAGTTACATGTTGGTAAAGCCCTTAGGATGAGTACTTGACTACTTGGACTATGATGCGGATCATACTAGTGAGGACATGGTAGTCCATAAGTACATCCTTCAAGGTCCCTAGTCGTGGGAGTATCGAGACGAGGCATCGATATACCGGTGTAGACTAGCGTATACGCTTCTCGACCCATGAGATAGGCAATGGATGATCCCATATCCATTGGTGTTTGACATCAGAGATGATATACGGGTGCTCAGTGGAGACTGGGTACACTGGACGGACTCGCCGAGAACTCCCAGATGGTATTATACCTCACGTCAGATGGCAGTTTTCTGGTGATACTTGTGCAGATTAGTCTGTAGACCCGAGATCGTCATATAGTCTTGTGTGATTCCCACTGTGCTTTGATTTCCACCTTACCACGTCTATGAGGGCATGCAAAACGGTGGTTTTTGGGTACAGTCCCGAGTCACATGGAGGCAATGAGCGATAGGAAGGGTTTCGTCTCTCCCGGTATTGGGGGTTTGATGTTGCGCAGTGCTCGATTGGCCGTAATAGGGAAGTCCCTGACCAGGGCTGATATAGAGATTTACTGGTAAGTGTTACCAGTAGTTTCTCAACCCGTTATGAGCCTCACATCGGCACGAATTATCGGTTATTGGGGCCTGACGTTTACCACCCCTAGACTTGATATGCGACATATCAAACGAGGAGATCGGACTGTACGGGAAGTGTTACCGTCAGGCTTTTACAGGAGTTGGAGCGGGCTTGGTTGCTGATCTTCTGATCGCTCAATACCCGGGTAGTCGTTACGTCCAGCTAGTACCGCTGAGGGCTTGTGGGTGCTTGATGTGATCATCACCTACTGCCGGCGTATTGACGAGTCTTTAGAGTCCTACATAGAGATTTTACTGGCTCAGGCAAAATGAAATAGGAGCGCATATGTGATATGTGCAAGACCGAGAATGATGCGTGTATGTGATACCGTATTCTATTCTCGCGGCTTTTTGTATCGGTCGGTTATATATGATATAGCCGGATTATCGAATCAAGTGTTGATTCGATAAGACGATACATTGGATGTTAGTCGGTTATATATGATATGACCGGATTATTAAGTCAAGTGTTGATTTAATAATTTATTGTATAATTGTATATTTGATATACTAGTTTACATTAACTAACACTTATTCACTTTAGGGTTTTTCTCACATGAGCACAACTTTAATGTATATATGATATATATTTAAAATTTGTTTTCTAAATGTATCATGGTTGATGATACGCATGACTTGGGTGTATGAAACTTACACCATGCTATCTATTATGTTGGGTTTTTATATTATAAGTAATTACCAAATTAAGTGGAGGATTAGATCAATGCATGAAGCTTGTGGAAGGTTGTAGATGCATTGACTAAGTCCACTTGAGTTTGTTTTTACCATGGATATTTCTTAACCCAACCATAAGTGTTAGCTATGGTTATGTCTCTACAAGAGTTAGTATATGATACTCACTCACTATGGTTAGCTTTCTTCCTTGATCATTATCCTCATCTCTTTCATTTCTTCTTCTTCTTCATTGCTAAAAAGAAAAAGCTTGCTAGGGTTTGATCAAAAGTGAGATAGATTGTGAGAAACAAAATTCTAAAGAGAACCCACTTCCTATTTCTCCATCCTCTACTAGACTAGCACTTTAGTTTAGGGTGTTTGCTTCACTAATTCTCAAGTTAGTGAAGTAGAAGATTGAGTTGGCATCCCCTCGACGTAGATCATCTTCGGCCTCGAAGACTTCAAGCAAGGACGCGTCTTTCGCCTCGTGAAGCCATGCAAGGGTCCGGGGGAACCACGATCGCAGCGAAGGGACTTCAACAAGGAGCTAAAGAAGTGAAGGACCGATCTACAAAGGTTGTATATCGTATTCACTTAGTTGTAAACATAGTTTACTTGCATATGAAACCCTAATTTTCTAGTAACGATCTTGCCTAGGGTTATTCGGCACGGCAAAAATTTTAAACGGGCATGTTTGATGCTTCCTCAACCCTTGTTAGAGTGCCTAGTAACTCTACAGTGGTATCAGAGCCTAGCTAGAGCATTAGGCGATGTGTTAACAAAGTTAAAACCCCGATCGAACCTGAAAACGTCAAAACGACCCCCTCTCTGGACATTTTTCAAAATCTGTGATTTTTCAGTATTAAAAATATCTAAAAAATTCAGCAGGGTTTTCTAAGCATTACTAAGCAAAACGGTGACGTACGCCGTATGGACGGCCGCGGAACCGCGGCAATGGACTGCTTGTGCCGCGGATCCGCGGCCGTACAGTGAGTGTTTGACTTGGGGTTTGCACAGTAATACTTTTATCTGATAGTGCTATTTTATGGGTATTTTTAAACTGACTCAAGTGTTGAGTATTCTGGGGATCCTTTTGTATTCGTTAATTCGATCGGAATATTTAATTTCCTATTGTCATTCCGGATAATTTAGAAAGTATTAAAATGTTCGAACGGATATCATTAACTCAATTTTTCCCGGCACGAAAAACATTCAAGTGTTGAATTTTTCACGGGTTTAAATCTTTCGGGAATACGTGCATGTGACGCGATGGACCCTCTAGAAGACAACAAACCTTAACTCGATTATGTGACCGTCTTGAACTGCCTTTTGAACCTTAGGGTTTGGGGCAGTACGACGTGCCACATGTGAGGCGTTGGCTTGACCCTTCTACGGCTGGACCGTTGCTACTGTGACGTATTCTGGAATTTTTGAACTCCGCTCAAGTGTTGAGCTATTATGGAAATCTTGGGTGTTTGATTATTCGATTGGAAAGTTTAATACTGTCTATTTATCTGGAATGTGATACAATATGTGGAATTCATATAGTTAGACATGAAATGCGAAGTATGTGATATTTCGGATTTACGATGTCTAAAGAGATTGTGGATTCCAAATGTTGTAGTTTTACACTTTCTTTTCTGTGGCCGTAAGTGTAATATGTGATATCGCCAGTTTTGTTGCTATATGTCAACGACAATTGAGATGCGCATATTTACTTACGTTGATGACATGTGATGTTATGTGTTGCTGGATATGTTATATTGGATCGTCGTGTTCTGAATAGCCAGAGGGTTTTATGTGAGATGAGAGTTTTTATTTTCATTCATGTAAAATTAAATGTATGTAATATTCTTTTATTGGGGCACTTCCGGGATGAGGTTGATATCACCTTTTGTATATTATTTACTTTTCCGCACTAGGATAGACCCAAGGAGGAGAGCACAAGTAACCGGGTTCTGGAGTCCAGTGGGAGACTAACTCGAAGAGTCGAGTCCGGGTCTCCTAACTCTAGAATTGGTAGGGTTGCTTGCCGCTCTCGTAGGGGTCTAGGGATGTGGGTTTGCCTATTCGTCGCGACCGTGGAATCCGTGTTTTATAGAGGCTCAAAATAAAACACGGACGTCCTAGTATATCCAATATTTCATATGTTTCTTCTGCTGCGATATCTGTGATATGATCATGTGATGTGATGTGATAAATACTGTATATAGTATATATGATATATTATATAGGCGTTACTTATGTTTTACACCCACGCTAGCCCTGCCCCGCTCTGCCGTTAGTTACCTAACCTAACGGTGCACGAGGGGACATCGAGACGAATGCGGATGGCATAAGTGTACGTCGTATTTATCTGTGATGTTTAGGTGACTTAAATGATGGGACTTCATTAATGTGATTAATGAAAGAAAAGAAACCTAAAAGATGTTGTAGAATCAAATTTTTCAAAAAGGGTAGCTACAGTTTTGCTTTACATAGCGGTATATATGATATACCATGCACCTTATTCGATGAGAAAAGAGCCGAGATCCCTTCACCGGGAGTGACCTCTTTAGCAAAACTGGCAAATGCTACAACACTTGGTTTGTTTTTTATTGCTTTTTGAGTTTTGCTTTGCATAGTGATGTATATGATATATCCTGCACCTTATTCCATAAGGAAAGAGCCGAGATCCCTTCACCGGGAGTGACCTCTTTAGCAAAACTAATAAAATCCTCAAAATCACTCCATTTCAAAATTCACTCGATTCTACGATGATATCAAGTTCATTACGCAATAGGTTTTCAGAAAAACCTGTCGTAGACCTCCGTCATTTCAGATAAGAACTATTTAGTATTCGTGCTACGTTTGTTGGCCTTTATCAAGGCGTAGTGTGCGGTAGCTGAATGGTGCTTATCTGCTTATGCATATGATGCAGATTGTTTTGGGGTAGTCGTACGACCTTGTTGGCCTTTGTCAAGGGTCGTGCGGGTGGGTTTGATTCAATCAAGAAATGACGGGTTGAACTTGACTAGCATCCTATGATTTGTTGGCCTTTGTCAAGGTCATAGGGGTTAGGGGCAAAATATTATCGGGAATTTCAAGTGTTGAAATTTGCAATGAGATTGCATACCTTCTATGAGATAGTTGGATCCCGATACCCACTGCGAATAATTGTTACTCCCGGGAGAGTTTTACACAGGACAATTAGCCGATCAAGTAGGTGTCTAGAAAGGTGTCAACGGGGTTACGCCTCTGGGAAAACGATGTTTACTTTAATTAGGTCCGTGCGAAAGCACGGGAAACCTCCCTCAAAGTACCGACACTGGCCTGGCTGAAAGATTGGCGAAGTTGTAGTGTGTAATTAATCCTAGCTAGTCTATCCTTTTAGGGTTTGAAGGAAGATTTGATAAAAACAGTGGGAGCCATCCTGATTAGATAAAATAATAACCAATCTGATCTTGCAAGAGCATACGCTAAAGTGTTTTCTTCTCTCTCTCTCCAGGTAGCGACCATATCATGCCTTAATCAAGATAATAATATGGATGTATTGACCGAATCTGCATATTATACTGTGATGGGGAACGTTGGTTCCGTTCTTTCTTATAAGAGTTATAAGTCTGAATAGGATATAGGGGAATACCAGGATTCCCATGCCACCCGAATGAAGAAAGTACATGTTGATGCATTTTCTTCGGGTGTGTTCGTTACAGAGAACGGTTTCTCCATTTCCTCTATGTCCTGGGTATTAGATACCGGGTCAGGATCCCATATATGTAATCAGTTACATGGGCTTAGGAAAGGTAGAGAACTTGGAGAAGGTGATAAAGACATAAGGGTTGGAAATGGTGCAATTGTTGCAGCTAAAACCGTCGGGGAATATCTCCTTGTATTGCCAACTGGTAATACATTGATTCTGAACGAATGCTATTACATATCGAACCTGATATGCAACATTATATCGGTTTCTTTGTTGAGTAAAGAGGGATATAATTTTGTATTACAGGATAATGTTATGAATATTTTTCTAAACCAAAAGTTGGTTGGATCAGGCACGATGTGCAATGGCATTTATGTTCTAAATCAATCAACAGTTCTGAGCATAACAAACACACACAAGAGGAAGAGTTCAGAAATGAACGAATCCTTCTTGTGGCATTGTAGACTGGGTCACATCAATACGACACGACTAGCTAAGTTGCATAAGGATGGATATTTAAAAACCTTTGAATTTTCATCTTATAACACTTGCCAGTCATGTCTCAAAGGCAAGATGACCAAAACTCCATTTACGGGACACGGAGAGAGAGTTACGGAACTCTTGGGACTGGTACATAGTGATGTATGAGGCCCCATGTCTACACATGCCAGGAATGGTTCTACGTACTTCATTATATTCACTGACGATCTTTCTAGATTCGGATATGTGTTCCTGATGAAACACAAATCAGAAGCTTTTGAGAAATTTAGAGAATATAAACAAGAAGTCGAGAACCAAACCGGGAAAAGTATTAAAATCCTTCGATATGATCGAGGAGGTGAATACTTGAGCAATGAATTCCTGGACTTCCTAAAAGAGAATGGGATTCTCTCTCAGCTGACTCCTCCATATACACCATAGCACAACGGTGTATCTGAACGGAGGAACCGCACCCTATTAGATATGGTGCGCTCTATGATGAGCACAGCTGAGTTACCTATTTCCTTCTGGGGGTATGCGCTGGAGACAGCAGCATACCTATTGAATCAAGTTCCATCTAAATCTGTACCTACCACACCATATGAGATATGGAGTGGGAAGAGACCATGTCTTAAACGAGTTAAGATATGGGGTTGTCCGGCCTATGTCAAAAGGCAAAATCCGGACAAACTCGAGGCACGGTCAGTTCTATGCAAGTTTGTGGGATATCCCAAACATTCACATGGATATCTTTTCTACCATACTGAGGAACAAAAAGTGTTTTTTTCTCGACATGCCACCTTTTTAGAAAAGGAATTTCTTACAAAAGAAATTAGTAGAGACATGGTAGAACTGGAAGAAATTCCGGCTACACAAACTCAAACTGAAGATTTAGTAGAACCGGAGGATTCGTTAGTTCCCAACGAACCTCAGCCTCTCCGTCGATCTAGTAGGGTTCCTCACCCACCTGAGAGATACTACGGTTTTCTCATGGATGGTGGGAGCGAGGATTACATCATGGTTGATGATGACCCAACTAGTTTCGAGCAGGCCATCACGAGTGGGGACTCAGTGAAATGGCTGGATGCAATGCGATCCGAGATGGAATCTATGTACACCAACAAAGTATGGACTTTGGAAGATGCTCCTGAAGGGGTAAAACCCATTGGGAGCAAGTGGATCTTCAAGAAAAAACTTGGTGTAGATGGGAAAGTGGAGACTTTCGAAGCTAGACTTGTTGCAAAGGGTTTTCGTCAAAGACCAGGTGTGGACTATGACGAAACCTTTTCTCCAGTGGCTATGCTTAAATCCATCTGGATCATGCTTGCCATCGCTGCATATCATGACTACGAAATCTGGCAAATGGATGTTAAGACCGCCTTTCTAAATGGTGATTTAGAAGAGTGCGTGTACATGACTCAGCCAGAGGGCTTCGTAGATAGTGGGAGCAGCGGGAAGGTGTGCAAGCTGCTTAAATCCATTTATAGATTAAAGCAAGTATCGCGGAGTTAGAACATCTACTTTGACGTCGTTATCAAAGAGTTTGATTTCGTCAAAAACGTAGATGAACCTTGTATCTACAAGAAGGTGGCAGAGAGTAAGGTTGTCTTCCTCGTATTGTACGTGGACGACATACTCTTGATAGGAAATGACATTCCTATGCTGCAATCGGTCAAGCTCTTCTTATCACAAAGATTCTCAATGAAAGATCTTAGTGATGCCTCCTGCATATTGGGAATTATGATCTATAGAGATAGATCTAAAAGGATATTGGGATTGTCCCAATCCAGGTACATTGACACCATACTAAAGAGGTTTAGTATGAAAGAGTCCAAACGTGGGTTTTTACCCATGATCTCAGGGCTCACTATCTCCAAAGAGATGTCTCCCAAGACTGATTTGGAGAGAGCTCGCATGAAAGAGATACCCTATGCTTCGGTTGTAGGCTCTATCATGTACGCGATGCTATGTACCAGACCCGATGTAGCATACTCACTAAGTGTAGTGAGTAGGTATCAAGCTGATACTGGAGAGAGTCACTGGACAGTTGTGAAGAGCATTCTCAAGTACTTGCGAAGGACTAAAGAGATGCTCTTGGTGTATGGTAATGGAGAACTCCAAGTGGAGTCCTTTACCGATTCAAGCTTCCAGAGTGATAAGGACAACTCTAAGTCGCAGTCGGGATTTGTCTTTACCCTTTACGGAGAGGCGGTCAGCTGGAAGAGTTCCAAGCAGGAAACCGTGGCAGACTCGACGATGGAGGCTAAATACATCGCTGCCAACGATGCTGCCAAAGAGGCTGTCTGGATCAAGAAGTTCATTACTGAACTTGGAGTGGTTGCATCCATTGAGCATCCAATACCTTTGTATTGCGATAACAATGGAGCGGTGGCTTTGGCCAAGGAACCCAGGTACCATCAGCAATCCAGGCATATTCTGAGGCGGTATCACCTGATCCGAAAGATAGTTGATCGCCGGGAGATCGAGGTCAGGAGGGTTGGCACGAAGAACAACACAGTGGATCCACTCACGAAGGCCATTCCCCAGATACAGTTTGAGAGACTCTTCGGGATGCTTGGTATGCGATACTACAGCAGCTGGCCCTAGTGCAAGTAGGAGATTGTTAGTTGTATATATGCCCTAGAGCCCAGTCTTGTACAGATGATGTATATTATATTGGATGTTTGGACATATATAGAGAGGACTTTCTTGCTCGACATGATAGTATGCTATCTGGCTGCTCTTTACTTTAACATGTATACTTGTCTCTTTATACTGTCTTATAGTTACATGTTGGTAAAGCCCTTAGGATGAGTACTTGACTACCTGGACTATGATGCGGATCATACTAGTGAGGACATGGTAGTCCATAAGTACATCCTTCAAGGTCCCTAGTCGTGGGTGTATCGAGACGGGGCATCAATATACCAGTGTAAACTAGCGTATACGCTTCTCGACCCATGAGATAGGCGATGGATGATCCCATATCCATTGGTGTTTGACATCAGAGATGGTATATGGGTGCTCAGTGGAGACTGGGTACACTGGACGGACTCGCCGAGAACTCCCAGATGGTATTATACCTCACGTCAGATGGCAGTTCTCTGGTGACACTTGTGCAGGTTAGTCTGTAGACCCGAGATCGTCATAGAGTCTTATGTGATTCCCACTGTGCTTTGATTTCCACCTTACCACGTCCATGAGGGCGTGCAAAACGGTGGTTTTTAGGTACAGTCCCGAGTCATATGGAGGCAATGAGCGATAGGAGGGGTTTCGTCTCTCCCGGTATTGGGGGTTGATGTTGCGCAGTGCTCGATTGGCCGTAACAGGGAAGTCCCTGGCCAGGGCTGATATAAAGATTTACTGGTAAGTGTTACCAGTAGTTTCTCGACCCGTTATGATCCTCACATCGGCACGAATTATCGGTTATTTGGGTCTGATGTTTACCACCCCTAGACTTGATATGCGATATATCAGAAGAAGAGACCGGACTGTACGGGAAGTGTTACCGTCATGCTTTTACAGGAGTTGGAGTGGGCTTGCTTGCTGATCTTCTGATCGCTCAATACCCGGGTAGCCGTTACGTCCAGCTAGTACCACTGACGGCTTGTGGGTGCTTGATGTGATCATCACCTACTGCCGGCATATTGACGAGTCTTTAGAGTCCTACATAGAGGTTTTACTGGCTCAGGCAAAACGAAATAGGAGCGTATATGTGATATGTGCAAGACCGAGAATGATGCGTGTATGTGATACCGTATTCAATTCTCGCGGCTTTTTGTATCGGTCGGTTATATATGATATAGCCGGGTTATCGAATCAAGTGTTGATTCGATAAGACGATACATTGGATGTTAGTCGGTTATATGTGATATGACCGGATTATTAAGTCAAGTGTTGATTTAATAATTTATTGTATAATTGTATATTTGATATACTAGTTTACATTAACTAACACTTGTTCACTTTAGGGTTTTTCTCATATGAGCACAACTTTAATGTATATATGATATATATTAAAAATGTGTTTTCTAAATGTATCATGGTTGATGATACACATGACTTGGGTGTATGAAACTTACACCATGCTATCTATTATGTTGGGTTTTTATATTATAAGTAATTACAAAATTAAGTGGAGGATTAGATCAATGCATGAAGTTTGTGGAAGCTTGTGGATGCATTGACTAAGTCCACTTGAGTTTGTTTTTACCATGGATATTTCTTAACCCAACCATAAGTGTTAGCTATGGTTATGTCTCTACAAGAGTTAGTATATGATACTCACTCACCATGGTTAGCTTTCTTCCTTGATCATTATCCTCATCTCTTTCATTTCTTCTTCTTCTTCATTGCTAAAAAGAAAAAGCTTGCTAGGGTTTGATCAAAAGTGAGATAGATTGTGAGAAACAAAATTCTAAAGAGAACCCACTTCCTATTTCTCCATCCTCTACTAGACTAGCACTTTAGTTTAGGGTGTTTGCTTCACTAATTCTCAAGTTAGCGAAGTAGAAGCTTGAGTTGGCATCCCCTCGACGTAGATCATTTTCGGCCTCGAAGACTTTAAGCAAGGACGCGTCTTTCGCCTCGTGAAGCCATGCAAGGGTCCGGGGGAACCACGATCGCAGCGAAGGGACTTCAACAAGGAGCTAAAGAAGTGAAGGACCGATCTACAAAGGCTGTATATCGTATTCACTTAGTTGTAAACATAGTTTACTTGCATATGAAACCCTAATTTTCTAGTAACGATCTTGCTTAGGGTTATTTGGCACGGCAAAAATTTTAAACGGGCATGTTTGATGCTTCCTCAACCCTTGTTAGAGTGCCTAGTAACCCTACATCTACAAATGTTGTATTCATTGTTTAATTAGAGTAAAGTTGTTTACTTGCTTAGTTAAACCCTAATTCTCTCGTTAGATCCTTGGTCGGTCTCGCTCGGCATCCTAAATTTTTTAAATAGCATAATTGATGCTTGCCGAAACTGTGTCGGGGTGCTAAGCGAACCCAACAGGATATGATCTGAATTGATGACACTAGTCGATATAATTGGTTATGATGATATGAGGCGGTGTTATATGATATGACATATGAGGACATGAGATAATATATGATGATATGAGAAGAGATGATGTACGTGATTATTGATCCGTAATTTTGATTTGATGATATCGTATGATGGATATTCCTTATGTGATATGATGAGGATGGATCGGAGACTTATATATCGACTCGAGAAATATTGTTTTAAAGTCACTTAAGTAGATATTATGATATGTTTAGAGCCATACCTTTTTCAAAACTAACGAATCGTTACGCACTTTTGAATGATGACTTCAAGGGACGCTACGACTTTTCAAATGGTGTCTTTTTTAAAAACATCGTAGCCCCTTATTTTCTAAAAACAACGATTCGTACTATTTTAAACTATAACTGTATGGCTCATACGTAGTTGCATATTTTTATACTGTTCACGTTACGATTTCTTATTTTTGCATCCGCTCGCATTATTTTCATTTACGATATATACACTATGTTTTATACCCTATTTGTACATGACTTCGTTTACTAGGACACAAGCACCATTACCAATGATGCACATGTTGCACATACACATACTTGCCAGCTCACACACACATTATCAGTAATTGCCATACCACGTACACATTAGAACTCGCTATGTTACCGTATCGCCTTATAATCCGTTAGTATTTTAGTTACTGTTTAGTACCCAATACCAAATACTAGTTCAGTTATTGCACTTTCTTTACCTTGCTATACGACATGCTCATATGAACACACTTAGTATGCATTACAGTATTGTTCTGTATCTATACATATTATTTCATTACTGACATGCATTTCATGAGATTCTGTTTTCATGAGATTTCTGGATTTGAGAAACCGCAGATATTATTTAAAAAGCTTATTATTGTTTTTAAAAACGTGGTTTTCTCTTGATATGATATTTTGACGTCCACCATAAGATTTCTTGGTGCTGAGCTATGATGATTACCCGATTCGAGGAGTGAGGAGTCACCGTCTGCAGGTAAATGTTAGACTCGGTACGGTACCCTAGGGAAAGAAGATCGTATAGAAAAGAGTTGAGCCTAGCAGGGGAACACTACCTACCGGTGACAATATTGGACTCGGCGGATATCCAGAGGATACCGACCGGAGTGATATAAGACAGATGGATATGAGGACTGATCTGATGAGATGGTGCCTGAGATATGAGGGCTGATCCGATGAGCCGGCGCCTGAAATATGAGGATTTTCTTATCAATACTGGACACGGGTTTTATGATGATTTCGAGTGTCGATGCTGGGCACTCAGGATTTTATGATAATTTTGATGTGTCGTTGATGGGCATACATTGGATGATATATATATATATATGACACAGATGACATGGTACTATATATTGACACAGGCATGACATTATATTTATATACCTATGTGTACACGATCGTCTTCGTTACCACACGATATGATATTATTATATTACAGTATAACCTAGGAGATCGCTATACATTCAATTTCTACCTGCTGATGTCTTCTACTCACGAGTTGGCAACTCACCCCTGTTGTGCCATAGTTTTCTTGCAGGATCGACCGCTCGGATCAGTAGCGGCTTGCTGGCACACAGTTTCTTTCGGATGATTGCTTGGGTAGGTGAGTTACACTTTGGATCGTAACCACCGCTTGTACACTATTTATTTTTCAATTGTATCTAGTTAAAAGCTCCATCAACCAGACTATGTATATTTAGTAGACTTAGAAACCAGAGACTTGTATATTCTTTTAGACTTAGAGCGAGATGTGCATATTATTCTTATATTAGATTTAATGATGTTTTGGTTTTCTTTACCCTCTTTCTATGATTGATTTTCGCCTTGGGTGTCGTATATTTGATATTGCATGGTTGTGTTTCCATCGATTGGTGAAGAGCTAGCTCCCTCTTAGGGATGCGTATGATATTATCGTTTATGTATTGGTTTTTATCAAAATTTACAAAGGAGGTGCTGCCCAAATTTCAAATAATGAAAACGTTTTCAAACCTTAGTATATAATCCACTCGTATCGTCATAAGCCTTACTTATATTTTTAAAAAGAGAACTTGATTTCATTTATACCCCTTTTCAAAACTCCACCTCCACTATTTTACTTAAAAAGGTTTAAATTTCTGGGTTTTCGGCTTACTTGGGTTACAGTGGGGTCCTATAAACATCACATGATCTAAGTGCCGGTCAAGTGCCATTTCCAGATCATGACAAAGTTGGTATCGGAGCCTTATATTTAACCTTTGTTCGAGTCTAGATTTGGCTATGCGGAGTCTAGAGCGTATATATTTCGGAATCTAGGCTTGACCTTACAGAACTTAGACTTGACTGAGGGGGTATTAGACCCGAACTTTCGTTATGTAGGTTGACCTTGGTTGATGGAGTAGGTAACTCAAATAGAGTGACGTGCCATATGTATGTTCCGCGGCATATTTACGATACGATACTCCGCTTAAGTAACCTTAGCAAGTGCATATTTGAGATTTATTATTCTACTCGTTCTTGTGATCTATCCTCACCGATACTTGTTTTGATTCCTGTCACCATAGCTACGCGAGCTGAGAGAGCTGCGGCTGGAGATGCAGTCAGAGCGAGCTCGTTAGGAACGAGGACTGACCAGGGTGTTATCCTGATGACACAAGGATGGATTGTTATCCTTTTATGCTTGGATTTCTCGTTTGAGACGAGCTTTCGGGATCTGCACCAGATGATCGGGCCATTGCATGAGGACAGTCAGATTGAGAGGACGGTTGACGTACATCCTACTCTAGAGATCGTGGCGTTATCTACCATGCAGAAAAATGAACCAGCTGTTACTGAGATTAACGAGATATCGCCTCCAGAGTTTACGAAGCTGAAGCCATATGAGTTTACAGATATGGATGTGACAGAAGATCCCTAGTCATTCCTGGATAAATTGACTAGGATGCTTTGTTTGTTTGGATGCCCTGATGCAAGATCAGTTGAGTTGGCTAGCTTCAGTTTGAAAGGTCTTGCTCAGACACGGAGTGAATTGATCGAGAGACGATAAATGGTGCGTATTCCTCCGATGACTTTGGACAAGTTCTCGAGGACGCATTTCGCCAGATTTCTTCCATCGAGTGTTGGAGACACCAAGTTTGTAGCTTTGAGTCTCTGCGAGAGACACCGGATATGACTGTAATGGAGGATGAATTACAGTTACGCAATTATTAAGATGAGATTCCGATTTGGTCAATACGGAAGAAAAGTCGATTAAGAGGTTCGTGCGAGATCTCGATTAGCAGTTGTTCCTTTCCATTGATGACAAAGATTTGATACGTGCGTAGAGGCGTTGAATATGGCCACATTTCCAGAGGAAAATCATGATAAGATTGCAGCTGTCCCGGAACAAAAACGGATTAACTTAAGAGTGCCAACTTCCGGGCAGTTCGGCAGAGATGATATTGGAAGAGACTGTGGCGGGTTCTTTCCAAGATACTACGGCGATAAAGATTTTGGATTTAGGATCGATTGTACGGCACATACTCAAAGGGCTAGAGGCCGCCATCATTGAGGTGATACATTACAAGTGGCCAAGTTAAATTGACCAGGAGATGTTCAGAGAGACGTCAGAGCGGGACTTTTTCCGTCGCCACTCCTAACCGGGCCATCGAACCGAGAGATCGTGAGATTGGTGATCCACAGCGAGAACAAGGACCCAGAGACAAAGGATGCCAGATCGTGGGCAGAAGGCAAGTAGAAATTCTTGCTCTGCCAGTTTCAGGTGCACAGGCACCTTCTGACATTGAAGGAAATGTACATCAATGTCATTTGGTTTTGATTTATGTCAAATGATCCGAGAATCACTCTTTTATCATTTTGGACGTTTGAATTTTGATGATTTAGTTCCATGATTGATATTTTCGTGCACCGTAGCTACACCTGATGGATACTTTCCTTTGTGCATAGTTATTGCACTTGATTTATATTTATTACATCCATTACACTTGATTTGTGTTTTTGTGCATATCCATTGCACTCTATATTGTTTTATGCATGCAGTTACACATATTTATGATTTCGTGCACTTCTATATTCTTGATTTTGATTTCGTGCATGTTGTATGCACCTGAATTTGACTTGTACACTCGATATATTTTATATGCACTTTCGATGCATTGATATGGTTTTCATGCATGCCGGTTGCACTTAATTTATGTTTTCGTGCACCTAATTTCACTTCATATTGATTTTCGAGCACCCTATTGCACTAGATGCTTTCGTGCAGATTTGATACACTTGATTTAGAATTTCGTGCACACTTGACGCACTTGATATGATTTTGTGCATATTTGAGGCACTTGATTGAGATTTTGTGCCCTCCAGATGCACTTGACGTTGTGTCATGCACACCGATGCACTCGACAGATGCTTTCGTGCACACCCGTTGCACAAAGTTTTTGTTTTCATGCACATTCGTGGCACTTGGATTTGACTTTGATTTCCATGTGCTCCAGGAACACGTGGTATTTCATATTATTGTCTATAGTGCCCTCAAATCAATTATTGGATCGTAGGCACGCGATTGCGATGATTGAAGAAGGACCTATACGGATAGAACAGTCTTACTCGAGATGATAGTATGCTATCTGGTTTGTTTTCATCATCATGTTTATGCTACAGGTGGCATTACAGATCACTATTACATCTTGATAGAGCCTATATGATTCTTGCTTGACTACCAGCATTATGATGGAGATCATATACGTGAGAGCTGGACGGTCTATAAGCACATCCTTAAATGTTCCTAATCGTGCGAGTTCAAGACCGGGCATCAATACTCCATAGTAGACTAGTGTATACAGATCGAGACCCCGACGAGAGGCGGTGTCCGGTCTCGCAAGCCATTGGTGTCAGTTTGTTCACCTAAGATGTATACAGGTGCTCATTAGGTTATGAGTACACCGGACGGACTCGCCGGAAACATGCTAGTTGGTATTATACCTATTGTCAGATAGCAATTCCCAAGTGACATGCGTACAGGTTAGTCTATCGATCTGAGATCGTCATTTTTCTCGGGTGAGTTCCCACTATGCTTTGATTACTATCCTACCACGGCTCAAAGGATTCGTCCAAACAGGTTTTAGTTGGGTACAGTCCCGAACCATATGGAGGCAGTGAGCAGATCGTCAGGGGATTCGTCTCTCCCGGTATTAGGGGTTGATTTCGCGTTGTACACAGGTAGCCATCACCAGAAATCCTTGGCCAAGGTAGTCGAAAATTACTAATCTAGGATCGGTAGTTTCTCAGGTGGTGATGGGTTTCATACCGACACTAAATGTCATGTTGTTAGGGGTATGACTTTATCCACCCCCATAGACTCGATATGCGATACTCATAGATGAACGGACCGGAATATACGGATATTATCACTGTCAGGCTCAGTAGGGGTTTCAGAATGAGTTTGCTTGTCGGCCACCCTTTCGCTCAATACCTGGGTAGCCGTTACGTACAGCTGGTGCCGTTGGCGTGCTTGTGGTTAAACCCACTGCCAGCTTATTGACGAGTCTTTAGAGTCCCACACAGAGGGTTTCCCTGCTTCGGGCGATGTAGAGGCCGTATAGTTTTACGGCAGGGTTCGATCATATACGTGCACTTGTGCACGTATCATGATTTGGACGGATAATACTAGTGGGCTATGGTTTAAGTCGAATCCTAGTATTATATTGTTGGATTATTTTCGTCTCATTGTATTCGTATTCTGTCCAAATACGGATGCGGGTATGTATATACAGATAAGGGGTATTCTTGTAATTCTTTACAAGATTGCTTCTAGAAGTTGCCATTTCTTTTTGCATTAAACATTTAGGTTTAAATGTTTAATGAGGTGGAGGATGAGATTTTATTTAGCATTAATTCAAGCATGACTCATGGTGGTGAGTCATGGCATGACTCATGGTGGCATGCTTGGATTTTTGTTTTTGGTGTGAGATATTTGTTATGAGACATGAGATATTTATTCATGGGTTGTTTTCTTGAGTTGCTAGCATGCTTGATTAAAGCTCACAACAAGTATCTCACAAAACACTTAAGCATTTTCTTGACTTGATTTTTCTTGGCCTCACACTCTCATCCTTTCATGGCTTCTTCTACCTCCACCCTACATATCTCATGTGTTGAGAAACCTAGGATGTATTGAGACAAACTAATCCTACACTCTCTACTTCATCTTGGCTATCTAGTGTAGTGAACTAGGTACTTTAGTTGCCTCGGATATGAGGTTGGAGCTCGATACAAAGACTCCCGAGTGGATCATCTTCGATGGGGGAGACCGGAGATCAAACTTGATCAAGGAAGCCTCGAGGAGCTTGGGATAAAGGTTAAAGACCAAAGGACACGGATCATTCAGTATAAATTTCTAAACTCTTTTACTAATTGCTAGATTAGGGTTAATGGTCGATCCGTAGATTCGGGTTCCGTTAGCGCCAGTTTAAAAAAATTTTGTTCCGCATTTGGCCACGGATTGATGGTCGGGGCGCTGGCGTAACCCAACACATATACGCCTATTGGGATTGATTCCTTTTTCGAGTATCACATTGTATGATATACTTGTAAGTGCACGGCGGCGCCCCGGCCTCCATCCCGAGGCCAAATACGGAAGCGATGGTTAACTTTAATTTTAAAACCGGCACCACCGCGCACTATAAATCCGGATCGGGCCATTAACTAGTTCTAGCTAACTATAAGATGGGGAAGAGAGATATACCGAGCGATCCGTGTCCTCAGGTCTTCTCATCGTCGTCCCGATCTCCCGCGGAATGTCCGGTCTCCACCTCCTCGCCGGAAAAGCACCACATCGCCGGCTTCTTTTACGGGCTCCCACCTCTATACCGAGGCAACTCATGCACGAAGTTGGCGAGCCGACGTGCCTAAAATTTGCTGTAGAATATAGTGTAGAACCATGTCTCATTTTGGGGTTATAGAGGTTGTCATATGGTGGAGGAAATGATATAGTGGAGATGAATGATTTTGTGGCAAGCAAAAGGAAAAATGTGATGAACAATTTTCCCATCTCAAATGAAAAATCCCTCTCTCTCCCACAATGTGTGGCCGGCCTCTTTTTTTTGGTGGGGAAGAGAATAATACCAATGGGGGGTGTGGATCAAATGATACAAGAGAGAGAGAGAAAAGAGATCATGAACAAGCATGATAACAAGCTAAATCCAACACTCCACCACAACCATCATGACATCCAAAGTCAAGCAATCATGGAAAAAGAAAGTCAAGTGAGGTCAATGGATGGTGTACCATCATGATACAACAATATGCAAAGACCCCCTTCCAAATTGCTTATTTGCACAAATGCAAATAAGCCCTCCTCCACCAATCTTCGGCCAATGAAGGATACAAAGAAATATGGCCGAAACGGAAAGCAAACTGGCAACTCCAGAAAACTGGTCCCGTAATAAATTACAGGAAAACCCCGATACTGTGTATACACACCCGCATCTGTATTCCGACCAAAATACAAATGCAATGAGACAAAATCTACACTGTACTATACTAGGATCCGGCTCAAACCAAAGCCGGCTAGTATTACCCGTCCGATCCTGATCCGTGCAATACCGCACGTATCTGATCGAACCCTGCCATATCTCCATACGGCCTCTACAGCGTTTCGCCCGAAAGCTTGAGTAACTGAATGTGGGGGACTCTAAAGACTCGTCAATACAATGGCTGTGAATTTAACCACTAGCACGTCATAGGTATTAGCCATACGTGACGGGCCACCAGCCATTGACCGAAAGGGACGTCTGTGAGCGAACTCAGCCTGACACCCTACTGAGCCTGTCAGTGACAATATCCGTACAGTCCGGTCCGTTCGTCTATGAGCATCGCATGGCGGGCCTAGGGGGTTGGTAAAAGTCAGACCCCCAAAAGCGGTACAAGTCGTGTCGGAGTGTAGCCCAGAACACCCTGAGATACTACTGGAATACCTACCAGTAAATCTCCTGCCTTGGCCAAGGACTATTCATGTTCTGGCTCACCTAGACACAGCGCGACCTCACCCCCAATACCGGGAGAGACGAACCCCCGAAGATCCGCTCACTGCCTCCATGTGGCTCGGGACTGTACCTAACTAAAACCTGTTTGCACGTCTCCTTTGAGCGTGGTAGGGTAGTAATCAAAGTACAGTGGGAACTCACACGAGACAAATGATGATCCCCAGGTCGATGAACTAACCTGTACACATGTCACCAGGGAACTGCTATCTGACGTCAGGTATAAGACCAACTAGCATGTTCCCGGCGAGTCATGTCCGGTGTACTCATAACCCAATGAGCACCTGTATACATCTTAGGTGAACCAACTGACACCAGTGGCTTGTGAGACCGCCCACCTCCCCTCGTCGGGGTCTCGACTGTATACACTAGTCTACTCTGGAGTATCGATGCCCTGTCTCGAAACTCCCACGACTAGGGACCTTTTAAGGATGTGCTTATAGACTACCAGCTCTCACGTATATGGTCGCCCTCAAACTGCTGGCAGTCAAGCAAGAATCCTAGGGGCTCTATCAACGTGTAATAGCGACCTATCAAGTCACCTAAAGCAGTACACGATGATAAAGATAAACCAGATAGCATACTATCATCTTGAGTAAGACTGTCCTACCGGGATAGGTTCTCCCTCAATCATTGCAATCACGTTCCTGTGATCCAATAATTGACTCTGAGGGAACTATCTCCAACAATCTCCCACTTGCACTCAAAGCTAATTATTGCGTTGTCGCATACTCACAGCCCGTGTGATACCGAACACCCAACTCCTCTACTAGTCAGTCTCACAAAGCTCGTTTGTGAAACTATTGCGTTCGAGGAATAGCCTCAGTGAGTGGATCCGCTTTGATGTCTCTTTCTATGTCTCTCTATATCTCAAGTTCGCGGAGAAAGCCATCTCCCGAAATGAGCAATACCTGTCTTAGAATGTGTCTGGATGTCTGATGGGACCTAGCTCATAAATGAACTCCAAATCCAAACTTCTTAGACCGTATCGTCAACTGAACTTAATCAGTATCCTGCGCCATGCCTCCCTCAGTATTGCCTTGGACCACCTGTCCAAAATACTGCCCCTCATCAGAAGGAAAAACTATAACTCTGACAACCTCCTTGTCATCCAGGCCACCTTGGAAGCCTGGAATGATAACTGTCTCCTGCATGAGGCTGTCGTTATCATATCCCTAGAACATCCACTTATGTTCTAAAGCTGCTTCCGACTGTTTCTCCAGGATTGAATCAATGTCAACTTATTGCATCTAGTGCAAGAACAACATCTGGTGTAGTACTTGACATCTCATGATTGACTCAATCGCCTGAGCAAGTGATCTGCCAATCATGCACATCCCTCTCCCCTTTAGTCTATAAGACACCTTTAGAGAGGGTGACTCCATTACCTGCAGGTACACTACCGTGCCAGGAGTCGTCCATTCTAAATACTCTTAGAATGCTGTCTAAGTACCCAGATTGGGAAACCACCCAAATCTAGATCTAAAACCATAGATCTAGTAACCAGTATGTCTGATATAATGTCCAAGTCCCATGTGAAGAAACCACTGTGTGACGACCAAAGTATAACCGATCGTAGTATAGGAGTTTCTTTTCCTACTCTGTATATGTCATCCAAATACCAGGACATCACACCCTACTACCTTCTCAACAGATCCATCCCCTATTCTGATGAAGTCAAACCTATGACTGTCACATCAGAAATTGATGATCTATCTCCGCTATATCTGCTTTAGTCTATAAATAGACATAAGCTACCTGTCCACCAATGCTTCCGCTGCTCTCACTGACTACGACAACCCTCTGGCAGAGTCATATACACATACACTTCTAAAGCTAGTTTAGAACGACGCTATACTCATCCTTCTGCCGGGTCTCACAGCCTGGAACAACAGCAATGGCAAGTCTGGGTAAACAAGAACTTCCCTGTCACCGTCCTTGAGGCTACCGGAGTACCTCTCGGGTGCCTGAAGTTACCCACCTTATCTGCGGAGTGGCCAATGGAATGTCAAACCAGATTGAATCTTTAGGTTCCTATGAAATCTTCAGTAATCGTTTGTGGTTCTGGAATCACTTCCAGTTCTACCATAATCCCACTACTGTTTTCTGAAAAAATCCATTTTATTTAAAACTGTGGCGAGTCTAGAACAATATCACTATTGATCTTCCAGATGGTAGAAAGTCAACCCTCGTCATAGCCTGGGTCAACCCACAAACAGCCATTACAGAAAACGTGCCTTGAGTCATCCAGAGTCTGGTTTTAAGCATAAGCCGGACAACTCCCCGTACCTTAACATCGTTAAGATATGAACTGTTCTATATCCAATATAGAACCAGAGGCACTGATTTAATTGAACCAGATTCAAATCATGCAGCTGTCTCCAGTGCATGTCAACTAAATGGAAAGAGGCCGATCAGCGTTACTCAACTTAGGAATGCTTCCAATTATGAGTAACCTGAAAGAGAAGCAAGTTCTCTTAATCGCTACTATCAACTGAATACCATACTCAAGTATCTACATCTCCGATCACTTTGAAGAATCCCGATACTTACAATATCCGGTTCTCTACTTTATTCAAATACCTATAACTTCTCAAAATTCGGACCCTGTGTTTCCACGAAACACCTGTCTAAAAACTAGAGAAGTTATAAGTAGACCGAATATAGTACGAGAACCAACCCCTCTGTCCTGATGGACCCTGGACAACATACAATACTCTGTATAAGTCCCTTGAGTCTGATAACTCATTCACTGTGTGTCGTAGGTTGAAAACTGTACTTATGGTTAAGAAGAATTACACCGCTGTTTAATGCTCCTTACCTAACCATCCACTGATATAGGTAAATGTTATAGACATAATTTCAAAAAGGTATATCTCACTCTATGAAAATAGACGTACAGATATATCAATTTGAAATTGGTGCACAACAGCGGATATTCAAAACCAAATATTTGCCGTCCGGCAAACAACCCAGGTGACTTCCTCAAATATCACAGATTACAACGAATCCCGATATAATGAGGATGATCACCTAATTCCCAATAACTTACTCCCACTCATCATCTGTAAAACTATACATATGTGAGAATCAAACCTGGTAAATACATACCCTGGAGCAAGTATCTAATTGGGAAATCAGTTTTCTTTTAACAGTACACAGTGAAACTAAAACATCGAAATGTTTCGATGGGGTATCCCGGTATTCCTAGTAATGCCTCTTCCAGATTCACGACTGTAACCATATAATTCTTTGCCACCTCTCCAAATCCCTTTATATGTCTTTAGTCATTACCTTCTGCACACCCCTTTAGGCCGAATGGTTTTCTTCCTTCCCTACCGTTCGGCACCAGCCTATGGTTTGGAAGAAGACTATCCAAGAAGCATAATGGGTGTAATGCCCTAATCCTAGGAGCACTCGCAATGCGAGAGAAGGTGAAGATAAAAGACACCTGAATAAACCTTATTCTTATTTCTCCTGAACCAGAATCCATCCCCGAACTGGAACAAGTTCCTTTCGAGTTCGTATATAACCATACGATGGAGTATCCAATAAACTGTGGATCTTCGTAGTGATACGGAGTGTCCTGGAGAAACACAAAGGTGATTTTAGGATTGGCGAAGAAATACTTGGTTTGGTCGTGAATATCAGTCGCAATTTACTTTGCCCTCTTACTAATCCCTTTCTTTGTCTTTACATAATACCTTCTGTACACCACCGTTAGGCTAATTGGTTTTCTTCATTCCCTACCGGTTGGCACCTGCCTATGATTTGGAAGAAGACTATCCAATTTGCGTAATAGGTGTACAATCTCCTAAACTAAGGAGTACTCGCAACCTGAGAGAAGGTAAAAGGAAAAGACAACCGAATAGTCCTATTCGTTTTCTCCAGAACCGGAAACCATCCTCGAATAAATTCTTTCGAGTTCGTATATAACCATACGATGGTTTTGTCCAATGGAAGTGGACGTTCGTAGTAATACGGGGTGTCCTGGAGAAAAGGGTAAAAGTAGGAGTGGCAATGAGGTTTGCAACTCTGACAATCCAAAAGCCAGTGTCTGAGAAGGTTCGGTTAATTTTGGTCTCTGAGTCATAGTCTCAGGGTCGGGTCAATGGTCGCTGCCAGAGAGAGAGAAAAGAAACACTCAGCGTGCACTCTAACCTAGATCAGAATGGTTACCAATTTATCTAATCTGGAAACCTCCCACTGTACCGTCAAATTCTCCTCCAAACCTGAAAGAAGAATTAGTCGGGATCACCCGAGGAGTAAACCAACTCATCCGTGGGAATCGGGATCCAACTATCATCGCATGATAACGTGACGGAATCCGCTCACGGTATCACACTCCAGAAGGTATGCGCATATCTGACAAGTTTCAGTTCTTTTGAAACTCCCGATGTGGATTTTTGTCCCATGCTCTTATGACCTTGACGAAGGCCAACAAATCATAAGTCACATGTCAAGTTCTACCCGTCATTGTCCAGGTTAATTTGAGCCCACTCGCACAAGCCCTTGACTTTGGCCAACAAGGCTATACGACTGCCCCAAACCAACGCATCTATCTATGCAGCAGAAAGGCAACAAGCAGCTACCATACACTATGCCTTGACGAAGGCCAACAAACATAGCATGAATACTACGTGCTACCCGTCTGAAACGACGGAGGGCTACGAATGGTTTCTGGCGAAAACCTTTAACGTAAAGAACTTGATATCGTTGAAGGAACTGGATAGCTTTTTGAAAATATAGTGACGAAAACCATTGCTAAAGAGGTCACTCCCGGTGAAGGGATCTCGGCTCTTTCCCCGTAGAATGAGGTGCAGGATATTCCAACTGAATACCATGGTGCAAAGCAAAAGTAATCGTCTATAGTGAAGTTAATGCCCTGACGCAAACATTTTGTCCAAGGGGTCACTCCCGGTGAAGGGATCTCGGCCCTTGCCTCGTCGACTGAGGAGCAGGATATTCCAACTGAATACCACGATGCAAAACAAAAGAGAACGTCCTTGCAATAACAGCTTTTTGAAAAGTGTTCCAACAACATCAGATTAGGTTTGTTTTTAACTTGCATTGATCCGAATAAACGCAATCCCATCAATTGATCACACCACAAAGAACGAAAATAATATGACGTACGTATATGCCATCCGCATTCGCCACTGGGTCCCGTCATTACCCGTTAGGCTAGCTAACTAACGACAGAATGGGGACTGGACTAGCGCGGATGCAAAACATATACAACATCTACTAATATATATACCAATATATTATACTTCGCTCAAGGAGTAATAAAATGCAACATCACAGAAATGTACAGCATCACAGAACAATACAGATATCTGGGATCCCCGGGTTTCACTGAGCCACTACTGAAACCCGACGTTCCCCTGGTCGTGTGGATAGCCTGTGCAATGAAATCCTAGACCCCTACGGGCGCGGCAAGTTACCCGCCAAAACCTGAAGCGAGGAAGCCCCCTTCAGCAACGTGAATGGACCACCCAGCACTTCACGGAATCCGGTAACTTGGGCACCCCTCCTGGTCAACCTGTACCCCCTACGAGTGCGGCGAATAGCCCGCCAACTCTAGGGTGAAGCCCCCTCCGTCTCAATACCATGAGATGCGGGCCCGTTGCCCTTTAGAACCCGGCTATCCATGCACCCCACCTTGGGGTAATCCTAGTACAGAAAGTAAAATATACATACAACGGGTACATCGACCGCAACCTGGTCGTGCCCCAAAATAATAATACAAATAGGCAGTGACGGCATTCCACATGTCGGACGCTCGTCCCGCAATATCAAATGTACATAATACAACAAAACTGTACTACCACTGCAACTAGGCTATCCCCCACGACCAATCCGCAACATCACAGCAATACACAGAACATCAACGTGAAAGTCGCGTTCGCAAATCCGTCTAACCGGGCTATAGCAGTTAGACAGGATTTACCGATCAAGTGACATTCACGGTCGCAGATATAATGTAAATACTGTGAAATAATGTGTTTAATATATCCGATCGATCAAATTTTACCAAGTAGGCCCCCAAGTACTACTGTAGCACATCAAGAAATTCTGGGCCCAAAATTAATATTCCAAAAACCCTATTTTCAACCCAGAAAGCAACTGCAGAAATTTGATACATCAAGGAGATCATAGTGCGGCGGAACCGCGGCCCAAAGGGGGGTTTGGCCGCGGTTCCACGCTCCCATAATCGAATCACTGTATGAAATTTCTCCAGAATGCTTAGAACTTCCAGTACATCACTTTTCAACAACCTGAAAAAAATTTCGAGCCAGAAAAAAATCGACAGAAAACAGATGCATGTGTTATGGGGTTTTCGGAACATTTGTTCGATCGGAAGTGTAAAACACATTAGACAAAGCTAAACTAGGTTAATGGCGTGGCTCTGATACCACTGTAAGTGCACGGCGGCGCCCCGGCCTCCATCCCGAGGCCAAATGCGGAAGCGATGGTTAACTTTAATTTTCAAACCGGCACCACCGCGCACTATAAACCCGGATCGGGCCATTAACTAGTTCTAGCTAACTACAAGATGGGGAAGAGAGATATACCAAGCGATCCGTGTTCTCCGGTCTTCTCGTCGTCGTCCCGATCTCCCGCGGAATGTCCGGTCTCCACCTCCTTGCCGGAAAAGCACCACGTCGCCGGCTTCTTTTACGGGCTCCCACCTCTATACCGAGGCAACTCGGGCACGAAGTTGGCGAGCCGACGTGCCCAAGATTTGCTGTAGAATATAGTGTAGAACCATGTCTCATTTTGGGGTTATGGAGGTTGCCATATGGTGGAGGAAATGATATGGTGGAGATGATGATTTTGTGGCAAGCAAAAGGAAAAATGTGATGAACAATTTTCCCATCTCAAATGAAAAATCCCTCTCTCTCCCACAATGTGTGGCCGGCCTCTTTTTTTGGTGGGGAAGAGAATAATACCAATGGGGGGTGTGGATCAAATGATACAAGAGAGAGAGAAAAGAGATCATGAACAAGCATGATAACAAGCTAAATCCAACACTCCACCACAACCATCATGACATCCAAAGTCAAGCAATCATGGAAAAAGAAAGTCAAGTGAGGTCAATGGATGGTGTACCATCATGATACAACAATATGCAAAGACCCCCTTCCAAATTGCTTATTTGCACAAATGCAAATAAGCCCTCCTCCACCAATCTTCGGCCAATGAAGGATACAAAGAAATATGGCCGAAACGGAAAGCAAACTGGCAACTCTAGAAAACTGGTCCCGTAATAAATTACAGGAAAACCCCGATACTGTGTATACACACCCGCATCTTTATTCCGACCGAAATACAAATGCAATGAGACAAAATCTACACTGTACTATACTAGGATCCGGCTCAAACCAAAGCCGGCTAGTATTACCTGTCCGATCCTGATCCGTGCAATACCGCACGTATCTGATCGAACCCTGCCATATCTCCATACGGCCTCTACAGCGTTTCGCCCGAAAGCTTGAGTAACTGAATGTGGGGGACTCTAAAGACTCGGTAATACAATGGATGTGGATTTAACCACTAGCACGTCAGAGGTATTAGCCATACGTGACGGGCCACCAGCCATTGACCGAAAATGACGTCTGTGAGCGAACTCAGCCTGACACCCTACTGAGCCTGTCAGTGACAATATCCGTACAGTCCGGTCCGTTCGTCTATGAGTATCGCATGGCGGGCCTAGGGGGTTGGTAAAAGTCAGACCCCCAAAAGCAGTACAAGTCGTGTCGGAGTGTAGCCCAGAACACCCTGAGATACTACTGGAATACCTACCAGTAAATCTCCTGCCTTGGCCAAGGACTATTCATGTTCTGGCTCTCCTAGACACAGCGCGACCTCACCCCCAATACCGGGAGAGACGAACCCCCGAAGATCCGCTCACTGCCTCCATGTGGCTCGGGACTGTACCCAACTAAAACCTGTTTGCACGTCTCCTTTGAGCGTGGTAGGGTAGTAATCAAAGTACAGTGGGAACTCACACGAGACAAATGACGATCCCCAGGTCGATGAACTAACCTGTACACATGTCACCAGGGAACTGCTATCTGACGTCAGGTATAAGACCAACTAGCATGTTCCCGGCGAGTCCTGTCCGGTGTACTCATAACCCAATGAGCACCTGTATACATCTTAGGTGAACCAACTGACACCAGTGGCTTGTGAGACCGGCCACCGCCCCTCGTCGGGGTCTCGACTGTATACACTAGTCTGCTCTGGAGTATCGATACCCTGTCTCGAAACTCCCACGACTAGGACCTTTTAAGGATGTGCTTATAGACTACCAGCTCTCACGTATATGATCGCCCTCATACTGCTGGCAGTCAAGCAAGAATCCTAGGGGCTCTATCAACGTGTAATAGCGACCTATCAGGTCACCTAAAGCAGTACACGATGATAAAGATAAACTAGATAGCATACTATCATCTTGAGTAAGACTGTCCTACCGGGATAGGTCCTCCCTCAATCATTGCAATCACGTGCCTGTGATCCAATAATTGACTCTGAGGGCACTATCTCCAACAATACTATGTTATATAGTAGCAGAGCAGGACTGGTCTAAGGAAAATATTTAAGTGTTTTTGCATACATCGATATTTACTGAAGAGATTTTCAAAAAGATCTATAGTATCACTATTTTCCTACGTGTCCAAGAGCGACACGAATTTTTACAAAGAAAACCCTTCTAAGCAAATTTCAGAAAGGCAGAATGTATATTTTAAGCTAAACGTATGTAGATATATATGTATATATTTCTCCACAAATGAACGTCCGCTACCTGTACCGTGATATAAGCATCACAAGACGATTTGAAATGGATTTTTCATACATCTTTCTGCTTCTTAAATGATTTTACTTGATGCGTACTATATATGTATTGTAGTCTTGACTATATTGTGCATGATTTAAATGGTAGATTTTGCAAAATGGCAAATTTCTTCATAGCTTGTATGATTCGCATAGCACTTGTCGGATTTTGGACATTTGAGTCGTGCATTTGTTTTCATGCGCGCGCGATGCGCTACGATATTCTAACTTATCCATGACTTCGGAGCCCCTTGATTCGATTTGATTTACTGAAATGTTTTATTATTTGGGGATTTAAATTTAAATTCGGGGACCAAATTTATTTAAGGAGGGAATACTGTAATATTTCAGAAAATATAAAATATTATTTTAAAATTTTAAATAATAAAATAATAAATTTTATGGATATTATACTGGTATAGATTTGAGTTTTCGTAGAATGGTATAATTATATACCTATATTTTTGGGATATAATTGGAATTTATAATGAATTATCATTTATGAAAGAATTTGTTTTATTTGGGCTTTTTATAAATTAATATGTATTTATTTACATACAAGTTTAATGTTAAACTTGATTAATATTTTCCTAATTATGCATTAAACTAAGTCCATTTTGTTAACCATATTTAAAAGTGCTGATTGGTCAAGAAAAAGTGTGTATGTATGTTGTAAATATCCGTAATCAAGGCGGTGTCTCAAATAGCTAGCCGCGATGAGTACAGGTCATCCACAGGGAAACGGTGAACTGATTTTCTTATTTTAGACGAGTTGATAGAAGAAAGGTGGGATTGTTGTCGTTTTATTTTTAAAAAGTTTGAAAATTTTATAATAGAAGGCTTATAGGGTTTATAGGATTTAGTAGTTAATAGATGAAGTTAAAAAAATATAATTCTTTTTATCTCTTAATTATTTAATACTAAAGAGATAGCGATGAATGTGGATTAGGGTTCTTATAGGGAATTAGGGTTTCTCTCTACTGACCCTTGTCTTTCTGTTGATCTCTATTTATCTCAAGCCCTTAACAAATCGATTATTAACGAATCTCGAATTGTGGTCGTGACTATCATGAATTGATAGCACGTCCGATAAGAGAGTTAATATTCATTTTATTAAATTTCATAAAAACTAAAACTTTAAAAAGAATTTAAGTTATATTTTTCATCCATTATTCTTGCTGGGTTACGGCAGCGCCCTGACCATCAAACCGTGACCAAATGCGGAACAAAAATTTACAAAACTGGCGCTACCACAACCTGATGCTCGGATCTACCCTAAACCCTATACTAGCAATATGTAAACTAGGAGTTAGATGGTTATACCAAACGGATCGTGTCCTTCGGGTATTCAACCATCATCCCAAGCTCCTAGTGGTCGCGGATCGAATTTGGTTGCCGGTCTTCCTCCATCCATGATGATCCACCCGAGGGAAACGGCGCAAGCTCCAGTCTCGCCTAGCGAGGCAACTGACGCTCCAAGGTTACTAGCAATGGAGAGTGAAGGTGTAGGAATGTCTCACTTCTTTTTCTCTCATGTGACATGCTCAAATTAGCAATCCAAGAAGAAGGAGAATGGAGGTGTGGAAAACAAGTGGCGTGAGCAACCATGGAAGAAAATGGCTAAGTCTCCAAGTGAGAAAGAGAATGAAGCCATGAAGCAAGTCCAGAAATCAAGTGAAGAATGAATCAAGTCAATAATAGATGACATGGCATGTAAAGAAAAAATGGCCACAATAATTCAACCATGGAAAAATATCTCCTCAATTTCCATTAAACAAATCCATGACATACCTCTCTACATGCCATGACCCATGCTCATTCCAACTCACCCTTCCACCTCATTTCCAAAATGATTTTCTAAAAAGAAAATCAATAATGAGGTGGCCATCTTTTAGAAGCTATTCCATATAAATACGGAATACTTCCCGGTACACGTATCGAAATACATATACGCGTATTCGTATACAAATACGAATAGCCAAGAGAGAAAATGAATAGTGAACAATAATAATAGAATACATATAAATAAATACATATATAAATTATTAAATCAAAACCTGATTTAATAATCCGGCTTAATCCTAAGCCGCTAGTATTATCAACCGTCCGATTAAAGTCTGTGCAGCTTATACACATATTTAATCGGACACCTGTATGTACCAACATACGTCATCTACACCATATCGCCTGAATCGTGAAAACCCTTTGTGTAGGACTCTAAAGACTCGTCAATATGCTGGCAGTGGGTTTAACCATAAGCACGGCAGCGACACTAGCTGTACGTAACGGCTACCCAGGTATTGAGCGAAAGGAAGGCCGACGAGCAAACTCATTCGTACCCCTACTGAGCCTGACAGTGACAATCTCCGTACAGTCCAGTCTGTTCTTCTAAAAGTATCGCATATCGAGTCTAGAGGGGTGGATAAAGTCAGACCCCTAATAACGCGATAATTTGTGTCGGTATGAAACCCATTACCTCCTGAGAAACTACTGATCCTAGATGAGTAGTTCTCGACTACCTTGGCCAAGAATTTCTGGTGATGGTCACCCGTGCACTGCGCGACATCAACCCCCAATACCGGGAGAGACGAATCCCTGACGATCCGCTCACTGCCTCCATGTAGCTCGGGACTGTACCCAACTAAAACCTGTTTGCATAACTCCTTTGAACCGTGGTAGGGTAGTAATCAAAGCACAGTGGGAACTTACACGAGAAAAATGACAATCTCAGGTCGACAGACTAACCTATATATATGTCATCAGGGAACTACCATCTGACAATAGGTATAATACAACTAGCATGTTCCTGGCGAGTCCGTCCAGTGTACTCATAACCTAATGAGCACCTGTATACTATCTTAGGTTAACAAACTAACACCAATGGCTTGTAAGACCTGGACACCGCCCCTCGTCGGGGTCTCGATCAGTATACACTAGTCTACTCTGGAGTATCGATGCCCAGTCTCGAAACTCCCACAACTAGGGACATTTAAGGATGTGCTTATAAACCCCCCAGCTCCTACGTATATGATCGACATCATACTGCTGGTAGTCAAGCATGAATCCTATGGGCTCTATCAACATGTAATAGGGATCTGTAAAGCCACCCAAAGAAAGTACATGATGATAAAGACAAAACCATATAACATACTATCATCTCAAGTAAGACTGTTCTACCAGTATAGGTTCTCCCTCAATCATCATAATCACATGCCTGCGACTTTGATAATTGCCTTGAGGGCACTATAACCAACAATTCTACCCTATCTTACAAACCCTAGCAAGCAAGAATTTACTCGCTCATGGATATTAGCATAGTAGAAAAAAAAGTGGAAAAATACGGAACCCATAATTAAAATTAAAAACGCAGAAAGTAAATGCAGAATGTAATTATAGAAAGTAATGCGGAAAGTAAAGTGCAGAAAGTAAATGAGACAAAATTAAAAGAAAAGACTACCTTTATTGATTTGCTAGTGCATTACAAAATTTCTCGCTAAGAAAAGGTAGATTACAAAACCCTAGTTTGCTCGCTAAATCTCTTTCTCTTAAATTGAAATTTTGAATTGAATGTTGAATGATATTGATAGACAGCCCTCGGTCCTTTATATAGATTCTGGAATTAGAAACCCTAGATGCTATATTGAAATATGTGAAATTACGATCAAGACCCTAAAATTTCAGATCCTACGGCTGCCATCAGACTGTGGAACCGCCGCCCATATACCCCTTTGAACGCGGATCCGCCGTCCTTTTGTGGGTTTGTGGCCTCGGATTTCTTGTAGCTTCTTCTCTCGATATTTGGAAATCCGCTTGATAAAAAGATTCTGAAAATATATCTTTTAGTCTCGGCCGTTGCGAGATTCTTCGATTTGCTTCTAATATTCGGCAGATTTGGTTTGGTGAACCAATTTATTGTGGATCTCCTATTTGTATTTCAGACCTGAGTTAATCTTATTATAATACCTGCACGATATTTCAAATTATCTTGTTAGTAGCATTTGTTTTATTTGAGATATTATTCTAACCAATTAAATGATATGATATCTTAAGAATATTTGATATGATATGCATAATTTAATATGAATATTTTATTTAAATATGATATGCATATATTTCCCTAATTATATTAATTATAAATGAAGAAACATATAATAATAATCTTTTCACAAATAAACTCACATATGTTCTTTATTTACAATTAACACATTTTAGTAGTTAATAATAATAGGGAAAATGTCCATACAAATGTGCAATAAATTTGACTGATCAACTACCCCCAAACTTATCTTTGATCGTCCCGAGCAAACTATTTATTAAAAAGAAAAAGAAAAACCTAGCACACTTTTGTAGGCAACACGATTGCACTTAACTTGTGTAACAAGTCTTTAGACCTCTAGGTGTCCTTAGCAGGAGGAGTGTTGTCTCCTGAGGGTTTTCAGCGGATTTCACCTACAAAATCCCAAAATAAAAAAAAGAAGATAAAAATTACATGCAAAGATAAGAACATATACAAGAGAAAACTTTGAAAGTAAGTGTTTCAAACTACACATGCTTTTTAGTTGTCATGAGCCATATCTTTATGATCTTGAAAAGATGTCAGAAATCACATCCTCCATCAATAAAACATCGTCTTTAGACTTCCTATCCACCTTTCCTCCAAATATCGATCATATACCCCTATGTGTGTGTAAAAGACATCCCTATACTTGGAGAATTCAATTCAAGCTATCATACCATTTATCCATATTTCTTAGTATTTTTTAGTCGTTGATATTTTAGATGGATTTGCTCGCACATTCTTCATGCGACCGTTAATACTTCTTGAGATACTAACCAACCGATTACCGAATGTGCTCACTTATTAAAGTGTAATTAGCAATATCCAAGTCTTGCAACACCTAAGCCTTAGCAGTGACTCCCAAACTAATTGGTGTAAGGCACTAGGTGATAAGGCACTCACGCTATAAATTTTTTTATGCTGCCTTCAGTAATTACAAAACCAGTGTTCATTTTTTTATGCACCATTTATATTTTGTGTCATTTATGTTTTTGTTAATTTATATATTTTTCCTTCATACTAAGGCTTCTAGATAAGAGTATTTCAAGGTATCCTCTACTATCCCAAGTTTTAAGATGTGTGCGAGTGCGTATAGTAGGGTATCAACGTTCAAAAGTTTGGACTCAAAAATAGGGACTATTTTTCAAACTTATTTCTATCCGCAGATTAGTGATTTCTTTATCTTACTAACCTTTGGGACAACAGCTCATGACTACGTATTACTAGCTTCGTTTTAAAATATCTAATTTTCTTGCATTTCTTAAATCTCTTCCTCTTTTTCATAAGTATTTTTCACTTTCTAACTATTATTTTCAAAATTTATGCAATGCAATATTTACATATGATGCATAGATATATACAAACCATCCATACAAACCATCCCCCCCTCCCAAATTTGTTTGCAGCAGTGTCCTTACGGATATTGTCCTGTAAGCTCAAAACCTGAAAACTAGAAGGAACAGTTCAATAAGATGGTATAAAGAAAGGGTCAAGAGTGAATGACAGTGAAATCCTCCTCTAAACTTGTTCTTGGCTCACAATCGTGCAAAAATTTCTTTTCTTTCAAGAGTCATTTAAAATATTTTTCTCCCCCCCCCCCAAACTTGAGTAAAACAGTGTATTCATTACTAAACATTAAAATTCAACATAAGAGGGGGGCTAAATATTATTGTTCTACATAAACCTTTATAAAGACCAAAAGTTAAAATCAACCATTCAAATATTTTATCTAGGTAACACCGTGGTTAGTAGAAGAATACGAAACGGATGTACGTGAAGAAGACTCGAGACTGTATAAGAATGGAGGTTGTATCATGTCTCGAGTAGAAGAAACAGAAATAAAAATAACGACAAGAGATGAAGTAGAGGTAAGATAAGAGGTGTAATCGAAAGGTTTTACGTCTCGGTTGGTAGAGACGAAAAAGTTAATGCGGATGAAAATGAGAATTTGAAAGATAAGGAATGGGTGGAATATTCGTAGTGTCATATGTGATTAGAAGAAGTGGTGGCGGTTGAACTTCTTCGGCCTCAAAGGGAGGTGCTTGAATTTCCGGTGGAGGTTGATACATCACAGCATCCAAATCTTCAAGGAACGCGAGTTCTTTAGCAAAAATACTTTCGAAACTTTCAGCGATGTTCCAAATGATAATCTCATCGGGAAAAAAAGAATAAGTGGAATGGATAGATTCGCTAGGAGAATTTAAAGTTTCAAGGTCAGTGTGTTGCGCACCAGCATTCAAAACACTCGGTTTGTCAGAAATTATAGAGGTAGGAGACTCAAAAAGCATATCTAACTCGAGTGGTCTTTCAAGAATCATAGAACTCGAAATATCGGAGTATGGTTCATCAAATCTCGGTGGAAGTGAAAGAAGATGAGAAGAAGAACTAAAGAAAGTGTGTAATAAAATGGGTAAACAAACCTGGGTGTCGAGCATGTTGGAGATAATGCCCTCAGAGTCAATTATTGGATCACAGGCACGTGATTGCGATGATTGAGGGAGGACCTATCCCGGTAAGACAGTCTTACTCGAGATGATAGTATGCTATCTGGTTTACCTTTACCATCGTGTACTGCTTTAGGTGACCTGACAGGTCGCTATTACACGTTGATAGAGCCCCTAGGATTCTTGCTTGACGACCAGCAGTATGAGGGCGATCATATACGTGAGAGCTGGGGTCTACAAGCACATCCTTAAATGGTCCCTAGTCGTGGGAGTTTCGAGACAGGGCATCGATTCTCCAGAGTAGACTAGTGTATACAGTCGAGACCCCGACGAGGGGCGGTGGCCGGTCTCACAAGCCACTGGTGTCTGTTGGTTCACCTAAGATGTATACAGGTGCTCATTGGGTTATGAGTACACCGGACAGGACTCACCGGGAACATGCTAGTTGGTCTTATACCTGACGTCAGATAGCAGTTCCCAGGTGACATGTGTACAGGTTAGTTCATCGACCTGGGGATCGTCATTTGTCTCGTGTGAGTTCCCACTGTACTTTGATTACTACCCTACCACGGCTCAAAGGAGTCGTGCAAACAGGTTTTAGTTGGGTACAGTCCCGAGCCACATGGAGGCAGTGAGCGGATCTTCGGGGGTTCGTCTCTTCCGGTATTGGGGGTGAGGTCGCGCTGTGTCTAGGAGAGCCATTACACAAAGTCCTTAGCCAAGGCAGGAGATTTACTGGTAGGTATTCCAGTAGTATCTCAGGGTGTTCCGGGCTACACTCCGACACGACTTGTACCGCTTTTGGGGGTCTGACTTTTACAAACCCCCTAGGCCCGACATGCGATGCTCATAGATGAACGGACCGGACTGTACGGATATTGTCACTAACAGGCTCAGTGGGGTGTCAGGATGAGTTCGCTCATCGACGTCCCTTTTGGTCAATAGCTGGTGGCCCGTCACGTATTGGCTAATACCTCTGACGTGCTAGTGGTTAAATCCACAGCTATAGTATTGACGAGTCTTTAGAGTCCACCACATTTTCAGTTACTCAAGCTTTCGGGCGAAACGCTGTAGAGGCCGTATGGAGATATGGCAGGGTCCGATCAGATACGTGCGGTATTGCACGGATCAGGATCGGACGGTTAGTACTAGAGGCCGTATAGATATATGGCAAGGTTCGATCGGATACGTGCGGTATTGCACGGATCAGGATCGAACGGATATTACTAGCCGGCTTTAGTTTAAGCCGGATCCTAGTTTAGTACAGTGTAGATTTTGTCTCTTTGCATTTGTATCCGGACGGAATACAGATGCGGCTGTGTATGCACAGTATCGGGGTTTTCCTGTAATTTATTACGGGACCAGTTTTCTGGAGTTGCCAGTTTGCATTCCGTTCCGGCCGGTTTTCCTTTGTTCTTTCCCGGCCGGACTTTTCCGATGGAGGGGGTTATTTGCAAGTTTGCAAATAACATTTTGTGGAGGGTTTATTTGTGAGATGAGAGATTATGATAGCATCTTTAGATTCCCTTTCCATCTTTTCTTTTGATGCACCATCACTTGCATTAATTGAGATAAGAGAGGGTATGGGTTTGATGTGAATTTGTTATGATGATGTTTTGGTGTGACCTTATCTTTATCAATTCTTTTTCCCACTTGGATTTTGTTGGGGCCGGCCACTGTTCTTGGGGAGGGATTATTTTGTGTGAATAATTCTTTTCATGCTAATTGGGTGGACCCCCCCATTGTATGTGTGCTGTGAAAGAAAAAATTCCTTTTTCCTTGGTTTTAATTTGAATATACACTTCACACATCATTTCCAGTGAGCACTATCTAATGGCTGGCCGAGCTCATTTCTTGTGATGCTCATTTTTTTTCTTAGCATCCATCCATGAAAATTCTTGTGCAAAATTCCTCCATAAATGGTAACCTCATAAACCCTAAAAAGACATGGCTACTACACTATTCTACAGCATCCCTTGGACGCGTCGGCTGGCCAACTTCGCGCCCGAGTTGCCTCGGTATTGAGGTGGGAGCCCGTAAAAGATGCAGGCGATGTGGTGCCCTTCCGGCGAGGAGGCGACGACCGGAGTTTCCGCAGGAGATCGGGACGACGACGAGAAGACCGGAGGACTCGGATCACTCGGTATATCTCTTCCCATCTTGTAGTTAGCTAGATCTAGTTTAATGGCCCGATCCGGGGTTTAGTGCGCGGTGGTGCCGGTTTGCTAAGTTCGCAAAATTAAAGTTTATCACCGTTTCCGCATTTGGCCGTCGGATTGACGACCGGGGCGCCGCCGTGCACTTACAGTGGTATCAGAGCCTCGCCATTAACTTCGTCTAGCTTCGTTTGATGTGTTTTGCATTTCCGATCGACCAAAATTCCAAAATCTACAATTTAGTTCACATCAGTTTTCTGTTCAAATTTTTTGGTCTCGAAAAATTTTTCAGGTTGTCTCAGAATGATGTGCAGGGAGTTCTAAGACTACTGGGAAAATTCGACACATTCAGTCGACCACCTAAGCGCGGAACCGCGGCCAAACCCCCCCTTGGGCCGCGGTTCCGCCGCACATTGGTGTCTTCACTGCGTCGTATTTTTCCAGTGGGCTTCTGGGCTTATTTTAGGGTTTTGGAATATTAAAATTGGGCCCAGATTTTCTGTGAGTGCTACAGTATTGCTTGGGGGCCTACTTGTTAATTTTTGATCGATCGGATATTTTAAACACATTTTTCACAGTATTTACATTATATCTGCGACCGTGAATGTCACTCGATCGGTAAATCCGGTCTAACTGCTATAGCCCGGTTAGACGGATTTGCGAACGTGACTTTCACGTTGATGTTCTGTGTTTTGCTGTGATGTTGCGGATCGGTCGGTGGGGATAGCCTGGATGCAATGCTAGTACAGTGTTGTTGTATTATGTACATTTGATATTGCGGAGCGAGCGTCCGACATGTGGACTGCCGTCACTGCCTGTTTGTATTATTCTTTTGGGGCACGACCTGGTTGCGGTCGATGTACCTGTTGTATGTATATTTTACTTTCTGTACTAGGGTTACCCCGCGGAGGGGTGCACGGATAGCCGGGTTCTAGAGGGCAACGGGCCCGCATCTCAGGGCATTGAGACGGAGGGGGCTTCAGTCTGGAATTGGCGGGCTATTCGCCGCACTCGTAGGGGGTACAGGTTGACCCAGGAGGGGTGCCCAAGTTACCGGATTCCGTGAAGTGCTGGGTGGTCCATTCACGGTGCTGAAGGGGGCTGCCTCGCTTCAGGTTTTGGCGGGTGACTTGCCGCGCCCGTAGGGGTCTAGGATTTCATTGCACAGGCTATCCACACGACCAGGGAAACATCGGGTTTCAGTAGTGGCTCTGTGAAACCCGGGGATCCCAGATATCTGTATTGTTCTGTGATGCTGTACATTTCTGTGATGTTGCATTTTATTCACGCCTTGAGCGAAATACTATATATTGGTATATATATTAGTAGATGTTGTATATGTTTTTCATCCGCGCTAGTCCAGTCCCCGCTCTGCCGTTAGTTAGCTAACCTAACGGGTGATGACGGGACCCAGTGGCGAATGCGGATGGCATATACGTACGTCAGTATATTTTCGTTCTTTGTGGTGTGATCAATTGATGGGACTGCGTTGATTCGGATCAATGCAAGTTAAACAAACCTATTCTGATGTTGTTGGAACACTTTTCAAAAAAAAAAAAACTGTTATTGCAAGGACGTTCACTTTTGTTTTGCATCGTGGTATTCATTTGGAATATCCTGCTCCTCAGTCGACGAGGCAAGGGCCGAGATCCCTTCACCGGTAGTGACCCCTTGGACAGAAATTTGCGTCAGGGCATTAACTTCACTATAGCCGATTACTTTTGCTTTGCACAGTGATATTCGGTTATGAATATCCAGCACCCCATTCTACGGGGAAAGAGCCGAGATCCCTTCACCGGGAGTGACCTCTTTAGTAAAGGTTTTCGTCACTATATTTTCTAAAAAGCTATCCGTTCCTTCAACGATATCAAGTTCATTACGTTAAAGGTTTTCTCCAGAAACCATTCGTAGCCCTCCGTCGTTTCATATGGGTAGTCAATAGTATTCAAGCTGTGTATGTTGGCCAAAGTCAAGGCACAGTGATTGGTAGCTATTGGGTATTCATATGCAGCATAGATAGATGCGTTGGTTTGGGACAGTCATACTGCCATTTTGGCCAAAGTCAAGGGTAAGTACGGGTGGATTCAAATTAACCTGGAGAATGACGGGTTGAACTTGACATGTGACTTATGATATGTTGGCCAAAGTCAAGGTCATAAGAGCATGGGGTAAAAATTCACATCGGGAGTTTCAAAAGAACTGAAACTTGCCAGATATGCGCATACCTTCTGGAGTGTGATGACGTGAGCGGATTACGTCACGTTATCATGCGATGAGAGTTGGATCCCGATTCCCACTGATGAGTTAGTTTACTCCTCGGGTATCCCCGATTAATTCTTCTTTTAGGTTTGGAGGAGAATTTGAGGTACAGTGGGAGGTTTCCTGATTAGATAAATTGGTAACCATTCTGATCTAGGGTAGAGTGCACGCTGAGTGTTTCTTTTCTCTCTCTCTGGCAGCGACCAATGACCCGACCCTAGACTTTGACTCAGTGACCAAGTTGACCGAACCTTCTTAACACTGGCTTTTGGATTGTCAGAGTTGCAGACCTCATTGCCACTCCTACTTTTACCCTTTTCTCCAGGACACCCCGTATTACTACGAACGTCCACTTCCATTGGACAAAACCATCGTATGGTTATATACGAACTCGAAGGAATTTATTCGAGGATGGTTTCCGGTATTGGAGAAAACGGATGGGATTATTCAGTTGTCTTTTCCTTTTACCTTCTCTCAGGTTGCGAGTACTCCTTGGTTTAGGGGATAGTACACCTATTACGCAAATTGGATAGTCTTCTTCCAAACCTTAGGCTGGTGCCGATCGGTAGGGAATGAAGAAAACCAATTAGCATAACGATGGTGTGCAGAAGGTATTAAGATTAAGACAAAGCAAGGGATTAGTAAGAGGGCAAAGTAAATTGCGACTGATATTCACGACCAAACCAAGTATTTCTTCGCCAATCCTAAATCACCTTTGTATTTCACCAGGACACTCCGTATCACTACGAAGATCCACAGTTATTTGGATACTCCATCGTATGGTTATATACAAACTCGAAAGGAACTTGTTCCAGTTCGGGGATGGATTCTGGTCCAGGAGAAATAGGAATAAGGTTTATTTGGTTGTCTTTTATCTTCACCTTCTCTCGCATTGCGAGTGCTCCTAGGATTAGGACAGTACACCCATTATGCTTACTGGATAGTCTTCTTCCAAACCATAGGCTGGTGCCAAACGGTAGGGAAGGAAGAAAACCATTTGGCCTAAGGGGTGTGCAGAAGGTAATGACTAAAGACATATAAAGGGATTTGGAGAGGTGGAAAAGAATTATACGGTTATAGTTGTGAATCTGGATAATGGTAGAGGCATTACTAGGAATACCAGGATACCCCATCGAAACATTTTAATGTTTCAGTTCACTGTGTAATGTTAAAAGAAAACTGATTTCCCGATTAGATACTTACTCCAGGGTATGTATTTACCAGGTATGATTCTCACGTCTGTATGGTTTTACAGATGATGAGTAGGAGTAAGTTATTGGGAATAGGGTGATCATCCTCATTATATCGGGATTCGTAGTAATCGGTGATATTTGAAGAGATCATCTGGGCTGTTTGCCGGTCGGCAAATATTTGGTTTTGAGTATCCACTGTTATGCACCAATTTCAAATTGATATATCTGTACGTCTATTTTCATAGAGTGAGATATACCTTTTGATATTATGTCGATGACATTTACCTATATCAGTGGATGGTTAGGTAAGGAGCATTAAACAGCGGTGTAATTCTTCTTAACCATAAGTACAGTTTTCAACCTACGACACACAGTGAAAGAGTTGTTAGACTCAGCGGACTTATACAGAGTATTGTATGTTGTCCAGTGTCCATTAGGACAGAGGGGTTGGTCCTCATAATATATTCCGTTTACTTTTAACCTCTCTAGTTCTTAGACATGTGTTTCGTAGAAACACAGGGTCTAAGTTTTGAGGAGTTATAGGTATTTGAATAGAGTAGAGAACCAAGTGTAGCAAGTATCGGGATTCTTCAAAGTGATCGAAGATGTAGATACTTGTGTATGGTATTCAGTTGATAGTAATGATAAAGAGAAATTGCTTCTTTTTCAGGTTACTCATAATTGGAAGCATTCCTAAGTTGAGTAACGCTGATCGGCCTCCTTCCATTTAGTTGACATGCACTGGAGATAGCTGCATGATTTGAATCTGGCTCAATTAAATTTGTGCCTCTGGTTCTATATTGGATATAGTACAGTTCATATCTTAACATTGTTAAGGTACGGGGAGTTGTCCGGCTTATGATTAAAACCAGACTCTGGATAACTCAAGGCACGTTTCTGTAATGGCTGTTTGTGGGTTGACCCAGGCTATGACGAGGGTTGACTTTCTACCATCTGGCAGATCAATAGAAATATTGTTCTAGACTCGCCACAGTTTTATTAAAAATGGATTTTTTCAAAAACAGTAGTGGGAGTATGGTAGAACTGGAAGTGATTCCAGAACCGCAAACGATTATTGAAGATTTGATAAGGAACCTAAAGATTCAATCTGATTTGACATTCCATTGGCCACTCCGCAGATAAGGTGGGTAACTTCAGGCACCCGAGAGGTACTCCGGTAGCCTCAAGGACGGTGACAGGGAAGTTCTTGTTTACCCACACTTGCCATTGCTGTTGTTCCAGGCTGCGAGACCCGGTGGGAGGATGAGTATAGCGTCGTTCTAAACTAGCTTTAGAAGTGCACGTCTATATGACTCTGCCAGAGGGTTGTCGTAGTCAGTGGGAGCAGCGGAAGTATTGGTGGACAGGTAGCTTATGTCTACTTATAGACTAAAGCAGATATAGCGGAGATAGATCATCTATTTCTGATGTGACAGTCATGGGTTTGACGTCATCAGAATAGGGGATGGATCTGTTGAGAAGGTAGTAGGGTGTGATATCCGGGTTTTGGATGACATACACAAAGTAGGAAGTGATATTCCTATACTACGATTGGTTATACTTTGGTCGTCACACAGTGGTTTCTTCACAAAGGAAATGGATTTTGTATCAGACATACTGGTTACTAGATCTATGGTTTTAGATCTAGATTTGGGTAGTTTCCCAATCAGGGTACTTTGACAGCATTCTAAGAGTATTTAGAATGGACGACTCCTGGCACGGTAGTGTACCTGCAGGTGATGGAGTCACCCTCTCTAAAGGTGTCTTATAGACTAAAGTAGAGAGGGATGTGCATGATTGGCAGATCACTTGCTTAGGCAATTGAGTCAATCATGAGATGTCAAGTACCACACCAGATGTTGTTCTTGCACTAGATGCAATAAGTTGACATTGATCCAATCCTGGAGAAACAGTCGGAAGCAGTTTTAGAACATAAGTGGATGTTCTAGGGATATGATAACGACAGCCTCATTTGGGAGACAGTTATCATTCCAGGCTTCCAAGGTGACATGGACGACAAGGAGGTTGTCAGAGTTATAGTTTTCCCTTTGACGAGGGGCAGTATTTTGGACAGGTGATCCAAGGCAATACTGAGGGAGGCATGGCGCAGGATACTGATTAAGTTCAGTTGTCGATACAGTCTAAGAAGTCTGGATTTGAAGTTCATTTATGAACTGGGTCCCATCAGACATCCAGACATTCTAAGACAGGTATTGCTCATTTCGGGAGATGGCTTTCTCCGCGAACTTGAGATATAGAGAGACATAGAAAGAAACATCTAGGCGGATCCACTCACTGAGGCTATTCCTCGAACGCAAGAGTTTCGCAAACAGGCTTTATGAGACTGACTAGTAGAGGAGTTGGGTGTTCGGTATCACACGGGCTGTGAGTATGCGACATCGCAATAATTAGCCTTGAGTGCTAGTGGGAGATTGTTGGAGATAATGCCCTCAGAGTCAATTATTGGATCACAGGCACGTGATTGCGATGATTGAGGGAGGACCTATCCCGGTAAGACAGTCTTACTCGAAATGATAGTATGCTATCTGGTTTACCTTTACCATCGTGTACTGCTTTAGGTGACCTGACAGGTCGCTATTACACGTTGATAGAGCCCCTAGGATTCTTGCTTGACGACCAGCAGTATGAGGGCGATCATATACGTGAGAGCTGGGGTCTACAAGCACATCCTTAAATGGTCCCTAGTCGTGGGAGTTTCGAGACAGGGCATCGATTCTCCAGAGTAGACTAGTGTATACAGTCGAGACCCCGACGAGGGGCGGTGGCCGGTCTCACAAGCCACTGGTGTCTGTTGGTTCACCTAAGATGTATACAGGTGCTCATTGGGTTATGAGTACACCGGACAGGACTCGCCGGGAAAATGCTAGTTGGTCTTATACCTGACGTCAGATAGCAGTTCCCAGGTGACATGTGTACAGGTTAGTTCATCGACCTGGGGATCGTCATTTGTCTCGTGTGAGTTCCCACTGTACTTTGATTACTACCCTACCACGGCTCAAAGGAGTCGTGCAAACAGGTTTTAGTTGGGTACAGTCCCGAGCCACATGGAGGCAGTGAGCGGATCTTCGGGGGTTCGTCTCTCCCGGTATTGGGGGTGAGGTCGCGCTGTGTCTAGGAGAGCCATTACACAAAGTCCTTAGCCAAGGCAGGAGATTTACTGGTAGGTATTCCAGTAGTATCTCAGGGTGTTCCGGGCTACACTCCGACACGACTTGTACCGCTTTTGGGGGTCTGACTTTTACCAACCCCCTAGGCCCGACATGCGATGCTCATAGACGAACGGACCGGACTGTACGGATATTGTCACTGACAGGCTCAGTGGGGTGTCAGGATGAGTTCGCTCATCGACGTCCCTTTTGGTCAATAGCTGGTGGCCCGTCACGTATTGGCTAATACCTCTGACGTGCTAGTGGTTAAATCCACAGCCATAGTATTGACGAGTCTTTAGAGTCCACCACATTTTCAGTTACTCAAGCTTTCGGGCGAAACGCTGTAGAGGCCGTATGGAGATATGGCAGGGTCCGATCAGATACGTGCGGTATTGCACGGATCAGGATCGGACAGTTAGTACTAGAGGCCGTATAGATATATGGCAAGGTTCGATCGGATACGTGCGGTATTGCACGGATCAGGATCGAACGGATATTACTAGCCGGCTTTGGTTTAAGCCGGATCCTAGTTTAGTACAGTGTAGATTTTGTCTCTTTGCATTTGTATCCGGACGGAATACAGATGCGGCTGTGTATGCACAGTATCGGGGTTTTCCTGTAATTTATTACGGGACCAGTTTTCTGGAGTTGCCAGTTTGCATTCCGTTCCGGCCGGTTTTCCTTTGTTCTTTCCCGGCCGGACTTTTCCGATGGAGGGGGTTATTTGCAAGTTTGCAAATAACATTTTGTGGAGGGTTTATTTGTGAGATGAGAGATTATGATAGCATCTTTAGATTCCCTTTCCATCTTTTCTTTTGATGCACCATCACTTGCATTAATTGAGATAAGAGAGGGTATGGGTTTGATGTGAATTTGTTATGATGATGTTTTGGTGTGACCTTATCTTTATCAATTCTTTTTCCCACTTGGATTTTGTTGGGGCCGGCCACTGTTCTTGGGGAGGGATTATTTTGTGTGAATAATTCTTTTCATGCTAATTGGGTGGACCCCCCCATTGTATGTGTGCTGTGAAAGAAAAAATTCCTTTTTCCTTGGTTTTAATTTGGATATACACTTCACACATCATTTCCAGTGAGCACTATCTAATGGCTGGCCGAGCTCATTTCTTGTGATGCTCATTTTTTTTCTTAGCATCCATCCATGAAAATTCTTGTGCAAAATTCCTCCATAAATGGCAACCTCATAAACCCTAAAAAGACATGGCTACTACACTATTCTACAGCATCCCTTGGACGCGTCGGCTGGCCAACTTCGCGCCCGAGTTGCCTCGGTATTGAGGTGGGAGCCCGTAAAAGATGCAGGCGATGTGGTGCCCTTCCGGCGAGGAGGCGACGACCGGAGTTTCCGCAGGAGATCGGGACGACGACGAGAAGACCGGAGGACTCGGATCACTCGGTATATCTCTTCCCATCTTGTAGTTAGCTAGATCTAGTTTAATGGCCCGATCCGGGGTTTAGTGCGCGGTGGTGCCGGTTTTCTAAGTTCGCAAAATTAAAGTTTATCACCGTTTCCGCATTTGGCCGTCGGATTGACGACCGGGGCGCCGCCATGCACTTACAGAGCATTGTTGATTCAGATATAGGAGATGAAGACTGAATATCGTTTTGCATATCAGATAGGTTGGTGGTAATAATAGGATCTGTTAAATGCAAAAGAAGATGTTCATATTCAATGGAAGGGACATGATAAGTCAGGAATCCAACTCGTCCAACATAGCGAATTTATCTTCAAAGATATTCTCATCACCGCTCTCACTAGCACTTTTAGTCATATCAAACGAATAGTTTTTTAAAAATTCATCAATTATATTATTCTCAATCGATATATTACTAGGTTCACTTGATGGAATTGGAAGGTGTGAAATGTTAAGTGTGGTCAGATAAGGATCAATTTGATTTGAAATGGCGTAAGGCTCTTTTTCACACTCATGATTGGAAAAGTCAAACATGTTGCTCTCAGGCACCTCATCAATTAGATTATTAAGCGGTTGATCATCAAATACATTCGGTTGGGGTTCAGGATGGAAGGTGTCGTGATTAAAAGAATTGGTTCTGGATTGACTTTGAGGGATCCCTTGTTCTCTCTCACTATTCAATTCTAACTCTACTTCAAGACTAGACATGGTTTGTGAAGAAGTTTCAATGAAGGATTCATTCTGAACCGTGGAACTTCCTAATTGATATTCAGAAGCACTGTCTAGATAAGGTGAAGAAGTTGAGTACGGTTGGAATGTGTTTAATTGTTAGCTGCGGACGAGTTCAATGCGTTCCACAATAGAAGTGGGTTTACGTATTGCCACATTAGCCTTAAGAGAAGTATCAACATGAGAGAGTGTGAAAGTTTGGTACTGTTGATAAGAGTTAGAAGGGTGTATCCAAGTTTCATAAACAGGATTAGGATCAACATTGTGATATGAAGAATATTGAGATTGGTTAGTTAGTTGGCGACTGGCTTTTGCAATTTTCTCAGCAATGGTCATGGGTGTAAAAGCTGTCGTACTCGCCACAAAATGAGTATCAATTTTTTCATATGGAAATGAGTGTAATTGTTGACCTAACGGTTTTGAAGCAGTGAAAGGTATGAAACTTTGGCTACGGGCCTTCGTAATATACTCAGCAATGGACATAGGTTTAGAAGTTTCCTCACTAGCCTTAAAAGGATTATCAACATAAGAAAGTGTTGAATTTTTACACGGTTGATAAAACTTTGAGTGAGGTGTCCAACTGTTATTTCTAGAGCATTCTATCATATCCCTTAAAGAAATGGTAGGGTCGGAATTTGTACCAAAGTAATAAAGATACAAATAAATATCTGGTTGTGTATAGCAAAACTCGCCAAGAGTTCGTCGGTTTGGGTTACCCATTATAAGAGAATGAAAAGAAAAGAGAGTGAAATAGTAAAAAAAATTATAAATTTTTGAAATTGGTTTGCTTTGAAAGAGAGACTCGACTCAACCAAATACAAACGTGCACAAACAATCCCTAGAGCTATGGTCACATAAGTCAAATCACTAGACCGCTCCTAAACTTCCAAAGGACAAGACGTAGGATAAATCCTCTATCCCCTCCTTATCAATCTTGCAGCCAGATAAGTGGGAGGTATCCACTATACGAATCATTGAACTAGCGGGTCTAATTAAGTAACCACTTTCTGTAGTCACACTTGTTTTAGACACTACAAGAAAAATACGGATAAGCAATAGATCACCCACAACCCTCCTTTATCCTAATTGAGCGTGATTGTCTTTAAAGGCTTGGTTTAGATATTTTTTTATTAATGTAAGGTAATGCGTATACTTGTTTGTGATTTGTGGGCCTAGGAAGGGTGATGAAATCCCCGCCTAATCTTAATTTGGGTTTCTTACCCCTTAATGTCCATTTTAAATATGCAAAACAAACTAAAATCTAAAACACGCAAAAATATTTTTTGCGGCGATGTTTGCAAAGAATTCTGCAGGTAGAAACAGTTTATTAGAGCTTTAGAGGAGAAAGGAAGACGATAGGATAATACCAGAAAAATTTGGGGGCTCAACTCACCACTATGGCCGCGCTTCCGCCGCCCAATGCTTCTTTTGGTCGCGCTTCCGCCGCCGTGTGATGAGTTCTCCCCTCTAAACTTTTTCACAGCACTCCAATGCTCCTCTAGTCTAATTTGAAAATCTCTAAATCTTTGTTGGTTCGCTCCAAGTGCTCCAGATTTCTCGCAAAACTCGCACAAAAATCGTTAAAAATACAAAATGCGGTTTTTTATTTATATTTTTATTTTTTTATGTTCTCTGGTTTTATATTAGAAATCAACCCGAATAACAAGAAAAATAATTACGATCGTTTCCATGGCAACGTCGTCATTTGATTGGTCGTGAAAAAGTGTGTATGTATGTTGTAAATAACCACAATCAAGACGGTGTCGCAAATGGCTAGCCGCAATGAGTACGGGTCGTCCACAGGGAAACGGTGAACTACTTTTCCTATTTAAGACGAGTTGATAGAAGAAATATGGGATTGTTGTCGTTTTATAAGGTTTTAAAGATTTATAATAGAAGGCTTGTAGGGTTTATAGGATTTAGTAGTTAATGGATGAAATTAAAAAATATATAATTCTTTTTATCTTTTAATTATTTAATACTAGATAGATAGCGATGAATGTGGATTAGGCTTCTTGTAGGGAATTAGGGTTTCTCTCTACTGACCCTTGTCCTTCTATTGATCTCTATTTATCTCAAGACCTTAACAAAACGATTATTAACGAATCTCGAATCGTGGTTATGACTATCATGAATTGATAGCACGTCCCATAAGAGGGTTAATATTCATTTTACTAAAGTTTATAAAAATTAAAATTTTAAAAAGAATTTAAGTTATAGTTTTCATCCATTATTCTACCCTATCCTACAAACCCTAGCAAGCAAGAATTTACTCGCTCATAGATATTAGTGTAATAGAAGAAATGTGGAAGAATACGGAACCCATAATTAAAATTAAAAACGTAAAAAGTAAATGCAGAATGTAATTGCGGAAAGTAATGCGGAAAGTAATACGGAAAGTAAAGTGCAGAAAGTAAATAAGACAAAATTAAAAGAAAAGACTACCTTTATGATTTACTAGTGTATTACAAAAATTTTCGCTGAAAAAAGGTAGATTACAAAACCCTAGTTTGCTCGCTAGATATCTCTCTCTTGAAATGAAATTTTGAATTGAATGTTGAATGGTTTTGATAGACAGCTCTCGGTCCTTTATATGGTCTCTGGAATTAGAAACCTTAGATGCCATATTGAAGTATGTGAAATTATGATTAAAACTCTGAAATTTCAAATCCTACGGCTGCCATCAGATCACGTAACCGCCGCCCATATACCCCTTTGACCGCGGATCCGCCGCCCCTTTGTGGGTTTGTGACCTCGGATTTCTCATAGCTTCTTCTCTCGATATTTGGAGATCCTCTTGATAGAAAGATTCTGAAAATATATCTTTTAGTTTCCGCCGTTACGAGATTCTTCGATTTGCTTCTAATATTCGGCAGATTTGGTTTGGTGAACCGATTTGTTGTGGATCTTCTACTTGTATTTCAGACCTGAGCAAATCTTATTATAATACCTGCACAATATCTCAAATCATCTTGTTAGTAGCATTTTTTTATTTGAGATATTATTCTAACCAATTAAATGATATGATATCTTAAGAATATTAATTAAGAATATTTGATATGATATGCATATTTTAATATGAATATTTATTTAAATATGATATGCATATATTTCCCTGATTATATTAATTGTAAATGAAGAAACATATGATAATAATCTTTTCACAAATAAACCCACATATGTTCTTTATTTACAATTAACACATTTTAGTAGTTAATAATAATAGAGAAAATGTCCATACAAATATGCAATAAATTTGGCCGATCAAGTGACATGACACATTTTGTTGAAAGATTTAACATTTTCATTTGTGAACATTTGGTTTTGTGTTTTTAGAAAAGAAAAGAGAAAATAAAGAAAAGAAAAAGGATAAAGAAAAGAGGGGGGACAAAGAGACATGAGGGTATGGATGAGAGAGTGTATGAGAGAGAGAATGAGAGTTATGGTTGCACCATTTCATTTCATCTCATTATTCCGTTCATCTTCTCTTTCATCTCCACTTTCTCCACCTCCTCTACCCCCACAAATCATCACCTAAACTATCTCAAAACCACACACGACCTTCACAAAAAATGTTCATAAGCTCATCCTAAGCTACATGGCATGATCAAGTTTGGGTTTTGGGCATTTTTGGACACCTAAGAATTTTCTTGAGTTGCTCCTATGAGGTAAAACATGCATCTTTGATCAAGTTACTAGTTTCCTAACCTTATATATTAGCTAGAGTTAGTTTTATGGCTTTTAGTGTATGTTTTGTAAACGTAAGATTTCAAATGTGAGTTGTGGTGGATAATATAAGTAGTAATGGTGTAGTAGAGACTTAATTAGTGGTTACAAGCTTAATTAGTGACAGAATTCTTGACCTAGATGAGTTTAGATGTTTCAAGCATGAATTTAGAATTTTCAGATATCGGTTTTGTTGAACTTGTAGTGATCAAATGGAATCTGGGACGACTTGGGGACTCTGAAAATTAATAGCGGATTCAGTGAGACGTGCAGACCAATAGGAAGCCACCATAAAAGCCCGAGCCACCAATTCCAAAATATGGCTGCTAATTAATTCGATTTGACCGCAATTTGCGGGTCGATTTTTGTGTTAGGCCTTGAAATTTGGTCTGTAGCTCACTCTTTAGATAATTAGGCCTACCCTATATGCTAAAAAGTCTAATTTCACCTTAAGCAAAATCTGGAGTTGTTTTGCTTGTTTTCTGTCAATGTTTTGCGACTTTTGAAACTTGATTTTTGGATATTTGAGTTTTGACTCGGTCGTTCGACGTTCGTACGTTGATGTTGGGGGTTGTTTTCTTGTTTCGGCGCGCATTGACCATAGATTCTAAGCTATATGTGCTTCGCGTGTCGTATCGGTTTATGAACTTCATTTTGATGCGATACGATATGCTTTGATTGTAGGTACAAGCACGTGGACTTCCGAGACGACGAAAGAGGATAAGGCATCCATCGGGATCGACTAGAGCGAGGCGATGTAGGTGAGTAAATGTATATCTACGGGGAAAGTCGTGTTAATGGCGTATAGCACCCCCGCAACCGTGGGATACGAATACCTAGCTAATAGGGTTTCTAGTATATCATATGCGATAGTAGCATGCTTGGTAGAAAGATATTCTCTAGTGCTATTTCTTAACCTATCAACTATATCTACTTATGTAAATACAAACACACGAGCACGCGCGCGCGCGCGCGCGCACACACACACACACACACACACACACACACACACACACACACACACATATATATATATATATATATATATATATATATATTTGAGGATGTTTACGATATGATATGATGAGATAAGGATATGATCCGAATTGATGACACGAGTCGATATGATTGGATATAATAATATGAGGCGATGTTATATGATATGACATATGAGGATATGAGATGATATATGATGATATGAGATGAGATGATGTACGTGATTATAGATCCATACTTTTGATTTGATGATATCGTACGATGGATATTCCGTATGTGATATGATGAGAATGGATCGCTAACTTATATATCGACTCGAGAAATATTGTTTTAAAGACACTTAAGTAGATATTATGAAATGTTTAGAGCCATACCTTTTTCAAGAATCGTTACGCACTTTTGAATGATGGCTTCAAGGGATGCTATGACTTTTCAAATGGTGTCTTTTTCAAAAACATCGTAACCCTCTATTTTCTAAATACAACGATTCGTACTATTTTAAACTATAATTATATGGGTCATACGTAGTTGCGTATTTTTATACTATTCACGTTACAATTTCTTATTTCTTCATACGCTTGTATTATTTTCATTTACGATATATACACTACGCTTTATACCCTATCTGTACATGACTTTGTTTACTAGGACGCGCGCACCATTACCGATGATGCACATATTGTACGTATACATACTTGCCAGCTCACACACACATCATCGGTAATTGCCATGCTATGTACAAATTAGAACTCGCTATGTTACCGTATCACCTTATAAGCTGTTAGTATTTTAGTTACTATTTATTATCCAGTACCACATACTGGTTCAATTATTGCACTTTCATTACCTTGCTACACGACACGCTCATATGAACACACTTTCTATGCATTACAGTATTGTTCTGTGCCTGTACATATTATTTCATTACTGCCATGCATTTCATGAGATTCTGTTTTCATGAGATTTCTGGATTTGAGAAACCGCGGATATTATTTTAAAAACATGTGATTGTTTTTAAAAACGCAGTTTTCTCTTGATATGATATTTCGACACCTACCATGAGATTTCTCGATGTTGAGCTATGATGATTACCCGATTCGAGGAGTGAGGAGTCACCATCTGCGGGTACATAGTGGACCCAGTACGGTATCCCGAGGCAAGAAGATGGTATACAAAGGCGTTGAGCCTAGCATGGGAACACTACCTACCGGTGATGGTATTGGACTCGACGGATATCCAGAGGATACCGACCGGAGTGATATGAGACAGATGGATATGAGGACCGATCTGATGAGACGGTGCCTGAGATATGAGGGCTGATTCGATGAGACGGCGCCTAAGATTTAAGGATTTACGTGTCAATACTAGATATGGGTTTTATGATGATTTCGAGTGTCGATACTGGGCACTCAAGATTTTATGATGATTTTGATGTGTCGTTAAAGGACACACATTAGATGATATATGTATATATATATGACACAGATGATATGGTACTATATATTGACACAGGCACGACATTATATTTATATACCTATATATACACGATCGCCTTTGTTACCACACGATATGAAATTATTATATTACAGTATGACCTAGAAAATTGTTATACATTCGATTTCTACCTGCTGATGTCTTCTACTCACGAGTTGGCAACTCACCCCCGTTGTGCCATAGTTTTCTTGCAGGATCGGCCGCTCGGATCAGTAGCGGCTTGCTGGCACACGGTTTCTTTAGGGTGATTGCTTAGGTAGGTAGGTTACACTTCGGATCATAACCACCGCTTGTACACTATTTATTTTTCAGTTGTATCTAGTTAAAAGCTCCATCAACCAGACTATGTATATTTGGTAGACTTACAAACCAGAGACTTGTATATTCTTTCAGACATAGAGCGAGATGTGCATATTTTTCTTATATTGGATCTGATGATGTTTTGGTTTTCTTTACCCTCTTCTGTGATTAATCTTCGTCTTGGGCGTCGTATATTTCATATTGCGTAGTTGTGCTTCCGCCGATTGGCGAAAAGCTAGCTTCCACTTGGGGATGCATATGGTATTATCGTTTATGTATTGGTTTTTATCAAAATTTATAAAAGAGGTGCTGCCCAAATTTCAAATGACGGAAACATTTTCAAACCTTAGTATATAATCCACCCGTATAGTTATAAGCCTTACTTATATTTTTAAAAAGTGAACTTGATTTCATTTATACCCCTTTTCAAAACTCCACCTCCACTGTTTTACTTAAAAAGGTTTAGATTTCTGGTTTTTCAGCTTACTTGGGTTACGGTGGGGTCGTATAGACTTCACGTGATCCAAGTGTCGGTCACGTGCCATTTCCGGGTCGCGACAATTGCCAAGCGGCAATACTATGATTTTGAACAACTGCTATTATTTACCTTCCATACTTTGCAACAGCATATCAGTTTATTTACTTAATAAAGATAGATAGAATTTTGTTCTAAATAGAAATATTATGAACATTTACCTTAATCAGATATTGGTTGCATAAGGTACACTATGTAATGGTATCTATGTTCTTAATCAAAACACAGTTCTTAATATACAAAACATACGTAAGAGGAAGAGTTCAGATACGGTCGAAACTTACTTGTGCCATTGTAGACTTAGTCATATCAACGAGAAAAGATTAGCTAAGATGCATAAGGATGAATATTTGGATTCGTTCGGATTTACAACTTATGAAACTTGTCAATCTTGTCTCAAAGAAAAGATGACCAAAACTCCGTTCATAGGACATGGAGAAAGAACTACAGAGCTCCAGGGACTCATACACAGTAATGTGTGTTGTCCAATGTCTATACATACAAGGGGTGGGTTCTCATACTTCATCACATTCACTGATAATCTCTCTAATTCGTATATGTGTATCTTTTGAAATACAAATTTGAAGCTTTTGAGAAATTCAAAGAATACAGAAACGAAATAGAGAACCATACTGGAAAAGTATCAAGATCTTCCGATTTGATAGAGGAGGGGAGTACTTAAGCACGGAATTTCTCGACTAGTTAAAAGAGAATGGAATTCTCTTTCAGCTTACTCCTCCGTATACACCACAGCACAACGGTTTATCGAAGCGGAGGGACCGAACTCTATTGGACATGGTTCGTTCCATAATGAGTAGTGTCAATCTACCTCTTTCATTCTGAGGACATGCGATTCAAACAGCAGCATACCTATTGAATGATGTTCCATCCAAATCCGTGCCTAAGACTCTATATGAAATATAGAATGGTAAGAGACCATAACTTAAATGTATTAAGATATGGAGTTGTCCGGCCTATATGAAAACACAAAATCCGGATAAACTTTAGGCACGATCAGTTCTATGTAAGTTTGTGGGATATCCAAAGCATTCGCCTGGATATTAGTTCTACCGCACCGAGAAACAGAAGGTGTTTGTAGCTCACCATGCCACTTTTATGGAGAGAGAATTTCTTGCAAAAGAAATTAATGAGAGCACGGTAGAACTAGATGAAATTTTGAAACCACAAACTGAAACTGAAGATTTGGTAGAACTGCGGGATTCAATAGTCCCGGACGAACCTCAGCCACTCCGCAGATCTAGTAGGATTTCTCATCCGCCCGAGAGATACTACGGTTTTCTTATATACGGGGATCGAGAGAATTGTATTTTAGAAGAAGATGATCCTACTAGTTTCAAGCAGGCCATTGCCAATAGGGACACTGTGAAATGGATGGATGCTATGCGATCCGAAATGGAGTCCAGATACACCAACAAAGTTTGGACTTTGGACATTGCACCGCCAAAGGTGAAACCCGTCGGCTGCAAATGGATCTTCAAGAAGAAGATTGTTGCAGACGGACAGGTTGAAACCTATAAAGCTAGACTTGTTGCAAAAAGATTTCGTCAAAGACCGGGTGTAGATTATGACGAAACCTTTTCTCCGGTGACTATGCCGAAATCCATTTGGATCCTATTTTCCATTGTTGCCTTCCATGATTATGAGATCTGGCAGGTGGACGTAAAGATCGCTTTTCTAAACGGCGCTTTAGAAGAGTGTGTCTATATGGATCAGCCAGAAGACTTCATAGATAGTAAGAGCAGCAGGAAAGTGTGCAAATTGCTTAAATCCATTTATGGATTAAAACAGACATCGCGGAGCTGGAACATCTGTTTTGATGAGACAGTCAAGGAATTTGACTTCGTCAAAAACACAGATGAGGCTTGTATTTACAAAAAGATTGTAGGGAAAACTGTGGTATTTCTCGTATTATACGTGGATAACATTCTTCTAATAGGAAATGATATTCCAATACTGCAGTCGGTTAAATTGTTTTTGTTACAGAAGTTCTCCATGAAGGACCTAGGTGATGCATCCTACATTCTTGGGATCAAAATCTATCGTGATAGATCTAAGAGAATGTTGGGATTTTCACGATCTAGGTATATTGACACCATATTAAATAGCTATAGTGTGGAAGATTCCAAGCGCGGTAATTTACCGGCTTGTCATGGAATCACCCTCTCCAAAGAGATATCTCACAAGACTGGTAAAGAGAGGACTCGCATGAACATTATACCCTACGCTTCGGCGGTAGGATCTGTAATGTATGCAATATTATGTAACAGACCAGATATAGCTTACGCACATAGCATGGTAAGCAGGTATCAGTCAAACCCAGTGGAGAAACATTGGACAGCTGTGAAGAACATTCTGAAATATCTGAGAAGGACTAAGGATATGTTCTTAGTATACGGTAATGGAGACCTCCAGATGGAGTCATTTACCGTTAAAGGTTCCAAAGTGACAAGAATGACAGCAAGTATATCTCGGGTTATGTGTTTACCCTCAATGGAGGGGCAGTCTGTTAGAAGAGTTTCAAATAGGACACCGTAGCAGACTCGACGATAGAGGCTGAAAACATTACTGCCTGTAATGCCGCAAAAGAGTCTTTCTGGATAAGGAAGTTCATTTATGAACTTGAGGTGGTTTCGTCTATTGTTGATCCAATACCTTTGTATTGAGACAACAATAGGGCTATAGCATTAGCGAAGGAACCATGGTCCCATCAGAAATTCAGACACATCTTGAAAAGGTATCACCTGATCAGGGAGATCATAGATCGCCGGGAGATCGAGTTCAGGATAGTAGATACAAAGCACAACATGGTAGACCTACTCACAAAGGCACTTCCTCATACTCGGCTTGAGCGGCTATTGGAGATGATTAGTCTTTGATATGCCAATACATGGCCTTAGTGCAAGTGGGAGATTGTTGGATATGCATACCCTACAGGCCATTATTGTATAGTACATGATTGTATATTACATGTGGATGCTTGGGATATTTATATATGTATAGGACGGTCTTGCTCGATATGATAGTATGCTATCTGGTTTGTCTTTGCCTTTACATGTGTATATGTTTTACTTATATTACGTATCTCGAATACATGTTGGTAAAGCACGTAGGATGTTTTCTTGACTACTAGAGTTGTGATGGCGATCACACTCGTGGGGTCTAGGTAGTCTATAAGTACATCCTTAAATTGTCCCTAGTTGTTGGGTTTCGAAACAGGGCATCGATACTCCGGAGTAGACCAGTATATACGTTTTTTATTCCCGTGAAGGAAGTGGCATGTCCCACAGCCGTTGGTGTACGGCAGATAGTATACAGGTGCTCACTAGGTTATGAGTTACACTGGACGAACTCGCCGAGAACTTTTAGATGGCAATATACCTATTTTCAGATAGCAGTTCTCTGGTGACATAGGTACAGTTTAGTCTTTAGACCTGACATTGTCATTAGTCTCGAGTGTGTTCCTACTATACTTAGATTTCTACCCTACCACGGCTTTAAAGAGTCGTGCAAACGGGTTTTAGTTGGGTACAGTCCCGAAGCACTTGGGGGCAGTGAGCGATAGAAGGGATTCCACTCTCTAGGTATAGGGAGTCGATGTCACGCTGTGTTTGATTGGCCGTTACCATAATACCTTGGCCAAAGCAGATGAGATTTAGTGATAGCGAGATCAGTAGTTTCTCCGGATGGTGTTGGGCCACATCGACACGACTTATCAGGTTATTAGGGGTCTGAAGTTTTCCACCCCCTAGACCCGATATGCGATACTCTCAGACAAAGAGATCATACTATACGGAGATTGTCACTTTCAGGCTCACTAGGGGTACGGACGGGTTTACTTGTTGACTTTTCTTTCGTTCAATACCTGGGCAGTCGTTACATACAGCTAGTGCCGCTACCGTGCTTGTGGTTAAACCCACTGTCAACATATTGTTGAGTTTTTAGAATTCCACCCAGAGGGTTTTCCGGCTCAGGCATAACCATGTAGTGTGTGTGTATTTTGATATGTACTTAAGTTCGATTAAATATGCATTTTTGTACACGTACTTTTAATCGGACATTTTGTTAATACTAGCCGATTTGTAAAGATAACCAGATTATCACATTTAGATGTGAGCTGGTATTATATATATATATATATATATATATATATATATATCTTTTAGTATCTCTTTTTCGGTATTTGTATTTTGACACGAATACGGTATTTATACTAATACGGATATTTGTATAAATACAGTTATTCGTATTTTGATACGAATACATGTGTATGTATTTTGAAACATATTCTTGTATTTGTGTGTGTGTTTATTTATTTATTTCATCCTACATATATTTTCTAGTTCAATTTGGAAGTTTTGAGAAGGATGTGGACTTATGACTCACTAGGGTGAGTCACAAATCCACCCACCCTTTTCAAAAGAGATAAGATGAAGAAAGAAAAGAAAATGGTTAAGGTTTTTTATCATTATCATCTTCCTCTCTTCATCTCTTCTCTCTTGAGTTTTCTAAGTTGAGCAAAGAAAAAGAAAAGGAGAGAAAACCTAGAGATTAACCACTACTATATTCTAGTGATCAATTCTTAGCAAGTTTTGTTCACCGGTTGCTTCACGTAGTTTTTTATTGTGAAGCTAGAGTCTTGATTGATGTGTAATTTTGGAGAAAGAAAAAGTAGTAGTAAAATAACCGCAATTAATAACGGTGTCGCGTGTAGCGAACCTTTAGTGAGTACAAGTTGTCCTCTGAGATTCGTGGAATTTTATAGTTCTTACTTTAGATCGGTTGAAAGAAATAGAAAAGAGAAAATCAAGAAAATCAAGAAGATAGTTTCAAGAAAATCAAGAAAATGGTTCAAGATTGAATTATCAAGAAAATGGTTTCAAGATCTAATTGACTTATCAAGAAAATTTTATATGAAGAAGACTTATAAGATTCGATTGGATTTAGTAGCCATGGATGACTAATAAAGATTGCTCCTCTTATCTATTGATAGATTTAAAACTAGATTGATGGCGATAAATGAGGATTAGGGTTTTTTGGAAGAAACTAGGGTTTCTCCTCTATTGACCTTTGTCCTTTCATTGATCTCCATTCGTGTCTAGCCCTTAACAAAAAGATCATCAATCTTATCTCAAATCGTGGTCAAGATTATCAAGAAATTGATATTGCGCCTGTAACTACTCCAATTTTAGTGTACAAAAATTTGTTTAGAAATTAATGTATACTTGGGGTATTTGCATTTACTGTGATTGCTATAAGTAATTAAATTGCCTTTTAATAGCAAGAAGAAGCTTGTAGCTCATTGGTAATACCTTGCATTGCTGAACCAAGCCACTAGAGTTCAAATCACATACCCCACATTATTTTTAATATTATTTTCTTTTTAAACTTTTAGAAGTTCAAGGGTTTGCACGTGCATAACTCGTAAAAACCCCACTACACATGTTAAACTAACTGTCCCAGGAGGTTAATGAAGCGACGGGGAACACTCTGGGCGCCTGACTCGGCCGGACTCGGCCGACTCGGGACGCCGCCGCCGGCCGGACTCAGCTGGACCGCCGAGTCCCCAACATCAAAGTTGGGCCTCTTCACCTCCCCTGTACCCCTGCATACTTTATTTCCTTAGACCAGTACCAGAGACTCTTTAAAACCCTAATTACTCTATTTTAATACATTTTATTACATTTTTCAATTCAACCACCTACCTTAAACCCTACCCTTACCCTATAAATACAACCTCTAGACACATCCCTCTCACTCCAAAATTCTCATCAAAACTCTCAAGAAAATTCCTAGAAGTTTAGTGTACTTTTGGAGTTAGCAAAAGGCGAAAGCTTCGGCGATTTTCCGACGACGGCCCTAGGAGCTCCCGGCGACGAAACGACGCACCGGTGCCTCCTACCGTTCCCTCTTCCTCTCTTCTAAACTCTAAACCCGTAAGTCCTACATCCCTCTTCTATTCTATAGTCTTAAAATATCTTTTAATAAAACCCGATGGAATCGGAGTTAATCCGATGTCCGATTCGGTTCTTCTTAATAATCTCACCTTTTCTTAAATACAAGCATACTAAACCATTACATGTTGACTATTAAACAATAACAAGTCATATTGAACAAGTTCCATATCAAAATATTTCTATTTCAATTGTTATCGTACTTTTTCACTAAAATACCATGTAGTTTAATTCTGACATTTAAAACATCAAAATCTTGTTATACCTTTAAGTAGATCATGAGGTAATGACCTACCTCCTCACACACTCATATGCAACATAGCACAATACCTTTCGGGAACTTAGAATACGGGAAAATGAAACTCTACATATTACATATAAATACCCTAACTATTAAAACCGTTTCTATAAGAATTCGTATTTTGTATAAATCTTTGCAAAGTGCCGCTACAACCAACTTTGGGAAACCCGACTGGGATGGTGCGGATTATCACACATCCCTGGGCTTAGTAGTGCGAGATTCAGACCTCTGCAAGGAACGTTCGGTCTCGAAGATTTAAAATACGAATATCTTAAGAAAATGAGATTTCTAGAAATATAATATATATTAAAATTATTTTTATATAAATATATATATATGTATATATGTATCATTAAAATATCTATTTTGTGATAATGAAAATATTCCAACTCTTTATAAAATCACAAGGATCGCTTTACATTAAAATACCACAATTCCATACAAGTTCAATATTACAATTAAATACCATGTATTATGAAAAATAGGTTTATTCACTAGAAATGTCACAAATATAAAATCTAAAACTATGAAAACTCTAAAGACGATAAATAAATACTTGGGGTGTATTTTGAAAAGTATACAAATTATTTTTACTTAAAACCCGCTCAAGTTCTATAAATTACCCAAAGGACCCTAGTAAATATAGGTTTAAGCGGGACCAGTCTCTTGAGCCTTAGGGAGCCGGAGATATGGGTGCTTGCCTATCTAAGGTAGACAACTTAACAATGGTGTTATCAATACGGTAATCGTCTTTGAAAAAGACACAAATTCTGCCGCCCATGCGCAGCGGTTACCGATAACATCAAAACAATCAGGACTTCAATTTCTTTTCTAATTGTTCTGACTCAGACTGAGTCTCATTAATAATCTGACTTGAATATGATTCAAGTACAATCTACAATTTACAATTCAACATGAATCCTGGAATACATATATTCAATTTATTCAATTTGTATTGACTGAACCGAACCATGGATATACTTCCATTTATATGATTCTCCAGTTACATCCATTTACTGATATCATGGTTTCGGCAAGTCATCTATCTATACAAGACAATACAATTTACAATATAACACAAACAATACAATACAATACTTCGCGCGGTTTAAGGGGTAGATTGGTACGGAAGGTGTTAAAAGTGGCACGAGACAGTAAGATTTAATATACCTAACCTATATTCCGTTGCTATTGTACCGTGGCATAAACGGTTCCTAGTACTACACGTGCCCCTAGTCTCTGGCATATAGAGACTCCTCTCGTATACACTGGCATTCTTCTGTACCAAGCTACAAACAATAGCGTTAACCATATAATACAACTTTCTATTTCTCCCTAATCATTGGGACTTACCGAGCGATTGTTCGCTGACGAAATTCATTCTCTTTCTTCTTTGGAATGTTGTTAAGTGATCTGGACACTCAGGAGATCGAGCCTATTAGTGAGGACTTGGACCAGCTTTCCTACGACCCAGAGCTCTAGCTTCATTGTACACTTTTTATTTCAGTACTTTTCCTTTTCTGTTATGCCACTGTTTAGGCATTGCTTTCATTCAGTTGTATTTACTTTTTCATGTATTGTAAAAAGAATGTGAATAAATAAAGTTGATATTTTATTATATCTTGTCTCTTATGCATTTATATTTATATTGCTTAGATACGCTTAACGTATTTACTCCACAGTAAATACGTAGCGGCCTCGTCGCGTCCTCTGCCCATATACTGAGAAGCGGGGCGTGACAGGTTTTGTTGGTGGCCCATGCAGGCCAGAGCTGTATGGAACCCTACCATGCAGTTCTATTCTGCGTGAATAACCTAAGCAATATAACACAAGAACCAGCAACTAAAACATTCTTTACAATTCATTTTTCTTGAATCTCATCATTTCATGTACTTTGAATCTGTCCTAACCCAAATTTTTTTTCAAGGTTATGGATTCCCCAAACAACACCAGCACCAATGTCAACAACACACCTCCACCACTACCACTCATACCTGTCGTCCCTGCTCCGCTCAACGAGCAAATGGCTCTGCTTGAGGCAATCCACAGCCTCCTCGAGGGACAGCAGCAGCAGACTGCTCTTTTAATGAACCGTCCCGACGCAGAAGCATCTGGGGTGAAGCAATTAAGGGCTTTGCACCCCAAACAGTTTGCAGGAAAGGAGAGTGTAACAATTCCATTTGTAGTGTACAAAAATTTGCTTAAAAATTAATGTATACTTGGGGTATTTACATTTGCTGTGACTACTTTAAGTAATTAATTAGCTCTTCAATTACAAGAAGGAGCTTGTAGCTCATTGGTAATACCTTGCACTGTTGAACCAAGCCACCGGAGTTCAAATCCCATACCTCACATTATTTTTAATATTGTTTTATTTTGAACCTTTAGAATACTAAGGGTTTACACATGCATATCTCACAAAAAAAACACACTACACCCTGAAATGTAACTGTACCAGAGGATAGACCAGCCGTCGGGGGAGGATTCCGGCCGCCTAACTCGGCCAGCGAACCGGCCGAGTCGCGGTCGATTCGGTCGATTTCGGCGACGACCCCAACACAAAAAATGTGTCTTTTGGTCTCCCCTGTACACCTGCATAATTTATTTCCTCAGACCATTTCCAGAGCTCTTTTAAAACCCCAATTACTCCACTTTTAACATATTTTATTACCTTTATCACATTTTTTCATTTTAACCTTTCACCTACCCTAACTCTAGCCTAACCCTATAAATACAACCCCTAAACACTACCCCATCACCCCAAAATTCTGAGCAAACTCTTAAGACATTTCCTAGAACCCTAGTGTGCATTTGAAATGAGCAAAGAGGCGAAGCTCCGGCAAATTTTCCGGCAACAACCCTAGGAGTTCCCGGCGACGAAACGGCGCACCGGAAACTATGTCCACTCCCTCTCCCTCTCCTCTTTGAGCTAAACCCGTAAGTCCCACCTTCCCCCTTCTCTACTCTTTCTGAAAATACGAAATTCTAAAACCCGACGGAATCGGAGAAAATCCGATTTCCGATTCGGTTTTTCCTAAAATCTCACTTTTCCCTTAATACAATCTTGTTAAACTATTACATGTTGACTATTAAACACTAACTAATCATATTGAAAAAGTTCTATATCAAAAGAAATTGCTATTTCCATTTTACCGTACTTTTTCATTAAAATACCATATAGTTTCATTTTCGACATTTAAACATCACAAACTTGTTGTACCTTTAAGTAGATCATGAGGTAATGACCTACCTCCTCACAACACTCATATGCAACATGCACAATACCTTTCGGGAACATAGAATACGGGAAAACGAAACATTTCAAATAAATACCATTACTATTAAAACCGTTTTCTAAAAGATTAGTATTTTACACAAATCTTTGCAAAGCGCCGCTACAGCCCATTTTTGGGAACCCGACTAGGATGGTGCGGATTATCGCACATCCCTGGGCTTAGTAGTGCGAGATGCAGACCTCCGCAAGGAGCATTCGGTCTCGAGGAATTTAAAATACGACATCTTAAGAAAATGAGATTTTTAGAAATATAAAATGTATATTAAAATTATTTTTATATAATTATATATATATATAATATTAAAATATCTATTTTGAAATAATATAAATATTCCAACTCTTTTCAAAAATCACAAGAATCACTCTACATTAATATACCATGAATTCCATACAGGTCAATATTACAAATAAATACCCTTTATTATGAATTTAGGATATTTTCACTAGAAATATCACAATTATAAAATCTATATTCATGATAAATCTAAAGATGATAACTAAATACTTGGGGAGTATTTTGAAAATTATACAAAAGTATTTTTACATAAAACCCTCTCAAGTTCTATAAATTACCCTAAAGACCCTAGTAAACATAGGTTTAAGCGGGACCAATCTCTTGAGGCTCAGAGAGCCGGAGAAGTGGGTGCTTGCCTATCTAAGGTAGACAACTTAACAACGGTGTTATCAATACGGTAATCGTCTTTGAAAAAGACACAAATCCTGCCGCCCATGTGCAGCGGTTACCGATAACATCAAAACCATCAGGAATTCAATTTACTTTTCTAATTGTCTGACTTAGACCAAGTCTCATTAATAAACTGACTTGAATATGATTCAAGTACAATCTACAATCTACAATCTACAATATTACAATTCAACATGAATCCATTCAATCTATATTGACTGAACCGAACCATGGATATACTTCCATTTATATGATTCTCCAGTTACATCCATGATTCTACAGTTACATACATTTACTGATATCATGGTTTCGGTAAGTCATCCAATTATACAATCTATACAGTTTACAATACAAGATAATACAATACAACTATACAAACAAGATATCTCGAGGTTTAAGGGATGGATTGGTACGGAAGGTGTTAGAAGTGGCACGAGACAATAAGATTAAGACATCTAACTTATATTCCGTTGATGTTGTACCGTGGCCCAACGGTTCCTTGTACATTCCGTTTGCCCCAGTCACTGGCATATAGAGACTCCTCTCGTATACACCGGCATCCTTCTGTACCAAGCTACAAACAACAGCGTTAACACCACATTATAACAATATAATACAACTTTAAAAGCTATTTTCTTATTCTGTCTATTCTATTTTCTCCCTTATCTTTGGGACTTACCGAGCGATCTGTTCGCTGACGACATTCTCTTCTTTCTTCTTTGAATGTCATCAGGTGATCTGGGCACGTCAGAGATCGAGCCCAGCACTGAAGATTTAGACTATTTCGTTGAAGACCCGGAGCTTTAGTTCATTATACACTTTTATTTCAGTACATTTCCTTTTCTGTTATGCCATTGTTTAGGCATTGCTTTATTTCAGTTGTATTTACATTTCCATGCATTGTACAGAAAGAATGTGAATAAATAAAGTTGTTTTATTATATCTTGTCACTTGTGCATTTACTTTTATATTGCTTAGATACGCTTAGCGTATTTACTTCACAGTAAATACGTAGCGGCCTCGTCGCGTCCCCTTCGCCGTACACCGGGAAGCGGGGCGTGATAGGTTTTGTTGGTGGCCCATGCAGGTCAGAGCTGTATGAAATTCTATCATGCAGTTCTGTTCTGCGTGAACAACCTAAGCAATATAACACAAGAACTAGCAACTAAAACATTCTTTACAATTCATGTTCCTTGAATCTTATCATTTCATATACTTTGAATCTGTCCTGACCTAAAATTTTCATTCAAGGTTATGGATTCTCCAAACAATACCAGCACCAACTTCAACAACACTCCACCTCCACTATCAATCACACCTGTCGTTCCTGTTCCACCCAACGAGCAAACAGTTCTGCTTGAGGCGATCCGCAGCCTCTTAGAGGGACAGCGGCAGCTCTTGAACCGTCCCGAGACTGAAGCACCTGGGGTGAAGAAATTCAGAGCTTTGCATCCCAAACAGTTCTCCAGAAAGGGAAGCCCACTAGAAGCTGAAGAATGGGCACAAAGTATAGAAGATGATCTGGCAGCGGCACAAATATAGCTTGGGTTTGTGTGGCAAAATTACAGCTCACGGACAATGCACAGAACTAGTGGAAGGCGGAAGAAAGTCGTCTTGATCAGCCCATTGAATGGAAGACTTTTCACGATAGGTTCGACGCGAAGTACTTCCCTGAGACTGCCAGGTTCAACATGGAACAGCAATTTATTCATCTGCAACAAGGTTCGATGTGGATCAAGTCGGTAGATGAGTATGACGCTGAGTTCACCATGCTCTGTCGGTAAGATATGTCTCAAATAATTTGAATTTTTAAATATCACTTACTACACAGCTAACACAATCCTTTAAACAGATTCACGGCACATTTGATACCGACGGACGAGATCAGAGCCCGCCGATTTCAACAAGGTTTGGACACGGAAATCCAGGCTGCACTAGCAACATGGAAATTTCCAACTAATGAGGAGGCTCTGACAGCTACCCGCAGTTATGAGGCAGTGATAAAGGCGAGGGGCAGACCTTAGTCTGCAGGAGTTAAATGCCCTGTCAACCAGATGACAGGAGGAGCCTCGTCCAGGCCATCTTTTGTGCCAAGGCGACCGGGAGTACCGAACCATCGTCCCAACCCAGCCTTTTATACCTAATGCAAGAGATCTGGACATGTGATGCAAGACTGCCGGCGAGCCAACCGTCTTTGCTTAGTCTGCGGCTCAGCTGCTCATGATATTGGATCTTGTCCTTATAGACAAAATCCAATTGCTGCACCCAGGCCAGCAAACACTTACCCACAGCGTCCATCCATCTAAGCACCTGCTCAAAGACTGGCACTACCTACTCCACCATCTAGAGGACCACAAGCTGCACCACCTCCTCGTCAGTTTCATCAAACTCAAAGGAACGTTACGAGGAATGCTCCTCAGGCCAGGAGGAATGTACCAAGGCGCCAGGCTTTCACGATGACCGTAGAAGAAGCTGAGGCCACTGGCTAAGTTATCACTAGTAAAATTTTCTTCTCAAACCTTTCTTTCAGTCTTGCTACTTATCTATATACATCTAAAACATATCCCATATACCTTAGGTACAATCTTAGCATCCTCGATACCTGCACTAGCACTGTTCGATACTGGAGCATCTCACTGCTTTATGTTACAACGGTTCATCCGAACCCATGTGATTACAGTCACACAGCTTGTATCCAGCTGGAATGTCAGTTCAGGAAATGGCGTTCTAAAGGAAACAATGGGATACAGCTTGTGTCCAGTAGTCGTCTGCAGCAGAGAGTTCTATGCTGACTTCAAAGTGCTGGACATACCGAACTTCGATGTGGTTCTAGGTATGGATTGCTTGGAACTTTTTATGCTACCATCGACTATCGTCAAAGGAGGGTAGTATTCGAGATTCTAGACCATTCAGTCTTCTATTTCAAAAGCGGAGACCGTACTCTGGAGCCAAGTACATACAAAGCAAAGCCAAGGGAAGCAGTAGTTGCAGTAGCTCAAGCAGAGGAAGAATCAAGGCCAGATGTGGTTCGAGAGTTCGACGACGTGTTTCCTGACGATATATCAGGTTTGCCTCCCGATCGAGCTTTTGAATTCAGCATTGATTTAGTACCAGGAGCACAACCGGTGATCAAAGCACCTTATCGTTTAAGTCCGGAAGGTTTGAAGGAAGTACGAACTCAGTTGGACGAATTACTGGCGAAAGGATGGATTCGTCCCAGCACTTCAAGTTGGGGATCACCAGTACTACTTGTGAAGAAGAAGGAAGGTGCATAAAGAATGTGCATCGATTATAGAGCCTTGAATGAAGTAACAATAAAGAACAAGTATCCACTCCCACGCATCGACGATTTATTCGATCAGCTAAGTGGATCTTGTATTTACTCTAAATTGGATCTTCGTTCAGGTTATCATCAGGTGAAGGTCAAGGAAGCTGATATTCATAAAACAGCTTTCAGAACTCGCTATGGTCATTACGAATTTCTAGTGATGCCATTTGGAGTGACCAATGCACCAGCAATATTCATGAACCTAACGAATCAAGTTTTCCGGGAGTACTTAGACAGGTTTGTTGTCATCTTCATCAATGACAACCTGGTATATTCTAAGAGTTGGAAAGAGCATGTCGAGCACCTACGAATTGTCCTGGAAACTCTTCGTCAACATCAGTTATAAGCCAAGTACAGCAAGTGCGAGTTTTGGCTAAATCAAGTTGGTTTTCTTAGACATATCGTATCAGGTGAAGAAATCTATGTGGATCAGCGAAAGTTTCAGCAATTAGCGAATGGCCAACACCAAAGTCAGTGAAGGACATTCGAAGTTTCTTGGGTTTAGCTGGATATTACAGAAGTTTCATTGAAGGCTTTTCAAAGATAGCAACACCCCTGACCAAGCTCACACGTAAAGATGAAGATTTTGTGTGGTCAGAAGCATGCGAACAAGCTTTCATAGAACTCAAGTCAAGGTTGACATCAGCGCCTATTCTCGTCATACCGGATCAATCTGGAGGATTCGAAGTGCATTGCGATGAATCCGGTAAGGGATTAGGATGTGTTCTACATCAGCACGGTAAGGTTGTGGCTTATGCTTCAAGACAGCTGAAGACTCATGAGCGCAATTATCCGACGCATGATCTGGAGTTGGCAGCCGTCATCTTTGCTCTCAAGATTTGGCGCCATCATTTACTTGGTGAACGAGTGAACATATACACAGATCACAAGAGCCTAAAATATGTGTTTACTCAGAAGGAGTTGAATATGCGGTAGAGAAGATGGTTAGAACTCATGGCGGACTTTGACATCAACCTGCAATATCACCCAGGGAAGGTGAATGTGGTTCCAGATGCTCTTAGTCGCCAACCATTAGCAATGCATCTCACCGCTTAGTGGAAGCTTCAGCAAGACTTGCATCAGATGGAGATTGAAGTAGTCATGCCAGGTAATGCTTCAAGTTTGATGAATTTACAAGTTCAATCAACAATTGTCAATCAAATCAAAGCAACTCAAGCAAGTGATGCTAAGTTGAAAAAGATCCAAGAACAAGTGGAGAATGGACTCAGAACAGACTTCATCATCCATGAAGACGGATCTTTGAGATACGGCAGCAGGTTGTGTGTACCAAAAGGTCCTGTTCGGGAAGAGTTAATGAAAGAAGCTCATAGCTCTCCCTACTTAGTACACCCTGGAGGTACCAAGATATACAAAGATCTACGTTAGAATTATTGGTAGCATGGAATGAAGCATGAAGTAGCCAGAAGTGTCGCAAAATGCTTGTTGTGTCAGCAAGTAAAGGCTGAACATCACAGGACTGCTGGATTACATCAACCGTTACCAATCCCAGAATGGAAGTGGCAACACATCACAATGGATTTTGTGACTGCTCTTCCTCGCAGCACAAAGGGTAACGATGCCGTATGGGTCATTGTGGATCGACTCACAAAGTCGGCTCACTTCATCCCATTTCGAGTTGGCCAATCAACTGAGACACTAGCAAAGAAGTACATGGAGGTAATAATCTACTTAAGATTTAAACTCTTCATAATGTACTATCTCTGATACCCATGAATTCATACAGGAAATTGTGAGACTTCATGGAGTACCGGTCTGCATTGTCTCTGATCGTGACACGAGGTTTCGATCGCAATTTTGGCAGAGTCTGCAAGCAAGCTTGGGAACAAGTCTGAACTTCAGCACGGCTTATCATCCACAAACAGATGGTCAGTCTGAGAGAACTATTCAGATCTTGGAGGATATGCTCAGAGCATGTATGTTAGACTTCAAAGGATCGTGGGAAGATTACCTACACCTTGTAGAGTTTTCGTACAACAACAGCTACCAAGCAAGCATAGGAATGGCACCTTTTGCAGCACTATATGGAAGGATGTGTCGATCACCATTAAGTTGGGACGACATCGGAGATTGGGAACTTCTTGGACCAGAGATGATAGTAACGACTATTGATGTGGTTCGTACTATCAGGGAAAAGATGCGCATAGCCCAAGATCGACAGAAGCACTGGGCTGATGCAAAGAGACGTCACTTGGAGTTCCAGCCAGGAGATCATGTATTCTTGAAGATATTTCTGAACCGCGGAGTGATCCGATTTGGAAGACGGGGTAAGCTAAGTCCGAGATATATTGGACCGTTCGACATACTCGAACGAGTCGGTGAAGTGGCATACCGCTTAGCACTTCCACCTTCATTGGAAGGAATGCATAATGTGTTCCACATATTCCAACTCAGAAGGTATGTGAGTGACCCCATCCATGTTCTTGATCATTCCGAGCTCACTATATAGCCCGACTTATCTTGTGAGCAACAACCTGTGGAGATCCTGAACAGGAAAGTGAAGACACTTCGGAACAAGGAAGTTAATTTAGTCCAAGTGATTTGGAGAAAAGACACTCCAGAAGAGTCCACTTGGGACAGAAAAGATGAAATGCGTGCAAGATATCCTCACCTCTTTGTAAACTGGTCCTCAAATAAAAGTTGTAAATTTCGAGGACGAAATTTTTGTAAGGAGGGTAGACTGTAACAACTCCATTTTTAGTGTACAAAAATTTGCTTAAAAATTAATGTATACTTGGGGTATTTACATTTGTTGTGACTACTTTAAGTAATTAATTAGCTCTTTAATTACAAGAAGGAGCTTGTAGTTCATTGGTAATACCTTGCACTGCTGAACCAAGCCACCAGAGTTCAAATCCCATACCCCACATTATTTTTAATATTTTTTATTTTGAACCTTTAGAATACCAAGGGTTTACACGTGCATATCTCACAAAAACCCCCCACTACACCCTGAAATGTAACTGTACCAGAGGATAGACCAACCATCGGGGGAGGATTCCGGCCACCTAACTCGGCCGGCGAACCGGCCGACTCAGGCCGACGGCCGAGTCACGGCCGAGTCGGCCGATTCCAGCGACGACCCCAACACAAAAAATGTGTCTTTTGGTCTCCCCTATACACCTGCATGGGTCACCAACAAAACCTGTCACGCCCTGCTTCCCGGTGTACGGCGAAGGGGACGCGACGAGGCCGCTACGTATTTACTTCACAGTAAATACGTAGCGGCCTCGTCGCGTCCCCTTCGCCGTACAACGGGAAGCGGGGGGTGACAGAGAGCCCACTGGATGCTGAGGAATGGGCTTAGAGTATCGAAGATAATCTGGCTGCAGCACAGGTGCCAGAAATAGCTTAGGTTCGTGTTGCAAAACTGCAGCTCACGGACAATGCAAGGAACTGGTGGAAGGCGGAAGAAAGCCGTCTTGAACAGCCCATCGAATAGAAGACTTTCCGCAACATGTTCGACGCTAAGTACTTCCCTGAGACTGCCAGGTTCGACATGGAATAGCAATTCATTCATCTGCAACAAGGTTCGATGTGGACCAAGTCAGTAGATGAATATGACGGTGAGTTCACCATGCTTAGTTGGTAAGATATGTCTCAATAATTCGAATTGTTTAATATATCACATAGTGCAGGGTTGCCTAGGACGGAAGCAAGGTTTCGGGAGGCATCGTCCATGCCAAATTAAAATTTTGCTGTTCTAGCTAACCCTATTCATTGAATCGTCTACTAGAAATCGACGGAATCGAAATGCAAACACTTTGCAAGTAAAGTGAGCAAGGAATACAACCTTTGTAGACCGGTCATTCACTTCAATAGCTTCGTGTAGTAGTCCCCTTCGCTGCGATCGTGAACTCCGGACTCTAGAAAGGCTCCCTTGAAGAAACGAACATGCTTGCTTCGAAGACTTCGAGGCCGAAGATGATCTAGGTCGAGGAGACACTAACCCAAGCTATCTCTTCACTAATCATGAAATTAGTGAAGCAAACACCCTATACTAAATGGCAAGTAGTAGAGGATGATGAAGTAGGAATTTTGTTCACTTTAGATTTCATTTTCTCTCACTTTTTTCCCATCACATGAAAAATCAAGAGAGCAAAATCAATGGAGAAGAAGAAGAAGCTAAAAAGCTCAAGTGAGAATGAATTGTGATGGAGGTTAGAAATGTAACCAAGGGTTAAAAGTATCATAGCTAACTCATGTAGAGAATAAACTATAGTCTAGGGTTAGGGTTAGGTTAACAAATATCTAAAGTGTGGACTAAGTCAACAATATCAAATATCTTAACTAAATATCCACCATTTAAAATTAACCAAGATAATTAACCTAACCCTAATCTCTAGTTATGGTATGAATCTCATAAACCCTAGTTGCATTTGTAACCTAGCATGTTACAATATCATATATCACATATACAATATTTTGTAATAAAAGAAAATAATACAATTAACATATATCACATATATATCAACGTATCATCAAGTGAGAAAAAAGAATCATTTAAGTGAGCTTATATTAGTTAATGTAATATAATATATCAAATATATAATTATACATTAAATTATCGGATCAACACTTGATCCGATAATCCGGCTATTTTGCAAATAACCGACTAATATAATATGAATCATTTTATCGAATCAACACTTGATCCAATATCCCGGCTATATCACATATACCCGGTCGATATCACATATCGCGAGAATAGAATACGGTATCTCATATCGTATTAATCTTGGTCCCGCACATATCACATATGTGCTCCTACTCCGTTTCGCTTGAGCCAGGAAACCCCTGTATAGGACTCTAAAGACTCGTCAATACGCAGGCAGCAGGTGATGATATATCAAACACCTACAAGCCTCAAGCGGTCTGCTAAACGTAACGGCCACCCGTGTATTGAGCGATCAGAAGATCAACAAGCAAGTATGCTTGTACTCCTGCGAATCCAATCAGTAACACTACCGTACAGTCCGGTCTCTTCGTCTGATATGTCGCATATCTTGTCTAGAGATGGTAAACGTCAGACCCCAGTAACTCGATAAGTCGTGCCGATATGAGGTACTGATAAAACTTACCAGTATATCTCTAAAGCAGCCCTGGCCAGGGACTTCCTGTTATAGCCAATCGAGCACAGCGCAACATCAACCCCCAATACCGAGAGAGACGAAACCCCTCCTATCGCTCATTGCCTCCATGTGATTTAGGACTGTACCCAAAAGCCACCGTTTTGCACATTCTCTTGAACGTGGTAAGATGGAAATCAAAGCACAGTGGGAATCACATAAGACTCTATGACAATCTCGGGTCTACAGACTAACCTGTACCAGTGTCACCAGAGAACTGCTATCTGACGATAGATATAATACCATCTAGGAGTTCTCGGCGAGTCCGTCCAATGTACCCAGTCTCTACTGAGCGCCCGTATACTGTCTCTGATGTCAAATACCAATGGATATGGGATCATCCATCGCCCATCTACATGGGTTGAGAAGCTATACGCTAGTCTACTCTGGTATATCGATGCCCTGTCTCGATACACCCATGACTAGGAACATTTGAAGGATATACTTAGCGACTACTCTGTCCCCACTAGTATGATCTACATCATAGTCCTGGTAGTCAAGTACTCATCCTAAGGACTTTATCAACATGTATTATAGAGACAATCAGAGTACATGTTAAGATAAAGAGCAACCAGATAGCATACTATCATGTCGAGCAAGAAAGTCACCCCTATATATGTCCAAGCATCCACTACAATATACATCGTATGTACAGTAATGGCCTCTAGGGCATACATATAACTAACAATCTCCCACTTGCACTAGGGCAATCTGTTGTAGTATCCCATACCCAACAATCAGCAGTGGTTGAAATATCTCATACTCAACCATCCCATAAAAGTCTCTCCTGGGAATAGGCCTTTGTGAGTGGATCCGTCCTATTCTCGTCTGTGTCTACTCTCCTAACCTCGATCTCCATGGAGATCAACCATCTCCATGATCAGGTGATACTGCCTAAGAATATGTTTGGATCTCTGATGGGACAGGGGTTCCTAGGCCAAAGCCACAACTCCATTGTCACACAATGGTAGGAACAAAGTTCATCTCATGAACTTTTATATATCCAGACTCCTTCTTTGGTAGTATCATTGGTAGCAATGTATCCAGCCTTTATCGTCTAGTTTGCCACGGTATCTAACTTGGAACTCTTCCAACATACTGTCCCTCTACTGAGGGTAAAGACAATGCCTGTGACTGACATTCAGTCGAGCTTACCACCCTGGAAGCTATCCAGTGATTCTCCCCAAGATCGATTGATACCATCTCACTACACCTAGTGAGAATCCTAACATCCACTTAGATCTATCTCATAGATCCAAAACCCAGGATTTAGGAGGTATCACCTTGATCCTATATGGAGAATCCTTGTGATAAGAGGAGATTGATCGAGCGTAGCATAGGAAACTCCTTTTCCTATCAAGAGTATGTCATCCACGTACAATACGAGGATCACCACCATACTCCCTACTACCTTTTTGTTTATACAAGGTTCGTCTACCATTTTGATGAAGTTAAACTCTTTGACTACCACATCAAAACAGACGTTCTAACTCTGCGATGCCTGCTTTAACCTGTAAAGCAACTTGCACACGTTTCCGCTGCTCCCACTATCTACGAAGCCCTCTGACTGTGTACTTATAGACGCTCTCTTCTAAATCACTATTTAGAAAAGCAGTCATGACACCCAACCGCCAGATATTGTAGTTATGGTATGTAGTAATGGCAAGTAGGATCCGGATGGACTTAAGCATAGGCACTAGTAAAGGTTTCATCATTATCCACACCTGGTCGATGACGAGAACCTTTTGCAAGAAGTCTTAGCTTTGAAAGTCTCAACTTTTCCATGTACACAAAGTAATCTTCTCAAGATATACTTGCTCCTGATGGGGATTTAACACTTCAGATAAAGCAACCAAAGTCCATACTTTGTTGATGTATATGGATTCCATCTCTAATTGCTTAGCATCCAGCCATTCTTACAGAGTCCCCACTCTTGATGGTTTGCTCGAAACTAGTTGGGTCATCATCTCATGATGCAATCCTCGCTCCCACTGTCATAGAAAAAACCGAAGTATCTCTCAGGTGGGTGAGGAACCCTACCAGATCGGCAGAGGCTGAAATTCGTCGGGAACTATTGAATCCTTCGGTTCTTTCAAATCGTCAGCTGTAGTTTGTATAGCTGGAACTCCTTCCAGTTATACCTTATGACCACTAATTTCTTTACAAGAAATTTCCTTTCCAGAAGGTGGCATGCTGAGAAACAAAACACTTTTTATTCCTCGGTGCGGTAGAAGATATTCCCTTGCGAATGCTTGGGATATCCAACAAACTTCCACAGAACTGACCTTGCCTCGAGCTTGTCTTGATTTTGCTTTTATACATATGCCGGACAACCCCAAATATTAACTTTCTTAAGAGATGGGCTCTTCCCATACCATATCACATATGGAGTGGTAGGCACCTGATTTGGTTGGAACCCTATTCAATAGGTATGCAGCTTCCCAAGTGCATAACCCCTTAAAAGGAAATAGGCAACTCAGCAATACTCATCACAGAGCACACCATATCACATAGGGTGCGACTACTCCGTCCCGATACACCGACGTGCTGTGGTGAATTCAGAGGAGTAATGCTGAGAGAGAATCTCATTCTCATTTAGAATAATCCAGGAATTCCGTGCTTAAGTATTCTCCTCCCTGATCTCATCATAGGACATAATACTTATACCTATTTTGGTTCTCTACTTCTATCCAATATCTCTTGAATTTCTCAAAAGTTTCAGACTTGTGTTTCAACAGGAACATATGTCTGAATCTTGAGAAATCATCAGTGAATGTAATGAAGTACAAAGAACCAGTCCTGGTATGTGTAGACAGGGGACCTACATACATCATCATGTATCAATCCCAAGAGTTCACTAACACTTTCTCTGTTTCCAATAACCGGAGTTATGGTCATCTTATCTTTGTGACATGACTGGCAAGTTTCACAAGATGTAAATTCAAACTGATTTAAATATGTATCTTTATGTAACTTAACTAGTCGGGTCGCATTGATATGACCTAGTCTACAATGCCTCAAGAAGGATTCGTTCATTTCTGAACTCTTCCTCTTATGTGTATTCTTTACATTAAGAACTGTAGTTTGATTTAGAACGTATATGCTTTTAGATAACGTGCCTGAACCGATCAACTCTTGATATAGGAAGTGTTCAAAACATTATCTAACAATACAAAATTATATCCTTCTTTATCTTAATAAAGAGACTGATATGATGTTGTATATCAGGTCCGGTATCTAATAACATTCGTTGAGAATCAATGTATTTGGTAATACAGAGTGATAACTGCCAACAAACTTGGCTGCAACACTTGCACCATTTCCAACTCTTGAAACCTATCACCCTATCCCAATTCTCTACCTATCTATAGCCCATGTAACAGATTACATATATGGGATCCTGATCCGGTATCTCATACCCAGGAGTAGAGGATACTGAGAAACAGTTCTCGGTAATGAACATACCCGAAGAAGATGCATCAGCATGCACTTTTTTCATTTGGACGGCACGGGAATCCTGGTATTCCCCTATTTCCTGCTCAGTCTTATAACAATTATAAGTTGGAGCGGGACCAACGTTCCCTAGCTCAGTATAACAAGCGGGTTCGGTCAATACATCCGTATTATTATCTTGATTAAGGCGTGACATGATCGCTACCTGGAGAGAGAGAGAAGAAAACACTCTGCGTATGCTCTTGCAAGATTAGATTGGTTATTAATATATCTAATCAGGATAGCTCCCACTGTTTAGTCAAATCTTCCTTCAAATCCTAAAAGGAAAGACTAGCCGGGATTAATTACACCTTACAAGTTCGCCAATCTTTCGACCAGGCCAGTGCCGGTACTTTGAGGGAGGTTTCCCGTGCTTTCGCACGGACCTAATTAAAATAAACCTCGTTTTTCCAAAGGTATAACCCCGTTAACACCTTTCTAGACACCTACTTGATCGGCTAATTATGATGTGTAAAACTCTCCCAGGAGTAACTCTTACTCGCAGTGGGTATCGGGATCCAACTATCTCATAGAAGGTATGCAATCTCACTGCAAATTTCAACACTTGAAATTCCCAATAATATTTTGCCCCTAACTTCCTATGACCTTAACGAAGGCCAACAAACCATAGGCCGCTAGTCAATTTCAATCCGTACATTTCTTGATTGAATTAAACCCACCCGCATGACCCTTGACGAAGGCCAACAAAATCGCACGGCTACCCTAATCCAATCGCATCATATGCTTAAGCAGATAAGCATAAATAGCTACCGCACACTACGCCTTGACGAAGGCCAACAAACGCAGCACGAATACTATGAAGTACTTATCTGAAATGACGGAGGGCTACGACAGGTTTATAAGAAAACCTTTTGCGTAATGAACTTGATCTCGTTATAGAATCGAGTGATTTTGAATGGAGTGTTTTGAGGCTTTTACTAGTTTTGCTAAGGAGGTCACTCCCGGTGAAGGGATCTCGGCTCTTTTCTTATCGAATAAGGTGCAGGATATTTCACAAATACCACTATGCAAAGCAAAAATTATAAAAGCAATCAAAAGACAAACCGAGTTTATAGCATCTGCTAGTTATTGCTAAAGAGATCACTCCCGGTGAAGGTATCTCGACTCTTTTCTTATCGAATAAGGTGCTGGATATTCTACAAGGAATATCGCTATGCAAAGCAAGAACTAGAGCTACCGGTTTTTAAAACAAGTTTCTACAATATCTTTAGGTTTCTTTTATTTCATTAATCTCATTAATGAAGTCCCATTTATTATGCTTCCCAAGCATCAGATATGAAACGAAAGCAGCAATATTAATTATATCTGATATATATAATATATAGGCATTCGTCTCAGAATATAATCAATAATCACATCACAGAATATCGCAGCAGAACACAACATATGAAATATTGGATATACTAGGATTTTCGTGTTTTAGATTAAGCCTGTATAAAATACGGATTCCACGGTCGTGATGAATAGCCAATCTCACACCCCTAGATCCCTACGAGAGCGGCAACCAACCCTACCAATTCTATAGTTAGGAGACCCGGTCTCGACTCCTCGAGATGGTCTCCCACTGGACCCTAGAACCCGGTTACTTGTGCTCCCCGCCTTGGGTCTATCCTAATGCGGAAAAGTAAATAATATACAATGGTGACATCATCCTCAACCCGGAAGTGCCCCAATAAAAGAATATTACATACAATGAATTTTACATGAATAAAAATAAAAACTCTCATATCACATAAAACCCCCGGCTATTCAAAACACGATGATCCAATATAACATATCACAGCAACACATAATATCACATGTCATCAACGTAAGTAAATATGCGTATCCCAATTGTCGTTGACATATAGCAACGAAACCGACGATACTCCACATATTATACTTACGGTCACAGAAAAGAAAGTGAAAACTACAACAGTTGGAATCCGCAACCACCTTAGATATCACATGCCTAACCAAATGAATTCTTTAGACATCACATTCCTAACAATTATAAACCCCGCATTTTAGTCTCGATCTCGAAAACACTTTTCAATATTAAGTCGGGCAATTCAACAAGATTCCCGACATCCTGATCGAATGCTCGTCGGAAACTTTAATAGACGGCTGCACCCCCCGATGCCGTCGACGAAGTGCACTAAGGCGGAACACCGCTGCCGCGAGCACCCGAACGGATGCTTTTGGCAACGGGGTTCTCCTACAGTCACTTGGTTGGGGCTATGGGGCGTGGCTATCTAATAAGGTTACCTGGCGAGTATCCGCGTATGCTACATGATTGTGACGGACTTTTGATCACATCAAAATCCCGTGGCAACCGATCAAATGAGACTAAACTGCTAGATTTATAACATTCAAATTAGTTATCTCATAACTACATTTGTGGATTCCAAATATTGTATCCTATCACATAATATTCGGACGACGTTAAACTCTTCGATCGATTCATCAAAGTCCCACAATTTTCCGACAGCTCAACACTTAAGCACAGTCTAGTAATACCCAGAATATGCCACAGTACCTATGCACCAGCCGTAGAAAGGCAAACCCAAGCCTCACTCATGTCGCCACGGAACTATGACAAACCCTAGGGTATGATCGCGGTTCCATGAACCAAAAAAGTCGAGTTAGGGTTTCATTCTTCTAGAGGGTTCATAGAATTACTTGCATATTTTTCCGAATAAGTTAAACTTGGAAAAATAGGTTTTTGAAATTCGATCGAACTTTTTAACTTTGTCTAGACAACATGCGAATAACCCGAAACAATTTTTAAACTATGAATACAAAACACTCCGAATTGCTTACAGTGTAATTTCACATCACATGCAAAATTAGCAAAAACAAACAACACCTGAAACACCAAAACCAAGTCACTGGAGCATAGAAAAAATTTGAGGGGGGGAGCTCGGATTTTGGCCGATATGGGTGTATATGTGGCCGGCCAAATTTTCTCCAAACTGCCTCAAATTTCACCAGTGTTCATGTTATATCACATACAACACTCTGTACTTGTTTTTAAAAAAATTGACAATTATTTAAAATCGACAGAAACTTCAATTTTCTGTTTCAAGTTTCGGAGTATTTCGGTTTCGTAATCTTAACAAAATCCGTTTAAATTTCTAGCATGGCTCTGATACCACTGCAGGGTTGCCTAGGACGGTAGCAAGGTTTCGAGAGGCATCGTCCATGCCAAATTAAAATTTTATCGTTCTAGCTAACCCTATTCATTGAATCGTCTACTAGAAATCGACGGAATCGAAATGCAAACACTTTTCAAGTAAAGTGAGCAAGGAATACAACCTTTGTAGACCGGTCCTTCACTTCAATAGCTCCGTGTAGTAGTCCCCTTCACTGTGATCGTGAACTCCGGACTCTAGAAAGGCTCCCTTGAAGAAACGGACATGCTTGCTTCGAGGCCGAAGATGATCTAGGTCGAGGAAACACTAACCCAAGCTATCTCTTCACTAATCATAAAATTAGTGAAGCAAACACCCTATACTAAATGGCAAGTAGTAGAGGATGATGAAGTAGGAATTTTTTTCACTTTAGATTTCATTTTCTCACACTTTTTTCCTATCACATGAAAAATCAAGAGAGCAAAATCAATGGAGAAGAAGAAGAAGCTAAAAAGCTCAAGTGAGAATGAATTGTGATGGAGGTTAGAAATGTAACCAAGGGTTAAAAGTATCATGGCTAACTCATGTAGAGAATAAACCATAGGCTAGGGTTAGGGTTAGGTTAACAAATATCTAAAGTGTGGACTAAGTCAACATATACTACACAGCTAACATAATCTTTTAACAGATTTGCGGCACACCTGATACCGACGGATGAGATCAGAGCCCGTCGATTGCAACAAGGATTAGATTCGGAGATCCAGACTACACTGGCCACAGGAGATTTTCCGACTCATGAATCGGCTCTGAAAGCCGCCCACCGTTATGAGGCAGTGGTAAAGGCGAAGGGCAGACCTCAGTCTACAAGAGTTAAGCCCCCTGTCAACCAGATGACAGGAGGAGCCTCGTCAAGGCCACCTTTTGTGCCAAGGCGACCCGGAGTACCGAACAACCGTCCTAGCCCGGCTTTTTGTAACTACTGCAAGAGAAATGGGCATATGTTGCAAGACTGTCGGCGATCCAACCGTCTTTGCTTAGTCTGCGGCTCGGTTGCTCATGATATTCGGTCTTGTCCCCAAAGACAAAACTCAGTTGCTGCACCCAGGCCAGCAATCACTTACCAGCAGCGACCAGCCCTCCAAGCACCTGCTCCAAGACTTGCACTACCTGCTCTACCACCTAGAGGGCCACAAGCTGCACCTCCTTCTCGTCAGTTCCATCAATGCTCAAAGGAACGTTCCGAGGAATGCTCCTCAGGCCAGGAGGAATGTATCACGCCACCAGGCTTTCACGATGACCGTGGAAGAAGCTGAGGCCACTGGCCAAGTTATCACTGGTAACCCTTTCATCTCAATCTTTTCTTTCGGTCTTAATACCTATTCACATATTTTCCATTACCTAAAACATATCCCACATATCTTAGGTACAATCTTAGTAGCCTCACTACCTGCACTAGCACTGTTCGATACTGGAGCATCTCACTGCTTTATGTCGCAATGGTTCGTCCGAACCCATGCGATTCCAGTCACACCGCTTGTATCCAGCTGGAATGTCAGTTCAGGAAATGACGTTCTAAAGGCAACAATGGGATACAGCTTGTGTCCAGTAGTCGTCTGCAGCTGAGAATTTTATGCTGACTTCAAAGTGCTGGACATACCGAACTTCGATGTGGTTCTAGGTATGGATTGGCTAGGAACCTTTTATGCTACCATCGACTGTCGTCAAAGGATGGTAGCATTCGAGATTCCAGACCATCCGGTCTTCTATTTCAAAAGTGGAGATCATACCCTGGAGCAGAGTACATACAAAGCGAATCCAAGGGAAGCAGTGATTGCAGCAACTCAAGCAAAGGAAGAATCAAGGCCAGAAGTGGTTCGAGAGTTCGACGACATGTTTCCTGACGATATATCAGGTTTGCCTCCCGATCGAGCTCTTGAATTCAACATTGATTTAGTACTAGGAGCACAACCGGTGATCAAAGCATTTATCGATTAAGTCCGGAAGGTTTGATGGAAGTCCGAACACAGTTGGACGAATTATTGGCGAAAGGATGGATTCGTCCTAGCACTTCAAGTTGGGGATCACCAGTACTGTTTGTGAAGAAGAAAGAAGGTTCATATAGAATGTGCATTGATTACAGAACCTTGAACGAAGTCACGATAAAGAACAAGTATCCACTCCCGCGCATCGACAATTTATTCGATCAGCTGAGTGGATCTTGTGTTTTCTCTAAATTAGATCTTCGTTCAGGTTATCATCAGGTGAAGGTCAAGGAAGCTGATATTCATAAAACAACTTTCAGAACTTGCTATGGTCATTACGAATTTCTAGTGATGCCATTTGGGGTGACCAACGCACCAGCAATATTCATGAACCTGATGAATCAAGTTTTCCGGGTGTACTTAGACAGGTTTGTTGTCATCTTCATCGACGACATCCTGGTGTATTCCAAGAGTCGGAAAGAATATGTCGAGCACCTACGAATTGTCCTGGAAACTCTACGACAACATCAATTATATGCCAAGTACAGCAAATGCGAGTTTTGGTTAAAGCAGGTTGGTTTTCGTGGACATATCGTATCAGGCGAAAGAATTTCTGTGGATCCGGCGAAAGTTTCAGCAGTAAGCGAATGGCCGACACCAAAGTCAGTGAAGGACATTCGGAGTTTCTTGGGTTTAGCTAGATATTACAGAAGGTTCATTGAAAGCTTTTCAAAGATAGCAACACCCCTGACCAAGCCCACACGTAAAGATGAAGATTTTGTGTGGTCAGAAGCATGCGAACAAGCTTTCGTAGAACTCAAGTCAAAGTTGACATCAGCGCCTATTCTCGTTATACCGGACCAGTCTTTTCGAAGTGCATTGTGATGCACCCGGTAAGGGATTAGGATGTGTTCTACATCAGCACGGTAAGGTTGTGGCTTATGCTTCAAGACAGCTGAAGACTGATGATCAGTCGAAAATATTGTATATTTTAGCCGGCAATTTCCTTAACTTTTGCATACATTTAGAAGTGTTCGGCATTCATATTCTACATATTAGCAAATCTGTCACAAAATATGAGATTGCATGTGTTAGACTTTTAAACCGACACTTTAAAGGAAATTAACCGCATTTCATGGCATCGCATCATCTCTGTATTTGCGCAACACTTGTCTTGAGTCTGTGCAGGAAAATACGGAAGAAAAACCAAAGAGCTGATCAAAAATACGCCAACTCAAGCATTTCAGATCTGGTAGCAGTTAAGAAGGAATTATACAATTCTATACATCAAAAGAAGGCCCATGAGACATACCAAACAAGTACCAGAAGAATAGAAGCCCAAAGCCTCCAAGTAGCCGCGGATCCGCGGTAGGAACACTACTTGGGCCGCGGATCCGCGGTTGGTCCAAAGCTTCAGCTCCAAAACTTCAGTGCATAATTCCTTTCTATGGGCCCACAGTCCTTTCTGATACTTAAAATTCCATAATTCTCTCGTACCTACTGCCAGATCAGCAATGAAGATTAAGCAAGGCTAATCCTAATTAAGCTCCTAACTAATCCTCTTCTAGAAGCTCCTCCTAACTAATTACATCTAGAAGCTTCTCCCCTAACTAACTTTTGGAGGGAAATTTGAATTCCCTCAACAAACTTTTGGAGGGAAACTTAGAATTTGAAATCCTAGATCTAGGGTTAGTTATCTATAAATAGGAACCTAGACTTAGGGTAAAAGGCTAATCAATAACCATTGGTTCATTCTACACCATCTTCTTCCACAAGTCTCGTGACAAGGCTTGTGCGAAACCCTAACCCTAATTCCACTCCAAATCCAAGATATTGAGTACCAATCGAGCAAGAAGCCTTCAACCTTTTAGGAGCCGAGCCGATCTTCAATCGGGCAAGTGATCCAAGCCGATCCGCGATCCACGGAGACGAGCGAAGCCAAGTCGACGATCGAATTCTTCCTCTTGTAGTTCTTGAGCGAATGTAATGAAATTGTTGATATAAATAAAAGGTGAAATTCTTTAATCTTGCTCTCTTTTAATTCTTGCATCATGATTAGATCTCAATTTGTAATTGTTGTTCTTGTTGTGATGTTTGAGTAAAACTCCGCTCGTAAAGGAGTCGAGACGATTGTAGAATGATGATGTAACAAATCTTAATACGATTTTTAAGTCCTACGAGTTTTGTAAACCCTAGCAAGTTCAAGAATCGATGACCTAGTTTCGTAGCGATGCTTTCTTGATTGTGATCGCTCGAAATTAGGGATCTACGATCGTTTCTTGAATTTACTAGAGGCTAGAATATGAATGATATCAATGAAAGAACAAGAGATAAGATGAAACCCTAGTTTCATAAGAAGTCTCTAATTCTCATCAATCATCATCAATCTAGTATCAATTCATCGAAGGATAAGAATACGTAATTGTAAGATTACATCACATCTATAGATCCGATCGATTCCTACGAGCCTCATTTCGATTCTTGATATTTGGTTTGAAAAAATCAACAAACGATCAATTCTTGATTCTATCTTTTAATGCTTTCTTAGATCTAGATTTTTCTCATTCTTGAACTTCAATTTCAAATCATGAATTGTTTTGTTTTCTTTTCATTAAAGTTTCAACTCATCTAATTCAAAAGACGAACGATTACACTTTCCCTGTGGACGATCCGCACTCACTAACAATCTACATCCGACACCGTAGTTGATTGCGGTCAAATAATTTTTGGTTGTGATTTCTTTACAATTTTATACTACACAACAGAAAACGTTCGATCAAAATGGCGCCGTTGCTGGGGATAGTGCGCTAATAGTTCGTATTTTGAAATTTGAGTTGAAAATTTTATTCCATCTAAATTTTGTGATCAAAATTCGTGCAAACACTAATACGTGTGTTGTGATTTGATTGCGAGGAAATCTGGAGCATTCTGTGCTGTGGAAAATTTTTTGGAATATACCAGAGAGCTGAGGGAGCCAACAGAAGCTCCCTAGAAAAATTTTGTACAGTGTTCCCACCATGGGAGCGCGTTTCCGCGGCCATTGCCCACCATCTGCGGCTGATCCGCGGCTAGGTGAAGGGGTCTCTGGAAAATTTTGCCTGCAGGTGATTTCTTGCTCTCTCCTCTCTCCCTTTTTAGCTCCAACTAACACTTTTCTGCAGGTTTCTTTGCAAATAAATCGCAGCGCCGCAAAGCAATAAAAATATTGTGCGTGTTTTGATTCTTTTGGTTGTTTGCATATTAATACGGAAATTAAGGGGCACGACCAAATCCAAATTAGGTGGGGATTTCATTACCCTTCCTAGGCCCCGAAAATCGCAAAACTTGCATCCGCATTACCCTCACTAATAAAAAAAATCTAGAGATGACTCTAAGGACCGTCGCGCTCAATTAGGACAAGAGAAGGCCGTGGGTAATTCATTGCTTATCCGCGTTTTCTTGTGGTGCCTAAGGCGAGTGTGTCTAAGGCTAGTGGTTTTTAATTAGGCCCACTACTTACGTAGTGGAGTACCTTCCCACTTACCTGGCACTTATCCGGCCACAGGGGAACAAAGAGGCAGTGGAGGATTCTATCCTGCGACTTGTCTTTTGGCAGTTAGGAGCGGTCTAGAGCCGGACCTAGGTGACCATTAGATTCTAGGGTTGTGTGCTGCATTTGTTTTGTTGCATCATTTTTTCAAAAATCCGTATCAATTTTCAAAACAAACACCGCATTCATATCTTTCCCCTAATTATAAATTCACGCTGCCACTTGTACTAACCCTTTTTAGTGCAAGATAGGCTGGACAACAGGTTTCTAGTGCCCGTTAGTCCGCGTTTCCCTCATCGACCCAAAAGTCGGTATTTCTACATTTACCCTTTCTTTTACCCACCACCACACCCTCATCGATGGATCCACCTCCATCGAACTTCTTTTCTACTACCCTGCCGCCGTCCGTTGGTGCGCAGAATCCACCTCGCGTCTCTCTCCAAGAGAGATGTTATCCTACACGAGGCCCACTTTCCACCTGTCTTTCCATTCCACCAGCCAACGGGGAAAATTTTCAAATAAAACCCCAATACATCAACCTTCTACCAAAATTTCACGGTCTCGAGTCTGAAGACGCATACGTGTTTATCACGAAATTTGAAAATGTATGTGCAATGATGGGTACTTCACAGCTTTCTGTGGATGCTTTCCGTCTTCGTCTTCTCCCATTCACTTTGTGCGATTTAGCCGAGAAGTGGCTTTATAACACTACCGCACATTCCATTTCAAATTGGGACGAATTCGTCAAAGCATTCCTTAAGAAATTTTACCCACATCATAAGACAGCTCGAGTCCGCAGCGAAATCTATCAATTCACCCAGCTTCCAAATGAAACATTTTCAAAATGTCTTGACCGCTTCAAGGATCTGTTAGTCCAATGTCCACATCACGGCATCCCGAGATGGGAATTGTGCCGAATCATTTATGAGGACATTACTCCTTACACAAGACAGTCCCTTGAATCCATGTGTCAAGGCAACTTTATGACCAAAGATGATGGGGAAGCCTGGAAATTTCTAGAAGATTTCGCTGAAAAATCTTTACAGTGGGAGGGTGTGAGTCAATCGTCTAGGGATGGCAATGATATTTCCATAGGAGTTAGAGATGACATTTCAGCTATGCAAAAGAAATTCGATGCTATGGAAAACAAATTTTTAGCCGCCGCCCTAAGTCAAATGTCACTCTCCAAAACTGTATGTGGCTGCTGTTCTGATCCGTCTCACTTGACGGAAGAATGTCTGTTTCAAGGTCATGAGCATACCAATGCCGCATTTCAAAGACCTAAAAACAATCCATCTTCCTCCACATATGATCAGGGTTGGAGGAATAACCCTAACTTTGCTTGGAACCAATCACAATTTCAAAACACGGTTCCAAACCAAAACAATTTCCAAGGGATCCCTCCACCACAACAGCAGCCACCACAATTGAGTCAGCACCCCTTTCAAGCACAAAATTTTCAAAATCCGGTCAACACTTTTGCACCATCTAGTCCTTTGCAGTTGACCGGGACTGATGAATCCTATTCATTTGCACAATGCATGAATTTGGTCTTAACAAATATCATGCAAGTTTCGGCTGAAATGAAGTCTTCTGTCGATTATATAAAGAAAAACTCTGCGTCCCAAAGCGAGAGTATTAAATCGATGGAAGAAGAAATTGCACGTTTAAGAGCCGAAATGAGTGCAAGAGAGAAAGGGAAACTTCCAGCTCAACCTTTACCCAATCCTGGCTATTCACATGATGTGGATGCAATCACGTTGAGATCTGGAAGAGTGCTTGACACTCATGTTGGGGAAGAGTTTGATGATACTGATAAATCAATCAATAACACCCCAGCTGAGACCTTTCCTCACACACACACTTCTGACCCCAGTTCTTCTACCCCACCATCTTCTTCCGAGCCTATTCTTCATTTCCCAAAAGGCTCGCCACTTCAGCCCACCTCTTTTACCCCTCCACGGACGATTCCCACTTCTATTCTGGGATCGGTTCCACACCCACTTCCTTCTCCTATGATGGACCCAGCGCTTATTGCTAAAGCACCTTATCCTAATCGGTTAAGGGCTAACACACCGAGTCCACATATGGAGAAGATTATGAACATTTTTAAGCAAGTAAACACCAACATCCCTCTCCTAGATGCCATCCAACAAGTTCCGTCTTATGCAAAAACTCTTAAGAACTTGTGCACTAGGAAGAGGAAGACTCAAGCGCCCAAGAAGATATTCATGGAAAAAACAATAGACACGGCTTTCCCCCAACAATTACCAAGGAAACGTAAGGATCCAGGATATCCTACTATTTCCGTTTCTATTGGGGAAAAACACATTAACCGTGCTCTACTAGACCTTGGCGCTAGTGTTAACTTGCTTCCATACTCGGTTTATGAGCAATTAGGGATCGGAGAGTTGAAGCCAACCAATTGCACTCTCCAGATGGCTGACCGATCAATCACCAAACCTAGGGGTGAACTGGAGGATGTGTTAATAAAAATCGGAGAATTTATATTCCCGGTAGATTTTATTGTAATTGATACACAGCCTGTAGCGAACCCACGGAATCAAATTCCGGTGATTTTAGGTCGCCCCTTTTTGGCCACTTCCAATGCAATAATCAACTGTCGTAATGGTTCTATGACCCTATCTTTCGGGAATAGGTCAATTGAGCTGAACATTTACAAGTTGGGAAGTGTACCCTCCGAACCTACTGCTCAGGTCTGTTCTGTCGACTTAATGGATGTCGACAGCAGCGAATTTGATGATCCTCCTGATATCGATCTTGACTCTTTTCATACGTTGTTGTTTGACCCAACTATGTATCATACACATACGGACTCTTCCACTGAGATGTCCGGGTCAACAAATAACACTGATTATGAACTGTTCTTAGAGTCTGAAGATCACCCCGCACTTTGTGATGACATTATTCACCGGGGTATTGATGGAACTTTTGAGGAAATTTTCGCTGAAGAACTCGCATTTTTGAATCACATGGGTGTTGAGATGAATCATGTCCAAATCACTGAAATTGAACCTCCACCCCTTCTTCTGAATTGTAAAAAGAATGCGAGTAATCCATCACATTCACTGCATCGTCTCTCCAAAATGAGACGCACACACATTCTATTCCACCACTTACCCTTTCCCCACTTCTTCTTTTTCCACCAACCAGAGCACTGCATTGATAAAATTTTTGAATGGTTGGTGTTAACTTTCGGTCTTTGCAAAGCTTGGCATCGACCACTGATTTTTGACCCCCACTTGTGATTTTAAAAGATTAACATTGCATAACTCAAGTTTGGGGGGTGTATATTTTCGGGCTCTTGAAAAGAAAAATTGTTACAAAATTTTGAGCTAAAAATAAGTTTGGGGGAGGTTCTTCACTTAAATATTTTGCCCTCACTAATAAATTCCTCCCAAGCTTACAGGTTTTCAGATTTAGCAGAGAGCAACAGTGAGGACACTGTTGAAAACAAGTTTGGGGGAGGTTTGTGCTTATTTTCGCATCATTTGCATATCATTTGCATAAGCACAAAACATTTTTTTCGAAAAACTATAAAAATTTAAAAAAAAAATCGCAAAGATAAAAATATTTTTGTATATAAATAAGATAATGAAAGTTTAGATAGTGAAAAATTACATCCATGAGATTAGAAAAATTTAAGAAAACTAAGAAAATTAGAAGTTTTCTTATACGAACTAGTAATAAGTAGTTATGAGCCGTTGTCCCAAGGGTTAGTAAGATGAAGGACGTCACTAATCTGAGGATAAAAATAAGTCTGAAAAATAGTTTCTATTCTGGAAGCCAAACATTTTGAACGTTGCTACCCTGCTATTCGCACTTACACACGTCTTAAAGCCTGGGATAGTAGAGGATACCTTGAAATGCTCTTGTCTTAAAGCCAAAAGTATGAAGAATAAAAAAATGAAAAGTGGTAATAAAAATGGACACTGGTTTTGTTATCACCAAAGGCAATAAAAATATATAGCAAAGGGTGCCTCTTCACCTAGTGCCCTAAGGCCAACTGGTCTGGGAGTCACTGCTATGTCTGAGGTGGTGCAAGACGAGGAAAATACACCAAGCATGCAAGCACAGGAGTAATCGGTCGGTTAGTACCTCAAGAAGTATTAACGGTCGCATGAAAGTGTGTGAGCAATCTCGTTTATCCAAAAAAATACTGAGGCTGATGGGCAAGAGTATGATAGCTTGAATTGAATTCTCCGGGTGTAGGGATGTCTTTACACACACGCAGGGTTATATGATCGATGTTTGGAAGAAAGATAGGAATGAAGAATAAGACGATGTTTTATTGAGGGAGGACGTGATTTCTAACATCTTTTCATGACCATTAAGATAGGGCTCATGACAACCGAAAAGCTAGCTTAGTTGGAAACCCTAATTTTCAAGGCTTTTCTTTTACAATTCTTTTCTTTAAATGTAATATTCATGATCTTCCTTTTATTATTGGATTTTGTGGGTGCAATCCGCTGAAAACCCTCAGGAGACAACACTCCTCCTACTAGGGACACCTAGAGGTTTAAACGCTTGTTGCACGTGCTCAGTGCAATCGTGTTGCCTACGAAAGTGTGCTAGTTAGTTTTTTCTCTTTCTTTATTTTCTCCTTCTCTTTTTTAATAAAACATTCGCTCGAGACGATCGAAATTAAGTTTGGGGGTATTTGATCAGTCGAAAATATTGTATATTTTAGCCGGCAATTTCCTTAACTTTTGCATACATTTAGAAGTGTTCGGCATTCATATTCTACATATTAGCAAATCTGTCACAAAATATGAGATTGCATGTGTTAGACTTTTAAACCGACACTTTAAAGGAAATTAACCGCATTTCATGGCATCGCATCATCTCTGTATTTGCGCAACACTTGTCTTGAGTCTGTGCAGGAAAATACGGAAGAAAAACCAAAGAGCTGATCAAAAATACGCCAACTCAAGCATTTCAGATCTGGTAGCAGTTAAGAAGGAATTATACAATTCTATACATCAAAAGAAGGCCCATGAGACATACCAAACAAGTACCAGAAGAATAGAAGCCCAAAGCCTCCAAGTAGCCGCGGATCCGCGGTAGGAACACTACTTGGGCCGCGGATCCGCGGTTGGTCCAAAGCTTCAGCTCCAAAACTTCAGTGCATAATTCCTTTCTATGGGCCCACAGTCCTTTCTGATACTTAAAATTCCATAATTCTCTCGTACCTACTGCCAGATCAGCAATGAAGATTAAGCAAGGCTAATCCTAATTAAGCTCCTAACTAATCCTCTTCTAGAAGCTCCTCCTAACTAATTACATCTAGAAGCTTCTCCCCTAACTAACTTTTGGAGGGAAATTTGAATTCCCTCAACAAACTTTTGGAGGGAAACTTAGAATTTGAAATCCTAGATCTAGGGTTAGTTATCTATAAATAGGAACCTAGACCTAGGGTAAAAGGCTAATCAATAACCATTGGTTCATTCTACACCATCTTCTTCCACAAGTCTCGTGACAAGGCTTGTGCGAAACCCTAACCCTAATTCCACTCCAAATCCAAGATATTGAGTACCAATCGAGCAAGAAGCCTTCAACCTTTTAGGAGCCGAGCCGATCTTCAATCGGGCAAGTGATCCAAGCCGATCCGCGATCCACGGAGACGAGCGAAGCCAAGTCGACGATCGAATTCTTCCTCTTGTAGTTCTTGAGCGAATGTAATGAAATTGTTGATATAAATAAAAGGTGAAATTCTTTAATCTTGCTCTCTTTTAATTCTTGCATCATGATTAGATCTCAATTTGTAATTGTTGTTCTTGTTATGATGTTTGAGTAAAACTCCGCTCGTAAAGGAGTCGAGACGATTGTAGAATGATGATGTAACAAATCTTAATACGATTTTTAAGTCCTACGAGTTTTGTAAACCCTAGCAAGTTCAAGAATCGATGACCTAGTTTCGTAGCGATGCTTTCTTGATTGTGATCGCTCGAAATTAGGGATCTACGATCGTTTCTTGAATTTACTAGAGGCTAGAATATGAATGATATCAATGAAAGAACAAGAGATAAGATGAAACCCTAGTTTCACAAGAAGTCTCTAATTCTCATCGATCATCATCAATCTAGTATCAATTCATCGAAGGATAAGAATACGTAATTGTAAGATTACATCACATCTATAGATCCGATCGATTCCTACGAGCCTCATTTCGATTCTTGATATTTGGTTTGAAAAAATCAACAAACGATCAATTCTTGATTCTATCTTTTAATGCTTTCTTAGATCTAGATTTTTCTCATTCTTGAACTTCAATTTCAAATCATGAATTGTTTTGTTTTCTTTTCATTAAAGTTTCAACTCATCTAATTCAAAAGACGAACGATTACACTTTCCCTGTGGACGATCCGCACTCACTAACAATCTACATCCGACACCGTAGTTGATTGCGGTCAAATAATTTTTGGTTGTGATTTCTTTACAATTTTATACAAACACAACGGAAAATCGTTTCAATCAACTGATGAGCGCAATTATCCGACGCATGATTTGGAATTGGCAGCCGTCATCTTTGCTCTCAAGATTTGGCGCCATTATCTACTTGGCGAACGAGTGAACATATACAAAGATCATAAAAGCCTAAAATATGTGTTTACTCAGAAGGAGTTGAATATGCGGTAGAGACGAAGGTTAGAACTCATGGCGGACTTTGACATCAACCTGCAATATCACCCAGGAAAGGTGAATGTGGTTCCAGATGCTCTTAGTTGCTAACCATTAGCAATGCATCTCACCGCTCAGTGGAAGCTTCAACAAGACTTGCATCAGATGGAGATTGAAGTAATCATGTCAGGTAACGCTTCAAATTTGATGAATTTACAAGTCCAATCAACAATTGTCAATCAGATCAAAGAAGCTCAAGCAAGTGATGCTAAGTTGCAAAAGATCAGGGAATAAGTGGAGAATGGACTCAGAACAGACTTCATCATCCATGAAGACGGATCTTTGAGATACGGTAGCAGATTATGTGTACCAAAAGGTCCTGTTCGGGAAGAGTTAATGAAAGAAGCTCACAGCTCTCCCTACTCAGTACACCCTGTAGATACAAAGATGTACAAAGATCTACGTCAGAATTACTGATGGCATGGAATGAAGCGTGAAGTAGCCAGAAGCGTCGCTAAATGCTTAATGTGTCAGCAAGTAAAGGCTGAACATCACAGGACGGCTGGACTACTTCAACCGTTACCAATCCCAGAATGGAAGTGGCAACACATCACGATGGATTTTGTGACTACTCTTCCTCGCAGAACAAAGGGTAACGATGCGGTATGGGTCATTGTGGATCGACTCACAAAGTAGGCTCACTTCATCCTATATCGAGTTGGCCAATTAACTGAGACATTAGCAAAGAAGTACATGGAGGTAATAATCTACCAAAGATTTAAACTCTTTAAATATGTACTATCTCCGATACCTATGAACTCATACAGGAAATTATGAAATTTCATGGAGTACCGGTCTGCATTGTCTCCGATCGTGACACTAGGTTCCGATCGCAATTTTGGTAGAGTCTGCAAGCAAGCTTGGGAACAGGTCTGAACTTCAGCACGGCTTGTCATCCATAAACAGATGGTCAGTCTGAGCGAACTATTCAGATCTTGGAGGATATGCTCAGAGCATGTATGTTAGACTTCAAAAGATCGTGGGAAGATCACCTACATCTTGTGGAGTTTTCATACAACAACAGCTACCAAGCAAGCATAGGAATGGCACCTTTTGCAGCACTATATGGAAGGAAGTTTCGATCGCCATAAAGTTGGGACGACATCGGAGATAGGGAACTTCTTGGACCTGAGATGATAGTAGCAACTGTTGAAGTGGTTCGTACTATCAAAGAAAGAATGCGTATAGCCCAAGATCGACAGAAATACTGGGCTGATGCAAAGCGACGTCACTTGGAGTTCCAGCCAGGAGATCACGTGTTCTTAAAGATATCTCCGAACCGTGGAGTGATCCGATTTGGAAGACAGGGTAGGCTAAGTCCAAGGTACATTGGACCGTTCGACATACTCGAACGAGTCGGTGAAGTGGCATACCGCTTAGCACTTCCACCTTCATTGGAAGGAGTGCATAATGTGTTCCACATATCCCAACTCAGAAGGTATGTGAGTGACCCCAGCCACATTCTCAATCATTCCGAGCTCAGTGTACAGCCCGACTTATCTTGTGAGCAATAACCTGTGGAGATTCTAGATAGGAAAGTGAAGTCACTTCGGAACAAGAAAGTCAACTTGGTTCGAGTGATGAGGAGAAAAGACACTCCAGAATCAACTTGGGAAAGGGAAGATGAGATGCGTGCAAGATATCCTCACCTCTTTGTAAACTAGTCCTTAAAATAAAAGTTGTAAATTTCGAGGACGCAATTTTTGTAAGGAGGATAGACTGTAACAACTCCAATTTTAGTGTACAAAAATTTATTTAAAAATTAATGTATACTTGGGGTATTTGCATTTACTGTGATTGCTATAAGTAATTAATTTACTTTTTAATAGAAAGAAGGAGCTTGTAGCTCATTGGTAATACCTTGCATTGTTGAACCAAGCCACTAGAGTTCAAATCTCATACCCCACATTATTTTTAATATTATTTTCTTTTTAAACTTTTAGAAGTCCAAGGGTTTGCACGTGCATAACTCGTAAAAAACCCCACTACACATGTTAAACTAACTGTCCCGGGGGGGTTAATGAAGCGACGGGGAACACTCTGGGCACCTGACTCGGCCGGACTTGGCCGACTCGGGCCGCCGCCGGCGGCTGGACTGGGCCGGACCGCCGAGTCCCCAACATCAAAGTTGGGACTCTTCACCTCCCTTGTACTTCTGCATACTTTATTTCCTTATACCAGTACCAGAGACTCTTTAAAACCCTAATTACTCTATTTTAATACATTTTATTACATTTTCAATTCAACCTTTCACCTACCCTAAACCCTAACCTTACCCTATAAATACAACCCCTAGACACACCCCCCTCACACCAAAATTCTGATCAAAACTCTCAAGAAAATTCCTAGAAGTTTAGTGTACTTTTGGAGTTAGCAAAAGGCGAAAGCTTCGGCGATTTTCCGACGACGACCCTAGAAGCTCCCGGCGACGAAACAACGCACCGGCGCCTCATACCGTTCCCTCTTCCTCTCTTATAAACTCTAAACCTGTAAGTCCCACTTCCCTCTTCTATTCTATAGTCTTAAAACATCTTTTAATAAAACCCGACAGAATCGAAGTCAATCCGATGTCCGATTCGGTTCTTCTTAATAATCTCACATTTTCTTAAATACAAGCATACTAAACCATTACATGTTGACTTTTAAACAATAACAGGTCATATTGAACAAGTTCCATATCAAAAGATTTCTATTTCAATTGTTATCGTACTTTTTCACTAAAATACCATGTAGTTTAATTCCGTCATTTAAAACATCAAAATCTTGCTATACCTTTAAGTAGATCATGAGGTAATGACCTACTTCCTCACACACTCATATGCAATATAGCACAATACTTTTCGGAAATATAGAATACGGGAAAACGAAACTCTACATATAAATACCCTAACTATTAAAACCGTTTCTATAAGAATTCGTATTTTGTATAAATCTTTGCAAAGCGCCGCTACAACCCACTTTGGGGAACCCGGCTGGGATGGTGCGGATTATCGCACATCCCTGGGCTTAGTAGTGCGAGATTCAGACCTCCGCAAGGAGCATTCGGTCTCGAAGATTTAAAATACAAATATCTTAAGAAAATGAGATTTCTAGAAATATAATATATATTAAAATTATTTTTATATAAATATATAGATATGTATCATTAAAATATCTATTTTGTGATAATGAAAATATTCTAAATCTTTCTAAAATCATAAGGATCACTTTACATTAAAATACCATAATTTCATACAAGTTCAATATTACAATTAAATATCATGTATTATGAAAAATAGGTTTATTCATTAGAAATGTTACAAATATAAAATCTACAACTATGAAAACTCTAAAGACGATAAATAAATACTTAGGGTGTATTTTGAAAAGTATACAAATTATTTTTACTTAAAACCCCCTCAAGTTCTATAAATTACCCTAAGGACCCTAGTAAATATAGGTTTAAGCGGAACCAGTCTCTTGAGCCTCAGAGAGCCGGAGATATGGGTGCTTGCCTATCTAAGGTAGACAACTTAACAACGGTGTTATCAATACGGTAATCGTCTTTGAAAAAGACACAAATCCTGTCGTCCATGCGCAGCGGTTACCGATAACATCAAAACAATCAGGACTTCAATTTCTTTTCTAATTATTCTGACTCAGACTGAGTCTCATTAATAATCTGACTTGAATATGATTCAAGTACAATCTACAATCTACAATTCAATATGAATCCTGGAATACATATATTCAATATATTCAATTTGTATTGACTGAACCGAACCATGGATATACTTCCATTTATATGATTCTCCAGTTACATCTATTTACTGATATCATGGTTTCGGCAAGTCATCCATATATACAAGACAATACAATTTACAATACAACACAAACAATACAATACAATACTTCGCGGGGTTTAAGGGGTAGATTGGTACGGAAGGTGTTAAAAGTGGCACGAGACAGTAAGATTTAATACACCTAACCTATATTCCGTTGTTGTTGTACCGTAGCATAAACGGTTCCTTGTACTACGCGTGCCCCTAGTCTCTGGCATATAGAGACTCTTCTCATATACACTGGCATTCTTCTGTACCAAGTTATAAACAACAGCGTTAACCATATAATACAACTTTCTATTTCTCCCTAATCATTGGGGCTTACCGAGCGATTGTTCGCTAATGACATTTCTTATCTTTCTTCTTTGGAATGTTGTCAGGTGATCTGGACACTCAGGAGATCGAGCCTACTAGTGAGGACTTGGACCAGCTTTCCTATGACCCAGAGCTCTAGCTTCATCGTACACTTTTTATTTCAGTACTTTTCCTTTTCTGTTATGCCACTCTTTAGGCATTGGTTTCATTCAGTTGTATTTACTTTTCCGTGTATTGTAAAAAGAATGTGAATAAATAAAGTTGTTGTTATATTATATCTTGTCTCTTGTGCATTTATATTTATATTGCTTAGATACGCTTAACATATTTACTCCATGTAGGGTGTTTTTCGTCACCCCATTGAGATGGGAATACGCACGCGCTTGTCAGGCGTACTACAAATTCCCCCTGCCTAGGATAGGCGGGGGTTTATTGATTATTGGGATCCGAATCTCCGGCAGCCGCTGACTAATCTGTCGTTAATTACCCCTCGTCTTTGGGGCGAGAGAACCTCCGATTAACGGGTTAAACTGGTCATGCGAACTTAATGTGCAGTGTTGTGTTTTGAGGGGTTTTGGATATATCGGGGCCCCGCAGAGTTTTTACAGGGGTCCCGCTACCCGGGTACCGGGCTGGGGGTCAAGGGGGCTAGCAGCCCCTTTGCGGGGGACGGGGTAGCGTCCCGACCCAAAAATTTTTGAGAGGGATAGTGTTGTAGAGTATGTGTGTGTGTGTATACATATATATATAATTTTTTAAAAAAAAGAAAAAGGCATCCAAAGGATGCGTGGAAAAAAGCGTCAGCGCTTTGGGTGCTAACACTTTGGGCGCAAGAGCGCTAGCACCCCACGTGCCAGGCACGTGGGCGCTCGGGCGCTAGCGCTCTGAGCGCAAGAGCACTAGCACTTTGAGCGCTAGCGCCCCACGTGTTAGCACGTGGGCGCTCGGGCGCTAGTGCTGCTTTGAGCGCTAGCGCCCCACGTGTCAGCACGTGGGTGTTCGGACGCTAGCGCTTTGGGCGTTGGCGTCCCATGTGTCAGCACGTGGGCGCTCGGGCGCTAGCGCTTTGGGCACAAGGGCGCTAGCGCTTTGAGCGCTAGCGTCCCACGTGTCAGCACGTGGGCGTTCGGGCGGCAAAAAGGGACTTGGTCCCTACAATGGGAGTTGTACTCCCAGAAATGAGCACTTATTATTTTGTATGTGTGTATATATATATGAGGAGTTAAACTCCTAGGATGTTTTGAAGCTGATGAAGGGCTTCTCCCCTTGAGCCCTAGTTCTTACCCAAAGTGGGGTTTCTGGAGATGGGTCTTCTTCTTTCTCCTCTGTTGGCAGGATCTTGAAGATCAAGAGATGTGAGATTTTAAAAAATCTCTTCTTTTTGAGATCTGATGGGAGATCTAAGCTCCCCTTTGTGGGTTTTATGGTGAAAAACTATTTAGTCTTGGAAAAGAAAGAGTTAAACTCTTGATTTAATTCTTAAAGAAGAAGAAGGTTTAGAACCTTCAGAAAGGGAAAAGAGGCACAAACCCTAGATTTTGAGGGGAATGAAAAAGTGTATTAGATATTTTCATCATGTTGCCTTATATAGGCTTACATATTTACATATAGCCCCTTGGGCTTTGCAAAATGGCATTTTGCCCATCCCATGGCTCATGTGCCATTTCTTTTTACACATAATCCATGGGCTTACAAAAATTTGGCTTGATGCCCATTTTGCTTACATTCATGCACAAAAAATACATCAAAATTATTTTGTTACATGATTTCTATGTTGGCATGGGTAGGCTGGTCACGGGCTCGACTTGGGCATGGGCCCTCTTGACCTAGGCTTGGGCCCACCTGGCTTGGGGTTGACCTTGACTTTGACTTGGTCAACCGGGGTGCAAATTTTGACCCCAACACTCCACAGTAAATACATAGCATCCTCGTCGCATCCTCTGCCCATATACTGGGAAGCGGGGCGTGACTACCCAACATTGATATTCTTGTGGGGGGCTGGGTAGTCCATAAGCACATCCTTAAATGTCCCTAGTCATGAGAGTATCGAGACTGAGCATTGATATTCCAGAGTAGACCAGTGTATACGTATCTTGACCCCGACGAGGGGCGATGGTTGGTCCTAAAGCCATTGGTGTACAGCACCAAAAATTGTATACAGGTGATCATTAGGTTATGAATTACACTGGACGGACTCATCAAGAACTTCTAGATGGTAATATACATGTCGTCAAATAGCAGTTCTCGGGTGACAGGTACAGGGTAGTCTTTAGACCTGACATCGTCGTTTATCTCGAGTGTGTTCCTACTGTACTTAGATTACTACCCTACCACGGCTTTAAAGAGTCATGCAAACAGATGTTAGTTGGGTACAATCCCGAAACACTTGGGGGCAATGAGAGATATAAGGGATCCGTCTCTCCCGGTATAGGAAGTCGATGCCATGCTGTGTTCGATTGGCCATCACCATAAGACCATGACCAAGGCAGATGAGATTTACTGATAGTGAGACCAATAGTTTCTCAGGATGGTTTCGAGTCACATCGACATAACTTATCAGGTTACTAAGGGTCTGACATTTTCCACCTCTAGACCCGGTATGCAACACCATCATACGAAATGATCAGACTGTACAGAGATTGTCACTTTCAAGCTCAGTAGGAATATAGACGAGTTTGCTTGTCGACCTTCCCTTTCGTACAATACCTGGGTAGCTGTTACGTACAGCTAGTGCTGCTGACATGCTTGTGGTTAAACCCACTGCCAGCATATTGTCGAGTCTTTAGAGTCCCACACAGAGGGTTTCCCGGTTCGGGTGATATGATGTAGTGTGTGTATTTTGATGCGTACGGAGGTTCGATTAAATACATGTTTTTAGTACACGTACTTTATTCGGATATTTTGTTAATACTAGCAGGTTTGAAAGATAGCCAGATTATCACATTTAGTTGAAATGTGAGTTAGTATTATATCTCTCATTTTTCGCTCTTTTACGGTATTTGTATCTTAATACAAATACGGGTATTCGTATTTTATACGAATATGTATGTATGTATTTTGATACGAATACGGATGTATATATTTGTAGCATATACTTGTATTAGTGTGTGTGTGTATGTGTACAAATGAGGTGGCTTCTCTTCTTCACTTTTCTCTTCATGTTCCTTTTAAAATTGTGTGGACTTGTGACTCACGCATGTGAGTCACAATTCCACTCTAGAAATTCTAAAAGAAAAGAAGAGAAAAGAATGAGATAAGAATATTAGTCATGCTAGGTTCTTCTTTTCTCTCTCTTCAATTTTTCTAAGCTGAGAAAAGCGAAAGAAAAAAGAGAAAATCTAGAGATTAATCACTACTACATCCTTGTGATCAATTCCTAACAAGTTTTTTACACAAGTTGCTTCACTTTGGATTCTTGTATGAAGTTAGAGCTTGAGCTAGGGTTCTTTCGGATGGATCATCTTCGACAAGGAAGACCAACTTTCAAACCTGTTTCAGGTGGACTTAAGAGCTTAAGAAGTGGAAAAGAAGATGAAGGGCATGACTACAAAGGTTGTTAACGCTAACTGAGTTGTTAAACTCTTTCTTGTTAGCTAGTTTAATGTTTGGTATCGATCGTTAGGTCGTAGAAGCTTGTGCTCTTATTTAAAATTTTCGTTTTGCATTCCACCTTGGCCACAAGTTTGCGGCACGAGCATGAGCATCTACTTACAAATAGGCAATCTAAAATTTTCAATTAATATTTCGTCTAGAATATCCCGTAAATACCGAATGAGTCCATTTAGCCCAAGATCCTTCTTTTGAATCCACCTTTTCTTCCGGAGGCCATCACCAAAATAAACAAATAAGATGAAAGAGGATCACCTTGCTGAAGACCGGAAGTGGAACCAAAATAAGGGTTTATTTTTGAAATAGTACGAATTAAATAATTAATTATTAAAATAGGGTGGTTACTTTTAAAATTAGCGAAATAGGACGGTTTCGCCCCCCATCCCTCACCCCACCCCAACCCAGAATAGGGGGCGGGTTCCTAGAACCCGCCCTCTATATAATTATAATTATAATTATTTTAAAATTTGTTAAAAATAAATAAACGTAAAAAATATTTAAATAAAATTTTATTATATCAATGTTTTGTACAGAATGAATCCGTCAAAATTTACAATACAAAAAAATCCTATTTGTTTGTAAAATGTAAATTCTATCTCGACGGTCAAATTTATAATAACAAAATGAATCCGTCAAATTTATAATACAAAAAAATCTTCTGGTGCACTTGTCACGATCTCGGAGGTTCCGCCCCTGATGACTGTCCTGGACATCTGGTGCTATAATGGCCTGGTTGTTGCATAGGCTACATCTGGCATGCCTTTGCTGAGGATCAGCATCCATTGTCATTCGATCTCGACGCACCTTAGGTCTTCCGGGCCTTATATTTTTTTCCGGCGGTAATACAGTCGGTGTTTGTCTGTTCCCAGTATAATAGTGCCAATAGCGACTGTCCGGTATAGGATGAAATTTTGGATCGTATGCGCCTTGGTAATTGGAAACTGTATAGTAATGGGAAGCAAAATTGTAATGTGAGTTATGCATGCTGCTCGCAGCAGCAATTGCGTGGGCACAAGGTAAATGTTGTTGCTGGAAAAGATCGCATGTACACGAAGAGAACCCTTCATCTCTAAAGTTCACAGTATATTGATTCCCATTACTGCCCGTTACTTGAAACTCCGCCGTGTCAAACCTTTCGGATCTGTAGTATTGTGCTCTGCGCTCTCTTTTCCGAAATATATCTTCGTAATACGCGGTGAGCGGAGTCTCCATCACCAAAGACTTTTCTCTTCTGTGCATAAAGTAAGTATTCATCCGGAAAAAGGTTCGAACAATCAACCCCTGTATCGGTAAGCCTCTAACGCCTTTAAGGACCCCGTTGAAGCTTTCAGGCATATTAGTCATCATTAGTAGATATCTGCACCCATCATCATGTGCTTGTGACCACATGCGTACTGGATACTCATCTAACCACGCTTTCGCGGCTTGACTCATCTCCCCAATTTTCGTCATGTACATGTCATGAACATTAGGGTCAGGCATTTCACTGGCTTTGTACATAAGCTTATGTAGATCCGAATTTTTAAATTTTCTATCAAAATTTTGCCTGAAGTGCCGTAGGCAAAACCTATGTGGGGTCGTCGGAAATACAGATCTCATTGCAGCTAGTATTCCTAGATGTCTATCAGATATGATGCATAAATCTATTTTATCAATAACAGATGGGATATTTTTGAGTTGACGGAAAAACCATGACCAGGATGATGTATTTTCACCCTCGACAATAGAAAATCCCAACGGAAATATACCGTTATTAGCATCAACACCTGTAGCAATTAACATGCAGCCTCTGTACTTACCGTATAGATACGTACCATCAACGCACAATACCGGCCGACAGTGTGTGAAACCAGCCGCACATGGACCAAAGCACCAGAAAATTCTTTGAAACCTGACAGAGCCTTCGACATCTGGTTTTGTGGTTTTTAACCGGTATACGGTCCCCGGATTTGATGCTTTGATGGCTTCCATAAAAGGGACTAGTTAGTTGTACGAGCTTTCCCAGTCCCTAAATATCTTGCATAAAGCCTTTCTACGAGTATCCCATGCCTTCACATACGAAATCTGAATTTTGTGCTCTCCGCTAACCAAGAGCCGTATCTCTCGGGGAGTCATCGCCACATCTGTACGGATTAGTGGCATGATTAGCGAGCAAATGTAAGATGAAGTGCAATTCCGGTGATCTTGTAACATAATAGAATTGATGCAAGTATGTTCTTGGTTGTATTTTGTGACCTTCTAAGCTTTGGCTCTTTTGGAACAACATGCATGCAATCTCCACTTACATTCGGGAGCTTTCGTACATACCACCGTATAGTACGTCTTATTTGACTCTTCGATTTTAAATGTAACGTTTTGCTGAATAGACCACGACTTCAGCTTACAAATAAGATCTCCTTTTTCCTGAAACAAATCCCCGACACTGACGCAATCTTCGCTTGCTGCTGTCGCTTCCAAATAGGGTGCTGTATTTACTTCTGCCATGGCTAAGTCTACCCAACTATCATCTTCCAGCGGATCAAGGCCGGGATCTTCTAGTTCGACAAAATCATTATTCGCAACCATACCATCAAAGAATGCTACCTCAAGTAACCATAACTTAGGTAATTAAGTTAGTTTTAAAATTTTGAAATACCTTCATCGCAATTTTTGTACTATGTTATTTGCGCAGTTCATGTGGACGCCTTATACAGCAGATTGTCTGCAAAGATTATCCGGCATCTGTATCGAAGGAGAGCCGGTTTAGCGGGCTTGATGCCCACTCCTCTGCATTAATGTCGTTGCCATGCACCTCCCGGACCGGGTGTTGCGACAATTTAATAGATCGCAACATATTCCTGTCCCGCCGCCTTCGCCTATGACAATAGAGAGAGACATGCGAGGAGGAAAGGCGGAGCGTGATTGGAGGGAGCATCATCATCAATATTTGCTGAGATGGGAGGATAGACAGCATAATATTGCCATACAGCAAATAGGTGACCAAACAGCCACCGACGCTACCGAATCATATCTACAGTGGTATAAGCGTGTCACCATAAGATATCTTTCTGCTCCCCCTAACAACTTCCCAAACATCTCGCGGTACGAGCCTAGAGGCCACGTGGAACGAGATTTGGTAAGTTGAATTTTTTATATTATATTACTTTTAAACATCCGGCAGTATGAGTCAATACTTATTTCTTATTTCTAATATAACGACAGGCTCGTGGGTTGTATCTTGTATAAACAATGGTGCATGAACCATACCCGACTGATGCTGGTCCGGAAACTCAGGCTCTATTTACAAGTGCAGACCAATTAATTGGTGGTGTATTCGGTTCATATAATATTCTTCAACATTTATCGCCGGCACCAGAGCAGCAGCATGAGCCGGCACCGGATCCGCAGCATGAGCCGGCACCAGAGCCGCAGCATCACGGAGATCCAGCGCAGCAGGATCAGTGGTTTGGATCACCATACCGTCAGCAGCAACCCTGGCATACCGGACAAGCGCAACAACACTAGTCTTGGGGGTCAGGTTTTGCAGAACAACCGTCTTGGGGGTCAGGTTTTACGCAACAACAACAATCTTGGGGGTCAGGATTTGCGCAGCCATGGGGCCCAGGTTTTGTGCAACAGCAGCCGCATGAAACCGGGACAGGTTCTTCGCTACAACTGCCCAGTTGGGACACGGATTTAGCGTCCTACGTAGAGTTGTTGGGAGGCAGCACATATCCGACACCTGTCCCACATTCAGGTTCAGGATTTGCGGAACAACAGCCTGTTCAAGACGCTGCTGAAGCCGAAACCGAAGCAGAAGAGCAGATGCCGCCGCCGCCGCCATCTACCCAAGAAACGGGTGGATCCTCCAGTCATCCTAGGAGGCATAGGCTTATGTCAAGCCTCCTTGGATTTCATAACGGAAAGGGAAAAGGAAAACGATAGTTATATCATATAGGATTTTTTAGTATTATAAATTTGACGGATTCATTTTGTTATTATAAATTTGACCGTCGAGATAGAATTTACATTTTATAAACAAATATGATTTTTTTGTATTGTAAATTTGACGGATTCATTTTGTACAAAACATTGATATAATAAAATTTTATTATTTTATTCAATTTTATTTTACGTTTATTTATTTTTAAAAGAATTTAAAATAATTTTAATTTAAAAATCTATATTTATATAGGGGGCGGGTTCTAAAAACCCGCCCCCTATATAAATATAGAGAGGGCTGGTTCCCAGAACCCGCCCTCTCTATTAATATATAGGGGGCGGGTTCTAGGAACCCGCCCCCTATACTGGATGGGGTAGGGTGGGATGGGCTGGGGGTAGGGGTGCAAACCATCCTATTTCAACAATTATAATTCCAACCACCCTATTTTAATAATTAATTATTTAATTCGTCCTATTTAAAAAAAAACCCAAAATAATCAGAGCCACACAAATTTATTGAGAACATCGGTTTATATATGTATGCACAAATCCATTTTAGCCATATAGAAAGAAAGACTCTTTAATACATCACATGTAAGAGGAAATCTCTATTACCGGAATCAAATATTTTATGTAAATTAAATTTTGCACAAAACCCTTTTTTGGCATTCTATTAGTGAAAATTATGAATTAAATCAGAAACCAAAAGAATATTATCAGAAACCAAAAGAATATTATCTTTAATATTTCAACTGTGAATGAAAGCACTTTCAGTGGAGATGATTAGATATGGCATAATAGACTTGGGTCTAGATACAAGAATTTTGGCATCTATAAACGCAATTGCAAAGAAATATAAGACTAAATTCGGAAAATGAATATAGATTCTTTGTTTTTTGGATAAGAGAAATCAAAGCTGAAAGCGTTGATGCATTGCAAAGGAAAAAATACATAGTAACCAAATCTCCGATTATAAGCCAAGCCTTTTGAAAGAAGAGATTGTTGAATCTGTCCCACTTCAGGAGCTATCATAATAGTTGCACTAAAAACCACGGCCTTTATCTCATCCGTGATGACGGGCTCAGAAAGAACATATGAAATTTGAGCTTCCTCAAGGCCCATTATCAATACATAGAATATTGATGAGATGAGTTGAGCATCATTATTGATAATGGACATGAAGGCATTCTAACCATAGATTAGGTACCGCTTGGACTTTTTCTCAAGAATGTAATATAAGATTTTAGCATCCATGAATGTAGCACACGCTGCTTATTCTTTTGCGCACACGAAGGGTGTTCATATTATCGTGAAAAACTTGTCCTAGTTTAATTTCATGAGGTTTTTAACCCATTAGGACTTTTCTGCCTAAATCATGTTGCTTCACCATCAACCAAAAACAAGCATCTTTTCTGGCTCTTTAAAGCTTGTATTGCAATCAAGCATAACAGTTCATGGTTTTTACATGCAGATGAAAGATAACAATTTTGTCCATGGTGCTTGCTTAAATTAAATGCAAAATTAAGCTTGAAACTGCAGCAATATAATAGTGGGAGGAGACCCTGGGTTATTCCTCAAAAGCAGGAATCAGGATAGTTGCATGAAAGTATCAATTTTATTTCTTGAGTGCATTCATCCTCTCTCTGAGGTAGTATAGCTTCGCCCGCCTCACTTTCTTCTTGTCCAAAACCTTCACTTCTTTGATATTTGGAGAGTACCTGTTGCACAATGTTCAGAGAAAATCAAGAGTCATAAAGTAACCAAACAAACGATTTTTTTTTGGCAATAGTAATAATGATAACTTAGAACCAACCGATGTTAAGCAAAGGGTAGAAAACCATTTACAACCCTTGGAACATCTTGATGCATTGCATGAATATTATAACCCTACTACTTGCAACATCGACCAAGTTAAATGTGATAAAAATGAAAATCAGCATAATTTTACCAACATCAAAATGTGATCTCTACCTATCATTATATAGAGAGTATCTCAGGTATTGTCTGAGATAATTCTTATTATCTCAACTTCAGAATAGAAGTGAGGCAAGATAAAGCAACGAAACAGGAGTTAAGGTTTGGGTTATCTGTAAACTCTGTTATCTTAATATTTCCAAAGCCAAACAAGGGCTAAGGAAGCATGTCTCCTGAGTGATGATGAAATAGAATTCACATATACTTGGATTGTTAGGCTACGTAGCATGGATTTGGATACAGATCCAGGATGCGATACGAGTTGGATTCCTGAATTCACAATTGTCCAAAAGCTATACAACGATTAGTTAGCATACGTGAAGTTTTTTGTCGTATATATGTATAAAGAATAACAAAAAATTATCATAGCAGAAAAATTAAACTAAATATTCAAATAATTTGCTAGATGCATATATAGTTGATGATTTAGTCATGTATACATATTTGATATATCTAGAACATAGTATAAGTTTTAGGATGTGCCCAAGAGCTCCACAAGTAACCTTGATGAATCTGAAAGAATGTGATATGGATAAGATTCCAATACAAATCCGATAAGGGTACATCGCCTCGACAATGTATCCATGCAACATAGTTGTTATTGATGATGCAGGATTTAAACTCCAGGTAAATTCATCACAGTCTACAGTTAAGATTTTAGCCTGCACTTTTGCTATGGATTAGGCTAGCTTATAAATGATGCCAAGTCTCTGGATGCCCAAGGCTAAAATCCAGACCTAACACAAGCTAAGTTTGTGCTGCTTATAATTGTTTCCATTATGCCATATATTTCTTGAGTTATATCATAAATGTACTTGCTTGAAGTCTCAAAGTAGACTGGTACTATATAGGCTAAATTAATATTCTTGAACTGCGTCAGATATTTTACAATTACAGGTTAAATTATTCAGAACAACCTTTAACCATCGCTGCTTTTAACTATAAACCTTTCTGATTACAGTAACCTCCTTTAACTTCGGTATTAAAGGGAGTATTCTACTAACATAGCTTAAAAGAAGCAGTTTAAAAAGCTTACTATAATTTTTTTTTTAAACTTTATTCATGGAAAAAATAATAATGATAGTTAAAGGTGGTTAAATGTAATTTAAACTTTTTAACCTTTTTTGGAATAAGGATAAAAGCTGCTTTGGATCTCACAAGGGCCGAAGTCAGGTTATAATATGTTGGGAAAGTTAGGACAAGGGTGTTGGTTACCTACTTTACAGTTGGATATCGCCAGTCAAGTACTGAATATTTCATATGTAAATAGCTCCAAGTGTTGACAAATGGACCTCTCAAGAGCTTCCACCCCTTAACCTTTTCCTGAAAATTGCAACAAGTGAACTCGACAATCCACACACTCACATACTTGGAATCCATCGTCTAAGAAGTGGCCGGTAATTGAATATTACATCAAACTTGAGATCTCCCTATTCTACAATCCATCTGTCATGAACTCATTCCTGTTAGCAAGTTCAAAAACTCATATTCACCATTCCATTACCATGTCTTCATATTCATATCCATGATTAAATAGCATATCCATATCTATGATCAGATTCAAACATAAAAAACTAAGCATGACATGACTACCGAAAAAATGTACAGCAATTGACTAACAAAATAATAAATAGTAAAGAAGGTAAAAGTACTCATGGAAAACATGATAAACACACTAATTTGCCAAACTGGATAAAGATGACAGATGAAAAATGAGTTTAAATTTTTGAAAACTTGGACTTACAAAGGAAAGACAGACTCCACCCCAACACCAGCCACCAGCCTGCGCAATCTGAAAGTCGTGTTGAGACCAGCATTCCGCCTTGCGATGACAATGCCTTTTACAATTGAAACACGGCGTTTGTTCTCAGGGACTTCCTGTAGTAGGAAAAAATGCTACATGGATTAATAAACAGTGCTGAGCACGAAATTGAATGCAAAGGAACGGAAAGGAAGAGAAACAAATAGACTCGATCTTAAATGGTCTTTTGTTCTATCACTATTTCTTTTGTAACAAAACAAAGAAATACACCTTCTTGCACCTCTTTGTCACTTAAATAATTCCCTCAATTTTACAAATGGAACAGGTGTACAGCCTGTAACATGGATCGGCTAATAACATTAAGAAAAAGAGGCTCAATGCATATAACACCCAACCTTTATACATCATCCAACACTTCTGATACCTTGTTTATTAGCAACTAACGCCATGGAAGTTGCTTGGCAGATTATAAGTGCAAGCCAGCCCAATTTGAAACTAATTCCAAGGATACCGGGTGCTAATAAGTAATAAGCCGGTCAAGGGATTCAAAATGCAGAATAAAGTGTAAATGTAGAATGTTATAAGCTAGCTACCCAAAAAAAAAGAGAGAGAGTGAGTAAACTATTAAGTCTTACCACTTTTAGCTGTATGATATACCCAGGTTTGATATCAGGAATCTCCCTGTCAGTCCGTACACTCTCCACTGCTTCTTTATCCAGAATCTGCAAGCAGGAGAAATTATCAACAATAATAACAAGATGAACGACTGAATCCCACTCTCAATGTGCAAAGACAAGCAGGCTGCTATGTAATCTAGTTACGAATTTGATTCCTCTTACATTCATGATGTGTTTTGCTGTTTTGTCAAGTCTCTTAAATTTGATGCGCTGAGGTTGATCAATATCAGGAGAGCCTTCAGTAGGAGATGGCTCGGGATGAGGCACTGATGACATGCGCCTGAAGAGAGGAACACTTCTAACAATGCTTTGGGCAAATTTTCCATGCTTAGACAATGCCAGCTGTCCAGGCACCAGCAGATTACTTTTCTGAAATAAACAGAAGAATTTGGATTAGAAACCAACTAATTTTCCCGGGAAGAGTACCCAATTAGGAAAGTGCACATTGATACTCTAGAAATGCAAACTTTATCTAAAATCATCATAGTTGTCAAATCATGTTACGAATCGCATATCGTTTTTCTCTTATATCATATCTCATACCATATCCTATCGTATATCGTGTGCAATAACCATGCAGTTAACTGAAACAAGTAAACAAGTATATATTTGATAAATATATGTTCAAATTAGTAATATAGACTGATATATAAGAAATATATTGGTTAGTGAAATTCTAGTCAAGTAAGTGACAGCCACAACCACACAAATGCAAATACAAAATACATGAATTTACAAAATTCAAGAGAACGTATTTATTTTATTAGATAATTAACCAAAATAATACTTGCCGGTCACATCATTAAGGGCTCCTCAAAAATATTAATTTGAGGAATGATCAATTGGCACTAAATTATCACATCTTTTCTTCAAAGAGGAACCGGTGGAATCACTTTTTAAAACTAATAAAACATGTTCACAAAATAATTTTATATTTTTATGAAAGCGAATATTGTTTTGAACAAATTATGTAGAAGAGAAATTAATCACGTTTATATAGAAACCACAGATTGGCAAAAACAAAAATTGGAAGATGACAAGGCCGATGAGTTTTGGCCGAGCTTCGAGGTACGCTCTAAATTCCTCATGAATTCAAAGAAGCTCATGGTGATTCCTCATCAGCGAAGGAGTTTTTGAGGAGACGATATAAAGCTGTGAAGCGGAGAAGTGGTGACGAGATGATGCAAAGAAGCGGAGTAGTGGTGACGAAATAATACAGAAAACCGAAGTGGATACAGAAGCAGCTTGTGGAGAAGGAGATCGTGAAGAGGTAGTGAAGCGGTGAAGAAGCTATTGACGCAAGAAGAAAACCTCATGGAAGAATAAGTTATGTGAAAGGATTTGAGAGATTTTTGGATAGCAACGTCTTTCTATTAGACTTAAAACCCAACCCGATAAGAGCGAAACCAAACCAAATTAGAATTTAGCACCTAATTTTTGTATCACATACTGTCCTATATCATATATTTTTGTGTTGTAACAAATAATGACTATGTTTTACCCTATTTTAGGATATCAATCATATATTGTTCGATTTTGACAATTATGAACATCATCAGTTGGGACAGGAACAAAATTTAGTTTCCATAATAATGAACAGCATTAGGACCACAAAGGACAAAGGGCATAGGTCAGATTCATGATCGGATTGTGTGCCTGTTTACATACAACTACTTTATCAAATATACTTACTTTGTGCAAATTCCTGATCAGTCTGAACAAATCTTGTTAACCAACAAGATGACATCATTGACATAAATAAAATTGCAAGGTAAGAACCATACACGTCGATCAGTTTTCAACGTATCCTTAATCTATTTTTGGAAATCTTCCATCACCTTCTATGTGCAAGGGTGCCAAGAAATTAACAAAGATAAAAATTCTTTTACTCATCCCCTTCTCAAAAATATCTAACCTTTGGAAGCATGGAAATGTAAAGCAGCGTTCTTATGTAAGTGTCTGTCGTCGAATGACGAAAAGGGTTCTTCTATCAAATAAAACATGGTCATATTAAAATAATGGTTGGAAATTGATCTTTTTTTACCTGTCAAACTTCTTTTCTTTCTAATCAACATGTTTCGTTCCAAACTCGTATCACGCCCCAAACTTGTATCACGTCCGAATAACTAAAGTACACATTCAAATCCATTCTAGCTATCAATCAATTGACATTCGACTTCATTCATTCATTTCAACGAATGAGTTGTGGGCAGTGATAACCTAGGCAATCCACATTTTCAACTTGACAAATTTAACAGTAGATAATTGAATGAAGTAGGCGAGCTACACCGATATCGGAAATATCCAAGAATCCGATGATTGCAAGTAATTGCTCGTCGATATTCGCCTACAGCATGTATAACGATTAAGCGACGAATTTGATAGTTCAGCCTGAACGCTCACTGAACAGAGCTTAGTAGATCCCAAATACGAGATCCTCGAATGAAGACCTCTCCAAAACCAATGCATGATTTCAAATGAATTCCTGCATCCATAATCACAGCTTAAAATGAGATTATAAAAAAAGTGAAATTTATGGTTGGAATGAATGAGCTGAAAGCATGATTCGAGAGCTCACCAATGATAAGAAGATGAAACTCTTGAAACCTTAGTTTTCGAATTTCGCGGTCTTCGTCTTCAGCAAATTGAGGTTTTGATTGGAGAAACTTAATGATCTGAGAAAGAGTGGAGAGTCGAGACTGCGCTCAGATCATGCGTGCGAGATAGACGATCGTCGTCGGTTGATAATCTAACGGTAAGGATTTGGTGCGACCACAGGTTTTGCAATAAGCCCCCCAAATATAAGTTTATGAAAAACCATGAAAAGTAAGGGTATTTATGTAATTACACACAAAAGGGGTAAATTGTCAAAACCTCCCAGCATTTTCTTCTCTTGTCAAAAAACCTGCCCTCGAAAAGTCAGTCAAATAACCATAAAAAAGTTTTTGGTCATCAAGAAACCTTTACATATGATATCTAATACTTACTTGCTATATCTAATTTCGTGCGATATCTAAACGGTAAACAGCGATCTAAGCAATTGTCTGTGATATCTAAACCATTTCTTGCGATATAAATAGTTTGTATGAATTGGTTAGATAATGATTTGTTAAATCAGAAATTCTTACTTAGAATTGATTGCAGTACTGCTAAAACTGTTATATAGAAATATGTTGAGAATTTAGCATCAAAGCAAATTTTTGCTGGATGGCAGGCTGAATTAACAATTTTTGATTTTGATATTGAATATATTAAAAACACTAACAATTTTCTTCCTGGTTTCTTGACCAGGGAATTCTTGCAGGACTCTCATGCAGAGTCTGTCGAGAGGCCCAGGCCCAGACAGGGGTCGTGGAAGGTGAAGGAATAATAATTCCTCCAACTCTCTTTATGCAAATTGGCTGAAAATGCAAAAGCCAAAACCAATAAGATTCGACATCGAATCAGAGGCGTTATACGTCCAAACAGAATGGAGAACGCCTAATAAAATGGCGAAAAGAAGTGTTAATAACACTTAACAGAGCTATATCAGTCTCGAAGAATCCTCCAGTTCAGAAAATAATTCTGGAAAAGCTCCATCATTCAAAAGAGCGGTTGAAGGTGGACCTGAAGATGATTACTTTCAAAAAAACGCCTATTTGCTTAGAAGGAGACGATATTCCGCAAATGCATGATTCATGGTCTCTAAAAGAAAAATATATCGAGACCAGCTCGTATGCTTCTTAAACGGGAAAAACCCGACAAGTCTACAAAGCTCTGCTAACGGTTTCCAGTTCAATAGAAATCAAGCATTATTATCCAAATGGGAAAGGAGGGTGTAAATTCCAGTTCTGTAAATACAAAATTTTCCCCTTGAATGTTATCTATTTCTCTATATACCTTTTGTAAACATTGGATGCATACATTTTTTAATTTTAAATTAATTTTTTCCTAAACAAATATTCCAAGCCCAAAAGAAAATCCAAAGCCCATGCCCTTACCCCTTGCCCGACCCGGCCCCGTGCCCATACCCGACCCGTTCTTCTTCCCCGCTCCCTCTCCTTTCCCGCTTCTTTTTCCTTCTGCCCACGTCGCCACTCGCCCCACGCTACCGCTCCTCGTTCGCGACCACGTCCCCGCTCCTCGACCCACGATCTCGCGCGCGCCCTCTCACTCCTCTCGACCTCGTCTCCCCCTCTCCCCCATACAAAGCCGAGCCCTCATCCCCACTGCCTCTTTTTTCACTGCACCACTGCCTCCTCACCCAAAACTTTCCCCAGCCACCGAGCTCCGACCACTCTCCCCAACAGCTCCTCCTCCTCCTCCTCTCATCGCCACTCCTCACACCACCGCCCACCTCCTCGTCACTTCCACTACCCGCCTGCACAACCGAACCCACCGCAACCCACCGCGAGCATCGCCGGCCGCCAACCACCATCGCCGACGAAACCGCCGAGCTTCTCCTCTGTCGCCAGCGACCCCCTCAACCATCTCCGGCCACTACGACCTCTCCTTTCACCACCTCCCTCCACCACCGAGCTCCTCAACCTCACTTGACAGCACCACCACCTTGCAACCCTCGCCGTACCCCTGGAGTCATCGTCGGCCAACCCCCTCTGCACTCGATGCCCGCTGGTCCCTTCTCGTTCGCACCCAAGCTCTAGTCGCAGCAGCTCCATCTCCAAGCTCGAGCCGAGGTCACGAACCCTAACCGCGCGTGCGTCGCGATCGTGCCGTAGCCGTTGCCGCTGCCGTACCATCGTCAACACGTCATCAGGCAAGTACACTATTTGCTTCATGCTAATTTTATCTATTACAATTCGAAATACCAATAAGATCCGTATATACACTTTGTGTGAATTAATATAATGCAAATGTTCGTTGTAAAACCCAAATGGAAAACCCCCGTTAAATTGATGGAAACTGATCACATAGGATGGCCCGATTAATAACGAACGCCATGTTATGATTTGGCTGGAAAATACGATCTTTAATGACGTCTTAGGCCTTTCCCATTTAGACCCGTAAAACTGAAATTTTCCCGTACCTGAAACTTGTAAAAATCACAATTAATTGATTACAAATTGGATTGTTGCGTTCGAGGGCTCATATCGAAGCAGACTCGACGACCTAGAACCCCATAAGAGTTTTAATTTGTTTATATGCTAAAAAGGTAACGGAAACTGGTTCGGAGTGCGGCTCTAGACTGCAGTCCAGAGCAGCACTGGCTGTTGATTCTCGTTTTGGAATGGTTTCACTCTGCTGTATGAAAATGTTATAATGCGAAATCCTATACCATAGCGAATATGAATCAGTTATCTAACCAATTAAAGTGATTTCATTCATTTCTACTGTCATTTACTATTTAAACTGTATTTTAAATAAACAGAATATATAGCAGTCCCAAACAGGGACAGAACGTATACCCCATTGTTGTACAGTGCATAACTTTCAGTACACCATGGATATTATCGATACGTCTGGTGCGTTGGAAACCTGACTGATAAACCTAAATTTTGTTCAACTATAAAGTTGCCTAATTTTGATCCCAAACGGGTGAAAACTGTGTTGCGAAATGGACATTCAGTTCAGGAACTGAATTTCCAGCAGCGAATACTTAAAATGAAACGACTGTAACTCGCGAACCCGAAACCCGATTGACTTGAAATCAATTTTGTTGAACTGCCGACTGGGTTTACTTATTACTTCTTTTGTATCTTTTTGCTTAATTCTGAATGCGTGATTTAATACAAATTTTCCATGTTCATAAGATGCATAACGACCTGTACTGCATATAAACTGTTTAGCGGCATGATTCATAGTTCTACTCGACTACAAGACCTCTAGTGTTAGTGAAAATTTGTGTTAATTCTCAGTGTACATTGCATTGTCGAACGCGTGTAGTATTGGTGTGGTTGTGTCAAGTATGCCAATGAATAGTGAGTGATTCGTGACAATGAACCATACAGCGAACAGTGAAAGAAATCGTGTTATTGATGCGTAGTTGTACATAACTAGCCCATACTCATGAATAGTGAAACCTGGGTAAAAAGGGGGAAATCGAAGTGGAAAGGGAGTTATATTTAGCGAGGTCAGTGATTTAGAGGATGATCATTCGAACAGCGACTCTTATATATATTAGGTTGGGCCTAGCGGTCCGGCTGACAGGGTTATGTCCCGGGCAACAGCGGGCCGTAGTCTCGGGTACGTACGAGACCCTCGTTAAACATGATCCTCCTTTGCACAACTCGATTTCAAAAGTGACTTAGAGACCGATAGGGACACAGATCATACATTGCATCAGTTAGTGATATATCGATTACCTGCATTTTATTTCCACCATTATTACCTTCATTTTCTTGCTTTTGTTATTATTACAATATTGCTATTATGTCGCTCTGACGACCTGAGTATGCATGCTCAGACCTTGAGGAAGAAACTGTTCAGGAGTCAGACCTGCCCTTCGAGCTTGCAGAGATTTAGACGGTCGTGCCTCCAGTACCTTTACTGTTTTCCCTAAAGAAACCTTGTATTCGCACTTGGTTAGTAGTTCTTTTCTTTTGTTCTGTTGCAAATTGTGAACAATGAAAGTTGATGTAATAACTAGTAATGTATTTCCTTTACTTCTGTGCTGTGTTTACTGATCACCATGTAATGCTAGAAGCCGAAGTGTGACTACGGCGGGGTTATTCCTTAACCGTAGGAGGATGGCTGGCCTAGTCACCCCTCGTATTCCGTATTTTGGAAAACGGGGCATGACATGGTTTTGTTGGTATCAGAGACGCGTTTATTAGTAAGGGATAACATTAACTACACTTTATTACATTATTTTCGCTTCACTATCACTCGCTTTCATCCTTGTATCTAATCATATCCGTTTAAATGTCTTCCAGCGACATGACGTCCCCGAACGACCACTCCTCGGACTCAAGTTCTCAGGATCGCACGGAGAGGATCTTGAGTGCACTGACGACCCTCGCAGAAGCTCAAGAGAGAAAGACGGACCTACTCACCGAGGGACTCAGGGCAATTACCGCAGTAGGGGGACCCTCCGCTCTCATTACCTCCCCCGAGGGCACTGCTCCACCAGCTTTTTCTGCCAGGGCTGGCACCGTGTCAGATTTTCGGAGGTTACATCCAGCTGCATTTACGGGACTAGCCGAACCACTCGAGGCCGAGCAATGGCTGGTCAATATGGAGAACCTACTGACGGCCGCAAGGGTACCCGATGAAGAGAAAGTGAATGTGATAAAGATCCAGTTGGAGGACGAAGCCCGTACTTGGTGGTCAGTTGAAGAAAGCAGACTAGAAAGGCCAATCGAATGGAGCAAATTCAAAGAGTGCTTCTTGGACCACTACTTTCCTTCCACCGCCAAGGCAGAGATGGAAGAGAGATTCCTTTTACTGAAGCAGAATGGCCGTCCCGTGGACATATATGCGGCAGAATTCAACCGTCTGAACCGATTTGCTCCGTATATGGTCGCTTCAGAAGCCACCAGGGCCAGGCGCTTCTTACAGGGACTTGATTTTGAGCTACAACAGTTGATCGCGTCACTCGAGTTGCAGACTTTTGCGCAGGTGCTCAACGCGTCACGAATTCAGGAGAAGCTGATCAATAAATTTAGGGGCCCCAGTTCAAGTGATAGGAGGCCCCCAGTTGTTCCAGTGCGTACTCACACACCGTCTCGAGGAGTCATACCAGTTCACAGGCCAGGGACGACGCAGATGAAGCGTCCATTCGTGCTCCAGTATCGCCCCCAGAGTAAAAACTTAGTTTGTGGATACTGCAACAGGGATGGGCACACCCAGAAGGACTGTCGCCGTGCCAAGGTACAGTGTTTGATTTGCGGATCCAGCCAGCACTGAGTCAGTGGTTGCCCCGAACAAACAGAGCTACAGGGAGGGTCTGGACCGCAGCAGCAGAGGTCACAGGAGCAGAGGCAACCCTGCACAGGCCACGGTCAGGGACGGGCTTTCACCTTGACCGCCGAGCAGGCAGAGGCTTCAGGCGAAGTTGTTACAGGTATTCTACTCGTTCATTCCATGCCAGCTAGAGCACTATTTGATTCTGGAGCATCACACTGTTTCATATCTGCGCATTTCGTTGATACACACTCCATACCACATGAACCATTAACCAAGGGTTGGGAAATACATATGGGTAATGGTGTTATAGTATCCAGTCGAGAATGTAGATCCTGTCCAGTTGTAGTGTGTGGCAGGGAATTCTATGCGAATTTCCTTTTAATCGGGATAGGCAGCTATGACGCAATTCTCGGGATGGATTGGATGAGTACATTCCATGCAATTATCGATTGCCGAGCAAGGAATGTGACTTTCCGCATTCCCAATCATCCAGAGTTTATTTTTGAAGGCGGGAGCGAGTCTTTGGAGCCAGCCAAGTTTAGAGCCAAACCAAAAGAGTTGACAGCTATGGAGATTGATGAGAGTCCAGCCCCAGAGATTGTTCGGGATTTTCTGGATGTGTTCCCTGAAGATTTACCAGGTCTACCACCTCCCCGCGTCTTGGAATTCTCGATTGATTTGATTCCAGGTACAGCACCAGTTTCCAAGGCCCCGTACAGAATGGCACCGGTTGAGTTGGCTGAATTGAAGAAGCAAATTGGAGAACTCCTGGAGAAAGGATTTATCTGCCCAAGCGCTTCACCATGGGGTGCACCAGTTTTGTTGATAAAGAAAAAGGATGGATCGCTACGGATGTGCATAGACTACCGGGAGCTGAAAAAAGTCACGATAAAGAACAAATACCCCATTCAGCGCATCGACGACTTATTTGATCAGTTAAGTGGGGCCAGAGTATTTTCAAAGTTGGATCTCCGTTCGGGCCATCACCAGATCAGAGTAGCGGCCGAGGATATATGCAAGACAGCTTTTAGGACCCGATAAAGGCATTATGAATTCCGTGTGATGCCTTTCGGTGTTACCAATGCTCCAGCTATATTTATGGATCTAATGAATTGGGTATTTGCAAAGTACTTGGACACGTTTGTCGTTGTATTCATCGACGACATACTAGTTTACTCTAAGACTCGAGAGGAGCACGTCGAACACTTGTGAATGGTACTATGAATTCTTCGGAAAGAGAAACTGTACGCAAAATTGAGCAAGTGTGAGTTCTGGCTCGACAAGGTGCGGTTCTTGGGACACGTTGTTTCGGGCGAAGGCATCTCAGTGGACCCGGCAAAGATAGAATCTGTTAGAGATTGGCCAACACCGAAGTCAGTGGCCGAGATCAGAAGCTTCCTGGGACTGGCCGGATATTATCGACGGTTCGTTCAAGACTTTGCACGAGTCGCTTAACCTTTGACGAAGCTGACACGGAAGGATGTACCATTTGTGTGGACGGAGGAGTGTACTCGGGCTTTTGAGTCACTGAAGCAGAAATTGACCACGGCGCCCATTCTTACAGTACCAGATAATTCCGGTGGATTGGTGATACTTAGCGATGCTTCAGGGAAGGGATTAGGCTGTGTTCTGATGCAGCACGGTCGGGTGGTTGCTTACGCCTCACGACAGCTGAGGAATCACGAGAGGAACTACCCTACTCACGACTTGGAGTTAGCCGCAGTGATTTTCGCATTGAAGATCTGGATGCATTACCTATTAGGCAAGAAGGTAGAGGTGTACACAGATCACAAGAGTCTGAAGTACGTCTTCACTCAGAAAGAACTGAATATGAGGCAGCGCCGATGGCTAGAATTAATAGAGGACTATGACTTAGACTTACAGTATCATCCGGGAACAGTAAATGTTGTATCCGATGCACTCAGTCTCAAGCCAGCGGTCATGATGTTGACCAGCCAGAGGAGCATCATTGAAGATTTTCAGAAGCTCGAGTTAGAGGTTGTGACGCCGAGTGCAATCGGGCAGTTTTGGCAACTACAGGTGCAGTCTTCTCTCGTAGATCGCATCAAGGCTGCGCAACCTGATGATCATCGATTGCAAAAGTTCAGAGAGCAGGTGGAAGCCGGGCTGAGAACAGAACTACTCATACATCAAGACGATTCTCTGAGATTCGGTAGCAGACTCTGCGTACCCAAAGGGGATGTTCGAGAAGAGATACTAGCTGAGACTCATAGTTCAACTTATTCTGTGCATCCAGGAGGCACGAAAATGTATCGAGATCTGAAGCAACACTTTTGGTGGAACGGGATGAAGCAAGAGATTGCATGGATTGTATCCAGGTGTCTGGTATGTCAGCAAGTGCAGGCGGAACACCAGAGAACAGCGGGGCTGTTACAACCGCTTCCGATACCAGAATGGAAGTGGGAGCACATTACTATGGATTTTGTGACTGCCTTACCACAGAGCCCTGGGGGCAACAACGCCGTTTGGGTTATCGTCGACCACCTTACGAAAGCTGCACACTTTATACCTTTTCGGGTGGGACAGTCGACAGAGTCGCTAACGGAGAAATACATGCAAGAGATAGTGCGACTTCACAGAGTTCCAGTCAGTATTGAGTTAGATCGAGACACCGGATTTGTTTTGCACTTTTGGAAGAGCTTACAGGAGAGTCTGGGTACCCGCCTCAAGTTCAGCACAGCGTATCATCCACAGACGGACGGACAATCCGAGCGCACGATTCAGACGCTCGAGGACATGTTGAGGGATTGTATATTGGACTTCCAGGGTTCTTGGGAGGATCATCTGTATCTGGTTGAGTTTTCTTATAACAACAGTTACCAGGCTAGCATCCAGATGGCTCCTTTCGAAACACTTTACGGGCGTAAATGTCGATCCCCTGTTTGTTGGGATGATATGGGCGAACGAAGATTACTGGGCCTCGAACTCATTGTTCAGACGGTAGACAAACTCCAAATGATCAGACAGCACATTAAGACGGCTCAGGATCGACAGAAGAGTTGGGCGGATGCCAGCAGGAGAGCACTAGAATTTGAAGTCAGAGATCACGTATTCCAGAAGATTTCCCCTACCCACGGAGTTATCAGGTTTGGAGGTCGCGGGAAACCCAGTTCCAGTTTCATCGGACCTTTTGAGGTGCTAGAGCGGGTAGGAGAGGTAGCCTATCGACTTTCCTTGCCTCCATCGCTAGCTGGCGTGCACAATACTTTCCACGTATCTCAGTTGCGGTGTTATGTTCGGGATGACAACCATGTTCTGGACCACTCGGAGTTAGCTTTGGAAGCCGACCTATCTTACGAGGAGAAGCCCACCACTATCCTCGACCGCAGAGAAAAAGTGCTGAAGAATAAAGTCATTCCGTTAGTCCGAGTATCTTGGGGCGGTCGTTCCCCAGGAGAATCTACCTGGGAGCGTGAGGAGGATATCCGTACACGTTTTCCACATCTGTTTGTGTAGTGCTGTTATTTCGTTGTCTCTTTTTCTAAATTTCGAGGACGAAATTTTGTAAGGAGAGTATGATGTAAATTCCCAGTTCCGTAAATACAAAATTTTCCCCTTGAATGTTATCTATTTCTCTGTATACCTTTTGTGAACATTGGATGCATACATTTTTATTTTTTAAATTTATTTTTTCCTAAACAAATATTCCAAGCCCAAAAGAAAATCCAAAGCCTATGCCCTAACCCCTTTCCTGACTCGGCCCCGTGCCCATACCCGACCCGTTCTTCTTCCCCACTCCCTCTCCTTTCCCGCTTCTTTTTCCTTCTCCCCACGTCGCTACTCGCCCCACGCCACCGCTCCTCGTTCGCGACCACGTCCCCGCTCCTCGACCCACGATGTCGCGCGCCCGCTCACTCCTCTCGACCTCGTCTCCCCCTCTCCCCCATACAAAGCCGAGCCCTCATCCCCACTGCCTCTTTTTTCACTGCACCACTGTCTCCTCACCCAAAACTTTCCCCAGCCACCGAGCTCCGACCACTCTCCCCAATAGCTCCTCCTCCTCCTCTCATCGCCACTCCTCACACCACCGGCCACCTCCTCATCACTTCCACTACCCGCCTGCACAACTGAACCCACCGCAACCCACCGCGAGCATCGCCGGCCACCAACCACCATCACCGACGAAACCGCCAAGCTCCTCCTCTGTCGCCAGCGACCCCCTCAACCATCTCCGGCCACTACGACCTCTCCTTTCACCACCTCCCTCCACCACCGAGCTCCTCAACCTCACTCAGCACTACCACCTGCACTCGATGCCCGCTGGCCCCTTCTCGTTCGCACCCAAGCTCTAGTCGCAGCAGCTCCATCTCCAAGCTCGAGCCAAGGTCGCGAACCCTAGCCGCGCGTGCGTCGCAATCGCATCGTAGCCGTTACCGCTGCCGTACCGTCGTCAACACGTCATCAGGCAAGTATACTACTTGCTTCATGCTAATTTTATCTATTACAATTCGAAACATCAATAAGATCCGTATATACACTTCGTGCGAATTAATATAATGCAAATGTTCGATGTAAAACCCGAATGGAAAACCCCCGTTAAATTGACGGAAATTGATCACATAGGATGGACCGATTAATAACGAACGTCGTGTTATGATTTGGATGGAAAATACGATCTTTAATGACGTGTTAGGCCTTTCCCATTTAGACCCGTAAAACTGAAATTTTCCCGTACCTGAAACTCATAAAAATCACAGTTAATTGATTGCAAATTGGATTGTTGAGTTCGAGGGCTCATATCGAAGACGACTCGACGGCCTAGAACCCCATAAGAGTTTTAATTTTTTTCTATGCTAAAAAGGTGACGGAAACTGGTTCGGAGTACGGCTCTGGACTGGACTGCAGTCCAGAGCAGCACTGGCTGTTGATTCTCGTTTTGGAATGCTTTCACTCTGCTGTATGAAAATGTTATAATGCGTAACCCTATACCATAGCGAAGATGAATCAGTTAGATAACCAATGAAAGTGATTTCATTCATTTCTACTGTTGTTTACTATTTAAACTGTATTTTAAATCAACAGAACATATAGCAGTCCCAAACAGGGACAGAACGAATACCGCATTGTTGTACAGTGCATAACTTCCAGTACACCATGGATATTATCGATCTGTCTGGTGAGTTGGAAACCTAACTGATAAACCTAAATTTTTTTCAACTATAGTGTCGCCTAATTTTGATCCCAACAGGGTGAAAACTGTGTTGTGAAATGGACATTCAGTTCAGGAACTGAATTTCCAGCAGCGAACACTTAAAATGAAACGACTGTAACTCGCGAACCCGAAACCCGATTGACTTGAAATAAATTTTGTTGAACTTCCGAATGAATTTACTTATTACTGCTTTTGTATCTTTTTGCTTAATTCTGAATGCATGATTTAATACAAATTTTCCATATTCATAAGATGCATAATGACCTGTACTGCATATAAACTGTTTAGCGGCATGATTCATAGTTCTACTCGACTACAAGACTTCTAGTATTAGTGAACATTCGTGTTAATTCTCAGTGTACATTGCATTGTCGAACGCGTGTAGTATTGGTGTGGTTGTGTCAAGTACGCCAATGAATAGTGAGTGATTCGTGACAATGAACCATACAGTGAACAGTGAAAGAAATCGTGTTATTGATGCGTACTTGTACATAACTAGCCCATACTCATGAATAGTGAAACCTGGGTAAAAAGGGGGAAATCGAAGTGGAATGTATTTATCGAGGTCAGTGATTTAGAGGATGATCATTCGAACAACGACTCTTATATATATTAGGTTGGGCCTAGCGGTCCGGCTGACAGGGTTATGTCCCGGGCAACAGCGGGCCGTAGTCTCGGGTACGTACGAGACCCTCGTTAAACATGATCCTTCTTTCCACAAGTCGATTTCAAAAGTGACTTAGAGAGATCGATTACCTGCATTTTATTTCCACCGTTATTACCTTTATTTTCTTGCTTTTGTTATTATTATAATATTGCTATTATTTCGCTCTGACGACCTGAGTATGCATGCTCAGACCTTGAGGAAGAACCTGTTCAGGAGTCAGACATGCCCTTCGAGCTTGCAGAGATTTAGACGGTCGTGCCTCCAGTATCTTTACTGTTTTCCCTTAAGAAACCTTGTATTCGCACTTGGTTAGTAGTTCTTTTCTTTTGTTCTGTTGCAAATTGTGAACAATGAAAGTTGATGTAATAACTAGTAATGTATTTCCTTCACTTCTGTGCTGTGTTTACTGATCACCATGTAATGATAGAAACCGAAGTGTGACTACGGCGGGATTATTCCTTGACCGTAAGAGCATGGCTGGCCTAGTCACCCTTCGTATTCCGTATTTTGGAAAGCGGGGCGTGACAGAGGGGATATTATAAATTTCTCTAAAGCCATTATCAAAAGGGTTTGTAAACCACAAGAATGGGCTCTGCATCCCAAAAGAGCCAGAGATTTCAAAATTGGAGATATACGTTACGAGTGCAACTACTGGGATTATATCCAAGCATTAAAAAAAATTCTTTACTACGAAAACCCAAGAAGAAAGCATTCTTGGTTTATCATGATAAAACCTGATATTATAAAATCAGAAATGGAAGAAGTGATACTAGCCATATTAGGATTACCTGATATCCTAGTAATATTATTTGAGCCAAATTTAATTTCAATACCTCCGTCGTCCGTCTGTATAATCTGATCGACTTCAGTATCAATGATTGGTTTAGGAGGAACCGCCGAGGTCAAAACCCATGATTCAGGGAAATCTATTTCTTCCCATTTTATAACTCGGTTGGTAGCGATATCAGAAGACAATAAATTTGTCTCAATTAAAGTGGTTTTACCACTTTCGGTTTTAGCCTTAACTTTAGGTTCCATAATAGTTAGGACTTTAAAATGGATTTTGTAGACTATAGAGATAGTCTCTGATCCTTTCGTAAAATTATAACCATGTGTCTTTAAATTTAGAGTAACTGCCTCAAGAATATTAAGGTCAGTTAAAAACAAGGTTAAATTAGGGTAAATATCAAAGCAGACTGGTCCATCACACAGACTAGTCTGCATAATCCCCATAAGGGAAGGTATCTAATAGAGACATCTCGTATCTCTAAGGGAAGTTAAAATGGAAGTATTTAAATCTTATAAGATAAGAGGCTTAAAAGTCACTTGAATAAGTCCTATGTGATGGTACTTATAATGTTTTTCAAAACTCAAAATAGAGATATTTGTCTAGACTTTCTTCTATTTAGAGTAAAACCTTCATAGAAGGAGATTCTTCATCTAAAGAAGAAACGTCTGATGAAGAAAGTGAAATATTTGAGTCTGAAGAAGCTTTGAAAAATATCTCAGATCAATTCTTTCAGACCATTGATTTAGTATTAAATCAGAAATGGTATATAATGGTCACTTTAATCGTTAATAACAATTTGGTTATACCTAATTTAATTGCTCTTGTAGACAGTGGTGCAGATTTAAACTGCATCAAAAAAGAAACTATTCTTATTAAGTACTGCGAGAGAACTACTCAAACTTTGAGTACAGCGGATAATAGTTTCCTGACTATGCCATATAAGGTATCAAACGTTAATATATATAACGAAAACATTTGTCTTCCTTCTCTTTTTATTATAGTCAAAAAGATAACACATCATATTATATTAGGGACACCGTTCCTCAGTAAAATAATGCCTATCGAGAAAATAGATTCTCAAGGTATTTATACCAATTATAAAGGAAAAAGAGTTATTTTTCAGTTTATAGCTGATCCTATGGTAAAAATCCTTAATGAGATAAAGGACATTTTGATTCATTTGGCACAGTCTTTCCTTAGTAGGGATGTTATCCTCATCGAACCCTTCTATATATGGAAGAGAAACAATATGTTGTTTCTTATCCCAAAATGCATTGGGATGATCACTACAAGTTTGAATTATAAACTCTTTTTCAAGATTTTCAATCTTTACTTTGACTGAAAAAGAACTCAACTGTTTATTTATCTGTATCGAAGATATTTCTTCTTTGATAAAATTTAGTTGATTTTCCTTTAACTGGCTCTAATATTCTTGAGACGGTTACTCTAAATTTAAAGATACATGGTTATTATCGGGACCCGGTTCTTGTTCACGAAGCAAAGTGACACACAGAATAAAGTGTCATGCCAATTGTCATGCCAATGGGGCGGGGGCCACCTCTTGAATCCATGGGGGCCACCTCTAGAGTCCGTGGGAGAACACGTGGCAAGCATCCAACCCTCAACACCCACCATATGGCCGACGAGATGGGGATTTTGGCCAGCAGCGACGGGTCCCCCGTAGGGAAAAGTCCCCGGGCTTTGCACACTGGTCGATTGGCTGTTCTCCGCCAAAAGACGCGACCGGAACGTTGGGACGTCTCGCCTGAATTTTGAGGGCAGATGTTATTTGGTTTTATTCGTCCACCTCTCTGAAGATGCCAAGTTGATTTACGGCACCTGTATCGAAGGTTTAGACGGATGCGGCCGATGTAGCAGACTTCGTCAGATTCCCCCTCATGGTGAGGGGTTTTTGATTGTGGGGACGCTCTTCCCTGCAGGCGTAAGCCCCTGCAGTTAATTACACTACCGCATCGCGGTAACCACTTTCTTCTTCTCCAGATGGTCACTTCGTGTCGTGGGTGTTTGTTTTGTTTTTGGTTGCCCATGGATTGTATAAGAAGACTAATTTATGTTGTCGCCCGTAGGGCGTGGATTAGTCCAAATCCTTATTTTCTTAGATTTGGGTTTGGGTTGGGTTTAAGGATCGTTAATCTCATTTGAGACTAAGATCAACTTAAACGTTTGTTAAGGATACGTTAGTCTAATTTTAGACTAAGATCTACTTAACAAGATCATTTAGATCCAACAAAAGAGCATTTGGGCTCTATTGTTTTAGTTTAGGGACATTGTGGTCCATAGGGTTTAAGGACATCATAGTCCGTGAAGTTTAAAGACATCATAGTCTGTACACTTTAAAGACATCATAGTCTATGAGTTTAAGGACCTCACAATCCATGGTAGTTTAGAGACATCATAGTCTGTAAAGTTTAAGGACATAATAGTCCATGAGTTTAAGGACTCCACAGTCCGTAAAGTTTAAGGACATCATGGTCCATGAGTTTAAGGACCCCACAGTCCGTGGAATATCTGGTTGTCGGGACCCGTCACCTCTCTGAAGACGTTGAAGGATTACAATGACACATATCAGAGGAGTGAAGAGATGTACCCTTGAACCAATATTGGTTGGGAGATCTGTAGTCCAATTTGGGACTAAGATCAAAGATTTATGAGCATATGGGCTCAATTAATCTGAATTAGGGATCTGTGGCCAACTTGGGCTTGGCCCATTCAGTTAAAATGTTGGACATTTAATTAGGCTAAGTCCTTTTTCATCTAACAATGTTGAGCATTGGTTTGGGTTCTGACAACTGTTTTTGTCTTTTATTGAGTGCTGAGTACTCATTATAGCTCTGGGGCCTTATTTAAAGAACAGTTTATGTTCTCTCAGCGCACACGTGAGGAGCACGTAGTGCGCTTGGCGCTGAGCGCCAGTCAATGAGCGCAGAGCGTTTCTGTTAAGTAGCGCACACGTGAGGAGCACGTGACGCGCTTGGCGTTGAGCACCAGTCAATGTGCGCAGAGCGCTTCTATTAAGTAGCGCATACGTGAGGAGCACGTGGCGCGCTTGGTGCTGAGCGCCAGTCAATGAGCGCAGAGCGCTTATGTTAAGTAGCGCACACGTGAGGAGCATGTGGCGCGCTTAGCGCTGGTCACCAGATTTGGAGCGCTAAGACGTTTCTTATGAAGTAGCGCACACGTGAGGAGCACGTGGCGCGCTTGGCACTGAGCGCCAGACAATGAGCGCAGAGCGCTTCTGATCAATTTTGTGATCTAAGAAATAAGTTCTCACTTACAAGAGACTTTGTCTCATGATTCTAAGAACAAGATTCTTATTTTTATAGGAGATGTTACAATCTCTTCTATTTTCTTTTGTGAAAGACTTTGTCTTTGTAGATCTATGATCTGAAGAGAATGAAATTCTTCTCCCCCTTTTTATGATGAGATGTTGTGATCTCTTTTTGTGAAAGACCTCTATCTTATAGATCTATGATCTGAAAAAGAACCATGTTCTTCTTCCTTGATGAGATGTTATTTATCTCTCTGTTTTTACCTTGAAGAAAAGTTCTTCTTCTCAGAGCTTGCTCTTTTCTTTAAAATTTCTCAAAGCTTATGGGGGGTTCCTCCGTGCGAGACTTGAAGTCTTGGGTCCTTTATATAGGGGAGGCTGATTTGTTGAATCAGTTGAAGAGATCTTTTCTCTAATTGATTTGGGGATATTTCCCACCGTTGGATCTTTGATCCTAGGGCTTCTGTTTTACAGAAGGCAATCTTCTTGTTTTTAACGAGATTGGGAAAATCTTTTCCCATATAGAACTTGTTCTGTTCCTTGGTGATTTTTAATCACCATTGGATCATTGATCCAATGGTGCTCTGATTTACAGAGCACAATCTTCCTTGTTTGGAAAGATTCTGAGGAGTATTTCCATAACAGAATTTTATTCTGGTAATTTGATGATTTGTCATCTTCGTTGGATCTTTGATCCAACGGTGGGGAACATTTGGTTCTAGCGCTTAGCGCTCTCGTGCCTTGCACGTGAGCGCTGCTTCAAAGTTTTTGACTCTTGGCGCCGGCGCTCTCGTGCTTTGCACATGAGTGCTGCTTCAGAGCGCTGGCGCTCTTGGCGCGGGCTCTCTTGACGCGGGCGCACTCCTGCTTTGCACGTGAGCGCTGCCTCAGAGCGCTGGCGCTCTTGGCGCCAGCGCACTCGTGCTTTGCACGTGAGCGATATTTCATTTCAAATTTTAAAATTTGAACAGAGTTTTGCTCTGATTGGAGGAAACAAATGCCCCCCACCATTGCGCTCACGTGACTCACACGTGAGTGCAGCGGTGGCAGCATCTCCACCATTAGATCAACTTAGAAGTTGAAACGGCTCTCAGTGCCTATAAATAGGGCCTTTGGCCCTTGAGATGACCTCTGTTCATCTTCTTGTTTGTTTTTCTGAGAATTAATTCTCCTTTAGAGCACATCTCTTTGTTTTAAGAACTTCTCTTAGAGACAGAACCCTGTCGAAAATTTCAGGTAAAGATTAAATCTTTGACGGGATTACTTTGTAATCTAGGGTTTTACCCATTAACAGAGCCTTGCTCTTTTAAATCATATAGATTTTTAGGGTTTCCTAATAGAGCTTTGCTCTTTTCAAAACATATAGATTTGTTAATCTTTCATAAAGAACTCTTAAAGTTTGTTCATGGATCCTGAAGATCATGGAATTTTTAATTCATTAAAAGCTTTGCTTTTAGGGTTTCTGATGGGTTATTCTATCTTCCTCACAGAGCATGGCTCTTAGAATTCTCGGAGAATTTTTTTATTCCCCTCATAATTGATTTTGACAGGTGTCACTCCTGTCTGCTGAGCGTTGCTCTCGAGGAGTTTAACTCCTTAACCCGAGGAGTCTCTCATTAAATGAGAATCTTTTTTAGGATTTCTCCTTTATTTGCACAAATTTGAATTTGTTGTGTCTATTAATCAGAACTTATTTTCTCTGTGAGGATATCAAGAGCTGTTTAAATCCCCGTGTCTATTTCAATAAGCTTTTTCTTAATCAGTCTGCCCACTAAACTCTCACTGATTTTCCTTTTCAGACGTTATGGCCGCTCATCTGTATGATCTCGACGAGATTATTTCTTATGGAGACATTCGCGCACTAGGCCACTGCCAGAACCAGGAGTTTACAAACGCTCAGTGTGCCGAAATCATGCGTCGCTTTGATGAATACAATGGTTGACTGCTTCCTCATCGTTCCGCTCTTTTGAAGCTCATTGTGAGAGCGATCTGGGAAACACTTCCTTTATTCTATGACGGCATGTCACTTAAAGCATTGGATGACGCTGAAGATAAGGTACACTCAGTGTATCTGATGGGCCTAATCTCAAAGAAAAGGCGAGACAATCTTGTTGATATTCTGCATCAAACTTTTCAACAGGCGATGATAATCGCTGCCTATCGAAGGGCGGAGGACATCAGTGAGGACCCTGACTCTTGTGATTGTGAGAGGAAGCATACGAGAATGGTCCGAGAGGCCCGAAACATTTTAGATGGCCTAACTTTTGAATTTCTCAATCCATGTCCTGGATTTGATGTCTTGCCATTGTAAACATTCTAATGATGTTTTTGTTTACCGTTTTCATCACTGTAAGAATTTTCTGAAGTATGAATAGACAATTTTTGTTTTCGCGTGTTTATTTTATGCACTATACCTTTTCTGCACATACATAAATGGGTACGCTTCGAACGCTTAACTGGATGCGAATTAAATGTTCTTCTTACTGTCATTCATAGTATGTGGTTGGCGTCCGTAGGTTACGCCTTTTCATTTCGATTTGACGCGGAGCAGTTTACGCACTCTTGAGTAGCACCTCCATTTCTCTGGCATGTAATTTTGGCAAATGTGGTCTGTAAATAGTCCATCTTGACCTCTTTGTAGGGTAGTGATGGCTTAGGAAACAGGTTCAGGTCTGCTGCCCAAGGCTTTTCAACTTTGTGAGTCATGAGGGTCTCATAAAGACTTTTCTCCCTACGAGTCGAGAGGATCTCGTAGGTATATTTTCTCCTTAGGAATCGTGAGGATTCCTAAGTGCGTATTTTCTCTCGAGAGTCGTAAGGATCTCACAAGAGAATTTTCTCCCTTACAAGTTGAGAGGACTTGTAAGTGGTTGATGAGTTGACTTGTTCCCGAGTCGAAGCGTTGCTTTGACGGGGAGGTTGAGGGTTGACTTTGGCCATTTTCTACGGGGTCAGGATTGACTTTAGCCGTGTTCCATGGGGTCAGGGGTTGACTTTGGGGGTCAGGATTGACTTTAGCCATACGGGATCAGGATTGACTCTGGCCATACGGGGTCAGGATTGACTCTCGGTTGTCTGTGCACCGCCGAGTCATGGAACTGGGAACCTTGCCGCGGCTCCGAGATAGTCTCTGGGCTTTCTGTGAACCTTCGATATTTGGAACTAGGGGCTTTGTCATGGCTCCGCTTTGCTGACGTTGCGTCTGCTGTAATAAGACGAATGTCGAGGTGGTCTCTAGGTTGTCTATGAACCGTCGAGATTTGGAACTAGGGACTTTGTCATGGCTCCGCTTGATTGTCGCGTCCGAATCCTGCCGGAATGAGAAGGAACACTGTTGTGGGTCTCCAGGCTGTAGATGCGGCCGTCGAGACTTGGAACTAGGGACTCTGCCGTGGCTCCGAGACAATCTCTAGGCTGTCTGTGAACCTTCGAGATTTGGAACTAGGGGACTCTGCTGTGGCTCCGAGACAATCTCTAGGCTGTCTGTGAACCTTCGAGATTTGGAACTGGGGGACTTTGCCATGGCTCCGTTTGTTGACGTCGTATCTGCTTCCGGTTGGAACGAGAAGGAACGCCGTTGTTGATCTCTTGAGATGCAGATGTTGCCATCGAGACTTGGCTATCTTTCTGATGGAGCCTGGTGGGATGATATGGTTCCCTCTTTGTTAGTGCCCTGGATTGTATATAGGGATCGATGTGATCTCACCTGTAGGGCAAAAGTTTCATTTTATATGTATTATATTTTTTGTTTTCTTTCCGCGATGCTCTATCATTTCGGCTTTTTGTATCGCGAAAGTCGCGATTGCCCAATCATTTCGGCTATTTTCCGTGGTGCCCAATCATTTCGGCTATTTTTTCTTTTTACTCGCTGTTTTTTATTGCGAGTTGCCTAACTATTTCGGCTATTTTGTATGCATATATTTTTACTTGCTGATTTTGTTGCAAGTTTCCCCATCATTTCGGCTATTTCATATGCATTTTTGGCTCGCTGATTTTTATCGCGAGTGTGGAACTTGGAATCTGGTGTCAATCTCAGCATCAACATCACTACGACTGGAATATTGCCAGGAGCGAATCATCATTTACCGTGAAAGGACTTAGAATTTGATACCGATTTAGGCATCAGCATCGCTACCACTGGAACATTGCCAGGAGAGAATCATCATTTTCCTCTGTCGATGTCGAACAAAGGTGGCTTAGCAAACAGGGTTAGGATCCTATTGACTAAGGCTTTTTGACTTTACGAGCCGTAAGGGTCTCATAAAGGTATTTCTCCCTACGAGTCGTGAGGATCTCGTAGGTGCATTTTCTCCTTAGGAATCGTGAGGATTCCTAAGTGTGTGTTCTCTTATAAGTCGTAAGGATCTTACAAGAGTGTTTTCTCCTTATTAGTCGAGAGGACTTATAAGTGTCGTTCGCCATATGAAAATATCCCTCATCAGTGGTGAGACTCTGTTGGGGAAACGTTTATTTGTGCTCGTAGATTGTATACAAGGGTCAATATTGAACCGCTTGTAGGGCAATCTGGGGATTGTGATGGCTTAAGAACAGGTTTAGATTCCTGTAGCTTAAGGCTTTTGAATCTTATGAGCTGTGAGGGTCTCAAAAGAGGGTTCTCCTTACGAGTCGTGAGGATCTCGTAAGTGTAATTTCTCCTTAGGAATCGTGGGGATCCCTTAGTGTGTCGCTCCTTTGTGAGTCGTAAGGATCTTACGCAGGTAGTTTTCTCCTTACAAGGTCGAGAGGACCTTGCAAGTGTCTTTTAACGAGATTGCGCCCTTTCGGGTTTTCACAAACTCGCTAGCAGCCCTGCTGTTTTTACTCACGGAGCCCTTTCGGGTTTTCATCCGTGCCCATCTTGCTTATGGACGTACCATTTTTTTTTGTTTTTTTTTACGCGTCAGCCCAAGGATGCTGCGGGTTTGTAGTAGTTTAAAGACATTTCGGTCAGTAGTTAGTTTTAAGACCTTTTGGTCCATAGCTAGTTTTAGGACATTACGATCCGTTGTTAGTTTAAGGACATTATGGTCTGTCGCATGTTTTCGAGGCGAGGTTTCTTCGGATACTACTTATAGAGTTTGGGCTTGGAAAGATAGCGAGCGGACATAGGCGTCATCATCTATCATTAACCTAGGCCGTAACTCGTCAGGCGTAGTATTTTTTCAGGAACCGACCATTTATTGGCCTGAAGGGTCTTTCGCCATGCATATTCATGAGCAAGTAAGCCCCACCTTGGTAGACCTTGTCTATGATGTACGGGCCCTCATAATTCGGCTCGAATTTTCCCCGTTTGGCACGATTGGGGATCATAGGTCTCTTAACCACTAGCACGAGTTCGCCTTGGCAGAATGTTCTCGGCCTAGTCAGCCTCTCATATGAGGGCGTCATCTTTGCTTTGTAAGCCTCCAAGTTTTGCTGCGCCATAAGATGAGTTTCATCGAGGGCATCGAGCTCCTCCAGGCGAAGATAAGCATTCTCTTCGTCTGTTAGCTCGTAATGGACCGCCACTCGTAGAGAGGGTAGCTCTATCTCCAAGGAATGTACTGCTTCAGCGCCAAATACCAATGCATACGGCGTTGTGTTTGTGGCCGTTTTGAACGTAGTTCGATACGCCCAGTGAGCTTCATGCAGTCTCTCGTGCCAGTCCTTTTTATTTTTGGACACCGTCTTTTTCACGATCTTCGTCAAGGTCTTGTTGAAAGCCTCAGCCAGACCGTTAGCTCGTGGATTATAGACCGAAGAGTATCTCCAGTCTATATTATGTTGCTGAGCGAAGCGGCTGATTTTGTGACTTCTGTAGGCCGGCCCGTTATCGGAGATAATCCGTCGCGGAGTGCCGAATCGATAGATGACGTGTATCTTGAAGAAATACCCTGGATTGCCCCCAAACTTAAGATAACACAATATGCAATCTGGGCAAAATCAAACAATACCAAAATACCAATATTCCAGAACCCAGAGCACACCAAAAAACCCAAGCCCAAACTCCAAAACAAATCCGGCAACGCCGGTTTTTTTTCAAGTCTCGCCGGTCCAAAACAGATAGTTTGGGCTCGTTTTTGGGGTGTGTTCTAGTTGTCACCAAGGTAATCTTCTGCAATTGTTTAAATAATTTTTGAAGACTAAATGAAAATCGACAGAAACTGGAATACTTCGTGTATTGTTTCGGAGTTGTTTCGGTTTCGATACTTTAATATCGTCTAAAATTGCTAGTAAGGGATTAATGGGTTGGCTCTGCTACCATGTTGGGTTATTCTAGCGCCCTGGCCATCAAACCGTGGCCGATTGCGGAATAAAAATTTTCAAAACTGGCGCTAACACAACCCGCTACCCGGATCTACCATTAACCCTAAACTAGCAAACTAAGTAGGAGTTTAGAAAGGTTATATTGAATGAACCAAGTCCTTCGGTCTTCTACCACCTTCATTAGCTCTTAGAGGTCGCGGATCAAATTTGGTTGCCGGTCTTCCTCCATCGATGATGATCCACCCGAGGGAAACGACGCAGGCTCTAGCCTCGCCAAGCGAGGCAACCGACGGTTCAAGGTTGCTAGCAATGGAGAGTGTAGGTGTAGAAATTTCTCACTATATTTTTCTCTCATCACATAAGCTCAAATGAGCAACCCAAGAAGATGAAGAAGGAGATGAGGAAAACTAGTGGCATGAGCAACTCAAGAAAATGGCTAAGTCTCGCCAAGAGAGTGTGAGAGTAATCAAGCAAGTGATGAATGAATCAACTAGAGAAGAATAATGGATAGCATGTGGAGAATGTATGGCTAAGTCATTTGCAACCATACAAACAAAATATCTCTTTCATTTTCCAAATAAAATATCCAAGAGTCATGTCTCTCTACATGCCTCACCATACTCATGCCAACTCACCATCCACCTCATTTAAAAAAACAAATGATTTTCTAAAAGAAAATCATCTAAATGAGGTGTCCAACTTCTAGAAGCTATTCCGTATAAATACGGAATACAATCTGGTATACGTATCGAAATACATATACGCGTATTCGTACAAACATACGAATAGCCAAGAGAGAAAATGAATAGTGAACAATAATACTAGAATGCATATATATATATATATATAAATTATTAAATCAAAACCTGATTTAATAATCCGGCTTAATCCTAAGCCGCTAGTATTATCAACCGTCCGATTAAAATCTGTGTAGCCTGTACACATATTTAATCGGTGTTCCCGCCAAAAATTTCTGCGCAAAAGAGCCCAAGGTATCAAATGGCAGCGATACGCTTAAGAAAATGCGAACCAGTATTTTTCGGGCTGTATTTTGACAAACTCCCGAATGAGAAACAGCTAAATTCTGATGGTATTGAAAGTGTCTTGAAAAATCCTTCGATTTGATATATTATGGGCCTCATAACTCATCCGGGATCAAAATTATGAGACATCATGTGCCCACACGTGATCGGGCATCACGTGCCCACACGTGACCGGGCATCACGTGCCCACACGTGACCGGGCCTCACGTGCAGACACGTGACCATTTACAGGCAAATTCTGTGGGCACTGAGTAAAATAAATAATTAAGTGGAGTCACGTGCCCACACGTGATGGGCCTTTAAAAAAAACCACTGAAGGAATTAAAAGGCATAATAAAACAGCAAGAAAATATCCCAATGGGGCATCACGTGTCTACACGTGACCAGGGGTCACGTGCTGACACATGATGATTCCTTAGCTCTTTAAATTCTGGTTAAAATGTTTAATCAGTGGAGGTCACGTGTCAACACGTGATAGGTTCCTAAACTCTTTAATTAATAGAATTAAATTCTATTTAAATGATCGAACAATGAGGTCACGTGCCAACATGTGATGGACTTTTTAAACCCACCAAAAAGAATTAAAAGTATAATAAAATAACAAAGAAAAACCCCAATAGGGTATCACGTGCTCACACGTGACCAAGGGTCACGTGCTGACACGTGACAATTCCTGAGTACTTTAAAAACAACAGAATTAAATTCTGGCTAGAAGCTTAAACAGTGGGGTCACGTGCTCACACGCGATAGGCATCTAAACCTTCTGAACTAATAAAATTAAATTCTAAATTAAGGGAAATCAAAAACCCTAATACTTCCCTAGATCTTTCCAAACAAAAAGATTGCGCTCTGTAAAGAGGAGCACCGTTGGATTAAAAATCCAATGGTGATTAAAAATCACCAATTTATGGAAAGATTTTATACAAGGAAAGATTTTCCTGAAATTTTCCAGGAATAACAGATAAAATATCTTTTGGATTAAAAATCCAATGGTGAATAAAATTCACTGGATGATCTAAAAGATCATGTTGGTTACAAAAACAACCAAAATCTTTCAATGAAAGATTCACTAAACAAATTGATTCTTTTCTTTCTCCTATAAATAGGAGCCAAGAAGAGAAGAGAAGGGTATCTACTTTTTTTTGGAGATATACAACAACAGAGAGAAAAAAAGAGAGAAGAATTTAATTCTCAAGAGAGAAAAGAAAATTTCTTCAGAAGAGAAAAGAAACCCTAGGTGATAAAGGGGAAAGATATCTAAGCTCCATAAAACAAAAGAGAATTTAATTCTCAGATTAAGAGTTTAACTCTTCTGAATAAAGAACTTAGTTCTTCCTTTGATGAGGATCTGCAGAAGTAGATCTCCCCATAAGTTGAGAATTTAATTCTCATCGGGGAGATTCTGCCATGCAGATCCAAAATTTAGAGAGAGAATTGAGTTTAAGGAATTTAATTCCCCTAAATTCATAGGAATTTAATTCCTCCCAATGAAACTAGAGTTTAACCCTACATAAGAATTTAATTCATCCAAATTCATAGGAATTTAATTCCTCCCAATGAAACTAGGGTTTAACCCTACATAAGAATTTAATTCTTCCATATACATAGGAATTTAATTCCTCTAAATAAAATTAGGGTTTAACCCTACAGAGAATTTAATTCTTAAAACAAGAGACTTAAAGCTCTCCATGCACGTAAAGATCAAATATCCAACATGATCACGTGGTGACACGTGACCTTTCATCCTAACGAACAAAAAGGAATGAATAAGGCATGCTCACGTGCCCCACGTGACCCTTTAATGGACTCCTAAAAATAAGAAAGAATTAGCCCAGAGGCAATGCCTCACGTGCTCCCACGTGACCCTCAAAATAAAAGAGAACATAGCCAAGGGTAGAATCAATTTTGGGAGCCCTCACGTGTCCTCACGTGACCCCTAATAAACACTTTAATAATCAATGCATGGATACCCATCACGTGCCCACACGTGATGGCTGTTAAGATTAAGTGTTTAACACTCCTGTGAATATTCTGAGAACAAATAACAGAGGCAAGGTCCAATCATCAGGCACCTCACGTGACCCCACGTGAGCGTTCCAGTCTTAGTATTTAATACTACTTTAAGTGTTTTTGTCCCTAGTGTTTAACACTATTTTAAGCACTTCATTCGTTTAGTGCTTAACATTATTTTTAAATGCATCACGTGGGAACACGTGACCGCCAGATGTGTGCTAGTGTTTAACACTACTTTCAAACCAGTCTTAGCCTAAATTGGCTGAATCTTCCATAGGCAAGACTCCCCTTTTGACTGAGCCTCAAGAACATCCTTGTCTTCAAAGATTGATCATCTCATATCGTATATGATTGCTCAGCACTCAATAAAAGATAAAGATATGGTCAGAACCTAGACTATTGTTTAGCATTGCTAAATAATGGGGGACTGAACCCAGGCAAATGTTCAATAGTCCAAACAAAGGTCCAACATTTCAAACCTAATTGGACTTAGCCCAAGTTGGCCATAAGTCCTCAATTCAGATTTAACCGAGCCCATGTGCTCATAATCTAATTAATTGATCTTAGTCCCAAATTGGACTACAGATTTCCCAATCAACTTTGGTTCAAGGGTACATCTCTTCACTCTTTTGATATTTGTCGTTGTAACCCTTCAACGTCTTCAGAGAGGTGACGGGTCCCGACAACCATATATTTCATAGACTATGACGTCTTTAAACGGGACCGTGGGGTCTTTAAGCCTATGGACTATGATGTCCTTAACCTCGGACTGTGGGGTCCTTTAAACCCGCGGACTATGATGTCCTTAATCTCGGACTGTGGGGTCCTTTAAACCCATGGACTATGATGTCCTTAACCTCGGACTGTGGGATCCCTTTAAGCCCACGGACTATGATGTCCTTAACCTTAGACCGTAATGTCCTTAAACTAATGTTGGACCACTATGTCCTTAAACTGGTAATGGACCGCAATGTCCCTAAACTAAACAATAGAGCCCAAATGCTCTTTTGTTGGATCTAAATGATCCTGTTAAGTAGATCTTAGTCTAAAATTAGACTAACGTATCCTTAACAAACATTTAAGTCGATCTTGATCTCAAACGAGATTAACGATCCTTAAATCAATCCAACTACAGATCTCTCAAACAATATTGGTTCAAGGGTACATCTTTTCACTCCTCTGATATATGTCATTGTAATCCTTCAATGTCTTCAGAGAGGTGACGGGTCCCGACAACTAGCAAATTTTACAGACTATGATGTCTCTAAACTCGGACTGTGGGGTTCCTTTAAACCCACGGACTATGATGTCCTTAACCCCAGGACTGTGGGGTCCCTTTAAACCCACGGACTATGATGTCCTTAATCTCGGACTGTGGGGTCCCTTTAAACCCACGGACTATGATGTCCTTAATCTCGGACTGTGGGGTCCCTTTAAACCCACGGACTATGATGTCCTTAACCTTGGACCACCATGTCCTTAAACTGGTAATCGACCGCAATATCCCTAAACTAAACAATAGAGCCCAAATGCTCTTTTGTTGGATCTAAATGATCCCGTTAAGTTGATCTTAGTCTAAAATTAGACTAACGTATCCTTAACAAATCGTTAAGTTGATCTTAGTCTAAAATTAGACTAATGTATCATTAACATACGTTTAAGTTGATCTTAGTCTCAAATGAGACTAACGTATCCTTAAACCCAACCCCCAAACCCAAATCTAAGAAAATACCGATTTGGACTAATCCACGCCCTACGGGTGACAACATAAATTAGTCTCCGTATACAATCCACAGGAAACCAAAAACAAAACAAACACCCACGACACGAAGTGACCATATGGAGAAGGAGAAAGTGGTTACCGCGATGCGGTAGCGTAATTAACTGCAGGGGCTTGCGCCTGCAGGGAAGAGCGTCCCCACAATCAAAAACCCCTCAAATGAGGGGGAATCTGATGAAGTCTGCTACATCGACCGCATCCGTTTAAACCTTCGATATATGGTGTCATAAATCAACTTGGCATCTTCGGAGAGGTGAACGGATAGCACCAATTAGCATCTGCTATCGAAATTCAGGCCCTGACGTCCCAACGTCCCGGTCGCGTCTTCCGTCGGAGAACAGATTCCAGCACGCCCGGTGGGACCTCTTCCTCTTTCCACTCCACACTTCGTGTGTCGTGTTTCGCGAACAAGTCACGGTTTGACATGGTTGCCTTTGGATGTGAAGTACTAAGATTTGGTATCTTGCTCCGTGCATAAAACAGAAGATCAATGGCTTCAAACTGCACAAGCTGCAACAACGGCAATAACTCTCACTCCGTCCCTGCCGGAGGAGTGACCTACGGGCCTCAAGTGGCCTGCCTTTTCAAGATGCCAGTGGATCGGGTAACTCAGGCCACCACTGGGTTGTTCTTTTGGACCATGCTCCCACCAATGAGCTTTAATGCCCCTCTGCCATTGCAAGAAGCCCCGAAGAAGTCGGTCTTTGATCGGCTTATCAATACCGCGTCCCCTCTCAGCGAGTCGCCCAAACCAAGCGCCACAGTCTTTGACAGGTTGGGCCAAAACTCATGTGGGCCCATGAAGAAGCCTGCAATACCAGAAAGGGTTATCCCGAAAAGGATAGCCATTCCTGCTCCCGAAGTCGTCAAAGAGGCTTCTCCTGCCAAAGGGTCGGTCTTCACAAGACTGACTGTTTCAGCTCCCGTTCCAGGCGAAATCGTCAAGGCTGCTTCCCCTGCTCGGAAGTCTGCCTTCGATAGGTTGGCCATCCCCACTCCGCGGACATCAGTCTTCAATAGGCTGACAACGACAATTTCTGACCAAGACAGGGGGCATGATGAAGCCACCCCCATAGCTAAGCCAGTACCGTCGGCTCGACACGCTCGATGTCGCCACTGGCACCGAGTAAGGAAGGCTGGGGGCAGCTCTCCTTCTGGACTGACTCCGCCGGCTCCAACGGTGGAAATTGATGCTGATGTTCCATCTGGGAACAACTTTGAACTACTTAGGAGGGTACACAAGAACTCTTCGAAGGCCATGCTAAAAAGATCTCCTCCACCTATGGAGAGCGCTACAAAGGTGAAGCCAGAACAGCCCTCTCAGCGGCTGTCCTCTAAAATTTATAAAGTTTGGCGACAGGTCCAAGACTCCGTGGTTGATCAAGACTACTCCCGCTGACAGCAAAAGATAAAATTTCGGCGAGAAGAGGACCACCCTGTTGAGCCACAGAAGGTGTCATCTACTTGGATGCTCGCTGCAACGACCCCCTCAACTTCGACCGCCCACAAAAGGAGGAGGCCGGAGAAAATCCCCATGTCCGCAATGAATCGTAAGGGCACTGAACTCGAACACCCCAAGTCTGGGGGCATGGTGTTGCACACTGTTTATATGGCTTCCGGAAAAGAGGAAAGCCGTGCTTCTATGGGTCATCGACCACTTACACGGTCTGTGACTAAGGCTCAGGAGCAACAACAACAAAAGCTCCAAGAAATGCTGACAGCCATGGCTGCACTCACTAGACCAAAAGCAGGCCCGGAGACATCCTTGGAGCAGTGTCATGAGCAGGAAACCGATGCTGAGTTCCTCCGCAGAATCCTCGAGAAGAAGGACAAAGAGGCAGCGGAACAAGCTGCCAACATAAAACGAATGGCGCTTTTATTTCAAGACATGGTCGGGATGATGTTACAGCGGGTTCCTCCAGCTGAAGACCCTCCGATTACCCTCGAAGATGACAGAGGGGAGACATCAGACCCTCTTCCGACTCTATCAGCAGCCAAAGAGGAGACCATCTCCAAAGCCGCCCTGGATGACAATATCGCTCAACAGATATGAGCTCATCAGGCGAACGAAGTGGCCGGTCAAATTGTTAAGACTGGATGACTATATCCGGATTGGTACGACCAAATAAAGTACCCGCCAGGATATTCGATCCCTAAATTCCATGTATATAAGGGGACGGGGAATCCACACCAGCACGTTGCTCAATTCAGAGCCTTGTGCAGTAATACTGGGGGTGACGACAAACTGCTGCTTCGCCAATTTGTTGGCAGCTTGTCGGAGACAGCGTTTGAATGGTACTCTGAGCTCCTGAACGACTCTGGCAAGACGTTTGCAGAAATGGAGTTGCTATTCACCCAGCGTTTCGCAAGCGCTAGCGAATGCACCCCGATCACGGCACTCATCAACGCCAGAGTGAAGCCGGGAGAAACCTGGGTTCAATACGCCATTCGGTGGCGGAACCTATGGTCAAAGTGCGAACAGCGCATAGAGGAGACTCCTGCCGTGGGCATGTTCGTGGGGACTCTTGACCCTCAGGCAACCATCTCCCAATTCATGATGTTCTTCAAGCTGACCACTTTCCAGGCCTTAATTGACAAGCTGGCCCAAATGGACTAGATGGGCCATAGACCGTCCTCCTCAAAGACAGATCCTCGGAATGAGAAGGGGAAAGGGAAAACAACCTTCGTCGCCAACGCTCAACAACAACCGAGTGGCCCGAGACCGGTTGTTCGCCAAAGCAACAAGTGGCGATCCCTCGATGAGAAATTGAGACGTCCTTACTCGTTTCCCCGGGATAAAACAAGGAGACTGTTCGAAGATTTCCATCTTAGAACTTCTTCAGGCCCCCCAAAAACTAGCAGTGCACAACGGGCTCATCACTCTACCGGTGTCGAGACACCCACTACAACTGAACGATGTCAACGATCCCAGTTACTGCCCCAACCACCGAGTATTGGGCCATCCGATCAAAGATTGCTACGTCTTCAAAAACTGGGTTGAAGACCAGTATTAACAGGGAAAGTTCGCGCTGTCCGAAAACTGGAAGGTGAACCCGCCACAACCACATGCTCCGAAAAGGATAGACATGCCGGGGGCATCGTGCTCATTCATAGAGAAATCCCCATAGACCGAATAGTTCGTAAACTAGAAATTCGCCTCAAATACGGCAACGATTGACCGAAACGTCGTTAAACTACTACAAACCCGCGGCATCCCCAGGCTGACTTGGTAAAAAAAAAAGAGACGGTACGTCCATAAGCGAGATGGGCATAGATGAAAACCCGAAAGGGTTCCGTGAGTAAAAACAGCAGGGCTACCGGCGAGTCTGTGAAAACCCGAAAGGGCGCAGACTCGTAAAAAATTCATGCACACTTGCAAGGTCCTCTAGACCTTGTAAGGAGAAAACTTCCTGCGTGAGATCCTTACGACTCACAAAGGAGCGACACACTTAGGGATCCCTACGATTCCTAAGGAGAAAATACACTTACGAGATCCTCACGACTCGTAAGGAGAATTCCCCCTATGAGTCCCTCACGGCTCATAGGATTCAAAAGCCTTAAGTTACAGGGATCTGAACCTGTTCTTAAGCCATCACAATCCCTAGATTGCCCTACAAGCGGTTTAATGCTAACCCTTGTATACAATCCACGGGCACGAATAAACGTTTTCCCAATAGAGTCCCACCATTGACAAGGAATATCTTCATATGGCGAACGACACTTGTAAGTCCTTGTTCCCCTCCAAAAGACGCGGCGGAGACGCGGCGGACGTCTTGCCTGAAATTCGGGGCAGATGCTAATTGGCGCTATCCGTCCACCTCTCCGAAGATGCCAAGTTGATTTATGGCACCGTATATCGAAGGTTTAAATGGATGCGGCCAATGTAGCAAACTTCGTCAGATTCCCCCTCGTTTGAGGGGTTTTTGATTGTGGGGACGCTCTTCCCTGCAGGCGCAAGCCCCTACAGTTAATTACGCTACCGCATCGCGGTAACAACTTTCTCCTTCTACAGATGGTCACTTCTGTAAGTCTACGGTAGCGTCCCGGTCGTCTAACATACGCCAAATGCGGAACAAAAACTTTTAACTGGCGCTATCGTATACTATAACCCGGATCTGCCATTATTGCTAAACTAACAAACTGTAAAGAGGGTAGAAAGGTTATACCGAACGATCTGAGTCCTTCGTTCTTTAACCATCATCCCACGCTCCGTTGCGGCTGCTCCGATCTCGTCGATCTCCGATCTCCTCGTCCAGGTGGAACCACGTCAACGGATCTTTAAACGGGCTCCCACCTCTGACCCGAGGCAACTCGGTCGTCAAGTTTGCTAAAAGAGACGACCAAGATTGATGTAGAGAATGAGTAGAATACTTTATCTCGTTACGTCCAAGGCTATGGACGAACGGTTAATGAAGTTGCCTTTTTGGATCGATATAAAAATGAGATATGAATATGTTAATTTCCATACATCCAAAACTCTATCTTTTTTCCAACAACCATCTAATCAAGAGGAGGGGAAGGCCGGCCACTTTTAACAAGAGGGGGGTGAGTGTAGGAGGGAAGTGGTGACCATTAGCACAAAGAAAAAAGCATGAGTCAAAGAACACCTAGTATGAACTCATTTAAAGCAAAGAATGAATCACTTAACCTAGTCATCATGCATTAATTGAATCATTAAATGCACTAATGACTCACTAGCCTTATCATCACTTCTAGAACATTCTAAAAGCTTCTAGAAACTTCCACACTCATCTCAAGAAAAGATAAATCCGTGTTTAACCGAATGATAAAGACGGGTGATAGAAAACTGGAAACTGGCAACTTCCAAAAGCGATCCCGAAACGAATTTCAGGATAACCCCGTAACAGTATAAACATACCCGCATTTGTATTACGACCGAATACAAATGCAACTGAGATAAAGATATTATATCTACTCAATATAAAATTCGGATCCGGCTTAAACCAAAGCCCACCAGTATTATCTGCCCGAAATATGACACGTGCGTAAACGCACGTGCATTTTCCGAACCCTGCCATAAAACCATACGGCCTCTACAACGTTTCGCCCGAACTTGGGAAACTATCTGTGGGGGACTCTAATGACTCGTCAGTACCCTGGCAGTGGGTTTAACCACAAGCCGTCATCGGCACTAGCTGTGCGTAACGGCTGCGTATGGACTGACCTCAAGGGAGGCCGATGAGCGAGCTCATCCGGAAACCCTACTGAGCCTAACAGTGACAATGTATATACAGTCCGGTCCGTTCGCCTATGAGTATCGCATATCTGCCTAAGGGGGTTAGTAACGTCAGACCCCCAATAGCAGTATAAGTTGTGTCGGAGTGTAGCCTAAAAACACCCTAAGATACTACTGGAGTACCTAGCAGTAAATCTCCTGCCACGGCCGTGGGCTTTGTGTAATGGCTCTCCTAGACACAGCGCGATCTCACCCCCAATACCGGAAGAGACGAATCCCCTGCCGATCCGCTCACGTGCCTCCATGTGGCTCGGGACTGTACCCCAAAACTACCTGTTTGCACCACTCCTTTGAGCCGTGGTAGGGTAGAAATCAAAGCACAGTGGGAACTCACACGAGACAAATGACGACCTCAGTTCGATGAACTAACCTGTACACATGTCACCAGGGAACTGCTATCTGACGATATGTATAATACCAACTAGCAGGTTCCCGGCGAGTCCTTTCCGGTGTACCCATAACCCAATGAGCACCTGTATACATCTTAGGTGATCCAACTGACACCAGTGGCTTGTGAGACCGGCCACCGCCCCTCGTTGGTGTCTCGACTGTATACACTAGTCTACTCCGGAGTATCGATGACCTGTCTCGAAACTCCCACGACTAGGGACCACAATTAAGGATATGCTTATAAACCACCCAACTCTCACGTATATGATCGCCATCATACTGTTGGTAGTAAAGCAAGATCCTAAGGGCTCTATCAAAGTGTAGCAGTGATCAGTCACCTGAACCTGTACACGACTGATAAAGGCAAACCAGATAGCATACTATCATCTCGAGTAAGACTGTCCTACCGGTATAGGTCCTCCGCAATCATTGCAATCACGTACCTGCGATCCAATAATTTTCTCTGAGGGCACTATATCCAACAATCTCCCACTTGCACTTAAGGCTAATTATTGCGATGTCGACTACTCACAGCCCGTATGAAACCGAACATCCAACTCCTCTACTAATCAGTTTCACAAAGCCCGTTTGTAAAAGTATTGTGTTCGAGAAATAGCCTCAGTGAGTGGATCCGCCCTGATGTTTCTTTCTATATCTCTCTTAATCTCAAGTTCGCGGAGAAAGCCATCTCCCGAATTGAGTAATACCTGTGTTAGAATATGTCTGGATATCTGATGGGACCTAGTTCATAAATGAACTCCAAATCCAAACTTCTTAGACTGTATCGATCACTGAACCTAATCAGTATCCGGCACCATGCTTCCCACAGTATCCTCTTGGACCGGCTGCCCATAATACTGTCCCTCGTCCGAGGGAAAACTATAACTCTGACAATCATTCTGTCATCCATGTCACCTTTGAAGCCTGGAATGATAATCGTCTCCCGAAGGAGGCTGCCGTCATCAAATCCGTAGAACATTCACTTATGTTCTAAAACTGCTTCCTTATGTTTCTCCAGGATTAGATTAATACAAACTTATTGCATCTAGTGCAAAAACAACATCTGGTGTGGTACTTGACATCTCACGATTGACTCAATTGCCTAAGCAAGTGATCTGCCAATCATGCACATCCCTCTCCCCTTTAGTCTGTAAGACACCTTTAGAGAGGGTGACTCCATCACCTGCGGGTTCACCACCATGCCAGGAGTCATCTATTCCAAAAACTATCAGAATACTGTCAAAGTACCCACATTGGGAAACTACCCAAATCTAGATCTAAAACCATAGATCTAGAAACCAGAATGTCAAATATTATATCCATATCCTGTCTGGAGAAACAACTGTGTGACGGCCACAGTACAACCGAACGTAGTATAGGATTTTTACTTCCTACTCTGTGTATGTCATCCAAATACCATGACATCACACCCTACTACCTTCTTAACAGATCCATCCCCTATTCTGATGAAGTCAAACCCATGACTGTCACATCAAAACTAGATGATCTATCTCCGCTATATCTGCTCTAGTCTATAAATAGACATAAGCTACTTGCCCACTATGCTTCCGCTGCTCCCACTGACTACGACAACCCTCTGGCAGAATAATATATACGTGCACTTCTAAAGCTAGTTTAGAACGACGCTATACTTATCCTCCTGCCGGGTCTCATAGTTTGGAACAACAGTAGTGTCAAGTTTGGGTAAACAAGAACCTCCCTGTCACCGTCCTTGAGGCTACCGAAGTACCTCTCGAGTGTCTGAGGTTACCCACCATATCTGCAGAGTGGCTATTGGAATGTCAAACCTGATTGAATATATAGGTCCTATTAAATTTTCCGTAATCGTTCGCGGTTCTGGAATCACTTCCAGTTCTACCATACTCCCACTACTGTTTTCTGAAAAAATCCATTTTACTAAAACTGTGGCGAGTCAAGAACAATATCACTATTGATCTTCCAGATGGTAGAATGTCAACCCTCGTCATAGCCAGGGTCAACCCACAAACTGTCATTACAGAAACGTGCCTTGAGTTATCCAGAGTCTGGTTTTAAGCATAAGCTGGACAACTCACCATACCTTAACATCGTTAAGATATGAACCATTCTATATCCAATATAGAAACTTTGGCACTTATTTAATTAGAACCAGATTCAATCATGCAGCTGTCTCCAGTGCATATCAATGGAAAGAGGCTAATCAGTATTACTCAACTTAGGAATCTATCTAATTATGAGTAACCTGAAAGAGAAACAAGTTTCTCAAAACTATTACTATCATCTGAATACCAATCACAAGAATCTACATCTTCGATCTCTTTGAAGAATCCCGATACTTGTGACACCTGGTTCTCTATTTTATTCTTATACCCACAACTTCTTAAAACTTAGACCTTGTATTTCTACGAAACACTTATCTAAAAACTAGAGAAGTCATAAGTAAACAGAACATAGTACGAGGACCTACCCCTTTGTCCTGATGGACACTGGACAACATACAATATTCTGTACAAGTCCGCTGAGTTGAATAACTCAAAACCTGTGCGTCGTAGGTTGAAAACTGTACCCAGGCGATTTCCTCAAATATCACCAATTACAACGAATTCCGATATAATGAGAATGATCACCTTATTCCCAATAACTTACTCCCACTCATCATCTGTAAAACCATACAGATATGAGAATGAAACCTGGTAAATACATACCCTCGGAGTTAGTATCTAATCGGGAAAACAGTTTTTCTTTAACAATGCACTGAAACATGAAAATGTTTCGTAGGGGTATCCTGGTATTCCTAGTAATGCCTCTTCCATAATCCAATTCATGACTATAACCGTATATTTCTTTGCCATCTCTCCAAATCCCTTTATTTGTCTTTAGTCGTTACCTTCTGTACACCATCGTTAGGCTAAATGGTTTTCTTCCTTCCCTACCGTTCGGCACCAGCCTATGGTTTGGAAGAAGACTATCCAGTAAGTATAATAGGTGTACTCTCCTAATGTTAGGAGTACTCGCAACTTGAGAGAAGGTGATGATAAAAGACAACTGAATAATACCTTATTCTATTTCTGCCGAACTGGGGAAAAAAGCAAAGGTGAAATAGGAGTGGCGATGAAGCACGCGGTTTGGTCGTGAATGATATCAGTCGCAATTTTACTTTGCCCTCTTTCTAATCCTTTTATTTTGTCTTTACATATTACCTTCTGTACACCCTACTTAGGCTAATTGGTTTTCTTCATTCCCTACCTTTCGGCACCTGCCTATGGTTTGGAATAAGACTATCCAATAAGCGTAACAGGTGTACTCTCCTAAACCAAGGAGCCCTCGCAACCTGAGAGAAGGTGATAATAAAAGATAACTGAATAAACCAATTCTATTTCTCCTGAACCTGGATCCATCCTCGAAGAAGTCCCTTCGAGTTCGTATATAACCATACGATGGATCTTTCCAATGGAAGTGGATGTCCGTAGTAATACGGGGTGTTCTAAGAAATGCAAAGGGTAAAAGAAAGAGTGGCAATGACTTATGCAACATAGATAATCCAAAAGCCAGTATTTTAAGAAGGTTCGGTCAACTTGGTCACTGAGTCATAGTCTAGGGTCGGTCAAAGGTTGCTGCCAAAGAGAGAGAGAAAAGAAACACTCTGCGTGCACTCTAACCTAGATCAGAATGGTTATCACTTTATCTAATCCGGAAACCTCCCACTGTCCTGTCAAATTCTCCTCCAAACCTAAAAGTAGAATCAGTCGGGATCACCCGAAGAGTAAACCAACTCATCAGTGGGAATCGGGATCTAACTCTCATCGCATGATAACGTGACGGAATCCACTCACGTTATCACACTCCAGAAGGTATGCGTATACTTGGCAAGTTTCAGTTTCTTTAGAAACTCCCGATATGATTTTTGCCCCATGCTCTTATGACCTTGACTTTGGCCAAAATGCCATAAGTCGCATGCCAAGTTCTTCCCATCATTATCTTGTCAATTTGAACCCACCCGCACATGCCCCTGACTTTGGCCAATCGACAGAACGACTGTCCCAAACCAACTCATCTGTCTATGCAACAAATGAATACCCAGCAGGTACCAAACACTATGCCTTAACTTTAGCTAAAATGCATAGCTTGAATACTACTGAATACCCAAAAGAAATGACGGAGGGCTACGGCTGGTTTTTGGCGAAAAACCTTTAACGTAATGAACTTGATATCGTTGAAGGAACCTGATAGCTTTTTATAAAAATATAGTGGCGAAAACCTTTTGCTAAAGAGGTCACTCCTGGTGAAGGGATCTCGGCTCTTTCCTCGTGGAATGAGGTGCAGGATATTCCAACTGAATACCGCGACGCAAAGCAACTTGTAATCGACTATAGTGAAGTTATTACCCTGATGCAAACTTCTGCCCAAGGGGTCATTCCCGGTGAAGGAATATCGGCCCTTGCCTCGTCGAATGAGGTGCAGGATATTCCAACCGAATACCGCTATGCAAAACAAAAGAAAACGTCATTGTAATAACACTTTTTAAAATTGTTCCAACAACTCCAATTAGGTTTGTTTTTTCTTTGCATTGATCAGAATCAACGCAGTCCCATCAATCAATCACACCAGAAAAGAACGAAAATAAAATGTACGTATATGCCATCCACATTTGTCACTGGGTCCCGTCATCACCCATTAGGTTACTTAACTAACGACAGAGCGGGGACTGGACTAGCGCGGGTGCAAAACATATACAACATCTAATAGTATATATACCAATATACAATAATCGCTCCAGGCGTGATAATATGCAACATTACAGAAAAGTAATAAGCATCACAGAACAATACAGATAATCTGGGATCCCCGGGTTTCACAGAGCCGCTGCTGAAACCCGACGTTCTTCTGGTCGTGTGGATAGCCTGTGCAATAAAACCTAGACCCCTACGGGTGCGGCAAGTTACCCGCCAAAACCTGAAGCGAGGCAGCCCCCTACAGCAATGTGAATGGACCACCCAGCACTTCACGGAATCCGGTAACTTGAGCGCCCCTCCTTGGGTCAACCTGTACCCCCTACGAGTGCGGCGAATAGTCTGCCAATTCTAGAGTGAGGCCCCTCCACCTCTCAAAGCCATGAGATGCGGACCCGTTGCCCTCCAGAACCCGGCTATCCGTGCACTCCATCGCGGGGTAAACCTAGTACAGAAATAAAAATATGTACAACAGGTACATCGACCTCAACCCGGTCGTGCCCCAAAAGAATATTATACAACAGGCAGTGACAGCAGTCCACATGTTGGACGCTCGCCCCGCAATATCAAATGTACAAATAAATCCAAACTGCACTACCATTGCACACTACTATCCACCACGACAAATCCGCAATATCACAGCACAACACAGAACATCAACGCGAATGTCACGTTCGCAAACCCGTCTAAAAGAACTATAGCAATCAGACGCGGTTTACCGATCAAATGACATTCACGGTCGGAGATATAATGTAAGTACTGTAAACTAACATGTTTAAATTTCGATCGACTAAATATCACGAAGTGGGCCCCACGAACATCTGCTGTACAGTAACAAAATCTGGGCCCAAAAGATATATAACAAAAATCACAATTTCCAGATAAGAAGCAACTGTAGAAAGTTGGACCACTGATCCCACAGATTGGCCGCGGATGCGCGGTCAAAACCTAGGTTTGACCGCGGATCCGCGGTGGTCTGGTGAGGTCACGTGCCCAAATTTCTACAGATAGCTTAGAAAACCCTGCACAACTTTCTGTGATATGCAAAATAATGTTTGGACTTGATTTAAAATCGACAGAAACTGTGAATTGAAAAAATTGTAGATTTTGATATTCGGTCCGATCGATGTTTTAAACGCGTTAGCACAAGTTAGTAAAGCATAATAGTGAGGTTCTGATACCACTGTAAGTCTACGGTAGCGCCCCGGCCGTCTAACAGACGCCAAATGCGGAACAAAAACTTTTAACTGGCGCTATCGTATACTATAACCCGGATCTGCCATTATTGCTAAACTAAGAAACTGTAAAGAGGGTAGAAAGGTTATACCGAACGATCCGAGTCTTTCGTTCTTTAACCATCATCCCACGCTCCGTTGCGGCTGCTCCGATCTCGTCGATCTCCGATCTCCTCGTCCAGGTGGCACCACGTCAACGGATCTTTAAACGGGCTCCCGCCTCTGACCCGAGGCAACTCGGTCGTCAAGTTTGCTAAAAGAGACGACCAAGATTGATGTAGAGAATGAGTAGAACACTTTGTCTCGTTACGTCCAAGGCTATGGACGAACGGTTAATGAAGTTGCCTTTTTGGATCGATATGAAAATGAGATATGAATATGTTAATTTCCATACATCAAAAACTCTATCTTTTTTCCAACAACCATCTAATCAAGAGGAGGGGAGGGCCGACCACTTTTAACAAGAGGGAGGGTGAGTGTAGGAGGGAAGTGGTGACCATTAGCTCAAAGAAAAAAGTATGAGTCAAAGAACCCCTAGTATGAACTCATTTAAAGCAAAGGATGAATCACTTAACCTAGTCATCATGCATTAATTGAATCATTAAATGCACTAATGACTCACTAGCCTTATCATCACTTCTAGAACCTTTTAGAAGCTTTTAGAAACTTCCACACTCATCTCAAGAAAAGATAAATCCGTGTTTAACCGAATGATAAAGATGGGTGATAGAAAACTGGAAACTGGCAACTTCCAAAAGCGATCCCGAAACGAATTTCAGGATAACCCCGTAACAGTATAAACATACCCGCATTTGTATTACGACCGAATACAAATGCAACTGAGACAAAGATATTATATCTACTCAATATAATACTCGGATCCGGCTTAAACCAAAGCCCACCAGTATTATCTGCCTGAAATATGACACGTGCGTAAACGCACGTGCATTTTCCGAACCCTGCCATAAAACCATACGGCCTCTACAACGTTTCGCCCGAACTTGGGAAACTATCTGTGGGGGACTCTAATGACTCGTCAGTACCCTGGCAGTGGGTTTAACCACAAGCCGTCAGCGGCACTAGCTGTGCGTAACGGCTGCCCATGGACTGACCTCAAGGGAGGCCGATGAGCGAACTCATCCGGAAACCCTACTGAGCCTCACAGTGAGAATGTATATACAGTCCGGTCCGTTCGTCTATGAGTATCGCATATCTGCCTAGGGGGCTAGTAACGTCAGACCCCCAATAGCAGTATAAGTTGTGTCGGAGTGTAGCCTAAAAACACCCTGAGATACTACTGGAGTACCTACCAGTAAATCTCCTGCCACGGCCGTGGGCTTTGTGTAATGGCTCTCCTAGACACAGCGCGATCTCACCCCCAATACCGGGAGAGACGAATCCCCTGCCGATCCGCTCACGTGCCTCCATGTGGCTCGGGACTGTACCCAAAAACTACCTGTTTGCACGAATCCTTTGAGCCGTGGTAGGGTAGAAATCAAAGCACAGTGGGAACTCACACGAGACAAATGACGACCTCAGGTCGATGAACTAACCTGTACACATGTCACCAGGGAACTGCTATCTGACGATATGTATAATACCAACTAGCAGGTTCCCGGCGAGTCCTGTCCGGTGTACCCATAACCCAATGAGCACCTGTATACATCTTAGGTGATCCAACTGACACCAGTGGCTTGTGAGACCGGCCACCGCCCCTCTTCGGGGTCTCGACTGTATACACTAGTCTACTCCGGAGTATCGATGCCCTGTCTCGAAACTCCCACGACTAGGGACCACAATTAAGGATATGCTTATAAACCACCCAACTCTCACGTATATGATCGCCATCATACTGTTGGTAGTAAAGCAAGATCCTAAGGGCTCTATCAAAGTGTAGCAGTGATCAGTCACCTGAACCTGTACACGACTGATAAAGGCAAACCAGATAGCATACTATCATCTCGAGTAAGACTGTCCTACCGGTATAGGTACTCCGCAATCATTGCAATCATGTACCTGCGATCCAATAATTGTCTCTGAGGGCACTATATCCAACAACTTCGTGTCGTGGGTGTTTATTTTGTTTGCGGTTGCCCGTGGATTGTATACGGAGACTAAGTTATGTTGTCGCCCGTAGGGCGTGGATTAGTCCAAATCCGTATCTTTCTTAGATTTGGGTTTGGGGGTTTCGGTTTAAGGATACGTTACCCTCATTTGAGACTAAGATCAACTTAAACGTTTGTTAAGGATACGTTAGTCCCATTTTAGACTAAGATCAACTTAACGGGATCGTTTAGATCCAACAAAAGAGCAATTGGGGCTCTGTTGTTTAATTTAATAACATTGCGGTCGATTACCAGTTTAAGGACATAGTGGTCCAATGTTAGTTTAAAGACATCGCGGTCGAGGTTAAGGACATCATAGTCCGTGAGTTTAAAGACCTCACAGTCAAGGTTAAGGACATCATAGTCCATGGGCTTAAGGACCCCACAGTCCAATGTTTAGTTTAAAGACATCACGGTCGGGGTTGAGGACGTCATAGTCCATGGATTTTAAGGACTCCATTGTCCGTTGTTAGTTTTAAGACATCACGGTCGAGGTTAAGGACATCATAGTCCATGAGTTTAAGGACTTCATAGTCCAACGTTAATTTAAAGACATCACGGTCGAGATTAAGGACATCATATTCCATGAGTTTAAGGACCCCACAGTCCGTGAAATGTATGGTCGTTGGGACCCGTCACCTCTTTGAAGACGTTGAGGAATTAAAACGACAAATATCAAAGGAGTGAAGAGATGCACCCTTGAACCAAGGTGGATTAGATGATCTGTAACCCAGTTTGGAACTAAGACTAATTAATTATATCATGAGCACATTGGCTCAGTTAAGTCCGAATTGAGGACTTATGGCCTTCTTGGGCTAAGTCCAATCAAGTTTGGAATATTGGCTCTCTGTTGGTCTGTCACACATTTGTCTGGGTTCAAGCCCATATTATTCAGCAATACTAAACATTTTCATCTTTGATTTCTTCAATTTTGATATTCATTTGGAGGAGAGACTTTTGCCTCTGGAAAATTAGCCAATTTGGCTAAAAGTAGTGTTAAACACTAGAGAACAACAGTGTTAAACACTAGGAATAAGATTATCAAATTAGTGTTAAACACTAGAAGAGGAAAGGGTCACGTAGGAGCACATGATGACTTTAAAAAGTGGGGCCAGATCCCCTTTACTTTGTTCTGCAAACAAGTGTTAAACACTTTGCTCTTTGACCGTCACGTGTTGGCACGTGATGGAGCTTTGCGCTTTAATTATTCAAGCTTTCATTGAGGGGTCACGTGGTAACACGTGAGAGCGCCCGAGTTAGATTCTGCCCTTGCTTTTATTCCTTTTGTTTAGGAGGTTACGTGGGAGCACGTGAGGCATTACCTCAGAGCTAATTCCCTCTCATTTTTGAGGATCTTTTCAGGGGTCACGTGGGGACACGTGACCTTAATCTTTTGCGTGAATGGAGATATTTCAAGTCCCTTTATTTCTTTAAGAATTAAATTCTTTTGTAGGGTTAAACCCTAATTATGTTTTAGAGGAATTAAATTCTCATATATGTGAAAGAATTAAATTCTTATATAGGGTTAAACCCTAACTTCATTTTAAGAGGAATTAAATTCCTATGAATTTGAGAGAATTAAATTCTCAATTAGCGTTAAACCCTAGTTCTGTCAATCTTGAAGGAATTAAATTCCTATAAATCTGAGAGAATTAAATTCCCAATTAGGGTTAAACCCTAGGTTCATTATGTGAGTTTGGGGAGAATTAAATTCTCATATAAGGTTAAACCCTAATTTTTTTTTGGGAGAATTAAATTCTCTAAACTCAGTTCCCCCTCTAAGTTTTAGATCTGCATGGCAGAATCTCAACCCGATGAGAATTAAATTCTCAACTTATGGGGAGATGTGCTCTGTGCAAATCTTCAACCAGAGGAAGAACTAAGTTCTTTTTGTAGAAGAGTTAAACTCTTAGATTTGAGAATTAAATTCTCTCTTTTGAAGTTTTGATACTTTCCCTTTCTCACCTAGGGTTTTCTTTGTTGAGAATTAAATTCTCCTTTCTTTTCTCTCTGCAATTTCAAGATGTCAAAACTCTATCTCCAAACTCTCTATCTCTCATTCTCTTCTCTTGGCTCCTATTTATAGGAGGAGGAAAAGAATCAATTTGTTTAGCAAATCTTTCATTGAAAGATTTTGTTTGTTTTCATAATTAATATGAGCCTTTAGATCATTAAGTGAATTTTATTCACCGTTGGATTTTCAATCCAAAGATATTCTGTTTGTTATTTTCTGGTGAGATTTAGGGAAATCTTTCCTTGTCTAAGATTTTTTCATAAGTTGGTGATATTTAATCACCCCTGAATTTTTAATCCAACGGTTCTCCTTAATCCTTTTCCATTTGGAAAGATTTTAGAGAAATTCAGAATTTTAATTCAATTAAATTGTAAGGTTTTCGAAGCCTGTCACGTGACCCTAGTTGAGGTATTTCCTAATTTTTAGAATTAAATTCTTTTAGGCAGTAAGGCTTTCAAAGCCTGTCACGTGCTGGCACGTGACCCTTGGTCACGTGTGAGCGCGTGACCCCCAATTGAGCCCTTTAACAGCCGCTTGTTTATGTTGTTGTTTTAACCATCACGTGTGAGCACGTGACCCTTGGTCACGTGTGAGCACGTGACCCCAAATTGGGTCATCTTTCAGCCTTTTGTTTTCCGTTTCTGCTTGATGAGATTTTAACCATCACGTGTCATCAGGTGACCATTGGTTACGTGTGAACACGTGATACCTCATTGAGGTAATTCCTGATTTTTAATCAGGAAACAAATGCCCCCACAGTGTTGCTCTCACGTGTCTGCACGTGAGTGCAACGCTGTCACTTTTGTGACCGTTGGATCCATCTAGGGAATCGGGAAGATGAAGCGTTTCCATCATGTCCTATAAATGTAGGGGTCTCTTCAGAAGCGCCTCCACTCTTTCATCTTCTTCCTTGCAAACTTTTTCCTTTCTGAGAATTTAATTCTCCTTTCCAGAGCTTACTTCTCTGCCTTGCAAATTTTCCAGAGTTTAACTCTGTTGAAAGATTTCCTTTTCTTCAGATAATGATCTTGAATGAACGAAGAACTTTCACAGAAATCACCATGGGATTTTAAATCCACACCAAGGGTTTTTCCCTTTAACAAGAACACACATTTTTTATTTTAAGTTCTTTAAAAAGAAAATCCTTCAATCCTTAAACAACTGATCTTGCTAAGGTTTCTCTGGCCTTCAGGGGTCAATGATGATGTTTTGCCCTTTTCCATGGAATTTAATTCCATCTCAAAAACGTTTCTAGGAATTTAATTCCCCTTTTCCAAAAAGGAATTTAATTCCTATGAAGAACTTAGTTCTTCCCAGAAAGCTTCTTGGGGTTTTCTTGCCCTGAGTTGTCTTTTTCATATCCAAGAAGAAGAAGTTTGCAATGTCTCTTTCTGGGAATTTGATTTCCTTGATTCTGTTTGATTTGTCACAAAGTCCAAGATGGATTTCTTTTTAGGGGAATGTGTAGGGCCATTTGAAACCCACTGCTTATTGAATGAGAATCTTCCTTTTGTCTCATTATAATTGCTTGGCCTCATTATTAGCAAGCCGTCATCTTGATTTTGTGGGACCCATATTCTTTGTAACCAATAGTAAAAGAGGGACGTTCCTATTGTTATGGGATTGGGCATAGGCAGAATGATTGCAGGGCTTTGGAAACCAGTAGCCAGGATTCGAAGCATGTTGTGGCTTCGGCTTCGGGTGTGTTTGTAATAGAGAACTGTATGTCAGTTAACCCTACTTCCTGGGTATTGGATACCGGGTCAGGAACTCACATCTGTAATTCTTTACAGGCTCTGAGAAACCGTAGGGTTATCAGGATAGGTGACATGACCCTCACGGTTGCTAACGGAATGAGCATGAATGCTGAATCCGTAGGGGAATATCATCTTGGACTGACAACTGGGCAGATATTGATTTTGCGTAACTGTTTTTATATACCAGGTACGACTTGTAATATCATATCTGTATTCTTACTTTCTAAAGAAGGATATGATTTTACATTCGTAAGTGATGTAGTTCACATCCACCTAAATCAAGTTTTGATTCGGTCAGGTACATTAAAAAACGGGATATACGTATTAAATCAAGCTCAGATTTTCAGTGTCCAGAACACACTTAAAAGAAAGTCTCCGGAATTAAATCAGGCTTTCTTATGGCATTGTAGACTAGGTCACATCAATGAGAGAAGGTTGACTAAGTTACATAGAGAAGGATATTTGAATCCGTTTGAATATCAATCTTATGCTACTTGTGAATCTTGTCTCATGGGAAAGATGACAAAGACTCCGTTTACTGGACACGGAGTAAGAGCAAGCGAGCTCTTGGGACTCGTGCACAGTGACGTGTACGGTCCAATGTCTACACATGCGCGAAGCGGTTATTCTTACTTCATTACTTTTACGGATGATTTCTCTAGGTATGTGTAGCGTTTTGAAAATCGTTTCGGTGAAATTTCGGAAAATCGGTAAAATAAGGGGGTTTTCTGTAAAAAGTCAAAATACAAATATCTTGTTATAAAAATTAAATATACATATTCTAGCTATGTAATTGCTAGTATTTGGTGTTTATTGAGCCACTGGTGAAATTTCAAATTTTCTGAAAAAAAATATTTTATTATTATTTTAAGCCGTCACTAATACATTTAATTAGGGAAAATTACAAATTGGAATGAGTTGAAACAAATTTTGTGCATCATAACACATTAAACAAAATTTTAACATGTTATTTTTGAAATGAAATTAAGTTGTTAATCGGTTTTAGAAAATATTGAAGAAAAAAGCTTATTTTGTGAAAATAAAAGGGATTTGGTGCATATTGAATTGGTGTTTGGTGTTCATTGCTTCACACACACACACACCACCTCCACCTCACCCTTTTTCTGGCCGAAAATGGGCTTCCCCAATCCCCAAAGTTGTCCCCACTTAAAGAAAACGTCAAAGAAAAGAAAATGGAATTAATAAAATGGGGCATGACTTTGTTGACTTGGAAATTGTATCATTCTTTCAACCCACACTCTCTCTCCCCTCTCCCCATCCCCTAGCCGAGCCTCCCCTCTCCCCAAATCAGCAGCAGCCCTCCCCTTGTTCTCCCCTCTTTCACCACAAAAAAATTCCACAAAATGCCCAAAAATCAACACAAAAATCCCACAAAATCAAAATCCAATCTCTACCCATTTCTTCTTGACCTATTCTAGTGTGGATCATGGATCAAGAGAGCAATTTGGAGGCCAAGATTTTGGTGCTAGGTCTCTAATTTCGTGAGGTATAATCTTAGCATTTTGCATAAGTTATTGTTTGATTACTTCAATCTAGCTATTATGTGTTTAATTAGGAGTTAATTGTGGTTTTGATATTAAAGATTTAACTTTCAAGAAAGGGTTTTGAATGCAACTTAGGGTTTTATGATGTGAGATTATGGTTGTGTGATATTTTTGACATATTAATGTTATGCTAAATCAAATCTAGTTGTTAGTTGCATTTTTGTTAATTTATATTGTGTTAATTACGCTAATTTGCTAACTAGGTTTTTTATAATTGGTTAAATAATTAAGAGAAAAATGTGATTAGGGTATTCATAACATTATTAACATTATAAAATGTAGTTTAATGCTTTAGTTCATGAAAATCCAAGCTAAATTGTTGTTTGTGCATTTTTGCTATAAAATTGTTAAAATTGGGTATATTGTAAACTAGAATTTTGGGGTTAATGAAATTTTATAAGATTAAATTTTGGAAATTGTTTTTATGACGTAATTAAGATGTTTAGTAAGCTTTATGGCCATTAGTTTTGTTAAAACGTCAAGTTTCGAATTAAAACGGTAATTAAGTGTTTTCTAGGTTTTGTGAAATAAACTGATTTGATCAATTTATTGGTTTTGATGAATTGCATCGTATTTAATATATTTTTAGTGAGTTGTAAAACCGTGATTGGTACGTTTGTTGTTTTTCTAGATGGTGTGACGTTTGTACATCGACATCGAGGGTACTTTGGCTATTCTTGCATGCGTAGGCGATAGGTTTTGACCTATGCGTGATGCGCGTGCCGATTTAGTTTTCATATGCCGTTTCGATTTCGAATTGGGTTTTAATACGATACGGTGCATTATGATATGTAGGTACCCCCAGATGGACTTCGAGACGACAAGCAAGCGCGTGGCGACGTCGGCACCGCCGAGCGAGGACCAGGTGAGTAGATTTATATCTACGGGGAGAAGTCGGGTGGATGGCGTATAGCACCCCCGCGGTCCGTAGTATAGTTCATATATATATGTTTATATAGGTGTTTTATGATACGGAAATGTTTATTCATGATATGATTATGTGTTCATGGATTAGCTTTGGGTTAGTTGGGAAACCCTAGAGTAGTTGTTATACCCACATACGCACACACAGACTTGCATACATTACTTTCTTGTGCATAGATGGGATGTGTATATATGTATATATGCGTGGGTATGGGACTATGCATATATACATTCATATACACATGCATGGATGATGAGGATAGTACTTGGGATTTAAGATGAGTCGATGAGATTTGATTTGAGGCCGTGAGATCGGTGATATGACAGGGTTCGTATTTGAGATACGACATGACGTTGTAGCGGGTCCTTGACGTAGTGTTTCACACAAGTGCATGCATACTTAGGCGGTATCAGTATTGTACTAGACGTAGATCAGTACCCCGATCATGATATTTGATAAAGAGGATACCAGATGAATAGTATGATGAATGTGATATTGACCCGTACCCAGATTTGGGATGCCGTACGACGGATTTACGTATGAGCTATATATTGATGATTGATCTGCACTCTTGACTTGGGATGTCTGATTATAGATATGGTATCGGATGTGATATTATTGAGGCGGGATCACCGACTATACATATACAGGTATGTATATGTATCGACTCAGATGATAGGCGGTTTCCTTACCTGTAGTTCAGCTTGTTAGTTCAGCCGTATAGTTTAGTGTAGTTGTTAGATTAGATTAGACTCCTACCTATTTCAAAACTAGCGGATCGTGGGTATTTTAAAAGACAGGTCATGGGATCTACGGATATTTCAAAAGACGTATCCTTTCTTAAAACCACCGTAGCCCTTATTTTCAAAACCCCACGATTCGTGTTATTTCAAATGGCACCATTGTTTAATATTTAGCTCCCGCTCATTTTGGTTGCTCGCTCCGCATCGCATACTTACATTGTTATTTCATATTGCATCGTTGACATTATGCTGTTAGGACACCAGCACCATTACCGATGATGCGTATGTACCACGTACACTTACTTGCCGGCTCACACACATCTTCATCGGTAATTGCCATGTCACGTACACCTTAGAAAATATTATTGCTTAACTTAGCTTGATAGCTAGTAGTTTGACATAATATTAGTGTACTTACCTTATATGCCAGCTTAGATATTGTAGTTATTACTTGTCACTTCATGCATACTGTTATTCATTGTTATGCCGTATTCATGGATTCTCATGCCTATATTCATGGGTTTACATGCTATTGATGATTTGGATTTGGATTTCCATGAGATTTTCTGGATTTGAGGGAAAACCGCAAAACTTGTATAAGCTTCTTTCCTCTCTTTAAAATAAAAAGTGCGGTTTTCCCATGATGTATGAGTCGTCCACCATGAGTTTGCAGATGGATTTCGAGACCCGATTCGAGAAGATGGATGAACCGTTTCGGGTACATGGTGGGCTCGGTGCAGTACCCCGGGGCAAGAAGATCGTGTTGTTGACGTTGAGCCTGTGCAGGGGAGCACGACCGACCGGTGATTTTACCCAACGCGTCGGATATCCGGAGGATACCGTCGTGGTCGTGAGATGGATGGTAAGGGCCGGCCTGGACTGACGGCGCCCTAGTCATTGTGATTGAGACATTGAGATTTCGAGATATTGAGGTACAGAGACTGTGATACAGAGATATCGAGATATTGGGATTACATTTTGTGCCGATGCTAGGCACTGTTTTATGCTGATTTCATTATGATACCTCATTTTAAAAATACAGAAATCTCACTAATTTATGAAAGCGGTTTTCTTCAGTACATGCATTCTGTTTCTTGCATTCATACATCATCCATATGATATATTGCTACCTGAGGCACTGACACGGGCATATGGGATTATACTTGGGTTAGATATTTACCCTAGCCATTGTTATAGGCTGCTGGTTATATATTTGAGGATATATATATTGATCGTATGACCTAGGATTGCGTCATACATGCGATTCTTGTTCGTAGATGTATTCTATTCACGAGTTGGCAACTCACCTCTGTTGTGCCCCAGTTTCTTGCAGGTTTTGCCGTACAGGTTTCTTTACGGCTTGCTGGCACTGCTTCTTTCGGGTAACTTGCTAGTAGGTGGGTTTATTTGTATCGTACCCATCATTATACATTGTATATTATTATTCAGTTGTATCTAGAAGTTCCATCAACCAAACATGTATTTATTTTGAGATAGAGACCAGTGATGTTATTCTTTCGACCTTAGAGGCGCGCGTTGTAATTCTATGGATTTCTTGCTGTTTTGAGTTTCCTTTTGAGTTTTGATCCTCGCCTTGGGCGTTGTATATTATATTGCTTGTGTGGCTGTGACCGTCGATTGACGAAGAGCTAGCTCCCGCTTGGGGATGCCTTTTATTGATTTCGTAAACTATTCATGTTGTATCCCGTTTGGGAGCCAGTATTTACAAAGGAGACTCTGCCGAAATTTTCAGTAAATATTTGATGTTTTTAAAAAAAACTATGCTATTGAAACTACTTGATTTGAATTGGTTTTCCTTCACTCTACTACTTTTCTTGGTTTGGATTTCTGGGTTTTCGGCTTACTTAGAATACGTACGCCTCGAGACATTTCGTAGTTTAAGTGCCGGTCATGTTCCGTACTTTCGGGACATGACAGTATGGATATGTCTTCTTGATGAAGCATAAATCCGAGGCCTTTGAGAAATTCCAAGAATACAAAAATGAAGTAGAAAAACAAACCGGCAAAAGTATCAAGACACTGAGATCTAATCGAGGTGGTGAATACTTAAGTGCCGAGATCCTAGGTTACTTAAAAGAGAATGGAATTCTCTCTATGCTTACTCCTCCATACACACCACAACATAACGGTGTATCGGAGAGACGAAACCGAACCCTATTGGATATGGTTCGTTCCATGATGAGTAACGCTGAGTTGCCACGATCATTCTGGGGATATGCACTAAAATCAGCTGCATACCTTTTGAACCGAGTTCCAACCAAGACTGTGCCTACCACACCATATCAGATATGGAGTGGGAAGAAACCATGTCTTAAGTATCTTAAGACATGGGGATGTCCAGCTTTTGTAAAAAAGCAGCATGCGGACAAGCTCGAGGCACGCTCAGTAAAATGCATATTTGTGTGATATCCAAAGAACTCCAAGGGATATTATTTCTATTACACAGAGGAACAAAAGGTCTTTGTTTCTCTTCATGCCTGTTTCTTGGAAACTGAATTTTTGGAAAATCAGAAGAGTGGGAGCGCAATAGAACTGGAAGAAATTCCAGAACCACAAACTATTACTGAAACCTTGGTAGAACAAGAAGGTTCAGGAGAACCGGACATCCCAGCGCCGCTCCGCAGGAGTAGTAGGCAGTCTCATCCGTCCGAGAGATACTACGGTTTTCTCATAGACGGGGATAGAGAGGATTGCACTATTGACTATGATGAGCCTACTAGCTTCCAGCAAGCCATTCAGAGCGGTGACTCAGTAAAATGGCTGGATGCAATACGGACCGAAATGGAGTCCATGTACACTAACAAAGTATGGACTTTGGACTTTGCTCCAGATGGGGTAAAACCCATAGGATGCAAATGGATCTTCAAAAAGAAGATTGGTGTAGATAGACAGGTTGAGACCTATAAGGCTAGACTTGTTGCAAAGGGTTTCCGTCAAAGACCTGATTTGGACTATGACGAAACCTTTTTCTCCAGTGGCTATGCTCAAATCCATTCGGGTCCTTCTTGCTATTGCTGCCTTCCACGATTATGAGATCTGGCAGATGGACGTAAAGACGGCTTTTCTAAATGGAAATTTGGAAGAGAGCGTCTATATGGATCAGCCAGAGGGATTCATTCAGAGTGGGAGCAGCGGTAAGGTATGCAAGCTGCTTAAGTCCATTTATGGACTAAAGCAGGCATCGCGGAGTTGGAACATCTGTTTTGATGATGCTGTCAAAAAATTTGACTTTATCAAAAATCCAGATGAACCATGCATATACAGTAAGATTGTAGGGAGAGCTGTAGTATTCCTCGTGTTATACGTGGATGACATTCTCCTAATAGGAAATGATATTCCTATGTTACAGTTAGTCAAAAGATTCTTGTCACATAAATTCTCCATGAAAGACCTGGGTGATGCCACCTACATTCTGGGGATCCGGATCTATCGTGATAGATCAAAGAGGATGTTGGGACTTTCGCAGTCCAGGTACATAGACACCATATTGAAAAGATTCAGTATGGAAGATTCTAAGCGCGGTAACCTACCGGCTTGTCACGGAATCACCCTCTCCAAAGATATGTCTCCCAAGACTGATTTGGAAAGGGATCGCATGTCGATTATACCCTACGCTTCCGCGGTAGGCTCTATAATGTATGCGATGTTATGTACCAGACCAGATGTAGCATACGCATTGAGCGTAGTAAGCCGGTATCAAGCAAACCCAGGGGAGAATCACTGGATAGCAGTAAAGAACATTCTCAAGTACCTGAGGAGGACTAAGGAGATGTTCTTGGTGTATGGCGGAAATGACCTCCAGATGGAGGCCTTTGCCGACTCCGGCTTCCAGAGTGACAAAGATGACTCCAAGTCCATGTCGGGTTATGTCTTTACCCTCAATGGAGGGGCGGTCTGTTGGAAGAGTACCAAGCAGGAGACCGTTGCTGACTCAACAATGGAAGCGGAGTACATAGCTGCTTGCGATGCCGCAAAAGAAGCTGTCTGGATGAAGAAGTTCCTCACAGAACTTCAGGTGGTTCCTTCCAGTGTTGGTCCAATACCTCTGTATTGTGACAACAAAGACGCTATAGCTTTAGCGAAGGAACCCAGATCCCATCAGAAGTCCAGACACATCTTAAGGCGGTATCAGCTGATCAGGGAGATCGTAGATCGCCGGGAGATCGAGGTGAAAAGTGTAGAGACGGAGAATAACATTGCTGATCCATTCACGAAGGCCATTCCTCAGACGCAGTTCGAAAGGCTATTCGAGATGATAGGTCTACGATATGCCAGCTCATGGCCCTAGTGCAAGTGGGAGATTGTTAGTGTATATGCCCTAGGGGCCATTATTGTATCATACTAGATTGTATATTACTTAATGGAAGCTTGGGATATTCACAGTTGAATATACAGTCTAGCTAAAAATGGTAGTATGCTACTTGGTTTGTGTCTACTTTAATATGTGCATATGTTTCTTGTTACGTATCACTTATACATATTAGTAGAGCCCATAGGTTCTTTGCTTGATTACCAGCGTTGTGATGGCAGCACACTAGTGGGGGCTGGGTAGTCTATAAGCAACATCCTATACAGGTCCCTAGTCGTAGGATTATCGAGACAGGGCATCGATACTCCAGAGTAGACTAGTGTGTACGCTTCTCATCCTAGTTGGGGAGATGGTCTGTCCCATAGCCATCAGTACGTCGTACTGGAGATAGTATACAGGTGCTCGTTAGGTTACGGGTACACCGGACAGGACTCGTAGGGGAACTGTTGGTTGGTATTATACCCGTCGTCAGTTAACAGTTCCCAGATGACATGAGTACAGCATAGTCCGCAGACTTGACACTGCTACTTCGCCTCGAGTGTGTCCCACTGTTCTTAGATTGCTACCCTACCACGGCTCAACGGAGTCATGCAAACAAGTAGCAGTTGGGTGCAGTCCCGAGCACTTGGAGGCAGTAGTGGTTAGATAGGATTCGTCTCTCCCGGTATTGGGAGATGATATCGCGCTATGTCAGAGAGCCATTACGCAAAGTCCCTGGCCAGGGCAAGCGAGATATACTGGTAGGTTCCAGTAGCTTCTCAGGGTGTAATGGGCTTCACTCCGACACGACTTATACAGCTATTTAGGGGACTGACGCTTGCCGCCCCCTAGGATTGATATGCGATAGTCTTAGACGAACAGACCGGAATGTACTGAGATTGTCACATCAGGCTCAGTGGGAGTTCGGATGAGTTTACCCATCGGCCTTCTTATCGATATCTACCTATGGACCGTTACGTACAGCTAGTGCCGCTTGCGGTCTGTGGTTAAACCCACTGCCAGCGTAGTGTCGAGTCTTTAGATTCCCACACAGAGAGTTTCCCTGCTCCAGGCGAAATGATATAGAGGTCGTATGGTTTTACGACAAGGGTTCGGACGCGTACGTGTGTTTATGCACGTACGACTTTTCGGACAGTTTTTACTAGCCGGCTTTGGTTTAAGTCAGATTCTAGTATCGGGTTATTGGATTTATACAGTCTAAAGTTTTTCCGTGTTTTCACGGATTGGAGGAGAGTTCTCGTAATTTGTCGGGAAGCTTCTAGAAGCATGGTGACTTGGGGGGGTAAGGTGGCATTGCATTAAATGAGATTAGTGACTCATTTGTGTGATTCATCCATGTCATTAATGCATCATAAATGCTTAATGACTCATGGAGATGAATCACTCAAATGCATTTATGAAGCATGGTTGATTAATCATTTATTTATTTGATAAATAATAATGCTTCATAAATATTATGATAGATCATTATCTCATTTCATTCTCATCTTCACCTTCTCTCTCCTCAAGCTCACTCTCTCTTCAAACCCTAACCCTAACCTCTCATGTGTTGAGATCAAGGGTTAGCTAGACTAATACATCCATAACCTCACTCTATATTCCCTAGGTAGCTTAGATTAGTACTTTAAGCAACCTAGTTATCTCAATTTAGAGATTAAGCTTGGCGTAGGAGCTTTCGGGTGGATCATCTTTGACTCGAGGAGGCCGTTGAGGTGCCGATGTTCCAAGGAGCCTACGAGGAGTGGAGGACAGCGATGAAGACCCGAAGGACATGTAACGTGAGGTATAACTTCGAATCCGAGTAGTTAAACCTCTAGTAGTTAGTTAGCAATGGTTTAGATAACGATACATGTGCTCAAGTCCGTGTTACGAAGCTTTGATAATCGTTTTTCATATATTCCGCCTCCCCGCAAGTTCGTGGGGTGCGTGACATGGACTTACAGTGGTATCAGAGCCAACTAAACCATTACTAGCTTGTTAGCAACTGATTAGAAGTTCGATCGACAGAAAAACACGAAGACAAAATTCGAAACCCTATGTTTCTGTTAATTTTAAACGTGTCTGAAAAAATATTTGACATACCTTAAAATTCACAGCAGGGAAATATAAGAATACTGGGAAAATACAAGGACACAACTCGACTAGACCACTGCGGAACCGCGGCCAAATGGTGCTTTTGGCCGCGGATCCGCGGCCGAGTCAACCCCGAGTTGACTCGGATTTGCGCAGTAATTCTTATTTTAAAGTTTTTTGTTTTCCTGTATATACTGTTTCTTGCCAGGTTTCTTCAGTACAGGTTTGCTTTTGGGGTAGACACGGAATATGGTATTCGATCGATGTTCTAAGATATTTGCTAATTGGGTTTTTATCTGTAATGTTTAATGTGTTCGTAAACCTCCCCTAACTGCTAGTATGTCGGTTGGCAGGGGGTTGCACATTTCTGAAATGTTTACTGTTTGTGTATATGAACTGTGTTGGACTGTTGTGATGATTAGCCGGGGTTTGAGATGTGTTTAATATTCATTCATTCAATGTAAATGTAATTTGATGTAATATTCTTTTGCGGGGCACATCCAGGTTGCGGTTGTAGCCACCGTTGTATTATTTCTTTTTACAGTTTTTGCTCCTAGGATAGACCTAAGGTGGGGTACACAAACTACCGGGTACGTCAAAGTGTTTAGTGGCCTACTCACGTTGTTAAGGGAGACCGCTTCACTTCGGGTACTTAGCGGGTAGTTTGCCGTACCCATAGGGGTCTAGGGTGGGGTAATGGCTATTCATCACAACTGTGTAATCCGTCTTTTATTGCAGGCTCAAAGAAAATGCGGATTGCTAGTATATCCAATAAAGTTCATCAGTGATCTGGAATGCTTATTATTGCGTCTGACGAATGTACAATATCTATATATGTTAGCTATTAGACGTCACTTATGTTTTACACCCGCGCTAGCCCAGCCCCCGCTCTGTCGTTAGTTAAGTAACCTAACGGGTGATGACGGGACCCAGTGGCGAATGCGGATGGCATAAGAGGACGTGGTATTTTCGTTGTTTTCTGCAATGATAGGATAAATGATGGGACACATTATTATAATGCAAAGAAAATAAACCAAAGTTGAATCGTTGGAACAAATTTAAAAGAAACCATTCGGTTATTTTAAAAAGATCAGAATTTTTAATTACAGAGCTTTAACCACTCCTTTTAAAAAGTATCAGGTTCCTTCGATTATATCAAGTTCACTACATTCACGGTTTTGCCAAAACCAGTCGTAGCCCCCCGTCATTTCATATAGATAGTCAATAGTATTCAAGCTGTGTTTGTTGGCCAAAGTCAAGGCACAGTGTTTGGTAGCTATTGAATATTCATATGCAGCATAGATAGATGCGTTGGTTTGGGACAGTCGTACTACTTTGTTGGCCAAAGTCAAGGGTATGTTCGGATGGGTTCAAATTAACCTGGATATTGACGGGTAGAACTTGACATGTGACTTATGATTTGTTGGCCAAAGTCAAGCTCATAAGAGCATGGGGCAAAAATATATATCGGGAGTTTCTAAAGAAACTGAAATTTGCAGAGAGATGCATACCATTTTGGAGTTTGATGAATGTTGGTAGAATTCCTTCAACATTATCATACGATGATATTTTGGATCCCGATCCTAATGTGAGTATATACTACTTATCAGGAGATTCGTCACTTAACGATCAATGCTATAAACCAAGTAGGTGCCTAGAAAGGTGTCAGCGGGGTTACGCCCCCCAGAGAAAAGAGGTTATTTAATTAAGGAACTTCACGAAAGCGTTGGAAAACCTCCCTCGAAGTATCGACACTGGCCTGGCTGAACGGTTAAGCAAGTATTGTACGGTGAGAATAGTCCTGGCTAATTCTTCTTTTATGGTTTGAGGAAGGATTCGAAAAACAGTGGGAACCATCCTGTTTAGATAAATTAATAACCACTCTAAACTTGCAAGAGCATCATGCTAATAGTGTTTTCTTCTCTCTCTCTCTCTTAATTACAGCGACCTTGTGACCACACATAGGTTACATCTAGATAACAATTTTACTGAATCTGACTTATATGACTGGCAAAGGTCTGTCCAAATGTCCATTGCCTATGACAAGCTGGAACACCCTATTACTACTCAAGATCCCGCCGTCCCAGGTCCAGTTTCCACCGTCGTGGATATGGATATCCGTCAGACAAGGGAAAAGGATAAAACGAAAGCCAAGTGTCTCGTGTCAGCTTTAGTTGATGGTATATACCAGAAGCAGCACGAGAAGATGGACTTAGTTTCCATCTTTCTCCATAACAAAGATTTATATGGAGAGCAATCTCATATCGCAAGATATGAGACCTCGACCGATTTAATTCAAGCAGGGATGGCTGTCGGGTCATCTGTAGGGGACAATGTCCTTACAATGACTAGCTATATCGATAAGCTCCAGGACCTGGAGACCACGTTGCAGAACGAGTCAGGTACTGACTTAATTCTACAGTCTCTACCTTCTAGCCTGAAAGAAACCAGGGAAGTAGAAGGAAAGAGAATGGCAAAAGATTCGGGACTTAAAATAATAAAAGAGGGACGTTCCTATTGTTATGGGATTGGGCATAGGCAGAATGATTGCAAGGCTTTGGAAGCCAGTAGTCAGGATTCGAAGCATGTTGTGGCTTCGGCTTCGGGTGTGTTTGTAATAGAGAACTGTATGTCAGTTAACCCTACTTCCTGGGTATTGGATACCGGGTCAGGAACTCACATCTGTAATTCTTTACAGGCTCTGAGAAACCGTAGGGTTATCAGGATAGGTGACATGACCCTCACGGTTGCTAACGGAATGAGCATGAATGCTGAATCCGTAGGGGAATATCATCTTGGACTGACAACTGGGCAGATATTGATTTTGCGTAACTGTTTTTATGTACCAGGTACGACTTGTAATATCACATCTGTATCCTTACTTTCTAAAGAAGGATATGATTTTACATTCGTAAGTGATGTAGTTCACATCCACCTAAATCAAATTTTGATTGGGTCAGGTACATTAAAAAACGGGATATACGTATTAAATCAAGCTTAGATTTTCAGTGTCCAGAACACACTTAAAAGAAAGTCTCCGGAATTAAATCAGGCTTTCTTATGGCATTGTAGACTAGGTCACATCAATGAGAGAAGGTTGACTAAGTTACATAGAGAAGGATATTTGAATCCATTTGAATATCAATCTTATGCTACTTGTGAATCTTATCTCATGGGAAAGATGACAAAGACTCCGTTTACTGGACACGGAGTAAGAGCAAGCGAGCTCTTGGGACTCGTACACAGTGACGTGTGCGGTCCAATGTCTACACATGCGCGAAGCGGTTATTCTTACTTCATTACTTTTACGGATGATTTCTCTAGGTATGGATATGTCTTCTTGATGAAGCATAAATCCGAGGCCTTTGAGAAATTCCAAGAATACAAAAATGAAGTAGAAAAACAAACCGACAAAAGTATCAAGACACTGAGATCTGATCGAGGTGGTGAATACTTAAGTGCCGAGTTCCTAGGTTACTTAAAAGAGAATGGAATTCTCTCTCAGCTTACTCCTCCATACACACCACAACATAACGGTGTATCGGAGAGACGGAACCGAACCCTATTGGATATGGTTCGTTCCATAATGAGTAACGCTGAGTTGCCACAATCATTCTGGGGATATGCACTAGAATCAGCTGCATACCTTTTGAACCGAGTTCCAACCAAGACTGTGCCTACCACACCATATCAGATATGGAGTGGGAAGAAACCATGTCTTAAGTATCTTAAGACATGGGGATGTCCAGCTTTTGTAAAAAAGCAGCATGCGGACAAGCTCGAGGTACGCTCAGTAAAATGCATATTTGTGGGATGTCCAAAGAACTCCAAGGGATATTATTTCTATTACACAGAGGAACAAAAGGTCTTTATTTCTCTTCATACCTGCTTCTTGGAAACTGAATTTATGGAAAATCAGAAGAGTGGGAGCGCAATAGAACTGGAAGAAATTCCAGAACCACAAACTATTACTGAAACCTTGGTAGAACAAGAAGGTTCAGGAGAACCGGACATCCCAGCGCCGCTCCGCAGGAGTAGTAGGCAGTCTCATCCGCCCGAGAGATACTACGGTTTTCTCATAGACGGGGATAGAGAGGATTGCACTATTGATGATGAGCCTACTAGCTTCCAGCAAGCCATTCAGAGCGATGACTCAGTAAAATGGCTGGATGCAATACGGACCGAAATGGAGTCCATGTACACTAACAAAGTATGGACTTTGGACTTTGCTCCAGATGGGGTAAAACCCGTAGGATGCAAATGGATCTTCAAAAAGAAGATTGGTATAGATAGACAGGTTGAGACCTATAAGGCTAGACTTGTTGCAAAGGGTTTCCGTAAAAGACCTGGTTTGGACTATGACGACACCTTTTTCTCCAGTGGCTATGCTCAAATCCATTCGGGTCCTTCTTGCTATTGCTGCCTTCCACGATTATGAGATCTGGCAGATGGACGTAAAGACAGCTTTTCTAAATGGAAATTTGGAAGAGAGCGTCTATATGGATCAGCCAGAGGGATTCATTCAGAGTGGGAGCAGCGGTAAGGTATGCAAGCTGCTTAAGTCCATTTATGGACTAAAGCAGGCATCGCGGAGTTGGAACATCTGTTTTGATGATGCTGTCAAAGAATTTGACTTTATCAAAAATCCAGATGAACCATGCATATACAGTAAGATTGTAGGGAGAGCTGTAGTATTCCTCGTGTTATACGTGGACGACATTCTCCTAATAGGAAATGATATTCCTATGTTACAGTTAGTCAAAAGATTCTTGTCACATAAATTCTCCATGAAAGACCTGGGTGATGCCACCTACATTCTGGGGATCCGGATATATCGTGATAGATCAAAGAGGATGTTGGGACTTTCGCAGTCCAGGTACATAGACACCATATTGAAAAGATTCAGTATGGAAAATTCTAAGCGCGGTAACCTACCGGCTTGTCACGGAATCACCCTCTCCAAAGATATGTCTCCCAAGACTGATTTGGAAAGGGATCGCATGTCGATTATACCCTACGCTTCCGCGGTAGGCTCTATAATGTATGCAATATTATGTACCAGACCAGATGTAGCATACGCATTGAGCGTAGTAAGCCGGTATCAAGCAAACCCAGGGGAGAATCACTGGATAGCAGTAAAGAACATTCTCAAGTACCTGAGGAGGACTAAGGAGATGTTCTTGGTGTATGGCGGAAAAGACCTCCAGATGGAGGCCTTTGCCGACTCCGGCTTCTAGAGTGACAAAGATGACTCCAAGTCCATGTCGGGTTATGTCTTTACCCTCAATGGAGGGGCGGTCTGTTGGAAGAGTTCCAAGCAGGAGACCGTTGCTGACTCAACAATGGAAGCAGAGTACATAGCTGCTTGCGATGCCGCAAAAGAAGCTGTCTGGATGAAGAAGTTCCTCACAGAACTTCAGGTGGTTCCTTCCAGTGTTGGTCCAATACCTCTGTATTGTGACAACAACGGCGCTATAGCTTTAGCGAAGGAACCCAGGTCCCATCAGAAGTCCAGACACATCTTAAGGCGGTATCACCTGATCAGGGAGATCGTAGATTGCCGGGAGATCGAGGTGAAAAGAGTAGAGACGGAGAATAACATTGCTGATCCATTCACGAAGGCCATTCCTCAGACGCAGTTCGAGAGGCTATTCGAGATGATAGGTCTACGATATGCCAGCTCATGGCCCTAGTGCAAGTGGGAGATTGTTAGTGTATATGCCCTAGGGGCCATTATTGTATCATACTAGATTGTATATTACTTAATGGAAGCTTGGGATATTCACAGTTGAATATACAGTCTTGCTAAAAATGGTAGTATGCTACTTGGTCTGTGTCTACTTTAATATGTGCATATGTTTCTTGTTACATATCACTTATACATATTAGTAGAGCCCATAGGTTCTTTGCTTGATTACCAGCGTTGTGATGGCAGTCACACTAGTGGGGGCTGGGTAGTCTATAAGCAACATCCTATACAGGTCCCTAGTCGTAGGATTATCGAGACAGGGCATCAATACTCCAGAGTAGACTAGTGTGTATGCTTCTCATCCCAGTTGGGGAGATGGTCTGTCCCATAGCCATCAGTACGTCGTACTGGAGATAGTATACAGGTGCTCGTTAGGTTACGGGTACACCGGACAGGACTCGTAGGGGAACCGTTGGTTGGTATTATACCCGTCGTCAGTTAACAGTTCCCAGGTGACATGGGTACAGCATAGTCCGCAGACTTGACACTGCTACTTCGCCTCGAGTGTGTCCTACTGTTCTTAGATTGCTACCCTACCACGGCTCAAAGGATTCGTGCAAACAGGTAGCAGTTGGGTGCAGTCCCGAGCACTTGGAGGCAGTAGTGGTTAGATAGGATTCGTCTCTCCCGGTATTGGGAGATGATATCGCGCTGTGTCAGAGAGCCATTACGCAAAGTCCCTGGCCAGGGCAAGCGAGATATACTGGTAGGTTCCAGTAGCTTCTCAGGGTGTAATGGGCTTCGCTCCGACACGACTTATACAGCTATTTAGGGGACTGACGCTTACCGCCCCTTAGGATTGATATGCGATAGTCTTAGAAGAACAGACCGGACTGTACTGAGATTGTCACATCAGGCTCAGTGGGAGTTCGGATGAGTTTACTCATCGGCCTTCTTATCGACATCTACCTGGGGACTGTTACGTACAACTAGTGCCGCTTGCGGTCTGTGGTTAAACCCACTGCCAGCGTAGTGTCGAGTCTTTAGAGTCCCATACAGAGAGTTTCCCTGCTCCAGGAGAAATGATATAGAGGTCGTATGGTTTTACGACAAGGGTTCGGACGCGTACGTGTGTTTACGCACGTACGACTTTTCGGACAGTTTTTACTAGCCGGCTTTGGTTTAAGCCAGATTCTAGTATCGGGTTATTGGATTTATACAGTCTAAAGTTTTTCCGTGTTTTCACGGATTGGAGGGGCGTTCTCGTAATTTGTCGGGAAGCTTCTAGAAGCATGGTGACTTGGGGGGGGGGGTAAGGTGGCATTGCATTAAATGAGATTAGTGACTCATTTGTGTGATTCATCCATGTCATTAATGCATCATAAATGCTTAATGACTCATGGAGATGAATCACTCAAATGCATTTATGAAGCATGGTTGATTAATCATTTATTTATTTATTTGATAAATAATAATGCTTCATAAATATTATGATAGACCATTATCTCATTTCATTCTCATCTTCACCTTCTCTCTCCTCAAGCTCACTCTCTCTTCAAACCCTAACCCTAACCTCTCATGTGTTGAGATCAAGGGTTAGCTAGACTAATACATCCATAACCTCACTCTATATCCCCTAGGTAGCTTAGATTAGCACTTTAAGCAACCTAATTATCTCAATTTAGAGATTAAGCTTGGCGTAGGAGCTTTCGGGTGGATCATTTTTGACTCGAGGAGGCCGTTGAGGTGCCGATGTTCCAAGGAGCCTACGAGGAGTGGAGGACAGCGATGAAGACCCGAAGGACATGTAACGTGAGGTATAACTTCGAATCCAAGTAGTTAAACCTCTAGTAGTTTGTTAGCAATGGTTTAGATAACGATTCATACGCTCAAGTCCGTGTTACGAAGCTTTGATAATCGTTTTTCATATATTCCGCCTCCCCGCAAGTTCGTGGGGTGCGTGACATGGACTTACATGTCTTTGAAGCTGAGCCCGCAATGCTCGACGGCCTGTCTACCGAGAATGCTGTCCGCCACAAGCGTCCAAGTTTGATCAAGACCCTGGGCATTTTTGACAAACTGTTTACTGAGTCGGAGGAGCAGGGCGTCACTTTCAAGAGCTTCATTGCTTGCTTCCTTCGCGAGGATGTCCTGTCGAAGACAGCTCCAAAGTTTGCGAACATTAATGACCCCTTTGGGTTTGGTTTGAACAGGAGGCCGACTAAGGAATCTGATTTACCGCAGTATTATATTCCCATTATGTCGCCGGTATCTTTCGAATCGATTGCAGCTCCCGGCATGGACGAGGAGACATTCTTTGTGGGTTTTATTAGTGTCTGGCTTAGCTGGTTCGTCATCCCCATGCATCGCCGCATCATGAGAGTCTCGGTTATCTATCCGGCTCATCGTATTGCTGATGGGACGCGGCTAGCCATAGGCATCATGGCGCTAGTGCATCTTTATCATGGATTAGGCGCCGCGGCCAATACCTCAACTCCCGGTGTGGATGTAGTAAACTTTTCCCTTCACTACTTCACATCTTGGATTGAGATGCACGTGTTGGGGGCTTTTGCTGCGCATCAGAGACCCGCATTTTATGACGCCTACACTTTTCCGCGACTCATGCGGCTGGTGGACGCTTCTGCTCCTGACCCGACTCAGTTCGGGGCTATTCGCGTGTTGATTGCTTCTTATGCTAGCGCGGGCGGAGTGGTATTTATGGATCGGGTTCTATCTACTCCTTCAGGTCCGATTCAACAACTCCACGACCAGTCGAAAGGTGAGGTGCCTTCTCTGAAGCCCCGGGAGGCCACGCACTTGTACTCGATCAGACCAGGTTATCTAGTATTCTGTCAGAATAGTGCGGCTCTTTTTATGCGGTATAATCCGCATCGCTTCGCCCGACAGCTTGGATATGATAAGGGTGTTCCCTTTGAGGCTTTTACAATTGCGCCGGTCCCTTCACCCGAAGCTGTTCGTGATGCTGCCCATCACTTCGTGAGGCTGAACACTGGTTCTTTGTCACGCCCCGCTTCCCAGTGTACGGCGAAGTGGACGCGACGAGGCCCGCTACGTATGTACTCAGAAGTACATACGCTAAGCGTAACTAAGCAATATAAAATGAATCACAAGAGACGAATAATAGAAATAACAGCAACTTTTATTAATAACATTCTTTATACAATGCATGAAAGGAAATACAACTGGAATGAAAAAAAAGAAAGCAATGCCTAAACAGTGGCATAACAGGAAATGAAAAGTACAGAAAGAAAAAGTGTACAATGAAACTACAGTGCAGGGTCTTCAGTAAACTGCTCCAAGTCTTCTTGTGATGGCTCAATCTCGGCCGGGTCCAAAACACCTGACGACATTCAAAGAAGAGAGAAACAGAATGTCGTCAGTGAACAGGTCGCTCGGTAAGTCCCAAAGATAAGAGAGGGATAGACAGAGAGTAAGAGAGGGAGAGTGTAGCTTTTAATATTGTATTATAATATTGTAATGTTGTATTAACGCTGTTGTTTGTAGCCTGGTACAGAAGATGCCAGTGTATACGAGGGGAGTCCCACTTACACCGGGGACTTTGGTAACCTGTAGTACAAGGCTCCGTCGATAATACCACGGAACAACGGCATGGATGTAATTACGTCTTAAGTGACCACCTCGTGCCACCTTTAACATATTCCGTACCAGTCTACCCCTTAAACCCCGCGATGTCTTGTTTGTATTGTTATCTTGTAAAATTGTATTGATTGTAAGATTGATTAACTGACTGACCGAAACCATGATATCAGGAAACAGTTATAACCGTAGAGTCATGTAAATGGAATACTGGGAAACATGTAAAAAGAATATATCCATGGTTCGGTTCAGTCAAGTTATATAGATTGTTAACTGGATTCAGAGATTCATGTATTCATATTGAGTTGGAATATAAAAGATTATAGATTGACTTGAATCATATTCAAGTCAGAAATAGTCAGACTCTAACCCGAGTCAGACTAAAAGAAGGTAATTTGATGTTCAATAATTGTTAGGGGCCTTATTGTAATTTATAGAACTTGAGGGGGTTTTATGTAAAAATTACTTTTATATACTTTTCAAAATACACCTCAAGTATTTAATAATCGTCTTTATTGTTTTAATGAATGTGAATTTTATTTGTGTTATTCTAGTGAATATATCCTAATAAAAGTATTAATTGTTTATTTGAAATTCGTGTTATTTTAATGTAACTTTTAATCTTTGAATTTTAGGAAAAAGTGAAAATTTTATATTATAACAAAATAAATGTTTAAATGATAATTATATATAATTAAACACATAAATAATTTTTAAATGAATATTTTATTTACAAAAAATATCACTTTCTTTAAATATCGTATTTTAAACCTTTCGAGACCGAATACTCCTTGCGGAGGTCTGAATCTCGCACTACTAGCCTGCGGGTGCACGATGAACCGTGCTATCCCTAACAGGTTCCCCAAAGATGGGTTGTAATGGCACTTTGCTTAGGTTTTTATAAATACTTTTAATTTAGGGAAAAGGTTTTCTAAATAAAGGGTATTTATTTGTAAAAGTATATAGTTCCCCATATTTTAGTTGTTAGGGTTTCCTAGACCATCTAACCTATATTCTATGGTCTAAACGATGAGTCATTAGAAGCCTCAAATCGCCTCTTCACCGTCGAATGCAGCCAGGTAAGTGCCAGGTAAGTGGGAAGGAACCACAGTCGTGGGCCTAATTAAAAACCATTAGCCTTAGACACACTTGCCTAGACCCACAAGACAGTTTAGATAAACGATCGATGTCCATGACCAATCGTGCTTTCATTTTATATAAGTTTTATTTAGAAAAGTTTACAATTTAAAGGTTAAACTAAAAGTTATAAAGGTTATGGTATTTTAGTGAAAAAGTCCTATAATATCGTATTCTGTATTTTTGTTATTTATCAATTAGGGTTATAATGAATGTGTGTAAGGGTAGGTCATTACCCCGTGACTTATATTAAGTTTTGGTGAAGTTTCAAGGTGAAATAAGCTATGTTAAACTTAAGGGTATTAAGGTGCAAGAATACGGTATTCATAAACGTTATCATTTCATGTGTGAAATTTCATCCAAATTGAATGAAACAAGTTTTGTTATCAAAATAAACATGATTAAGAGTGAGGGATCTAATTAGAACATTAAAATTGAACTTGATGGTATTTTTATGCAAGAAATACGGTTTTGTAAAGAAATTATCATTTCACGTGGAAAAGTGTGATTAAATTTGATTTAAGGGTGATTAATAGTCAACATGCAATAGGGTTGATAATATGTATTAGGTGACAAGTGGAATTTTAAAGAAAAACCGGATCGGGAATCGGTTTGTCCGATTTCCGTCGGTTCCAAAAAGTCGTATTTTACAATTATAGAAAAGAAAGATAGAAGGTTGGGACTTACATGCACAAGCCGGTATTGTCACCGGGCTTGTCTATCCGCCGATAGCCTCGCGTTACTAGCGAGACCTTCTTGAAGACTTCTTCATGTTCTTCTTCTTGGACTTTAGGTGAAGAGGGAGAAATGAGAGATAGAAAAATATGAGGAAGGAAAAGATGGAGGACAATTAAGATGGTGTAATGGTGAATTATGTATAATAATATATGCATTCAACATGAGAATTAAAAGAGAAATGAAAGGTCACCATTCATTTTGGAAATGAAAGGTCTCATTTGTAGGTTATGAGAAAAATAAAAATGATAAAAAATAATTGCAAGAATGGGGATTTGAACATGTGACTTATGGAATAATAATGCAAGGACTTAACCAATGAGCTATAAAGTTGTTCATGCACATATTTAATTAGAATTAAATATATGATGTTGCTTAAAAAGAAAATGGGCTTTTTAGATGGGCTGTAGAGAATAAGAATAATAGATTTGGGTTAAAGATTTATGAAAGGAAAAATAAGAATGAGAAGTTAAAAACTTAAAAATAAGAAAAAGAAATTGTACCTAGAAAAAAATACATAATAGATTGAGAAATAAAATAATAATAAATTTAATAGAAAAAGGAAAATACCAAGTACAAATAAATACGGTATATTATTGAAGAGGGATAAAACAAATGTATAAAGATTTTGGGGTCATTACATTCTACCCTCCTTAAAAATAATTTCGTCCTCGAAATTACTCAAGAAGGATTATGTAACAGAGTAAGGAAACAAGATTAGGATGATATCCTCTTCGAGCTCCGTCAATTAATACTCTAACCAATTGAGCTAATAAGTCTACAAGATACAAATAAAAAGGATGAATAAGAATTAAGGATTCAAAAGTGGGGAGATGGAGTTCAAGGAAACCGAAGGTGGAGTTCAAGATGGATTCAAGGAATATGTAATGTAAAGAATGTTTTCAGTTGTTGTTTCTTGTGTTTTATATTGCTTAGGGTTCCATACAGCTTCGACCTGCATGGGCCACCAACAAAACCTGTCACGCCCCGCTTCCCAGTGTACGGCGAAGTGGACGCGACGAGGCCCGCTACGTATGTACTCAGAAGTACATACGCTAAGCGTAACTAAGCAATATAAAATGAATCACAAGAGACGAATAATAGAAATAACAGCAACTTTTATTAATAACATTCTTTATACAATGCATGAAAGGAAATACAACTGGAATGAAAAAAAAGAAAGCAATGCATAAACAGTGGCATAACAGGAAATGAAAAGTACAGAAAGAAAAAGTGTACAATGAAACTACAGTGTAGGGTCTTCAGTAAACTGCTCCAAGTCTTCTTGTGATGGCTCAATCTCGGCCGGGTCCAAAACACCTGACGACATTCAAAGAAGAGAGAAACAGAATGTCGTCAGCGAACAGGTCGCTCGGTAAGTCCCAAAGATAAGAGAGGGATAGACAGAGAGTAAGAGAGGGAGAGTGTAGCTTTTAATGTTGTATTATAATATTGTAATGTTGTATTAACGCTGTTGTTTGTAGCCTGGTACAGAAGATGCCAGTGTATACGAGGGGAGTCCCACTTACACCGGGGACTTTGGTAACCTGTAGTACAAGGCTCCGTCGATAATACCACGGAACAACGGCATGGATGTAATTACGTCTTAAGTGACCACCTCGTGCCACCTTTAACATATTCCGTACCAGTCTACCCCTTAAACCCCGCGATGTCTTGTTTGTATTGTTATCTTGTAAAATTGTATTGATTGTAAGATTGATTAACTGACTGACCGAAACCATGATATCAGGAAACAGTTATAACCGTAGAGTCATGTAAATGGAATACTGGGAAACATGTAAAAAGAATATATCCATGGTTCGGTTCAGTCAAGTTATATAGATTGTTAACTGGATTCAGAGATTCATGTATTCATATTGAGTTGGAATATAAAAGATTATAGATTGACTTGAATCATATTCAAGTCAGAAATAGTCAGACTCTAACCCGAGTCAGACTAAAAGAAGGTAATTTGATGTTCAATAATTGTTAGGGGCCTTATTGTAATTTATAGAACTTGAGGGGGTTTTATGTAAAAATTACTTTTATATACTTTTCAAAATACACCTCAAGTATTTAATAATCGTCTTTATTGTTTTAATGAATGTGAATTTTATTTGTGTTATTCTAGTGAATATATCCTAATAAAAGTATTAATTGTTTATTTGAAATTCGTGTTATTTTAATGTAACTTTTAATCTTTGAATTTTAGGAAAAAGTGAAAATTTTATATTATAACAAAATAAATGTTTAAATGATAATTATATATAATTAAACACATAAATAATTTTTAAATGAATATTTTATTTACAAAAAATATCACTTTCTTTAAATATCGTATTTTAAACCTTTCGAGACCGAATACTCCTTGCGGAGGTCTGAATCTCGCACTACTAGCCTGCGGGTGCACGATGAACCGTGCTATCCCTAACAGGTTCCCCAAAGATGGGTTGTAATGGCACTTTGCTTAGGTTTTTATAAATACTTTTAATTTAGGGAAAAGGTTTTCTAAATAAAGGGTATTTATTTGTAAAAGTATATAGTTCCCCATATTTTAGTTGTTAGGGTTTCCTAGACCATCTAACCTATATTCTATGGTCTAAACGATGAGTCATTAGAAGCCTCAAATCGCCTCTTCACCGTCGAATGCAGCCAGGTAAGTGCCAGGTAAGTGGGAAGGAACCACAGTCGTGGGCCTAATTAAAAACCATTAGCCTTAGACACACTTGCCTAGACCCACAAGACAGTTTAGATAAACGATCGATGTCCATGACCAATCGTGCTTTCATTTTATATAAGTTTTATTTAGAAAAGTTTACAATTTAAAGGTTAAACTAAAAGTTATAAAGGTTATGGTATTTTAGTGAAAAAGTCCTATAATATCGTATTCTGTATTTTTGTTATTTATCAATTAGGGTTATAATGAATGTGTGTAAGGGTAGGTCATTACCCCGTGACTTATATTAAGTTTTGGTGAAGTTTCAAGGTGAAATAAGCTATGTTAAACTTAAGGGTATTAAGGTGCAAGAATACGGTATTCATAAACGTTATCATTTCATGTGTGAAATTTCATCCAAATTGAATGAAACAAGTTTTGTTATCAAAATAAACATGATTAAGAGTGAGGGATCTAATTAGAACATTAAAATTGAACTTGATGGTATTTTTATGCAAGAAATACGGTTTTGTAAAGAAATTATCATTTCACGTGGAAAAGTGTGATTAAATTTGATTTAAGGGTGATTAATAGTCAACATGCAATAGGGTTGATAATATGTATTAGGTGACAAGTGGAATTTTAAAGAAAAACCGGATCGGGAATCGGTTTGTCCGATTTCCGTCGGTTCCAAAAAGTCGTATTTTACAATTATAGAAAAGAAAGATAGAAGGTTGGGACTTACATGCACAAGCCGGTATTGTCACCGGGCTTGTCTATCCGCCGATAGCCTCGCGTTACTAGCGAGACCTTCTTGAAGACTTCTTCATGTTCTTCTTCTTGGACTTTAGGTGAAGAGGGAGAAATGAGAGATAGAAAAATATGAGGAAGGAAAAGATGGAGGACAATTAAGATGGTGTAATGGTGAATTATGTATAATAATATATGCATTCAACATGAGAATTAAAAGAGAAATGAAAGGTCACCATTCATTTTGGAAATGAAAGGTCTCATTTGTAGGTTATGAGAAAAATAAAAATGATAAAAAATAATTGCAAGAATGGGGATTTGAACATGTGACTTATGGAATAATAATGCAAGGACTTAACCAATGAGCTATAAAGTTGTTCATGCACATATTTAATTAGAATTAAATATATGATGTTGCTTAAAAAGAAAATGGGCTTTTTAGATGGGCTGTAGAGAATAAGAATAATAGATTTGGGTTAAAGATTTATGAAAGGAAAAATAAGAATGAGAAGTTAAAAACTTAAAAATAAGAAAAAGAAATTGTACCTAGAAAAAAATACATAATAGATTGAGAAATAAAATAATAATAAATTTAATAGAAAAAGGAAAATACCAAGTACAAATAAATACGGTATATTATTGAAGAGGGATAAAACAAATGTATAAAGATTTTGGGGTCATTACATTCTACCCTCCTTAAAAATAATTTCGTCCTCGAAATTACTCAAGAAGGATTATGTAACAGAGTAAGGAAACAAGATTAGGATGATATCCTCTTCGAGCTCCGTCAATTAATACTCTAACCAATTGAGCTAATAAGTCTACAAGATACAAATAAAAAGGATGAATAAGAATTAAGGATTCAAAAGTGGGGAGATGGAGTTCAAGGAAACCGAAGGTGGAGTTCAAGATGGATTCAAGGAATATGTAATGTAAAGAATGTTTTCAGTTGTTGTTTCTTGTGTTTTATATTGCTTAGGGTTCCATACAGCTTCGACCTGCATGGGCCACCAACAAAACCTGTCACGCCCCGCTTCCCAGTGTACGGCGAAGTGGACGCGACGAGGCCCGCTACGTATGTACTCAGAAGTACATACGCTAAGCGTAACTAAGCAATATAAAATGAATCACAAGAGACGAATAATAGAAATAACAGCAACTTTTATTAATAACATTCTTTATACAATGCATGAAAGGAAATACAACTGGAATGAAAAAAAAGAAAGCAATGCATAAACAGTGGCATAACAGGAAATGAAAAGTACAGAAAGAAAAAGTGTACAATGAAACTACAGTGTAGGGTCTTCAGTAAACTGCTCCAAGTCTTCTTGTGATGGCTCAATCTCGGCCGGGTCCAAAACACCTGACGACATTCAAAGAAGAGAGAAACAGAATGTCGTCAGCGAACAGGTCGCTCGGTAAGTCCCAAAGATAAGAGAGGGATAGACAGAGAGTAAGAGAGGGAGAGTGTAGCTTTTAATGTTGTATTATAATATTGTAATGTTGTATTAACGCTGTTGTTTGTAGCCTGGTACAGAAGATGCCAGTGTATACGAGGGGAGTCCCACTTACACCGGGGACTTTGGTAACCTGTAGTACAAGGCTCCGTCGATAATACCACGGAACAACGGCATGGATGTAATTACGTCTTAAGTGACCACCTCGTGCCACCTTTAACATATTCCGTACCAGTCTACCCCTTAAACCCCGCGATGTCTTGTTTGTATTGTTATCTTGTAAAATTGTATTGATTGTAAGATTGATTAACTGACTGACCGAAACCATGATATCAGGAAACAGTTATAACCGTAGAGTCATGTAAATGGAATACTGGGAAACATGTAAAAAGAATATATCCATGGTTCGGTTCAGTCAAGTTATATAGATTGTTAACTGGATTCAGAGATTCATGTATTCATATTGAGTTGGAATATAAAAGATTATAGATTGACTTGAATCATATTCAAGTCAGAAATAGTCAGACTCTAACCCGAGTCAGACTAAAAGAAGGTAATTTGATGTTCAATAATTGTTAGGGGCCTTATTGTAATTTATAGAACTTGAGGGGGTTTTATGTAAAAATTACTTTTATATACTTTTCAAAATACACCTCAAGTATTTAATAATCGTCTTTATTGTTATAATGAATGTGAATTTTATTTGTGTTATTCTAGTGAATATATCCTAATAAAAGTATTAATTGTTTATTTGAAATTCGTGTTATTTTAATGTAACTTTTAATCTTTGAATTTTAGGAAAAAGTGAAAATTTTATATTATAACAAAATAAATGTTTAAATGATAATTATATATAATTAAACACATAAATAATTTTTAAATGAATATTTTATTTACAAAAAATATCACTTTCTTTAAATATCGTATTTTAAACCTTTCGAGACCGAATACTCCTTGCGGAGGTCTGAATCTCGCACTACTAGCCTGCGGGTGCACGATGAACCGTGCTATCCCTAACAGGTTCCCCAAAGATGGGTTGTAATGGCACTTTGCTTAGGTTTTTATAAATACTTTTAATTTAGGGAAAAGGTTTTCTAAATAAAGGGTATTTATTTGTAAAAGTATATAGTTCCCCATATTTTAGTTGTTAGGGTTTCCTAGACCATCTAACCTATATTCTATGGTCTAAACGATGAGTCATTAGAAGCCTCAAATCGCCTCTTCACCGTCGAATGCAGCCAGGTAAGTGCCAGGTAAGTGGGAAGGAACCACAGTCGTGGGCCTACACTAGTAAAATAATGGGTTGCCCCTACGGATAATATCATCCGTAGGGGCAATAAAAGTTTGGCCCTACGGATTAATACGTAGGGCAAAGTGGTTGCCCCTACGGTCGTTCAATATTTATTTAAAAATTATTAAATCTTAAAGTGTTTTTTGCCCCTACGGTGGCGCAAACCAAGTACCTACGGGTATATCCGTAGGGACAACTAAATAGCGATTTAAGTAATCGTTCCCTACGCTGATTATTTCTTATTTCCTTTAATTTACGCGCGAACCCAAATCCCCAAACCTTGACGTTCCCGCCGATCGCCGTTCTCGTCATCGCCAGCGCCGGCCGAATCGTCGTCGCAACCGCCTGCAGTGATCTCGTCGTCGCCACCGCCGGCCGAATCGTCGTCGCCACCGCCTGCAGTGATCTCGTCGTCGCCACCGCCCTCGTCGTCGCCGATTGCGTCTCCGTCGTCTCCTCCACCGCCTAGCCTACAGGTTAGTTAAACATTATTTTAATGATGTTAGGGTAGCGATGAGGGTTATGGTTAGGTATCGGTTGTGGTTAGGGTTAGGATTAGGGTTAGGGTACGGGTTCGATCGGTTGGGGTTCGACTGGTGTTGGGGTTAGGGTTAGGGTTAGGGTTCGGTTGGGGTTTGGTGTTGGGGTTGGGGTTCGGCTGGGGCTGGGTTGGGGTTAGGGTTTGGTGTTGGGTTGGGGTTCGGCTCCGGCTGGGTTGGGGTTAGGGTTTGGTGTTGGGTTGGGGTTCGGCTGGGGCTGGGTTGGGGTTAGGGTTAGGCCGGGTTAGGGTTTGGTGTTGGGTTGGGGTTCGGCTGGGGCTGGGTTAGGCTTAAAAAGGTGAAATTTTAGGGGATTGATCTGGAAAATAGTGAAAGTCGATACTGTTTATTTGTGAATAACACAGTCCATGATTTTTATATGAGAAAATGGTCCATGAAAGTCTATGGGATTTATCTAAAAAACGCTGAAAGTTCATGTATTTATTTGTAAACAACAAAATTCATGGTATTTATCTGGAAAACGTTGGAGGTCAATGGTATGTATTTGTAAACAACAAAATCTATGAAAATTATGTGAAACGTTAAAACTTCATGGTATTTATTTGTAACAAACAAAGTCTATGGTATTTGTTTGATAAATATTGAAAGACCATGACATTTATATGTAATGGGTCAAAGTCATTTGGGTTATGTCAATCTTATTGGCGATACTTTCTTTTTGTGCATATCCAAAAACTTTGAAAGTTCTTGGTACCTATTAGAAAATATAAAGGGTTTTGTAGTGAAAGGAAAGAATTGGATTTAGAAAAACCGTGTGTAACTTTTAGAAATTCTATACACTCAAGTATATAGAAAAGGGTTAATTGCGGATACAGCCTATGTACTATGGGGATCAAGCACTTATAACCTCTGAAGTATAATAATAAGCACTTTTGTTTGTTTTTCATTAGTGATTAATTTTTAGTTTGCTATTTATTCTTTTTCAGTATGGATACTTGATAGAATTATAATTGCTTTATTATTGTTTGCCTTTTTCCTTTTGTGTAGAAAATATATCCATTGTGTCATATGGACACTATTAATTTCACATCGATTCAAGGGAAAAATTAAGGAAGATTGTGTTTGTTATATCAAAAACCTTTCTGTTGAACCCAACAGGTGAAACTTTAGAGTTGTTATAGATAGCTCTACATGTTTAATGCATGTACCATTGTTAAGAGAGTGCAAGGTGGAGAACAATAATTTGTTTCAACGGCACGTTTTTCAAGTTATAACCAATATATGATACTCGATGATAATATGAAACCTTCATATTCCCATCGATACCCATATATGAAACTAAAAGCGCCACTTAGTTCCCGTCTATCGGTTAACATACGTGCGATGCTCGTCGTGACCTAGAACTATACGAAGGTTGTTAAATATCGGACAGTATAGCTCGATACTAACAACCGTCGTATAGTCTACGCGACGAGAAAATTCAATCGTATGGTAACCCATAGATTTGTCCCGTGTGGACAAGTTAAGAATGTATAAAGTAAACGCCTTCATTCACTTGTGTTTTCATCCGTTTCGAGATATTTCGTCGGTACCTTTCCGCTGGTTCTCCGTGTACAAAGATAGATTAGATGTTCATTTCAACGTTGTTTCACAGCTTTGAAATGATTATCTATTCTATTACAGTGTACTCGGAGAACAGCGGGGAGGTGCTGCCGAAATTTACTCGAAACGGTTGAAAGCACAAGTGATGGGCGTTCGCTCTATACACTCTTAATGGGATAGAAGCCTACCCCCGACAGCCGGAACACATACATACAAACGCATAATCAGAGAGCGACTCGAGATGTTCGGGTTAAAACCAATATATGATACTCGATGATGATATGAAACCTTCATATTCCCATCGATACCCGTATATGAAACTAAAAGCGCCACTTAGTCCCCGTCTATCGGTTAACATACGTGCGATGCTCGTCGTGACCTAGAACTATACGAAGGTTGTTAAATATCGGACAGTATAGCTTGATACTAACAACCGTCGTATAGTCTACGCGACGAGAAAATTCAATCGTATGGTAACCCATAGATTTGTCCCGTGTGGACAAGTTAAGAATGTATAAAGCAAACGCCTTCATTCACTTGTGTTTTCATCCGTTTCGAGATATTTCGTCGGTACCTTTCCGCTGGTTCTCCGTGTACAAAGATAGATTAGATGTTCATTTCAACGTTGTTTCTCAGCTTTGAAATGATTATCTATTCTATTACAGTGTATTCGGAGAACAGCGGGGAGGTGCTGCCGAAATTTACTCGAAACGGTTGAAAGCACAAGTGATGGGCGTTCGCTCTATACATTCTTAATGGGATAGAAGCCTACCCCCGACAGCCGGAACACATACATACAAACGCATAATCAGAGAGCGACTCGAAATGTTCGGGTTAAAACCAATATATGATAATATGAAACCTTCATATTCCCATCGATACCCATATATGAAACTAAAAGCGCCACTTAGTCCCCGTCTATCGGTCAACATAACGTGCGATAATTTATTCTTTTCAACGACAAACGCACACACAAAGCATATACATGAATTTTCTTCTTTGTCAGTAACTATCCCGTTCTTATATTTCTCAATATAGTCAGCATAACCTACAATTTATATGTTATTCAGTCTAACATGGCCCATGAGTACGTCAGAGTTAAGGACTGGATGTATGTGGATTGGAAACAACGTATGCAATCTAAGTTTGTCGCAGGAGTTGCTGCTTTCCTTGAATTTGCACGAGCACATAATAAGATCATAATAGAGAAGATTCTTTGTCCGTGTGATAGATGTGGCAATAAGTACTGGCGGAAGGTAGAATTGGCAGAGCTTCATATTGTAAAATATGGGTTTACTAGACTTTATTCAATTTGGAAATATCACGGGGAAGGAGAAGAATGCAGTACTGCGGTAGAAGAAGGAGAACACGATAATGCGGCAGGAGAAGAAGAAGAATTCGGTAATACGGCAGGATACGGAAATTTATTTCCATCAGAAGAAATGGAGGATATGGTAGAGGCTGCCCTAGGTGAATCTATTCGTACCGAAGATGACATTCCTTCCGGTCAAGGACCGCGTGCGGATAAATATGAAAATTTCATGAATGATGCTAGGAAACCAATTTATGAGAATGCGAAGTATTCCACCCTATCATGGTTCGTCCAACTTTTCCAAATTAAGTGCCTAAATGGATGGAGCAACAAGTCATTCACAATGCTTCTTTCGTTCTTGAAAGATTCTATGCCTCCGGGAAATAATGTGCCCGAAAGCTGGTACGAAGCCCAGAAAATGATGTCTGATTTGGGTCTAAAGTGCGAGAAGATTCAAGCATGTCCTAAAAATTGCGTGTTGTACCGGAAAGAGAATTCAGATTTGAAAGAGTGTCCAACATGCGGAGAGGCCAGGTATAAGCCGAAAGATTCTGATAAGAAGCCTGATATACCTGTGAAGATAGCACGATATTTTCCCATAACACAGAGGCTACAGAGGCTATTTAGGTGCAAGAAAACAGCCGAGGCAATGATTTGGCATCACCGTGCTCCTCCAAGCGAAAATGGAAAAATGAGCCATCCAAGAGATTCACCGGCATGGAAGGATTTCGATAGGAGGCACGCAATATTCAGTAGCGATCCTCGCAATGTCCGGCTCGGACTGGCTGCCGATGGCTTCTGCCCATTCAACTATATGGCTGGAAGTCACAGTACATGGCCCGTTGTAATGATAATTTATAATCTGTCGCCTTGGTTGGCTATGGACCAATCATACTTTATGATGCCTCTTCTTATCGACGGACCAAACTCACCGGGGAACAATATCGACGTCTATCTCCGACCTCTGATTGAGGAGCTGAAAACTTTGTTCATTGATGGTGTAGAGACATATGATTCAAACACAAATACAACCTTCATACTGCGTGCGGCTTTAATGTGGACAATTAATGACTTTCCTGCGTATGGAATGCTTTCAGGTTGGTCCGTACATGGTCACAAAGCATGTCCTCATTGCCATGAACACACAACATCAAAATTTTTGAATTTTAGCAGGAAGGTTTGTTATTGCGGCCATCGACGTTTTCTGCCTCCAGACCATCCCTATAGGTTAGACACGGTTCACTTTGATGGTCATCAGGAGCTTCTTGGGCCTCCATCCCCATTGTCCGGAGAGGACGTGACTGCTAAATGGGATGGTTACAATAACGTGACCTTCGGGATGGATCCGACGAGACAGGTCAAACCACAATATTGGAACAAGTTAAGCATTTTCTTCGAGCTTCCGTACTGGTCTACAAATTCAGTGCGTCATTGTCTGGACGTCATGCATATAGAGAAGGGAGTATCAGAGCACATACTTAACTTGCTTCTGTGTAAAGACGGGAAATCGAAAGACAACATGAATGCCCGGATGGATCTACAAGAGTGGGGAATAAGAAGTGAACTGCACCCTAAACCGGTAGCGGGTAAACCGGGCAAGTTTGTACTTCCCAATGCCGCTTATCATATGTCACAACTGGAGAAGAAAAGATTCCTGCAGGTGTTGCATGATTTGAAAGTCCCCACAGGCTTCTCAGGATCATTCAGCAAGAAAATAAAAATTGTGAAGGGCAAGATCGATGGGCTGAAAAGTCATGACCACCATGTTATCGTGGAGCACCTTCTTCCATTAGCCCTCAGGACTTCTCTCCCCGACTCGGTTGGTCTGGTAATCAACGACCTATGTTGTTTTTTCAGGGAGTTGTGTGCTAAAACGCTGGAGGTTGCGACGCTGGATAAACTAGAAAATTCTATTGCGTTGATACTTTGCAAGTTTGAGCGTATTTTCCCACCGTCATTCTTCGATATCATAATACACTTGACGGTTCATCTTGCAACTGAGGCGAAATTAGCCGGACCGGTACAATATCGATGGATGTATCCCGTCGAGAGGTACGTTAAATTTTTCGTTTCGCGCAATTTATAAATTTATTTTTGTCATGTATGCCCGTGTTTATTTATTCAACATATTCTCATTAGGTACCTTTACACTCTTAAGAAGTATATACGCAATAAAAATCGACCAGAGGGTTCTATCATGCAAGGTTATCTTCTTGATGAAGCAACCACATTTTGTTCCCGCTATCTGGACGAGAACATTGAGACAAGGCTTAACCGACCACGAAGAATTCAAGACGGGCCATATGGTAAAGCCGAGTATAAGAGGGTAGACACTATGTTTATCAACAAGATATACCGGTTTATCTTGCTTAATTGCGTATGTCTTGAACAAATTAGAGAGTAAGTTCTTTTGGATTAATTGTTATATCTGTGTTTGTGTATGAAATGACATAATATTAATGTCACAATTATTTGTCGAAAACAGAACTCATTTTATCGAGGTACGTGAGGGGCATCCTGATTGGAACGAAGAGCGTTTGGAAAAATACCATCAGGATAATTTTTGTGATTGGGTCACAGAGCATGTAAGTTATTCGAATTACATTTTATTGCTATCGGTTTTAATCTAAACTTGTATCGTTCTGTATTTATCGTAAAATTTGTTTTGTTAGATCCACGATCCGAACTTGTCTGCATCATTTGAGAGTGATTCAAGATGTTTAGCTCAATTTCCTAGTATGGAAGTTGCACATTACAAAGGATTTGGTGTCCTTGGATACAAATTCGAAGTTAAGGACATAGAAACATCTAGAATCACTCAGAACAGTGGGATTGCGACGGTAGGATCGGACGGTGTGATTTACTATGGGTACTTAAATTGTATACTCGGCATCCACTATCCCGGACGATCAGAACCCTTTTATATATTCCACTGTACTTGGTACGATCCGCGAACCGATACAGACAAGTGGAGAAGCAGTCTTGGGACCTGGAAAGATGAATATGGATTGACAAGTGTGAACACACTTCGATTTTACGGTCAGGACGATCCGTTTATCTTTCCGAACCAAGCGTTCCAAGTATACTACTCACAGTGCTTGAAGCATCCGGGGTGGAGTGTTGTATGTCGATGGAAACCTAGAGATGTCTACGATGTCCCAGAATACGAGGACAGCGATGAGGACGAAGAAGAGAGAAGGCTTAAAGTGCTCCGACCGTCTGTTTCGAAGGACGGGTTGTCTTCGACCGATCATGAAGTTACGTGGGTTAGAAATGACATCGACGATGAAATCCAAGTAGATATGTATGATGCGCCCACGAAACGAAAAAGGTTATCAGTAATGTTATATTATTACTTCACATTTTACGCTCTAGATCATATATAGTCAATACTTTTAATGATTGTCTAATGCGTCCACGAACCGTTTATCTAGATTTGATGACGATGTCGGGAGCAGCGAGGGGCGGCAGGAGCTCCAGCCGCGGCAGAGGCAGAGGCAGAGGCAGAGCGGTTCTGCCGCCCGGAGAGCTCCGTAGGGAGCTTCAGAGGGCCGGTCTTGCACCCAGATCGGAGACCCCTTCGGATGCCTCCTTCCGTGTTGATTTGGCCACACCTCCAGGTATACTGCACGCATATCCATTTTGAATGTAATATTACAGATATTCATGCATGTTTATGTAAAAATTACTTATATTGTCAATGTTTGATTGTCTAGTTGTTGGTGATGCGTCCACATCTGGGACAGAGGCCACCCCCGCTCCTCCAGGTATGTTTATATATCATATAGTGTATGTATATTGATTTAGAATGCTATATCATAAATATACACATTCCTTTTGCTCTTACTTAGCAATTTTTATTATTGTCTAGCTGTAGGTGGTGACACCACCGCACCTGCGGGTATGTTTATATGTCCTATAGTGCATGCATATTGATTTAGAACGTTATATTATTGATCTACACATTCTTTTTGCAATTACTTATAAAATCTATTTTTAATTGTCTAATTATAGGTGGTGCGTCCACACCTTCCACAGGGGCCACTCCTGCCGCTTCCATACCCTCCGCATCGTCTGCAGGTTAGTATGAATAAATTTAAAATATTTATTTATTTTACATATGCTCTATAGAATAAATATGAACTTCATGGAGATTTAGCGTCGATGTTTATTTTACAGTTGGAGGGGATGCGTCCGGGACCCCGGTTGTTCCTCACCGGAGGAACTATCGTCCCGCTCGTGCTGCTGCTCGGGCCCAGGCTCGTGCGCTATTCACCGGAGGTATATATCACACTTGAATTCTTAATACAACTTTGTCTTATTATTGATTGTCTTGATATTTCGTGCAGACGCAGGGCCTCTCCACCCCCAGAGGGGGACTCGAGGCCCGAATCAGTCCCATAGGCTGAGGCCTGATAGAGCTAGGGGGGAGGCAGCATTCCCCCTATTTTTTACCCTTGACTATCGCTATACCGGTCCTTATGCCGAGAGGTTCGGCCGGTATTTGGGGGACGAGAGCCGGATCGTGAAGAACTATCCACTTCACGTTGAGTGGGGCGAGCAGCACCAGCGCTCATTCGCCCTCTTCTTTGAACAGGCTCAGGTATGTATTAATATATATTTTCATTTGATCTATCCAATATATTTATTATTAACACTTGCAATCTAATAACAATGTTTTTTTGTATTTTCAGTTGGATTACGATTTTCAGCCTGTAGCCGACCCTGATCACCCGGGGAGGGTGCTCGACCTTCATGCTCTGTACAATGGCCTGATGAAGAACATGCAGGCCAAGATCCGATACAACAGGAATGAGCTGAAGGCCGACTGCTACTCCCTGTGGATAGCGACCCCCGAGGCAGAGAGAGCGGCCCTCCTATCTACTCCGGCGTTTGCGAGAGTCGACGTAGAGACATGGCCTATATTGTGCGCTTATTTCGACTCCGAACGCAAACGAGTATGTATTTTAAATTTAATTCATTATTTATGATATAATTTATTTCTTTGTGTTTCTTAATTAGAAAACTAAATGTTAATGCGTTGTGCAGAAACAGGCCGCTCAGAATACGGAGAACAGGAAGTCGGCGAAGAGGGGTCGCCCCACTTACACAGGTGGCTCGAGGAACATTACTCGAGCCATGGAGTTATCGGTAAATTAAGAGTTATTCTCTAATATTCTGCAATATTAAGAGTTATTCTCTAACATTTCTAATATTAAGAGTTACTTTCTAATATTGCAGACAGCTCGGACCGTGGCGTCAGGTGGTACACCGAGCGTGCTGTCCGCATATCTTGCCGTCCACGGCACCTCGACAGATCCCGCCATGGGCGAGCTTCGATGTCCCGACGTCGCTACCCAGGAGTACTGCGTAAGTGTTAATATTTTTTCTACCCAAATTTGAAATTTTAGTTTTGGAAGGTTCAAGTTTAAATTCTATACTTATACTTTACTGCTTAATGTGGGTGTAGGAGCGGGTGGTTGAGCAGGCCCAGGCCTCGGGGATCGATTTTACCGGACAGAACGATCCGAGGCTGCTGACCCCAGTTCTGGACGCCGCACACGGAGGGCACCACGGAGGTTGGGAGAGAGGCCGGGGATTGGGCCCCAGCAGGGCCCATATGAGGTTGGACTCCACCCCGGCGGTTACTTCCTCCGTCTCCAGTGGCCGGCATGTCCATCAGGAACTGGATAGCTTGAGGGCCACCGTTCAGGAGTTGAAGGAGATGCTGGTATGTATACTACTTTATAGTAAAATATCATTTTATATTATATACATATCAACATATCCATAATTAGTACGTAGCTTGAGCTTATTTGGTTTTAGAATTAAGTTTGATTAATCATACATACATATGTAATTAAAATAAACAACGCTTTTCCAAACTAGATATCCAAACAGGGTTTCGAAATAACTTAATAATGAAACGAATTCGAATAATACACAGTTCTTACACGTTTCTTACACACGTTATGTCCAGACGCGACAGGGTAGATCGGCCGAGCCTCCACATGCATCTCCTTCGGCTGCGGCTCCGCAAGCCACTACATCGGCTGCGGTACCGCAGACAGCTCCTGTAGCTCCACCGCCCACTCAGACTCCCGCAGCCGCGGCTCCGCAAGCGACTACCTCGACGGCGGCTGCGCAGACCACAACGCCAGCTCCACATGCCGCTCAGACTCCCTTATCTGTAGCATTGGAGAGTGTATTTACCGAGGAGCAGGCGCGCGTTATTTTAACGTTATTCGGAGGTGGAGCTGGACCGAACTAGGGTAGATTTTTGGTTTTTATTTTTTGAAACATGTATTTATTTATATCACATTGTACTACATTTTGAAACGATATTGATATTGGTTTGAATTTATATCATATTCAGTTTTTGGGTTTCTTTTGTATATTATATATATGCGTGGGATGTGATTATGAATACTGCAATATATGATTTGATTGATGTATATAGTATTGTGCACAGGGCGGGAAAAAATCTAGCAGCCCTTTTTTAAAAAAAAATACAGACAAACTGTACCTACGGATTAATCCGTAGGTATATATGTTGCCCCTACGGCGTACGGATTAATCCGTAGGTATATATGTTGCCCCTACGGCGTTAGCCGTAGGGGCAAACTATCAGGAAACCTGATATTTTCCCACCTGATATCAGTGCAGGGTGTTGGGGATGCCCCTACGGATATGTACGTAGGGGCCACTGTTTATCCCCTACGTATATAACCGTAGGGGCAAAATATCAGGTTATCCTGATATTTTCCCCCCGATCTCAGTGCAGTGTGTTGGGAGTGGCCCCTACGGATATATTTGTAGGGGCTACTTTATATCCCCTACGGCTGTAGCCGTAGGGGAACTAATAGGACCTACAGATATAGCCGTAGGTACAGACAATATATTCAAAAAAAAAAATTAAATATATGATTTTATTACCCCTACGGGGTACTGCGTAGGGGCTATAGCACCTACTGAGTTATCCGTAGGGGCATAAATTTATCCGTAGGGGCACGTTCGGGGCCTCAACTTGCACCTGCGGCCTTTGCACCTACGGGGTATTTTTTAGCCCCTACGGATATATCCGTAGGGGCAGTGGGTTGCCCCTACGGATAAATCCGTAGGAGCAACCCATATTTGTAGTAGTGCTAATTAAAAACCACTAGCCTTAGACACACTTGCCTAGACCCACAAGACAGTTTAGATAAACGATCGATGTCCATGACCAATCGTGCTTTCATTTTATATAAGTTTTATTTAGAAAAGTTTACAATTTAAAGGTTAAACTAAAAGTTATAAAGGTTATGGTATTTTAGTGAAAAAGTCCTATAATATCGTATTCTGTATTTTTGTTATTTATCAATTAGGGTTATAATGAATGTGTGTAAGGGTAGGTCATTACCCCGTGACTTATATTAAGTTTTGGTGAAGTTTCAAGGTGAAATAAGCTATGTTAAACTTAAGGGTATTAAGGTGCAAGAATACGGTATTCATAAACGTTATCATTTCATGTGTGAAATTTCATCCAAATTGAATGAAACAAGTTTTGTTATCAAAATAAACATGATTAAGAGTGAGGGATCTAATTAGAACATTAAAATTGAACTTGATGGTATTTTTATGCAAGAAATACGGTTTTGTAAAGAAATTATCATTTCATGTGGAAAAGTGTGATTAAATTTGATTTAAGGGTGATTAATAGTCAACATGCAATAGGGTTGATAATATGTATTAGGTGACAAGTGGAATTTTAAAGAAAAACCGGATCGGGAATCGGTTTGTCCGATTTCCGTCGGTTCCAAAAAGTCGTATTTTACAATTATAGAAAAGAAAGATAGAAGGTTGGGACTTACATGCACAAGCCGGTATTGTCACCGGGCTTGTCTATCCGCCGATAGCCTCGCGTTACTAGCGAGACCTTCTTGAAGACTTCTTCATGTTCTTCTTCTTGGACTTTAGGTGAAGAGGGAGAAATGAGAGATAGAAAAATATGAGGAAGGAAAAGATGGAGGACAATTAAGATGGTGTAATGGTGAATTATGTATAATAATATATGCATTCAACATGAGAATTAAAAGAGAAATGAAAGGTCACCATTCATTTTGGAAATGAAAGGTCTCATTTGTAGGTTATGAGAAAAATAAAAATGATAAAAAATAATTGCAAGAATGGGGATTTGAACATGTGACTTATGGAATAATAATGCAAGGACTTAACCAATGAGCTATAAAGTTGTTCATGCACATATTTAATTAGAATTAAATATATGATATTGCTTAAAAAGAAAATGGGCTTTTTAGATGGGCTGTAGAGAATAAGAATAATAGATTTGGGTTAAAGATTTATGAAAGGAAAAATAAGAATGAGAAGTTAAAAACTTAAAAATAAGAAAAAGAAATTGTACCTAGAAAAAAATACATAATAGATTGAGAAATAAAATAATAATAAATTTAATAGAAAAAGGAAAATACCAAGTACAAATAAATACGGTATATTATTGAAGAGGGATAATACAAATGTATAAAGATTTTGGGGTCATTACATTGAAAATGGGCTTTTTAGATGGGCTGTAGAGAATAAGAATAATAGATTTGGGTTAAAGATTTATGAAAGGAAAAATAAGAATGAGAAGTTAAAAACTTAAAAATAAGAAAAAGAAATTGTACCTAGAAAAAAATACATAATAGATTGAGAAATAAAATAATAATAAATTTAATAGAAAAAGGAAAATACCAAGTACAAATAAATACGGTATATTATTGAAGAGGGATAATACAAATGTATAAAGATTTTGGGGTCATTACATTCTTACTTCATGATCCCTGAAGCCGATCATATTCCCCGATGCGTGGGGTCCTTTATGGGCTGGTATCTTCATCGGGTCAGCCCAATTATTGCTGAGGAGAAGTGGTTGCTTCTCGGCTTTGGCGCTCCTGCTCCGGTTCAGGCCACGGGAGTTCCGTCGCGACCGCGCGCACCGGTCCGCTTTCCCCTGAGGGACACCAGTGTTGCGCTCATTCCAGGGGAGTCAGAGGTGGACCTTACCCCCATAATTGGTATGCCGTTAGATACCTGAGCTCAGTCAAGGAGTAAAAGGGCGCCAGTAGCAGTACCACCGCCGGTGGCGTCGACAATGGTGTGTCGTCCTCGGCAGCACCGCTAAGCGAGGGTGCTGGAAATGAGGGTGTTGAAGGTGAGGTGGGTCAACGTCGTGCAAAGGCTCCACGGGGGAGGAAACGGTCGGCTTCAGCGGTCGGTTCTGGATCCAAGCGGCGGAGGAAGGTGACTACAAACTTGCTTGACTCCTTAGTAGAGTCTGAGCCCATTCTTCAGGATGAACCGTTGGCCATGCAAGAGTCGGATCCTGGCTTACTTTTTCTGGGTTCAGCTGCCGAGGAAGCCGCACAATTGGCTGAGGCTATAAGGCGTTCTAAAGACGAGTCTCAGAACGTAAGGGTTCCGAAGAAGCCCTATCCTGCCGTAATCTTTTATGAAGACCCTTCGTGGATCCGGCGGCGGTTCATCGGCCCTTTGGAGGAATGGGGCGAAATTGCCCTTAAGCAGGCTGTTTCGGAGGATGCTGCGGACGCGCTTTCGTTGTGGACTGGCGGCCATGAGTCCACCCTTGAACCTCGGCGAGCACACCTCCTTGAGAAGGAGCATCGGCTTGAAGAAGCCATATTGAAAGTTTCCTTACGCATTGGTATGTTCCTGTATTTCTTTGTAATACTTCATATTGCCTGCACTTGTATATATGTATTCTTATTCTTGTGTGAATTGTGTAGAGACTTCGGCGATAGGGGAGGTTCCTACGGGCATACTGACGGTAGAGCCTGTTGACACCCCTAATGAAACATTGCCCGATGTGGAAGGGGTTGACGATGCTGTCCCTCTCGCGATAGAGCCTCCTACGGTGGTTCTTGCTCCCGAAGCACTCGCTCCTTCGGGAGAGGCACCCTTAGTGGTCACCGTCCCAACGGATCTTCCTGAGGGCGGCCTAGAGGCTAGGATGGAGATAGTCGAGACCACCCTCCCTTTGTTGGAGCCCGCAATGGCTGCCGCTGCTCCTTCCTCAGAGGCCGTTACACCGGCCCGTGCCCCTGATATTGTGCCCGAGGTCGCGGCGGAGGCCTTTGAAGCTGCTATCCCTCCAGCTCAGAATGGGAGGAGCCTCGAAGGTAACCTTCCACATTTTACACTAGTAATCTTTCCGTTATCTGAACTCTTTTGTCTTTTCAGAACTGCGCGGACTGGCGGACTCTATTGCCGATCTGTCTCCCCGGCAATCCTTTCAGCGTTTGCTGGAGATGGCCGCTCCGCAGGCGCTATCTCCTCAACGCATCGTCCTCTCGTCTGGACAAGGTTAGTGTTGTTCATCATCTTTTCAGAACATTGTTGTTATTTTGCAAAATGACATTGACGTCTTTTACAATTCTGGAGGCCGACGGCGAGGTTGAGGTCCTTGAAGGGCCAGGGGAACCTTCAGCTCCTCCTTGCATGACTGTGGGTAAGTGAAGTCTCAATATTGTCCCACTTGTTCTTTTGCTTAAAAGTTTCACCGATCTTTTATAAACCTGAACAACCCTGCCAGTTCTCACAGCGCTGGAGTCGCGCATCACCATGCCGCCCGGCCCTTATGCTTTGCGAGCCTCAGACCGTCCGGCGAAATTAATCCTCGATTCCTTGTCATCCCTAATCGAGGAGATTCGTGCGGGCAGTGTAATCACAGCCGAAGCATTTGCTGCTAAAGCGAACGGCTCTCTTCCTTTTCTTGCTACCTATCATAGTGAGGCGGTGGTGCAATTCTGGGTTGAGTTTTGCCGGCAGGTGGAGGCTTGCTTGCATGCGCTTGAGTGTACCCGTCTTTCTTTGGAGGCTGTGGCTGCGAAGGCGAGCTTACGGTGCTTGATTGAGCGGTGCGCGGCGAACATGGTGTCGTGCGAGAAGAGGCTCGGCCGCAAATTCTCGGAGAGGGAGCTGGCTTCGAAAGAGCTGAATGAGCTCCAAGCCAACCTTACAGCCAAGGCCAACAAAGCGTATGAACTTTGGCGAGTGCTTCAAGAGGCCATCAAGGAGGTAGTGGCCATCGACAAGGCCGCCGTGTTTACTCGCGAAAGGGTCGAGGCTCACAAAGCTACCGAGAAAGAGCTCGAAGGGCGGCTTGCCTCATATCAGGCCCAGCAGGCTCAGGCAGAGGCCCGTCTTCTGGCGATACTGAATCACGAAGGCACGGCCCAGCGAAAGAGGGATGAGCTGACCAAGCTGCTAAATCGCCCGCCGACCTGAAGAATTGTATATTTTTTCTTTTTCTTTTGTACATATTCCTGAATGAGATTATATTTTTGTTCTTTCATGAATTGTACTTTGTATCCATTTTGGTTCATGAATAAAAGACATATTTTTCTTCACCATGGTGTCTCCCTTTTTATTGAACATATTCTGTGGATAGTCTATCTTAATTTCTCTGCAGGACAACGATGGCTTAGGATTCAGGGTTAAGGTCTGCCTCCTAAGACTTTTCAATTTTATGAGCCGTGAGGGTCTCATAAAGAACTTTCTCCCTACCGGTCGAAAGGATCCCGTAGGTGTGGTTTCTCCTTAAGAATCGTGAGGATTCCTAAGTGCATGTTTTCTCTTGAAAGTCGTAAGGATCTCACAAGAGAATTTACTCTCTTACGAGTCGTGAGGACCCGCAAGTGATGGGTGAAGTTGCCCTTATCCGTATTTCACGGGATCGGGGGTTGCTCCGGATGCTTCCCACGGGTTCACTGTCGTGTTTGGAAAGGACCAGGCTCTTCTCTGGATGTTCTTCGGGGTACCTTAGTTTAAAGACATCGCGGTCGAGGTTAAGGACATCATAGTCCGTGAGTTTAAGGACCTCACAGTCCAATGTTAGTTTTAAGACATCACGGTCGAGGTTAAGGACATCATATTCCATGAGTTTAAGGACCTCATAGTCCAATGTTAGTTTTAAGACATCACGGTCGAGGTTAAGGACATCATAGTCAGTGGATTTAAGGACTCCACAGTCCGTTGTTAGTTTTAAGACATCACGGTCGAGGTTAAGGACATCATAGTCCGTGGATTTAAGGACTCCACAGTCCGTTGTTAGTTTTAAGACATCACCATCGGGGTTAAGGACATCATAGTCCGTGGATTTAAGGACTCCACAGTCCGTTGTTAGTTTTAAGACATCACGGTCGAGGTTAAGGACATCATAGTCCGTGGATTTAAGGACTCCACAGTCCGTTGTTAGTTTTAAGACATCACGGTCGAGATTAAGGACATCATAGTCCGTGGATTTAAGGACTCCACAGTCCGTTGTTAGTTTTAAGACATCACGGTCGAGATTAAGGACATCATAGTCCGGGGATTTAAGGACTCCACAGTCCGTTGTTAGTTTTAAGACATTACGGTCGAGGTTAAGTCTAATTTTCGCTTTGGATGCTTCCCACGGGTTCACTGCCGTATTCGGCGAGGACCAGGCTCCGCTCTGGATGCTTCACACGGGTTCATTGCCGTGCTCTGCGTAACCAGGAATTTTTCTCTAGATGCTTCCTACGGGTTTACTGCCGTGTTCGGCGAGGACTAGGCTCCGCTCTGGATGCTTCACACGGTTTCACCGCCGTGCTCTGCGAGGACCAGGATCCGCTCTGGACGTTTCCCACGGGGTCATTGCCGCGTTCCACGTAACCAGGAATTTTGCTCTAGATGCTTCCCACGGGTTCATTGCCGTGTTCGGCGAGGACTAGGCTCCGCTCTGGATGCTTCACACGGGTTCACTGCCGTGCTGTGCGAGGACCAGGATCCGCTTTGGACGTTTTCCACGGGGTCAGAAGTGACATAATCCGCGTAACCAGGAATTTTGCTCTAGATGCTTCCCACGGGTTCACTGCCGTGTTCGGCGAGGACTAGGCTCCGCTCTGGATGCTTCACATGGGTTCACTGTCGTGCTCTGCGAGGACCAGGATCCGCTCTGGACGTTTTCCGTGGGGTCAGAAGTGACATAATCCGTGTTCCACGTAGCCAGGAATTTTGCTCTAGATGCTTCCCACGGGTTCATTGCCGTGTTCGGCGAGGACTAGGCTCCGCTCTGGATGCTTCACATGGGTTCACTGCCGTGCTCTGCGAGGACCAGGATCCGCTCTGGACGTTTTCCATGGGGTCAGAAGTGACATAATCCGCGTTCCACGTAACCAGGAATTTTTCTCTAGATGCTTCCCACGGGTTCACTGCCGTGTTTGGCGAGGACTAGGCTCCGCTCTGGATGCTTCACATGGGTTCACTGCCGTGCTCTGCGAGGACCAGGATCCGCTCTGGATGTTTTCCACGGGGTCAGAAGTGACATAATCCGCGTTCCACATAGCCAGGAATAGTTGACTTTATCCGCATTTCACGGAGTCGGGGTTTGACTCTAGGTTATCTGTGCACCGCCGAATCATGGAACTGGGGGTTGCCGCTGTTCCGCTTTGCTTGATGTTGTGTCTATTGTAATGAGACGAGTATTGAGACGATCTCTAGGCTGTCTGTGAACCATCGAGATTTGGCTTCTTCTTCTGATGAAACCTGAGGAGGAGGAGTGTGATTCCTTCTTTATTTGCGCCCCTGGATTGTATACAGGGACTGCTGTGATATCACCTATAGGGCATAAATTTCATTTTTATTTCTATTTTATTTCTTTCCGCGATGCTCTGTCATTTCAGCTTTTATGTCGCGAAAGTCGCGATTGCCCAATCCTTTAGGCTATTTTTCGCTGTGCACAATCATTTCGGCTATTTGTTTTATTTTTACTCGCTGTTTTTTATTGCGAGTTGCCCAATCATTTCGGCTATTTTGCATGCATACCATTTTTCTTTTACTTGCTGCTTCTGTTGCAAGTTGCCCCATCATTTCGGCTATTTCGTATGCATGTGTAGCTCGCTAGCTTTTTGCCGCAAGCTTAGGATTAGACACCGATTTCGACATCAGCATCGCTACAATTAGGATATTGCCAGGAGCAAATCATCATTTGCCTCTGTCGATGTCAGACAAAGGTGGCTTAGTAAACAGGGTTAAGATCCTGTCGACTAAGGCTTTTGACTTCATGAGCCGTAAGGGTCTCATAAAGGTATTTCTCCCTGCGAGTCGTGAGGATCTCGTAGGCGCGTTTTCTCCTTAGGAGTCGTGAGGACTCCTAAGTGTATGTTCTCCTGTAAGTCGTAAGGATCTTACAAAAATGCCTTCTCCTTATAAGTCGAGAGGACTTACAAGGGTTGTTCACCGTGTTGACATATCCCTAGTCACGGATGGGACTTTGTTAGGGAAATGTTTATTCGTGCCCGTAGATTGTATACAAGGGTCAGTATTGAGCCGCTTGTAGGGCAGTATTGGAGGTTGTGGGGACTGCTTAAGAACAGGTTCAGATCCCTGTAGCTTAAGACTTTCAAATCTTATGAGCCGTGAAGGTCCCATAAGAAGGTTCTTCTTACGAGTCGTGAGGATCTCGCAAGTGTGATTTCTCCTTAAGGATCGTGGGGATCCCTAAGTGTGTTGCTCCCTTGTGAGTCGTAAGGATCTCACGCAGGTGGTTTCTCCTTACAAAGTCGAGAGGACCCTGCAAGTGTCTTTTAACGAGGTTGCGCCCTTTCGGGTTTTCACAAACACTCGCCGGTAGCCCTGCTGTTTTTACTCACGGAGCCCTTTCGGGTTTTCATCCGTGCCCATTTTGCTTATGGACATACCGTTTCATTTTTCCTTTTTTCTCTTCTTTTTTTTATTATTCGAACGAGGTTGCGCCCTTTCGGGTTTTCACAAAACTCGCCGGTAACCCTGCGGTTTTTACTCACGGAGCCCTTTCGGGTTTTCATCCGTGCCCATTTTGCTTATGGACATACCATTTTCTTTTTTCTCTTTTTTTTTCATTCCCTTTTTTTTTGTATCAGCTTTAGGATGCTGCAATCCACCGCAGTTTATCGATATCTCGGTCAACGGCTAGTTTTAGGACATAGTGGTCCGTTGTTAGTTTAAGGACGTTTCGGTCCGTTGTTAGTTTAAAGACGTTTCGGTACGTTGTAAAGAAGGTCGGCTATTACCAACGGAGTTTATGCTTAGGAAGATAGCGAACGGACATAGTCGTCGTCATCTATCATTGACCTAGGCCGTGACTCGTTAGGTGTAGTATTTCTTCAGGAAGCGACCATTTATTGGCCTGAAGTGCCTTTCGCCATGCATGTCCATGAGTAGTGTTGGATGTAGTGCCCTTAAAGTCAATTATCGGATCGCAGGTACGTGATTGCAATGATTGAGGGAGGAACTATACTAGTAGGACAGTCTTACTCGAGATGATAGTATGCTATCTGGTTTGCTTTTATCAGTCGTGTACAGGTTCAGGTGACTGATCACTATTACACGTTGATAGAGCCCTTAGGATCTTGCTTGACTACCAACAGTATGATGGCGATCATATACGTGAGAGTTGGGTAGTCTATAAGCACATCCTTAATTGTGGTCCCTAGTCATGGGAGTTTCGAGACAGGGCATCGATACTCCGGAGTAGACTCGTGTATACAGTCGAGACCCCGACGAGGGGCGGTGGCCGGTCTCACAAGCTACTGGTGTCAGTTGGATCACCTAAGATGTATACAGGTGCTCATTGGGTTATGAGTACACCGGACAGGACTCGCCGGGAACCTGCTAGTTGGTATTTATACCTAGCGTCAGATAGCAGTTCCCTGGTGACATGTGTACAGGTTAGTTCATCGACCTGAGATCGTCATTTGTCTCGTGTAAGTTCCCACTGTGCTTTGATTTCAACCCTACCACGGCTCAAAGGAGTCGTGCAAACAGGTCTTTTTTGGGTACAGTCCCGAGCCACATGGAGGCAAGTGAGCGGATCGGCAGGGGATTCGTCTCTCCCGGAATTGGGGGTGAGATCGCGCTGTGTCTAGGAGAGCCATTACACAAAGCCCTCGACCGAGGCAGGAGATTTACTGGTAGGTACTCCAGTAGTATCTCAGGGTGTTCTGGGCTACACGCCGACACGACTTATACCGCTATTGGGGGTCTGACGTTACCAGCCCCCTAGGCCCGATATGCGATACTCATAGATGAACGGACCAGACTGTATGTATATTGTCACTGTTAGGCTCAGTAGGGTTCCAGGATGAGTTCGCTCATCGGCTTCCCTTGAGGTCAGTACATGGGCAGCCGTTACGCACTGGTAGTGCCGCTGACGTGCTTGTGGTTAAACCCACTGCCAGGGTACTGATGAGTCATTAGAGTCCCCCACAGATAGCTTCCCAAGTTCGGGCGAAACGTTGTAGAGGCCGTATGGTTTTATGGCAGGGTTCGGAAAATGCACGTGCGTTTGTGCACGTGTCATATTTCGGGCAGATAATACTGGTGGGCTTTGGTTTAAGCCGGATCCATGTATTATATTGAGTCGGAATATTTTAGTCTCTCGTATTCGTATTCGGTCGGAATACGGATACAGGTATGTATATACAGGTGAGGGATATTTTCGTAATCCGTTACGAGAATATTTTAGAAGATGTATTTCTTTTTGGATTAATCATTTTGGTTTAAATGATTATTTGGTTTTGGAAATGGTGACTCATTATGGATGACACATGAATTCTAGAATGTTCACTAATGACTCATGTAATGAGTCATCTAGTGAGTCATTAAGGAATTAATGTGTTTTGTTTTGTGAAGAGATATTTGAGAAGATATTTTCATTAGATATTTTCTTTGGTTTTTGATCAAAGAATAGAATCCCATTCATCTATTCACATGAGAAGAAAGAACACAAGTATTTGAGCTTAGTTTTCTTTTGGCTCACTAGTGTTTCTTGAGTTCACCATTTCCAATCCTAAACATCTTCTTATACCTCCACCCTACCCCTCTCACATGATGAGAACCCTAGGGTGTTTGAGACAAACTATTCTACTCATTCTCTACTTCATCTTGGTCTTCTCTTTTAGCAGACTTGATGACTGAGTTGCCTCGGTATAGAGGCGGGAGCCCGTATAAAGATCCGTTGACGTGGTGCCACCTCGAGGAGGAGATAGGAGATCGGAGTTGCCGCGAGGAGCGTGGGATGATGGCTAAAGACCGAAGGACTCGGATCATTTGGTATAGCCTTGCTACCTCTTTACAGTTTGTTAGTTTAGCGTTAATCGCAAGATCCGGGTTATAGTCTGCGATAGCGCCAGTTATAAAAGTTTTTGTTCCGCGTTTTGTGTCAGAATGACGGCCGGGGCGCTACCGTAGACTTACATGGTATCAGAGCTACGCCATTAACCTTTACTAACTTGTTCTAACGTGTTTAAAACAACGATCGAACGAAATTTCCAAAACCGCATTTTTCAGTGTAAAGTTTCTGTCGATTTTTTAAACAGGTCTAAAAATCATTTTGAGCATCTCAGAAAATCGAGCAGGCTTTTTTAAGGATACTGTAGAAATTGGGTTCAGTGACTCCATAGTACTGCCGCGGAACCGCCGCATAAACCATGGTTTGGCCACGGTTCCGCCACAGGTTTGGAGCATCACAGTACCAATTTTCTACAGTAACCTCCTGCATAGAAAATTATGGTTTCTGGAATATTTCTTTTAGGCCCAGATTTTGTTTATGTACTGAAGATGTACGTGGGGCCCACTTCGGGAAGTTTTGTTGATCGGAATTTTAAACTTGTTAGTTTACAGTACTTACATTATATCTCCGACCGTGAATGTCATTCGAGCGGTAAATTGCGTCTAATTGCTATAGTCCTTTTAGACGGGTTTGCGAACGTGGCATTCGCGTTGATGTTCTGTGTTGTGCTGTGATGTTGCGGATTTGTCGTGGTGGATAGCAGTGTGCAATGATAGTGCAGTTTGGATTTATTTGTACATTTGATATTACGGGACGAGCGTCCAACATGTGGACTGCCGTCACTGCCTATTTGTATAATATTCTTTTGGGGTACGACTGGGCTGAGGTCGATATACCCGTTGTACATATTTTTCATTTCTGTACTAGGTTTTACCCCGCGACGGAGTGCACGGATAGCCGGGTTCTGGAGGGCAACGGGTCCACATCTCATGGCTTTGAGAGGCAGAGGGGACTCACTCTAGAATTGGAAGACTATTCGCTGCACTCGTAGGGGGTACAAGTTGACCCAAGGAGGGGTGCTCAAGTTACCGGATTCCGTGAAGTGCAGAGTGGTCCATTCACTTTGCTGTAGGGGCTGCCTCGCTTCAGGTTTTGGCGGGTAACTTGCCGCACCCGTAAGGGTCTAGGATTCATCGCACAGGCTATCCACACGACCAGGGGAACGTCGGGTTTCAGCAGCGGCTCTGTGAAACCCAGGGATCCCAGATTATCTGTATTGTACTGTGATGCTTATTACTTTTCTGTAATGTTGCATTTTATCACGTCTGGAGCGATTATTGTATATTGTTATATATTCTAGTAGATGTTGTATATGTTTTGCACCCACGCTAGTCCAGTCCCCGCTCTGTCGTTAGTTAAATAACCTAACGGGTGATGACGGGACCCAGTGGCGAATGCGGATGGCATATACTGCATTTTATTTTCGTTCTTTTCTGGTGTGATTAATTGATGGGACTGCGTTGATTCTGATCAATGCAAAGGAAAACAAACCTGTTTGGATGTTGTTGGAACAGTTTTAAAAAGTATTATTACAATGACGTTTTCTTTTGTTTTGCATAGTGGTATTCAGTTGGAATATCCTGCACCTCATTCGACGAGGCAAGGGCCGAGATCCCTTCACCGGGAGTGACTCCTTGGGCAGAAATTTGCGTCAGGGTAATAACTTCACTATAGTCGATTACATGTTTCTTTGCATAGTGGTATTCATTTGGAATATCCTGCACCTCATTCTACGGGGAAAGAGCCGAGATCCCTTCACCGGGAGTGACCTCTTTAGCAAAAGGTTTTCACCACTATATTTTTATAAAAAGCTATCAGGTTTCTTCAACGAGATCAAGTTCATTACGTTAAAGGTTTTTCGCCAAAAACCAGCCGTAGCCCTCCGTCGTTTCAGACAGTAGCACATAGTATTAATGCTATGTTTGTTGGCCTTCATTAAGGCATAGTGGATGGTAGCTGCTTGTTACTGTTCTGTTGCATAGATAGATGAGTTGGTTTGGGACAGTCGTATTACCTTGTTGGCCTTCGTCAAGGGTATGTACGAGTGGGTTCGAATTGACAAGATAATGACGGGTAGAACTTGACATGTGACTTATGATTTGTTGGCCTTCGTCAAGGTTATAAGAACATGGGGTAAAAATCACATCAGGAGTTTCTAAAGAAACTGAAACTTGCCAGGCATGCGCATATCTTCTGGAGTGTGATAACGTGAGTGGATTCCGTCACGTTATCATGCGATGAGAGTTGGATCCCGGTTCCCACTGATGAGTTGGTTAACTCTTTGGGTGATCCCGATTGATTCTTCTTTCAGGTTTGGAGGAGAATTTGACAGTACAGTGGGAGGTTTCCTGATTAGATAAAGTGATAACCATTCTGATCTAGGTTAGAGTGCACGCAGAGTGTTTCTTTTCTCTCTCTCTTTGGTAGCGACCTTTGAACGACCCTTGACTATGACTCAGTGACCAACTTGATCGAACCTTCTTAAAATACTGGCTTTTGGATTGTCTAAGTTGCATAAGTCATTGCCGCTCCTTCTTTTACCCTTTGCATTTCTCAGAACACCTCGTATTACTATGAACATCCACTTCCATTGGATAGATCCATCGTATGGTTATATACGAACTCGAAGGGACTTCTTCGAGGATGGATCCACGTTCAGGAGAAATTGAATTGGTTTATTCGGTTGTCTTTTATTATCACCTTCTCTCAGGTTGCGAGGGCTCCTTAGTTTAGGAGAGTACACCTATTACGCTTATTGGATAGTCTTATTCCAAACCATAGGTAGGTGCCGAAAGGTAGGGAATGAAGAAAACCAATTATCCTAAGTAGGGTGTACAGAAGGTAATATGTAAAGACAAAATAAAGGGATTAGAAAGAGGGAAATGTAAATTGCGACTGCTATCATTCACGACCAAACCGCATACTTCATCGCCACTCCTACTTCACCTTTTCTTTTTTCCCCAGTTCGGGAGAAATAGAATAAGGTATTATTCAGTTGTCTTTTATCATCAACTTCTCTCAAGTTGTGAGTACTCCTTGGTTTAGGAGAGTACACCTATTATGCTTACTGGATAGTCTTCTTCCAAACCATAGGCTGGTGCCGAATGGTAGAGAAGGAAGAAAACCACTTAGCCTAAAGGGGTGTACAGAAGGTAACGACTAAAGACAAATAAAGGGATTTGGAGAGATGGCAATGAAATATACGGTTACAGTCATGAATTGGATTATGGAAGAGGCATTACTAGGAATACCAGGATACCCCTACGAAACATTTTCATGTTTCAGTTTCACTGTGCGTTGTTAAAGGAAAACTGATTTCCCGATTAGATACTTACTCCAAGGTATGTATTTACCAGGTATGATTCTCACATCCGTATGGTTTTACAGATGATGAGTGGGAGTAAGTTATTGGGAATAAGGTGATCATCCTCATTATATCGGAATTCGTTGTAATTGGTGATATTTGAGGAAATCGCCTGGGTTTTTGCCGGACGGCATGTATTTGGTTTTGAGTATCCGTTGTTGTGCACCAATTTCAAAATGATATATCTGTACGTTTATTTTTATAAAGTGAGATATAACTTTTTGATATTATGCCGATGACATTTACCTATATCAGTTGACGATTGGGTAAGGAGTATTGAACAGCGGAGTAGTTCTTAACCATAAGTACAGTTTTCAACCTTCGATGCACAGGTTTTGAGTTATTCAACCCAGCGGACTTATACAGAGTATTGTATGTTGTCCAGTGTCCATCAGGACAAAGGGGTTGGTCCTCGTACTATGTTCTGTTTATTTATGACTTCTCTAGTTTTTAGACAAGTGTTTCGTAGAAATACAAGGTCTAAGTTTTGAGAAATTGTGGGTATAGGAATAAAGTAAAGAACCAGATGTCACAAGTATCGGGATTCTTTAAAGAGATCGAAGATGTAGATTCTTGTGATTGGTATTCAGTTGATAGTAATGGTTTTGAGAAACTTGTTTCTCTTTCGGGTTGCTCATAATTGGAAGCGTTCCTAAGTTGAGTAAATGCTGATTGGTCTCTTTCCATTAAGTTGATATGCACTGGAGACAGCTGCATGATTAGAATCTGGTTCCAATTAAATAAGTGCCAAAGTTTCTATATTGGATATAGATTAGTTCATATCTTAACGATATTAAGGTACGGGGAGTTGTCCGGCTTATGCTTAAAACCAGACTTTGGATAACTTAAGGCACGTTTCTGTAATGACAGTTTGTGGGTTGGCCCAAGCTATGATGAGGGTTGACTTTCTACCATCTGGAAGATCAATGGTGATATTGTTCTTGACTCGCCTCTGTTTTAGTAAAAATGGATTTTTTCAGAAAACAGTAGTGGGAGTATGGTAGAACTGGAAGTGATTCCAGAACTGCAAACGATTACGGAAAATTTAATAGGACCTAAAGATTCAATCAGGTTTGACATTCCATTAGCCACTCCGCAGATATGGTGGGTAATTTCAGGCACCCGAGTGGTACTCCGGTAGCGTCAAGGACGGTGACAGGGAGGTTCTTGTTTACCCAGACTTGACACTACTATTTTTCCAGGCTATGAGACCCGGCAGGAGGTTAAGTATAGAGTCGTTCTAAACTAGCTTTAGAAGTGCACGTATATATTATTCTGCCAGAGGGTTGTTGTGGTCAGTGGGAGCAGCGGAAGCAGAGTGGGCAAGTAGCTTATGTCTATTTATAGACTAGAGCAGTTATAGCGGAGATAGATCATCTAATTTTGATGTGACAGTCATGGCTTTGACTTCATAAGAATAGGGGATGGATCTGTTAAGAAGGTAGTAGGGTGTGATGCCTGTTATTTGGATGACATACACAGAGTAGGAAGTAAAATTCCTATACTACGATCGGTTATACTGTGGTTGTCACACAGTTGTTTCTCCACACAGGATATGGATATAATATCAGACATTCTGGTTTCTAGATCTATGGTTTTAGATCTAGATTTGGGTAGTTTCCCAATCAGGGTACTTTGACAGTATTCTAATGGTATTTGTAAGTCCACGTTGCGACCCCCGGTTCTTACGGGGAGGCGGAAACGGTATAAAAATCAAATTTTTAGCGCACGGGGCAACATGGACTAACAAAGTCGGGATCTTTTCTAAACTAAACTAGCAAACAAGCTAAAGAGAATTAGCTACTCGGAAAGATGGTTATACCTAACTTGAACTCCTTCGTCTTCAAACTTTTGTAGAGGTTGATGGTGCTTTCCTCGTTGCCTTCTTCCGTCAAAGATGGATCCACTTGAGGGTTCAACCTTCGGGCTCTTTCTCGAACTTGGAGAGAACTAGAATCTTCGGCTTGCTAAACCTTTGATCCTAGAGTGAGTAGAGAGTGTCTAAGGGGTGTTTATCTTTCAAGGAGAGGGATTCTCAACACATGAGAAGGATTCTCCTTGAGCTAGAGGAAGAAGAAGATGAAGTGAGGAGAGAGAAGCTAAATGATAGAATGAGCTCTCTTTTTCTTTTGCAACCATAACATAAAGCAAAAAGAATTATCAAATTAATAATAATAATGAAAATGGAATAGTTGATGGAAGGTTTATGAATGACCATTATCATTTCAAACATTAAATGAATTTTGCTAGAATCAAAGAGCATCTTTCTTTTGTAATGATGATGGTCAAAACTTCAACCATGGTCAACAAGTCAACCATGGTCAACAAGTCAACAAAAACCAACCATGACACAATTTCATTTTATTAATATTATTAATTGATATATCATAATTCCATTAGGGTTTGGAAAAAGACGACTGTCAACTGTGCATACGCACCCGTTCCGAAACCCTAATGAAAAACCTCTTCCTCCGCCTCAATCAACTGTGCATACACACCCGCATTCTTGTTCCGAGGAACATGAATACCAAGAGATAAAATCAACCCCAAAACATATACCAGTGTCTGACTCAAACCAGAGCCAGCCAGTAATATCCGTCCGGACTCCAAACGTGCACAAGTGCGCGAATGAGAACGAACCCTGTCGCAAAACCATGCGACCTCTACTCTGTTTTGCCCAGAGGCGAATACCCTCTGTGTGGGACTCTAAAGACTCAACACTACGCTGGCAGTGGGTTTAACCACAGACCGCAAGCGGCACTAGCTGTGCGTAACGGTCCCCAGGTAGATGCCGATAAGAAGGCTGACGAGGTGAACCCCATCTGAACTCCTACTGAGTCTGAATGTGACAGTCTCCGTACAGTCCGGTCTGTTCGTCTAATACATCGCATGTCGGGCCTAGGGGGCGGTAAAACGTCAGTCCCCTAATAGCGGTACAAGTCGTGTCGGAGTGAAGCCCAAAACACCCTAAGATAATACTGGAAGCCTACCAGTATATCTCGCTTGCCCTGGCCAGGGACTACTCGTGTAATGGCTCTCCTAGACACAGCGCGATGTCAACCCCCAATACTGGGAGAGACGAATCCTGTCTAACCGTCACTGCCTCCAAGTGCTTCGGGACTGCACCCAACCACTACCTGTTTGCACGACTCCTTTGAGCCGTGGTAGGGTAGTGATCAAAGTGCAGTGGGAACACACTCGAGGCGAAGTGCCAGTGTCAAGTCAGCGGACTAAGCTGTACTCATGTCACCTGGGAACTGATAACTGACGATAGGTATAATACCAACCTGTCAGTTCCCGACGAGTCCTGTCCAGTGTACTCGTAACCTAACGAGCACCCGTATACTATCTCCAGTACGACGTACTGATGGCTGTGGGACAGACCATCTCCCATACTGGGATGAGAAGCGCATACGCTGGTCTATTCCGGAGTATCGATGCCCTGTCTCGATAGTCCTGCGACTAGGGACCTGTATAAGGATGTGCTTATAGATTACCCAGCCCCTACTAGTGTGACTGCCATCACAACGCTGGTAATCAAGCAAAGATCCTAAGGGCTCCACTAATGTGTATAGGTGATATACTAAAATAAACACAAGTACATATTGAAGTAGAAACAAACCAAGTAGCATACTACTATATTGAGCAAGATTGTTTATACAAGGTGAATATCCCAAGCTTCCATTAAGTAATATACAAACTAGTATGATACAGTAATGGCCTCTAGGGCATATACACTAACAATCTCCCACTTGCACTAAGGCCATGTACTGGCGTATCGAAGACCTATCATCTCGATCAGCCGCTCGAACTGAGTCTGGGGTAGGGCCTTGGTGAATGGATCTGCAGTGTTTTCTTCTGAAGCAACCCTCCGAACCTCGATCTCCTTGCGATCCACGATCTCCCTGATCAGGTGATACCGCCTCAAGATATGCCTGGATCTCTGATGGGACCTGGGTTCCTTCGCTAAAGCTATAGCCCCGTTGTTGTCGCAATACAGAGGTATTGGGTCAACAATGGACGGAACCACCTGAAGTTCTTTTAAGAACTTCCTCATCCAGACAGCTTCTTTTGCGGCATCAGATGCAGCGATGTATTCCGCTTCCATCGTCGAGTCTGCAACGGTTTCCTGTTTGGAACTCTTCCAACACACCGCCTCTCCATTGAGGGTAAAGACAAAACCCGACATGGACTTGGAATCATCCTTGTCACTCTGGAAGCTGGAGTCAGCAAAGGCCTCGATCTGGAGGTCTTTTCCGCCATACACCAAGAACATCTCCTTAGTCCTTCTCAGGTACTTGAGAATGTTCTTTACCGCTATCCAGTGTTTCTCCCCAGGGTTTGACTGATACCGGCTTACCACACTCAGTGCATAAGCTACATCCGGTCTGGTACACAACATCGCATACATTATAGAGCCTACCGCAGAAGCGTAGGGTATAATAGACATGCGATCCCTCTCCAAATCAGTCTTGGGAGACATCTCTTTAGAGAGGGTGATTCCGTGACAAACCGGTAGGTTACCGCGCTTGGAATCTTCCATACTGAATCTCTTCAGTATAGTGTCGATGTACCTGGACTGTGAAAGTCCTAATATCCTCTTGGATCTATCACGATGGATCCGGATCCCCAGGATGTAAGAGGCATCACCCAGGTCTTTCATGGAGAACCTGTGTGACAAGAATCCCTTGACAGATTGTAGCATAGGAATGTCATTTCCTATTAAGAGAATGTCATCCACGTATAAAACGAGGAATACTACAGTTCTCGCTACAAATCTACTATAGATGCATGGTTCATCTGGATTTTTGATAAAGCCAAATTCCTTGACCGTCTCATCAAAACAGATGTTCCAACTCCGCGATGCCTGCTTTAGTCCATAGATGGACTTAAGCAACTTGCACACCTTTCCGCTGCTCCCACTCTGAATGAAACCCTCTGGCTGATCCATATAGACACACTCCTCTAAATTTCCATTTAGAAAAGTGGTTTTTACGTCCATCTGCCAAATCTCATAATCGTGGAAGGCAGCAATGGCAAGAAGGATCCGAATGGATTTCAGTATAGCCACTGGAGAAAAGGTTTCGTCATAATCCAAGCCAGGTCTTTGACGGAAACCCTTTGCTACAAGTCTAGCTTTATAGGTCTCAACCTGTCCATCTACACCAATCTTCCTTTTGAAGATCCACTTGCATCCTACGGGTTTTACCCCGTCTGGAGCAACGTCCAACGTCCATACTTTGTTGGTGTACATGGACTCCATTTCGGTCCGCATTGCATCCAGCCATTTTACCGAGTCAACGCTCTGAATGGCCTGCTGGAAGCTAGTAGGCTCATCATAATCTATGATGCAATCCTCTCTATCTCCGTCTATGAGAAAACCGTAGTATCTTTCGGGCGGATGAGACTGCCTACTACTCCTGCGGAGCGGCGTAGGAATGTCCTGTTCATTTGAACCCTCTGGTTCCACTAAGTTTTCAGTAATAGTCTGTGGTTCTGGAATTTCTTCCAGTTCTACTGCGTTCCCACTTAATTCTTTTTCTAAGAACTGGTGTTCTAGAAAGTGGGCATGACGAGAAACAAGAACTTTTTATTCCTCCTCGTAGTAGAAGAGATATCCCTTGGAATTCTTTGGATATCCCACAAACTTACACAGTACTGAGCGCGCCTCGAGTTTGTCCGCATGCTACTTTTTAACAAAAGCTGGACTTCCCCAAGTCTTAATGTGACTGAGATGGGGCCTTTTCCCACACCACATCTCATATGGTGTAGTAGGCACAGTCTTAGTAGGAACTCGGTTCAAAAGGTATGCAGCTGATTCTAGCGCATACCCCCAGAATGATCGCGGTAACTCAGCGTTACTCATCATGGACCGTACCATATCCAATAGGGTTCGGTTCCGTCTCTCCGATACACCGTTGTGTTGTGGAGTGTATGGAGGAGTAAGCTGAGAGAGAATCCCGTTCTCTTTTAAATAATTCAGGAACTCGGCACTTAAGTATTCTCCACCTCGATCCGATCTTAGAATCTTGATACTTTTGCCGGTTTGTTTTTCTACTTCATTCTTATATTCCTGGAACTTTTCAAAGGCTTCGGACTTATGTTTCATTAAGAAGACATAACCGTACCTTGAAAAATCATCCGTAAAAGTAATGAAGTAAGAGTAACCACTTCGCGCATGTGTAGACATTGGACCGCACACGTCGCTGTGTACGAGTCCCAAGAGCTCGCTCGCTCTTACTCCGTGTCCAGTGAACGGAGTCTTTGTCATCTTTCCTTTGAGACATGATTGACAAGTGGCATATGATTGATATTCGAACGGATCCAAATATCCTTCTGTATGTAACTTAGTCAACCTTCTCTCATTGATGTGACCCAGTCTACAATACCATAAGAAAGTCTGATTGATATCTGGAGACTTTCTTTTGTATGTATTCTGGACATTGAAAATCTGTGGTTGGTTTAATACGTATATACCATTGCTCAGTGTACCTGACCCAATCAGAACTTGATTAAGGTGAATGTTTACAACATTACTTACAAACGCAAATTCATAACCTTCTTTAGAAACCAAAGATACAGAAATGATATTACAAGTTGCGTTGGGTACAAAAAAGCAATTACGCAAAACCAAAACATGTCCATCTGACATTCCCAGGTGATAGTCCCCCACGGCTTTAGCATCCATGCTAGCTCCGTTCGCAACTCTGAGGGTCATGTCACCTGCCTTCAAAACCCTACGGTTTCTTAACGCCTGCAAAGAATTACAGATATGAGATCCTGATCCGGTATCCAATACCTAGGAAGTAGATTTTATCGAAAGACAGTTTTCAATAACATACACACCTGAAGCTGAAGCCGCAACCTGCTTCAGTTCCTGTGTCTGGCCTTCCAAGCCCTGCAATCTTTCTTCCAGTGTCCACTCTTATGACAATAGAAGCATTCTTCCTTTCCAACAAGCTTCCCCGCAATCTTTGTTGTCTTTTCTTTTCCCTTCGTACCCACTTTACTAACACACGCCTCTTGGTTTGGCGGGGGTTTTCTTCCTCTTTCCCTTGGCTTTCGCTTTGGACCTAGAGGAAGAAGATCCTCCTACAAACAAAGCGGGTGTTTCCCTACCTTTCTGTAGGGTGCCCTCTGCGCTCCTCAGCATGTTGAGGAGTTCTGAAAGTTCAACTTCCTTTTCTTGTAAGTTGAAGTTCAGTATAAACTGGGCGTAAGTGGATGGAAGGGACTGGAAAATTAAATCCGTATAGAGTTCACTTTCCAACGTGGTCCCAAGTTCCGCGAGCTCCTCAATGTAGCCAATCATCTTAAGCACGTGGTCCGCTACCGATGATCCGACGGCCAACTTTGCCGAAAATAACTTCTTCGACACTTCGTATCTTGCGATACGAGACTGCTCTCCATACAGTTCTTTTGTATGGAGAAATATGGACTCGAGGTCCATATTCTCATGCCTCCTCTGATGTTCGTTGTCCATAGAGGCAAGCACGAGGCACCTGGCCTTCGCGCAATCAATCTCCCAAGTCTTACGAATTTCCTTATCCGCGACGCTGGAGGTGGGACCTGGGACGGGGGGAGCTTTGGTGGTAAGAAGATACCCCAGCTTGTCGTAAGTGATTGCCATTTTGACATTCCTGAGCCAATCTTTGTAGTTTGGCCCTGTCAGTATGTTTTTATCTAGAAGTAACTTAAGTCCAGTCATTTCGAATTTGGTCGCTGCAGGGGGGAGAGAAGAAACACTTTAGCACGATGCTCTTGCAAGTTTAGAATGGTTTTTAATTTTTTCTAAACAGGATGGCTCCCACTGTCTCTCGAATCCCTCCTCAAACCACAAAGGAAGAATTAGCCGGGATCAATCCCACCGCACAATACTTGCTTAACCGTTCAGCCAGGCCAGTGTCGGTACTTCGAGGGAGGTTTTCCAACGCTTTCGCGAAGTTCCTTAATTTAAGAATCTCTTTTCCTTGGGGGCGTAGCCCCGCTAACACCTTTCTAGGCACCTACTAGGTTTATAGCATTGATCGTTTAGTGAGAAATTTCCCGAGGAGTAGCATATACTCACAGTAGGATCGGGATCCAAATATCATTGCGTGACGAAACTGAAGGAATTCTACCAGAATCATTACACTCCAAATGGTATGCAAATCTAGCAAGTTTCAGTACTTATGAAACTCCCGATGTGGATTTTTTGCCCCATGCTCTTATGACCTTGACTTTGGCCAAAATATCATAAGTCACATGTCAAGTTCTACCCGTCACTATCCAGGTTAATTTGGATCCACCCGTACCTACCCTTGACTTTGGCCAAAATGGCAGTACGACTGTCCCAAACCAACGCATCTATCTATGCTACACACGAACACCCAATAGCTACCAATCACTATGCCTTGACTTTGGCCAAAATACATAGCTTGAATACTATTGCCTATTCATGCGAAACGACGGAGGGCTACGAATGGTTTTGGTAAAACCGTGAACGTAGTGAACTTGATATAATCGATGGAACGAGATAGCTTTTAGAAGGAGTGGTTCAAGCTCCGCATTTAAAAATTAGTTTTGAAAAGAACCGAGTGGTTTTTCGAAAGTGTTCCAACGACTTTAACTTGGTTTATTATCTTGCATTAGTTCTTTTAATGCGTGATATTCTTGCATTAGTTATTTTAATGCGTCCCATCATTTAATCCTACCATTGCAGAAAACAACCAAAATATGACGTACGCTTATGCCATTCGCATTCGCCACGGGGTCCCGTCATCACCCGTTAGGTTACTTAACTAACGACAGAGCGGGGGCTGGGCTAGCGCGGCTGTAAAACATAAGCAACGCCTAAATAGTTATAAATATATAGCAATGATAGACATTACAGATCACAGATGAATACATTGGATATACTAGCAATCCGCAATCCGTTCGAGCCTGCAACGAAAAGCGGATTACACGGTCGCGGTGAATAGCAAATACCCCACCCAAGACCCCTACGGGTGCGGCAAACTACCCGCCAAGTACCCGGTAGTTTGTGCACCCCTCCATGGGTCTATCCTAGGAGCAAAAACAGTAAAAAGAATTATACAATGACGGCTACAACCCCGACCCGGTTGTGCGGCCATACAAATAATATTATTACATCAATTTACATTTACAAATGAATGAAAGAAAAACAAAAGCTCATCTCACATCCACCCCGGCTATTCACCCGCGACAGTCCAACACATTCATATACATATTCCAATATCAAACACAGATCACAGAGATGTATAACCCCGACTAATCGACTTATAGCGATTAGTCGACGTTCAATACATACAAACATCACAGATATAACCATCATAGTCAAAGTGTAGTGAAGTCCGGAAAAAATACGGAATTATAGGCCCCCAAAAACAAATCTCTATTCTGGAAAATCTGGGCACATATAATATATCTTAAAAATCCTAAAACCAATACAGAGATACACTGCACCAAAATCGAGGCAGAGAGGAGACAAGACGGCCGCGGATCCGCGGCGACATAGCTTGCTGTCGCCGCGGAAACGCGGTCGTTTGGTCAGATCTCTGGCTCGTTTTTGGTGGTTATCTTTAAAAAACCCTGAGATAATTTTTGGTATATAACAAATTTTGTTTTGACCAGAAAAAAATTTAACAGAAAATAGGGTTTTTGAAAAGTTTGGTTTTTGGATTTTTCGGTTCCGAACTTCGTTACACTTCACTACCTAGCTAGTTTAAGTTTAGTTAGGCTCTGATACCACTGTAAGTCCACGTTGCGACCCCCGGTTCTTACGGGGAGGCGGAAACGGTATAAAAATCAAATTTTTAGCGCACGGGGCAACATGGACTAACAAAGTAGGGATCTTTTCTAAACTAAACTAGCAAACAAGCTAAAGAGAATTAGCTACTCGGAAAGATGGTTATACCTAACTTGAACTCCTTCGTCTTCAAACTTTTGTAGAGGTTGATGGTGCTTTCCTCGTTGCCTTCTTCCGTCAAAGATGGATCCACTTGAGGGTTCAACCTTCGGGCTCTTTCTCGAACTTGGAGAGAACTAGAATCTTCGGCTTGCTAAACCTTTGATCCTAGAGTGAGTAGAGAGTGTCTAAGGGGTGTTTATCTTTCAAGGAGAGGGATTCTCAACACATGAGAAGGATTCTCCTTGAGCTAGAGGAAGAAGAAGATGAAGTGAGGAGAGAGAAGCTAAATGATAGAATGAGCTCTCTTTTTCTTTTGCAACCATAACATAAAGCAAAAAGAATTATCAAATTAATAATAATAATGAAAATTGAATAGTTGATGGAAGGTTTATGAATGACCATTATCATTTCAAACATTAAATGAATTTTGCTAGAATCAAAGAGCATCTTTCTTTTGTAATGATGATGGTCAAAACTTCAACCATGGTCAACAAGTCAACCATGGTCAACAAGTCAACAAAAACCAACCATGACACAATTTCATTTTATTAATATTATTAATTGATATATCATAATTCCATTAGGGTTTGGAAAAAGACGACTGTCAACTGTGCATACGCACCCGTTCCGAAACCCTAATGAAAAACCTCTTCCTCCGCCTCAATCAACTGTGCATACACACCCGCATTCTTGTTCCGAGGAACATGAATACCAAGAGATAAAATCAACCCCAAAACATATACCAGTGTCTGACTCAAACCAGAGCCAGCCAGTAATATCCGTCCGGACTCCAAACGTGCACAAGTGCGCGAATGAGAACGAATCCTGTCGCAAAACCATGCGACCTCTACTCTGTTTTGCCCAGAGGCGAATACCCTCTGTGTCGGACTCTAAAGACTCGACACTACGCTGGCAGTGGGTTTAACCACAGACCGCAAGCGGCACTAGCTGTGCGTAACGGTCCCCAGGTAGATGCCGATAAGAAGGCTGACGAGGTGAACCCCATATGAACTCCTACTGAGTCTGAATGTGACAGTCTCCGTACAGTCCGGTCTGTTCGTCTAATACATCGTATGTCGGGCCTAGGGGGCGGTAAAACGTCAGTCCCCTAATAGCGGTACAAGTCGTTTCAGAGTGAAGCCCAAAACACCCTGAGATAATACTGGAAGCCTACCAGTATATCTCGCTTGCCCTGGCCAGGGACTACTCGTGTAATGGCTCTCCTAGACACAGCGCGATGTCAACCCCCAATACCGGGAGAGACGAATCCTGTCTAACCGTCACTGCCTCCAAGTGCTTCGGGACTGCACCCAACCACTACCTGTTTGCATGACTCCTTTGAGCCGTGGTAGGGTAGTGATCAAAGTGCAGTGGGAACACACTCGAGGCGAAGTGCCAGTGTCAAGTCAGCGGACTAAGCTGTACTCATGTCACCTGGGAACTGATAACTGACAATAGGTATAATACCAACCTGTCAGTTCCCGACGAGTCCTGTCCAGTGTACTCGTAACCTAACGAGCACCCGTATACTATCTCCAGTACGACGTACTGATGGCTGTGGGACAGACCATCTCCCACACTGGGATGAGAAGCACATACGCTAGTCTACTCCGGAGTATCGATGCCCTGTCTCGATAGTCCTGCGACTAGGGACCTGTATAAGGATGTGCTTATAGATTACCCAGCCCCTACTAGTGTGACTGCCATCACAACGCTGGTAATCAAGCAAAGATCCTAAGGGCTCCACTAATGTGTATAGGTGATATACTAAAATAAACACATGTACACATTGAAGTAGAAACAAACCAAGTAGCATACTACTATATTGAGCAAGATTGTTTATACAAGGTGAATATCCCAAGCTTCCATTAAGTAATATACAAACTAGTATGATACAGTAATGGCCTCTAGGGCATATACACTAACAGTATTTAGAATAGATAACTCCTGGCATGGTGGTGTACCTGCAGGTGATGGATTCACCCTCTCTAAAGGTGTCTTACAGACTAAAGGGGAGAGGGATGTGCATGATTGGCAGATCACTTGCTTAGGCAATTGAGTCAATCGTGAGATGTCAAGTACCACACCAGATATTGTTTTTGCACTAGATGCGATAAGTTTATATTAATCCAATCCTGAAGAAACATAAGGAAGCAGTTTTAGAACATAAGTAGATGTTCTACGTATTTGATGACGGCATCCTCCTTCGGGGGACGGTTATCATTCCAGGCTTCAAAGGTGACATGGATGACAGAGTGATTGTCAGAGTTATAGTTTTCCCTCTGACGAAGGGGGCAGTATTATGGACACGTGGTCCAAGAGGATACTGTGGGAGACATGGTGCTGGATACTGATTAGTTTCAGTGGTCGATACCGTCTAAGAAGTTTGGATTTGGAGTCCATTTATGAACTAGGTCCCATCAGATATCCAGACATATTCTAAGACAGGTATAACTCAATCCCGGAGATGGTTTTCTCCGCGAACTTGAGATTAAGAGAGACGTAGAATGAAACATCAGGGAGGATCCACTCATTGAGGCTATTTCTCGAACACAAGAGTTTTACAAACGAGCTTTGTGAAACTGATTAGTAGAGGAGTTGGGTGTTCGGTATCACACGGGCTGTGAGTATGCGACATCGCAATAATTAGCCATAAGTGCAAGTGGGAGATTGTTGGATGTAGTGCCCTCAAAGTCAATTATTGGATCACAGGTACGTGATTGCAATGATTGAGGGAGGACCTATACCGGTAGGACAGTCTTACTCGAGATGATAGTATGCTATCTGGTTTGCTTTTATCAGTCGTGTACAGGTTCAGGTGACTGATCACTATTACACGTTGATAGAGCCCTTAGGATCTTGCTTGACTACCAACAGTATGATGGCGATCATATACGTGAGAGTTGGGTAGTCTATAAGCACATCCTTAATTGTGGTCCCTAGTCATGGGAGTTTCGAGACAGGGCATCGATACTCCAGAGTAGACTAGTGTATACAGTCGAGACCCCGACGAGGGGCGGTGGCCGGTCTCACAAGCCACTGGTGTCAGTTGGATCACCTAAGATGTATACAGGTGCTCATTGGGTTATGAGTACACCGGACAGGACTCGCCGGGAACCTGCTAGTTGGTATTTATACCTAGCGTCAGATAGCAGCTCCCTGGTGACATGTGTACAGGTTAGTTCATCAACCTGAGGTCGTCATTTGTCTCGTGTGAGTTCCCACTGTTCTTTGATTTCTACCCTACCACGGCTCAAAGGAGTCGTGCAAACAGGTCTTTTTTGGGTACAGTCTCGAGCCACATGGAGGCAAGTGAGCGGAACGACAGGGGATTTGTCTCTCCCGGTATTGGGGGTGAGGTCGCGCTGTGTCTAGGAGAGCCATTACACAAAGTCCTCGGCCGAGGCAGGAGATTTTCTGGTAGGTACTCCAGTAGTATCTCAGGGTGTTCTGGGATACACTCCGACATGACTTATACCGCTATTGGGGGTCTGACGTTACCAGCCCCCTAGGCCCGATATGCGATACTCATAGACAAACAGACCGGACTGTATGCATATTGTCACTGTTAGGGTCAGTAGGGTTCCAGGATGAGTTCGCTCATCGACTTCCCTTGAGGTCAGTACATGGGCAGCCGTTACACACTGCTAGTGCCGCTGACGTGCTTATGGTTAAACCTACTGCCAGGGTACTGATGAGTCATTAGAGTCCCCCACAGATAGTTTCCCAAGTTCGGGCGAAACGTTGTAGAGGCCGTATGGTTTTATGGCAGGGTTCGGAAAATGCACGTATGTTTGCGCACGTGTCATATTTCGGGCAGATAATACTGGTGGGCTTTGGTTTAAGCCGGATCCATGTATTATATTGAGTCGGAATATTTTAGTCTCTCGTATTCGTATTCGGTCGGAATACGGATACATGTATGTATATACAGGTGAGGGGTATTTTCGTAATCCGTTACGAGAATATTTTAGAAGATGTATTTCTTTTTGGATTAATCATTTTGGTTTAAATGATTATTTGGTTTTGGAAATGGTGACTCATTATGGATGACACATGAATTCTAGAATGTTCACTAATGACTCATATAATGAGTCATTTAGTGAGTCATTAAGGAATTAATGTGTTTTGTTTTGTGAAGATATATTTGAGGAGATATATTCATTAGATATTTTCTTTGGTTTTTGATAAAAGAATAGAACCTCATTCATCTATTCACAAGAGAAGAAAGAACACAAGTATTTGAGCTTAGTTTTCTTTTGGCTCACTAGTGTTTCTTGAGTTCACCATTTCCAATCCTAAACATCTTCTTCTACCTCCACCCTACCCCTCTCATGTGATGAGAACCCTAGTGTGTTTGAGACAAAGTATTCTACTCGTTCTCTACTTCATCTTAGTCATCTCTTTTAGCAGACTTGATGACCGAGTTGCCTCGGTATGGAGGCGGGAGCCCGTATAAAGATCCGTTGACGTGGTGCCACCTCGAGGAGGAGATAGGAGATCGGAGTTGCCGCGAGGAGCGTGGGATGATGGCTAAAGACCGAAGGACTCGGATCGTTCGGTATAGCCTTTCTACCTCTTTACAGTTTGTTAGTTTAGCGTTAATGGCAAGATCCGGGTTATAGTCTGCGATAGCGCCAGTTATAAAAGTTTTTGTTCCGTGTTTGGCGTCAGAATGATGGCCGGGACGCTACCGTAGACTTACAAGTAGATAGGCTCCGCCCTGGTAGACCTTGTCTATGATGTATGGGCCTTCATAGTTCGGCTCGAATTTCCCCGCTTAGCGCGATTAGGGATCATAGGTCTTTTAACCACTAGCACGAGTTCGCCTTGGCGGAATGTTCTCGGCCTAGCCAATCTTTCGTAGGAGCGCGTCATCTTTTCTTTATAAGCTTCCAGATTTTGTTGCGCTATGAGCCGGGTTTCATCAAGGGGGTCGAGCTCCTCAAGCCGAAGGTGAGCATTCTCTTCGTCCGTTAGCTCGTAATGAACTGCCACTCGTAGAGAGGGTAGCTCTATCTCGAGGGGGAGTACTGCCTCTGTACCGAATACCAATGCGTATGGAGTGGTGTTCGTGGCCGTCTTGAACGTAGTTCGGTATGCCCAGAGAGCTTCATGCAGTCTCTCGTGCCAGTCCTTCTTATTTCGGGACACCGACTTCTTCACGATCTTCATCAGAGTCTTGTTGAAAGCCTCAGCTAGACCGTTAGCTCGGGGATTATAGACTGATGAGTATCTCTAGTCTATGTTATGTTGTTGTGCGAAGCGGCTGATCTTGTGGCTTCTGTAGGCTGGCCCATTATCGGAGATGATCCGTCTCGGAGTTCCAAACCGATAAATGACGCGCGTCTTGAAGAAATGGAGGATATTCTCCGTCTTCACTTCCCTCAGTGGTACCGCTTCTGCCCATTTGGAGAAGTAGTCAGTTGTCGCCAAAATGAATCGATGTTCTCTGGACGATGCCGGTTCGATGGGGCCGATTATATCAGTTCCCCACATCTCGAACGGCCAGCTAGCCACCGTTGGATGTAGAGGATTTGGATGCTGATGGATGAAGTCCCCGTGAATCTGGCACGAGTGGCATTGCTTCGCATATTCGAGGCAGTCCCGAATCATCGTGGGCCAATAATAACCCATCCGTTTGATCTTCAGATTCATCTTCGGGCCGGCTTGGTGAGAACCGCAGAACCCGTCGTGAGTTTCTTGGACGACTCTTTTTGCTTCTTCAGGTCCCAGGCATCTTAACCACAGAGAATCAAATGACCTCTTGTACAGAGTGTCGTTGACAAAGGCGAAGGATAGGGCTCGCTTCATGAGCTGATGTTTCGAGGATGCATCTTCAGGTGTTCGACGAGATTTGAAGTAGTCTATAAAGACTTCTCTCCAATCCTCAATCTTTTCCTGGTCTTTTACTTGCAGAGTCGTTTGCTCGGTCGCTCCCTTTTCTTCGGATGACTCCGGAGATATTTCTGCCGGCGTAAGAACCCGACGGCTTTGCACAACGATCCTTACGTCATCGAGGTTCTCGTCGGCCGGTTCTTTAGCAAGCTTGGCCAATGCATCCGCTTTGCTATTTTCTGCACGCGGTATACTTTCTAAGGTGTAGGAAGGGATTTGAGTCAGTAGTTGCTATACTCTCTTGCCATACTTCACCAACTCTGGCTTGCACGTTTGGTAATCGCCGTTTATTTGACTAACGACCAGTTGGGAGTCTCCGTATATGAGGAGGTTCTCAATCCCCAAGTCGATGGAGATCTCGAGACTTTCTATCAAAGCTTCATACTCGGCTTCATTGTTTGTCCTCGGCTCTGTTAAGGAGAAGGCAAAGCGCATTATCCCTCCTTGTGGAGTTACGAAGATGTGGCCTACCCCTGATTTGATTATGGGAGTGTTTTGTTTGCGCTTCTTCATGGAGGATGCTCCATCGAAGTAAAGTTCTCATCGGGTATCACCTCCGTCGATCGTGTCAAACGCATGTTCGTCTGGCAGTTTGCAATTCAAAGGAGAATCGGCAGGTATCGGATGCTCAGCGAGGAAGTCGGCGATGGCTCTGCCTTTCACTGCCTTAAGAGGCTGATAAGTTATTGAGAATTCCATCAAGAGAAAGGCCCATTTAGCGAGCCACCCCGTCAATATGGCCTTTGACATCAAATATTTGAGAGGATCCACCTTCGATATGAGGCGGACTTCATGCACCAACGCGTAGTGCCTGAGTTTCGTTATTGCGAAGATCAATGCCAGGCAGTGTTTTTCGATGGGAGAATAATTGCTTTCTGCCCCCAGCAGAACTCGACTCAAATAGTAGAGAGCTCTTTCTTTCCCTTGGTCGTTCTCTTGTGCCCATAATGCTCCTAAGGAACCTTCAAGGACGGTTGTATACAGAATGAGAGATTTTCCCTTGACCGGAGTAGCCAGCACTGGCGGATTCTGCAGATACTGCTTGATTTCGTCTAGCGCGCTTTGGCATTTATGATCCCAGGCGAATGGGGTTCCTTTCTTCATTAGGTGGTTGTAGGGGCGGCACTTGCCGGAGAGATTGGCTATAAATCTCCGAATATACGCGAGCTTCCCTTGGAGAGACCGTAATTGCGTAAGAGTCCTTGGAGGGGGCATTCCCATGATCGCCTTGATCTTCGACGGATCTATCTCGATACCTTGGTGTCGGACGATGAATCCTAGGAATTTACCTGAGGACACCCCGAACGCGCATTTGAGAGGGTTCATCTTCAAGTTGTATTGTCGAAGGCGCTGAAATACGATCCTCGGATGCTCTAAATGCTTTTCGTATGATTTGCTTTTCACCATGAGGTCATCGATATAGCATTCAATGACTTCATGTATGAGGTCATCGAAGATCTTCGTCATGGCCCTCTGATAAGTGGCACCGGCGTTCTTTAGACCGAAGCGCATCACCTTGTAGCAAAATATACCCAAAGGGGTTCGGAAAGCGGTGTGCTTCTGATCCTCGGGATGCATCTTTATCTGATTATATCCTGATGAGCCGTCCATAAAGGAGAAAACTTCGTGAGTGGATGTGTTATCTATCATCAGCTCGGTGACTGGTACTGGGAAGTCGTCTTTTGGACAAGCTTTGTTTAGATCCCGAAAGTCTACGCATATGCGCACTGTCCCATTTTTCTTCATCGCTGGGACGATGTTGGCGATCCAGTCAGGATACTGAACTTCTTGGATGAAGCCAGAGTCGATCAGCTTCTTGACCTCGGCGTTGATGCTCATCTCAAGCTCGAGCCGCATTCTTCTCGGTGCTTGTTTGATTGGCTTGGCGTCTGGGGATATTGCCAATTTGTGGACAGCAATCTCTGCATCTAGTCCCGGCATTTCGGAATAATTCCATGCGAAGCAATCCTTATGCTGCATAAGCACGTCTTTTAGCGTAGCCACCTTTTCCTCAGACAGCAAATCACTGACAAATGTTGGTCGCGGGTCATTCGCCGTCCCTAAATCAATTTTCTTGAGGTTATCTACAGTGGTATGTATTCCATCTTCCAGCTCCTTTGGGGCCGGTGGGAACTCTAAGATCATCTCGTCATCATTATTTTCGAAGCACCAGGGGAGATTATCCATACCGTCAGGCTCTTCTTTTGATAGTGTTATCATATGACAAGTACGAGCTCGCTTCCTCGACCGATGTTGATCTGGTTCTGCTGTATGTGCGGTTTTTGGTTCGTGCTTCTGTGACTACTGGATAGAGCGAATCTGCCGAGCTGATACTGGTCTTCGACCCAGTTCTTGAAGGTGAAGCAGTCTTCAAGCGGATGTCCTATTGCTCGGTGATAGGAGCAATAGTCTGGGTGGGAGACTTTGCCTGCTTGCTCAGGGTGTTTGGACTCTGGAAGTGTAATCATCTGATGTTCTATGGCGAGATCAAGTATCTTCCGTGTTTTATTCTGAGGAAAAGAGTATGCTCGACCCTTCTTCTTTATAAGAGACGAGTCCGGATTTCTCGACTCCCGACCGCGTGGCTTCTTGGTCCCGCTTTGCTGCTGTTGAACGCCTTTCCCGCTCTTTGATTTATTCTTGCCTCTACGTCAGGCCCTTTGTATGACGGGTTGACAGGGAGGAGCATTGTCATTCTCCGTGGCCTGTTGAAGAAGACGCTGCGTCCTGGCTTTCTCGTAAATGGCCATTTCACGATTATGGTCATCCCGGATCTTTTGACCCATTTCCCTGATAAGCTTGTCCATTCGTTCTTCAAATGACGGACTCGGCATTTTGATTACAGGATCTCGTTTTGGTTCGGGGTCAGCGTTTTCTGACAGGGCGTCCTCTTCCTCATCGAAGCCATATATGACGTAGCTACCATGGACTCGCTCCCGTTTCCCGGATTTCACATATCCAAGTCCGAGCGTTTCCATCCTCCCGTTGGGCAACTTGCGCTGAGTTCCAGGGACATCCCAAATCTCGTTGTAGAACCGAGCTTGTCGAATGGTCTGTTTGAAAGGTACCCCTTGGCGCTTCAAGAGCCTTCTCAAGCCTTCCGAGTAATATCTAGGCATACAGATGGGCTGGAGTCTGTCGAGCGTAGAATCGGCGCCATGCCAGATTTCTTTCTCCACTTTGGTTTCCTCAGATCGGTAAAAAAGGATTGTCTTTTCACCCTTTCGTCTGGGAGGGACGTAAAATGTCTGCAGTTCTTGCACACTATTGTAATACCCAGCTCTTTTTGAACAACATTTTCCGTATTTTTTTATATATATATATAATTTACAAAAATGTTTTATTCTAATTCTAATTATTTTATTTTTCCTTAAATTCAAAAACCAGTTGAAACCAAATATATAATTTCCCACCTTTTATTCCTTCAGCCCTTTCCTTTAAATTAAAATCTTTCTTAAACCAATCACAGCCCCAACACCCATTTTCTTTTCATAATTCCCTCAGCCCGGCCCGTCTCCTTTCCTTTATAATTCTTTTATATTTTCCCTAACCCGGAACCCAGAACCGGCCTACTCCTCTAATCCTTTCTCATTCACTTAAAATCCTAAGCCCGGCCCCTTTCTTTTTCCCTACTATTTTATCTCTTGGCCCGAGCTCAATTTCCATCCCCAGCCCATTAAAATAACAATTATCCCAACACATTTCTTTAAATCCCTTCAAATCCAAACCCAAATCTCCTCTAAATTCCTATTAAACCACCAAATTAATGCCTCTTTAATTCCCAATTAATTTCCCCATTAATCACTTTTAAAATCATATTAATCACCACTTAATTTCCATTTATTCTATTCTCTCTCTTTATTCACAGTACACACTCCTTATAATTTTATTTAATTATTTCAAATCAATTTACACGTTCTCTCTCTCTCTCTCCTTTACTTCTTTAACTCTCACGTTTTCTCTCTCCTCTCTCTCACACACACACGTTACATTCTCTCCCTCTCCCTCACACTCTCCCGCTCTTTCTCTCGTTCCTCCCTTCCCCTCTCGAACCCGAGCCCACGCCAGCGCGTCGCGCTCTCCGCCGTCCCCTCACGTCGCTCGCCTCCAACTCACCCGACTCACGTCGCTCGCCCCCACCTCGCCGCCTTCACCCTCGTCCCCAGCCTACGTCGCACCCATCACTTTGCCTGCACCCGAGCTACTCCCCTTGCCGGCCAAACCTCCAAGCTTCGACCACCGCAGGCACCCCGACGACGCCGACGAACTACCACCTGCACCGACTACCTCATCACCTCCTTCGGCCATCAGCGTCTCCTGTCTCCAGCCACCATCCGAGAACCCATCTCCTTCTTCCCAAACTCTTCACCGCCCGAGCCTCCATCACCTCCATCTTCTCCTTCGAGCTCTGCATCCACCGAGCCCTTCGAATCCATCATCGCCTCTTCTCCCTGCAACCGAACCCATCAACTACACGAATCCAAAAACCCAATAACACCAGCTTTATTGTTTCCTTCACCTAAACCCATCACCGGAGCGAACCACCATCGACCCAACCCCATCTCCTTCCTCTGCAACTCCTCATGATCCCTATATCTCAAATCCTTCGAGCAAAGCCAACTCAGCCGAGCCAACTCAAACCCTAGCCCCGAGAGCAACTCAACATCACTGACAGCGTCTAGCCGTGATCACCGGTGCCTCCTAACCTCAACAGCAGACCCGAGCATCTCCAAATCCAAAACCCGAGCACTCTTAACCTATCTCGCCCCTCACCTGAGATCGAGCCCTCAAGTCGCCGCCAAGCTCCTTCGCGTCACCTCGGCCACCACCTGTGCACACTTCGACCATGAGCTCCCCCTCAACGCCTCTCCCCTGCTCCGGCCAACCAACGCCGCTCTCCGCTGCCCCCAGAACAGACCCGAGCTCATTCCGAGACGCTGCCGTCGCCGTTCGTCGCGCGTTCGTGACGTTACCGTCGCCGTGCATCCCCGAAACGTTTCCAGGCAAGTTCTCTACTTGCTACATGCTACTTTATATTAATTACAAACTAAAATAGTATAGATTCCACATTTACTATTTCCGTTAAACTTTATAGTGTAACTGTTCGATGCATGATCTCAATGGAAATCCTCATTTAAATTGACGGAACATGAGGGCATTTGCTGGCCCATGTGATATTGAATTCTATGTATAAATTTCACTGGATAATACGACCGTTAGTGGCTAAAACGAATACCCCTAAGTATACCTGTAAAACTGGAAATTCTTGTACCTGAAAACCGTTAAAATCACCATAAATTATATAGATACTGGAATGATACGTTCGAGGGCTTAAATCGAAGACGACTCGACGAACTATAACCCTATGCAAGTTTCTCATGATTTCTGTACTTAAATTGTGACGATATTTTGATCGGAGTGCGACTCTGGACTGCAGTCCAGAGTGACTTTAATTATTATTTACTGTTCCATAGTGCGTGCCACCTTATTTCCCAAACTCGTGTGTTGCGGAACTCTGCTGTTTATTAAAGGTGAAACTGTTAGATAGATAACACAAGTGGTTTCATTCTGTTTCTTCATCGTTTGCTATTTAATCTGTAATTTAAAAGATGGGGACGTATGACAGTCCCAACAGAATCAGAATTGACATACTAGTATTTAACAGTGTATAACTCCTGACGTACAGATGCGATTGAGAATCCGTCTATTGCGTTGAAAACCATACTGAAAACCCTAGATTTCATTCAATTGTAGCATTGCTAAATTCTGATCCCAACTGGGGTTAAAATGCGTTGCGAAACGGACTTCCGATTCTGAAACCGGATTTCCAGCCGCGAACGCTTAAAATGAAATGGCCATAACTAATGATCCTGAAACCCGATTGTCGTGAAACAAAATTCGCTGGTTAGACAATTAATCATACTATTTATTCCCCTTTTATCATTTCGCTAGACTTTACACGTTTTATTTATGATAAATATTGCAAGTGGTGGAATACTGATTTATAATATTTTAATCAAGCTTTATATACTGTTTCCTCATCATATCATACTTATGTCATTGCATTAATAACGTAGTGATCATGTGCATTAACCAGTGATAAGTATTAGTGATGATTGTGGCAAGTACGTTAGTGTTCCTGCATAAGTGAATAAGTGGAAGTGACACGTACTTGTACACAATCAGCGAACCTTATTATTCTATTGCATTGTCGACGTCTGTGGGACACGTGTACGTGTGACTATAAGTGGTATGGGACACTTATGGAAGCTCTTTCATGGGTGTCACAGATAAGGCACCAGATACTGCCATTTATCTTGAGTATTAGTCGGGACGTGCTTGATGGAGATCCTATCTCCAGTTCTCGTGCAGACTTGTCACAGACCGGCTGGTATTTGAGGTTATGGTTAGCGTTTGATGTAGACCACGGGGTGTGGGGTAGTTTGAGTGTGAGTTCAACATAATCTCGGGAGTCCCATGCCGGCTTATATATATGGAGATATATAGAGATTTACAGGGTACATGATTATTACCGTGAGTTACATGTTGGGCCCGTGGTCCCTTGCCCTTGGGTTCTACCCTTGGGTGGAGGACACTCGCGAGTGGTTGACTCTCACACTTGGACTGACGATAGGCTTAGTGACCTGTATAGTGAGACTTAGAGACTGATAGGGATAATGTCATTGATATACATTACTTACTGTGTTGACATACCTAGCATATTATTTTACTGTTTTACCGTTCACCTGCTCTATTAGACATTTCTTTGGTTACTGCATGTTCATACCTATACCGTTATTGATTTACTGTTATATATAATTATTATCACTGTTAGAGTTGTCACTTGGATTTATATATATTATTGCTATTGTGTCGCTCTGACGACCTGAGTATGCATGCTCAGTGAGAGGAGAGGATTTAGCCGGGACCAGGACCAGACGCATATCACGGACATCTTGATTAGCTATCCAGAGTTATACCCTTTTGTTTCCCATCAGGTCAGTTCTTTATATTGTTTTGTTTCAGTTACTGCATTTCTCATTGCCTGCGCATTATTTACTGATTACCACGTAAAGCTAGAAGCCGAAGTATGACTACGGCAGGATATTTCCTTGACTGTAGGAGCATGGCTTGCCTTGTCAACCCCTCGAATTCCGTATTTTGTGAAGCGGTGCGTGACATGGTTTAGTTGGTATCAGAGACAGGTTTTGCTTCGATTGGGATTGCAGTTTTCCGTGTATAGCTTGACAATCTAGGACATTCCTCGGTCTAGGTTGTAAACTTGTCATTCTTGATCCATATTCACATTGTGTGTTCTGCTATTCATTCGCTAGGGTTTCAGGTGACTTGGCAAAGTTGTGTGGGTGTAATTGTGAACTACATCATGGTTACACTACCGCACTCCGTTTAAGTGACTTAGAGCTCTACAGTTGATTTTCCACTTGTAATGAATTTCATCACATCTGATATTCTTGAATCTTTGTCGAATCCATATTATATTTTGATTCTTATAGCTTGTGCCTTATATCGTTCTCAAAATCATTGTTTCAGGATCATGTCTTCCAACGACTCTTCCTCTATCTCCACTCTCCAGAATCAGACCATTGAGATTCTGAGTGTACTGCAAGGTCTGAAGGAAGCTCAGGAGCGAACGAACGACTTGTTAGCTGAAGGACTGATAAGGCAGACGAATCAGACACCAGCGGGAGTTTCCAATCGTAAAGGAATCTCTGCTAGACGAGGAAAAGAGAAGAAGATGAAGCGCCAATTTGTTTCCCCCCGACAGAAGCAGCAGAAGACCCCATGTTGTGGGTACTGTAAGAGGCCAGGACATCTTTAGAGGGATTGTCGCCGCGCCCAAGGGAAATGTCTGATTTGCGGATCCAGCGAACATCTCATCAACGGTTGCCCAAAAAGGAAAGAACTACAAGGAGGAGACTCGTCCATACTCTCCACTTCTGCCAAGTGATGATTATTGCGTAGTTCAAACTTCGAGAATAGGACGGACCCAGCGCAGGATTCAACTCGCATGACGAGAATGCAGCGGCTTAGTGATCGAAGAAGAATTATTATGTTTTCTGCTTTCAATAATAATACTGTTACCCCTTTTGTAAAAATTTCCTTTCGTTTGAAATCTTGTATCCGTCGAACTTTTAGTTGAATGCAATAAAAACTTTGAATCGTAAAATATGTATCATTCTCTTGCTTTCTCCTTATGTATACTATTCATTACCACATCATTTTTAATTCTGATTTTTCAGTTCCTGCCCACCGCATATCTTCCTATACTCCGTACCCTTAGCTATTTTTTCGATGTGTTCCACTGTCTAATCATAACTCCTTCTTTTCAGGCCATGGCCCACCCTGGAGCAGCGCCGCATTTGGATGAAGATGCACAGTCATGCATTTCCTTAGACCGCACGCTGATGAGTTCGGATGATGAGATCAACGATCCCCAGGTCATTTTCGGAAACAGCGATTCCGAAGACAAAGGAACAGCCGCCCCAGAGTTTGACATGATAGGCGATTCCGATGAAGAGGAAGGAGACCCTGAAGAGAACCTGATAGAGGAAGATCCTGAGGAGGACCCGATAGAAGAAAATCCGATGGAGGAAAATCCCATGGAAGAGAATCCAGAAGAAGAGAATCACGTGGAGGCAGATCTCGATGAAGAAGCTCCAGCCGGGGAAGAAGGACTAGAAGAACAAGACCCTGTAATAGAAGAACTCCCATTGGCGATCCCTGCGAGGCGATATGGGAATGGACGCCCCTACCTGAGCGCGCGAGCCTACCGCAACCTGCTGAATCTCCACAACCGCGACTGACGGGATTTCCTTTAGATGTTGTCTTCTCTGGCCAAATAAATCCGTGTATAGTTTAGGGCCACCTTCATTTTCGAGAGTGCTTTGTTTTGGAATTTTCTTGAATGAAATAAATTGCTGAGTTCGCTAATCTTTCGATCTTCTTAGTTCACTTTATGCTTGATTATTTCTTCTATACAATTATTTTCCTACTGAGATCTGTTCACCCCTACTCCTTACATTGTTTTAACCCTCACTGAGATTAACGAGTACCGCACCCGACCTTTTAGAGGTCCACCCTTCATCTTTCGTCTGTGCCTCGTTTGAGATCTTTCTGGGAGGAGAAATTTATAATGAAATTTCCGAGTTTGCTAACCCTTCAAATTTTGATTCACACGATGTATCGACTGTTGTCCTCCCCATACATTTTTCCCCAAGTAGTCCCTTGCTGCTCACCCTTATTTCCTGTACTGATGCGACCCCAATCTCTTTGACCTTCAGTCTAAGGCCGTCACACTTCGACTTTTGTATGAGCCACATTCCATTGTAATCCCTACCCTAGCTAGCCTATACATATCTGTTCTTTTCCCTGCTACCCTAACTATATTTAGGGACATTATTATTCGAAAATTTAGTTTTCATTATTTTGTATTTATCGAAGAGTGCGTGTTATTGATTACTCCTTTTTATGTATTTTAAGTACACTATTATTATTCTTATTTTCGGTAGCGCAACCATATATCGCGCATAGTTTCTTTCCATGCTTCTTATTTTCATCATGTGGTTTTTCTAAGCTATGTTAAAATGGTTTGATTGATACGTTATTCTAAAAATGTTTTAAACCACCGACAAGTCCTTCACTGTTTCATTATGACTATGACCTATATTCATTATTATTTCTGCTGTACTACTTTTGCTATACTTATATGTGCACATAATTGGGATTTCTGTTTTATCGAGCGCGCCTCGAATATTATTGTTCGTTATTGTTGTTTTTATTCTCGTATACATGTAGTTTGCACTTATAGCTGTTCCTGCCCTATACTCATTTAGACTTATCCTTTCGTATGTTGTTTTTACATATACATACCTTCAAAAATTTTATCCACCCGTTTTAAGTAAATCAATATGTATTAGTGTTTGATGCGGTAACTTTTCGCCTATTATTTTATAGCTTATCGTTTCTTTTAAATTTCGAGGACGAAATTTTTGTAAGGGTTGTATGATGTAATACCCAGCTCTTTTTTAACAACATTTTCCGTATTTATATATATATATATATATATATATAATTTACAAAAATGTTTTATTCTAATTATAATTATTTTATTTTTCCTTAAATTCAAAAACCAATTGAAACCAAATATATAATTTCCCACCTTTTATTCCTTCAGCCCTTTCCTTTAAATTAAAATCTTTCTTAAACCAATCACAGCCCCAACACCCATTTTCTTTTCATAATTCCCTCAGCCCGGCCCGTCTCCTTTCCTTTATAATTCTTTTATATTTTCCCTAACCCAGAACCCAGAACCGGCCTACTTCTCTAATCCTTTCTCATTCACTTAAAATCCCAAGCCCGGCCCCTTTCTTTTTCCCTACTATTTTATCCCTTGGCCCGAGCTCAATTTCCATCCCCAGCCCATTAAAATAACAATTATCCCAACACATTTCTTTAAATCCCTTCAAATCCAAACCCAAATCTCCTCTAAATTCCTATTAAACCACCAAATTAATGCCTTTTTAATTCCCAATTAATTTCCCCATTAATCACTTTTAAAATCATATTAATCACCACTTAATTTCCATTTATTCTATTCTCTCTCTTTATTCACAGTACACACTCCTTATAATTTTATTTAATTATTTCAAATCAATTTACACGTTCTCTCTCTCTCCCCCTTTACTTCTTTAACTCTCACGTTTTCTCTCTCCTCTCTCTCACACACACACGTTACATTCTCTCCCTCTCCCTCACACTCTCCCGCTCTTTCTCTCGTTCCTCCCTTCCCCTCTCGAACCCGAGCCCACGCCAGCGCGTCGTGCTCGCCGCCGTCTCCTCACGTCGCTCGCCTCCAACTCACCCGACTCACGTCGCTTGCCCCCACCTCGCCGCCTTCACCCTCGTCCCCAGCCCACGTCGCACCCATCACTTCGCCTGCACCCGAGCTACTCCCCTTGCCGGCCAAACCTCCAAGCTTCGACCACCGCAGGCACCCCGACGACGCCGACGAACCCCCACCTGCACCGACTACCTCATCACCTCCTTCAACCATCGGCGTCTCCTGTCTCCAGCCACCATCCGAGAACCCATCTCCTTCTTCCCAAACTCTTCACCGCCCGAGCCTCCATCACCTCCATCTTCTCCTTCGAGCTCTGCATCCCTCGAGCCCTTCGAATCCATCATCGCCTCTTCTCCCTGCAACCGAACCCATCAACTACACGAACCCAAAAACCCAATACCACCAGCTTTAATGTTTCCTTCACCTAAACCCATCGCCGGAGCGAACCACCATCGACCCAACCCCATCTCCTTCCTCTGCAACTCCTCGTGATCCCCATATCTCAAAACCTTCGAGCAAAGCCAACTCAGCCGAGCCAACTCAAACCCTAGCCCCGAGAGCAACTCAACATCCCTGACAGCGTCTAGCCGTGATCACCGGTGCCTCCTAACCTCAATAGCAGACCCGAGCATCTCCAAATCCAAAACCCGAGCACTCTCAACCTATCTCGCCCCTCACCAGAGATCGAGCCCTCAAGTTGCCGCCAAGCTCCTTCGCGTCACCTCGGCCACCACCTGTGCACACCTCGACCACGAACTCCCCCTCAACGCCTCTGCCCTGCTCCGGCCAACCAACGCCGCTCTCCGCTGCCCCCAGAACAGACCCGAGCTCATTCCGAGACGCTGCCGTCGCCGTTCGTCGCGCGTTCATGACGTTACCGTCTCCGTGCATCCCCGAAATGTTTCCAGGCAAGTTCTCTACTTGCTACATGCTACTTTATATTAATTATAAACTAAAATAGTATAGATTCCACATTTACTATTTCCGTTAAACTATATAGTGTAACTGTTCGATGCACGATGTCAATGGAAATCCTCATTTAAATTGACGGAACATGAGGGCATTTGCTGGCCCATGTGATATTGAATGCTATGTATAAATTTCACTGGATAATACGACCGTTAGTGGCTAAAACGAATACCCCTAAGTATACCTGTAAAACTGGAAATTCTTGTACCTGAAAACCGTTAAAATCACCATAAATTATATACATACTGGAATAATGCGTTCGAGGGCTTAAATCGAAGCCGACTCGACGAAATATAACCCTATACAAGTTTCTCATGATTTCTGTACTTAAATTGTGACGATATTTTGATCGGAGTGCGACTCTGGACTGCAGTCCAGAGCGACTTTAATTATTATTTACTGTTCCATAGTGCGTGCCACCTTATTTACCGAACTCGTGTGTTGCGGAACTCCACTGTTTATTAAAGGTGAAACTGTTAGCTAGATAACACAAGTTGTTTCATTCTGTTTCGTCATCGTTTTCTATTTAATCTGTAATTTAAAATATGGGGACGTATGACAGTCCCAACAGAATCAGAATTGACATACTAGTATTGAACAGTGTATAACTCCTGACGTATAGATGCGATTGAGAATCCGTCTGTTGCGTTGAAAACCTTACTGAAAACCCTATATTTCATTCAACTATAGCATCGCTAAATTCTGATCCCAACTGGAATTAAAATGCATTGCGAAACGGACTTCCGATTCTGAAACCGGATTTCCAGCCGCGAACGCTTAAAATGAAATGGCCATAACTAATGATCCTGAAACCCGATTGTCGTGAAACCAAATTCGCTGGTTAGATAATTAATCATACTATTTATTCCCCTTTTATCGTTTCGCTAGACCGTACACGTTTTATTTATGATAAATATTGCAAGTGGTGGAATACTGATTTATAATATTTTAATCAAGCTTTATATACTGTTTCCTCATCATATCATACTTATGTCATTGCATTAATAACGTAGTGATCATGTGCATTAACCAGTGATAAGTATTAGTGATGATTGTGGCAAGTACGTTAATGTTCGTGCATAAGTGAATAAGTGGAAGTGACACGTACTTGTACACAATCAGCGAACCTTATTATTCTATTGCATTGTCGACGTCTGTGGGACGCGTGTACGTGTGACTATAAGTGGTATGGGACACTTATGGAAGCTCTTGCATGGGTGTCACAGATAAGGCACCAGACACTGCCATTTATCTTGAGTATTAGTCGGGACGTGCTTGATGGAGATCCTGTCTCCAGTTCTCGTGCAGACTTGTCACAGATCGGCTGGTATTTGAGGTTATGGTTAGCGTTTGATGTAGACCACGGGGTGTGGGGTAGTTTGAGTGTGAGTTCAACATAATCTCGGGAGTCCCATGCCGGCTTATATATATGGAGATATATGGAGATTTACAGGGTACATGATTATTACCGTGGGTTACATGTTGGGCCCATGGTCCCTTGCCCTTAGGTTCTACCCTTGGGTGGAGGACACTCGCGCGTGGTTGACTCTCACACTTGGACTGACGATAGGCTTAGTGACCTGTACAGTGAGACTTAGAGACTGATAGGGATAATGGCATTGATATACATTACTTACTGTGTTGACATACCTGGCATATTATTTTACTGTTTTACCGTTCACCTGCTCTATTAGACACTTCTTTGGTTACTGCATGTTCATACCTATACCGTCATTGATTTACTGTTATATATAATTATTATCACTGTTGGAGTTGTCACTTGGATTTATATATATTATTGCTATTGTGTCGCTCTGACGACCTGAGTATGCATGCTCAGTAAGAGGAGTGGATTTAGCCGGGACCAGGACCAGACGCACATCACGGACATCTTGATTAGCTATCCAGAGTTATACCCTTTTGTTTTCCATCAGGTCAGTTGTTTATATTGTTTTGTTTCAGCTACTACATTTCTCATTGCCTGCGCATTATTTACTGATTACCACGTAAAGCTAGAAGCCGAAGTGTGACTACGGCAGGATATTTCCTTGACCGTAGGAGCATGGCTGGCCTTGTCTACCCCTCGTATTCCGTAATTTGGGAAGCGAGGCTTGACAACTATAAGCTTTAAGTGCATCGAGCTCTTTGTAACGCTCCCGCGGAACCATGATAATTTGCAGACTCTGATTATCGTCAGCGAAAGCTTGTACTGATGGCCGAGCGGAGAATACAGCATTAACCTCGTCCTCCGAGTCGCTGCCGAAGATCAACATGGGGGCGGACGGTCCCGGGTTGTTACGTCGAGGCGGCCCTGAAAAAACTATCTCTTCTTCTTCCTCGGTATCACTCCCGAAGACTGGAATAGTGGTGATAGTTTTGTTCTTCGGTTGGTGACATCTTTCCGTATCCTCAAAATCTGGCAAGAAGTATTTTGCATCTTCGTATTTTCGGACCTCGTTCACGGAGAAAGGGCTCAACTCCCCTGTCACAGTATACGCGAAACCATCCTTGTAGTACTTCATACACTGGTGTTGTGTAGAAGGGATGATGTTGTACTCGTGTAACCAAGGCCGGCCGAGCAAAGCATTGTAGCAAGTCTTGGCATCAATGACGTGAAATTTAATATCCGTGACGAGTAGCCCGAAGCGCAGCGTCAGTATTACAGACCCAAGAGTCCGTGATGACTGGGAGTCGAATCCAGAGATGGTAATTTTATCGCGAGCGAGATGCTGAACGCTCATGCAGATTTCCTTCAACACTCGCACGTTGAGGAGGTAGACGGAAGACCCATTGTCAACCAGGATTTTTCCTATCTTTATATCGTGGTAGTATCCTGAGACATATAGGGGACGGTTGTGCTCGCACGTCCCAAGGAGGAGTTCTTCGTCGCCGAAGGTAATATCGGCTGTGTGTACTTCCTCCAGCTCGTCCTTCATCTTTTCTTCGGCGAGGAAAGCTTGGAATTTCTCTGGCTCTTGCAGCGCCTTGATCAATGAATTTCTTGCTTCTTTTGATAGTAAAAGGGCATCGAGAATGCTGAGCTGCGAAGGTAACTTCCTTAGGTGCGCTAGGACGTTGTAGTCCACCTTACTTTTCTTTGGCGGGTCCTGGGCGGTCATCTCTTTCTTGACTTGGTCATCTAGGGCGATATCTTCAGAGACCTTTTCTTTTCCCTTATCTTTTCTATTTACGGGTCCGAGGTTCTTTTCTGGAAGTGTACGATTGCGCGGCTGAATATTTTCACAGGCCACCGGTTCTTCCTCTTTCCCCAAGATGGATTCTTTAAAGAGAGGACCAAGAGTCATCTCTTCGTCAGAGTCGCTCCCGAAAGTAAGAACTTGCGATCCCCCGGCGTTGACCGTGCGACAGTTACCGGTTGTTCTTTTATGCTCCTCTGTCGTACTTCTCTGCTCCCGACGAGTTTTGCATTTCATCCACTCAAAATGTTGCCGGTGAGCAACATACCCTTGCCACCATCTTTTAAAAGCGTTGCATTCCTTGGTGGGGTGTGCAATCTTTCGATGATATAAACAATAGCTCGGACTCGTTTCGGCTTCACCGAGAGTGTTTCCTTCGGAAGGTGGTAGCTTCATTCCCATTGATATGGCATTCTCAAACCTTTTCCTCGTCTTGATCTTGTTTTTATTCACGACGGATGTCCCTTGATTCGGCAGGAATGTCTCGGTTCTTTCGTCTAGTCGCCGGCGTTTGGCCTTTTCAAGTATAGCCATCTCACGTTCCCGATCAGCTTTACTTCTTAGAAGGGCTTCGTTCAGGAATGCGTCGATCATTTCGTCTGACGGCCATAAAAATTCCGGCTTGGTACCTGCCCCCAGTCTCTTGGTGCAAGGAGCCTATTCATCGTTTATCAATGAGTGAGAGATCACATGACAACTTGCTACGTAATTCTCAGATTCATCTGACGAGTCTTCTCCATCATCTTCGTCTTCAAGGACGTGGCTGAGGAACTCTTGGAGCGTGATCAGAGTCCGCGCCTTCTGTTTATACTCTTCCAGTGCGTCAATTTGTTTTTGTAGGTCCGTGCTCTTGTCGCCAGGCTTCACGGGCTTCTTGGATTTCTTCTTCTTCTTTGAAGATTTTGACGGCTAGGTGTGAGCACTTTGGCTATCGCCACCAATTTTTAGAGCTGGGCACGGCTTCAGCATCCCTTCGATGATCTGGGGTTCCAGCGGACTCTTCCACCTGATTGCCGGGCATGTCTGGAGATCATTCATCATCCTTTTGGTTTTGGCCGAAAGAGCCACCTCCCATGGAGCTTCCTCAACAAAAGAGCACGTTGCCCCCGGTGTGTCCGTCTTTTTAGGAGTGTGCGGTTGTGGTGGGTTTACTTTCCACTTCTCAGACAGCGCGAACTTGCCTTGTAGGTATTGATCCTCGATCCATCCCATGAAGACGAAGCAATCTTCGATTGGATGGCTTACCGTTTGGTGGTAAGGACAATAATTGCTATTATTCGCTTCGCCGGGTTGCAGTGGACGCTTTGGATTTGACAGATTGATGAGCCTGTTGCGCATCGCCAGTTCGAACAATCTCTTCGTTTTGTCCCATGGGAAAGAGTAAGGGCGCTTCATTTTCTCATTATAATAGCACCGTCTCTCTTCCAGTTGATCCGTTAGCTTTGGAGCACTGGGTTGCTGTTGAGTATTCGCAACGAAGGTCGCCTTTCCTTTACCCTTTTCATTTCGCGGCTCCGGTTTCGGGGGAGATGGTCTGTGACCCATCTGATCCATCTGGGCTAGCTTGTCGATTAAAGCCTGGAATGTGGTCGGTTTGAAGAACATCATGAACTGCGAAATAGTTGCATGAGGGTCTAGGGTGCCCATGAACATGCCCACCGCTGTTCTGATAATGCCTCCGGGCTTTCTTTTGGCCCGGTGAGTGCGGCCATCGCAGTCAGCATCTCCTGAAGCTTCTGCTTTTGCTGTTCCTAAGCTCTCGTGATGGATCGGGTAAGTGGTCGGTGGCCCGTAGAAGCACGACTATCCTCCTTCCCGGATGCCATGTAAACAGTATGTACCACCATACCCCCAGACTTGGGGCGTTTGGGCTCAGCGTCTTTGTGGTCTGCCACGTTTACAGGGGCTTTCTCTGGCCTCCTTCTTTTCTGAGTGGTTGACGTCGAGGGGGCCGCTGCCGTGGGTACCCAAGTAATCGTCATCTTTTATGGCTTAACAGGACGGTTTTCTTCCTGTCGGACCTTCAGCTTCTTATGCTGGCGGGAGAAATTTCGATCAATCACCGAGTCCTGGACCTGGCGCCAGACCTTGTAGATTTTAGAGGACAGCCGCTGAGGGGACTGTTCTGGCTTGGCTTCTGCAACATTCCCCACCGGAGGAGGAGATCTTTACAGTACGGCGGCAGGAGAATTCCTACGCACCTTATTCAGCTGCTCGAAGCTGTTCCAAGTTGGAACAGCAGCATTGATTTCCACCGTTGGGGATGGTGGATTTAGTCCAGAAGGGGAGTTGCCCCCGTCCTTCCTTACTCGGCGCCAGTGGCGACGTCGAGCGTGTCGAGCTGATGGAGTCAGTTCAGTGACAAGGATGGCTTTAACTTGCCCCCTGTTTAGGTGAGGGGCTGCTGCTGGCGTCAGCCTATTGAAGACTGATGTCCTTTGAGCAGTAGGAGCGGGAGTTGGGACAGTCGGTCTTGTAAAGACTGACCCCTTGGTAGGAGAAGCCGCCTTGACGACTTCAGGAGCAGGGTTGGTTACTCTCTTCGAAATAACCTTCTCTGGGATTGCAGGCTTCATTGTGGGCCCACAGGAATTTTGGCCCAATCTGGAGAAGACCGAGGTGCCGGTGCTGGACGACCCGTTGAGAGGGGCCGAAGTGGCTGTAAGCCGATCAAAGACCGACTTCTTGGGAGCTTCCGGTACTGGCACAGGAGCGGTGAAGTTTACTGGCGGGAGCATGGTCCCGAAAAACAACCCTGTGGTGGCTTGAGTAACCTGTTCCACGGGCATCGTGAACAAGGAAGCAGCTTGGGGCCCGTAGGCTATGCCCCCAGTTAAGGCAGGACGCGGGTTGCAGTTGCATGTGGAACACTTTGAGCAGGTGAACGCCATTGATCCTTTGCTTTCTGCACCAAGAAAAACGCCAAATCTTAGTACCTCGAAACCCAAGGGAAACTATTAGCAAACCGCGATTGGTTCGCGAACACGACACACGAAGTGTGGAGTGGAAAGAGGAAAAAGTACCACCGGGCGTGCCAGAATCTGTTCCCCTCCGAAAGACGCGGCGGAGACACGGCGGACGTCTTGCCTGAAATTCGGGGCAGATGCTAATTGGTGCTATTCGTCCACCTCTCCGAAGATGCCAAGTTGATTTATGGCACCGTATATCGAAGGTTTAAACGGATGCAGCCGATGTAGCAGACTTCGTCAGATTCCCCCTCGTTTGAGGGGTTTTTGATTGTGGGGACGCTCTTCCCTGCAGGAGCAAGCCCCTGCAGTTAATTACGCTACCGCATCGCGGTAACAACTTTCTCCTTCTCCAGATGGTTACTTCGTGTCGTGGGTGTTTATTTTGTTTGCGGTTGCCCGTGGATTGTATACGGAGACTAAGTTATGTTGTCGCCCGTAGGGCGTGGATTAGTCCAAATCTGTATCTTTCTTAGATTTGGGTTTGGGGGTTTGGGTTTAAGGATACGTTAGCCTCATTTGAGACTAAGATCAACTTAAACGTTTGTTAAGGATACATTAGTCCCATTTTAGACTAAGATCAACTTAACGGGATCGTTTAGATCCAACAAAAGAGCAATTGGGGCTCTGTTGTTTAGTTTAATGACATTGCGGTCGATTACCAGTTTAAGGACATAGTGGTCCAATGTTAGTTTAAAGACATCGCGGTAGAGGTTAAGGACATCTTAGTCCGTGAGTTTAAAGACCTCACAGTCAAGGTTAAGGACATCATAGTCCATAGGCTTAAGGACCCCACAGTCCAATGTTTAGTTTAAAGACATCACGGTCGGGGTTAAGGACATTAAGTCCGTGGGTTTTAAGGACTCCGCTGTCCGTTGTTAGTTTTAAGACATCACGGTCGAGGTTAAGGAAATCATAGTCCATGAGTTTAAGGACCTCATAGTCCAACGTTAGTTTAAAGACATCACGGTCGAGGTTAAGGACATCATAGTCCATGAGTTTAAGGACCCCACGGTCCGTGAAATGTATGGCCGTCGGGACCCGTCACCTCTTTGAAGACGTTGAGGAATCAAAACGACAAATATCAAAGGAGTGAAGAGATGTACCCTTGAACCAAGGTAGATTAGATGATCTGTAGCCCAGTTTGGAACTAAGACCAATTAATTATATGATGAGCACATTGGCTTAGTTAAGTCTGAATTGAGGACTTATGGCCTTCTTGGGCTAAGTCCAATCAAGTTTGGAATATTGGCCCTCTGTTGGTCCATCACACATTTGTCTGGGTTCAAGCCCATATTATTCAGCAATGCTAAATATTTTCATCTTTGATTTCCTCAATTTTGAGATTCATTTGGAGGAGGGACTTTTGCCTCTGGAAAATTAGTCAATTTGGCTAAAAGTAGTGTTAAACACTAGAGAACAACAGTGTTAAACACTAGGAATAAGATTATCAAATTAGTGTTAAACACTAGAAGAGGAAAGGGTCACGTGGGAGCACGCGATGGCCTTAAAAAGTGGGGCCAGATCCCCTTTACTTTGTTCTGCAAACAAGTGCTAAACACTTTGCTCTTTGACTGTCACGTGTTGGCACGTGATGGAGCTTTGCGCTTTAATTATTCAAGCTTTCATCGAGGGGTCACGTGGTAACACGTGAGAGTGCCCGAGTTAGATTCTGCCCTTGCTTTTATTCCTTTTGTTTAGGAGGTCACATGGGAGCACGTGAGGCGTTGCCTCAGAGCTAATTCCCTCTCATTTATGGGGATCTTTTCAGGGGACACGTGACCTTAATCTTTTGCGTGAGATCTTTCAAGTCCCTTTATTTCTTTAAGAATTAAATTCTTTTGTAGGGTTAAACCCTAATTATGTTTTATAAGAATTAAATTCCCATATATGTGAAAGAATTAAATTCTTATATAGGGTTAAACCCTAACTTCATTTTAAGAGGAATTAAATTCCTGTGTTGAGAGAATTAAATTCTTAATTAGGGTTAAACCCTAGTTCTGTCAATCTTGAAGGAATTAAATTTCTATAAATCTGAGAGAATTAAATTCTCAATTAGGGTTAAACCCTAGGTTCATTATGTGAGTTTGGGAAGAATTAAATTCTCATATAGGGTTAAACCCTAACTTTGTTTTGGGAGAATTAAATTCTCTAAACTCAATTCCCCTTCTAAGTTTTAGATCTGCATGGCAGGATCTCAACCCGATGCGAATTAAATTCTCAACTTATGGGGAGATGTGCTCTGTGCAAATCTTCAATCAGAGGAAGAACTAAGTTCTTTTTGCAGAAGAGTTAAACTCTTAGATTTGAGAATTAAATTCTCTCTTTTGAAGTTTTGATACTTTTTCCCTTTCTCACATAGGGTTTTCTTTGTTGAGAATTAAATTCTCCTTTCTTTTCTCTCTGCAATTTCAAGATGTCAAAACTCTATCTCCAAACTCTCTATCTCTCTTTCTCTTCTCTTGGCTCCTATTTATAGGAGAAGGAAAAGAATCAATTTGTTTAGCAAATCTTTCATTGAAAGATTTTTTTTGTTTTCATAATTAATATGAGCCTTTAGATCATTAAGTGAATTTTATTCACCGTTGGATTTTCAATCCAAAGATATTCTTTTTGTTATTTTCTGGTGAGATTTAGGGAAATCTTTCCTTGTCTAAGATTTTTCCATAAGTTGGTGATATTTAATCACCCCTGGATTTTTAGTCCAACGGTTCTCCTTAATCCTTTCCCATTTAGAAAGATTTTAGAGAAATTCAGAATTTTAATTCAATTAAATTGTAAGGTTTTCGAAGTCTGTCACGTGCTGGCACGTGACCCTTGGTCACGTGTGTGCATGTGACCCTCGTTGAGGTATTTCCTAATTTTTAGAATTAAATTCTTTTAAGCTGTAAGGCTTTCAAAGCCTGTCACGTGCTAGCACGTGACCCCCAATTGAGCCCTTTAACAGCCGCTTGTTTATGTTGTTGTTTTAACCATCACGTGTCAGCACGTGACCCTTGGTCACGTGTGAGCACGTGACCCCAAATTGGGTCATCTTTCAGCCTTTTGTTTTCCGTTTCTGCTTGATGAGATTTTAACCATCACGTGTCATCTCGTGACCATTGGTCACGTGTGAACACGTGATACCTCATTGAGGTAATTCCTGATTTTTAATCAGGAAACAAATGCCCCCACAGCGTTGATCTTACGTGTCTGCACGTGAGTGCAATGCTGTCACTTTTGTGACCGTTGGATCCATCTAGGGAATCGGGAAGATGAAGCGTTTCCATCACGTCCTATAAATACAGAGGTCTCTTCAGAAGCGCCTCCACTCTTTCATCTTCTTCCTTGCAAACTTTTTTTCTTTTCTGAGAATTTAATTCTCCTTTCCAGAGGTTAGTTCTCTGCCTTGCAAATTTTCCAGAGTTTAACTCTGTTGAAAGATTTCCTTTTCTTCAGGTAATGATCTTGAATGAACGAAGAACATTCACAGAAATCACCATGGGATTTTAAATCCACACCAAGGGTTTTTCCCTTTAACAAGAACACACATTTTTTATTTTAAGTTCTTTAAAAAGAAAATCCTTCAATCCTTAAACAACTGATCTTGCTAAGGTTTCTCTGGCCTTCATGGGTCAATGATGATGTTTTGCCTTTTTCCATGGAATTTAATTCCATCTCAAAAATGTTTCTGGGAATTTAATTCCCCTTTTCCAAAAAGGAATTTAATTCCTATGAAGAACTTAGTTCTTCCCAGAAAGCTTTTTGGGGTTTTCTTGCCTTGAGTTGTCTTTTTCACATCCAAGAAGAAGAAGTTTGCAATGTCTCTTTCTGGGAATTTAATTCCCTTGATTCTGTTTGATTTGTCACAGAGTCCAAGATGGATTTCTTTTTAGGGGAATGTGTAGGGTCATTTGAAACCCACTTCTTATTTAATGAGAATCTTCCTTTTATCTCATTATAATTGCTTGGCCTCATTATTAGCAAGCCGTCATCTTGATTTTGTGGGACCCATATTCTTTGTAACCAATGGTCCCATAAAATGAGTCCGCTGTCGCTTTCTTCCACTGTCTTTTTATATGTATATATTTACAGTCATATATATATACACTGTTGGCCTCGCTTTTAACAGTTTCCCTCTTATTTTATTTCAGGTGCAATGGCTTCCGTTCCGTACTTTCCTTTCACCCGCTCGGAGGCCGCTTTTCCTCAGTCGCCATCTAATGAGGAAGTGATGGCGATGATCAGGGCTCATGACCCGAACCGCACCAACTTGCTTTTGTGGGGGACCTGGTATGGTCATATTATCCGGGGTCGCCGGAGTTTTCTTTGCGAAGTGCCGACGGAGCCTACCTTTCCGTTCCTGCTGATGGATCCTCCAGGGACTGTCTTCGCTGTGGAGATGCCTAATTAGACTCCGATGGGAAGGCTTGAGCCTTCGACGACCGGTATCCCAAACCATCCGATCCCGACCATAGACATTCTGGGACGCCGCATTTTCCAGAGCGAGGCCCAGCCATGGGGGCAAATCTACAAAATAGGGCTCACCCCTCGACACACTATGGGCTATCTCCTTTGGGCTCGATACATCTTTTCCGCCCATCGCGCGTGACTACAGAAGGTTGGGCTTTATCAGGCGATCTATGCGTCTCTCTTCCACTACCCGTCTCCTCACGTCTGGTGGGTTAAGGCCTTCCTGAACCAGTGGAATCTCCCCACCAACACTTTCCTCCTAGGGGACCGTGAAGTTTCGATTTCCTTGGAGGAATTCCGCGAGATCTCGGGGCTGCCGCTCAGGGGGACACTTTATGAAGAGTAGTTGCCTCCCGACGAATATGTCTTTGAAGCTGAGCCTGCAATGCTCGACGGCCTGTCTACCGAGAATGCTGTCCGCCACAAGCGTCCAAGTTTGATCAAGACCCTGGGAATTTTTGACAAACTGTTTACTGAGTCGGAGGAGCAGGGCGTCACTTTCAAGAGCTTCATTGCTTGCTTCCTTCGCGAGGATGTCCTGTCGAAGACGGCTCCAAAGTTTGCGAACATTAATGATCCTTTTGGGTTTGGTTTGAACAGGCGGCCGACTAAGGAATCGGATTTACCGAAGTATTATATTCCCATTATGTCGCCGGTATCTTTCGAATCGATTGCAGCTCCCGGCATGGACTGGGAGACATTCTTTGTGGGTTTTATCAGTGTCTGGCTTAGCTGGTTCGTCATCCCCATGCATCGCCGTTTCATGAGAGTCTCGGTTATCTATCCGGCTCATCGTATCGCTGAGGAGACGCGGCTAGCCGTAGGCATCCAGGCGCTAGCGCATCTTATCATGGATTAGGCGCCGCGGCCAATACCTCAACTCCCGATGTGGATGTAGTAAACTTTTCCCTTCACTACTTCACATCTTGGATCGAGATGCACGTGTTGGGGGCTTTTGCTGCGCATCAGAGACCCGCATTTTATGACGCCTACACTTTTCCGCGACTCATGCAGCTGGTGGACGCTTCTGCTCCTGACCCGACTCAATTCGGGGCTATTCGCATGTTGATTGCTCCTTATGCTAGCACGGGCGGACTAGTATTTATGGATCGGGTTCTATCTACTCCTTCAGGTCCGATTCAACAACTCCATGACCAGTCGAAAGGTGAGGTGCCTTCTCTGAAGCCCCGGGAGGCCACGCACTTATACTCGATCAGAAGAGGTTATCTGGTATTCCGTCAGAATAGTGCAGCTCTTTTTATGCGGTATAATCCGCATCGCTTCGCCCGACAGCTTGTATATGATCAGGGCGTTCCCTTTGAGGCTTTTACAATTGCGCCGGTCCCTTCACCCGAAGTTGTTCGTGATGCTGCCCATCACTTCGTGAGGCTGAACACTGGTTCTTACTTCATGATCCCTGAAGCCGACCATATTCCCCAATGCGTGGGGTCCTTTACGGGCTGGTTTCTTCATCGGGTCAGCCCAATTATTGCTGAGGAGAAGAGGTTGCTTCTTGGCTATGGCGCTCCTGCTCCGGTTCAGGCCACGGGAGTTCCGCCGCGACCGCGCGCACCGGTCCACTTTCCCCTGAGGGACACCAATGTTGCGCTCATTCCAGGGGAGTCGGAGGTGGACCTTACCCCCACAATTGGTATGCCGTTAGATAACCGAGCTCAGTCAAGGGGTAAAAGGGCGCCAGTAGCAGTACCACCGCCGGTGGCGTCGACAATGGCCGTATAGTCCTCGGCAGCACTGCTAAGCGAGGGTGCTGGAAATGAGGGTGTTGAAGGTGAGGTGGGTCAGCGTCGTGCCAAGGCTCCACGGGGGAGGAAACGGTCGTCTTCAGCGGTCGGTTCTGGATCCAAGCGGTGGAGGAAGGTGGCTACCAACTTGCTCGACTCCTTAGTAGAGTCTGAGCCCATTCTTCAGGATGAGCCCATTCTTCAGGATGAACCGCTGGCCATGCAAGAGTCGGATGCAGGCTTACTTTTTCCGGGTTCAGCTGCCCAGGAAGCCGCAAAATTGGCTGAGGCTATAAGACGTTCTAAAGATGAGTCTCAGAACGTAAGGGTTTCGAAGAAGCCCTATCCTGCCGTAATCTTATACGAAGACCCTTCGTGGATCCGGCGGCGGTTCATCGGCCCTTTGGAGGAATGAGGCGAAAGGGCCCTTAAGCAGGCTGTTTCGGAGGATGCTGCGGATGCGCTTTCGTTGTAGACTGGCGGCCACGAGTCCACCCTTGAACCTCGGCGATAACACCTCCTTGAGAAGGAGTATCGGCTTGAAGAAGCCATATTGAAAGCTTCCTTACGCATTGGTATGTTCCTGTATTTCTTTGTAATACTTCATATTGCCTGCACTTGTATATATGTATTCTTATTCTTGTGTGAATTGTGCAGAGATTTCGGCGATGGGGGAGGTTCCTATGGGCTTACTGACGGTAGAGCCTGTTGACACCCCTAATGAAACATTGCTCGATGTGGAGGGGGTTGACGATGCTGTCCCTCTCGCGATAGAGCCTCCTGCTGTGGTTCTTGCTCCCGAAGCACTCGCTCCTTCGGGAGAGGCACCCTTAGTGGTCACCGTCCCAACGGATCTTCCTGAGGGCGGCCTAGAGGCTGGGATGGAGATAGTCAAGACCACCCTCCTTTTGTTGGAGCCCGCAATGGCTACCGCTGCTCCTTCCTCAGAGGCCATTACACCGGCCCGTGCCCCTGATATTGTGCCCGAGGTCGCGGCGGAGGCCATTGAAGCTGCTATCCCTCCAGCTCAGAATGGGAGGAGCGTCGAAGGTAACCTTCCACATTTTAAACTAGTAATCTTTCCGTTATCTGAACTCTTTTGTCTTTTCAGAACTGCGCGGACTGGCGGCCTCTATTGCCGATCTGTCTCCCCGGCAATCCTTTCAGCGTTTGCTGGAGATGGCCACTCCGCAGGCGCTATCTCCTCAACGCATCGTCCTCTCGTCTGGACAAGGTTAATGTTGTTCATCATCTTTTCATAACATTGTTGTTATTTTGCAAAATTACATTGACGTCTTTTACAGTTCTGGAGGCCGACGACGAGGTTGAGGTCCTTGAAGGGCCAGGGGAACCTTCAGCTCCTCCTTGCATGACTGTGGGTAAGTGAAGTCTCAATATTGTCCCACTTATTCTTTTTCTTAAAAGTTTCACTGATCTTTTATAAACCTGAACAACCCTGCCAGTTCTCACAGCGCTGGAGTCGCGCATCGCCATGCCGCCCGACCCTTATGCTTTGCGAGCCTCAGACCGTCTGGCGAAATTAAGCCTCGACTCCTTGTCATCCCTGATCCAGGAGATTCGTGTGGGCAGTGTAATCACAGCCGAAGCGTTTGCTTCTGAAGCTAACGGCTCTCTTCCCTTTCTTGCTACCTATCATAGTAAGGCGGTGGTGCAAGTCTGGGTTGAGTTTTGCCGGCAGGTGGAGGCTTGCTTGCATGCGCTTGAGTGCACCCGCCTTTCTTCGGAGGCTGTGGCTGCGAAGGAGAGCTTAAGGGGCTTGATTGAGCGGTGCGCGGCGAACATGGTGTCGTGCGAGAAGAGGCTCGGCCGCAAATTCTCGGAGAGGGAGCTGGCTTCGAAAGCGCTGAATGAGCTCCAAGCCAACCGTACAGCCAAGGCCAACAAAGCGTATGAACTTTGGCGAGTGCTTCAAGAGGCCATCAAGGAGGTGGTGGCCATCGACAAGGCCGCCGTGTTTACTCGCGAAAGGGTCGAGGCTCACAAAGCTACCGAGAAAGAGCTCGAAGGCCGGCTTACCTCATATCAGGCCCAGCAGGCTCAGGCGGAGGCCCATCTTCTGGCGATACTGAATCACGAAGGCGCGGCCCAGCGAAAGAGGGATGAGCTGACCAAGCTGCTAAATCGCCCGCCGACCTGAAGACTTGCATATTTTTTCTTTTTCTTTTGTACATACTCTTGAATGAGAGTATATTTTTGTTCTTTCACGAATTGTAATTTGTATCCATTTTGGTTCATGAATAAAAGACATATTTTTCTTCACCATGGTGTTTCCCTTTTTATTGAACATATTCTGTGGATAGTCTATCTCAATTTCTCTGCAGGACAACGATGGCTTAGGATTCAGGGTTAAGGTCTGCCTCCTAAGACTTTTCAATTTTATGAGCCGTGAGGGCCTTATAAAGAACTTTCTCCCTACCGGTCGAGAGGATCCCGTTGGTGTGGTTTCTCCTTAAGAATCGTGAGGATTCCTAAGTGCATGTTTTCTCTTGAAAGTCGTAAGGATCTCACAAGAGAATTTACTCCCTTACGAGTCGTGAGGACCCGCAAGTGATGGGTGAAGTTGCTCTTATCCGTATTTCACGGGATCGGGGGTTGCTCCGGATGCTTCCCACGGGTTCACTGCCGTGTTTGGCGAGCACCAGGCTCCGCTCTGGATGTTCTTCGGGGTACCGTAGTTTAAAGACATCGCGGTCGAGGTTAAGGACATCATAGTCCGTGAGTTTAAGGACCTCACAGTCCAATGTTAGTTTTAAGACATCACGGTCGAGGTTAAGGACATCATAGTCCATGAGTTTAAGGACCTCACAGTCCAATGTTAGTTTTAAGACATCACGGTCGAGGTTAAGGACATCATAGTCCGTGGATCTAAGGACTCCACAGTCCGTTGTTAGTTTTAAGACATCACGGTCAAGGTTAAGGACATCATAGTCCGTGGATTTAAGGACTCCACAGTCCGTTGTTAGTTTTAAGACATCACGGTCGAGATTAAAGACATCATAGTCTGTGGATTTAAGGACTCCACAGTCTAATTTTCGCTTTGGATGCTTCCCACGGGTTCACTGCCGTATTCGGCGAGGACCAGGCTCCGCTCTGGATGCTTCACATGGGTTCATTGTCGTGCTCTGCGTAACCAGGAATTTTGCTCTAGATGCTTCCCACGGGTTCACTGCCGTGTTCGGCGAGGACTAGGCTCCACTCTGGATGCTTCAGACGGGTTCACCGCCGTGCTTTGCAAGGACCAGGATCCGCTCTGGACGTTTCCAACGGGTCATTGCCGCGTTCCACGTAACCAGGAATTTTGCTCTAGATGCTTCCCACGGGTTCACTGCCGTGTTCGGCGAGGACTTGGCTCCGCTCTGGATGCTTCACACGGGTTCACTGCCGTGCTCTGCGAGGACCAGGATCCGCTCTGGACGTTTTCCACGGGGTCAGAAGTGACATAATCCGCGTAACCAGGAATTTTGCTCTGGATGCTTCCCACGGGTTCACTGCCGTGTTCGGTGAGGACCAGGCTCCGCTCTGGATGCTTCACACGTGTTCATTGCCATGCTCTGCGAGGACCAGGATCCGCTCTGGACGTTTTCCGCGGGGTCAGAAGTGACATAATCCGCGTTCCACGTAGCCAGGAATTTTTTTCTAGATGCTTCCCACGGGTTCACTGCCGTGTTCGGCGAGGACTAGGCTCCGCTCTGGATGCTTCACACGGGTTTACTGTCGTGCTCTGCGAGGACCAGGATTCGCTCTGGATGTTTTCCGCGGGGTCAGAAGTGACATAATCCGCGTTCCACGTAGCCAGGAATTTTTCTCTAGATGCTTCCCACGGGTTCTCTGCCGTGTTCGGCGAGGACTAGGCTTCGCTATGGATGCTTCACACGGGTTCATTGCCGTGCTCTGCGAGGACCAGGATCCCCTCTGGACGTTTTCCGCGGGGTCAGAAGTGACATAATCTGTGTTCCACGTAGCCAGGAATAGTTGACTTTATCCGCATTTCACGGAGTCGGGGTTTGACTCTTGGTTATCTGTGCACCGCCGAATCATGGAACTGGGGGTTGCCGCTGTTCCGCTTTGCTTGATTTTGTGTCTGTTGTAATGAGACGAGTGTTGAGATGATCTCTAGGCTGTCTGTGAACCATCGAGATTTGGCTTCTTCTTCTGATGAAACCTGGGGAGGAGGAGTGTGATTCCTTCTTTATTTGCGCCCCTAGATTGTATACAGGGACTGCTGTAATATCACCTGTAGAGCATAAATTTCATTTTTATTTCTATTTTATTTCTTTCCGCGAAGCTCTATCATTTCAGCTTTTATGTCGCGAAAGTCGCGATTGCCCAATCCTTTCGGCTATTTTTCGCGGTGCACAATCATTTCGGCTATTTGTTTTATTTTTACTCGTTGTTTTTTATTGCTAGTTGCCCAATCATTTCAACTATTTTGCATGCTTACCTTTTTTCTTTTACTTGCTGCTTCTGTTGCAAGTTACCCCATCATTTCGGCTATTTCGTATGCATGTGTGGCTCGCTAGCTTTTTGCTGCAAGTATGGGATTAGACACCGATTTCGGCATCAACATCGCTACAACTAGGATATTGCCAGGAGCGAATCATCATTTGCCTATGTCGATGTCAGACAACGGTGGCTTAGTAAACAGGGTTAAGATCCTGTCGACTAAGACTTTTGACTTCATCAGCCGTAAGGGTCTCATAAAGGTATTTCTCCCTGCGAGTCGTGAGGATCTCGTAGGCGCGTTTTCTCCTTAGGAGTCGTGAGGACTCCTAAGTGTATGTTCTCCTGTAAGTCGTAAGGATCTTACAAGAGTACCTTCTCCTTATAAGTCGAGAGGACTTACAAGGGTTGTTCACCGTGTAGACATATCCCTAGTCACGGATGGGACTTTGTTAGGGAAATGTTTATTCGCGCCCGTGGATTGTATACAAGGGTCAGTATTGAGCCGCTTGTAGGGCAGTATTGGAGATTGTGGGTGCTGCTTAAGAACAGGTTCAGATCCCTGTAGCTTAAGACTTTCAAATCTTATGAGCCGTGAGGGTCCTATAAGAAGGTTCTCCTTACGAGTCGTGAGGATCTCGCAAGTGTGATTTCTCCTTAGGGATCGTGGGGATCCCTAAGTGTGTTGCTCCCTTGTGAGTCGTAAGGATCTCACGCAGGTGGTTTCTCCTTACAAAGTCGAGAGGGCCCTGCAAGTGTCTTTTAACGAGGTTGCGCCCTTTCGGGTTTTCACAAACACTCGCCGGTAGCCCTGCTGATTTTACTCACGGAGCCCTTTCGGGTTTTCATCCGTGCCCATTTTGCTTATGGACATACCGTTTCTTTTTTCCTTTTTTCTCTTTTTTTTTTATTATTCGAACGAGGTTGAGCCCTTACGGGTTTTCACAAGACTCGCCGGTAGCCCTGCTGTTTTTACTCACGAAGCCCTTTCGGGTTTTCATCCGTGCCCATTTTGCTTATGGAAATACCGTTTTCTTTTTTCTCTCTTTTTTTCATTCTCTTTTTTTTGTATCAGCTTTGGGATACTGCAATCCACCGCAATTTATTGATATCTCGGTCAACGGCTAGTTTTAGGACATAGTGGTCCGTTGTTAGTTTAAGGACGTTTCGGTCCGTTGTTAGTTTAAGGACATTTTGGTCCGTTGTAAAGGAGGCCAGCTATTACCTACGGAGTTTAGGCTTACGTAGATAGCGAGCGGATATAGTCGTCGTCATCTATCATTGACCTAGGCCGTGACTCGTTAGGTGTAGTATTTCTTCAGGAAGGGACCATTTATTAGCCTGAAGGGCCTTTCGCCATGCATGTTCATGAGTAGTGTTGGATGTAGTGCCCTCAAAGTCAATTATTGGATCGCAGGTACGTGATTGCAATGATTGAGGGAGGACCTATACCGGTAGGACAGTCTTACTCGAGATGATAGTATGCTATATGGTTTGCCTTTATCAGTCGTGTACAGGTTCAGGTGACTGATCACTATTACACGTTGATAGAGCCCTTAGGATCTTGCTTGACTACCAAAAGTATGATGGAGATTATATACGTGAGAGTTGGGTAGTCTATAAGCACATCCTTAATTGTGGTCCCTAGTCGTGGGAGTTTCGAGACAGGACATCAATACTCCGGAGTAGACTAGTGTATATAGTCGAGACCCCGACGAGGGAAGGTGGCCGGTCTCACAAGCCGCTGGTGTCAGTTGGATCACCTAAGATGTATACAGGTGCTCATTGGGTTATGAGTACACCGGACAGGACTCGCCGGGAACCTGCTAGTTTGTATTTATACCTAGCGTCCGATAGCAGTTCCCTGGTGACATGTGTACAGGTTAGTTCATCGACCTGAGGTCGTCATTTGTCTCGTGTGAGTTCCCACTGTGCTTTGATTTCTACCCTACCACGGCTCAAAGGAGTCGTGCAAACAGGTCTTTTTTTGCTACAGTCCCGAGCCACATGGAGGCAAGTGAGCGGATCGGCAGAGGATTCGTCTCTCCCGGTATTGGGGGTGAGATCGCGCTGTGTCTAGGAGAGCCATTACGCAAAGCCCTCGGCCGAGGCAGGAGATTTACTAGTAGTGTCACGACCCGAAAGTACGAAACGTGACCGGCACTTAGATTACGAAACGTCTAGAGGCGCAACGTAACCTAAGTAAGCCGAAGCCCAGAAATCTAAACCATGAAAAAGAAGAAGAAGCAGTAAAAGAAAACATGAAGGAACAAGTTTAAAACATTAGCAAATTTTCTCAAAAATTTCGGCAGAGCCTCCTCTATAAAAACTGGCCCCCAAACGGGTACCACAAGTATAATATACATAAACAATAAAAAGCATCCCCAAACGGGAGCTAGCATCAACGCCAACAGGCGGAAACAACCACAACAAGCATAATAATATACAACGCCAAAAGGCGAGGCTCAAAACTCAAAAGAAAACAAAACCACCAGATCAGAATAATACATGCGCAACTCTAAGGTCGAAATAAAAGACTGGTCTAATAAACTTATCAAGTAATACAAGTATGGTTGATGGAGCTTACTAGATACAAATGAAAGAATAAAAGTACAATGGTGGTTCGGATACAAGTGAACCAACCTACCGTGCAAATCACCCTGAAAGAATAGATGTGCCAGCAAGCTGCCAGGGAAACCTGTACATCGAACCTGTAATAAAATTTGGCACAACGGGGGTGAGTTGCCAACTCGTGAGTAGAAGACATCTACGAAAAGAAATCGAATGCACGACGCTATCCTAGGTCATAATAATACACTACTAAGTCTCAATCCTCTAGTAATAGCAGGGTAATACTACGTGTAAGTGCAGATACTCCGTGCTCGTGTCAGTGCCTCATATAGTACTATGTTATATGAATGGATATGCATGCACCATGAATGTAAAATAAGCAATCCTGAAATCCAGGTATATCTGTATAAGAAATCTTTGGCTGTTATCATAGTAAAATGTGTATAAGAATCTGAAATCTCAACAATGAAATCCATGGAAATCCGTGTCAAGCATCGACACAAACATGTAAATCTCAAGTCTCATAGTCTCAATACCTCGGGCTCCGTCAGTCCGGATCGGCCCATATCATCAAATCTCACGACAACGGTCGGTATCCTCCGGATATCCGCCGCGCCAGACATCACCGGTAGGTAACCTTCCCCTGCCAGGCTCATCGTCTACAACTCGATCTTCTTGCCCCGGGGTACCATACCGGGCCCACCATGTACCCGAGACGGTTCATCCACTCCTCGAATCGGGTCTCGAAATCCATCAGAAAACATGAAATCTCATGGTGGACGACACATACATCACGAGAAAACCGCATCTTATTTTGAAAAGAAAAGAGGAGAGAGAGAGAGAAGTTTTTATATATTTTTGCGGTTTTCCCCAAAAATCCAGAAATCTCATAGAAATCCAAATCTCAAAATCATGAGTAAGTATATGATAAGTGTCGGCATATGCCCATAATACTGCGCGATAACATGAAAATATGAATGCATGAATGTCTAAATAATAAATATCATGTCTTATACAAACATCAGAGAGAAATCACAATATTATATCGGTTTAGGGGTTAACTGATTCTATCAATAAAAGATAATATGATCTAAAGTGTACATGACATAGCAATTACCGATGATGATGTGTGTGAGCCGGCAAATAAGTGTGCGTGGAATATGCGCATCATCGGTAATGGTGCTGGTGTCCTAACAGGTAAGGTTTATACTGATTATAGCAACATATGTAAAAACATGCACCATGATGATTACAGTATGAATGTAAATACAGGTGTGCATTATCCACTCCTCCACGAAATACGAGTACAACTACCACTATGTGAATCAAACCTAAACTAGTTTCCATCTAACATCCTAAGGAACTAAACCTAAGAAACTAGTCAGTAAGAAACTAGAGTCTACCTAAGGTCTGAATCAATATCTCTAATAGTCGGCGATCCCGCCTCAATAGTGTCACGTACGTATTACGACTTCCTCGAATCAAGAGTGCGGATCAATCATCATAACTAGGCCTCGTACGGTAAAATCCATCGTACGACATCCCAATATCGGGATACGGGTCAAGTATCTCCTAGGCGTCTCATCATTCGTATAATGTCATCATCAACACATCTCATGATCAAGGTGCTAAACTATAATCGCATACATCAATCATATATCATTGCCATCATAGAATAATCCTTAGTTTATCCTCAGAAATATCATGTCACATGTGTCATATTGTGATTAAATCATACCGATATCTTATCGTCATCAAGTCACACCTATACGATATCGACATCAGGTCACACCTATATGATGTCGTAATCAAGTCATACATATATCATATCGTGATCAGTCACAAGCTACAGCCCAGGTACTATTTTAGCGTCCCATGTACCTCCATATCACCACCACCCTTTATAATTTATATATTCATGTTCATTATCTCATTCTCTAATGATCCGCTAACACTTTAATACGACTTTATAGTCAAGAATCACGGCATCAAGCCCAGTTATACTGTTTCATCAAACCTCAGATATCATATCACATCAATGAATCCCATATACGTGTTGTGTATATATATACACCTATACCTAGTTTTATATATATACACACATATATGTATACGCCATGTCAAGTTTTAGTGTGTGCGTGTGTGTTTCTATCAGAAACCTACGAACCTCTCCCAAAGTATTCATCCTCAGGTATGGTTTTCCTAAATCAGTCTAGTCCCGCCTAGGGTCATTACTAGGGTCCTGCTCAGTAAGAATCTAGGGTCACATCTGGTTTCCTAATGTCAATAAGTACTATTCCTATTCTACGTTGCGGGGGTGCTAAACGCCATCCACCCGACTTCCCCCCGTAGATATGCATCTACTCACCTGGTCCATGTCTGCCGAAGACGGTGTCGCCATCCTCCTCTTCATCGCCCGCAGTCCACATGAGGGTACCTAAACGCAAACATATAAATAGTATCGTAAACTGAATCACATACAAAAGTCAAAACGATGCAAGGAACCAGCATAGGTTAAAACCTATGTCCCGTTCACGCAAAAGAACCGAATATCGCTCGATATTGGCGTACAAACTCCGATGGATCGAGATAAACATTAACAAATAACTCGTAGTTTTAAAACACATTACTTATATTATAAAACATGATTAAATCCATCGAAACCCTAAAATCCATCAAACCGTTCAATTTCATAAAACCCGAAAATGCCAATTTACCGTTTTTCATCAAAACTTGACATTTAAATGAAACCAATGGTTATAAAACTCATTAAATAGCATAACTAGACTATACGACCCCTTACTTTATTTTTATTACACAATTTTGCATTTATTTGAAATTTCTAGTTTGCAACTTTTAACAATTTTAACATTTTTCAAGCAAAATACCACAATTCCACTGCAAAACGTGATTTTTCATGAATTAATGTATTAAACCATAATTCATAATGATAATGATTTAATGAAACCATAAATTATATTTTTAATCACATTTATTTAGAAATTTCTAAAATCTAGTTTACAAATTAGCAATTTTTTATCACAATTTAGCAATTTATCAAGAAACTAGTGATCGAACTAAATTTTTCTTTCCATTTACATGCTAATATTTCCACTAAAACTACATTCCAATGATAACAACCCAAATCTCAATTTTATATCAACCACAAACACATTTTGCAAAAACCTAGTTAGCTAATTTCCTTATTTAAAACAATTTTAAATGAAAATTTTACAATTTAACAACCATGCAATATTTTCCAATTCTAAAAGTGTTAAACTAACTATTATAACCCTAATTAATTATTAAAAACCCTAACTTGAATTTACAACCCTAACTTGCATTTTTAAAAAAGAACATAGAATTAATTTATTAAATCTAATTAAGCTTAAATGATCATCTAATAACAATAAATCAAAAGAAAGAAAATTATACCTCCAAAATGTGAAATCCAAACAAAAAATGAGCCTCCAAAATGCATGCTTTCCATCTCCAAATTCCATATAAAAATGAGCAAGGAATAAAGAGTATGAAATAAATAGGATTTTGTGGAATTTTAATTGAATTTTTGATGTATTTTTGATGAATTTTGAATGAAAATGAAGTGGGAAATGGGGGGGGCTGCCATAGAGTTGTGGCCGGCCTTGGTGAGGTGAGGGAGAGAAAGAAGAGAGTGTGAAAAGTGTGTAGAAGTTTCAAGAAGAGAAACAACACTAAAAGTCTTTTCATGCTTTATTTATTTATTTATTTATTTCTTTACTATAGCAACTCAAGAAAGCTCTAGAAAATAGGAAAAATTTGCAAATAAATTTTGCATGATACACACTAATTTCTAATATGCCATGGTTCATTTTTACAAATTAAAACCATTTAAATTTGTAATTTACACTAATTTAGTGTAAAAATAAAGCTTATGTTAATATTTAAAATAATTAATTTAGGAAAAAATATTTTATTAAACTAAAAATTTAGAAGTGGCTAAATAAATACCATTTACTAGTAATTTCATAATTAAAATAGATATTTTAAAAATTATAATGAAAAACAATCACGGTTTGGTTTTACGAAAAATACATTTTACTTTACCGAAAATCCTAAAATTCACTTAAACACTTTTATTCATTTAATTATTTATTTAATCATTTTTAACACGTTACAAGTAGGTACTCCAGTAGTATCTCAGGGTGTTCTGGGCTACTCCGACACGACTTATACCGCTATTGGGGGTCTGACGTTACCAGCCCCCTAGGCCCGATATGCGATACTCATAGACGAACGGACCGGACTGTATGTATATTGTCACTGTTAGGCTCAGTAGGGTTCCAGGATGAGTTCGCTCATCGGCTTCCCTTGAGGTCAGTACATGGGCAGCCGTTACGCACTGCTAGTGCCGCTGACGTGCTTGTGGTTAAACCCACTGCCAGGGTACTGATGAGTCATTAGAGTCCCCCACATATAGTTTCCTAAGTTCGGGCGAAACGTTGTAGAGGCCGTATGGTTTTATGACAGGGTTCGGAAAATGCACGTGCGTTTGTACACGTGTCATATTTCGGGCAGATAATACTGGTGGGCTTTGGTTTAAGCCGGATCCATGTATTATATTGAGTCGGAATATTTTAGTCTCTCGTATTCGTATTCGGTCGGAATACGGATACAGGTATGTATATATAGGGTATTTTCGTAATCCGTTACGAGAATATTTTAGAAGATGTATTTCTTTTTGGATTAATCATTTTAGTTTAAATGATTATTTGGTTTTGGAAATGGTGACTCATTATGGAAGACACATGAATTCTAGAATGTTCACTAATGACTCATGTAATGAGTCATCTAGTGAGTCATTAAGGAATTAATGTGTTTTGTTTTGTGAAGAGATATTTGAGGAGATATTTTCATTAGATATTTTCTTTGGTTTTTGATAAAAGAAGAGAACCTTATTCATCTACTCACATGAGAAGAAAGAACACAAGTATTTGAGCTTAGTTTTCTTTTGGCTCACTAGTGTTTCTTGAGTTCACCATTTCCAATCCTAAACATCTTCTTCTACCTCCACCCTACCTCTCTCATGTGATGAGAACCCTAGGGTGTTTGAGACAAACTATTCTACTCGTTCTCTACTTCATCTTGGTCATCTCTTTCAGCAGACTTGATGACCGAGTTTCCTCGGTATAGAGGCGGGAGCCCGTATAAAGATCCGTTGACGTGGTGCCACCTCGAGAAGGAGATAGGAGATCGGAGTTGCCGCGAGGAGCGTGGGATAATGGCTAAAGACCGAAGGACTCAGATCGTTCGGTATAGCCTTTCTACCTCTTTACAGTTTGTTAGTTTAGCGTTAATGGCAAGATCCGGGTTATAGTCTGCGATAGCGCCAGTTATAAAAGTTTTTGTTCCGCGTTTGGCGTCAGAATGACGGCCGGGGCGCTACCGTAGACTTACATGGTATCAGAGCCACGCCATTAACCTTTACTAACCTGTTCTAACGTGTTTAAAACAACGATCGAACGAAATTTCCAAAACCGTATTTTTCAGTGTAAAGTTTCTGTCGATTTTTTAAACAGGTCTAAAAATCATTTTGAGCATCTCAGAAAATCGAGCAGGCTTTTTTAAGGATACTGTAGAAATTGGGTTCAGTGACTCCACAGTACTGCTGCAGCACCGCCGCACAAACCATGGTTTGGCCGCGGTTCCGCCGCAGGTTTGGAGCATCACAGTACCAATTTTCTACAGTAACCTCCTGCATAGAAAATTGTGGTTTCTGGAATATTTCTTTTGGGCCCAGATTTTGTTTGTGTACTGAAGATGTACGTGGGGCCCACTTCGGGAAGTTTTGTCGATCGGAATTTTAAACTTGTTAGTTTACAGTACTTACATTATATCTCCGACCGTGAATGTCATTCGAGCGGTAAATTGCGTCTAATTGCTATAGTTCTTTTAAACGGGTTTGCGAACGTGACATTCGCGTTGTTGTTCTGTGTTGTGCTGTGATGTTGCGGATTTGTCGGGGTGGATAGCAGTGTGCAATGGTAGTGCAGTTTGGATTTATTTGTACATTTGATATTGCGGGGCGAGCGTCCAACATGTGGACTGCCGTCACTGCCTATTTGTATAATATTCTTTTGGGGCACGATCGGGCTGAGGTCGATGTACCCGTTGTACATATTTTTCATTTCTGTACTAGGTTTTACCCCACGACGGAGTGCACGGATAGCCGGGTTCTGGAGGGCAACGGGTCCGCATCTCATGGCTTTGAGAGACAGAGGGGCCTCACTCTAGAATTGGCAGACTATTCGCCGCACTCGTAGGGGGTACAGGTTGACCCAAGGAGGGGTGCTCAAGTTACCGGATTCCGTGAAGTGCAGGGTGATCCATTCACTTTGCTGTAGGGGGCTGCCTCGCTTCAGGTTTTGGCGGGTAACTTGCCAGACCCGTAAGAGTCTAGGATTCATTGCACAGGCTATCCACATGACCAGGGGAACGTCGGGTTTCAGCAGCGGCTCTGTGAAACCCGGGGATCCCAGATTATCTGTATTGTTCTGTGATGCTTATTACTTTTCTGTAATGTTGCATTTTATCACGCGTGGAGCGATTATTGTATATTGGTATATATACTAGTTGATGTTGTATATGTTTTGCACCCGCGCTAGTCCAGTCCCCGCTCTGTCGTTAGTTAAGTAACCTAACGGGTGATGACGGGACCCAGTGGCGAATGCGGATGGCATATACGTGCATTTTATTTTCGTTCTTTTCTGGTGTGATTAATTGATGGGACCGCGTTGATTCTGATCAATGCAAAGGAAAACAAACCTGTTTGGATGTTGTTGGAATAGTTTTAAAAAGTGTTATTACAAGGACGTTTTCTTTTGTTTTGCATAGTGGTATTCAGTTGGAATATCCTCCACCTCATTCGACGAGGCAAGGGCCGAGATCCCTTCACCGGGAGTGACCCCTTAGGCAGAAATTTGCGTCAGGGTAATAACTTCACTATAGTCGATTACATGTTGCTTTGCATAGTGGTATTCAGTTGGAATATCCTGCACCTCATTCTACGGGGAAAGAGCCGAGATCCCTTCACCGGGAGTGACCTCTTTAGCAAAAGGTTTTCACCACTATATTTTTATAAAAAGCTATCAGGTTCCTTCAACGAGATCAAGTTCATTACGTTAAAGGTTTTTCGCCAAAAACCAGCCGTAGCACTCCGTTGTTTCAGACAGTAGCACGTAGTATTCATCCTATGTTTGTTGGCCTTCGTCAAGGCATAGTGGATGGTAGCTGCTTGTTACTGTTCTGTTGCATAGATAGATGAGTTGGTTTGGGACAGTCGTATTACCTTGTTGGCCTTCGTCAAGGGTATGTACGGGTGGGTTCGAATTGACAAGATAATGACGGGTAGAACTTGACATGTGACTTATGATTTGTTGGCCTTCGTCAAGGTCATAAGAACATGGGGTAAAAATCACATCGGGAGTTTCTAAAGAAACTGAAACTTTCTAGGCATGCGCATACCTTCTGGAGTGTGATAACGTGAGTGGATTCCGTCACGTTATCATGCGATGAGAGTTGGATCCCGGTTCCCACTGATGAGTTGGTTTACTCTTCGGGTGATCCCGATTGATTCTTCTTTCAGGTTTGGAGGAGAATTTGACAGTACAGTGGGAGGTTTCCTGATTAGATAAATTGATAACCATTCTGATCTAGGTTAGAGTGCACGCAGAGTGTTTTTTTTCTCTCTCTCTTTGGCAGCGACCTTTGACCGACCCTTGACTATGACTCAGTGACCAAGTTGACCGAACCTTCTTAAAATACTGGCTTTTGGATTGTCTAAGTTGCATAAGTCATTGTCGCTCCTTCTTTTACCCTTTGCATTTCTCAGAACACCTCGTATTACTACGAACATCCACTTCCATTGGATAGATCCATCGTATGGTTATATACGAACTCGAAGGTACTTCTTCGAGGATGGATCCACATTCAGGAGAAATTGAATTGGTTTATTCGGTTGTCTTTTATTATCACCTTCTCTCAGATTGTGAGGGCTCCTTAGTTTAGGAGAGTACACCTATTACGCTTATTGGATAGTCTTCTTCCAAACCATAGGCAGGTGCCGAAAGGTAGGGAATGAAGAAAACCAATTAGCCTAAGTAGGGTTTACAGAAGGTAATATGTAAAGACAAAATAAAAGGATTAGAAAGAGGGCAAAGTAAATTGCGACTACTATCATTCACGACCAAACCGCATACTTCATCGCCACTCCTACTTCACCTTTGCTTTTTTCCCCAGTTCGGGAGAAATAGAATAAGGTATTATTCAGTTGTCTTTTATCATCACCTTCTCTCAAGTTGCGAGTACTCCTTGGTTTAGGAGAGTACACCTATTATGCTTACTGGATAGTCTTCTTCCAAACCATAGGCCGGTGCCGAATGGTAGGGAAGGAAAAAAACCACTTAGCCTAAAAGGGTGTACAGAAGGTAACGACTAAAGATAGATAAAGGGATTTGGAGAGATGGTAATGAAATATACGGTTACAGTCATGAATTGGATTATGGAAGAGGCATTACTAGGAATACCAGGATACCCCTACGAAACATTTTCATGTTTCAGTTTCACTGTGCGTTGTTAAAGGAAAACTGATTTTCCGATTAGATACTTACTCCAGGGTATGTATTTACCAGGTATGATTCTCACATCCGTATGGTTTTACAGATGATGAGTGGGAGTAAGTTATTGGGAATAAGGTGATCATCCTCATTATATCGGAATTCGTTGTAATTGGTGATATTTGAGGAAATCGCCTGGGTTTTTGCCGGACGGCATGTATTTGGTTTTGAGTATCCGTTGTTGTGCACCAATTTCAAAATGATATATCTGTACGTTTATTTTTATAAAGTGAGATATAACTTTTTGATATTATGGCGATGACATTTACCTATATCAGTTGACGATTGGGTAAGGAGCATTGAACAGCGGAGTAGTTCTTAACCATAAGTACAGTTTCAACCTACGATGCACAGGTTTTGAGTTATTGAACTCGGCGGACTTATACAGAGTATTGTATGTTGTCCAGTGTCCTTCAGGACAAAGGGGTTGGTCCTCGCACTATGTTTTGTTTACTTATGACTTCTCTAGTTTTTAGATAAGTGTTTCGTAGAAATACAAGGTCTAAGTTTTGAGAAATTGTGGGTATAGGAATAAAGTAGAGAACCAGATGTCACAAGTATCGGGATTCTTCAAAGAGATCGAAGATGTAGATTCTTGTGATTGGTATTCAGTTGATAGTAATGGTTTTGAGCAACTTGTTTCTCTTTCGGATTGCTCATAATTGGAAGCGTTCCTAAGTTGAGTAAATGCTGATTGGCCTCTTTCCATTAAGTTGATATGCACTGGAGACAGCTGCATGATTAGAATCTTGTTCCAATTAAATAAGTGTCAAAGTTTCTATATTGGATATAGAATGGTTCATATCTTAACGATGTTAAGGTACGGGGAGTTGTCCGGCTTATGCTTAAAACCAGACTCTGGATAACTTAAGGCACGTTTCTGTAATGGCAGTTTGTAGGTTCGCCCAGGCTATGACGAGGGTTGACTTTCTACCATCTGGAAGATCAATGGTGATATTGTTCTTGACTCGCCACAGTTTTAGTAAAAATGGATTTTTTTCAGAAAACAGTAGTGGGAGTATGGTAGAACTGGAAGTGATTCCCTAACCGCAAACGATTACGGAAGATTTAATAGGACCTAAAGATTCAATCAGGTTTGACATTCCATTAGCCACTCCGCAGATATGGTGGGTAATCTCAGGCACCCGAGAGGTACTCCGGTAGCCTCAAGGACGGTGACAGGGAGGTTCTTGTTTACCCAGACTCGACACTACTGTTGTTCCAGGCTATGAGACCCGGCAGAAGGTTAAGTATAGCATCGTTCTAAACTAGCTTTAGAAGTGCACGTATATATTATTCTGCCAGAGGGTTGTTGTGGTCAGTGGGAGCAGCGGAAGCAGAGTGGGCAAGTAGCTTATGTCTATTTATAGACTAGAGCAGTTATAGCGGAGATAGATCATCTAATTTTGATGTGACAGTCATGGCTTTGACTTCATCAGAATAGGGGATGGATCTGTTAAGAAGGTAGTAGGGTGTGATGTCCTGGTATTTGGATGACATACACAGAGTAGGACGTAAAATTCCTATACTACGATCGGTTATACTGTGGTTGTCACACAGTTGTTTCTCCACACAGGATATGGATATAATATCAGACATTCTGGTTTCTAGATCTATGGTTTTAGATCTAGATTTGGGTAGTTTCCCATTCAGGGTACTTTGACAGTATTCTAATGGTATTTAGAATAGATGACTCCTGGCATGGTGGTGTACCTGCAGGTGATGGAGTCACCCTCTCTAAAGGTGTCTTACAGACTAAAGGGGAGAGGGATGTGCATGATTGGCAGATCACTTGCTTAGGCAATTGAGTCAATCGTGAGATGTCAAGTACCACACCCGATATTGTTTTTGCACTAAATGCGATAAGTTTATATTAATCCCATCCTGAAGAAATATAAGGAAGCAGTTTTAGAACATAAGTGGATGTTCTAAGGATTTGATGACGGCAGCCTCCTTCGGGGGAGGGTTATCATTCCAGGCTTCAAAGGTGACATGGATGACAGAGTGATTGTCAGAGTTATAGTTTTTCCTCTGACGAAGGGGGCAGTATTATGGACACGTGGTCCAAGAGGATACTGTGGGAAGCATGGTGCTGGACACTGATTAGTTTCAGTGGTCGATACCGTCTAATTGTTAGTTATATGTATGCCCTAGAGGCCATTACTATACATATGATGCATATTGTAGTGGATGCTTCGACATATATAGGGATAACATTCTTGCTCGACACGATCGTATGCTATCTGGTTACTCTTTACCTTAACGTGTATACTGATTATCTCTCTGTTACATGTTGGTAATGCCCTTAGGATGTGTACTTGACTACCTGGACTGTGATGCGGATCATACTAGTGGGGACATGGTAGTCCATAAGTACATCCTTCAAGGTCCCTAGTCGTGGGTATATCGAGACGGGGCATCGATATACCAGAGTAGACTAGCGTATACCTTCTCGACCCATACAGATGGGCGAAGGATGATCCCATATCCATTGGTGTTTGACATCAGAGATCATATACGGGTGCTCAGTGGAGACTGGGTACACTGGACGGACTCGCCGAGAACTCCCAGATAGTATTATACCTCACGTCAGATGGCAGTTCTCTGGTGACACTGGTACAGGTTAGTCTATAGACCCGAGATCGTCATAGAGTCTTGTGTGATTCCCACTGTGCTTTGACTTCCACCTTACCACGTCCAAGAGGGCGTGCAAAACGGTGGTTTTTGGGTACAGTCCCGAATCACATGGAGGCAATGAGCGATAGGAGGGGATTCGTCTCTCCCGGTATAGGGAGTTGATGTTGTGCTGTGTTCGATTGGCCATAACCGGAAATCCCTGGCCAGGGTTGCTGAGATTTACTGGTAAGTGTTACCAGTAGTTTCTCGAACTGTTATAGACCTCATATCGACACGACTTATCGAGCTACTGGGGTCTAACGTTTACCACCCCTTGGCGAGATATGCGACATATCAGACGACGAGACCGGACTGTACGGTAAGTGTTACTAGTTGGATTCACAGGAGTATGAGCGGGCTTGCTCGTTGATCTTCTGATCGCTCAATACCCGGGTGGCCGTTATGTTTAGCAGACCGCTTGCGGCTTGTGGGTGTTTGATATGATCATCACCTACTGCCGGCGTATTGACGAGTCTTTAAAGTCCTACACAGAGGTTTCCTGGCTCAAGCGAAACGAAATAGGAGCGCATATGAGATATGTGCGGGACCGAGAATAATAACAGTATGTGATACTGTATTCTATTCTCGCGATTTGTATCATCAGACGGTTATATACGATATAGCCGGGTTACCGAATCAAATACTGATTCGATATATTGATACACTTGATATTAGTCGGTTATATGCAGTATGACCGGATCATTAAATCAAGTGTTGATTTAATGATTTAATGTATAATTATATATTTGATATATTACTTTACATTAACTAGTATTGGTTCACTTAAGATTATTTTTCTCACTAGATTGTGCACATTGTATATATGATATATTTTTTGTGCACTAGTTTATATCACGTTTGATGATACATGCAAACTTGGGTGTGTATGCTTTAAACCATGTTTAGTTAATGGTTAGGGTTTTATTTTCTTTATTTATTTTGTAAAAACAAAATGGTGGCTTTTTTCTTTCTTTGCTTTAAGCTTCATGAAGCTTCTTAGCATTTTTCAAAGTCTTAACCATTTTGTCTTTATGCTTTGACCTAACCATCACCTAAACTATGGTTTGCTCTCTACATGAGTTAATCTCACCCATGGTTGCATCATGATAAGCTTCACTTGATTTTCTATTATTATTATTCATTTCTTTTCTTTCTTCTTCTTCTTCTTCATGAAGAAAGAAAACCATTGCTAGAAAATTCCAAGTGATGAATCCAAGTGAGAAATCCAAATCCAAAGTGAACCCACTTCATATTTCTTCATCCTCTACCACTTGCCATGTTGTATAGGGTGTTTTCTTCATAAGGTTCATGACCAAGTGAAGATGGAGCTTGAGTTTGAGTTGCCTCGATGTAGATCATCTTCGGTACCGAAGTCAACGACCTAGCCCGCTCATTTCTCCGACGAAACCATCGCTAGAGTCCGGGATCCAGATGATCGCAGCGGAGGGACGTCAACACGGAGCTAAAGAAGTGGAGGACCGGATCTACAAAGGTTGTAATCCCATTCACTTATTAGCAAAGTTGTTTGCTTTCTTGTTGTTTCGCCTAATCTCTAGTTAACGATCTTGCATAGAGTTGTTAGGCACATGAAAATTTTGATTTTGGCATGGTTGATGCCTTGTAGAACCTCTTGAGTGTGCCTAGGAACCCTACAGTGGTATCAGAGCCTAGCTAGAGCTTTAGGCGATCCGTAGACAAAGTTAGAAACCCGATCGAACCCCGAAACCCTAATTCTAACCCTTCTCTGTACATTTTTCAAAACAGTGGATTTTTCCTAATTAAAAATGCTCAGAAAATAGTGCAGGGAAATATAAGGTTAACTGTAGAAAATGAAGCCCTAACACTACTGTAGCGCCGCGGAACCGCGGCCTTACCCTGCTTTTGGCGGCGGTTCCGCGGCCGTATGTACTAATTAAGGGTCCATTTTCATACAGTAATGCTCGTAGCAGTTTCCTGTGTTCTCTAGGAATTTTTAATCTGTACTCAACAGTTGAGTTTTCTGGGGTGTATTGGGGACTCGTTGATTCGATCGGATATTTTAACCTCGTTTATGTTTTTCCGGATATTTTTAGAACATGTTAAAAAGTTCGACCGGATATAAATACCCACTTTTTCCCCTGCCGGGAAATTTCTAAGTGTTGGATTTTTCCGTGGTTTAAGAATATTCTAAGTAGTGCAAGTAACTCGATGGACCCTCTAGAAGAAAACAAACCTTAACTCGATTATGTGACCGTCTTGAACTGCCCTTTGAACCTTAGGGTTTGGGGCAGTACGGCGTGCCACATGTGAGGCGTTGGCTTAGCCCTTCTACGGCTGGACCGTTGGTACTGTGGCATGAAGTGGATGTTTTTAAACTTGTTTCATGTGTTGAGCTTTTCGGGAAAACTTGGGTGTTTGATTGTTCGATCGAAAAGTTTAACATTTTCTATTTATCTGGAATATGATACAATAATTGGAATCAACAACATTTGAATGTTATAAATCTAGCAGTCTAGTCTCACTGGATCGGTTGCCACGGGATTTTGATATGATTAAAAGTCCGTCGCAATCACGTAGCGTACGCGGATACTCGCCGGTAAACTTAATAGATAGCCACGCCCCATAGCCTCGACCAAGTGACTGTAGGAGAACCCCGTCGCCGAAAGCATCCGTACGGGTGCTCGCGGTAGCGGTGTTCCGCCTTGGTGCACTTCGTCGACGGCATCGGGGGTGCGGCCGTCTACTAAAGTTTGCGACGAGCATTCGATCAGAATGTCGGGAATCCTGTTGAATTGCCCGACTTGATATTGAAAAGAGTTTTCGATAATGAGACTAAAATGCGGGGTTTATAATTGTTAGGCATGCGATGTCTAAGGAATTAATTTGGTTAGGCATGCGATGTCTAAAGAGATTGCGGATTCCAACTGTTGTAGTTTTACACTTTCTTTTCTGCGACCGTAAGTGTAATATGTGATATCGCCGGTTTCGTTGCTATATGTCAACGACAATTGGGATACGCATGTTTACTTACGTTGATGACATGTGATGTTATGTGTTGCTAGATATGTTATATTGGATCGTCGTGTTTGAATAGCCCGGGGGTTTTTATGTGAGATGAGTGTTTTTCATTTTCATTCATGTAAAAATTTGTATGTAATATTCTTTTATTGGGGCACTTCCAGGTTGCGGAAGATGTCACCGTTGATGTATATTATTTACTTTTCCGCACTAGGATAGACCCAAGGAGGGGAGCACAAGTAACCGGGTTCTAGGGTCCAGTGGGAGACCAACTCGAGGAGTCGAGTCCGGGTATCCTAACTCTAGAATTGGTAGGGTTGCTTGCCGCTCTCGTAGGGGTCTAGGGGTGTGGGTTTGGCTATTCATCGCGACCGTGGAATCCGTGTTCTATACCGGCTCGTACTAAAACACGGGCGTCCTAGTATATCCAATATTTCATATATGTTTCTTCTGCTGCGATATCTGTGATGTGATCATTTGATGTTCTGTGATAGATACAGTATATAGTATATATGATATATTATATAGACGTTACTTATGTTTTACACCCGCGCTAGCCCTGCCCCGCTCTGCCGTTAGTCACCTAACCTAACGGTGCACGAGGGGACATCGAGGCGAATGCGGATAGCATAAGTGTACGTCGTATTTATCTGTGATGTTTAGGTAACTTAAATGATGGGACTTCATTAATGTGATTAATGAAAGAAAAAGAAACCTAAAAGATGTTGTGGAATCGAATTTTCAAAAACAGGTAGCTACAGTTCTTGCTTTGCATCGCGGTGTTCCTTGTAGAACATCCTGCACCTTATTCGATGAGGAAAGGGCCGAGATCCCTTCACCGGGAGTGACCCTTTTAGCAATAACTGGCAGATGCTACACACTGGGTTTGTCTTTTGATTGCTTCTATAGTTTCTGCTTTGCACAGTGATATATATGATATATCCCGCACCTTATTCGACGAGGAAAGGGCCGACGATCCCTTCACCAGGAGTGACCCCTTTAGTAAAACTAGAAAAGCCTCAAAAATACTCCATTTTAAAATTATTTGATTCTACAACGATATCAAGTTCATTACGCAATAGGTTTTCAGAAAAACCTGTCGTAGCTCTCCGTCATTTCAGATAAGGACTGTTTAGTATTCGTGCTACATTTGTTGGCCTTTGTCAAGGCGTAGTGTACGGTAGCTGAATAGTACTTATCTGCTTATGCATATGATGCAGATTGGATTAGGGTAGTCGTGCGACCTTGTTGGCCTTTGTCAAGGGCCGAGCGGGTGGGTTTATTTCAATCAAGAAATGACGGGTTGAACTTGACTAGCAGACTATGATTTGTTGGCCTTTGTCAAGGTCATAGGAGGCTTGGGGCAAAAGATTATCGGGAATTTCAAGTGTTGAAATTTGCAATGAGATTGCATACCTTCTATGAGATAGTTGGATCCCGATACCCGTTGCGAGTAAGAGTTACTCCTGGGAGAGTTTTACACATTACAATTAGCCGATCAAGTAGGTGTCTAGAAAGGTGTTAACGAGATTATGCCTCTGGGAAAACGAGGTTTACATTAATTAGGTTCGTGCGAAAGCACGGGGGACCTCCCTCAAAGTACCGACACTGGCTTGGCTGAAAGATTGGCGAACTTGTAGTGTGTAATTAATCCCGGCTAGTCTTTCCTTTTAGGATTTGAAGGAAGATTTGATAAAAACAGTGGGAGCCATCCTGATTAGATAAAATAATAACCAATCTGATCTTGCAAGAGCATACGCTGAGTGTTTTCTTCTCTCTCTCTCCAGGTAGCGACCATATCACGCCTTAATCAAGATAATAATACGGATATATTGACCGAACCCGCTTGTTATACTGAGCTGGGGAACGTTGGTCCCGCTCCAAGTTATAATTGTTATAAGACAGAGCAGGAAATTGGGGAATACCAGAATTCCCGTGCCGCCCAAACAAAGAAAGTGCATACTGATGCATCATCTTCGGGTGTGTTCATTACAGAGAACTGTTTCTCAGTATCCTTTACGTCCTGGGTATGTGATACCGGATCAGGATCCCGCATATGTAATCTGTTACATGGGCTACAGAAAGGTAGAGAACTGAGGACGGGTGATAAGTTTCATGAGGCAGAAAACGGTGCAAGTGTTGCAGCCAAGTCTGTTGGTCACTATCACCCAGTATTACCAGAATACATTGATTCTGAACAAATGTTATTAGATACCGAACCTGATATACAAAATCATATCAGTCTCTTTATTAGTAAAGAAAGGATATAATTTTGTATTGTTGGATAATGTTTTGAACATTTCCTATATCAAAAGTTGATCGGTTCAGGCACGTTATCTAAAAGCATTAATGTTCTAAATCAAACTACAGTTCTTAGTATACAGAACACACACAACAGGAAGAGTTCAGAAATGAATGAATCCTTCTTGAGGTATTGTAGACTAGGTCATATCAATGCGACCCGACTAGCTGAAGTTACATATACATGCATATTTAAATTGGTTTGAATTTACATCTTGTGAAACTTGCCGGTCATGTCACAAAGGTAAGATGACCACAGCTCTGTTTTTGGATACAGAGAAAGAGTTAGTGAACTCTTAGGATGATACATGTTGATGTATGAATGTCCCCTGTCTACACATTCCAAGACCGGTTCTTTTTACTTCATTACATTCTCTGATGATCTCTCAAGAATCAGACATATGTTCCTGTTGAAACACAAGTCCGAACCTTTTGAGATATTCACAGAATATAAGTTAGAAGTAGAGAACCAAAATACGGGTATAAGTATTATGTCCTTTGATGTGATCAGGGAGGAGAATATTTGAGCATGGAAATCCTGGACTATTCTAAAGGAGAATGAGATTCTCTCTCAGCATTACTCCTCCGTATACACCACAGCACGTCGGTGTATCGGGACGGAACAATAGCACCCTATGTGATATGGTGTGCTCTATGATGAGTACTACTGAGTTTCCGATTTCCTTTTGGGAGTTATGCACTTGAGAAGTTGCATACCTATTGAATAAGGTTCAAATCAAATCAGTTGCCTACCACTTCATATGTGATATGGAAAGGGAAAAGCCCATTTCTTAAGTTAGTTAAGATTTGGGGTTGTCCGGCCTATGTCTAAAAGCAAAATCCGGACAAGCTCGAGGCAAGGTCTGTTATGTAGAACTGAAAAGGTTCCAGTTATACAAACTACAGCAGATGATTTGGTATAACCAAAGGATTCAGTAGATTCCAACGAACCTCAGCCTCTCTGCCGATCTAGTAGGGTTCCTCACCAACCTGAGAGATACTTCGGTTTCTCTATGACAGTGGGAGCGAGGATTGCATCATGAGATGATGACCCAACTAGTTTCGAGCTGGCCATCAGGAGTGGGACTCTGTAAGAATGGCTGGATGCTTAGCGATCTGAGATGGAATCCATGTACACCAACGAAGTATGGACTTTGGTTGCTATATCTGAAGGGTTAAATCCCCATCAGGAGCAAGTATATCTTGAGAAGATTACTTGGTGTACATGGAAAAGTTGAGACTTTCAAAGCTAGACTTGTTAAAGGTTTGCATCATAGACCAATTGTGGCTAATGATGAAACCTTTTCTAGGGCCTATGCTTAAGATCCATCCAGATCCTACTTGTCACGGCTACATACCATGACTACGATATCTGGTGGTTGGGTGTCATGACTGCTTTTCTAAAATGATGTTTTAGAAGAGAGCGTCTATAAGTAAACAGCCAGAGGGCTTCGTAAACAGTGGGAGCAGCGGAAACGTGTACAAGTTGCTTTATAGGATAAAGCAGGCATCGCGGAGTTGGAACGTCTGTTTTGATGTGGTAGTCAAAGAGTTTGACTTCATCAAAATGGTAGATGAACCTTGTATATACAAAAAGGTAGTAGGGAGTATGGTGGTGATCCTCGTAGAGTACATAGATGACATACTCTTGATATGGAAGGAGTTTACTATGCTACGCTCCGTCAATCTCCGCTTATCACAAGGATTCTCCATAGAGGATCATAGTGATACCTCCTAAATCCTGGGTTTTGGATCTATGAGATAGATCTAAATAGATGTTAGGATACTCACTAGTTGTAGTGAGAAGGTATCAATCGATCCTGGGGAGAATCACTGGAAAGGTTCCAGGGTGATAAGGACGACTGAATGTCAGTCGCAGGCATTGTCTTTACCCTCAGTAGAGGGACGGTATGTTGGAAGAGTTCCAAGCTAGATACCGTGACTTACTAGACGATTAAAGGCAAGATACATCGTTACTAAGGATGCTACCAAAGAGGCAGTCTGGATATATATATATAAATTCATGAGATGAACTTCGTTCCTACCATTGTGTGACAATGGAATTGTGGCTTTAGCCAAGGAACTACCGTCCCATCAGAAATCCAGATGTAATTCTTAGGCAGTATCACCTGATCATGGAGATGGTTGATCTCCATGTTAGTTATATGTATGCCTTAGAGGCCATTACTATACATAGGATGTATATTGTAGTGGATGCTTGGACATATATAGGGAGGACTTTCTTGCTCGATATGATAGTATGCTATCTGGTTGACTTTACCTTAACGTGTATACTGATTGTCTCTCTGTTACATGTTGGTAAAGCCCTTAGGATGTGTACTTGACTACCTGGACTATGATGCGGATCATACTAGTGGGGACATGGTAGTCCATAAGTACATCTTTCAAGGTCCCTAGTCGTGGGTGTATCGAGACGGGGCATCGATATACCAGATTAAACTAGCGTGTACCTTCTCGACCCATACAGATGGGCGATGGATGATCCCATATCCATTGGTGTTTGACATCAGAGATGATATACGGGTGCTCAGTGGAGACTGGGTACACTGGACGGACTCGCCGAGAACTCCCAGGTGGTATTATACCTTACGTCAGATGGCAGTTCTCTGGTGACACTGGTACAGGTTAGTCTGTTGACCCGAGATCGTCATAGAGTCTTATGTGATTCCCACTGTGCTTTGATTTCCACCTTACCACGTCCAAGAGGGCGTGCAAAACGGTGGTTTTTGGGTACAGTCCCGATTCACATGGAGGCAATGAGCGATAGGAGGGGATTCGTCTCTCCCGGTATAGGGAGTTGATGTTGCGCTGTGTTCGATTGGCTATAACCGGAAATCCCTGGCCAGGGTTGCTGAGATTTACTGGTAAGTGTTACCAGTAGTTTCTCGAACTGTTATAGACCTCATATCGACACGACTTATCAAGCTATTGGGGTCTGACGTTTACCACCCCTAGGCAAGATATGCGACATATCAGACGATGAAACCGGACTGTACGGTAAGTGTTACTGGTTGGATTCACAGGAGTGTGAGCGGGCTTGCTCGTTGATCTTCTGATCGCTCAATACCCGGGTGGCCGTTACGTTTTGCAAACCGCTTGCGGCTTGTGGATGCTTGATATGATCATCATCTGCTGCCGGCGTATTGACGAGTCTTTAGAGTCCTACACAGAGGTTTCCTGGCTCAAGCGAAACGAAATAGGAGCGCATATGAGATATGTGCGGGACCGAGAATAATACCAGTATGTGATACTGTATTTGATTCTCGCGATATGTGACATTGATCGGTTATATGCGATATAGCCGGGTTATCGGATCAAGTGTTGATTCGATAAGTTGTTATTATTGATATTAGTCGGTTATATGCAATATGACCGGATCATTAAGTCAAGTGTTGATTTAATGATTTAATGTATAATTATATATATGATATATTACTTTACATTAATTAATATTGGTTCATTTAAGATGTTTTTCTCACTTGTTTGTGCACATTGTATATGTGATATATTTTTGTGCACAAGATTGTATCATGTTTGATGATACATGCAAACTTGGGTGTGCATGCTTTAAACCATAGTTTAGGTTAATGGTTAAGGTGTTATTTATTTATTTATTTATTTATTTATTTATTATGGAAAGAAATAAAATGGTGGCTTATTTTGTTTCATACTTGAAGCTTCATGAAGCTTTGAAAAGCTTTGACCATTTTGTTTCTTTCCTAAACCTAACCATTACCTAAACCCTAGTTTATTCTCTACATGAGTTAGCCTCACCCATGGTTGCATTATGATAGCATCACTTGATTTTCTATTTTCATTCATTCATTTTTCATTTCTTTCTTCATCTTCTTCATGAAGAGAAAAAGAAAAACTCTTGCTAGAAATTATCAAGTGATGAAATCAAGTGAGAAATCCAAATCCAAAGTGAACCCACTTCCTATTTCTTCATCCTTTACCACTTGCCATGTAGTATAGGGTGTTTTCTTCACAAGTTTCATGACTTGGTGAAGATGGAGCTCGAGTTAGAGTTGTCTCGACGTAGATCATCTTCGGCATCGAAGTCAACGACCTAGCCCGATCTTTTCTCCGATGAAACCACCGCGAGAGTCCCGGATTCCGATGGTTGCAGTGGAGGGACATCATTACGGAGCCGAGGAAGTGGAGGACCGGATCTACAAAGGTTGTATTTCCATTCACTTTAGAGTAAAGTTGTTTACTAGCTTGCATGTTTCGCCTAATCTCTAGTTAACGATCTATATTAGGGTTTCTCAGCACCGGAAAAATTTGAAATTGGCATGGTTGATGCCTTGTGAGACCTCATTAGTGTGCCTAGGAACCCTACAGTGGTATCAGAGCCTAACTAGAGGTTTAGGCGATGCGTAGACGATGTTAGAAATCCGATCGAACCCCGAAACCCTCTCTGTACATTTTCTGAAATTGTGGATTTTTCCAGATTAAAAATATCCAAAAAATTCAGCAGGGATTTCTAGGGGTTACTGTGAAGCACGTTTCCCCAAGTCGACTAAACGGCTACCATGGTATTTGCGGCGGTTCCGCGGCCGTATAAGTGAATCTTTTCACATGCTTTGCACAGTAATGCCCATCTGTACATGCTGTATTTTATGGGAATTTTTATTTGATACTCAACAGTTGAGTTTTTCTGGGTTGTATTGGGGACTCGGTGTTTCGATCGGGAAGTTTAACTTCGTCTGTGTTTTTCCGGATAATTTTAGAAAATCTTGAAAAGCTCGACCGGATATAAATACCCAATTTTTCCCCTGTCGGGAAATTTCCAAGTGTTGGATCTTTCCGTAGTTTAAGAACGTTCGAAGTAGTGCAAGTAACGCGATGGACCCTCTAGAAGACAACAAACCTTAACTCGATTATGTGACCATCTTGAACTGCCCTTTGAATCTTAGGGTTTGGGGCAGTACGGCGTGCCACATGTGAGGCGTTGGCTTGACCCTTCTACGGCTGGACCGTTGGTACTGTGGCATGAAGTGAATATTTTTAAACTTATTTCATGTGTTGAGCTGTTTCGGGAAAACTTGGGTATTTGATTGTTCGATCGAAAAGTTTAACATTTTCTATTTATCTGGAATGTGATACAATATTTGGAATCCATAAGTAGTTATGAGATAACTGATTTGAATGTTATAAACATAGCACTTTAGTCTCACTTGATCGGTTGCTACGGAATTTTGATGCAATCAAAAGTCCATCGCAATCACGTAGGGTACGCGGATACTCGCCGGGTAAACTTAATAGACAGCTATGCCCCATAGCCCCGACCAAGTGACTGTAGGAGAACTCCGTCGCCGAAAGCATCCGTTCGGGTGCTCGCGGCAGCGGTATTCCGCCTTAGTGCACTTCGTCGACGGTATCGGGGGTACGGCCGTCTACTAAAGTTTGCGACGAGCATTCGGTCAGGATGTCGGGAATCTTGTTGAATTGCCCGACTTGATATTGAAAAGTGTTTTCGATAATGAGACTAAAATGCGGGGTTTATAATTGTTAGGCATGCGATGTCTAAGAAATTCATTTGGTTAGGCATGTGATGTCTAAAGGGGTTGCGGATTCCAACTGTTGTAGTTTTACACTTTCTTTTCTGTGACCGTAAGTGTAATATGTGATATGCCGGTTTCGTTGCTATATGTCAACGACAATTGGGATACGCATGTTTACTTACGTTGATGACATGTGATGTTATGTGTTGCTGGATATGTTATATTGGATCGTCGCGTTATGAATAGCCGGGTTTTTTTTTATGTGAGATGAGTGTTTTTCATTTTCATTCATGTAAAAACTTGTATGTAATATTCTTTTATTGGGGCAATTCCTAGTTGCGGAAGATGTCACCTTTTGTGTATTATTTACTTTTCCGCACTAGGATAGACCTAAGGAGGAGAGCACAAGTAACCGGGTTCTGGAGTCCAGTGGGAGACCAACTCGAGGAGTCGAGTCCGGGTCTCCTAACTCTAGAATTGGTAGGGTTGCTTGCCGCTCTCGTAGGGGTCTAGGGGTGTGGGTTTTGGCTATTCATCGCGACCGTGGAATCCGTGTTTTATACTGGCTCGTATTGAAAGCACGGACGTCCTAGTATATCCAATGTTTCATATGTTTCTTCTGCTGCGATATCTGTGATGTGATCATTTGATATGTTCTGTGATAATTGCTGTATATAGTATATATGATATATTATATATACGCTGCTTATGTTTTACACCCGCGCTAGCCCTGCCTCGCTCTGGCGTTAGTTACCTAACCTAACGGTGCAGACGGGACATCGAGGCGAATGCGGCTGGCATAAGCGTACGTTATATTTATCTGTGATGTTTAGGTGCTTAAATGATGGGACTTCATTAATATGATTAATGAAATAAAAGAAACCTAATAATGTTGTGGAATCGAATTTCAAAATTAAAACAGGTAGCTACGGTTCTTGCTTTGCACAGCGGTATATATGATATATCCTGCACCTTATTCGATGAGGAAAGGGCCGACGATCCCTTCACCGGGAGTGACCCCTTTAGCAATAACTGGTAGATGCTACACACTCGGTTTGTATTTTGATAGCTTCTATAGTTTTTGCTTTGCACAATGATATATATGATATATCCCGCACCTCATTTGACGAGGAAAGGGCCAACGATCCCTTCACCGGGAGTGACCCCTTTAGCAAAACTAGAAAAGCCTCAAAAACACTCCATTTCAAAATCATTTGATTCTACAACGATATCAAGTTCATTACGCAATAGGTTTTAAGAAAAACCTGTCGTAGCCCTCCGTTATTTCAGATAAGTCCTACTTAGTATTCGTGCTACGTTTGTTGACCTCTGTCAAGGCGTAGTGTGCGGTAGCTAACTAGTATTTATCTGCTTATGCATATGATGCAGATTGGGTTAGGGTAGTCGTACGGCCTTGTTGACCTCCGTCAAGGGTCGTGCGGGTGGGTTTGATTCAATCAAGAAATGACGGGTTGAACTTGACTAATACCCTATGGTTTGTTGACCTCCGTCAAGGTCATAGGATGCTAGGGGCAAAATTATCGGGAATTTCAAGTGTTGAAATTTGCAATGAGATTACATACCTTCGATGAGATAGTTGGATCCCGATACCCGCTGCGAGTAAGAGTTACTCCTGGGAGAGTTTTACACATTACAATTAGCCGATTAAGTAGGTGTCTAGAAAGGTGTTAACAAGGTTACGCCTCTGGGAAAACGGGGTTTACATTAATTAGGTTCGTGCGAAAGCATGGGGGACCTCCCTCAAAGTACCGACACTGGACTGGCTGAAAGATTGGCGAACTTGTAGCGTGTAATTAATCCCGGCTAGTCTTTCCTTTTAGGGTTTGAAGGAAGATTTGATAAAAACAGTGGGAGCCATCCTGATTAGATAAAATAATAACCAATCTATTCTTGCAAGAGCATACGCTGAGTGTTTTCTTCTCTCTCTCTCCAGGTAGCGACCATATCACGCCTTAATCAAGATAATAATACGGATTATTGACCGCACCCGCCTGTTATACTGAGCTGGGGAATGTTGGTCCCGCTCCAACTTATAATTGTTATAAGACAGAGCGAGAATTGGGGAATACCAGATTTCCCGTGCCACCCAAACGAAGAAAGTGCATGTTGATGCATCTTCTTCGGGTATGTTCATTACAAAGAAGTATTTCTCAGTATCCTCTGCGTCCTGGGTATTTGATACCGGATCAGGATCCCAGATATGTAATCTGTTACATAGGGCTACAGAAAGGTAGAGAACTGAGAACGGGTGATAAGTTTCATGAGACAGAAAACGGTGCAAGTGTTGTAGCCAAGTCTGTTGGTCACTGTCACCCTGTATCCCAAATACATTGATTCTGAACAAATGTTATTAGATACCGAACCTGATATACAAGATCATATCAGTCTCTTTATTAGTAAAGAAATGATAAAATTTTGTATTGTTGGATAATATTTTGAACATTTCCTATATCAAAAGTTGATCGGTTCAGGCACGTTATCTAAAAGCATTGATGTTATAAATCAAACTACAGTTCTTAGTATACAGAACACACACAAGAGGAAGGGTTCAGAAATGAACGAATCCTTCTTGAGGCATTGTAGACTAGGTCATATCAATGCGACCCGACTGGCTGAAGTTACATTTAGATGCATATTTAAATTAGTTTGAATTTACATCTTGTGAAACTTGCCGGTCATGTCACAAAGATACGATGACCATAGCTCTGTTTACTGGAAACAGAGAAAGAGTTAGTGAACTCTTGGGATGATACATGTTGATGTATATAGGTCCCCTGTCTACACATGCCAAGACCGGTTCTTTGCACTTCATTACATTCTCTGATGATCTCTCAAGATTCAGTCATATGTTCCTGTTGAAACACAAGTCCGAACCTTTTGAGATATTCACAGAATATAAGTTAGAAGTAGAGAACCAATACGGGTATAAGTATTATGTCCTTTGATGAGATCAAGGAGGAGAATACTTGTGCATAGAATTCCTGGACTATTCTAAAGGAGAATGAGATTCTCTCTCAGCATTACTCCTCCGTATACACCATAGCATGATGGTATATCGGGGCGGAGCAATTGCACCCTATTCGATATGGTGCGCTCTACGATGAGTACTACTGAGTTACCTGTTTCCTTTTTGGGGGTTATGCACTTGAGAAGCTGCATACCTATTGAATTAGGTTCGAATAAGATCACAGCCTACCACTCCATATAAGATATGGTATGGGAAGAGCCCATGTCTTAAGCTAGTTAAGATTTGGGGTTGACCGGCCTATGTCTAAAAGCAAAATCCGGACAAGCTCGAGGCAAGGTCTGTAATGTAGAACTGGAAAGGTTCCATCTATACAAACTACAGCAGATGATTTAATAAAACCAAAGGATTCAATAGTTACCAACGAACCTCAGCCTCTCCGCCGATCTAGTAGGGTTCCTCATCCGCCTGAGAGATACTTCGGTTTCTCGATGACAGTGGGAGCGAGGTGATTGAATTGATTTTTCCGATTGTGTAGTTGGTTTTTTAGAAAATAGATTTTAGAAATCACAATCAAAAATTATTTGACCGCAATCAACTACGGTGTCGGATGTAGCGCGTTAGCGAGTGCGGATCGTCCACAGGGAAAGTGAGTTCCGTTCAATTCTTGAATTAGATGAGTTGAAAATTTAATGAAAAGAAAAGAAAACAATTCATGATTTGTAATTTTAGATCAAAAAGTAAGAAAAATCTATATCTAAAAGAAACATTAAAGAGCAAGAATAGGGATGAGAGATAATTTCCAACCAACAATCAAGACTAGAAGTATGGCTCGTAGGAGTAGATCGGATCTATAGATGTGATGAAATCTAAAGATTACTAATTCTTATCCATTAATGAATTGATACTAGATCGATGCAAAATTCATCGAGGTTTAAGGATCTTTGCTAGAAAATTAGGGATTCCGCAACTCATCCTTTGTCCTTTCGATGGATCGCATTCAAATTCTAGCTTCTAGTTAATCAAATGTTTAATAGTTGTTCCCTAGTTTCGAGTGAACACGATCAAGAAAGCATCATCTCGAAACTAGGTTATTAATCATTTGATTAACTAGAATTTCCAAACATTATAGGATTTAAGAATTGTAGAAATATTTAAATCATCATCATTTAAAGATCGTCACAACTCCTACACGAGCGGAGATTACTCAAACATCATGATCACAAACACAATCACAAATTGAATTCTAATCATTATGCTTGAATTAAAAGATAAGCAAGATTTAGAAAATTCACCTTTATTTATCGACAAATTTCGTTACAACTCTCTTGAATTTACAAAAGGAAGGAACTAGATCGTCGATTTCGGCTTCGCTCGGCTCCTTGAGTCGCGGATCGGCGTGGATCTCTTGCTCCGTTGGAAATCCGGCGTCGCTTGCTAAAGGTTGAAGGCTCTCTTGCTCAAATTGATCTCGGGATCTTGATCTTGATTTTGAATTGGAGATGGGAATTGAATTTGGCACAAGCTTTTGTCACTAAACTTGTGGGTAGAAGATGATGATAATTCTTGAACAATTTCCCCTCTAGATCTAGGCTCCTTTTTATAGACTTTTCAAATCTTAGATCTAGAATTGAAATTTGAATTCCCCCCACAAGTTAGTTATCAAATAATTTAAATTTCCCTCCAAAAAGTTAGTTAAGCGTTAAATTTTGAATTTCCCTCCAAGAGTTTGTTGAGCCGAGCCTTCTAGAGATGCCACGTAGAGCTTCTGGGGTCTTCTGGAAGCTTTGGCCGTTATAATTAGGCATGTGACAAAATTCGATGCATTGATCTCTTTAATTGGCCGCGGATCCGCCGCTCCAATGGGGCTTGGGCCGCGGATCCGCGGCCCTTTGGTGGCCTTGCTGCTTGTATTTTCTTCTGTGGGCTTGGGATATTATATGGGACTTATTTTGATGTGTTGAATTTTATTTGGCCTTCTAAATTACTACCAGATCTTCATCCTTTTGAGTTGGTGCATCTTTATCAGATCTTTTCCCAATTTTGGGCTCTGCTTCCGGAATTTCCTACATAGACTCCAAGACAAGAGTTGCGCAATACAAGGATAATGCGATGCCATGAAAAACACACAATTTCCCTAAAAAATGCTGGTTTTAGCACACAGTACAAGTAATCCCGTATTTTACATGTGTTTTGCAAATATGTGTGATATGAATACCGGATACCTCTACTTGACTGCAAAAGGTAGGGAAATTACCGTGTTAAAAGTGCAGTATTTTCGACTGATCAAATTCCCCCAAACTTATTTTCGATCGTCTCGATCAAACTGTTTTATTAAAAAGAGAAGGAGAAAATAAAGAAAGAGAAAAGCACACTTTCGTAGGCGACACGATTGCACTGAGCACGTGCAACAAGCCTTTAAACCTCTAGGTGTCCCTAGTAGGAGGAGTGTTGTCTCCTGAGGGTTTTCAGCGGATTGCACCCACAAAATCCAATAATAAAAGGAAGATCATGAATATTACATTTAAAGAAAAGAATTGTAAAAGAAAAGCCTTGAAAATTAGGGTTTCCAACTAAGCTAGCTTTTCGGTTGTCATGAGCCCTATCTTAATGGTCATGAAAAGATGTTAGAAATCACGCCCTCCCTCAATAAAACATCGTCTTATTCTTCATTCCTATCTTTCTTCCAAACATCGATCATATCACCCTGCGTGTGTGTAAAGAACATCCCTACACCCGGAGAATTCAATTCAAGCTATCATACTCTTGCCCATCAGCCTCAGTACTTTTTAATTAATGAATATCTAGATGTGCTTACACACTTTCATGCGACCGTTAATACTTCTTGAGGTACTAACCGACCGATTACTCATGTGCTTGCTTATTTGGTGTATTTTCCTCGTCTTGCACCACCTTAGGAATAGCAGGGTATCAACGTTCAAAATGTTTGGCTTTCCAGAATAGAAACTATTTTTCAGACTTATTTTTATCCTCAGATTACTGACGTCTTTCATCTTACTAACCCTTGGGACAACGGCTCATAACTACTTATTACTAGTTCGTATAAGAAAACTTCTAATTTTCTCAGTTTTCTTAAATTTTTCTAATCTCATGGATGTAATTGTTCACTATCTAATCTTTTATTAGCATAAATATTAAATATTTTTATATTTTGAAAATTTTAAATTTTTATGAGTTTTGAAATTTTTTTGAATTTTTATGGATTTTGAAATTTTTTTAAATTTTTATAGGTTTTTTATGGGTTTTGAAAAATTATTTACAAAAAATCTTTACACAAAATTTTTATGGGTTTTGAAAATTTTTAAATTTTTATGGTTTTTAAAGAAATGCTTTGTGCTTATGCAAATGATATGCACATGATGCAAAACTAAGCACAAACCTCCCCCAAACTTGTTTTCAACAGTGTCCTCACTGTTACCATCTGCTAAATCTCGAAAACCTGTAAGCCTGGGAGGAATTTATTAGTGGGGGCAAAATATATAAGTGAAGATCCTCCCCCAAACTTATTTTTGACTCGCAATTTTTTGTAAAAATTTTCATTTCAAGAGCCAGAAAAATTGTTCCCCCCCCCCCCCCAAACTTGAGTTATGCAATGTTAAACTTTGAAAATCACATGAGGGGGTCAAGAATCATTGGTCGATGCCAAGCTTTGCAAAGACCAAAGATCAACACCAACCATTCGAAGATTTTATCAATGCAGTGCTCGGGTTGGTGGAAGAAGAAGTGGGGAAAGGGTAAGGGGTGGAAGAGAGTGTGTGTGCGTCTCATTTTGGAGAGACGAAGCAGTGAATGTGATGGATTACTCGCATTTTTTTTACAGTTCAGAGGAAGGGGTGGAGGTTCAATTTCAGTGATTGGGACATGATTCATCTCAACACCCGTGTTATTCAGAAATGCGAGTTCATCAGCGAAGATCTCCTCAAAAGTTTCATCAATACCCCGAAGAATAATGTCATCACAAAGTGCGGGGTGATCTTCAGACTCTAAAAGCAATTCATAATCGGTGTTAGTTGTTGACCCGGACATCTCGGTGGAAGAGTCCGTATGTGTATGATACATAGTTGGGTCAAACAACAACGTATGAAAAGAGTCAAGATCGGTATCAGGAGGATCATCAAATTCGCTGCTGTCGACATCCATTAAGTCGACAGAACAGACATGAGCAGTAGGTTCGGAGGGTACACTTCCAATCTTGTAAATGTTCAGCTCTATTGACCTATTCCCGAAAGATAGGGTCATAGAACCGTTTCGACAGTTGATTATTGCATTGGAAGTGGCCAAAAAGGGGCGACCTAAAATCACCGGAATTTGATTCCGGGGGTTCGCTACAGGCTGTGTATCAAGTACAATAAAATCCACAGGGAATACAAATTCCCCGATTTTTATTAACACATCCTCCAGTTCACCCCTAGGTTTGGTGATTGATCGGTCAGCCATCTGGAGAGTGCAATGGGCTGGTTTCAACTCTCCGATCCCTAGTTGCTCATAGACTGAGAAAGGAAGCAGGTTAACACTGGCGCCAAGGTCTAAAAGAGCACGATTGATGTGTTTATCCCCAATAGAAATCGATATCGTAGGACATCCTGGGTCCTTACGTTTCTTTGGTAGCGGAGGGATAAAAGCAGTGCTAATGCTATTAGATATGAAGACCTTCTTTGGCACTTGAGTCTTCCTCTTCCTAGTGCACAAGTCCTTAAGAATTTTCGCATAAGCGGGGACTTGTTGAATCGCATCTAGGAGAGGGATGTTGATGTTGACTTGCTTGAACATGTCCATAATCTTCTCCATATGTGGACTCGATGTGTTAGCCCTTAACCGGTTCGGGTAAGGTGCTTTAGCAATGAGCGCAGGGTCCATCATAGGAGAAGGAAGTGTGTGTGGCCCTGATCCCAAAATAGAAGTGGGGATCGTCTGTGGAGGAGTAAAAGAGGTGGGCTGAGGTGTCGAGCCTAGAGGGAAATGGAGAATAGGCTCGCAAGAAGGCGGTGGGGTAGAAGAACAAGAATCAGAAGCAGAAGCATGTGTGTGAGGAAAGGTCTCAGCCGGGGTGTTGATAGGATCATCAATATCATCAACTTCTTCCCCAACATGGTTATCCAGCACTCTCCCAGATCTCAACGTGGTGATTGCATTCACATGATGTGAATAGCCAGGATTGGGTACAGGTTGAGCTGGGAGTTTCCCTTTCTCTCTTGCACTCATTTCGGCCTTAAGTCGTGCAATCTCGGCTTCCATTGTTTTGATACTCTCAGCTTGGGACGCTGAGTTTTTCTTTATCTCACCAACAGAAGACTTAACCTCGGCCGACACTTCCATGAAATTTGACATGAGTGATTTCATGGTTTGAGCGAATTGAGAGAACTCATCAGAACAGGTCGACTGCATAGGATTAGAAGGTGCAGGAGTGTTGACCTGGTTTTGGAAATTTGGGGACTGGTAGGGGTGCTGGGTGAGCTGAAGTGGTTGCTGTTGTGGTGGAGGGACCCGTTGGAATTGATTCAGGTTTGGAACCGTGTTTTGGGATTGGTTCCAGGCAAAATTCGGGTGATTCCTCCAGCCCTGATTGTATGTGGAAGAAAAAGGGTCGTTTCCAGGTCTTTGAAATGCGGCATTGGTATGCTCGAGACCTCGAAACTGGGAGTTTAATGGACATTCTTCCGTCAAGTGAGAAGGATCAGAACAGCACCCACAAACGGTTTTGGGGAGCGACATTGGGTTTAGGGAGGCTGCTAGGAATTTGTGTTCCATAGCGTCAAGCTTCTTTTGCATTGCTGCCATCTCAGCTCGGACACCTATGGACACGTCTATTTGGTGTACGCCACCCCTACTCGATGGCTGGGTTCCAGACTCCCACTGAAGTGACTTTTCAGCGAACTCTTCTAAAAATTTCCACGCTTCCCCATCATCCTTGGTCATAAAGGTGCCTTGACACATGTTTTCAAGGTTTTGTTTAGTGGTAGGGTTACTGCCCTCATATATGATTCGGCAAAGTTCCCATTTCGGGATGCCGTGATGTGGGCATTGAACCAAAAGATCCTTGAATCGGTCAAAGTATTTTGAAAATGGTTCAGCCGGAAGCTGGGAGAATTGATAGAGTTCGCTACGGATTCGAGCTGTCTTTTGCATAGGGTAAAATTTCTTAAGGAATGCTGCAACGAATTCTTCCCAATTCGTGATGGAATGTGCGGTGGTGTTATACAGCCACTTCTCGGCTATATCGCACAAGGTAAATGGAAGAAGTCGTAGACGCGTGGCATCCACAGAAAGTTGTGATGTACCCATCATTGCGCATACGTTTTCAAATTTGGTAATAAAAACGTACGCGTCTTCAGTCTCGAGACCGTGGAATTTGGGTAGAAGGTTGATGTACTGGGGCTTGATCTCAAAGTTATCCCCATTGGCTGGTGGAATGGATAAGCAGGTCGAGAGAGGACCTCGCAAAGGGTAACACCTCTCTTGGAGAGAGATGCGGGATGGAATCTGCGCACCAACGGACGGCGGCAGAGTAGCGGTAAAGAGGTTTGATGGAGACTGATCCATCGGTGTGGGTGTGGTGGGGGGTAAAAGAAAGGTAAATGGAGAAATACCGACTTCGGAGTCGATCGAGGGGACGCGGACAAGACGGGCACTAGAATCCCGTGTCCAGCCTATCTTGTACTAAAAGGGGTTAGTACAAGTGGCAGCGTGATTTATAATTAGGGGAAATGAAGTGAGTGTGGTGTTTGTTTTGAAAAATGATACGGATTTTGAAAATATGATGCAACAAGCAATACCCTAAAAATCTATGGTCACCTAGGTCCAATCTCTAGACCGCTCCTAACTTCCAGAAGACAAGACGCAGGATAGAATCCTCCACTGCCTCTTTGTCCCTCCTGTGGCCAGGTAAGTGCCAGGTAAGTGGGAGGTTCTCCACTACGTAAGTAGTGGGCCTAATTAAGTAACCACTAGCCTTCGACACACTTTCCTAGGCACCACAAGAGAAACGCGGATAAGCAATGAATTACCCACGGCCTTCTTCTGTCCTAAGTGAGCGCGACGGTCCTTAGAGTCATCTCTAGATATTTTTTAATTAATGAGGGTAATGCGGATGCAGGTTTGTGATTTTTGGGGCCTAGGAAGGGTAATGAACTCCCCACCTAATCTGGATTTGGCCGTGCCCCTTAATGTCCGTATTTATTATGCAAACAACCACAAAATCAAAAACAAGCACACTTTATTTTGCTTTTTGCGGCGCAGCGATTATTTGCAATGAAACCTGCAACAAATTGTTAGTTGGAGCAGATTTTAGAGAGGAGATAAGAAAGTTAGAGATTACCTGCAAAAGATTTTACAGAGAGCTCCTTAATGGGCCGCGGAACCGCCGCGTAATGGGGGTAATGGCCGCGGAAACGCGGTGGGATGGTGGGGTCTCTGCACTAAAATTCTTCAGCAAGCTCCTGATCTCTTCCTCAATCCTCTGGAATTCACCAAATAATTTTCCACTTTTCCAGCAAGCTCCAGATCTCCTTGCAATTAACCACAACAACACGTATTAGTATTTTGTGCAAGTTTTGATCTAACAAATATTGATGAAATAAACTTTTCAACTCAAATTTCAAAAACCAAACAAATAGCACACGATCCCCGGCAACGGCGCCATTTTGATTGAATTGATTTTTCCGATTGTGTAGTTGGTTTTTTAGAAAATAGATTTTAGAAATCACAATCAAAAATTATTTGACCGCAATCAACTACGGTGTCGGATGTAGCGCGTTAGCGAGTGCGGATCGTCCACAGGGAAAGTGAGTTCCGTTCAATTCTTGAATTAGATGAGTTGAAAATTTAATGAAAAGAAAAGAAAACAATTCATGATTTGTAATTGTAGATCAAAAAGTAAGAAAAATCTATATCTAAAAGAAACATTAAAGAGCAAGAATAGGGATGAGAGATAATTTCCAACCAACAATCAAGACTAGAAGTATGGCTCGTAGGAGTAGATCGGATCTATAGATGTGATGAAATCTAAAGATTACTAATTCTTATCCATTAATGAATTGATACTAGATCGATGCAAAATTCATCGAGGTTTAAGGATCTTTGCTAGAAAATTAGGGATTCCGCAACTCATCCTTTGTCCTTTCGATGGATCGCATTCAAATTCTAGCTTCTAGTTAATCAAATGTTTAATAGTTGTTCCCTAGTTTCGAGTGAACACGATCAAGAAAGCATCATCTCGAAACTAGGTTATTAATCATTTGATTAACTAGAATTTCCAAACATTATAGGATTTAAGAATTGTAGAAATATTTAAATCATCATCATCTAAAGATCGTCACAACTCCTACACGAGCGGTGATTACTCAAACATCATGATCACAAACACAATCACAAATTGAATTCTAATCATTATGCTTGAATTAAAAGATAAGCAAGATTTAGAAAATTCACCTTTATTTATCGACAAATTTCGTTACAACTCTCTTGAATTTACAAAAGGAAGGAACTAGATCGTCGATTTCGGCTTCGCTCGGCTCCTTGGGTCGCGGATCGGCGTGGATCTCTTGCTCCGTTGGAAATCCGGCGTCGCTTGCTAAAGGTTGAAGGCTCTCTTGCTCAAATTGATCTCGGGATCTTGATCTTGATTTTGAATTGGAGATGGGAATTGAATTTGGCACAAGCTTTTGTCACTAAACTTGTGGGTAGAAGATGATGATAATTCTTGAACAATTTCCCCTCTAGATCTAGGCTCCTTTTTATAGACTTTTCAAATCTTAGATCTAGAATTGAAATTTGAATTCCCCCCACAAGTTAGTTATCAAATAATTTAAATTTCCCTCCAAAAAGTTAGTTAAGCTTTAAATTTTGAATTTCCCTCCAAGAGTTTGTTGAGCCGAGCCTTCTAGAGATGCCACGTGGAGCTTCTGGGGTCTTCTGGAAGCTTTGGCCGTTATAATTAGGCATGTGACAAAATTCGATGCATTGATCTCTTTAATTGGCCGCGGATCCGCCGCTCCAATGGGGCTTGGGCCGCGGATCCGCGGCCCTTTGGTGGCCTTGCTGCTTGTATTTTCTTCTGTGGGCTTGGGATATTATATGGGCCTTATTTTGATGTGTTGAATTTTATTTGGCCTTCTAAATTACTACCAGATCTTCAGCCTTTTGAGTTGGTGCATCTTTATCAGATCTTTTCCCAATTTTGGGCTCTGCTTCCGGAATTTCCTGCATAGACTCCAAGACAAGAGTTGCGCAATACAAGGATAATGCGATGCCATGAAAAACACACAATTTCCCTAAAAAATGCTGGTTTTAGCACACAGTACAAGTAATCCCGTATTTTACATGTGTTTTGCAAATATGTGTGATATGAATACCGGATACCTCTACTTGACTGCAAAAGGTAGGGAAATTACCGTGTTAAAAGTGCAGTATTTTCGACTGATCACGAGAAATGCATCATGAGATGATGAGCCAACTAGTTTCGAGCAGGCCATCGAGAGTAGGGACTCTGTAAGAATGGCTGGATGCTTAGTGATCTGAGATGGAATCCTTATACACCAACAAAGTATGGACTTTGGATGCTATATCTGAAGGGTTAAATCCCCATCAGGAGCAAGTATATCTTGAGAAGATTACTTGGTGTAGATGGAAAAGTTGAGACTTTCAAAGCTAGACTTGTTAAAGGTTTTCATCGACCAGGAGTGGATAATGATGAAACCTTTTCCAGTGGCTATGCTTAAGTCCATCCGGATCCTACTTGCCATGGCTACATACCAAGAATACGATATCTGGCGGTTGGGTGTCATGACTGCTGATTAGTCCAAAAATATTATGTTTACCGTAATCAGAAACGGCATCGCTTTGTAGCTAGCCGGTGAATACGGGTCGATCCACAGAGATGTGTAATTTTCTGATTTGTGTTTTTACGAGTTGATTCCGATGGTGGTTTAGTTTTTGTTGATTGATTTAAAAACTAAGTTATACGATATTAAAGAACTTGTTAGGATTAGGTCTAAAGTGGGGTTGAGTAGATAAAGATTAACACCTCTTTCAATGCTTTTGATTCAAACCTGTTTTAGAAGTTATAACAATTATTTGAAAAGGGGATTTGTATGATTGGGAAGAAACGAAGTTTCTTCCTCTTGATCCTTGTCCGTCCTTTGCTACTAATTGCTACAACCTTTATGGACGTCATGCATGTCCGGTCCTTTATACTACGGTGTCACCGTTACCTCATGGGTAGGGTGCCGTAGGGAGCGGATCATGCATGCGTGCATGAAGTTCTATTTAAAAATATTTGGCATTGAAAGAGATAAGAGATATTCATCTCTCATTCCCTCCTTTAGTCCTAACCCTAACAAGCGAGGATTTTACTCGCTCATTAGGGTGTCTTTTAAAAGTGACATTTTTAAAGCACTTACCGATTGCATTTGAAAGACTACACTAAACTAATTAGGGCAATGATATGATTGATCTACTACAAGAATTTTACAAGAGAACTAGGGCAACAATTAAATTAACACTACGGCAGAATTTAAAGAAATGAAGACTTACTAAAATGATGCTCTTGATCTCCCAACAATTCTGAATTTTATTGATTGAAAAGAGGCATCCTTTTTATAGATTTGAGATTACAATTTATAAGAAAACAGGGAACCTAGGGTTACAGATTCTCGAACACATGATTTTACAGATATGCCCACTGAAAATCCCAACACCCGCACCGACACACCGACACACAAAATTTGCACCGACACGGGCAACAAACGGCCGCGGAACAGCGGCATGGGGGGGTCTGGGCCGCGGTTCCGCGGCCCTTTGGTGAGATCACCTCACCAAATTTTCTGAGCTTCATTGTAGTTGTCTGGGCTTGTTATTTCTTCATTTTATTTCTCTGTTTGGCTTCTTGTTCTTCTCCAGATCTTCAGTGAAATTTTGTATTGGTCTTTTAACCGTTTCACTTTGACATGCTTAGACCTTGCGTTGCGTTGAACTGTTATTAGTCTGGGCTTGACTAGGATCCGTCTACTTGTTGGTCAAAAGTCCCTTTCCTGTATCAACTTTCGTCTTTTTCACTGTATTCGCTCCAAGAACCTGTAACCTGTAACATGTAACAGACATGGGTCAAAAGCACCTGTTTTTATTCTTAAATGCATAAGAATGGGGAATACAAAATGCAATATTATGTTATGAACAAATACCCCCAAACTTATCTTTTGCTCGTTCTCGAGCAACTTATTATTTTATTTATTCTTGATAAAAATCTAACCTAACCGCACTTTCGCAGGGAAACGCGATTGCACTGAGCACGTGCAACAAGCCGTTAAACCTCTAGGTGTCCCTAGTAGGAGGAGTGTTGTCTCCTGAGGGTTTTCAGCGGATTACACCCACAAAATCCTATCAATTCGGTTTCTCGACTTTTGTTCTCCAATTAGGTTTTCTAACAAGGAATTCTATTATCGTCGACCTGCAAATTATCCACCCATATTTTTCACACTTCCTCATCATTTAACTTAAGATTATATATGTTCTATAGAATTACTTAGCTTTCGGCATCTCTTAAGTTCTCCTTTTAGGGTTTTATCTCCACTTAGGAATTTCTTTCAACTCTACTAAAGAAACAAGTTCTATTCTTCATTCCTTTCTCTTATCTAAACTCTAATCACATATCCCCACGTGTGTGTAAATATCACCACTACACTTGGAAATTCGAATCAAGCAATCGTACTCTCGTCCATTGTCCAAAGCACTTATTAATTGGTGAATTTCGCTTACACATCCTTCATGCGACCGTTAATACTTCTTGAGGTACCAACAACCGATTACAAGATGCGTTAGCACTTTAAAACGTACTTTCTAGTTTTGCAACACCCAAGGCTTTTAGCAGTGACTCCCAAACCAGTTGGTCTAAGGCACTAGATGATAAAGCACCCTCGCTAAATATTTTTTCTATGTTTTAGCCTTAAGTAATCACAAAACCAGTGTCCATTTTTTTTTTCTCACTTTTTTTTCTTCTTTTATTTTCTTCGTACTATGGACTTTAGACAAGAGCATTTCAAGGTCTCTTCTACTATTCCAAGTTTGAAGGTGCGTGATTGTGCAAATTGTAGGGTATATGTTTTAAGAATCTAGACTTAAGCTAGGATTTATTTTTCAAACTTATACTCTAATAAAAGTTTTAATACTTTTCCTTCGTTTCGACTTAGCCCAAGAAGTGAACCCAAAATTTGCCTATTTCCAAATAATCTATAAAGACATGTACTTTCTACCGTTAAACTCTAAGAAAGGTTATTTTTAGGGTTTTTAATTTGCTAAGTCTAAGATCTAGTTTTTCCTAGCCAGTTAACCTATTTATCAAACTCAAGTCAATTAACCAGAATTGAATACATTAGTTTTTATAAAAAAAATTTCATTTTTCAATTTTTATGGGTTTTTCTTTTTCTAATAATTTTTTTTTTCATTTTTCAAAATTTTCAATTTTTATGATTTTTTATATAAGGATGCAATGCAGAAATTAAATATGCAAAAGGAAAAGAATATATACAATATGCAATGCAAAAGATAACTATATACACTACCTTCTCCCCCAAACTTGAGCAAAGCAGTGCCCTCACTGCCCGGCCCCACGTCTCGCTCGTGAGCGTGAACGTGATCGTTCCCCTCTAGCCAAAAGGGTTTGAATACCCCTCTCAATTTCCGTCAACCGACGGTCGTGATCTCGTGCTGTCGCCCGAAACTCATCCCTCAAAGAATCAATTCTTCTTACCGTTCTCCGCATCAATCGTGCATGCTCTTGAGGGGTCAGTTCTTCCCCGTTCGATGTCGAGCTAGAGCTAGGGGTGCGTGCGGGAATATTCTCTGTCGGTTCCCTTCGTGACCAAATATCAGTAAGTCTAGAGTAGGACGAAGTAACGCTCTCAACGAGTGGTCGAACCGAAACTCCGTCTATCATGTATGAATCAAATTCCTCGACGGGGAGGAAATAACGGTAGAGTTGGGTGACTAGCATGGGACATGGGTAGATGGTACCTCTTTTCCCCGCACCTATAGAATGGAGCAATACAGTGCACATGTCGAACCGTGGATTTTTCATCATTAGTGTGTGTACGACATGTAAGGAGAGGGTGAAAAAAGTTGTGTTGTGCGAGCTGCCAAAGATGTTGTTTTGTGCCCACCGGCACACAGTAAGAACGTTAGCGAAAATGGTCCGTGCTTGGATACCCTTACGCGGCTCCCTAGCGCAGTCATTCCCCATCAAGGGCATATAATCCTCAAAGTGTAAGGGGTGGTCATGTGCGGGCACACGAGGTATGAGTGTTACTTCGTGGATCATATCCCTATCAATGTGAATTACGCGATCTCCCCAATTTATTTTAATGTAGCCTAAGGTGTCAAGACTATTATCATCCATTGATTCATAAAACAAGGTAACTAGTTCAGGTAGGGCAAACGCAGAGGAGTGATTATAGGTCAGGAAATTCCAGCTCCTCTACTCTATTTCATGCGCAAAATAGCTACCGTACAATTCGTGTGTGAAAACCGGGGAAAAATCCCTCTCAAATTGCATTTTATGTGCCATATAGATTTTTCAGAAAAAAGTATGCAAGAAACAGAGAGGAAAAACTCAGATTTACCTCCCCTGAAAATTTCAGGGGGCGACGACACCAGAAAGTGGCGGAAGCGCGGCGGGAGGCGGTGGATGCGGCGGAAGCGCGGCGATCTAGCGGCGGCACGGCGAGATTTTTCTGGAGCAGGTCTGTGGCGGCGGCTAGGGTTTTTTGGAGAGAAAATATTAGGGTTATGAGGACGGGAGGGCTCGGCTCTCTTTAAATAGAGGGGAAAAAAGGTTATTTGAAGAAAACACCCTCAAAAATGAGGAATTTATTTGTAAATTAAAAAAAATAAATGTCAGCTCTTAATTCTGAAAATTTGCAATTAGGTCCAAAAATAATTTTTTATTTATCAAAATATTTTATATTTTTATATATATATATATTTTTTTATGGTATTTTGGGATTATATATTTACAAATTATATACACACCCCCAAACTTATTTGAAATAATGTTTTGGAAAAAAGGAAATTTGGGGGTGAAAGTGGAGGAAAATCACTCAGTGTAGATCGGCTCCTGCAAGAACAGGAGCTCCTCCGAAGGGTCCGCTGTGAAGAACGGTTTCAGTCGATGCCCATTCACTTTGAATAAGGTACCGTCTTCAGGATTTTCAAGATCAACCGCACCATACGGATAAACGGTGCGGACTACAAAAGGTTCTCTCCATCTGGAACGTAGCTTGCCGGGATGATAATGTAACCGAGTGTTGTAAAGTAAAACCTGTCGACCAGGTACAAAAGTTTTTCGCAAAAGGTGTTTATCGTGGAACACCTTAGCTCGGTTTTTAGTAATTAGGGCATTATCATATACCTCATCCCGCAGCTCTTCCAGTTCATTCAATTGCAGCTTTCGATTGCTGCCCGCATCTCCTAAAGATAAATTCAGCTCTTTGATAGCCCAAAATGCTTTATGCTCAATCTCCACTGGGAGGTGGCAAGCTTTCCCGTAAACAAGCCGGTATGGAGACATACCAAGATCGGTCTTATATGCAGTACGGAAAGCCCATAGTGCATCAATCAGTTTAAGTGACCAATCTTTACGGTTTTTAGGAACCGTTTTCTCCAAGATTTGCTTGATTTGCCGATTCGAAACCTCAGCTTGCCCACATGTTTGGGGGTGATATGGCGTTGACAGCTTGTGGGTGATAGAGTATTTGCGCATTAAGAACTCGAAAGTCCTATTGCAAAAGTGAGAACCATTATCACTTATTATCGCCCGAGGGTGCCCAAATCGAGAAAATATGTGTTCTTTAAGAAATCGAACGACAACCTTGTTATCGTTCGTTCGGCTGGGCACAGCCTCGACCCACTTTGAAACGTAGTCAACGGCCAAAAGAATATACACATTTCCAAAAGAGTTAGGAAATGGTCCCATGAAATCTATACCCCAAACATCAAAAATGTCCACAACCAAAATTGGTTGGAGCGGCATTTCGTTTCTCCGCGATATCCGGCCCAAGTGTTGGCACCAGGAGCAGGTTTTGCAGTATTCGTAAGCATCCTTGAAGAGTCGTGGCCAATAGAAACCACACTGCAAAACTTTCTCGGCAGTCTTCTTTGGGCCAAAGTGCCCGCCACATGCTTGATCGTGGCAAAAAGACAGCACGCTCTTGACCTCACTTTCAGGTACACACCGACGAATGATTTGGTCAGAACGGTATTTAAAAAGATAGGGTTCATCCCAGTAAAAATGCTTTACTTGGGACAAAAATCAAAGTTTATCCTGTTTCGACCAATCATTAGGTATCAGGCCGGTGGCTAAGTAGTTTACAATATCGGCGAACCATGGTTCGCAAGAAACGGTCAAGAGTTGCTCGTCGGAAAAAACATCAGTGATTGGAAGATCGAGCGAGGGCGAAGAAGGAAGTCGTGATAGGTGATCAGCTACTACGTTTTCACATCCTTTTTTGTCCTTAATGACAAGGTCAAACTCTTGTAATAAAAGGATCCAACGTATTAGCCTTGACTTAGCATCCTTCTTCGCAAAAAGGTGGCGAAGAGCTGAATGATCAGTATATACAACGACTGGAGAGCCAATTAAATAAGGACGAAATTTTTCAAGTGCAAACACAACAGCTAAAAACTCTTTCTCTGTTGTTGTGTAGTTTAGTTGGGCCTCATTTAGTGTTCGGCTAGCATAATAAATCACGTGCGGCATCTTATTAATGTGCTGTCCAAGAACAGCGCCAATCGCAAAATCTGATGCGTCGCACATGATTTCGAAAGGGTGCGTCCAGTCGGGAGATGAGAGGATGGGCGCAGAGATGAGGGAATGTTTAAAAGACTCGAATGCTTCAATGCAAGTGGAGTCGAAAGAAAAAGTTGTGTCCTTGGCCAGTAAGAGAGTCAAGGGTCTAGCGATCTTCCTAAAGACCTTGATGAACCGTCTGTAAAAACCGGCGTGGCCAAGGAAGGCTCTGATATCTTTGACGCATTTAGGGGGAGGGAGGTTAGAAATCACTTCGATTTTAGCTCTATCAACCTCGATGCCGTTTTGCGAGATGATATGTCCTAAGACAATGCCTTCTCGCACCATGAAATGGCACTTCTCCCAATTCAATGTTACGTTCTTATCCCTGCAGCGGGTAAGAACTGCGTCAAGATGTCGTAAACACTCGTCGAAAGAGTCGCCAAAGATGGAGAAATCATCCATAAAGATCTTCAAGAACTTTTCAACCATGTCTGAAAAGATCCCCATCATACACCGCTGAAATGTCGCGGGTGCATTGCATAACCCAAAGGGCATGCGACGATAAGCAAAAGTGTCAAAGGGACAAGTGAATGTTGTCTTGTCTTGATCCTCTTTGGCGATGGGGACTTGGTTGTAACCGGAATAGCCATCCAGAAAGCAATAGAACTCGTGCCCTGCCACTCGCTCGAGCATTTGGTCAATGAAAGGTAAAGGAAAGTGGTATTTCCTTATCGCGGCATTGAGTTTCCTATAGTCTATGCAGACTCGCCACCCAGTTTGGGCGCGAGTGGGAATTAACTCATTTGCCTCGTTGGTAATGACCGTAATGCCCGATTTCTTTGGCACGACGTGGATTGGGCTAACCCATTGGCTATCCGAGATAGGGTAAATGATACCACTATCCAAACACTTAACAATCTCCTTCTTAACAGCCTCTTTCATAATGGGGTTGAGGCGTCTTTGAGGATCCCTTGCCGGCTTGGCATCATCCATCAAGTGTATATGATGTTCGACTATGAGGGGACTAATCCCCTTAATGTCCGCCATAGACCAGCCGAAAGCTTGCCGATTATTATGTAAGACCATCAAAAGAGCCTTCTCTTGCTCAAGAGCTAGAGAGGCCGATATAATGACGGGTAAGGTCTCATTATCACTTAGATAAGCATATTTTAGGTGCGACGGCAAAAGCTTCAATTCGAGTTTAGGGGGTGAAACAATAGATGGTAATAATGGGGTAACTGTTTCAAACTCGAAGGATTCCATCAAAGGTTCGAACCGAGTGTACGCAACAGAGTCGGATGGTTCAACTAACTCATCCGAAAAAGCAAAAGACTCCAATTCAGGTGATGATTCTTCAAAGTCGTCAACGAAGGTAAAACACTCAAAATCGTTATCTGCCGTCAAAGCTGTGTCGGATTCTAGGAGGAACGCACTAGTGGCGTTAACATTGCTGTGATCGAACAAAAAATTCTCGAACTCACAGTCCTCCTCCGCGATCTCATTGATCGAGCAAACATCGAGTACGCTAGCATTAGGTTTAGCCGGCTGACTTCCCAACTTGAAAATATTGAGCTCAATTGTCATATTGCCGAAAGATAGGTTCATTGAACCATTACGACAATTGATCACTGCGTTGGAAGTTGCCAGAAATGGTCGACCAAGTATTACCGGAATTTGGTTCCGGGGGTTAGCGACAGGTTGTGTATCCATCACGATAAAGTCAACGGGGAAAATGAAATCCCCTACTCTAATTAACACATCCTCCAGCTCTCCCCTAGGATGGGTTATTAACCGGTCGGCCATTTGGAGAGTACAGTGAGTGGGCTTAAGCTCTCCAACGCCCAATTGCTCGTACACAGAATAGGGTAGCAAATTGACACTCGCACTAAGATCTAATAGTGCTCTATTGATGTTCTTGTCCCCAATTGTTATCGAAATGGTCGGACACCCGGGGTCCTTTTGCTTTGGGGGTAAAGAATTGACAAGAGCATCACTAATAGCATTAGCCACAAAAACTTTCTTTGGCACTTGCTACTTCCTCTTTTTGGTGCATAAGTCCTTTAAAATTTTTGCATATGAAGGAACTTGTTGGATTGCATCCAAAAGAGGGATATTTATGCTAACCTGTTTGAACAACTCAACAATCTTTTCCATCTGTGGAGTTGGTTTATTGGATCTCAACCGATTAGGAAAAGGAACATTTTGAAAGGTGGTTGAGTCCAATTTTTGCGGATCAGATTGTCGAGTTGGAACGGCACCCCGTGTAGATGTGTTCGTGTTGTGAGAAATGGGTCCGTTCGAGCTAGAAGAAGTAGAGCCGTGTGAAGGGTGGAGAATAGGCTCTAAAGAAGAAGGTGAAGAAGATGAAGAAGGGCCACCGGCAGGGGTGTCATTATCAATTCCCACATTGTTTTGCAACACTTTTCCCGATCTCAACGTGGTCACCGCATTTACATTATGATTCTGCTGTTGATTTGCAGCATGTGCGTGACCGGGGTTGGGCAGTGGTTGAGACGGGAATTTTCCTTTTTCGCGCTCGCTCAAAGCTGCATTGAGTTGTGCAATTTGTGCCTCAATAGATTTGATACTTTGATCGTGTGAGGCACTGTTTTGCACCAAAGATTGAATAGAAGTCTCTAATCTTGCTGTAGACTGTGTAGATTGCTTAAGGAACGCATCTAAACTTCTTTCGAGCGAGCTAACCTTATCATTATTAGGTTGAACATAATTGTTTGGCTGGTAAGCATTGTTAGGCACAAAATTGTTCACCTGATTAGGGTAAGGTTGCTGTTGAAAAGGTTGCTGTTGAAATTGAGTTTGTGAAGGTGCTTGTTGTTGTTGTGGAGGAGGAGGTCTTTGAAAATTGTTATTTCCTTGGAATTGTTGATTTTGGTTCCAAGCGAAATTTGGGTGACTCCTCCACCCCGGATTGTATGTCGAAGAGTAAGGATCGTTTCTTTGTCGTTGCTGAAATGCAGCATTGACTTGATCCTGTCCTTGAGTGGATGCATTATAAGGACATTCTTCGGTTAGGTGCGATGGATCCGCACAACAAGCACAAACAGTTTGTGGAGGCATAACAGGGGCAGGAGAAGGCGATGAGATTTTGGCCTCAATCGCTTCTAGCTTTTTCGTAAGAGCGGCCATCTCGGCCATCATAGCAATCGACATCTCTACTTGATGTATGCCTGCCCTAGATTGACCACTAGAAGAAGATGATGTGGTCTTGGTACTCTCCTACTGAATTGTTTGCTCACTAAGATCCTCAAGAAACTGCCACGCTTCATCACTAGACTTGGAGAGAAAATGACCTTGACATATGGTTTCTAGCAACTGCTTCGTTGCTGAGTTCAATCCCTCGTATAATATTTGGCAAAGTTGCCAACTTTCGATCCCATGATGAGAGCATTGAACGAGTAGGTCCTTAAATCTCTCGAAGCACTTCCAAAAGGGTTCGGAAGGAAGTTGTGAGAATTGAATTATTTCATTGCGGATTCTGGCAGTTTTGTGATGAGGATAGAACTTTTTCAGAAAAGCTTTTACAAACTCATCCCAATTTCTAATGGAATGTGATGCGATGCTGTATAGCCACTTCTCGGCTAGGTCACATAAGGTGAAAGGAATGACCCTTATCCTTATAGCGTTATCACTTAATTGGGTTGTTTTCATCATAGCGCACACATTTTGGAATTTATTGATAAAAATATACGCATCTTCAGATTCCAAACCATGAAATTTTGGAAGCATATTGATGAAATGTGGTTTTATTTCAAAATTGTCCCCATTTTCCGGTGGGGGTGAAAGACAGGTAGGTAAGGAAGTGCGGACGGGGTAAAAGAGATCCTGGAGCGCAACTCGTGCGGGCGCTTCAACAGGCTGTTGGTTCGTCTTATTCGCACCTAAAGGAGGTGGAATCCTTCCCGTCGGTAAGGTATTATTGGGGTTGAATCCCGACATGCCTTCGGTGAAAGAGTTTGAAGGTGAGGGTAAGAAAGTGGACGGAATGTCGACTTCGGTGTCGAAGGGTTCGTTGGTCGGTACCAACGAAACACGGACTAATCGGGCGTTAGTATCCCTAGTCCAAAGTGACATACACTAAAGGGGTAGTGTAGTCAGGAAAAAGAAAGACAGAATGTGGAGGTAAGATAACGTCAGTGAAGGGAAGTGGTGGAAGTGAGTTGCAAGTTTTCTTAGCGACAAGTTGCAAGTTTGAAAAGGTTTTTCTTTTTTCTTTTTTTTTTTATGTGAGAGTTTTGCAAAAGAGGTTTTTGAACAGAGACTTATGAGATAAATGTATCAACCACACATGCACAATCAGGCCTAGATCTAGGGTCACCTAGGTCTGCTAGACAGCTCCTAACTAGGGTTAGAAATAGGACCTCAAATCGCCTCTTCACCGACAAGTACGGCCAGGTAAGTGTGAAGGAACCACAATAGTGGGCCTAATTAATAACCACTAGCCTAGACACCGCAAAATCAGTTAGGATAAACGGTCGATTCCTATACTAGTCCTTTTCCTATTGAGCTCGATGTCCTTAGGTCTGAGTCTAATATTTTTTAATTAATTGTGGTCAATGCACATGCTTTAGGTGTTTTCTGGGGTCCTGGGAAGGGTGATGAAATCCCTACCCAATCTGAGTTTGGTCAATTAGCCCCTTAAAGTCCGATTAAATTATGCAAAACAATAAAATTCACTTGCAATCAATTTTTAGCGTGGCGCAAAGAAACCTGCAGAAAATCTGTTATTTAGAAGGGGGAAGAAGATTTTTTTTTTAGCGCAAAGAATTCCTACAGAAAATTTTTACAGAGAGAGATATGGAGGTTGCAGAGGGGAGAATGAGAAAGCAAACCATGCAAAATTTACGCAGAGAGGCCAACAGAAGGCCGCGGAACCGCGGTCTTGATGTGCTATTTGCGGCGGAACCGCGGTCCTTTGAGCAGATCAGCTGCTCAGAAAATTTGTGGTGCTATGTTGGTTCAATCTACCTCTGTTGTGATGTGCACTTTACTGATTTGCCCTCTGTAAAATTCCATATCCGAGAGTCTTCACTGTTCCTGCAAGATTCAAACAATAAAACCCTTCAAACAGATAAAAATCGATAAAATGTTTTTTGTATTTTTGTATTTTCTGATTTTTATGATTTTTTTAAAAATTTAAATCAACCCGAAATTACACAAAAGAAAGATTACGCCATCCCCGGCAACGGCGCCATTTGATTAGTCCAAAAATATTATGTTTACCGTAATCAGAAACGGCGTCGCTTTGTAGCTAGCCGGTGAATACGGGTCGATCCACAGAGATGTGTAATTTTCTGATTTGTGTTTTTACGAGTTGATTCCGATGGTGGTTTGGTTTTTTTTTATTGATTTAAAAACTAAGTTATACGATATTAAAGAACTTGTTAGGATTAGGTCTAAAGTAGGGTTGAGTAGATAAAGATTAACACCTCTTTCAATGCTTTTGATTCAAACCTGTTTTAGAAGTTATAACAATTATTTGAAAAAAGGATTAGGATGATTGGGAAGAAACGAAGTTTCTTCCTCTTGATCCTTGTCCGTCCTTTGCTACTAATTGCTACAACCTTCATGGACGTCATGCATGTCCGGTCCTTTATACTACGGTGTCACCGTTACCTCATGGGTAGGGTGCCGTAGGGAGCGGATCATGCATGCGTGCATGAAGTTCTATTTAAAAATATTTGGCATTGAAAGAGATGAGAGATATTCATCTCTCATTCCCTCCTTTATTCCTAACCCTAACAAGCGAGGATTTTACTCGCTCATTAGGGTGTCTTTTAAAAGTGACATTTTTAAAGCACTTACCGATTGCATTTGAAAGACTACACTAAACTAATTAGGGCAATGATATGATTGATCTACAGCAAGAATTATACGAGAGAACTAGGGCAACAATTAAATTAACACTACGGCAGAATTTAAAGAAATGAAGACTTACTAAAATGATGCTCTTGATCTCCCAACAATTCTGAATTTTATTGATTGAAAAGAGGCATCCTTTTTACAGATTTGAGATTACAATTTATAACAAAACTGGGAACCTAGGGTTACAGATTCTCGAACACATGATTTTACAGATATGCCCACTGAAAATCCCAACACCCGCACCGACGCACCGACACACAAAATTTGCACCGACACGGGCAACAAACGGCCGCGGAACCGCGGCATGGAGGGTCTGGGCCGCGGTTCTGCGGCCCTTTGGTGAGATCACCTCACCAAATTTTTTGAGCTTCATTGTAGTTGTCTGGGCTTGTTATTTCTTCATTTTATTTCTCTGTTTGGCTTCTTGTTCTTCTCCAGATCTTCAGTGAAATTTTGTATTGGTCTTTTAACCGTTTCACTTTGACATGCTTGGACCTTGCGTTGCCTTGAACTGTTATTAGTCTGGGCTTGACTAGGATCAGTCTACTTGTTGGTCAAAAGTCCCTTTCCTGTATCAACTTTCGTCTTTTTCACTGTATTCGCTCCAAGAACCTGTAACCTGTAACATGTAACAGACATGGGTCAAAAGCACCTGTTTTTATTCTTAAATTCATAAGAATGGGGAATACAAAATGCAATATTATGTTATGAACAAATACCCCCAAACTTATCTTTTGCTCGTCCTCGAGCAACTTATTATTTTATTTATTCTTGATAAAAATCTAACCTAACCGCACTTTCGCAGGGAAACGCGATTGCACTGAGCACGTGCAACAAGCCGTTAAACCTCTAGGTGTCCCTAGTAGGAGGAGTGTTGTCTCCTGAGGGTTTTCAGCGGATTACACCCACAAAATCCTATCAATTCGGTTTCTCGACTTTTGTTCTCCAATTAGGTTTTCTAACAAGGAATTCTATTATCGTCGACCTGCAAATTATCCACCCATATTTTTCACACTTCCTCGTCATTTAACTTAAGATTATATATGTTCTATAGAATTACTTAGCTTTCGGCATCTCTTAAGTTCTCCTTCTAGGGTTTTATCTCCGCTTAGGAATTTCTATCAACTCTACTAAAGATACAAGTTCTATTCTTCATTCCTTTCTCTTATCTAAACTCTAATCACATATCCCCACGTGTGTGTAAATATCACCACTACACTTGGAAATTCGAATCAAGCAATCGTACTCTCGTCCATTGTCCAAAGCACTTATTAATTGGTGAATTTCGCTTACACATCCTTCATGCGACCATTAATACTTCTTGAGGTACCAACAACCGATTACAAGATGCGTTAGCACTTTAAAGCGTACTTTCTAGTTTTGCAACACCCAAGGCTTTTAGCAGTGACTCCCAAACCAGTTGGTCTAAGGCACTAGATGATAAAGCACCCTCGCTAAATATTTTTTCTATGTTTTAGCCTTAAGTAATCACAAAACCAGTGTCCATTTTTTTTTCTTTCACTTTTTTTTCTTCTTTTATTTTCTTCGTACTAAGGACTTTAGACAAGAGCATTTCAAGGTCTCTTCTACTATTCCAAGTTTGAAGGTGCGTGATTGTGCAAATTGTAGGGTATATGTTTTAAGAATCTAGACTTAAGCTAGGATTTATTTTTCAAACTTATACTCTAATAAAAGTTTTAATACTTTTCCTTCGTTTCGACTTAGCCCAAGAAGTGAACCCAAAATTTGCCTATTTCCAAATAATCTACAAAGACATGTACTTTCTACCGTTAAACTCTAAGAAATGTTATTTTTAGGGTTTTTAATTTGCTAAGTCTAAGATCTAGTTTTTCCTAGCCAGTTAACCTATTTATCAAACTCAAGTCAATTAACCAGAATTGAATACATTAGTTTTTATAAAATTTTTTGAAATTTTTCAATTTTTATGGGTTTTTCTTTTTCTAATAATTTTTTTTTCATTTTTCAAAATTTTCAATTTTTATGATTTTTTATATAAGGATGCAATGCAGAAATTAAATATGCAAAAGGAAAAGAATATATACAATATGCAATGCAAAAGATAATTATATACACTACCTTCTCCCCCAAACTTGAGCAAAGCAGTGCCCTCACTGCCCGGCCCCACGTCTCGCTCGTGAGCGTGAACGTGATCGTTCCCCTCTAGCCAAAAGGGTTTGAATACCCCTCTCAATTTCCGTCAACCGACGGTCGTGATCTCGTGCTGTCGCCCGAAACTCATCCCTCAAAGAATCAATTCTTCTTACCGTTCTCCGCATCAATCGTGCATGCTCTTGAGGGGTCAGTTCTTCCCCGTTCGATGTCGAGCTAGAGCTAGGGGTGCGTGCGGGAATATTCTCTGTCGGTTCCCTTCGTGACCAAATATCAGTAAGTCTAGAGTAGGACGAAGTAACGCTCTCAACGAGTGGTCGAACCGAAACTCCGTCTATCATGTATGAATCAAATTCCTCGACAGGGAGGAAATAACGGTAGAGTTGGGTGACTAGCATGGGACATGGGTAGATGGTACCTCTTTTCCCCGCACCTATAGAATGGAGCAATACAGTGCACATGTCGAACCGTGGATTTTTCATCATTAGTGTGTGTACGACATGTAAGGAGGGGGTGAAAAAAGTTGTGTTGTGCGAGCTGCCAAAGATGTTGTTTTGTGCCCACCGGCACACAGTAAGAACGTTAGCGAAAATGGTCCGTGCTTGGATACCCTTACGCGGCTCCCTAGCGCAGTCATTCCCCATCAAGGGCATATAATCCTCAAAGTGTAAGGGGTGGTCATGTGCGGGCACACGAGGTATGAGTGTTACTTCGTGGATCATATCCCTATCAATGTGAATTACGCGATCTCCCCAATTTATTTTAATGTAGCCTAAGGTGTCAAGACTATTATCCTCCATTGATTCATAAAACAGGGTAACTAGTTCAGGTAGGGCAAACGCAGAGGAGTGATTATAGGTCAGGAAATTCCAGCCCCTCTACTCTATTTCATGCGCAAAATAGCTACCGTACAATTCGTGTGTGAAAACCGGGGAAAAATCCCTCTCAAATTGCATTTTATGTGCCATATAGATTTTTCAGAAAAAAGTATGCAAGAAACAGAGAGGAAAAACTCAGATTTACCTCCCCTGAAAATTTCAGGGGGCGACGACACCAGAAGGCGGCGGAAGCGCGGCGATCTAGCGGCGGCACGGCGAGATTTTTCTGGAGCAGGTCTGTGGCGGCGGCTAGGGCAAACGCAGACGGTAAATTGCGTCTAATTGCTATAGTCCTTTTAAACGGGTTTGCGAACGTGACATTCGCGTTGATGTTCTGTGTTGTGCTGTGATGTTGCGGATTTGTCGTGGTGGATAGCAGTGTGCAATGGTAGTGCAGTTTGGATTTATTTGTACATTTGATATTGCGGGGCGAGCGTCCAACATGTGGACTGCCGTCACTGCCTATTTGTATAATATTCTTTTGGGGCACGATCGGGCTGAGGTCGATGTACCCGTAGTACATATTTTTCATTTCTTTACTAGGTTTTACCCCACGACGGAGATCACGGATAGCCGGGTTCTGGAGGGCAACGGGTCCGCATCTCATGGCTTTGAGAGGCAGAGGGGCCTCACTCTAGAATTGGCAGACTATTCGCCGCACTCGTAGGGGGTACAGGTTGACCCAAGGAGGGGTGCTCAAGTTACCGGATTCCGTGAAGTGCAGGGTGGTCCATTCACTTTGCTGTAGGGGGCTGCCTCGCTTCAGGTTTTGGCGGGTAACTTGCCGCACCCGTAAGGGTCTAGGATTCATTGCACGGGCTATCCACACGACCAGGGGAACGTCGGGTTTCAGCAGCGGCTCTGTGAAACCCGGGGATCCCAGATTATTTGTATTGTTCTGTGATGCTTATTACTTTTCTGTAATGTTGCATTTTATCACGCGTGGAGCGATTATTGTATATTGGTATATATACTAGTAGATGTTGTATATGTTTTGCACCCGCGCTAGTCCAGTCCCCGCTCTGTCGTTAGTTAAGTAACCTAACGGGTGATGACGGGACCCAGTGGCGAATGCGGATGGCATATACGTGTATTTTATTTTCGTTCTTTTCTGGTGTGATTAATTGATGGGACCGCGTTGATTCTGATCAATGCAAAGGAAAACAAACCTGCTTGGATGTTGTTGGAATAGTTTTAAAAAGTGTTATTACAAGGACGTTTTCTTTTGTTTTGCATAGTGGTATTCAGTTGGAATATTCTACACCTCATTCGACGAGGCAAGGGCCGAGATCTCTTCACCGAGAGTGACCCCTTAGGCAGAAATTTGCGTCAGGGTAATAACTTCACTATAGTCGATTACATGTTGCTTTGCATAATGGTATTCAGTTGGAATATCCTGCACCTCATTCTACGGGGAAAGAGCCGAGATCCCTTCACCGGGAGTGACCTCTTTAGCAAAAGGTTTTCACCACTATATTTTTATAAAAAGCTATCAGGTTCCTTCAACGAGATCAAGTTCATTACGTTAAAGGCTTTTCTCCAAAAACCAGCCGTAGCCCTCCGTCGTTTCAGACAGTAGCACGTAGTATTCATGCTATGTTTGTTGGCCTTCGTCAAGGCATAGTGGACGGTAGCTGCTTGTTACTGTTCTGTTGCATAGATAGATGAGTTGGTTTGGGACAGTCGTATTACCTTGTTGGCCTTCGTCAAGGGTATGTACGGGTGGGTTCAAATTGACAAGATAATGACGGGTAGAACTTGACATGTGACTTATGATTTGTTGGCCTTCGTCAAGGCCATAAGAACATGGGGTAAAAATCACATCGGGAGTTTCTAAAGAAACTGAAACTTTCCAGGCATGCGCATACCTTCTGGAGTGTGATAACGTGAGTGGATTCCGTCACGTTATCATGCGATGAGAGTTGGATCCCGGTTCCCACTGATGAGTTGGTTTACTCTTCGGGTGATCCCGATTGATTCTTCTTTCAGGTTTGGAGGAGAATTTGACAGTACAGTGGGAGGTTTCCTGATTAGATAAAGTGATAACCATTCTGATCTAGGTTAGAGTGCACGCAGATTGTTTCTTTTCTCTCTCTCTTTGGCAGCGACCTTTGACCGACCCTTGACTATGACTCAGTGACCAAGTTGACTGAACCTTCTTAAAATACTGGCTTTTGGATTGTCTAAGTTGCATAAGTCATTGTCGCTCCTTCTTTTACCCTTTGCATTTCTCAGAACACCTCGTATTACTACGAACATCCACTTCCATTGGATAGATCCATCGTATGGTTATATACGAACTCGAAAGGACTTCTCCGAGGATGGATCCACGTTCAGGAGAAATTGAATTGGTTTATTCGGTTGTCTTTTATTATCACCTACTCTCAGATTGCGAGGGCTCCTTAGTTTAGGAGAGTACACCTATTACGCTTATTGGATAGTCTTCTTCCAAACCATAGGCAGGTGCCGAAAGGTAGGGAATGAAGAAAACCAATTAGCCTAAGTAGGGTGTACAGAAGGTAATATGTAAAGACAAAATAAAAGGATTAGAAAGAGGGCAAAGTAAATTGCGACTACTATCATTCACGATTAAACCGCATACTTCATCGCCACTCCTACTTCACCTTTGCTTTTTTCCCCAGTTCGGGAGAAATAGAATAAGGTATTATTTAGTTGTCTTTTATCATCACCTTCTCTCAAGTTGCGAGTACTCCTTGGTTTAGGAGAGTACACCTATTATGCTTACTGGATAGTCTTCTTCCAAACCATAGGCCGGTGCCGAATGGTAGGGAAGGAAGAAAACCACTTAGCCTAAAGGGGTGTACAAAAGGTAACGACTAAAGATAGATAAAGGGATTTGGAGAGATGGCAATGAAATATACGGTTACAGTCATGAATTGGATTATGGAAGAGGCATTACTAGGAATACCAGGATACCCCTACGAAACATTTTCACTGTGCGTTGTTAAAGGAAAACTGATTTCCCGATTAGATACTTACTCCAGGGTATGTATTTACCAGGTTTGATTCTCACATCTGTATGGTTTTACAGATGATGAGTGGGAGTAAGTTATTGGGAATAAGGTGATCATCCTCATTATATCGGAATTCGTTGTAATTGGTGATATTTGAGGAAATCGCCTGGGTTTTTGCCGGACGGCATGTATTTGGTTTTGAGTATCCGTTGTTGTGCACCAATTTCAAAATGATATATCTGTACGTTTATTTTTATAAAGTGAGATATAACTTTTTGATATTATGGCGATGACATTTACCTATATCAGTTGACGATTGGGTAAGGAGCATTGAACAGCAGAGTAGTTCTTAACCATAAGTACAGTTTCAACCTACGATGCACAGGTTTTGAGTTATTCAACTCGGCGGACTTATACAGAGTATTGTATGTTGTCCAGTGTCCATCAGGACAAAGGGGTTGGTCCTCGCACTATGTTTTGTTTACTTATGACTTCTCTAGTTTTTAGACAAGTGTTTCGTAGAAATACAAGGTCTAAGTTTTGAGAAATTGTGGGTATAGGAATAAATTAGAGAACCAGATGTCACAAGTATCGGGATTCTTCAAAGAGATCGAAGATGTAGATTCTTGTAATTGGTATTCAGTTGATAGTAATGGTTTTGAGCAACTTGTTTCTCTTTCGGGTTGCTCATAATTGGAAGCGTTCCTAAGTTGAGTAAATGCTGATTGGCCTCTTTCCATTAAGTTGATATGCACTGGAGACAGCTGCATGATTAGAATCTTGTTCCAATTAAATAAGTGTCAAAGTTTCTATATTGGATATAGAATGGTTCATATCTTAACGATGTTAAGGTACGGGGAGTTGTCCGGCTTATGCTTAAAACCAGACTCTGGATAACTTAAGGCACGTTTCTGTAATGGCAGTTTGTAGGTTGGCCCAGGCTATGACGAGGGTTGACTTTCTACCATCTGGAAGATCAATGGTGATATTGTTCTTGACTCGCCACAGTTTTAGTAAAAATGGATTTTTTTCAGAAAACAGTAGTGGGAGTATGGTAGAACTGGAAGTGATTCCCTAACCGCAAACGATTACGGAAAATTTAATAGGACCTAAAGATTCAATCAGGTTTGACATTCTATTAGCCATTCCGCAGATATGGTGGGTAACCTCAGGCACCCGAGAGGTACTCCGGTAGCCTCAAGGATGGTGACAGGGAGGTTCTTGTTTACCCAGACTCGACACTACTGTTGTTCCAGGCTATGAGACCCGGCAGGAGGTTAAGTATAGCGTCGTTCTAAACTAGCTTTAGAAGTGCACGTATATATTATTCTGCCAGAGGGTTGTTGTAGTCAGTGGGAGCAGCGGAAGCAGAGTGGGCAAGTAGCTTATGTCTATTTATAGACTAGAGCAGTTATAGCGGAGATAGATCATCTAATTTTGATGCGACAGTCATGGCTTTGACTTCATCAGAATAGGGGATGGATCTATTAAGAAGGTAGTAGGGTGTGATGTCCTGGTATTTGGATGACATACACAGAGTAGGAAGTAAAATTCCTATACTACGATCGGTTATACTTTGGTTGTCACACAGTTGTTTCTCCACACAGGATATGGATATAATATCAGACATTCTGGTTTCTAGATCTATGGTTTTAGATCTAGATTTGGGTAGTTTCCCAATCAGGGTACTTTGACAGTATTCTAATGGTATTTAGAATAGATGACTCCTGGCATGGTGGTGTACCTGCAGGTGATGGAGTCACCCTCTCTAAAGGTGTCTTACAGACTAAAGGGGAGAGGGATGTGCATGATTGGCAGATCACTTGCTTAGGCAATTGAGTCAATCGTGAGATGTCAAGTACCACACCCGATGTTGTTTTTGCACTAGATGCGATAAGTTTATATTAATCCAATCCTGAAGAAACATAAGGAAGCAGTTTTAGAACATAAGTGGATGTTCTACGGATATGATGACGGCAGCCTCCTTCGGGGGACGGTTATCATTCCAGGCTTCAAAGGTGACATGGATGACAGAGTGATTGTCAGAGTTATAGTTTTTCCTCTGACGAAAGGGGCAGTATTATGGACACGTGGTCCAAGAGGATACTGTGGGAGGCATGGTGCTGGACACTGATTAGTTTCAGTGGTCGATACCGTCTAAGAAGTTTGGATTTGGAGTTCATTTATGAACTAGGTCCTATCAGATATCCAGACATATTCTAAGACAGGTATTACTCAATTCGGGATATGGTTTTCTCCGCGAACTTGAGATTAAGAGAGACATAGAAAGAAACATCAGGGCGGATCCACACATTGAGGCTATTTCTCGAACACAAGAGTTTTACAAACGAGCTTTGTGAAACTGATTAGTAGAGGAGTTGGGTGTTCGGTATCACACGGGCTGTGAGTATGCGACATCGCAATAATTAGCCTTAAGTGCAAGTGGGAGATTGTTGGATGTAGTGCCCTCAAAGTCAATTATTGGATCCCAGGTACGTGATTGCAATGATTGAGGGAGGACCTATACCGGTAGGACAGTCTTACTCGAGATGATAGTATGCTATCTGGTTTGCCTTTATCAGTCGTGTACAGGTTCAGGTGACTGATCACTATTACACGTTGATAGAGCCCTTAGGATCTTGCTTGACTACCAACAGTATGATGGCGATCATATACGTGAGAGTTGGGTAGTCTATAAGCACATCCTTAATTGTGGTCCCTAGTCGTAGGAGTTTCGAGACAGGGCATCGATACTCCGGAGTAGACTAGTGTATACAGTCGAGACCCCGACGAGGGCCGGTGGCCGGTCTCACAAGCCACTGGTGTCAGTTGGATCACCTAAGATGTATACAGGTGCTCATTGGGTTATGAGTTCACCGGACAGGACTCGCCGGGAACCTGCTAGTTTGTATTTATACCTAGCGTCAGATAGCAGTTCCCTGGTGACATGTGTACAGGTTAGTTCATCGACCTGAGGTCGTCATTTGTCTCGTGTGAGTTCCCACTGTGCTTTGATTTCTACCCTACCACGTCTCAAAGGAGTCATGCAAACAGGTCTTTTTTGGGTACAGTCCCGAACCACATGGAGGCAAGTGAGCGGATCGGTAGAGGATTCGTCTCTCCCGGTATTGTGGGTGAGATCGCGCTATGTCTAGGAGAGCCATTACACAAAGCCCTCGGCCGAGGCAGGAGATTTACTGGTAGGTACTCCAGTAGTATCTCACAGTGTTCTGGGCTACACTCCGACACGACTTATACCGCTATTGGGGGTCAGACGTTACCAGCCCCCTAGGCCCGATATGCGATACTCATAGACGAACGGACCGGACTGTATGTATATTGTCACTGTTAGGCTCAGTAGGGTTCCAGGATGAGTTCGCTCATCGGCTTCCCTTGAGGTCAGCACATGGGCAGCCGTTACGCACTGCTAGTGCCGCTGACGTGCTTATGGTTAAACCCACTGCCAGGGTACTGATGAGTCATTAGAGTCCCCCACAGATAGTTTCCCAAGTTCGGGCGAAACGTTGTAGAGGCCGTATGGTTTTATGGTAGGGTTCGGAAAATGCACGTGCGTTTGCGCACGTGTCATATTTCGGGCAGATAATACCGGTGGGCTTTGGTTTAAGCCGGATCCATGTATTATATTGAGTCGGAATATTTTAGTCTCTCGTATTCGTATTCGGTCGGAATACGGATATAGGTATGTATATACGGGTGAGGGGTATTTTCGTAATCCGTTACGAGAATATTTTAGAAGATGTATTTCTTTTTGGATTAATCATTTTAGTTTAAATGATTATTTGGTTTTGGAAATGGTGACTCTTTATGGATGACACATAAATTCTAGAATGTTCACTAATGACTCATGTAATGAGTCATCTAGTGAGTCATTAAGGAATTAATGTGTTTTGTTTTGTGAAGAGATATTTGAGGAGATATTTTCATTAGATATTTTCTTTGGTTTTTGATAAAAGAAAAGAACCTCATTCATCTATTCACATGAGAAGAAAGAACACAAGTATTTGAGCTTAGTTTTCTTTTGGCTCACTGGTGTTTCTTGAGTTCACCATTTCCAATCCTAAACATCTTCTTCTACCTCCACCCTACCCCTCTCATGTGATGAGAACCCTAGGGTGTTTGAGACAAAGTATTCAACTCGTTCTCTACTTCTTCTTGGTCATCTCTTTCAGCAGACTTGATGACCGAGTTTCCTCGGTATAGAGGCAGGAGCCCGTATAAAGATCCGTTGAAGTGGTGCCACCTCGAGAAGGAGATAGGAGATCGGAGTTGCCGCGAGGAGCGTGGGATGATGGCTAAAGACCGAAGGACTCGGATCGTTCGGTATAGCCTTTCTACCTCTTTACAGTTTGTTAGTTTAGCGTTAATGGCAAGATCCGGGTTATAGTCTGCGATAGCGCCAGTTATAAAGGTTTTTGTTCTGCGTTTGGCGTCAGAATGACGGCCGGGGCGCTACCGTAGACTTACATGGTATTAGAGCCACGCCATTAACCTTTACTAAGTTGTTCTAACGTGTTTAAAACAACGATCGAACGAAATTTCCAAAACTGCATTTTTTAGTGTAAAGTTTCTGTCGATTTCTTAAACAAGTCTAAAAATCATTTTGAGCATCTCAGAAAATCGAGCAGGCTTTTTTAAGGATACTGTAGAAATTGGGTTCAGTGACTCCACAGTACTGCCGCGGCACCGCCGCACAAACCATGGTTTGGCCGCGGTTCCGCCGCAGATTTGGAGCATCACAGTACCAATTTTCTACAGTAACCTCCAGCATGGAAAATTGTGGTTTCTGGAATATTTCTTTTGGGCCCAGATTTTGTTTGTGTACTGAAGATGTACGTGGGGCCCACTTCGGGAAGTTTTGTCGATCGGAATTTTAAACTTGTTAGTTTACAGTACTTACATTATATCTCCGACCGTGAATGTCATTCGAGCGGTAAATTGCGTCTAATTGCTATAGTCCTTTTAGACGGGTTTGCGAACGTGACATCCGCGTTGAAGTTCTGTGTTGTGCTGTGATGTTGCGGATTTGTCGTGGTGGATAGCAGTGTGCAATGGTAGTGCAGTTTGGATTTATTTGTACATTTGATATTGCGGGGCGAGCGTCCAACATGTAGACTGCCGTCACTGCCTATTTGTATAATATTCTTTTGGGGCACGACCGGGCTGAGGTCGATGTACCCGTTGTACATATTTTTCATTTCTGTACTAGGTTTTATCCCGCAATGGAGTGCACGGATAGCCGGGTTCTGGAGGGCAACGGGTCCGCATCTCATGGCTTTGAGAGGCAGAGGGGCCTCACTCTAGAATTGGCAGACTATTCGCCGCACTCGTAGGGGGTACAGGTTGACCCAAGGAGGGGTGCTCAAGTTACCGGATTCCGTGAAGTGCAGGGTGGTCCATTCACTTTGCTGTAGGGGGCTGCCTCGCTTCAGGTTTTGGCGGGTAACTTGCCGCACCCGTAAGGGTCTAGGATTCATTGCACAGGCTATCCACACGACCAGGGGAACGTCGGGTTTCAGCAGCGGCTCTGTGAAACCCGGGGATCCCAGATTATCTGTATTGTTCTGTGATGCTTATTACATTTCTGTAATGTTACATTTTATCATGCCTGGAGCGATTATTATATATTGGTATATATACTAGTAGATGTTGTATATGTTTTGCACCCGCACTAGTCCAGTCCCCGCTCTGTCGTTAGTTAAGTAACCTAACGGGTGATGACGGGACCCAGTGGCGAATGCGGATGGCATATACGTGCTTTTTATTTTCGTTCTTTTTTGGTGTGATTAATTGATGGGACTGCGTTGATTCTGATCAATGCAAAGGAAAACAAACCTGTTTGAATGTTGTTGGAATAGTTTTAAAAAGTGTTATTACAAGGACGTTTTCTTTTGTATTGCATAGTGGTATTCAGTTGGAATATCCTGCACCTCATTCGACGAGGCAAGGGCCGAGTCCCTTCACCGGGAGTGACCCCTTGGGCAGAAATTTGCGTCGGGGTAATAACTTCACTATAGTCGATTACATGTTGCTTTACATAGTGGTATTCAGTTGGAATATCCTGCACCTCATTCTACGGGGAAAGAGCTGAGATCCCTTCACCGGGAGTGACCTCTTTAGCAAAAGGTTTTCACCACTATATTTTTATAAAAAGCTATCAGGTTCCTTCAACGAGATCAAGTTCATTACGTTAAAGGTTTTTCGTCAAAAACCAACCGTAGCCTTCCGTCGTTTCAGACAGTAGCACGTAGTATTCATGCTTTGTTTGTTGGCCTTCGTCAAGGCATAGTAGATGGTAGCTGCTTGTTACTCTTCTGTTGCATAGATAGATGAGTTGGTTTGGGACAGTCGTATTACCATGTTGGCCTTCGTCAAGGGTATGTACGGGTGGGTTCGAATTGACAAGATAATGACGGGTAGAACTTGACATGTGACTTATGATTTGTTGGCCTTCGTCAAGGTCATAAGAACATGGGGTAAAAATCACATCGGGAGTTTCTAAAGAAACTGAAACTTGCCAGGCATGCGCATACCTTCTGGAGTGTGATAATGTGAGTGGATTCCGTCACGTTATCATGCGATGAGAGTTGGATCCCGGTTCCCACTGATGAGATGGTTTACTCTTCGAGTGATCCCGATTGATTCTTCTTTCAGGTTTGGAGGAGAATTTGACAGTACAGTGGGAGGTTTCCTGATTAGATAAAGTGATAACCATTCTGATCTAGGTTAGAGTGCACGCAGAGTGTTTCTTTTCTCTCTCTCTTTGGCAGCGACCTTTGACCGACCCTTGACTATGACTCAGTGACCAAGTTGACCGAACCTTCTTAAAATACTGGCTTTTGGATTGTCTAAGTTGCATAAGTCATTGTCGCTCCTTCTTTTACCCTTTGCATTTCTCAGAACACCTCATATTACTACGAACATCCACTTCCATTGGATAGATCCATCGTATGGTTATATACGAACTCGAAGGGACTTCTTCGAGGATGGATCCACGTTCAGGAGAAATTGAATTGGTTTATTCGGTTGTCTTTTATTATCACCTTCTCTCAGATTGCAAGGGCTCCTTAGTTTAGGAGAGTACACCTATTACGCTTATTGGATAGTCTTCTTCCAAACCATAGGCAGGTGCCGAAAGGTAGGGAATGAAGAAAACCAATTAGCCTAAGTAGGGTGTACAGAAGGTAATATGTAAAGACAAAATAAAGGGATTAGAAAGAGAGCAAAGTAAATTGCGACTGCTATTATTCACGACCAAACCGCATACTTCATCGCCACTTCTACTTCACTTTTGCTTTTTTCTCCAATTCGGGAGAAATAGAATAAGGTATTATTCAGTTGCCTTTTATCATCACCTTCTCTCAAGTTGCGAGTACTCCTTGGTTTAAGAGAGTACACCTATTATGCTTACTGGATAGTCTTCTTCCAAACCATAGGCCGGTGCCGAATGGTAGGGAAGGAAGAAAACCACTTAGCCTAAAGGGGTGTACAGAAGGTAACGACTAAAGATAGATAAAGGGATTTGGAGAGATGGCAATGAAATATACGGTTACAGTCATGAATTGGATTATGGAAGAGGCATTACTAGAAATACCAGGATACCCCTACGAAACATTTTCATATTTCAGTTTCACTGTGCGTTGTTAAAGGAAAACTGATTTCCCGATTAGATACTTACTCCAGGGTATGTATTTACCAGGTATGATTCTCACATCCGTATGGTTTTACAGATGATGAGTGGGAGTAAGTTATTGGGAATAAGGTGATCATCCTCATTATATCGGAATTCGTTGTAATTGGTGATATTTGAGGAAATCGCCTGGGTTTTTGCCGGACGGCATGTATTTGGTTTTGAGTATCCGTTGTTGTGCACCAATTTCAAAATGATATATCTGTACGTTTATTTTTATAAAGTGAGATATAACTTTTTGATATTATGGCGATGACATTTACCTATATCAGTTGACGATTGGGTAAGGAGCATTGAACAGCAGAGTAGTTCTTAACCATAAGTACAGTTTCAACCTACGATGCACAGGTTTTGAGTTATTCAACTCGGCGGACTTATACAGAGTATTGTATGTTGTCCAGTGTCCATCAGGACAAAGGGGTTGGTCCTCGCACTATGTTTTGTTTACTTATAACTTCTCTAGTTTTTAGACAAGTGTTTCATAGAAATACAAGGTCTAGGTTTTGAGAAATTATGGGTATAGGAATAAATTAGAGAACCAGATGTCACAAGTATCGGGATTCTTCAAAGAGATCGAAGATGTAGATTCTTGTAATTGGTATTCAGTTGATAGTAATGGTTTTGAGCAACTTGTTTCTCTTTCGGGTTGCTCATAATTGGAAGCGTTCCTAAGTTGAGTAAATGCTGATTGGCCTCTTTCCATTAAGTTGATATGCACTGGAGACAGCTGCATGATTAGAATCTTGTTCCAATTAAATAAGTGTCAAAGTTTCTATATTGGATATAGAATGGTTCATATCTTAACGATGTTAAGGTACGGGGAGTTGTCCGGCTTATGCTTAAAACCAGACTCTGGATAACTTAAGGCACGTTTCTGTAATGGCAGTTTGTAGGTTGGCCCAGGCTATGACGAGGGTTGACTTTCTACCATCTGGAAGATCAATGGTGATATTGTTCTTGACTCGCCACAGTTTTAGTAAAAATGGATTTTTTTTCAGAAAACAGTAGTGGGAGTATGGTAGAACTGGAAGTGATTCCCTAACCGCAAACGATTACGGAAAATTTAATAGGACCTAAAGATTCAATCAGGTTTGACATTCTATTAGCCATTCCGCAGATATGGTGGGTAACCTCAGGCACCCGAGAGGTACTCCGGTAGCCTCAAGGACGGTGACAGGGAGGTTCTTGTTTACCCAAACTCGACACTACTGTTGTTCCAGGCTATGAGACCCGGCATGAAGTTAAGTATAGCGTCGTTCTAAACTAGCTTTAGAAGTGCACGTATATATTATTTTGCCAGAAGGTTGTTGTGGTCAGTGGGAGCAGCGGAAGCAGAGTGGGCAAGTAGCTTATGTCTATTTATAGACTAGAGCAGTTATAGCGGAGATAGATCATCTAATTTTGATGTGACAGTATTCTAATAGGGGATGGATCTGTTAAGAAGGTAGTAGGGTGTGATGTCCTGGTATTTGGATGACATACACAGAGTAGGAAGTAAAATTCCTATACTACGATCGGTTATACTGTGGTTGTCACACATTTGTTTCTCCACACAGGATATGGATATAATATCAGACATTCTGGTTTCTAGATCTATGGTTTTAGATCTAGATTTGGGTAGTTTCCCAATCAGGGTACTTTGACAGTATTCTAATTGTATTTAGAATAGATGACTCGTGGTATGGTGGTGTACCTGCAGGTGATGGAGTCACCCTCTCTAAAGGTGTCTTACAGACTAAAGGGGAGAGGGATGTGCATGTTTGGCAGATCACTTGCTTAGGCAATTGAGTCAATCGTGAGATGTCAAGTACCACACCCGATATTGTTTTTGCACTAGATGCGATAAGTTTATATTAATCCAATCCTGAAGAAACATAAGGAAGCAGTTTTAGAACATAAGTGGATGTTCTACGGATTTGATGACGGCAGCCTCCTTCGGGGGACGGTTATCATTCCAGGCTTCAAAGGTGACATGGATGACAGAGTGATTGTCAGAGTTATAGTTTTTCCTCTGACGAAAGGGGCAGTATTATGGACACGTGGTCCAAGAGGATACTATGGGAGGCATGGTGCTGGACACTGATTAGTTTCAGTGGTCGATACTGTCTAAGAAGTTTGGATTTGGAGTTCATTTATGAACTAGGTCCTATCAGATATCCAGACATATTCTAAGACAGGTATTACTCAATTCGGGATATGGTTTTCTCCGCGAACTTGAGATTAAGAGAGACATAGAAAGAAACATCAGGACGGATCCACTCATTAAGGCTATTTCTCGAACACAAGAGTTTTACAAACGAGATTTGTGAAACTGATTATTAGAGGAGTTGGGTGTTCGGTATCACACGGGCTGTGAGTATGCGACATCGCAATAATTAGCCTTAAGTGTAAGTGAGAGATTGTTGGATATAGTACCCTCAAAGTCAATTATTGGATCGCAGGTACGTGATTGCAATGATTGAGGGAGGACCTATACCGGTAGGACAGTCTTACTCGAGATGATAGTATGCTATCTGGTTTGCCTTTATCAGTCGTGTACAGGTTCAGGTGACTGATCACTATTACACGTTGATAGAGCCCTTAGGATCTTGCTTGACTACCAACAGTATGATGGCGATCATTTACGTGAGAGTTGGGTAGTCTATAAGCACATCCTTAATTGTGGTCCCTAGTCATGGGAGTTTCGAGACAGGGCATCGATACTCCGGAGTAGACTAGTGTATACAGTCGAGACCCCGACGAGGGGCGGTGGCCGGTCTCACAAGCCACTGGTGTCAGTTGGATCACCTAAGTGTATACAGGTGCTCATTGGGTTATGAGTACACCAGACAGGACTCGCCAGGAACCTGCTAGTTTGTATTTATACCTAGCGTCGGATAGCAGTTCCCTGGTGACATGTGTACAGGTTAGTTCATCGACCTGAGGTCGTCATTTGTCTCGTGTGAGTTCCTACTGTGCTTTGATTTCTACCCTACCACGGCTCAAAGGAGTCGTGCAAACAGGTCTTTTTTAGGTACAGTCCCGAGCCACTTGGAGGCAAGTGAGCGGATCGGCAGGGGATTCGTCTCTCCCGGTTTTGGGGGTGAGATCGCGCTGTGTCTAGGAGAGCCATTACAAAAAGCCCTCGGCCGAGGCAGGAGATTTACTGGTAGGTACTCCAGTAGTATCTCAGGGTGTTCTGGGCTACACTCCGACACGACTTATACCGCTATTGGGGGTCTGACGTTACCAGCCCCCTAGGCCCGATATGCGATACTCATAGACGAACGGACCGGACTGTATGTATATTGTCGCTGTTAGGCTCAGTAGGGTTCCAGGATGAGTTCGCTCATCGGCTTCCCTTGAGGTCAGTACATGGGCAGCCGTTACGCACTGCTAGTGCCGCTGACGTGCTTATGGTTAAACCCACTGCCAGGGTACTGATGAGTCATTAGAGTCCCCCACAGTTAGTTTCCTAAGTTCGGGCGAAACGTTGTAGAGGTCGTATGGTTTTATGGCAGGGTTCGGAAAATGCACGTGCGTTTGCGCACGTGTCATATTTCAGGCAGATAATACCGGTGGGCTTTGGTTTAAGCCGGATTCATGTATTATATTGAGTCAGAATATTTTAGTCTCTTGTATTCGTATTCGGTCGGAATACAGATACAGGTATGTATATACAGGTGAGGGGTATTTTCTTAATCTGTTACGAAAATATTTTAGAAGATGTATTTCTTTTTGGATTAATCATTTTGGATTAAATGATTATTTGGTTTTGGAAATGGTGACTCATTATGGATGACACATGAATTCTAGAATGTTCACTAATGACTCATGTAATGATAAAGAATTAATGTGTTTTGTTCTGTAAAGAGATATTTGAGGAGATATTTTTATTAGATATTTTCTTTGGTTTTTGATAAAAGAAGAGAACCCCATTCATCTATTCACATGAGAAGAAAGAACACAAGTATTTGAGCTTAGTTTTCTTTTGGCTCACTAGTTTTTCTTGAGTTCACCATTTCCAATCCTCAACATCTTCTTCTACCTCCACCCTGTTAGTGTATATGCCCTAGAGGCCATTACTGTATCATACTAGTTTGTATATTACTTAATGGAAGCTTTGGATATTCACAGTTGTATAGACAATCTTGCTCAAAATGATAGTATGCTACTTGGTTTGTTTCTACTTCAATGTGTGCATGTGTTTCTTTTAGCATATTGCTTATACATATTAGTAGAGCTCTTAGGATCTTTGCTTGATTACCAGAGTTGTGATGGCAGTCACACTCGTGGGGGCTGGGTAATCCATAAGCACATCCTTATATAGGTCCCTAGTCATAGGACTATCGAGACAGGGCATCGATACTCCGGAGTAGACTAACGTATGCGCTTCTCATCCCAGCAGGGGAGACGGTCTGTCCCACAGCCGTCAGTACGTCGTACTTGTGATAGTATGCGGGTGCTCGTTAGCTTGCAAGTACACTGGACAGGACACGTCGGGAACTGTTGGTTGGTACTATGCCTATCGTCAGTTATCAGTTCCCAGGTGACCTGAGTACAGCTTAGTCCGCTGACTTGACACTGTCACTTCGCCTCGAGTGTGTTCCCACTGTACTTTGACTACTACCCTACCACGGCTCAAAGGAGTCGTGCAAACAGGTAGTAGTTGGGTGCAGTCCCGAAGCACTTGGAGGCAGTGACGGTTAGACAGGATTCGTCTCTCCCGGTATTGGGGGTTGATATCACGCTGTGTCATGGAGAGCCATTACACATAGTCGTCCCTGGCCAGGGCAAGCGAGATATACTGGTAGGTTTCTAGTGTTATCTCAGGATGTTCTGGGCTACACTCCGACACGACTTGTACCGCTATTAGGGGAATGACGTTTACCGCCCCCCTAGGCCCGCCTTGCGATATTCTCAGACGAACAGACCGGACTGTACGGAGACTGTCACATTCAGGCTCAGTAGGAGTTCGGATGGGTTTCACCTCATCAGTCTTCTTATCGGCATCTACCTGGGGGCCGTTACGCACAGCTAGTGCCGCTTGCGGTCTGTGGTTAAACCCACTGCCAGCGTAGTGTCGAGTCTTTAGAGTCCCACACAGAAAGCTATTCGCCTTTGGGCAAAAAGAGTAGAGGTCGCATGGTTTTGCGACAGGGTTCGGTCACATCCGCGCACTTGTGCACGTTTGGTGTCCGGGCAGTTATTACTAGCGGGCTTTGGTTTAAGCTAGATCCTAGTATACGTTTTGGGATTGGTTTTATCTCGTTTGTATCCGTGTTCCTCGGAACGCGGATGCGGGTGTGTATGTAGGGTTCCTAGGCACACTAAGGAGGTCTCACAAGGCATCAACCATGCCAATTTCAAATTTTACGGGTGCCGAGAAACCCTAATACGGATCGTTAACTAGATATATAGGCGAAACAAGAACTAGTAAACTACTTTACAATGAGTGAACGGAAATACAACCTTTGTAGATCCGGTGCTCCACCTCCATAGCTCCGTGATGATGTCTCCTCGCTGCGATCATCGGATCCCGGGCTCTAGCGTCGGCTTCATCAGAGAAAAAGCGGGCTAGGTCATCGACGACGATGCCGAAGATGATCTACGTCGAGGCATCACAAGATCAAGCTCCACCTTCACCAAGCCATGAAAACTTGTGAAGGAAACACCCTATACTACTTAGCAAGAGGTAGAGGATGAAGAAATAGGAAGTGGGTTCACTTTAGAATTGGATTTCTCACTCATTTCATCAAGTCACCATTGATGAAGTCAAGCTTTATTCATTGAAGAAGATGAAGAAGAAGAAGAAAGAATATTATGATAAGTCTATTCAAAATGAATAATAAAATCAATACTTATCATATGGAAACCATGATTAGGTGTAGAGAATAGACCATGGTTAATTGGAAGAGTTAGGGTTAAACATGAAGACAAAATGGTCACTAGGTCAAAGCTTCAAGAAGCTTCAAAAAAAAACAAAGAAAGCCACCATTTTCTCTTCATCATTTTCTTTTGCTAAAATAAACAAAATGGATAAATAAATGAATAAATGAATAAGTAAATGAAGCAAAAGAAACCCTAACCATTGACCAACCATGGTTTAAACTATACACCAAACTATCATGTATCATCAAACATGATACAATCAAATGCACAAAAGTATATCATATATACAATGTGCACTTCAAGTGAGAAAATCCTTTTTAAGTGAACCTTTATTAGTTAATGTAAAGTGATATATCAAATATATAATTATACATTAAATCATTAAATCAACACTTGATTTAACGACCCGGTCATAACGCATATAACCGACTAATAACAATTATAACAACTTATCGAATCAACACTTGATCCGATAACCCGGCTATAACGCATATAACCGATCAATGTTACATATCGCGAGAATGGAATACGGTATCACATACACGCAGTATTCTCGGTCCCGCACATATCTCATATGCGCTCCTATTTCGTTTCGCTTGAGCCAGGAAACCTCTGTGTAGGACTCTAAAGACTCGTCAATACGCCGGCAGTAGGTGATGATCATATCAAACACCCACAAGCCGCAAGCGGTCTGCTAAATGTAACGGCCACCCGGGTATTGAGCGATCTGAAGATCGACGAGCAAGCCCGCTCACACTCCTGTGAATCCAACCAGTAACACTTACCGTACAGTCCGGTCTGATCGTCTGATATGTCGCATATCTCGCCTAGGGGTGGTAAACGTCAGACCCCAATAGCTCGATAAGTCGTGTCGATATGAGGTCTATAACAATTTGAGATACTACTGGTAACACTTACCAGTAAATCTCAGCAACCCTGGCCAGGGATTTCCGGTTATAGCCAATCGAACACAACGCAACATCAACCCCCTATACCGGGAGAGACGAATCCCCTCCTATCGCTCATTGCCTCCATGTGACTCGGGACTGTACCCAAAAACCACCATTTTGCACGCCCTCTTGGACGTGGTAAGATGGAAATCAAAGCACAGTGGGAACCACACAAGACTCTATGACGATCTCGGGTCAACAGACTACTCTGTACCAGTGTCACCAGAGAACTGCCATCTGACGTAAGGTATAATACCATCTGGGAGTTCTCGGCGAGTCCGTCCAGTGTACCCAGTCTCCACTGAGCACCCGTATATCATCTCTGATGTCAAACACCAATGGATATGGGATCATTCATCGCCCATCTGTATGGGTCGAGAAGGTATACGCTAGTCTACTCTGGTATATCGATGCCCCGTCTCGATACACCCACGACTAAGGACTTTGAAGGATGTACTTATAGACTATCTGTCCCCACTAGTATGATCTGCATCATAGTCCAGGTAGTCAAGTACACATCCTAAGGGCTTTACCAACATGTAACAGAGAGACAATCAGTGTACACGTTAAGGTAAAGATCAACCAGATAGCATACTATCATGTCGAGCAAGAAAGTCCTCCCTATATATGTCCAAGCATCCACTACAATATACATCCTATGTATAGCAATGGCCTCTAGGGCATACATATAACTAACAATCTCCCACTTGCACTAGGGCCATCTGATAGCAGTGGTTGTAGTATCTCATACTCAACCATCCCATAAAAGCCTCTCTCTAGGAAAAGGCCTTTGTGAGTGGATCCGCTGTGTTGTCCTCTGAGTCTACTCTCCTAACCTAGATCTCCTTGGAGATCAACCATCTCCATGATCAGGTGATACTGCCTTAGAATATGTCTGGATCACTGATGGGACGGGCGTTCCTTGGCATAAGACACAACTCCATTGTCACACAATAGGAGGAACTAAGTTCATCTCATGAACAAATATACACCCAAACAGCCTCTTTGGTAGCATCTTAAGTAACGATGTATCCTGCCTTTATCGTCTAGTATGTCACGGTATCTATCTTGGAACTCTTCCAACATACCGTCCCTCCACTGAGGGTAAAGACAATGCCTGTGACTGACATTCAGTCGTCTATATCACCCTGGAACCCTTCCAGTGATTCTCCCCAGGATCAGTTGATACCATCTCACTACAACTAGTGAGAATCCTAACATCCAATTAGATCTATCTCATAGATCCAAAATCCAGGATTTAAGAGGTATCATTTTGATCCTATATGGAGAATCATTGTGATAAGCGGAGATTGACCGAGCGTAGCATAGGAAACTTCTTCCCTATCAAGAGTATGTCATCCACGTACTCTACGAGGATCATCACCATACTCCCTACTACCTTTTTGTATATACAAGGTTCATCTACCATTTTGATGATGTCAAACTGTTTGACTACTGGATCAAAACAGATGTTCCAACTCCGCGATACCTGCTTTATCTTATAAAGCATCTTGTGCACGTTTCCGCTGCTCCCACTGTCTACGAAGCCCTCTGGATGTGTACTTATAGACTCTCTCTTCTAAAACATCATTTAGAAAAGCAGTCATGACACCCAACCGCCAGATGTCGTAGTCATGGTATGTAGCCGTGGCAAGTAGGATCTGGATGGACTTAAGCATAGCCACTTAAAAAGGTTTCATCATAATCCACGCCTGGTCGATGACGAAAACCTTTAACAAGTCTAGCTTTGAAAGTCTCAACTTTTCCATCTATACCAAGTAATCTTCTCAAGATATACTTGCTCCTGATGGGGATTTAACCCTTCAGATATAGCAGCCAAAGTCCATACTTTGTTGGTGTACATGGATTCCATCTCAGATCACTAAGCATCCAGCCATTCTTACAGAGTCCCACTCCTGATGGCCAGCTCGAAACTAGTTGGGTCATCATCTCATGATGCAATCCTCGCTCCCACTGTCATAGAGAAACCAAAGTATCTCTCAGGTGGGTGAGGAACCCTACTAGATCGGCGGAGAGGCTGAGGTTCGTTGGAATCTACTGAATCCTTTGGTTCTATCAAATCATCTGCTGTAGTTTGTATAGTTGGAACCATTCCAGTTCTACATTACAGACCTTGCCTCGAGCTTGTCCGGATTTTGCTTTTAGACATAGGCCGGACAACCCCAAATCTTAACTAACTTAAGATATGGGCTCTTCCCTTTCCATATCACATATGAAGTGGTAGGTAACTGATTTGATTTGAACCCTATTCAATAGGTATGCAGCTTCTCAAGTGCATAACTCCCAAAAGGTAGTACTTATCATAGAGCACACCATATCGAATAGGGTGCAGATGCTCCGCCCCGATATACCATCGTGCTATGGTGTATACGGAGGAGTAATGCTGAGAGAGAATCTCATTCTCCTTTAGAATAGTCCAGGAATTCCGCACCCAAGTATTCTCCTCCTTGATCTCATCAAAGGACATAATACATAAACCCTTATTGGTTCTCTACTTCTAACTTATATTCTGTGAATATCTCAAAAGGTTCTGACTTGTGTTTCAACAGGAACATAGGTCTGAATCTCGAAAGATCATCAGAGAATGTAATGAAGTAAAAAGAACGGGTCTTGGTATGTGCAGACAGGGGGCCTTTATACATCAACATGTATCATCCCAAGAGTTCAACTAACTCTTTCTCTGTTTCCAGTAAACGGAGCTATGGTCATCTTATCTCTGTGACATGACTGGCAAGTTTCACAAGATGTAAATTCAAACTGATTTAAATATGCATCTATATGTAACTTAAGCTAGTCGGGTCGCATTGATATGACCTAGTCTACAATACCTCAAGAAGGATTTGTTCATTTCTGAACTCTTCCTCTTGTGTGTGTTCCATATACTAAGAACTGTAGTTTGATTTAGAACATCAATGCCTTTAGATAACGTGCCTGAACCGATCAACTTTTGATATAGGAAATGTTCAAAACATTATCCAACTATACAAAATTTTATCATTTCTTTACTAATAAAGAGATAGATATGATTTTGTATATCAGGTTCGGTATCTAATAACATTCGTTCAGAATCAATGTATTTTGGGATACAGGGTGACAGTGACCAACAGACTTGGCTGCAACACTTGCCCCGTTTTCTGTCTTATGAAACTTATCACCCGTTCTCAGTTCTCTACCTATCTTTAGCCCTATGTAACAGATTACATATCTGAGATCCTGATCCGGTATCAAATACCCAGGACGTAGAGGACATTTGAGAAACAGTTCTTTGTAATGAACACACCCGAAGGAGATGCATCATATGCGCTTTCTTCGTTTGGGCGGCACGGGAAATCTGGTATTCCCCAATTTCCTGCTCGGTCTTATAACAATTATAAGTTGGAGCGGGACCAACGTTCCCCAGCTCAGTATAACAAGCGGGTTCGGTCAATAATCCGTATTATTATCTTGATTAAGGCATGATATGGTCGCTACCTGGTGTTCCCTTCCGAACGGCGGCGCGCAGGACTGCGACGTCTTGGCGCTGAGATTCGGGGCAGATGCTAATTGGTGCTATCCGTCCACCTCTCCGAAGATGCCAAGTTGATTTATGGCACCATGTATCGAAGGTTTAGACGGATGCGTCCGATGTAGCAGACTTCGTCAGATTCCCCCTCGTTTGAGGGGTTTTTGATTGTGGGGACGCTCTTCCCTGCAGGCGCAAGCCCCTGCAGTTAATTATGCTACCGCATTGCGGTAACAACTTTCTCCTTCTCCAGATGGTCACTTCGTGTCGTGGGTGTTTGTTTTGTATTTTGTTGCCCGTGGATTGTTTACGGAGACTGAGTTATGTCGTCGCCCGTAGGGCGTGGACTAGTCCAAATCCGTATTATCTTAGATTTGGGTTTGGGGGTTTGGTTTGAGGATACGTCAAGCATACTTGAGGCTGAGATCAACTCAAACGTTTGTTAAGGATACGTTAGTCTAACTTTGAGACTAAGATCAACTTAACGGGATCGTTTAGATCCGACAAAAGAGCATGCGGGCTCTATTGTTCCAGTTTAGGGACACAGTGGTCCATTGAATGTATGGCCGTCGGGACCCATCACCTCTCTGACGACGTTGAAGGATTACAACGACAGATGTCAGAGGAGTTCAGAGATGTAACCTTGAGCCAGAGTTAATTGGGGGGATTCATAGTCCAGTCTGTTTGAAGGTTGAAGGATACGTTAGCCATCTTTGAGGCTAAGATCAACTTAAACGGGACCGTTTAGATCCGACAAAAGAGCATGCAGGGGGAGCTCTATTGTTCTAGTTTAAGGACATTGCGGTCCATGGGTAGTTTAAGGACATTGCGGTCCATGGGTAGTTTAAGGACATTGCGGTCCAGTATGTGCTCTGGATGTTTCACACGGGTTCACTGCCGTGCTTAGCGAGGACCAGGCTCCGCTCTGGACGTTTTCCGCGGGGTCAAAGAGTGACGTTATCCGCATTCCACATAACCAGGAATTTTGCACTAGATGCTTCACACGGGTTCACTGCCGCGCTCGGCGAGGACTAGGCTTCGCTCTGGATGCTTCACACGGGTTCACTGCCGTGGTCTGCGAGGACCAGGATCCGCTCTGGATGTTTTCCGCGGGGTCAAAGAGTGACATTATCCGCGTTCCACGTAACCAGGAATTTTGCATTAGACACGGGTTTAAGGACCCCGCAGTCCATATCAATGTGTGGTCGTCGGGACCCGTCACCTCTTTGAAGACATTGAAGGATTACAATGCCAAATATCAAAGGAGTGAAGAGATGTACCCTAGAACCGGAATGGCTTAAATAGTCCTTGACCCAATCTGGGATCAAGACCGATTAATTATGTTATGAGCCCATTAGCCCAGTTGATTACGAATTGAGGACTTATGGCCAGCTCGGGCTAAGTCCAATCAGGTCTGGAATATTGGCTTCTTGTTGGTCCATTGAAGGAGAGGCTTTGCCTCTATCCATTTAGCCAATTGGGCTAAAGCCTAGTGTTAAACACTACAGAGCAATCAGTGTTGAACACTGGGAATGAGGTCGACAAGTTAGTGTTTAACACTAAAAGATAATTGGTGTTAAACACCAGCAACAAGGCCATTATCATAAACACTAAAACAGATCAGTGTTGAACACTGGCAATGGAGATCTCAGATCAGTGTTAAATATTAAGGTAATCAGTGTTGAACACTGCAAATAAAGTTTTTTGATTAGTGTTGAACACTAAGGCCCAACAGTGTTTTAACACTGGGTTCGGGAGTTTCAATTTAGTGTTAAACACTAAGGCAAGAGGGGTCACGTGGCAGCACGTGAGAGCGCCCTCCCTTCATTTATTCTGCTGAGACTATCGCATCTTTCAGAGCATCACGTGTCATCACGTGACGGGCATTCAAATGCCTATATGTTAAAGCTTCTGCCGAAGGTCACGTGGGTCACGTGGGGTGCTGCCTCAAAGGGGCTTTCTGTAGATCTCTTGGGTGGGTCACGTGGTGACACGTGACCCTGCCTCTATGTATGTTGTTTAGAGGATCTGTTAACCTTTTCTCAGGAATTAAGTTCCTCGAGCTTCAAACTTCAGAGGGATTAAATTCTTACTTCCTTTTGAAGACTTATATTCTGGAATAGAGTTGAACTCTGAATTTTCTGTAGGAATTAAATTTCTCATATATGTGAAGAACTGAATAGGGTTAAACCCTAATAAAAACTTTTAAGGAATTTAAACTTCCATCCTCTGTTAGATTATGACTAAGGGAATTAAATTCCCGCTGTTTCAATAGAACTAGGTTCTTAATTAGGGTTAAACCCTGTTTCTTTCTGTTCTGAAGGAATTAAATTCCCATGATACAGGGTCAAGCCCTAATTTTATTTTAAAGGAATTAAATTCCTATAGTTCTGTGAGAATTAAATTCTCGTGCTTGCATTCCCTCTCTTTGTTTTGGATCTGCATGGCAGGATCTCAACCCATTGAGAATTAAATTCTCAACTTCAGAGGGAGATGTGCTCTTTACAGATCCTCTATCAAAGAGAGAAGAAATATATTCTTCTGTTTTATATATCAGAGTTAAACTCTGTTGAGAATTAAATTCTCTTTTTCTTTCAAGGAGCTTTTCCTTTTCTTACCTAGAGTTTTTGCAGAAGATCCAAGTTTCTCAAAGTATCAAAGCTCTCTTCCTTTTCTTTTTTCTCTCCCTGTCTCTGTATATTTTTTTTATATCTCCTGGCTCCTATTTATAGGAGAAGCAGCCGAATCAATCAGTTTTTGACGAATCTTCATTGAGAGATTTGATTTGCATCCATCATTCGTTTTGGACCTTTGGATTATTAGGTGAATTTTATTCACCATTGGATTTCAAATCCAGGGATTCCCCTTTGTTATTTCGGTTAGATTTAAAGGGGAAATCTTTCCAAACCCGAGATTTTCCCATAGATAGATCACCTCTGAATCTTCAATTCGATTGGTTCCAGATAATCGCTTTCCTTCAGAATTTAATTCTGTTGACAAAATGGGCTTTGAAAGCCGATCACGTGTGACCACGTGACCCATGGTCACGTGTGGACACGTGACCCTCTTTGGAATGAGCCTCCCTCCTTCTTTTTGCGCTGTCTTCTGGTTGCTGCTTAACCGTCACGTGCCACCACGTGACCCCCGGTCACGTGTGAGCATGTGACCCTTGTTTGGATTCTTTTTCTTGGTTTAACTGGAGAACAATTCTGATGTTTTGAGCGTCACGTGCCAACACGTGACCCCTGGTCACGTGGGAGCACGTGACCTCTTTTGAAGCTTTTTCCTTGATTTGATCAGAGATCCGGTGTGCCTTTGACGCTTGCATTTAAATGTCACGTGCCGACACGTGACCCTGGTCACGTGGGAGCACGTGACTCTTTCTGAAGCCCTTCTCTTCGATGTAGTCAGAAAACTGAACTTGCCTTGATGATGCGTTTAGGTGTCACGTGCCAACACGTGACTACTGGTCACGTGTAAGCACGTGACCCTTTTCTGAAGCTTTTCCCATAAGCTTTCCTGATTTTAAATCAGGAAACAAATGCCCCCACAGCGTTGTTCTCACGTGTCAGCACGTGAGTGCAACGCTGTCACCTTTTGTGACCGTTGGATTCCTTTAGGGATTTAGGGAGATGAAACGTTTCTATCCCCTTCTATAAATACCGCTGTCTCTTCAGAGGAGCTTTCACTTTGTTCATCTTCTTCTTTTGAGAACTCTTTCCTTGAGAATTTAATTCTCGCTTCCAGAGCTTAGTTCTCTGCCTTGAAACAATTTTCAGAGTTTAACTCTGTTCGAAAAGACTTCTTTTCCTCAGGTAATGTTCTTGGACAAACGATGGACCTTCACATTCCTCTGGATTTTAAATCCAAAACAAGGGTTTTTACCCTTTTTTCTTCATGTTTTCCCATAAGGACCGCTTAACCTTCAAACTGTAGATCTTTTACGGTTTAGATGATCTTTGGGGAGATGATGATGGCGTTTCAACTCCATGGAATTTAATTCCATCAAAAATGTTTCTGGGAATTTAATTCCCTTTTGTTAATAAGGAATTTTAATTCCAATGAAGGACTTGATTTCTTCACGCCAAGGCTTCCTGGGGTCTCTTGGCCCGAGGTTGTTCTTCTGCAATTAATGCAATGGGGGTTTGTAATGATTCTCATGACCTTTATTTCAGGTATCATGGATGCCCATCTGTATGGTCTTGACGAGATCATTTCCTATGGGAATATTCATGCACTGGGCCGCAGTCAGAACCAGGAGTTCACTGATGCTCAATGTGCCGAGATCATGAGCCGCTTTGATGAGTACGACTATCGGCTACTCCCCCGTCGCTCTTCTCTTCTGAGGCTGATCGTGCTGGCGATCACGGAGGCTCTCCCTCTATTCTGTGCTGGTGTGCCGCTTGGGGCATTGGACGCCGCCGAGGATAAAGTACACTCGGTGTATCTGATGCACTTGATCTCAAATAGAAGGCGGGATAATCTCATTGATCTCCTGCATCAGATGTTCCAGCAGTCGGCCATACTTGCCGCCTATCGGAGGGTGGAGGACATTCGTGAGGACCCCGATGCTTGTGATCGTGAGAGGAAGCATACTCGGGAGGTTCGAAATGCTTGGAAGATTTTGAATAAAGTTAATTTTGAGTTTCTCAACCCATGCCCCGCACCTGAAGTTTTACCATTGTAAATGTGTCCTCTATATTTGTATGAACCTCTTGTAGTATGAGTGACAAGTTCTATTATGTCTTTGTATGTCTGCATGCTTTTCTCTGGGATTTTATTATTTTGCTACTGTTGTTGTTGGTGCTTTCAATATGCAGGGTTTTACTCCATTTTTTTGGTGTACATCAGGTTTAGGCCTCACGTAGTCTGCACGTGGGGTCCCTTGATGTGGCTGTTCACAAAATCTTCCCATGCCTTATTTCCAGTGCACAATATTAGACGCAGAAGAAAGGGCCTTGGAAATAGTTCCATCTCCTTGATTTTCGATGCCTTTCCTTTTTTGGGCCTTGGAAATAGCTTCACCATGCAAGATTTTCCGCGCACAGCACTTAATGCATTTCCTTATATATGAGGCTATAGCTTCCCTTTTCCTCTCACAAAGAGATTTATATTATTATTATTATTATTATTTTTTATCTTGGAGTAACTTGTCTTGAGAAACAAACGAGCGCCATGGCCTGCAATCGCCCTCATGCTCGTCGACAGCCATGGGAAGTTCCTATTGAGGAGATGGTCCCCCGCTTTGCTGCTCGGTTGGTGGATCCCCTCCTCACCGACAACGAATATGACTCAGCCATGCATGAGCTCTCGATCCGTAGGGGGTCCCCCTTCCCGATGGGTTCTCTCTGGCTCCGGATGATTCTCACGGCCGTGCTTGCCGACATCCCTCCTCACCCGGTGGAGATGACCCTGGCGATGCTCGACGTGGCAGAAGAAAAGCTCGAGGGTTTTCATGAAGCGTGCCTGATTACTCAGGCTTTGAAGGATTGCTCAATTCATCTGCTGAGCCAGATCAAGGCCCGGCGAACTATTATGTCTGCTTTCGCGGACGAACACGGCGCCAATCGATGGGGAGCGACTCCTCATGAGAACCGTCGCTTTGACGTGCTAAAGAAAGCAGAGAGAGAGATGGATAATTTTGTCCTCTGCTTCATTAACCCTTGTGCCGTTGATCCCATGTTTGGTGACCTTTTCCGTTAGCGTAGAACATTTTTAAATTAGTCCCTCCTTTTCTACGCTTTATGCCGAAATTCCATGTAGGCTTGGTGCTAGCATGTATGTTTCCGCTTGCATAAATAAACTTTGTATTCTTCTCATGAGAACTTTCTTTAATTGCAAATGCCATCATCACTTTCCTTTCTTGTTGCCTTTCACGTCAGGTGATGTGAGCGCGTTTTAGATCGATTATTCCTGTCAACTGGAAGTCCATTTATACGGTCTTGTAAATGTCTTGTTTCCAAGGCCGCGGTCACGAAAGCGAGCTTATGTGGCCTGATAGAGCGACACGTAGCGAACATATTGTTGTGCGAGAAAAGGGCTCGGCCGTAAATTTTCGGAAAGGGCATTGGCTTCTAAGGCGCTGAGCGAGCTTCAGGCCAGCCTCACAGCCAAGGCCAACAAAGCATACGAACTCTGGCGGTTGCTTCAGGAGTCCATAAAAGAGGTGGCGGCTCTCGATAAAGCTTCCATGTTCACTCGTGAGAGGGTCGAGGCTCATAAAGCCACCGAGAAAGAGCTCGAAGCTCGGCTCGCTTCGTATCAGGCTCAGCAAGCTCAAGCGGAGGCTCGTCTTTTGGAGATCTTGCGTTATGAAGCCGTGGCTCAGCAACAGAATGACGAGCTGGTAAAATTATTGCACCCCCCGCCGGCTTGAGGACTTGTATCTTTTTTTCCTTTTTTTGTACATACTCATGGATGAGAGTATCTTTCTTTTTTGTTTCTTTCATGAATTGTACTTTGTATCCATTTTGGTTTATGAATAAAAGATACATTTTTCTTCTCAATGGTGTGTCCCCTTTTTTATTGAATGTATTCTGCGGATATTCTATCTTGATCTCCTTGCAGGACAGCGATGGCTTAGGGTTCAGGGTTAAGATCTGCTTTCTAAGGCTTTTGCATCTTATGAGCCACGAGGGTCTCATAAAGAGTTTTTCTCCCTACAGGTCGAGAGGATCCCATAGGTGTAAGTTCTTCTTAGAGACCGTGAGGATTCTTGAGCGAGTTTTCCCTTGAGAGTCGTAAGGATCTCACAAGAGAGTTTTTCTTCCCCGCAGGTCGTGAGGACCTGCAGTGTTGGATGTGGTCGCCCTTATCCGTGTTTCATGGGGTTAGAGGCTGCTCCAGGTATCATAGTTTAAAGACATCACGGTCAAGGTTAAGGACCTCATAGTCCGTGGATTTAAGGACTCCACAGTCCGCTGTTAGTTTTAAGACATCACGGTCAAGGTTAAGGACCTCATAGTCCGTGGATTTAGGGACTCCACAGTCCGATGTTTGGTTGCAGGGACCCGTCACCTCTTTGAAGACGTTGAGGAATTACAACGCCAGGTATCAAAGGAGTGAAGAGATGTACCCTTAAACCAAGGCAAAATCTGTAAGGAATCGGGGTGTTTGATCGTTAGTTTTAAGACATCACGGTCGAGGTTAAGGACGTCATAGTCCGTGGATTTTAAGGACTCCACGGTCCGGTATTTGCTCTGGATGCTTCACACGGGTTCACTGCCGTGCTTGGCGAGGACCAGGCTCCGCTCTGGACGTTTTCCACGGGGTCAAAGAGTGACATTATCCGCGTTCCACGTAACCAGGAATTTTGCACTAGATGCTTCACACGGGTTCACTGCCGTGCTCGGCGAGGACTAGGCTCCGCTCTGGACGTTTTCCACGGGGTCAAAGAGTGACATTATCCGCGTTTCACGTGACCAGGAATTTTGCACTAGATGCTTCACACGGGTTCACTGCCGTGCTCGGCAAGGACTAGGCTCCGCTCTGGACGTTTTCCACGGGGTCAAAGGGTGACATTATCCGCGTTTCACGTGACCAGGAATTTTGCACTAGATGCTTCACACGGGTTCACTGCCGTGCTCGGCGAGGACTAGGCTCCGCTCTGGATGCTTCACACGGGTTCACTGCCGTGCTCTGCGAGGACCAGGATCCGCTCTGGACGTTTTCCACGGGGTCAAAGAGTGACATTATCCGCGTTCCACGTAACCAGGAATTTTGCACTAGATGCTTCACACGGGTTCACTGCCGTGCTCGGCGAGGACTAGGCTCCGCTCTGGATGCTTCACACGGGTTCACTGCCGTGCTCTGCGAGGACCAGGATCCGCTCTGGACGTTTTCCACGGGGTCAAAGAGTGACATTATCCGCGTTCCACGTAACCAGGAATTTTGCTGATTGTATCCGCATTTCACGGGATGGAGGTTTGACTGTTGGCGATATGTATACCACCGAGCCATGGAACTGGGCGTTGCCGCTGTTCCGCTTAGCTTGAAGTTGTGTCCGTCGTTACGAGACGAGTGTTGGGATGATCTCTAGGTCGCTTGTGACCCGTCGAGATTTAGCTTCCTCTCATGATGAAACCTGGGGGAGGAGTATGATCCCTTCTTTGTTTGCGCCCCTGGATTGTATACAGGGATAGATGTAACATCACCTGTAGGGCAAGGATTTCACTTTTATTTTATTCCTTTTTCCGCGATGCTCTATCATTTCAGCTTTTATATCCCGAAGGTCGCGATTGCCCCATCATTTCGGCTATTTTTCGCGGTGCCCAATCATTTCGGCTATTTATTTATTCTCTACTCGCTGCTTTTTATTGCGAGTTGCCCCATCATTTCGGCTATTTTTTTTATCCATACATCTTTACTTGCTGCTTTTTATTGCAAGTTGCCCCATCATTTCGGCTATTTCGTAGGCATGTGTGGCTTGCTAGCTTTTTCGCCGCAAGCTTGGATTTTAGACACCGGTTTCAGCATCAGCACCGCTACAACTGGGATGTTGCCAGGAGCGGATCATCATTTGCCTCTGTCGTTATTGAACAAAGGTGGCTCAGTAAACAGGGTTAAGGGTCCTGTCGACCAAGGCTTTTGACTTCATGAGCCGTAAGGGTCTCACAAAGGTATTTCTCCCTACAAGTCGTGAGGATCTTGCAGGTGTATTTTCTCCTTAGGGATCGTGAGGATTCCTAAGTGTATGTTCCTCTGTAAGTCGTAGGGATCCTACAAGAGGGCTTTCTCCTTATGGATCGAGAGGACCTACAAGGGTTGCTCATCATATGGGCATATCCCTAGTCACGGGTAGGACTTTGCTGGGGAAATGTTTTTTCGCGCCCGTGGATTGTATACAAGGGTCAGTATTGAGCCTCTTGTAGGGCAATATCGAAGGTTGTGGAGGATTTGCTTAAGAACAGGTTTAGGTTTCTGTAACTTAAGACTTTCAAATCTCATGAGCCATGAGGGTCCCATAAGAGAATTCTCCTTACGAGTCGTGAGGATCTTGTAAGTGTATTTTCTCCTTAGGAATCGTGAGGATCCCTAAGTGTGTTGCTCCTTTGTGAGTCGTAAGGATCTCACGCAGGTGGTTTCTCCTTACAAGGTCGAGAGGACCCTACAAGTGTCTTTTAACGAGGTTGCGCCCTTTCGGGTTTTCACAAACACTCGCCGGTAGTCCTGCTGTTTTTACTCACGGAGCCCTTTCGGGTTTTCATCCGTGCCCATTTTGCTTATGGACATACCGTTTTTTTTTATTCTTTTTCACTTTTTTTTTACAAGGTCGCGCCCTTTCGGGTTTTCACGAGCACTTGCCGGCAGCCCTGCTGTTTTTACTCACGGAGCCCTTTCGGGTTTTCATCCGTGCCCATTTTGCTTATGGACATACCGTTTTTTTTTATTCTTTTTCATATATTTTTTTTTATTTTTTCTTTCTCTCTCTTTTTTTTATCTCGTCAGCCTAAAGATACTGCGGTAGTAGTTTTAGGGACGTTTCGGTCCGTCGTTAGTTTAAGGATATTTCGGTCCGTCGATAGTTTAAGGACGTTTCGGTCCGTCGATAGTTTAAGGACGTTTCGGTCCGTCGCTATTGGAAGGCCGGCTGCTGCTTGTAAAGTCTGAGCCTAGGAAGATAGTGAGCGGATATAGTCGTCGTCATCTATCATTGACCTAGGCTGTGGCTCATTAAGCGTAGTATTTCTTTAAGAAGCGGCCGTTTATTGGCCTGAAAGGCCTTTCACCATGCATGTCTATGAGTAGGTAGGCTCCACCCTGGTAGACCTTGTCTATGATGTACGGGCCTTCATAGTTTGGCTCAAATTTTCCCCGCTTGGCACGATTGGGGATCATAGGTCTTTTGACCACTAGTACGAGTTCGCCTTGGCGGAATGTCCTCGGCCTGGTCAATCTTTCGTACGAGCGCGTCATCTTTGCTTTGTAGGCCTCTAGATGTTGTTGCGCTATGAGCCGGGTTTCGTCGAGGGCATCAAGCTCCTCAAGCCGAAGGTGAGCATTTTCTTCGTTCGTCGGCTCGTGGTGGACTGCTACTCGTAGAGAGGGTAACTCTATCTCGAGGGGGAGCACTGCTTCCGTCCCAAATACCAACGCGTACGGCGTTGTGTTTGTGGCCGTCTTGAATGTAGTTCGATAAGCCCAAAGGGCTTCTTGCAGCCTTTCGTGCCAGTCTCTCTTATTCCTGGAAACGGTCTTTTTTATGATTTTCGTCAAGGTCTTATTGAAGGCTTCGGCCAGACCGTTAGCTCGTGGATTGTAAACCGGAGAATATCTCCAGTCTATATTGTGCTGCTGTGCGAAGCGGCTAATCTTATGGCTTCGGTAGGCCGGCCCATTATCGGAGATAATCCGCCGTGGAGTTCCAAACTGATAGATGACGTGCGTCTTGAAGAAATGGAGGATATTCTCCGTCTTCACTTCCCTCAGTGGTACTGCTTCTGCCCATTTGGAGAAGTAATCAGTTGTCGCCAGGATAAAACGGTGTCCCCGAGATGATGCTGGCTCAATGGGGCCGACTATGTTAGTCCCCCACATTTCGAATGGCCAACTAGCCAGCGTTGGGTGCAGTGGATTCGGATGTTGGTGGATGAAGTCTCCATGAATCTAGCATGAGTGGCATTGCTTCGCATACTCGAGGCAGTCCTGGATCATCGTGGGCCAGTAGTAACCCATCCGTTTAATTTTTAACTTCATCTTTGGGCCTGCTTGGTGAGAACCGCAAAGTCCGTCATGAACTTCCTGAATGACTCTTTCTGCTTCGTCAGGTCCTAAGCATCTCAGCCATAGAGAATCAAACGATCTCTTGTATAGAATATCGTTGACGAAAGCGAAAGATAAAGCTCGTTTCATGAGCTGATGTCTTGAGGACGCCTCTTTGGGCATTCGGTGGGACTTAAAGTAGTCTATGAAGACTTCCCTCCAGTCTTCGGCCTTCTCATGGTCTTTTATTTGTAGGGTCGTCTGCTCGGTCGCTCCCTCTTCTTCGGATGATTCCGGAGATATTTCTGCCGGGGCGAGCACTCGACGGCTTTGTACCACGATTCTGACATCATCGAGGTTCTCGTCAGCCAGTTCTTTAGCAAGTTTAGCCAACGCGTCTGCTTTGCTGTTTTCCGCGCGCGGTATGTTCTCCAAAGTATAGGAGGGAATTTGGGTCAATAGTTGTTGCACCTTTTCGCCGTACTTCACCAACTCCGGTTTGCACGTTTGGTAGTCACCTTTTACTTGACTAACGACCAGTTGAGAATCCCCGTATATAAGGAGGTCTTCAATTCCCAGGTCGATGGCGATTTCGAGGCCTGCTATCAGAGCTTCGTATTCAGCTTCATTGTTTGTCCTCGGCTCTGTTAAGGAGAAGGCGAAGCGCATTATCCCTCCTTGTGGAGTTGCAAAGACGAGGCCTATCCCCGATTTGGTTATTGGGATACCTCGTTTCTGTTTCTTTACGGAGGACGCCCCATCGAAATAGAGTTCCCATTGGGTACTACTGCCGCTAATCGCATCAAATGCCTACTCGTCCGGCAAATCACAGTTCAGGGGAGAATCGGCCGGTATCGGGTGCTCAGCGAGGAAATCGGCAATGGCCTGGCCTTTCATAGCCTTAAGAGGCTGATACGTTATCGAGAACTCCATCAAGAGCAGGGCCCACTTAGCGAGTCGTCCCGTCAATATGGCTTTCGACATCAAGTATTTAAGGGGATCCACTTTTGAAATGAGACGGACTTCATGTGCCAACGCATAGTGCCTGAGCTTTGTTATCGCGAAGATTAACGCCAAGCAATGTTTTTCAATGGGAGAGTTGTTGCTTTCTGCCCCCAGCAGAACTCGACTTAAGTAGTAGAGTGCTCTCTCTTTCCCCTGATCGTTCTCTTGTGCCCATAATGCGCCTAAAGAACCTTCGAGGGAGGTTGTATAAAGAATGAGGGGTTTTCCCTTGACCGGCGCAGCTAACACCGGAGGGTTCTGCAGGTACTGCTTGATCTCGTCTAGTGCGCCTTGACATTTGAGATCCCAAGCGAATGGAGTTCCCTTTTTCATCAGGTGGCTGTAAGGACGGCATTTGCCCGAAAGATTAGCGATAAACCGCCGAATGTATGCGAGCTTCCCTTGGAGAGACCGCAACTGCTTGAGGGTTCTTGGTGGAGGCATTTCCATGATCGCCTTAATCTTTGACGGATCTATTTCAATACCTCGGTGTCGAACGATGAATCCCAGAAATTTGCCCGAGGAGACTCCAAACGCGCATTTGAGGGGATTCATTTTCAAATTATATTGACGAAGGCGTCGAAATACAGTCTCCAGATGCTTTAAATGATCTTCGTATGACATGCTCTTTACTACGAGGTCATCGATATAGCACTCGACGACGTCGTGTATGAGGTCATCAAAGATCTTTGTCATGGCCCTTTGATAGGTAGCGCCAGCGTTCTTTAGACCAAAGGGCATAACCCTGTAGCAAAATATACCCAAAGGGGTGCGGAAAGCGGTGTGCTTCTGGTCTTCGGGATGCATCTTTATCTGATTGTATCCTGACGAACCATCCATAAAGGAGAAAACCTCGTGAGTGGACGTGTTATCTATCATTAGTTCGGTTACTGGTACTGGGAAATCATCCTTGGGACAGGCTTTATTGAGATCCCTGAAATCCACGCATATGCGTACCGTCCCATTCTTCTTCATTACCGGGACGATATTGGCGATCCAGTCGGGATATTGGACTTCTTGGATAAATCCAGAATCGATCAGCTTCTTGACTTCGGCGTTGACGCTCATCTCAAGCTCGAGTCGCATCCTCCTTGGCGCCTGCTTGACTGGCTTGATATCTGGGGATATTGCTAATCTATGCACAGCAATCTCCGGATCTAATCCTGGCATCTCGGAGTAGTTCCACGCGAAGCAGTCTTTATGCCGTAGAAGCACGTTCTTTAATGTAGCCACCCTTTCTTCAGATAGCAGCTCGCTGACAAATATCGGTCGCGGGTCATCTGCCGATCCCAACTCAATCTTCTTTAGGTTATCTGCAGTAGTATGTATACCATCTTCCAGTTCTTTCGGAGCTGGCGGATATTCTGAGATCACCTCATCATTGCTGTTCTCAAAGCACCGGGGAAGGTCATCTACGTTCTCGGGCTCTTCTCCTAATATCGTAATCGTATAACAAGTGCGAACCCGCTCCCCGGACTGAGGTGGACCCGGTTCTGCTCCTGCGGCCTTGGGCTCGTGCTTTTGTGGTGGCGTTACCTTCCAGCCGTCGGATAAAGCGAATTTGCCCCGTTGGTACTGGTCCTCGACCCAGTTCTTGAAGGTGAAGCAGTCTTCGGTAGGATGTCCTATGGCTTGGTGATAAGAGCAATAACTCAGATGAGAAGCCTTGTTAGCTTGCTCAGGATGTCTAGACTCTGGAAGCATGATCATTTGATGTTTTATAGCGAGGTTGAATAACCTCTCCGTCTTGTCTCGGGGGAAGGAGTACGCTCGACTCATCTTCTTCATGAGGGACAAACCCGAGCCGCTTCTTGATTTATTTCCATCTCTGCGTCGGGCCTTTCGTACAACGGATTGACGAGGATAAGCAACTTTGTCTTTTGCAGCCTGTTGAAATAGACGTTGCGTCCTGGCCTTCTCGTAGATGGCCATTTCGCGGTTGTGGTCTTCCCGAACTTTCTGACCCACTTTCCTGATAGGCTTGCCCATTCGTTCTTCAAATGACGGACTCGGCGCTTCAATCGCGGGGTCTAGTTTTGATGGGGGGTTGGCATCTCCTGACAGGGCGTCCTCCTCTTCATCAAAGGTATATATAGCGTAGCTGCTGTGAGCCCGTTCCCGTTTTCCGGTTCTCGCGTATCCAAGCCCGAGTGTTTCCATTTTCCCGTTGGGCAATTTGCGTTGAGTCCCAGGGACATCCCAAATCCTGTTGTAGAACCGAGCCTGCCGAACAGTCTGTTTTAAGGGTACTCCTTGGCGCTTCAATAGCTTCTTTAATCCATTTGTATAGTATCTAGGCAGACGGATGGGTTGGAGCCTGTCAAGTGTAGTATCTGCGCCATGCCAGATCTCTCTCTACTTTCGACTCTGAGGATCGGTAGAATAGGATCGCCTTCTCACCCCTTTGCCTGGGAGGGACGTAGAATGTTTGCAGGTCCTGCACATTGTGAGCTTGAAGTGTGTCGAGATCCTTGTAGTGTTCTCGCGGTACCATGGTGATTTGCAAACTTTGGTCATCGCCGGGGGGTGCTTGTATTGGCAGCCGATTGGAGAACACAGCATTAACTTCATCTTCTGAATCACTTCCGAAGACCAATATGGGGGCGGGCTTCCACAGGTTGTTGCGTTGAGATGGCCCTGCATAAACTATCTCTTCCTCTTCTTCGGTATCGCTTCCGAAAACAGGGATGGTGGCGGCGGTTTTGTTCTCCGGGTTGCGACACCTTTCCGTATCCTCGAAATCTGGCAAAAAGTACTTCGCATCTTCGTATTTGCGGACTTCGTTCACGGAAAATGGGTTTAACTCACCTGTTACAGTGTACTCGAAACCATCCTTAAAGTACTTCATACACTGATGTTGTGTAGAAGGGATGATGTTGTATTCATGTAACCAAGGACGACCGAGCAAGGCGTTGTAGCAGGTCTTGGCGTCAATGACATGGAATTTGATGTCTGTGACAAGAAGTCCAAAGCGTAATGTTAGTATCACAGATCCGAGAGTCCGTGACAATTGTGAATCGAAACCGGAGATAGTAATTTTGTCACGAGCGAGGTGTTGCGCACTCATGCAGATTTCCTTCAACACCCGAACATTAAGGAGATTGACGGAGGATCCATTATCCACCAGGATCTTGCCTATCTTGATATCATGGCAGTATCCGGAGACATATAGGGGACGGTTGTGGTCGCACGTCCCGAGAAGGAGGTCTTCGTCACCGAAAGTGATGTCGGCCGTATGCACTTCCTCCAGTTCATCCTTCATCTTTTCAGTGGCGAGGAAGGCTTGGAATTGCTCAGGTTCTTGTAACGCCTTAATTAGTGAGTCTCGCACTTCTTTTGATAATAGGAGGGCATCGAGAATGCTAAGCTGAGAAGGTAGCTTCCTTAGGTGCGCTAGGATGTTATAGTCCACTTTACCCTTTCTAGGAGGGTCTTTGGCAGCCAGCTCTCTCATAACTTGGTCATCTAAAGTGATATCTTCAGTGACCTTTTCCTTTCCCTTATCTTTCCTACTCGCGGGCCCGAGGTTCTTTTCTGGGAGTGTGCGATTGCGCAGCTGAATGTTCTCGCAGGCCTCCGATTCCTCCTTTTTCCCTAACACGGATTCTTTAAAGAGAGGGCCCAGAGTCATTTCTTCATCAGAGTCGCTCCCAAAGGTGAGAACTTGTGACCCCCTGGCGTTAACCATGTAACAGTTGCCAGTAGTTCTGTCGTGCCCATCGATAGTACTTCTTCGCTCCCGACGGCTCTTGCGTTTCATGCGCTTAAAATGTTGCCGATGAGCAACATATCCTTGCCACCATATCTTAAAGGCGTCACACTCCTCCGTGGGGTGTGAGATTTTCCGGTGATATACGCAATAATCAGGGTGCCTTTCCACCCCATCGTGCGTGTTTCCTTCCGAGGGTGGTAGCTTCATTCCCATTGACATGGCTTTGGCAAACCTTTTCCTCGTCTTGAATAACTTCTTGTCTACTTCGGATGCCTTTCGCTCTGGCAGGGGTAGTTCAACTCTTCCGTTCAGTTGCCCGCATTTGGCTCCTTCCGATGTGGCCATCTCACGCTCCTGGTCTGCTTTACATTTTAGACGGATCTCGTCTAGAAAAGTGTCGATCATTTCGTCTGTTGGCCATGCACTCTCTGGTACAGGCTCTGCCTCCAGCTTCTTAGTGCCAGGAGTTTTCCCATCATCGGTAAACGAGTGGGAGATTACGTTACAACTCGCCATATACCCTTCAGATTCCTCCGACGAGCTCTCTCCATCGTCTCCCTCTTGAAAGATGTGGTTGAGGAACTCTTGCAGTGTGACAGGAGTTCGCGCCTTTTGATTGTATTCTTCCAGCGCGTCGATTTGCTTCTGCAAGTTCGTGTGCTCGTTTCCAAGCTTCACGGGCTTCTTGGATTTCTTCTTCTTTTTCTTCGAAGATTTTGACGATTGGGCGTGAGTATTTGGGCTCTTATCGCGAGTCTTTGTAGTTGGGCGGCGCCTTAGCATCCCTTCGATAATTTGAGGTTCAAGAGGGTCCTTCCATTCAATCGCAGGGCACGCATGAAGGTCTCTCAGCATTCTTTTGGTTTTAGTTGATAGCACGACCTCCCATGGAGCTTCTTCAATAAAGGAGCAGGTTGCCCCCGGTGTATCTGCTTTCTTAGGAGTATGCGGTTGTGGTGGGTTCACCTTCCACTTTTCGGACAGTACAAACTTCCCCTGGAGGTACTGGTCTTCAATCCATCCTTTGAAGACGAAGCAATCTTCAATCGGATGGCTTACCGTTTGATGGTAAGGGCAATAGTTAGGGTTATTCATCTCGGTAAGTTGCGGCGGTCGCCTTGGATTTGGTAGGTTTATAAGTCTGTTGCGTATTGCCAGCTCGAATAACCGTTTCGTCTTGTCTCGTGGGAACGAGTAGGGACGCTTCATCTTCTCATTATAATACCGGCGTCTTTCTTCCAGTTGATCTGCCGGTTTCGGGGCGTTAGGTTGCTGTTGGGTATTCGCGACAAAGGTTGCCCTTCCTTTACCCTTGTCATTCCGAGGTTCCGACTTCGGGGGAGGTGGTCTATGACCCATCTGGTCCATCTGAGCCAACTTGTCGATTAAAGCCTGGAATGTGGTTGGCTTAAAGAACATCATAAACTGGGAGATAGTTGCGTGGGGGTCTAGGGTTCCCACGAACATGCCCACTGCGGGTGCCTCCTCAATGCGCTGCTCGCATCTCGACCACAAATTCCGCCAGCGTATAGCATACTGGACCCAGGTTTCGCCTGGTTTTACCCTGGCATTAATCAGTGCAGTTATTGGAGTGCGTTCGCTGGCACTTGCGAATCGCTGAGTGAATAACAACTCCATTTCAGCGAACGTTTTGATAGAATCGTTCGGGAGTTCTGAATACCATTCGAACGCTGTTTCTGATAAGCTGCCCACGAACTGGCGAAGCAACAGTTTATCATCACCGCTAGTGTTACCGCAGAGGGCCCGGAACTGGGCGACATGTTGATGGGGCTTGCCGGTCCCCTTGTACACGTGGAATTTTTGTATCGTATAACCTTGCGGGTATTTGATTTGGTCGTACCAGCTTGGATACGGCCGCCCCGTTTTCACGACTTGACCAGCTGCCTCAGTCGCGTGATGAACCCGGATTTGCTGGGCTATGTAGTCAGCCAAGTCAGCCTTAGAGATTGCCTCCTCCTTGGCCGTTGAGAGGGCTGGTGGTGGATTTGACGTTTCTCCTCGGTCGTCTTCAAGAACGATTGGGGGATCCTCGGCGGGTAAGTCCTGCTGGATCATCATTCCTATCATATCTTGGAAGAGAAGGCCCATACGTTGTATGTTGGCCGCTTGTTCAGCAGCCTCTTTGTCCTTTTTCTCCAGTGTCCGGCGAAGGAATTCAGCGTCGGTTTCTTCCTCCCGGCGTGCGTCTGAGGACGTTTCTGGGTTTTCTTTTGGCCCGGTAAGTGCGGCCATAGCATTCATCATTTCCTGAAGCTTTTGCTGCTGCTCCTGGGCTTTCGTCACGGATCGGGTTAGCGGTCGGTGGCCCGTAGAAGTGCGGCTTTCCTCCTTTCCAGAGGCCATGTAAACAGTGTGCACCGCCATGCCCCCAGACTTAGGGCGTCTGGGCTCCGTGCTTTTAGTCGTCGTTGCATGCTGGGGGGTCTTCTCTGGCCTCCTCCTTTTATGAGCCATGGAGGTTGAGGGGGCCGTTGAGGTGGGCGTCCAGACAGCCTTTTGGGGTTTAGCCAGGTGACCAGCTTCCGGTTGGATTTTCAGCTTCCTTTGCTGGCGGGAGAAGTTTGGATCGATGATCGAGTCCCGGGCCTGCCGCCAAACCTTATAGATTTTGGAAGACAGCCGTTGAGGAGATCGGGGCTGTTCGGGTTTTATTTCCACAACCTTTTTTAATGGGGGAGGAGACCTCTTCAGCACTGCAGTAGGAGAATTCCTTCGCACCTTATTTAGCATTTCGAAGCCGTTCCCAGTTGGAACAGCAGCATTAACTTCTGCCATCGGGGCTGATGGAGTTAACCCGGAGGGGGAGTTGCCCCCAGCCTTCCTTACTCGGCGCCAATGGCGACGTCGAGCGTGTCGAGCGGACGGCGTTGGGTCAGCGGTAAAAATGGTTCCGTCTTGCCCCCTGTGTAGGTGGGGGGTCGCTGTTGGTGTTAGCCTGTCAAAGACCGACGTCCTTTGGGCAGCAGGAGCGGGAGCTGAAGCCGTCAATCTCGTAAAGACCGACCTTTTGGCCGGAGAAGCTGCCTTGACGACTTCGGGGGCAGGAGCGGACACCTTCTTAGAAGCAGCCTTCTCTGAGATTGTAGGCCCCATGATGGGTTCGCAGGATTTCCGGTCCAATCTAGAGAAGACCGAGGTGTTGACGTTGGGCGACTCGTTGAGAGGAGCCGCGGCAGGGGTAAGACGATCAAAGGCCGACTTTTTGAGAGCTTCCGTTGTCAGCACTGGAGCGGTGAAGCCTGTCGGCGGGAGCATGGTCCCAAAGAAAAATCCTGTGGTGGCGCGAGTGACCTGTTCCACGGGCATTGTGAATAACGAAGCAGCTTGGGGTCCGTAGGCTATACCTCCTGGCGAGGCAGAGCGTTGGTGGCCATTGCAGTCTGAGCAGTTGGAGAGTTTCACGGGAGTAGAAGCCATCGATCCTTCGCTTTCTGCAATAAGCGAGACGCCAATTCTTAGTATCTTGAAACCCAAGGGCAACCAATAGCGAACCGCGATTGGTTCGCGAGTCACGACACACGAAGTGTGGAGTGGAAAGAGGAAAAGGTCCTACCGGGCGTGCCAGAATCTGTTCCCCTCCGAACGGCGGCGCGCAGGATTGCGACGTCTTGGCGCTGAGATTCGGAGCAGATGCTAATTGGTGCTATCCGTCCACCTCTCCGAAGATGCCAAGTTGATTTATGGCACCATGTATCGAAGGTTTAGACGGATGCGTCCGATGTAGCAGACTTCGTCAGATTCCCCCTCGTTTGAGGGGTTTTTGATTGTGGGGACGCTCTCCCCTGCAGGCGCAAGCCCCTGCAGTTAATTACGCTACCGCATTGCGGTAACAACTTTCTCCTTCTCCAGATGGTCACTTCGTGTCGTGGGTGTTTGTTTTGTATTTTGTTGCCCGTGGATTGTTTACGGAGACTGAGTTATGTCGTCGCCCGTAGGGCGTGGACTAGTCCAAATCCGTATTATCTTAGATTTGGGTTTGGGGGTTTGGTTTGAGGATACGTCAGCCATACTTGAGGCTGAGATCAACTCAAACGTTTGTTAAGGATACGTTAATCTAACTTTGAGACTAAGATCAACTTAACGGGATCGTTTAGATCCGACAAAAGAGCATGCGGGCTCTATTGTTCCAGTTTAGGGACCTAGTGGTCCATTGAATGTATGGCCGTCGGGACCCATCACCTCTCTGACGACGTTGAAGGATTACAACGACAGATGTCAGAGGAGTTCAGAGATGTACCCTTGAGCCAGAGTTAATTGGGGGGATTCATAGTCCAGTCTGTTTGAAGGTTTAAGGATACGTTAGCCATCTTTGAGGCTAAGATCAACTTAAACGGGACCGTTTAGATCCGACAAAAGAGCATGCAGGGGGAGCTCTATTGTTCTAGTTTAAGGACATTGTGGTCCATGGGTAGTTTAAGGACATTGCGGTCCATGGGTAGTTTAAGGACATTGCGGTCCATGAGTAGTTTAAGGACATTGCAGTCCAGTATATGCTCTGGATGCTTCACACGGGTTCACTGCCGTGCTTAGCGAGGACCAGGCTCCGCTCTGGACATTTTCCACGGGGTCAAAGAGTGACGTTATCCGCATTCCACGTAACCAGGAATTTTGCACTAGATGCTTCACACGGGTTCACTGCCGCGCTCGGCGAGGACTAGGCTCCGCTCTGGATGCTTCACACGGGTTCACTGCCGTGGTCTGCGAGGACCAGGATCCGCTCTGGATGTTTTCCGCGGGGTCAAAGAGTGACATTATCCGCGTTCCACGTAACCAGGAATTTTGCATTAGACACGGGTTTAAGGACCCCGCAGTCCATATCAATGTGTGGTCGTCGGGACCCGTCACCTCTTTGAAGACATTGAAGGATTACAATGCCAAATATCAAAGGAGTGAAGAGATGTACCCTAGAACCGGAATGGCTTAAATAGTCCTTGACCCAATCTGGGATCAAGACCGATTAATTATGTTATGAGCCCATTAGCCCAGTTGATTACGAATTGAGGACTTATGGCCAGCTCGGGCTAAGTCCAATCAGGTCTGGAATATTGGCTTCTTGTTGGTCCATTGAAGGAGAGGCTTTGCCTCTATCCATTTAGCCAATTGGGCTAAAGCCTAGTGTTAAACACTACAGAGCAATCAGTGTTGAACACTGGGAATGAGGTCGACAAGTTAGTGTTTAACACTAAAAAATAATTGGTGTTAAACACCAGCAACAAGGCTATTATCATAAACACTAAAACAGATCAGTGTTGAACACTGGCAATGGAGATCTCAGATCAGTGTTAAATATTAAGGTAATCAGTGTTGAACACTGCAAATAAAGTTTTTTGATTAGTGTTGAACACTAAGGCCCAACAGTGTTTTAACACTGGGTTCGGGAGTTTCAATTTAGTGTTAAACACTAAGGCAAGAGGGGTCACGTGGCAGCACGTGAGAGCGCCCTCCCTTCATTTATTCTGCTGAGACTATCGCATCTTTCAGAGCATCACGTGTCATCACGTGACGGGCATTCAAATGCCTATATGTTAAAGCTTCTGCCGAAGGTCACGTGGGTCACGTGGGGTGCTGCCTCAAAGGGGCTTTCTGTAGATCTCTTAGGGGGGTCACGTGGTGACACGTGACCCTGCCTCTATGTATGTTGTTTAGAGGATCTGTTAACCTTTTCTCAGGAATTAAGTTCCTCGAGCTTCAAACTTCAGAAGAATTAAATTCTTACTTCCTTTTGAAGACTTATATTCTGGAATAGAGTTGAACTCTGAATTTTCTGTAGGAATTAAATTCCTCATATATGTGAAAAACTGAATAGGGTTAAACCCTAATAAAAACTTTTAAGGAATTTAAACTTCCATCCTCTGTTAGATTATGACTAAGGGAATTAAATTCCCGCTGTTGCAACAGAACTAGGTTCTTAATTAGGGTTAAACCCTGTTTCTTTCTGTTCTGAAGGAATTAAATTCCCATGATACAGGGTCAAGCCCTAATTTTATTCTAAAGGAATTAAATTCCTATAGTTCTGTGAGAATTAAATTCTCGTACTTGCATTCCCTCTCTATGTTTTGGATCTGCATGGCAGGATCTCAACCCATTGAGAATTAAATTCTCAACTTCAGAGGGAGATGTGCTCTTTACAGATCCTCTATCAAAGAGAGAAGAAATATATTCTTCTGTTTTATATATCAGAGTTAAACTCTGTTGAGAATTAAATTCTCTTTTTCTTTCAAGGAGCTTTTCCCTTTCTTACCTAGGGTTTTTGCAGAAGATCCAAGTTTCTCAAAGTATCAAAGCTCTCTTCCTTTTCTTTTTTCTCTCCCTGTCTCTGTATATTTTTTTTATATCTCCTGGCTCCTATTTATAGGAGAAGCAGCCGAATCAATCAGTTTTTGACGAATCTTCATTGAGAGATTTGATTTGCATCCATCATTCGTTTTGGACCTTTGGATTATTAGGTGAATTTTATTCACCATTAGATTTCAAATCCAGGGATTCCCCTTTGTTATTTTGGTTAGATTTAAAGGGGAAATCTTTCCAAACCCGAGATTTTCCCATAGATAGATTACCTCTGAATCTTCAATTCGATTGGTTCCAGATAATCGCTTTCCTTCAGAATTTAATTCTGTTGACAAAATGGGCTTTGAAAGCCGATCACGTGTGACCACGTGACCCATGGTCACGTGTGGACACGTGACCCTCTTTGGAATGAGCCTCCCTCCTTCTTTTTGCGCTGTCTTCTGGTTGCTGCTTAACCGTCACGTGCCACCACGTGACCCCCGGTCACGTGTGAGCACGTGACCCTTGTTTGGATTCTTTTTCTTGGTTTAACTGGAGAACAATTCTGATGTTTTGAGCGTCACGTGCCAACACGTGACCCCTGGTCACGTGGGAGCACGTGACCTCTTTTGAAGCTTTTTCCTTGATTTGATCAGAGATCCGGTGTGCCTTTGACGCTTGCATTTAAATGTCACGTGCCGACACGTGACCCTGGTCACGTGGGAGCACGTGACTCTTTCTGAAGCCCTACTCTTCGATGTAGTCAGAAAACTGAACTTGCCTTGATGATGCGTTTAGGTGTCACGTGCCAACACGTGACTGCCGGTCACGTGTAAGCACGTGACCCTTTTCTGAAGCTTTTCCCATAAGCTTTCCTGATTTTAAATCAGGAAACACCTGGAGAGAGAGAGAAGAAAACACTCAGCGTATGCTCTTGCAAGATCAGATTGGTTTTTATTTTATCTAATCAGGATGGCTCCCACTGCTTTTTATCAAATCTTCCTTCAAACCCTAAAAGGAAAGACTAGCCGGGATTAATTACAAACTACAAGTTCGCCAATCTTTCAGCCAGGCCAGTGTCGGTACTTTGAGGGAGGTCCCCCGTGCTTTCGCACGAACCTAATTAATGTAAACCTCGTTTTCCCAGAGGCGTAACCCCGTTGACACCTTTCTAGACACCTACTTGATCGGCTAATTGTAATGTGTAAAACTCTCCCAGGAGTAACAATTACTCGCAGTGGGTATCGGGATCCAACTATCTCATAGAAGGTATGCAATCTTATTGCAAATTTCAACACTTGAAATTCCCGATAATATTTTGCCCCTAGCGTCCTATGACCTTGACGCAGGCCAAAAAATCATAGTGCGCTAGTCAAGTTCAACCCGTCATTTCCTGATTGAATTAAACCCACCCGCACGACCCTTGACGCAGGCCAACAAAGTCGCACGACTAGCCTAATCCAATCTGCATCATATGCATAAGCAGATAAATACTAGTTAGCTACCGCACACTACGCCTTGACGCAGGCCAACAAACGTAGCACGAATACTAACTACCATTTATCTGAAATGACGGAGGGCTACGACAGGTTTTTCTGAAAACCTATTGCGTAATGAACTTCATATCGTTGTAGAATCAAATGATTTTAAAATGGAGTGCTTTTGAGGCTTTTCTAGTTTTGCTAAAGGAGTCACTCCCGGTGAAGGGATCGTTGGTCCTTTCCTCGTCGAATGAGGTGCGGGATATATCATATATATCACTGTGCAAAGCAAAAACTCTTAAAAGCAGTCAAAAGACAAACCGAGTGTGTAGCATCTGCCAGTTATTGCTAAAGGAGTCACTCCCGGTAAAGGGATCTCGGTCCTTTCCTCATCGAATAAGGTGCAGGATATATCACATATACCGCTGTGCAAAGCAAGAACTGTAGCTACCTGTTTTATTTTTGAAATTCGATTCTACAACATCTTAGGTTTCTTTTATTTCATTAATCACATTAATGAAGTCCCATCATTTAAGTCACCTAAACATCACAGATAAATACGACGTACACTTATGCCATCCGCATTCGCCTCGATGTCCCCTCGTGACCGTTAGGTTAGGTAACTAACGGCAGAGCGGGACAGGGCTAGCGCGGGTGTAAAACATAAGTAACGTCTATATAATATATCATATATACTATATACTGTATCCATCACAGAACATCACATGATCACATCACAGATATCGCAGCAGAAGAATCATATGAAATATTGGATATACTAGGACGTCCGTGTTTTCAATACGAGCCAGTATAAAACACGGATTCCACGGTCGTGATGAATAGCCAAACCCACACCCCAAGACCCCTACGAGAGCGGCAAGAAACCCTACCAATTCTAGAGTTAGGAGACCCGGACTCGACTCCTCGAGTTGGTCTCCCACTGGACTCCAGAACCCGGTTACTTGTGCTCCCCTCCTTGGGTCTATCCTAGTGCGGAAAAGTAAATAATATACAAAAGGTGACATCTTCCGCAACCTGGAAGTGCCCCAATAAAAGAATATTACATACAAGTTTTTACATGAATGAAAATGAAAAACACTCATCTCACATAAAAAACCCCGGCTATTCAAACACGACGATCCAATATAACATATCCAGCAACACATAACATCACATGTCATCAACGTAAGTAAATATGCGCATCCCAATTGTCGTTGACTTATAGCAACGAAACCGGCGATATCACATATTACACTTACGGTCATAGAAAAGAAAGTGTAAAACTACAACAGTTGGAATCCGCAATCTGCATAGACATCGCATGCCTAATCAAATGAATTTCTTAGACATCACATGCCTAACAATTATAAACCCAGCATTTTAGTCTCTTTATCGAAAACTCTTTTCAATATCAAGTCGGGGAATTCAACAGGATTCCCGATGTTCTGATCGAATTCTCGTCGCAAACTTTACTAGACGGCCGCACCCCCGATGCCGTCGACGAAGTGCACCAAGGCGGAACACCGCTGCCGCGAGCACCCGAACGGATGCTTTCGGCGACGGGGTTCTCCTACAGTCACTTGGTTGGGGCTATGGAGCGAGGCTGTCTATTAAGTTTACCCGGCGAGTATCCGCGTATGCTACGTGATTGCGACGGACTTTTGATCACATCAAAATTCCGTGGCAACCGATCAAGTAAGACTAAAGTGCTTTGTTTATAACATTCATTCAGTTATCTCATAACTACTTGTGAATTCCAATTATTGTATCCCATTCCAGATAAATAGAAAATGTTAAACTTTCCGATCGAACATCCGAACACCCAAGTTTTCCCGAAACAGCTCAACTCATGAAATAAGTTCAAAGACATTCACTTCGTGCTTCAGTACCAACGGTCCAGCCGTAGAAGGGTCAAGCCAACGCCTCGCATGTGGCACGCCGTACTGCCCCAAACCCGAAGGTTCAAAGGGCAGTTCAAGACGGTCACATAATCGAGTTAAGGTTTGTTGTCTTCTAGAGGGACCATCGCGTCACTTGCACTACTCAGAACGTCCTTAAACCTCAGAAAAATCCAGCACTTGGAAATTTTCCGGCAGGGGAAAAAGTGGGTATTTATATCCGATCGAACTTTTTAACATATTCAAAAATTATCCGGAATCCACATAGACAAAATCTGATAATCCGATCGAATCATCGAATCCCCAAAACAACCCCAGAAAATTCAACTCTTGAATGATATTTAAAAATTCCCATAAAATCCAGCATCAGAAAAGAGGAATTACTGTGCAACAATTACAGTGAGAGTCGACCGTACGGCCGCGGAACCGCCGCATGAGCCATGCTCATGCCGCGGAACCGCGGCGGTTTAGATGAATTAGGATCTCGTTTTGCACCATAACTCTTAGATCTTCCTGCTGAATTTTTTAAGAATTTTTAATCTGGAAAAAACCCAGTTTTTGAAAAAAGTCCAGAGAGCGGGTCGGATTAGGGTTTCGGGGTTTGTTCGGATTTCAAACGTCGTCTACTGATCGCCTAAGGCTCTAGCTAGGCTCTGATACCACTGTAGGGTTCCTAGGAACACTAAGAAGGTCTCACAAGGCATCAACCATGCCAATTTCAAATTTTACGGGTGCCGAGAAACCCTAATACGGATCGTTAACTAGATATATAGGCGAAACAAGAACTAGTAAACTACTTTACAATGAGTGAACGGAAATACAACCTTTGTAGATCCGGTGCTCCACCTCCATAGCTCCGTGATGATGTCTCCTCGCTGCGATCATCGGATCCCGGGCTCTAGCGTCGGCTTCATCGGAGAAAAAGCAGGCTAGGTCATCGACAACGATGCCGAAGATGATCTACGTCGAGGCATCACAAGATCAAGCTCCACCTTCACCAAGCCATGAAAACTTGTGAAGGAAACACCCTATACTACTTGGCAAGAGGTAGAGGATGAAGAAATAGGAAATGGGTTCACTTTAGAATTGGATTTCTCACTCATTTCATCAAGTCACCATTGATGAAGTCAAGCTTTCTTCATTGAAGAAGATGAAGAAGAAGAAGAAAGAAAATTATGATAAGTCTATTCAAAATGAATAATAAAATCAATACTTATCATATGGCAACCATGATTAGGTGTAGAGAATAGGCCATGGTTAATTGGAAGGGTTAGGGTTAAACATGAAGACAAAATGGTCACTAGGTCAAAGCTTCAAGAAGCTTCAAAAACAAACAAAGAAAGCCACCATTTTCTCTTCATCATTTTCTTTTGCTAAAATAAACAAAATGGATAAATAAATGAATAAATGAATAAGTAAATGAAGCAAAAGAAACCCTAACCATTGACCAACCATGGTTTAAACTATACACCAAACTATCATGTATTATCAAACATGATACAATCAAATGCACAAAAGTATATCATATATACAATGTGCACTTCAAGTGAGAAAATCCTTTTTAAGTGAACCTTTATTAGTTAATGTAAAGTTATATATCAAATATATAATTATACATTAAATCATTAAATCAACACTTGATTTAACGACCCGGTCATAACGCATATAACCGACTAATAACAATAGTAACAACTTATCGAATCAACACTTAATCCGATAACCCGGCTATAACGCATATAACCGATCAATGTTACATATCGCGAGAATGGAATACGGTATCACATACACGCATTATTCTCGGTCCCGCACATATCTCATATGCGCTCCTATTTCGTTTCGCTTGAGCCAGGAAACCTCTGTGTAGGACTCTAAAGACTCGTCAATACGCCGGTAGTAGGTGATGATCATATCAAACACCCACAAGCCGCAAGCGGTCTGCTAAACGTAACGGCCACTCAGGCATTGAGCGATCAGAAGATCGACGAGCAAGCCCGCTCATACTCCTGTGAATCCAACCAGTAACACTTACCGTACAGTCCGGTCTGATCGTCTAATATGTCGCATATCTCGCCTAGGGGTGGTAAACGTCAGACCCCAATAGCTCGATAAGTCGTGTCGATATGAGGTCTATAACAATTCGAGATACTACTGGTAACACTTACCAGTAAATCTCAGCAACCCTGGCCAGGGATTTCCGGTTATAGCCAATCGAACACAGCGCAACATCAACCCCCTATACCGGGAGAGATGAATCCCCTCCTATCGCTCATTGCCTCCATGTGACTCGGGACTGTACCCAAAAACCACCGTTTTGCACGCCCTCTTGGACGTGGTAAGATGGAAATCAAAGCACAGTGGGAACCACACAAGACTCTATGACGATCTCGGGTCAACAGACTACTCTGTACTAGTGTCACTAGAGAACTGCCATCTGACGTAAGGTATAATACCATCTGGGAGTTCTCGGTGAGTCCGTCCAGTGTACCCAGTCTCCACTGAGCACCCGTATATCATCTCTGATGTCAAATACCAATGGATATGGGATCATCCATCGCCCATCTGTATGGGTCGAGAAGGTATACGCTAGTCTACTCTGGTATATCGATGCCCCGTCTCGATACACCCACGACTAAGGACTTTGAAGGATGTACTTATAGACTATCTGTCCCCACTAGTATGATCTGCATCATAGTCCAGGTAGTCAAGTACACATCCTAAGGGCTTTACCAACATGTAACAGAGAGACAATCAGTGTACACGTTAAGGTAAAGATCAACCAGATAGCATACTATCATGTCGAGCAAGAAAGTCCTCCCTATATATGTCCAAGCATCCACTACAATATACATCCTATGTATAGCAATGGCCTCTAGGGCATACATATAACTAACAGTGTATGCACAGTTGACAGAGACAGAGGCAGAGTATTCTCATTAGGGTTGTTGACTGTTGACTTTTTCTAAACCCTAATGAGAATAGGAAATATGATTAATAATAATATTAATTAAGTATTATTGTACCATGGTTGGGTTGAAAGTTTGACCTTGTTGACTTTGTTGACCGGTTGACTAGTTTGGACTTGTTGACCATCATCATTACATGGCTATCATTTCATGGCTATGACTTTTGGCTTGCTTGTTGTTCTTTACAAAATGAGTGCATGAAATGATAATGCCATTGACATGAACCATCACAAAATACTTAATTATTATTATTATTATGATTATTTTTCCTTTTGAGAGCATGGTTGTAAAAAGTCTTGCTCATTCTATCATATGGTTTCTCTCTCATCCTCAAGCTCCCTCTCTTCCTCTTCCTCTTCCTCTTGATCATGGTTCTCTTGTCTCATGAGTTGAGAAAAAAGAACCATAGAGATAAAACCCAAAACACTTCTCTACTCATCCTAGTGTACAAGATCTAGCAAGCCAAGTATTCTAGTTTCCTCTAGATTGAGGTTGGAGCCAAAGGTAGAAGCATTCGGGTGGATCCATCTTCGGCACAAGGAGACGACGAGGTGAGGCCGATCCGACCACCACAAGGAGTCGAAGAGAAGGATTTCAAGTTAAGGTATAACCCCTAACATAGTAGTTAAACTCTTAGTTAGGTTGTTAGATAGTTTGTTTAGTAAAGATCCGGTTTTTGAGTCCATGTTACCCTTTACCGAAAAAATCATTTTTCACCATTTCCGCAACCCCGAAAGAACCGGGGACGGGTAACGTGGACTTACAGTGGTATCAGAGCCTAGCTAAACACTATCTAACATATTAGCAAAGTAACTAGAAGTTCGATCGGAGAAAAAATCACAAAACATGCCCGAAATGTTAACTTTCTGCCGATTTTTATTTCTGTTCAAAAAATAATTAATCTTACACTAAAAATCGGCTCAGGGTTTTTAAAGAACACAGGAGAAAATTGGTCCACTAACTCGGTCAAAGCGCTGCGGAACCGCGGCACGAGCTTGCTCCTGCCGCGGATCCACGGCCTAGTTGACTCGGCTGTGGGTCAATTTTTCTGCAGTGTTCTTATAGGGGTATTTTTGGATTTTTACAATATGTTTTTTCTGCCCAGATTTTCCAAAAAGAAAATTTGTGTTTTGGGGTGGTTAAAAATATATTTTTTGATCGAACTTCTATAGACTTTGGCTAATAGGTTATATCTGTGATGTGATATATGTATTGAACGTCTGCTAATCGCTATACGTCGATTAGTGGGGGTTATACATATCTGTGATCTGTAATGTTGCTGGTATGTGTATATGAATTCGTTGGATTTTCGCGAATGAATAGCCGGGGGTTGTGAGATGAGAGTTTTCTTTATCTTTCAATTCATGTAATTTGTAATTGATATAATATTATTTATATGGCCGCACATCCGGGATGAGGTTGTAGCCTCCATTGTATAATTTCTTTTACTGTTTTTGCTCCTAGGATAGACCCAAGGTGGGGTGCACAAACTACCGGGTATCTCGAAGTGCCGAGTGGCCTACTCACGTTGTTGAGGGAGGTTGCTTCACTTCGGGTATTTGGCGGGTAGTTTGCCGCACCCGCAGGGGTCTAGGGTGGGGTCTTGGCTATTCATCGCGACCGTGTAATCCGCTTTTCATTGCTGGCTCGAACGAATCGTGGATTCCTAGTATATCCAAAGTATTCATCTGTGATCTGGAATGGCTATCATTGCATGTGACGAATGTATATATCTATATATGATATCTATTTAGGCGTTGCTTATGTTTTGCATCCGCGCTAGTCCAGCCCACGCTCTGTCGTTAGTTAAGTAACCTAACGGGTAATGATGGGGCCCCGTGGCGAATGCGGATGGCATAAGCGTACATCATATTTTCGTTGTTTTCTGCAATGGTAGGATTAATTATGGGACGCATTAAATTAATGCAAGAAAATAAACCAAAGTAAAGTCGTTGGAACAATTTCAAAACCACTCGGTTTCTTTTCAAAAACAACTTTTAAACGTGGAGCTTAAGCCACTCCTTTTAAAAGCTATCTCGTTCCTTCGATTATATCAAGTTCACTACGTTCACGATTTCGCCAAAACCATTCGTAACCCTCCGTTATTTCAGTTAAATATTCAGTAGTATTCAAGCTATGTATTTTGACCTTCGCCAAGGCATAGTGATTGGTAGCTGCTGAATATTTATCTGTAGCATAGATAGATTCGTTGGTTTGGGACAGTCGTACTACTATTTTGGCCTTCGTCAAGGGTATATACGGATGGGTTCAAATTAACCTGGATAATGACGGGTAGAACTTGACATGTGACTTATGATATGTTGGCCTTCGTCAAGGTCATAAGAGCATGGGGCAAAAATCCACATCGGGAGTTCTAAAGAAACTGAAACTTGCTAGCGCTGCATACCATTTGGAGTGTGATGATTCTGGTAGGATTCCTTCAGTTTTATCACACGATGATATTTGGATCCCGATCCTACTGTGAGTATATGCTACTCCTCAGGAACTTTCTCACTTAACAATCAATGCTATAAACCAAGTAGGTGTCTAGAAAGGTGTTAGCGGGGCTACGCCCCCAGGAAAAAGAGGTTATTTAATTAAGGAACTTCGCGAAAGCGTTGGAAAACCTCCCTTGAAGTATCGACACTGGCATGGCTGAACGGTTAAGCAAGTATTGTACGGTGAGATTGATCCCGACTAATTCTTCCTTTTTAGTTTGAGGAGGGATTCGAGAAACAGTGGGAGCCATCCTGTTTAGATAAATTAAAAACCAATCTAAACTTGCAAGAGCATCATGCTGAGTGTTTTCTTCTCTCTCTCTTAATTGCAGCGACCCAGTGACCACACATAGGTTACATCTAGATAATAAAATAACTGAATCTGACTGTTATGATTGGCAAAGGTCTGTCCAAATGTCCATTGCCCATGACAAGCTGGGACACCTCTTAACTAATCAAACCCCTGCCGTCTCAGGACCAGTTTCCCTTGTCACGGATAGTGATATCCGTAAAACATCGGAAAAAGACTGTGCGAAAGCCAAGTGCCTCGTGTTAGCCTCAGTTGATGGTACATACCAGAGGCAGCACGAGAAGATGGACTTAGTTTCTATCTTCCTCCATAACAAAGATTTATATGGAGAGCAATCTCGTATCGCAAGATATGAGACCTCGAACGAATTGCTTCAAGCGAGGTTGGCTATCGGGTCATCTGTAGGGGGCAACGTCCTTACAGAGACCATCTATTTTGAGCTCACGGACCTGAAGACCACGTTGAAGAACGGGTCAAATACTGACTTGATTCTACAGTCTCTGCCCTCTGCTTATACCCTGAAGGAAACCAGGGAAGTAGAAGGAAAGGGAAGGGCAAAGGTTTCGGGACTGGATGTAGTAAAGGAGGGACGTTCCTATTGTTACAGGAATGAACATTGGCAGAAGGATTGCAGGGCTAGTAAAGCCAGTAGCCAGGATTCGAAGCATGTTGTGGCTTCGGCTTCGGGTGTGTTTGTAGTAGAGAACTGTATGTCAGTTAACCGTACTTCCTGGGTATTGGATACCGGATCAAGATCTCACATCTGTAATTCATTACAGGCTCTGAGAAACCGTAGGGTTATCAAGATAGGTGATATGACTCTCAGGGTTGCTAACGGAATGAGCATGAACGCTGAATCCGTAGGGGAATATCATCTTGGACTGACAACTGGGAAGATATTGATTCTGCGTAACTGTTTGTATGTACCAGGTGCGACTTGTAATATCATATCTGTATCCTTACTTTCTAAGGGAGGATATAATTTTACTTTTGTAAGCGATGTGGTCCACATCCACCTAAATCAAGTTCTGATTGGGTCAGGTACATTAGAAAACGGGATATACGTATTGAACCAAGCTCGGATTTTCAGTGTCCAGAACACACTTAAAAGAAAGTCTCCAGAATTAAATCAGGCTTTCTTATGGCATTGTAGACTGGGTCACATTAATGAGACACCTAAGTTACATAAAGAGGGATACTTGAATCAGTTCGAGTATCAGTCTTATGCCACTTGTGAATCTTGTCTCATGGGAAAGATGACAAAAACTCCGTTCACTGGACACGGAGTAAGAGCGAGCGAGCTCTTGGGACTCATACACAGTGACGTGTGTAGTCCAATGTCTACATATGCGCGAAGCGGTTATTCATACTTCATTACTTTCACAGATGATTTCTCTAGGTATGGACATGTCTTCCTGATGAAGCATAAATCTGAGGCTTTTGAGAAATTTCGAGAATACAAGAATGAAGTTGAAAAACAAACAGGCAAAAGTATCAAGACACTGAGATCTGATCGAGGTGGTGAATACTTGAGTGCCGAGTTTCTGGACTACTTAAAAGAGAATGGAATTCTCTCTCAGCTTACTCCTCCATACACACCACAGCACAACGGTGTATCGGAAAGGCGGAATCGAACCCTATTGGATATGGTTCGTTCCATGATGAGTAAGGCTGAGTTACCACGATCCTTCTGGGGTTATGCACTAGAATCAGCTGCATATCTTTTGAACAAGGTTCCCTCCAAGACTGTGCCTACCACACCATATTGTAGGGTTCCTAGGCACGCTAATGAAGTCTCACAAGGCATCAACCATGCCAATTTCAAATTTTATGGGTGCCGAGAAACCCTAATACGGATCGTCAACTAGAATTTTAGACGAAACATAAAGCTAGTTAACATCTTAACTAAAAGTAGGAAACTACAACCTTTGTAGATCCGGTTATCCACTTCCTTAGCTCCACGTAGTTGTCCCCTCGCTTTCCATCTCGGATCCCGGACTCTCGCGTCGGCTTCATCGGAGAAATGAGCGGAACAGTCGTCGGCTACGATGCCGAAGATGATCTACGTCGAGGTTACACAAGATCAAGCTCCAACTTCACCAAGTTGTGAAACTTATGAAGAAAACACCCTATACTACTTGTCAAGAGGTAGAGGGTGAAGAAATAGGAGGTGGGTTCACTTTAGAATTGGATTTCTCACACTTTTGCTCAAGATGCCATTGTTGGTAGCAAGCTTTTTCTTTTTAAGAAGAAGATGAAGAAGATGATAGAATATCATATGTGTTATGTAAAAAGAATAATAAAAACAATACTTATCATCTTCTAACCATGGTCAAGTGTAGAGAGTTAACTATAGTTTAGATGAGTGGTTAGGGTTTGGAGAAGAAGACAAAGTGGTCACTTGGTCAAAGCTTCATGAAGCTTCAACAAGCTTCATGATAAAAGAAACCATTTTGTTTTCTATTATCTATTTCTCAAAAAAGAAAAGATAAATAATTAAGTGAAAATATGCAACCCTAACCATTCACTAAACATGGTTTAAGTCTTTACACAAATCCAAGTGAGTATGTATCATCAAACATGATACAATCAAGTGCACACAAAATATATCACATATACAATGTGCATATCAAGTGAGAAAATCCCTTTAAAGTGAACCAATACTAGTTAATGCAAAGTAATATATCAAATATATATTTATACATTAAATCATTAAATCAACACTTGATTCAATGATCCGGTCATGTCGCACATAACCGACTAGTATCCAATGTATCGACTTATCGAATCAATTTTTTTTTGATTCGATAACTAGGTTATATCACATACAACCAATCGAAACATTCATCGCGAGAATGAAATGCGGTATCACATACACGCATCATTCTCGGTCCCGCACATATCTCATATGCGCCCCTATTTCGTTTCGCTTGAGCCAGGAAACCTCTGTGTAGGACTCTAAAGACTCGTCAATACGCCGGTAGCAGATGATGCTCATATCAAGCACCCACAAGCCGCAAGCGGTCTGCTAAACGTAACGGCCACCCGGGTATTGATCGATCAGAAGATCGACGAGCTAGCCCGCTCACACTCCTGTGAATCCAACCAGTAACACTTACCGTACAGTCCGGTCTGTTCGTCTGATATGTCGCATATCAAGTCTAGGGGTGGTAAACGTCAGACCCCAACAACCGATAAGTCGTGCCGATGTGAGGCTCATAACGGGTCGAGAAACTACTGGTAACACTTACCAGCAAATCTCTGATCAGCCCTGGCCAGGGACTTCCCTGTTACGGCCAATCGAGCACAGCGCAACATCAACCCCCAATACCGGGAGAGACGAAACCCCTCCTATTGCTCATTGCCTCCATGTGACTCGGGACCGTACCCAAAGACCACCGTTTTGCACGCCCTCATGGACGTGGTAAGGTGGAGATCAAAGCACAGTGGGAATCACACAAGACTCTATGACGATCTCGGGTCTACAGACTAACCTGTACAAGTGTCACCTGAGAACTGCCATCTGACGTGAGGTATAATACCATCTGGGAGTTCTCGGCGAGTCCGTCCAGTGTACCCAGTCTCCACTGAGCACCCGTATACCATCTCTGATGTCAAACACCAATGGATATGGGATCATCCATCGCCCATCTCATGGGTCGAGAAGCGTATACGCTAGTCTACACTGGTATATCGATGCCCCGTCTCGATACACCCACGACTAGGGACCTTGAAGGATGTACTTATGGACTACCATGTCCCCACTAGTATGATCTGCATCATAGTCCAGGCAGTCAAGTACACATCCTAAGGGCTTTACCAACATGTAACTATAAGACAGTTTAAAGAGACTAGTGTACATGTTAAGATAAAGAGCAACCAGATAGCATACTATCATATCGAGCAAGAAAGTCATCTCTATATATGTCCAAGCATCCAATATAATATACATCATCTGTACAATACTGGCCTCTAGGGCATACATACAACTAACAATCTCCCACTTGCACTAGGGCCAACTGCTGTAGTATCGCATACCGAGCATCCCGAAGAGTCTCTCAAACTGTATCTGGGGAATGGCCTTCGTGAGTGGATCCGCCGTGTTGTTCTTCGTGTCAACCCTCCTGACCTCGATCTCCCGGCGATCAACTATCTCCCGGATCAGGTGATACCGCCTCAGAATATGCCTGGATCGCTGATGGGACCTAGGTTCCTTGGCCAAAGCCACCGCTCCATTGTTATCGCAATACAAAGGTATTGGATGCTCAATGGATGGAACCACTCCAAGTTCAGTAATGAACTTCTTGATCCAGACAGCCTCTTTAGCAGCATCGTTGGCAGCGATGTATTCAGCCTCCATCGTCGAGTCTGCCACGGTTTCCTGCTTGGAACTCTTCCAGCTAACCGCCCCTCCGTAAAGGGTAAAGACAAATCCCGACTGCGACTTAGAGTCGTCCTTATCACTCTGGAAGCTCGAATCGGTAAAGGACTCCACTTGGAGTTCTCCGTTACCATACACCAAGAGCATCTCTTTAGTCCTTCGTAAGTACTTAAGAATGATCTTCACAGCTGTCCAGTGACTCTCTCCAGGATCAGCTTGATACCTGCTCACTACACTTAGTGAGTATGCAACATCGGGTCTGGTATATAGCATCGCGTACATGATAGAGCCTACAGCCGAAGCATAGGGTATCCCTTGCATGCGAGCTCTCTCCAAATCAGTCTTAGGAGACATCTCTTTGGAGAGAGTGACTCCAGAAATCGTGGGCAAGTTCCCACGCTTGGATTCTTCCATACTAAACCTCTTTAGTATGGTGTCAATGTACCTGGATTGGGACAATCCCAAAATCCGTTTGGATCTATCTCTATAGATCCTAATTCCCAATATGCAGGAGGCATCACCAAGATCTTTCATTGAGAATCTTTGTGATAAGAAGAGCTTGACCGATTGCAGCATAGGAATATCATTTCCTATCAAGAGTATGTCGTCCACGTACAATACGAGGAAGACAACCTTACTCTCTACCACCTTCTTGTAGATACAAGGTTCATCTGGATTTTTGACGAAATCAAACTCTTTGATAACGACGTCAAAGCAGATGTTCCAACTCCGCGATACTTGCTTTAATCCATAAATGGATTTAAGCAGCTTGCACACCTTCCCGCTGCTCCCACTGTCTACGAAGCCCTCTGGCTGAGTCATGTACACGCACTCTTCTAAATCACCATTTAGAAAGGCGGTCTTAACATCCATTTGCCAGATTTCGTAGTCATGATATGCAGCGATGGCAAGCATGATCCAGATAGATTTAAGCATAGCCACTGGAGAAAAGGTTTCGTCATAGTCCACACCTGGTCTTTGACGAAAACCCTTTGCAACAAGTCTAGCTTTGAAAGTCTCCACTTTCCCATCTATACCAAGTTTCTTCTTAAAGATCCACTTGCTCCCAATGGGTTTTACCCCTTCAGGAGCAACTTCCAAAGTCCATACTTTGTTGGTATACATGGATTCCATCTCGGACCGCATAGCATCCAGCCATTTCACTGAGTCCCTACTCGTGATGGCCTGCTCGAAGCTAGTTGGGTCATCGTCCTCCATGATGCAATCCTCGCTCCCACCATCCATGAGAAAACCGTAGTATCTCTCAGGTGGGCGAGGAACCCTACTAGATCGGCGGAGAGGCTGAGGTTCATCGGGAGCTACTGAATCCTCTGGTTCAACCAAATCTTCTGTTGTAGTCTGTATTGCTGGAACCTCTTCCAGTTCTACCTCCTTGACACTAATCTCTTTTTCAAGAAATTCCTTTTCTAAAAAGGTGGCATGTCGAGAAACAAACACCTTTTGTTCCTCGGTGTGGTAGAAGATATACCCGCGCGAATGTTTGGGATATCCAATAAACTTACACAGAATGGACCTTGCCGCGAGTTTGTCCGGTTTTTGCGTTTTTACATATGCCGGACAACCCCATATCCTAACATAATTAAGACATGGTCTCTTTCCTTTCCATATCTCATATGGAGTGGTTGGCACGGATTTGGTGGGAACCATATTCAATAGGTCTGCAGCTGTTTCCAGTGCATATCCCCAGAAGGAAATAGGTAACTCAGCTGTGCTCATCATAGAGCGCACCATATCTAATAGGGTGCGGTTCCTCCGTTCTGATACACCGTTGTGCTGTGGTGTATATGGAGGAGTCAGCTGAAAGAGAATCCCATTCTCTTTTAGGAAGTCCAGGAATCATTTCTTAAGTATTCTCCTCCTCGATCAGATCGAAGGATTTTAATACTTTTTCCGGTTTGGTTCTCGACTTCCTTTTTATATTCTCTAAATTTCTCAAAAGCTTCTGATTTGTGTTTCATCAGGAACACATATCCGAATCTAGAGAGATCGTTAGTGAATGTAATGAAGTACGAAGAACCATCCCTGGCATGTATAGACATGGGACCGCATACATCACTATGTATAAGTCCCAAGAGTTCGGTAACTCTTTCTCCGTGTCCCGTAAACGGAGTTTTGGTCATCTTGCCTTTGAGACATGACTGGCAAGTGTCATAAGATGAAAATTCGAATGGTTTCAAATATCCATCCTTATGCAACTTCGCCAGTCGTGTCGCATTGATGTGACCCAGTCTACAATGCCACAAGAAGGATTCGTTCAGTTCTGAACTCTTCCTCTTGTGTGTGTTTGTTATGCTCAGAACTGTTGATTGATTTAGAACATAAATGCCATTGCACAACGTGCCTGATCCAACCAACTTTTGGTTACGGAAAATGTTCATAACATTGTCCTGTAATACAAAATTATATCCCTCTTTACTCAACAAAGAAACCGATATAATGTTGCATATCAGGTTCGGCATGTAATAGCATTCGTTCAGAACCAATGTATTACCAGTTGGTAATACAAGGTGATATTCCCCGACAGTCTTAACTGCAACAATTGCACCATTTCCAACTCTAATGTCTTTATCACCTTCTCCAAGTTCTCTACCTTTCCTAAGCCCATGTAACTGATTACATATATGGGATCCTGACCCGGTATCTAATACCCAGGACGTAGAGCAAATGGAGAAACAGTTCTCTGTAACGAACACACCCGAAGAAAATGCATCAACATGTACTTTCTTCATTCGGGTGGCATAGGAATCCTGGTATTCCCCTATATCCTGTTCAGTCCTATAACTCTTATAAGAAAGAACGGAACCAACGTTCCCCAGCACAGTATAACATGCGGGTTCGGTCAATACATCCATATTATTATCTTGATTAGGGCATGAAATGGTCGCTACCTGGAGAGAGAGAGAAGAAAACACTTTAGCGTATGCTCGTGCAAGATTAGATTGGTTATTATCTTATCTAATCAGGATGGCTCCCACTGGTTTTTATCAAATCTTCCTTCAAACCCTAAAAGGAAAGACTAGCCGGGATTAATTACACACTACAAGTTCACCAATCTTTCAGCCAGGCCAGTGTCGGTACTTTGAGGGAGGTCCCCCGTGCTTTCGCACGAACCTAATTAATGTAAACCTCGTTTTCCCAGAGGCGTAACCTCGTTGACACCTTTCTAGACACCTACTTGATCAGCTAATTGCAATGTGCAAAACTCTTCCAGGAGTAACTCTTACTCGCAGTGGGTATCGGGATCCAACTATCTCATAGAAGGTATGCAATCTTATTGTAAATTTCAACACTTGAAATTCCCGATAATATTTTGCCCCTAGCGTCCTATGACCTTGACGCAGGCCAACAAACCATAGTGCGCTAGTCAAGTTCAACCCGTCATTTCCTGATTGAATTAAACCCACCCGCACGACCCTTGACACAGGCCAACAAAGTCGTACGACTACCCTAATCCAATCTGCATCATATGCATAAGCAGATAAATACTAGTTAGCTACCGCACACTACGCCTTGACGCAGGCCAACAAACGTAGCACGAATACTAACTACTACTTATCTGAAATGACGGAGGGCTACGACAGGTTTTTCTGAAAACCTATTGCGTAATGAACTTGATATTGTTGTAGAATCAAATGAAGTTTTTGAAATGGAGTGATTTTGAGGCTTTTCTAGTTTTGCTAAAGGGGTCACTCCCGGTGAAGGGATCGTCGGCCCTTTCCTCGTCGAATGAGGTGCGGGATATATCATATATATCACTGTGCAAAGCAAAAACTATAGAAGCAATCAAAAGTCAAACCGAGTGTGTAGCATCTGCCAGTTATTGCTAAAGGAGTCACTCACGTTGAAGGGATCTCGGTCCTTTCCTCATCGAATAAGGTGAAGGGTATATCATATATACCGCTATGCAAAGCAAAACTGTAGCTACCCCTTTTATTTAAAATTTGATTCTACATCTTTTAGGTTTCTTTTCTTTCATTAATCACATTAATGAAGTCCCATCATTTAAGTCACCTAAACATCACAGATAAATACGACGTACACTTATGCCACCCGCATTCGTCTCGATGTCCCCTCGTGCACCGTTAGGTTAGGTAACTAATGACAGAGCAGGGCAGGGCTAGTGCGGGTGCAAAACATAAGTAACGTCTATATAATATATCATATATACTATATACTGTATCTATCACAAAACATCATATGATCACATCACAGATATCGCAGCAGAAGAAACATATGAAACATTGGATATAATAGGACGTCCGTGTTTTCAATACGAGCCAGTATAAAACACGGATTCCACGGTCGTGATGAATAGCCAATCCCACACCCCTAGACCCCTACGAGAGCGGCAAGCAACCTTACCAATTCTAGGGTTAGGAGACCCGGACTCGACTCCTCGATATGGTCTCCCACTGGACCCTAGAAACCGGTTACTTGTGCTCCCCTCCTTGGATCTATCCTAATGCGGAAAAGTAAATAATATACAAAAGGTGACACCTTCCGCAACCTGGAAGTGCCCCAAATAAAAGAATATTACATACAAGTTTTTACATGAATGAAAATGAAAAACACTCATCTCACATAAAAAAAACCCGGCTATTCAAACACGACGATCCAATATAACATATCCAGCAACACATAACATCACATGTCATCAACGTAAGTAAATATGCGCATCCCAATTGTCGTTGACATATAGCAACGAAACCGGCGATATCACATATTACACTTACGGTCACAGAAAAGAAAGTGTAAAACTACAACAGTTGGAATCCGCAACCTCTTTAGACATCACATGCCTAATCAAATGAAATACTTAGACATCACATGCCTAACAGTTATAAACCCCGCATTTTAGTCTCATTATCGAAAACTCTTTTCAATATCAAGTGAGACTAAACCGCTAGATTTATAACATTCATTCAGTTATCTCATAACTGTTTGTGAATTCCAATTATTGTATCCCATTCCGGATAAATAGAATATATTAAAATTTTCGATCGAACGTTCGAACACCCAAGTTTTCCCGAAACCGTTCAACACATGAAATAGGTTCAAAGACATTCACTTCATGCCTCAGTACCAACGGTCCAGCCGTAGAAGGGTCAAGCTAACGCCTCACATGTGGCACGCCGTACTGCCCCAAACCCGAAGGTTCAAAGGGCAGTTCAAGACGGTCACATAATCGAGTTAAGGTTTGTTGTCTTCTAGAGGGACCATCGCGTTACTTGCACTACTCAGAACGTCCTTAAACCACAGAAAAATCCAACACTTGGATATTTTCCGGCAGGGGAAAGATTGGGTATTTACATCCGGTCGAACTTTTTAACATATTCCAAAATATCCGGAAAGCCACACAGACAAAATTTGATAATCCGATCGAATCTTTGATTCCCAATACAACCCCAGAATACTCATCTGTAGAGTCACAATAAAAATACCCAGAAAATATAGCATTAAATTATATGAGTTACTGTGCAGAAATCATCAGACAAGGGGACAGTACGGCCGCGGAACCGCCGCACATTCCTAGCTCGTGCCACGGTTCCGCGGTGGAAAAATCGATTTAGGCCCTCGCATTTCACAGTAATTCAAATAAGACCCTGCTTATTTTTCTGCATATTTTTAATTGACAAAAATCCAAATTTTCAGAAAATTTCCAGAAAGCATTTTGGTTTTTAGGGTTTCGGTTCGATCGGGTTTCAAACATCGTCTAGACTTCGCCTAAGGCTCTAGCTAGGCTCTGATACCACTGTAGGGTTCCTAAGCACGCTAATGAAGTCTCACAAGGCATCAACCATACCAATTTCAAATTTTATGGGTGCCGAGAAACCCTAATACAGATCGTCAACTAGAATTTTAGGCGAAACATAAAGCTAGTTAACATCTTAACTAAAAGTAGGAAACTACAACCTTTGTAGATCCGGTTATCCACTTTCTTAGCTCCACGTAGTTGTCCCCTCACTTTCCATCTCGGATCTCGGACTCTCGCATCGGCTTCATCGGAGAAATGAGCGGAACAGTCGTCGGCTACGATGCCGAAGATGATCTACGTCGAGGTTACACAAGATCAAGCTCCAACTTCACCAAGTTGTGAAACTTGTGAAGAAAACACCTTATACTACTTGGCAAGAGGTAGAGGGTGAAGAAATAGGAGGTGGGTTCACTTTAGAATTGGATTTCTCACACTTTTGCTCAAGATGCCATTGTTGGTAGCAAGCTTTTTCTTTTTAAGAAGAAGATGAAGAAGATGATAGAATATCATAAGTGTTATGTAAAAAGAATAATAAAATCAATACTTATCATCTTCTAACCATGGTCAAGTGTAGAGAGTTAACTATAGTTTAGATGAGTGGTTAGGGTTTGGAGAAGAAGACAAAGTGGTCACTTGGTCAAAGCTTCATGAAGCTTCAACAAGCTTCATGATAAAAGAAACCATTTTGTTTTCTATTATCTATTTCTCAAAAAAGAAAAGATAAATAATTAAGTGAAAATATGCAACCCTAACCATTCACTAAACATGGTTTAAGTCTATACACAAATCCAAGTGAGTATGTATCATCAAACATGATACAATCAAGTGCACACAAAATATATCACATATACAATGTGCATATCAAGTGAGAAAATCCCTTTAAAGTGAACCAATACTAGTTAATGCAAAGTAATATATCAAATATATAATTATACATTAAATCATTAAATCAACACTTGATTCAATGATCCGGTCATGTCGCACATAACCGACTAGTATCCAATGTATCGACTTATCGAATCAATTTTTTTTTTGATTCGATAACTAGGTTATATCACATACAACCAATCGAAACATTCATCGCGAGAATGAAATGCGGTATCACATACACGCATCATTCTCGGTCCCGCACATATCTCATATGCGCCCCTATTTCGTTTCGCTTGAGCCAGGAAACCTCTGTGTAGGACTCTAAAGACTCGTCAATACGCCGGTAGCAGATGATGATCATATCAAGCACCCACAAGCCGCAAGCGGTCTGCTAAACGTAACGGCCACCCGGGTATTGATCGATCAGAAGATCGACGAGCTAGCCGCTCACACTCCTGTGAATCCAACCAGTAACACTTACCGTACAGTCCGGTCTGTTCGTCTGATATGTCGCATATCAAGTCTAGGGGTGGTAAACGTCAGACCCCAACAACCGATAAGTCGTGCCGATGTGGGGCTCATAACGGGTCGAGAAACTACTAGTAACACTTACCAGCAAATCTCTGATCAGCCCTGGCCAGGGACTTCCCTGTTACGGCCAATCGAGCACAGCGCAACATCAACCCCGAATACCGGGAGAGACGAAACCCCTCCTATCGCTCATTGCCTCCATGTGACTCGGGACTGTACCCAAAGACCACCGTTTTGCACGCCCTCATGGACGTGGTAAGGTGGAGATCAAAGCACAGTGGGAATCACACAAGACTCTATGACGATCTCGGGTCTACAGACTAACCTGTACAAGTGTCACCTGAGAACTGCCATCTGACGTGAGGTATAATACCATCTGGGAGTTCTCGGCGAGTCCGTCCAGTGTACCCAGTCTCCACTGAGCACCCGTATACCATCTCTGATGTCAAACACCAATGGATATGGGATCATCCATCGCCCATCTCATGGGTCGAGAAGCGTATACGCTAGTATACACTGGTATATCGATGCCCCGTCTCGATACACCCACGACTAGGGACCTTGAAGGATGTACTTATAGACTACCATGTCCCCACTAGTATGATCTGCATCATAGTCCAGGCAGTCAAGTACACATCCTAAGGGCTTTACCAACATGTAACTATAAGACAGTTTAAAGAGACTAGTGTACATGTTAAGATAAAGAGCAACCAGATAGCATACTATCATATCGAGCAAGAAAGTCATCTCTATATATGTCCAAGCATCCAATATAATATACATCATCTATACAATACTGGCCTCTAGGGCATACATACAACTAACACATATCAGATGTGGTATGGGAAGAAACCCCATCTTAAATATCTGAAGATATGGGGATGTCCAGCTTTTGTTAAAAAGCAGAATGCGGACAAACTCGAGGCACGCTCAGTACTGTGTAAGTTTGTGGGATACCCAAAGAACTCCAGGGGGTATCTTTTCTATTACGCAGAAGAACAAAAGGTTTTTGTTTCTCGTCATGCCCACTTTCTAGAATATCAGTTTTTAGAAAAAGGAATAAGTGGGAGCGCAATAGAACTAGAAGAAATTCCAGAACCACAAGCTATTACTGAAAGCTTGGAAGAACCAGAAGTTTCAGGAGAACCGGACATTCCTGCGCCGCTCCGCAGGAGTAGTAGGCAGTCTCATCCGTCCGAGAGATACTACGGTTTTCTCATAGATGGGGATAGAGAGGATTCCACTGTTGATTATGATGAGCCTACTAGCTTCCAGCAAGCCATTCAGAGCGGTGACTCAATAAAATGGCTGGATGCAATGCGGACCGAGATGGAGTCCATGTACACTAACAAAGTTTGGACTTTGCTCCAGAAGGGGTAAAACCCGTAGGCTGCAAATGGATCTTCAGAAAGAAGATTGGTGTAGATGGGCAGGTTGAAACCTATAAAGCTAGACTTGTTGCAAAGGGTTTTCGTCAAAGACCTGGTTTGGATTATAACGAGACCTTTTCTCCATTGGCTATGCTCAAATCCATTCGGATCTTTCTTGCCATTGCTGCCTTCCACGATTATGAGATCTGGCAGATGGACGTAAAGACGACTTTCCTAAATGGAAATTTGGAAGAGTGCGTCTATATGGATCGGCCGAAGGGATTCATTCAGAGTGGGAGCAGCGGTAAAGTGTGCAAGTTGCTCAAGTCCATCTATGGACTGAAGCAGGCATCGCTGAGTTGGAACATCTGCTTTGATGATACTGTCACGCCCCGCTTCCCAGAGTACGCTAGATCGGGCACGTGACATAGCCAACCATGCTACCTGTGGGTAGGAAGTATCCATCCACAGTCACATTACGGCTGTAGAGATATCAAGAACAACATAAAACTATCTAAACATATCCACAATCCAGAATAACAAGAGTCAATGATAAATAAATGCGGAAGCAAATGATCCAATACAAATAACTGAAAAGTATGTCCCATAATGCGGGCTCACATCAGGAAATAAATGCAGGAAATAAAAACTAACTAATACTAACACCTCACAGCTCAGCCTGCTGGCTGAAGTACTCCTGCTCGGACTGCGACAGCGGTACAGAATCTGGGCCATGCAAAACCCAGACGTCAGCGCGTCATGTCATCAAGTAATATAATATGAACAGTGCAACAGGCAATATAAAATAAACATGAATAAAACGAGAGTAGCAAATAATGTGAATCAAGCAGTGCAGGGTAGTATGCAGTGGGTAGCTAAACTGTTCTATCAGGTTTTCTAGTCTAAAGTCTTTGAAATCAATTGAGTAATCCTCTATGTAACTCAAAGGATATGTCCCGTTACCCCCCGGGACCACGGATCAGGAATATGTGAACCAATAGTGGTTCTGTCCCGTTACCCCCCGGGACCACGGATCAGGAAAATGTAAGAGTCGCGAATGGCTCTGTCCCGTTACCCTCCGGGACCACGGATCAAGTAATACTCTTTTAAGTTACACTTTAGTTACACTTTAGTTACACTTTTGATTTCCCCATACCCCCAAGTTATATGTGTCAGGTCAGGTATTCAGTAATCAAGAACTAATGCCAACACAGGATCAGGTAACGGCAGGTTTGTCTGGATAGACAACAGGAATGGTCCATGAGGACTACATGTCATGTTTGTTGGCATTAGGCACGAGATCAGGTAACGGGTCAGGTCATGGTACATCAGGTCAAGCCAATAGTAAACGGTACCATGTTAGATGTATCATGTAGCAATGTCAAGTCAAGGTACGAACATATCGTGGGTGTGCTCACAACAGATATATAATCGAACAGGGGATTAACAGCAGGAAATAAACAATAAATTAAACAACAATAAGCAGTTCATTCAATCACAATAGTGCATTAATATAGTGCAGCCGTTTTATTATATTAACAGGTTTTGAGCACCCTTAGCGGTGCAACAGTTTAAATGATGATGCAATACAGTTATATCAAGCCTTTGAATACGAATATCCGAAAGTAATAGAACTACATGGGAAAGTGCTACAATCTATTAAACGGTAAAGTGTGATTAACAGGTAAACTTGGTTCTTAGGTTAAAAGTGGCAAATTGTAATTTCTATGTTAACTGTAAAATGATATATGTCATATTGCAACCAAATGAGAAAATAACTATACCGAGTTAAGTTTTGCAGGTTTAATGAGTTAAACATAAATAATTGTATAGTATAGCATGTAGCAAGTGATACTTGCCTCATAACAAGGGTCGAGATGCAGGCGGCCTGGTGCACAGTCTGGGCGCGATACGGACGCGATCTGGTGCACGATCTGGTGCGCACCCAAACGACGAACAATGGATCCACACGCGTCGGGGTACCTCGCTGGAACGTCGGGACGCGTCGCCGGCACGGCCGGATTCCGGCGAGCACGTGAACAGTAAACCGTCAAGAGGTGCAGTTAAAGAATACTAGGAACCAGAGAAGAAAGGAAGGAGGAAAAGAAGTAGAAGGCTTACAGTGGGTAGTACGGAGGCCGGGGAGGCAGATCGAGATCGCCGGCGACGACAGATCCGGCGATCGAATCCTATGCAGTGGGGTGCACGCAGGTTGCAGTGAGGGTGCAGGGGTGCGGGAATGGAGAAAGGAGGGAATAGAAAGAAAGTACAAAATTGATTTTGAAATCTTCAACAAAAGAAAAACCCTGATCAAATTCATTATTTACCCCTGTATATTTTGTGTTCGTAATTCACATCATGAGTAAAGCAAAGAAAATGAGATGTAATGATGTAGAAAAATGCAATACTGCCATGGACTCACTGTATACTATTTGACACTTTATTTGAATTACACAAAATTGATATTTGCAAACATTGATTTATCTTTTACTAAGAAACATGATATAACATGGAAGGTGATGTGCAAAAGAACATGGAGAGCTTATAAAGCTTGATTTCTTGTTAACTAATACGAACCCGTGGTTTCAAAAAATGTGTTGCCAATTTAACCCAATTTAATACCTGAACAACGTAAAGAAACGCCCTTTCTCAATCCCAATATCAAATTCCCCCCCCCCCCTCCCCTTTTTCCTCCATTTTTCATTGTATGCAGAGAACTGAAAGAGGAGGTTGCGAATACTACTCACAGCAGTCAAGATGATATTTTTAACAGCACATAAATCTACAGATGCTGTCGATTAAGTAAGAGCAGTCCAAAATCGCATAGTATCACCGAATTCATAGATTTGAAATCGCATACCGAGCTATTTAGGGTTTCAGTAAACAAGAAGACGAAATGGTAGGGGATTTACCTGCAAGATCGAAGAGAAGAATGGAATGCGAGCATTAGGGTTTCTAAAGCTGAGGCGATTAGGGATTTTATTAGCGGAGAGGAGAAACTGCTGAGAGAAGAGAGAGAGAGATATAAGAGAGACGTAGGAATAACAGTGGGGCCCAGGAGAGAATAATTGTTGATTGGCTGAAGAATCATTCTGTTAGAAAATTTAACATAAAGATTAGATTTACAAGATTGAGAAACAGTAAAAGATTTATATGTTAACGAAATATATATAGTTTTAAATATTATTAAAATTTGGGATTTTGGCGCCAAATAAAACATTTCCAAATCGCGCCCGGGTTTGGTCCAAAAATTTGAAATTTAAATAATAGGATTTTAAGCGGGTTCCAAATTTTAAAATGAGGTGTTTTATGATTAAAAAGCATACCCCCAAGACGGACACCCGTACGCGCGCGTAGCTGTCCAAACTCGCCCGTTTCACCGAACGGGACGAGAACTCGAGGTACGGATGCTACCACAAGGCTAGGGGTGTCGAGTAGGCCAAGATGACTATTTTAATTTTATTTTAGATGCTAAAATTTGTTATGTGCAGAAATGACTTTTCCGGATAAAATTTTACAGTAAGCTACAAATAAGCAAGATGATTGAAATGAGTACCACCTAATGCTCAAACAGTAACAGAAAATAGTAGTATTGGGCTCGGGTGTTACATTATACCCAACTACAAAAAGAATTTCGTCCTCGAAATTACAAGAATACAAGATAGAAATTACAGAAAAAGGTGAGGAAACTTCTGCCGGATCTCATCTTCTCGTTCCCAAGTGGACTCTCCATGCGAGCGATTACCCTAAGAAACAAGCACTAGGGGGATAACCTTGTTCTTGAGAACCTTTTCCCTTCGATCCACGATTTCAACCGGTCGCTCCTCAAAAGTCAAGTTCTCTCGTACTGTTAACCCCGAATGATCCAAAACGTGTGTTTCATCTCGAACATACCTTCGTAGTTGAGATACGTGAAACACATCGTGCACACCTGCCAAGGACCGCGGTAACGCCAAACGGTATGCTACCTCTCCAACACGCTCCAAGATCTCAAAAGGTCCAACGAATCGAGGACTAAGCTTTCCTCGACTCCCAAAAAGAATCACCCCTCTAGTCGGTGATATCTTCAAGAATACCAAATCACCCACGGCGAACTCTAGAAGTCTTCTTGACGTGTCAGCCCAACTCTTCTGTCTGTCTTGAGCTGCTTTATATGCTTTCTGATAGTGTTAACCTTCTCAACTGTCTGCACCACCAAATATGGTCCCAACAATCTTCGTTCACCGATATCATCCCAACAAACAGGTGAACGGCATTTACGACCATACAAAGCTTCAAACGGAGCCATCTGGATAGTTGCTTGGAAACTGTCATTGTAAGAAAACTCCACCAAATATAGATGATCCTCCCACGAACCCTTGAAGTCCAACATGCATGCTCTCAACATGTCTTCATGAGTTTGGATCATTCTCTCCGACTGGCCATCGGTTTGAGGATGATAAGCTGTGCTAAACTTCAATCGAGTCCCCAAACTTTCCTGTAAACTCCTCCAGAAGTGTGATAAGAACCGAGTGTCCCGATCGGACACGATGCTCACCGGTACTCCATGCAATCTTACCATCTCCTGCATGTATCGTTCTGCCAAAGTCTCTGTTGATAGACCAACCCGGAAAGGGATAAAGTGAGCTGCCTTGGTCAAACGATCGACAATTACCCATACTGCATTGTTGCCCTTTGGACTCCGCAGTAAAGCCGTCACGAAATCCATGGTTATATGTTCCCACTTCCACTGAGGAATCGAAAGTGGTTGCAATAAACCAGTAACCCTTTGATGTTCAGCCTTAACTTGCTGACACACCAAGCACTTAGCCACAAAGCGCGCAATCTCCCGTTTCATGCCTTCCCACCAGAAATGCTGTCGAATATCACGGTACATCTTTGTGCCTTCTGGATGTATAGAATAAGCTGAACTGTGTACCTCCTTCATAAGCTCTTCTCGAACATCCCCCTTTGGCACACACAAACGGCTACCATACCTCAACGAACCTTCTTCGTAGACCAGTAAATATGTTCGTAGTCCGGCTTCAACCTGCTCTCGAAACTTTTGCAGTCTAGGATCCTGCGATTGTGCTGCTTTAATTTTCTCAATTAAAGACGACTGTACTTGCAATTGCATCAACTGTCCCGTAGAACGCGGTAGCACAACTTCCAAGTCAAATCTTCGAAAATCTGCAATGATCTCCCTCTGCGTAGTTAACACCTGAATTGCTGGTAACCGACTAAGTGCATCCGGCACGACGTTAACCTTTCCCGGATGGTACTTAAGATCAAGGTCGTAGTCGGCCATCAGCTCCAACCATCTACGCTGCCTCATATTCAACTCCTTCTGAGTGAACACATACTTCAAACTCTTGTGATCTGTAAAAACTTCGACTCTCTCGCCCAAAAGATAGTGTCTCCCAATCTACAAAGCGAAGATCACAGCCGCAAGTTCCAAGTCATGGGTTGGATAATTCTTCTCATGGGTCTTCAGTTGTCTTGATGCGTATGCTACAACCTTCCCATGCTGCATCAAAACACATCCCAATCCTTTCCCAGATGCGTCGCTGTGAATCACCAATCCTCCGGAATTGTCTGGCACGGTCAGAATTGGGGCAGTTATCAACTTCTGCTTCAACGTCTCAAAAGCTAACGCACATTTATCCGTCCATACAAAAGGTACCTCCTTGCGCGTAAGCTTGGTCAACGGTTCTGCCAGACGAGCGAAGTTCTCCACAAATCTCCTGTAATATCCGGCTAATCCAAGGAAACTTCTTATCTCAGCTACATTCTTTGGAATCGGCCAATCTCGAACTGCTGCAATCTTTTCGGGATCGACGGCGATTCCATCGCCCGACGCAACATGCCCCAGAAACTTCACTTCTTCCAGCCAAAATTCGCACTTACTCTTCTTCACATACAGTTTCTCATGTCTCAATGTCTGCAGTGCGATCTTCAAATGCTCAGCATGCTCCTCAAAACTCTTCGAGTAAACCAGAATATCGTCAATGAATACCACGATAAACTGGTCCAAAAACAGTGAAAAGATTCGGTTCATCAAGTCCATAAATACTGCCGGCGCATTCGTTACTCCGAAGGGCATCACTAGGTACTCGTAATGTCCATACCGAGTTCGAAACGCCGTCTTGCAAATATCTTCTGCTTTCACTCGGACCTGATGATATCCGGATCGCAAATCCAGTTTCGAGAATACCCTCGCGCCACTAAGCTGCTCAAAAAGTTCTCCAATGCGAGGGATCGGGTACTTGTTCTTAATAATTACCCGGTTTAGTTCTCGATAATCGATGCACATCCTTCTCGTGCCATCCTTCTTCTTTACTAGAAGAACTGGAGCTCCCCAAGGTGAGTTACTGCTTCGAATCCAACCCTTCTCAAGCAATTCAGCAACCTGTTTCTTAACTTCTTCCAACTCTACTGGTGCCATCGGATAATACGCTTTAGATACTGGCGCTGCACCAGGAATAAGGTCAATTGCGAACTCCACGTCTCGCTTCGGCGGCAAACCCGATATATCTTCAAAAACGTCCATAAAATCGCGAACAATAGCCGGCTCTTCACTTTCATCACTTCCGTTGATGTAAGGATACTGTTCGTCGGTCTAGCCCTAAATTCGACTGGCCCGACAGAACTGCTTCCTTACCACAACTGCTGTCTGCATCGTTGGCAGCTAAAGATCCAGCGAATCTACTGAGTCTCGTCCATTCTGCTGCATGCACATCTACGGGTGCTCCAACGTTGTTTACAGACTGCTGAACGATCTGCAAACCTTTCTGAAACGAATCTGCTTGCTGCTGGATCAGCTCAGTCTGCCACTTCTGATTTTCCAGCATTCCTCTTATCACTCCAAGTATGGCGGCTTCGTCCATACGCCTCTGGTACGTCTTGAAATTCTTATCTGGCATATTCCTGAAATCAAAACACCCAACAATAGCATGATGATAGATTCAATATATAGATCAAGGCTAGAACTCCAAGATACTTAAATAGAGTACCGCATTGTAACTATGCCGCGGTATCATAGCCACAATTACTTAACTCCACCCAAGTCGCCTAAGTCCTAGAGATAACAAGAAATCAGGTTTTTTCGAGTCGACATGCAAAGTAAGTTTGCACGTCGTAAAAGATATAATCACGAAGAATGTGATTCAAGAATGGTGAACGGCAAAGTGGCAGGACATGTTTCCTAAACACGGGTATTCTGATTCGTGTATTGGGTACAATACCCAACTACAAAAGAATCAAGCCGACTATCCTATGGCTCTGATACCAAAAGAACCATGTCACGTCCCGCTTCCCAGAGTACGCTAGATTGGGCACGTGATATAGCCAACCATGCAACCTGTGGGTAGGAAGTATCCATCCACAGTCACATTACGGCTGTAGAGATATCAAGAACAACATAAAACTATCTAAACATGTCCACAATCCAGAATAACAAGAGTCGATGATAAATAAATGCGGAAGCAAATGATCCAATACAAATAACTGAAAAGTATGTCCCATAATGCGGGCTCACATCAGGAAATAAATACAAGAAATAAAAACTAACTAATACTAACACCTCACAGCTCAGCCTGCTGGCTGAAATACTCCTGCTCGGACTGCGACAGCGGTACAGAATCTGGGCCATGCAAAACCCAGACGTCAGCGCGTCATGTCATCAAGTAATATAATATGAACAGTGCAACAGGCAATATAAAATAAACATGAATAAAACGAGAGTAGCAAATAATGTGAATCAAGCAGTGCAGGGTAGTATGCAGTGGGTAGCTAAACTGTTCTATCAGATTTTCTAGTCTAAAGTCTTTGAAATCAATTGAGTAATCCTCCATGTAACTCAAAGGATATGTCCCGTTACCCCCCGGGACCACGGATCAGGAATATGTGAACCAATAGTGGTTCTGTCCCGTTACCCCCCGGGACCATGGATCAGGAAAATGTAAGAGTCACGAATGGCTCTGTCCCGTTACCCCCCGGGACCACGGATCAAGTAATACCCTTTTAAGTTACACTTTAGTTACACTTTTGATTTTCCCATACCCCCAAGTTATATGTGTCAGGTCAGGTATTCAGTAATCAAGAACTAATGCCAACACAAGATCAGGTAACGGCAGGTTTGTCTCGATAGACAACAGGAATGGTCCATGAGGACTACATGTCAGGTTTGTTGGCAGGCACGAGATCAGGTAACGGGTCAGGTCATGGTACATCAGGTCAAGCCAATAGTAAACGGTACCATGTTAGATGTATCATGTAGCAATGTCAAGTCAAGGTACGAACATATCGTGGGTGTGCTCACAACAGATATATAATCGAACAGGGGATTAACAGCGGGAAATAAACAATAAATTAAACAACAATAAGCAGTTCATTCAATCACAATAGTGCATTAATATAGTGCAGCCGTTTTATTATATTAACAGGTTTTGAGCACCCTTAGCGGTGCAACAGTTTAAATGATGATGCAATACAGTTATATCAAGCCTTTGAATACGAATATCCGAAAGTAATAGAACTACATGGGAAAGTGCTACAATCTATTAAACGGTAAAGTGTGATTAACAGGTAACTTGGTTCTTAGGTTAAAAGTGGCAAATTGTAATTTCTATGTTAACTGTAAAATGATATATGTCATATTGCAACCAAATGAGAAAATAACTATACCGAGTTAAGTTTTGCAGGTTTAATGAGTTAAACATAAATAATTGTATAGTATAGCATGTAGCAAGTGATACTTGCCTCATAACAAGGGTCGAGATGCAGGCGGCCTGGTGCACAGTCTGGGCGCGATACGGACGCGATCTGGTGCACGATCTGGTGCGCACCCAAACGACGAACAATGGATCCACACGCGTCGGGGTACCTCGCTGGAACGTCGGGACGCGTCGCCGGCACGGCCGGATTCCGGCGAGCACGTGAACAGTAAACCGTCAAGAGGTGCAGTTAAAGAATACTAGGAACCAGAGAAGAAAGGAAGGAGGAAAAGAAGTAGAAGGCTTACAGTGGGTCGTACGGAGGCCGGGGAGGCAGATCGAGATCGCCGGCGACGACAGATCCGGCGATCGAATCCTATGCAGTGGGGTGCGCGCAGGTTGCAGTGAGGGTGCAGGGGTGCGGGAATGGAGAAAGGAGGGAATAGAAAGAAAGTACAAAATTGATTTTGAAATCTTCAACAAAAGAAAAACCCTGATCAAATTCATTATTTACCCCCGTATATTTTGTGTTCGTAATTCACATCATGAGTAAAGCAAAGAAAATGAGATGTAATGATGTAGAAAAATGCAATACTGCCATAGACTCACTGTATACTATTTGACACTTTATTTGAATTACACAAAATTGATATTTGCATACATTGATTTATCTTTTACTAAGAAACATGATATAACATGGAAGGTGATGTGCAAAAGAACATGGAGAGCTTATAAAGCTTGATTTCTTGTTAACTAATACGAACCCGTGGTTTCAAAAAATGTGTTGCCAATTTAACCCAATTTAATACCTGAACAACGTAAAGAACCGCCCTTTCTCAGTCCCAATATCAAATTTCGCCCCCCCCCCCTTTTCCTCCATTTTTCATTGTATGCAGAGAACTGAAAGAGGAGGTTGCGAATACTACTCACAGCAGTCAAGATGATATTTTTAACAGCACATAAATCTACAGATGCTGTCGATTAGGTAAGAGCAGTCCAAAATCGCATAGTATCACCGAATTCATAGATTTGAAATCGCATACCGAGCTATTTAGGGTTTCAGTAAACAAGAAGACGAAATGGTAGGGGATTTACCTGCAAGATCGAAGAGAAGAATGGAATGCGAGCATTAGGGTTTCTAAAGCTGAGGCGATTAGGGATTTTATTAGCGGAGAGGAGAAACTGCTGAGAGAAGAGAGAGAGAGATATAAGAGAGACGTAGGAATAACAGTGGGGCCCAGGAGAGAATAATTGTTGATTGGCTGAAGAATCATTCTGATAGAAAATTTAACATAAAGATTAGATTTACAAGATTGAGAAACAGTAAAAGATTTATATGTTAACGAAATATATATAGTTTTAAATATTATTAAAATTTGGGATTTTGGCGCCAAATAAAACATTTTCAAATCGCGCCCGGGTTTGGTCCAAAAATTTGAAATTTAAATAATAGGATTTTAAGCGGGTTCCAAATTTTAAAATGAGGTGTTTTATGATTAAAAAGCATACCCCCAAGACGGACACCCGTACGCGCGCGTAGCCGTCCAAACTCGCCTGTTTCACCGAACGGGACGAGAACTCGAGGCACGGACGCTACCACAAGGCTAGGGGTGTCGAGTAGGCCAAGATGACTATTTTTAATTTTATTTTAGATGCTAAAATTTGTTATGTGCAGAAATGAATTTTCCGGATAAAATTTTACAGTAAGCCACAAATAAGCAAGATGATTGAAATGAGTACCACCTAATGCTCAAACAGTAACAGAAAATAGTAGTATTGGGCTCGGGTGTTACAAATACTGTCAAAGAATTTGACTTTATCAAAAACCTAGATGAACCATGCATTTACAGTAAGATTGTAGGGAGAACTGTAGTATTCCTCGTCTTGTATGTGGATGACATTCTCCTAATAGGAAATGATATACCTATGTTACAGTCAGTCAAAGGATTCTTGTCACAGTGGTTCTCCATGGAGGACCTGGGCGATGCCAACTACATTCTGGGGATCCAGATCTATCGTGATAGATCTAAGAGGATGTTGGGATTTTCACAGTCCAGGTACATTGACACCATACTGAAACGATTCAGTATGGAAGATTCCAAGCGCGGTAATCTACCGGCTTGTCACAGAATCACCCTCTCCAAAGAGATGTCTCCCAAGACTGATTTGGAAAGGGCTCGCATGTCATCTATACCCTACGCATCTGCGATAGGCTCTATAATGTATGCGATGTTATGTACCAGACCAGATGTAGCATACGCATTGAGCGTTGTAAGCCGGTATCAGTCGGACCCAGGGGAGAAACACTGGATAGCAGTAAAGAACATTCTCAAGTACCTGAGAAGGACTAAGGAGATGTTCTTGGTATATGGCGGAAAAGACCTCCAGATCTAGGCCTTTGCTAACTCCAGCTTCCAGAGTGACAAGGATGACTCCAAGTCCATGTCGGGTTATGTCTTTACCCTCAATGGAGGGGCGGTTTGCTGGAAGAGTTCCAAGCAGGAAACCGTTGCTGACTCAACTATGGAAGCGGAGTACATAGCTGCTTGCGATGCCGCAAAGGAAGCTATCTGGATGAAGAAGTTCCTTACGGAGCATCAGGTGGTTCCTACCATTGTTGATCCAATACCGCTGTATTGTGACAACAACGGCGCTATAGCTTTAGCGAAGGAACCCAGGTCCCATCAGAAGTCCAGGCACATTTTGAGGCGGTACCACCTGATCAGGGAGATCGTAGATCGCCGGGAGATCGAGGTGAAGAGAGTAAATTCAGAAGATAACACTGCTGATCCACTCACGAAGGCCTTACCCCAGACTCAGTTCGAGCGGCTGATCGAGATGATAGGTCTTCGATACGCCAGTACATGGCCTTAGTGCAAGTGGGAGATTGTTAGTGTATATGCCCTACAGGCCATTACTGTATATTACTTAATGGAAGCTTGGGATATTCACAGTTGTATAAACAATCTTGCTCAAAATGGTAGTATGCTACTTGGTTTGTTTCTACTTCAATATGTCCATGTGTTTCTTTTAGCATATTGCTTATACATATTAGTAGAGCCCTTAGGATCTTTGCTTGATTACCAGCGTTGTGATGGCAGTCACACTCGTGGGGGCTGGGTAATCCACAGCACATCCTTATACAGGTCCCTAGTCATAGGACTGTCGAGACAGGGCATCGATACTCCGGAGTAGACTAGCGTATGCACTTCTCATCCCAGTAGGGGAGACGGTCTGTCCCACAGCCGTCAGTACGTCGTACTTGAGATAGTATGCGGGTGCTCGTTAGCTTGCGAGTACACTGGACAGGACTCGTCGGGAACTGTTGGTTGGTACTATACCTATCATCAGTTATCAGTTCCCAGGTGACATGAGTACAGCTTAGTCCGCTGACTTGACACTGTCACTTCACCTCGAGTGTGTTCCCACTGTACTTTGACTACTACCCTACCACGGCTCAAAGGAGTCGTGCAAACAGGTAGTAGTTGGGTGCAGTCCCGAAGCACTTGGAGGCAGTGACGGTTAGACAGGATTCGTCTCTCCCGGTATTGGGGGTTGATATCGCGCTGTGTCATGGAGAGACATTACACATAGTCGTCCCTGGCCAGGGCAAGCGAGATATACTGGTAGGTTTCTAGTGTTATCTCAGGGTGTTCTGGGCTACACTCCGACACGACTTGTACCGCTATTAGGGGACTGACGTTTACCGCCCCCTTAGGCCCGCCATGCGATATTCTCAGACGAACAGACCGGACTGTACAGAGACTGTCACATTCAGGCTCAGTAGGAGTTCGGATGGGTTTCACCTCATTAGTCTTCTTATCGGCATCTACCTAGGGGCCGTTACGCACAGCTAGTGCCGCTTGCGGTCTGTGGTTAAACCCACTGCCAGCGTAGTGTCGAGTCTTTAGAGTCCCACACAGAAAGCTATTCTCCTTTGGGCAAAAAGAGTAGAGGTCGCATGGTTTTGCGACAGGGTTCGGTCACATCCGCGCACTTATGCACGTTTGGTGTCCAGGCAGTTATTACTAGCGGGTTTTGGTTTAAGCCAGATCCTAGTATACGTTTTGGGATTGGTTTTATCTCATTTGTATCCGTGTTCCTCAGAATGCGGATGCGGGTGTGTATGCACTGTTGACAGAGACAGAGGCAGAGGATTCTCATTAGGGTTGTTGACTGTTGACTTTTTCTAAACCCTAATGAGAATAGAAAATATGATTAATAATAATATTAATTAAGTATTATTGTGCCATGGTTGGGTTGAAAGTTTGACCTTGTTGACTTGTTGACTTTGTTGACCGGTTGACTAGTTTGGACTTGTTGACCATCATCATTGCATGGCTATCCTTTCATGGCTGTGACTTTTGGCTTGCTTGTTGTTCTTTACAAAATGAGTGCATGAAATGATAATGCCATTGACATGAACCATCACAAAATACTTAATTATTATTATTATGATGATTATTTTTCTTTTTGAGAGCATGGTTGTAAAAAGTCTTGCTCATTCTATCATATGGTTTCTCTCTCATACTCAAGCTCCCTCTCTTCTTCTTCCTCTTTCTCTTGCTCATGGTTCTCTTGTCTCATGAGTTGAGAAACAAGAACCATAGAGATAAAACCCAAAACACTTCTCTACTCATCCTAGTGTACAAGGTCTAGCAAGCCAAGTATTCTAGTTTCCTCTAGATTGAGGTTGGAGCCAAAGGTAGAAGGTTTCGGGTGGATCCATCTTCAGCACAAGAAGACGACGAGGTGAGGACGATCCGACCACTATAAGGAGTCGAAGAGAAGGAGTTCAAGTTAAGGTATAACCCCTAACATAGTAGTTAAACTCTTAGTTAGGTTGTTAGATAGTTTGTTTAGCAAAGATCCGGTTTTTGAGTCCATGTTACCCTTTACCGAAAAAATCGTTTTTCACCATTTCCGCAACCCCGAAAGAACCGGGGATGGGTAACGTGGACTTACACACCCTACCCCTCTCATGTGATGAGAACCCTAAGGTGTTTGAGACAAAGTATTCTACTCGTTCTCTACTTCATCTTGGTCATCTCTTTTAGCGGACTTGATGACCGAGTTGCCTCGGTATAGAGGTGGGAGCCCGTATAAAGATCCATTGACGTGGTGCCACCTCGAGGAGGAGATAGGAGATCGGAGTTGCCGCGAGGAGCATGGGATGATGGCTAAAGACCGAAGGACTCGGATCGTTCGGTATAGCCTTTCTACCTCTTTACAGTTTGTTAGTTTAGTGTTAATGGCAAGATCCGGGTTATAGTCTGCGATAGCGCCAGTTATAAAAGTTTTTGTTCCACGTTTGGCGTCAGAATGATGGCCGGGGCACTACCGTAGACTTACAAGTAGATAGGCTCCGCCCTGGTAGACCTTGTCTATGATATATGGGCCTTCATAGTTCGGCTCGAATTTCCCCCGCTTAGCGCGATTAGGGATCATAGGTCTTTTAACCTCTAGCACAAGTTTGCCTTGGCGGAATGTTCTCGGCCTAGCCAATATTTCGTAGGAGCGCGTCATCTTTGCTTTATAAGCTTCCAGATTTTATTGCGCTATGAGTCGGGTTTCATCAAGGGCGTCGAGCTCCTCAAGCCGAAGGTGAGCATTCTCTTCATCCGTTAGCTCGTAATGAACTGCCACTCGTAGAGAGGGTAGCTCTATCTCAAGAGGGAGTACCGCCTCTGTACCGAATACCAATGCGTATGGAGTGGTGTTCGTGGCCGTCTTGAATGTAGTTCGGAATGCCCAGAGAGCTTCATGCAGTCTCTCGTGCCAGTCCTTCTTATTTTGGGACACCGTCTTCTTCACGATCTTCGTCAGAGTCTTGTTGAAAGCCTCAGCTAGACCGTTAGCTCGGGGATTATAGACTGATGAGTATCTCCGGTCTATGTTATGTTGTTGTGCGAAGCGGCTGATCTTGTGGCTTCTGTAAGCTGGCCCATTATCGGAGATGATCCATCTCAGAGTTCCAAACTGATAAATGACGTGCGTCTTGAAGAAATGGAGGATATTCTCCGTCTTCACTTCCCTCAGCGGTACCACTTCTGCCCATTTGGAGAAGTAGTCAGTTGTCGCCAAAATGAATCGATGTCCTCTAGACGATGCCGGTTCGATGGGGTCGATTATATCAGTTCCCCACATCTCGAACGGCCAGCTAGCCACCGTTGGATGTAGAGGATTTGGATGCTGATGGATGAAATCCCCGTGAATCTGGCACGAGTGGCATTGCTTCGCATATTCGAGGCAGTCCGGAATCATCGTGGGCCAATAATAACCCATCCGTTTGATCTTCAGCTTCATCTTCGGGCTGGCTTGGTGAGAACCGCAGAGCCCGTCGTGAGTTTCTTGGACGACTCTTTTTGCTTCTTCAAGTCCCAGGCATCTTAACCACAGAGAATCAAATGACCTCTTGTACAGAGTGTCGTTGACGAAGGCGAAGGATAGGGCTCGCTTCATGAGCTGATGTTTCGAGGATGCATCTTCAAGTGTTCGACGAGATTTGAAGTAGTCTATAAAGACTTCTCTCCAATCCTCAATCTTTTCCTGTCTTTTACTTGCAGAGCCGTTTGCTAGGTCGCTCCCTTTTCTTCGGATGACTCCGGAGATATTTCTGCCGGTGTAAGAACCCGACGGCTTTGCACAACGATCCTTACGTCATCGAGGTTCTCGTCGGCCAGTTCTTTAGCGAGCTTGGCCAATGCATCCGCTTTGCTATTTTCTGCACGCGGTATACTTTCCAAGGTGTAAGAAGGGATTTGAGTCAGTAGTTTCTATACTCTCTTACCATACTTCACCAACTCTGGCTTGCACGTTTAGTAATCGCCATTTATTTGACTAACGACCAGTTGGGAGTCTCCGTATATGAAGAGGTTCTCAATCCCCATGTCGATAGCGATCTCGAGACCTGCTATTAAAGCTTCATACTCGGCTTCATTGTTTGTCCTCGGCTCTGTTAAGGAGAAGGCAAAGCGCATTATCCCTCCTTGTGGAGTTACGAAGATGAGGCCTACCCCTGATTTGATTATGGGAGTGTTTTGTTTGCGCTTCTTCATGGAGGATGCTCCATCGAAGTAAAGTTCCCATCGGGTATCACCTCCGTCGATCGTGTCAAACGCATGTTCGTCTGGCAGTTCGCAATTCAAAGGAGAATCGGCAGGTATCGAATGCTCTGCGAGGAAGTCGGCGATGGCTTGGCCTTTCACTGCCTTAAGAGGCTGATAAGTTATTGAGAATTCCATCAAGAGCAAGGCCCATTTAGCGAGCCGCCCCGTCAATATGGCCTTTGACATCAAATATTTGAGAGGATCCACCTTCGATATGAGGCGGACTTCATACGCCAATACGTAGTGTCTGAGTTTCGTTATTGCGAAGATCAATGCCAGGCAGTGTTTTTCGATGGGAGAATAATTGCTTTCTGCCCCCAGCAGAAGTCGAATCAAATAGTAGAGAGCTCTTTCTTTCCCTTGGTCGTTCTCTTGTGCCCATAATGCTTCTAAGGAACCTTCAAGGGCGCTTGTATACAGAATGAGAGGTTTTCCCTTGACCGGAGCAGCCAGCACTGGCGGATTCTGCAGATACTGCTTGATTTCATCTAGCACGCTTTGGCATTTGTGATCCCAGATGAACGGGGATCCCTTCTTCATTAGGTGGCTGTAGGGGCAGCACTTGCCAGAGAGATTGGCTATAAATCGCCGAATATACGCGAGCTTCCCTTGGAGAGACCGCAATTGCTTAAGAGTCCTTGGAGGGGGCATTCCCATGATCGCCTTGATCTTCGACGGATCTATCTCGATACCTCGGTGTCGGACGATGAATCCTAGGAATTTACCTGAGGACACCCCAAACGCGCATTTGAGAGGGTTCATCTTCAAGTTGTATTGTCGAAGGTGCTGAAATACGATCCTCAGATGCTCTAAATGCTTTTCGTATGATTTGCTTTTCACCACGAGGTCATCGATATAGCATTCGACAATTTCATGTATGAGGTCATCGAAGATCTTCGTCATAGCCCTCTAATAAGTGGCACCGGCGTTCTTTAGACCGAAGGGCATCACCTTGTAGCAAAATATACCCAAAGGGGTTCGGAAAGCGGTGTGCTTCTGGTCCTCGGGATGCATCTTTATCTGATTATATCCTGATGAGCCGTCCATGAAGGAGAAAACTTCGTGAGTGGATGTGTTATCTATCATCAGCTCGGTGACTGGTACTGGGAAGTCGTCTTTTGGACAAGCTTTGTTTAGATCCCGAAAGTCTATGCATATGCGCACTGTCCCATTTTTCTTCATCACTGGGACGATGTTGGCGATCCAGTCAGGATACTGAACTTCTTGGATGAAGCCAGAGTCGATCAGCTTCTTGACCTCGGCGTTGATGCTCATCTCAAGCTCGAGCCGCATTCTTCTCGGTGCTTGTTTGATTGGCTTGGCGTCTGGGGATATTGCCAATTTGTGGACAGCAATTTCTGGATCTATTCCTGGCATTTCAGAATAATTCCATGCGAAGCAATCCTTATGCTGCATAAGCACGTCTTTTAGCGTAGCCATCTTTTCCTCAGACAGCAAATCACTGACAAATGTTGGTCGCGGGTCATTCGCCGTCCCCAAATCAATTTTCTTGAGGTTATCTGCAATGGTATGTATTTCATCTTCCAGCTCCTTTGGGGCCGGTGGGAACTCTGAGATCATCTTGTCATCATTGTTTTCAAAGCACCAGGGGAGATTATCCATACCGTCAGGCTCTTCTTTTGATAGTGTTATCATATGACAAGTACGAGCTTGCTTCCACGACCGATGTTGATCTGGTTCTGCTGTATGCGCGGTTTTTGGTTCGTGCTTCTGTGGCGGATTTATCCTCCAACTACTGGATAGAGCGAATCTGCCGAGCTGATACTGGTCTTCGACCTAGTTCTTGAAGGTGAAGCAGTCTTCAAGAGGATGTCCTATTGCTCGGTGATAGGAGCAATAGTCTGGGTGGGAGACTTTGCCTGCTTGCTCAGGGTGTTTGGACTCCGGAAGTGTAATCATCTGATGTTCTATGGCGAGATCAAGTATCTTCCATGTTTTATTCTGAGGAAAAGAGTATGCTCGACCCTTCTTCTTTATAAGAGACGAGTCCGGATTGCTCGACTCCCGACCGCGTGGCTTCTTGGTCCCGCCTTTCCCGCTCTTTGATTTATTCTTGCCTCTACATCGGGCCCTTTGTATGACGGGTTGACAGGGAGGAGCATTGTCATTCTCCGTGGCCTGTTGAAGAAGACGCTGCGTCATGGCTTTCTCGTAAATGGCCATTCACGGTTATGGTGATCCCGGATCTTTTGACCCACTTCCCTGATAAGCTTATCCATTCGTTCTTCAAATGACGGACTCGGCATTTTGATTGCAGGATCTCGTTTTGGTTCGGGGTCAGCGTTTTCTGATAGGGCGTCCTCTTCCTCATCGAAGCCATATATGACGTAGCTACCATGGACTCGCTCCCGTTTCCCGGATTTCACATATCCAAGTCCGAGCGTTTCCATCCTCCCGTTGGGCAACTTGCGCTGAGTTCCAGGGACATCCCAAATCCCGTTGTAGAACCGATCTTGTTGAATGGTCTGTTTGAAAGGTACCCCTTGGCGCTTCAAGAGCCTTCTCAAGCCTTTCGAGTAATATCTAGGCAGATGGATGGGCTGGAGTCTGTCGAGCGTAGAATCGGCGCCATGCCAGATTTCTTTCTCCACTTTGGTTTCCTCAGATCGGTAGAATAGGATTTCCTTTTCACCCTTTCGTCTGGGAGGGACGTAAAATGTCTGCAGTTCTTGCACACTATAAGCTTTAAGTGCATCGAGCTCTTTATAACGCTCCCGCGGAACCATGATAATTTGCAGACTCTGATTATCGTCAGCGAAAGCTTGTACTGATGGCCGAGCGGAGAATACAGCATTAACCTCGTCCTCCGAGTCGCTGCCGAAGATCAACATGGGGGCGGACGGTCCCGGGTTGTTACGTCGAGGCAGCCCTGAATAAACTATCTCTTCTTCTTCCTCGGTATCACTCCCGAAGACTGGAATAGTGGTGATAGTTTTGTTCTTCGGTTGGTGACAACTTTCCGTATCCTCAAAATCTGGCAAGAAGTATTTTGCATCTTCGTATTTTCAGACCTCGTTCACGGAGAAAGGGTTCAACTCCCCTGTCACAGTATACGCGAAACCATCCTTGAAGTACTTCATACACTGATGTTGTGTAGAAGGGATGATGTTGTACTCGTGTAACCAAGGCCGGCCGAGCAAAGCATTGTAGCAAGTCTTGGCGTCAATGACGTGAAATTTAATATCCGTGACGAGTAGCCCGAAGCGCAGCGTTAGTATTACAGACCCAAGAGTCCATGACGACTGGGAGTCGAATCCAGAGATGGTAATTTTATCGCGAGCAAGATGCTGAACGCTCATGCAGATTTCCTTCAACACTCGCACGTTGAGGAGGTTGACGGAAGACCCATTGTCAACCAGGATTTTGCCTATCTTTATATCGTGGCAGTATCCTGAAACATATAGGGGACGGTTGTGCTCGCACGTCCCAAGGAGGAGATCTTCGTCGCCGAAGGTAATATCGGCTGTGTGTACTTCCTCCAGCTCGTCCTTCATCTTTTCTTCGGCGAGGAAAGCTTGGAATTGCTCTGGCTCTTGCAGCGCCTTGATCAATGAATTTCTTACTTCTTTTGATAGTAAAAGAGCGTCGAGAATGCTGCGCTGCGAAGGTAACTTCCTTAGGTGCGCCAGGACGTTGTAGTCCACCTTACTTTTCTTTGGCGGGTCCTGGACGGTCAGCTCTTTCATGACTTGGTCATCTAGGGTGATATCTTCAGAGACCTTTTCTTTTCCCTTATCTTTTCTATTTACGGGTCCGAGGTTCTTTTCTGGAAGTGTACGATTGCGCAGCTGAATATTTTCACAGGCCTCCGGTTCTTCCTCTTTCCCCAAGGTAGATTCTTTAAAGAGAGGACCAAGAGTCATCTCTTCGTCAGAGTCGCTCCCGAAAGTAAGAACTTGTGATCCCCCGGCGTTGACCGTGCGACAGTTACCGGTAGTTCTTTTATGCTCCTCTGTCATACTTCTCTGCTCCCGACGAGTTTTGCGTTTCATCCACTTAAAATGTTGCCGGTGAGCAACATACCCTTGCCACCATCTTTTAAAAGCGTTGCATTCATTGGTGGGGTGCGCAATCTTTCGATGATATAAACAATAGCTTGGACACGTTTCGGCTTCACCGAGAATGTTTCCTTCGGAAGGTGGTAGCTTCATTCCCATTGATATGGCTTTCGCAAACCTTTTCCTCGTCTTGATCTTGTTTTTATTCACGACGGATGTCTCTTGATTCGGCAGGAATGTCTCGCTTCTTTCGTCTAGTCGCCGGCGTTTGGCCTTTTCAAGTATAGCCATCTCACGTTCCCGATCAGCTTTACTTCTCAGAAGGGCTTCGTTCAGGAATGTGTCGATCATTTCATCGGACGGCCATAAAAATTCCGGCTTGGTACCTGCCCCCAGTCTCTTGGTGCAAGGAGCCTCTTCATCGTTTATCAATGAGTGAGAGATCACATGACAACTTGCTATGTAATCCTCATATTCATCTAACGAGTCTTCTCCATCATCTTCGTCTTCAAGGACGTGGCTGAGGAACTCTTGGAGCGTGATCGGAGTTCGCGCCTTCTGGTTATACTCATCCAGTGCGTCAATTTTTTTTGTAGGTCAGTGCGCTTGTCGCCAGGCTTCACGGGCTTCTTGGATTTCTTCTTCTTCTTTGAAGATTTTGACGGCTGGGTGTGAGCACTTCGGCTATCGCCACCAATTTTTAGAGCTGGGCGCGGCTTCAGCGTCCCTTCGATGATCTGGGGTTCCAGCGGACTCTTCCACCTGATTGCCGGGCATGTCTGGAGATCATTCAGCATCCCTTTGGTTTTGGCCGAAAGAGCCACCTCCCATGGAGCTTCATCAACAAAAGAGCACGTTGCCCCTGGTGTGTCCGTCTTTTTAGGAGTGTGCGGTTGTGGTAGGTTTACTTTCCACTTCTCAGAGAGCGCGAACATGCCTTGTAGGTATTGATCCTCGATCCATCCCTCGAAGACGAAGCAATCTTCGATTGGATGGCTTACCGTTTGGTGGTAAGGACAATAATTAGGATTATTCGCTTCGCCGGGTTGCAGTGGACGCTTTGGATTTGACAGATTGATGAGCCTGTTGCGCATCGCCAGTTCGAACAATCTCTTCGTTTTGTCCCATGGGAACGAGTAAGGGCGCTTCATTTTCTCATTATAATAGCGTTGTCTCTCTTCCAGTTGATCCGTTAGCTTTGGAGCACTGGGTTGCTGTTGAGTATTCGCAACGAAGGTCGCCTTTCCTTTACCCTTTTTCATTTCGAGGCTCCGGTTTCGGGGGAGACGGTCTGTGACCCATCTGATCCATCTGGGCTAGCTTGTCGATTAAAGCCTAGAATGTGGTCTGTTTGAAGAACATCATGAACTGTGAAATAGTTGCATGAGGGTCTAGGGTGCCCACGAACATGCCCACCGCTGGCGCTTCTTCGATGCGCTGTTTGCACTTTGACCACAGATTTCGCCATCGGATTGCGTATTGAATCCACGTTTCGGCCTGCTTCACCCTTGCATTGATCAACGCCGTTATTAGGGTGCGTTCGCTGGTACTCGCGAATCGCTGGGTGAATAGCAACTCCATCTCTGCGAAAGTTTTGACAGAGTCGTTTGGAAGCTCAGAGTACCACTCAAATGCGGTCTATGACAAGCTGCCAACGAATTGGCGGAGCAAAAGCTTATCATCTCCCCCGGTGTTTCCGCACAGAGCTCTGAACTGGGCGACATGCTGGTGGGGATTGCCCGTCCTCTTGTATATGTGGAATTTGGGGATCATGTAGCCCGGCGGGTACTTTATCTGATCATACCAGCCTGGATACGGTCGCCCAGTTTCGACAACTTAGCCGGCTGTTTCATTTGCCTGGTGAACTCATATTTGCTGAGCAATATAATCATCCAGGACAGCTTTAGAGATTGTCTCCTCTTTGGCTGTTGACGGAGCCGGCAGAGGGTTTGATGTTTTTCCTCTATCATCTTCAATTATCACTGGAGGATCTTCGGCTGGAGGGTCCGGCTGGATCATCATGCCCACCATGTCTTAGAAGAGAAGTGACATTTGCTTTATATTATCCGCTTGCTCTGCGGCTTCTTTGTTCTTCTTTTCGAGGACTCTGCGAAGGAATTCAGCATCAGTTTCATGTTCGTGACGCTGTTCTGATGATGCCTCCGGGCTTTCTTTTGGCCCGGTGAGTGCGGCCATCGCAATCAGCATCTCCTGAAGCTTCTGCTGCTGCTGTTCCTGAGCTCTCGTGATGGATCGGGTGAGTGGTCGGTGGCCCGTAGAAGCGCGACTATCCTCTTTCCCGGATGCCATGTAAACAGTATATACCACTATGCCCCCAGACTTGGGGCGTTTGGGCTCAGCATCTTTGTGGTCTGCCACGTTTACAGGGGCTTTCTCTGTCCTCCTTCTTTTCTGAGTGGTTGACGTCGAGGGGGCCGCTGCCGTGGGCACCCAAGTAGTCGTCATCTTTTGGGGCTTAACAGGATGGTTTTCTTCCTGTTGGACCTTCAGCTTCTTATGCTGGCGGGAGAAATTTCGATCAATCACCGAGTCCTAGACCTGGCGCCAGACCTTATAGATTTTAGAGGACAGCCGCTGAGGGGACTGTTCTGGCTTGGCTTCTGCAACATTCCCCACCGGAGGAGGAGATCTTTTCAGTACGGCGGCAGGAGAATTCATGCGCACCTTATTCAGCAGCTCGAAGCTGTTCCCAGTTGGAACAGCAGCATTGATTTCCACCGTTGGGGCTGGTGGATTTAGTCCAGAAGGGGAGCTGCCCCCGGCCTTCCTTACTCGGCGCCAGTGGCGACGTCGAGCGTGTCGAGCTGATGGAGTCGATTCGGTGACAAGGAAGGCTTTGTCTTGCCCCCTGTTCAGGTAAGGGGTTGCTGCTGGCGTCAGCCTATTAAAGACTGATGTCCTTTGAGCAGTAGGAGCGGGAGTTGGGACAGTCAGTCTTGTAAAGACCGACCCTTTGGTAGGAGAAGCCGCCTTGACGACTTCAGGAGCAGGGTTGGTTACTCTCTTCGAAATAACCTTCTCTGGGATTGCAGGCTTCATTGTGGGCCCACAGGAATTTTGGCCCAATCTGGAGAAGACCGAGGTGCCGGTGCTGGACGGCCCGTTGAGAGGGGCCGCAGTGGCTGTAAGCCGATCAAAGACTGACTTCTTGGGAGCTTCCGATACTGGCACGGGTGCGTTGAAGTTTGCTGGCGGGAGCATGGTCCCGAAAAACAACCCTGTGGTGGCTTGAGTAACCTGTTCCACGGGCATCGTGAGTAGGGAAGCGGCTTGGGGCCCGTAGGCTATGCCCCCAGTTAAGGCAGGACGCGGGTTGCAGTTGCATGTGGAACAGTTTGAGCAGGTGAACGCCATTGATCCTTTGCTTTCTGCACCAAGCAAAACGCCAAATCTTAGTACCTCGAAACCCAAGGGCAACCATTAGCAAACCGCGATTGGTTCGCGAACACGACACACGAAGTGTGGAGTGGAAAGAGGAAAAGGTACCACCGGGCGTGCTAGAATCTGTTCCCCTCCGAAAGACGCGGCGGAGACACGGCGGACGTCTTTCCTGAAATTCGGGGCAGATGCTAATTGGTGTTATCCGTCCACCTCTCCGAAGATGCCAAGTTGATTTATGGCACCGTGTATCGAAGGTTTAAACGGATACGGCCGATGTAGCAGACTTCGTCAGATTCCCCCTCGTTTGAGGGGTTTTTGATTGTGGGGACGCTCTTCCCTGCAGGCGCAAGCCCCTGCAGTTAATTACGCTACCGCATCGCGGTAACAACTTTCTCCTTCTCCAGATGGTCACTTCGTGTCGTGGGTGTTTATTTTGTTTGCGGTTGCCCGTGGATTGTATACGGAGACTAAGTTATGTTGTCGCCCGTAGGGCGTGGATTAGTCCAAATCCGTATCTTTCTTAGATTTGGGTTTGGGGGTTTGGGTTTAAGGATACGTTAGCCTCATTTGAGACTAAGATCAACTTAAACGTTTGTTAAGGATACGTTAGTCCCATTTTAGACTAAGATCAACTTAACGGAATCGTTTAGATCCAACAAAAGAGCAATTGGGGCTCTGTTGTTTAGTTTAATGACATTGCGGTCGATTACCAGTTTAAGGATATAGTGGTCCAATGTTAGTTTAAAGACATCGCGGTCAAGGTTAAAGACATCATAGTCCGTGAGTTTAAAGACCTCACAGTCAAGGTTAAGGACATCATAGTCCATGGGCTTAAGGACCCCACAGTCCAATGTTTAGTTTAAAGACATCACGGTCGGGGTTGAGGACATCATAGTCCGTGGGTTTTAAGGACTCCACTGTCCGTTGTTAGTTTTAATACATCACGGTCGAGGTTAAGGAAATCATAGTCCATGAGTTTAAGGACCTCATAGTCCAACGTTAGTTTAAAGACATCACGGTCGAGGTTAAGGACATCATAGTCCATGAGTTTAAGGACCCCACAGTCCGTGAAATGTATGGTCGTCGGGACCCGTCACCTCTTTGAAGACGTTGAGGAATTACAGCGACAAATATCAAAGGAGTGAAGAGATATACCCTTGAACCAAGGTGGATTAGATGATCTGTAGCCCAGTTTGGAACTAAGACCAATTAATTATATGATGAGCACATTGGCTCAGTTAAGTCTGAATTGAGGACTTATGGCCTTCTTGGGCTAAGTCCAATCAAGTTTGGAATATTGGCCCTCTGTTGATCCATCATACATTTGTCTGGGTTCAAGCCCATATTATTCAGCAATGCTAAACATTTTCATCTTTGATTTTCTCAATTTTGAGATTCATTTGGAGGAGGGACTTTTGCCTCTGGAAAATTAGCCAATTTGGCTAAAAGTAGTGTTAAACACTAGAGAACAACAGTGTTAAACACTAGGAATAAGATTATCAAATTAGTGTTAAACACTAGAAGAGGAAAGGGTCACGTGGGAGCACGTGATGGCCTTAAAAAGTGGGGCCAGATCCCCTTTACTTTGTTCTACAAACAAGTGCTAAACACTTTGCTCTTTGACCGTCACGTGTTGGCACGTGATGGAGCTTTGCGCTTTAATTATTCAAGCTTTCATCGAGGGGTCACGTGGTAACACGTGAGAGCGCCCGAGTTAGATTCTGCCCATGCTTTTATTCCTTTTGTTTAGGAGGTCACGTGGGAGCACGTGAGGCGTTGCCTCAAAGCTAATTCCCTCTCATTTTTAGGGATCTTTTCAGGGGACACGTGACCTTAATCTTTTGCGTGCATGGAGATCTTTCAAGTCCCTTTATTTCTTTAAGAATTAAATTCTTTTGTAGGGTTAAACCCTAATTATGTTTTAGAGGAATTAAATTCCCATATATGTGAAAGAATTAAATTCTTATATAGGGTTAAACCCTAACTTCATTTTAAGAGGAATTAAATTCCTGTGAATTTGAGAGAATTAAATTCTCAATTAGGGTTAAACCCTAGTTCTGTCAATCTTGATGGAATTAAATTCCTATAAATCTGAGAGAATTAAATTCTCAATTAGGGTTAAACCCTAGGTTCATCATGTGAGTTTGGGGAGAATTAAATTCTCATATAGGGTTAAACCCTAATTTTGTTTTGGGAGAATTAAATTCTCTAAACTCAATTCCCCCTCTAAGTTTTAGATCTGCATGGCAGGATCTCAACCCGATGAGAATTAAATTCTCAACTTATGGGGAGATGTGCTCTGTGCAAATCTTCAACCAGAGGAAGAACTATGTTCTTTTTGCAGAAGAGTTAAACTCTTAGATTTGAGAATTAAATTCTCTCTTTTGAAGTTTTGATACTTTTTCCCTTTCTCACCTAGGGTTTTCTTTGTTGAGAATTAAATTCTCCTTTCTTTTCTCTCTGCAATTTCAAGATGTCAAAACTCTATCTCCAAACTCTCTATCTCTCCTTCTCTTCTCTTGGCTCCTATTTATAGGAGAAGGAAAAGAATCAATTTGTTTAGCAAATCTTTCATTGAAAAATTTTGTTTGTTTTCATAATTAATATGAGCCTTTAGATCATTAAGTGAATTTTATTCACCGTTGGATTTTCAATCCAAAGATATTCTGTTTGTTATTTTCTGGTGAGATTTAGGGAAATCTTTCCTTGTCTAAGATTTTTCCATAAGTTGGTGATATTTAATCACCCCTGGATTTTTAATCCAACGGTTCTTCTTAATCCTTTCCCATTTGGAAAGATTTTAGAGAAATTCAGAATTTTAATTCAATTAAATTGTAAGGTTTTCGAAGCCTGGCACGTGCTGGCACGTGACCCTTGGTCACGTGTGTGCACGTGACCCTCGTTGAGGTATTTCCTAATTTTTAGAATTAAATTCTTTTAAGCTGTAAGGCTTTAAAATCCTGTCACGTGCTGACACGTGACCCTTGGTCACGTGGGAGCACGTGACCCCCAATTGAGCCCTTTAACAGCCGCTTGTTTATGTTGTTGTTTTAAGCATCACGTGTCAGCACGTGACCCTTGGTCACGTGTGAGCACGTGACCCCATATTGGGTCATCTTTCAGCCTTTTGTTTTCCGTTTCTGCTTGATGAGATTTTAACCATCACGTGACCATTAGTCACGTGTGAACACGTGATAGCTCATTGAGGTAATTCCTGATTTTTAATCAGGAAACAGTCCTCTCGACTTATAAAGAGAAAACACTCTTGTAAGATCCTTACGACTTATAAGAGACTATACACTTAAGACTCCTCATGATTCTTAAGGAGAAAACACACCTGCGAGTTCCTCACGACTCGTAGGGAGAAATATCTTTATGAGACCCTTATGGCTCATAAAGTCAAAAGCCTTAGTCGACAAGATCTTAACCCTGATTGTTAAGCCACCTTTGTTCAACATCGACAGAGGCAAATGATGATTCGCTCCTAGCAATATCCCAGTTGTAGCGATGCTGATGCCTAAATCAGGTATCAAATCCCAAACTCGCAGCGAAAAGTCAGCGAGCCCCAAATGCATATGAAATAGCCGAAATGATGGGGCAACTTGCAACAAAATCAACAAGTAAAAATATATGCATACAAAAACAGCCGAAATGATTGGGCAATTCGCAATAAAAAACAGCGAGTAAAAACAAAAAAATAGCCGAAATGATTGGGCAATCGCGACTTTCGCGATACAAAAAGGTGAAATGATAAAACATCGCGGAAAGAAAAAATATATAAAATAAAACTTTTTGCCCTACAGGTGAGATCACATCGATCCCTGTATACAATCCAGGGGCACAAACAAAGAGGGAACCATATCATCCCACCAGGCTCAATCAGAAAGAGAGCCAAGTCTCGATGGCAACATCTGCATCTCAAGAGATCACTAATGGCGTTTCTCCTTACTCCAACAGGATGCAGATGCGACGTCAACAAACGACCCCAGGGTCAAAACAACGGAACCATGGCAAAGTCCTTAATTCCAAATCTCGACGGTTCACAGAAAGCTTAGAGATCACCAACGGCGTTTCTCCTTACTCCACCAGATGCAGACGTGACATTAACAACCGACCTCAGAGTCGCAACAAAATGGATCCATGGCAAAGTCCCTAGTTCCAAATCTCAATGGCCACATCTACAGCCTGGAAACCAACAACGGTGTGCCTCCTCATTCCAGCAGGACACAAATACTACATCATCAATCGGAACCACGGCAAAGTCCCCAGTTCCAAGACTCTACGGTTCACAGACAACCTAGAGTCATCCAATGACCCCGTCCCGGAATAAAGTCAACTCAAAATATCTCGATTCAGGGAAATCAGCGTCCTTGACGAGAGCATCTCGATTCGCGTCGACCCGCAAGGAAATCAGCGTCTTTGCAGGAATACCTTGATTCGTCTCAACCCCAGGGAAATCAGTGTCCTTGGCAAAAACCTCGATTCAGGGAAATCAGCATCCTTGACGAGAGCATCTCGATTCGCGTCGACCCGCAAGGAAATCAGTGTCTTTGCAGGAATACCTCGATTCGTCTCAACCCCAGGGAAATCAGTGTCCTTGGCAAAAACCTCGATTCAGGGAAATCAGCGTCCTTAACGAGAGCATCTCGATTCGCGTCGACCCGCAAGGAAATCAGCGTCTTTGCAGGAATATCTCGATTCGTCTCAACTCCGAGGAAATCAGCGTCCTTTGCAAAAACCTCGATTCAGGGAAATCAGCGTCCTTGACGAGAGCATCTCGATTTGCGTCAACCCGCAAGGAAATCAGTGTCTTTGCAGGAATACCTCGATTCTTCTCAACCCCAGGGAAATCAGTGTCCTTGGAAAAAACCTCGATTCAGGGAAATCAACGTCCTTGACGAGAGCATCTCGATTCGCGTCGACCCGCAGAGAAATCAGCATCTTTGCAGGAATACATCGATTCGTCTCAACCCCAGGGAAATCAGTGTCCTTGGCAAAAACCTCGATTCAGGGAAATCAGCGTCCTTGACGAGAGCATCTCGATTCGCGTCGATCCGCAAGGAAATCAGCATCTTTGCAGGAATACCTCGATTCGTCTCAACCCCAGGGAAATCAGTGTCCTTGGCAAAAACCTCGATTCAGGGAAATCAGCGTCCTTAAAGAGAGCATCTCGATTCGCGTCGACTCGCAAGGAAATCAGTGTCTTTGCAGGAATACCTCGATTCGTCTCAACCCCAAGGAAATCAGTGTCCTTGGCAAAAACCTCGATTCAGGGAAATCAGTGTCCTTGACGAGAGCATCTCGGTTCGCGTCGACCCGCAAGGAAATCAGCATCTTTGCAGGAATACCTCAATTCGTCTCAACCCCGGGGAAATCAGTGTCCTTGGCAAAAACCTCGATTCAGGGAAATCATGGTCCTTGACGAGAGTATCTCGATTCACGTTGACCCGTAAGGAAATCAATATCTTTGCAGGAATATCTCGATTCGTCTCAACCCCAGGGAAATCAGTGTCCTTAGCAAAAACCTCGATTCAGGGAAATCAGCGTCCTTGACGAGAGCATCTCGATTCGCGTCGACCCGCAAAGAAATCAGTGTCTTTGCAGGAATACCTCGATTCGTCTCAACCCTGTTAGTTATGTATATGCTCTAGAGGCCATTGTTGTACATATGATGTATATTATAATGGATGCTTGGATATATATAGAGAGGACTTTCTTGCTCGTCATGATAATATGCTATTTGGTTTCACTATATCTTAACATGTTGACTTGTATATGTTTACTGTCTTACTCTCACATGTTGATAAAGCCCTTAGGATCTATACTCGACTACTGGGACTATGATGAGATCATACTAGTGGGGCCACGGCAGTCGATGAGTACATCCTATAACTGTTCCTAGTCGAGGATGTGTCGAGACAGGGCATCGATACACCAGAGTAGACTAGCGTATACGCATCTTGACCCATATGATGGGCGATGGATGATCCCATATCCATCGGTGTTTTGACATCAGAGATGGTGTACGGGTGCTCAGTGGAGACTGGGTACACTGGACGGACTCACCGAGAACTCCCAGATGGTGATATACCACACGTCAGATGGCAGTTCTCCGGTGACACTGGTACAGGGTACTCTGTAGACCCGAGATCGTCATAGAGTCTTGTGTGATTCCCACTGTGCTTTGATTTCCACCTTACCACGTCCAAAAGGGCGTGCAAAACAGTGGCTTTTGGGTGCAGTCCCGAATCACATGGAGGCAATGAGCGATAGGAGGGGATTTGTCTCTCCCGGTATAGGGAGTTGATATTGTGCTGTGTTCAATTGGCTATAACTGGAAGTCCCTGGCCAGGGCTGATATAGAGATTTACTGGTAAGTGTTATCAGTAGTTTCTCGACCCGTTATGAGCCTCACATCGACACGACTTATCGGTTACTGGGGTCTGACGTATACCACCCCTAGACTAGATATGTAACATATCAGACGAAGAGACCGGACTGTACGGGAGTGTTACTGATTGGATTCACAGGAGAATGTACAGGCTAGCTTGTTGATCTTCTGATCGCTCAATACCTGGGTGGCTGTTACGTTTAGCTGACCGCTTGCAGCTTGTGGGTGTTTGATATGATCATCACCTGCTACCGGCGTATTGACGATTCTTTAGAGTCCTACACAGGGGTTTCTTGACTCAGGCAAAACGGAGTAGGAGCACATATATGATATGTGCAGGACTGAGGATAATACGATATGAGATACCGTATTATATTCTCGCGGTATTTTGATATGAGCCGGGTCATCGGATCAAGTGTTGATTCGATGAATTGGTACATGATATATTAGTCGGTTATATTCGATATAGCCGGATTGTCGGATCAAGTGTTGATTCGATAATTTAATGTATAATAATATATATGATATATTGCATTACATTATCTAATATTGGCTCGCTTTATTATTTCATTTTCTCAGCGGATAATACATTGATATATATGCGATATATATTAATTGTATTATTTTCTTTTGTTACAAATATATAATATTTATGTGATATATATTATTGTAACATGATATGATTACTAATGCAACATGTTTAGTGGAGATTAAACAAGGTTAGGGTTTGAATTGGGTTAGTTCTTTCATGAACCTTCTAGAAGGTTTTCTTTTGTCATGAGCTTAGATATTATGGTTGATATTTTCTAGTGACTCATTCTTAACCCAACCCAAACCCTAGCCCTAATTAATTCTCTACATGGGTTAGCCTTGTCATAGTTGACCATGGTTACATTATTAATCATATATCATTTCATTATTCATCACAAAAGGTTTTATCCATTATTTCTTCTTCTTCTTCAACCTTGAGCTTTGAGAAAGCTTACTAGGTTTTCATTTTGTGATGATTAAGAGTGAAAATTTGATAAGAAAAGAGAGCACAAATACTACTCCATCATCCTCATCTAATCTAGCCAATTAGATTAGGGTGTTCACCTCATTAGAGAAAGAGAGCTTGAGTTATAGAAACTTCGAGGTAGATCATCGGAGAAAAAGAAGACTACAAGTTAGCATGGATCGTTCGAGTTATGGAGCCTTTCTTGAGTCCGGGAGATCATGGATCGCGGCGAAGGGACTTCTACTCGGAGCTTATGAAGCGAAGGAGCAGACTACAAAGGTTGTAATCCCTCACACTTATTTGTAAAGATATTTACTTGCATGTTATTCCCTAATAATCTAGCAAAGATCCCGGCTTTGGGTTGTTTCGGCACGTCTAAATTTTAAATCGGGCATGGTTGTGTTAGTTATATGTATGCCCTAGAGGCCATTGCTATACATAAGATGTATATTGTAGTGGATGCTTGGACATATATAGGGAGGACTTTCTTGCTCGACATGATAGTATGCTATCTGGTTGATCTTTATCTTAACGTGTACACTGATTGTCTCTCTGTTACATGTTGGTAAAGCCCTTAGGATGTGTACTTGACTACCTAGACTATGATGCGGATCATACTAGTGGGGACATGGTAGTCTATAAGTACATCCTTCAAGGTCCCTAGTCGTGGGTGTATCGAGACGGGGCATCGATATGCCAGAGTAGACTAGCGTATACCTTCTCGACCCATACAGATGGGCGATGGATGATCCCATATCCATTGGTGTTTGACATCAGAGATGATATACGGGTGCTCAGTGGAGACTGGGTACACTGGACGGACTCGCCGAGAACTCCCAGATGGTATTATACCTTACGTCAGATGGCAGTTCTCTGGTGACACTGGTACAGAGTAGTCTGTTGACCCGAGATCGTCATAGAGTCTTGTGTGGTTCCCACTGTACTTTGATTTCCACCTTACCACGTCCAAGAGGGCGTGCAAAATGGTGGCTTTTGGGTACAGTCCCAAATCACATGGAGGCAATGAGCGATAGGAGGGGATTCGTCTCTCCCGGTATAGGGAGTTGATGTAGCGCTGTGTTCGATTGGCTATAACCGGAAATCCCTGGCCAGGGTTGCTGAGATTTACTGGTAAGTCTTATCAGTAGTTTCTCAAACTGTTATAGACCTCATATCGACACGACTTATCGAGCTATTGGGGTCTGACGTTTACCACCCCTAAGCGAGATATGCGACATATCAGACGACGAGACCGGACTGTACGGTAAGTGTTACTGGTTGGATTCACAGGAGTGTGAGCGGGCTTGCTCGTCGATCTTCTGATCGCTCAATACCCGGGTGGCCGTTACGTTTAGCAGACCGCTTGCGGCTTGTGGGTGCTTGATATGATCATCATCTGCTACCGGCGTATTGACGAGTCTTTAGAGTCCTACACAGAGGTTTCCTGGCTCAAGCGAAACGAAATAGGAGCGCATATGAGATATGTGCGGGACTGAGAATAATGCGTGTATGTGATACCGTATTTCATTCTCGCGATGAATGTGTCGAATGGTTGTATGCGATATAACCTAGTTATCGAATCAAGGATTGATTCGATAAATCGATACATTGTATACTAGTCGGTTGTGTGCGACATGACCGGATCATTGAATCAAGTGTTGATTTAATGATTTAATGCATAATTATATATTTGATATATTACTTTGCATTAACTGGTATTGGTTCACTTTAAATGGATTTTCTCACTTGAAGTTCACAAGTTGTATATGTGATATACTTTTGTGCACTTGATTGTATCATGTTTGATGATACATGCTTACTTGAGTTTGTGTAAAGATTAAACCATGGTTATTTAAATGGTTAGGGTTTTGTTTTTCATATCTATTTATTCATTTATTTATTTATTTCTTTTTGGCAAAAGAAAAGAAAAATGGTGGCTTTCTTTGGATGCATATTGAAGCTTCATGAAGCTTTGACTAAGTCACCATTTTTGTCTTCATGCTTAACCCTAACCATTGACCTAACCCTAGTTTATTCTCTACACTTGACCATGGTTGGATTATGATAATTATACATTTTATTTTCTTTTTCAAATATACTAATCATAACATTTTTCATCTTCTTCTTCTTCTTCTTCAAGAAGAAGCTTGCCTCCATCAATGGCAACTTGAGAAAATGAGTGAGAAATCTAATTCTAAAGTGAACCCACTTCCTATTTCTTCATCCTCTACCACTTTCCAAGTAGTATAGGGTGTTTTCTTCACAAGTTTTCATGACTTGGTGAAGTGGGAGCTTGATCTAGCGATGCCTCGACGTAGATCATCTTCGGCGTCGTAGTCGATGACCTAGCCCGCCCATTTCTCCGATGAAGCCGACGCTAGAGCCCGGGATTCGATTTGGACAGCGAGGAGACTTCATTGCGGAGCTATGGAGGTGGAGGACCGGATCTACAAAGGTTGTATTTCCGTTCTTATAGTTAATTAGTTAACTAGTTTCATTTATCGCCTAGACTTCTAGTTAACGATCTGTATTAGGGTTTGTAGGCACCCGTAAAATTTGAAATTGGCATGGTTGATACCTTGTGAGACTTCATTAGTGTGTCTAGGAACCCTACAGTGGTATCAGAGCCTAGCTAGAGTCTTAGGCGATGCGTAGACGGAGTTAGAAGTCCGATTAAACCGAAACCCTAACACAAATTTGCTCTCTGGACTTTTTCCAAAAATTGGGTTTTTTCCAGATTAAAAATATGCAGAAAATTCAGCAGGAAATTCTAAGAATTACGGTGCAAAAATTACCTAATGATCTGTCTAAAGTGCGGCGGAACCGCGGCATTAGCGTGCTAATGCGGCGGTTCCGCGGCCATTTTGTCTTTTCTCCCATTGAATTTTGCACAGTAATTCCTATTTTGCAGTGCTGGTTTTCCTGGGATATTTTTTTTCTGAACTCAAGAGTTGAGTTTTCTGAGTTGTTTTGGGGATTCGTTTATTCGATCGAATTATCAGACTTTGTCTATGTGGCTTTCCGGATAACTTTAGAATATGTTAAAAAGTTCGACCGGATATAAATACCCAACTTTTCCCCTGCCGGGAAATTTCCAAGTGTTGGATTTTTCTGTGGTTTAAAGACGTTCTAAGTAGTGCAAGTAACGCGATGGTCCCTCTAGAAGACAACAAACCTTAACTCGATTATGTGACCGTCTTGAACTGCCCTTTGAACCCTCGGGTTTGGGGCAGTACGGCGTGCCACATGTGAGGCGTTGGCTTGACCCTTCTACGGCTGGACCGTTGGTACTGAGGCACGAACTGAATGTTTTTAGACTTGTTTCATGTGTTGATCTGTATCGGGAAAACTTAGGTGTTTGAATGTTCGATCGGAAAGTTTAACATTTTCTAATTATCTGGAATGTGATACAATAATTGGAATTCACAATAAGTTATGAGATAACTGAATGAATGTTATAAACATAGCACTTTAGTCTCACTTGATCGGTTGCCACGGAATTTTGATGTGATCAAAAGTCCGTCGCAATCACGTAGCGTACGCGGATACTCGCCGGGTAAACTTAATAGACAGCCTCGCTCCATAGCCCCGACCAAGTGACTGTAGGAGAACCCCGTCGCCGAAAGCATCCGTTCGGGTGCTCGCGGCAGCGGTGTTCCGCCTTGGTGCACTTCGTCGATGGCGTCGGGGGTGCGGCCGCCTACTAAACTTTGCGACGAGCATTCGATCAGGATGTCGGGAATCTTGTTGAATTGCCCGACTTGAAATTGAAAAGAGTTTTCGATAATGAGACTAAAATACGGGGTTTATAATTGTTAGGCATGTGATGTCTAAGGTATTCATTTGATTAGGCATGCGATGTCTATGCAGATTGTGGATTCCAACTGTTGTAGTTTTACACTTTCTTTTCTGTGACCGTAAGTGTAATATGTGATATCGCCGGTTTCGTTACTATATGTCAACGACAATTGGGATGGGCATATTTACTTACGTTGATGACATGTGATGTTATGTGTTGCTGGATATGTTATATTGGATCGTCGTGTTTGAATAACCGGGAGGTTTTATGTGAGATGAGTGTTTTTCATTTTCATTCATGTAAAAACTTGTATGTAATATTCTTTTATTGGGACACTTCCAGGTTGCGGAAGATGTCACCCTTTGTATATTATTTACTTTTCCGCACTAGGATAGACCCAAGGAGGGGAGCACAAGTAACCGGGTTCTGGAGTCCAGTGGGAGACCAACTCGAGGAGTCGAGTCCGGGTCTCCTAACTCTAGAATTGGTAGGGTTGCTTGCCGCTCTCGTAGGGGTCTAGGGGTGTGGGATTGGCTATTCATCACGACCGTGGAATCCGTGTTTTATACTGGCTCGTATTGAAAACACGGACGTCCTAGTATATCCAATATTTCATATGATTCTTCTACTGCGATATCTGCGATGTGATCATGTGATGTTCTGTGATAGATACAGTATATAGTATATATGATATATTATATAGGCGTTACTTATGTTTTACACCCGCGCTAGCCCTGCCCCGCTCCGCCGTTAGTTACCTAACCTAACGGTGCACGAGGGGACATCGAGGCGAATGCGGATGACATAAGTGTACGTCGTATTTATCTGTGATGTTTAGGTACTTAAATGATGGGACTTCATTAATGTGATTAATGAAATATAAGAAACCTAAAGATGTTGTAGAATCGAATTTCAAAATAAAAGGGTAGCTACAGTTCTTGCTTTGCACAGCGGTATATATGATATATCCTGCACCTTATTCGATGAGGAAAGGACCGAGATCCCTTCACCGGGAGTGACTCCTTTAGCAATAACTGGCAGATGCTACACACTCGATTTGTCTTTTGATTGCTTCTATAGTTTCTGCTTTGCACAGTGATATATATGATATATCCCGCACCTCATTCGACGAGGAAAGGACCGACGATCCCTTCACCGGGAGTGACTCCTTTAGCAAAACTAGAAAAGCCTCAAAGACACTCCATTTCAAAATTCATTCGATCCTACAACGATATCAAGTTCATTACGCAATAGGTTTTCAGAAAAACCTGTCGTAGCCCTCCGTCATTTCAGATAAGTACTAGTTAGTATCCGTGCTGCGGTAGTTTGGCCTCCGTCAAGGCGTAGTGTACGGTAGCTAACTAGTGCTTATCTGCTAGCATATGATGCGATTGGATTAGGGTATTCGTACGGCGTTGTTTGGCCTCCGTCAAGGGTCGTGCGGGTGGGTTTAATTCAATCAGGAAATGACGGGTTGAACTTGACTAGCGTACTATGGGTAGTTTGGCCTCCGTCAAGGTCATAGGACGCTAAGGGCAAAATTATCGGGAATTTCAAGTGTTGAAATTTGCAATGAGATTGCATACCTTCTATGAGATAGTTGGATCCCGATACCCACTGCGAGTAAGAGTTACTCCTGGGAGAGTTTTATACAATACAATTAGCCGATCAAGTAGGTGTCTAGAAAGGTGTCAACGGGGTTACGCCTCTGGGAAAACGAGGTTTACATTAATTAGGTTCGTGCGAAAGCACGGGGGACCTCCCTCAAAGTACCGACACTGGCCTGGCTGAAAGATTGGCGAACTTGTAGTGTGTAATTAATCCCGGCTAGTCTTTCCTTTTAGGGTTTGAAGGAAGATTTGATAAAAAGCAGTGGGAGCCATCCTGATTAGATAAAATAATAACCAATCTATTCTTGCAAGAGCGCACGCTGAGTGTTTTCTTCTCTCTCTCTCCTGGTAGCGACCATATCACGCCTTAATCAAGATAATAATACGGATTATTGACCGAACCCGCTTGTTATACTGAGCTGGGGAACGTTGATCCCGCTCCAACTTATAATTGTTATAAGACAGAGCAGGAAATTGGGGAATACCAAAATTCCTATGCCGCCCAAACGAAGAAAGTGCATATGATGCATCATCTTCGGGTGGGTTCGTTACAAAGAACTGTTTCTCTGTATCCTCTACGTCCTGGGTATGTAATACCAGATCAGGATCCCAGATATATAATCTGTTACATAGGGCTACAGCTAGGTAGAGAACTGAGAACGGGTGATAAGTTTCATGAGGCAGAAAACGGGGCAAGTGTTGCAGCCAAGTCTGTTGGTCACTGTCACCCTGTATTACAAATACATTGATTCTGAACGAATGTTATTAGATACCGAACCTGATATACAAAATCATATCAGTCTCTTTATTAGTAAAGAAAGGATATAATTTTGTATTGTTGGATAATGTTTTGAACATTTCCTATATCAAAAGTTGATCGGTTCAGGCACGTTATCTAAAAGCATTGATGTTCTAAATCAAACTACAGTTCTTAGTATACAGAACACACACAAGAGGAAGAGTTCAGAAATAAACGAATCCTACTTGAGGCATTGTAGACTAGGTCATATCAATGCGATCCGACTGGATGAAGTTACATTTTAGATGCATATTTAAATCAGTTTGAATCTACATCTTGTGAAACTTGCCAGTCATGTCACAAAGATATAATGACACCAGCTCTGTTTATTGGAAACAGAGAAAGAGTTAGTGAACTCTTGGGATTGATACATGTTGATGTATGTAAGGTCCCCTGTCTACATATGCCAAGACCGGTTCCTTGTACTTCATTACATTCTCTGATGATCTTTCGAGATTCAGACCTATGTTCCTGTTGAAACACAAGTCCGAACCTTTTGAGATATTCACAGAATATAAGTTAGAAGTAGAGAACGAAAACGGGTATAAGTATTATGTCCTTTGATGTGATCAAGGAGGAGAATACTTGAGCATGGAAATCCTGGACTATTCTAAAGGAGAATGAGATTCTCTCTCAGCATTACTCCTCCGTATACACCATAGCACGATGGTATATCGGGGCGGAGCAGATGCACCCTATATGATATGGTGTGCTCTATGATGAGTACTACTGAGTTTCCTATTTCCTTTTTGGGAGTTATGCACTTAAGAAGCTGCATACCTATTGAATTGGATTCGAATCAAATCAGTTGCCTACCACTTCATATGTGATATGGAAAGGGAAGAGCCCATGTCTTAAGTCAGTTAAGATTTGGGGTTGTCCGGCCTATGTCTAAAAGCAAAATCGGGACAAGCTTGAGCCAAGGTCTGTTATGTAGAACTGGAAATGTTCCAGCTATACAAACTGCAGCTGATGATTTGAAAGAACCAAAGGATTCAGTAGAAACCAACGAACCTCAGCCTCTCCGCCGATCTAGTAGGGTTCCTCACCCACCTGAGAGATACTTCGGTTTCTCTATGACAGTGGGAGCGAGGATTGCATCATGAGATGATGACCCAACTAGTTTCGAGCTGGCCATCAGGAGTAGGACTCTGTAAGAATGACTGGATGCTTAGTGATCTGAGATGGAATCCTTATACACCAACAAAGTATGGACTTTGGTTGCTATATCTGAAGGGTTAAATCCCCATCAGGAGCAAGTATATTTTGAGAAGATTACTTGGTGTACTTGGAAAAGTTGAGACTTTCAAAGCTAGACATGTTAAAGGTTTTCATCATCGACCAGGCGTGGATAATGATGAATCCTTTTTCAGTGGCTATGCTTAAGTCCATCCAGATCCTACTTGCCATGGCTACATACCATGACTACGATATCTGGCGGTTGGGTGCCATGACTGCTTTTCTAAATGATGTTTTAGAAGAGAACGTCTATAAGTACACAGCCAGAGGTCTTCGTAGACAGTGGGAGCAGCGGAAACGTGTACAAGATGCTTTATAGGATAAAGCAGGTATCGCGGAGTTGGAACATCTGTTTTGATGTGTTAGTCAAAGAGTTTGATATCATCAAAATGGTAGATGAACCTTGTATAAACAAAAAGGTAGTAGGGAGTATGGTGACGATTCTCGTAGAGTACGTGGATGACATACTCTTGATAGGGAAGGAGTTTCCTATGCTACGCTCGGTCAATCTCCGCTTATCACAAGGATTCTCCACATAGGATCAAAGTGATACCTACTAAATCCTGGGTTTTGGATCCATGAGATAGATCCAAATGAATGTTAGGATACTCACTAGTTGTAGTGAGATGGTATCGGTTGATCCTGGGGAAAATCACTGGAAGTGTTCTAGGGTGATAAAGACGACTGAATGTCAGTCACAGGCATTGTCTTTACCCTCTATCGAGGGACGGTATGTTGGAAGAGTTCCAAGCAAGATACCGTGACATACTAGACGATAAAGGCAGGATACATCGCTACTTAAGATGCTACCAAAGAGGCTGTTTGGGTGTATATTAGTTCATGAGATGAACTATGTTCCTCCCATTGTGTGACAATGGAGTTATGGCTTATGCCAAGGAACGCAGGTCCCATCAGTGATCCAGACATATTCTAAGGCAGTATCACCTGATCATGGAAATGGTTGATCTCCAAGGGATCGAGGTAAGGAGAGTTGACTCAGAGGACAACACGGCGGATCCACTCACGAAGGCCTATTCCCAAAGAGAGACTTTTATGGGATGGTTGAGTATGAGATACTACAACCACTGCTACAGATAGCCCTAGTGCAAGTGGGAGATTGTTAGTTATATGTATGCCCTAAAGGCCATTGCTATACATAAGATGTATATTGTAGTGGATGCTTGGACATATATAGGGAGGACTTTCTTGCTCGACATGATAGTATGCTATCTGGTTGATCTTTACCTTAACGTGTACACTGATTGTCTCTCTGTTACATGTTGGTAAAGCCCTTAGGATGTGTACTTGACTACCTAGACTATGATGCGGATCATACTAGTGGGGACATGGTAGTCTATAAGTACATCCTTCAAGGTCCCTAGTCGTGGCTGTATCGAGACGGGGCATCGATATGCCAGAGTAGACTAGCGTATACCTTCTCGACCTATACAGATGGGCGATGGATGATCCCATATCCATTGGTGTTTGACATCAGAGATGATATACGGGTGCTCAGTGGAGACTGGGTACACTGGACGGACTCGCCGAGAACTCCCAGATGGTATTATACCTTACGTCAGATGGCAGTTCTCTGGTGACACTGGTACAGAGTAGTCTGTTGACCCGAGATCGTCATAGAGTCTTATGTGGTTCCCGCTGTGCTTTGATTTCCACCTTACCACGTCCAAGAAGGCGTGCAAAACGGTGGCTTTTGGGTACAGTCCCGAATCACATGGAGGCAATGAGCGATAGGAGGGGATTCGTCTCTCCCGGTATAGGGAGTTGATGTAGCGCTGTGTTCGATTGGCTATAACCGGAAATCCCTGGCCAGGGTTGCTGAGATTTACTGGTAAGTGTTATCAGTAGTTTCCCGAACTGTTATAGACCTCATATCGACACGACTTATCGAGCTATTGGGGTCTGACGTTTACCACCCCTAGGCGAGATATGCGACATATCAGACGACGAGACCGGACTGTACGATAAGTGTTACTGGTTGGATTCACAGGAGTGTGAGCGGGCTTGCTCGTCGATCTTCTGATCGCTCAATACCCGGGTGGCCGTTACGTTTAGCAGACCGCTTGCGGCTTGTGGGTGCTTGATATGATCATCATCTGCTACCGGCGTATTGACGAATCTTTAGAGTCCTACACAGAGGTTTCCTGGCTCAAGCGAAACGAAATAGGAGCGCATATGAGATATGTGCGGGACCGAGAATAATGCGTGTATGTGATACAGTATTTCATTCTCGCGATGAATGTGTCGAATGGTTGTATGCGATATAACCTAGTTATCGAATCAAGGATTGATTCGATAAATCGATACATTGTATACTAGTCGGTTGTGTGCGACATGACCGGATCATTGAATCAAGTGTTGATTTAATGATTTAATGCATAATTATATATTTGATATATTATTTTGCATTAACTAGTATTGGTTCACTTTAAATGGATTTTCTCACTTGAAGTTCACAAGTTGTATATGTGATATACTTTTGTGCACTTGATTGTATCATGTTTGATGATACATGCTTACTTGAGTTTGTGTAAAGATTAAACCATGGTTATTTAAATGGTTAGGGTTTTTTTTTTCATATCTATTTATTCATTTATTTATTTATTTCTTTTTGGCAAAAGAAAAGAAAAATGGTGGCTTTCTTTGGATGCATATTGAAGCTTCATGAAGCTTTGACTAAGTCACCATTTTTGTCTTCATGCTTAACCCTAACCATTGACCTAACCCTAGTTTATTCTCTACACTTGACCATGGTTGGATTATGATAAGTATACATTTTATTTTCTTTTTCAAATATACTAATCATAACATTTTTCATCATCTTCTTCTTCTTCTTCAAGAAGAAGCTTGCCTCCATCAATGGCAACTTGAGAAAATGAGTGAGAAATCTAATTCTAAAGTGAACCCACTTCCTATTTCTTCATCCTCTACCACTTGCCAAGTAGTATAGGGTGTTTTCTTCACAAGTTTTCATGACTTGGTGAAGTGGGAGCTTGATCTAGCGATGCCTCGACGTAGATCATCTTCGGCGTCGTAGTCGATGACCTAGCCCGCCCATTTCTCCGATGAAGCCGACGCTAGAGCCCGGGATTCGATTTGTACAGCGAGGAGACTTCATTGCGGAGCTATGGAGGTGGAGGACCAGATCTACAAAAGTTGTATTTCCGTTCTTATAGTTAATTAGTTAACTAGTTTCATTTATCGCCTAGACTTCTAGTTAACGATCCGTATTAGGGTTTGTAGGCACCCGTAAAATTTGAAATTGGCATGGTTGATACCTTGTGAGACTTCATTAGTATGCCTAGGAACCCTACAGGTTGATGCCTTATAGACCCTTGTATGACTGCCTAGGAACCCTACAGTGGTATCAGAGCCAAGCTAGAGCATTAGGCGACGTGTATACGAAGTTAAAACTCCGATCGAACCCCGAAACATCGATAATGACCCCCTCTCTGGAAATTTTGTAAAAATGTGATTTTTTCTGCATTAAAAATACTTTAAAAAATCAGCAGGGAATTCTAATAATTACCATGAAACACGAACCCAAAATACCATGAAGTCATCGCGGAACCGCGGCAGGAACCTGCTTCCCGCGGCGGTTCCGCGGCCGAACTTTGGCATTATGGACACGTGTTTGCACAGTATCATCCGTAGTTGTTCCTGCATATTTCTGGGTATTTTTAATCTGACTCAAGTTTTGAGTGTTCTGGGGTATATTTTGAATTCGTTGATTCGATCGGAAAGTTTAACTTCGTTCTGTTTTTCCGGATAATTTAGAAACTGTTAAAATGTTCGAACGGATATCATTAACTCATTTTTTCCCGGCACGAAAAACTTTCATGTGTTGAATTTTTCTTGAGTTTAAATCTTTCGGAAAAACGTGCAGGTAACGCTGTGGACCCTCTAGAAGAACACAAACCTTAACTCGATTATGTGACCGTCTGAACCACCTCTAAACCTCAGGGTTTGGGGTAGAACGGCGTGCCATATGTGAGGCGTTGGCTTAACCCTTCTACGGCTGGACCATTGGTACTGTGACATATTCTGGGATTATTTGAACTCCGCTCAAGTGTTGAGCTATTTAGGAAATCTTGGGTATTTGATTATCCGATCGGAAAGTTTAATACTGTCTATTTATATGGAATTCATATAGTTAGGCATGAAATGCGAAGTATGTGATATTTCGGATTTATGATGTCTAAAGTGATTGTGGATTCCAAATGTTGTAGTTTTACAATTTCTTTTCTGTGACCGTAAGTGTAGTATGTAGTTGTATTGCCGGTTTTCGTTGCTATACATCAACGACGATCGGTGTATGCATACTTACTTACGTTGATGATATGAGATATTATGTGTTGCTGTGATATGTTATATTGGATCGTCGTGTTCTGAATAGCCGGGGGTTTTATGTGAGATGAGGGTTTTTATTTTCATTCATGTAAAATTCATTTGTATGTAATATTCTTTTATTGGGGCACTTCCGGGATGAGGTTGATGTCACCAGTGTATATTATTTACTTTTCCGCATTAGGTAGACCCAAGGAGGGGAGCACAAGTAACCGGGTTCTACGGTCCAGTGGGAGGCCATCTCGAGGAGTCGAGACCGGGTCTCCTAACCCTAGAATTGGCAGTGTTACTTGCCGCTCTCGTAGGGATCTAGGGATGTAGGTTTGGCTATTCATCGCGACCGTGGAATCCGTGTTTTATACCGGCTCGTATTAAAAACACGGACATCCTAGTATATCCAATATTTCATATATGTTCTTCTGCTGCAATGTTCTGTGATGAGATCATATTACTGCCTGAGACGAATGCTTATACTATATATATATGCTGATATATAAATATTACTTCTTTCGTTTCTTCTGTGATGCTTAGGAAGCATAAACTGATGGGATTTATTAATGAGATTAATAAAAAGAAAAGAAACCTAAAAGATGTTGTAGAATCAAAACTTTATAAAAAGGGTAGCTACAGTTTTGCTTTGCATAGTGGTATATATGATATACCCTGCACCTTATTCGATGAGGAAAGAGCCGAGATCCCTTCACCGGGAGTGACCTCTTTAGCTAAACTGGCAGATACTACAAACTCGCGGTTTAGTTTTTGACAGCTTCTATAGTTCTTGCTTTGCACAGCGGTATATATGATATATCCTGCACCTTATTCGATGGGGAAAGAGCCGAGATCCCTTCACCGGGAGTGACCTCTTTAGCGAAACTAGAAAAGCCTAAAAAACAATCCTTTTCAAAATGACTTGTTTCTACAAAGATATCAAGTTCATTACGCTCATGGTTTTCTGAAAAACCTGCATAGCCCTCCGTCATTTCAGATAGATATTACTTAGTATTCGTACTATGTTTGTTGACTTAGTCAAGGCGTAGTGTACGGTAGCTAAATAGTGTTTATCTGCTAAAGCATAAGATGTGATTGGATTAGGGTAGTCGTACGACCTTGTTGACTTAGTCAAGGTCGTACGGGTGGGTTTAATTCAATCGGGAAATGTACGGGTTGAACTTGACTTGCGATTTATGGTTTGTTGACTTAGTCAAGGTCATAGATCGCTGAGGGGCAAAAGCACTATCGGGAATTTCAAGTGTTGAAATTTGCAATGAGATTGCATACCTCCTATGAGATAGTTGGATCCCGATACCCACTGCGAGTAAGAGTTACTCCTGGGAGAGTTTTACACAGGACAATTAGCCGATCAAGTAGGTGTCTAGAAAGGTGTTAACGGGGTTATGCCTCTGGGAAAACGAAGTTTATTTAAATTAGGTCCGTGCGAGAGCACGGGGAACCTCCCTCAAGTACCGACACTAATCTGGATGAAAGATTGACGAAATTGTAGGGTGTAATTAATCCCGGCTAATCTTACCTTTTAGGGTTTGAAGGAAGATTTGATAAAAACAGTGGGAGACATCCTGATTAGATAAGATAATAACCAATCTAATCTTGCAAGAGCATACGCTAAAGTGTTTCCTTCTCTCTCTCTCCAGGTAGCGACCGTGTCAGGACTTAATCAAGATAATAATATGGATGTATTGACTGAACCCGCTTATTATACTGAGCAGGGGAACGTTAGTCCTGTTCTTTCTTATAAGAGTTATAAGACTGAACAGGAAACAGGAGAATATCTGGATTCTCATGCCGCCCAAACTAAGAACATGCATGCTGATGCATCTTCTTCGGGTGTGTTAGTTATTGAGAACTGTTTCTCAGTTCACCCTACGTCCTGGGTATTAGATACCGGATTAGGATCCCACATATGTAATCTGTTACATGGGCTACGTAAAGGTAGAGAACTGGGAAAGGGTGATCATTACGTAACAGTAGAGAATGGTACACATATTGCAGCCAAAGCAGTTGGCGAATATCACCTTGTATTACCAAGAAGTAATACACTGATTCTGAATGAGTGCTATTATATACCGAACATGATGTGCAACATTATATCAGTTTCTTTATTAAGTAAAGAAGGATATAATTTTGTAATACAGGATAATGTTATGAACATCTTCCTAAATCAAAAGTTGATTGGATCAGGCTCGTTACATAATGGCATATTCATTCTCAATCAAAATACAGTCCTTAATATACAAAGCACACACAAGAGAAAAAGTTCAGAAATGAACGAATCCTTCTTGTGGTATTGTAGACTTGGTCATATCAATGCGACACGGCTAGCTAAGTTACATAAGGATGGATATTTAAATATGTTCGAATTATCATCTTATGATACTTGCCATTCATGTCTCAAAGGAAAAATGACCAAAACTCCGTTTAGTGGTCACGGAGAAAGAGTTACGGAACTCTTAGGACTGGTACATAGTGATGTATGCGGTCCTATGTCTACGCATTCCAGGAACGGTTCTTCCTACTTCATTACATTCACTGACGATCTCTCTAGATACGGGCATGTGTTCCTGATGAAACACAAGTCTGAAGCTTTTGAGAAATTCAGAGAATATAAGCACGAAGTAGAGAACCAAACGGGCAAAAGTATTAAGATCCTTCGATCTGATCGAGGAGGTGATACTTAAGCAATGAGTTCCTAGATTATCTAAAAGAGAATGGGATTCTCTCTCAGCTTACTCCTCCTTATACACCACAGCACAACGGTGTATCGGAACGGAGGAATCGCACCCTATTAGATATGGTGCGCTCTATGATGAGTGATGTTGAGTTACCTATTTCCTTCTGGGGGTATGCGCTTGAGACAACCATATACCTATTGAATCTAGTCCCATCTAAATCTGTACCTACCACACCATATGAGATATGGAGTGGGAAGAGACCATATTTTAAACGAGTTAAGATATGGGGTTGTCCGGCCTATGTCAAAAGGAAAAATCCGGACAAACTCGAGGCACGATCAGTTCTTTGCAAGTTTGTGGGATATCCAAAGAATTCTCAAGGATATTTTTTCTACCACGCTGAGGAACAAAAAGTGTTTGTTGCTCAACATGCCACCTTTTTGGAAAAGAAATTTCTTGCAAAAGAAAGTAGTGGCAAAGAGGTAGAGCTGGAAGAAGTTCCAGCACCAAAAACTACAACTGATGATTTATTGGAACCAGAGGATTCAGTAATACCCGACGAACCCCAGCCTCTCCGCCGATCTAGTAGGGTTTCTCATCCACCTGAGAGATACTACGGTTTTCTCATTGATGGTGGAAGCGAGGATTGCATAATGGAAGATGATGACCCGACTAGTTTCGAGCAGGCCATCACGAGTGGTGACTCTGTGAAATGGCTGGATGCAATGAGATCTGAGATGGAATCCATGTACACCAACAAAGTATGGACTTTGGATAATGCTCCTGAAGGGGTAAAACCCGTTGGGAGCAAGTGGATCTTTAAAAAGAAAATTTGTGTAGATGGAAAAGTTGAGACTTTCAAAGCTAAACTTATTGCAAAGGGTTTTCGTCAACGACCAGGTGTGGATTATGACGAAATCTTTTCTCCAGTGGCTATGCTTAAGTCCATCCGGATCTTACTTGCCATTGCTGCATACCATGACTACGAAATCTGGCAAATGGATGTTAAGACCGCCTTTCTAAACGGTGATTTAGAAGAGTGCGTGTACATGACTCAGCCAGAGGGCTTCGTAGATAGTGGGAGCAGCGGAAAGGTGTGCAAGCTGCTTAAATCCATTTATGGGTTAAAGCAAGTATCGCGGAGTTGGAACATCTGTTTTGATGTTGTAGTCAAAGAGTTTGACTTCATCAAAAATATAGATGAACCATGTATTTATAAGAAGGTTGCAAAGAATAAGGTTGTATTCCTCGTATTGTACGTGGATGACATACTCTTGATAGGAAATGATGTTCCTATGCTACAATCAGTCAAGCTTTCTTATCACAAAGATTCTCAACGAAAGATCTAGGTGATGCCTCCTACATATTGGGAATCATGATCTATAGAGATAGATCTAAATGGATACTGGGATTGTCCCAATCCAGGTATATTGACACCATACTAAAGAGGTTTAGTATAGAAGAATCCAAGCGTGGGAACCAACCCATGATCTCTGGACTCACTCTCTCCAAAGAGATGTCTCCAAAGACTGATTTGGAGAAAGCTCGCAAGTAAGGGATACCCTATGCTTCGGCAGTAGGCTCTATCATGTATGCGATGCTATGTACGAGACCCGATGTAGCATACTCACTAAGTGTAGTGAGTCGGTATCAAGCAGATCCTGGAGAGAGTCACTGGACAGCTGTGAAGAACATTCTCAAGTACTTACGAAGAACTAAAGAGATGTTCTTGGTGTATGGTAACGGAGAACTCCAGGTGGAGTCCTTTACTGATTCAAGCTTCCAAAGTGATAAGGACGAATCTAAGTCGCACTCGGGATTTGTCTTTACCCTCAATGGAGGGGCGGTATGTTGGAAGAGTTCCAAATAGGATACCGTTGCAGACTCGACGATGGAGGCTGAATACATCGCTGCCAACGATGCTGCCAAAGTGGCTGTCTGGATAAAGAAGTTCATTAGTGAACTTGGTGTGGTTCCATCTATTGAGCATCCAATACCTTTGTATTGTGATAACAATGGAGCTGTGGCTTTGGCCAAGGAACCCAGGTCCCATCAAAATTCCAGACATATTCTGAGGCGGTATCACCTGATCAGGGAGATAGTTGATCGCCGGGAGATCGAGGTCAGGAGAGTAGATACGAAGGACAACACTACGGATCCACACACGAAGGACATTCCCCAGATACAGTTTGAGAGATTATTCGGGATGCTAGGTATGAGATACTACAACAACTGGCCTTAGTGCAAGTGGGAGATTGTTAGTTATGTATATACCCTAGAGGCCATTGTTGTACATATGATGTATATTATAATGGATGCTTGGATATATATAGAGAGGACTTTCTTGCTCGTCATGATAGTATGCTATTTGGTTTCACTTTATCTTAACATGTTGACTTGTATATGTTTACTGTCTTACTCTCACATGTTGATAAAGCCCTTAGGATCTGTACTCGACTACTGGGACTATGATGAGATCATACTAGTGGGGCCACGGTAGTCGATGAGTACATCCTATAACTGTTCCTAGTCGAGGGTGTGTCAAGACAAGGTATCGATACACCAGAGTAGACTAGCGTATACGCATCTTGACCCATATGATGTGCGATGGATGATCCCATATCCATCGGTGTTTTGACATCAGAGATGGTGTACGGGTGCTCAGTGGAGACTGGGTACACTGGACGGACTCGCCGAGAACTCCCAGATGGTGATATACCACACGTCAGATGGCAGTTCTCCGGTGACACTGGTACAGGGTACTCTGTAGACCCGAGATCATCATAGAGTCTTGTGTGATTCCCACTGTGCTTTGATTTCCACCTTACCACGTCCAAAAGGGCGTGCAAAATGGTGGCTTTTGGGTATAGTCCCGAATCACATGGAGGCAATGAGCGATAGGAGGGGATTCGTCTCTCCCGGTATAGGGAGTTGATGTTGTGCTGTGTTCGATTGGCTATAATTGGAAGTCCCTGGCCAGGGCTGATATAGAGATTTACTGGTAAGTGTTATCAGTAGTTTCTCGACCCGTTATGAGCCTCACATCGACACGACTTATCGGTTACTGGGGTCTGACGTATACCACCCCTAGACTAGATATGCAACATATCAGACGAAGAGACCGGACTGTACGGGAGTGTTACTGATTGGATTCACAGGAGAATGTACAGGCTAGCTTGTTGATCTTCTGATCGCTCAATACCTGGGTGGCTGTTACGTTTAGCTGACCGCTTGCAGCTTGTGGGTGTTTGATATGATCATCACCGGCTACCGGCGTATTGACGATTCTTTAGAGTCCTACACAGGGGTTTCTTGACTCAGGCAAAACGGAGTAGGAGCACATATATGATATGTGCAGGACTGAGGATAATACGATATGAGATACCGTATTATATTCTCGCGGTATTTTGATATGAGCCGGGTCATCGGATCAAGTGTTGATTCGATGAATTGGTACATGATATATTAGTCGGTTATATTCGATATAGCCGGATTGTCGGATCAAGTGTTGATTCGATAATTTAATGTATAATAATATATATAATATATTGCATTATATTATCTAATATTGGCTCGCTTTATTATTTCATTTTCTCAGCGGATAATACATTGATATATATTAATTGTATTATTTTCTTTTGTTACAAATATATAATATATATGTGATATATATTATTGTAACATGATATGATTACTAATGCAACATGTTTAGTGGAGATTAAACAAGGTTAGGGTTTGAATTGGGTTAGTTCTTTCATGAACCTTCTAGAAGGTTTTCTTTTGTCATGAGCTTAGATATTATGGTTGATATTTTCTAGTGACTCATTCTTAACCCAACCCAAACCCTAGCCCTAGTTAATTCTCTACATGGGTTAGCCTTGTCATAGTTGACCATGGTTACATTATTAATCATATATCATTTCATTATTCATCACAAAAGGTTTTATCCATTATTTCTTCTTCTTCTTCAACCTTGAGCTTTGAGAAAACTTACTAGGTTTTCATTTTGTGATGATTAAGAGCGAGAATTTGATAAGAAAAGAGAGCACAAATACTACTCCATCATCCTCATCTAATCTAGCCAATTAGATTAGGGTGTTCACCTTATTAGAGAAAGAGAGCTTGAGTTATAGAAACTTCGAGGTAGATCATCGGAGAAAAAGAAGACTACAAGCTAGAATGGATCGTTCGAGTTGTGGAGCCTCTCTTGAGTCCAGGAGATCATAGATCGCGGCGAAGGGACTTCTACTCGAAGCTTATGAAGCGAAGGAGCGGACTACAAAGGTTGTAATCCCTCACACTTAGTTGTAAAGATGTTTACTTGCATGTTATTCCCTAATAATCTAGCAAAGATCCCGGCTTTGGGTTGTTTGGGCACGTCTAAATTCTAAATCGGGCATGGTTGATGCCTTATAGACCCTTGTATGACTGCCTAGGAACCCTACAAACCCCAGGGAAATCAGTGTCCTTGGCAAAAACCTCGATTGAGGGAAATCAGCGTCCTTGACGAGAGCATCTCCATTCGCGTCGACCCACAAGGAAATCAACGTTTTTGCCGGAATATCTCGATTCGTCTCAACTCCGAGGAAATCAGCGTCCTTGGTAAAAACCTCGATTCAGGGAAATCAGCGTCCTTGACGAGAGCATCTCGATTCGCGTCGACCCGCAAGGAAATCAGTGTCTTTGCAGGAATACCTCGATTCGTCTCAACCCCAGGGAAATCAGTGTTCTTGGCAAAAACCTCGATTCAGGGAAATCAACGTCCTTGATGAGAGCATCTCGATTCGCGTCGACCCGCAAGGAAATCAGTGTCTTTGTAGGAATACCTCGATTCATCTCAACCCCAGGGAAATCAGTGTCCTTGGCAAAAACCTCGATTCAGGGAAATCAACGTCCTTGACGAGAGCATCTCGATTCGCGTTGACCCGCAGAAAAATCAGTGTCTCTACAGGAATATACGACGTCAGCAAAAAGGAGCCACGGCAGGGTCCCTAGTTCCAAATCTCGACGGTTCACAGACAACCTAGAGACCATCTCGGCATTCGTCCCATTACAACACACGCAACGCCAGCAAAGCGAAGCCACGGCAATTCCCAGTTCCATAACTCGGCGGTGCACAGACAACCGAGAGTCAACCCCTGACTCCGTGAAATGCGGATAAAGTCAACTCCTGAATCCGTGAAATGGGGATAAAGTCAACTCCTGACACTGTGAAATGCGGATAGTCAACCCCTGACGCCGTGAAATGCGGATAGTCAATCCCTGACTCCGTGAAATGAAAATAGTCAACCCCTGACGCCGTGAAATGCGGATAGTCAATCCCTGACTCCGTGAAATGAAAATAGTCAACCCCTGACGCCGTGAAATGCGGATAGTCAACCCCTGAAACCATGAAATGCGGATAAAGTCAACCCCTGACCCCGTGAAATGCGGATAATGTCAACCTCATCAATCACTTACGGGTCCTCTCGACTCGTAAGGGAGAAAACTCTTTTGTGAGATCCTTACGACTCTCAAGAGAAAACACACTTAGGAATCCTCACGATTCCTAAGGAGAAAATACACCTACGAGATCCTCTCGACTCATAGGGAGAAAAAATCTTTATGAGACCCTCACAGCTCATAAAGTTGAAAAGTCTTAGGCGGCGGATCTGAACCTGTTTCCTAAGCCATCGCTTCTTATCTCGATTCAGGAAAATCAGCGTCCTTGGCGAGAACCTCTCGATTCGTTTCAACCTGCGGGGAAATTAGTGTCCCTACGCATAAAGAAAATTCTCTTGTGGGATCCTTACGATTCTCAAGAGAAAACGCACTTAGGAGTCCTCACGACTCCTAAGGAGAAAATACACCTGTGGGATCCTCTCGACCTGTAGGGAGAAAAGTCTTTATGAGACCTTCATGGCTCATAAAGTTGAAAAGTCTTAGGTGGCAGATCCTAAGCCGTCGCTGCCCTGCAAGGAAGTCAAGGTGGACTATCTACGGGCCACACTCTCCGAAGTCGAATATCGACAAGAAGGGAAACAATCACTTATGAGTCCTCTCAACTTGTAAGGGAGAAAATTCTTTTGTGGGATCCTTACGAATCTCAAAAGAAAACACACTTAGGAGTCCTCACGACCCCTAAGGAGAAAATACACCTGCGGGATCCTCTCGACCTATAGGGAGAAAAAACCTTCTTGAGACCCTTACGGCTCATGAAGATGAAAAAGTCTTAGGCTACAAGGACCCTAAAACTTGTATCCTAAGCCCTCAATTCTATGGCCATACATAACTCTGCACTACTTCACCCACGTACATACTTACATGGGCAAAGTAGTGGGGGCATTTGTTCCCGCCAAAAATTTCTGCGCAAAAGAGCCCAAGGTATCAAATGGCAGCGATACGCTTAAGAAAATACGAATCAGTATTTTCCGGGCTGTATTTTAAAAAACTCCCGAATGAGAAACAGCTAAATTCTGATGGTATTGAAAGTGTCTCGAAAATCCTTCGATTTGATATATTATAGGCCTCATAATTCATCCGGGATCAAAAGTTATGAGACATCACGTGCCCACACGTGACCGGGCATCACGTGCCTACACGTGACCGGGCCTCACGTGCAGACACGTGACCATTTATAGGCAAAGTCTGTAGGCACTGAATAAAATAAATAATTAAGTGGAGTCACGTGCCTACACAAGATGGGCCTTTAAAAAAACCACTGAAGGAATTAAAAGGCATAATAAAACAGCAAGGAAATATCCCGATGGGGCATCACGTGTCTACACGTGACCAGGGGTCATGTGCTGACACATGATGATTCCTTAGATCAGTGGAGGTCACGTGTCAACACGTGATGGGTTCCTAAACTCTTTAATTAATAGGATTAAATTCTATTTAAATGATCGAACAATGAGGTCACGTGCCAACATGTGATGGACCTTTTAAACCTACCAAAAAGAATTAAAAGTATAATAAAATAACAAAGAAAACCCCCAATGGGGCATCACGTGCTCACACGTGACCAAGGGTCACGTGCTGACACGTGACAATTCCTGAGTACTTTAAAAACAACATAATTAAATTCTGGCTAGAAGCTTAAACAGTGGGGTCACGTGCTCACACGTGATAGGCATCTAAACCTTCTGAACTAATAGAATTAAATTCTAAATTAAGGGAAATCAAAAACCCTAATACTTCCCTAGATCTTTCCAAACAAAAAGATTACGCTCTGTAAAGAGGAGCACCATTGGATTAAAAATCCAATGGTGATTAAAAATCACCAATTTATGGAAAGATTTTATATAAAGAAAGATTTCCCTGAAATTTGCCAGGAATAACAGATAAAATATCTTTTGGATTAAAAATCCAATGGTGAATAAAATTCACTGGATGATCTAAAAGATCATGTTGGTTACAAAAACAACAAAAATCTTTCAATGAAAGATTCACTAAACAAATTGATTCTTTTCTTTCTCCTATAAATAGAAGCCAAGAAGAGAAGAGAAGGGTATCTACTTGTTTTTGGAGATATGCAACAACAGATAGAAAAAAAGAGAGGAGAATTTAATTCTCAAAGAGAGGAAAGAAAATTTCTTCAGAAGAGAAAAGAAACCATAGGTGAGAAAGGGGAAAGATATCTAAGCTCCATAAAACAAAAGAGAATTTAATTCTCAAATTAAGAGTTTAACTCTTCTAAATAAAGAACTTAGTTCTTCCTTTGGTTGAGGATCTGCAGAAGTAGATCTCCCCATAAGTTGAGAATTTAATTCTCATCGGAGAGATTCTGCCATGCAGATCCAAAACTTAGAGGGAGAATTGAGTTTAAGAAATTTAATTCCCCCAAATTCATAGGAATTTAATTCCTCCCAATGAAACTAGAGTTTAACCCTACATAAGAATTTAATTCTTCCAAATTCATAGGAATTTAATTCCTCCCAATGAAATTAGGGTTTAACCCTACATAAGAATTTAATTCTTCCATATACATAGGAATTCAATTCCTCTAAATAAAATTAGGGTTTAACCCTACAGAGAATTTAATTCTTAAAACAAGAGACTTAAAGCTCTCCATGCACGTAAAGATCAAGTATCTAACATGATCACGTAGTGACACGTGACCTTTCATCCCAATGAACAAAAAGGAATGAATAAGGCATGCTCACGTGCCCCACGTGACCCTTTAATGGACTCCTCAAAATAAGAAAGAATTAGCCCAGAGGCAATGCCTCACGTGATCCCATGTAACCCTCAAAATAAAAGAGAACAAAGCCAAGGGCAGAATCAATTTTGGGCGCCCTCACGTGTCCTCATGTGACCCCTAATAAACACTTTAATAATCAATGCATGGATACCCATCACGTGCCCACACGTGATGGCTGTTAAGATTAAGTGTTTAACACTTCTGTGAATATTCTGAGAACAAATAACAGAGGCAAGGTCCAATCATCAGGCACCTCACGTGACCCCACGTGAGCGTTCCAGTCTTAGTATTTAATACTACTTTAAGTGTTTTTGTCCCTAGTGTTTAACACTATTTTAAGCACTTCATTCGTTTAGTGCTTAACATTATTTTTAAATGCCTCACGTGGGAACACGTGACCGCCAGATGTGTGCTAGTGTTTAACACTACTTTCAAACCAGTCTTAGCCTAAATTGGCTGAATCTTCCAGAGGCAAGACTCCCCTTTTGACTGAGCCTCAAGAACATCCTTGTCTTCAAAGATTGATCATCTCATATAGTATATGATTGCTCAGCACTCAATAAAAGATAAAGATATGGTCAGAACCTAGACTATTGTTTAGCATTGTTAAATAATGGGAGACTGAACCCAGACAAATGTTCAACAGTCCAAACAAAGGTCCAACATTTCAAACCTAATTGGACTTAGCCCAAGTTGGCCATAAGTCCTCAATTCAGATTTAACTGAGCCCATGTGCTCATAATCTAATTAATTGATCTTAGTCCCAAATTGGACTACAGATTTCCCGATCGACTTTGGTTCAAGGGTACATCTTTTCACTCTTTTGATATTTGTCGTTGTAATCCTTCAACGTCTTCAGAGAGGTGACGGGTCCCGACAACCATACATTTCATAGACTATGACGTCTTTAAACGGGACTGTGGAGTCTTTAATCCCATGGACTATGATGTCCTTAACCTCGGACTGTGGGGTCCTTTAAACCCGCGGACTATGATGTCCTTAACCTCGGACTGTGGGGTCCTTTAAACCCATGGACTATGATGTCCTTAACCTCGGACTGTGGGACCCCTTTAAGCCCACGGACTATGATGTCCTTAACCTTGGACCGTAATGTCCTTAAACTAACATTGGACCACTATGTCTTTAAACTGGTAATGGACCGCAATGTCCCTAAACTAAACAATAAAGCCTAAATGCTCTTTTGTTGGGTCTAAATGATCCTGTTAAGTAGATCTTAGCCTAAAATTAGACTAACGTATTCTTAACAAATATTTAAGTCGATCTTGATCTCAAACGAGATTAACGATCCTTAAATCAATCCAACTACAGATCTCTCAACCAATATTGGTTCAAGAGTACATCTTTTCACTCCTCTGATATATGTCGTTGTAATCCTTCAATATCTTCAGAGAGGTGACGGGTCCCGACAACCAGCAAATTTTACAGACTATGATGTCTCTAAACTCGGACTGTGGGGTCCCTTTAAACCCACAGACTATGATGTCCTTAACCTCGGACTGTGGGGTCCCTTTAAACCCACGGACTATGATGTCCTTAACCTCAGGACTGTGGAGTCCTTTTAAACCGACGGACTATGATGTCCTTAACCTCGGACTGTGGGGTCCCTTTAAACCCACGGACTATGATGTCCTTAACCTCGGACTGTGGGGTCCCTTTAAACCCATGGACTATGATGTCCTTAACCTCGGACTGTGGGGTCCCTTTAAACCCACAGACTATGATGTCCTTAACCTTGGACCACCATGTCCTTAAACTGGTAATCGACAGCAATGTCCCTAAACTAAACAATAGAGCCCAAATTCTCTTTTGTTGGATCTAAATGATCTCGTTAAGTTGATCTTAGTCTAAAATTAGACTAACGTATCCGTAACGAATCGTTAAGTTGATCTTAGTCTAAAATTAGACTAACGTATCCTTAACATACGTTTAAGTTGATCTTAGTCTCAAATGAGACTAACGTATCCTTAAACCCAACCCACCCCCCAAACCCAAATAAAAGAAAATACGGATTTGGACTAATCCACGCCCTACGGGCGACAACATAAATTAGTCTCCGTATACAATCCACGGGCAACCGAAAACAAAACAAACACCCACGACACGAAGTGACCATCTGGAGAAGGAGAAAGTGGTTACTGCGATGCGGTAGCGTAATTCACTGCAGGGGCTTGCGCCTGCAGGGAAGAGCGTCCCCACAATCAAAAACCCCTCAAATGAGGGGGAATCTGACGAAATCTGCTACATCGGCCGCATCCGTTTAAACCTTCTATACATGGTGTCATAAATCAACTTGGCATCTTCGGAGAGGTGGACGGATAGCACCAATTAGCATCTACCCCGAATTCAGGCAAGACAGACCTACGCGGTCCCGTCTCCGTGTTCGGCGGGGAACAATCGGACACCTGTATGTACCAACATATATCATCTACACCATATCTCCTGAACCGTGAAAACCCTCTGTGTGGGACTCTAAAGACTCATCAATACGCTGGCATTGGGTTTAACCACAAGCACGTCAGCGGCACTAGCTGTACGTAACGGCTGCCCATGTATTAAGCGAAAGAAAGGCCGACGAGCAAACTCATCCAAACCCCTACTGAGCCTATCCGTGATAATCTCCATATAGTCCGGTATGTTCGTCTAAGAGTATCGCATATCGAGTCTAGAGGGTGGATAAAGTCAGACCCCTAATAACGCGATATTTCGTGTCGGTATGAAGCCCATCACCCACTGAGAAACTACTGATCTAAATCAGTAATTCTCGACTATCTTGGCCAAGGATTTTTAGTGATGGCCACTCGTGCACTGCACGACATCAACCCCCAATACCGGGAGAGACGAATCCCCGACGATCCGCTCACTGCCTCCATGTGGCTCGGGACTGTTCCCAACTAAAACCTGTTTGCACGACTCCTTTGAGCCGTGGTAGGGTAGTAATCAAAGCACAGTGGGAATTCACACGAGACAAATGACGATCTCAAGTCGACAGACTAACCTGTACTCATGTCACCTGGGAACTGCTATCTGACAATAGGTATAATACCAACTAGCATGTTCCCAGTGAGTCCGTCCAGTGTACTAATAACACAATGAGCACCTGTATACTATCTTAGGTGACTAACTGACACCAATGGCTTGTGAGACCGACCACCGCCCCTCGTCGGGGTCTCGATAAGTATACACTAGTCTACTCTGGAGTATCGATGCCCAGCCTCGATACTCCCATGACTAGGAACATTTAAGGATGTGCTTATATACCACCCAGCTCCCACGTATATGATCGCCATCATAATGCTGGTAGTCAAGCAAGAATCCTATGGGCTCTATCAACATGTAATAGTGATATGTAATGCTACCTAATGCATGTACATGATGATAAAGACAAACCAGATAGCATACAATCATTTTGAGTAAGACTGTTCTACCCGAATAAGTCCTCCCTCAATCATCACAATCGCTTGCCTGCGATTCAATAATTGACTTGAGGACACTATATCCAACAAAAAGATGTTAAATGGTGAAATGAAAAGTCTTTGTTTGATTGCAGGAAAATCATACAGTGCAGGGGAGTTAAGGGGAGTCGAAGGGGTGTGTGTGCAAAGCACGGAGGCAATTGGGCCTACTGGGACCGTCGGCGCCGGCCATTATCATGAAATGGGCGATCGGATTTTGCCCAACTCCCTCGAGATTTGTGACACTTGTATATTTGGGTGTGTACATCTCATTGTGCCTGTTTGATTTTTCTGTAACTTTTCATTTCTTTGTGTATTGCACGTGCAACTCCTGAGCTTCCAAAAAATTTAAAAAAATCAGAAAAAATAATAGGGTCCGATGGGATTCGAATGCACAGGCTATGTCGCGACAGTGTAGAGGCTTTACCAGTGAGCTACAAGTTTCTTCTTAATTTTATTGAACAAAAATAACTTATAACTTCACATCATGCTGAAATATCCTTTTCTATACAAGAAATTTTTGTACAGGGATTTCAGAGTCGTTACAGGCACGACGCAGATGACCGGATGTTTCGTGTTCCTACAAATATGGGCGTGGGAAAGATTACACGTTGGACGCCCTGAGATCATGTTAGGTCCACGTTACTCACCCCGGTTCTTTCGGGGAGGCGGAATAGGTAAAAATCAAAATTTTCCTCAAAAGGTAACATGGACCATTCAAGAAGGATCTTTGCTAAACAAGAACTAACAAATATACTACAAGTTTTACCTACTATGTAGAATGGTTATACCTAGGTCTTGAAATCCTTCTCTTCTCTTTGTGGTCCTCCTCCTTGCTTGCTCCTTGTAGTGGCTTGAACGGCTCCTCCTCCTCGTCTCCTCTTTGCCGTAGATGGATCCACCCGAGGGCCTCGAACTTGAGCTCCAATCTCAACCTAGAGATAACTAAGGTGCTTGGTTTGCTAGACCTAGGACCTTAGAATGAGTGGAGAAGAGTTATGGTGATTTTGTCTCAAAGGTTCATGATTTCCAACTCATGGAACACTTGAACCTTGAGAGAGGAAGAGGGAGAGCTTTTTTTCTAGGAGAGAGAAAGAATATCATAGAATGAGCTCTCATAATGCAACCATGCTCACAAAAGCAAAACTAATAATGATAATAATAATAATTAAGAATTGTGATGGTTGGTTTCAATGACCATTATCATTTCTTGCAATTATTGCATTTTGTAAAGAACAACAAGTAAACAAAAGTCATAGCAATGAAATGATGATGGTCAATAAGTCCACAATGGTCAACCGGTCAACAAAGTCAACAAGTCGACAAAAGTCAAATGTTCAACTCAACCATGACACAATAATCATTAATTAATATTATTAATCATATTTCTCATTCTCATTAGGGTTTAGAAAAAGTCAACGGTCAACAAGTCAACCAAAATCAAATGGTCAACAACCCTAATGAGAATCCTCTTCCTCTGCCTCTGTCAACAGTGCATACATACCCGCATCCGTGTTCCAAGGAACACGAATACACTGAGACAAAACCAATCCCAAAACAAGTACTAGGATCTGGCTTAAACCAAAGCCCGCTAGGAACAACTGTCCGGACACCAAACGTGCACAAGTGCGCGGATGTGAACGAACCCCGTCGCAAAACCATGCAACCTCCACTCTGTTTTGCCCAAAGGCGAGTAACCCTCTGTGTGGGACTCTAAAGGCTCGACACTACGCTGACAGTGGGTTTAACCAAAGGCCGCAAGTGGTACTAGCTGTACGTAACGGTCCCCAGGTAGATGCCGACAAGAAGACTGATGAGATGAACCCATCCTAACTCTTACTAAGCCTGAATGTGACAATCTCCGTACAGTCCGGTCTGTTCGTCTGAGAGTATCGCATGGCGGGCCCAGGGGACGGTAAACGTCAGTCCCCTAATAGTGGTACAAGTCGTGTCGGAGTGTAGCCCAAAACACCCTGAGAAACTACTGGTAACACTACCAGCAAATCTCGCTTGCCCTGGCCAGGGACGACTTTGTGTAATGGCTCTCCTAGACATAGCGTGATATCAACTCCCAATACCGGGAGAGACGAATCCTGTCTAACCGTCACTGCCTCCAAGTGCTTCGGGACTGCACACAACTACTACCTGTTTGCACGACTCAGTAGAGCCGTGGTAGGGTAGTAATCTAAGAACAGTGGGAACACACTCGAGACGAAGTGACAGTGTCAAGTCAGCGGACTAAGCTGTACTCATGTCACCTGGGAACTGTTAACTGACGATAGGGATAATACCAACCAACAGTTCACGACGAGTCCTGTCCAGTGTACTCGTAACCTAACGAGCACCTGCATACTATCTCTAGTACAACGTACTGATGGCTGTGGGACAGACCATCTCCCCTGCTGGGACGAGAAGCGTATGCACCAGTCTACTCTGGAGTATCGATGCCCTGTCTCGATAATCCTACGACCAGGGACCAAAATAAGGATGTGCTTATAGACTACCCAGCCCCCACTAGTGTGATCGCCATTACAACGCCGGTAGTCAAGCAAAGATCCTAAGGGCTCCATCAATATGTATTAGCGATATGTTAAAAAAAATATATACAAATATTAAGATAGAAACAAACCAAGTAGCATACTACTATATCGAGCAAGACTGTCGTAAACCCGTATATATAACCTAAGCCTCCAAAATGTATTATACAAACTGGTACTATACAATAATGGCCTCTAGGGCATACATATCTAACAGATCACGCATCTCTTAAATAGGTGGATCACCGATGGTCCTGAGGATCGGAGGTCTCCTTTAGGTGTTCGGTGGGCAGGTCGGCTAACATGGAGGAGGGACCTTCATGAGTGCCTTGACTTATACAGGGATGAGCCGAACACACTACGGAACGGGTTTGTGACGTTGCAGTCTTACACAGATGAGCGTGTCGCACTTCTACTACCTCTGTGCACATTCCATCCCTGCTACTTGCTATCGTTAACCACGGTGCCACTCATACACTTCATATTTGTCGAGTACTACTATCCGGATAGAGTACTGTACCAGTTCGGTTTGCACCAGGGGATCCCACCAACCCGAGTTTTTGACACCACGTTGCACAAGATAGATGCGCGAGGCAATGTCAGGGAGGACTGGAGACATAGGAATATACCACACGTGCACAGGTGGGACTTCGTGTAAGTCCATGTTACCCGTCCCCGGTTCTTTAGGGTTGCGGAAATGGTGAAAAACAATTTTCTACGGTGGGGTAACATGGACTCAAAAACGGATCTTTGTTAAACTAACTATCTAACAACCTAACTAAGAGTTTTACCTACTCGGTTAGGGGGTTATACCTTAACTTGAACTCCTTCTCTTCAACTCCTTGTGGTGGTCGGATCGGCCTCACCTCGTCGTCTCCTTGTGCCGAAGATGGATCCACCCGAAAGCTTCTACCTTTGGCTCCAACCTCAATCTAGAGGAAACTAGAATACTTGGCTTGCTAGACCTTGTACACTAGGATGAGTAGAGAAGTGTTTTGGGTTTTATCTCTATGGTTCTTGTTTCTCAACACATGAGACAATAGAACCATGAGCTAAAGAGAGAGCAAGAGGAAGAGGAGGGAGCTTGAGGATGAGAGAGAATGAGAATGATAGAATGAGCAAGACTTTTTCCACCCATGCTCTCATAACACAAAATAATCATAATAATAACAATAATTAAGTATCTTGTGATGGTTCATGTCAACGGCTTTATCATTTCATGCATTTAATGCATTTTGTGAACAAACAAGCAAGCAAAGGTCAATGCCATGAAATGATAGCCATTGTCATGATAATGGTCAACAAGTCCAACCTAGTCAACAAAGTCAACAAGTCAACAAATTCAACCTTTCAACCCAACCATGGCACAATAATACTTAATTAATATTATTATTAATCATATTTCTAATTCTCATTAGGGTTTAGCAAAAGTCAACAGTCAACAACCCTAATGAGAATTCTCTGCCTCCGTCTCTGTCAACCGTGCATACACACCCGCATCCGCGTTCCGAGGAACATGAATACAAATGAGATAAAACCAATCCCAAAACGTATACTAAGATCTGGCTTAAACCTAAGCCCGCTAGTAATAACTGCCCGGACACCAAACGTGCACAAGTGCGCGGATGTGACCGAACCCTGTCGCAAAACCATGCGACCTCTACTCTTTTGCCTAAAGGCGAATAGCTCTCTGTGTGGGACTCTAAAGACTCGACACTACGCTGGCAGTGGGTTTAACCACAGACCGCAAGCGGTACTAGCTGTGCCTAACGGCCCCAAGGTAGATGCCGATAAGAAGACTGACGAGGTGAACTCATCCGAACTCCTACTGAGCCTGAATATGACAGTCTCCGTACAGTCCGGTCTGTTCATCTGAGAATATCGCATGGCGGGCCTAGGGGCGGTAAACGTCAGTCCCCTAATAGCGGTACAAGTCGTGTTGGAGTGTAGCCCAGAACACCTTGAGATAACACTGGAAACCTACCAGTGCATCTCGCTTGCCCTGGCCAGGGACGACTGTGTGTAATGGCTCTCCTTGACACAACGCGATATCAACTCCCAATACCGGGAGAGACGAATCCTATCTAACCGTCACTGCCTCCAAGTGTTTCGGGACTGCACCCAACTACTACCTGTTTGCACGACTCCTTTGAACCGTGGTAGGGTAGTAATCAAAGTACAGTAGGAACACACTCGAGGCGAAGTGATAGTGTCAAGTCAGCGGACTAAGCTGTACTCATGTCACCTGGGAACTAATAACTGACGATAGGTATAGTACCAACCAATCAGTTCCCGACGAGTCCTGTCCAGTGTACTCGTAACCTAACGAGCACCCGCATACTATCTCAAGTACGACGTACTGACGGCTGTGGGACAGACCGTCTCCCCTGCTGGGATGAGAAGCGCATACGCTAGTCTACTCCGGAGTATCGATGCCCTGTCTCGATAGTCCTACGACTAAGGACCTGTATAAGGATGTGCTTGTGGATTACCCAGCCCCCACGAGTGTGACTGCCATCACAACGCTGGTAATCAAGCAAATATCCTAAGGGCTCCACTAATGTGTATAGGCGATATGTTAAAAGAAACACATGTACACATATTGAAGTAGAGACAAACCAAGTAGCATACTACTATTTTGAGCAAGATTGTCTATACAATGGTGAATATCCCAAGATTCCATTAAGTAATATACAAACTAATATGATACAGTAATGGCCTCTAGGGCATATACACTAACACTTCGACAGATTTGCACTCATCGTTGGAGGAGACATCTCGATGTATGATCCTACACGCCTATCGAGTACATGAGTTGGTATATCCCGAGAACTCGATTGTACGTTGTCACGCCCAATCAGCGATATGTCATTGGTGGAGATATTTGTATGTTTCAGCCCACAGCTCTCTCAAAAGTTAAGATGGTACGTTATTTTAGTTGTTTTTTAATATTGGATTGTCATCCTGTACGTTTTATAAAATGTTTATACTAAAATGTATATTGTTTTTTCAGGTCGTACGCATGTGGAGGCTTACACATATGGCAGTGAGGACTATACGGAGTGATGAGGCAGATGCGTTGAAACAATTCATGCATGCTACAAATTGGACATTGCCGAGGCGTAATGCGTGAGGCAGGTGAGGATCCCAGATTTGAGGCAATGGTAGCAGGTCCCGTCCATGACCAGCGGAGTCGCACATATCGATCCGATGATCATGCAAGGCCCAATGTTCCCCACCGAAGACGCGAATATGAGGCAGATGAGGATCGGGCGGTGACGGTGGAGCACGGTCTTGATATCGTCCCTGCATCACAGTTGACTCGGATGACTCAGGATGGTGAAGCAGAGCCATTGCAGCAACACCCAGATGACGTAGCAGGACCATCGCAACAAGCCCCACAGAAGAAGAAGTGACGATACTACAATTTTATTTGACGAATGTTGTATTATTTATGAACTTTATAGCATCCACAATATATTTTGTTACTTTCTAGTTTGTGTAGTTGTGTGTTTATATTTTATGTGATATATTTTCTATTGTGTAGTTGCACCCTTCGAGATGAGAATTTTTTTTTAGCCGGGTGTGGATTGTATTACTCCGGAGTAGAGATTATTATGTATTTATAGAAATATATCAATATTTATAAAGGAAATGTTGTCCATTTTATTTCAGAATTTATCCGTTAGTAAAATTCATCATAAACCACGAAAATAAAAAAATTTGAATCTAAATTCTATTTCACTCGTCAAAAACCAAAAAATTTGTACACTTCAGGTTCAGGTTCAATGAAACGGGGGCAGTGAGATAAGGAGTGCAGGTTTCAGGCAGTGGGGGAGCATCAGTTGGAATGAGGGAAATCTCGAGGGAAAACGCTATCACAAGTGACGTTTTTTCTTAAGCTCCCGAGCAAATTTCTTGACTCTCTCTGTTTCTGTTCTTTCTTCTTTTTGTCCTTGTGGTTTTAAAACGCTATCACTAATAGCGTTTGATAGGAAGAAAACGGTATTTCAACTAGCGTTTTTTTTCTGACGTGGTATTTAGGGACACTCTTTTCTTCTGACATAAACTCTCGGAGTCATTCTGAGAATTATTTTCTCTCTTAGATTATCTAGAGATTTAATTTATTTAACATGGTTAATGAGTAAAAAAATTCCTCCGCATCATCATCTACCCTGCTACCCTGCTACCTAACAAAAACAATCCTATCATCAAACTTCCAGAGTCAATCCCAGCACCCAAAAAAATAAGGCAGCAAAAAGAAAAGGAAAAGAAGAAAAAAAATCTCAATCCCCAAATCATCGCCGCAACCTCGTCTCCAATCTCTCATCCTCTTCAATCTAAAAAGATAAATAAATAAAAAAATTAAAAAAGCGATGAACTTTAAGAACCTGGACGAGTTCTGGGCTTTCTACATGACCCAGCACTCCAAGCCTGCCACCCGCCGCTTCCACTTCATCGGAACCCTAACCTCCCTCATCTCCCTCGTCGCCTCCATCGCCTTCCTCAACGTCTACCTCCTCCTCCTCGTCCCCTTCCTAGGGTACGGATTCGCATGGTACAGCCACTTCTTCATCGAGCGCAACGTCCCCGCCACCTTCGGCCACCCCCTCTGGTCCCTCATCTGCGACTACAAGATGTTCGGCCTCATGTTCGCCGGCAAGATGGACAAGGAGATCAAGCGCTTGGGGAAGCGGCCCGTGCTGCAAGCGTTTTGATGATGGTTTTGTTCGATTTGGGGATAAAAGTAAGTGCTGCTTCTTCTTCCTCCTCCTCTTTTTTAAGATTTCGATTGTGTGGTTTGGTGTATGGATCTTTAATTTGAATATATTTGTTAATTTTTTGATGTAAATACTCAAATTGTGATTGCTCTTGATCTGTTTGCTTATGTGAGTATTCAGTGATCTCAGTTGAAAATTTGCGGAAACGCCTGCTTTAATTTAGTGAAATTTAGCCTTAAATCCGTTTAGTTTTGACTTCACTTTATTAGTGATCTAGAAAGGCTCAGATTGCAGGAAACATCTCTCACTTTCGCATGAGAAAGCACTTAACCTAAGGAAACCACACCCTAGGTTGCACAGACACTTTCACAGGGCCGCTGCATCCATGTCCGACACATATCGGACACCAACACTTGCGTTGCAGACACGTATACATGTGATATGCACATTGTGTGTGTCGTATACACGTCTTTAGTATGTTAATAATGTATAGTTATAATGTGTCTTTTGAATGTTTTACTTCTTAAGAAAGACTTGATAAGTTTTGAAGAATGACATATGGTTGTATGTTATCATAATGATGTGTCTATTTAGATGTTAGACGTGTCCCTTAAAGGGGGCTGGTTTTGGTTCCATCAAGTATGCAATTAGATTTTATACGAAAAATTCGTATTAGGTCTCTGACGGGATAGATCATGGAAGTATGGGACGCAGCTCAATTGGTCTTCTACCTCACCCCCACGCTTTTGCTTAATGGGAAAACTCGGTAGTTTATACACCATCCGCCTATAAAAGTTACTAGTGGTAACCTTGTGCGTAACGCGAGCAGGGTCATGAAAAGCTACAGAACACTGTGAAGTAGAAAAATCAAAGAAATATGTATAATTTTTTCATACACCAATTGATGGAGATCTGTCCTGCGTCATAATTCAGTCAATGTGCATGGTAAGAGCTTATATTTACAATAACTAAACTTCAACATCGACACGTTTCAAGATATATTATTTGTAATAACTGAACTTTTAACATTATTTCTTGAAAAATCCAAAAATCAGAGATCATAAGGTCAAAAGAAGATACAATGAAAAAAAGTAAGATGCAACCAAATGGAGATCCAGTTATGTTTAGAACCCAAAAAAGGATATCATACTTGTAGCAAGGTTATCATACATCGATATTATAAAGTAGAGTTATAAGTGGAGTGGCCAAGATATATGTAAGTAATAAAAAAGCATAGAAAATAGACATTTCTTTTTGGCACTTTCAAAAAAAAGGACGTTTCTATTCTATTCCAAAATATGTAGTCGCATGTGATTGAGATTGGTTAACAGTTAGAATAACATAAGATGTAGGACACGTCTGATCACTGGAAAAGGTTGATCTAGTTGTGCTACCAGATGATGAATCCAATCCTGTATTTTTGTCGGTGGATATAGCGCTTGGTTCAGTTATGCAACAATTTTGTTGATTGCATTTTCAAGCAGTTTTGTATTCTTGCAAGGCTGTCTATCAGTGAGTTTCGGAAACAATCATTTCAATAAGAGGAGCTCTTATTATATCCATAAAAAGGAATTTTATTCCAAAAATTAAATTTGTTTGACCTGGTTTCTCATTTCTTCAACAGTTGTAGCTTGCATCTGGAAGATATCTTCCGCGTCTTTGTTAAAAATAAAAACCGTCAAGGTTGTCTCGGCTGTATTATCTTTAACCCTGATTCTCAACTTGTATCTATTTGTTATAAGTTTGTTCATATAATAACAAATTTACTGTTTAGCGTAAATATAAAAAAAGAAAGAAGATAACTATGCGTTTTGTTTCCTGTTTTATTTTTGCATTTTTGGCTTGGGTATCCATATTTATAATCATTCGGGTTTGACATGGATTTTGAGCATAGTGCACATGATCGATAACCCACTTGATTTTCAGTGAACATATATATGCTTGTACCTTGTATCGCGGACGTAATGTCCTAAAAAAATATGCAAGATGTTTATTAATTCATAAACATAATCATGATAATGGACACGATGGTCGATGTGCTTACCTAATTTAGGGGTGGGCATTCTTGGGTCCGATTAATTAACCCGGCTATCATTGCGATATGTTCTTTTGTTTTACAAAACAGCTCACTACAATTGGTTATTGCATGGTCGGTCATAGATGTTATGTTGTAGAGATAGAAATGATGAAGTCGAAGCAGGAGTTCTTCTACATAGTTAGGGAATAAATACAAAAACTAAAGCAAGGCTGATTAATCTAATATACAAAACAAAAGAAAATGTCATATTTAGTAATTTGATAAAAGCATACAATGCACAGGAAGCATATATCTTCCAAATCAGCGCTGGCGAAAGTTTTTCATATGATGTAGATAGGTGAAAGTGTCAGCAGCACCCCCAGCACCCCCCCCCCCCCGAAAAAGTATGTAATTATGTAGACATGTATTTTATTTTGGCTAATCCTATCTCATTTCAATAAAACTCTTTACTTACAGTTGTTTCCAGTAAATGCTACAACCCTGTTTATTTTTATGAACTAATCAACAAATGTTGTCATATAAATGATTTATCTTGTCATAATTAGTTGTTTTTTTCAACTCATAAAGATACCAATTATACTATAATCAAAGTCCAACTAAAAATGCAGTTGCTTAATTAATGGAAATTGTTCGAAGTTATATACCTGTTAAATTTATGTGCATCCTCTGTATTTGGATTAAAGTGAAATTCTGTGAATGGTGTCGTTTGAAAGCCATACTTCCTTGAACTGGAATAGTATGTTTGAAAATTGGAGCTTAGCAATTGTTGCAAGGTTTGTAATGCACAATAACCCATCATGGATATATTAGAGCATTAATGTTTCTTTTAAAAAGAAAATTATTCTGTACGAGAAATTTCAGAACATTATCTGCTAAGAATTGAAATTGTTTATAAAATCGATTTTGTCACATCCGCAGAATTTTGAAAAGCATAAGGAAATTTCTTCTTTCTTATTGCTTTAGAAAGAGGGGGCACTGTGGGGGTGGGGGCTGCAGGAACTCTGCAGCCCCCGCAACCTCTATCTATAAAGCAATCAAATTGACCTTAAAAGAATCTAGGAGGGTCGTAAGAAAAAATCTGACCTTCATATATTTTTGAGCTTCTTTCTTATTGCTTTAGAAATTTGTTTGAAAGCAAAGCTGAAATTAAGAGTAAGATAGGTTTATGATAACTTAGCGAAGAAAAAAGATGATCTTGCTCTCTATTTGAGCTTCTTTCCAGTTGCTCCAAAAATTTGCTTGAAAGCAAAATTGAAAATAAAAATAAGATGAGGTTTGGTATCTTTGAGCGAAAAAAGACTGATCTTGATCTCTCTTTGAACGTCTTTCCTATTGCTTCAAAAATTTGCCGGAAAGCAATCTTAAATCAAAAGTTTGATGAGGTCTAGAACCTCTGAACAAAGAAAAAACCTTATCTTGATATCTCTTTGAGCTTCTTTTTTGTTGCTTCAGAAATTTGCTTGCAAACAAGCTGAAATTAAGAGTAAGATGGGGTTTGGGACCTCTAAGCGAAGAAAAAACGTTGGCCTTGATATTTTTTTAGTTTCTCTCTTGTTGTTTCAGAAATTTGCTTGTAAGCAAGCTGAAATTAAGAGTAAGACGGAGTTTGGGATCTCTAAGCAAAGAAAAAAGTTATACTTGATCTCTCTTTGAACTTCTTATTGGATTTAGTGTCCTCAAGTCAATTATTGTAATTGCATGTAGGCAATTATGGTAATTAAGGGAGGACCTATGATAGTATATTATCTGATTTGTCTTTATCATTATGTGTATACGTTTTGCTTGTTATTACGTGTCGCCAATACATAATGATAAAGCTCATAGGATTCTTACTTGACTATCAGTATTATGATGGTGATCATATACGTGGGAGCTGGGTAGTCCATAAGCACATCCTTAAATGTTCCTTGTCGTGGGAGTATCGAGACTGAGTATCGATATTCCAGATTAGACTAGTGTATACTTTCTAGACCCCGACGAGGGGCAGTGGCCGGTCTCACAAACTATTGGTGTTTTGACATCTAAAATTGTATACAGGTGCTCACTGGAGGTGAGTGCACCGAATGGACTCGCCAAGAACTTTTAGATGGTATTATACCTATCGTCAGATAGCAGTTTTCTGGTGACATGAGTACATGGTAGTCTTTAGACCTGAGATCGTCATTTGTCTCGCATGAGTTCTCACTGTATTTTGATTACTACTCTACCACGGTTCAAAGGAGTCGTGCAAATAGTTTTTAGTTGGGTACAGTCCCGAACCATATGGAGGCAATGAGCGATCGGAAGGGATTCGTCTCTCCCGGTATAAAGAGTCGATGCCATGTTGTGTTTGGTTGGCCATCACCATAAATCCCTGGTCAGGGTGGATGGGATTTACTGATAGGAGATCAGTAATTTCTCGGTAGGTGATGAGCTTGACACCGGCATGACTAATCAGGTTATTAGGGATCTGACGTTATCCACCTCCTAGACCCGGTATACGACACTCTTAGACAAAGAGATCGGACTGTACGGAGATTGTCACTTACAGGCTCAGTAGAGTACGGACGGACTTGATTGTCGACCTCCCTTTCGACATATAACTGGGTAGCCGTTACATACAGCTAGTGTTGCTAACGTGCTTATGATTATGAATTTATCTAGTAACTCACTGCCAGCGTATTATCGAGTTTTTAGAATCCCACATAAAGGGTTTTCCCGGTTTAGGCGATATAATATAGAGGCCGTATGTTGATATGTGCAGGGATCCGATTAAATACGTGTACTTACTACATGGACTTTAATCGTACGGTTAATAAAACTAGCCGGCATAGGATTAAACCGGATTATTAAATTAAGTATTTGATTTAATAATTTACATACACACACACACATATTCTTGTATTATGTTCACTATTCATTTTCTCTCGATTGGCTATTCGTATTTTTATACGAATACATGTGTACGTATTTTGATACATATACCAATAGCTATGGGATCAGCTATCGCCCTCCAACCGGGTCAGGAAATGTATACACTAGTCTAAACTGGAATACCGATGTCCAGTCTCAATACTCTTACGACTAGAGATATTTAAGAATGTGCTTATCGACTACTCATGCCTAACTATGATCTCCATCATCGTCCTGGTAGTCAAGCAAAATCTTAAGGGCTTTATCTCATGTCTAAACGATACGTGATAATGAATAAAACACATCACATGAAAGATAAAGAAAAACCAGATATCATACTATCATCTCGAGTAAAACTGTTCTCCGTATAGGTCCTCCTTCAATTACGTAATTTCCATCTTGCAATTACAATAATTGTTTTGAAGGCATTATATCCAACAATCACTCACTTGCACTTAAGGCTAATTATTGCGGTATCGCATACTCAATTTCTGTACTAACAGTTTCGCAAACTATATTTGAGAACTAGCCACAATGAATAGACCCGACACGGCTCTTCTCTCTGTTTCTCCCTTTATCTCAACTTCACGGAGATCAAATATCTTCCGAACCGAGCAATATTTGCTTTAGTATTTACCTAGACAGTCGAAGGGATCATGTTCATAAATGACAATTATATCCAGTAAATTTTCAGACGGTATCCTTTGTTGATTCACATTCAGTATCTAGCGTCTCAACTACCTCAGTATTTGTTTTGGAACTACTTCCAATATACTGCTCCTTAAAAGAGGGTAAACTGTATAACTCACAACATACATTCTGTCATCCATATCACTTTGAAAGCTGGAGTCGGAAATCACCTCCTGAAGGAGCCTGCTATTACCATACACCAAGAACACCTCATATATTCTTCATTACTTCCGTTTCTCCTGGATTAGATTACTATGTGGAGAAATATCCATGACAACCATTATTTAACTTATTTTTAGCATATTGACATCATTTCATATCAGAAGAATGTCGTTCATATCCAATATGAATCTTCGACATTCGAATCTGTTTCCTTATTACACTAAAAAAGTTCATATATAGTTTTGATGAAATTAAGAGTAAGATGGGTTTAGGATCACTGAGAGAAGAAAAAAGATGACCTTGATCTCTCTTTTGAGGTTCTTTCCAATTGCTTCAAAAATTTGCTTGAAAGCAAAATTGAAATTAAAAATAAGATGGGGTTTGGTACTTTTGAGCGAAAAAACGTGATCTTGATCTCTCTTTGAACTTCTTTTCTATTGCTTCAGAAATTTGCTGGAAAGCAATCTTAAATTAAAAGTTTGATGAGGTCTATGACCTCTGAAAGAAGAAAAAACCTAATCTTGATATCTCTTGAGCTTCTTTTTTGTTGCTTCAGAAATTTGCTTGCTAAAATTAAAAGTAAGATGGGGTTTGGGATCTCTAAGCAAAGAAAAAACGTCGACCTTGATGTTTTTTTGAGTTTTTTTTTTCTGTTGTTTCAGATTTTTGCTTGTAAGCAAGCTGAAATTAAGAGTAAGACGGAGTTTGGGATCTCTGAGCGAAGAAAAAAGTTGAATTTGATCTCTCTTTAAACTTCTTGTTGGATATAGTGCTCTCAAGATAATTATTGTAATTGCATGTAGGCAATTATGATAATTAAGAGAGGACCTATACGGGTAGAACAGTTTTACTCGAGATAATAGTATACTATCTAATTTGTCTTTATCATTATGTGTATACGTTTTGCTTGCTATTACGTGTCGCTAATACATAATGATAAAACCCATAGGATTCTTACTTGGCTATCAGCATTATGACGGCGATCATATACGTGGGAGCTGGATAGTCCATAAGCACATCCTTAAATGTTCCTAGTCGTGGAAGTATCGAGACTGAGTATCGATACTCCAGAGTAGACTGGTGTATACTTTCTAGACCTTGACAAGAGGCAGTGGCCGGTCTCACAAGCCACTGGTGTTTTGGTATCTAAGATTGTATATAGGTGCTTACTGAGGTAAATGCACCGAATGGACTTGTCTAGAACTTTTAGATGGTACTATACATATCGTCAGATAGCAGTTCTCTGGTGACATGAGTACATGGTAGTTTTTAGACCTAAGATCGTCATCTGTCTCGTATGAGTTCTCACTGTATTTTATTACTATCCTACCATGGCTTAAAGGAGTCGTGCAAACAGGTTTTAATTGGGTACAATCCTGAGCCACATGGAGGTAGTGAGCGATCGGAAGGGATTCATCTCTCCCGGTATAGGGAGTCGATGTCGTGTTATGTTTAGTTGGCCATCACCATAAATCCCTGGTCAGGATGGATTGGATTTACTGATAGGAGGTCAATAGTTTCTCGGTAGGTGATGAGCTTGACACCGGCACGACTTATCGGGTTATTAGGGATCTGACGTTATCCACCCCCTAGACCTGGTATACGACACTCTTAGACGAAAAAACCGGACTGTACGGAGATTGTCACATACAGGCTCAGTAGAGTGCGGACGGACTTGACTGTCGACCTCCCTTTCGACATATAATTGGGTAGCCGTTACGTACAGCTAGTGTCGCTGGCATGCTTGTAATTATGAATTTATCCAGTAACTCACTGCCAGCGTATTATCAAGTCTTTAGAGTGCCACACAAAGGGTTTTTCCGGTTTAGGTGATATGATGTATAGGCCGTATATTGATACGTGTAGAGCTCCGATTAAATACGTGTACTAACTACATGGACTTTAATCGGACGGTTAATAATACTATCAGGCTTAGGATTAAGCCGGATTATTAAATCAAGTATTGATTTAATAATATATATATATATATATGTATATATATATATATATATATATATTCTAGTATTATGTTCACTGGTCACTTTCTCTCTCTTGGTCATTCGTATTTTTATATGGATACACATGTATGTATTTCGATATATATACCAAGGTTGTATTCCGTATTTATACGGAATACTTCTAGAAGGAGGACACCTCATTTAGGGATTTCTTTTTAAAGAAATTAGGAAATGAGGTGTAGGGTGAGGTGGCATGAAAGAATGTTGAGAGGGATGGGCTCATTTTAAAAGTATGAAATTGTTATGGCATGATTTTTTTAAATGGTTTTATATATCCCTCTCATTTGGATTCACTCTCACACTTGAAAGTTGTCCTAGAGGGGGGTGAATAGGACAAAATTACTGATATGCTCAAATTAACAATTCTACAAACTACACTTCTGAATCAAACACAATTGCAAAGGTTAAGCAAAGAATATACCAATAAGGATAAGAGGCCGTGAACACATGAACACATAGCAAGCAATAGAGTAAATGGTGTCAATCGTGCAATTTCTATCTAAGCAATTGAAATCTTAAAGTAAGAGAAAGAAATAGCAAACGCAAACATGAGTCGTTTTAGAGAGGTTCGGGAGATCCTCTATTCCTCTATCTTTAGGTGTACGAGCCCGTGTCACTAAAATACGTCTCCATCGAGACAACACGGTACGCACCCGCAACTTCTTACACCACGTCTCCACCGAGACCGACAAGTTTTCCTTCCTTACAAAGACACCCTTGCACTCAAGGATTCTCACACGAAGAAAGAAAAACTTCTCACTCTTTTCTCTTACAAAGGACTCTCTTGCACTCAAGATATGCTCACACAAAGACAAGAAGAGGGTTTACAATAAAGCACAATACTTTCAAAGGAGTTTCTCTTAAAACTCAGAACTAATACTCAATAAGTATGGAATAATCAAATTAAGCTCTATAATTTTTTGAGTGTGTGAGAGAAAAGATAATCAAAATCAAGTTTTTGCTTTCACAAGAGATAAGAAAAAGACTTTGGAATATCTCAGAATAAATTTTCAAGTCTTGGTTATTCAAAATCCAAAGCAATTTTCAATAAATACCACTCAAGAAAAACTTGTTGTTATAAGTCAAATCAGTCAAAAAGAGCAATTATCAGACGTCTGAAGTTCAACCAGACAGACGTCTGAAGAAGAATCAGTAACGGCTATAAAATAGCTTCAGACGTTTGTTTATAAAAGCTTTAGATATTTGCCGATAATTTTTTCCAAGGAGGCAAGAAAGCACAGAAAACAAACAGACATCTGAAGAACTAACGTCTAAGAAGAAATGTTTCAAATAATTTTGAGCTTCAGAAGTTTGTCAAAAAATAGTTTCAGACATTTGCCGTGGTTTTCAAAATATGGCTAATGAAAGTACAGAGAACAAACAGACATTTGATGAACAGGTGACACATGTCTAAAGAAAAAAAGATTTTCGAAGTTTTAAACCTTCAGACGTTTGTGCTAAATAGGTTCAAACGTTTGTTCTCACAAAAAGTTTTAATGCCATGAAAACACAGAGAACAACCAGACGTCTGAAGAAGATTTGACAGACATTTGTTCTATAAAAAATTTTAGGCCAATGAAAATCCAGAGAACAAACAGATGATGAAGAATCAACGACGGACGTTTGTTGTGTAAAACGTTTAAGACCAATGAAAGTCCAGAGAATAAACAGATGTATGAAGAAGTTTTAACAGATGTTTGTTCTGTCAAAAGTTTTAAATAATGAAAGCTCAGAGAATATCCAGACGTTTATTCTGGTAAGTTTCAGATGTTTGTTCTGAAGCAAGAAACTGATATTTAAAACTTTGTGCATATTTTAGAAAACAGGACTGACGTCTAAAGTACAATAGTATAGACGTCTGAAAAAGGATTTTTCAGACAAATTTGAACTTGGTTTTGAAAAAAAATTTAAACAAAAACCAACGCAAGTTTTTCACCAAGTGTTTCACAGATCATACAAAAAGTGTGTGCAAGAGCTTAATATGATATTTTTCATAGTCACGAGTACTCACATTGATTTCCTATATTTGATATCTGTTCCCCTCCGAACGGCGGCCTGGACGTTGGGGCGTCCGAGCCTGAGGTTCGGGGCAGATGCTATTTGGTTTTATCCGTCTAAATCTCCGAAGATGCCAAGTTGATTTATGGCACCGTGTATCGGAGGTTTAGACGGATGCGGCCGATGTAGCAGACTTCGTCAGATTCCCCCTCAGGGTGAGGGGTTTTTGATTGTGGGGACGCTCTTCCCTGCAGGCGCAAGCCCCTGCAGTTAATTACGCTACCGCGTCGCGGTAACAACTTTCTCCTTCTCCAGAATTTCACTTCGTGTCGTGTGTGTTTGTTTTGTTTGTGGTTGCCCGTGGATTGTATACGGAGACTGAGTGATGCCGTCACCCGTAGGACGTGTTTTAGTCCAAATCCGTATTTAGTTAGATTTGGGTTCGGTGTTTTTATTTTAAAGATGCATTAGCCGCGTTGCGGCTAAGATCAACTTAAACGTTCGTCGAGGATACGTTAATCCTGTTTTAGACTAAGATCGACTTGACGTAGTGATTGATTTAATTATCTGGCCGTCGGGACTCGTCACCTCTCTAACGTCGTTGAAGGATTACAACGACAGGCGTCAGAGGAGTTCAGAGATGTACCCTTGAACCAAAGTTGATTCGGAGTTTTATTGTTTATTTAAAGATCTAAGGACACATTAACCGTATTTGGGGCTAAGATCAACTTAGACGGGACCGTTTAGATCCGGCAAAAGAGCGTTCGGGCTCGATTGCGCTAGTTTAAGGACATGGCGGTCCATCGCCAGTTTTAGGGACGTGGTGGTCCATTATTAGTTTAGGGACGTTTCGGTCCATCGCCAGTTTAAGGACATAGTGGTCTATCGCCAGTTTTAAGGACGTAGTGGTCCGTCGCCAGTTTAAGGACGTAGTGGTCCGATGTTAGTTTAGGGAAGTTTTGGTCCGACATTAGTTTAGGGACGTTCCGGTCCGATGTTAGTTTAGGGACGTTTCGGTCCGATGTTAGTTTAGGGACGTTTCGGTCCGTTATTAGTTTAGGGACGTTTCGGTCCGTTATTAGTTTGTGGTTGTTGGGACCCGTCACCTCTTTGACTTCGTTGAGGAATTACAACGATGGATGTCAAAGGAGTTCGGAGATGTACCCTCAAACCGGACGTGAATTGATTTAGGAGAGCCATTTTGCTCAGTCAATTTAATTTAAGGACTTATGGCCACGATTGGGCTAAGTCCATTTCAACACTTTATTTGCATTGCATTTTTTTATTTAGGCTCTACCCACAAAAGATATAGAGTATCCGTTTATTTTGGGCTCTGCCCATTTGCAAAGTATCTACTTCGTTTGGGCTTTGCCCCTTTTTAAAATGCATAGCATTCTGAATATTTTGTTTGGGCTCTGCCCATTTATAAATGATGCAAAGCATCTGTTCTTGCTTGGGCTCTGCCCCTTAGAATAATGCATTTGCGCTTTATTGAGCCTGTTAGGCCTTCTCTTAATTGGGCTTGGCCCTTTTTAATGCATCTGCGCTTTGCGCTAAGTAATGAGCGCAAGTCCATATGGTGATGACACGTGTCGTGCTCTGATGAGCGCAAGCGCACTAGCGCAGTGCAATGCGCTGTTGCGCTGTGCTATTGCGTTGCTGACACGTGGCGCGCTCTCAGCGAGTTGCGCCAATTCCAGAGAGCAAAGCTCTATCTTAAGGGCGCTTAGCGCAAGTGGTTTTATGGCCGACACGTGGCGCTCTCTTAAGAGCGCAGCGGCGCAACTTGGGGGTGCAAAGCACTAAGAATCTTTTTAGATTCAAGAAGGGAAGTGCAAAGCACTGTTTAAGTTCTTGATCTAAATTAGATCAAAGAAAAATAAATTTCTTCTTTATTCGAAGAACCAGAGGTTCATAAAAGTGCAAAGCACTATTCTTTTATTTTTTTTTATCGTTTTTAAAGAACCGAAGGTTCACAAGAAGTGCAAAGCACTGTTTTCTTTTTTATATAAAGATCATTGATCTTATATTTTTTTAGACTAATGGTCTATTAGAAGGAATTTCTTCTAATCCATGAAGGTTCTTTACCTTTTTCTTTTTTTTAAATCTTCAGAGCTCTCTCTCTGTTTAAAGTTCTTGAGTTCTCCAGAAAAATGTTGATCCCCTTCGAATGAGGTCTGGGGTCCTATTTATAGTGCCCACAAATTTGTTGAATTTGTTAAAAAGATCTTTCCTGAGTGATTTTGGGAATTTTCCCACCGCTGGATCTTTGATCCAAAGGCAAAAGCAAATCTTCTGGTTCTGGAAAGAACAGAAAAGATTTCATTAAATCTTAAATTAGTTTGGAGCAGATGCCCCAGCGCATGACACGTGTCGCGCAGCGCAGAGCGCAGCGCAAGTGCGTTAGCGCATCTGCGCTGACACGTGTCGCGCAGCGCAGAGCGCAGCGCAAGTGCGCTAGCGCATCTGCGCATGACACGTGTCGCGCAGCGCAGAGCGCAGCGCAGCTGAAGCGTTGCTTCTTATAAACAGAGCTTTGCTCTGATTGGGTGCGAGCGCAGAGCGCAGCGCAACTGAAGCGTTGCTTCCAAAATTTGAATTTTGAATTCAAACAGAGCTTTGCTCTGATTGGGCGAAACAATATCGTTCTTTTGGAAATCTTGAATCTTCCGATATCTCGACACAAGCTCTTGAGTCTTTGATTTCTTGAATTCTTTTGAATTTGGACTTTAGCTCCTTAGTTTCATGAAGCTTGAATGTGATCATTTAGGAGCTCCAGTCCATTATCCTCCAACCTCCAATAGATTTGACGTTTTAACTCAATTTCATCCATCCTCCATCGTAGGCTTGTGTCGATTGATATCCTGAAATCTTTCTTTGACACGACCAATCTCATATATTATAAAATATGTAATATGAAACACATGTATAGATCTATTGATATTGTATAATATGATCAAAACTAAATAGCAGGATTATGAAAATCCATAAGCCATCAACACTAGCTCATTTGTATAGTTCACTCTCTCTCTTATCCTCATATCTTTCTTCTTCTTCATCCTCTCTTGAGATTTGTTTTTGAAAGATTATGATAGTGAAAAAATTTCTACATCCCTAGGCATCACAACTGTTGGGGTCAAAAATTACACCATTTTGCCAAAATCAAAAATCAAATTCAATTTCAAACTCAAAACCAAAATCAAAGTCAAAAATTCAAAATGTGCCTGAGCCCAAACCCGAGCCAAGTGGGCCCGAGCCCCAGTCAAGCACAAACACGAAGAGGGGCCAGCCAAAAGAGAAGAAGAGAAAAGGAAAAGATTAAATGTAATTTTTGTTTTTTTAAAATTAAATAGGCAAAAGCTAATTTTGTAAAAGCCATGGGGTTATATGTAAAGATGTGGGCTTATTAAAAGCCCCCATGGTGACTCAATAATAACAATTGATTATTCCCCAAAATAAATCTAGGGTTTTGTGCCTCTCTCTCTCACAAGGTCTTCTTTTTCTTCTCTTTTTCAATTAAATCCAAGGCAAATTCTCTCCTTTTTGAAAAACAAAAACCGGTTTTGATCATTAACCCATTGAGAGGAATACAGATCTCACATTGAAATCACCAAAGGAGCCACTTTTTTTTGTATCTCTCTCCTCAAGATCCAACAAAAGAGAGAAGGAAGAAGAGAAAACACATTTGTGCACGTCTTGAAGCCTCATGGAAGGGGAAAAGAACCCCCCTTGATCTTCTAAAAATCAAAAATATTGTGTTTGGGGCTATAGTTCCATTGGGTTTCGACCCTTGCTTGCACCGTTCTAGATGTGCACCTCGCTAGATGCCCATTTGGCTAGATGCGCATCCCATCGGGTGCATATCGTGCCAAGTGCGCACCTGCCCAGGTGTGCACCTCGCTATGTGAACACTTCTCTAAGTGCGCATCTTACTGAACCTTTTGACCCATTTGGGATCATTGGACCCTCCACTCTCATACCCTACTCGGTGCACACCTCCTTAAGTGCGCACTTTCTTGGACCTTTTGGCCCATTTTGGACCCTTTTCCTTCTACTCTCGCACCTTACTAAGTGTGCACCTTTCATGGATCTTTTGGCCCATTCGGGATCCTTTGGCCCCCTCACTCTCTCGCACCTTGCCAAATGCTCACCGGGCTAGGTGCACACCTCGTCAGGTGCGCATCTCGTCACATGCTTTCTTTGCTAAGTGCGCACATGACACATGCGCATTCCTCACTTATGTCTTTCTTGTAAATATTTTAAATAAAAAATTGAATAAAATAGACACGCCCCACACTCAAAAGCCTTCTCTCTAAGAAAAATTTCTAACGGGACGCAGCCCCGCACCCCGCAAAGGGGCCGCTAGCCCCTTGACCCTAACCTGCTACTCAGGTAGCAGGACCCCTGTAAACTCTACGAGGCTCCTGATATGCCTAAAACACCCTCAAGACACACATTCGCATACTGCACATTGAGTTCGCATGATCTGTTTGACCTGTTAATCGGAGGTACTCTCGCCCCAAAATCGATGGGTAATTAACGGCAGCTTAGTGTGTGGCTGATGGAGATTTGGGATCCCCACGATTAATAAATCTCTGCCTACCCCACACAGGGGGAATCTGTATACGCCTGACAAACGACGTGTATTCCTATCTCAATAGGATGACGAAAAATACTCTACAACAACCTAGCGAATTGTGATCTTTAGTTGCTTCACTGGGTGAAACTGGAGCTTGGATCGATTTCTCTCGGGTGGATCATCTTCGGCAAGGACGGTCGTCTCTCAAATATGTTCCCGACGGCCTACTGAGCTTGAAGGGGTCTTCCACGATTGGATGGACACGCTGCAAAGATTGTATTCTCGCAAACTTGTAGCTAAATATCTTGTTTAGGTTACTAGTTTAGTATTTGGATCGATTTCTAGGTTGCGGTTTCTAGTGCTTACAAAGAAAAAATTGTCTTGTATTCCGTCTTCATTTTCCGCTTTCGTTGCACGGGCACTAGGAACCTAGCAATTCTTTGCTGTTGTTTCAGAAATTTGTTTGAAAGCAAAGCTGAAATTAAAAGTAAGATGGGTTTTAGGGCCTCGCGAAGAGTAAGATGGGGTTTAGGACATCTGAGCGACGAAAAAGGTTAACCTTGATCTCTCCGTGAGCTGCTTTCATGTTGCTTCAGAAATTTTCTTGAAAAAAAAGCTGAAATTAAGAATAGGCTAGATTGCATGTAAATACCCAAGATTTCACCAATTTCATAAATAAATACCTAAATTTCTATGAGTTGCAAATAAATACCTATATTTGACTCAAGCATTTTTTTAAAACGAAAGTAACGGCAATGGAAAAATAATTTTTATACCAACATCGTATATCACAAGTAGGTAGTTAAGTGTAAACGGAGCAAAAAGTTGGATACTTATCTGCTATTTACAGAAACTTTGGCATTTATATATCAAAATGGTAAAACCTGATATTTAAGAGCAATTTAGCCTTAAGAATAAGATGGGTTTAGGATCTCTAAGTGATGGAGGTCCTTTTCGGGTCTCCTTCAGAAGTTGTCTTCCGTCGATCTCCTGGTGGACTTTAGAGGTGATCTCCTGTTGCGTGTGGGTCTCAATGGGTTTTGAGGAGATTGGTGATTTGAGAAGTCTAGGGCCGAGTACCTGCAAAGAAGTCCCGGGGTGGTTTGGTACCACCGAGGACCCTCCGACGATCAAGTTAGTACTAGATCCGAGAAGCGTAACGGCTAAGTGGAGTAAAAAATGGCTTACTTGACCCCTCTGTGATGGGGGTTTATATAGCGGTGGTAGCACGCAGTAGCAGACGCGAGAATCTCGTCGGCAGTTATGCTCCCGACGTCACGTCCGCGTAGAAAGCGGATCGTCCATTAATGGAGATCATGATGGCGTGAAACGTGGGATGTTGCTGGCGAAGAATCTGTGCATGGCGAGATTTGCTGAACGGTGGTTACGCCTGTAAGCGGTGGAGTTGGTCGTAGGACCGAGGAAGACGTCCTCGGCTGGGGAGCTCGGGGACGAGTGAGAAGGTCGAGGAGTCTTGGTCTTGTGACAGCTCGGGGCGAGCTGAGGGGCCAAGGAGGCTGATTTGCAGGGGGCCCTCAGTAGGGCCAGCTCGTGCTTGCAGGTCGGGTACAGGGGTGGCCTGGTCGGCCCCTGTGGGCTCTTCCTTCTGAGTTCTGGGACTAATCATATGCCACGTGTCCTGATCTGAGGGTCGTCAACATTGAGCATCATCACTAAGCGAAAAAAGTTGACATTAATCACTCTTTGAGCTTCTTTCTTGTTGTTTCAGAAATTTGCTTGAAAACAAGATTAAATTTAGAGTAAGATGGGTCTAGAATCTTTATACGAAAAAAAGCTGATCTTGATGTCTCTTTGAGTTTCCTTTTTGTAGCTTAAGAAATTTGCTTGAAAAGCAAGCTGAAATTACAAGTGAGATGGGTTTTGGAACAGCGGAAGAAAAACGTTGACGTTGATCTTCTTTGAGTTTCTGTTGTTTCATAAATTTGCCCAAAAGCAAGCTGAAATTAAAAGTAAGATGGGGTTTGGAAGCTCTGAGCTAAGAAAAAAGCAGATCTTAATATCTCTTTGAGTTTCTTTTTTGTTGTTTCAGAAATTTTCTTGAAAGCAAAGCTGAAATTAAAAATAAGATGGGATTTGGAACCGCGGAACGAAGAAAAATACTGACCTTGATCTTCTTTGAGCTTTTTTCCTGTTGTTTCAGAAATTTGCTTGAAAGCAAGTTGAAATTGAGAGTAAGATGGGGTCTGGGACCTCTGAGCGAAGAGAAAAACCGACCTTAATATCTTTTTGTCTTCCTTTGTTGTTGCTTAAGAAATTTGCTTGAAACCAAACTGAAATTAAGAGTAAGATGGGGTTTGGGACCTCTAGCGAAGAAAAAAACTTCTCTTGATCTCTTTTTGAGCTTTTTTTTTTCTTCTATTTTTTCAGAAATTTGCTTGAAAGTAAACTTAAATTAAGGGTAAGATGGGGTCTAGGACTTCTGAACGAAGAAAAAACCTGATCTCGATCTCGTTTTGAGCTTCTTTTTTGTTACTTCAGAAACATTCTTGAAAGCTAACTGAAATTAAGAGTAAGATCTGATTGGGGACTTCTGAGCGAATAAAAAAGTTGATCTTTATCTCTATTTGAGCTTCTTTCCTATTGCTGCAGAAATTTGCTTGAAAGTAAGCTGAAAGTAAAAGTAAGATGGGATTTGGGATCTCTAGACGAATAAAATAGCGGATCTTTATCTCTATTTGAGTTTCTTTCCTGTTGTTTTCGAAATTTGCTTGAAAGCAAGCTGAAGTTAAGACTAAAATGGCGTTTGGGATCTCTGAGCTAATAAAAAAGCCGAGTTGATATCTTTTTGAGCTTCTATGTTATTGCTTCAGAAATTTGCTTGAAAGCAAGCTGAAATTAAGAGTATTTGAGATCTTTGAGGGAAGAAAAAAAAAACGCACTTTGATATCTCTTTGAGCCTTTTTTCTTGTTGCTTCATAAATTTGCTGGAAAGCAAGCTGAAATTAAGATTAAGATGGAATATAAAACCTTTAAGTAAAGAAAACACTGACTTTGAAATCTCTTTGAGCTTTTTTCATGTTATGTGGCTCCTCATGGTCTGTGGCTCTCCCTTCCCTCTTCCCCCACGGCCGAACATCGGCTCCCATATATCAGAAGCTGCTTGAGATCAAAAGGGAGAGGAATGGGTACCGGGTGCCGCCGAGAGGAGGGTGCTTCGAGCATGTTTGCAGCCCAAATTATATCTATATGGGGAAGGCCGCTGAGTGGCTCGGGTGGGCCTTTGTGAATGGTGAAAAGAGTTGATATATCTCAAAGCTTGACACAGCCTCCTTCATCTTTTGTGCAATAGCTTCCTCTGTCTGTTCGAGTTTTCATCAAACATTAAAAGAAGAAGAAAAGGAATTTGTAGGGTACAAAGAAAATAAAAGGACGAATAAGAGTAGGTATTTTGTTTATATCACATCACAAAATGTTTCGACACCATTTGATACTTAGAATTTACAACAATCACGCTCTCGAATATTGCATCATGGCTATGGTCGCGTGATTCCCGCCCAACTTTCCTCGCATTAGCTTTCCCAGATGCTCGTTATATCAAAGCCCACAAGTTTCATCTCAAAATCAGCACTCTTATATGTTTAGCTGCAGAAAAAAAAACCAGCATCAACAAAACAACTACGGGTAATATCAACTAACATCAAATGCCATTAGAAAAACATTTATTTCTATTTCTAAGTCCTGAGTTCTACGGTTTAATATATACATATATTCAGCGGTTTAATATATACATATATTCAGTATTGAATGTCATGATATAACGATCAACTTAGTCACTGAGGCAATCCCACAAACACCTGATGCGCCGACAGCAAAAATTCAAAGATAACCCCCAAAAACATTTATTTCTATTTCTAAGTGCTGAGTTCTACGGTTTAATATATACATATATTCAGCGGTTTAATATATACATATATTCAGTATTGAATGTCATGATATAACGATCAACTTAGTCACTGAGGCAATCCCACAAACACCTGATGCACCGACAGCAAAAATTCAAAGATAACCACCAAAAACATTTATATCAGAGCCAGGTTTCGATCCTGGGACCTGTGGGTTATGGGCCCACCACGCTTCCGCTGCGCCACTCTGATGGTTGTGAAGCTATTGATGGCAAAACTATACCTATTCATAAAGTGCTTGTAGGATCAGTAAGAATGTTTAAAGTGAATGTTATTGGTAAAAATTTATTTATTTATTTAGTGATTTGGATAAAGCTTTGGTGAGAGAGAGAGAGAGAGAGAGAACATTTTTTTTATTGGGTTAATTGCACAAAACCCTCTTGTAGTTTAGCATGTATAGCACTTGTACCGGATCCTCCATCCGTTTCATCTAAACGAGCAGGGTCATCTGCGATCCGACGACCAACATTAGTGTAAAACATAGGGAGCCCATGGTTGGTTGGGTACACCTAGAGATCCAATGGCTGAGAGGTGCAAAGAGCACCCTGCTCTTGATTTTCAAGAGCAGAGGATCCTAATCCCACTTGTACTCCTCAAATGATTTATTAGCTTAAACACCCTTTTTGCATAGCTACTAAAACCAGAAAAACGGTAAAAAGACTTTTTTAAAAAAATCTAGTAATATCTACTCTAAATAACACAAACACGTAATAAAGTTAAGAGAAGACAACTGTAACTTTTATAAAACTACATAAGAATAATATCGGTTGCAAACATATATCATATTTAAGAATATATTTTACACATAAATATGCTAAAATGAATCAACGGTGGAGCCTAGCTTTGTGGCAAGTTAGTTAAATTTTATGTCTTACTTTTGTGGTTTACTTTTGTGGTGTGGGTTCAATGTGGCTTTATAATATAAAAAATATTCATTACTTACTGAGTTTAATTTTAGGCTTTATTTTTATAGTGTGGGTTTCAAAATATCTTTATAATATTAAAAAGTTCTAGTGTATCTTAAAGATTGTTCTGCTTTAAAATTGCATAATGAAAATATTATCTTTATCTTGCCTCCCACTAACCTCCCACTAACGGAAATTCCTGCATCCGCCCATCTACATAGATTATTCCTATACAATAGAGAGAAAGCAAGATGTCCCCACCGACTCAAATCGGACCCGCCCCCCTGTTTTACCCCCTTGCTTAGGGGACTTGCACATGCCTCTCAAACCCTAAAGTTAAAAATAGAAAATCATTGGAATTATTTAGACTTAAATTTCAGTGAGTAAAGGAGGTGTTTGCACTAATAAATCAGCTGGGGGAGTATTAAGTGATATAAACAGGGATGTTTTGAGCAATTAACCCTCAAATAATCAACCCCCCCCCCTCCCAAAATTGTCATGCACAGGGTGATAAGTTGTCATTAGGCCCATTACAGCAAGGATTACAAATCATATGAGTGCTCTTAGAAGTCTGAACATCCTTCAGCAACAAAGGTGCCGACAATCATATAGCATCAATTTGAAGCACACATCACATGCATAGAATAAATAAGTGCACATTGTTCCATATAGTTCTCACAACACAAATTAAACAACGTTAGACACAAGATTGTTCCGATTTTACAAATTCCTCAGTAGAACTGCGACGAAACCGTTACAACAATGTCGAAGATCAAAATGAATTACGATTCTGGAGCAGGCGACGCTGTTCGTTTGATCGAAGCGCACTTAATGAGATGGTTGTAGCTTCCCTTCTCCTTGAACAGTTGAGAGAAGTGATGCTTGCAATAGAGGATGCCCTCAAGGGCTGCGTAGTTTGAAGGGGAGAGAGCGCAGCCTCCATGGGAGCATTTGAAACATGACCTGTGATATACCTTCTCCTCAACAGTCACCTACAGAAACCGAAACAAGAGGTTGCGCTTGTAAGTGTGAGATAATCAATGCATGGAAATATAATTGAAAAGGGTAGGAATTCTGGTGGTTCTGACTTATGAGTTACATGCTGAGCGATGATTAATGCATGAAAATATAACAAACATAAGGTAGACAATAGGCGGTTTCAAGTTGAGGCGGTGCAATTTTGTGTTTAGTTTCCAGCAACTGTGTAACAAACAATTATTCTTAACGATATGGTTACAAGTTTCTCACCCATTGAAATTTGACACATCATAACACAACAATTTTGAGTAGAAAGTGAAAATTCCACAAGAACATAAATGAAACAGGTTACTTAGTGTTAACCTTCAGGCACTGGTTGAAGCTATTGAGAAAAATGGTTACCAACATGTAAAACATAATGATGCTATTTACACAATACGTCTTCATTCCACACATCAGAGAAGTAGAGTTCAAGTGAGAAACAGAATACAGATGCAAGAGAGGACACATGGATGCAGAGATGGTGCTTTTTTTTAATACTCAAAAGAATGAAGAAATTAAAAGTGGTGCTACGCCATAGTCAAATACAAATTGACCAGTTTCTTATTATTAACATAAGCATACTTAAAACAGTTATCCAATAGGTGTCATTTAAAACAATTATCGAATATCTGATTTTTTCTATTGTTTGACTAAACAAATATATAAAAATTTAATAAGAAGGTTAAATAGACAGTGAAAATAACCATAAACAATTTTACTTTTTTTTTCATATTTGATAATGTATAAGGTGGTTTCTTAAATATGTTGTAACGATAACTATCCACTCTTTAGGTACTTTCTAATAATTCATGATGTCAAATGACCTAATTAATCCATTACTGAATCTATTAGCTCATTTATAAACTTAAAACTAAAATCCCGAAAATTAATTGGTGAACCTAGTATTAAGATTTAAAAACCATGGTATCCATCTAAGTAGTGGAACTTGGACAGTTGTTTTTGGAGTCAAATCGGCCAGCAGATTGGAAACGGCCGAGATTCAAAACCATGGTTAATACAAGGATAGAGCAAATGAATTTTAAGTAACAAACATACACATGCATGCATACACACACATGTGTGTGTGTGCGCACGCGCGCACGCACAAGCCTAACTTGCACATCCACAGGTTGGAATTACAAACAATGGAATATGCTTGGAATTTGATTTCAGCAGGGAGGACAACAGGGCAATCCGACAAGCTTTTTATTTGACAAAAAAAAGATAGATATATAGAAAGATATGTTTGCATGACCTTTCGGCTTTAGCATTGGACCAATATAAAGTCATTGGATATATAGCATGCAAAATTTATCACATGATCAAAGGTAGTGAATCAAACTAACTGAGAAAGTGGCTATGCAGCTGTAATTAAGATCATCATGAGAAAGTTCAGATTCCAAATCACTGCTCTAGGGGAAACAATATGCCCACCTTTTCAAGAGGATACGCTGTTTTACCACAAGTGGCACATTTTTCTTGTGTTCCCGAAAACATGCCAGCAGCCTTGCTAGGAGACCTTGTCTGAAGTAGATATCACAGTGAGAATCATAAGCTGACTTAAAAAGATAGTAGCTTAGATTTAAAAAATGAAGTAGAATGGAAATACAGTAGAACTTTAAAGAGTATTGCCATAATGAACTCACTAGTTCTGGAGTTAACTTCTCAGCTGATTTTGCAGCTGCAAAAGAACATAATATGTTAAAAAAATGAGCCAGAAAAGTTGAGAGACATAATTAGCATTGAGATAACTCTAACCAACAAGAGGAAAAATTCTCACGTGACTGGAAGTTCTTGGTAAAATTTCCTGTCTCCTTGAAGAGCTGCTCGAAATGCGGCTTGCAATATAAAACACCTTCCATTGATGAATAATTACTTAGCTGAAGACAAAAAAATGAACAATAAATCAGAATAATGAGATCATTCTTTTGACTTCTCTATTGTATGCATTATTTGACTTCTTGATCTTATGCTCTATAATATGGAGTTTTGAATAAGGAGATTTGTTTCAGTACATCAAAGCTCTTTCATCTACAGATGAATTTTATCTAAGAATCAGTATATTCTGCCTCACAAAAAGGAGTATTTCAATCCACAGGAAGTTGGGGTCAGACTTGCCAGTTTTCCATACTATATGCAGAGCCCTCAGCTAGGCTTAAAAAATGTATATATAAAATCATGTTAAACTTGCTATCTGCGCATAGAACATCAGTCACTAATTTAATAGCTCCAAGCAACATTCTGAGATATTCCGGTAGGTTTCGCATAGGAGTATTTCAATCCAGGGGAAGTTGGGGTCAGATTTGGCAGTTTCCGCACTACACGCAAAGCCCTCAACTAGGTTTAAGAAAATTTAAAATCATGTTAAAGAACTTGCTATCTACGAACAGAACATCTCAGGCACTGTTTTGATAGCTTCAACCAACATTATGGCAGTTCCACATAGGCTACCGGGTTGGTGATTGTTTAGAATGTAGGGTAGTGATTGCAAGTCCCAAAGCAATGTACGGTAGTGATTGCAAGTCCCAAAATTAACCCGCCTCTCTTGCAAATCACCAACCTGGTAGCTTATGTGGAATCTACTGGGTTGGTATGAAAAGTATTATCATTTACAACCCCCAGCCTATCACCTTGATCACAATTTTATTCTCGGGGATGGATAAGATGGATATATCCCACGCCCTAATAGGGGAGAAATTCTTTCGAACAAGTTGGAAGCCTGGCTAAACATGTGGCTTCTCCTAGTGCAAGCACTTTCTCCTCCAAGAAAGTGCTTTACAAACCATGGAAGTCCCTTTTTCATGTATATTGAGCTTTTGGGGTAGTGCTCAATGTATGCACAATGAACTTTCTTGGAGATGGTTCTCAATCTGACATCCCAATTCATCCCCCTCTGTAAATGTCGTGGCACATTCACAAAGTAAACGGCCACATGGCACATTTACAAAAAGCAATGACACATGCGATGCGCGTGCCAAAAACTAGCATAGTGTATATCTAAACCTCTAAGGGATGGGATAGTTGGTAGCACATGGAAAATGTGACAAGGAGGTCACAAGTTTAAGGCATGCAACCAAGGTAAAGGAAGGGCAGATTGACCCAATTTCTTTAGGTGAGGACGGTTGGTTACTTGGTATCACTCCAATCTTTACTCATACATAGATTTAAATTAAGAAATAAATGCAATCATATTTGTATTGATGGCTGCGGTGCTAATTACATTGCTATAAGAAACGAGAGAATGGATATAAGAACTTTCTTTAAACGCAATTTCCTCAATCCTATTACACAAGGAGAAACCCGTATGCAAGGAATAATTAACGATGCAACATATCAGACTCATATGACTGTAACTTGATCTTTGTGCACCATAAATATATGCAAGTGTATGAAAGCCAACATCTCCCTACGCCATCATGTGAAGGTGCACCAACAGAGAGTTGAGCATAGCATGTAAGTATTTGGATATTCATGGGTTTCAATTCACTAGCAGTCACACAGCTTCTCACTCCCAGGGGTGGGAAAGTACGATGTGGAATGAGAATAGTGTCAAGAAGATAACAAGATCAAGGCATGAAAGCAATGTAAGGGTAGAGGAGAGGATAAATTTAGTGGAGGAGGTGAGTCATGTATGGGTCCAACCCTACAACTCAAAAGAAAAACACATGGCTTTTGCTGCTCGACAGAAAACGGTTTGGATATGTCTATTAGGACTAAAGGGATGCAAGCTCAAGTACGCAATGGGTAGGCAAAGAACGAACTTTGACCCATCGTCATCTAGGCCCCTTCCCATCAAATGGGGCAAAGAAAAACTCAGGTTTTATCGGTTTACGAGAATTGACATCAACTCTTTGTTCAGATAAATTTCTGGCCAAGAAAACTGTGCGCGCTTGTGAGTGTGTGTGTGTGTGTGTGCAGTGAGCGCGCGCGCATGTGTGTGTGTCTGTGTGAGTGTGTGTGTGTGTGTGAGAGAGAGAGAGATGACACAATTACTAATGAACAATCGACATCCTTACGTTATCCTAGACAGAAATTAAAAATTTATTAAACCAGGGGGGATGACAAATCTGCTATAGGGATTATGATGTTCAACTCTTAAGACGAGCTGTTAGAATATAAAAATGTGTTGATAGCCAATGCTTTGTTTTTCTTTTTGTTTTTTGGGTGAAATGATTTTTAGATAAATCAAAGATTTGAGGGTAGTCCTAACTCTCTCAATCCTTATTATAACTTCAAAGGAGTTTAGGGCAGGGACCACTCTTTCAAATATGGGTTATATCAACTGATGTATAGGATCAAGACCTCCCCCGATACGATAAAACCAATATAGTTTTGCCGCTAATGTAGATATTTTGAATATCGGTGATATCAATTGATATATAATCCGTATATGATATAGGAGACACCTCTCCGATATCCGTCGATAGCCGATATTTAAATCCTTGGCAGGGACACTTCAAATTCCACTGCACATGATTTAAACTAAAGTATATTAATTTCAAAAGATTCTGCTGTGCAAAACAAGGTTTTCAGCCCATAAAATGGGCACTAAACCTGCGAGAGTGTAAGAATATTGAAGTACACCTCTCAACCTTCATCATAACCTTGGAGCTTTTGTGCACCGGCAGGGACATTTAAGAAAAATCTAGACTGTGAAGGTAAAAAAATGATAGAGCAGACAGCAAGAGAATGAATTTAAGGGATAATTTGCAATTCTGATACGAAGATAACACTCATATTTAATAACAATAAAGCACTCAACTCAATTTTTGTGTTACAACACCTTTGGTGTTACCGTCTCTAACTGTTCTCTACTTCTCACTATAACTTAATTCATTTCATCTCAACTTCATGTCTATATATAACTAAGAAAATCCAATTTAGAAACTAGTGCAAGACATGTTAAGTATAGCTTCATGGACTTATATATAAGCTGGTGAGCATTGGTGACAGTCTAGATAGCACAAACTTGGATTCGGATACGGGAAACAATACAAGAAGAATCACGGATTCGTAATTTTCCCACCATAAAAAGGATTTGTTAGGATACACTATGTTTTTCTTCATGTATCATCTACATACTAGCGCACAATCAGGGTACCTCCATCATTTTTCTTCCTGTACATAGCATACTCATTCAGACTCTAGTTGAGACCAAAGTGTTTCACATGCCAATAATCTATCAACCTCCACCAATCAATATTAGATCACTCAAATAAGAAATAGTCGGCTGCCACTAACCCTCACCAACTTATATATAAGTCTATTATGATTTCCTTAACATGTTTTACACTAGTGTCTATATTGGATATTTCTAACTATAAATAGGCAGGAACTTTGAAGTGACATGAATAAAGATGTAATGAGAAGTAGAAAAGAGTTGAAACTTGAAAGAGTTAGAGAGAGTAAGAGCAAGGTGTTACAACATCGAATGAGTGAGTTGAGTATTTTTTTTAAACAATTATTATATGAGTGTTATCTAACTTGAGTAGTAATCTTTCTATCAAGAATGCAAATCATCTCTTAAATGTCATTCCCTAGCTCTCTTGAACTATCAAAGTGGTAGCAGAGATCAAACCAGACCAATCGAAATAAATCATCTATCGAATGAACCAGACCAATCAAAATAAATCATCTACAAAATGGAGAAGCATGATTCGACCGTAAATTCCGAAGTGGATAAAGTAAAATTATGGCAATTAGAGTATCCAAATGAAAGTCTTGCTTGGCTCGCAGGACTTGTGGGAACTTGTAGAAAACGAGTGTGCAGAAATCAAGTCACTGGCTGCGGAAGAAACCCTCAGCAACATTCAGAAGAATGAGTTGAAGGAGTTAAGAAAGTGAAACAAGCGGGTGTTGCACTTGATATATCAAGGCATAGAGGAGTCGACATTCAAGAAAAATCTCAAATGTGAAGCTCTCAAAACAAGCATGGGAAATCTTACTAAAGGCTCAAGAATAAAAGTCAGTGATAACAAACATTAATCTGGAAATTTCTTATCCCCCACCCCCACCCAAACATAATCGATCGAAACAACCTAAAAACCAACAAGCCAGTTCCAAAAGATCGCATCACCATATTTCCACATTATTTCCGATCAAGATCTAATCCATTTTAAAATTAACTGCTAAGATAAACAAGCGCATCCAAAAACACAGAAAAAATTTACAAAATTGAGAGAAAGGGGAAACCTTGAGGGTTCCTTTGCAGTGGTTGCACTTGAAGCAGGACTTGTGATAGGAGATGCCATCAGCGGCCAGCTGATCCATGATGTAAACTGTCTTGTCGCAGACCTTGCACTTCTCAAGGGTCCCACTGAATGCCATTTCCAGCCCTAGATCCAAAAACCTGAGAACGCGAGATCTACGAGCTTCGATCGATTGAAACGATCGCAGATCTCTCTCTCTTTCAGCAAGACGAAGAAGAAGTAGAAGAGAGGGGAAAGAGATGGGCTTTTCGCTTTTTGCCGCGAGCAAAGCAACAAATTAAAAAGAGGAAGAGATCAAAAGAGAGAGAGAAATAAATAAAAAAGAATGATTTTTCGGATAAAGAGCGAACGGAAGGTGGGATTGATCAGGTGTCGAGCTTGGACAGCGAGAGAATTATCTTAGCCATTGATATGGTGACACGTCTCCGTTTGTGTACGTGTCGTCATGTGATTAGAGATTTGCATGTGTTGTGGTCCTTTGGTTTTAGAGGTGAGGGAGGGATGATCCTTTTGAATGAATGGGGTTGCAGGGTCTGCTGCCAAAGCGTGCGCTGGAATGATTCATAGACGACCAATCTTTTTATTCTCCTTTTGCCCATCCACAGCTAGACAAATTTTATGACTGTACCAGCTTTGTTAGCCTCACCTCACTTAACAACAAATTAGTAATATTTTTATTTTTAGATTCGCTATGTATCCAAAAATGGTAATAGCTTTTTCAATTATGTATCCGGTCATCAACCCGTTACCATCTATAAGATTGATATGTTAAACCTAATTCAAAACAAAATTCTACTTCTTAATGAATAATTTATTGATTCGATGACAAATAGATATTTTTTTCCGAGAGAAAAGCATGACCATAAAAAATATTAATAAAATTTGCGCTAAAATGCAGAAAACCGTCTTTACTTTTGCATGAAAAGCAAGAAACCCCTAAACTTGGAAAACGTGCAGAAAAATAATAATAATAACAACGCCATTGGTTTTTTGGTGTGAATTTCCCATAGGGGCCCTCGAATTTTTCTTCTCCGGTTTTCGCCTTTTTCTTCTCTTAAATTTTCCTCCCAACTCGTTTCTTTTCCAAAATCTCTAATCTAAACCACCAACTGTATTCTCTTTACTTGTTCAAATAGTGAGCATAAGAGAGTTTCGACTTGGAAAAAACGAAAAAAAAGAAAAGAAAATATTAGGTTGGTCAATAAAATTTATCAGACGGGCATTATTGGCATCAAAAAGGTTTTATAGATGAAAAAGTTAACACCGTTGGGATTTTTGGGGCAAACTTCATATTTTTCAAGTTTAGAGGGGTTTTCTGCATTCAGGCAAAAACAAGGTTTTTCGCAATCTTGCCTAAAATTTGATAGAGTAATCAGAAATATATCTTCAGTTCCCATTTATGAAATCAGTGGTGGTCCATATGAATAATAAAATAAGAGGTTTTTTTTGGAAGAAAAGGATACTGCTCTTGATCTTAGTAAAAGCCCGAAAAAGACATAATAAAATAAGAAGTTAATGTGGCTCTGAAGTTCACAGCCAAGTTGGTTGTGAACTTCACACGCATTCCACTGTTATGGATCCTGTCTAACGTAAAAAGCGGGACACATCTAAACAGTAGAACGTGTGCGAACTTCACGGGCAACATTGGGTGTGAAGTTTACAACCACATTTTCCCCATAAAACAATACTATCAATTTTGTTTTTAAATCTTTATATGGTTGGTATATAAGACATATAAGATGAATTGCATCCTCGGAGTAAAAAATTGGAGATATTTCAAATAGGCTTTAGATAGCTTTACAGCATATGGGAGAATTTTGATTCTTTTTTAAGCTCCCGAAGAGAACACATATTCTGCCTTCAAAAAATCGAGATTTACAATCCATTCAATTTAGCGGCAGTGAACATATTTGAAATAAACTGTAGAAACATCTTTTGTTTTGTCTGTATTTTTTTATGACGTATCGAAAATTGTTTATCCCGATGCATAAATTCCATATCTTGTAAATATTTCGTTTCTTTTAATTTATTTTATTAAGTAGAACTTCTTGCTTGGCTTTTTCCCTGAGAAAAAATAAATGTCCATTATATTTTTCACCTGATTGAGTTTTTCTTGTTAGTCTCAAAGCCAATTTCTAAAGTTAAAACAATTATCTTAGGTAATAATGATTCTGAGTTGGTTTCTTTGGTATAATGAAAATTCAGCTTGCAAATGACTGCACGCAATGTTTATTAAATGACATATACATTTCCATTTTCTTCATGCAATCGATGTGTGACAATTATTTATAAACTTTCCAAATAATAGTTAGCTCCATCTCCCAGACACTGTAGGTATATAAAGATTATTTGAAGAAAGTATATGAAATAAAAGTAATTAATAAATGCGAAAAAATCAGCTTTTTACTCTAAATAACAACTAAGCATCTAATTATCAACTGAGCTTAACTCATTCGATACCGGTTTCTTGCGAGTTTGATAACTGAGGAGCGTTTATTTAAGCGAGTTTACTACATATTTTATTCTGTATATGTATATATTGTTTTATCTGTAATGTTGCTTATCAAATAGATTACACTAAAACTAAGTGAGAGAAACGTTTTGTTCTGTTGTATGATGAATCATTCTCCACAAGGGCCCATAAATATTCCACGGGCTATACTTTGGAGACTTCCCTATCGGGAAGTGGGCCTCAGACATATGCTCTAAAGCACCAATCTCCCAAAATATAAAATAAAAATATGAAGAAGCTCCCGATTATCAATTTTATCTTTTAATAAACAGAGGGTCAAATAATGAATTTTACAGTCACATCTTCATCGATCCAAAATGCAGAAGGTGAATTACACAAAATAATAAGATCAAACTTATTATATATACTAAAGTGCGGTTGGAAAGCTAGGAAAGGCATCTTATCGACGTTGTTTTGGAAAATCATTTCCTCGCTTCTAACATTTTGGGAAAAAAAAACAAAATTAAAGTAGAGGAGTTTTCAAATAAGATTGGTTTATCTGGTGCTATTTTTTCTGAACTTGAAATTTCTATATTTTCTACCGATCATTGCTAGATCACACTAAAAAGAATCATATAAGATAAAAGCTCCAAAATTATCTATTTACTTATTTCTAAAAATTAAGCTTCTCCTTATGCTGAAAAGGTTACAATAATTAAGAATTATCTCACAATTACTGTTTACTTACTCCTTATAATCAAATATAATCTCTACTTCCCTAAAATTCAACCTGGTAGATCAAATCAGGCCAAAATTAGATAAACAAATTTCCCCATTTTCTGCTGCTTAAAGTCTAAACAACAAAATAAATCAGTATGAAGGAAAAATAGTAGAAAATTGGATAATGAAAACTATGATCTATTCATCTTATCTGAGTATTACTGAACCAATGCAAATGAAATCAATTGGTGCAACAATCCATACAACTAATCTCTTCAACCTTTTTAGGCTTTTAGGCTTATTTGTGTTTGAGGAGGGAGAGGGGGCTAGTTTTGGTTTCCAATGAATTACACATTTTGGATATAGTGTTCTCAAGGCAATTATGGTAATTGCAGAAAGACAATTATGGTAATTGAGAGAGGACCTATACGAGTAGAACAGTTTTGTTCGAAATGATAGTATACTATCTAGTTTGTCTTTGCCATTTATGTGTATACGTTTTACTTGATATCATGTGTCGCTAATATATAACGATAAACCCCATAGGATTTTTGCATGACTACCAGTATTATGATGGCGATCATACTTGTGGGAACTGGGTGGTCCATAAGCACATTCTTAAATGTTTCTACTCATGGGAGTATCGAGACCGGGTATCGATATTCCAGAGTAGACTAGTGTATACGTTTCTTGACCCCGACGAGAGGCGGTGGCTGGTCTCACAGCCATTGGTGTCTGGCACCAAAAATTATATACAGGTGCTCATTAGGTTATGAGTTACACTAGATAGACTCGCCGAGAACTCCTAAATGGTATTATACCTATTGTCAGATAACAGTTCTCTGGTGATATGAGTACAAGGTAGTCTATTGACCTGAGATCATCATTTGTCTTGTGAGTTCTCACTGTACTTAGATTGCTATCCTACCATGGCTTTAAAGAGTCGTGCAAACATATTTTAATTGGATACAGTCTTGAGCCACATGGAGGCAGTGAGCGGATTGAAGGGATTCTTCTCTTCAGGTATAAGGAGTCGATGTCGCGCTGTGTTCGATTGGCCAACACCATAAATCTCTGGTCAGGGTAAATGAGATTTACTGACATGGTGATCAGTTGTTTCTCGATTGGCCTTGAGCCTGATATCGGCACGACTTATCGGGTTATTGGGAGTCTGACGGTTTCCACCTCGCGGACCCAGTATGCGACACTCTCAGACAAAGAGACCGAACTGTACAATGATTGTCCCTTATAAGCTCAGTAGGGATTCGGACGAGCTTGCTTGTCGATTTTCTTTTCGACGGATACCTGGGTAGCCGTTGCGTACAGCTAGTGCCACTGACGTGCTTGTGGGTTATGGATGTGATCCAGTAACTTACTGCCAGTATGTTGTCGAGTTTTTAGAGTCTCACACAGAGGGTTTTCCGGCTCAGACGAAACGATATAGCTGTCGTATGGTGATACAAGCAGGAATTCGATTAAATACGTGTATTGGATACATTGATTTTAATCGGACGTTTGGTAATACTAGCCGGTCTTTTAAAAAGACGGATATTAAATCAAGTGTTGATTTAATATATTTATACATATATGTTATATATATATATATATATATATATATATATATATATATATATATATATATATATATTTACTAGTATTATATCTCTTATTTCTTTTTACCTCACTTAATGTATTATGTTACCAATGGAAACTAAATAAATATGTTAGCATATCTTTTATTTTCCATTTTCTTTTTCATTCTTATTTGGGAGTCTTATGTTGACATGATGGGTGTAGGGTACATACCCATCCCGTTTAGAGTGACAAATGGAGGAAAGAGGAGATGGAAATATATGAGAGTGAGATCTCACACATTTCTCTTATGAGTTTCTCATTTTCTCCATCTCCTTCTCTCTCCTCTCTTAGCTCTCTACTAAAATGAGAAAGGGAAAAAGAAAATTAGTGAGGAAAAGAAAGAGGAAATGCTATCTGCATCACTTGATCCTCTTCCCTAGCAATAAGTAGATCAAGTTGCTTCAAGGTATGAAGTTAGAACCTAAGTTTGGAAGCTCTTAAGTGGATCCATTTTTGACAAGAAAATCTTCACCAAGCTTGTTCCTTACAACCCTAGAAACATAGTTAGAGTTCAAGTTCATCCTAGGAGCATTTGAAGATACTTCAAAAATTGTTGTCTCCAACTTTTAGCTTGTGTTGCTCTTTTTTGTTTACTAGTTTAGTGTTTCGAAAGATTCTAAGGTTGAGGATGCTTGTGTTTGCTGTGAAAATTTTTGTTTACCATCGTGCTTCCGCTTCCACTGCGCACTAGCATCCCTACAATTACCCCACAAACATAGGATGATTAGGTAGGCGTCAGGTTCTAATAGGACGGATGTTGCTTGTCTTTCTGAAACAAAGTTGGCGAATCCGTACCTTTTGGTCCTTGATTTTGTAGGTGGTCCTAGAGACTTCGTTTGAAGATACAAGAACTCGGAAGGGGCCTCTGGTGGTATACTGGTAGGAGTTAACTGATGTACCTTCTCGATTGAGGATAAGTGGATTGGGGCATTCACGGTTTCTGTTGTACTTAAAAGGGTATAAGGGGGGTTGTGCAAAACAGTTTTGGCAGTTTACGGGCCTAACAGAAGAGAAAGAAGGAATGATTTTTTTGAGGAAGTTACATTCATTGCAGGTAGATGGAAACACCCATGGGTGGTAGGAGAGGAATTTAACGTCATCAGGTACGTCGATGAAAGAAGAGGAGGGAAAGGAGATGAGCGAGATGGTGGATTATTCAATAAACTGATTTACGACATGCAGCTAGTTGACTTAATCATCAATATGTTGTTCACTTGATCCAATCGTCAGGCTAAACCGTGCCTAGCTAAGCTCGATAGGGTATTCTTGTCTTTGGCTTGGGAAGCTAGATTCCCTATAACCTATTCGACATCTATCAAAAGTCATACTTCAGATCATTTACCCCTGAACTTAAATATGAAAGTGTTTCTTAGCACCACTACTAGGTTTTTACCGGCATTGTCACTCCCCGCTTCCCAGAGCACGCTAGATTGGGCACGTGATATAGCCAACCATGCTACCTGTGGGTAGGAAGCATCCATCCACAGTCACATTGAAAGGTTAGCCTAGCACCCTATGAGGGGTTTGGAAGCATCACATGTACCAAAGATTGAATTTTTAGGGTGCTAAGTTAACATACAAAGGATCGTCCTAGAAAAGTTAGGGTTTCAAAAATTTTCACATCAACATATGAAAAGAAAAGCTAGGGTTTAGAGAGTACAACCTTTGTAGCTCCCTACGCTAGACTTCCCGGCTACTTGGGGTTTGAAAAAGCTCCGCTTGAACTCCTCGAGGTCTCCGATGATCCACCTGGAGTCCGCTTTGTCCAAGCTTGCAACTTTATCCGATCAAGTAAACGAAATCAAGCTAACACTCTAAACAAGTGGGCTAGACTTGTGTAGAATGGTGTTGTGGTTCTCTTTCTCACTTCAAAATCCAATCTTGATGAGTATATTGCTCACTACAAAGAACTAGAGAGCAAAATGTGAGAGGAAGAAGAAGATGATGGCAATTTTAGAAGATGACAAGTTTTTCTTCAAGAAAGAAAATAGAAAATATATCAATATATATTTTTATCTCTCATCTCAAACCATGGTTGAATCATTATTGTACTTGGGTTAAAAACTAAAAGGAAGAGTAAACCATGGTTAAATGGTGGGTGAGAAAGGTTAGGTCAAGAAAAGTGTAGAAACAATCCAAAACTAACCCTTATCATTTTCCTTTTGTTTTTAGCTTAAATACAATAATATTCTAAATAAAATACCCATGGTGTGAGTCTTATATTGCCACCATTTCCTTGTATAATCAACCATGAAAGATGTATGTATGTATGTATGTGTATATGTACATCCATATGTGCATGAATCAAAAAGAAGGCATACATGCATGCATACATCCAACTAACTCAAGAAAGGATTTTAAGTGAGAAGCTAATGGTTAAATGATAAATCAACACTTGATTTATCAATCCGGCCATATCACATATGACCCCTACCAAAAGCAAGCCGCCCGACCAATATACGGTATCCTATACGCGTATTTTAATCGGGTCCATGCGCATATCGCATACGCGCACCACAACGTTTCGCCTGGACTAGAAAACTCCATTGTTGGACTCTGAGACTCGTCAATACGCCGGCAGTGGGTGATGATCATATCAAGCACCCCCAAGCCGCAAGCGGTCAGCTAAACGTAACGGCTACCCGGGTATTGAGCGATCAGAAGAGAACAAGCAAACCTGCTACAACTCCCGTCGAGCCGATCGGCAACACTTCCCGTACAGTCCGGTCTCCTCGTCTGATATGTCGCATATCAAGTCTAGGGGTGGTAAACGTCAGACCCCAATAACCGATAAGTCGTGCCGATGTGAGGCTCATAACGGGTCGAGAAACTACTGGTAACACTTACCAGCAAATCTCTGAATCAGCCCTGGCCAGGGACTTCCCTGTTATGGCCAATCGAGCACAGTACAACATCAACCCCCAATACCGGGAGAGACGAAACCCCTCCTATCGCTCATTTCCTCCATGTGACTCTGGACTGTACCCAAAAACCACCGTTTTGCACGCCCTCATGGACGTGGTAAGGTGGAGATCAAAGCACAGTGGGAATCACACAAGACTCTATGACGATCTCGGGTCTACAGACTAACCTGTACAAGTGTCACCTGAGAACTGCCATCTGATGTGAGGTATAATACCATCTGGGAGTTCTCGGCGAGTCCGTCCAGTGTACCCAATCTCCATTGAGCACCCGTATATCATCTCTGATGTCAAACACCAATGGATATGGGATCATCCATCGCCCATCTCATAGGTCGAGAAGCGTATACGCTAGTCTACACTGGTATATCGATACCCCGTCTCGATACACCCACGACTAGGGACCTTGAAGGATGTACTTATGGACTACCATGTCCCCACTAGTATGATCTGCATCATAGTCCAGGTAGTCAAGTACACATCCTAAGGGCTTTACCAACATGTAACTATAAGACAGTTTAAAGAGACTCGTATACATGTTAAGATAAAGAGCAACCAGATAGCATCCTATCACATCGAGCAAGAAAGTCATCTCTATATATGTCCAAGCATCCAATATAATATACATCATCTGTACAATACTGGCCTCTAGGGCATACATACAACTAACAATCTCCCACTTGCACTAGGGCCAGCTGCTGTAGTATCGCATACCGAGCATCCCGAAGAGTCTCTCAAACTGTATCTGGGGAATGGCCTTCGTGAGTGGATCCGCCGTGTTGTTCTTCGTGTCAACCCTCCTGACCTCGATCTCCCGGCGATCAACTATCTCCCGGATCAGGTGATACCGCCTCAGAATATGCCTGGATCGCTGATGGGACCTGGGTTCCTTGGCCAAAGCCACCGCTCCATTGTTATCGCAATACAAAGGTATTGGATGCTCAATGGATGGAACCACTCCAAGTTCAGTAATGAACTTCTTGATCCAGACAGCCTCTTTGGCAGCACCGTTGGCAGTGATGTATTCAGCCTCCATCGTCGAGTCTGCCACGGTTTCCTGCTTGGAACTCTTCCAGCTAACTGCCCCTCCGTAAAGGGTAAAGACAAATCCCGACTGCGACTTAGAGTCGTCCTTATCACTCTGGAAGCTCGAATCGGTAAAGGACTCCACTTGGAGTTCTCCGTTACCATACACCAAGAGCATCTCTTCAGTCCTTCGCAAATACTTGAGAATGCTCTTCACAGCTGTTCAGTGACTCTCTCCAGGATCAGCTTGATACCTACTCACTACACTCAGTGAGTATGCTACATCGGGTCTGGTACATAGCATCGCGTAAATGATAGAGCCTACAGCCGAAGCATAGGGTATCCCTTGCATGCGAGCTCTCTCCAAATCAGTCTTGGGAGACATCTCTTTGGAGAGAGTGACTCCAGATATCGTGGGTAAGTTCCCACGCTTGGATTCTTCTATACTAAACCTCTTTAGTATGGTGTCAATGTACCTGGACTGGGATAATCCCAATATCCGTTTGGATCTATCTCTATAGATCCTAATTCCCAATATGCAGGAGGCATCACCAAGATCTTTCATTGAGAATCTTTGTGATAAGAAGAGCTTGACCGATTGCAGCATAGGAATATCATTTCCTATCAAGAGTATGTCGTCCACGTACAATACGAGGAAGACAACCTTACTCCCTGCCACCTTCTTGTAGATACAAGGTTCATCTGGGTTTTTGACGAAATCAAACTCTTTGATAACGACGTCAAAGCAGATGTTCCAGCTCCGTGATACTTGCTTTAACCCATAAATGGATTTAAGCAGCTTGCACACCTTCCCGCTGCTCTCACTATCTACGAAGCCCTCTGGCTGAGTCATGTACACGCACTCTTCTAAATCACCGTTTAGAAAGGCAGTCTTAACATCCATTTGCCAGATTTCGTAATCATGATATGCAGCGATGGCAAGCATGATCCGGATGGATTTAAGCATAGCCACTGGAGAAAAGGTTTCGTCATAGTCCACACCTGGTCTTTGACGAAAACCCTTTGCAACAAGTCTAGCTTTGAAAGTCTCCACTTTCCCATCTACACCAAGTTTTTTCTTGAAGATCCACTTGCTCCCAATGGGTTTTACCCCTTCAGGAGCGACTTCCAAAGTCCATACTTTGTTGGTGTACATGGATTCCATCTCGGACCGCATTGCATTCAGCCATTTCACTGAGTCCCTACTCGTGATGGCCTGCTCGAAGCTAGTTGGGTCATCATCCTCCATGATGCAATCCTCGCTCCCACCATCCATGAGAAAACCGTAGTATCTCTCAGGTTGGCGAGGAACCCTACTAGATCGGCGGAGAGGCTGAGGTTCATTGGGAGCTACTGAATCTTCTGGTTCCACTAAATCTTCAGTTACGGTTTGTGTATCTGGAAGCTCTTCCAGCTCTACCACTTTACCACTAATTTCTTTTTCAAGGAATTCCTTTTCCAAAAAGGTGGCATGTTGAGCAACAAACACTTTTTGTTCCTCACTGTGGTAGAAAAAATACCCATATGAGTTCTTTGGATATCAAACAAACTTGCAAAGAACTGACCGTGCCTTGAGCTTGTCTGGATTTTGTCTTTTGACATAGGCTGGACAACCCCATATCTTAACTCGTTTAAGATATGGCCTTTTCCCACTCCATATCTCATATGGTGTGGTAGGTACAGATTTAGATGGAACTTGATTCAATAGGTATGCTGCTGTCTCCAGCGCATATCCCCAGAAGGAAATAGGTAACTCAGCTGTGCTCATCATAGAGCGCACCATATCTAATAGGGTGCGGTTCCTCCGTTCCGATACACCGTTGTGCTGTGGTGTATATGGAGGAGTTAGCTGAGAAAGAATCCAATTCTCTTTTAGGAAGTCCAGGAATTCATTGCTCAAGTATTCACCTCCTCGATCAGATCGAAGGATTTTAATACTTTTTCCGGTTTGGTTCTCGACTTCTTGTTTATATTCTCTAAATTTCTCAAAAGCTTCTGATTTGTGTTTCATCAGGAACACATATCCGAATCTAGAGAGATCGTCAGTGAATGTAATGAAGTACGAAGAACCATCCCTGGCATGTGTAGACATGGGACCGCATACATCACTATGTATCAGTCCCAAGAGTTCGGTAACTCTTTCTCCGTGTCCCGTAAACGGAGTTTTGGTCATCTTGCCTTTGAGACATGACTGGCAAGTGTCATAAGATGAAAATTCGAATGGTTTCAAATATCCATCCTTATGCAACTTAGCCAGTCGTGTCGCATTTATATGACCGAGTCTACAATGCCATAAAAAGGATTCGTTCAGTTCTGAACTCTTCCTCTTGTGTGTGTTTGTTATGCTCAGAACTGTTGATTGATTTAGAACATAAATGCCATTACATAACGTGCCTGATCCAACCAACTTTTGGTTACGGAAAATGTTCATAACATTATCCTGTAATACAAAATTATATCCCTCTTTACTCAACAAAGAAACCGATATAATGTTGCATATCAGGTTCGGCATGTAATAGCATTCGTTCAGAACCAAAGTATTACCAGTAGGTAATGCAAGGTGATATTCTCCGACAGTCTTGGCTGCAACAATTGCACCATTTCCAACTCTTATGTCTTTATCACCTTCTACAAGTTCTCTACCTTTTCTAAGCCCATGTAACTGATTACATATATGGGATCCTGACCCGGTATCTAATACCCAGGACGTAGGGCAAATGGAAAAACAGTTTTCTGTAACGAACACACCCGAAGAAAATGCATCATTATGTACTTTCTTCATTCGGGTGGCTAGGGAATCCTGGTATTCCCCTATGTCCTGTTCATTCTTATAACTCTTATAAGAAAGAACGGAACCAACGTTCCCCAGCATAGTATAACATGCGGGTTCAGTCAATACATCCATATTATTATCTTTATTAGGGCATGACATGGTCGCTACCTGGAGAGAGAGAGAAGAAAACACTTTAGCGTATGCTCTTGCAAGATCAGATTGGTTATTATCTTATCTAATCAGGATGGCTCCCACTGGTTTTTATCAAATCTTCCTTCAAACCCTAAAAGGAAAGACCAGCCGGGATTAATTACACCTTACAACTTCGCCGATCTTTCAGCCAGGCCAGTGTCGGTACTTTGAGGGAGGTTTCCCGTGCTTTCGCACGGACCTAATTAAAGTAAACCTCGTTTTCCCAGAGGCGTAACCCCGTTGACACCTTTCTAGACACCTACTTGATCGGCTTATTGTCCTGTGTAAAACTCTCCTAGGAGTAACAATTACTCGCAGTGGGTATCGGGATCCAACTATCTCATAGAAGGTATGCAATCTCATTGCAAATTTCAACACTTGAAATTCCCGATAATATTTTGCCCCAAACGATCTATGACCTTGACAAGGTCAACAAACCATAGACCGTAAGTCAAGTTCAACCCGTCATTTCTTGATTGAATTAAACCCACCCGCACGACTCTTGACAAGGTCAACAAGGCCGTACGAGTACCCTAATCCAATCCGCATCATATGCATAAGCAGATAAATACTGGTCAGCTACCGCACACTGCGCCTTGACAAGGTCAACAAACGCAGCACGAATACTAAACAGGACTTATCTGAAATGACGGAGGGTTACGACAGGTTTTTCTGAAAACCTATTGCGTAATGAACTTGATATCATTGTAGAATCAAATGGAGTTTTTGAAATGGAGTGATTTTGAGGCTTTTCTAGTTTTGCTAAAGGGGTGACTCCCGGTGAAGGGATCGTCGGCCCTTTCCTCGTCGAATGAGGTGCGGGATATATCATATATATCACTGTGCAAAGCAGAAACTATAGAAGCTTTCAAAAGACAAACCGAGTGTGTAGCATTTGCCAGTTATTGCTAAAGGGGCCACTCCCGGTGAAGGGATCTCGGCCCTTTCCTCATCGAACAAGGTGCAGGGTATATCATATATACCGCTATGCAAAGCAAAACTGTAGCTACCCTTTTTATTTGAAAATTTGATTCTATAACATCTTTTAGGTTTCTTTTCTTTCATTAATCACATTAATGAAGTCCCGTCATTTAAGTCACCTAAATATCACAGATAAATACGACGTACACTTATGCCATCCGCATTCGCCTCGATGTCCCCTCGTGCACCGTTAGGTTCGGTAACTAACGACAGAGTAGGGCAGGGCTAGTGCGGGTGTAAAACATAAGTAACGTCTATATAATATATCATATATACTATATACTGTATCCATCAGAACATATCAAATGATCACATCACAGATATCGCAGCAGAAATATAGATATAATGTGGGATATACTAAGACGTCCGTATTTAGTATTTAGCCAAAATAGAAAATACGGATTCCACAGTCGCGATGAATAGCCAAGCCCACACCCTGGACCCCTACGAGAGCGGCAAGCGACCCTACCAATTCTGGAGTTTAGGAGACCCGGTCTCGACTCCTCGAGATGGCCTCCCACTGAACCCCAGAACCCGGTCACCTGTGCTCCCCTCCTTGGGTCCATCCTAATGCGGAAAAGTAAATAATATACAACACTGGTGACACAACCTCAACCCGGAAGTGCCCCAAACAAAAGAATATTACATTACATTTGAATTTACATGAATGAAAATATAAAACTCCCATCTCACATAAAAAACCCCCGGCTATTCAATCGCAACAATCCTGCACATCATATCTCAGCAACACATAATATCACATATCATCAACGTAAGTAAGTATGCGTACCCCAATTGTCGTTGATGTATAGCAACGAAACCGGCGATATCGACACACTACACTTACGGTCACAGAAAAGAAAGTGTAAAACTGCAATATCTGGAATCCACATTCTCTTTAGACATCGTAAATGCGAAGCATCACATACCTCGTATTTCATGTCTTATAATATGAATTCCACACATTGCATCACATTCCAGATAATTAGACAGTATTAAAGTTTTCGAACGAACGATCAAATACCCAAGATTCACTAAAGCTCAACACTTGAGCGGAGTTCAAAAACCCGGAGTGTGACACAGTGGTAGCGGTCCAGCCGTAGAAGGGTCAAGCCAACGCCTCACATGTTGCACGCCGTACTGCCCCAAACCCTAAGGTTCAAAGGGCAGTTCAAGACGGTCACATAATCGAGTTAAGGTTTGTTGTCTTCTAGAGGGTCCACCACAAACAAACTTGCACGTATTTCCGAAAGCTTTTAAACCCCGTGAAAAGTGAGCAAATGATACTCGTTCAAACACTTCACTACTTTCTAATTTACCCGGAAATGTCACGAAATCAAAATTCCGACCGAATCGACGAGTCCAAAACCATCTCCAGAATTTTTAAGAACTAAAAACAGATTAAAAATACCCTAAAAAATATACTAGCAGAAATAAGCTTTACGGCATAAAAATTTTATAGTTATTGAGGTATACGGCCGCGGAACCGCGGCCTAAGCAAGCTTAGGCCGCGTTTCCGCGGCAGAAAGTACTGTTCATCGAAATATTTTTATACCGTAATTCTTAGTTTTACCTGCTGAATTTTTTACATATTTTTAATTCTGAAAATAACCAGATTTTGAGAAAAGTCCAGAGAGCACCCAAAAATCTGTATTTTCGGTTCGATCGGAGTTTTAACTTCGTAAAGGTGTCGCTTAATGTTCGAGGTCGGCTCTGATACCAATGAAAGGTTAGCCTAGCACCCTATGAGGGGTTTGGAAGCATCACATGTACCAAAGATTGAATTTTTAGGGTGCTAAGTTAACATACAAAGGATCGTCCTAGAAAAATTAGGGTTTCAAAAATTTTCACATCAACATATGAAAAGAAAAGCTAGGGTTTAGAGAGTACAACCTTTGTAGCTCCCTACGCTAGACTTTCCGGCTACTTGGGGGTTTGAAAAAGCTCCGCTTGAACTCCTCGAGGTCACCGATGATCCACCCGGAGTCCGCTTTGTCTAAGCTTGCAACTTTATCCGATCAAGTGAACGAAATCAAGCTAACACTCTAAACAAGTGGGCTAGACTTGTGTAGAATGGTGTTGTGGTTATCTTTCTCACTTCAAAATCCAATCTTGATGAGTATCTTGCTCACTTCTAGAGAGCAAAATGTGAGAGGAAGAAGAAGATGATGGCAATTTTAGAAGATGACAAGTTTTTCTTCAAGAAAGAAAATAGAAAATATATCAATATATATTTTTATCTCTCATCTCAAACCATGGTTGAATTATTATTGTACTTGAGTTAAAAACTAAAAGGAAGAGTAAACCATGGTTAAATGGTGGGTGAGAAAGGTTAGGTCAAGAAGAGTGTAGAAACAATCCAAAACTAACCCTTATCATTTTCCTTTTGTTTTTAGCTTAAATACAATAATATTCTAAATAAAATACCCATGGTGTGAGTCTTATATTTCCACCATTTCCTTGTATAATCAACCATGAAAGATGTATGTATGTATGTGTATATGTACATCCATATGTGCATGAATAAAAAAGAAGGCATACATGCATGCATACATCCAACTAACTCAAGAAAGGATTTCAAGTGAGAAGCTAATGGTTAAATGATAAATCAACACTTGATTTATCAATCCGGCCATATCACATATGACCCCTACCAAAAGCAAGCCGCCCGACCAATATACGGTATCCTATACGCGTATTTTAATCGGGTCTATGCGCATATCGCATACGCGCACCACAACGTTTCGCCTGGACTAGAAAACTCCATTGTGGGACTCTGAGACTCGTCAATACGCCGGCAGTGGGTGATGATCATATCAAGCACCCCCAAGCCGCAAGCGGTCAGCTAAACGTAACGGCCACCCGGGTATTGAGCGATCAGAAGAGAACAAGCGAACCAGCTACAACTCCCGTCGAGCCGATCGGCAACACTTCCCGTACAGTCCGGTCTCCTCGTCTGATATGTCGCATATCAAGTCTAGGGGTGGTAAACGTCAGACCCCAATAACCGATAAGTCGTGCCGATGTGAGGCTCATAACGGGTCGAGAAACTACTGGTAACACTTACCAGCAAATCTCTGAATCAGCCCTGGCCAGGGACTTCCCTGTTATGGCCAATCGAGCACAGTACAACATCAACCCCCAATACCGGGAGAGACGAAACCCCTCCTATCGCTCATTGCCTCCATGTGACTCGGGACTGTACCCAAAAACCACCGTTTTTCACGCCCTCATGGACGTGGTAAGGTGGAGATCAAAGCACAGTGGGAATCACACAAGACTCTATGACGATCTCGGGTCTACAGACTAACTTGTACAAGTGTCACCTGAGAACTGCCATCTGATGTGAGGTATAATACCATCTGGGAGTTCTCGGCTAGTCCGTCCAGTGTACCCAGTCTCCATTGAGCACCCGTATACCATCTCTGATGTCAAACACCAATGGATATGGGATCATCCATCGCCCATCTCATAGGTCGAGAAGCGTATACGCTAGTCTATACTGGTATATCGATGCCCCGTCTCGATACACCCACGACTAGGGACCTTGAAGGATGTACTTATGGACTACCATGTCCCCACTAGTATGATCTGCATCATAGTCCAGGTAGTCAAGTACACATCCTAAGGGCTTTACCAACATGTAACTATAAGACAGTTTAAAGAGACTAGTATACATGTTAAGATAAAGAGCAACCAGATAACATACTATCATATCGAGCAAGAAAGTCATCTCTATATATGTCCAAGCATCCAATATAATATACATCATCTGTACAATACTGGCCTCTAGGGCATACATACAACTAACACACATTACGGCTGTAGAGATATCAAGAACACAATAAAACTATCTAAAACATGTCCATAATCCAGAATAACAGGAGTCAATAATAAATAAATGCGGAAGCAAATGATCCAATACAAATAACTGGAATGTATGTCCCATAATGCGGGCTCACATCAGGAAATAAATGCAGGAAATAAAACTAACTACTACTGACACCTCACAGCTCAGCCTGCTGGCTGAAGTACTCCTGCTCGGACTGCAACAGCGGCACAGAATCTGGGCCATGCAAAACCCAGACGTCAGCGCGTCATGTCATCAGGTAATATAATATGAACAGTGTAACAGGCAATGCAAAATAAACATGAATACAGCAAGAATAACAATAATATGAATCAGATCAGTACAGGGTAGTGTGCAGTGGGTAAACTAAACTGTTCTATCAGGTTTTCTATTCTAAAGTCTTTGAAATCAATTGATGAATCGTCGATGTAACTCAATAGTATCCCGTGCATGCCCGGGACCACGGTCAAGGACTCTCGGGCTGAAACCGAGACGTGCCGCTAGGCAGTAACAGGTAGCAGGATGGGCGAGTGATGTCAGCATCATCACTCCGGGGCTGGCTTAGCCCTTAAGACTGATCAGAACAGGTAGTAAACTGTTGAGTTACAAGTCAGGTTTCACCCTTGATTTCCCCATACCCCCAAGTTATGTATGTCAAGTCAGGTATTCAGTAATCAAGAACTAATGCCAACACAGGATCAGGTAAAAGCAGGTTTGTCTGGATAGACAACAGGAACGGTCCATGAGGACTACATGTCAGGTTTGTTGGCGTTAGACACAAGATCGGGTAACGAGTCAGGTCATGGTACATCAGGTCAAATCAACAGTATACGGTACCATGTCAGGCATATCAATATATATATGTGTAGCAAGTTAGGTCAAGATGTAAACAATATCGTGGGTGTGCTCACAATCAGTTATATAATCTAGCATGGGTATCAACAACATGAGATAAGCAATGAATTAAGTAATAGGCAGTTTCATTCAATTTGCAATACGGTTATCAAATTTGTCACAGAGATGATTACAAGAGTGCAGTAAGACAAGTATAGCCGTTTAGTGATGTTAACAAGTTTAAGAACCCTTAGAGGTGCAATGATTTATGTAACGGTTCAGTACAGCTATTACAGGTTAAATGCATACGAGTGTCCGAATGGAACAGAACTACAGGGATAAATGCCATAAACTACGTTAACATTAAAATGTGATGAAACAGGTAAATATGGTTATTAGGTTCAATTTGCAACTGTAGGTTCCAAGTTTAACGGTAAAATGATATAATGCAATACTGTACACGAAAAAAATGAGAAATGATTGTACCAAAACTAAATCTACAGATTTAGGGTAGCACAATATATATGTAAATATTGTATAGCATGTAGCAAGGGGTACTTGCCTCGACGGGTCGCGAACCGGGAAAAACGGAATATAAACGTCGGCGGGGAAACTCGCGACGGGCGCACGGTTCACGGATTGAACCCAAACAACGAACAAAGGAACCACTTGGGTCGGGGTACCTCGCTGGAACGTCGGATCACGTCGTCGGCATCGTCGGATTCCGGCGAAAAGTGAACAGTGAACCATCAAGTTGTGCAATCAAGAATACAAAGGAACCAGAGAAGAAAGGAAGGAGGAAAACGAGTAGAAGGCTTACAGTGGGTCGTACGAAGGCCGGGTACAGAGGCGAGATCGCCGGCGGCGACAGATCCGGCGGTCGAACCTGTACAGGGGGTGCACGCAAGCTGCGGTGAAGGTGCAGGGGTGCACGGGAACGGTGAAGGAGAGGTGATGGAGAAAACGAGATGGTGAAGATGGTGGGGTGAGGCTAGGGTCGCCGATGATGGGGAACGGCGACGAGGTGGCGCGGGCGAGTGGGAGGGTGTGCGGGTGGCCGCGTGCAGGTGCAGGAAAGAAGGGAGAAAGAGGAAGTGGATGGGACGAGGCTGAGGAGGCGAGGATGGAGGTAGTAGCGGCGTCGGCGTTGGGCTGCGACGGCGAGGGTAAGGCGGCCGGGGTTCGCTGGGCTCGTGATGGGTTCTTCTGCGTTTTCTTTAAAAAAAAGAAAGAGGAGGGAAAGTTTATGAAAGAGAGAGAGAGAGGAATAAAGTTAGAGAGAGAGAGAGAGAAGAATATAATGAGAGAGAGAGAGAGAGAGATAGAGAAAGAGACGAGAGAGAGAGAGGAAAAGAAGTGTGGGGCCCGCGGGGAGAAATAAGAATAGGGGATTGGCTGATGAAAGGATTTAGGAAAAAAATTAAAAGGATTTAATATGATTTTCAGTAACAGTAAAATATATATAGTTCGGAAAATATTCAACGTTTTAAATTAATAAAATTTGGGATTTTGGCGCCAAATAAAACATTTCCAAATCGCGCCCGGATCGGGTCCAAAAATTTGAAATTGAAATAATAGGATTTTAAGCGGGATCCAAATTTTAAAATGAAGTGTTTTATGATCAAAAAGCATACCCCCAAAACGGACACACGTACGTGCACGTAGCCATCCAAACTCGCCCGTTTCACTGAACGGGACGAGCACACGATGCACGGACGCTACAACGGGGTTAGGGGTGTCAAGTAGGCCAAGATGAATATTTTTAATTTTATTTTAGATGCTAAAATTTGTTATATGCAGAAATGAATTTACCGGGTAAAATTTACAGTAAGTAACAATCAAGTAAGCTAAATGAAATGAGTACCACATTATGCTCAAACAGTAACTAAAAATAGTAGCATTGGGCTTGGGTGTTACATTATACCCAACTACAAAAAGAATTTCGTCCTCGAAATTCCAAGAATACAAAGATAGAAAACTACAGGAAAAGGTGCGGAAACTTCTGCCGGATTTCATCTTCTCGTTCCCAAGTGGACTCTCCATGCGAGCGATTACCCCAAGAAACAAGCACAAGAGGGATCACCTTGTTCTTAAGAACCTTTTCCCTTCGATCCACAATTTCAATCGGTCGCTCCTCAAAAGTAAAGTCTTCTCGTACTGTTAACTCCGAATGATCCAATACGTGCGTTTCATCTCGAACATATCTTCGTAGTTGAGATACGTGAAACACATCGTGCACATTTGCCAAGGTCTGCGGTAACGCCAAACGGTACGCTACCTCACCAACACGCTCCAAGATCTCAAAGGGTCCAACGAATCGAGGACTAAACTTTCCTCGACTCCCAAAACGAATCACCCCTCTAGTCGGTGATATCTTCAAGAATACCAAATCACCCACGGCAAACTCTAGAGGTCTTCTTGACGTGTCTGCCCAACTCTTCTGTCGGTCTTGAACTGCCTTCATATGATTTCTGATAGTGTTAACCTTCTCAACTGTCTGCACAACCAAATCTGGTCCCAATAATCTTCGTTCACCGACATCATCCCAACAAACAGGTGAACGACATTTACGACGATACAAAGCTTCAAATGGAGCCATCTGGATAGTTGCCTGAAAACTGTTGTTGTAAGAAAACTCCACCAAATGTAGATGATCCTCCCAAGAACCCTTGAAGTCCAACATGCATGCTCTCAACATATCTTTAAGAGTTTGGATCGTTCTCTCCGACTAAACATCAGTTTGAGGATGATAAGCTGTGCTAAACTTTAATCGAGTCCCCAAACTTTCCTGTAAACTCCGCCAAAAGTGTGATAGGAACCGAGTGTCCCGATCGGACACGATGCTCACCGGTACTCCATGCAGTCTTACAATCTCCTGCATGTACCGCTCCGCCAAGGTCTCTGTTGATTGGCCAACCCGAAAAGGAATAAAGTGGGCTGCCTTGGTCAATCGGTCAACAATTACCCATACCGCATTGTTGCCTTTTGGACTCCGCGGTAAAGCCGTCACGAAATCCATGGTTATATGTTCCCACTTCCACTGAGGAATCGGAAGTGGTTGCAATAAACCGGCAACCCTTTGGTGTTCAGCCTTAACTTGCTGACACACCAAGCACTTAGCCACAAAGCGAGCAATCTCCCGTTTCATGCCTTCCCACCAGAAATGCTGTCGAATATCTCGGTACATCTTTGTGCCTCTTGAATGTACTGAATAAGCTGAACTGTGTGCCTTCTTCATAAGCTCTTCACGAATATCTCCCTTTGGCACACACAAACGGCTACCATACCTCAACGAACCATCTTCATGGATCAATAAATCTGTTCGTAGTCCGGCTTCAACCTACTCTCGAAACTTTTGTAGTCTAGGATCCTGCGATTGTGTTGCTTTAATATTCTCGATTAATGACGAATGTACTTGCAGCTGCATCAACTGTCCCGTAGAACGCGGTAGCACAACCTCCAAGTCAAATCTTCGAAAATCTGCAACGATCTCCTTCTGCGTAGTTAACACCTGAATTGCTGGTAACCGACTAAGCGCATCCGGCACAACATTAACCTTCCCCGGATGGTACATAAGATCAAGATCGTAGTCAGCCATCAGCTCCAACCATCTACGCTGCCTCATGTTAAGCTCCTTCTGTGTGAACACATACTTCAAGCTCTTATGATCTGTAAAAACCTCGACCCTTTCGCCTAAAAGGTAGTGTCTCCAAATCTTCAAAGCGAAAATCACAGCCGCAAGCTCCAAGTTATGAGTCGGGTAATTCTTCTCATGGGTCTTCAACTGTCTCGATGCGTACGCTACAACCTTCCCATGCTGCATCAAAACACATCCCAATCATTTCCCAGATACGTCGCTGTGAATCACCAATCCTCCAGAATTGTCTGGCACGGTCAGAATAGGGGCGGTTATCAACTTCTGCTTCAACGTCTCAAAAGCTAACGTACACTTATCCGTCTATACAAAAGGTACCTCTTTGCGCGTAAGCTTGGTTAGCGGCTCCGCCAGACGAGCAAAGTTCTCCACAAATCTTCTGCAGTATCCGGCCAATCCAAGAAAGCTTCTTATCTCCGCAACATTCTTTGGAATCGGCCAATCTCGAACTGCTGCAATCTTTTCTGGATCGACGGCAATTCCATCGCCAGATACAACATGCCCCAAAAACTTCACTTCCTCCAGCCAAAACTCGCACTAACTCATCTTCGCGTATAACTTCTCTTGTCTCAATGTCTGTAGTGCGATCTTCAAATGCTCAGCATGCGCCTCAAAACTCTTCGAGTAAACCAGAATATCGTCAATGAAGACCACGATAAACTGGTCCAAGAACGGTGAAAAGATTCGGTTCATCAAGTCCATGAATACTGCCGGCGCATTCGTTACTCCGAAGGGCATCACTAAGTACTCGTAATGTCCATACCGAGTTCGAAACGCCGTCTTGCAAATATCTTCTGCTTTCACTCGAACCTGATGATATCCAGATCGCAAATCCAGCTTCGAGAATACCCTTGCGCCACTAAGCTGCTCAAAAAGTTCTCCAATGCGAGGGATAGGGTACTTGTTCTTAATAGTCACCCGGTTTAATTCTCGATAGTCGATGTACATCCTTCTTGTGCCATCCTTCTTCTTTACTAGAAGAACTGGAGCTTCCCAAGGCGAGTTACTGCTTCGAATCCAACCCTTTTCAAGCAATTCAGCAACTTGTTTCTTAACTTCTTCCAACTCTACTGGTGCCATTGGATAATACGCTTTGGATACTGGCGCTGCACCAGGAATAAGATCAATTGCGAACTCCACGTCTCGCTTCGGCGGTAAACCCGATATATCTTCAAATACGTCCATAAAATCACGAACAACAGCTGGCTCTTCACTATTATCAACTTCCATTGCTACAAGGATATTGTTTGTCGGCCTAGCCCTAAACTCGACTGGCCCGACGGAACTGCTTCCTCCAGCGAAGGTAAACTCGGGATGTCCGGGAATCTGGAAAATTACTTTCTTTGCCCTACAATCAATGTGAGCGTAGAAAGTGCTAAGAAAATCCATTCCCAAGACGACTTCGTAGCTGCCCGTATCAATCACCAAGAAATCTGCAAAAAGCTCCCGTCTGCACACAACAACTGTACAATCTTTACATTCCCTACTAGATATGATTTTCCCATTCCCAGTGTGTATGTCCCAGAAACTAGACAGGGTCGTGCAGTCAATCGAGTGTGTAGTTAAAACTTGGATGACATAAAACAGTGGGATGCACCAGAATCAAATAATGCCAATGCAGAAAAACCATGAACGAGTAAAGTACCTGAAACAACTTCTCCTGACGCCTTAGCTTCTTCAGCTGTCAGGGTAAAAGCTCGAGCCTGATTAGGTCCTTGAGTCAGCTACTTCTGTCCTTGGAACGGTCTCTGCGGAGGCTTCTGAATATCATCCCTTGTACGAAGCTTCGACGGACAAGCACCAATGGCGTGATCAGCCGCTCCACAAACCAAACAAAGTCCCAGTCTCCTTCGACACTCCTTCTGCACGTGCCCAGGTAAACGGCAGTAGTCACAAATCACGCTCCTTCTTCGATCAACCATAATTGTTTTCTTCATTGGTGCTATGCTGCGTCTGTCCACCGGAACACTTCTACGTACGGATGTTTGGTTCACTGCAGACGCCAGTTTCAGCTCGGTCTGTCTCTTTTGATTTTCCAGCAATCCCCTTATCACTCCACACATGGCGGCTTTGTCCGCACATCTTTGGTACATCTTCATATTCTTACCGGCCATAATCCTGAAATCAAAATACCCAACATTAGCATGATGATAGATTCTGAGTATAGATCAAGGCTAGAACTCTAAGATACTTAAATAGAGTACCGCATTGTAACTATGCCGCGGTATCATAGCCACAATTACATAACTCCACCCAAGTCACTTAAGTCCTAGAGATAACAAGGAATCAGGTTTTCGAGTCGATATGCAAAGGAAGTTTGCACATCATAAAAGATATAATCAGGAAGAATGTGATTCAAGAATGGTAAACGGTAAGGTGGCAGGACATGTTTCCTAAACACGGGTTTCCTGATTCGTGTATTGGGTATAATACCCAACTACAAAAGAATCAACCCAACTAACCTATGGCTCTGATACCAAAAGAACCAAGTCACGCCCCGCTTCCCAGAGTACGCTAGATTGGGCACGTGACATAGCCAACCATGCTACCTGTGAGTAGGAAGCATCCATCCACAGTCACATTACAGTTGTAGAGATATCAAGAACACAATAAAACTATCTAAAACATGTCCATAATCCAGAATAACAGGAGTCAATAATAAATAAATGCGGAAGCAAATGATCCAATATAAATAACTGGAATGTATGTCCCATAATGCGGGCTCACATCAGGAAATAAATGCAGGAAATAAAACTAACTACTACTGACACCTCACAGCTCAGCCTGCTGGCTGAAGTACTCCTGTTCGGACTGCAACAGCGGTACAGAATCTGGTCCATGCAAAACCCAGACGTCAGCACGTCATGTCATCAGGTAATATAATATGAACAGTGTAACAGGCAATGCAAAATAAACATGAATACAGCAAGAATAACAATAATATGAATCAGATCAGTACAGGGTAGTGTGCAGTGGGTAAACTAAACTATTCTATCAGGTTTTCTATTCTAAAGTCTTTGAAATCAATTGATGAATCGTCGATGTAACTCAATAGTATCCCATCATGCCCGGGACCGCGGTCAAGGACTCTCGGGCTGAAACCGAGACGTGCCGCTAGGCAGTAACAGGTAGCAGGATGGGCGAGTGATGTCAGCATCATCACTCCGGGGCTGGCCTAGCCTGTAAGACTGATCAGAATAGGTAGTGAACTGTTGAGTTACAAGTCAGGTTTCACCCTTGATTTCCCCATACCCCCAAGTTATGTATGTCAAGTCAGGTATTCAGTAATCAAGAACTAATGCCAACACAGGATCAGGTAAAAGCAGGTTTGTCTGGATAGACAACAGGAACGGTCTATGAGGACCACATGTCAGGTTTGTTGGCATTAGACACAAGATCAGGTAACGGGTCAGGTCATGGTACATCAGGTCAAATCAACAGTATACGGTACCATGTCAGGCATATCAATATATATATGTGTAGCAAGTCAGGTCAAGATGTAAACAATATCGTGGGTGTGCTCACAATCAGTTATATAATCTAGCATGGGTATCAACAACATGAGATAAGCAATGAATTAAGTAATAGGCAGTTTCATTCAATTTGCAATACAGTTATCAAATTTGTCACAGAGATGATTACAAGAGTGCAGTAAGACAAGTATAGCCGTTTAGTCATGTTAACAAGTTTAAGAACCCTTAGAGGTGCAATAATTTATGTAACGGTTCAGTACAGCTATTACGGGTTAAATGCATACGAGTGTCCGAATGGAACAGAACTACAGGGATAAATGCCATAAACTACGTTAACATTAAAATGTGATGAAACAGGTAAATATGGTTATTAGGTTCAATTTGCAACTGTAGGTTCCAAGTTTAACGGTAAAATGATATAATGCAATACTGTACACGAAAAAAATGAGAAATGATTGTACCAAAACTAAATCTACAGATTTAGGGTAGCACAATATATATGTAAATATTGTATAGCATGTAGCAAGGGGTACTTGCCTCGACGGGTCGCGAACCGGGAAAAACGGAACGTAAATGTCGGCGGGGAAACTCGCGACGGGCGCACGGTTCACGGATTGAATCCAAACAACGAACAAAGGAACCACGCGGGTCGGGGTACCTCGCTGGAACGTCGGATCACGTCGTCGGCATCGTCGGATTCCGGCGAAAAGTGAACAGTGACCCATCAAGTTGTGCAATCAAGAATACAAAGGAACCAGAGAAGAAAGGAAGGAGGAAAACGAGTAGAAGGCTTACAGTGGGTCGTACGAAGGCCGGGTACAGAGACGAGATCACCGGCGGCGACAGATCCGGCGGTCGAACCTGTGCAGAGGGTGCGCGCAAGCTGCGGTGAAGGTGCAGGGGTGCACGGGAACGGTGAAGGAGAGGTGATGGAGAAAACGAGATGGTGAAGATGGTGAGGTGAGGCTAGGGTCGCCGACGATGGGGAACGGCGACGAGGTGGCGCGGGCGAGTACGAGGGTGTGCGGGTGGCCGCGTGCAGGTGCAGGGAAGAAGGGAGAAAGAGGAAGTGGATGGGACGAGGCTGAGGAGGCGAGGATGGAGGTGGTAGCGGCGTCGGCGTTGGGCTGCGACGGCGAAGGTATGGCGGCCGGGGTTCGCTGGGCTCGTGATGGGTTCTTCTGCGTTTTCTTTAAAAAAAAGAAAGAGGAGGGAAAGTTTATAAAAGAGAGAGAGAGGAATAAAGTTAGAGAGAGAGAGAGAGCGCGCGATAGAGATAGAGAAAGAGACAAGAGAGAGAGAGGAAAAGAAGTGTGGGGCCCGCGGGGAGAAATAAGAAGAGGGGATTGGCTGATGAAAGGATTTAGGAAAAAACTTAAAAGGATTTAATATGATTTTCAGTAACAGTAAAATATATATAGTTAGGAAAATATTCGACGTTTTAAATTAATAAAATTTGGGATTTTGGCGCCAAATAAAACATTTTCAAATCGCGCCCGGATCGGGTCCAAAAATTTGAAATTGAAATAATAGGATTTTAAGCGGGATCCAAATTTTAAAATGAAGTGTTTTATGATCAAAAAGCATACCCCCAAAACGGACACACGTACGTGCACGTAGCCATCCAAACTCGCCCGTTTCACAGAACGGGACGAGCACACGATACACGGACGCTACAACGGGGTAAGGAGTGTCAAGTAGGCCAAGATGAATATTTTTAATTTTATTTTAGATGCTAAAATTTGTTATATGCAGAAATGAATTTACCGGGTAAAATTTACAGTAAGTAACAATCAAGCAGACTAAATGAAATAAGTACCACATTATGCTCAAACAGTAACTGAAAATAGTAGTATTGGGCTTGGGTGTTACAGGCATCAAGCATGTAATTTTAAAAAATCTTGGGTGCTAAACTACACTAATCTAGAATCTAACTAGAGTATTAGGCTTTTTATCATGATATAACAAGAACTAGGCTAAGAGAAAGAGACTACAACCTTTGTAGACCAAGTCCTTCTCTTCTTAAGCTCTAGGTAGTGGTCCCTACGACTCCTCTTGGCTCCACTTGATGAAATGCACGAGCTTGCTTCGCGATCTTCGTGTCGAAGATGATCCACCTTGAAACTTCTCCAATTCAAGCTACCTCTTCACTAATCTATCATTAGTGAAGGAAACACCCTAATCCAAATGGCTAATCAAGAGTAGGATGATGAAGTAGGTGTTTTAGCTCACTTGGAATTTTCTCAAGCCCTAGGGTTCACAATTCATGTGAGGGTTAGGGCTTGGAGGAAGATAAAGAAGAGAAATGAGGAGAGCAAAGGAAATGAGCTAACCCCCAAGCAAAGAATGAAGAATGGCTCACTTATGGATCCTCACTAATTGAAGCATGAATAAATCCCAATAGAAATATACAGCCATGCTTCAATAGTGTAGCTAAATGAATAAACAAATAATTTGTGCCATACTTCACCCATTCCTCAAATATCTCTCCAATTTCCACCTCATTTTTCTATTTTCTCAAAATAGAAAAACCAAATATATATATATATATCACATATATAAATATAAATGTAAATTAAGAGAATATAATTAGTGAGCAATAATATTAGTTAATATTTAATTATATCAAATATAAATATATATCCAATTATTAAATCAACACTTGATTTAATAATCCGGTTATATCATATATAACCGACTAATATCATTTATCTGTATATCACATTATCAAATCAACATTTGATTCAATAATCCAGTTATATCGCATATAACCTAACCGATATCAGATGTCGCCAGATTAGAATACGGTATCACATACTCGTATTTAATCAGGCTCCCGCATATATCAACATATGTGCCCTTCGTTTCGCTTGAGCTAGGAAAGCTCTGTGTGGGACTCTAAAGACTCGTCAATACGCCAGCAATAGGTAATGATCACATCAATTGCCCACAAGCCGTCAGCGGTACTAGCTGGACGTAACGGCTATCCAGGTATTGAGCAATTAGAAGATCAACAAGCAAGCTTGTCCAAACTCCCATGAAGCCTATAAGTAACACTTACCGTACATTCCGGTCTCTTCGTCTGATATGTCGTATATCGAGTCTGGGGTTGGAAACGTCAGACCCCAGTAACTAGATAAGTCATGCCGATGTATGGCTCATAACGGTTTGAGAAACTACTGATAACACTTACCAGTAAATCTCATCAGCCATGGCCATGGACTTACTGTTATAGCCAATCGACCGTAGTGCAACATCAACTCCCTATACCGGGAGAGAAAAAACCCCTCCTATCGCTCACTACCTCCATGTGACTCGGGATTGTACCCAAAATCCACCTGTTTGCATGACTCTTTTGAGCCATGGTAGGGAGGAAATCAAAGCACAGTGGGAACCACACAAAACACTATGACAATCTCGGGTCTACAAACTAACATGTACCAGTGTCACCAGAGAACTGCTATCTGACGATATGTATAGTACCATCTAGGAGTTCTCGGCGAGTCCTGTTCAGTGTACCCATTCTCTAATGAGCACATGTGTACAATCTTTGATGTCAAACACCAATGGTTAAGGGATCAACCATCGCCCCCTATAGGGTCAAGAAACGTATACACTGGTCTAGTCTGGAATATCGATGCCCTGTCTCGATACTCCCTCGACTAGGAACAGTTAAAGGATGTGCTTGTGGACTACACAAGTCCCGGTAGTATGATCCGCATCATAGTCCTGATAGTCAAGCAAATATCCTAAGGGCTTTATCAACATGTATTAGAGAGACGGTATAATAATACAAGTGTACATGTTAAGATAAAGAGCAACCAGATAGCATACTATCAGGTCGAGCAAGAAAGTCATCTCTATATATGTCCAAGCATCCACTATATCATACAATAATGGCCTCTAGGGCATACATATTCCTAACAATCTCCCACTTGCACTAAGGCCAGTTGTTGTAGTATCTCATACCCAACATCCCAAAAACTCTCTCAAACTGCGTCTGGGGGAAGGCTTTCGTGAGTGGTTCCACTGTATTATCCTTCATGTCAACTCTCCTGACCTCGATCTCCCGTCGATCTACTATCTCCCAGATCAGGTGATACCGCCTAAGAATATGTCTGGATCTCTGATTGGACTGGGGTTCCTTGGCCAAAGCCACCGCTCCATTGTTATCACGATACAAAGGTATTGGATGCTCAATGGATTGAACCACACCAAGTTCAGCAATGAACTTCTTCATCCAGACAGCCTCTTTAGCAGTATCGTTGGCAGCGATGTATTCAGCCTCCATCGTCGAGTCTGCTACGGTATCTTGCTTGGAACTCTTTTAACATACCGTCCCTCCGTTGAGGGTGAAGACAAAACCCGAGACCGACTTACTGTCGTCCTTATTACTCTGGAAGCTCGAATCGGTAAAGGACTCCACCTGGAGTTCTCCGTTGCCATACACCAAGAACATTTCTTTAGTCTTTTTCAAGTACTTAAGAATGTTCTTCACAGCTGTCTAGTGCTTTTCCCCAGGATCTGATTGATACCTGCTCACTACACCTAGTGCGTAAGCTACATCTGGTCTGGTACATAATATCACATACATGATAGACCCAACTGCAGAAACATAGGGTATCACTGTCATGCGAGCCCTCTCCAAATCAGTCTTGGGAGACATCTCTTTAGAGACAGTGATTCCTGAACAAGCGGGTAAATTACCACGCTAAGAATCTTCCATACTAAATCTCTTTAGTATGGTGTCTATATACTTAGATTGGGACAATCCCAACATCCGCTTAGATCTATCTCTATAGATCTTAATCCTCAGGATGTAGGAGGCATCACCTAGATTTTTCATGGAGAACTTTTGTGATAAGAAGAGCTTGACCGAGTGTAGCATAGGAACATCATTTCCTATCAAGAGTATATCATCCACGTACAATACGAGGAAGACAACCTTACTCTCTATAACATTTTTGTATATATAAGGTTCATCTACGTTTTTTATGAAGTCAAACTCTTTGACTGCTACATCAAAACAGATATTCCAGCTCCGCGATGCCTGCTTTAATCCGTAGATTGATTTAAGCAGCTTACACACCTTTCCACTGCTCCCACTATCTACGAAGCCCTCTGGCTATGTCATGTACACGCTCTCTTCCAAATCACCATTTAGAAAAGCAGTCTTGACGTCCATCTGTCAGATTTCGTTGTCATGGTATGCAGCAATGGAAAGTAGGATCCTGATGGACTTAAGCATAGCTACTAGAAAAAATGTTTCATCATAATCGACACCTGGTCGTTGACGAAATTCTTTAGCAACAAGTCTAGCATTGAAGGTCTCAACCTTTCCATCTACACCAATTTTCGTCATGAAGATCCACTAGCTCCCAATGGGTTTTAGCCCTTCAGGAGCAATTTCCAAAGTCCATACTTTGTTGGTATACATGGATTCCATCTCAGATCGCATAGCATTCAGCCATTTCACAGAGTCTCCACTTGTGATGGCCTGCTCAAAACTAGTTGGGTCATTATCTTCCATGATGCAATCCTCGCTCCCGCCGTCTGAGAAAACCGTAGTATCTTTCAGGTGGATGAGAAACCTTACTAGATCTACGGAGTGGCCGAGATTCGTCGGGGACTATTGAATCCTTCGGTTCTATCAAATTATCAGTTGCAGTTTGTGTAGCTGGAACTTCTTCCAGCTCTACCTCATTACCACTAATTTCTTTTACAAGAAATTCTTTTTTCTAAAAAGGTGGCATGTTGAGCAACAAACACTTTTTGTTCCTCACTGTGGTAGAATAAATATCCATATGAATTCTTTGGATACCCCACAAACTTGCAAAGAACTAATCATGCCTCGAGTTTGTCTGGATTCTATTTTTTAACATAGGCCGGATAACCCCATATCTTAACTCGTTTAAGATATGGTCTCTTTCCACTCCATATCTCATATGTTGTTTTAGACACAGATTTTGATGGAACTTGATTCAATAGGTATGCAGCTGTCTCAAGTGCATAACCCCAAAAGGAAATAGGTAACTCAGCAGTACTCATCATAGAGCGCACCATATCTAATAGGGTGCGATTCCTCCGCTCCGATACTCCGTTGTGATGTGATGTATACAGAGGAGTAGGCTGAGAGAGAATCCCATTCTCTTTTAAATAGTCTCGGAATTCCGTGCTCAAGTATTCTCATCCCCGATCATATCGAAGGATTTTAATATTTTTACCCGTCTGGTTCTCTACTTCGTACTTATATTTTTTGAATTTCTCAAAAGCTTTGGATTTGTGTTTCAACAAGAATACATGTCCGAATCTTGAGAGATCATCGGTGAACGTAATAAAGAATGAGGAACCATTCCTGACATGTGTAGACATGGGACCTCATACATCACTATGTATCAGTCATAAGAGTTTAGGAGCTCTTTCTCTGTATCCTGTAAACGGAGTTTTGGTCATTTTGCCTTTGAGACATGACGGGTAAGTTTCATAAGATATAAATTCAAACGGATTTAAATATCCATCTTTATATAACTTAGCTAGTCTTGTCGCATTGATATGACCTAGTCTACAATGCCACAAGAAGGCTTCGTTCATTTCTGAACTTTTCCTCTTGTGTGTGTTCTGTATATTTAGAACCGTCGTTTGATTTAGAACGTATATACCGTTACACAACGTGCTAAACCCAATCAATACTTGATTTAGGAAAATGTTTATAACATTATCCTCCAATACAAAGTTATATCCTTCTTTATGCAACAAAGAAACTGATATAATATTGCACATCATATTTGATACATAATAACAGTCGTTCAGAATCAGTGTATTACCATTTAGTAATACTAGGTGATATTCACCAACTGCTTTGGCTGCAATAATATCTCCATTCATTACTTTGAGAAACATATCACTATTTTCCAGTTCTCTACCTCTTCTTAACCCATGTAACAAATTACATACATAGGATCCTGATCTGGTATCCAATACCCAGGACGTAGAGCATACTGAGAAACAGTTCTCGGTAACGAACACACCCGAAGAAGATGCATCAACATGCTCTTTCTGCGTTCGGGTTGCGTGGGAATCCTGATATTCCCCTATTCCTTACTCAGACTTATGACAATCATAAGAAAAAGCGGAACCAACATTCCCCAACTCAGTATAATAAGCGGGTTCGGTCAATACATCCATATTATTATCTTGATTAAGGCGTGTCATGGTCGCTACCTGGAGAGAGAGAAGGAAACACTTTAGCGTGCGCTCTTGCAAGATTAGATTGGTTATTATTTTATCAAATCAGGATGGCTCCTACTGTTTTTATCAAATCTTCCTTCAAATCCTAAAAGGTAAGATTAGCCGGGATTAATTACACGCTACAAGTTCGCCAATCGGTCATCCAGGCAGGTATTAGTACTCCGAGGGAGTCTCCCCATGATTTCGCATGGAACTAATTAAATAACCTCCTTTCCGCAGGGCATAACCCCGTTAACACCTTTCTTAGACACCTACTGGATCAGTCTAATTGTAAAGTGAAAAACTCTCCCAGGAGTAACACTTACTTGCAGTGGGCATCAGAATCCAACTATCTCATAGAAGGTATGCAATTTCATTATAAATTTCAACACTTGAAATTCCCGATATCTGTTTTTACCTCAAGCGGTTTATGACCTTGACAAAGTCAACAAACCATAAACCGCAAGTTAAGTTCAACCCGTTTATTTCGTGATTGAATTAAACCCACCCGCACGACCCTTGACAAGGTCAACAAGGCCGTACGACTACCCTAATCCAATCGCATCATATGTTGCAGATAAGCACTAATCAGCTACCGCACACTGCGCCTTGATAAAGTCAACAAACGTAGAACAAATACTAAATAGTCCTTATCTGAAATGACGGAGGGTTACGACTGGTTTTGGAAAAAAAAACCTTTAGTGTAATGAACTTGATATCGTTGTAGAATCTAGTGATTTGAAAAGGAGTGATTTAAGCTTTGATTTTAAAATCGAGTAGTTTTCAAAACAAACCGAGTGGGTGGTGGCATCTGCTAGTTTTTCTAAAGAGGTCACTCCTGGTGAAGGGATCTCGGCTCTTTCCTCATTGAATGAGATGCTGGATATTCATCAAGGAATACCACTATGCAAAGAAAGAACTAGAGAATCTATCAACATAAAACCAAGTGGGTTGTAGCATTTGCTAGTTTTGCTAAAGTGATCACTCTCGGTGAAGGGATCTCGGCTCTTTTCTTATCGAATGAGGTGCTGGATATTCATCAAGGAATACCACTATGCAAAGCAAGAACTAGAGCTACTTTTTTGAAAAAATTGATCCTACAACATCTTTAGGTTTTTTTTCTTTCCATTAATCTCATTAATGAAGTCCCATCATTTATGTTTCCTAAACATTACAGAAAAGAAACGAAAATAGAACACACGCTTATGCAATCCGCATTCACCATGGGGCCACGTCATGCTCCGTTAGGTTACTTAACTAACAGCAGAGCGGGGGCTGGACTAGCGCGGGTGTAAAATATAAGTAACGTTTATTATATATATCATATATATATAGCATTCGTCTCACGTAGTTATATGATCACATCACAGAACTCAAGCAGCAGAAGCAAACATATGAAATATTGGATATACTAGGGTGTTCGTGTTTTAAATTTAGCTAGTAATGTAAAACACGGATTCCACGGTCGTGATGAATAGCCAAACCCACATTTCTATACCCCTATGAGAGTGGCAAGCAACCCTCCCAATTCTAGAGTTAAGAGACCCGGTCTCGACTCCTCGAGATGGTCTCCCACTGGACTCTAGAACCTATTACTTGTGCTCCCCGTCTTGGGTCTATCCTAATGCGGAAAAGTAAATAATATAGATCAATGGTGACATCATCCTTAACTCGGAAGTATCCCAATAAAAGAATATTACATACAATTTTATATGAATGAAAATAGAAAAACTCTCATCTCATGCAAAAAACCCCGGCTATTCAATCAAGACGATCCAATATAACATATCACAGTAACACATAATATCGCATGTCATCAACGTAAGTAAATATGTGTATCCCGAATATCGTTGATGTATAGCAACGAGATCAGGGATACCCCACATATTACACTTACGGTCGCAGAAAATAAATGAAAAACTATAATAATTAGAATCCGTATTTTCCTTAGACATCATAAATCCGGAATATCTTATTTTCCGAATTTTATGCCTAACCTTATAAACCCTGCATTTTAGTCTCAAATTGAAATCACTTTTCAATAACTAGTCGGGTAATTCAACAGGATTCCTTCTAAAATGATCGAATACTCGTCGGTAACTTTAGTAGATGGCTGCACCCCGATGCCGTCGACGAAGTACACTTAGGCGGAACACCGTGGCCGCGATCATCCGAGTGGATGCTTTTGGCAACGGGGTTCTCCTATAGTCACTTGGTCGGGGCTATGAGGCATGGCTATCTAGTAGTTTTATCCGGCGAGTGTTCGCATACTATACGAGACTGCGACGAAGTTTTGATCCGAATCAAAACTCCGTGGCAATCGATCAAACGAGACTAAAACGCTAGATTTACAAATTACAATCTAGTTTTCACAAAACTAATTTATGTGGATTCCAAACATTGTATCACATATCAAAATTAAACCCGAAACGATGTTAAAACTGCGGCTACGAAATACTCCGAATTGCTGTAACTCAAAGATAACATCACATGCAATCTGGGCAAAATCAAACAGTACCAGAAACACTAAACCCAATAGACTAAAACACCAAAGAAAATAGAACACCAAATTCCATAACATGGCCAGCTAGGCCGGTTGAGATGAAGATGTGGCCAGACACATTTTTGAATTAGGTTCTCATTTTTCTCTAGTGTTCATATGGCAATAAGAAGAGCACTCTACAACCGTTTAAAAAAAATTTAGAGGCTCTGGAAAATTCGACAGAAACTAGGGTTTCGATTCAACTGTTTAGAAGTTGTTTCGGTTTCATAATTCTAATTATATCGTCTAATGCTCTAGCTTTGGCTCTGATACCATGAAAGTGTTTCTTAGCACCACCACTAGGTTTTTACCGGCATCAAGCATGTAATTTTAAAAAATCTTGGGTGCTAAGCTACACTAACCTAGAATCTAATTAGAGTATTAGGGTTTTTATCATGATATAATAAGAACTATGCTAAGAGAAAGAGACTACAACCTTTGTAGACCAAGTTCTTCTCTTCTAATGCTCCGGGTAGTAGTCCCTACGACACCTCTTGGCTCCACTTGAAGAAATACACGAGCTTGCTTCGCGATCTTCGTATCTAAGATGATCCACCTTGAAACTTCTCTAGTTCAAGCTACCTATTCACTAATCTATCATTAGTAAAAGAAACACCCTAATCTAAATGGGTAATCTAGAGTAGGATGATGAAGTAGGTGTTTTAGCTCAATTGGAATTTTCTCAAGCCCTAGGGTTCACAACTCATGTGAGGGTTAGGGCTTGGAGGAAGATGAAGAAGAGAAATGAGGAGAGCAAGAGAAATGTGCTAGCCCCCAAGTAAAGTATGAAGAATGGCTCACTTATGGCTCCTCACTTATTGAAACATAAATAAATCCCAATAAAAATATACAACCATGCTTCAATAGTATAGCCAAATGAATAAACAAATAATTTGTGCCATACTTCATCCATTCCTCAAATATCTCTCCAATTTCCACATTATTTTTCTATTTTCTCAAAATAGAAAAACCAAATATATATATATATATATATCACATATATAAATATAAATATATATTAAGAGAATATAATTAGTGAGCAATAATATTAGTTAATATATAATTATATCAAATATAAATATATATCAAATTATTAAATCAACACTTGATTTAATAATTCGATTATATCATATATAACCGACTAATATTATTTATCTGTATATCACATTATCAAATCAACACTTGATTTAATAATCCGGTTATATCATATATAACCTAACCGATATCAGATGTCGCCAGATTAAAATATGGTATCATATACTCGTATTTAATCAAGCTCCCGCACATATCAACATATGTGCCCTACTTCGTTTCACTTGAGCTAGGAGACCTCTATGCGGGACTCTAAAGACTCGTTAATACGCCACCAGTAAGTAATGATCACATCAGTTACCCACAAGCCGTCAGCGGTACTAGCTGGACGTAACGGCTACTCAGGTATTAAGCGATTAGAAGATCAACAAGCAAGCTTGTCCAAACTCCCATGAAGCCTATAAGTAACACTTACCGTACAGTCCGGTCTCTTCGTCTGATATGTTGCATATCGAGTCTGGGGGTGGAAACGCCAGACCCCAGTAACTTGATAAGTCATGCCGATATGTGGCTCATAACGGTTCGAGAAACTACTGATAACACTTACCAGTAAATCTCATCAGCCTTGGCCAGGGACTTGCTGTTATAACCAATCGAGTATAGCGCAACATCAACTCTCTATACCGGGAGAGACGAAACCCCTTCTATCACTCACTGCCTCCATATGACTCGGGACTGTACCAAAAATCCACCTGTTTGCACGACTCCTTTGAGCCGTGGTAGGGAGGAAATCAAAGCACAGTGAGAACCACACAAGACATTATGACGATCTCGGGTCTACAAACTAACTTATACCAGTGTCACCAGAGAACTGCTATCTGACGATAGGTATAGTACCATCATCGAGTTCTCGGCAAGTCCTGTTCAGTGTACCCAATCTCTAATGAGCGCCTGTGTACAATCTTTGATGTCAAACACCAATGGTATGGGATCAACCATCGCCCCCTACAGGGTCAAGAAACGTACATACTAGTATATTCTGGAATATCGATACCCTGTCTCGATAATCTCTCGACTAGAAACAGTTAAAGGATGTGCTTGTGGACTACACAAGTACCAGTAGTATGATCTGCATCATAGTCCTGGTAGTCAAGCAAACATCCTAAGAGCTTTATCAACATGTATCAGAGAGACAGTATAATAATACAAGTGTACATGTTAAGATAAAGAGCAACTAGATAGCATACTATAATGTTGAGCAAGAAAGTTCTCTGTATATATGTCCAAGCATCCATTATATCATACAATAATGGCCTCTAGGACATACATATTCCTAACAAAATAATGGGGAAATGGCGACTTTACCTAGAAAGAATTTTAGATTTGAAAAGATGTGGTTGGAGGACCCATCTTGTAAAAATGTGGTCAAGAATTGCTAGAACAATCACGTTTGGTCTTTGGACCGTTCTGTCAGTGGCAGAATGGTAGCTAAATTAGCACACCTCAGGGCGTGTCTCTCTAAATAGGCTAAAGATAAATTTGGAAACATTTAGATTCAAAAAGATTCTCTAATGTTGAAACTGGATGATTCTGAAAAGAAAGAAGAAACTGATGGCCTGTCCATTGAGGAATAGAAAAAGATTAGTCTAGTTAGGGAGTCCCTACAGGACATTTTTAAAAAGGAGGAGATCATATAGAGACAAAGATCGAGGGTTCAATAGTTGAAAAAGGGGTGTTCTCCGCCGAAAGACCGGGAGACGGAACCGTGTAGGTTCGTCTTGCCTGAATTTGGGGGCAGATGCTATTTGGTTTTATCCGTCCACCTCTCCGAAGATGCTAAGTTGATTTATGGCACCGTGTATCGAAGGTTTAGACGGATGCGGCCGTTGTAGCAGACTTCGTCAGATTCCCCCTCGTTTGAGAGGTTTTTGATTGTGGGGACGCTATTCCCTGCAGGCGCAAGCCCCTACAGTTAATTACGCTACCGCATCGCGGTAACCAGTTTCTCCTTCTCCAGATGGTCACTTCGTGTCGTGTGTGTTTGTTTTATTTTTGGTTTCCCGTAGATTGTATACGGAGACTAATTTATGTTGTCACCCGTAGGGCGTGGATTAGTCCAAATCCGTATCTTCTTAGATTTGGGTTTATGTTGGGTTTAATGATCATTAATCTCATTTGAGACTAAGATAAACTTAAACGTTTATTGAGTATACGTTAATCTAATTTTAGACTAAGATCTACTCAACAGGATTATTTAGATCCAACAAAAGAGCATTTGGGCTCTATTGTTTTAGTTTTAGGACATTGTGGTCCATAAATTTAAAGACATCGTAGTCCATAGTTTAAAGACGTCATAGTCTGTAAAGTTTAAAGACATCATAGTCTATGAGTTTAAGGACCCCACAGTCCGTTGTAGTTTAGAGACATCATAGTCTGTAAAGTTTAAGGACATCATAGTCCATGAGTTTAAGGACCCCACAGTTCGTGAAATGTCTGGTTGTCGGGACCCGTCATCTCTCTGAAGACGTTGAAGGATTATAACGACAAATATCAGAGGAGTGAAGAGATGTGCCATTGAACCAATATTGGTAGAGGGATCTATAGTCCAATTTGGGACTAAGATCAAAGATTTATGAGCATACGGGCTCAATTAATCTGAATTAGAGATCTGTGGCCAACTTGGGCTCGGCCCATTCATTTAAAATGTTAGACATTTAATTAGGCTTGGTCCTTTTTCATTTAACAATGCTGAGCATTGGTCCTGACAACTTTTTGTCTTTTATTGAATGCTGAGCACTCATTATAGCTCTGGGGCTTTTATTTAAAGAACACGTTGTGTTCCTTAAGCGCACACGTGAAAAGCACGTGGTGCGCTTAGCGCTGAGCGCCAGTCAATGAGTGCAGAGCGCTTCTGTTTAATAGCGCACATCTGAAGAGCACGTGGTGCGCTTGGTGCTGAGCGCCAGACAACGAGCGCAGAGCGCTTCTGTTAAGTAGCGCACACGTGAGAAGCATGTGGCGCGCTTGGCGCTGAGCGCCAGACAATGAGCGCAGAGCACTTCTTGTGAAATAGCGCACACGTGAGGAGCACGTGGCGCGCTTGGCGCAGAGCGCCAGTCAATGAACGCAGAGCGCTTCTTGTGAAATAGTGCACACGCGAGGAGCACGTGGCTCGCTTGGCGCTGTGCGCCAGACTTGGAGCGCTAAGGTGCTTCTTTAAATTTGGAGCGCTAAGGCTCTGCAGCATTTTGCGCTAGATTTAGAGCGCTGAGGCGCTCCGTTTAATTGGAGCGCTAGGGCTCTTTTTAAGCAGCTTTGCGCTCTGAGAATTAAATTTTCTCTTATAAGAGACTTTGTCTCATGGATCTAAGAACAAAGTTCTTATTTTATAGGGGATATTTCAATCTATTATGTTTTTGGTGAAAGGCGTTGCCTTTATGGATCTGTAATCCTAAGAGAATTGAATTATTCTCCCCCCCTTTATAATGAGATGTTATGATATCTTTGTGAAAGACATTTTCTTTATAGATCTATTATCATAAGAACTAAGTTCTTTTCTGATGAGATGTTTTGATCTCTTTATTTTACCTTGAAGAAATTCTTCTTCTGCCGAGAGCTTACTCTTCTCTTTGAACTTTCTCAAAGTTTGTGGGGGGGGGGGTTCCTCTCTGTGAGACTTGAAGTCTTGGGTCCTTTATATAGTAGAGTCTGATTTGTTGAATCAGTTGAAAAGATCTTTTCTCTAATTGATTTGGGGATGTTTCCCACCGTTGGATCTTTGATCCTAGGGTTTCTGTTTTACAGAAGGCAATCTTCTTGTTTTTAACCAGATTGGGAAATATTTCCCCATACAGAATTTATTCTGTATTTTGGTGATTTTTAATCACCATTGGATCATTGATCCAACGGTGCTCTAATTTTCAGAGCATAATCTTTCCTGTTTGGAAAGATTCTGAGGAATGTTTACTTAACATAATTTTATTCTGGTCAATTGATGATTTTTAATCATGTTTGTCGGATTTTTGATCCAAGGGCCGAGAACATTTTGTTCTATCGCTAGCGCTCACGTGCTTTGCACGTGGTGCACTGCTTAGAGTGCAGCGCTCTTAGCGCTAGCGCTCACGTGCTTTGCATGTGGTGTGCTGCTTAGAGTGTAGCACTCTTAGCGCTAGCGCTCTTAGCGCTAGCGCTCATGTGCTTTGTACGTGGTGCGCTGCCTCAGAGTCTTTGACTCTCAGCGCTGGCGCTGGTAGCGCCAGTGCTTTCGTGCTTTGCACGTGAGCGCTGCATCAGAGTCTTTGACTCTTAGCGCTGGCGCTGCTATGAAGCGCTGGTTCATTTCAAGTTTCAAAATTTGAATAGAGCTTTGCTCTGATTGGGGAAACAAATGCCCCCCCCACCGTTGCGCTCACGTGGCCTACACGTGAGTACAGCGGTGGCAGCATCCATGCCATTGGATCCAAGCTCTCTGTTTTAAGAACTCTCCTAGAGACAGAACTCTGTCAAATTTTTTAGGTAAAGATCAAATCTTTGAAGGGATTAGTTAATAATCTAGAGTTTCATCCATGAACAGAGCTTTGCTCTTTTCAAATCATATAGATTTTTAGGGTTTCTCAATAGAACTCTGCTCTCCATAGATCTAAAGAAATCTTTCTTAGGGTTTCTTAACCTATTAACAGAGCTTTGCTCTTTCAAATTATGTAGATTTGTTAATCTTTTATGAAGAACTCTTAGAGTTTGTTCATAGATCTTTAAGATCTCGGAATTTTTAATTCATTAAAAGATTTACTTTAAGTTTTCTGATGGGTTTGTTTCCCCCAATCAGAGCAAAGCTCTGTTGGAAATTCAAAATTCAAATTTTGAAGCAACGCTTTAAATCTCGGGCGCAACGTGCCACGTGTCAGGCGCAGATGCATCAGCGCAGCTGTCACGCCCCGCTTCCCAATGTATGGTGGAGGGGACGCGGCGAGGTCCGCTACGTATGTACTCAGAAATACATACGCCCCGCTTCCCAATGTACGGCGAAGGGGACGCGGCGAGGTCCGCTACGTATGTACTCAGAAATACATACGCTAAGCGTAGCTAAGCAATATAAAATAAATACACAAGAGGCAAGAGTATAAAAGAACAGCAACTTTTATTTATTAACATTCTTTGTACAATACATGGAAAGGAAAATACAACTGAAATAAAAATGCCTAAACAGTGGCATAACAGGAAAAGGAAAGTACTGAAAAGAAAAGTGTACAATGAAATTATACTGCTGGGTCTTCGGCAAATTGCTCCAAGTCTTCTTGGGTTGGTTCAACTTCTGCCGGGTCCAGGTCACCTGACGACATTCAAAGAAGAGAGAAACAGAATATCGTCAGCGAACAGATCGCTCGGTAAGTCCCAAAGGTAAGAGGGGAGTAGAGAAGACAGAATAAGAAGATACATTTTTAAAATATAAACTATTGTTATAAGGTTATGTTATCGCTGTTGTTTGTACCTTGGTACAGAAGAATGCCAGTGTATACGAGGGGAGTCTCACTTGCCAGAGACTAGGGCACGTGTAGTACAAGGAACCGTTATGCCACGGTACAACAGCAATGGGATTCAGGTTAGGTGTATTAATCTGACCACCTCGTGCCACCTTTAACACCTTCTGTACCATTCTACCCCTTACACCCCGCGATATCTTGTCTGTATTGTTATCTTGTAAAATTGTATTGATTGTAAGATTGATTAACTGACCGACCGAAATCATGATATCAGGAAACGGTTATAACCGTAGAGTCATGTAAATGGAATACTGGGAAACATGTAGAAGGAATATCCATGGTTCGGTTCAGTCAAGTTATATAGATTGTTAACTGATTCAGGGATTCATGTATTCATCTTGAGTTAGAAAATTAAAGAATATAGATTGACTTGAATCATATTCAAGTCAGGAATAGTCAGACTCTAACCCGAGTCAGACTAAAAGAAAGTGAGTTGAAGTTCAATAATTGTTAGGGGCCGTATTGTAATTTATAAAACTTGAGGGGGTTTTATGTAAAAAGTACTATTGTATAGTTTTCAAAATACACCTCAAGTATTTGTTATTCGTCTTTATAGTTATAATGAGTGTGAATTTTATTTGTGTTATTCTAGTGAATATATCTTAATAAAAGTATTAATTGATTTATTTGAAACTCAGGGTATTTTAATGTAACTTTTAAACTTGTAATTTTAGAAAAAGTGGAAACTTTATATTATAATAAAATAGATGTTTAAATGATATTTATATATATATTAATACAAGAATAATTTTTAAATAAATATTTATTTTTTTTCCAAAATCTCATTTTCCTTAAATGTCGTATTTTAAACCTTTCGAGACCGAATGCTCCTTGCGGAGGTATGAATATCGCACTACTAGCCCGCGGGTGCACGATGAACCGTACTATCCCTAACGGGTTCCCCAAAGGTGGGTTGTAGCGGCGCTTTGCTTAGGTTTAATAAATACTATTCATTTAGGAAAACGGTTTTATAAATATAAGGTATTTATTTGTAAAAGGGTATAACTTTCCGTATTTTATTTTCTAGGGTTTCCTAAGCCAACTAGCCTATTTCTAAGGTCTAAACGATAAGTCATTAGAAGCCTCAAATCGCCTCTTCACCGTCAATTGCGGCCAGGTAAGTGCCAGGTAAGTGGGAAGGAACCACAGTCGTGGGCCTAATTAAAAACCACTAGCCTAGACACACTTGCCTAGACACCACAAGACAGTTTAGATAAACGATCGATGTCCATGACATATCGTGCTTTTATTTTAAAAGATTTTATTTAGAATTGTGTACAACTTAAAGCTTTCAAGAAAGGTTTATAAAGAATATGGTATTTTAGTGAAAAGTCCTATATTTTCGTATTCTATATTTTAACGTTTATCAATTAGGGTTACATTTGTGTGTGTGTAGAGGTAGGTCATTACCTCGTGACTTATTTTAAGTTTTAATGAAATTTAGAGATTAAACATGATATATTAAACTTGAAGGTATTAAAGCGCAAGAATACGGTATTTGAAAACGTTATCATTTCATGTGTGAAAACTCATTCAAATTGATTTCTACAAGTTTATTTATCAAAATAAACATATTTAGGAGTGAGGGAATTGATTAAACGAAGAAAAATAAACTTCATGGTATTTTTATGAAAAGAATACGGTTTTACAAGAAAGTTATCATTTCATGTGAGAAACTTTATTTAAATTGGTTTATGGGTGATTAATAGTCAACATGAATATGTTAGGGTATTGTGGATTAGGTGACAAGTGAAATTTTGTAGAAAAACCGAATCGGAAATCGGTTTGTTCCGATTTCCGTCGGGTTCCATAAATCCGTATTTTTAAGAAATTGAAAGGTGAGAAGGATGTGACTTACGGGTTTAAACTCTTCTAAAGAGTAAAGAGAACTAGGGAGGAAGACCGAGGGGTGGTTACGTCGCCGGTTGCTCCAAAACACGTCGCCGGAATTCCGTCAGGGCTTCGCCGGGAACTCGATTTCAAAGCACACTTCTTGTGGGAATTTCAAGAGAGTTTTTCTAGGGTTTTGGAATGAAAAGGTAGGGGGTAGGGGTCTATTTATAGGATAGCTAGGTAGGGTAGGTGAAGGGTCTTCTTTTATTAAAAATTTTTTTGTAAAAATTAAAGAAAAACATTAAAATTTTGCATTAAAAGGGTTGTATTAACTTTCAGAAACTGCTACAGTAAAAATGGAGTAAACCATGTGATCAGTCGAAAATAATGTATTTTTAACACGGCAATTTCCCTATCATTTTCACTCATTTAGAAGTGTTCGGTATTCATATTTCACATATTAGCAAATCAGTCGTAAAATATCAGATTGCATGTGTTAGACTCTAAAACCGGCACTATAAAGGAAATTGACTGTATTTCATGGCATCGCATCATCTCTATATTGCGTAACACTTGTCTTGAGAAATTGTGCAGGAAAATCCGGAAGAAAAGCCAAAATTGTCATTTTGCTGATCAAACATTACACCAACACCAAGTTTTGAGATCTGGTAGCAATCCAAAGGGAGAAATACAATTAAACATATCAAAGAAAGGCCCACAACTGAATCCCAACAAGCACCAGAGAGCCCGAGCCCCAACTCTTCAAAAGCGCCGCGGAACCGCGGCGGGAGCCGGCTTGCGTCGCGGTTCCGCGGCGCTTCTGCCACGTCAGCATTGCAATTTTTGGGCATAATTCTTTTCTCAAGGCCTACACCTCATTTTGACACGTCAAATTCCAGAATTCTCCAGAGTCTTCTGCCAGATCAGCAAAGATCATTAAGCAAAACTAATCCTAATTAAGCTCCTAACTAACCTCTTCTAGAAGCTCCCTCCTAACTAATTACATCTAGAAGCTTCTCCTCTAACTAACTTTTGGAGGAAAATTCAAATTTCATCCAACAAACTTTTGGAGGGAAATTCAAATTTCATCCAACAAACTTTTGGAGGGAAATTCAAAATTCAAATCCTAGATCTAGGGTTTTGAGGGCTATAAATAGGAATCTAGATCTAAGGGTTGAGGGGTTCATGAGTTCATCATTAGTTAGTCTTCTCTCATCATTCTAATTCTTCATCTTCTTCCACAAGTCTAGTGACAAGGATTGTGTGAAACTCTAACCCTAATTCCAATCAAAAGTCAAGATCTTGAGTACCAATCAAGCAAGAAGCCTTCAACCTTTTAGGAGCCGAGCCGATCTTCAATCGGGCAAGTGATCCAAGCCGATCCGCGACTCAAGGAGACGAGCGAAGCCAAATCGACGATCGAGTTCTTCCTCTTGTAGTTCTTGAGCGAATGTAATGAAATTGTTGATATAAATAAAAGGTGAAATTCTTTAATCTTGCTTTCTTTAAATTCTTGCATCATGATTCGATCTCAATTTATGATTGTAGTTCTTGTGATGATGTTTGAGTAAAACTCCGCTCGTTAAGGAGTCGAGACGATTAATAGAATGATGATGTAACAGATCTTAATACGATCCTTGAGTCCTACGAGTTTTGTAAACCCTAGCAAGTTCAAGAATCGATAACTTAGTTTCGTAGCGATGCTTTCTTGATTGTGATCGCTCGAAATTAGGGATCTACGATCGTTTCTTGAATTTACTAGAGGCTAGAATGTGAATGATATCGACGAAAGAACAAGGGATAAGATGAAACCCTAGTTTCATAAGAAATCCCTAATTCTCGATCGATTATCATCGATCTAGTATCAATTCATCGAAGGATAAGAATACGTAATTGTAAGATTACATCACATCTATAGATCCGATCGATTCCTACGAGCCTCATTTCGATTCTTGATATTTGGTTTGGAAAAATCATCAAACTATCAATTCTTGATTCTATCTTTTTCTTGTTATTAGATCTATATTTTCTAATTCTTGAACTTCAAATATAAATCATGAATTGTTTGTTTTCTTTTCTTTAAAATTTCAATTCATCTAATTCGAAAGACGAACGATTACACTTTCCCTGTGGACGATCCGCACTTACTAACGCGCTACATTCGACACCGTTATTGATTGCGGTCAAATAGTTTTGGTTGTGACTTCTATTCTATTTTCTACATACACAACGGAAAATCGTTACAATCAAATGGCGCCATTGCTGGGGATAATGCGCTAATTGTTCGTATTTTGAAATTTGAGTTGAAAATTTTATTCCATCTAAATTTTGTGATCTAAACTCGCACAAACTCTAATACGTGTGTTGTGATTTGATTGCGAGGAATTCTGGAATCATTGGAGCTTGGATGAAATTTTTCTGAGCATTCCAGAGAGCTAAGGGGAGCAACAGAAGCATTCTCCTAAATTTCTGTGCAGTGATCCCTTTCCCCAACCGCGTTTCCACGGCAAAACACCCTCTCCTGCGGCGGTTCCGCGGCAACTCTAAGTCATCACTGCACCAAACTTTCTCTGTAAGTTTCTTACCTTCTTCTCTCTCTTCTTTTTAGCTCCAACTAACATTTTGTGCAGGTTTCTTTGCAAATAATCGCTGCGCCGCAAAAGCAAAATAAAATTTGTGCGTGTTTTGATTCTTGGTTGTTTGCATAATTAATACGGAAATTAAGGGGCACGACCAAATCCATATTAGGTGGGGAGTTCATTACCCTTCCTAAGCCCCAAAAATCACAAACTTGCATCCGCATTACCCTCATTAATTAAAAAATATCTAGAGATGACTCTAAGGACCGTCGCGCTCAATTAGGACAAGAGAAGGCCGTGGGTAATTCATTGCTTATCCGCGTTTTCTTGTGGTGTCTAAGGTGAGTGTGTCTAAGGCTAGTGGTTTTTAATTAGGCCCACTATTTACGTAGTGGAGTACCTTCCCACTTACCTGGCACTTATCCGGCCACAGGGGGACAAAGAGGCAGTGGAGGATTGATCCTGCGACTTGTCTTTTGGCAGTTAGGAGCGGTCTAGAGCCGGACCTAAGTGACCATTAGATTCTAGGGTTTTGTGTGTTGCATTTGTTGTGTTGCATCATATTTTTCAAAAATCCGTATCATTTTCAAAACAAACACCGCATTCACTTCATTTCCCCTAATTATAAATTCACGCTGCCACTTGTACTAACCCTTTTTAGTGCAAGATAGGCTGGACAACAGGATTCTAGTGCCTGTTAGTCCGCGTCCTTCCGATCGACCCTAAAGTCGGTATTTCTACATTTACCCTTTCTTTTACCCACCACCACACCCACTCCGATGGATCCGTCTCCATCGAACTTCTTTTCCACTACCCTGCCGCCGTCCGTTGGTACGCAGAATCCACCTCGCATCTCTCTCCAAGAAAGATGCTATCCTACACGAGTCCCACTTTCCACCTGTCTTTCTATTCCACCAGCCAACGGGGAAAATTTTCAAATAAAACCCCAATACATCAACCTTCTACCAAAATTTCACGGTCTCGAGTCTGAAGACGCATACGTCTTTATCACCAAATTTGAAAATGTATGCGCAATGATGGGTACTTCACAGCTTTCTGTGGATGCTTTCCGTCTACGTCTTCTCCCATTCACTTTGTGCGATTTAGCCGAGAAGTGGCTATATAACACTATCGCACATTCCATTTCAAATTGGGACGAATTCGTCAAAGCATTCCTTAAGAAATTCTACCCACATCAAAAGACAGCTCGAGTCCGTAGCGAAATCTATCAATTCACCCATCTTCCAAATGAAACATTTTCAAAATGTCTTGAACGATTCAAGGATCTGTTAGTCCAATGTCCACATCACGGCATCCCGAGATGGGAACTGTGCCGAATCATCTATGAGGGCATTACTCCTTACACAAGACAGACCCTTGAATCCATGTGTCAAGGCAACTTTATGACCAAAGATGATGGGGAAGCCTGGGAATTCCTAGAAAATTTCGCAGAAAAATCTTTACAGTGGGAGGGTGTGAGTCAATCGTCTAGGGAAGGCAATGATATGTCCATAGGAGTTAGAGCTGACATTTCAGCTATGCAAAAGAAACTTGAGACTATGGAAAACAAATTTTTAGCCGCCCTAAGTCAAATATCACTCTCCAAAACTATATGTGGCTGCTGTTCTGATCCGTCTCACTTGACGGAAGAATGTCCGTTTCAAGGTCATGAGCATACCAATACTGCATTTCAAAGACCTAGAAACGATCCATCTTCCTCCACATATGATCAGGGTTGGAGGAATCACCCTAACTTTGCTTGGAACCAATCACAATCTCAAAACACGGTTCCAACCCAACACAATTTCCAAAGGGTCCCTCCACCACAACAGCAGCCACCACTTCAATTGAGTCAGCACCCCTTTCAAGCACAAGACTTTCAAAATCCGGCCAACACTTTTGCACCGTCTAGTCCTTTGCAATTGACCGGTACAGATAATACCTCTGCACTAGCACAAACCTTGGATACTTCATGAAACAATCCATCCAAGGGACGGCAAGTTTGCAATCTTCCGTCGAGAATGTGATGAAGATCATTATCTCTCAAAATGAGAACATCAAATCGATGGAAGAACAAATTGCACAACTAAAAGCCGAAATGAGTGCAAGAGAGAAAGGGAAACTTCCAGCTCAACCTTTTCCTGGCTATTCACATCTTGTGGATGCAATCACGTTGAGATCTGGAAGAATGCTTGACACTCATGTTGGGGAAGAGTTTGATGATACTGAAAAATCAATCAATAACACCACGGCTGAGACATTTCCTCACACACACACTTCTAATTCTGACCCCAGTTCTTCTACCCCACCACCTTCTTCCGAGCCTATTCTTCGTTTCCCAAAAGGCTCGCCACTTCAGCCCACCTCTTTTACTCCTCCACGGACGATCCCCACTTCTATTCTGGGATCGGTTCTACAAACACTTCCTTCTCCTATGATGGACCCAGCGCTTATTGCTAAAGCACCTTATCCGAATCGGTTAAGGGCTAACACACCGAGTCAACATATGGAGAAGATTATGAACATGTTTAAGGAAGTTAACATCAACATCCCTCTCCTAGATGCTATTCAACAAGTTCCGTCCTATGCAAAAACCCTTAAGAACTTGTGCACTAGGAAGAGGAAGACTCAAGTGCCTAAAAAAATCTTCATGTCAAGTACTGTATACACGGCTTTTCCCCAACAATTACCACGGAAACGTAAGGACCCTGGTTGTCCTACTATTTCCATTTCTATTGGGGAGAAACACATCAACCGTGCGTTACTTGACCTTGGCGCTAGTGTTAACTTACTTCCTTACTCGGTATACGAGCAACTAGGTATCGGAGTGTTAAAGCCCTCGAGCATAACTCTCCAGATGGCTGACCGATCAATCACTAAACCTAGGGGTGAACTGGAGGATGTGTTAATAAAAATCGGGGAATTTATATTCCCTGTGGATTTTATTGTAATTGATACACAGCCTGTAGCGAACCCACGGAATCAAATTCCGGTGATTTTAGGTCGCCCCTTTTTGGCCACTTCCAATGCAATAATCAACTGTCGTAATGGTTCTATGACCCTATCCTTCGGGAATAGGTCAATAGAGCTGAACATTTACAAGTTGGGAAGTGTATCCTCCGAACCTACTGCTCAAGTCTGTTCTGTCGACTTAATGGATGTCGACGGCAGCGAATTTGATGATCCTCTTGATACTGATCTGGACTCTTTTCATATGTTATTGTTTGACCCAACTATGTATCATACACATACGGACTCTTTCACCGAGATGTCCGGGTCAACAATTAACATTGATTATGAACTGCTTTTAGAGTCTGAAGATCACCCCGCACTTTGTGATGACATTATTCATCGGGGTATTGATGGAACTTTCGAGGAGATCTTCACTGATGAACTCGCATTTTTGAATGACACGGGTGTTGAGATGAATCAACTCCTAATCAATGAAATTGAACCTCCACCCCTTTTTCTGAACTGTAAAAAGAATGCGAGTAATCCATCACAAGCACTGCATCGTCTCTCCAAAATGAGACGCACACACATTCTATTCCACCACTTAACCTTTCCCCACTTCTTCTTCCACCAACCAGAGCACTGCATTGATAAAATTTTTGAATGGTTGGTGTTAACATTCGGTCTTTGCAAAGCTTGGCATCGACCACTGATTTTTGACCCCCTCATATGATTTTCAAAGATTAACATTGCATAACTCAAGTTTGGGGGGAGTATATTTTCGGGCTCTTGAAAATAAAAGTTTTACAAAATTTTGAGCCAAAAATAAGTTTGGGGGAGGTTCTTCACTTATATATTTTGCCCCCACTAATAAATTCCTCCCAAGCTTACAGGTTTTTCGAGATTTAGCAGATGGCAACAGTGAGGACACTGTTGAAAACAAGTTTGGGGGAGGTTTGTGCTTATTTTTGCATCATTTGCATATCATTTGCATAAGCACAAAACATTTTTGAAAACCGATAAAAATTTAAAAATTTTCAAAACTATAAAAACATTCTTTTGTACATAAATAAGATAATAAAATATTAGATAGTGAAAAATTACATCCATGAGATTAGAAAAATTTAAGAAAACTAAGAAAATTAGAAGTTTTCTTATACGAACTAGTAATAAGTAGTTATGAGCCGTTGTCCCAAGGGTTAGTAAGATGAAGGACGTCACTAATCTGAGGATAAAAATAAGTCTGAAAAATAGTTTCTACTCTGGAAAGCCAAACATTTTGAACGTTGATACCCTGCTATTCGCACTTACACACGTCTTAAAGCCTGGGATAGTAGAGGATACCTTGAAATGCTCTTGTCTTAAAGCCAAAAGTATGAAGGAAATAAAAAAAATGAAGAAAATATAAAGTGGTGAGAAAAATGGACACTGGTTTTGTTATCACCGAGGGCAATAAAAAATATATAGCGAGGGTGCTTCTTCACCTAGTGCCCTAAGGCCAACTGGTCTGGGAGTCACTGCTATGCCTAAGGTGGTGCAAGACGAGGAAAATACACCAAGTAAGCAAGTACAGGAGTAATCGGTCGGTTAGTACCTCAAGAAGTATTAACGGTTGCATGAAAGTGTGTGAGCAATCTCATCTAAATATTCATTAATTAAAAAAATACTGAGGCTGATGGGCAAGAGTATGATAGCTTGAATTGAATTCTCCGGGTGTAGGGATGTCCTTTACACACACGCAGGGTTATATGATCGATGTTTGGAAGAAAGATAGGAATGAAAAATAAGACGATGTTTTATTGAGGGAAGACGTGATTTCTAACATCCTTTCATGACCATTAAGATAGGGCTCATGACAACCGAAAAGTTAGCTTAGTTGGAAACCCTAATTTTCAAAGTCTTTCTTTTACAATTCTTTTCTTTAAATGTAATATTCATGATCTTTCTTTTATTATTGGATTTTGTGGGTGCAATCCGCTGAAAACCCTCAGGAGACAACACTCCTCCTACTAGGGACACCTAGAGGTTTAAAGGCTTGTTGCACGTGCTCAGTGCAATCGTGTTGCCTACGAAAGTGTGCTAGTTAGTTTTTCTCTTTCTTTATTTTCTCCTTCTCTTTTTAATAAAACAGTTCGCTCGAGACGATCGAAAATAAGTTTGGGGAAATTTGATCAGTCGAAAATAATGTATTTTTAACACGGCAATTTCCCTATCATTTTCACTCATTTAGAAGTGTTCGGTATTCATATTTCACATATTAGCAAATCAGTCGTAAAATATCAGATTGCATGTGTTAGACTCTAAAACCGGTACTATAAAGGAAATTGACTGCATTTCATGGCATCGCATCATCTCTATATTGTGCAACACTTGTCTTGAGAAATTGTGCAGGAAAATCCGGAAGAAAAGCCAAAATTGTCATTTTGCTGATCAAACATTACACCAACACCAAGTTTTGCGATCTGGTAGCAATCCAAAGGGAGAAATACAATTAAACATATCAAAGAAAGGCCCACAACTGAATCCCAACAAGCACCAGAGAGCCCGAGCCCCAACTCTTCAAAAGCGCCGCGGAACCGCGGCGGGAGCCAGCTTGCGTCGTGGTTCCACGGCGCTTCTGCCACGTCAGCATTGCAATTTTTGGGCATAATTCCTTTCTCAAGGCCTACACCTCATTTTGACACGTCAAATTCCAGAATTCTCCAGAGTCTTCTGCCAGATCAGCAAAGATCATTAAGAAAAGCTAATCCTAATTAAGCTCCTAACTAACCTCTTCTAAAAGCTCCCTCCTAACTAATTACATCTAGAAGCTTCTCCTCTAACTAACTTTTGGAGGAAAATTCAAATTTCATCCAACAAACTTTTGGAGGGAAATTCAAATTTCATCCAACAAACTTTTGGAGGGAAATTCAAAATTCAAATCCTAGATCTAGGGTTTTGAGGGCTATAAATAGGAATCTAGATCTAAGGGTTGAGGGGTTCATGAGTTCATCATTAGTTAGTCTTCTCTCATCATTCTAATTCTTCATCTTCTTCCACAAGTCTAGTGACAAGGCTTGTGTGAAACCCTAACCCTAATTCCAATCAAAAGTCAAGATCTTGAGTACCAATCAAGCAAGAAGCCTTCAACCTTTTAGGAGCCGAGCCGATCTTCAATCGGGCAAGTGATCCAAGCCGATCCGCGACTCAAGGAGACAAGCGAAGCCAAATCGACGATCGAGTTCTTCCTCTTGTACTTCTTGAGCGAATGTAATGAAATTGTTGATATAAATAAAAGGTGAAATTCTTTAATCTTGCTTTCTTTAAATTCTTGCATCATGATTCGATCTCAATTTATGATTGTAGTTCTTGTGATGATGTTTGAGTAAAACTCCGCTCGTTAAGGAGTCGAGACGATCAATAGAATGATGATGTAACAGATCTTAATACGATTCTTGAGTCCTACGAGTTTTGTAAACCCTAGCAAGTTCAAGAATCGATGACTTAGTTTCGTAGCGATGCTTTCTTGATTGTGATCGCTCGAAATTAGGGATCTACGATCGTTTCTTGAATTTACTAGAGGCTAGAATGTGAATGATATCGACGAAAGAACAAGGGATAAGATGAAACCCTAGTTTCATAAGAAATCCCTAATTCTCGATCGATTATCATCGATCTAGTATCAATTCATCGAAAGATAAGAATACGTAATTGTAAGATTACATCATATCTATAGATCCGATCGATTCCTACGAGCCTCATTTCGATTCTTGATATTTGGTTTGGAAAAATCATCAAACTATCAATTCTTGATTCTATCTTTTTCTTGTTATTAGATCTATATTTTCTAATTCTTGAACTTCAAATATAAATCATGAATTGTTTGTTTTCTTTTCTTTAAAGTTTCAATTCATCTAATTCGAAAGACGAACGATTACACTTTCCCTGTGGACGATCCGCACTTACTAACGCTCTACATTCGACACCGTTATTGATTGCGGTCAAATATTTTTGGTTGTGATTTCTATTCTATTTTCTACATACACAACGGAAAATCGTTACAATCACCATGAGTTACAGAAGACCAAAAGCCAACTTTTTCATGTTGGGACCCCGGCCGTCGACGCAACTCCGGCCGCCGGCCGAGTTGGCCGATTCCGGCCGATTTCGGTCGGCGTTGGGTCCGAGGTTCTTCAATGAAGACAATGGCATGGTTCAATTTTTGGGTTCAGTTCACTATTTGGGTGTTATGGCCTGTGGACTTTTGGGCTTCCAAGAATTTTAAAGAAAAAATATGCTAAAAATAATGTGGGATGTAGGATTCGAACTCTGGTGGCTTGGTTCAGCAGTGCAAGGTATTACCAATGAGCTACAAGCTCCTTCTTGTAATTATTATAAAGAGATAGATACTTAAAGTGTTAGCAGCAACATTAATACTCCAAGTATACTTCAAATTTAATTCAAATTTAGGTATACAAAAATTGGAGTTGTTACAGCAGCGCCCAAGGCAGCGCACCCAATCAGAGCAAAGCTCTGTTTAAAGCAAAATCAAAGGAAGCAACGCTTCAGTTGCACAAGCACTGCGCTGCGCGACACGTGTCAGCACAGATGCGTTAGCGCAGTTGCGCTGCGCGACACGTGTCAGCGCAGATGCGCTCGCGCAGTTGCGCTGCGCTTTGCGCTGCGCGACACGTGTCAGCGCAGATGCGCTAGCGCAGTTGCGCTGCGCTGTGCGCTGCATGACACGTGTCACGCTCTGGAGCATTTGCGCCAAACAGAATTAAGATTCTAAAAGAAATCTTTCTGTTCTTGTTAAAACAAGAAGATTTTCTTCTGTAAAACAGAAGCCCTTGGATCAAAGATCCAACGGTGGGGGAAATTCCCCAAATCACTCAGAGAAAGATCTCTTTAACAAATTTATGGGCACTATAGAAAGGACCCTAGACCTCAATTCAAAGGGATCAACATTTTGTGAGAAATTAAACAGAGAGAACTCTGAAGAATTGAAGAGAAATGCTCAAGAACAAAAAAGGTAAAAAGCCTTTAGAAAAAGAGAAAATTCTCTTATGAACAGATGATTGATCTAAAAACAAGATCAATAATCTTTAATAAAAAAACAGAATAAAAATAGTGCTTTGCACTTTTTATGAACCTCTGGTTCCTGAGATAAGAAAAAGCTTGTTTTTCTTTGATCTAAATTAGATCAAGAAATCAAATAGTGCTCTGCACTTCCTTTATGAACCATTAGTTCTTGAATCTAAAAGATTCTCAAATTAATAGTGCTCTGCACTTGAAAAATTGCACTGTTGCGCTCCTGTGTTGGCGCAAGCCACCAGGGAGCGCAACGTGTCAGCAGCGCAACAGCGCAGCGCACTGACACAGCGCACTGCGCTGTTGCGCTTGCGCTCCTCAGAACGTGACACGTGTCAGCAGCGCAGCAGCACAGCGCACTAGTGCAGCGCACTGCACTTGCATGACACGTGTCCTCACCACAAGTGCTTGCGCTCTTTGATTGGCACAAAGCGCCTGAATAATGCAATGCATTTCTTTTGTTAAAGGGCCAGGCCCAAGTCAAAAAGACCTAGCAGGCCAAAATAAAGTGCAAAGCAATAAAAAGGGGCAGAGCCCAAGTGAAATTGATGCTCTGCATCATTTATAAATGGGCAGAGCCCCAAAACAAATTGATGCTCTGCATCCTTTATGGGCAGAGCCCAGATCAAAGTAAAAAGAAATGCAATGCAAAAAAAAATAAAAACGATGAGTATTTTCCAACTGGACTTAGCCCAATTTTGGCCGTAAGTCCTCAAATTAAATTGACTGAGCAGGATTGCTCTCTTAAATCAATTTACCTCAACTTCGAGGGTACATCTCCGAACTCCTCTGACACCTGTTGTTGTAATCCTTCAACGACGTCAGAGAGGTGACGGGTCCCGACGACCACATATGAATATGGACTGCGGGGTCCTTAAACTCGTGGACCGAAACGTCCTTAAACCAATATTGGACCGAAACGTCCTTAAACTAATACTGGACCGAAATGTCCTTAAACTAATGTTGGACCGAAACGTTCTTAAACTAATAATGGACCATCACGTCTCTAAACTGGAACATGGACCACCATGTCCCTAAACTGGCAACGGACCGCAACGTCCTTAAACTACCTATGGACCTCTATATCCCTAAACTGGAATATGGGCCACCATGTCCCTAAACTGGAATATGGACCGCAGTGTCCTTAAACTACCTATGGACCACTACGTCCCTAAACTGGAACAATAGAGCCCCCGAATGCTCTTTTGCCGGATCTAAACGATCCCGTTTAAGTTGATCTTAGCCCCAAATACGGCTAACGTATCCTTAAACATTTAAATGGACTATAAAACTCCAAATCAACTTTGGTTCAAGGGTACATTTCTGAACTCCTTTGACACCTATCGTTGTAATCCTTCAACGACGTCAAAGAGGTGATGAGTCCCGACGGCCATATATTAAATGGATCACCACGTTAAGTCGATCTTAGTCTAAAACAGGACTAATGTATCCTTAACGGATGTTTAAGTTGATTTTAGCCTCAATACGGCTAACGTATCCTTAAATTAAAAATACCAAACCCAAATCTAAGTAAATAAGGATTTGGACTAATCCACGTCCTACGGGCGACGACATTACTCAGTCTCCGTATAAAATCCACGGGCAACCACAAACAAAACAAACACACACGACATGAAGTGAAATTCTGGAGAAGGAGAAAGTGGCTACCGCGATGCGGTAGCGTAATTAACTGCAGGGGCTTGCGCCTGCAGGGAAGAGCATCCCCACAATCAAAAACCCCTTTAGCGAGGGGGAATCCGACGAAATCTGCTACATCAGCCACATCCGTCTAAACCTCCGATACACGGTGCCATAAATCAACTTGGCATCTTCGGAGAGGTAGACGGATAAAACCATATAGCATCTGCCCCGAATCTCAACGTCAGGACATCGCAGTCCTGTGCACCGTCTTTCGGAGGGGAACAGATTCTGGCACGCCCGGTGGGACCTTTTCCTTTTTCCACTCCACACTTCATGTGTCGTCTTCGCGAACCAATCGCGGTTTGTTAACGGTTGCCTTTGGATTTCAAGTTACTAAGATTTGGTCTTTTGCCTGGCGCAGAACTCAAGCATCAATGGCCTCTAACTGCACCAACTGCTCGAAGTGCCACTGCAACGGACGCTCCACCTCACCTGAAGGTGTAGCATATGGGCCTCAAGCGGCCTCAGTCTTTACTCTACCTGTGGAGCAAGTGAATCAGGGTACCACGGGCCTGTTTTTCGGGACCATGATCCCACCTACAAGCTTCTCTATACCAATACCTGCACCGGAGGTGAACAAGAGATCGGTCTTCGACCGGCTCACTGCTACGACGGCCCCTGTCAACGGGTCGCCAACTACCAAACCAACAGCCTCTGTTTTCGCCAGGCTGGATCAGAACTCTAAATTGGCTATCCCAAGGAAGGCAATAACTACTGCTCCAGAAGTCGTCAAGACGGCTTCCCCTGTCAAAGAGTCAGTCTTTTCAAGGCTGATGATTCCTGCTCTTGCCCCTGCTCGAGAATCTGTCTTCGACAGGTTGAATATCATCCCTCAAAAGACAACCTCGGTCTTTAAGAGGTTAACACTGGCGGCGCCTCATTCGGACAGGGGGCAAAAAGAAGCGATCTCAATCTCCGAGCCAGTCCCAACGGCTCGTCATGCTCGACGTTGCCATTGGCGACGAGTAAGGAAGGCATGGGGCAACTCCCCATCAGGGCTAACTCTACTGGCTCCAGTGGTGGAAGTCAACGCTGCTGTTCCAACTGGGAACAGCTTTGAACTGCTGAGGAGGGTACGTAAGAATTCTCCAACCGCTACATTGAAAAGATCTCCTCCGCCCGTGGAGAGAGTTCCGGAAACAAAGCAAGAACAGCCCCCTCAACGGCTGTCCTAAAAAATATACAAGGTTTGGCGAAGGGTTCAAGACTCCGTGATCGACCCAGATCACTCTCGTCAACAAAAGAAGACGAAGGTGCAAAAAGAAAAAGACCGTCCTATTAAACAGTAGGGGACAACGATCGCTAGGGTGCCCACTGCAACGGCCCCTTCAACTTCAGCGGCCCACAAAAGAAGGAGGCTGGAGAAAACCCCCACGTCGGCAACAAATATCAGAGGTGGTGAACCCAAACGTCCTAAGTCAGGGGGCATTGTAGTTCATACCGTCTATGTGGCATCTGGTAAAGAGGACAGTCGCATATCTACGGGTCATCGACCGCTTACGCGATCAGTGACCAAGGCACAGGAACAACAACAGAAGCTCCAAGAAATGATGAATGCTATGGCCGCACTTACCGGGCCAAAAGAAAACCCTGAAACGTCCTCGGATGAACGCCAAGAGGAAGAAACCGACGCCGAATTCCTTCGTCGAATATTGGAGAAGAAGGACAAAGAGGCTGCTGAACAAGCAGCCAACATACAACGTATGGGCCTCCTCTTCCAAGACATGATAGGGATGATGATACAACAAGATCCTCCGGCTGAAGAGCCCCCGATCGTCCTTGGAGACGATAGGGGAGAGACATCAAATCCTCCGCCATCTCTATCCACGGCTAAGGAGGATACAATCTCCAAAGATGATTTGGACGAGTACATAGCCCAGCAAATACGGGTTCATCATGCGACCGAAGCAGCCAGCCAGGTCGTAAAAACGGGGCAGCCATATCCAAGTTGGTACAACCAAATCAAGTACCCGCCGGGTTACACAATTCCCAAGTTCCATGTCTACAAGGGGACAGGCAATCCTCACCAGCATGTTGCCCAGTTCAGAGCACTCTGCGGCAACACCGGCGGTGACGACAAGCTGTTGCTTCGCTAGTTTGTTGGAAGTTTATCAGATACGGCGTTCGAGTGGTACTCTGAACTCCCGAACGACTCTATCAAGACTTTCGCAGAGATGGAGCTACTGTTTACTCAGTGTTTTGCAAGCGCCAGTGAACGTACCCCGATGACGGCACTGATTAACGCCAGGGTAAAACCATGCGAGACGTGGGTTCAATATGCTATACGGTGGCGGAACTTATGGTCGAAATGTGAGCAGCGCATTGAAGAAGCTCCCGCGGTGGGTATGTTTGTAGGAACTCTTGATCCGCAAGCAACTATCTCGCAATTTATGATGTTTTTCAAGCCGACTACCTTCCAAGCCTTGATTGACAAGCTAGCGCAAATGGATCAGATGGGTCATAAACCCCCTCTTCCAAAGCCGGACTCCCGAAATGACAAAGGGAAGGGAAAAGCGATCGTTGTCGCTAATGCTCAACAACAACCGAGCGAATCGAAGCCGGTTGCTCGTCAAAATAATATGCGTCCGTACGTAGCCCTTGAAGAGAGGCTAGGACGTTCTTACTCTTTTCCCCGCGATAAAACGAGAAGGTTATTCGAGCTGGCGTTGCACAACCGACTCATAAATCTGCCAGATCCGAAGCGTCCTTTGCAACCAAGTGATGTCAACGAGGCCAAATACTGTCCTTATCATAAAGTACTGGGTCATCCGATCGAGGATTGCTACGTTTTCAAAAATTGGCTTGAAAACCAGTACCGACATGGCAAATTCGCGTTATCTGACAAATGGAAGGTGAATCCCCCGCAGCCCCACACCTCTAAGGGGACGAATACGCCGGGGGCAACATGCTCCGTCGTTGAAAAAGCTCCTTGGGAGGTTGTATTATCAGCGAAGACAAAGAGGATGCTAAATGATCTTCAAACATGCCCAGCGATCAAGTGGAAGAACCCGTTGGAGCCGCAGATCGTTGAAGGGATGTTGAAGCCTCGTCCAACTCAAAAGATCGATGGAGGTGGCCCAAGCATTCATAACCAGCCATCAAAATCTTCAAAGAAGAAGAAAAAGAAGTCAAAGAAGCCCGTGAAGCCCGGCAACAAGCATACGGACTTACAAAAACAAATTGACGCGCTGGAGGAATACAACCAGAAGGCACGGACTCCCATTACATTCCAAGAGTTCCTCAATCACGTCTTCCAAGAGGAAGATGAGGGAGAAAGTTCATCTGATGAATCTGAAGAATATGTGGCGAGCTGTCATGTGATTTCCCATTCGTTCATGGACGATGAGGAGACTCCTTATACTAAAACTCTGGGGGCAGACCCTGAATCAAAAATTCTGGGGCCATCAGATGAAGTAATTGACGCATTCCTTAACGAAGCTCGATTGAAAAGTAAAGCTGATCAAGAACGCGAAACGGCTATATTTGAAAGGGCCAAGCGCCAGCGACTTGATGAAAGAGCTGAGACGATCCCGCTGGAGCAAAACATCTCCACTACCGACAAGAGCCAATTCAAGATGAGGAAAAGGTTTGCTAAGGCCATATCAATGGACATGAAGCTACCATCCTCCGAAGGAAACATCACCGGTGAAGTGAAAACGCACCCCTCCTATTGCTTATATCATCAAAAGATTTCGCACCCCACTCAAGAGTGCAAAGTTTTCGATAGATGGTGGCAAGGATACGTTGCTCATCGACAACGCTTTAAGCGGGAAAAGCGTAAAACTCGTCGGGAGCAAAGAAATGCGACCGAAGGGATTAAAAGAACTACCGATAATTGTCGCATAGTTAACGCTGGAGGATCACAATTACTCACATTCGGAAGTGATTCTGATGAGGAGTTGGAGCTTAGGCCCCTCTTTAAAGAGTCCACTTCAGGAAAAGAAGAAGAGCCGAAGATTTGCGAGAATATCCGGCTGCGTAATCGCACGTTGCCCGAAAAGAATCTCGGACCCTCAAACAGAAAAGATAAAGGGAAAGAAAAGGTCTCTGAAGATATCGTCTTAGATGACCAAGTGGTGGAAGAGCTAGCCGCCAAGGACCTGCCAAAGAAAAATAAGGTGGATTACAACGTTCTAGCGCACCTGAGGAAATTACCCTCACAGCTCAGCATTCTCGACGCCCTTTTGCTATCAAAGGAGGCGAGAGATTCGTTGATCAAGGCACTACAAGATCCGGAACAATTCCAAGCTTGCCTGGCCAAGGAAAAGATGAAGGATGAATTGGAGGAAGTGCACACGGCCGATGTCGCTTTTGGTGATGAAGACCTTCTCCTTGGGACGTGCGAACACAATCTCCCCCTCTATGTCTCAGGATACTGCCACGACATAAAGATAGGCAAAATCCTGATCGACAATGGATCCTCCGTTAACCTCCTCAATGTACGGGTGTTAAAAGAAATCTTCATGAGCGTCCAACACCTTGCTCGGGACAAGATCACCATCTCCGGGTTCGACTCCCGATCGTCAAAGACTCTTGGATCTGTGATACTGACGCTACGCTTCGGGCTGCTCGTCACGGAAATTAAGTTCCACGTCATAGATGCCAAGACATGCTACAACACTTTGCTCGGCCGACCATGGTTACACGAGTACAACATCATCCCTTCTACACAACATCAGTGTATGAAGTATTTTAAGGATGGTTTCGAGTATACCGTGACGGGAGAACTGAACCCGTTCTCTGTGAACGAGGTCTGCAAATATGAAGACGCCAAATACTTCTTACCGGATTTCGAAGACACAGAGAAGTGCCACAAGCCGGAGAACAAAGCTAACGCCACCATCCCTGTCTTCGGCAGTGATACCGAGGAAGAAGAGGAGATAGTGTATTCGGGTCCGCCCCAACACAACAAGCCAGGACCGTCCACTCCTACGTTGGTCTTTGGTAGTGATTCGGAGGATGAGGTCCATGTCGTATTCTCTGCTCGACCTTCAATACAAGCTTCCGCTGACGAAGAGCAAAGTCTACAAGTCGCTATGGTGCCGCTTAAACATTATAAAGAACTGGATGAGCTCAGTATCGACAGTGTAGAGGAGCTGCAGACGTTCTATATCCCTCCCAGGCGAAAAGGCGAAAAGGCAATTCTATTCTACCGCTCTGAAGAAAACAAAGTGGAGAAAGAAATCTGGCACGGGGCAGATCCTACGCTGGACAGACTTCAACCCATCCGTCTACCGAGATATTATACAGAAGGCTTGAAGAAGCTGTTGAAGCGCCAAGGGATACCCTTCCAACAGACCGTTAGAAAGGCCAAATTCTATGACAGGGTCTGGAACGTCCCCGGAATTCAGCACAAGCTGCCTAATGGGAGAATGGAGACAATCGGGCTCGGATACATTCGCTCCAAGAAACGAGAGATGCTCCGCGACTGTTACGTCGTGCACAACTTCAATGAAGAAGCGGGTGCTCAATGGGAGGACGCCAATCCTGAATCCGTAAAAGTTCCAGATGCAAAAGTTCCCGGTCCGTCGTTTGAAGAACAAATGGACAGGTTTATAAGGGAAGCTGGTAAAAAAGTCCGAGATGATCACAACCGCGAGACGGCCATCTACGAGAAAGCCAAAACGCAACGCCTCCTTCAACAGGCCGTCAAAAATGAAAGTGCCGCCCCCTGCCAACCTGTTATAAAGAAGGCTCGACGCAAAAGCAGAAATAAGTCGAAAGGCCAAAAAGGCGCTCAACAGCAACAAAGCAGGGCTAAGAAGCCATGCAAAAGGGAGTCGAGCGTTATTGATCTATCCCTCATGAAGAAAATGGGTCGAGCATACTCCTTTCCTCGGGATAAGACGAAGAAGATACTTGACCTTACTCTAAAACATCAAATGCTTACACTACCGGAGTCTAAACACCCCGAACAAGCGGGCGAAGTCTCACACCCGGACTATTGCTTTTATCACCAAGTAATAGGGCATTCTCTTGAAGATTGCTTCACCTTCAAAAATTGGGTTGAAGATCAGTACCAGCTCGGCAAGTTCGCTCTGTCCGACAACTGGAGGGTAACACCACCACAAAAGCATGAACCCAAAGCCACGAGAACAGAACCAACTCCACAATGGGATTGGAAGCGGATTCGCACCTGTCACATGATAACGATATCAAAGAAAGAGCCCGAGAATATAGATAACCTTCCCTGGTGCTTCGAAAACAGCAACGACGAGGTAATCTCAGAGTTCCCACCAGCGCCAAAAGAGCTGGAAGATGGAATCCATACCACTGCAGACAACCTCAAGAAAATTGAGTTGGGAAGGCAAATGATCCTCGACCGACGTTCATTAGTGAGCTGTTGTCTGAAGAGAAGGTGGCTTCATTAAAAGACCTGCTTATGCAGCACAAAGATTGCTTCGCATGGAACTATTCCGAAATGCCGGGACTAGATCCAGAAATTGCTGTGCACAAATTGGCGATATCTCCGGACGTCAAGCCAGTCAAACAAGCGCCAAGAAGAATGCGTCTCGAGCTTGAGATGAGCATCAACGCTGAGGTCAAGAAGCTGATCGATTCTGGCTTCATCCAGGAAGTTCAATACCCTGAATGGATCGCCAACATCGTCCCAGTGATGAAGAAAAATGGGACGGTGCGCATATGTGTGGATTTTCGGGATCTCAACAAAGCCTGCCCGAAGGATGATTTCCCGGTGCCAGTCACCGAACTGATGATAGATAATACGTCCACTCATGAGGTTTTCTCCTTTATGGACGGCTCATCAGGGTATAATCAAATAAAGATGCATCCCGAAGACCAGAAGCACACCGCCTTCAGGACCCCTTTGGGTATATTCTGCTACAAAGAGATGCCCTTCGGTTTAAAGAACGCCGGTGCCACCTACCAGAGGGCCATGACGAAGATCTTCGATGACCTTATACACGAAATCATCGAATGCTATATCGACGACCTCGTGGTTAAAAGCAAATCATACGAGGAACATCTCGAGCATCTAAACACTGTATTTCAACGCCTTCGGCAATACAACTTAAAGATGAACTCACTCAAGTGTGCATTCGGAGTTTCCTCGGGCAAATTTCTGGGATTCATCGTCCGACACCGAGGTATTGAAATAGATCCGTCTAAGATCAAGGCGATCATGGAAATGCCTCCGCCGAGAACCCTCAAACAGTTGCGGTCTCTCCAAGGGAAGCTCGCATACATACGGCGATTTATAGCCAACCTTTCAGGCAAGTGTTGTCCTTACAGCCACCTGATGAAGAAGGGAACTCCATTCGTCTGGGATCAAAAATGCCAGGGCGCGCTGGATGAAATTAAACAATACCTGCAAAACCCGCCAGTATTGGCTGCTCCGGTCAAGGGAAAGCCTCTCATTCTTTATACTACAGCCCTCGAAGGTTTCTTAGGCGCATTATGGGCACAAGGGAACAATCAAAGGAAAGAAAGAGCACTCTACTACTTAAGTCGAGTTCTACTGGGGGCAGAAAGCAACTACTCCCCCATTGAAAAACACTGCCTGGCGTTGATCTTCGCGATAACAAAGCTCAGGCACTACGCATTGGCATATGAAGTCCGTCTCAGTTCGAAGGTGGACCCTCTTAAGTATTTAATGTCAAAGGCCATACTAACGGGACGGCTCGCTAAATGGGCCCTGCTCTTGATGGAGTTCTCGATAACCTATCAACCTCTCAAGGCAGTGAAAGGCCAGGCCATTGCCGACTTCCTTGCTGAGCATCCGATACTCGCCGATTCTCCTTTGAATTGAGATTTGCCAGACGAACATGCGTTTGACGCGATCGACGATAGTGATACCCAATGGGAACTTTATTTCGATGGAGCATCTTCCATGAAAAAGCGCAAACAAAGTACCCCTATAATCAAATCGGGGGTAGGCCTCATCTTCGTGACTCTACAAAGAGGGATAATGCGCTTCGCTTTCTCCTTAACAGAGCCGGGGACAAATAATGAAGCCGAATACGAAGCTCCGATAGCAGGCCTCGAGATCGCCATCGACATGGGGATTGAAAACCTCCTCATATATGGAGACTCCCAACTGATCGTTAGTCAAGTAAACGACGACTACCAAACGTGCAAACCGGAGCTGGTGAAGTACGGGGAAAAGGTGCAACAACTGTTGACCCAAATTCCCTCCTATACTTTGGAGAATATACCCCGCGCGGAAAACAGCAAAGCAGATGTGTTGGCCAAACTTGCTAAAGAACTGGCTGACGAGAACCTCGATGACGTTAGAATCGTGGTACAAAGCCGTCGAGTGCTGGCCCCGGCAGAAATATCTCCGGAATCATCCGAAGAGAAGGGAGTGACTGAACAGACGACCTTGCAAATAGAAGACCGAGAAAAGGCTGAGGATTGGAGGGAAGTCTTCGTAGACTACTTTAAGTCCCACCGATTGCCTGAAGAAGCGTCCACAAGACATCAGCTCATGAAACGAGCTCTGTCTTTCGCCTTCATCAATGATACTCTGTACAAGAGGTCATTTGATTCTCTGTGGCTGAGATGCTTAGGACCTGACGAAGCGAAAAGGGTCGTCCAGGAAGTTCATGACGGACTTTGCGGTTCTCACCAAGCAGGCCCAAAGATGAAGTTAAAAATCAAACGGATGGGCTACTACTGGCCCATGATGATTCAAGATTGCCTCGAATATGCGAAGTAATGTCACTCATGCCAAATCCATGGGGACTTCATCCACCAACATCCAAATCCATTACATCCAATGGTGGCTAGCTGGCCGTTCGAGATGTGGGGAACTGACATAGTCCACCCTATCGAACCAGCATCGTCTAGGGGACATCGTTTCATCCTGGCGACGACTGACTACTTCTCTAAATGGGCAGAGGCAGTACCGCCGAGGGAAGTTAAGACGGAGAATATCCTCCATTTCTTCAAGACACACGTCATATATCGGTTTAGGACGCCGAGACGAATCATCTCCGACAACGGACCAGCCTACAGAAGCCACAAGATCAGTCGCTTCACACAGCAGCATAACATAGACTGGAGATATTCCTCGGTTTATAATCCGCGAGCCAACAGACTAGCTGAGGCCTTCAATAAGACCTTAACAAAGATTATGAAAAAGACAGTGTCCCGAAATAAAAGAGACTGGCACGAGAGACTGCAAGAGGCACTATGGGCGTACCGAACTACGTTCAAGACGGCCACAAACACAACGCCGTACGCATTGGTATTTGGGACGGAAGCAATACTCCCCCTCGAGATAGAGTTACCCTCTCTACGAGTGGCAGTCCACTACGAGCCGATGGACGAAGAAAATGCTCACCTTCGGCTTGAGGAGCTTGACGCCCTTGATGAAACCCGGCTCATAGCGCAACAGAATCTGGAAGCTTATAAAGCAAAGATGACGCGCTCATATGAAAGATTGACCCGACCGAGGACATTTCGCCAAGGCGAACTCGTGCTAGTGGTCAAAAGGCCTATGATCCCCAATCGCGCCAAGCGGGGAAAGTTTGAGCCAAACTATGAAGGCCCGTACATCATAGATAAGGTCTACCAGGGTGGGGCCTATCTACTCATGGACATGCACGGTGAAAGGCCTTTCAGGCCAATAAACGGTCGCTTCCTAAAAAGATACTACGCTTAATGAGCCACAGCCTAGGTCAATGGTAGATAACGACGACTATGTCCGCTCGCTATCTTCCTAAGCTCAAGCTTTATAAGCAATAGCCGGCCGTCTTCATGACGGACCGAAACGTCCTTAAACTAATGACGGACCGAAACGTTCTTAAACTAATAACGGACCGAAACGTCCTTAAAACTAATACCGCAGCATCCGTAGGCTAACAAAAAAAATATATATATAAAATATAAATAAATAAAAATGGTATGTCCATAAGCAAAAAGGGCACGGATGAAAACCCGAGAGGGCTCCGTGAGTAAAAACAGCAGGACTACCGGCGGGTGTTCGTGAAAACCCGAAAGGGCGCGACCTCGTGGAAAAATGTAAATAAAAATAAAAAGAATAAAAAAAATGGTATGTCCACAAGCAAAATGGGCACGGATGAAAACCCGAAAGGGCTCCGTGAGTAAAAACAGCAGGACTACCGGCGAGTGTTTGTGAAAACCCGAAAGGGCGCAACCTCGTTAAAAGAACACTTACAAGATCCTCTCGACCTTGTAAGGAGAAACCACCTGCGTGAGATCCTTATGACTCACAAGGGAGCAACACACTTAGGGATCCTCACGATTCCTAGGGAGAAAATACACTCGCGAGATCCTCACGACTCGTGAGGAGAACTCTCTTATGGGACCCTCACGGCTCATAAGATTTGAAAATCTTAAGTTACAGAGACCTAAACCTGTGCTTAAGCAAACCCCCACAAACTTCCAATATTGCCCTACAAGTGGCTCAATATTGACCCTTGTATACAATCCACGGGCACGAATAAAACATTTCCCCAACCAAGTCCCATCCATGACGGGGGATATGTTCGCATGGTGAACAACCCTTGTAAATCCTCCCGATTTACAAAGAGAAAACCCTCCTGTAGGATCCTTACGACTTACAGAGGAACAAACACTTAGGAATCCTCACGATTCCTAAGGAGAAAATACACCTACAAGATCATCACGACTTGTAGGGAGAAATACCTTTGTGAGACCCTTACGGCTTATGAAGTTAAAAGCCTTAGTCGACAGGACCCTAACCCTGTTCGCTAAGCCACCTTTGTTCGACATCGACAGAGGCAGATAATGATTCGCTCCTGGCAATATCCCAGTTGTAGCGATGCTGATGCCGAAATCGGTGTCTAATTTCAGGTTTACGGCGAAAAGCTGATAGGCCGCACATGCATACAAAATAGCCGAAATGATGGGGCAACTTGCAATAAAAAGCAGCAAGTAAAAATGTATGCATGCAAGCAAAATAGCCGAAATGATTGGGCAACTCGCAATAAAAAACAGCGAGTAAAAATAAAATGAACAGCCGAAATGATTGGGCACCGCGAAAAATAGCCGAAATGATTGGGCACCGCGAAAAATAGCCGAAATGGTTGGGCAATCGCGACCTTCGCGATATAAAAGCTGAAATGATAGAGCATCGCGGAAATAAAACAAAAAAAAAGATAAAACTTTGGCCCTACAGTTAAGATCACATCGATCCCTGTATACAATCCAAGGGCGCAAAAAAAGAGGGAACCGTACTTTCCCAGCAGGCTCCGCCAGAAAACGAAGCCAAATCTCGACGGTTCATCCCAACTCCGAAGAAACCAGTGTCTTTAGCAAACACCTCAACTCACGGATACAAACACTCCTTGACGAGAGCCTCCTGATTCGCGTCGACTCACAGAGCAACCAGTACCTCCGTAGGAAATTCTCGACTCGTTTCAACCCCAAGGAAACAAATAATCCTTGGCGCTAGGGAAACAAATAATCCTTAGCAAACACCTCAACTCACGGATACAAACACTCCTTGACGAGAGCCTCCTGATTCACGTCGACTCACAGAGCAACCAGTACCTCCGTGGGAAATTCTCGACTCGTTTCAACCCCAAGGAAACAAATAATCCTTGGCGCTAGGGAAACAAATAATCCTTAGCAAACACCTCAACTCACGGATACAAACACTCCTTGACGAGAGCCTCCTGATTCGCGTCGACTCACAGAGCAACCAGTACCTCCGTGGGAAATTCTCGACTCGTTTCAACCCTAGGAAAACAAATAATCCTTAGCAAATCCTTCAACTCAGGGAAACAAACAATCCTTGACGAGAGCCTCCTGATCCGCGTCGACTCGCAGAGCAACCAGTGCCTCCGTGGGAAATTCTCGACTCGTTTCAACCCCAAGGAAACAAATAATCCTTGGCGCTAGGGAAACAAATAATCCTTAGCAAAATCCTTTGACTCAGGGAAACAAACAATCCTTGATGAGAGCCTCCTGATTCGTGTCGGCTCGCAGAGAAACCAGTGTCTCCGCGGGAAAATTCCTGATTCGTCTCAAATTGCAAGATGAAGCCTCAGGCAGCAGGAATTAAAAAACTTGCTTCTTGAACAATGGGACCCTGCAAGTCGATCTAAAACGGTCTCTTGCATACTATTCACGGGTCTCACTCTCCAAAGTCGAGTTTCGACAAGGAGGGAAACAACCGCTTACGGGCCCTCTCGACTCGTAAGAGGGAAAAATTCTCTTATAGGATCCTTACGACTTATAAGAAAAAACCACACTTAGGAATCCTCACGATTCCTAAGGAGAAAAACCCACTTACGAGATCCTCTCGATCCGTAGGGAGAAAAATCTCTACGAGACCCTCACGGCTCATGGAGTTGAAAAGTCTTAGGCAGCAGATCTGAACCTGCGGCCTAAGCCATCGCTACTTCTTAAGAAAGTCAAGATGCGTGCTCTATTATCTGTTGACCATGTTTACTAAGGTAGCATGCTGATAATAAAAGAAAGAAAAGGCAGAGAAATGACACAAGACATTACAGAAGATGTGTATCTTTTATTCATAAAATTGATTGAGTACAGGATACATTGTGCTAAAGAATAAAATATATATATACATTTTTTATTTACAAGTACAAACGATACAAGGAGAGTTACTGAGAAGGAAGCGTCCTGCATAGCTCTAGCAATTGTTCGCGCACTTCCTTCCCCGCTTTCTCCTGATCGGCCACCACTGCCAACTCCGCCTCCACTTGGGCCCGTTGCTGCGAGACAGATGCAAGCTGATCCCTTACGGCCTGATAAGCAGCTTCACGGCCTGGAATGTCATGCTCGGCGACATCAAGTGCCCGCTTCAGTTTCAGCCCATTTGAGATGCGCTCTAGAAGGCCCTCGAAGACGGCCTTTACATCAGCGGCGTTCGCCTCAACTTCAGCACGCAGGCGAGCAGTTTCGCTTGAAGACTCCTGACACTCCTTCAGCCTCAAAGCCGCTTCTTGTTCCAAATGACGGAAATGAAAAGTGCTTTGCTCGAGCCATGCTCCCCGTTGAGTGCTCACAGCCAAAGTCTCGGGGGATAGACGCATCGACTCTAGCTGATGAAGGCGAGCCTCAATCTCCCGACAGTGGTTAACCCAAGAGACGACGATGCCCTCATCATGGAAAGTGGAAAATATCACCAACATCGGGTTAACCGTCGTAGCGAAGTCCTCAGCAGATGTAGGAGTCTCGACGTCGAGTTCCTCGATGTAGTCGCTCAACATGCGCAGACTATTCGCCGCACCTTTTGAGGACGGACGTCTCTGGGAAGAGCCGCCCGGCATTGTAATGCGAGACTCGAAGGGCGCCGAGACCGGAATGACCGCTGAAAAGAAACAAGATGTGATCAGATAACAGTTCAGGAAATAATAAAGGGGGAGTTATCAATGTGATAGTCGCTGTACCAGCTGAGGCAGGTGGCAAGGCCGGAAGGGTCGGCGGCGCAGCCAATCTTTCATCCCCTCCTTCGATTTGTAGCACTGCAGTCGAGATGAGAAAAAAGGGTTTAGAAGTAATTCTATCAAAAAAGAAAGAAGGATATCAATGGAAATCATACTCACCAACGCCACCAGAGGAAGAGGCAAGTTCGGATGGGAAGGAGAAGTGTGGGAGCCACACCTGATAAAGATGGTCAAAAAGCACTCCTGAAGGACACAACAGTATGACTTTAGTATACGGATTATACGTCTGAAAAGTGAGATTAATAAGTTGCAAACTCATACCTTCCAACATCTTTGACGGTATGAGAGAGGGCTGAGAGGTGACCACCGCCAAGGCAGTAGTTGAAGGTACTCCCTCGAGCAGTGGGGCATCAGCGCTGGCTGCACCTGCGTTACGAAAAAATATGAACTTGTCAGAAATGATTGTAAGGTAAAGAAATACAGCAACTTGGGATTTACCTGATGAGCTGCCGGCTGAAACGGAGGCGACTCCCTCCTCCATTGACATGAGGCCGCCGCCCGTGGCCTCATCACCCGACTCGATAGGGACCGTTGTCGTGCTCGCAAGACCTGGAGACGGCGGAAGATCGTACACGAGGAGGGCAATGATTGGAGCGTTGCCGGACTCTTGGGAGGGAGCGGCTAACTCTTCCCCAAGAGTCGTACCCATCTCACCCGCTACTTCTGCCGGCTCCTCGGTCTCCATCGGCTCATCCGCCGTCACCACGAGATCGCCGGCCTCAAGCGCCTCGTCCGCCACCATTCTGGGCTCAGTTGTGATGATCATTTCATCTGCCGCCACTTCAGGCTGGGCATCAATGACCTTCTCGGCTGCAGACCCCTCAACCTCCATCTCAGGCCCCGAAGCCTCAGCGACGTTGTCCACCGTCAGCTGAGGTTCGGTAGGTGCCGCCTCCTCTGTTTCCTTGGGTTCAACGGTCTCCGCCTCCCCCTCGGTCGGACTTGGCCCTATAAGATAAAATATATAAGAACCGATGGCATTATAACTCTTACAATAAAATCTTGGGAGAAATATTCCCTGAAGTGGATTTATCATTTGCGCTCCGAGCTGCGCGCGCCACTTGTCTGCGAGCAGTGGATAGAAGGGCGACAGGGGCCTCTTCGGAAGAAGTATCAGCACGAGGGACGGTGCTGGGGCCCGTTCCCATAGCCAAGGCAGCCCTGTGTGCCATTGCTTCGCGCCTCGACCGCTTCCGTTCCTCCCGGGCTGTCGCGATGGACCTCTGTGACGCTTCCTTCAAGGCGGCGTCGTCCTCGTTCAGAGATGCCTCCAGAGCCTTTAAGGCATCTCTCATCGGCTCTTCGAGACGGACCTCCTGCGGTGGCCCAGAAGGAGTAGGAACATCGACGGCTGGCAGAGCAGTTGCGTCACTAGGCGGGAACGGCATTGAGGTTTCTACCATAAAAAGGGAGAGGTTAGATCGACCATAACACAAGGGAAATGAAAACTTGATGAATCGAAACTTACTAAGGCCCATGGACGCTCTAAGACGTTCCTCCTCCTGGAAAGTCTTCATAGAAGCGGCAATGGCTTGTTCATCAGTGATGCCTTTTGGAAGAAAGGAAAGAAAAGCGTTAGTCAAAGGCAATGAGGAGGATGTGTTGCAATAAAGAAAATGCGATTAGTAGTTACCTGATTGCACAAGCTTAGCAATCCATGCGTCACGCCTTGCCAACCACGCTGAAGCTTCGAGAGCGGCCTCCAAGTCTGTATCGTCCGGCGGCGGCATGACCAATCCCTCGTTAGTCCCATATTCGATCAGGCCCTCGGCATAGGGAGCATGGGGTTCCTGACCAAACACGACATCGGCGGCGAAGAGCGACTTCTTTTTCTTCTGCCCTCCGACCCTAGGCTCACGTGGGATTGACTTACGCTTAGCAGCCACCTTGGGACAGCGGGTCCCGATGTCCGCACCCACGTCAGACTCTGGCGAAACTACAACCACTGTCTCCACTGGAGCACAGGGCGCTGGGGGTGCATCCGCAATATCAGGGAGCGGCAATCCGCGTGGAGGACTCTGCGCACGCGAAGGTCTGGCTCTGGCATCTTTTAAAGGGGGGATTACCGGGGTCCTTGGCACCAAAGGAGCGTTGCAATCACTACCTGGGGGTGCACCCTTACGGTCGATCAGCAACCGCCTTTCCTTCTTTATGACCACTCCCGTCGAATGACTGTACCATTCTGTGTATACCCTGAGGAGTCGTGGGGCACAAGCCGGCTCACTGATAAAGAAGTGGGAGCCCGTGTTTAGACGCATGAAATGATGCAGCGCTCTTTCCATCCCTTCTTCGGTCGCGGCAGGTTCCGATAAGAAAGCCTCCAGCGGCACCCCTTGATTATAGCTCAGCTGTTGGGCGAAACGATGCGGGTTATATCTCATGAAGATCGCTGCCCCGTTCTGCCTAAACACCAAGAAGCCCGGTCTGATGGAATATAAGTGAAGGGTCTCCCGGGCTGTTAAAACAGAAGCTCCATCCTTGAAAGTATCTTGCAATGGCCGCACTGCAGTGGTAGACGCTTTTCCAATAGTCAACACGTTGTCAATAAAAGACACACCGGCTCCGACGGCGTAGGAGCGAAGGAGTAAACCCCTGGCATTTCGTGGTGATGGATTTACAATTGATGCGCCGATCAGCTGTATAATGCGAGGAAAACTGCACCTTTCGTAGAACGTGGGCTTTTTATGCATACCGAAAACACCCGATGTATGTAGCTCGAGCCACGACATAAAGTAGTGCATCGGGAAGACCACGTGCAATACCCCGGGCTCGTTAGCATCCGCTGCTCGGCTGAGGCCATGATATAGGTGTGCCAAGCCAGCGATCCCAACGGCGACCTTTACCCCGATGGTCATCCGGTAGGCTTGGTAAAAGACGGAAGGCCACATACGGTGGGAGTGCATTGGGAGCGCAAACCAACTCAGCCAAAGCTCAAGAAATCCTACAAAGAATGCCCCTTCGTCCATCTCGGGGGCTGCGACTTCTGCAAAAGACATAGTTGGGGAGTTAGGAAAAAAAAATCCTTTTGGTCTATTTCCTTCGCCGGCAGGTTATCCAAACCTAAACCGAAAGGGTCCTCAAGGGTGGCAAACTTGGCAGCTTCTGCCGAGAGGATGTTTGGGTGAAGGAACTGAGAAATGAAATCCTCAAAACTAACTCCGCGGCTCCCACGCTCAATGAAAAGGGCCTTGTAGATGTTCAACACCTTGATCAGACTTGGAAATTGGTGTTGAACAGCGTTCTCCGGCGTGAGCCCCCTTATCACTGGCTTAGCACCAAAGACGTACTCATCCGTCGGGAGAAACTCCTCATAATGTTCCCCCATGACCAGTAAATCGGATACCTCCGTAAACTCTTCCAAAGAGATTGACACTTCCCGATCCATGGCGAGAAAAGTGTGGGTAGGAATGTTCCACTGCTCCAGGAAGGCCTTGAACCACCAGGTGGGAAGCGTGGGATACTGAAAGAGAGAGACGTAGACTGCGGTATACAATCCTAATCCTATCAACAGCGACTTCTTCGTCGACAGGATATACCGGGCCCACGGCAGGTAGCCAATCGGGTGGCGGGGGATCAGACCTATGTTATATGATTGCCCCCAGGGTCGTGCCTCACCTTGACAGATACGGCGTCCCAGAATATCCAAAACCATGGGACGCTGAACCGGAATCGCATCTATGGCGGGATGTAGAAAGCCCTTCGATGTCCAATCAACCATCTCCACGGCATACTGCACCGGGGGTGGGCTGGCGTAATGAATCGCCGTGATGGGTTCTGACGGCACTGAGCATGTGAAGCTGCGTCGACCCATAATGATCTGGTTATACCACGACCCCCAAAGGTGGAAACTCTTGTGCTCCGGGTCGTACTCTTTAATCATGGCCAGGACTTCACGGTCCAAGGGCGCCTCGGGAAATCCCTCCTCCGAGCGGACGAACAGGAATGAAGTGTCTAGAGACATGATTGCTGCAAAAGAACAATTTAGCCGTTAGTGTTGTAATTCCAACGCATGGCGTTTAAAAAAAATACGTTAATTAATTAATTAAATTAAAAATTAATTAAATTAAAACTAATTAATTATACTACACAGCAGTGCAGCGGGTAGGGGACCCACAAAATCTGGATGAAAACGCCTCTTTTAATAAGACAGCCTCATCATTGGGTGAGACTGTCAGTTAAAGAAAAGATCCCCAAGAGAATATTATCATCAGTAGGGAATCCCTAGAGACAAGGAGAAAATCTCCTCTTTCAGAGCAAAGCTCTGTCACAGAACGACACTTGTCAAATTCTGGTCTCAAAGGAATAAAATTCCTTAAAAGAGCATAGCTCTGTGGTAATAATGGAAAAGGTCCATCAGAAAATTTTTACACTTAAAAGAATTAAAAATTTTGAAATCTTGAAAGATTCATGAAAAACTTATAAAAAGATTCTTCATTTTTCAAATCTAAAAGATCTACAGTTGATTCAAGAGCAAAGCTCTGTTCATGGGTTAGAACCCATGAACAAGATCTCTGCAGATCTATAAGTTCTTGAGAGCAAAACTCTGTTTATGAAACCCCAATGGGGATCTCTTTAGCTCAAAAAATCTGTGAGAGCAAAGCTCTTTGGTTGAGATTAAGTTAAATTAATTTTAATTAATTTTTACCTAAAGTTTTTGACTTTAGAAATGAGCAAAACTCTGAAGTTCTTGAGTGAGAGCAAAGCACTGGAAAATAAAAATCTTGAAACGGTGATATTTTTCTAAGGGCCAGAGGTCCTATTTATAAGGCGCTTGCGCTGCGCGACACGTGTCAGCGCAGATGCGCTCGCGCAGTTGCACTGCGCTGTGCGCTGCGCGACACGTGTCAGCGCAGATGCGCTAGCGCAGTTGCGCTGCGCTGTGCGCTGCATGACACGTGTCACGCTCTGGAGCATTTGCGTCAAACAGAATTAAGATTATAAAAGAAATCTTTCTGTTCTTGTTAAAACAAGAAGATTTTCTTCTGTAAAACAGAAGCCCTTGGATCAAAGATCCAACGGTGGGGGAAATTCCCCAAATCACTCAAAGAAAGATCTCTTTAATAAATTTATGGGCACTATAAAAAGGACCCTAGATCTCAATTCAAAGGGATCAACATTTTGTGAGAAATTAAACAGAGAGAACTCTGAAGAATTGAAGAGAAATCCTCAAGAACAAAAATGGTAAAAAGCCTTTAGAAAAAGAGAAAATTCTCTTATGAACAGATGATTGATCTAAAAACAAGATCAATAATCTTTAATAAAAAACAGAATAAAAATAGTGCTTTGCACTTTTTATGAACCTTTGGTTCCTAAGATAAGAAAAGGCTTGTTTTTCTTTGATCTAAATTAGATCAAGAAATCAAATAGTGCTCTGCACTTCCTTTATGAACCATTAGTTCTTGAATCTAAAAGATTCTCAAATTAATAGTGCTCTGCACTTGAAAAATTGCACTGTTGCGCTCCTGTGTTGGCGCAAGCCACCAGGGAGCGCCACGTGTCAGCAGCGCAACAGCGCAGCGCACTGACACAGCGCACTGCGCTGTTGCGCTTGCGCTCCTCAGAACGTGACACGTGTCAGCAGCGCAGCAGCACAGCGCACTGGCGCAGCGCACTGCGCTTGCATGACACGTGCCCTCACCACAAGCGCTTGCGCTCTTTGATTGGCGCAAAGCGCCTGAATAATGCAATGCATTTCTTTTGTTAAAGGGCCAGGCCCAAGTCAAAAAGACCTAGCAGGCCAAAATAAAGTGCAAAGCAATAAAAAGGGGCAGAGCCCAAGTGAAATTGATGCTCTGTATCATTTATAAATGGGCAGAGCCCCAAAACAAATTGATGCTCTGCATCCTTTATGGGCAGAGCCCAGATCAAAGTAAAAAGAAATGCAATGCAAAAACAAATAAAAACGATGAGTATTTTCCAACTGGACTTAGCCCAATTTTGGCCGTAAGTCCTCAAATTAAATTGACTGAGCAGGATTGCTCTCTTAAATCAATTTACCTCCGGTTCGAGGGTATATCTCCGAACTCCTCTGACACCTGTCGTTGTAATCCTTCAACGACGTCAGAGAGGTGACAGGTCCCGACGACCACATATGAATATGGACTGCAGGGTCCTTAAACTCGTGGACCGAAACGTCCTTAAACTAATACTGGACCGAAACGTCCTTAAACTAATGTTGGACCGAAACGTCCTTAAACTAATAATGGACCACCACGCCTCTAAACTGGAACATGGACCACCATGTCCCTAAACTGGCAACGGACCGCAACGTCCTTAAACTACCTATGGACCTCTATATCCCTAAACTGGAATATGGACCACCATGTCCCTAAACTGGAATATGGACCGCAATGTCCTTAAACTACCTATGGACCACTACGTCCCTAAACTGGAACAATAGAGCCCCGAATTCTCTTTTGCCGGATCTAAATGATCCCGTTTAAATTGATCTTAGCCCCAAATACGGCTAACGTATCCTTAAACATTTAAATGGACTATAAAACTCCAAATCAACTTTGGTTCAAGGGTACATCTCTGAACTCCTTTGACACCTATCGTTATAATCCTTCAACGACGTCAGAGAGGTGATGAGTCCCGACGGCCATATATTAAATGGATCACCACGTTAAGTCGATCTTAGTCTAAAACAGGACTAACGTATCCTTAACGGATGTTTAAGTTGATTTTAGCCTCAATACGGCTAACGTATCCTTAAACTAAAAATACCAAACCCAAATCTAAGTAAATACGGATTTGGACTAATCCACGTCCTACGGGCGACGGCATTACTCAGTCTCTGTATACAATCAATGAGCAACCACAAACAAAACAAACACATACGACATGAAGTGAAATTCTGGAGAAGGAGAAACTGGCTACCGCGATACGGTAGCGTAATTATCTGCAGGGGCTTGCGCCTGTAGGGAAGAGCGTCCCCACAATCAAAAACCCCTTTAGCGAGGGAGAATCTGACGAAGTCTGCTACATCGGCCGCATCCGTCTAAACCTCCGATACACGGTGCCATAAATCATTTTGGCATCTCCGGAGAGGTAGACGGATAAAACCATATAGCATCTGCCCCGAATCTCAGCGTCAGGACATCGCAATCCTGTGCGCCGTATTTCGGAGGGGAACAGGGTTATTCCATCATCTTTACAGAGCATGGCTCTTCAGAATTTTTCTTGAGAAATTTTTATTTCTTTCATCATCAGAGTTGACAGATGTCACTCTTGTTGTAGAGCGCTGCTCTCAATGGGAGATTTACTCCTTGGCACGAGAGCCTGTTTACCTCAATCAGAGCAAAGCTCTGTTCAAATTCCAAGGTGGAAAAAGAAGCAATGCTTCTGTTTTTCTCCAATCAGAGCAAATCTCTGCCTTAAAAATTAAAGTGCAAAAAAAAAAAAAAAACTTGCGCAGCTTCGCTGCGCGACACGTGTCAGCGCAGCGCAACTGTGCGCTGCGCGACACGTGTCAGCTCAGCGCACCTGTGCGCTGCGCAAAAAAAAAAAAAATCTTGCGCAGCGCAACTGTGCGCTGCGCGACACGTGTCAGCGCCAAAAAAAAAACCACCTTGCGCAGCTGCGCTGCGCGACACGTGTCAGCGCAGCGCAACTGTGCGCTGCGCCAAGAAAAAAAAATTATTTGTGCAGCTGCGCTGCGCGACACGTGTCAGCGCAGCGCAAAAAAAAATCAGCTGCGCGACACGTGTCAGCGCAGCGCGACACGTGTCACGCTCTGGAGCATTTACACCAAGCAGAATTAAAATTCTGAGAAATCTTTTCTTTTCTTGTTAAAACAAGAAAATTTTCTTCTGTAAAACAGAGGCCTTCGGATCAAAGATCCAACGGTGGGGAAAATTCCCTAAATCACTCAGAGAATGATCTCTTAAACAAATTTTAACTGATTTATGGGCACTATAAAAAGGACCCTAGACCTCAATTCAAAGGCATCAACATTTCTTGAAAAATCAAGAGCTTCAAACAGAGAGAACTCTGAGAAAAATTTCAAGAAAAAGGTAAAAACCTTCATAAGAGAGAAGAAATTTCTTCTAATAGATCATTGATCTAAAAACAAGATCAATGATCTTCACATAATAAACAGTGCTTTGCACTTCTTATGAACCACTGGTTCTTTAAAACAGGAAAAAATAAAAATAAATAAAAAATAGTGCTTTGCACTTTTATGAACCTTTGGTTCTCTGAGATAAGAAAAAACAAGAAAAAACTTGTTTTTTCTTAGATCTAAATCAAATAGTGCTTTGCACTTCTTTTATGAACCATCGGTTCTTGAATCTAAAAGGTTCTTAAATCAAATAGTGCTTTGCACTTCTTTTATGAACCATCGGTTCTTAAATCTAAAAGGTTCTTAAATTAATAGTGCTTTGCACTTTTATGAACCTTTGGTTCTCTGAGAAAAGAAAAACAAGAAAAAAACTTGTTTTTTCTTAGATCTAAATCAAATAGTGCTTTGCACTTCTTTTATGAACCATCGGTTCTTGAATCTAAAAGATTCTCAAATTAATAGTGCTTTGCACTTATAAATCTGCACTGTTGCGCTCTTGGGTTGGCGCAAGCCACCAGAGAGCGCCACGTGTCAGCATCTGAACCAATTGCGCTATGCGCTCTCTGATTGGCGCAAAGCGCCTGATAAATGCAATGCATTTCCTAAAAGGGCCAGGCCCAAATCAAAAAGACCAAACAGGCCAAAATAAATTGCAAAGCAATAAAAGGGCAGAGCCCAAATGAAATTGATGCTCTGCATTATTTATAAAGGGCAGAGCCCAAAACAAATTGATGCTCTGCATCCTTTCTGGGCAAAACCCAAATAAAAATAAAAAGAAATGCAATGCAGAAGCAAATAAAATGTTGAACATTTCAACTGGACTTAGCCCAATTTTGGCCATAAGTCCTTAAATTAAATTGATTGAGCAAAATTGCTCTTCTAAATCAATTTACATCCGGTTCGAGGGTACATCTCCGAACTCCTTTGACATCCGTCGTTGTAATTCCTCAACGACGTCAAAGAGGTGACGGGTCCCAACGACCACACATCGATACGGACTGCGGGGTCCTTAAACTCGTGGACCGAAACGTCCTTAAACTAATGTCGGACCGAAACGTCCTTAAACTAACGGTGGACCACTATGTCCTTAAACTGGTATTGGACCACCATGCCCCTAAACTGGCACAATAGAGCCCAAATGCTCTTTTGTCGGATCTAAACGATCCCGTTAAGTCGATCTTAGTCCCAAACTGGACTAACGTATCCTTAACAACCGTTTAAGTTGATCTTAGCCTCAAATATGGCTAACGCATCCTTAAATCTTCAAACAAACTTTAGTCCCAAATTGGACTGTAAATTCCCCCAATCAACTTTGGCTCAAGGGTACATCTCTGAACTCCTCTGACATTTGTCGTTGTAATTCTTCAACGTCGTCAGAGAGGTGACGGGTCCCGACGACCATACATGCAATGGACCACTATGTCCCTAAACTGGAACAATAGAGCCCAAATGCTCTTTTGTCGGATTTAAACGATCCCGTTAAGTTGATCTTAGTCTCAAACAGGACTAACGTATCCTTGACGAACGTTTAAGTCGATCATAGCCGCAACGCGACTAAGGCATCCTTAAACTAAAAACACCAAATCCAAATCTAAGTAAATACGGATTTGGACTAATCCACGTCCTACGGGCGACGGTATTACTCAGTCTCCGTATACAATCCACGGGCAACCACAAAAAAAACAAACACCCACGACACGAAGTGAAATTCTGGAGAAGGAGAAAGTTGTTACCGCGAAGCGGTAGCGTAATTAACTGCAGGGGCTTGCGCCTGCAGGGAAGAGCGTCCCCACAATCAAAAACCCCTCTAGCGAGGGGGAATCTGACGAAGTCTGCTACATCGGCTGCATCCGTCTAAACCTCCGATACACGGTGCCATAAATCAACTTGGCATCTTCGGAGAGGTGGACGGATAAAACCAAATAGCATCTGCCCCGAATCTCAGCGTCAGGCCATCGCGGTCCTGTGCGCCGTCCTTCGGAGGGGAACAGATTCTGGCACGCCCGGTGGGACCTTTTCCTCTTTCCACTCCACACTTCGTATGTCGTGTTCGCGAACGAATCGCGGTTTGCTGTGGTTGCCTGTGGATTCGAGGTACTAAGATTTGGTGTCTTGCTCCGTGCAGAAAACAGAAGATCAATGGCTTCAAACTGCACTACCTGCAACTGCAACTCTCGCTCCATCCCGTCCGGAGGAGTGACTTATGGGCCTCAGGCGGCTTCCATCTTCGCTATGCCGGTGGAACAGATAACTCAGGCCACCACTGGGCTATTCTTTGATAGATATATGTATGCCCTAGAGGCCATTACTGTACATAGGATGTATATTGTAGTGGATGCTGGGACATATATAGGGAGGACTTTCTTGCTCGACATGATAGTATGCTATCTGGTTGCTCTTTACCTTAACGTGTATACTGATTGTCTCTCTGTTACATGTTGGTAAAGCCCTTAGGATGTGTGCTTGACTACCTGGACTATGATGCGGATCATACTAGTGGGGACATGGTAGTCCATAAGTACATCCTTCAAAGTCCCTAGTCGTGGGTGTATCGAGACGGGGCATCGATATACCAGAGTAGACTAGCGTATACCTTCTCGACCCATACAGATGGGCGATGGATGATCCCATATCCATTGGTGTTTGACATCGGAGATGATATACGGGTGCTCAGTGGAGACTGGGTACACTGGACGGACTCGCCGAGAACTCCCAGATGGTATTATACCTCACGTCAGATGGCAGTTCTCTGGTGACACTGGTACAGAGTAGTCTGTTGACCCGAGATCGTCATAGAGTCTTGTGTGGTTCCCACTGTGCTTTGATTTCCATCTTACCACGTCCAAGAGGGCGTGCAAAACGGTGGTTTTTGGGTACAGTCCCGAGTCACATGGAGGCAATGAGCGATAGGAGGGGATTCGTCTCTCGCGGTATAGGGGGTTGATGTTGCGCTGTGTTCGATTGGCTATAACAGGAAATCCCTGGCCAGGGTTGCTGAGATTTACTGGTAAGTGTTACCAGTAGTTTCTCGAATTGTTATAGACCTCATATCGACACGACTTATCGAGCTATTGGGGTCTGACGTTTACCACCCCTAGGCGAGATATGCGACATATCAGACGATCAGACCGGACTGTACGGTAGTGTTACTGGTTGGATTCACTGGAGTGTGAGCGGGCTTGCTCGTCGATCTTCAGATCGCTCAATACCCGGGTGGCCGTTACGTTTAGCAGACCGCTTGCGGCTTGTGGGTGATTGATATGATCATCACCTGCTGCCGGCGTATTGACGAGTCTTTAGAGTCCTACACAGAGGTTTCCTGGCTCAAGCGAAACGAAATAGGAGCGCATATGAGATATGTGCAGGACCGAGAATAATGCGTGTATGTGATACCGTATTCCATTCTCGCGATAAATGTATCGATTGGTTGTATGCGATATAACCTAGTTATCGATTCAAGCATTGATTCGATAAACCGATACATAGGATACTAGTCGGTTATATGCGATATGACCGGATCGTTAAATCAAGTGTTGATTTAATGATTTAATGTATAATTATATATTTGATATATTACTTTGCATTAACTAGTATTGGTTCACTTTATATGGATTTTCTCACTCGGACGTGCGCATTGCATATGCGATATGATTTTGTGCACTTGTTTGTATCATGTTTGATGATGCAAGCATGCTAGGGCTTTGTGTAATGAGTTAAACCTAGGTTGAGTAAATGATTAGGGTTTTCTTTTATTAATTCATTTATCTTTTCATTTGGATATAAAAGATAAATGAGAAGAAGAAAACAAAAGGGTTTCTTTCATGAAGCTAAGTGAAGCTTCATGAAGCTTTGACCAATCTAACCCTTTTGTCTTCATCTATCAAACCCTAACCATTCATTTAACTATGGTCAACTCTCTACACATTACCATAGTTAAATTATGATAAGAAATGATTATTCATTTTCTATTCTATTATTCTTATCATAATAATTTTTCTTCTTCTTCTTCTTCTTCAAGAAGAGAAACTAAGCTCCATCAATGGTGATTGTTGGAAATGAGTGAGAAATCCAATTCTAAAGTCTACCCACTTCCCATTTCTTCATTCTCTACCTCTTGCCAAGTAGTAGAGTGTGTTTCCTTCACAAGTTTTCAAGGCTTGGTGAAGGTGGAGCTTGATCTAGCGATGCCTCGACGTAGATCATCTTCGGCATGGACATCGACGACCTAGCTCGCTTATTCTTCGACGAAGCCGACGCTAGAGCCCGGGAGTTCACTTGGACAGCGAAGGGACTTCGTCGCGAAGCTATGGAGGTGGAGCACCGGATCTACAAAGGTTGTATTTCCGATTCCTATTAGTTAATTGTTAACTAGTTAGCTTTTCGCCTAGAAATCTAGCCAACGATCCGTACACTAGGGTTTCTCGGCACCATAATTTTTGAAATTGGCATGGTTAATGCCTTGTGAGACCTCACTAGGGTGCCTAGGAACCCTACATTCTTTGGGACCATGATCCCACCGATGAGCGTCAATGCCCCAATGACATCGCAACAAGCTCCCAAGAAGTCGGCATTCGATCGGCTTGCTACTACTGCGACCCCTCTCAACGGGTCGCCCAACTCCACTGCCTCGGTTTTTAATAGGCTAGGTCAAAGCTCCAACGGGCCCATGCAAAAGCCCGCGATACCCGAAGTTGCCATCCCAAAGCGGATAGCCATCCCGGCTCAAGCGGACGAAATCATTGGAAAGGCCCCTCCTTCCAAGAAGTCAGTTTTTACAAGGCTGGCCATTCCAGTTGCTGCTCCAGGCAAGATCCTCAAAGCTGCTTCCCCTGCCCAGAGGTCTGTCTTTGACAGATTAGACATTACTTCTCAACGGGTGTCAGCCTTCGATAGGTTAGCACCAATAACAGTCTCTCCTCAAAGCAGGGGGCATGACGAAGTCACCCTTGTAGCTGAAACAACTCCATCTGCAAGACACGCTCGACGTCGCCACTGGCGTCGAGTAAGGAAGGCTGGAGGCAACTCCCCCTCTGGGATAACTCCGTCAACTCCGATGGTGAGGATCGATGCTGCTGTTCCAGCCAAGAATAGCTTTGAACTGCTCAACAAGGTGCGCAGAAACTCTCCTACTGCGATGTTGAAACGAACTCCTTCACCTGTGGAGAATACTCCAGAGAAGAAGCTAGAGCAGCCCCCTCAACGGCTGTCCTCTAAAATTTACAAAGTCTGGCGACAGGTCCAAGAGTCGGTGATCGATCAAGACTGCCTCCGACGACAGAAAAAGATGAAGGTTCGACAGGGGAAGGATTACTCTGTCAAACCACAAAAAGCAAAAGCTACTTGGGTGCCCACTACAACGACTCCCTTAACTCCAATCACTCAAAAGAGGAGGCCACAAAAAGCCCCTGTGAACATGGCGAAGCATAAAAGCGCTGAACACAAACGCCCCAAATCTGGGGGCATGGTGGTGCACACTATTTATATGGCTTCTGGAAAGGAGGAAAGCCGCACTTCTACGGGCCACCGACCGCTCACCCGATCCGTGACGAAAGCCCAGGAGCAACAACAAAAGCTTCAGGAAATGATGACTACAATGGCTACACTCACTGAGCCAAAAGAAAGCTCTGAAACGTCTTCGGATGAGCGTCAAGAACAAGAAACCGACGCTGACTTTTTACGCAGAGTCCTCGAAAAGAGGGACAAAGAAGCTGCAGAGCAAGCGGCTAACATAAAACAGATGGCGCTCCTCTTCCAAGATATGGTAGGGATGATGTTACAGCCAGACCCTCCTGCTGAAGATCCTCCGATCGTCCTTGAAGACGACAGGGGAGAAACGTCAAATCCTCCGCCGACTCTGTCAACAACCAAGGAGGAGGCAATCTCCAAAGTTGACCTAGATGAATATATAGCTCAGCAGATCCGGGTTCATCAGGCGAATGAAGCGGCTGGGCAAATTGTTAGAACCGGACGACCGTATCCGGGCTGGTATGACCAAATCAGTTACCCGCCAGGATATACGATCCCTAAATTCCACGTATATAAAGGGACAGGGAATCCGCATCAGCATGTCGCTCAATTCAGGGCCTTATGCGGCAATACTGGAGGCGATGACAAATTGTTGCTACTTCAATTCGTCGGCAGCTTAGCAGAAACAGCCTTTGAATGGTATTCGGAGCTACGTAACGACTCTGTCAAAACATTTGCAGAGATGGAACTGCTGTTTACATAAAGATTCGCGAGTGCTAGTGAACGCACCCCGATAACAGCACTAATAAATGCCAGGATAAGGCCAAGCGAAACGTGGGTTCAATACGCAACACGATTGCGGAACCTATGGTCGAAATGCGAACAACGCATAGAAGAGGCACCTGCGGTAGGCATGTTTGTGGGCACTCTCGATCCGCAGGCGACCATCTCACAATTCATGATGTTCTTCAGGCCGATCACCTTCTAGGCCTTGATTGACAAATTAGCCCAAATGGACCAGATGGGCCATAGACCGTCTCCTCCAAAATCAGATTCCCGAGATGAGAAAGGAAAAGGGAAAGCGATCGTCGTCGCCAATGCTCAACAACAGTCGAGCAACTCAAAGCCGGTCGTTCGCCAAAACAACGCGCGTCTACGCCCATCCCTCGAAGAGAGGCTAGGATGTTCTTACTCGTTTCCTCAGAATAAAACGGGAAGACTGTTCGAGCTGGCAGTGCGCAACAGACTCATTAATCTGCCGAGTCCAAAGCGTCTGTCGCAGCCAGGCGATCTTAATAATCCCAATTATTGCCCTTACCACCAAACGGTAAGTCACCCGATTGAGGATTGTTTCGTCTTTAAGGGATGGATCGAGGATCAATACCTACAAGGCAAGTTCGCGCTGTCTGAAAGCTGGAAGGTGAACCCACCACAGCCGCATACTCCAAAGAAGACAAACACGCCGGGGGCAACTTGTCATGTGATCTCTCACTCATTGGCAGATAATAAAGAGGCTCCTTGCGCCGAAAAAACGAGGGCGGACCCTGAAACAGAAATTCCGCGGCCGTCAGACGAGTTGATCAATGCCTTCCTAAATGAAATTCGTCTGAAAGCAAAAGCCAATCAAGAGCATGAAATGGCCATACTGGAAAGAGCCAAGGCATTCCCGTCAAATCAGAAGCCATACACTGTGGGTAAAAACAAATCCAAGACGAGGAAAAGGTTCGCCAAAGCTCTGTCAGTAGGAATGAAGCTACCGCCCTCTGAAGAAAATACTCTCGCTGAGGCAGAGATGCACCCTAACTTCTGCTTATATCATCAGAAGATCATACATCCTACCGAAGACTGCGAATCCTTTAACTGTTGGTGGCAAGGGTATGTCGCTCAAAAGCAACACTTCGACGGGACAAAGTGTGAAGCTTGTGGACATCGGAAAAATGCGATATATGAGCGCAAAAGAGTCGCCGACGATTGCCATATAGCCGACTCTAAGGCATCGCAAATTATCACCTTTGGAGGCAACTCTGACGAAGAAGCTATCCCCAACTCTTCCCTCGGGGAATCTATTTCAAAAATAAAGGAATTGAGAAGCTGCGAGAACGTTCAGCCATGCAATCGCATGCTACTCGGAAAAAATCCCGACCCCGCAAACAACGGAGCGAACAAAAAGGATAAAAGAAAAGGAAAAAAGGCCCTCGTCGCCAGCGCTCAACAACAATCAGGTGACCCTAGACTGGTTGCTTGCCAAGGCAACAAGCGGCAACCCCTCCAGGAAAAGTTGAAACGTCCTTACTCGTTTCCGCAAGATAAAATAAGGGGACTGTTCGAGCTGGCAGTGTGCTACAGACTCATCAATCTGCCGGGTCCAAAACGTCCGTTGCGGCCAGGCGATGTTAATAATCCTAATTATTGCCCTTACCACCAAACAGTAGGTCACCTGATCGAAAACTGCTACGTCTTCAAAAACTGGGTTGAAGACCAATACCAACAGGGCAAGTTTGCGCTGTCTGAGAACTGGAAGGTGAGTCCGCCAGAACCGCACGCTCCGAAGAAGATGGATACGCCGGGGGCATCATGTTCATTCATGGAGAAGGACTCATAGACCAAAAAGTCAATAAACCAGATATTCACCTCAAATACGGCGACAATGGACCGAAATGTCCTTAAACTAATAGCGGACCGAGACGTCCTTAAACTAATAGCAGACCGAAACGTCTTTAAACTAATACCGCAGCATCCTTAGGCTGACGAGATAAAAAAATAAAATAAAAAAAAACGGTATGTCCATAAGCAAAACGGGCACGGATGAAAACCCGAAAGGGCTCCGTGAGTAAAAACAGCAGGACTACCAGCGAGTGTTCGTGAAAACCCGAAAGGGCGCGACCTCGTAAAAAAAAAGAAGAAGAAAAAAAACAAAAACGGTATGTCCATAAGCAAAACGGACACGGATGAAAACCCGAGAGGGCTCCGTGAGTAAAAACAGCAGGACTACCGGCGAGTGTTTGTGAAAACCCGAAAGGGCGTAACCTCGTTAAGAAACACTTATGGGGGCCTCTCGACCCTATAAGGAGAAACCACCCGCGTGAGATCCTTACGACTCATAAGGAAACAACACACTTAGGAATCCCCATGATTCCTAAGGAGAAAATACACTTGCGAGATCCTCACGACTTGTGAGGAGAAGGCTCTTATGGGACCCTCACGGCTCGTAAGATTTGAAAGTCTTAAGTTACAGAGGCCTAAACTTGTGCTTAAGCAACCCCCACAACTTTCGACATTGCCCTACAAGTGGCCCTATATTGGCCCTTGTATACAATCCACGGGCGCGAATAAACATTTCCCTAACCAAGTCCCATCCGTGACTGTGGATATGTCCACACGGTGAACAACCCTTGTGAGTCCTCTTGACTCATAAGGAGATAACACTCTTGTAAGATCCTTACGACTTATAAGAGAACATACACTTAGGAATCCTCACGATTCCTAAGGAGAAAACGCACCTGCGAGATCCTCACGACTCGTAGGGAGAAACACCTTTATGAGACACTTACGCTCATGAAGTCAAAAGCCTTAGTCGACGGGATCCTAATCCTGTTTACTAAGCCACCTTTGTTCGACATCGACAGAGGCAAATGATGATTCGCTCCTGGCAATATTCCAGTTGTAGCGATACTGATGCCTAAATCGGTATCAAATTCCAAGTCCTTTCATGGCAGATGATGATTCGCTCCTCGCAATATTCCGGTTGTAGTGATGCTGATGCTGAGATTGGCACCAGATTCCAAGTTCTACGCTTGCAATAAAAATCAGCGAGCTGAAAATGCATATTAAATAGCCGAAATGATTGGGCAACTCGCAATAAAAAACAGCGAGTAAAATATATATATATATATATAGCCGAAATGATTGGGCAACTCGCAATAAAAAACAGCGAGTAAAAATAAAATAAACAGCCGAAATGATTGGGCAACTCGCAATAAAAAGCAGCGAGTAAAAACAAAATAAACAGCCAAAACGATTGGGCACCGTGAAAAATAGCCGAAACGATTGGGCAATCGCGACCTTCGCGATATAAAAGCTGAAATGATAGAGCATCGCGGAAAGAATAAAAAAAATGAAAGAATGAAACTTTTTGCCCTACAGGTAAAATCATATCGATCCCTGTATACAATCCAGGGGCACAGATAAGGAGGAAACCATACCTTCCCAACAGGCTCCATCAGAAAGCGAAGCCAAATCTCGACGGTTCATAGACAACCTAGAGACCATCTCGACATTTGTCGCAATATTACAGACACGATGTCAACAAATGAAGCAAACGAAGATTCCGAGCTTCAGGGTCTCGACGTCAACATCGACAACTTAGAGATCACCAACGGCGTTCCTTCACAATCCAGCAGGGTGTACATGCAAAGTTAACAAAAGACCTCACGGTCGAAACAAGCGGAGCGATGGCAAAATCCCAGCTTCACCTCAGCATTCGTCTCGATACAGCAGACGCAATGTCAACAACGGCGTTCCTCCGCAGTCCAGCTGGAGGCAGATGCAACGTCAACAAAAGACCTCACGGTCGAAACAAAGCGGAGTGACGGCAAAATCCCAGCTCCACCTCAGCATTCGTCTCGATACAGCAGACGCAATGTCAACAACGGCGTTCCTCCGCAGTCCAGCTGGAGGCAGATACAACGTCAACAAAAGACCTCACGGTCGAAACAAAGCGGAGTGACGGCAAAATCCCAGCTCCACCTCAGCATTCGTCTCAATACACCAGACGCAGTGTGAGCAAATGAAGCGAAGGCCAAATTCCTAGCTTCAAGGTCTTAACGGCAAGTCATATAAGGCCTGAAAGACCACCGGAGATCATCTCACATGGAGTGGTCACCTCCTCGACGTTCGTTTCGATACAGCAGACGAGTTGTCACTCCAGCGTTCTTCCTCCAGCAGGGATTCGGACGTGACAAAGCAAACGAAGCGAAGGCCACATTCCTAGCTTCAACGTCTTTACGGTAACTCACATAAAACCGGAAAGACAATCGGAGATCATCTCGCACCAGCACAGAGTGGTCACCACCTTGACGTTCGTCTCGATACAGCAGACGAAATGTCAACCCCAGCATTCTTCCTCCAGCAGGGATTCGGACGTGACAAAGCAAACGAAGCGAAGGCCACATTCCTAGCTTCAACGTCTTTACGGTAACTCACATAAAACCGGAAAGACAATCGGAGATCATCTCGCACCGGCACAGAGTGGTCACCACCTTGACGTTCGTCTCGATACAGTAGACGAAATGTCAACCCCAGCATTCTTCCTCCAACAGGGATTCGGACGTGACAAAGCAAACGAAGCGAAGGCCACATTCCTAGCTTCAACGTCTTTACGGTAACTCACATAAAACCGGAAAGACAATCAGAGATCATCTCGCACCAGCACAGAGTGGTCACCACCTTGACGTTCGTCTCGATACAGCAGACGAAATGTCAACCCCGGCGTTCTTCCTCCAACAGGATTTGGACACACCAAAGCAAACGAAGCGAAGGCCACATTCCTAGCTTCGACGTCTTGACGGCAACTCATATAAAACCGGAAAGACAATCGGAGATCATCTCGCACCAGCACAGAATGGTCACCACCTCGACATCCGTCTCAATAAAACAGACGAGATGTCACCCCAATGTTCATCTCGACACAGCAGGCGCAACGTCATTAAACGAATGGAGCCACGGCAAAATCCCTAGTTCCAAACCTCGGCGGTTCACCAGCAACCTAGAGACAACCTCGACGTCCGTCTCGATACAGCAGACAAGATGTCACCCCAACGTTCGTCTCGACACATCAGACGCAACGTCATCAAACAAACGGAGCCACGGCAAAATCCCTAGTCCCCATCGCAACATTCGTCTCGATACAGCAGACGCAATGCCAGCAAACGAAGCAAAGGCCAAATTCCTAGCTTTAGGGTCTTGACGGCAACTCATATAAAGCCCGAAAGACTATCGGAGATCATCCCCACACCAGCGCGGAGTGGTTATGACTCATCAGGGCTCACCAAAATAAGCCTAACCTCAAGTAAAAAGCGATATGGAAAATTCCTAACGCTTGCTCTTCCGACGGTCAAACTGCCAAGGAGGATTGCTTGAAGACGTCTTGTCCAGCCCCCGAAGGGATCAGAGACACGGCAGTCGCAGGGCAACTCGAACAGCACGATTGCCTATCGAGGACTATATCAGCTTATGCGACGGTACGATGGCCAAAACCCTAAGTACCACCAACCTTAACGGGCTTCTGTCGTAAAGAGCAGAGGTTAAATGCGACGTTAAGATGTTCTTGCGAGAAACGCTCGATTCGTCTCGACTTGCGAAAAAAATTGTTGAGGCGGCTCGACTCGTGAGATAAAGCCTTAGGTAGTGGGCATAAAAGAAGCCTGTTTCCTAAGCACTGGAACCCTGCAAGTTGGCCCAAAACGGTCTCTTGCATACCATCAACGGGTCTCACTCTCCAACATCGAACTTCGACAAGGAGGGAAACAACCGCTTACAAGTCCTCTCGACTCGTAAGAGGGAAAAATTCTCTTGTAGGATCCTTACGAATTACAAGAGAAAACCACACTTAGGAATCCTCACGATTCCTAAAGAGAAAAACCCACCTACGAGATCCTCTCGATCCGTAGGGAGAAAAGTCTCTATGAGACCCTCACGGCTCATAGAGTTGAAAAGTCTTAGGCAGCAGATCTGAACCTGTGGCCTAAGCCCTCGCTATCTCGTGAAGAAATCAAGAAGCTTACTCTATTACCTGCTAATTGTGACAACATGCTGAGAAAGAGGAAAAGCAACAGAAAGAGCATCCGATTTACATTTGATCAAGCTTTCAAGACACATTCATTCATGCATGGGCAAAAAGACTCAGGACAAAAGATATATAATAAAGACAAGCTGGGATAAAAAAAAATTCCATTAATATTGCCTGAAGTTCTTACAGTCATAAAAACAATAAACGAAAGTTACAATGGAATAAACTCAGATCCAGGGCATGGATTGAGAAATTCAAAAGCGACCCTATCTATGACTTTCCAAGCCTCGCGGACCATCCTAGTGTGCTTCATTTCGCGAGCACAAGCATCAGGGTCCCTTCCGATGTCTTCCGCCCTCCGATAAGCAGCGAGTATGGCAGACTGTTGAAAGACCTCGTGTAAGAGGTCGATAAGACTGTCTCGCCATCTCTTCGAGATAAAGTTCAATAGATACACAGAGTGCACCTTGTCCTCAGCGGCATCCAACGCCCTAAGTGGCACGCCGGAACAGAATAGGGGAAGCGCTTCCTAGATAGCTCCCACGATAAGTTTAAGAAGAGAGGAATGTCGGGGAAGCAGTGGACCATTGTATACGTCGAAGCGACTCATTATTTCAGCACACTCCTCGTTTGTGAACTCCCGATTTTGAGAGCGGCCAAGTCGGCGGATGTCCTCATGAGAGATGATCCCGTTAAGAGCATACATGTGGGCGTTCATTGTTCCTGTGAAAGAGAATCAACAGAATTATCAGAAAGACTGATTAAACAAAACGATATAATGCACTGAGGAATAAAATGCCATTTTTAAGTTCCAAGATCCATTAAGAATTCTTAAGAGTTCTTCTATATGATTTGGGAGGAGCAAAGCTCCATTAATGAATTAAGAAAATCCAAGAAAAATCTTTCAGAGAGCAGAGCTCTATGGAATCCTAGTAGGGTCCCCTTTAGTTCTCTTTAGATCCTTTTAAGACCTGTAGAGCAAAGCTCTGCTAAGTGAAACCCTAAATAGGTTTCCTTTAGATCAGGGATCTATTGAGAGCGAGGCTCTATCAATGAAAATTAATTTAATTTAATTTAATCCAAATTAAAATTTTCACCTAAAAGTTTTAAGAGTTTGACTCTTAAAGTTCTTGAAAATAAAGAGCGGGGCTCTGAGTTCTGAAAGTAAAATTTTAGAGATGAGAATCATCTAAGGGACCAAAGGTCCTATTTATAAGCATCAAGTGCCCTTTCAGCTTCCAAGGGATGGCGCGACGGTTCGGAGTCTGCCACCGCTGCGCTCACGTTAGGAGGCCACGTAAGCGCAACAGTGGGGGGGCATTTGTTTACCTCAATCAGAGCAAACCTCTGTTCAAATTCCAAGGTGGAAAAAGAAGCAATGCTTCTGTTTTTCTCCAATCAGAGCAAATCTCTGCCTTGAAAATTAAAGTGCAAAAAAAAGAAAGAAAAAAAAAACTTGCGCAGCTGCGCTGCGCGACACGTGTCAGCGCAGCGCAACTGTGCGCTGCGCGACACGTGTCAGCTCAGCGCACCTGTGCGCTGCGGAAAAAAAAAATCAGCTGCGCGACACGTGTCACGCTCTGGAGCATTTGCACCAAGCAGAATTAAAATTCTGAGAAATCTTTTCTGTTCTTGTTAAAACAAGAAAATTTTCTTCTGTAAAACAGAGGCCTTCGGATCAAAGATCCAACGGTGGGGAAAATTCCCTAAATCACTCAGAGAATGATCTCTTTAACAAATTTTAACTGATTTATGGGCACTATAAAAAGGACCCTAGACCTCAATTCAAAGGCATCAACATTTCTTGAAAAATCAAGAGCTTCAAACAGAGAGAACTCTGATAAAAATTTCAAGAAAAAGGTAAAAACCTTCATAAGAGAGAAGAAATTTCTTCTAATAGATCATTGATCTAAAAACAAGATCAATGATCTTCACATAATAAACAGTGCTTTGCACTTCTTATGAACCACTGGTTCTTTAAAACAGGAAAAAATAAAAATAAATAAAAAATAGTGCTTTGCACTTTTATGAACCTTTGGTTCTCTGAGATAAGAAAAAACAAGAAAAAACTTGTTTTTTCTTAGATCTAAATCAAATAGTTCTTTGCACTTCTTTTATGAACCATCGGTTCTTGAATCTGAAAGGTTCTTAAATTAATAGTGCTTTGCACTTCTTTTATGAACCATCGGTTCTTGAATCTAAAAGGTTCTTAAATTAATAGTGCTTTGCACTTTTATGAACCTTTGGTTCTCTGAGATAAGAAAAACAAGAAAAAAAACTTGTTTTTTTTAGATCTAAATCAAATAGTGCTTTGCACTTCTTTTATGAACTATCGGTTCTTGAATCTAAAAGATTCTCTAATTAATAGTGCTTTGCACTTATAAATCTGCACTGTTGCGCTCTTGGGTTGGCGCAAGCCACCAGAGAGCGCCACGTGTCAGCATCTGAACCAATTGCGCTATGCGCTCTCTGATTGGCGCAAAGCGCCTGATAAATGCAATGCATTTCCTAAAAGGGCCAGGCCCAAATCAAAAAGACCAAACAGGCCAAAATAAATTGCAAAGCAATAAAAGGGCAGAGCCCAAATGAAATTGATGCTCTGCATCATTTATAAAGGGCAGAGCCCAAAACAAATTGATGTTCTGCATCCTTTCTGGGCAAAACCCAAATAAAAATAAAAAGAAATGCAATGCAGAAGCAAATAAAATATTGAACATTTCAACTGGACTTAGCCCAATTTTGGCCATAAGTCCTTAAATTAAATTGATTGAGCAAAATTGCTCTCCTAAATCAATTTACATCCGGTTCGAGGGTACATCTCCGAACTCCTTTGACATCCGTCGTTGTAATTCCTCAACGACGTCAAAGAGGTGACGGGTCCCAACGACCACACATCGATACGGACTGCGGGGTCCTTAAACTCGTAGACCGAAACGTCCTTAAACTAATATCGGACCGAAACGTCCTTAAACTAATGTCGGACCGAAACGTCCTTAAATTAACGGTGGACCACTATATCCTTAAACTGGTATTGGACCACCATGCCCCTAAACTGGCACAATAGAGCCCAAATGCTCTTTTGTCGGATCTAAACGATCCCGTTAAGTCGATCTTAGTCCCAAACTGGACTAACGTATCCTTAACAACCGTTTAAGTTGATCTTAGCCTCAAATATGGCTAACGCATCCTTAAATCTTCAAACAAACTTTAGTCCCAAATTGGACTATAAATTCCCCCAATCAACTTTGGCTCAAGGGTACATCTCTGAACTCCTCTGACATTTGTCGTTGTAATTCTTCAACGTCGTCAGAGAGGTGACGGGTCCCGACGACCATACATGCAATGGACCACTATGTCCCTAAACTGGAACAATAGAGCCCAAATGCTCTTTTGTCGGATCTAAACGATCCCGTTAAGTTGATCTTAGTCTCAAACAGGACTAACGTATCCTTGACGAACGTTTAAGTCGATCTTAGCCGCAACGCGACTAAGGCATCCTTAAACTAAAAACACCAAATCCAAATCTAAGTAAATACGGATTTGGACTAATCCACGTCCTACGGGCGACGGTATTACTCAGTCTCCGTATACAATCCACGGGCAACCACAAACAAAACAAACACCCACGACACGAAGTGAAATTCTGGAGAAGGAGAAAGTTGTTACCGCGAAGCGGTAGCGTAATTAACTGCAGGGGCTTGCGCCTGCAGGGAAGAGCATCCCCACAATCAAAAACCCCTCTAGCGAGGGGGAATCTGACGAAGTCTGCTACATCGGTCGCATCCGTCTAAACCTCCGATACACGGTGCCATAAATCAACTTGGCATCTTCGGATAGGTGGACGGATAAAACCAAATAGCATCTGCCTCGAATCTCAGCGTCAGGCCATCGCGGTCCTGTGCGCCGTCCTTCGGAGGGGAACAGGGCCCTCATTAAATGAGAATCCTTTTAGGATTTCCTCATTTAATGACAGTCTCATCAAATGATGAGACTGTTTTATTAATGATAAGTCGTCATCCAGATTATGTGGGTCCCCTCCCGGTCCCTTTCCACTGCATTTCAGTGCGGTACAAATTTAAAGTACCTAGTGATAGAACTTAAACTATAGTATTGACGGCTGAAAATTTTCTTCTTTTCCGCACAGGTACTATGCCGTGCAGGTACTATGTCTTTCGACACTTCTTTCCCGTTTGTCCGTTCGGAAAGCGGATTCCCTGAAGCGCCTGTTGATAGGAGGTGTTTACACTGATCAAAGATCATGATCCGGAACAAAAGAACCTTCATTTATGGGGAACGTGGTACAATCAGATCATCGAGGGGTGGCGTAGCTTCTCTTGTGCAGCACCTTCGAGGCCTATTTCGGCGATCCACTACGCCGACCCACCCCCGGTGAACTATACCGTGGAGGAGATCAACTGGACTTCATAGGGTCTCCTTCATCCTTCTATGGCTGCAATACCCGTACAGCCTCCAATGGCTTTGGATACCTTGGGGCGACGTATCTGCCAAGGCGAGTCACGCCCTTGGGGACAGCCATATATGATAGGCCTAACTCCTCGTCATCCAGCTGGGTATTTGCAATGGGCCCGCTATATTTTGTCAGCCAAGAAGTCACAGCTGCTGAAGCTCGGGTTGTATCCCGCGATTTACGCTTCTCTCTTTCAATATTCTACGCCTCCTGCCCAGTGGGTCAAGGCTTTTCTGGAGAAATGGAATATTCCGACCCACACCTTCCTTCTGTTGGATCGAGAATTCTCAATCTCTTTAGAGGAGTTTGCAGAGGTTTCTGGCTTACCTGTTAGGGGAGAACACTATGAGGAACTGCTTCCTCCGGACGAGTACGTCTTTGCTGCCAAGTCAGTGATGACATGCCTTACCTCGGAGAACGCCATTCAACATCAATTCCCCAGTTTGATTAAGGTGTTGAATATCTATGAGAGCCTTTTTCTTGAATCCGGAAGCTGTGGGGTTAATTTCACAGATTTCATCACCCGTTTTCTCCGCTCAGAAGTCCTGTCGAAGGAAGCCGCAAAATTTGCCAATCTCGATGATCCTTTTGGTTTTGGTTTGGACAACCAGCCGGCAACGGAGGCGGATCAGAGGAGTTTCTTTCTCCCCAACACCCCGGTCATCTCTTTCGCAGAGCTTGCAGCTCCTGGGATCAATGAAGAAACGTTCTTTTTGCGATTCCTCGGGCTATGGCTAAGCTGGTTTGTGCTTCCAATGCACCCTCGCCATATGAGGACGTCCGTTTTTTATCCAGCTCACCGAATGGTTATTGGGATGCAAGTGGCCGTCGGGATCGCCGGGTTAGCCTATTTGTATCACGGCCTCAGCTTGGCGGCAGACACTACTGAACCAGGGGTGCAGCACGTGAACTTTTCGATGCATTATTTTATGTCATAGATCGAGCTACATGTACTCGGCGCTTTAGGCGCTCATAAAAGGCCTTGCTTCTACAACAAGTATAACTTTCCTCAGATTATGCGGCTAGTTGACGCATCCATTGTAAATCCGACACGGTGGGAAGCTAGGGGTTTGCTCCTTCGTCCATGCACGGTTGGAGATGGCATAACCTTTACCAATAAGGTTCTAACCATCGGTAAAGAATCCACAAAAACGGTGCAGCCATTACGGGACATTTTTAAAGACGGGGCCTCTACCTTGAAAGCTCGGGAAATTCTTCATTTATACTCCATCAGGCCGGGCTTTCTCGTGTTTAGGCAGAATGATTCGGCGTTGTTCATGAGGTACAACCCGCATTGCTTCGCCCAATAATTAAGCTATAATCAGGGCGTCCTACTCGAGGCCTTCTTGGCAGAACCGGTTGCTACTGAAGAAGGTATCCGGAGCGCGTTGCACCATTTTATGTGGTTAAACACCGGCTCCAATTTCTTTATTAGTGAGCCGAGCTGCGTTCCAAAAGACCTGAACGTATATGTGGCATTGTATCAGCATTCGATGGGCGCCATTATTAGAGAAGAAAAGCGATTGCTGCTTGACCGTAAGGGCACCGCCCCAGCGGGTAATCCAAATGTTCCTCTGAAGCGACGGACCATCGTCCATCCTCCCTTGAGAGAAGCCGCTGTAGCTGTGGTACCACGTGTTATACGTGAGCTGCCCCTACTCTTTGTTCCTGAAAAACCGGTAGTTGAGGCGTCACCCGAATCCAGTGTGGGTGCGGAGATAGGGACTCGTCGCCCCAAATTGCCCGCCAAGCGCAAGCTTGTGTTATCATTTCCCGGCACTCGCTCACAGAAGAAAAAGAAGTTGATGTTTTCTCTCGATGTCGTACTTGGTCAAGAGACCCATGCTCCCTATAGCGAGGGTTTGAGTGAGTATGGGACCAATGAAGGTTTATTCATAGCGCCGGATGATACCTATCTGGAGACTGCTATCGCGGTTTCAGCGCAATTGGCTCGCAATGAGGCAGCACTGTGTAAGTCCACGGTAGCGCCCCGGCCGTCTAACAGACGCCAAATGCGGAACAAAAACTTTTTACAACTAGCGCTAACGCGTACTATAACCCGGATCTGCCATTAAAGCTAAACTAACAAATTACAAAGTGGGTAGAAGAGTTATACCGAACGATCCGAGTCCTTCGGTCTTCAACCATCATCCCACGCTTTGTTGTGGCTGCTCCGATCTCCTGAATCTCCGGTCTCGTCGTCCAGGTGGCACCACGTCGACGGATCTTTAAACGGGCTCCCGCCTCTGAACCAAGGCAACTCGGTCGTCAAGTTTGCTAAAAGAGACGACCAAGATGAACTAGAGAATGAGTAGAACACTTTGTCTCGTTACGTCCAAGGCTATGGACGAACGGTTAATGAAGTTGCCTTTTGGAATCGGGTAAATGAGAGAATGAACTTATGAAATTTCCATGAGGCAAATTTCATATACTTTTTCAAATCAACAACCATAATCATTCTATCAAGGGGCCGGCCAATATAAAGGAGAGGGGAGGTGAGTGTAGGAGGAAGAATGGTGACCATAATGAGAAATGAGTCACAAGACACCTTGCACATATCATTAATGCACTAATGAATCATCTAACCTAGTCATGCTAACATTAAATGAACAATTAATGCAACCAATGAATTAACAACACCACATCATCCTAGTCACCATCTAGAAGCTTCTAGAAGCCTGACTCACCAAATGACTCACCCTTATGAAGAAAAGATAAATCCGCATTTAACCGAATGTTAAATACGGCTGATAGAAAACTGGAAACTGGCAACTTCCAAAAGTGATCCTGAAATGAATTTCAGGATAACCCCGTAATGGTATAAACATACCCGCATTTATATTACGACCGAATACAAATGCATCTGAGACAAAGATATTATATCTACACAGTATAATACTCGGATCCGGCTTAAACCAAAGCCGACCAGTATTATCTGTCCGAAAAACGACACGTGCGAAAACGCACGTGCTTTTTCCGAACCCTGCCATATCACCATACGGCCTCTACAACGTTTCGTCCGAACTTGGGAAAGTGTCTGTGGGGGACTCTAATGACTCATCAACACACTAGCACTGGGTATAACCTCTAGCACGTCAGAAGTACAAGCTGTACGTAACGGTTTGCCTATGTATTGATTGGAAGGGAAGCTGACGAGCGAACTCATCTCATAAACCCTACTGAGCCTAACAGTAACAATATACATATAGTCCGGTCCGTTCGCCAATAAGTATCGGATATCTGCCTAGGGGCTGGTAACGTCAGGCCCCCAATAGCAGTATAAATCGTGTCAGAGAGTGGCCCAGAACACCCTGAGATACTACTGGAGTACCTACCAGTAAATCTCCTGCCTCGGCCGAGGGCTTTGTGTAATGGCTTTCCTAGACACAGCGCGATCTCATCCCCAATACTGGGAGAGACGAATCCCCTGCCGATCCGCTCACTTGCCTCCAATGTGGCTCGGGACTGTACCCAACTGAAATCTGTTTGCACAACTCTATTGAGCGTGGTAGGGTAGTAATCTAAGCACAGTGGGAACTCACACGAGACAAATGACGTTCTCAGGTCGATGAACTAACCTGTACACATGTCACCAGGGAACTGCTATCTGACGATATGTATAATACCAACTAGCATGTTCCCGTCGAGTCCTGTCCGGTGTACTCATAACCCAATGAGCACATGTATACATCTTAGGTGATCCAACTGACACCAGTGGCTTGTGAGACCGGCCACCGCCCCTCGTCGGGGTCTCGACTGTATACACTAGTCTACACTGGAGTATCAATGCCCTGTCTCGAAACTCCCACGACTAGGGACACTTTAAGGATGTGCTTACAGACCCCAGCTCCCACGTATATGATCGCCATCATACTGCTGGTAGTCAAGCAAGAATCCTATGAGATCTATCATCATGCAATAGTGAACTAAAGCATGTATACGATGATAAAGACAAACCAGATAGCAAACTATCATCTCGAGCAAGACCGTCATATCGGTATAGGTCCTGCCTCAATCATTGCAATCACATACCTGCCATCCAATAATTGACTTTGAGGGCACTATCTCCAACAATCTCCCACTTGCACTTAAGGCTAATTATTGCGATGTCGCATACTCACAGCCCGTGTGATACCGAACACCCAATTTCTCTACTAATCAGTTTCACAAAGCTAGTTTGTAAAACTCTTGTGTTCGAGAAATAGCCTCAGTGAGTAGATCCGCCCTGATGTTTCTTTCTATGTCTCTCTTAATCTCAAGTTCGCGGAGAAATCCATCTCCCGAATCGAGCAATACCTGTCTTAGAATATGTCTGAATATCTGATGGGACCTAGTTCATAAATGAACTCCAAATCCAAACTTCTTAGACTGTATCGATCACTGAACCTAATCAGTATCCAGCACCATGCCTCCCACAGTATCCTCTTGGACCACCTGTCCATAACACTGTCCCTTGTCAGAGGGAAAACTATAACTCTGACAATCACTCTGTCATCTATGTCACCTTGGAAGCCTGGAATGATAACCGTCTCCCGAAGGAGGCTGCCGTCATCAAATCTGTAGAACATTCACTCATGTTCTAAAACTGCTTCCTTATGTTTCTTCAGGATTGGATTAATATAATATTATCGCATCAAGTGCAAAAACTACATCTGGTGTGGTACTTGACATCTCATGATTGACTCAATTGCCTAAGCAAATGATCTGCCAATCATGCACATCCCTCTCTCCTTTAGTCTCTAAGACACCTTTAGAGAGGGTGACTCCATCACCTGCAGGTACACCACCATACCAGGAGTCAACTATTCTAAATACCATTAGAATACTGTCTAAGTACCCAAATTGGAAAACTACCCAAATCTAGATCTAAAAACCATAGATCTAGTAACCAGAATGTCTGATATTATATCCATGTCCTTTATGAAGAAACAACTGTGTAACAACCACAGTACAACCGATCGTAATATTGGAATTTTACCTCCTACTCTGTGTATGCCATCCAAATACCAGGACATCACACCCTACTACCTTCTTAACAGATCCATCCCCTATTCTGATGAAGTCAAACCTATGACTGTCACATCAAAATTAGATGATCTTATCTCCGCTATATCTGCTCAAGTCTATAAATAGACATAAGCTACTTGCCCACTATGCTTCCGCTGCTCCCACTGACTACGACAACCCTCTGACAGAATAATATATATGTCCACTTCTAAAGCTAGAACGACGTTATACTTATCCTCTTGCCGGGCTTCATAGTCTGGAACAATAGTAGTGTTAAGTTTGGGTAAACAAGAACCTCCCTGTCACCGTCCTTGAGGCTATCGGAGTACCTCTCGAGTGTCTGAGGTTACCCACCATATCTGCGGAGTGGCTATTAGAATGTCAAACCTGATTGAATATATAGGTCCTATTAAATTTTCCGTAATCATTTGCGGTTCTGGAATCCCTTCCAGTTCTATCATACTCCCACTGCTGTTTTCAGAAAAAATCCATTTTAATAAAACTGTGGCGAGTGTAGAACAATATCACTATTGATCTTCCAGATGGTAGAAATATCAACCCTCGTCAAAGCCAGGGTCAACCCACAAACTGCCATTACAGAAACGTGCCTTGAGTTATCCAGTGTCTGGTTTTAAGCATAAGCTGAACAACTCCCCGTATCTTAACATCGTTAAGATATGAACCATTCTATATACAATATAGAAATAGAGACACTAATTTAATTGGAACCAGATTCAAACCATGAAGCTGTCTCCACTGCATATCAACTTAATGGAGAGAGGCTAATCAGCATTACTCAACTTAGGAATCCATCCAATTATGAGTAACCTGAAAGAGAAACAAGTTTCTAAAAACCGTTACTATCAACTGAATACCAATCACAAGAATCTATATCTTCGATACTTGCGACATCTGGTTCTCTACTTTATTCTTATACCCACAACTTCTCAAAACTTAGACATTGTATTTCTGCGAAACACTTGTCTAAAAACTAGAGAAGTCATAAGTAAACAGAACATAGTACGAGGACCAACCCCTTTGTCCTGACGGACACTGGACAACATACAATACTCTGTATAAGTCCGCTGAGTTGAATAACTCAAAACCTGTGCATCGTAGGTTGAAAACTGTACCCAGGCGATTTCCTCAAATATCACCAATTACAACGAATTCCGATATAATGAGGATGATCACCTAATTTCCAATAACTTACTCCCACTCATCATCTGTAAAAACCATACAGATATGAAAATGTAACCTGGTAAATACATACCCTGGAGTAAGTATCTAATCGGGAAAACAGTTTTCTTTTAACAATGCACAGTGTAACTGAAACATGAAAATGTTTCGTAGGGGTATCCTGGTATTCCTAGTAATGCCTCTTCCATAATCCAATTCATGACTTTAACCATATATTTCATTATCATCTCTCCAAATCCCTTTATTTGTCTTTAGTCGTTACCTTCTGTACACCATCGTTAGGCTAAATGGTTTTCTTCCTTCCTTACCGTTCGGCACCAGCCTATGGTTTGGAAGAAGACTATCCAGTAAGCATAATAGGTGTACTCTCCTAATCCTAGGAGTACTCACAACTTGAGAGAAGGTGATGATAAAAGACTACTGAATAAAACCTTATTCTATTTCTCCCGAACTGGGGAAAAAGCAAAGGTGAAATAGGAGTGGCGATGAAGTACGCGGTTTGGTCGTGAACGATAACAGTCGGAATTTACTTTGCCCTCTTTCTAATCCCTTCATTTTTGTCTTTATTTATTACCTTCTGTACACCCTACTTAGGCTAATTGGTTTTCTTCATTCCCTACCTTTCGGCACCTGCCTATGGTTTGGAATAAGACTATCCAATAAGCGTAATAGGTGTACTCTCCTAAACCAAGGAGCCCTCGCAACCTGAGCGAAGGTGATAATAAAAGATAACTGAATAAACTAATTCTATTTCTCCTGAACCTGGATCCATCCTCGAAGAAGTCCCTTCGAGTTCGTATATAACCATACGATGGATCTATCCAATGGAAGTGGATATCCGTAGTAATACGGGGTGTTCTGAGAAATACAAAGGGTAAAAGAAGAAGCGGCAATGACTTATGCAACTAAGACAATCCAAAAGCCAGTATTTTAAGAAGGTTCGGTCAACTTGGTCACTGAGTCATAGTTCAGGGTCGGTCAAAGGTCGCTGCCAAAAGGAGAGAGAGAAAATAAACACTCTGCGTGCACTCTAACCTAGATCAGAATGGTTATCACTTTATCTAATCAGGAAACCTCCCACTGTTATCTCAAATTCTCCTTCAAACCAGAAAGAAGAATTAGTCGGGATCACCCGAAGAGTAAACCAACTCGTCAGTGAGAATCGGGATCCAACTATCACCGCATGATAACTTGATGGAAGCCATTCAAGTTATCACACTCCAGAAGGTATGCGCATGCCTGGCAAGTTTGCTGTATGTTTGAAACTCCCGATGTGATTTTTGCCCCCATGCTCTTATAACCTTGGCGTTGGTCAAAATGTCATAAGTCACATGCCAAGTTCTACCCGTCATTGTCCAGGTTAATTTGAACCCACCCGCACATGCCCCTGTCGTTGGCCAAATGGCAGAACGACTGTCCCAAACCAACTCATCTATCTATGCAACAAATGAAATACCCCAGCAGCTACCAAACACTATTCCCTGGCGTTGGTCAAATGCATAGCTTGAATACTACTGAATACCCAAAAGAAATGACGGAGGGCTACGGCTGGTTTTCGGCGAAAAACCTTTAACGTAATGAACTTAATCTCGTTGAAGGAAACTGATAGCTTTTTATAAAAATATAGTGGCGAAAACCTTTTGCCAAAGAGGTCACTCCCGGTGAAGGGATCTCGGCTCTTTCCTCATGGAATGAGGTGCAGGATATTCTAACTGAATACCGCGATGCAAAGCAACTTGTAATCGACTATATTGAAGTTATTACCCTGACATAAACTTCTGCCTAAAGGGTCACTCCCGGTGAAAGGATCTCGGCCCTTGCCTCGACGAATGAGGTGCGGGATATTCTAACTGAATATCACTATGCAAACCAAAAAGAAACATCTTTGTAATAACACCTTTTTAAATTTGTTCCAACAACATCAAATATAGGTTTGTTTTATCTTTGCATTGATAAGAATCAATGCAGTCCCATCAATCAATCACACCAGAAAAGAACGAAAATAAAATGTATGTATATGCCATCCGCATTCGCCACTGGGTCCCGTCATCACCCGTTAGGTTACTTAACTAACGACAGAGCGGGGGCTGGAATAGCGTGGGTGTAAAACATATACAACATCTAATAGTATATATACCAATATACAATAATCGATCCAGGCGTAATAATATACAACATTACAGAAAAGTAATAAGCATCACAGAACAATACAGATAATCTGGGATCCCCGAGTTTCACAGAGCCGCTGCTGAAACCCGACGTTCCCCTGGTCGTGTGGATAGCCTGTGCAATGAAACCTAGACCCCTACGGGTGTGGCAAGTTACCCGCCAATACCTGAAGCGAGGTAGTCCCCCACAACATAGTGAATGGAACACCCGGCACTTCACGGAATCCGGTAAATTGAGCACCCCTCCTTGGGTCAACCTGTACCCCCTACGAGTGCAGTGAATAGTCTGCCAATTCTAGAGTGAGGTCCCTCTTCCTCTCAAAGCCATGAGATACGGACCCATTGCCCTCCAGAACCCGGCTATCCGTGCACTCCTTCGCGGGATAAACCTAGTACAGAAATAAAAATATGTACAACGGGTACATCGACCTCTACCCGGTCGTGCTCCAAAAGAATATTATACAACAGGCAGTGACGGAAGTCCACATGTTGGACGCTCGCCCCGCAATATCAAATGTACAAATAAATCCAAACTGCACTATCATTGCACCCTGCTATCCACCACGATAAATCCGCAACATCACAGCACAACACATAACATCAACGCGAATGTCACGTTCGCAAACCCGTCTAAAAGAACTATAGCAATTAGACGCGGTTTACCGATCGAGTGACATTCCCGGTCGGAGATATAAAGTAAGTACTGTAAAACTAACACGTTTAAATTTCGATCGACAAAATATCCCAAAGTGGGCCCCATGTACATCTGCTGTACAGTAACAAAAACTGGGCCCAAAAGAAATATTCCAAAACCCACAATTTCCCAAAACAAGCTTACTGGAAAAAACTGGATCACTGTTCCCACATAACGGCCGCGGTTCCGCGGTCAAACCCTAGCTTTGACCGTGGAACCGCGGCGTTACTGTAGGATCACGTGCCCAATTTTCTGCCGTATGCTTAAAAACCCTGCTTAATTTTCTGGGATTATCAAAATAATTTTTAGACACTGTTTAAAATCGACAGAAACATTAGCACTTGAAAATTATGATTTTCGAAATTCGGTTCGATCGATATTTTAAACGCGTTAGCACAAGTTAGTATAGCTTAATGGTGAGGCTCTGATACCACTGTAAGTCCACGGTAGTGCCCCGGCCGTCTAACAGACGCCAAATGCGGAACAAAAACTTTTTACAACTGGCGTTATCGTGTACTATAACCCGTATCTACCATTAAAGCTAAATTAACAAACTACAAAGTGGGTAGAAGAGTTATACCGAACGATCCGAGTCCTTCGATCTTCAACCATCATCCCACACTTTGTTGCAGCTGCTCCAATCCCCTGAATCTCCGGTCTCGTCGTCCAGGTGGCACCACGTCGACGGATCTTTAAACGGGCTCCCGCCTCTGAACCGAGGCAACTCAATTGTCAAGTTTGCTAAAAGAGATAACCAAGATGAAGTAGAGAATGAGTAGAACACTTTGTCTCGTTACGTCCAAGGCTATGGACGAACGGTTAATGAAGTTGCCTTTTGGAATCGAGTAAATGAGAGAATGAACTTATGAAATTTCAATGAGGCAAATTTCATATACTTTTTCAAATCAACAACCATGATCATTCTATCAAGGGGCCGGCCAATATAAAGGAGAGGGGAGGTGAGTGTAGGAGGAAGAATGGTGACCATAATGAGAAATGAGTCACAAGACACCTTGCACATATCATTAATACACTAATGAATCATCTAACCTAGTCATGCTAACATTAAATGAACAATTAATGCAACCAATGAATTAACAACACCACATCATCCTAGTCACCATCTAGAAGCTTCTAGAAGCATGACTCACCAAATGACTCACCCTCATGAAGAAAAGATAAATCCGCATTTAACCGAATGTTAAATACGGCTGATAGAAAACTAGAAACTGGCAACTTCCAAAAGTGATCCTGAAACGAATTTCAGGATAACCCCGTAATGGTATAAACATACCCGTATTTGTATTACGACCGAATACAAATGCATCTGAGACAAAGATATTATATCTACACAGTATAATACTCGGATCCGGCTTAAACCAAAGCCGACCGGTATTATCTGTCCGAAAAACGATACGTGCGAAAACGCACGTGCTTTTTCCGAACCCTGCCATATCACCATACGGCCTCTACAACGTTTCGCCCGAACTTGGGAAAGTGTCTGTGGGGGACTCTAATGACTCATCAACACACTGGCACTGGGTATAACCATTAGCACGTCAGAGGTACAAGCTGTACGTAACGGTTTGCCTATGTATTGATTGGAAGGGAAGCTGACGAGCGAACTCATCTCATAAACCTTACTGAGCCTAACAGTGACAATATACATACAGTCCGGTCCGTTCGTTAATAAATATCGCATATCTGCTTAGGGGCTGGTAACGTCAGGCCCCCAATAGCAGTATAAGTCGTGTCAGAGAGTGGCCCAGAATACCCTGAGATACTACTGGAGTACCTACCAGTAAATCTCCTGCCTCGGCCGAGGGCTTTGTGTAATGGCTTTCCTAGACAGCACGATCTCACCCCCAATACCGGGAGAGACGAATCCCCTGCCGATCCGCTCACTTGTCTCCAATGTGGCTCGGGACTGTACCCAACTAAAACCTGTTTGCACAACTCCTTTGAGCGTGGTAGGGTAGTAATCTAAGCACAGTGGGAACTCACACGAGACAAATGACGATCTCAGGTCGATGAACTAACCTGTACACATGTCACCAGGAAACTGCTATCTGACGATATGTATAATACCAACTAGCATGTTCCCGTCGAGTCCTGTCCGGTGTATTCATAACCCAATGAGCACATGTATACATCTTAGGTGATCCAACTGACACCAGTGGCTTATGAGACCGGCCACCGCCCCTCGTCGGGGTCTCGACTGTATACACTAGTCTACTCTGGAGTATCGATGCCCTGTCTCGAAACTCCCACGACTAGGGACACTTTAAGGATATGCTTACAGACCCCAGCTCCCACGTATATGATCGCCATCATACTGCTGGTAGTCAAGCAAGAATCCTATGGGCTCTATCATCATGCAATAGTGAACTAAAGCATGTATACGATGATAAAGACAAACCAGATAGCAAACTATCATCTCGAGCAAGACCGTCATATCGGTATAGGTCCTGCCTCAATCATTGCAATCACATACCTGCCATCCAATAATTGACTTTGAGGGCACTATCTCCAACACACTGATCACCATTGCTTAACCAGGTATACTTCGGTTTTATCTTTCCGTGGTCATTTTAATTACTATGCTTTGACTAATGCTTTCTTCTTCAACAGGTATCTCCGCCGAAGAAGCTCTTGCAGCTTCCCTCAAGACTTTCGAAGAGGAGGAAAGACTTCGCGCTTCTTTGGGCCTCGGTATATTTCGGCTCACTGTGCTTTCATTCCCCTTTTTTATGGGTAAACTAACTCTTGTTTTTCATCTTATTGTAGGTACTACTTCGACTCAGGTTATCCCAAGTGCAGTGCCGATCTCTAGTGGTGACGCAGCGGCATCGTTAGCGCCGGCCACTGCAGCCACGGCTATCCATAAGTCTCCACCGGGGGTCTCGCAGAAGCAGCCGATGATGGACGTCGTAACGGCGTCGGAGGCATAACTTGTTTCAGATGATGGTCTACCTTTATCGGAAGTCCTGAGGAGGTCAGCTCTCGCGGCTCAGGCTGAAAGGATGCGCAAGAGGCGTGCAGCGAAAGAACGTGATGCCGCCTTGGCTGTAGGTGCAGGCTCGAGCACTGCTTCCCCTGTCCCTATTTCTCCAGAGGCTGCTCCGGCTGCCCTGTCTACCGCTCATAGACAGGCGGTACGTGCGGCTTGGGAGGCAATTGAAAGGCCGTCCTAAGGTAGGTGATGTAACACTGGGTCCTTTTATTAGAGTTTGATCTTCAGATTCTCATATATCATACCCTGCAGGGCCAAGTCCTGGTGAGGAGGTGGTAGGTGAGATGACGGCAATCACCGAGCCCGAAGTGGCCACTCTTGCTCAGGAGTCTGGGACTGCCCCAACTGCCACTCTTTCCCCTTGCGGTTCCCTGCCATCGCCTGGCATTGCGAGTGTCACGACGGCTCTCGTAGAATCGGGGGATGAATCCACGGGCAGCGAAACCATTCCAATGGAGAAGAGCGAAGCAGTCGCTGCGCCTGGTGATGCTCTTGTCGCGGTTTCGATTGGCGACTCATCAGGTAGATCTTGGGTCATTATTTTCCTTTTTATTCTGCAATCCCTTCTGACGCCATTTCTTTTGTTTCTTATGCAGGTGTGGTGAACGTTGAGGTCGTACCACCCGAAGAAGCGTCACTGGTTGCTGCTCTAACGGTTGCCGCCCATTCGCCTTCTCTCATGTCTTCTCAAATGCTGGAAGGTATGGGTTTGCGATTTGTCTAATTTAAATTGTGTATGTCATCTTCATTGTACTGACCATGTATTGTCGCAACCTTATAGGAGTTCTCTTCGATCATCTGTATTAAGTGTTGAACCCGCACTTCTCCTTCCAGTCGGAAATTAGTCTGCCTGCTGGTGCCAGTGAGTATCTTTTCTAACTGACGTCTTTTCTTTTCTTTAATGGGTGACCCTGCCGTTGTTAACTTTAAATCGATTATAGCGCTACAAATTGAAGGAGGGCACAAGAGAATCGTCGTGCCACCAGTACTCCCAGCTCTGCCATCTGCCGTAGCCAGTATAGTAGCATTCATCGCTCTTGCATCTTCTTTATCTCTTAAGCCGATATCTGACTATAATCTGTTTTGCAGCAATCACACCGACTCCAGCTCCCTTCGAGTCTCAGATTCCCATGCCAGCAGAGCCTTTTGCTAAACGCCCTTCTTCCAGGGGTACTGCGAATAGTTTATGAATGTTAAGCGAGTTCGTTGAGAACCTTGACACCGAGGCCTTTGCATCTGCTGCAGATTTTGCCGCCGAAGTTAATCTCATGTTGGCGATGCTCGTGAACTTCCATAACGAGGGCGTCGTTGAGTCTTGGATTAACTACTGCAGGAAAATCGAGGCCTGTCTGCATAAGATTGAGCTCAGGCATCCCGTTCCAGAAATGTTGGCTTTGAATTCTCAACGGGCTGCGTGGGTTGAGCAGAGCGTTCCCTTCTTCCGCCATTTCAAACAAGAAACGACCTTGAGGCGGAAGGAATGCGAGGAGGCTTTAAGTGAATCCGCTCGGCTGCACGCTCAAGTTGAAGCAAACGTTGCGCAATTGAGGGTTGTCTTTGACAATTTGCGACAATGCATTTCGGACGGACTAGCACTAAGGCAAAAGCTCGACCTTCTGGAGCGGGTTTCGCGGAATCGCGAAGTTGCTCAACGGGAAATTGATGAGAAACTTTCGTGTGGCTTGCAGCAACGGGCTCGAGTAGAAGCGAAGCTGGCCGCAGCGGCTGACCATGAAAAGGAGTTGAGAAGAGCGCGCGAGCAACTGGCTAACTTATTGAAAACGCCTCCTTCTCAGTAGCTGCCTTTGTATCAATTAAACATTTGTAATCTTCGAATAACATGTATCCATTTTTTATTCTTTTATATGATTCGTCTTGTACTCAATTGAATTCATGAATAAAAGATACACATTTTTCTCCCACTGTTGCTTTCTTCTTTTTGCTATGTGATTTTAGCAAGTGTGGCCTGTAAATAGTAGGTAGCTGTCCATCTTGGACTCTCTGCAGGGTAGCGATGGCTTAGGAAACAGGTTCAGATCTGCCGCCTAAGACTTTTCAACTTTATGAGCCATGAGGGTCTCATAAAGGTTTTTCTCCCTACGAGTCGAGAGGATCTCGTAGGTGTATTTTCTCCTTAGGAATCGTGAGGATTCCTAAGTGTGTTTTCTCTTGAGAGTCGTAAGGATATCACAAGAGGATTTTCTTCCTTACAAGTCGAGAGGACTCGTAAGTGATTGATGAGTTGACCTGCTCCCGAATCAAAGCATTGCTTTGACGGGGGGGTCGAGGGTTGACTTTGGCCATATGGGGTCAGGATTGACTTTAGCCATACAGGGTCAGGATTGACTTTAGCCATACGGGGTCAGGATTGACTTTCGGTTGTCTGTGCATCGCCGAGTCCTGGAACTGGGAACTTTGCCACGGCTCCGCTTTGCTGATGTTGCGTCTACTGTAACGAGACGAATATCGAGGTGGTCTCTAGGTTGTCTGTGAACCATCGAGATTTGGAACTAGGGACTTTGCCATAGCTCCGAGATTGATTGTCGCGTCCGAATCCTGCTAGAATGAGGAGGAACGCTGTTGTGGGTCTCCATGCTGTAGATATGGCCGTTGAGACTTGGAACTAGGGACTCTGCTGTGGCTCCGTTTGATTGTCGCGTTCGAATCTTGCTAGAATGAGGAGGAACGCTGTTGTGGGTCTCCAAGATGTAGATGTGGTCATCGAGACTTGGAACTAAGGACTCTGCCGTGGTTCCAAGATTGATTGTCGCGTCCAAATCCTGCTGGAATGAGGAGGGACGCTGTTGTGGGTCTCCAGGCTGTAGATGTGGTCGTCGAGACTTGGAACTAGGGACTCCGTCGTGGTTCCGTTTGGTGATGTCGCGTCCAAATCCTGCTGGAATGAGGAGGAACGCTGTTGTGGGTCTCTAGGCAGTAGATGTGGTCATCGAGACTTGGAACTAGGGACTCTACCGTGGCTCCGTTTGGCTGACATCGGATATTCCTGCAGAGACACTGATTTCTCTACAGGTCGGCGTGAATCGAGATGTTCTCGTCAAGGACGCCGATTTCCCTGAATCGAGGTATTTGCCAAGGACGCTGATTTCCCTGGGGGTTGAGACGAATCAAGGTATTTCTGCAAAGACACTGATTTCCTTGCGGGTCGACGCGAATCGAGATGCTCTCGCCAAGGATGCTGATTTCCCTGAATCGAGGTATTTGTCAAGGACACCGATTTCCTCGGAGTTGAGACGAATCGAGGTATTCCTGCAAAGACACTGATTTCCTTGTGGGTCGACGCGAATCGAGATGCTCTCGCCAAGGACGTTGATTTCCCCGAATCGAGGTATTTGCCAAGGACACTGATTTCCTCGGAGTTGAGACGAATCGAGCTATTCCTGCAAAGACACTGATTTCCTTGCGGGTCGACGCGAATCGAGATGCTCTCTCCAAGGACGCTGATTTCCCTGAATCGAGGTATTTGCCAAGGACACTGATTTCCCTAGGGTTGGTTGACTTGTTTCCGAAACGGAGCGTTGATCCGGCGGGGAGGTCATTGGTTGACTCTAGATTGTCTGTGGACCGTAGATTCTTGAAACTAGAGACTTTGCCATAGCTCCGTTTGGTGATATTGCGTCCGAATCCTGTTGGAATGAGGAGGATCACCATTGCTAATTTTTAGGCTGTAGATGTTGCCGTTAAGATTTAGAACCAGGGACTTTGCCATGGCTCCGTTTCATTGTGTCGCTTCCGTGCCCTGCTGGCATAAGAAGGAACGCCGTTGTTGATCTTTTGGGATGCAGAAGTTACTGTTGAGATCTGACTTTCCCTTTTGACAAGATCTGGTGGGGGACATGTGGTTCCCTTTTCGTTTATGCCCATGGATTGTATACAGAGGTCAGTATGGACTGCCTGTAGGGCTAAAGTTTCATTCATTCATCATTTTTTTATTTCTTTCCATGATGCTCTATCATTTCAGCTTTTTATATCGCGAAATTCCGATTGCACAATCATTTCGGCTATTTTTCACGGTGCCCAATCATTTCGGCTATTTTTTCTTTTTACTCGTTGTTTTTTTTATTACGAGTTGCCCAACCATTTTGGCTATTTTGAATGCATATATTTTTACTTGCTGATTTTGTTGCAAGTTGCCTCATCATTTCGGATATTTCATATGCATTTTTGGCTCGCTGAATTTTCGCCACGAGTATGGAACTTGGAATCTGGTGCCAATCTTAGCATCAGTATCGCTGCGACTGGAATATTGCCAGGAGCGAATCATCATCTGCCTTCATCGGTTCGAACAAATGTGGCTTAGCAAACAGGGTTAGGATCCTGTCGACTAAGGCTTTTAACTTCATGAGCCGTAAAGGTCTCATAAAGGTGTTTCTCCCTACGAGTCGTGAGGATCTCGTAGGTGCGTTTTCTCCTTAAGAATCGTGAGGATTCTTAAGTGTGTGTTCTCTTATAAGTCGTAAGGATCTTATAAGAGTATTTTGTCCTTATAAGTCGAGAGAATTTACAAGTGTTTGTTCATCAAATGAGGGCATTCCTCGTCATCGGTGGGACTCGGCAAGGAAATGATTATTTATGCCCGTGGATTGTATACAATGGTCAGTATTGAACCGCTTGTAGGGCATAATCGGGGTGTATGACGGCTTAAGAATAGATTAAGATCCATGTAGCTTAAGGCTTTTGAATCTTATGAGCCGTGAGGGTCTCATAAGAGGGTTCTCCTTACGAGTCGTGAGGATCTCGTAAGTGTAATTTCTCCTTAGGAATCGTGGAGATCCCTAAGTGTGTTGCTCCTTTGTGAGTCGTAAGGATCTCACGCAGGTAGTTTTCTCCTCACAAGGTCGAGAGGACCTTGCCAGTGTGCATGAATTTTTTACGAGTCTGCGCCCTTTCGGGTTTTCACAAACTCGCCGGTAGCCCTGCTGTTTTTACTCACGGAGCCCTTTCGGGTTTTCATCCATGCCCATCTTGCTTATGGACGTACCGTTTTTTATTTACGAGTCTGCGTCCTTTCGGGTTTTCACAAACTTCGCCGGTAGTCTTGCTGTTTTTACTCACGGAGCCCTTTCGGGTTTTCATCCGTGCCCATTTTGCTTGCGGACGTACCGTTTTTTTTTACCATGTCAGCCCTATGATGCTGCGGTTTGTAGTAGTTTAAAGACGTCTCGGTCAGGTGTAGTATTTCTTCAAGAAACGGCCGTTTATTGGCCTGAAGGGTCTTTCGCCATGCATATCCATGAGCAAGTAAGCCCCACCCTGGTAGACTTTGTCTATGATGTACGGGCCTTCATAGTTCGGCTCGAATTTCCCCCGTTTGGCACGATTGGGGATCATAGGTCTCTTGACCACTAGCACGAGTTCGCCTTGGCGGAATGTTCTCGGCCCAGTCAATCTCTCGTATGAGCGCGTCATTTTTGCTTTGTAAGCTTCCAAGTTTTGCTGTGCCATGAGCCGGGTTTCGTCGAGGGCATCAAGTTCCTCAAACCGAAGATGAGCATTCTCTTCGTCCGTTAGCTCGTAATGAACTGCCACTCGTAAGGAGGGTAGCTCTATCTCCAAGGGGAGTACTGCTTCAGTGCCGAATACCAATGCATACGGCGTTGTGTAAGGAGGGTAGCTCTATCCCCCAGAGATCTTCATGCAGTTTCTCGTGCCAGTCCTTTTTATTTTTGGACACCGTCTTTTTCAAGATCTTCATCAAGGTCTTGTTGAAAGCCTCAGCCAGACCGTTAGCTCGGGGATTATAGACCGAAGAGTATCTCCAGTCTATATTATGTTGCTGCGCGAAGCAGCTGATTTTGTGACTTCTGTAGGCCGGCCCGTTATCGGAGATAATCCGTCGCGGAGTGCCGAATCGATAGATGACGTGTGTCTTGAAGAAATTGAGCATATTCTCCGTCTCCACTTCTCTTAGTGGTACTGCTTCTGCCCACTTGGAGAAGTAATCAGTTGTCGCCAGTATAAACCGATATCCTCTGGACGATGCTGGTTCAATGGGCCCGATTATGTCAATTCCCCACATTTCGAACGGCCAGCTAGCCACCGTTGGATGTAGCGGATTTGGATGCTGGTGGATAAAGCCCCCGTGAATCTGACACGAGTGGCACTGTTTCGCGTATTCGAGACAGTCTTGGATCATTGTGGGCCAATAGTAACCCATCTTTTTGATCTTCAGTTTCATCTTCGGCCCGGCTTGATGAGAACCGCAGAGTCCGTCATGAGTTTCTTGGACGACTCTCCTTGCTTCTTCAGGTCCCAGGTATCTTAGCCATAGAGAATCAAATGATCTCTTATATAGAGTTGTTGGGGTCAAAATTTGCACCCCCGGTTGACCGAGTCAAAGTCAAGGTCAACCCCAAGCCAGGTGGGCCCAAGCCCAGGTCAAGCGGGCCCATGTCCAAGTCGAGCCCGCGGCCAGCCTCCTCCATGCCAAAATATAGATCATGTAATAAATAATTTTTATGTCATTTTTTATGCATGAATGTATGCAAAATGGGCATAAAGCCAAATTTTTGTAAAGCCCATGGCTTATGTGCAAAAAGAAATGGCACATGAGCCATGGGATGGGCAAAATGCCATTTTGTAAAGCCCAAGGGGCTATATGTAAATATGTAAGCCTATATAAGGCAACATGATGAAAATATCTAATATACTTTTTCATTCCACCAAAAAACTAGGGTTCTTTGTCCCTCCTGCTCCTTCTCCAAGGTTCCAAACCTTCTCATTTCTTTTGAATTAAATCAAGAGTTTTACTCTTTCTTTTCCAAAACTAAGTAGTTTTCCACCACAAAACCCATAAAGGGGAACTCAGATCTCCTATCAGATCTCAAAAAGGAGAGATTTTTTAAAATCTCATATTTCTTGATCTTCAAGATCCAGCCAACGAAGGAAGAAGGAGGAGACCCATCTGCAGAAACCCCACTTTGGGCAAGAACTAGGGCTCAAGGGGAGAAGCCCTTCATCAGCTTCAAAACATCCTAGGAGTTTAACTCCTCACACACACACACACACACACACACACACACACAGAATAATAAGTGCTCCTTTCTGGGAGTACAACTCCCATTGCAGGGACCAAGACCCTTTTGCTGCTCGAGCGCCCACGTGCTGACACGTGATGCGCTAGCGCTCTTGCGCTCAGAGCGCTAGCGCCCGAGAGCCCACGTGCTGACACGTGGTGCGCTAGCGCTCTTGCGCTCAGAGCGCTAGCGCCCAAAACGCTAGCGCCCGAGTGCCCACGTGCTGACACGTGGTGCGCTAGCGCTCTTGCGTTCAAAGCGCTAGCGCCCGAATGCCCACGTGCTGACACGTGGTGCGCTAACGCTCAAAGCGCTAGCGCTCTTGCGCTCAGAGCGCTAGCGCCCGAGCGCCCACGTGCTGACACGTGGTGCGCTAGCGCTCAAAGCGCTGGCGCTTTTCCCCACGCATCCTTTGGATGCCCTTTCCCTTTATATACACACACACACACACACACACATACTCTACAACACTGTCCCCCTCAAAAAAAATTTGGGCCAGGACGCTGCCCCGTACCCCGCAAGGGGGCTGCTATCCCCTTGACCCCCAGCCCGCTATCCGAGTAGCGGGACCCCGTAAAAACTCTGCGGGGCCCCCGATATATCCAAAACCCCTTCAAAACACAACACTGCACGTTGAGTTTGCATTACCAGTTTAACCCGTTAATCGGAGGTTCTCTAGCTCCAAAAGGCGAGGGGTAATTAATGGCAGCTTAGTCCGCGGCTGCCGGAAATTCGGATCCCCACAATCAATAAACCCCAGCCTACCCTAGGCTACGCCAGACAAGCGCACGCGTATTCCCATCTCAATGGGGCGACGAGAAACACCCTACAGACTCTGGCACGCCCGGTGGGACCAATCTCTCCTCCCATATTTCGGGTTAAGCATTCATGCGAACTCAATCAATATACATGTCTATATTTATACTAAAATAATGCTCTTTCATGCAGGTTTTCAAGCAATCACTTTTCAACCATGTCCCCAAGGACGATCTCAGCGCTCAACACAGCTCCCATCTCCTATACGATGAAGATGGACGCCTGAACGGTCCTTCCGGCCAGTCTCGGGCGACAATGGGAAGAGCCGCCGCTACCATTCGGCTCTATCCTATTCGTGTCAGCTAACGCTATCCCAGCTCCTCAAGCCCCGGTGTCAGCCAAACCGGTCTCGAAAGGCAAGAGGCCAAATGTGGTGGTCTCGAAGGCGCCCCAACTCAAACGCAAGTCGGTGTTTGAACGGCTCTCCTTGGCCCCAGCTGGGGGCAAGGCCATCAACACCAACAAAGCAACAGGGCGTCTCGAGCAAGCTCCGACGATGCCCCTGACAACTGCTCAATTGGGTATCTTCTCTAAGCTCCCCATCACTCAGCCTATGGCGGCTTCCCAGAGAGCAGAAGCCTGCCAAGCTCTTAAGGCAGAGAAGCTGAGGCAGAAGAGGCTCAGATACAGAGCCAACAAAAGGGCTAGGGCTCCGGTCATGTTAAAATTTGTGAATTTCCAAAGTCCGGACCGCTCCGCGAAACCAGCTGCCAGTGATGAAAGGATAGATGAATGTGTTATCCACACCGTCTACATGGTGGGCACGCGTCCCAGCGACAACCTTCGCAGTAAATGCAAGGATGGGGCCACCACATCTCAAATCCAACCTGGTGTGAATACAACTGTCACTCCTCAAGACCAGCGTCCTCTGGAGGGTGATGAAAATCCTCCCAGTGAGGCTGATAGGCAGAGAGAGCCCTCAGTTCATGAGGAGTCGGGCTCGGAAAGCGGAGACGAGCAAATCTTTCGTCCCAAGAACGCAGAGCAGTAACTTCTCCAAGAGCTCCGAAAATAGCTCAGGAGCAAAGACAAGGAGATGGCCAAGCTCCACTAAAAAATTGACGACTTGACAAACGTTGTCTTACAGCTCACGGCCCAACTTGCCTCTCAGCCGCCCAATCAGGCGCAGGGCTCTGATGAACTGGGAAATGGTGTCCCAATGCAGCCGACGCCTATTCCCTCAAATACAAAAGTAGGCGAACCGCATGAAAATCAGTCGCATCCTATCTCGAGAAATGTCTTGGCTACCGATAACAGTAGCCCGCTAACTCAAGATCAAATCATGAATTTGGTTGCCAGCAAAGTCAAAACATTGGTAGCTGAAGCCGAAGCGCAAAAAGATGTTAGCAGTAGCGGGAGACCATATCCTGCTCAGTATGATCTGGTAGAATTTCCCAGCGGCTATGTCATCCCTAAATTCGGAAGATTTGATGGGACAGGAAATGCAAATCAGCACATCGCCCACTTTAAAGCCTCATGCGGGAATACTGGGGCAACGATGCGCTTCTCCTCCGCCAGTTCGTTAATAGCTTGACTGATGTTGCTTTCGACTGGTACGCGAGCATACCGGATGGCTCCGTTACTACTTTCGTCCAAATGGAATCTTTGTTTCGACAAAGGTTCATGAGCGTCAGCGATAAGATCACCATTGCCGAGCTCGTAAGGACCAAGCCCAAGAACAACGAAAGCAGCACGGATTTTATAACCCGTTGGCGCAATCTCTCCGTCAAATGTGAACCGCCGATAGAGCAGGACCAATCTGTCAGTCTCCTTGTCGGAAATCTCAACAATTGGATGGCCCCGTTTCTATGCACCGCAGGTCTCAAAACATTCCAAGATGCTGGAGCGCTCAAAGCAGGAGTCCTCCTCGGATTCCCAAAATAACAATAGGTCCTGGAGAAACCGAAAGGACGATAATCGCAAAGGCGGAAACTCCGATGATTCTGAATCTTTCAACACTTCGGCTAACCGAAATAAGCAAGGGTCGAGCAGGCCTAATGCCAACCAGCTTCGGAAGCCAATGTTCGGAGAGGGAGGAGAATCTCTACTGAAAGAGAAGCTGGATAAGGTCTATTCCTTCAGAAGGGATAAAATCCGTAAAATATTCAAAGACGCCCTGAGGAACGGTCTACAACTGCCAGAGTCAAAAAGACCGCAGGAAGCGAATATGACCGACGACCCCAAATACTGCCCCTATCATAGAGTGATAGGTCATGCCATTGAGGACTGCTTCGTCTTCAAAGATTGGTTCGAAAAGCAATATAAGGCAGGAGAGATAGAACTGTCTAAAGGCGTGTTAACAAACAGTGCAGCTGCGACCGTCAATTTCATACAAACGGAGACCGAAGTTCTTCGTGAAACTGATTCTCTCAGACATCTGCCTTTCTCTGAAAACAATCGACCACCACGTCATTAAACTGGGAACAATCGACCACCACGTCATTAAACTGGGAACAATCGACCATCACGTCGTTAAACCGGGAATAATCGACCTCTAAGTCGTTAAACTGGGAATGTAAAATATATATATATATATGTAAATAAACAAAAAATGTGTAAATAAAAGAAAAATAAAGAAAAGCCGAAATGATGGGGCAACTCGCAATAAAAATCAGCGAGTAAAATAAAGATGAAAATAAAGCCGAAATGATGGGTCAACCGCGAATAAAAGCCGAAATGATAGAGCAATCACGATCTTCGCGATAAGAAAAGTTGAAATGATAGAGCAATTGCGGTAAAACAAAAAAAAACAACGGCGGATGATGAGTCGCTCCTGGTACCATATTCTAGTGTAGCGATACAGACGCCAACCAAAATCCAATTTCTCAAAATTCTTCCAGCCCTACGGCCAGTCCCCAAATTGACTACCGTAAACAATCCATGGGCTCAAATAATTCTCAGTATACTCATGCCCCAACTGCAACCACCAGTTACGCGGCTGGTCTCCGCCCTTGGAATTATGCTCCATTGGGAAGACCCACTCATGTGTCCTCACGATGCATGAGGAGAACAAACCTTTGTGGGATCCTTACGACTCATAAAGGAAAAACACACTTGGGGGTCCTCATGACTCTTAATGAGAAAATGCACCTACGGGATCCTTATGACTCGTAGGGAGAAAATGCTTTTATGGGACCCTCACGGCCCATAAAATTGAAAAGCCTTAGATGATAGGGATCTAAACCTGTCTCCTAAGCCATCGCTCCCCAATCCCCAAGTGGTGAATGATGAGTCGCTCCTGGTACCATATTCCAGTGCAGCGATGCAGACGCCAACCAAATTCCAAATCCTATACCCTAAGTGGCGAATGATGAGTCGCTCCTGGTACCATATTCCAGTGCAGCGATGCAGACGCCAACCAAATTCCAAATCCCATACCCTAAGTGGCGAATGATGAGTCGCTCCTGGTAACATATTCCAGTGCAGCGATACAGACGCCAACTAAATTCCAAATCCCAACCCCAATGGCGAATGATGAGTCGCTCCTGGTACCATATTCCAGTGCAGCGATGCAGACGCCAAAAAAGTCCCGAAATTTTTTCAGCCCTACGGTCTGGATCATACATCCTGCAAAACCGTATACAATCCACGGGTGTAAAACGATCCCAATCCCTCCCAAGTCCTGCCGATGAGACCACATTTAAAGTCCCACCGGTGGTGAAGATTCAAAAAAAAGGGTATGTCCACAAGCAAAATGGGCACGGATGAAAACCCGAAAGGGCTCCGTGAGTAAAAACAGCAGGACTGCCGGCGAGTTTGTGAAAACCCGAAAGGGCGCAAACTCGTGAAAAAGAGATGAAATGCACTCACAAAGTCCTCTCGACTTTGTGAGGAGAAAATTCCCGCGTGAGATCCTTACGAATCACAAAGGAACAACACACTTAGGAGTCCCCATGACTCCTAAGGAGAAAATACACCTACGGGATCCTTACGACCCGTAGGGAGAAAATGCTTTATGAGACTCTTACGGCTCACAAAATTGAAAAGTCTTAGGTGATAAGGACCTAAAAGCTGTCTCCTAAGCCATCGCTTCCGGATAAGCAAGCGCAAATGATGATTCGCTCCTGGTACCATATTCCAGTGTAGCGATACTGATGCCAAGCAAAAACCAATTCCCAAATCCTCCCGGGGCAAATGATGAGTTGCTCCTGGCATTATTCCAGTGCAGCAATGCAGATGCCGGAAAAAAATAATCCCCAAATCCTCTTATGGCAAATGATGATTCGCTCCTGGTACCATATTCCAGTGTAGCGATACTGATGTCAACCCAAATCAAATCAAACCAACAACCTCTGCGGCGGAATCATGCTCCGTCCCAAAATTTATCCCGTGTCGAAATCATGCTTCGCCTCAGGATATCTACCTTCCCTGCCGGAATTATGCTCCACCTCGGAATCAAATCAACCAACCAGCTCTGCGTCGGAATCATACTTCGTCTCAGAGTGTACCCCACGTCGAAATCAAGCTTCGCCTCGGTGTATCTGCCTTCCTTGTCGGAATTATACTTCGCCTCGGAATCAAATCAACCAAATAGCTCTGCGTCAGAGTCATGCTCCGTCTCAGAGTGTACCCCGCGTCGAAATCAAGCTTCATCTCGGTGTATCTGCCTTCCCTATCGGAATTATGCTTCGGCTCAGAATCAACCAACGACCTCCTCGTTGGAATCATGCTCCGCTCTTCGGAATGATGCTCTGATCCTTGGAATCATGCTCCGCTCCTCGGAATTATGCTACGACCCCTGGAATCATGCTCCGCTCTTCGGAATGATGCTCCGATCCCTGGAATCATGCTCCGCTCTTCGGAATGATGCTCTGATCCTTGGAATCATGCTCCGCTCTTCGGAATGATGCTCCGATCCTCGGAATCATGCTCCGCTCCTCGGAATTATGCTCCGACTTCTGGAATCATGCTCCGCTCATCGGAATGATGCTCCGATCCATGGAATCATGCTCCGCTCTTCGGAATGATGCTCCGCTCTTCGGAATCATGCTCCGCTCTTCGGAATGATGCTCCGATCCTTAGAATCATGCTCCGCTCTTCGGAATGATGCTCCGATCCTTGGAATCATGCTCCGCTTCTCGGAATTATGCTCCGACCCCTGGAATTATGCTCCGCCCTTCGGAATGATGCTCCGATCCCTGGAATCATGCTCCGCTCTTCGGAATGATGCTCCGATCCTTAGAATCATGCTCCACTCTTCGGAATGATGCTCTGATCCTTGGAATCATGCTCCGCTCCTCGGAATGATGCTCCGACCCCTGGAATCATGCTCCGCTCATTGGAATGATGCTCCGATCCATGGAATCATGCTCTGCTCTTCGGAATGATGCTCTGAACCCTGGAATCATGCTCCGCCCTTCGGAATGATGCTCCGATCCCTGGAATCATGCTCCGCTCTTCGGAATGATACTCCGATCCTTGGAATCATGCCTCTACTCTTCAGAATTATGCTCCGACTCTTCGGAATGATACTCCGACCTTGGAATTATGCTCCGCAAATCGGAATAATGCTTCGATCCCTGGGAATCATGCTCCCCGAGGGATGCTCCGCCCCTGGAATGATGTTCCACCTCGAAGTTCAGCTTCAAGATCCATCAATTTCATGCACACAACTCAAATGCATGCGGTGTGAATTCATTGATGGGGGGCACTTTGTTGGGGTCAAAATTTGCACCCCCGGTTGACCGAGTCAAGGTCAAGGTCAACCCTAAGCCAGGTGGGCCTAAGCCCAGGTCAAGCGGGCCCATGCCCAAGTCGAGCCCGCGTCCAGCCTCCTCCATGCCAAAATATTGATCATGTAATAAATAATTTTGATGTCATTTTTTATGCATGAATGTATGCAAAATGGGCATAAAGCCAAATTTTTGTAAAGCCCATGGCTTATGTGCAAAAAAAAATGGCACATGAGCCATGGGATGGGCTAAATGCCATTTTGTAAAGCCCAAGGGGCTATATGTAAATATGTAAGCCTATATAAGGCAACATGATGAAAATATCTAATATACTTTTTCATTCCACCAAAAAACTAGGGTTCTTTGTGCCTCCTGCTCCTTCTCCAAGGTTCCAAACCTTCTCATTTCTTTTCAATTAAATCAAGAGTTTTACTCTTTCTTTTCCAAAAATAAGTAGTTTTCCACCACAAAACCCATATAGGGGAACTCAGATCTCCTATCAGATCTCAAAAAGGAGAGATTATTTAAAATCTCATATTTCTTGATCTTCAAGATCCAGCCAACGAAGGAAGAAGAAGAAGACCCATCTGCAGAAACCCCACTTTGGGCAAGAACTAGGGCTCAAGGGGAGAAGCCTTTCATCATCTTCAAAACATCCTAGGAGTTTAACTCCTCATATATATATATATATATATATATATATATATATATATATAGACACACACAGAATAATAAGTGCTCCTTTCTAGGATTACAACTCCCATTGCAGGGACCAAGTCCCTTTTGCTGCTCGAGCGCCCACGTGCTGACACGTGATGCGCTAGCGCTCAAAGCTCAGAGCGCTAGCGCCCAAAGCGCTAGCGCCCGAGAGCCCACATGCAGACACATAGTGCGCTAGCGCTCTTGCGCTCAGAGCGCTAGCGCCCAAAGCGCTAGCGCCCGAGCGTCCACGTGCTGACACGTGGTACGCTAGCGTCCGAGCGCCCACGTGCTGACACGTGGTGCGCTAGCGCTGGCGTTTTTCCCCACGCATCCTTTGGATGCCCTTTCTCTTTATATTTATATATATATATATACAAATATATATATATAGACACACACATACACACACATACTCTACAACACTGTCCCCGTCAAAAAAAATTGGGCCGGGGCGCTGCCCCGCACCCCGCAAGGGGGCTGCTAGCCCCCTTGACCCCCAGCCCGCTATCCGGGTAGCGGGACCCCCGTAAAAACTCTGTGGGGCCCCCGATATATCCAAAACCCCTTCAAAATACAACACAGCACGTTGAGTTCGCATGACCAGTTTAACCTGTTAATCGGAGGTTCTCTTGCTCCAAAAGGCGAGGGGTAATTAACGGCAGCTTAGTCCGCGGCTGCCGGAGATTCGGATCCCCATAATCAATAAACCCCAGCCTACCCTAGGCAGGAGGAATCTGTAGTACGCCTGACAAGCGCAAGCGTATTCCCATCTCAATGGGGTGACGAGAAACACCCTACAAGAGTGTCATTGACGAAGGCGAAGGATAGAGCTCGTTTCATGAGCTGATGTCTTGAGGAAGTATCTTCAGGTGTTCGATGGGATTTGAAGTAGTCTATAAAGACTTCTCTCTAATCCTTAGCCTTTTCCTGGTCTTTTATTTGTAGGGCCGTTTGCTCGGTCGCTCCCTTTTCTTCGGACGACTCCGGAGAAATTTCTGCCGGTGCAAGAACCCGACGGCTTTGCACAACGATCCTTACGTCATCGAGGTTCTCGTCGACCAGTTCTTTAGCGAGCTTGGCTAATGCATCCGCCTTGCTGTTTTCTGCGCGCGGTATGCTTTCCAGGGTGTAGGCAGGGATTTGAATCAGCAATTGTTGCACTCTCTCGCCGTACTTCACCAACTCTGGTTTGCACGTTTGATAATCGCCGTTTACTTGGCTAACGACCAGCTGGGAGTCTCCGTATATGAGGATGTTTTCGATCCCCATGTCGACAGCGATCTCAAGTCTTGCTATCAAAGCTTTATATTCAGCTTCATTGTTTGTCCTCGGCTCTGTTAGGGAAAAGGCAAAGCGCATTATCCCTCATTGTGGAGTCACGAAAATGAGGCCTACCCCAGACTTGATTATGGAGGAGCTATGCTTTCGCTTCTTCATGGAAGATGCCCCGTCGAAGTAGAGTTCCCACCGGGTGTTACTCTCTCCTTTTTCCCCGTCGATTGTGTCAAACGCGTGCTCGTCTGGCAATTCAGAATTTAGGAGTGAATTGGCAGGTATAGGATGCTCGGCGAGGAAGTCGGCGATGGCCTAACCTTTCATTACCTTGAGAGGTCGATAAGTTATCGAGAATTCTATTAAGAGTAGGGCCCATTTAGCGAGTCGCCCTGTTAGTATGGCTCTTGACATCAACTATTTGAGAGGATCCACCTTTGATATGAGATGGACCTCATGCGCCAACGCATAGTGCCTGAGCTTCGTTATCGCGAAGATCAACGCCAGGCAGTATTTTTCAATAGGGGAGTAATTGTTTTCTGCCCCCAGGAGCACTCGACTCAAATAGTAGAGGGCTCTCTCTTTCCCTTGGTCGTTTTCTTGTACCCATAGCGCGCCTAAGGAACCCTCAAGGGCGGTTGTGTACAGAATGAGGGGCTTTCCTTTGACCAGAGCGGTCAGTACTAGCGGATTCTGCAGGTATTGCTTGATTTCATCCAGTGCGCTTTAGCATTTGCAATCCCAAACGAACGGGGTTCCCTTCTTCATGAGGTGACTGTAGGGACGGCATTTGCTGGAGAGGTTAGCTATGAACCGCCGGATATATGCGAGCCTTCCTTGGAGGGACCGCAGTTGCTTAAGAGTTCTTGGCGGAGGCATTTCCATAATCGCCTTGATCTTTGATCGGTCTATTTCGATGCCCCGGTGTCGTACGATGAATCCTAGGAATTTACCTGAGGAGACTCCGAACGCACATTCGAGAGGGTTCAACTTCAAGTTGTATTTCCGAAGACGTTGGAATACTATTTTCTGATGCTCCCAATGCTCCTCGTATGATTTACTTTTCACCACGAGGTCGTCAATATAGCATTCGACGATTTCATGTATGAGGTCGTCGAAAATATTCGTCATGGCCCTCTGATAGGTGGCGCCAGCGTTCTTCAAGCCGAAAGGCGTCACTTTGTAACAGAATATTCCCAGGGGAGTCCGGAAAGCGGTATGCCTCTGGTCTTCGAGATGCATCTTTATTTGGTTGTACCCCGATGAGCCGTCCATGAAGGAGAAGACTTCGTGAGTGGACGTGTTGTCTATCATCGGCTCGGTAACCGGTACGGGAAAATCATCCTTCGAACAAGCTTTGTTGAGGTCCCGAAAGTCTACGCAGATGCGCACCGTCCCATTTTTCTTCATCACTGGGATGATGTTGGCAATCCATTCAGGGTACTGAACCTCTTGGATGAAGCCGGAGTCGATTAGCTTCTTGACCTCGGCGTTGATGTTCATTTCAAGTTCGAACTGTATTCTTCTTGGTTCTTGTTGACTGGCTTGATATCCGAAGATATTGCCAATTTGTGGACGGCTATTTCTGGATCTAATCCCGGCATCTTGGAGTATTTCCATGCGAAGCAATCTTTATACTGCATGAGCACGTCCTTCAGCATAGCCACCTTTTCTTCAGACAACAGCTCACTGACGAACGTCGGTCGTGGGTCGTTTGCCGTCCCCAAGTCGATTTTTCTGAGGTTATCCACAGTAGTACGTATCCCATCTTCCAGCTCTTTTGGCGCCGGTGGAAACTCTGAGATCAGTTCGTCATCATCATTTTCGAAGCACCAAGAGATGTCATCCATATTCTCGGGCACTCCTTCTTCTGACAGTGTTATCGCGTGACAGGTACGAGATCGTTTCCAAGACCGATGTTGATCTGGTTCTACACTTGCTGCATACGTGGTTTTTGGTTCATGCTTCTGTGGCGGGGTTACCCTCCAACTGCTGGATAAAGCGAACCTGCCTTGCTGATACTGGTCTTCTACCCAGTCTTTGAATGTGAAGCAGTCTTCGAGAGAATATCCTATCGCTCAGTGATAGGAACAATAATCTGGGTGATGAACCTCACTTGCTTGTTCAGGGTGCTTGGACTCCGGGAGGGTAATCATCTGATGTTTAATGACAAGACTGAATATCTTTCTTGTCTTGTCTTGGGGAAAAGAATATGCTCTACCCATCTTCTTTATAAGAGACGGATCCCGGCTGCTCAATTTTTGATCGCGAGGCTTTTTGGACCCGCATTGCTGCTGTCGAACATTTTTCCGTTCTTCAGTTTATTTTTGCCTCCGCGTCGATTCTTCCGTATGACGGGCTGGCGACGAAGGGCATCGTCATTCTCCATAGCCTGCTGAAAGAGGCGCTACGTTCTGGCTTTTTCATAGATGGCCATTTCGCGGCTATGGTCATCCCGGACCTTTTGACCCGCTTCTCTTATTAGCTTATCCATCTGTTCTTCGAACGACGGACTTGGTACTTTCATGGCGAGACCTCATTTTGGTTCAGGGTTAGCGTCTTCTAACAGAGCATCTCCTTCTTCATCGAAATCATGTATAACATAGCAGCCATGGAATCGCTCCCGTTTCTTGGATTAAACATATCCGAGCCCGGTCGTTTTCATTCTCCCGTTGGGCAATTTTCGCTGAGTTGCGGGGACGTTCCAGATCCTGTTGTAGAACTGAGCTTGTCGAGCAGTCTGTTTGAAAGGTACGCCTTGGTGCCTCAACAGCCTTTTTAATCCTTCTGTGTAGTATCTGGGCAGACGGATAGGCTGGAACCTGTCAAGCGTAGAATCAGCGCTATGCCAGATTTCTTTCTCCACTTTGGTTTCTGCGGATCGATAAAAGAGGATCACCTTTTCATCTTTTCTCCTGGGAGGGACGTAGAACGTCTTCAGTTCCTGCACACTATAGATATTAAGTGCGTCGAGCTCTTTGTAATGCTCTTGCGGAACCATGGCGATCTGCAAACTCTGATTATCTCCAATGAAGGCTTGCACTGATGGACGAGCCGAGAATACCGCGTTGAGCTCGTCTTCAGAGTCACTGCCAAAAACCAGAATAGGGGTAGACGGTCCCAGTTTGTTGTATCGGGGAGGTCCCGAATAGACTATCCTTCTTCCTCCTCGATATCGCTCCCGAAGACCGGAATGGTGGTAATAGCTTTTTGCTTATCCTCAGGTTTATGGCATCTTTCCGTGTCTTCAAAGTCTTGTAAGAAGTACTTTGCATCTTCGTACTTTCGAACTTCGTTTACGGAGAATGGGTTCAGCTCCCCTGTCACAGTGTATTCAAGCCCATCTTTGAAATACTTCATACACTGTGCTGTGTAGAAGGGATAATGTTGTACTCGTGTAACCAAGGCCGGCCGAGCAAAGCGTTCTAGCAAGTCTTGGCGTTAATGACGTGGAACTTGATATCAGTGACGAGCAGCCCAAAACGTAACGTCAGTATCATAGACCCGAGCGTCCGTGATGACCAGGAGTCGAACCCGGAGATAATGATTTTATCCCGAGCGAGATGTTGAACACTCATGCAGATTTCTTTTAGCACCCTCACATTTAGGAGATTGACAGAGGACCCGTTGTCAACTAGGATCTTCCCTATCTTAATGTCATGGCAATACCCGGAGACATATAGGGACGGTTGTGCTCGCATGTTCCGAGGAGGAGATCTTCATCGCCGAAAGTGATGCCAGCTGTGTGCACTTCTTCCATCTCGCCCTTCATCTTTTCTTCGGTAAGGAAAGCTTGGAATTGCTCGGGCTCTTGTAGTGCCTTGATCAAAAAATCTCTTGCCTCTTTAGATAGCAAGAGGGCATCGAGAATGCTTAGCTGCGAGGGTATCTTCCTCAGGTGTGCCAGAACGTTGTAATCCACCTTTTTTCTTGGGCGGGTCTTTGGCTTCTAGCTCTTCGACGACTCGGACATCGAGGGTGATATCCTCAGCGACCTTTTCTTTCCCCTTATCCTTTTTATTCGATCTCTTGTTTGCAGGTCCGAGATTCTTTTCAGGTAGCATGCGATTGCGCAGATGAATGTTCTCGCAGGTCTTCATCTCTTCGGTTTCAGAGATGGATTCCTTGAAGAGAGGGCTGAGGGCTATTTCTTCATCAGAATCACTCCCGAAGGTGAGAACTTGCGATCCCCTGGAATTAACCATGTGACATTCACCGGCAGTTCTTTTATGCTCATCTGTCGTGCTTCTTTGTTCCCGACGAGTTTTGCGTTTCATCCGCTTGAAATGCTGCCGGTGAGCAACGTATCCCTGCCACCAATTTTTAAAAGCGTTGCATTCTTCAGTAGGGTGTGTGGTCCTCCGATGGTACAAGCAGTAGTTTGGATGTGAATCCTCTTCGTTAAGGTGTATCCTATCAGGAGTGTTTTTTTCGGAGGGTGGCAGCTTCATTTCCATCAATATGGCTTTGGCAAACCTTTTCCTTATCTTAAACCTGCTTTTGCTGGCGGCCGAAGTGCTCCTATCTGGTTGGGGTATTTCAATCCTTTCGTTCAGTCGCCGACGTTTGGCTTTTTCGTATATGGCGATTTCACGCTCCTGATCAGCTTTGCTTTTCAGAAGAGCTTCGTTCAGGAATATGTCAATCATCTCGTCTGAAGGTCCTAGGAGTTCCGGTTCAGGATCTGCCCCCAGTTTCTCTGTATCAGGAGCTTCTTCACCATCTAATGACGAGTGAGAGATCATGTGGCAGCTTACCACATAATCTTCAGATTTGTCTAACGAGTCTTCTCCCCCATCTTCATCGCCATCTCCATCTTCAAGGATGTGGTTGAGAAACTCTTGGAGTGTGACTGGGGTTCGCGACTTTTGGTTATATTCCTCCAGCACGTCAATATGTTTTTGCAGGTCCGTGCGCTTGTCATCAGGCTTCACGGGCTTTTTGGTCTTCTTCTTCTTCTTCGAAGACTTTGACGGCTGGGCTTGAGCGTTTTGATTATCTCTACCAATTCTTGGAGTCAGGTGCGACTTCAACATTCCCTCAATGACCTCGGGTTCCAGCGGATTTTTCCACCTAATCGCCGGGCATGTTTGGAAATCCTTCAGCATTCTTTTCGTCTTGGCTGAAAAAGCGACCTCCCATGGAGCTTCTTATATAAAAGAGCATGATGCCCCGGTGTGTCCCCTCTTTTAAGAGCATGCGGCTGAGGCGGGCTTACTTTCCAATTCTCGGATAATGCGAATTTGCCCTGTTGGTATTGGTCCCCAATCCAGCCTTTGAAGACGAAGCAATCTTCGATTGGATGGCCTACCACTTGGTGATAGGGGCAATAATTGGGATTATTGGCCTCACCGGATTGCAATGGACGTTTTGGATCCGGCAAGGTGATGAGCCTGTTGCTCACCGCCAGCTCGAACAGTCTCCTCGTTTTATCCCAGGGAAACGAATAAGGGCGCTTCAGTTTCTCATTGAAGAATCGCCATTTATCATCTTGGCGATCAGTTGGTTTTGAACCACTGGGCTGCTGCTGAACATTGGCGAAGAAGGTTGCTTTCCCTTTCCCTTTTTTGTTTCGAGATTCCAACTTCGAAGAAGATGGTCTATGACCCATCTGATCTATTTGGGCCAGCTTGTCAATCAAGGCCTGGAAAGTAGTTGACTTGAAGAACATCATGAACTGGGATATGGTCGCCTGCGGATCAAGAGTACCCACGAACATGCCTACCGTAGGCGCTTCTTCGATGCGCTGCTCGCACTTCGACCATAGATTCCGCCACGTATCGCGTACTGCACCCATGTTTTTCCTGGCTTCACTCTGGCGTTAATTAATGCAGTGATCGGGGTGCGCTCGCTAGCGCTTGTGAACCTTTATGTGAATAGTAACTCCATTTCTGCAAATGTCTTGATGGAGTCATTCGGGAGCTCGGAATACCACTCGAATGCTGTCTCCGACAAGCTGCCAATGAATTAGCGAAGCAGTAGCTTATCGTCACCTCCGGTGTTGCCGCACAGAGCCCTAAATTGAGCAACATGCTGGTGCGGATTCCTCGTCCCCTTATATACATGAAATTTAGGGATCGTATATCCCGGCGGATACTTTATTTGGTCGTACCAACCCGGATAGGGTCGTCCAGTCTTAACAATTTGCCTGGCCGCTTCGCTTGCCTGATGAGCTCGTATCTGCTGAGCGATATAGTCATCCACGGCAGCTTTGGAGATGATCTCCTCCTTGGCAGCTAAATAAGCAGGAAGGGGGTTTGACGTCTCCCCTCGGTCGTCTTCAAGGATAATCGGAGGGTCTTCAGCTGGAGGATCCGGCTGTAACATCATTCCGACCATGTCTTGGAATAAAAGCATCATTCGTTTTATGTTGGCAGCTTGTTCCGCTGCCTCTTTGTCCTTCTTCTCGAGGATTCTGCGGAGGAACTCAGCATCGGTTTCTTGTTCATGACGCTGCTCTGACGACGTCTCCGGGCTTTCTTTTGGCCCAGTGAGTGCAGCCATCTGTGTTAACATTTCCTAGAGCTTCTGTTGTTGCTCCTTGGCCTTTGTTACGGATCTGGTGAGTGGTCGATGACCCGTAGAGATACAGCTATCCTCTTTCCCGGATGCCATATAGACAGTGTGCACCAACATGCCCCTAGACTTGGGGCGTTTGGATTCAGTGCCTTTGAGATTCGTCACAGACACAAAAATTTTCTTCGGCCTTCCCCTTTTGTGAGCGGTCGAAGTTGAGGGAGCCGTTGCAGCGGGCACCCAAGTAGACGACACTTTTTGTGGTACAATAGGGTGGTCCTTCTCTTCCTGAACTTTCATCTTCTTCGGTTGGCGGGAGAAGTCTTGGTCGATCACCGAGTCTTGGACCCTTCGCCAGATCCTGTGAATTTTAGAGGACAGCCGCTGAGGGGGCTGCTCCGGCTTCACCTTTGCAACATTTTCCACAGGTGGAGGAGATCTTTTCAGCACAGCAGTCGGAGAGTTCTTGCGCACCCTCCTAAGTGGTTCAAAGTTGTTCCCAATTGGGACAGCAGCATCAATTTCCACCATCGGAGCTGGCGGAGTCAGTCCAGAAGGAGAGCTGCCCCAACCCTCCTTACTCGACGCCAGTGGCGACGTCGAGCATGCCTTGCGGATGGGACCACCTCTGCTTTTGGATGAGCTTCTTTATTCCTCCTCTGATGAGGGGTTACTATTGGTGCCAGCCTATCGAAGACTGACGTCCGCTGAGAGGGAATGATCAATCTTGAAAAGACCGACTTTTTGGCAGGGGAAGCAACCTTGGTTATTTCGCCTGGAGCGGGAACTGGAACAGACAGTCTAGTGAAGACCGACTCCTTAGCAAGGGAAGTCGCTCTGATAACTTCAGGAACAGGAATGACTATCCGCTTTGGGATGGCCGCTTCAGGTATCGTGGGCTTCTTCACGGGCCCACTTGAGCTTTGGCCCAGTCTGTTGAAAACTGAGGCACTGGACTTGGGCGACCCATTGAGAGGGGCCGCGGTAGTTGTAAGCCGATCAAAGACCGACTTCTTCGAAGCTTCTTGCGACGGTAATGGGGCGTTGAAGCTCATTGGTGGGAGCATGGTCCCAAAGAATAACCCTGTGGTGGCTTGCGTCACCTGGTCCACTGGCATTGTAAAAAGGGAGGCCGCTTGAGGCCCGTAGGTCACTCCTCCGGCGAGGATGGAGTGGGAGTTGTTGCAATTAGTGCAGTTTGAAGCCATTGATCTTCTGTTTTTCTGCACGGAGCAAGATTCCAAATCTTAGTACTTCACATCCAAAGGCAATTATGTCAAACCGCGACTTGTTCGCGAAACACGACACACGAAGTGTGGAGTGGAAAGAGGAAAAGGTCCTACCGGGCATGCCAGAATCTGTTCTCCGCCGAAAGACCGGGAGACAGAACCGCGTAGGTTCGTCTTGCCTAAATTTAGGGGAAGATGCTATTTGGTTTTATCCGTCCACCTCTCCGAAAATGCCAAGTTGATTTATGCCGTGTATCGAAGGTTTAAACAGATGCGGCCGTTGTAGCAGACTTTGTCAGATTCCCCCTCGTTTGAGGGGTTTTTGATTGTGGGGACGCTCTTCCCTGCAGGCGCAAGCCCCTGCAGTTAATTATGCTACCGCATCATGGTAACCACTTTCTCCTTCTCCAGATGGCCACTTCGTGTCGTGTGTGTTTGTTTTATTTTTGGTTGCCCGTGGATTGTATACGGAGACTAATTTATGTTGTCGCCCGTAGGGCGTGGATTAGTCCAAATACATATCTTCTTAGATTTGGGTTTGGGTTGGGTTTAAGGATCGTTAATCTCATTTGAGACTAAAATCAACTTAAACGTTTGTTGAGGATACGTTAATCTAATTTTAGACTAAGATCTACTCAACAGGATCATTTAGACCCAACAAAAGAGCATTTGGGCTCTATTGTTTTAGTTTAGGGACATTGTGGTCCATAAGTTTAAGGACATCATAGTCCATGGAGTTTAAGGACATCATAGTCCATAATTTAAAGATGCCATACTCTGTAAAGTTTAAAGACATCATAGTCTATGAGTTTAAGGACCTCACAGTCAGTGGTAGTTTAGAGATATCATAGTCTGTAAAGTTTAAGGACATCATAGTCCATGAGTTTAAGGACCCCACAGTTCGTGAAATGTCTGGTTGTCGGGACCCGTCACCTCTCTTAAGACGTTGAAGGATTACAACGACAATTATCTGAGAAGTGAAGAGATGTACCATTGAACCAATATTGGTTGGGAGATCTGTAGTCCAATTTGGGACTAAGATCAAAGATTTATGAGCATACGGGCTCAATTAATCTGAATTAGAGATCTGTGGCCAACTTGGGCTCGGCCCATTCATTTAAAATGTTAGACATTTAATTAGGCTCAGTCCTTTTTCATTTAACAATGCTGAGTATTAGTCCTGACAACTTTTTGTCTTTTATTGAATGCAGAGCACTCATTATAGCTCTAGGGATTTTATTTAAAGAACACGTTGTGTTCCCTCAGCGCACACATGAGGAGCACGTGGTGCGCTTGGTGCTGAGCGCCAGTCAATGAGCGCAGAGCGCTTCTGTTTAATAGCGCACACGTGAGGAGCATGTGGTGCACTTGGCGCTGAGCGCCAGACAATGAGCACAGAGTGTTTCTGTTAAGTAGCGCACACGTGAGGAGCATGTGGCGCGCTTGGCGCTGAGCGCCAGACAATGAGCGCAGAGCGCTTCTTGTAAAATAGCGCACACGTGAGGAGCACGTGGTGCGCTTAACGCTGAGCGCCAGTCAATGAGCGCAGAGCGCTTCTTGTGATATAGCGCACACGTGAGGAGCACATGGCGCGCTTAGCGCTGTGCGCCAGACTTGGAGCGCTGAGGTGCTTCTTTAAATTTGGAACGCTAAGGCTCTGCAGTGCTGTGTGCTAGATTTGGAGTACTGAGGCGCTCCATTTAATTGGAGCGCTAGGGCTCTTTTTAGGTAGCTTTGCGCTCTGAGAATTAAATTTTCTCTTATAAGAGACTTTGTCTCATGGATCTAAGAACAAAGTTCTTATTTTATAGGGGATATTTCAATCTCTTATGTTTTTGGTGAAATACATTGCCTTTATGGATCTGTGATCCTAAGAGAATTGAATTATTCCCCCTTTATAATGAGATATTATGATCTCTTTGTGAAAGACATTTTCTTTATAGATCTATGATCATAAGAACTAAGTTCTTTTTCTGATGAGATGCTTTGATCTCTTTATTTTACCTTGAAGAAATTCTTCTTCTGCCGAGAGCTTACTCTTCTCTTTGAACTTTCTCAAAGTTTGGGGGGGTTCCTCTCTGTGAGACTTGAATTCTTGGGTCCTTTATATAGTAGAGGCTGATTTGTTGAATCAGTTGAAGAGATTTTTTCTCTAATTGATTTGGGGATGTTTCCCACCGTTGGATCTTTGATCCTAGGGCTTCTGTTTTACAGAAGGCAATCTTCTTGTTTTTAACCAGATTGGGAAATATTTCCCCATACAGAATTTATTCTGTATTTTGGTGATTTTTAATCACCATTGGATCATTGATCCAACGGTGCTCTGATTTTCAGAGCATAATCTTTCCTGTTTGGAAAGATTCTGAGGAATGTTTCCTTAACAGAATTTTATTCTGGTCAATTGATAATTTTTAATCATGTTCGTCGGATCTTTGATCCAAGGGCCGAGAACAGTTTGTTCTATCGCTAGAGCTTACGTGTTTTGCACATAGTACGCTGCTTAGAGTGCAGCGCTCTTAGCGCTAGCACTCACGTGCTTTGTACATGGTGCGCTGCTTAAAGTGCAGCGCTCTTAGCGCTCACGTGCTTTGCACGTGGTGCGCTGCCTCAGAGTCTTTGACTCTCAGCGCTGGCGCGGCTATCGCTGCTTCATTTCAAATTTCAAAATTTGAATAGAGCTTTGCTCTGATTGAAGAAACAAGGGGGACTTGAATACAAACTTCTTCCATCAAATTGCAAATGGTAGGCGTCAAAGGAACCTTATTTCTAAAATGGAGATTGGAGGTTAGGAGGTGGAGGACGTCACTGAGATTCGCGCGCGCGTCTAGAACCTTTTTAGGAATTTATTTGCAACTATTGAACCGATTCGACCTGGGGTGAATATGGAAATTTAGGAGTACAACGATGTGATCTCCTTAGAACAAAAAGACAATCTCGTAGCCACGTTTTCAGTAGAGGAGATCAAGTGCGTGATATTTGGTCTTGGAGCTGATAAAGCGGCCAGACCGGATGGCTTCCCAATGGTTTTTTTCCAGTACTTTTGGGATCTCATTCGAGATGACCTATGCAATCTTATAACACAATGGTTGAAGGAAATGGGAGATTCATAGGTTCAACTATGCCAATGTTGTCCTGATGGCTAAGAAAGAAGGAGCAGCAATGATCAGCGAATATAAGCTTATTAGCCTATTAAATAGTGTTATGAGGACCATCTCTAAATTTATGGCTAATAGGCTAGGGGAGTTATTGAAATCTATTATTGCGGGATATCAAACCGGTTTCATCCCTGGTAGATCAATAACGGATGGGGTGGTGACGACACTTGAGATCATCCAATCTTGCAAGAGAAGAAAAGTGAAAGGACATATGCTTAAGCTTGACTTCGAAAAATCTTATGACCAGGTGGACTGGAGATGTATTTTGCAAATTTTATATAAACGGGGCTTCGGGGAAAGATGATGTTTTTGGAAAATAATGGATGTCCTCAGCCAGGGCAGCAATTACGGTGATCGGGGTGCCGACGAACCATTTTAAATGCAAAAGAAGATTAAGATAGGGAGATGTTTACCGCTGGAAACCGGACTGAGGCGCGGGGAGCGATCCAGCTTGAATAGGGGGCAAATACTAGATGGAATATATCCATCCACCTCTCCGAAGATACCAAGTTGATTTATGGCACCGTATATCGGAGGTTTAAATAGATGCGAGAATACAGGGGCATATGCTATATGGAACATATCCATCCACCTCTCCGAAAATACCAAGTTGATTTATGGCACCGTATATCGGAGGTTTAGATAGATGCAAGAATACGGGGGCAGATGCTGTATGAAACATATCCATCCACCTCTCCGAAGATACCAAGTTAATTTATGACACCATATATCGAAGGTTTAGATAGATGCGACCGTTGTAGCTGAACTTTTCAGATTTCTCCTCAATGATGAGGGGTTTTTGATTGTGAGGATGCCTTTTCCTGCAGGCGCAAGCCCCCGCAGTTAATTACGTTATCGCCAAGCGATAACATTTTTCTCTACTCCAAATATATCATTTTGTGTCATGTTATAGTTGTTTATTTTGGGATTGCCCTTGAATTATATACGGAGACTAATATATATCGTCGCCCGTAGGGCGCGGATTAGTCCAAATCCGTATATAATAGATTTAGGGTGAACCTAGGTCGCATATCTCATATAAATGGGGTCCATCGGTTCATGGGATATATAAGCTTGATCTAAGAATCATTAGTCGTATATGAAACTAAAATCAACTTAGATAACAGTGAGCATATGGGCTCAACTGGTCATCTGATCATATATGAAGCATAACCTTCCATACTTAACATATTTTGGCTAAGTTCCAAGCTTTGGCCTGTCATCAGGTACACTTTACTATGGATGGCCCATGGATAGTACACGGTAGTCAATTTGGTGACAGATCGCAGGGCAGAATACTAGTTTAATAACATAGCAGTCCATCTTTCTACTTGCGTGCACGTGTATATCACGTGGCAAAACGCATGATGTGAACATCTAAATAGGATGCGTCCAATATTGGGGTATGATCCAATTTTGAAGGCATTTATATTTCCTTCAAAGATATATACATATACATATATGTATGTTTTCATAAAGTCGGGACCCGTTGTTCTTTGTCTTGATGGTGCACACGTCTGTATGAGGTGCGCATCTGTATGAGATGATCTGTATGGGATGCGCATTAATATGAGGTTAATGCATTCTCTATCTTGATGAAATTTCATATCTTTCAAGAAGTTAAGATGAGGAAGGACTCGTTGGTTATTGAGATCCGCCACCTCTCTGAAGACGCTGAGAAATTGCAACGCCGTATATCAAAGGTGTGGAAGAATGTACCCTTGAACCAAATTCCATTTATGAAAGAAAAGAACATGTTGGAAAATGGCTTCTTGGAGAACTCATATTTTATCTAAGGATCATTAGTCGTATATAAGATTAAGATCAACTTAGATGATATGATTAAGGATCGTTAATCATGTATAAGATTAAGATCAACTTAGATGTCATGAGTATGTGTTTGAAGGATCTTTAGTCGTATATGAGACTAAGATCAGCTTTAAAATATGATTAAGGATCGTTAATTTTGTTTTAGATTAAGATCAACTTAAAATACGTGAGCATATGAGCTCAATAGAATATCAAAGAAGCTTAAATTTCCAAAAACTTGGTCAATTTGGACTAAGTGTTGGCTCTGAGATATATGTATGGTGCACAGAAGCTCTGGCGCATGCCACGTGTCGCTCTGTTATTGACACACAGGTAGAGGCATATGGGTCTCTGGCGCAGGGATCATCGGTTCATGGTATTGTAGCGCATACCACGTAGAGGATGGGTATTGGCGCATGCCCGTCGACCTTTAGGTTTTTGGCGCATTAAACATTGGCGCTCAGGGGTTGTGATGCATGCCATGTGGCTTAGGCCCATTGGCGCATGGCTACAGCGCATATGCATCTGGCGCATAGTCGTTCTTAGAGATTAATCTCTTTATAATTCTGAAACTTAAGTGTCATATGAAGCTTAAGTTTCTGTTAATGGCTATTTTGGCCATTAACAAAATCAAGAGCATAACTTTTGTGATCTTGAGTCCTTTTTTTGTACTCGATTCATAAAGGGGCTGTTTGATTAAAGTATCATCATCATCATCATCATCATGTTTTATGTTGATCTTCAGATCATTAGGGTTTTGTTCATCATGTTCATAAAGAAAACTTAAGTTTTCTTTAAATCCTAAATCTTAAGATCAATAATTCTCCATGAGAGGATCTTAAGATCCGAGAACTTAAGTTCTTATGAAGGTTAACCTTCCTCTATATGAAGCTTAAGCTTCTTTTCAATGGAGATTAATCTTCTTTACCTCGGTTTTGTGCAGGAGAAAGATAACAGAGAGCAAGCATGTTTAAGCTTTTGATCTCAAATTTATGGGGGTGGTCGGCTGTATTTGGAAAGAGAGATCGTTGGTCGTTGGGGCTCATCACCTCTCCGAAGATGCTGAGGGATTACAACGGTATAAATCGAAGATGTGGAAGGATGTAACCTAGGCCACGCCCCTTTCATAAGAGAGGGGAACATTTTGGAGCTTAAGCTTCGAGTTGACGAAAAGGCTTATTTGCGTCCGCACACGTACGTCGCAAGTAGCGTGCTTGGAGACAGCGCATGTGCGTCGCATAATGCCGACGCACATGCACTGTACGCAACGCACATAGCACCGACGTACGTGCATCGCACATGGGTGCTTGGCACTGATGCACGCGTGCTACATGTGACGCGCTTGGTATCATTGGCGCTTGCGCCTTAAAGGGGAATGGTTAACCATCCAATGAAACTTAAGTATCGTATGATGAAGTTTAAGCTTATGTATCTCTCTTTTAAGAAAGCTATCCCTTCTTATTTATAAGGGGATGATGGAGAAGTTCTCGCTCTTTTTTCCGATGTGGGACTAAAATTACATTCCTCATGTGGTAGAGTTTTGCTCAAGCTATACAAGTCTCGTACGTTTGCTCATAACTTTTGATCCCGAAAGAGTTATAAGGTCCGTAATATATCAAATCGAAGCTATTTTCGAGACTCTTTCGCTACCATCAGAATTTGTATGATTCCCATTCGGTAGTCTGCCGAAATATAGCCCAGAAAAAAACTGTAAGTATGTCATGCACCTAGCTAGCGGATATGATACGAGGCAGAACGGTAAAAACAAAATTTCTAATTTGCATGACCTACTAAACCCTAGAAATCATCTAAAGATTTAAACTTAAGACAAAAAACCAAAAAAGCTACACTGCTATGATGAGAGTTATACCGAAAAGTTCAAGTCCTTTAGGTCTTTAAACACCTCCTTTTGAGCTCCTTTGAAGTTGTAGGTACTCTTTCTAGGCTTCTTGAAATTCCGGATGAGTTTGGTAAAGATCTTCTTGTCCTAGATGGATTCGTTTTGAGAAATTGAGCACTTGAACTATTTCTTCAAGCTCGCTCTTTGCTAAAAAAGAAAATGAAGATGATGTAGAAGAAATGAACTCTCTCTTCTCTCTTTCTTTTTCCTGTCAACTCTTTCTTTTTCTCTCTACCAGCATGAATGCTAACACATGTCATAAGAAATAAGAGAAGACTTCACCTCACCCTTAGGCATGTAATAAAGAGAAAATGAAAAAAATTAAATTAGGAAAAAAGTTGTCATGTTTAAATAAATATTTAACCATGACATACTGTTCTTATCACACGGAACAATATATTAAAGAGAGAGAAAAAATAACACTAGATTAATTATATGTATTATCGTATAATATCATGTAATTAATTATGTCATTAAATCAATAATTAATTTAATGACCTGGTTTAATCATAAACCGGCCGGTATTATAACCCGTCTAATTCAAGGCAAATGTCTAACCGGACCCCCGCACGCATCCCTATGCGTGCACCACATCATTTCGCTCGAGTGGTCAATCCCTCTGCGTGGGACTCTAAAGACTCAACAATACGCTGTCAGTGAGTTACCGGATCACATCCGCAACTCACAAGCATGTCAGCGGTACTAACTGTATGTAACGGCTACCCAGGTATTGAACGAAGAAAAGGTCGACAAGCAAGCTTTTCCGTACCCTATAGAGCCTATCGATGACACTCATTGTACAGTCCGATCTTTTCGTCTGAGAGTGTCACATACCGGGTCTGGAAGGTGGAATCCATCAGACTCCCAATAACCCGATAAATCGTGCCGATATCAAGCTCATAACCAAATGAGAAACTACCGGTAACACATATCAGTAAATTTCGCTTGCCCTAACCAGAGACTTATGGTTATAGCCAATCGAGCACTGCGCAATATCAACTCCCCATACCGGGAGACATGAATCCCTTCCGATCGCTCACTGCCTCCACATGATACGGGACTGCACCCAACTACTACCTGTTTGCACAGCTCTTTAAAGCTATGGTGGGGTAGTAATCTAAGTACAGTGGGGACCACATGAGACACTATGACGATCTCAGGTCTACAAACTACCCTATATTCGTGTCACCAGAGAACTGCTATCCGACAATAGGTATAATACCATCTAGGAGTTCTCGGCGAGTCTGTTCGGTATACTCAGTCTATAATAAGCACCTGTATACAATTTTCGGTGTTAAACATTAATGGTTATGGGATCAACCATCGCCCCCTACGAGGTCAATAAACGTATATACTGTAGGGTTCCTAGGCATCCTAATGAGGTCTCACAAGGCATCAACCATGCCAATTTCAAAAAATCTAGGTGCCGAGAAACCCGACTACGGATCGTTGGCTAGAAATCTAGGCGAAAAAGCTAACTAGTTAACACTTAACTATGAGAATACGGATATACAACCTTTGTAGATCTGGTGCTCCACCTCCACGGCTCCGCGATGAGGTCGTCTCCGCTGTCCAAATCAAATCCGGGCTCTAGCGTCGGCTTCATCGGAGAATGGACGGGCTAGGTCGTCGACGACGTGCCGAAGATGATCTACGTCGAAGCATCACTAGATCGAGCTCCACCTTCACCAAGTCTTGAAAACTTGTGAAGAAAACACACTCTACTACTTGGTAAGAGGTAGAGGATGAAGAAATAGGAAGTGGGTAGACTTTAGTTTTGGATTTCTCACTCATTTCATCAATCCACCATTGATGTAGTCAAGCTTTTCTTCTTGAAATGAAGAAGAAGAAGAAAGCAAGAAGATGATAATTATTATGATAAGATTAATAATAGAAAAGAAAATTTTCAATCTTATCATAACACTTACCATAGTTAAGTGTAGAGAGTTAACCAAACTTAGTGAGTGGTTAGGGTTTGGCATAAAACAAAAATGGTGGACTTTTCAAAAGTTCAAGAAACTTCAACAAAAGAAATAAATAAAGCCACCATTTTTCTTTTGCCAAAAATAAATAAAACAATAAATAAATCATTTAAAACCCTTAACCATTAACTAACTATGGTTTAAACATACATTTAACCAAGTATTGCATGTATCATCAAACATGATACAAGCAAGTGCACAAAATCATATCGCATATGCAATGCGCACACCCGAGTGAGAAAATCCATTTAAAGTGAACCGATACTAGTTAATGCAAAGTAATATATCAAATATATAATTATGCATTAAATCATTAAATCAACACTTGATTTAACGATCCGGTCATGACGCACATAACCGACTGGTATCATTAGTAACATCTTATCGAATCAACACTTGATCCGATAACCCGGCTATATCGCATATAACCGATCAATGTCACATCGCGAGAATCGAATACAGTATCACATACTCGTATTATTCTCGGTCCCGCACATATCTCATATGCGCTCCTATTTCGTTTCGCTTGAGCCAGGAAACCTCTGTGTAGGACTCTAAAGACTCGTCAATACGCCGGCAGCAGATGATGATCATATCAAACACCCACAAGCCGCAAGCGGTCTGCTAAACGTAACGGCCACCCGGGTATTGAGCGATCTGAAGATCGACGAGCAAGCCCGCTCACACTCCAGTGAATCCAACCAGTAACACTACCGTACAGTCCGGTCTGATCGTCTGATATGTCGCATATCTCGCCTAGGGGTGGTAAACGTCAGACCCCAATAACTCGATAAGTCGTGTCGATATGAGGTCTATAACTGTTCGAGAAACTACTGGTAACACTTACCAGTAAATCTCAGCAACCCTGGCCAGGGATTTCCTGTTATAGCCAATCGAACACAGCGCAACATCAACCCCCTATACCGGGAGAGACGAATCCCCTCCTATCGCTCATTGCCTCCATGTGACTCGGGACTGTACCCAAAAACCACCGTTTTGCACGCCCTCTTGGACGTGGTAAGATGGAAATCAAAGCACAGTGGGAACCACACAAGACTCTATGACTTTCTCGGGTCAACAGACTACTCTGTACCAGTGTCACCAGAGAACTGCCATCTGACGTGAGGTATAATACCATCTGGGAGTTCTCGGCGAGTCCGTCCAGTGTACCCAGTCTCTACTGAGCACCCGTATATCATCTCTGATGTCAAACACCGATGGATATGGGATCATCCATCGCCCATCTATATGGGTCGAGAAGGTATACGCTAGTCTACTCTGGTATATCGATGCCCCGTCTCGATACACCCAGGACTAGGGACTTTGAAGGATGTACTTATGGACTACCTTGTCCCCACTAGTATGATCCGCATCATAGTCCAGGTAGTCAAGTACACATCCTAAGGGCTTTACCAACATGTAACAGAGAGACAAACAGTATACACGTTTAAGGTAAAGTGTAACCAGATAGCATACTATCATGTCGAGCAAGAAAGTCCTCCCTATATATGTCCCAGCATCCACTACAATATACATCCTATGTACAGTAATGGCCTCTAGGGCATACATATAACTAACAATCTCCCACTTGCACTAGGGCCATCTGTAGCAGTGGTTGAAGTATCTCATACTCAACCATCCCATAAAAGTCTCTCTCTGGGAACAGGCCTTTGTGAGTGGATCCGCTGTGTTGTCCTCTGAGTCTACTCTCCTAACCTCGATCTCCCTGGAGATCAACCATCTCCATGATCAAGTGATACTGCCTCAGAATATGTTTGGATCACTGATGGGACCGGCGTTCCTTGGCATAAGCCACAACTCCATTGTCTCACAATGGTAGGAACGTAGTTCATCTCATGAACCAATATACACCCAAACAGCCTCTTAGGTAGCATCTTAAGTAGCGATGTATCCTGCCTTTATCGTCTAGTATGTCACGGTATCTAGCTTGGAACTCTTCCAACATACCGTCCCTTTACTGAGGGTAAAGACAATGCCTACGACTGACATTCAGTCGTCTTTATCACCCTGGAACACTTCCAGTGATTCTCCCCAGGATCAATTGATACTATCTCACTACAACTAGTAAGAATCCTAACATCCAATTAGATCTATCTCATAGATCCAAAATCCAGGATTTAGTAGGTATCACTTTGATCCTATGCGGAGAATCTTTGTGATAAACGGAGATTGATCGAGCGTAGCATAAGAAATTCCTTTCTTATCAAGAGTATGTCATCCACGTACTCTATGAGGATCACCACCATACTCCCTACTACCTTTTTTGTTTATACAAGGTTCATCTACCATTTTGATGATGTCAAACTCTTTGACTAATCCATCAAAACAGATGTTCCAACTCCGCGATGCCTGCTTTAATCCTATAAAGCATCTTGCACACGTTTCCGCTGCTCCCACTGTCTACGAAGCCCTCTGGCTGTGTACTTATAGACGCTCTCATCTAAATCATCATTTAGAAAAGCAGTCAAGACACCCAACCACCAGATATCGCAGTCATGGTATGTAGCCGTGACAAGTAGGATCTGGATGGACTTAAGCATAGTCACTTGAAAAGGTTTCATCATAATCCACGCCTGGTCGATGACGAAAAGCTTTAACAAGTCTAGCTTTGAAAGTCTCAACTTTTCCATCTACACCAAGTAATCTTCTCAAGATATACTTGCTCCTGATGGGGATTTAACCCTTCAGATATTGCAACCAAAGTCCATACTTTGTTGATGTACATGGATTCCATCTCAGATCGCTAAACATCCAGCCATTCTTACAGAGTCTTACTCTCGATGGCCAGCTCGAAGCTAGTTGGGTCATCATCTCATGATGCAATCCTCGCTCCCACTGTCATCGAGAAACCGAAGTATCTCTCAGGTGGGTGAGGAACCCTACTAGATCGGCGGAGAGGCTGAGGTTCGTTGGTAACTATCGAATCCTTTGGTTCTTTCAAATTATCAGCTGCAGTTTGTATAGCTGGAACCTTTCCAGTTCTACATTACAGACCTTGCCTCGAGCTTGTCCGGATTATACTTTTCAGACATAGGCTGGACAACCCCAAGTCTTAACCAACTTAAGAGATGGGCTCTTCCCTTTCCATATCACATATGAAGTGGTAGGCAACTGATTTGATTTGAACCCTATTCAATAGGTATGCAGCTTCTCAAGTGCATAACTCCCAAAAAGAAAAAGGTAACTCAGTAGTACTCATCATAGAGCACACCTTATCATATAGGATGTGAATGCTCCGCCCCGATATACCATCGTGCTATGGTGTATTCGGAGGAGTAATGCCGAGAGAGAATCTCATTCTCCTTTAGAATAGTCCAGGATTTCCGTGCTCAAGTATTCTCCTCCTTGATCACATCAAGGGACATAATACTTATACCCGTATTTTGGTTCTCTGCTTCTAACTTATATTCTGTGAATATCTCAAAAGGTTCGGACTTGTGTTTCAACAGGAACATAGGTCTGAATCTCGAAAGATCATCAGAGAATGTAATGAAGTATAAAGAACCAGTCCTGGCATGTGTAGACAGGGGACCTACATACATCAACATGTATCATCCCAAGAGTTCATTAACTCTTTCTCTGTTTCCAGTAAACGGAGCTATGGTCATCTTATCTTTGTGACATGACTGGCGAGTTTCACAAGATGTAAATTCAAACTGATTTAAATATGCATCTATATGTAACTCTAGCTGGTCGGGTCACATTGATCTGACCTAGTCTACAATGCCTCAAGAAGAATTCGTTCATTTCTGAACTCTTCCTCTTGTGTGTGTTCCATATACTAAGAACTGTAGTTTGATTTAGAACATCAATGCTTTTAGATAACGTGCCTGAACCGATCAACCTTTGATATAGGAAATGTTCAAAACATTATCCATCAATACAAAATTATATCCTTTCTTTTCTAACAAAGAGAGTGATATGATTTGGTATATCAGGTTCGATATCTAATAACATTCGTTCAGAATCAATGTATTGGTAATACAGGGTGACAGTGACCAACAGACTTGGCTGCAACACTTGCCCCGTTTTCTGCCTCATGAAACTTATCACCCGTTCTCAGTTCTCTACCTTTCTGCAGCCCTATGTAACAGATTACATATCTGGGATCCTGATCTGGTAACACATACCCAGGACGTAAAGGATACCAAGAAACAGTTCTCTGTAATGAACACACCCGAAGATGATGCATCAGCATGCACTCTTTTCGTTTGGGCGGCACGGGAATTCTGGTAATCCCCTATTTCCTGCTCTGTCTTATAACAATTATAAGTTGGAGCGGGACCAACGTTCCCCAGCTCAGTATAACAAGCGGGTTCGGTCAAATATCCGTATTATTATCTTGATTAAGGCGTGATATGGTCGCTACCTGGAGAGAGAGAGAAGAAAACACTCAGCGTGCACTCTGTCAAGAATAGATTGGTTATTATTTTATCTAATCAGGATGGCTCCCACTGCTTTTTATCAAATCTTCCTTCAAACCCTAAAAGGAAAGACTAGCCGGGATTAATTACACACTACAAGTTCGCCAATCTTTCAGCCAGGCCAGTGTCGGTACTTTGAGGGAGGTCCCCCGTGCTTTCGCACGAACCTAATTAATGTAAACCTCGTTTTCCCAGAGGCGTAACCCCGTTGACACCTTTCTAGACACCTACTTGATCGGCTAATTGTAATGTATAAAACTCTCCCAGGAGTAACTCTTACTCGCAGCGGGTATCGGGATCCAACTATCTCATAGAAGGTATGCAATCTCATTGCAAATTTCAATACTTGAAATTCCCGATAATATTTTGCCCCTAGCTCGCTATGACCTTGACGGAGGCCAAACAACCCATAGTCCGCTAGTCAAGTTCAACCCGTCATTTCCTGATTGAATTAAACCCACCCGCACGACCCTTGACGGAGGCCAAACAACGCCGTACGAATACCCTAATCCAATCGCATCATATGCTAGCAGATAAGCACTAGTTAGCTACCGTACACTACGCCTTGACGGAGGCCAAACAATCGCAACACGAATACTAACTAGTACGTATCTGAAATGACGGAGGGCTACGACAGGTTTTTCTGAAAACCTATTGCATAATGAACTTGATATCATTGTAGAATCAAATGATTTTAAAAATGGAGTGTTTTTGAAGCTTTTCTAGTTTTGCTAAAGGAGTCACTCCCGATGAAGGGATCGTCGGTCCTTTCCTCGTCGAATGAGGTGCGGGATATATCATATATATCACTGTGCAAAGCAAAAACTCTTAAAAGCAATCAAAAGACAAACCGAGTGTGTAGCATCTGCCAGTTATTGCTAAAGGAGTCACTCCCGGTGAAGGGATCTCGGTCCTTTCCTCATCGAATAAGGTGCAGGATATATCACATATACCGCTGTGCAAAGCAAGAACTGTAGCTACCTGTTTTATTTTGAAATTCGATTCTACAACATCTTAGGTTTCTTTTATTTCATTAATCTCATTAATGAAGTCCCATCATTTAAAATACCTAAACATCACAGATAAATACGACGTACACTTATGCCATCCGCATTCGCCTCGATGTCCCCTCGTGCACCGTTAGGTTAGGTAACTAACGGCAGAGCGGGGCAGGGCTAGCGCGGGTGTAAAACATAAGTAACGTCTATATAATATATCATATATACTATATACTGTATCTATCACAGAACATCACATGATCACATTACAGATATCGCAGCAGAAGAATCATATGAAATATTGGATATACTAGGACGTCCGTGTTTTCAATACGAGCCAGTATAAAACACGGATTCCACGGTTGTGATGAATAGCCAAACCCACACCCCTAGACCCCTACGAGAGCGGCAAGCAACCCTACCAATTCTAGAGTTAGGAGACCCGGACTCGACTCCTTGAGTTGGTCTCCCACTGGACTCCAGAACCCGGTTACTTGTGCCCTCCTTCTTGGGTCTATCCTAGTGCGGAAAAGTAAATAATATACAAACGGTGACAACTTCCGCTACCTGGAAGCGCCCCAATAAAAGAATATTACATACAAGTTTTTACATGAATGAAAATGAAAAACACTCATCTCACATAAAAAAAACCCCGGCTATTCAAACACGACGATCCAATATAACATATCCAGCAACACATAACATCACAAGTCATCAACGTAAGTAAATACGCGCATCCCAATTGTCGTTGGCATATAGCAACGAAACCGGCGATATCACATATTATACTTACGGTCACAGAAAAGAAAGTGTAAAACTACAACAGTTGGAATCCGCAACCACCTCAGACATCGCATGCCTGACCAAATGAATTACTTAGACATCGCATGCCTAACAATTATAAACCCCGCATTTTAGTCTCAAAATCGAAAACACTTTTCAATATCAAGTCGGGCAATTCAACAAGATTCCCGACATCCTGATCGAATACTCGTCGCAAACTTCAGTAGACGGCCGCACCCCCGATACCGATGACGAAGTGCACCAAGGCGGAACACCGCTACCGCGAGCACCCGAACGGATGCTTTCGGCGACGGGGTTCTCCTACAGTCACTTGGTCGGGGCTATGGAGTGAGGCTGTCTATTAAGTTTATCGGCGAGTATCCGCGTACGCTACGTGATTGCGACGGACTTTTGATCACATCAAAATTCCGTGGCAACCGATCAAGTGAGACTAAAGTGCTACGTTTATAACATTCATTTAGTTATCACATAACTTTTGTGAATTCCAATTGTTGTATCACGTTCCGGATAAACAGAAAATGTTAAAGTTTCCGATTGAACATTCGAACACCCAAGTTTTCCCAATATAGATCAACACATGAAATAAGTCTAACAATATTCAGTTCGTGCCTCAGTACCGACGGTCCAGCCGTAGAAGGGTCAAGCCAACGCCTCACATGTGGCACGCCGTACTGCCCCAAACCCGAAGGTTCAAAGGGCAGTTCAAGACGGTCACATAATCGAGTTAAGGTTTGTTGTCTTCTAGAGGGTCCATCGCGTTACTTGCACTACTTAGAACGTCGTTAAACTACGGAAAAATCCAACACTTGGAAATTTCCCGACAGGGGAAAAATTGGGTATTTATATCCGGTCGAACTTTTTAACATATTCTAATATTTATCCGGAAAGCCACATAGACAAAATCTGATACTCCGATCGAAACACCGAATCCTCAAATCAACCCAGAAAATTCAACTCTGGAAAAAAATATTAAAAATTCCCAGAAACACCAGAAATAATATATAAGAATTACTGTGCAGAATGTGATGCACAAAACGACAAACGGGCCGCGGATCCGCCGCCTCAGCCTCCTGTAAGGCCGCGGATCCGCGCTGCGTTTAATGAATCATTCGCCTGAATTTGCACAGTAATTCTTATAATTATTTATTGAATTTTTTAGGCATTTTTAATACACAAAAATCCGCATTTTCGGAAAAAGTCCAGAGAGCATATTCCGGGTAGGGTTTCGGTTCGATCGGGTTTCAAATTCCGTCTAAACTTCGCCTAAGGCTCTAGCTAGGCTCTGATACCACTGTAGGGTTCCTAGGCATCCTAATGAGGTCTCACAAGGCATCAACCATGCCAATTTCAAAAAATCTAGATGCCGAGAAACCCGACTACGGATCGTTGGCTAGAAATCTAGGCGAAAAAGCTAACTAGTTAACACTTAACTATGAGAATACGGATATACAACCTTTGTAGATCCGGTGCTCCACCTCCACGGCTCCGCGATGAGGTCGTCTCCGCTGTCCAAATCAAATCCGGGCTCTAGCGTCGGCTTCATCGGAGAATGGACGGGCTAGGTCGTCGACGACGTGCCGAAGATGATCTACGTCGAAGCATCACTAGATCGAGCTCCACCTTCACCAAGTCTTGAAAACTTGTGAAGAAAACACACTCTACTACTTGGCAAGAGGTAGAGGATGAAGAAATAGGAAGTGGATAGACTTTAGTTTTGGATTTCTCACTCATTTCATCAATCCACCATTGATGTAGTCAAGCTTTTCTTCTTGAAATGAAGAAGAAGAAGAAAGCAAGAAGATGATAATTATTATGATAAGATTAATAATAGAAAAGAAAATTTTCAATCTTATCATAACACTTACCATAGTTAAGTGTAGAGAGTTAACCAAAGTTAGTGAGTGGTTAGGGTTTGGCATAAAACAAAAATGGTGGACTTTTCAAAAGTTCAAGAAACTTCAACAAAAGAAATAAATAAAGCCACCATTTTCCTTTTGCCAAAAATAAATAAAACAATAAATAAATCATTTAAAACCCTTAACCATTAACTAACTATGGTTTAAACATACATTTAACCAAGTATTGCATGTATCATTAAATATGATACAAGCAAGTGCACAAAATCATATCGCATATGCAATGCGCACACCCGAGTGAGAAAATCCATTTAAAGTGAACCGATACTAGTTAATGCAAAGTAATATATCAAATATATAATTATGCATTAAATCATTAAATCAACACTTGATTTAACGATCCGGTCATGACGCACATAACCGACTGGTATCATTAGTAACATCTTATCGAATCAACACTTGATCCGATAACCCGGCTATATCGCATATAACCGATCAATGTCACATCGCGAGAATCGAATACAGTATCACATACTCGTATTATTCTCGGTCCCGCACATATCTCATATGCGCTCCTATTTCGTTTCGCTTGAGCCAGGAAACCTCTGTGTGGGACTCTAAAGACTCGTCAATACGCCGGCAGCAGATGATGATCATATCAAACACCCACAAGCCGCAAGCGGTCTGCTAAACGTAACGGCCACCCGGGTATTGAGCGATCTGAAGATCGACGAGCAAGCCCGCTCACACTCCAGTGAATCCAACCAGTAACACTACCGTACAGTCCGGTCTGATCGTCTGATATGTCGCATATCTCGCCTAGGGGTGGTAAACGTCAGACCCCAATAGCTCGATAAGTCGTGTCGATATGAGGTCTATAACTGTTCGAGAAACTACTGGTAACACTTACCAGTAAATCTCAGCAACCCTGGCCAGGGATTTCCTGTTATAGCCAATCGAACACAGCGCAACATCAACCCCCTATACCGGGAGAGACGAATCCCCTCCTATCGCTCATTGCCTCCATGTGACTCGGGACTGTACCCAAAAACCACCGTTTTGCACGCCCTCTTGGACGTGGTAAGATGGAAATCAAAGCACAGTGGGAACCACACAAGACTCTATGACGATCTCGGGTCAACAGACTACTCTGTACCAGTGTCACCAGAGAACTGCCATCTGACGTGAGGTATAATACCATCTGGGAGTTCTCGGCGAGTCCGTCCAGTGTACCCAGTCTCTACTGAGCACCCGTATATCATCTCTGATGTCAAACACCGATGGATATGGGATCATCCATCGCCCATCTATATGGGTCGAGAAGGTATACGCTAGTCTACTCTGGTATATCGATGCCCCGTCTCGATACACCCACGACTAGGGACTTTGAAGGATGTACTTATGGACTACCATGTCCCCACTAGTATGATCCGCATCATAGTCCAGGTAGTCAAGTACACATCCTAAGGGCTTTACCAACATGTAACAGAGAGACAAACAGTATACACGTTTAAGGTAAAGTGTAACCAGATAGCATACTATCATGTCGAGCAAGAAAGTCCTCCCTATATATGTCCCAGCATCCACTACAATATACATCCTATGTACAGTAATGGCCTCTAGGGCATACATATAACTAACATATACTAATCTACTCTGGAATATCGATGCCCCGTTTCGATACCCTTACGACTAAGAACATTTAAGGATGTGCTTATTGACTACCCAGACCCCACTAGTATGATCGACATCATAGTCCTGACAGTCAAGCAAAAGATCCTAAGGGTTTTATCAATATGTATATCCAATAGCAAGAAAAATATGTATACACGTTAAGATAAAGTCAAAACCAAATAGCATTCTATCATTTTGAGTAAGATTGTCCTGTACATACATATGTCCCAGCATCCAATATAATATACAATAATGGTCTTTAGGGCATACATATCCTATAAAAACCGCTCTGCATTTTCTTAAGCGTATTGAGGTCATTTGATGCTTTGAGCTCTTGCACCCAATTTTTATTTTGGCGGGAACAAGAGACCTTCTGTCCTATTTGATCTTTATTTTGATGGCTAATGGACTTAACAAGATGATTGACCCAGCCAACTAAGATGGTTTGATTGATGGATTGGGAACTAGCAGAACATAGGTTGTTAATCTATAATACGCAGACGACACTTTGTTATTTGGGAAGAGAGACATGGTGCAAGGTATGATGATGAAAGGGTTACTATGTCTATTTGAGGAGTGGTCGGGTTTAAGGATCAATTACCATAAAAGCTCGTTAACTTTAATAGAGGACGTGAAGGTTGACCAGGACGACTTGGCAATGATTTTCGGATATAATTGTGCTGAATTTCCAATAAAATATTTAGGTTTACCGCTCCGTCCTGGGAAATTAAAAATTTCTGATTGGACGCTAATTATTGATAGAATTACTAAAAGATTGGAAGGATGGAAAGGGCGTCTACTTTTGATCGAAGGGACGGCGACTCTTTTAAACGCTGTCCTTACCGCCATCCCTATGTATTATCTCGCGGTGTACGAGCTACCCGTCAAAGTTGAAAAACGCATTGATAAAATTCGAAGGAATTTTCTTTAGAAAGGGGGAAACAAGAAGACGAGTTACTCACTGGTGAAGTGGTCGGCTATATGCATGCCTAAAGAACTGGGAGGGTTGGGGGTGATAAACCTGAGAGATATGAACGTGGCTTTGTTAGCCAAATGGTGGTGGAAACTGTACAACGACAAAGTGAGTAACTGGAAAGACATTATTACGAGCACCCACTTAAGAAATGAAAATCTGAAAGGTAAGCAAAAAATGGAGCTTCCAGCACCGGCTTCTGAGGAGGACTCTATAAGACCAGAAGAATCTTTCTCTTAGTGGTTTCATTCTCAATTGGAGATGGAAACAAGTTTAACTTTTGGAAGGATAAATGGTGTGGAGAGGTGGCGCTACGCTTTAAATTCCCAAGACTTTTTAGAATAGTCAGGAATAGATACGCGAAAGTTATGGAAATATGGAACAAAAGGGATTGGCGGATATCTTTCAAGCGTACCTTGAAGGCAAGAGAAAGATGTGAATTATGGACGCTTAAGTAATATTTGGATGATTGGCTTCCGAATAGCCAGTCCTGACTGACCTATTTGGAGATGGGATAGTAATAGCAAATTCTCCGTCAAGTCACTTTATACGATCATCAATGGAGGGGGATAAACGAGAGGACATCTGGAGTACATCTGGAAAGCAAAGGTACCAATCAAATTAAGGTTTTCAACTGGTTGGTGACTAAAAGAGCTGTATTAACCAAAAACAACCTTATAAAAAGAAAGTGATAATGTCCATGCGTGAATTTTGCAAAGTTTGCGAAGAAACGGAGGATCACCTGTTCTTCACATGCCTTTTCTCTTTAAAACTTATGGTCTCACTTTTGTGCTAAGAATAATATTCTTCGACTTCCTACATCTATCGAGGACGTATGGGAAAACTGGCGAAATCAGATAGGAGGGTTCCATTAGGAGTAATTGGGATATCATTATTATGGGTGTTATTTGGCGTATATGGAGTGAATGTAATGAAAGGATTTTTACGGGGGGAAATAATTGTGTTGACAATGTCGTTTGTCTGATCTTTTATTTGCTTCTCAACTGGTCGTATTTGCTTACAAACAAGAAAAAGATGAAGCTGAGAAAGATGGTTCCCGGGACGGAGGGGAATGCTGGGGAAGTGGTTATCCCTGGCAGTGGAGACTTAGATGAGGACGATGAGGTTGATGAAGACTCATGAGTAGGAATAGAGTTCTCTGATCTTGGAAGAGACGAAACTATTCTACTTTGCTCTTTTTACTTTTGGCGAACCATATGTATTGCATTGATTCTTTTTTGGCTGTGCAGGTAATTTAATTAAGACTATGTACTTAGTGTTGGCGTTTTGGACATTTTGATGTATCCATTAAAAGCTTATTAATAAATTCGGATGTATAATTGTCCGTTTTTTTCTATTTAAAAAAAGAACTTTTCTCTCCCATCTAAAATTTTTCTCAACAAAAAATTCACAAATGAAAGAATCTGCAATTAGACTCACTGTCACTTGCCTCATATGAACATCATCACCAAAACAACCCATCCCCAAACCCCAAACAAAGCCCCATTCTTCCTCAACAAACTTCCATCAGCTTCCGAAAACTCAATCTCATACTTTTTGCTCAGATTCCGGTACCAAATCCCCCAATGCCTCTCCCATTCGAGCCCTCTGCTCCCCAAATCATCGAACAGCTCGTGAACGTACACCGCAGCCACGGCCTCCCTCTACATCGGCGTCCCGATCCCCGACCTCAGGTGCTCCGCCAGCCCTCGGTTGAACTTCTCCGCGAGGTCCACAGTCGCCGCCGCCGCGGCGGCGGCGGCCCGGCTAGGCCAGCCCGTTCCAGCCACCACAACCGGCATCTTCCGGTGTCCCGCCGCCGCCAGAGCGCTGAGGGTGGAATCCACCATTTCGTCGAATAGGTTCCTGCACCTCATCCCCGTGGCCTCGTCGTCGCGGTACACGAACTCCTCGTCCTGGAAGATGGCGAAGCCGATGGGAACGTTGGGATCGGAGCGGTAGAGGTCGAAGGGGAAGAGATCGATGAGGAAAGGGGTTTCGTCGAGGAGAGGAGGTCGAGGAGGGGCTTGATGTAGGGATCGAAGAGGAAGGGCTGGAACCTGGCGCGCGACGGCGCGAACGAGGGGTCGAGGATCTTGAAGGAGTGGATTGTGGAGATTGTAAGGTTGGGGAGGCCGAGGGCGGCAGCGGCGGAGAGGTTTCCGATGGCGGCGATGAGGCGGGGGTGGAAGGGGAGCACGTGGTCGGAGAGCCACCGGCGGGATGCGTAGGAGTTGGAGGTGGCGAGGTCGGGGACGAGGAGTTGGGGATGGAGATGAGGAGGGAGATGTCGGAGTGGAGGTAGGAGAGGAGGGTGCTGGGGGTCGGGTTGTGGACGGTGACGTGGAGGATGCCGGCGGCGGAGAGGGCGGAGACGACGCGGTCGGAGGCGGGGAGGTTGGGGACGTGGCCCGGTAGGTGACGCCGACGGCGGGAGATTTAGTGGAGGTTGGAGAGAGAAAGAGGAGAGAGAGAATGAAGAGGAGACGCATTTTGAATTTGGACAGAGAGAGTGAGAGATAACCGTTTGAATTTATAGGCGTTCGTTGTAGGAAAAGATTATAGTTCACATGTGAACTTCATAAGCCCATGGGCTAATCCATTATCAGTTGTCAGGCATGGTAATGGAAAAATATTGCAAATAAATTGGTTGGTAGAAAATAAAGCAGCATGTGTTACTTGCTGCAAAATAATTTCTATTTTCTATGTGATAAGAAATATAATATATGGAATTGGAGATTGAAAATTGAAATACGCCTCTCAGGCCTCCTCGGCTGATTATACCATAGAGGCAGGCTAACGATAGATAATTTCTCAGATAATTTCTCCCCCTATAATGCAGCAAATACATGTAGCAACTGCTGACCACAACTTGATTGCAGAAAAGAACATTGCACGCAGCAAGAAAAATTAAAATCTTTCTGTATCATCGGTACTGTTCGCTAAGTTTACACATATTTCAATCGAGAATTACATTCCTGCAAAGAAATTTGCAACTAAGGGAGAAAATAGTCACATAGTTGTTCAACAAGTAAATTATTTATCTGATGATGAACATGAACGAAATAACGAATTTGTCTCCAAGTCTTCAACATATGCATATCTGATGACCATGTACACAAATAAATGAATAAATGATTTTTTCCTATCATGTCCTCAAAATGACACAAAAACAACACAATATGCCATTCTTCAGTATAATATTTCCAACAGCCCCTTTACACTCCTTGCCATCATCCCCAAGCATTTCACTCTTTGCATCAGTATCTGTGCTGCTGCTACTCTCATTTCCGCCAGATTCCACACCAACAGTTGCATTGCTTGCGAACCAATCGTCCAACAAACCATCATCCATATCCCCCAAGTTTATGCTACTCTCAATTCCACCAGACTCTGCCAACAGTTGCATCGCTGGCCAATAAATCACCCAACAAATCATGCGTGTATGTTGAGGGCAGATTCCCAACTCTGCGACACACCGAGCAAACAAGCTAGCAGTAAGTGCAGCATAGTATCCTGAGTAATAATCCATAAGCGCATCGTTAGTCACCAGAAGATTACGCCTATTCTCACTGATCGAACTTGTACCGATCCTTTTAGCATCCTCTGGTGCGAGCAATAGCCCGAGAGAGTTAGAAAAAAGTAATAGGGTGCTCCTTAGAGAAAATCACCGTGAATATGAAAACGGTTGGGCCGTCCAAGCCTAGGAGAATATAGATGAAAGATGAGAGGCAGGACTTCAAGAGATGCTCTGGGGCGGTAAAAGTTCAAGGAATGAACATATCAAAACTCATTATATTCATGTGTTTTATTCAAAATTTTCTAACAGTATCATTCTCCGTTTACTTTGCGGATGCATAACCAGTGGTTGTTGGAATGGCATACGAAGGCGTTCGCGAGATTGAGATTGGGATCAGCAAGAGAGTTGAGTGGGCTGACTTGCAGATTACACACCTTTAATGCTTTCTCTACAACCTGCTACGACATTAAAAGTGTGTGTATTACTGATCTGAAGTACATAAATAAATGCAAACCAAGAACAAGTTATGATTAGAAAGAGAAAGGAGCTAAAACCAAAAAAGACACACACGCATGCACGCACACAGATATACTATTGGAAACAGAGGCATGATATAATCACAATGACGGCACCCATAGACTAAGAGGAAAATGAACATAACACCAAATGGTAGCCTTGAATCTACAAGGATTAATTCAACACACCCATACCTTAAAAGAAAATTAAACAAATAAGCAAAGAAAGAAATCCAGAATCCAGTAGCGACAAATGATATCTGTTTTACCGAACCGGATTAATTATTGACAAAGCAAATAAATTCAGAGCTCTAAAAGGAATCTCAGAGGTGAATGCTCATGTTAGCTTCTACATTAGGTGATAATCAGCCAGAAGTCATGATAAGGTGTATCATACTACCATACCCTGATAGAATATTATACAGAATACTCACTAAAAAAGGAATACATCACATTAATTGAACCTTTACCATCAGGAGACACCTAATTGCATTGGACAGCTACTTAAATTATGCCTCAAAACTTATATTTAAGCGAATGTAAACTGGATATTAATCCCTTCATAAAGAATCAGGGGAAAAATTTGGGTGCATGCAAAATGAAAGGGGAGAGTTGACCATGTCTCTCCACCCTCTTGCTCAAGTGTCAATTACTATCATGCATTACTTTTTAAGCATCATTAATCTATCACCCGGATTATAATACTCTTGGCTCCTCTGAAAACTATGTCAAATTTCTGCGCTATATCCATAGCTTGATTTTTCTGTTGCAGCAATGAAAAGATTATAAATGAGGGTTAAACCCTTGAAGAACAATATTATTTTTATTCAACTCCATACAAATTCAATATACCTAATCTAAACATAAAATATTCTAAATTCTTTTGTGGGTCTAGTATATCTAACGTCAAATTAAAATAAAATCTGGTGACCACTAGACCTTGCATGAGAGCAATCCAATGACAAACTAGAATGTCAATTGAACCTTGTCTTGTGCTTTGATGTGTTATTGAAAAGTAGTTACTGTTTTAAAGTTTTTTTTCCCTATTAACGATCAGATAAATAGGAGGTTATTTTGTTCAACTCTAATTTGTATGCCTCTACCTCTTAGAACTAAAGCTCGAAGTTAATCAATTTTTACCTCTGAGATAAATGGGTTCTCAAACTGAAGGCCAAAGACGTCATTTTTTTATGGTGGCGTCACGAGGATTGGAGTTGCCTTTTCTGCGTGGTGTTGCTTCTATAGTCATTAATTGTTTCTAGCGAATCAAAAAAATTCATCTAGTTTGAATTTCTGATTGATTTCCAAGCATCATAACTTTTGCGGTGCTCTTTCACTCCGCATACCAACTCAAGGATAGAAACCGAAACATTATCAAACTTTATCAACTGGATTTTAGTACTTCCTCTGATGCACCGGTTCTCCCATTCATATCAGATAAATATCCAATACTGGCATGCACCATCAAGTGTTGAATTCATGTTGGATATGACCCAAAGTTACTGGATCATATCCAGTCTAGCGCTGCCAAATACTGGCCCAATACCGGCCAGATTCTTGACACAATTACAGGTTTGATTGAATCGAAGATTTGAAGTTTTTGTTGTGTTTTATATAGTTTTATGTTTAAAATGTAGTAGATTGAGATAAATGAATCTTAAGCCATGCCATGTATGTGATAGATGTTAACCTATTGTGCATGGATCTATTTATTGATTAGTTTTGACTTGAATCATGTATTTCCAGTAAATTTGATAGTTTCTTCTGTATTATTAATGACTTCGTTGTGGAAACAATCTTTGTATGGCAGATCAGGATAGGAATCTTACAACCATGTGATATATGTTAACTTATTATGCATGGATTTACTAATTGACTAATATTGATTATCAATAAATTTGATAGTTATTTCTATATATCATTCATGACTTCTTTGTCAGAAACGATTTGTACATGAAATATCGTATTTATTTGACCGATGGAGTATCCTTATTGGGGGATTTTACATTTTCAGCTTTTTTAGATAGCACCAATGAGGTTTAAAAATGCCACGAAACCCCCGAACTAGCAATGTAATCTCAAACCGTTCTATTTTGGTATAATTTAAGAAGAATCAAAGTTTGTTCTAAGACAATTTATGGGGTACAACACATTGAGGATGCCTAGCTTGGAATATAAAACACTAAATCTTCTTAAATCAGACCCTGTTTTTTCTTCAATTAAACCCAAACAAAACACTTTCAAACAGCATTGCTAGTTCAGAGGGTTTTGTGGAAATTTTAAAGTTCAATGGTGTTATCTTGAAAATGCTGAAAAGTCGATGGTGTGAAAAAAAAATTACCCTAGGAATATATCAAAGCAGCTAATAGAACCTCATTCGCTCTAGATAAGGATGTTAAAAGCATGCATAAGTTTGTTTGCTTTTCTCTAGAAATCGTTCTTCCTCCTTTTTTCTTTTAAATTTTTACTCAGATACCTAATCTCTTATCATCAAAATTTTATCATAAAGGGTAAGGTAAACAGAAGCAAGGAAAAAGACTCAAGGTTCAAGAATTGGTTCTTCTTCAATCTGAACATCTTATAATGTCTTTTTGGATTAGAGAAGTACTAAATTTAGTGTGAGACTGCTTTCTTGACTACCTCTTTGGAATGTTTTGGACCTTGGAAATTACCAATTCTCTAACCAATCATGTCTTGTCATTTTACCTCTTCCTATAAAGTCTTCATGAGCTTATACTTTCAAGGTTTGATCGCAAGGGCCTCTCATAGTCACCCAGACCAGTATTTAGGCACCAACTTATAGAGGGGTGAATTAAGTTGATGTTTGGTAGTAAAAAAATCTTGGTTTGATCATTTGTGAAATTTTTTCCAAGTCGAGTTGTCTCTTGGAGTTTTAAGAAGCACGACATGCAGAACCCACCCTATCGCTAATCCCCAAAATAAATAAGGTTGCATCCTTGAAATTGGTATCCGTCTTGTTACAATTCTCAGCCCATACCTGATCTCCTCATCCCCCCATCTTGTAGTTGAATTATTAGTCAATTGCCGTTCTTGCTTTGATGGAAGAAGGCTTAGAAGATGATGAGATAATGAAAGAAATTAAGTACTGATTTCAGAATAAAAAGTAAGAACACCATTTAGATATTGATGAAATATTTTAATCATTTGTATTAGGGGTATATTTATGTTCAAGTCTTATCAACGAAAGTTGCATTCATACCAAGCGGTAAAAGTAACAGCAAGTATGGTAGAATAGTTGAATTCAGATGATGATGAATTCTTACATGTTGTATGTTTTGGTTAGCACTGTAAAGGATACGGATAATCCGAGCTAACTCCATATTTGTATCTAAATTTTATCAAATACGGATAGTAATTTTTGTTTCCGATGACTATCCACATCTGTGTCCGCATTTGCCAATAGCCATAGGATGTGGATATTGGCAACACTTACCGTATCCGTATTATATATCAAAAATAGTAATTTTTTATTTATCCGACTTTTACCAAATACGGACAGTAATTCTCAATTCCGATAACCAACTGTATCCGTGTCCGAATCCGCTTATGACTTCCGGATACGGATACAACACCTATATCCGCTCCATATCAGATCCGCTTACATCACTAATTTTGGTATGTAATAAGCTATTCAGATATCAATCCGGACATTTTCAAAGTCTTAGCATATCCAAATTTAAATGAGTGGACAATTGGATATGCATAGTTGTTAAACTATGGATGTAAAATAAAATGCGGATCGATGTCACATAGGTTTGAGTATTGAGCAAGTTGTATTCTGTCTACACCTGTCTCGTCTCGTCTGCTCTCCTCAAGGCTTAACTGCACCAAAAAATTTCTATTGATGCTAATAATCTTCATGCCTGCACAAGGTGCAATGAGTAAGTTGACACCCAAAGTCAATTCCGGCAGTCAACAATACAATTCAATGTGACCCTGATTGAGCCAAAATCCTTAGCATGGCTCAACCATGGAAAGCAGCAAAATTAATTATGCCTTCAGCATTAACGAATCAATCGAACTATTAAAGATATATTAGGAACAACTAACAAAAAAAATTTGTCCTGTAATGAAAAATCGACAATCCACCCAGTATTCCAAATAAATACCACCTTATTACCTTGTAGTAAATGAAGAATTGAAGATCCTAATTAATCTGTACTTTTTCGCACAATTCTTCAAACATGATAACTACATCTACGATTTGACGGACCTAATTAATCTGTACTTTTTTGCACAATTCATCAAACATGATAACTACATCGCACAATGTGACAGACCAAAGACCTAAAGATTTGTGTCATTTTGTAATCAGGCATCAATCAACTTAATAACATAATAACCACATCAAATTTCAAGAACCAATCCTGAATCAAAGAAAAGTTATAACCTGGATGCTGGAATCGCTCTCAGCGGACTCCTCGCCTTCTCGATTCATCACCTGCCTCTTGGATCGATCGTCGCGAGATAGATCACAGAAAAGAAAGGGCCCTGCATGAGGGTGTTCACACAGTGAACAGCGCAGAGCTTCGATTCTTGAACCTGATGGTACAGAAGCCCGCCATTGGTGATTAGGAATCTTCAGAGGTTGAAGACGATAAAGAGAACTTTTAGTGAATTAATGGTGAAAGGCGGCAGTTTTTTATTGGGTTTGTGAGAGAGGGAGAGAAAGAGGAGAGAGAACATGATATGATGATGGAAGAGACATGTTTCGAATTTGGACAACAGAGAGAGAAGAGGGTGTGTTCTCCAATTTAGATGCGTTTGATTACACTCTATATTTGCACTATTGAAGTCCGCGGCCTGACCCAGAATCAGTCCCATTAAAGATTCTGCATACTAGATTGAAGAATACTATTATCTGGGAAAAAAATAAATTATACTGGTAGAATTGCAAAAATATTTGGTGACTTGCAAATGAAAAATTGTGAACTGGTTGGTGAAGAATAAAGCAGCATGCAACACTTATGATATTCTCTTTACTATATGTGATAACCATTATAGTATTTGTTAGTGAAGATCTAATTGCAGAATGCAGTTTTAAAATTGTAACAATTGTTGACCACAACTTAATTAAAAAGAGCTTTCTTATCCCAAAATCAAAGAAGCAAAAAGGGGAGAAAAAACGGTAAAAAGAAAAAAGAAAGAAAGAAAAGAAAGAAAGAAAGAATGATATCTATCATGTCCACAAAATGCACAAACACAACACCAAACGAAATACTAAAGAATGCAAAAACACAACAATACCATTCCTCATTGCTACTCCTTGCCATCATCCCAAAGCATCTCCCTCTCCGCATCAGAATCCATGCTGCTGCGCTCAGTTCCACCCAATTCTGGGCCAGCACTCGCCGATGAATCATCAATGCCTGCTGCTGCCCCTGCTCCCAGTTCTTCCGAGCTTGCTTTGCAGCTGCAGCCAGTTCCACAAGATTTCTCACCAACACTCGCCAACAAATCATCTATACCTTCTGCCAGTGCTCCCAGTTCCTTCTAACTTAGTTTGCTCGCAAACAAATCAACCAACAAATCATCCGTATTTTGAGGGCTAATTCCCAACTCCACAACACCATAAGCACACAAGGTAGCAGTAACTGCACCAAAAAATCCCGACCAACAATCGTCCATCGAAATGGTACTCCTTTTTGCATCCTCAGGCTTGAGCCATCGCCCAAAACAATTTGACAAAGTATTCGGGGGCTTTTCAGGAAAGTCTCCACAAACGATGAAGACACTCACAACACCCAAGACTTGGAGGTTATAGAGGAAACCGTAGAGGTAGGAATTTGAGAGGAGCTCTGGGGCTGCCTGGAGACTGCTGAAGTTGTACCTGTTGGAAGTTTTGCATACAAACTTAGAAGAAAAATGTAAATCGTTTTTATTTTGAAATTTTATTTGTACTCCAGTGTTTTATTAAGAATTTTATAAAAGTACCGGTCTCCGTTTACTTTGCGGATGCAGAACCAGCGGGCATGGGAGTTGCATACGAATGCGATCTCAAGCTCAAGATCAAGATCGAAGGGAGAACGGAAAGAGATTGGGATGACTTGCAGATTCCACTGCTTGACTTGCAGATTCCACTGTTCTAGAGCTTTCTCTACGACCTGCAGCTAGGACACAAAAGTGTGCACGTTACAGATCTGATTCATCTAAGTAGAAAAATAAATGCAAAGAAAGAACATGAGTTGGTAAGAAAGAGAAACAAACAGATTAGTTTTGGCAGTAGAAGATAAAGATATACGAAGCCATGGGCATAGAGGCACTACGGGTGTCTTAATGTCTAAGAATGTAAAACTCCTTCGATGTCTAATAATGAACAACTGAAGTTACTACTACTGGAGATACAGTTTAAGAAGAAGGCAATTTCAAAGTAATAAAGATAGCATCCATCTTCAATAGTATTTTTTTTGTTGTTGAGAATTGACCTCTCCTGCTGATTAAAAGGCTTCTTTACAAACGTACGATAAACAAGTCGCTATCTTCAGGTTTGTGAATCTCAGATAAGCACAAAGTAACGATTATGATGATAAAATAAGCGCATGAACGAAGACAAAAAAGTAAGATCCATAAAGTCCTTGCACTACTGGTTGTAGAATAACTACTAGGTGGATGAGGACATGCATATTGTATATATTGTATGCAATGAATCCATGCAGGTCCGTAGTCAATAAAGAGAAGGGATTTATAATTGATTTCCATGATAAATATATACAATCTAACCAGTGGCAAGTTCATTGAGTATGTACCAATGTAGAAAAGAAGACCATTGTTGCCCTGTCAGATAATACAGAGGCATGAATTTCTAAATTAAGGCACCCATAGACTGAGGGAAAAACACAGCACTTAAGGGTTAACTTAATAATAGCCCTGTATGTAGATAACTTTGGTCCTTTGTAATAAATGCTTCACCTACAGTTAAGTTATAAATTAGTAAATTACTAGTATTTTTGCGATGCATGTTTGTATATTTTGACATCATGGACAAAGATTTGAGAAGATTTTTAAAGAATTAGTTACAATAATATAGTAAAGGCTGTTAGTAGGCTATTTATATTGTTAAAAAATAAAAAGTTAGCTAATTTTTTTTTAAAATTCAAAACTATGAGAATTTTCCATATCGTCGCTAGTATTGTTGGGTTATTTAAAGTTTGTTTTTTGGTTGAGTAGAAAATAAAATGGAAATTTGGCTTCTATTTGGGGTTTGAATTTGACTTTTAAAGTTTCGAGTTAGTGAAGGGAAGTTGACTTTTCTTTTGTCTTTATTGAGATGGCATGGCGAGTTCTAGTCCATTATAATTTGCTATCTTTTTCTCCTTTTTCTCTTGTATTTCCATAAAGTCTAAACATACTAGTGAACTACAAATTAATTTGGAACCTCTCTTGGGAGTTGTCATTATAATAGAGACTATCACGGATCTATTAAACGCAACAGCGATGAAGATCAAAAAAATTTAGGTATGTCCAGAGAACAGACGGAGAAAATCATGAATCTACTACAACTATTGATTTCTTTTCATAATAAAATGCACCCGCTTAAAATATGCAGGTGGTGTCTTAGGAAACTATAAACATTCAATCTGCTCCCACAGGTTTAATTACAGAACCCAAAATTCAGTATTGACTTTCTTAACAGCCAGGTCAATTTTAAGGAATACAGCCATTCATCGCATAAAGGTGGTATCTGAGGTAACTATAAATTTTCCAAGGTGATTAAAGAGAACCCAAGAGGTTAATGGCACAGGCATGCTTCTTAATGAGTTGCTAATCGCTGATGAGGACTGCATTATCAGCCAGAAGTCACCATAATATGTATCATAGTATCATATGTACCATGAAGCCACTAAGAAATTACAGAAATTACTCACTAAAAATGGAGTCTATCACATCAACTGCATTTATCATCAGAACACACCTAATTGCATTGCAAAGCTACTTGAACTATGCCTCGAACCTTAATAACATCATAGAAGGTAGTAGTTAAATATTTTTACTATGGATATAAATCTTTTAAAGAGAAAGAAAATGAGGTGCGTGTAAAACAAAGGGGAAAGTTGACCATGTCTCTCCACCGCTCCTGCTTAAAAATTGCTTATTGTTATGTATTACTTCCCAAGCATCATAAGTAAATCACCTGGATTCCAATAGTTGTATCTCCTCTGGGAATTTCTTTCGTCAAACTTGCGCTTTTTATCATTGGCTGGATTCTTCTGTCGCTGCACCAAAATTATTATAAATGAGGTTAGACCATCGACAATATTATTTTTATTCAACACCATAACAAACTCAATATGCCTAATCTGAACACAAATTGATCCAAAATAAATATACCTTGATATAGTTCCTAGTGCACCAATCCTTTACAAGGATCCCATATTCATCTAAGTATCACATACTGTCACGCACCGTCAAGTGTTGGGTGCAAGTTGGATATGATTCCATAAGTAACCGAATCGCATGCAATCTGAACCGCTGCCATATATTGGCCCAATGATGGCACATTCTTGCGCACTTCTAGGTCGATTGAATTAAATTTTGCTGGGTTTTTTTTGGTTTGGTCATTGGTGAATGTATTTTTTATGTCTAAAATTTGGAAGGTCCAGATAAATGAATATTATGCCATGTCATGGATGTGATAGATGTTAACCTCTGATCCATGGATCTAATATTTAATTAGTTTTGAAGCAATTTGCCATGTCATGTACTTTCTTTGTATACTTCCTCCTTTCCATTTCAAAGTTATGCAATTTGAATACTTCCTCTGTTCCATTTCAAATGTTACGCAATTTGTATACTTCCTCCGTTCCATTTCAAGATGTCCATTTTTGACCTATTTAAACACTTAATAAGAAAATACAACTTCTCTTAAATTTCGAATCATATAGATGAATTGAATAGAAGTAAGGAAAATGACTTTAGGGTTCAAAATCTGATTCTTCAACCTGAACTTTAAAAAAATGTTGATTTTGGACTAGAGAAGTACTAAATTGGTTTAAGAATGATTTTTGTTTTGACTCATAGAAAATTAGCAGTTCTCTAAAAATAATCATATCGTATCATATTATCATGTTACCTCTTCCTATGAAACTCTTTATGGGCTTATGCTGCATGAGCATAAATTAGATCTATTTACCTGCTACGTAGTTTTCAAGATTCAACTGAGTGGGCCTCTCTTGTTCATAGTTATTAGTTACCCAGACGAGGACTTTGGAACCAACCTAAGAGGGGCCCTCGTTTGTGAAATTTCCTTTAAAATTATGCTCGTTATCATATTATCATGTTATCATGTTTGTTCGTTCGTATCATATTATCATGTTTGTTCGTTAAAAAAAAAAAACTTGGTCACTCGTTTGAAATTTCCTTTAAAATGACTAGCGTTTTTTGAAGTTATGAGGAGCAAGACACGCAAGACCCACCCCGTCCCCTAAAGAAATAGGATTGCATACCTTGAATTGGTAACCTTCTTCTCACAATTCACTACCCTACCAATTCTTTTCATCCCTCCCCATCTAGTAGTTGAATTTTTAGTCAGCAACCCATCTTGCTTTGACATAGGAAGGCTTGGAAGATGATGAAAGAAATTGACTGTTGATTTCAGAACAAAAAATAAACACTGTAATTAGATATATGTGAATATTTTAAACATCCATATTACGAATATATTTTGCAGAGTGTTTTTGTCGGGATCCGGTTCTTGTTCACGGAACAAAGTGCCACGCCAATTGTCATGCCAAGGTGGCGGGGGCCACCTCTTGAATCCGTGGGGGCCACCTCTTGAATCCGTGGAACCCACTGTAGAACAATGGGGAATCTTCGGAACACATTCCGAAAGAGGACAGAACTGCATTATAAATGTAATGATACCACGCTCAATTACAGAGGCGCCTTTTAAGTGAACCGGAACTACAGAAGCTTGAGAACTCCGTAGTTAAGCGTGCTCGGGCAAGGGAAGTCTTGGGATGGGTGGCCTTCTGGGAAGTGTTCCTGGTCGGGTCCGGTTCGCTCTAAAGGAAAAAACCGTGCGGTTTCGGCCAGAGCGGACAATACCATCTGTACTGGGGCGTGGGGCGTTACATTTATGGTGGCCCATGGCAAGTCCCTCAGTAGTAGATCTGTGGTTCGAGGACGAATCATTGTTCAAAGGTGGGGAGAATGTCGGGACCCAGTTCTTGTTCACGGAACAAAGTGCCACGCCACACGGAACAAAGTGCCACGCCAATTGTCATGCCAAGGTGGCGGGGGCCACCTCTTGAATCCGTACGGGCCACATCTTGAATCCGTGAAACCCACCCTAGAACAATAGGGAATTTTCGGAACACATTCCGAAAGAGAACCGAACTGCATTATAAATGTAATTATAAGTCGACGTTAGACACCCCACGAATTGCGGGAAGGCGGAATAGGTAAAACAATCATTTTGTTTAAAACAAATATCGACTAACTTACGGATCTTTGCCAAACCTTAACTAACAACATCAAAGGAGGGATTGGCTACTATGAAAGAAGATTATACCTAATGAACCAAGTCCTTCTTCTTCTCGATGACCACCTCCTCGTCGGCCTCCTCTTTGTAATAGAAGATCCACCCGAGAGCTACTACTCCAAGCTTGACCTCTAACTTGAGGTAACTAGATTACTCAAAATGCTAATCAAAGCAACCTAGGGAATATAGAGTGGGATTATGGATCAATAAGTCTTGCTAACCCTTGATCTCAACACATGAGAGGTTAGGGTTAGGGTTTGAAGAGAGAGAGCTAGAGGAGAGAGAAGGTGAGAGTGAGAATGAAATGAAATAATATCTCATTTAGAATATATGAAGCATAATGATTTATTAAATGAATAAATCAAATGATAATATCAACCATGCTTCATTTATTCACTTTGGGTGATTCATTACATGAGTCATTAATCATTAAATGCATCATTAACTTCTTTGTATGAATCACACCATGAGTCATTAAATCATTTAATGCAAATGCCACCTTAGCCTCCATGTCATCAAACTTCTAGAAGCTTCTCGACAAATTACGAGAGCGCCCCTCCTATCCGTGAAAACACGGAAAAACTTTAGACTGTATAAATCCAATAATCCGATACTAGAATCTGGCTTAAACCAAAGCCCGCTAGTAAAAACTGTCCGAACATCGTACGTGCGTAAAAACACGTATGCATCCGAACCCTGTCGTAAAACCATACGACCTCTATATCGTTTCGCCCGAAGCAGGGAAACTCTCTGTGTGGGACTCTAAAGACTCGACTACTACACTGGCAGTGGGTTTAACCTCAGACCGCAAGCGGCACTAGCTGTACGTAACGGTTCCCAGGTAGATGTCGATAAGAAGGTCGATGAGGAAACCCATCCGAACTCCTACTGAGCCTGATGTGACAATCTCTGTACAGTCCGGTCTATCCGTCTAGGACTATCGCATATCGGGCCTAGGGGGCGGCAAGCGTCAGTCCCCTAAAAGCGGTATAAGTCGTGTCGGAGCGAAGCCCATTACACCTTGAGAAACTACTGGAAAACCTACCAGTAAATCTCGCTTGCCCTGGTCAGGGACTTTGCGTAATGGCTCTCCAGACACAGCGCGATATCAACTCCCAATACCGGGAGAGACGAATCCTGTCTAACCGCCACTGCCTCCAAGTGCTTCGGGACTGCACCCAACTGCTACATGTTTGCACGACTCCTTTGAGCCGTGGTAAGATAGCAATCTAAGAACAGTGGAAATACACTCGAGGCGAAGCAGCAGTGTCAAGTCTGCGGACTATGCTGTACTCATGTCACCTGGGAACTGTTAACTGACGATGGGTATAATACCAACCAACAGTTCCCTGCGAGTCCTGTCCGGTGTACCCGTAACCCAACGAGCACCTGTATACTATCTCCAGTACGACGTACTGATGGCTGTGGGACAGACCATCTCCCCAACTGGGATGAGAAGCGTACACACTAGTCTACTCTGGAGTATCGATGCCCTGTCTAGATAATCCTACGACTAGGGACCTGAAAATGATGTGCTTGTAGACTACCCAGCCCCCACTAGTGTGACTGCCATCACAACGCTGGTAGTTAAGCAAGATCCTAAGGGCTCTATCAATACGTACACACATATTAAGATAGATATCAACCAAGTAGCATACTACCATGTTTAGCAAGACTGTTAATATAACTGTGAATATCTCAAGCTTCCATTAAGTAATATACAAGCCGGAATGATACAATAATGGCCCCTAGGGCATATACACTAACAATCTCCCACTTGCACTAGGGCCATGTACTGACATATCGAAGACCAATCATCTTGAGTAGCCTCTCAAACTGAATCTGAGGTAAGGCCTTTGTGAATGGGATCAGCGGTGTTCTCCTCTATAGCAACTCTCCGGATCTCGATCTCCCGGCGATCTATGATCTCCCTAATCAAGTGATACCGGCTTAAGATGTGTCTGGACTTCTGATGGGACCGGGTTCCTTCACTAAAGCTATAACTCCGTTGTTGTCGCAATACAGCGGTATTGGATCAACAATGGTAGGAACCACCTGAAGTTCTGTTAGGAACTTCTTCATCCAGACCGCTTCTTTTGCGGCATCGCAAGCAGCAATATACTCCGCTTCCATCGTCGAGTCAGCAACGGTGTCCTGCTTGGAACTCTTCCAGCACACCGCCCCTCCATTGAGAGTAAAGACATAACCTGACATGGACTTGGAGTCATTCTTATCACTCTGGAAGCTGGAATCAGCAAAGGCCTCTATCTTGAGGTCTTTTCCGCCGTAAACCAAGAACATCTCCTTAGTTCTTCTCAGGTACTTGAGAATGTTCTTTACTGCTATCCAGTGCTTCTCCTCTGGGTCTGACTGATACCTGCTTACCACGCTCAGTGCGTAAGCTACATCTGGTCTGGTGCACAACATCGCATACATTATAGAGCCTACCACAGAAGCGTAAGGTATAACTGACATGCGATCCCTTTCCAAATCAGTCTTGGGATACATCTCTTTGGATAGGGTGATTCCGTGACAAGCCGGCAAATTATCGAACTTAGAATCTTCCATACTGAATCTTTTCAGTACAGTGTTGATATACCTAAACTGCGAAAGTCCCAACATCCTCTTGGATCTATCACGATAGATCCGGATCCCCAGAATGTAAGAGGCATCACCCAGGTCTTTCATGGAGAACATGTGTGACAAGAATCCTTTGACAGATTGTAGCATAGGAATGTCATTTCCTATCAATAGAATGTCATCCACGTACAAGACGAGGAATACGAAAGTTCGTGCTACAATTTTACTATATATACATGGTTCATCTGGATTTTTGATAAAGTCATATTCTTTGACCGTTTCATCAAAACAGATGTTCCAACTCCGCGATGCCTGCTTTAGTCCATAAATAGACTTAAGCAACTTGCACACTTTCCCGCTGCTCCCACTCTGATTGAAGCCTTCTGGCTGATCCATATAGACGCACTCTTCTAAATTACCATTTAGAAAAGCCGTCTTTACGTCCATCTGCCAGATCTCATAATCATGGAAGGCGGCAATAGCAAGAAGGACCCGAATGGATTTGAGCATAGCCACTGAAGAAAAAGTTTCGTCATAGTCCAAACCAGGTCTTTGACGAAAACCCTTTGCAACAAGTCTAGCCTTATAGGTTTCCACCTGTCCATCTACACCAATCTTTTTCTTGAAGATCCATTTGCATCCTATGGGTTTTACCCCATCTGGAGCAAAGTCCAAAGTCCATACTTTGTTGGTGTACATGGACTCCATCTCGGTCCGCATTGCATCTAGCCATCGTACCGAGTCGCCGCTCTGGATGGCCTGCTGAAAGTTAGTAGGTTCATCATCATCAATGACGCAATCCTCTCTATCCCCATCTATGAGAAAATCGTAGTATCTCTCAGGCGGATGAGACGGTCTACTACTCTTGTGGAGGGGTGCGGGAATGTCCTGTTCTTTTTGAACTACTGGTTCTACCAAACTTTCAGTAGTAGTTTGTGGTTCTGGAATTTCTTCCAGTTCTATTGCGCTCCCACTTGTTTCCTTTTCTAAAAACTGATGTTCTAGAAAATGGGCATTACGAGAAACAAAAACCTTTTGTTCCTCTGCGTAATAGAAGAAATATCCCCTGGAGTTCTTTGGATATCCCACAAACTTACACAGTACTGACCGTGCCTCGAGTTTGTCCCCATGCTGCTTTTTAACAAAAACTGGACATCCTCATATCTTCAGATACTGAAGATAGGGTTTCTTCCCACCCCACATCTGATATGGAGTGGTAGGCACGGTCTTGGTAGGAGCCATGTTCAAAAGATATGCCGCTGATTCTAGCGCATAACCCCAGAAAGATCGCGGTAACTCAGCATTACTCATCATGGAACGTACCATATCCAACAGGGTTCGATTCCTTCTCTCCGATACACCGTTATGCTGTGGAGTGTATGGAGGAGTAAGCTCAGAGAGAATTCCTTTCTCTTTTAGGTAACCTAGGAACTCGGCACTTAAGTATTCACCACCTCGATCAGATCTTAGTGTCTTGATATTTTTGCCAGTTTGGTTTTCTACTTCATTCTTATACTCTTGGAATTTCTCAAAAGCCTCGGATTTATGTTTCATCAAGAAAATGAATCCGTACCTAGAGTAATCATCCGTAAAAGTAATGAAATAGGAAAAACCACCTCTTGCATGTGTAGACATTGGACCACATATATCGCTGTGTATGAGTCCTAAGAGCTCGCTCGCTCTTACTCCATGTCCAGTGAATGGAGTCTTTGTCATCTTTCCTTTGAGACATGATTGACAAGTGGCATAAGATTGATATTCGAACGAATCCAAATATCCTTCTCTATGTAACTTAATTAACCTTGTCTCATTGATGTGACCTAGTCTACAATGCCATAAGAAAGCCTTATTTAAATCTGAAGACTTTCTTTTTAGTGTATTCTGGACATTGAAAATCTGTAATTGATTTAAGACATATATACTGTTATCTAGTGTACCGGACCCAATCAAACCATGATTAAGGTGGATGTTAACAACATCGCTTACAAACGTGAAATCATAACCTTCTTTTGATAACAACGAAACCGATATGATATTACACGTTAAACTGGGTACACAAAAACAGTTATGCAAAACCAAAATATGTCCACTCGTCAATCCAAGGTGATAATCCCCTACGGACACAGCTCCCACGCTAGCTCCGTTAGCAACCTGGAGGGTCATATCACCAACTTTCAGCACTCTACGGTTTCTCAGTGCCTGTAATGAATTGCATATATGAGATCCTGATCCGGTATCCAATACCCAGGAAGTAGAGTTGATTGACAGACAATTTTCAATTACAAACACACCTGAAGTCGAAGCCACAGCTTGCTTCGGTTCCTGGTTCTTGGCATTCCAAGCTTTGCAATCTTTCTTCCAGTGCCCTTTCCTACGACAGTGGAAGCACTCGTCCTTTGCCACTACTGGCACTGCAATTTTTGTCTTTCCCTTAGCTCCCACTTTACTAACACCACCTCTTGGTTTGGTAGCGGCCTTCATCTTCCTTCCTTTGGCCCTAACCTTGAACCTGGAAGAAGAAGCACCGCGAACAAACATAGCGGGTGTTTCCCTTACCTTCTGCAAGGTGCCCTCTGCACTCCTCAACATGTTAAGGAGTTCTGGAAGTTCAACTTCTTTTCTTTGAATATTGAAATTCAGAATAAACTGGGCGTAGGTGGAAGGAAGGGACTGGAGAATCAAGTCTGTATAGAGCTCGTTCTCCAAAGTCGTCCCGAGGCCTGCGAGCTCTTCTATATAGCCAATCATCTTTAGGACATGTTCTCCTACAGACGATCCGACGGCCAACCTTGACTGAAACAAGTTCTTCGAGGACTCGTATCTTGCTATACGAGATTGCTCCCCATACAGATCCTTTGTATGGAGAAATATGGATTCAAGATCCATATCCTCGTGCCTCCTCTGATGTTCATTATTCATAAAGGCAAGCACGATGCACTTGGCCTTCGCGCAATCTAACTCCCAGGTTTTATGGATTTCCTTATCCACAATACTGGATTTTAGACCAGGGACAGCAGGTGCCTTAGTGGTAAGGACATACCCCAATTTGTCATAAGTCAAAGCCATCTTGACATTACGCAGCCAATCTTTATAGTTTGGCCCTGTCAATATATTTTTCTCTAATAGTAACTTAAGGCCTGTCATGTTTTGGGTCACTGCAATGAGAGAGAGAGGGAACACTTTAGCATGATGCTCTTGCAAGTTTAGAGTGGTTTTTAGTTTATCTAAACTGGATGGCTCCCACTGTTTCTCGAATCACTCCTCAAACCAAAAAGGAAGAACTAGCCAGGACTATTCTCACCGTACAACGCTTGCTTAACCGTTCAGCCATGCCGGTGTCAGTCCTTCGAGGGAGGTTTTCCAACGCTTTCGCGAAGTTCCTTAATTAAATAACCTCTTTTCTCTGGGGGTGTAACCCCGCTGACACCTTTCTCGGCACCTACTTGGTTTATAGCATTGATCGTTAAGTGACAAATCTCCTGATGAGTAGCAGATACTCACAGTAGGATCGGGATCCAAATATCATCGTGTGATAATATTGAAGGAATCCTACCAACATTCATCAAACTCCAAATGGTATGCATCTCTTTGCAAATTTCAGTTTTTTTTGAAATTCCCGATATAAATTTCTACCCATGCCTTTATGACCTTGGCGTTAGGTCAAAATGTCATAAGTCACATGTCAAGTTCTACCCATCATTATCTTGTTAATTTGAACTCATCCGTACATACCCCTGACGTGGGCCAAATGGTAATACAACTGTCCCAAACTAACTCATCTATCTATGCAACAAATGAATACCCAGCAGCTACCAAACACTATGCCTTGGCGTTAGGTCAAAATATATAGCTTGAATACTACTGAATACCCAAATGAAATGACGGAGGGCTACGAATGGTTTTGGCGAAACCGTGAACGTAGTGAAGTTGATATGATCGAAGGAACCTGATAGCTTTTCAAAGGAGTGGTTAAAGCTCCGCAATTAAAAAATATCCTCTGTTTTAAAATAACCGGGTGGTTTCTTTTAAACTGTTACAACGATTCAACTTTGGTTTATTTTCTTTGCATTATTATAATGCGTCCTATCAATTAATCTATCATTGCAGAAAACAACGAAAATACAACGTCCTCTTATGCCATCCGCATTCGCCACTGGGTCTCGTCATTCACCCGTTAGGTTACTTAACTAACGACAGAGCGGGGGCTGGGCTAGCGCGGGGGTAAAACATAAGTGACGTCTAAATAGCTAGCATATATAGATATTGTACATTCGTCAGACGCAATAATAGACATTCCAGACCGCAGATGAACATATTGGATTTTCTACGAATCCGCATTCCTTTTGAGCCTGCAAAGAAAAACGGATTACACAGTCGCGATGAATAACCAAAACCCCACCCTAGACCCCTACGGGTACGGCAAACTACCGGCCAAGTACCCGAAATGAAGCGGTCTCCCTCAACAACGTGAGTAGGCCACTAAACACTTCAACGTACCCGGTAGTTTGTGCACCCCATCTTGGGTTTATCCTAGGAGCAAAAATCAGTAAATGAAATAATACAACGGTGGCTACAACCGCAACCTGGATGTGTCCCACAAAAGAATATTACAACAATTTACAAATTACATTTGAATGAAAGAAACGCTCGTCTCTCATCCCCGGCTATCCATTCACGACAATCCAACAAGTCCACAAACACAAACAGTAAAAACCATTACAGAAATGTGCAACCCCCTGCCAACCGACATACTAGCAGTTAGAGGAGGTTTACGAACACATTATACAAATCACATATATAATCTAATTAGCCAAACATCGTAGAATTTCGATCGAGCAAACGCAAATGATTCTACTCCAAAAACTTCTCTGTGCACCTGAGACTTGAGCAGAAACAAAATATCCCAGAAATACCAAAATTAACACAGAAGAGTTACTGGGGAATTTTGGGGTGACTCGGCTTCAATTCGGCCGCGGATCCGCGGCGGATCGCTTGGATCGGCCGCGGTTCCGCGGCTGTTTGGCCGAGTCAGGAACCCAAATTTCTCCAGTATTCTTATAATTCCCTGCTTGTAATTTTAAGGGTCCCTGAAAAGTTTTTAGACCCCGTTTTAAAATCGACAGAAACTGTGAAAATGATGATTTTTCCGGTTCGTTTCGCGGTCGAATTTCTAACGACTTTGCTAACAAGTTAGTTATGGTTTAGCGAGACTCTGATACCACTGTAAATCGACGTTAGACACCCCACGAATTGAGGGGAGGCGGAATAGGTAAAACAATCATTTTGTTTAAAACAAATATCGACTAATTTACGGATCTTTGCCAAACCTTAACTAACAACATCATAGGAGGGATTAGCTACTATGAAAGAAGATTATACATAATGAACCAAATCCTTCTTCTTCTCGATAACCACCTCCTCGTCGGCCTACTCTTTGTAATAGAAGATCCACCCGAGAGCTACTACTCCAAGCTTGACCTCTAACTTGAGGTAACTAGGTTACTCAAAGTGCTAATCAAAGCAACCTAGGGAATATAAAATGGGATTATGGATCAATAAGTCTTGCTATCCCTTGATCTCAACACATGAGAGGTTAGGGTTAGGGTTTGAAGAGAGAGAGCTTGAGGAGAGAGAAGGTGAGAGTGAGAATGAAATGAAATAATATCTCATTTAGAATATATGAAGCATAATGATTTATTAAATGAATAAATCAAATGATAATATCAACCATGCTTCATTTATTCACTTTGGGTGATTCATTACATGAGTCATTAATCATTAAATGCATCATTAACTTCTTTGTATGAATCACACCATGAGTCATTAAATCATTTAATGCAAATGCCACCTTAGCCTCCATGTCATCAAACTTCTAGAAGCTTCTCGATAAATTACGAGAGCGCCCCTCCTATCCGTGAAAACACGGAAAAACTTTAGACTGTATAAATCCAATAATCCGATACTAGAATCTGGCTTAAACCAAAGCCCGCTAGTAAAAACTGTCCGAACATCGTACGTGCGTAAAAACACGTATACGTCCGAACCCTGTCGTAAAACCATACGACCTCTATATCGTTTCGCCCGAAGCAGGGAAACTCTCTGTGTGGGACTCTAAAGACTCGACTACTACGCTGGCAGTGGGTTTAACCACAGACCGCAAGCGGCACTAGCTGTATGTAACAGTCCCCAGGTAGATGTCGATAAGAAGGCCGATGAGAAAACCCATCCGAACTCCTACTGAGCCTGATGTGACAATCTATGTACAGTCCGGTCTGTTCGTCTAGGACTATCGCATATCGGGCCTAGGGGATAGCAAGCGTCAGTCCCCTAAAAGCGGTATAAGTCGTGTCGGAGCGAAGCCCATTACACCTTGAGAAACTACCGGAAAACCTACCAGTAAATCTCGCTTGCCCTGGCCAGGGACTTTGCGTAATGGCTCTCCAGACACAGCGCGATATCAACTCCCAATACCGGGAGAAACGAATCATGTCTAACCGCCACTGCCTCCAAGTGCTTCGGGACTGCACCCAACCTGTTTGCACGACTCATTTGAGCCGTGGTAGGGTAGCAATCTAAGAACAGTGGGAATACACTCGAGGCGAAGCAGCAGTGTCAAGTCTGCGGACTATGCTGTACTCATGTCACCTGGGAACTGTTAACTGACGACGGGTATAATACCAACCAACAGTTCCCTGCGAGTCCTGTCCGGTGTACCCGTAACCCAACGAGCACCTGTATACCATCTCCGGTACGACGTACTGATGGCTGTGGGACAGACCATCTCCCCAACTGGGATGAGAAGCGTACACACTAGTCTACTCTGGAGTATCGATGCCCTGTCTCGATAATCCTACGACTAGGGACCTGAAAAAGGATGTGCTTGTAGACTACCCAGCCCCCACTAGTATGACTGCCATCACAATGCTGGTAGTCAAGCAAGATCCTAAGGGCTCTATCAATACGTACACACATATTAAGATAGATATAAACCAAGTAGCATACTACCATATTTAGCAAGACTGTTAATATAACTGTGAATATCCTAAGCTTCCATTAAGTAATATACAAGCCAATATGATACAATAATGGTCCCTAGGGCATATACACTAACAGTAATGATACCACCCTCAATTACAGAGGCGCCTTTTAAGTGAACCGGAACTACAGGAGCATGAGAATTCCGTAGTTAAGCGTGCTCGGGCCAGCGAAGTCTTGGGATGGGTGGCCTCCTGGGAAGTGGCCCCTGGTCGGGTCCGGTTCGCTCTAAAGGGAAAAACCGTGCGGTTTCGGTCAGAGCAGACAATACCATCTGTACTGGGGCGTGGGGCGTTACAGTTTTTCGCCACCCTACTTAGATAGGAATGTACTCGCTTGTCAGGCGTTGTACAAATTCTCCCGTTTAGGGTAAGCTGGGGTTTATTGATTGTGAGGATCCAAATCTCCGGCAGCCACGCACTAAGCTGCCGTTAATTACCCCTTGCTCCGAAATGAGGGAACCTCCGATTAACGGGTCTTTCAAATCATGCGAATAAATACAGGGGCATGTTCATTTCATTATCTTATTTGTTTGCACACATTTTTTTTAAAAAAAAGTTCACTTAAGATGCATGGATATTTTTATGTGCTTTAAAAAAATTACTTAAAAAATGCATGCACATTTTTTCTAATCATGTGCACATTTTTTCTAATCAGGTACACATTTTTTTACTTGTTAAGAAAACAAAAAAAATATTTTGAAAGGAGCTACCCTTTTGGGGAAGCTCCAGGAAGTAAGGTGTCACGCCCCGCTTCCCAAAGTGCGCTAAGATCGACACGTGACAGAGCCAACCATACTACCTGTGGTTAGGATACATCCCTCCACGGTATATTACGGCTGTCTATAAGATATCAAGAACAGTAAAATAAAATAAACTATCTAGTGCATGTCCATATGCCAGAATAAACGAGTCAAGAAATATAAATATGCGGAAGCAATAAATCCAATAAGCATTAACATCTGGAAAGTAAGTCCCAAATACGGGCTCACATCAGGAAATGAAAGCTCGGAAATAAAACTAAACTAAACTAACAAGATCCTTACTGCTCGGCCTGACGGCGAAAATACTCCTGATCAGCCTGCGAAAGAGACAGGATCTGGGCCATGCAAAATCCAGACGTCAGTGCGTCACAATATCAACAATAATAAGTGAAAAGAATACACGAGATATGCAGGCATGAATATAAACGATAACATGAATATAGAAAGTAAACACGGAAATGAAACAGTGAGGTATATGTACATGTGGCATGCAACCTATTTCTGGACTCTAGGTTATCTAATCTAAAGTCTTCGAAATCAATTAATGTAATCCTCATCGTAACCCATCGGAATATGCCCCGTTCATTCCCCACGAGACCACGGTAACAAGATATTCTAGACTATCAGTCTATGCCCCGTTCATTCCCCACGGGACCACGGTAACAATATAATAGCCCTTTGAGTTACGTTCGGTTACATTCTTAATTTCCCCTTACTCCCAAGGTTATGTGTTCAGGTCGGGTATTGATAAATCTAGAGCTAATGCCAACACAGGATCAAGCAGGTACAGGTTTGTCAATGCAAACAACAAGATACGTCCATCAGGACAACATGTCAGGATTGTCGGCATTAGAAACAAGATCAGGTATCAAGTCAAGCAGTGGTGTATCAGGTCATGTCAGGTAGTGCACATGTATCAAACGGATGCTCAACGTAAAACTGTTACAGGTATCGAAGCACGGTAAAACACGGATGCACAATGTCTATCAAGGATCACATTTATAACTCCATGACTACGTATGATGCGCATTATCAAGCATAGGGTGCCAATGTAACAGTAAAATGAAATAATATGACCTGACATGCAACTAGATGTATAATAAACAACATGGATACGAACGGATATCGGAAAAACGGTAAAACTGTAACATGGATGTGAAATGCCATAAACATGTAATAATTCTATACCTATAGATGCAAAATACGTTGCATAGCCTGTAGCGAGATAAAATTGCATGCGACTAGATATGTAATAAATTGTACGGATGCGAACGGATATTGTAAAATTGTAAAACGGTAATATAGGATGCACAATGCAATAAACATGTGATATTACTATTAATATGGTTGCAAAATATGTATCATAACATGTAGCAAGATAAACTTGCCTGATCGGATCTCACGACGGGATGCGTACCCTGTATCCGACGTCGAGTAAACGCCGCAATGTACACACGCGCACACGGGACAGGATCAGGCAAAGCAATAAGGTGACCACGCTGGCTGGGAACGTCCACAGTGTCGTCCGGATCGGCGACGGCGGCACGGCTCCGGCGGTGACCGGAAAACACGAAAACAAGAGAAGAAAGAAGAAGATGAAGGAAGGAGAAGGGCTGGAGTTGTGTTCTAGATTCAGAGGCAAGGCAGGGGATACGACGACGACGACGCGCCGTCGACGGCGAGATCCACGGCGATGGCAGTGGTCGCGGTGTGCAAGTTCTTGCAGGGTCGGGTGTGCTGGTTAGGTGGGCTCGGGTTGGTTGTCGTTGGGGAGTTTGGAGAGAGGGGTGAGGAGGTTGCGATGGGGTGAGGCCGACGAGGTGATCGGCGGTGAGGGTGCCAGCGACGTGATGTGCAGGGGACCTGGGTTGGGTTGCAGTGGGTTGGTCGGGGTTGATGGTTTCGGGGTCGGGAAAGAAGAGAGGAGGAAGGGATGGTGGTCATGACGGCGACGGGATGACGAGGTCGACGTCGAGGCGAGCTCCAACGGCGACGAGCGCAAGCGAGGTCGATGGGTTTTGGAGCTCGGGATGGGTTCGTCGAGGAGTTGGTTGCAGGGAAGAAAGAGGTGAGTGAGGTGGGGAAGTGGTCGTTGTGAGGAAGACGAGGGTTTGGGTCGTCGGCGGTGAGGGGGTCGACGACGGCGAGGCAGTCGAAGGGCGCGGGCGCGATGCGTGGGTTCTCGCGACGAGGAGTTCGCGTGAAGAAGGGAGGTAAGAATAGGAGGAAGAAGGGGTGACGGGATCTCGTGGGTACTGGGGATTTGTAATATGGGTAAAATATATATAGATATTGAGAGAGAGAGGCTGTTAAGATTAGGAGTTAAAATATTATATATATTATATAATATATAGATATATCTGTAGAGAGAGACAGAGTAGGCAGTAGGATTTGTTAGTGATGATTGGTTAGGATAGATTTTGAATAGGATTTGAAAATATTTAAAATATTGATTTTATTGGAGATTTTGGCTAATGCAAAAATAGTCCAAAACATACCCGGATCGGGTCTAAAATTACGGTCTAAAATGCGGATAATATACGTATCAACCAAAACCAAAATAGAATATCCGGGTAACGAAAATGCATACCCCCAAGAACGGATACACGTAGTGTGTACGTATCAATCCAAACGAATCCGTTTCACTGAACGGAACGAGAACAAGATGTACGGATGCCACGACAGAGTTAGAGATATCATGCAGGTCATGCTAGATATTTTTTAAAATATTTTATTGTACTTTGTTTGTTTTATTAAAAGAATGCAGATGCCAGATATAATGCAGTATGCAGTATAAACAATATGAAAGTGCACAGATCCTCATAACTAGCCGGGATAGATCCAAAACAGTAATCAAGACGGGTTTCCAGCATACGGCTCGGGTCGGATGCAAACACAGATACCAATTACACTATTTGCACCCATAACAGAAATAAATCAAGAAATAGCCATAGATAAAGAAATACCCAAAACAGAACTGGTATAAATGAACTAGGGTGTTACATTATACCCAACTACAAAAGAATTTCGTCTTCGAAATTCCCGGAAAAAGAAAAGAAAAAAAAACAAGCATGAATCTACGAGAAGAGGTGTGGAAACTTCTGTCGAATCTCGTCTTCTCGTTCCCAAGTCGATTCTCCATGCGAGCGATTCCCCTATGAAACAAGTACGAGAGAGATAACTTTGTTCTTGAGGACCTTTTCTCTTCGATCAACAATCGACATCGGTCGTTCTTCATAGGTCAAGTCCTCCCTTACAGTCAGCTCCTAAAGATCCAGCACGTGTGTCTCATTTCGGACATACTTACGGAGTTGAGATACATGAAACACGTCATGAACACTCGCCAAAGATGGTGGTAAAGTCAATCGATAAGCCATTTCTCCAACACGCTCAATAATATCGAAAGACCCCACGAATCGAGGGCTAAGCTTGCCTCGACTCCCAAAACGAATCACTCATCTAGTCGGTGATATCTTCAAGAATACAAGATCACCAATAGCGAACTCTAGAGGTCTTCTTGATGTATCTGCACAACTCTTTTGCCGATCCTGTGCTGCCTTCATATGATTCCGGATAGTATTAACCTTTTCTACTGTTTGCACGACAAGATCCGGTCCCAACAATCTCCGTTCTCCAATATCGTCCCAACAGACGGGTGAGCGACACTTGCGGCCATGCAATGCTTCGAATGGAGCCATCTGAATAGTCGCCTGAAAGCTGTTATTGTACGAAAACTCCACCAAGTGTAGATGATCCTCCCACGAACCCTTGAAATCCAACATGCAAGCTCTCAACATATCTTCGAGAGTTTGGATCGTTCTTTCTGTCTGACCATCTGTCTGAGGGTGATACGTGGTACTAAACTTCAATTGCGTCCCCAAACTTTCCTGTAAGCTCCTTCAGAAGTGCAATAAGAATCGGGTATCACGGTCGGAAACGATACTCACAGGTACTCCATGCAATCTCACAATCTCCGGCATGTACCGTTCCGCTAACGCTTCCGTCGACTGACCAACTCGAAACGGAATGAAATGAGCTGCCTTGGGCAATCGATCAACAATCACCCAAACTGCACGGTTGCCTTTTGGACTCCGCGGTAAAGCTGTCACGAAATCCACGATTATATGTTCCCACTTTCACTGAGGAATCAGAAGTGGTTGCATTAAACCAGCTACTCTTTGATGTTCAGCCTTAACTTGCTGACACAGCAAGCACTTCGCTACAAAGCGGACAATCTCCCTTTTCATGCCTTCCCACCAGAAATGCCGTCGTAGACCACGGTACATCTTCGTGCCTCCTGGATGTACGGAATATACGGAACTGTGCGCCTCCTTCATAACTTCTTCGCGAATGTCCCCCTTTGGCACACACAAACGGTTACCAAATCGCAACGAACCATTTTCATGAATCAACAAGTCCGTTCGAAGTCCCGCCTCTACCTGTTCTCGAAACTTTTGCAATCTTGGGTCCTGTGACCGCGCTTCTTTAATATTATCGATCAACGATGACTGTATTTGCAGCTGCATCAACTGTCCTGAAAAATGCGATAACACAATCTCCAACTCGAATTTCCGAAAATCATTGATAAGCTCCTTCCGTGCAGTCAACATTCGAATTGCTGGCAGCCGACTAAGCGCATCCGGTACTACATTAACTTTCCCGGGATGGTACTTGAGATCAAGATCATAGTCAGCCATCAGCTCCAACCATCTACGCTGCCTCATGTTAAGCTCTTTCTGTGTGAACACATACTTTAAGCTTTTGTGATCAGTGAATACTTCGACCCTTTCGCCCAATAAGTAGTGTCTCCAAATCTTCAAAGCGAAAATCACTGCTGCAAGCTCCAAATCATGAGTTGGGTAATTCTTCTCATGGGTCTTCAACTGTCTCGATGCGTAGGCTATAACCTTCTCATGCTGCATCAAAACACATCCCAAACCTTTTCCAGAGACGTCGCTGTGAATCACCAATCCTCCGGAGCCGTCTGGTACGGTCAAAATAGGAACGGTTATCAACCTTTGCTTCAACGCCTCAAAAGCTAAGGTACAACTATCCGTCCAGACGAACGGTACTTCCTTCCGCGTAAGCTTGGTCAAAGGCTCAGCTAATCGAGCAAAATTCTCCACGAATCTTCTGTAGTTCCCAGAAAACTTCTGATCTCCGCTACATTCCTCGGAATCGGCCAATCTTGAACTGCTGCAATTTTCTCAGGATCAACGGCGATTCCATCTCCGGATACGACATGCCCCAAAAACTTCACTTCTTCAATCCAAAACTCACACTTGCTCATCTTTGCATACAATCTTTCATGCCTCAATGTCTGCAGTGCGATCCTTAAGTGTTCTGCATGCTCTTCTAGACTCTTCGAGTAGACCAGAATATCATCGATGAACACCACAATAAACTGGTCCAAGAACAGTGAAAAGATTCGGTTCATCAAGTCCATAAATATCGCCGGTGCATTCGAGACTCCGAATGGCATCACTAAAATACTCGTAATGTCCATATCGAGTTCGGAACGCAGTCTTGCAAATATCCTCTGATTTAACTCGAACTTGATGATATCCGGATCGCAAATCCAGCTTCGAGAATACCCTCGCGCCACTAAGTTGCTCGAATAATTCGCCAATGCGAGAGATCGGGTACTTGTTCTTAATAATCACCCGGTTTAATTCTCGATAATCGATGCACATTCTCCTTGTGCCATCTTTCTTCTTGACTAGAAGAATTGGAGCTCCCCAAGGTGAATTACTGCTGCGAATCCAACCCTTCTTTAGCAATTCGGTAACCTGCTTCTTTACTTCTTCCAACTCCACTGGTGCCATCGGATAGTACGCCTTTGAAATTGGTGTTGCACCAGGAACAAGATCGATTGCGAACTCCACATCTCGTTTTGGCGGTAAACCCGAGATGTCCTCGAACACGTCCATGAACTCTCAAACTACAGCTAGCGCTTCCTCCTTAGCAACTTCCATCGACGAAAGAACGGCGCCTGTCGGCCTAGCCCTAAACTCGACTGGCCCGACAGAACAGCTACCTCCAGCAAAAACAAACTCCGGATGTCCGGGAATCTGGAAAATCACTTTTTTTGCCCTACAATCGATGTGAGAGTGGAAAATGCTGAGAAAATCCATTCCCAAGACAACATCATAACTGCCGGTATCGATCACCAAGAAATCTGCAAATAACTCTCGTCCGCAGATAACCACCGAACAATCCTTGCACTCACTACTATGATATGATTTTCCCGTTCCCAGTGTGTATGTCCCAACAACTAGACAGGGTCGTGCAATAAATCAGCAATAAACTTGGACGACATACAGCAATGGAATGCACCTGAATCGAATAGTGCTGATACGGGAAAATCATGAACAAGTAGGGTACCGGAAACAACTTCATCTGAAGCCAAGATACTGAAGAAGATAAGCATGGTAAACAGGATTCAAGCTTGCGATAAAACATGAACTGGTAAGCAAAGGAACCGAGAGAAGCAAGGTAATATAATGACCATAAAACAAGGAAAAGAATCAAGACTAGGACTCTAAGTTACTTAAATAGAGTACCGCATTGTAACCATGCTACAATTCATAGTTACAATCACATAACTCCGTTCAAGTCGCCCAAATTCTAGTATCAGAATCAAAAGAATAAGTAGGGAGAAACAATAGGGAACCAAAAGATTTCCAGCCGAGATGCAAAGTTGTTTGCATATCGTCAAAACAAGGGTCAAGAGAAAGATAAGATACAAGGATCACGACAACAATGTGGCAGGACATGTTCCTAATTACGGGTTTTCTAATTCGTGTATTAGGTCCAATACCCAACTACAAAAGAATCAAACCCGATTAATCCAAATCTTATGTCTCCGATACCAAACAAACCATGTCACGCCTCGCTTCCCAAAGTGCGTTAAGATCGGCACGTGACAAAGCCAACCATACTACCAGTGGTTAGGAAACATCCCTTCACGGACACATTACGGCTATCTATAAGATATCAAGAACAATAAAATAAAATAAACTATCTAGTGCATGTCTATATGCCAGAATAAACGAGTCAAGAAATATAAATATACGGAAGCAATAAATCCAATAAGCAATAACATCTGAAAAGTACGTCCCAAATACGGGCTCACATCAGAAAATGAAAGCACGGAAATAAAACTAAACTAAACTAACAAGATCCTTACTGCTCGGCCTGACGACGAAAATACTCCTGATCAGCCTGCGAAAGAGACAGAGGATCTGGGTCATGCAAAACCCAGACGTCAGTGCGTCACAATATCAACAATAATAAATGAACAGAATACACGAGATATGCAGGCATGAATATAAACGATGACATGAATATAGAAAGTAAACACGGAAATGAAACAGTGAGGTATATGTACATGTGGCGTGCAACCTATTTCTGGACTCTAGGTTATCTAATCTAAAATCTTCGAAATCAATTAATATAATCCTCATCTTAACCCATCGGACTATGCCCCGTTCATTCCCCACGGGACCACGGTAACAAGATATTCTAGACTATCAGTCTATGCCCCGTTCATTCCCCACGGAACCACGGTAACAAGATATTCTAGACTATCAGTCTATGCCCCGTTCATTCCCCACGGAACCACGGTAACAATATAATAGCCCTTTGAGTTACGTTCGGTTACATTCTTGATTTCTCCTTACCCCCAAGGTTATGTGTTCAAGTCAGGTATTGATAAATCTAGAGCTAATGCCAACACAGGATCAAGCAGGTACAGGTTTGTCAATACAGACAACAAGATACGTCCATCAGGACAACATGTCAGGATTGTCGGCATTAGAAACAAGATCAGGTATCAAGTCAAGCCGTGGTGTATCAGGTCATGTCAGGTAGTGCACATGTATCAAACAGATGCTCAACGTAAAACTGTAACAGGTATCGAAGCACGGTAAAACACAGATGCACAAGGTCTATCAGGGATCACATCTATAACTCCATGACTACGTATGATGCACATTATCAAGCATAGGGTGCCAATGTAACAGTAATATGAAATAATATGATCTGGCATGCAGCTAGATGTATAATAAACAACATGGATACAAACGGATATCGGAAAACGGTAAAACTGTAACATGGATGTGAAATGTCATAAACATGTAATAATTCTATACCTATAGATGCAAAATATGTTGCATAGCCTGTAGCGAGATAAAATTGCATGCGACTAGATATGTAATAAATTGTACGGATGCGAACGGATATTGTAAAATTGTAAAACGGTAATATAGGATGCACAATGCAATAAACATGTGATATTATTATTAATATGGTTGCAAAATATGTATCATAGCATGTAGCAAGATAAACTTTCCTGATCGGATCTCACGACGGGATGCGTATGCTGTATCCGATGTTGGGTAAACGTCGCAATGAACACACGTGCACACGGGACGGGACCAGGCAAAGCAATAAGGTGACCACGCTGGCTGGGAACGTCCACAGGATCGTCCGGATCGTCGGCGGCGGCACGACTCCGGCGGTGACCGGAAAACACGAAAACAAGAGAAGAAAAAAGAAGATGAAGGAAGGAGAAGGGCTGGGGTTGTGTTCTGGATTCAGAGGCGAGGCAGGGGATACGACGACGGGCCGTCGACGGCAAGATCCACGGTGATGGCAGTGGCCGCGGTGTGCAAGTTCTTGCAGGGTCGGGTGTGCTGGTTAGGTGGGCTCGGGTTGGTTGTCGTTGGGGAGTTTGGAAAGAAGGGTGAGGAGGTTGCGACGGGGTGAGGCCGACGAGGTGATCGGCGGTGAGGATGCCAGCGACATGATGTGCAGGGGACCTGGGTTGGGTTGCAGTGGGTTGGTCAGGGTTGATGGTTTCGGGGTCGGGAAAGAAAAGAGAGGAGGAAGGGATGGTGGTCATGACGGCGACGGGATGGCGAGGTCGACGGCGAGGGGAGCTCCGGCGGCGACAAGCGCTGGCGAGGTCGATGGGTTTTGGAGCTCGGGATGGGTTCGTCGGGGAGTTGGTTGCAGGGGAGAAAGAGGTGAGTAAGGTAGGGAAGTGGTCGTTGTGAGGAAGACGAGGGTTTGGGTCGTCGGCGGTGAGGGGGTCGACGACGGCGAGGCAGTCGAAGGGCGCGGGCGCGATGCGTGGGTTCTCACGACGAGGGGTTCGCGTGAAGAAGGGAGGTGAGAATAGGAGGAAGAGGGGGTGACGGGATCTCGTGGGTACTGAGGATTTGTAATATGGGTAAAATATATATAGATATTGAGAGAGGCTGTTAAGATTAGGAGTTAAAATATTATATATATAATATAGATATATCTGTAGAGAGAGACAGAGTAGGCAGTAGGATTTGTTAGTGATGATTGGTTAGGATAGATTTTGAATAGGATTTGAAAATATTTAAAATATTGATTTTATTGGAGATTTTGGCTAATGCAAAAATAGTCCAAAATATGCCCGGATCGGGTCTAAAATTACGGTCTAAAAATGCGGAGAATATACGTATCAACCAAAACCAAAATAGAATATCCGGGTAACGAAAATGCATACCCCCAAGAACGAATACACGTAGTGTGTACGTATCAATCCAAACGAATCCGTTTCACTGAACGAAACGAGAACAAGATATACGGATGCCACGACAGAGTTAGGGATATCATGCAGGCTATGCTAGATATTTTTTAAAGTATTTTATTGGACTTTGTTTATTTTATTAAAAGAATGTAGATGCCAGATATAATGCAGTATGCAGTATAAACAATATGAAAGTGCACAGATCCTCATAACTAGCCGGGATAGATCCAAAACAGTAATCAAAACGGGTTTCCAGCATACGGATCGGGTCGGATGCAATCACAGATACCAATTACACTATTTGCACCCATAACAGAAATAAATCAAGAAATAGCCATAAATAAAGAAATACCCAAAAAAAAATGGTATAAATGAACTAGGGTGTTACATAAGGGGAGGTCCCATTTTGGAGCTTCCCTACGTGGAGAGGCCTGTAAGTGGGGACCTCCCCACTTTGGAAGTCTCTATTTACGGAGACTTCACCTGGGCAGCGGGGACGTCCCTTCTTGGAAGGGGTCTTCGCAATTTTGTTATTATTATTATTATATATTTAATAAAATTCGGTTTTAAAGCAGGGACATATCCTCCAGTGGGGGGTCCCCGACATTTCATACCAAATTTTAATTTGCGCTTTTGTTTTATTTTTAAAACATGTGTATGTTTTTTTGTTTTCTTTTTTTTGTTTAACTTTGTAAAGGGCGCTGGGCGTACGCATATCGATAGAGCATGACTGCTGCATCCATCGATATATCGTACGAAGTGGTGAAATACGGAAAACTCCTTCCATACCCACCAAAAAGGAAATACGGACCAAGATCCGCATTCCAAGGGAAAATACGGACCGAATTCTGCATTCCAGATTCACCGAAAGGGGAAATACGGGTCAAAATCCGTATTTCCATGCCACCGAAAGGGAAATACAGAAAATCCGCATTCCCAAGAGCTTCTTCCATGGAAAAAGCCCGGAGGCTTTCCCTTTGATGGAGTCACCCCCTCCGATTCTGATTGGGTCTAAAATAATTTTCTTGAATCTTCAAAAGGTCTTGTATTTGATTTCTTGAATAATGAGAAAGTCCCCTGCCTTTTCATATCTCTGAATCTTGATGAGAGGGGAAAAGAAGACAACGAAAATGTCTTTTCAAGGGTTAAATAAAACATTGATTCTCTCTTCTCCTTTTTATTGGCTTTGATCTATTTAATATTAAGAAATGAGAAAAAAACTGAAGAGGCAGAGAAAGAGAGATGTGACGGCTCAAACCATAGAATTTTTTTGGGAGAATCAATATACTTTATTTCATTATAGGATTGGTTTTATTTAGCCTTTATATTTTCATTTGGGCCTTTAGGCTTTACTAATTGGCTTTTACCTATTACATTTATTCATAAAAAAAAGAAATTGCATTGGATATTTATCGCATAATAATATTTTTCTTTCTCTTGCCATGGAGCCGGCTTCACTTAGGCTCAAACTTGACTCGGATCCACTTGGGCGTTGACTTCGACTCTTTGATTTATTGACTTTCTGATTTTGGCTTTTTAAGTAAAATGGTGTAAATTTTGACCCCAACAAAGTACCCCCATCAATGAATACACACCACGTGTACGGGTCGTGCACATGAAATTGATAGATCTTTTTTCATGGATATGATTTTAGGATACTTGACTTGATTCCCTTTTAGCGACACGAAGGTCGAGCTTGACTTGGTTCCCTTTTTGCGACGTAGAGGTCGATATCCCGAAGAGAAATATGATTCCAATGAGAAGCATATATTCCGAGATGAAGCATGATTCCGACGCGGGGTTCCGGGACGAAGAATAATTCCAACACGGAATCAGATATTCCAAGAAGAAGCATGATTTGACACGGGGTTCCGGGGCGAAACATAATTCTGACACGGGATCGGATATTTCGAGACGAAACATGATTCCGACGCGGGGTTTCGGAGCAAAACATAAGTCCGACACGGGGACAGATATTCTGAGGTGGAGCTTGCTTCCGAGGAATGGAACATAATTCCTTGGTGGAGCATGATTCCGTGGTAGAGCTTGGTTCCGGGATGGAGTTTAATTCTGAGGGCGGAGCATAATTCTGACAATGAGAGCATGTATTCTGAGACGAAACATGATTCCGACGCGGGTTGGTTCCGGGACGAAACACACTGGGGCTGATATCCTAAGATGTAGCATAATTCCGGAAGTGGAGCATAATTTCGAGGTGGAGATTAATTCCGAAAGCGGAGCATAATTCCAAGGTGGAGCTTGATTCCGGATGCGGAGCATAATTCCGAGGTGCAGAGCATAATTTCGAGATGGAGCTTGATTCTGAGGAGCTTGATTCCGAGGTGCGGAGCATAATTCCGAGGTGGAGCTTGATTCTGAGGTGGGGCATAATTCCAGGTTGGTTCCGAAACAAACCATAATTCCGACACGGGGATGTATTTTGAGACGAAATATGATTCCGACGCAGAGGTAGACATTCTGAACGAAGCATAACTCCAATACAGATGTTGATTTCGAGACGAAACATGATTCCGACACGAGAATATATTTTGAGACGAAGTATGGTTCCGACGCAAATGTAGACATTCTGAGACGAAACGTGATTTCGACGCAGAAGTTGATTCCGAGACGAAATATGATTCCAACATGGAAGGCAGATGGTTGACTTGACTCCATGTCAAAGCATGATTCCGACAGAAAGGTGGATATTCTGAGACGAAATATGGTTCCGACGCAGAAATTGGTTCCGGAATGAAACATGATTTCGGGACGAAGCATGATTCCGGGACGGAAGGCAATTGGTTGACTTGATTCCGAGACAAAGCATGATTCCGACATAGAGGTAGACATTCTGGGACGAAGTATGGTTCCGACACAGGTTGATTCCGAAGTGAAACATAATTCCGACAGGGAAAGAAGATGGTTAATTTGACTCTGAGGCGAAACATGATTCCGACAGGGAGGTAGACATTCTAGGACGAAGTATAATTCTGACGCAGAGGTTGATTCCGAGACGAAGCATAATTTCGGCAGTGAAGGCAGATACTCCGAGACGAAGCATGATTCCGACGCGGGGCATATGTTCTGAGACAGCATGGTTCCGACGCAGAGATAGACATTCTGAGACGAAGTATGGTTCCGACGCAGAGGTTGATTCCGGAACGAAGCATGATTCCGTCACGGAAGGCAGTTGGTTGACTTGATGATTTGATTTGATTTGATTTGAAAGTTTTCTATCTGTCCAGCGGGACTTTTGAACTTGGAAACACGTCCGGATGGGACTTTGATTTGACTTGTCCGATTTTGTCATATTTGGCAAGACTTCTGAGCTCGGAAGCACTTGTTGAGTTTTTTAACGAGTTTACGTCCTTGCGGGTTTTCACACGCTCACGGGCAGTCTCGTTATTTTTACTCCCGAAGTATTTTCAAGTTTTCATTCATAACATTTTTTATGATAGACTTACACTTTTTATTTATTTATTTATTTATCTTCCAATTTAACGACTTAAGGGTCGAAGATTGGACCCTAGATTGGCATCAGCGTCGCTAACACTGTAGCACGTGTGCCAGAAGCAATTCATCATTTGCCTTGGGGGAACTTGATATCTGGATTTTAGTTCGGCATCAACACGCTTACACTGAAACATAGTGCTAGGAGCGACTCATCATCTATCATTGTCCATTAGAGAGCGATGGCTAAGAAGACGGGTTTAGATCCGTCATCTAAGGCTTTCAATTTTTATGAGCTGTAAGAGTCTCATAAAAGTATTTTCTCCCTGCGAGTCGAAAAGATCTCGTAAGTGTATTTTCTACTTAGGAGTCGTGAGAATTCCCAAGTGTGTTTCCCTTTTGTGAGTCGTAAGGATCCCACGAAAGTGTATTTTTCTTACGAGAAGAGATGATCTCGTACATGTCATTCTCCTTATGTATCGTGAGGATACATGAGTGGGACTTTTCCTCATTGATAGCTTAGTTTGCCAATGGAGAATATCTTAGATGCAACTTTGTTGTGAGTGACCCATGGATCGTATACGGTAGTCAATTTAGAGAACTTCCGCAGGGTAGCAGATACTTGGAGAACATTGCTCGCTTTCGGGGAGACCCCGTTGACGCATTTTTTTTCTTTTTTTTATCGTGATTGCTCTATCATTTCAGATTTTCTTATCGCAAAGGCCGCAATTGCCTTATCATTTTGGCTATTTATTCGTGGTTGCCCCTATTGTTTCGGCTATTTATTTTTATTTTTACCAGCTGATTTTTATTGCGAGTTACCCCATCATTTTAGCTTTTTTTATCTTCCAGTTTAACGACTTGGGTTGGAGATTGGACTCTAAACTGGCATCAGCGTTGCTAACACTGGAGCACGTATGCCAGGAGCAATTCATCATTTTCTGTTAGGAGACTTGGGATATTGGTTTTTGGTCTGGCATCAGCATGCTAACACCGAAACAAATCGCTAGGAGCGACTCATCGTTATAGGATGATTTGAGGATTTGGATTTATGTTGGCGTTTGCACCGCTACACTGGAATAGTGCCATGAACGACTCATCATTCGCCATGGAGGGATTTTTTGTTCCCAGTTTAACGACTTGGGGTCAAGTTTTTTTGTACGAGATTGCGCTCTTGCGGGTTTTCATAAGCCTGCGAGTAGTCATGCTGTTTTTTCTCATGAAATCTTTTCAGGTTTTCATTCGTGCCCCTTTCGCTTATGGACCGACCCCTTTTTTTAACGAGAGTTTGATGGGCCTCTGCTTTCTTAAGAGCCACCGTAGGCCGATTAATAGAGAGTCTAGAGAAGACACTTGCATTTGCGGTCATCATAGGGCTCGCATGGGCTGGTCTAAGACGTCTTGTTGCCTCCTGTAGGTTGATGGCTTTTCCCCCAGATGGAGAGACTAAAAACCACTCAAAGACCGATTTGTGTTTTAGTTCGGACACTCTTATGGTTATGATGTTCGGCCTTTTTTTAGACCGGTCTATTGATTTGGCTCATTGGAGTCTCCACGACAGGAGCGTTGATTGAAAAGAATATGATTGCCTCGAATTAGACTGAATGTCCTGCCCCCCTTCTGCGTGTGATTTGGTGAAGAAGTCTCTCTGTCAGTAGTCTTGATTGCGTGTGCGACGAGAGTCACGCTAGAAGCCCAGCTTGTTTTCCCGGAAATTTACCATACATTAGTTTAAAGTCATTTCGGATGTGATTTGAAAACTTGAGAAACTTTAGTTTAATGTCATTTCGGACGTGATTTGAAAATTTGAGAAATTTTAGTTTAATGTCATTTCGGACATAATTTGAAAACTTGAGAAATTTTAGTTTAATGTCATTTCGGACAAAACTTTATGGAGCATGCATGTGAAACGGTTCTGTAGCTAGAGACATCGTTGAATTTGGGATTGTGGTTGAAAGTTGTTAATCTGCATGAAGAAACATGATTTCAGTACAACAACGATGTATATATTAAATAAGTTTGCATAATCGTTTGACCCGAAATATGCGAGGAGAGATAGGTCCCACCGGACGTGCTAGAATCTCTAGAGTGTTTTTCACCATTCTATTTAAATAGGAATGCGCTCGCTTGTCAGGTATTGTACAGATTTCCCCGTCTAGATAGGCTGGGTTTATTGATTGTGTGGATCTAAATCTCCGGCATCCGCGGACTAAACTGCCGTTAATTACTCCTCACTCCGAAATAAAGGAATCTCCGATTAACGGGTCTTACAAATCATGCGAACTCAACTTAGGGTATGCGTGTCTGAAAATAAATGCAGGGGCATATTCATTTCATTATTTTATTTGTTTGCACACATTTTTTTTTAAAAAGTTCATTTAAGATGCATGAATATTTTTATATGCTTTAAAAAATTACTTTATTTAAAAAATGCATGCACATTTTTCTAATCATGTACACATTTTTTTACTTGTTAAAAAAACAAAAAAAAATGAAAGGAAAAGGAAAGCTTCAGGAAGCAGGGGTGGGGCTTCCCCATGTGGAGAAAGGGGCAAGCGGAGACTTCCCATGGGGGGTCACCGCGGGACCTCCTTCCTTGGAAGGGAGTCTCCGCAAAAATTTTATTATTATTATTATTATTATTATTATTATTATTATTATTATATATATTTAATAAAATTCTGTTTTAAAGCGTGGACCTACCGGCTTGTAGAGGGTCCCTGACATTTCACACCAAATTTTGATTTGCACTTTTGTTTTATTTTTAAAACATGTGTATGTTTTTTGTTCTCTTTTTTAGTTTAATTTTGTAAACGGTTCCGAGCGTACGCATATCGACAGAGTATGACTGTTGCATCTTTCGATATATCGCACGGAGAGGTGAAATATGGAAAACTCCGTACCCACCAAAAAGAAAATACAGATTAGGATCCGCATTCCAAAGGGAAATACGGACCGAAGTTCTCATTCCATGTAAATCCCCAGTTTCGTATATATAATTTCCCGTATATTTTTCAGATTTTTCCCTATTTTTTTTATTATTTTTATATTTTATTTAAATTAAATTCCTAACCTAAACTCTAAACCAAACCCAAACCTAATCCTAACTCTACCCGACCCGACCCGAACCCCAAAACCCACTCCTCTTCTTCGCTCCCTCTTCTCGCGCTCGCCACGACGACCGCGCCCCTCGCGTCACCCCCAACGGCTCTCTCTTCTCGCGCTCGCCACGACGACCGCGCCCCTCGAGTCACCCCCAGCGAGCACTTCCCCAAACGGCTCCAAGGCCCCAACGGCTCCCCCACGTCTTCCCCCATTACTCGTACCCACACAACGGCCACGACTAGTCGCCCACAACCCACGACGCCACTCTCTGCCAGCCCATCTCTACTTCACTCCCCCCTCATTCCTCCCCTGCGTCATTCTTTCTCTCTCTCTCTCATTCTGCTCCAACACCGAGCCCTCCCATCCACAAGCTTCGACCACCACCGACGATCTCCCCGGCGACCTCATCTCTCTCTCCCCACCAAACCCTGACTCCATCAACACAAACCAACAACCGCTGACGTCCACCACCGCCATCTCCACCGCGACAACCACCGACGACTCCTTTCTTCCTTACGCCCCGACCGCTTCCCAACCCAAAACCACCGCCGAACCCTGCGCCCACCACCACCAGCACCATCCCGCCGACGAGCTCGATCCCCGTCTCCTCCTTTCCTCCCCTTCCTCAACGATCGAGCTACTCCCCTGCTCACCACCTCCGGGCTGCAAGCTCCGAGCACCCCAACACCGAGCCCTGCACCCACTGCCTCCAGCCGCCACCTGAGCTCGCCACCGGTGGGTCTTCTGCATCCGAGCGCTTCACCGCAGTCCCCTGTCGTGACCGCTGGTATGCCGATCCAGCCAAGTCGAGTCGTGATCGTGTCGTGATCGTGCCGTGATCGTATCGTGATCGTGCCCGTGTCGTGCCATCCACCATCGTCGTCGCTCCCGTGCCACCTTCGCGAAAGGCAAGTGAAATTCCTCACTTGCTACTCATGCTATCGTATTACGTTATAACGAGTAATCTAAAGTATGAACACTTTTATATATTTTGTTGTATAACCGTTACATTTTAATTACACTCGTAGTTATGATGGTTGAAACATGATTGAGTGGATAACGCGTATTATTATTGTGTAGATCTTATAAGAATTACTTACCGTTGTTTGGTTGAAAGAAAACGAAGTATCGATTATGACATATTTATATTTGGCAAGTGTTCGATACACTACCCTAATGAAAACCTCATTTCAAAATGGCGGAATTTATGGCGTATGAATCCCTTTAATGATAATAAATAACTTATAAGAATTTGAGATGAAAATATTGACTTCATCGCTATGAAATGATACCTCCATCTAGCTACGTCAAATCTGAAATTTTACCGCGCATGTTGCTTATTAAAATCATTGTAAATTAAATACAGATTGGAATGTGATGTTCTACGGCTCATATCGAAGCCGACTCGATAATCTAGAACCATATATAGTTTATTTTTCGATATTGATAGATTACGGCAACGAGAATTGACTGGGAATGCGACTCTGGACTGCAGTCCGGAGCAGCATTCCACAGGGGAAACCTGAATTTAAGCACCTGTACATACCTGCATAAAACTGAAAATGCGCGGAGCCCCATATGGTCGCGTAGATAATTTAGTTAGCTAACACATGAATCTGGTCCCGTGCTGTCTCACCGTCGTTTGATATTAAATCTGTATTTTAGAGTGTAGCGGGGTTCTGCAGTTTCTGCAGAAATGTTCCTTACACCGTCACATTAAACAGAACATGACTTTCAATACAGAACTGCTATCGACAATCCGGTTGATGCGTTGGAAACTTAACTGATAGCACTATATTTCATTCAACCGGGGCAACGTCTGAATCTGAACACAATCACTGATAAAACGCGCGTGAAGTTGGGTCTCCAGTTCTGAAACTGGAATTCCAGCAATCGGTCGCTACCTTAAAATGTTGATATTTCCCTAACATGAATTCCGTTTGACATGAAATAAATTTTACTAGTTAGATAATCAAGTGTGCTTCATACGCCCTTTATATTATTTTGGTTGAATCTTTACGTGTGATTTATCGTAAATTTTACAAGTTATATGGTATTGGTCGTCATTGAAATAGGGAATATCTGTTCAGTGCATTTTCTGCTTATTTTTCGTGTTTGCTTTATACCTGCTGCATAGTGATCATTCGCATTGAAACCCAGCGACTGATTTGCATTTTCGATATATTGGTGTTAGTGATTGGATTGGGGCAATACGAAAATGATACTGATGGTGGAAAAGTGATTGAAATGTAATAGCGATACGTAGTTGTTCACAATCCATCGAATACATGAATGCATACCATAACCTGGGGAATGGGGAAATCAAGGTGGAATTGAACTCGTATTTAGCAAGGTACAGTGATTTAGAGGATGATCATTCGCTGTTAGTGATATATATATATATATATATATATATGTGTGTGTGTGTGTACACACACACATTAGGTCGTGGGCCTAGCGGCACGGCTGACAGGGTTATGTCCCGGGCACAGCGGACCGTAGTCTCGGGAATGCACGAGACCCTTGTTAAACACGAGCATCCTTTCCACCAATTGATTTCATTGACTTAGTGACCGTTAAGTAGTAACATACGCATTGCCTGGTTTACCGACATGATACCCATATTGCACTATTCATATTCAGTTGATATTTATTATACTCATGTTATGCAATTCATTGTACTCCTGATGTTTAATAATATTGCATACTCATCATATATAATTATTGCTATATGTGTCGTCCTGACGACCTGAGTGTACATGCTCAGAAGACGAAGTGGATCCAGCCCAGGAGCAGGACCTACCATTCGAGATCGCGGAGGTCTAGACTGCATCACCAGCACTACTTCCTTTGATTTCAGTACTTGTTTTGTTGGTTAGTTGTTTTATTCTGCAAAATAAATGTATGTCGAACTCTTTTTATTTGCAATGTAATAAAGTTATGAACTGTGATTTTCGTTTACTCAAGTACTGTTTACTGACTACAATGAATGCTAGAAGCCGAAGTGTGACTACGGCGGAATTATTCTCTGGCCGTAGGAGCATGGCTGGCCTAGTCATCTCTCGTATCCCGTATTTTGGGAAGCGGGACGTGACATTCCAGATTCACCATAAGGGAAAAAAAGATCGAAATCCGCATTCCTAAACCACCGAAAGGGAAATACAGAAAATCTGCACTCTTGAGGGCTTCCTCTAAGGGAAAAGCCCGGAGACTTTCCTTTTGATGGAGTCACCCCCTCCTATTCCGATTGGATCCAAAATAATTGTCTTGAAGCTTCAAAAGGTCATGTATTTGATTTCTTGAACGATGAGAAAGCCCCCTCCCTTTTTATATCTCTGGATCTTGATGAGAGAGGAAAATAAGACAACGAAAATGTCTCTTTCAGAGTTAAATAAAACCTTGATTCTCTCTTCTCCTTTATATTGGCTTTGATCTATTTAATATTGAGAAGAGAGAAGAAAACTGAAGAGGCAGAAAAAGAGAGAGAGACGTGACGGCTCAAACACTAGAATTTTTTTGGGAAGAATCAATATACTTTATTTTATCATAAGATTGGCTTTATATATCCTTTACACTTTCATTTGGGCCTTTAGGCTTTACCAATTGGCTTTTGCCTATTACATTTATTCATAAAAAAAGAAATTACATTGGATATTTATCACATAATAATTTTTTTCTTTCTCTTGGCATGAAGCCGGCTTCACTTGGGCTCGAACTTGACTCGGGTCCACTTGGGCGCTGCTTTGACTTTTTGACTTGTTGACTTTCTGATTTTGGATTTTTGGGCAAAAGGATGTAAATTTTGACCCCAACATATTTATGCTCAAGTCGTATCGCAGGAAGTTGCATTCATAACCGTAAAAGTTACAGCAAGTATGGAAGTATAATACAATTCAGATGTTGATGATTTGGTACATGTTGTAGATATTGGTACGTACTGGGTTATCCTGATATCAATCCGAACATTTAGGATATTTCAGCCTATCCATATCAGTATCCAAATTTAAATGTGTGGATGATTGTACATCCATATTAGTCAAACTATGGATGCAGAATCATATACGGATAGATACTAGGTTTAATTACCAATCAAGTTGTATTCAGTCCACACCTGCATCAATTCAGTTGCTCTCATTTAGGCTTACTTATGACAACTTATATTAATGCTTATAATCTTCATGCCTACACAAGGTGCATTGAGTGGTGAATAGTTATACATCCAAGGTCAATTCCTGCAATCACCGATGCAATTCAATGTGATCCTGGATGAGCCTAAACCCTTTGTGTGGCTCAACCATGCAAAGCAGCATTGACAATAATGTCATTAGCATTAGTGAATTAAGCAACCACTATGGTTATAATAGGAACATGAAACAAAACAAAAATTGTCCTCTAACGAGGGCTTGGCTTATAGAAGACTCCATTCTGATGGGGAAAAACTTAGATGATTAAGATGCTGATATATGTATATTCACTATAAAGAAATAAAAAGTAAAGGAAATGTCAAACAAGAAGTCTAGCATATCTTATATAACTTAAAATCAAAAATATCTATTAGATAAATGGCATAAAGAAGAATCAAAGAAGCCAGTAACAGAGAAAATGAAGGTCCCAATCAAATCATTTGACATAAGAAGAGATATAAGATATTTTCAGACTCCGTTTTTTATAAGATATTATCAGCCTTCATTTCTTATAAGATATTATCAGCCTTTGTTGAATAATATATAATTTCCAGGAAACTGAAACCATACGGTAGATTATAATCATTTCATTCTCATTCCTTTAATTGTGTACAATGTGCTTCCTTTATTGGCAACAAAACTAAGAAATTCCTCTTTTACACACATTACCGAACACCATAAACAATATCACAATGTAAACAATACAAAGGAAACTTGATACAAACTTCAAAATTTAAGTATGAACTAAGGAATACATTATAGCTTCCATTCTTTCACAAAAATTTCATTCAATAACTGTATGAATGACAACTATATATGCAATGAATTTCAAAACAGAACCATTTTTCATCAATTCTCAGTTGATAAGAGGGATTAGCACAGCACCAACTAAACCCCTAACCAAACAATATTTACTGCATAGGAGATGATTTTACTTTTGGGTCCCTAGAATTCAATAGGGTCGCTCCCTCTGATCTTACCAAACTTTCCTAGAAACTAAATCTTCCTCTATTGTGCACAGTGTGATCAAGACATCAGAACATACAAAAGCATTCCAAAAGGAGGGAAAGTATAAATTGTCAAGAAATTCAAGATTTCTACACATTTCTACAAACACCATAACTGCATCTGGGATAAACGCAACGCGACAAAGTTCAAGATTCATGTCATTGTGAGTATTTCAAGCCCATGGTCATCAAAACATTGTGCACACGAATCATGATAACTATGCAAACAGCGAATTTCAAGAACCGATTTTCTCAACCAAAAAGAGAAACCCTGACCTGAATGCTGAAATCGCTGCCGGTGGATTCATTGTGAGAGTCCGGCGCCACGAAATCAGGATCGATCTCGGAAGCGATCTTTGCGAGATCGGCCTCGGAAAAGAAAGGGCCCTGCAAGAGCGTGTTCAGGCAGTGAACAGCACAGAGCTTCGATTCTCGAACCTCGTGGTACAGGAGCCCGCCGCCATTGGTGGGGCCCTCCATCGCCATGAAAATCGTTGAGAAATCTTGAGGATGAAAAAGATTGCGAATCTCAGGAGGTTGAAGATGATGAAGAGGAAGATGTTTGGCGAAGGAATAGGTAAAGGCGGAGGTTTATCCACGTGGAATTGGAGTCAGGGTTTTGGAAGGGTGTTGGGGTTAAGGTTTTGGAGATGACGTAGCGGATTCCGGCGGTGGTTAGGGCGGAGAAGTGACGCCGATGGCGGGAAATCTGAAGGAAGTTGGAGAGAGAGAGAGAGAGAGAGAGGATGAAAGAAGAAGAGGCAACGCATTTTGAACTTGGACGCGAGAGAGAGGTTTTTTCCAAAAATTGTGAATTATTGGGTTAATTGCTTAATAATCATTATTTTTGCAGAATAATACAATAATATTTTTTTGGGTTTTTTTTTAGATAGGGTAGTTTAGATTTAAAATTATTAAAATAGTGTATTCTTTTAAAAAAAATTAAAATTTTATGAGAATAGGGCTGTTTCTGGCCCCAGCCCCCTCCCCAGTATAGAGGACGCGTTCGTAGAACCCGTCCCCTATATTAATATAGAATTTTAAATAAAAATTTGAATAAATTTTTTTTAAAATAAATAAACGGAAAAATGAAAAAAAAAATTGAATAAAATAATAAAATTTTATTATATGAATGTGGTGTACAAAATGAACCCGTCAAATTTACAATACAAAAAAATCCTATCTGTTTGTAAAATGTTAATTCTATCTCGACGGTCAAATTTATAATATCAAAATGAATCCGTCAAATTTACAATACAAAAAATTCTTCTTTGTTTGTAAAATATAAATAACTATCGTTTTCCTTTTCCCTTTCCCTTATGAAATCCGAGAAGGCTTGACATAAGCCTATGCCTCCTGGGATGACTCAAGGACCCATCCGTTTCTTGGATAAATGGCGGCGGCGGCTGTTCATCACAGAATACTGCATTTTATACCGCCCATTCTTACGCTCGGTTGTTTATAGGTAGGTACTTTTAATCCGTGTTTGTTACATATTTGCAGGATACAGGTTCTCGGTTTTAAAATGGTGAAATTCATGGAAAACACGACAAAATCCGGGTTCCTGCCAACCACTGAGAAAACACGGTCTCCGCTCATCATCCGTATGTTGCCAGATACCAGTTTAGGAAGACAAAATGTCAAATCAATGTCACCTTCATGCACAAGGCTCAATGGCAACAACAAGTTCCAAGAAATCTACGCGGAGCTCGAGGCAATCATGACAAAAGCATCCACAAAAGTCCACCTTTCCTCAACAGAAATTCTGGAAGAAATGTGAAAGTATTTTCAGAAAATATATGTACCAGACAACAGGGGACAAGAAACCAGGAAAACACCCAAAATACGACAATCCAAATCATCAAGACGACCGCGGATCCGCGGCCAAAGGGGGGTCTTGGCCGCGGATCCGCGGCCATGTGGTCTCCTCTCTGCGTCAATTTTCAGGGGTAGTTTGGTACTTTTGTTTATGTACAGATGGTTGCCCTAGGTTTTCATTTCCCTGCCTATAAATACAGCAGTTCTGAGCCCAACCTTGGTCATTCTTTTGTTCCTCTTTTGTAGTCTTTTGTATAGTTTTTCTTCTTCTTCTTCATTCTTTTTCCATGAAAATTGTAGTGAGAGCTTTTTGAGTGGGAGATCAATGAAGATGAGGGTTTTGTATCATTCTCTTTTGTTTCTTCTTCCCCTTGAGATTCTTGCTTTCTCTTGATCATTCAACCTCTTCATTGAGCTTGAATGGTTAAGGGTTAGTTATTGATCTCAAGGGTCGTATTCTTTCATGGAATTAGCACTTCATTTCACATGCGTTCTCTACCCTTCCCTTGATCTTGCAACCTCTTGATTGAGCTTGCAAGTTTAAGGGTTGGCTATTGATCACATGCTTGTCTTGAGTCCTAGTTTCTTGTTCTTTTTATTTGCTTATTTATTACTTGCTTTTTATTACCTTGCTTTACTTTCTTGCAATTTATATTCATGCACTTTAATTACTTGTTTGTAATCTTTTCTTTTCTTTGTTCTTTTCTTTTTGTTCTCTCTTTTTGGTTCTTTCTTGTGAATGAATGTAATTATCTTTGTTAAGAGAAAAATACGGTATTCTAAGTTAATGTTTCTTTGCCCATTTCCTTTTCCCGTATTTTCCATTGAACTCCGCCCAAACCATACGCAAGCGCTCCGTTAGGCACCCTACCCTGACAAGGTAACGGTGATTCCTAACCGCGACCGGTTGCGTTCGGTTTGGCCGGAGGCGAAAGCAAGAGACAAGAACGGAAGGACAAGGGTAAATAAGCCGGATTCCACGAATACCGCGCTTAAATCCCCTAATCCACGTTGTTGCTGATTGCTCTAGCTTCAATCGGTCAAGAATCGGCTCAAAGGTTTTGAGTACGGATTTCCTTAACTTACAATCTCGTATCTTTTCTTAACAACTTTATACTTGCAAATAAACACATAGGTTAGAAACAAACATACACAAATTCTTTATTGACTCGTCTAAGACAAGAAGGTAAAATACCACCATCTCCCTGTGGACCGACCCGTGCTCAACCGGCTAGCTGCATAGCGACACCGTCCTGATCGCGGTTATACTTTAATTCTTTGAACATCCGACACGCTTTCAGCGTGCGATCAAATGGCGCCGTTGCCGGGGAGACGGTAGCGTATTTTCTTTCTCGTTATTCGGGTTAATATTCTTTTTGTATATATTTATAAAAAAATAATAATAAAAAAAAAATTCTTTTTGTTTTTTGATCATTTTTTGTGGGCAAGTGTGCAGCTTTTTGCGTATTTGCAAACTGCGATTGTGGGAGCAAAGTGTGCATTCAAGGCATAGGTGATTACGAAGTACAGTGCCAAAGATCCGGGTAGTTTGACCCGCGCATGCGAACCTTTCAAGCTTACCGGATTTGATTCAACGGGGGTTTCCTAACCCAAAACTTAACGGTACGTACTTTACTAACACCTTCTTCTCAAATCCGACGCTTCCAATATACTATTCTTTGCAGGATTCTTTGCAAGTTCGCTAGCAAACGCTAAAAAAATTGACTAACCCGTATTTGTTGCAGCGCCGCGCTTAAACTAAAAAACGATTGTTTGATTCTTTATAGAATTTTTGAATTGCGCATTGCATACATTAATACGGACTTAAGGGCAAGCGAACCCCACAACATACGGTAAAGGATTTCATCACCTTTTCCGTGGCCCACAAATCACGAACTTGAGCATAACGTTTACCCGCACAAAATTTAAAAGAAACTAGACTTTAAGCCTTAAGGACTTCGCGCTCACTAGGAGAAGTTAACTGTGTTTAGAACCTTGCTTAACGGTATATTGTTTACGGGGTGTCTAGGAAAGTGTTAACGGCGAAACCGCCAAAAGAGAAAGGGTTATTTAATTAAGGAACTTCGCGAAAGCGTTGGAAAACCTCCCCTTATCTCTGCACTTACCTGGCCTCGTGATCAGTGTATCTTGAGCCTGTTTCTCGACACAGTTTTACTTCGACAATCAAGTTCTGGAGCAGGTCTAGTTGACCTAGGTGAACCCTAGAACGATTAGGTGTGTGGTATTTTTGCGTCGTGATTGTTTTTGTCCATATTGTTTTTTATTCTTTTGTTAATATATAAACTAAAAAAAAATAAAAATTATCACATTCTTTTTTCCCCTTCTTTTCTCTGCCTTTCTTTCTCTCTCTTCATATCATGGGTACCCCACCTCGCAAAACACTTGCCGAACTTTGGTACCCACAACCAGACATTACTTCTTACGGTTCTTGCTTTGGCCGAATATCGAACGACCCCTCCATGCCCAAAGTTTCACTGAAAGATCGTATAGCAGCGTCTAGGACAAACACTTGCACTCATCATTCCACTTTGTATCAACCTTTTCAACCTCCCGCACCCGCTCATGTTGATACCCCTTCTGCAAGTCGTCCTTTGTCCATCGCTGAACGTATTGAACAATCCCGTAGCCGATCTTTCACTCCTTTCACCACTTCAAATTCTCGGGATCAACAATTTCATTCGCCTTCTTATCCACCTGTTGATCCTACCCCTGTCCAACCATTCAATTCCTACCAGTCCTATCCAACTTTTGCAACTTCCCTAGACATTGCTTCTACACCGCCTTTTGGGAATTTTCAGTATACAAACAACTTTGAATTTTTTACTGAAACCCCTTCACAACCCATGTCTAGTCTGGAACAGTCATTGGAAGACTTTAGGGTAGCGTCAAGCCAACAGATAATGGATTTGAATGCGTCCATGGCCGCTCTCATACAACCTACTGACCCGGTAGCTAGTTTTCAACTAGCTCCTAATTTTTCAATGTATGATGAGGCGGTCGGACAGGCTGTGAATTTGAGTGGAGAGAGTGAGATGTACCCCTTCCAAATCAAACCTACCCGTCCCAAATTGAATCCCACAACTCCTGTTTTGAAAATCTATCGAGTATCCCACATGATTTATCAATTGAAGATAGAATGATGAATGAGTTGTGCGACTTCGTAGTGTTTGATTTGCCCGATTGTGAAGGGTCCCTTCCAAGTGAAACCATACCGAATCCTTTTGACCTCTACACCTATATCTTAGAACCAGAATCGATTAATATCCATGCTTTTGATGAGGTGTCAGAGAATCTTGATTTTCACTTGATTGAGGATATTGACGCTGGGGATATTTTGGATGATGAACCCGTAGATTTCGCTGAGTTTGTCTCTTCAAAACATCATCCCGAGTCATTAAATGTTTTTCCCGAACCCCATATGCGTCTTGATTTTGTTGAAAATTGCATGGATGAGATAAATTTTGAGGAGAATATTGAGGATAGTACTGAGGATGAAACAGTTTCAATTGATGAGTCGGATTTTCCAATTCATCCTATCCCTCCCACTGACTGTGTACACCCTCCTGAACCTTTAACCGATAACCTTCCTCACTCACTTCCCCCCACCCTTTCCATCGTTCCGACCTTGCAAGAACCCATCTCACTTTCATTTCGTATGTCTGGTCTACCAAGTTCGGCGTACCCATGGTTTCTTCCGAATCTTGAGGGATTCGACCCAATTTCTCGACGAGTAAATATATTAGCTCAATCACTTTTCACACATCGGTCATCACAAATTGTGCTAATCTATTTACTCCATTTGCACCCTCAAGTTCGTATTCCACTTCTTTTTCCCTTCCGCCATTCTTCTTCCTCTCATATACCGAGACCGTATACCACTTCTATCTCCATACGGTCTCGCGTATTCTCCATCTCTTTTCTCTACGCCTTCTTTCACCAGCCACTGCTTTATCGAGATAAAATCTTTGAATGGTTGGTACTAACTTTTGGCCTGTGTAAGGCCTTGTATAGCTTGATACTGTTCTTTCCCCCCTAAACCTGAACTTCAACGCCTAACAGTGGAAACACTGTTTTACTTAAGTTTGGGGGGAACACCTTTTTTGTATATATTTTTGGTTTTTCTTTTTGTATATAATTTGTTTTTAGGGGGAGCGCCGACAATTTTGACCCTCTTGGTATAGCCTGACAGTGAGGGCACTGTCAAGTTTAAGTTTGGGGGTGTGCTCGGTAAGCTTTCTTCCTTCGCATTCATATGTATATTTTGCATCTGCATATTAATATCCATAAAATCCATAAAAATTTGAAAATTTTCTAAAAAAATATAAAAACTTTTTTGTCAAGTTAGCTTGTGGAATAACTCTGATTCAACATTCGACGGTTTTTGTTTGAAAAAAATAGGAATAACTAAATCTTATGTTTGGATTTTGAAAACCTGAAAGATAACTCTCCTTTGAAGTTAACTATAGCTGATATACGTCTTTACATCACACTACACGTGTCGTAAGATTTTGGGAATTAGATGACAAGTCTTTCATGTTTAAACTTTTAAACAGATAAATGATTTTCTGAGAATCAAATAGGTTTGTTCTGAAATAAGTAATGTCAAGAATAGTTTATGAAGTAAAGCGAATATGAAGGAATGTTATTGATGCCGTAATTGGAGCTAAGTCTGAAAAATAACCCATCTAAAACTTGATTGGAATGATTACACACCAAACCCACTAAACACGTCTTTTATCCAAAAAAATATTTGAACTGCCGGTTATATCTCCGTTCGTATTAAATCATCTGATTTTCACGACAAACTGTCTTTTGTTTTTGGACCTAGGTAACTTGAGTAATTAAGTCCGCTGGGGTGTTTCTACACCTAATGCCCTAAAACCAACTGGTTTGGGTGCATTGGCCCAAAGCTCGCTAAGAAACCTAGAAAGTCCAGTTTAAAACAAAGTCAAGCAAGTGTTCTCTCCGAGTTAAAATTCCTAACGGTTCTTTGTGTGAGAATAATCTTGATAAAAGACAGGCTTTTAAAAAAAAAATTTAACGGAGATATGAAGGTTTTATTCTATGATAAAGACTATTGCACGTTCACAGAGGTGTGTATGAAATGAAAACAAGAAAAAGGTGGAGTGAAAAATACGACTTAGTTTCCTGTTAAGGAAGATAGAAATTCTGAAGTTGAAACCTTACTGGAAAACGAAACTTGAAAAATGCTTAACTCGTTATAGAACTTATGTGATCCTTTTAAAATTGTTATCTGGGCTTTATTGTGCGACATGATGACTTTATTCGACCTTTCGGGAACTTAACGACACTATTTGCACTGCACGTAAAGACATATAAAATCTGTAGTTAAATAAGATGCGAGGTGTGAAAAATAAAGGTTCGATGGTCTAGACTTAGGATTATAGAATTGTTATTTTCTAAAACAAAACTTTAGGGTTTGAATCTTAGTTATTTTACAAAACCAACTTGACCGGATTTTGTGGGTAGTATCCGCTGAAAACCCTCAGGAGACAACACTCCTCCTACTAGGGACACCTAGAGGTTTAACGGCTTGTTGCACGCGCTCAGTGCAATCGCGTTCCCTGCGAAAGTGCGGTTAGGATTTTATTTTTTGTGAATAATTGGTTTTGCTCGGGACGAGCAAAAGTTAAGTTTGGGGGTATTTGTTCATCACAGAATACTGCATTTTATACCGCCCATTCTTACGCTCGGTTGTTTATAGGTAGGTACTTTTAATCCGTGTTTGTTACATATTTGCAGGATACAGGTTCTCGGTTTTAAAATGGTGAAATTCATGGAAAACACGACAAAATCCGGATTCCTGCCAACCACTGAGAAAACACGGTCTCCGCTCGTCATCCGTATGTTGCCAGATACCAGTTTAGGAAGACAAAATGTCAAATCAATGTCACCTTCATGCACAAGGCTCAATGGCAACAACAAGTTCCAAGAAATCTACGCGGAGCTCGAGGCAATCATGACAAAAGCATCCACAAAAGTCCACCTTTCCTCAACAGAAATTCTGGAAGAAATGTGAAAGTATTTTCAGAAAATATATGTACCAGACAACAGGGGACAAGAAACCAGGAAAACACCCAAAATACGACAATCCAAATCATCAAGACGGCCGCGGATCCGCGGCCAAAGGGGGGTCTTGGCCGCGGATCCGCGGCCATGTGGTCTCCTCTCTGCGTCAATTTTCAAGGGTAGTTTGGTACTTTTGTTTATGTACAGATGGTTGCCCTAGGTTTTCATTTCCTTGCCTATAAATACAGCAGTTCTGAGCCCAACCTTGGTCATTCTTTTGTTCCTCTTTTGTAGTCTTTTGTATAGTTTTTCTTCTTCTTCTTCATTCTTTTTCCATGAAAATTGTAGTGAGAGCTTTTTGAGTGGGAGATCAATGAAGATGAGGGTTTTGTATCATTCTCTTTTGTTTCTTCTTCCCCTTGAGATTCTTGCTTTCTCTTGATCATTCAACCTCTTCATTGAGCTTGAATAGTTAAGGGTTAGTTATTGATCTCAAGGGTCGTATTCTTTCATGGAATTAGCACTTCATTTCACATGCGTTCTCTACCCTTCCCTTGATCTTGCAACCTCTTGATTGAGCTTGCAAGTTTAAGGGTTGGCTATTGATCACATGCTTGTCTTGAGTCCTAGTTTCTTGTTCTTTTTATTTGCTTATTTATTACTTGCTTTTTATTACCTTGCTTTACTTTCTTGCAATTTATATTCATGCACTTTAATTACTTGTTTGTAATCTTTTCTTTTCTTTGTTCTTTTCTTTTTGTTCTCTCTTTTTGGTTCTTTCTTGTGAATGAATGTAATTATCTTTGTTAAGAGAAAAATACGGTATTCTAAGTTAATGTTTCTTTGCCCATTTCCTTTTTCCGTATTTTCCATTGAACTCCGCCCAAACCATACGCAAGCGCTCCGTTAGGCACCCTACCCTGACAAGGTAACGGTGATTCCTAACCGCGACCGGTTGCGTTCGGTTTGGCCGGAGGCGAAAGCAAGAGACAAGAACGGAAGGACAAGGGTAAATAAGCCGGATTCCACGAATACCGCGCTTAAATCCCCTAATCCACGTTGTTGCCGATTGCTCTAGCTTCAATCGGTCAAGAATCGGCTCAAAGGTTTTGAGTACGGATTTCCTTAACTTACAATCTCGTATCTTTTCTTAACAACTTTATACTTGCAAATAAACACATAGGTTAGAAACAAACATACACAAATTCTTTATTGACTCGTCTAAGACAAGAAGGTAAAATACCACCATCTCCCTGTGGACCGACCCGTGCTCAACCGGCTAGCTGCATAGCGACACCGTCCTGATCGCGGTTATACTTTAATTCTTTGAACATCCGACACGCTTTCAGCGTGCGATCAGCGGCGTCTGCTCTTATGTTTCGGTTTCAGCTTCAGCTTCGTCTTCAGCAGCGTCTTGGACAGGCTGTTGTTCCGCAAATCCTGAATGTAGGACAGGTGTCGGATATGTGCTGCCTCCCAACAACTGTACGTAAGACGAAAAATCTGTCTCCCAACTGGGCAGTTGTAGCGAAGAACCTGTCCCGGTTTCATGCGGCTGCTATTGCACAAAACCTGGGCCCCATGGCTGCGCAAATCCTGACCCCCAAGGTTGCTGTTGTTGCACAAAACCTGACCCCCAAGACGGCTGTTCTGCAAAAACCTGACCCCCAAGACTGGTGGTGTTGCGCAAAACCGGTCCCCCAAAACTGTTGTTCCTCCGATTGTTGCGCTTGTCCGGTATGCCAAGGTTGCTGCTGACGGTATGGTGATCCAAACCACTGATCCTGCTGCGCTGGATCTCCGTGATGCTGCGGCTCTGGTGCCGGTTCATACTGCTGCTCCGGTGCCGGCTCATACCGCTGCTCTGGTGCCGGCGATAAATGTGGAAGAATATTATATGAACCGAATACACCACCAATTAATTGGTCTACACTTGAAAATAGACCCTGAATTTCCGGACCAGCATCAGTCGGGTATGGATCCTGCACCATTGTTTGTATAAGATGCAATCCACGAGCCTGTCGTTACATTAGAAATAAGAAATAAGTATTGACTCATACCGCCGGATGTTAAAAAGTAATATAATATAAAGAATTCAACTTACCAAATCTCGTTCCACGTGGCCTCTAGGCTCGTACCGCGCGATATTTGGGAAGTCGTCAGGGGGAGCAGAAAGATATCTTATGGTGACACGTTTATACCACTGTAGATATGCTTCGGTAGCGTCAGTGGCTGTTTGGTCACCTATTTGCTGTAAAGCAATATTACGCTGCCTATCCTCCCATCTCAGCAAATATTGATAATGATGCTCCCTCCAATCACGCTCCGCCTTTCCTCCTCGCATGTCTCCCTCTATTGTCATAGGCGAAGGCGGCGGGACAGGAATATGTTGCGATCTATTAAACTGTCGCAACATCCGGTACGGTAGGTGCATGACAACGATATTAATGCAGAGGAGTGGGCATCGAGCCCGCCTGTCACGCCCCGCTTCCCAGAGTACGCAAGCTTGGGCACGGGACATAGCCAACCATGCTACCTGTGGGTAGGAAGTATCCATCCACAGTCACATTACGGCTGTAGAGATATCAAGAACAAGATAAAAACTATCTAACACATGTCCAAATCCAGAATAACAAGAGTCAATGATAAATAAATGCGGAAGCAAATGATCCAATACAATAATAGAAAAGTATGTCCCATAATGCGGGCTCACATCTGGGAATAAACATGCAGGAAATAAAACTAATCACTACAGAACTCACAAATCAGCCTGCTGGCTGAAGTACTCCTGCTCGGTCAGCGACAGTGGTAAAGAATCTGGGCCATGCAAAACCCAGACGTCAGCGCGTCATGTCAACCAATAATATAATATGAACAGTGTAACAGGCAATGCAGAAATGAACATGAATAAAGCAATAGTGTGAAACAAGCAGTGCAGGGTAGTGTGCAGTGGGTAACTAAACTGTTCTATCGGGTTTTCTATTCTAAAGTCTTTGAAATCAATTCGAGTAATCCTCCATGTAACTCAAAGGACATGTCCCGTTACCCCCCGGGACCACGGATCAGGAAGATGGGAACCAATAATGGTTCTGTCCCGTTGCCCCCCGGGACCACGGATCAGGAATGTAAGAGTCACGAATGGCTCTGTCCCGTTACCCCCCGGGACCACGGATCAAGTAATACCCTTTTAAGTTACACTTTAGATTACCCGTTTGATTTCCCCATACCCCCAGGTTAAAAGTGTCAGGTCAGGTATTCAGTAGTCAAGGACTAATGCCAACACAGGATCAGGTAACAGGTCAGGTTTGTCTGGATAGACAACAGGAATGGTCCATGAGGACTCCAAGTCAGGTTTGTTGGCATTAGGCATGAGATCAGGTAACAGGTCAGGTCATGGTACATCAGGTCAAGTCGATAGTAAAGGGTACCATGTCCGGTGCATCGGTATATATACATGTCATGTGTAGCAAGGTCAGGTCAATATGTAACACAATTGAGGGTGTGCTCACAACAGGTATATAATCGAACAATGAATAACAGCAGGAAATAAGCAAATGAATTAAACAACAATAAGCAATTCATTTAATCACAATGGTACATTAACATAGTGCAATCGTATTATCATACTAACAGGTTTCGAGCACCCTTTGCGGTGCAATGGATCACATGGTGGTGCAATACCGTTACATCAATATCAGAAGGTAATAGAGCTACATGTGTAAAGACTATCATCCTTTAAACGGAAAAATGTGATTAACGGGTAAACTTCGTTATTAGGGTTAAAGTGGCAAAATGTAATTTTAGGTTAACTGTATCATGATATATGTCATATTGCGACCAAATGAGAAAACAACTATTCCGAGTTAAGTTTTGCAGGTTTAACGAGTCAAAACATTTATAATTGTATAGTATAGCATGTAGCAAGTGATACTTGCCTCGACGGATCAAGAACGGGAATACGGAACGACTCACGTCGGCGGAAAACGCCGCGACGCGCGCATGGCACACGGAATGAGTCCAAACAACGCACGATGGAAATACACGGATCAGGGGTCCTTGCTGGGTCGTCGGGAAACATCGCCGGCACGGTCGGATTCCGGCAGCCCAAAGCAACAGTGAAAACCACATAATGAAATGCCAACAGAAGCGTCGTAGGGGAGAAAGAAGAAGATCTTACAGTGGTTTAGGCGTTCTGGGATTCCAGAAAAGTCAGCAAAGAGGCGACGGCGGCGGGGTTGGTCGGCGTGGTGGTTTTCCGGCGAAGGGCAGTGGGTTACACGAGTACTGTTGTGGTCGGAGGGTTTGCAGAGGGTGGTGGTAGAGGCTTCGTTATGTCGGGAAGTGGAGAGGGAGGTGAGGAGGTGACGAGGATGACGACGGCTAGCCACTGGAGAGGTGGGGCTCGCCGGAGGTTGCTGCAGGTGGCATCGTCGAGGTGCAAAGGGTTCTCGGGGAAAGGAGGGAGAGGGCTTGGTGAGGTGAGGAGGTCAGGGCGTATGCGATGGTGGTGCCGGCGTGGGACTGCGGTGGTGAAGGGGCGAAGCTAGGGTTAGGGTTGCGATGGGTTTTCCTCGCGAAGGAGTTTCTGGGAAAAAATCTGAGGAGGAAGGAACGTATAACTATATATAGGGGAGAGAGAGAGAGAGAGTTAGAGAGAGAGAGAGACAGAGAAATTAGAGAGAGAGAGAGATACGAGGGATGGAGAGAGAAAGATATGAGGGAGAGAGAGATAGAGATAGAGAATGAGAGAGAGAGATAGCGGCGGGGCCCACAGGGGTTTAAACCCTCGTGATTGGCCAGAGATGTCTTTTAGGTTAACAGAAAAGATTTAATAAATTTAATAAATCATACATAATTAATTAACAGTAGGACTTTAACGTTTATAATATAGTTTTGAATATTTTATTGATTTGGAATTTTGGCGCTAAATGAAACATTTCCGAATCGCGCCCGGGTTGGGTCCAAAAATTTGAAATTCAAATAATAGGATTTTAAGCGGGTTCCAAATTTTAAAATGAAATGTTTTATGATTAAAAAGCATGCCCCCAAGTCGGACATCTGCACGCGCGCGTAGTCGTCCACACTTGCCCGTTTCACCGAACGGGATGAGAACTCGACGCACGGACGCTACCACGCGGCTAGGGGTGACGAGTAGGCCAATATAGATATTTTTAATTTCACTTTAGGTGTTAAAATTTGTTATCTGCAGAAATGACTTAGCCAGTTAAAATTTTACAGTAAGACCCAAACAAGCAAGTTAAATAAAATGAGCGATATTTAATGCTCAACCGATAACAGGAAAAGTAGTATTGGGCTCGGGTGTTACATCGCCAAACCGTCTCTCCTTCGATACAGATGCCGGGTAATTTTTGCAGACGATCTGCTGTATAAGGCGTCCACGTGAACTGCGCAAATAACATAGTACAAAAATTGTGATGAAGGTATTTCAAAATTTTAAAACAAACTTAATTACCTAAGTTATGGTACCTGAGTCGCCTCCATGCGATCCAACTCATCTCTATAGTACCTAAGTACTCGACGAGGAGCCTTATACGCTTTCTTGCCATTCCACCAAGAGCCGAGCGGCTTTTCAGGGGTATTCAAGGCAGTTATTTTAACTCGATCCGGTATTCCCATACACATATGCTCCCACGACCAAATCTATAAATTAAGTGTCAGATGACAAGAGAAAGAACCAATATTACAATTTTGCAAATTTCTACCTGTGAAAAACAAGGAATTTACCTGAAGTAATGTAATGCAGCCACAAATTTTATTCTTCGTTGGAGCACATGCCTTATCGAGTTTCTTGTAAAGAAAGATCAGGACCCCTGCTCCCCAAGCATATTGGCCATACACATCAAAGTCCGTAAGGAAGCCAAGGTATAACGGATGGACATGTGTTGCCGATTGGTCCGGCATCAACCAAGAACCGATCATGTATAGAATGTAGGCACGTGCATGTCTATCCAAGACTTCATCGGTGGCTTCATCAGGGATATTAGTAAATGTATCTTTCAGCCAGTTAAACTGATCTTATACACCTTACTATAGCCTCCTGGTGCATGAAATTAGCATATTTTGTGAAATATTAAAGCTAGAAATATTGTACAAAATGTCCATGCAATAGGTACACTAAAGAGGGGAAACAAAATGTATTTTTTTACCTGTCCGAGAGTAGACTCGGCAAATGTATCCCAGTATGGGTGGTCGGTATCTGTACCAACTGTCACGCCCCGCTTCCCAGAGTGTGCTAAGATAGGCACGTGACAGAGCCAACCATGCTACATGTGGATAGGAAATATCCCTCCACAGTCACATTACGGCTGTAGAGATATCAAAAACAGTAATAAACTATCTAACACATGTCTATAAGCCAGAAGAAACGAGTCATGAAATAAAATAATGCGGACGCAAAAGATCCAAGTACAATAATAAACTGGAATGTACGTCCCATAATGCGGGCTCACATCAGGAATGAAATACTGAAAGGAAACTAAACTAAACTAATAACAGGTCCTCACTGCTCGGCCTGTTGATCAAAATACTCCTGGACTGCCTGCGATTAATGATAATGGATCTGGGCCATGCAGTAGGGTGTTTTTTGTCACCCCATTGAGATGGGAATACGCACGCGCTTGTCAAGCGTACTACAGATTCTCCCTGCCTAGGGTAGACGGGGGGGTTTAATGATTGTGGGGATCCGAATCTCCGGCAGCCGCGGACTAAGCTGCCGTTAATTACCCCTCGCCTTTGAGGCGAGGGAACCTCCGATTAACGGGTTAAACTGGTCATGCGAACTCAATGTGCAGTGTACGTGTGTTTTGTTTTGGAGGGGGGTTTAAATATATCGGGAGCTACGCAGAGTTTTTACGGGGGTCCCGCTACCTGGATAGCTGGCTGGAGGTCAAGAGGGCTAGCAGTCCCCTTGCGGGGTGCGGGGCAGAGCCCCGTTAGAAATTTTTTTCTAACAGGGACAGTGTCGTGGAGTATGCGTGTATGTACATATGTATGCATATGTATATATATACATGTATATATATATAAAGGGGGGAAAAGACATCCAAAGGATACGTGGGGCCAGCGCCTTGAGCGCTGTGCACTCAGGTGCTGTGCGCCTAGGCGCAAGCGCGGCACGTGTCGGCACGTGGGCGCTTTGCGCTCGAGCGCTGTGCGCTTGGGCGCAAGCGCTCCACGTGTCGGCACGTGGGCGCTTTGCGCTCGAGCGCTGTGCGCTTGGGCGCAAGCGCTCCACGTGTCGGCACGTGGGCGCTTTGCGCTCGAGCGCTGGGCGCTGGAGTACAAGCGCGCCACGTGTCGGCACGTGGGCGCTTTGCGCTCGAGCGCTGGGCGCCTGAGCGTAAACGCGCCACGTGTCAGCACGTGGGCACTTTACGCTTGAGCACAGAGCGCTAGCGACCAAAAAGGGGTTTTTAGTCCCAGAAATAGGGTTTAGAGTGGAGTAAAACTCCTAAAATGTTTTGGATAATGAAGGGGGTTCTTCTTCTTCCTCCTCTGTTGGCTGGATGTTGAAGATCAAGATATGTGAGATCTAAAAATCTTTCCTTTTTGAGATCTAATAACAGATCCAAGCTCCCCTTTGTGGATTTTGTGGTGAAAAACTATTTAGTTTTATAAAATGAAGAGTAAAACTCATGATTTAATTCAAAAGAAAGAAAAAGGTTTTGGAACCTTGAAGAAGGAGAAAAGATCTCAGATCTAAAATTTTTGGAGAGAGAAAAATTGTGTGATATTTTCATTATCCTTTGCCTTTATAGGCTATACACTTTACATATAGCCCCTTGGGCTTCACAAAATGGCATTTTGCCTAACCCATAGCTCATGTGCCATTTCTTTTTGGACATAAGCCATGGGCTTTACAAAAATTTGGCTTTATGTCTATTTTTCTTATATTTATCCATAAAATAAAAATAAAAGAAATACAACAAAATTATTTATTACAAAATTTTTATCTTGGCACGGGGGAAGGCCGGCCGCTTCATGTTCGGGCTCGACCCGGGCATGGGCCCACTTGACTTGGGGTTGACTTTGATTTTGACTTGATCAACCGGGGTGTAAATTTTTATCCCAACAAATTGCCCCCCATCAATAAATGCACACCACATATGTGGGTCGTGTGCATGAAATTGATGGATCTTCTTTTACTTGGAGGCGACCTGATTTGGTTCCCGCATTTTGGGAAGCTGGCACTGCCCTTTTTACAACATGGACGGTCGTTGCTTGACATGTCTCCGAGACGGAGTGTCCGTGATAGACGTTTCCCTGGCCCGGAGTGATCTGGTTCCCGCTTTGTAGGAATCCTGCGCTGCCCTTTTTACGACATGGATGGTCAATACTGCCCTTTTTGCGACTTGGACGGTCAATGCTGCCCTTTTTGCGACTTGGACGGTCGATGCTGCCCTTTTAGCGACTTGGACGGTCGGTGCTGCCCTTTTAGCGACGTGGACGGTCGATGCTGCTCTTTTTGCGACTTGGACGGTCGGTGCTGCCCTTTTTGCGACGTGGACGATCGATTCTGCCCTTTTTGCGACTTGGACGGTCGTTGCTGCCCTTTTAGCGACGTGGACGGTCGGTGCTGCCCTTTTTGCGACTTGGACGGTCGGTTCTGCCCTTTTTGCGACTTGGACGGTCGGTTCTGCCCTTTTTGCGACTTGGACGGTCGTTGCAGCCCTTTTAGCGACGTGGACGGTCGATGCTGCTCTTTTTGCGACTTGGACGGTCGGTGCTACCTTTTTTGCGACTTGGACGGTCGGTTCTGCCCATTTTGCGACTTGGACGGTCGGTTCTGCCCTTTTTGCGACTTGGACGGTCGTTGCAGCCCTTTTAGCGACGTGGACGGTCGATGCTGCCCTTTTAGCGACGTAGACGGTCGGTTCTGCCCTTTTTGCGACTTGGACGGTCGGTTCTGCCCTTTTTGCGACTTGGACGGTCGGTTCTGGGTTTGACTTGCCTTGCTTCTTGCGGCGTCAGGGATGAAGTTGACTTGTTCCCGAGGTGGCATTTGATTCTGCCAGGGAGGTCATTGGTTGTTTTACTGACCTGATGTGATTTGGGTTGACATCAGCATCGCTACGCTGGAATATAGTACCAGGGCGAATCATCATTTGTCATGACAGGATTTGGGGATTTTGGTTTTGGTTTGGCATCAACATCGCTGCGCTGGAATATGGTACCAGGAGCGAATCATCATTTGCCGTGAGGGAATTTCCCCCGTTCCCGGTTTAACGACTTAGAGATCATCTGTTCCAAGTTTAACGACTTAGAGGTCATCTGTTCCCAGTTTAAAGACTTAGGGGTCTATTGGATTGGAGTTTGGAATTTTGGGGTTAGGGTAGGCATCAGCGTCGCTAACACTGAAGCACGCGTGCCAGGAGCAATTCATCATTTGCCTATTCCTGTTGGGGAACGATGGCTTAGGAGACAGGTTTGGGTCCCTATCACCTAAGGCTTTTCAATTTTATGAGCCATGAGGGTCTCATAAAAGTATTTTCTCCCTACGAGTCGGGAGGATCTCGCAGGTGTATGTTCTCCTTAGGAATCGTGAGAATTCCTAAGTGTGTTGCTCCTTTATGAGTCGTAAGGATCCCACAAAGGTTTGTTCTCTTCATGTATCGTGAGGACACATAAGTGGGTCTTCTCAATGGAGTATAATTCCAAAGGCGGAGACCAGCCGCGTAACTGGTGATTGTGGTGGGGCATGGGTATGACGAGAATTATTTGAGCCCGTGGATTGTATACGGCAGTCAATTTGGGGACTGGCCGTAGGGCTGGAGAATTTTGAGAAATTGGATTTTGGTTGGCGTCTGCATCGCTATACTGGAATATGGTACCAGGAGCGACTCATCATTCGCCGTTTGGGGACTTGGAATTTGGATCTTGTTTGGCATCAGCATTGCTGCACTGGAATAATGCCAGGAGCAACTCATCATTTGCCTTGGGAGGACTTGGGATTTGGGTTTTTGGTCGGCATCAGCACCGCTAACACTGAAGCGAAATGCCAGGAGCGATTCATCATTTGCCGTTGCCCGTTGGGGAACGATGGCTTAGGAGACAGGTTTGGGTCCCTATCACCTAAGGCTTTTCAATTTTATGAGCCGTGAGGATCTCATAAAAGCATTTTCTCCCTACGAGTCGAGAGGATCTCGCAGGTGTATGTTCTCCTAAGGAATCGTGAGGATTCCTAAGTGTGTTGCTCCTTTGTGAGTCGTAAGGATCTCACGCAGGGGTTTTCTCCTCACAAGGTCGAGAGGATTTTGCGAGTGTATTCATCTCTTTTCACGAGTTTGCGCCCTTTCAGGTTTTCACAAACTCGCCGGTAGTCCTGCTATTTTTACTCACGGAGCCCTTTCGGGTTTTCATCCGTGCCCGTTTTGCTTGTGGACATACCTTTTTATTTTTCTTTTTTTCTTTCTTTTTTCTTTTTTTTTCTTTTTGTTCTTTTTTTTGCCGCTGGTGGGACTTTAAAAGTAGTCTCACCAGCAGAATTTGGGAGAGATAGGGATCATTTACGCCCGTGGATTGTATACGGTTTTGCAGGATGTATGATCCAGACCGTAGGGATGATGTGCTCAATTCGCCTGCGACTTGGAGCATTCTTGTGTAGTACTTCTTGAGATATCGGCCATTGATGGGTGATATGGGCCTTTCTCCCTCGGCACTTATTAGTTGGTAGGATCCTCCGTCGAACACTTTCTCGATGACGTATGGTCCTTCCCAGTTTGGCTCGAATTTTCCCTTGGCGTGTCGATTGGGGATGATCGGTCTTTTGAGGACCAACACCAATTCACCTTTCTTGAAAGCGCGGAGACGGGTTATCTTGTCATAGGCCCGTGACATTTGGGCTCGATATAGCTCCAGATTTTGCTGCACCGCGAGCCTCTTTTCTTCGAGGGCATCGAGCTCTTCAAGTCGAAGGAACACGTTTTCCTCCTCCGTCAACTCGTGCTGAACGACCATTCTTAAGCTTGGAACTTCGACTTTGAGGGGGAGGACCGCCTCCACTCTGAAGAGCAATGAGTATGGAGTAGACTGAGTTGGAGTACGGTGTGTGGTACGATATGCCCACAACGCCTCGTGAAGTTTGAGATTCCAGTCTCTCTTGTTGGCTGAAGCATTTTTCCTCAGGAGCTTACATAGAGTCTTATTGATGGCTTCGGCTAGCCCATTGGCTCTTGGATTATAGATGGAGGAATATCTCCAGTCTATCTTGTGCTGAGTAGCGAACCTTAAGACATTGAAGCTCTTGAAAGAAGGCCCGTTGTCAGAAATGATTCTTCTTGGTGTACCGAAGCGGTATAGAATATTATGCTGGAAGAATGTCAGAATATCTTTTGTCTTGACTTCTTTTAGCGGGACAGCTTCAGCCCATCTGGAGAAGTAGTCTGTCGCGGCCGGTATGAACCGGTGGCCTTTGGATGATGGAGGATCAATTTGGCCAACAATGTCGGTGCCCCAGACTTCGAAGGGCCATGACACCACCGTAGGATGCAATGGATTGGGATTCTTGTGAATGAAATCACCATGGATTTGGCAGATCTGACATTTCTTTGCATGTTCTCCGCAATCCTGTATCATGGTGGGCCAGTAATACCCAAGCCGTTTGATTTGAAGTCGCATCTTGGGGCCAGATTGGTGAGCACCGCAAACGCCCGAGTGAACATCTTTCATGACCTTTTGGGCTTCGGCCAATGACAGACACCTGAGCCAGAGTTGGTCATATGACCTGCGGTATAACGTGTCATTTACAAACACGTATCGGAGAGCTCTTTTCTTCAGCTGAATCCTCGCAGATTTTTCTTCGGGCAGCTTGTCGTATCGGAGGTACTCTATGAAGGGTTCTCTCTAATCGAGCTCGTCTTGGATGATCGAAGCTTCTTCGGCAGGACTGCTCTTCTGTTCCGCGCTTTCCTCTTCTCGTAGAGAGACTGGGGGTAGAATTTGTCGGCTCCTAACTGTGATCAGAATTTCGTCCATGTCAGGATCAGCCAGCTCCTTGGCTAGGCGAGCGAGTATGTCGGCTTTTCCGTTCAATGCTCTGGGGATTCTCATTAGTTCAATGTGAGTGAACCGTTTCATGAGTTCCACCACTCGGCCTCTGTACCGAGCTAACTTGGGTTTGTATATCTTATAGTCGCCGCTTACTTGGTTGACGACAAGCTGGGAGTCACCGTAAAGCCGTAGCCGACGGATTTCCATTTCTATGGCGAGTTCCAAACCAGCTATCAGGGCTTCATACTCAGCTTCGTTGTTCGTTCGAGGCTCGGTGAGAGCGAAAGAACGCCGTAGGGTTCCCATTGATGGCGTGATGAACACCAATCCTATCCCCGCTTTTACATCTGGGACGCTTGATCTGCCGAAGTTCCTTATTGATGACGCCCCATCGAAGTAGAGCTCCCAACATGGCTCATCTTCCTCGAGGCGTAGCACTTGTTTGTCGGGTAACTCACAATTTAGCGGCGACCCTTCTGGTATAGGATGAGCGGCAAGGAAGTTTGCAAGAGCTTGCCCTTTCACTACTTTCTGAGGAGTATAAACTATGTCAAACTCAAGTAGCATGACAGCCCATCTTGCCATTTTGCCGGCTAGGCTTGCTCTGGTCATCAAGTGTTTGAGTGGGTCAACCTTGGAGATCAGCATAACCCGATGAGCGAGCAGATAGTGCCTCAACTTCTTCACAGTGAATATCAAAGCCAGGCATTGCTTTTCGATTAGGGAATAGTTGTGTTCCGCCCCGACTAGAGTTCGACTGAGATAGTAGAGGGCATTTTCTTTTCCCTCCTCGTTATTCTGGGCAAGGAGCGCACCGAGTGACTCATCCAGCGCAGCAGTGTAGAGAATCAGCGGTTTATTTGGAATGGGAGCGGCCAGCACTGGAGGGTGCAACAAGTATTGTTTGATGCTTTTGAACGCTGCTTGACATTCGGCATCCCAGATAAAAGGAGCTCCTTTCTTCATGAGCTTTGAGAAGGGCCTACACCTTCCTGATAAATTTGAGATAAACCTCCGTATATAAGCAAGCTTGCTTTAAAAAGATCTTAGCCGCGTCAGACTCTTCGGAGGGGGCATCTCCATGATGGCCTTTATCTTTGATGGGTCAACTTCGATTCCTCGATGTCGGACTATAAAGCCTAGGATTTTTCCCGATGACACGCCAAAAGCACACTTTAAAGGATTCATCTTCAGATCGTATTCCCTCAGTCTGGTGAGAACGGTCCTAAGATCTTGAATGTGATCGGCCTTGGTTTTAGTCTTGACGACCAGATCATCAACATAGCATTCGACGACTTTATGAATTAGGTCATCAAAGATATTGGTCATTGCCCTTTGGTACGTAGCACCTGCGTTCTTCAGCCCGAACGGCATCACCTTGTAGCAGTATATTCCGATCGGGGTTCGGAATGCTGTGTGTTTCTCATCCTCACGCGACATCTTGATTTGATTATACCCAGACGAGACATCCATAAAGGTAGTGGAAAGTCGTCTTTAGGACATGCCTTGTTGAGGTCCCTGAAATCGACACAAACTCGGATCTGCCCATTTTTCTTCTTCACTGGGACTATGCATGCGATCCAGTCCGCATATTTCTCTTCCCTGATGAAGCCGGCATCGATGAGCTTCTTAGTTTCCTCGATGACCTTTTCTTCTAGTTCCCTTCTCATTCTTCGAGGAGCTTGTTTGACTGGCTTAGCATCAGGAGATATAGCCAACTTATGTACGGCCACTTCAGGGGAAAGGCCAGGCATTTCTTTGTATGTCCATGTGAAGCAGTCGACGAACTCATGCAGCAGGGCAATTATCTGCGCTTTCATGTCCTCTGATAAGAGCGAGCTGATGTAGGTCGGCCTTGGATTATCGGGCGTTCCTAAGTCAATCTCGGTTAGCTCGTCAAAGGTTGCTTGTCCGCCATCTTCGAGCTCTTGAGGAACTTCTTCTTGCTCGGCTATCCCGTCTTTATCATTTGATCTTTCGCTGGCCTCGCCAACATGGACCATGTAGCACGCTTTGGAATCAGGTTGAATGTAGCCTATGCCCCGTCTATCTGGAATTCGTCCATCGATGAGTGCTCGGACCTGGGGCGGATACCATAGCCCTTCGTAAAACTTTGCTTCGGACTACGTTTGATATAACCGGCATCCGCACTTCTTAAAGTATTCCCGCATCTCGGGCGCATAGTATCTAGGATTGAGGACGACTCTTATGCCTCTCTCATATGGAAGGCACGCGACAGACAAATCGTCCGGGTGCACAACGGGGTTTGACCCATAAAACAGGATGCCTTTCTGTCCACTTTTCCTCCCGGGAACGTAGAAAGTTTTCAACTGGCCCACGGTGGAGACTGATAACGCATCGAGCTCTTTGCACATCTGCTCTGGTACCCTTGTGACGGCTAGCGACCCTTCTGCAACTTCGAAGGTCTCTCGTAGTTTTGCTTGTTACATAGGGGTCCAATCTGCATCGCTGTTGCACGGCAGGTCTTCTTCCTCCGACTCTTCAGCGTTGCTGCCAAGATGAGGGCGGACTTTGCTACTAGATGGGACTTCAGTAACAGATTCGTCCGTATCGCTGCCGAAACGAAGGCGAGTTTTACGGAAGGACGGGCTTCCAGCGTCGTACTTATCAGTGTCGCTACCGAAATGCGCGCGCACTTGGGCGTTTTTGCTTTTGAAAGTGACAGCCGGCGCAGATTTGCTTTTGAGTCTTGGGGACGGTCTATCCTCAATCAGTTGTGGCTTAGCATTTTGGTGGTTCATAAAGTACCGAGAATCTTCATAGCGGACTTCACGCACACCGAACGGCTGGATGTCTCCGTTGATGCGTTTTTCTTCACCATTTTTAGTACACTTCATGCATTGATGGAGAGTTAACGGGACAATACCATAATCGTAGAGCCACAGCCATCCCAAGAGAATCATATAAGACGTGTCGGCGTCGATCACGTATATCTTAGCTTCAGTTTGCAGATCCCCGAATTTGATTGGCAAAGCTATAGACCCCAGAACTTGCTGGCAATTTTGGTTGAAGCCTTGAATGATAATCCTTTCCCTTGACAGGTGTCGGACGTCCATTGACAAACTCTTCAGAGTTCGCAAGTTCATGATGTTCACTGAGGACCCTGGATTAATCAATATGCGATTAATTCGATCTCCGTCGCTGTACCCGGTCACGTAAAGTGGCCGATTGTGCTCAGCTGTTCCCAGTAGCAAGTCTTCATCCTTAAATGTGACTGCGGCGGCATGCAAAGCGTGCCGAGCTTCTTTCATATTAATTTCCGCAAAGTGAGCCTGATACCGCTCGGGGTTTTGTAGAGCGTGAATAAGAACATCTCTAAGCTCCTTAGATAGGACCAAGGCGTCGTAGATGCTCAGGAGAGACGGAAGCCTTCGAAGGTGAGCCAAGACATTATAGTCTACTGGGGAAGGACTCGAGTTTTCATCAGCCGGTTCTCCGCCATCTTCATCATTGGCCACATGTTTTCCCTTTCCTTTTGGGGCATTGCCCTAATTTGGCGGTAGAGCCTTGCCGCTTCTGAGCTGGATATGGTTGGCCTTTGTGGCGAGCTCCTCGTCCTCTTCAGGAAAACAGAGCTCATCCTCAGAGTCGCTGCCAAGATGGATGGCGTAGCAGGTCACTACTGGGATCTCTTCATCGGAGTCTTCTTCTAACTCCTCCAGAATTTCAGCCGCTTGTACAGGGAGGAACTCTTTCAATTGAACCAAAGTTCTTTCCTTCTGTTCATATTCTTAGAGGGAATCGATATATTTTTGAATGGCCGATCTCCCTGCAGACTCCTTTTCGCACCGAGCCGCACTTTTCTTATTCTTGAGTTTCTTGGATTTTGAGCGTGATGGAGCCGCATTGGCAGCTGGACTGGTAGGCTTCTTCTGCCCTTCCCATTCTGTCCTGGGCTCTTTCCAAAGTAGCTTTATCATCTTCTTCGTCTTGTTAGATATGTGCGTACTCCACGGAGACCGCGATGAGTCTGTCTCATTTCTCAGGGCAGCGGGTTCGGCTGTTTGCTCCTAGAAGGCTTCAGCTTCTGTCTGTATAAAGTTGGTGGTTGCAACTTGATTGTTCACCAACACACTTTTGGACAGCTCGATCTCTCCAGCCTTGTACTGCTTCTCGACCCAGTCTTTGAAAATATAGCAATCCTCGATCGCATGGCTCACTACTCGGTGGTACGGGCAATATAGAGGATTGTCGGTCATTTTTGCTTCTTGGGGTCTTTTCGACTCCGGCAATTGTAGGCCGTTGTTCAAGGCATCTTTAAATATCTTGCGGACCTTGTCCCTTCTGAAAGAGTAAACCTTGTTCTTTTTCTCCTCTAGGGAAGGCCCATCTCCTCTTAGCAATGGCTTTCGAGACCGGTTAGTTTTGGATTCGGCCGCCCTTCGCTTTTCTTCATTGTCAGACGCATTGAAGACATTGGTACTGCTGGAACTCCCGCTTCTACAGTTGTCGTCCCGCTTGCTTTTCCAAGTTTTGTCTCTCTGAGAATCCGGTGGGGACTCTTGCTTCGAGCGTTCCAGCATTTGGACTTTCTTGGTTAGCTCCTGAAATGTCTTGAGGCCCGCCGTACACAAGAATGGGACCATCCAATTGCTGAGGTTCCCAATGAGAAGGCTGACGGACTGGTCCTGCTCCAGCGGCGGTTCACACTTGACTGTGAGATTACGCTATCGAGAGATAAAGTCGGTGTTGCTTTCATTCTTCTCCAGCTTGGTCCTCACAAGGTCGGCAATGGAGATTTTGTCACTGACACTCATGAACCTTTGCCGAAACAGGGACTCCATTTGGGCAAAGGTAATGACGGACGCGTCCGGTATACTCGCATACCAGTCGAAGGCGACACCGGTCAGGCTGTTGACAAACTGACGAAGAAGGAGCGCGTCATTGCCCCCTGTATTTCTGCACGATGCTTTGAAGTGAGCGACGTGCTGATTTGCATTCCCCGTTCCATCAAATCTTTCGAACTTAGGAATGGCGTAGCCGCTTGGGAACTCAATCAGATCGTACTGCGCGGGATATGGCCGCCTACTACTGCCGATTTCTTTCTGAGCTTCAGCTTCGGCCACCAATGTTTTAACCTTGCTGGTGACCAAATCCATTATCCGATCCTGTGTTAGCGGGATAGTGCTATCTGGGGCCAAGGCGTCCCCAGAAGCGGAGTGTGGCCGGCTTTCATGCGGCTTGACCAGTCTTGGACCCAAATGAACAGGCATTGGCTGCCTCGGATTGTCATCACCCGGCTGATTAGTAGCGGCTTGTGCTTGATTGGGAGGCGCTCGAGCAATTTGAGCCGTAAGCTGCATCACCATGTTCGTTAAGTCGTCAATATTTGAATAGAGCTTGGCCATCTCTTTATCTTTGCTCCTGAGCTGTTTTCGAAGCTCTTGAAGCAGCTCTTGCTCCGCAGTCCTGGGGCGGAAAGTCGGCTCTTCCTCGCTGTCCGAGCTTGACTCTGCATGGACCGAGGGGTCTTTCTGCCTATCATCCTCATCGAGAGGATTTTCTTCATCCAGCGGGGGCGGCTGTTCTTGGGCAGCGGCAACCACATTCAGGCTAGATTAGGCTTAGGATGTGGTGGCCCCATCCTTGCTTTTGCTGCGAAGGTTGTCGCTGGGGCGCCCGTCCGCCATATAGACCGTATGGATGATATATCCGGCCGTCTTTCTATCATTGGCAGCTGATTTCACGGATCGCTATATTGACCCCCTTGTTTCGGTAGCTGGTAGTCGATTGAAAGCGGCTGGCCTAACCAGGTTCTTGAATGGTGCTGGCGCTTCTTTTCTGGGTTTGCCCCGCTGCTTTCATGCGGCACAGAGTGCTTGATAGACTCTTGAAGAGACAGTGTCATACTTTTTCTGTTGAGGCCGGGACACGTCTCTTTGTGGAACTGTTCGGACCGCTGTCTTCTTGATTCTGGCGGTCATGGCATTTTTCTGAACCCACTTCAGAGGCTCGAAGGAATTGCTAATTCTTACGTCCGACTCAGCCGTCGTCGCGGGGCAACCCTGCACTTGGAACTTCACACGAGCCCTGGCCCTCTTGTTGGCTCGATACCTGAGCCGCTTCTGCCTTAACTTTTCTGTTCTAAGCACCTGGCAGACTTCGGCTCTTTGGGAAGACGCCACAGACCGGGCGATGGAGGGCCTTGGAGATACGCTCGATTGTGCATTTGTTGGAGTCATCGCCTGAGCTCGTCTGCAACATTTGATGTTGCCCTTTGTACCGAAGTTCTTACCCCCCGCCCTTGAGACCGGCTTGGACACCTGTTCCGCCGGGATTTCCGCCAGATGAGCGCTTCCGGCAGGGTAGATGATGACGGAGCCAAACTGGCGGGGCGGTTCCTTCCACTGTCGACTGAGGCTTGCAGGGAGAACCATACGAGCGTTGATCTTGACTACGTACGGAATCGGGGTCGCTTTGGAAGTTGAATTCGTCTTGGGAGACATTGTCGTTGAAAGTTGATTGCTGCACGAAAAGAAATAATCATTTCAGTATAGGCAATCGATATGTATATTGATTGAGTTCGCATGAACGTTTAACCCGAAATATGGGAGGAGAGAATGGTCCCACCGGGCGTGCCAGAGACTGTAGGGTGTTTTTCGTCACCCCATTGAGATGGGAATATGCGCGCGCTTGTCAAGCGTACTACAGATTCCCCCTGTCTAGGGTAGGCAGGGGTTTAATGATTGTGGGGATCCGAATCTCCGGCAGCCGCGGACTAAGCTGCCGTTAATTACCCCTCGCCTTTAGAGCGAGGGAACCTCCGATTAACGGGTTAAACTGGTCATGCGAACTCAATGTGCAGTGTACGTGTGTTTTGTTTTGGAGGGGGGGTTTAAATATATCGGGAGCCACACAGAGTTTTTACGGGGGTCCCGCTACCCGGATAGCTGGCTGGGGGTCAAGAGGCTAGCAGCCCCCTTGCGGGGTGCGGGGCAGAGCCCCGTTAGAAATTTTTTTCTAACAGGGACAGTGTCGTGGAGTATGTGTGTATGTACATATGTATACATATGTATATATATACATGTATATATATATAAAGGGGGGAAAAGACATCCAAAGGATGCGTGGGGCCAGCGCCTTGAGCGTTGTACGCTCAGGTGCTGTGCGCCTAGGCGCAAGCGCGCCACGTGTCGGCACGTGCAGCGCTGTGCGCCTAGGCGCAAGCGCGCCACGTGTCGGCACGTGTGCGCTTTGCGCTCGAGCGCTGGCGCTTGGGCGCAAGCGCGCCACGTGTCGGCACGTGGGCGCTTTGCGCTCGAGCGCTTTGCGCTCGAGCGCTGTGCGCTTGGGCGCAAGCGCGCCACGTGTCGGCACGTGGGCGCTTTGCGCTCGAGCGCTGGGCGCTGGAGCGCAAGCGCGCCACGTGTCGGCACATGGGCTCTTTGCGCTCGAGCGCTGGGCGGCTGAGCGCAAACGCGCCACGTGTCAGCACGTGGGCACTTTGCGCTCGAGCGCAGAGCGCTAGCGACCAAAAATGGGCTTTTAGTCCCAGAAATAGGGTTTAGAGTAGAGTTAAACTCCTAAAATGTTTTGGTTAATGAAGGGGGTTCTTCTTCTTCCTCCTCTGTTGCTGGATCTTGAAGATCAAGAGATGTGAGATCTAAAAATCTCTCCTTTTTGAGATCTAATAACAGATCCAAGCTCCCCTTTATGGGTTTTGTGGTGAAAAACTATTTAGTTTTATAAAATGAAGAGTAAAACTCTTGATTTAATTCAAAAGAAAGAAGAAGGTTTTGGAACCTTGAAGAAGGAGAAAAGATCTTAGATCTAAAATTTTTGGAGAGAGAGAAAAATTGTGTGATATTTTCATTATCCTTTGCCTTTATAGGCTATACACTTTACACATAGCCCCTTGGGCTTCACAAAATGGCATTTTGCCTAACCCATGGCTCATGTGCCATTTCTTTTTGCATATAAGCCATGAGCTTTACAAAAATTTGGCTTTATGTCTATTTTTCTTACATTTATCCATAAAATAAAAATAAAAGAAATACAACAAAATTATTTATTACAAAATTTTTATCTTGACACGGGGGGAGGCTGGCCGCTTCATGTTCGGGCTCGACCCGGGCATAGGCCCACTGGATCTGGGCTTAGGCCCACTTGGCTTGGGGTTGACTTTGATTTTGACTTGGTCAACCGGGGTGTAAATTTTTACCCCAATAGGCCATGCAAAACCCAGACGTCAGTGCGTCATAATATCAATGATTTTAAGCAAGCAGGATGTAATGAAATATGCAGGCATGAAGTATAAGCGGTAACAAGTTATCCGGAAATAAATAGCAACATGAATAAAGATCAGTGAACAAGATATATTATAGGTGAGGTGTAGTGAGTTATCTAAACTATGCTATAGGGTTAACTACTCTAAAGTTATTCGAAATCAATTAATATAATCTTCATCGTAACCCATCGGTCTATGCCCCGTTCATTCCCCACGGGACCACGGTAAAATGATGTAATAGACTGTGGGTCTATGTCCCGTTCATTCCCCACGGGACCACAGTAAAATGATATAATAGCCAGTTACGTTCGACTACATTCTTGATTTCCCCATACCCCCAAGTTATAGGTGTAAGTCAGGTATTGATAAATCGGGAGCTAATGCCAACCCAGGATCAAGTAGATATAGGTTTGTCTAAATAGACACAGGATATGTCCGTAGGGATAACAGGTCAAGATTGTTGGCATTAGTAACAAGATCAGGTATCAAGTCAAGTAGTAATATATCAGGTCATGTCAGGTAGTGCACATGTATCAAGTCAGGTCAAATAGGGTATCAGGTCGTGTTGGGTAGTGCACAGGTAACAAATGGGTAATCATAATCAACTGTAGTAAGTATGAATGCACGAAATCAAATATAACAATACAATGAAATAATGTAACATGGTAGGTATAAAATCTATGGATGCACAATTATCGATTAGGGTTTCATTTATAGTTCTAATACTAATTATGATGCACTTTATTAAACATGGAGTGTTACAACAACAATATTAGGTTATTAATGAGATCTGTAGATGCAGCTATATGCATTCTATATGATATGGATGCAAACGGATATCATATAACCGTAAAATGATAAACTGGTAAATACGGAATGTACAATTCAAACAATATGAACTGTTATATTCAATTGGATGCAGTATATTGTAGTATAATATGTAACGAGATAGGTTTGCATGCGCTAGATGTAAAATGATACGTACAGATGTATATGGATGTCAGAAAACTATAAAACGAAAACTTGGGATGCATGATTTATAATACCAGTGTTATAATTATTAAAATAAATGTATATAAAGTAATGTAGCATGTAGCAAGATAAACTTGCCTCGATTGGATCTCACGACGCAGCGTCCGATGTCGATAAAATGTCGCTACGCACACGTGGCGCACACGGGACTGAACCAAGCAATGCAGGAACGGACCACGCTGGATAGGGATGTCCACTGGGTTACTCGGATCGTCGGGGATGAGCACGGCTCCGGCGGGTGATCACCGGAAAGAACCGAGATCAAGAAAGAAGAAGAAAGAAGAAGAAGAAGAAAGAGAAGGAGGGTTGCTTCTGGGGTTTTCTGGTGTGGTGCCTGGGGAAAGAGGTGAGGACAGAGAAGATGATGACGTCGACGGGTTTTCCAGCGATGGGGTTCGACGATGGGCAGAAAGGGTGTGCAGGGTTGCAGGAGGTGCTCGGGTTCGGAGAGGGTGAGAAAGAAGGATGGAGGGAGTTAAGAGGGAAGTGATGAGATGGAGGGGATGAAGGCGAGGCTCAGGCGAAGGGATCGTCGGCAACGGCGAGGATGGAGGAGAGCCGGCGAGATGTTCTGGGGATCGGGTGATGGTTGCAATGGGTTTTAAGAAGTTGGGTAATCGGGGTTCATGCGCAGGGGAGAGTTTCAGGTCAGGGAAAGAAGGAGGAAAGTGATCGGAGAGGGAGAAAGGCGAGGGTGAGGTCGACGGCGAAGGCAATGGGTTGCACGACGAGGCTGGGATGAGGGTTCGAGGCGTGCAGTGCTCGGGGTTCGTCGGGGAAGGAGAGGAGGGGAGGTGAAGGAGAAGGTCGATGAGCGTGGTCGCCGGTGGTGGAGACAGGGTGTGTGGGCGATGATGGGTGCAGGCGAGGGTTGCTGCAGGGTCGGGTTGATGGGTTGCCAGGTCCATGTAGGGGAAGGAGAGCGGGAGAGGAGGAAGAGTAAAAGAGGAGAAGAAGGTGAGGAGGTTGAGAGTGACGGCGGCGGCGACGTACGGGCGAGCACGAAGGCTAGGGTTTTGTTCTCGCGATGTGTCACGCCCTGCTTCCAAAAATACGGAATACGAGGGGTTGACAAGGCCAGCCATGCTCTTACGGTCAAGGAAATATCCTGCCGTAATCACACTTCGGCTTCTAGCTTTATGTGGTAATCAGTAAACAATGCACAGGTAATGAGAAATGCAGTAACTGAAACAAAACAAATACAAAGAACTAACCTGGTGGAGATCAAAAGAGTATAGCTCTGGATAGCTAATCAAGATGTCCGCGATGTACGTCTGGTCCTCGTCCAAGCTAGACCCACTTCTCACTCTGAGCATGCATACTCAGGTCGTCAGAGCGACGCGATAGCAATATATATATATATAGATGCAAGTGGTAACTCGTACAGTAATAATAGATATATAACAGTGGACCAAGATAGTAAAGATATGAACATGAAGTAGCCAATGCGGGTGTCTATAGAGCAGGTGCACAGTAAAGCAGTAAAATAGTATGTCAGGTGTGTCGATTCAGTAAGCAATGCATGCCAATATCACTATCCCTATCAGTCTCTAAGTCTCATTGTACAGGTCACTAAGCCTATCATCAGTTCAAGTGTGAGAGTCAACCACTCGTGAGTATCCCCCACCCAAGGGTAGGACCCAAGGGCAAGGGACCACGGGCCCGAAAAACGCACGGTAATAATCAGTGATATCCCTATATATATCTCCATATATCTCCATATGTGCCGGCATGGGATCCCGAGAATCTGTTGAGCTCACACTCAAACTACCCCACACCCCATGGTCTACATCAAACGCCAACCATAGACTCAAATACCAGCCGGTCCATGACGAGTCTACGCGAGAACTGAAGATAGGGTTTTCATCAAGCATGTCTCGACTGATACCCAAGATAAATGGACAGTGTTTGGTGTCTTACCTGTGACACCCATACAAGTGCTTCCATAATTGTCCCATACCAATTATAGTCACACTTATACACGTCCCACAGACGTCGACAATGCAACAAATCAATAGGGTTCACTGATTGTGTACAAGTACGTGTCACTTTCACTTATCCAATCATGCTCAACCACTAACGTACTTGCCACAATCACCACTAATACCTAACACTGGGTAATGCACATGATCACTAGGTTACCAATGCAATGACATATATGTAATGTGATGAGGATACGATAATTCAGGCATGATTAAGACGTCATAAGTCGGTGTCCTATCACTTGCATAATTTATCATAAATCATACATGTAAAATTTTGCGAAACAATGAACAGGGGATAAGTAGTATGTTTGATTATCTATCCAGCAAATTTATTTTCACGTCAATCGGGTTTCGGGATCACTAGATATGGCCATTTCATTTTAAGCGTTCACTGCTGGAAATCCGGTTTCAGAATCGGAAGTCCGTTTCGTAACGCATTTTAATCCCAGTTGGGGTCAGAATTTAGCGATACTACAGTTGAATGAAAATTATGGTTTTCAATAAGGTTTCTAACGCACCAGACAGATTCTCAATCACGTCTCTATGTCAGAAGTTATGCACTGTTCAACAGTAGGGTATCAGTTCTGGTTCTATTTGGGACTGCTATACGTCCCGATCTTTTAAATTGCAGTTTAAATAGTAAACAATGATGAAACAGGGTGAAATCACTTGCGTTATTTATCTAACAGATTCATATTCAATAAGGTGTAGGGTTCCGCAACATACGAGTTCAGACAGCAAGGTAGTAAATATTACGGTACAGAAAACAATAACCAGAGTCGCCCTGGACTGCAGTCCGGAGCCGCTCTCCGAAACAATTCTCGTCATAATTTCAGTAAAGAAATAGTTAAGAACTTATATAAGGTTACAGGTTGTCGAGTCGGCTTCGATTTGAGCCCTCGAACGGCTCATTTCAATATGTATACAAATAATTGTGATTTTAACAAATTTCAGGTGCGGGAAATTCCCAGTTTTTACGGGTGTACTTGGAGGTGTTCGTTTAAGTCGTTAACAATCGTATTTTTCAGTGAAATTTCTACACAAGGTTCATTGCCATACGGGATAGGATATGCAATTAAGTTCCGTCAAGTTAAATGGAGGTTTTCATTCGGATTTTGCATCGAACAGTTATGTCATATAAGTTTTCGTGAATTGTAAACATGGAATTAATACGATTTTAGTTTGTAACAGTAATAAACTAGCATGTAGCAAGTATGGTACTTGCCTGGAGACATTTTGGCGACGCACGGAAGCGGCAACGGCACGGACGCAAGACGAACGGCATGGCTAGGGTTCGCGGCCTCGGCTCGCGTTTCGGGTTCGACGTCGGAGTTGTCCGGGGTGACTCGTGTTCGCTGTAAGCGGAGTGGGATGCTCTGTTGATCTTCTGGGATGTGCTGGGGTCGACGATGGTCGGCGGTGTCTCTCCGGCGATGGGCAGAGGGGTGAGGCAGTGTGATGGAGTTTGGAGGTTTTAGAGAGAGGGGGAGTAGGTAGTGGGGCTCGGTTGGAGGTGATGGCGATGATACTGAGGATGTAGGGTGTCGACGAGGTGGTTCAGGGCAGTGGGGGCTCGCCAGCGTCGAGGTGCAGGGGGTGGCTGTGATGGGAGTCGAGGGAGTTGGGTGTGCAGGGGGTCTCTGTCGATGGAGAGAAAAGGGCGAGGGAAGATGAACTCGGTGGGGTTCGAGTTCAGAGGGGAAGGAAGCGAGGGGGTGCGCGGCGAGGCGGCGGCGGCAGAGCTCGTCGGCGAGGGGTGTTCGATAGTGAGGTTGGGGAAGGAAGGGCGAGCATGAGAGAGAAGAATGAGAGAGTGAGTGAGATCGAGAGAGAAGGGGAGTGAGAACGAGAGGAAGGTGAAGCGCGCGCGTGAACGTGGGTCGTGGGAACGTGGTCGAGGGCGGGCGCGGGCGCGAGGGGGACGTGGGTGTAACGGGAAATGAGAGGGAAACTTTTAGAAGTTGGGGAAGAAGGAAGGGGTTTGAAGCGGGTCGGGTTGGGAGCGGGTAGGGTGCGGGTAAGGGCTAAAGAAATAAGAAGTTTGGAAGCTGGGCCGGGGTAAGTAAGTGTGGGCTGAGAAGGGAACTTGGGCCTTAGGGATTTTAGTTTAAATGAATGTGTTTATTTTATTCGGCTGGGCTGAGGAAGTTGTGGGCTGAGGAAATTGAAGTTTAATTTATTTGTAGGGGAAAGGGAAGAGAGTGGGCCGGCCTGGGGAAAAATTCGCGGGGCTTGGAGTTGGGCTGGGGAAAGAATAAAAAAGAAAATAGAAATGGGTTAGGGTTTAACAGTTAGGGTTAGGAAAAATTGGATGGAAATTAATTGGAAGAATAGAAATATTTAAGTAACCCAAATTTTTAATTTTGTTTAAAATACGGAAATAATTAAAAGGGATTGGGTATTACACGATGGAATGACGCGCAAGAAAGAAGTAGAAGATGATCACGAGAGAGAACGTGGGGCAGTTAAATATATACAGGGTTTAATAGAAATTAATATATTAAACAAAGAGAGAGAGAGAGAGCAGGGATCACGACAGAGAGGGAGAGAGAAAGAGAGATCGAGAGGGAGAGAGAAAGGGAAGAGAGAGAGATGGGCACAGGTGAGGTGAGGTTCTGTTAAAAAAAATTATATTTTAGTTAAGAAAACTTATATTAACAGTTAGAGGAATTAAAGAATATAATATTAGTACGTTTTGAGATTTTGGCAAATACAAACTTAATCCAAAACACGCCCGGGGTGGGTCTGAAAATCCGGTTTTAAAATATGAAAAATATATACGACGACCAAATTTAAAAATGAATGCTCAGGTAACGAAAATGCATACCCCCAAGATTGGATGCACGTGCGTGCGCGTAGCCATCCAAACAAGTCCGTTTTACTAAACGGGACGAGAACAAGATGCGCGGATACTACCACGGGGTTAGGGGTATCATGCATGCCATGTTATGTATTTTAAAAATATTTTATGTGACTTAAAATGTTATATTGTAAAATGCAAATGCTAGATTAAAAGCTAGTATGTAGTATTCATGAATGTGTACCAGTCTATGTAACAAGTCAGGATAATTCATAATATGAATCAAACAAGTTTCAAGCAAGCGGGTCGGGTCGAATGCAATGTAAAATACCATTTACACTCAAAACATGATAAATCAAGAAAATACCACAAATAAGGAAAAACACGGGAACTGGAATTGGTATAAATGAACTAGGGTGTTACATTATACCCAACTACAAAAAAAATTTCGTCCTCGAAATTCCAAGAACAAGGAAAGATAAACAATTATGAAACTACAAGAATAGATGTGGAAACTTCTGTCGAACTTCGTCTTCTCGTTCCCAAGTCGATTCTCCGTGCGAGCGATTTCCCCAAGGAACAAGTACGAGAGGGATAACCTTGTTGTTAAGGACCTTTTCTCTTCGATCTACAATCGACATCGGTCATTCCTTAAAGGTCAAATCCTCCCTTACAGTCAGCTCCGAATGATCCAGCACGTGTGTTTCATCTTGAACATACTTACGGAGTTGAGATACATGAAACACGTCATGAACATTCGCCAAAGATTGTGGTAAAGCCACTCGATAAGCCACTTCTCCAACACGATCGAAAATCTCGAAAGGCTCTACGAATCGAGGACTAAGCTTTCCTCGACTCCCAAAACGAATCACTCCTCTAGTTGGTGATATCTTCAAGAATACAGATCACCGACAGCGAACTCTAGAGGTCTTCTCGATGTATCGGCCCAACTCTTCTGCCGATCTTGTGCCGCCTTCATATGATTCCGGATAGTAATAACTTTCCCAACTGTTTGCACGATCAAATCCGGTCCCAACAATCTTCGCTCTCCAATATCGTCCCAACAAACAGGTGAACGATACTTGCGACCATACAACGCTTCGAATGGAGCCATCTGAATAGTCGCCTGAAAACCGTTGTTGTAAGAAAACTCCACCAAGTATAGATGATCTTCCCACGAACCCTTGAAGTCTAATATGCAAGCTCTCAACATGTCTCCAAGAGTTTGGATCGTTCTCTCCGACTGGCCATCTGTCTGAGGTTAATAAGCTATGCTAAGCTTCAATCGAGTCCCCAAACTTTCCTGTAAACTCCTCCAGAAGTGCGATAAGAATTGGGTGTCACGGTCGGACATGATGCTCGCAGGTACTCCATGCAATCTCGCAATCTCCTGCATGTACCATTCTGCTAACACTTCCGTTGATTTACCAACTCAAAATGGTATGAAATGAGTTGCCTTGGTCAATCGATCAACAATCACCCAAACTGCTTTGTTGCCCTTTGGACTCCGCGGTAAAGCTGTCACAAAGTCCATGGTTATATGTTCCCATTTCCATTGAAGAATCGGAAGTGGTTGCAATAAACCAGCAACCCTATGATGTTCAGCCTCAACTTGCTGACATTCCAAGCACTTCGCTATAAAGCGAGCAATCTACCCTTTCAGGCCTTCCTACCAGAAATGCTGTCGTAGATCACGGTACATCTTCGTGCCTCCAGGATGTACGGAATACGCGGAACTGTGTGCCTCCTTCATAACTTCTTCCCGAATGTCTCCTTTTGTCACACACAAACGACTACCATACCGCAACGAACCATCTTCATGAATCAACAAGTCCGTTCGAAGTCCTGCTCCAACTTGTTTTCGAAACTTCTGCAATCTTGGGTCCTGTAACTGCGCTGCTTTAATATTCATGATCAACGACGACTGTACTTGCAGCTGCATCAAAATACATCCTAATCCTTCCTCAGATGCATCGCTGCGAATCACCAATCCTCCGGAACCGTCTGGTATGGTCAAACTAGGAGCGGTTATCAATCTCTGCTTCAATGTCTCAAAACTGACACATATTTATGTTCACCGCTGGAAGCTGGGAAGACTAGACGTCTTGCCTGAATTCGGGGGTAGATGCTAATTGGTGCTATCCGTCCACCTCTTCGAAGATGCCAAGTTGATTTATGGCACCGTGTATCGAAGGTTTAAACGAATGCGGCCGATGTAGCAGACTTCGTCAGATTCCCCCTCGTCTGAGGGGTTTATTGATTGTAGGGACGCTTTTCCCTGCAGACGCAAGCCCCTGCAGTTAATTACGCTACCGCATCGCGGTAACAACTTTCTCCTTCTCTAGATGGTCACTTCGTGTCGTGGGTGTTTGTTTTGTTTTTGGTTGCCCGTGGATTGTATACGGAGACTAATTTATGTTGTCGCTCGTAGAACGTGGATTAGTCCAAATCCGTATTTTCTTAGATTGAGTTTTTGGGGGTTGAGTTTAAGGATACGTTAACCTCATTTGGGACTATGATCAACTTAAACGTTTGTTAAGGATACGTTAGTCTAATTTCTAGACTAAGATCAACTTAACGGGATCGTTTAGATCCAACAAAAGAGCATTTGTACTCTAATGTTTAGTTTAGAGACATTGCGGTCGATTACCAGTTTAAGGACATGGTGGTCCAAGGTTAAGGACATCGCAGTCCATGAGTTTAAGGGCCCCACAGTCCGTGAAATGTGTGGTTGTCGGGACTCGTCACCTCTCTGACGACGTTGAGGGATTACAACGACATGTATCAAAGGGGTTCAGAGATGTACCCTCGAACCGGGTGTAAATTGATTGGAAGAGCAGACGTGCTCAGTTCAATTTAAATTGAGGACTTATGGCCAGAATTGGCCTGAGTCCAGTTATTTTTGTTCTGCCTGTTAGGTCTTTGTTTGGGCTCTGCCCTTTTAATAACGCATAGCATTGGGCTCTGTAATTAAATGCATAGCATTTATCAGGAGCAAAATAGGGGTCTGATAGTGCGCCACGTGGCTTGTCAAGCGCTTTGCGCCAATCAAAGAGCGCATTGCGCTAGCGTATGCGAAGGTGACACGTGTCACGCTTAGCGCTAAGCGCAAGTCTGTTAGCGCACTGCGCTTTCTGAGTGCGCTACGCCAGCGAGTGACACGTGGCGTGCTCTGGCGCTGTGCGCCAGTCCAAGAGCGCAGTGCTCTATATTTAGAAGCGCAAAGCGCAAACTGTTCTGCGGTTGACACGTGGCGCGTTTTGGCATTGTGCGCCAGTCCAAGGAGCGCAAAGGCGTATTTCATTAGTGCAAAGTACTGTACAATAGCGCAGAGCGTATTTTGATCAAATTAAGATCAAAGAACAAGTTGTTTGTTCTCTAAAAAAAAGGTTCTACCTCAAGATTGAAGAACCAAGGTTCTTGTTCTCATCAAAAGGCTGTGCCTTTATATAGATCAAAAGATCTAAGAATGAAGTAAATTACTTCTTTTGATCTTTTATGATTGGATCTTTCTGATCTTTTTCTTTTTTTATTGAAGATCTTGATCTTGTTCTTAGATTTTTGATCTTTTTAGAAGAAAATTCTTCTTTTAGTGAGATGTTTTCATCTTTGTTCTTCCAAGAATTTAATTCTTTACCTTTAGAGATGAAGAAGATGATCTTCTTTTCTCAAAGGCTTTCCTTTCTTTCTCTTTTAGTTTTTTCTCAAAGTTTTTAGAGGGTTCTCTCTCTCTTCTGTATATCTATCTGTGAGAGACTTGGAGTCTAGGGGCCTTTATATATGGCCAATTGATTTGTTAAGTTAGTTACAGAGGTTTTTCTCTAATTGGTCTGGGGATATTTCCCCACCGTTGGATTTTTGATCCTAAGGCCTCTGTTTTACAGAAGATAATCTTCTTATTTTAATAAGATTGGAAAGATTTGTTTCCCCTAATCAGAGCAAAGCTCTGTTGAAATTCAAAATTCAAAATTTCGAAGCAACGCTTCAAATCTCGGGCGCAACGCGCCACATGTCAGGCACTGATACGTTAGCACAGCGCCCAAGAAGGCGCGCCCAATCAGAGCAAAGCTCTATTTAAACTAAAATTAAAGGAAGCAACGCTTCAGTTGCGCAAGCACTGCGCTGCGTGACACGTGTCAGCGCAGATGCGCTAGCGCAGTTGCGCTGCGCTGTGCGCTGCGCGACACGTGTCACGCGCTGGAGCATTTGCGCCAAACAGAATTAAAATTCTAAAGAAATCTTTTCTGTTCTTGTTAAAACAAGAAGATTTTCTTCTGTAAAACAGAAGCCCTTGAGTCAAAGATCCAACGGTGGGGAAAATTCCCCAAATCACCCAGAGAATGATCTCTTTAACAAATTTAACTAATTTATGGGCACTATAAAAAGGACCCTAGATTTCAATTCAAAGGAACATCTGGTGAGAAATCAAAAATTTCAAACAGAGAGAACTCTGAAGAAATTTCAAGAAGAAGAAAAAGGTAAAAGACCTTTTAGATAGAAGAATTTCTTCTAATAGATCAATGATCTTTAATGAAAAACAAAATAAAAATAGTGCTTTGCACTTATGAACCATTGGTTCTTTGGGATCAAGAAAAAAAACAAGAGAAACTTGTTTTCTTTGATCTAAATTAGATCAAGAAAACAAACAGTGCTTTGCACTTCTTTTATGAACCTTTGGTTCTAGAATCTAAAAGATTCTCAAGTTATAGTGCCTTGCACTTGCAAACTGTACTGTTGCGCTCCTGGATTGACGCAAGCCACCAGAGAGCGCCACGTGTCAGCATCTGAACCATCTGCGCTGTGCGCTTTTGAAATAGAGCCTTGCTCTCTGTAATTGGCGCAACTCACCAGAGTGCGCCACGTGTCAGCAGCGCAAGCGCAGCGCATTAGCGCAACGCACTGCGCTTGCGCAACACGTGTCAGCACTATAAGCGCTCGCGCTCTCTGATTGGCGCAAAACGCCTGATAAATACAATGCATTTCCCAAAGGGCCAGGCCCAAGTCAAAAGACCAAGCAGGTCTAATTAAATTGATGCTCTGCATCATTTATAAATGGGCAGAGCCCAAACAAAATAATAAAAATGCTATGCATTTTAAAAGGAGCAGAGCCCAGAATAAATCGATGCTCTGCATCTTTTATGGGCAGAGCCCAAACAAAAAAATAGAAAATAATGCAGTGCATTATTAAACAGGGGCAAAACCCTAGCACAGGCCTAATGGGCCAAAGATAAAAAACGTTGAATATTCTCAACTGGACTTAGCCCAATCATGGCCGTAAGTCCTCAAATTAAATTGACTGAGCAAGACTGCTCCCCTAAATCAATTTACATCCGGTTCAAGGGTACATCTCCGAACTCCTCTGACATCTATCGTTGTAATCCTTCAACGACGTCAGAGAGGTGACGGGTCCCGACGACCACACATCAAGATGGACTGCGGGGTCCTTAAACTCGTGGACCGAGACGTCCCTAAACTAATATTGGACCGAGACGTCCCTAAACTAATATTGGACCACCATGTCCCTAAACTGGCAATGGACCGCAATGTCGCTAAACTACCTATGGACCACTACGTCCCTAAACTGGAACAATAGAGCCTCCAAACGCTCTTTTGTTGGATCTAAACGATCCCGTTTAAGTTGATCTTAGCCTCAAATATGGCTAATGTATCCTTAAACATTCAAACAGACTTTAGTCCCAAATTGGACTATAGATCCCCCAATCAACTTTAGTTCAAGGGTACATCTCTGCACTCCTCTGACATCTGTCGTTGTAATCCTTCAACGTCGTCAGAGAGGTGATGTGTCCCGACGGCCATACATGCAATGGACCACCATGTCCCTAAACTGGAAATGGATCTAGACGATCCCGTTAAGTTGATCTTAGTCTGGAAATTAGACTAACGTATCCTTAACAAACGTTTAAGTTGATCTTAGCCTCAAAAATGGCTAACGTATCCTTAAACCAAAATCCAAAACCCAAATCTAAGAAAATACGGATTTGGACTAATCCACGTCCTACGGGCGACGAAATAAATAGTCTCCGTATACAATCCATGGGCAACCACAAACAAAACAAACACACACGACACGAAGTGAAATTCTGGAGAAGGAGAAAGTGGTTACCGCGATGCGGTAGCGTAATTAACTGCAGGGGCTTGCGCCTGCAGGGAAGAGCGTCCCCACAATCAAAAACCCCTCTAGCGAGGGGGAATCTGACGAAGTCTGCTACATCGGCCGCATCCGTCTAAACCTCCGATACACGGTGCCATAAATCAACTTGGCATCTTCGGAGAGGTGGACGGATAAAACCATATAGCATCTGTCCCGAATCTCAGGCAAGACGTCCTAACGTCGCCGCTGCCGTTCGGAGGGGAACAGATTCTGGCACGCCCGGTGGGACCTTTTCCCCTTTCCACTCCACACTTCGTGTGTCATCCTCGCGAACCAATCGCGGTTTGTTAATGGTTGCCTTTGGGTTGCAAGTTACTAAGATTGGGTCTTTTGTCTGGCGCAGAACTCAAGCATCAATGGCCTTTAACTGCACCAACTGCTCGAAGTGCCAATGCAACAGACGCTCCGCCTCACCTGGAAGTGTAGCATATGGGCCTTAAGCGGCCTCCGTCCTTACTCTGCCGGTAGACCAGATGACCCAGGCCACCACCGGCCTGTTTTTCAGGACCATGATCCCACCTACAAGCTTCTCTATGCCAATACCTGCACCGGAGGTGAACAAGAGATCGGTCTTCGACCGGCTCACTGCCACGACGGCCCCTGTCAGCGGGTCGCCCACTACTAAACCAACAACCTCTGTTTTCGCCAAGAAGGATCAGAACTTTAAATTGGCTGTCCTAAGGAAGGCAATAACTGCTGCTCCAGAAGTCATCAAGACGGCTTCCCCTGTCAAAGAGTCAGTCTTTTCAAGGCTGACGATTCCTGCTCCTGCCCCTGCTCGAGGATCTGTCTTCGACAGGTTGAATATCACCCCTCAAAAAACAACCTCAGTCTTTAAGAGGCTAACACCGGCGGCGCCTCATTCAGGCAGGGGGCAAAAAGAAGCAATCTCTATCTCCGAGCCAGTCCCAATGGATCGTCATGTTCGACGTCGCCATTGGCGACGAGTAAGGAAGGCAGGGGGCAACTCCCCCTCAGGGCTAACTCCACCGTCTCCAGTGGTGGAAGTCAACGCTGCTGTTCCAACTGGGAACAGCTTTGAACTGCTGAGGAGGGTACGTAAGAATTCTCCAACCGCTACATTGAAAAGATCTCCTCCGCCCGCGGAGAGAGTTTCGGAAACAAAGCAAGAACAGCCCCCTCAACGGCTGTCCTCGAAAATATACAAGGTTTGGCGAAGGGTTCAAGACTCCGTGATCGACCCAGATTACCCTCGTCAACAAAAGAAGACGAAGGTACAAAAAGAAAAAGACCGTCCTGTTAAACAGCAGAGGACAACAATCGCTAGGGTGCCTACTGCAACGGCCCCTTCAACTTCAACGGCCCACAAAAGAAGAAGGCCGGAGAAAACCCCCGCGCCAACGACAAATATCAAAGGTGGTGAACCCAAACGCCCTAAGTCAGGGGGCATTGTGGTTCATACCGTCTACGTGGTATCTGGTAAAGAAGACAGCCGCATATTTACGGGTCATCGACCGCTTACCCGATCAGTGACCAAGGCGCAGGAGCAACAGCAAAAGCTCCAAGAGATGATGAACGCTATGGCCGCACTTACAGGGCCAAAAGAAAACCCCGAAACGTCCTCGGATGAACGCCAGGAGGAAGAAACTGACGCCGAATTCCTTCGTCGAATATTGGAGAAGAAAGACAAAGAGGCTGCTAAACAAGCAGCCAACATACAGCGTATGGGCCTCCTCTTCCAAGACATGATAGGGATGATGATACAACAAGATCCTCCGGCTGAAGAGCCCCCAATCATCCTTGGAGACGATAGGGGAGAGACATCAAATCCTCCGCCAGCTCTGTCAACGGCTAAAGAAGATACACTCTCTAAAGCTGATTTGGACGAGTACATAGCCCAACAAATACGGGTTCATCATGCGACCGAAGCAGCCGGCCAGGTCGTAAAAATGGGGCGGCCATATCCAAGTTGGTATGACCAAATCAAGTACCCGCCCGGTTACACAATTCCCAAGTTTCATGTCTACAAGGGGACGGGCAATCCTCACCAGCATGTTGCCCAGTTCAGAGCACTCTGCGGCAACACCGGCGGTGACGACAAGCTGTTGCTTCGCCAGTTTGTTGGAAGCTTATCAGATACAGCGTTTGAGTGGTACTCTGAGTTCCCGAACGACTCTATCAAGACTTTTGCAAAGATGGAGCTGCTGTTTACTCAGCGTTTTGCAAGCGCCAGTGAACGCACCCCGATGACGGCACTGATTAACACCAGGGTAAAACCAGGCGAGACATGGGTTTAATACGCTATACGGTGGCGGAAGTTATGGTCGAAGTGCGAGCAGCGCATTGAAGAAGCTCCCGCGGTGGGTATGTTTGTGGGAACCCTTGATCCGCAAGCAACCATCTCGCAATTTATGATGTTTTTCAAGCCGACTACCTTCCAGGTCTTGATTGACAAGCTAGCGCAGATGGATCAGATGGGCCATAAACCCCCTCTTCCAAAGCCGGACTCCCGAAATGACAAAGGGAAAGGAAAGGCAATCGTTGTCGCTAATGCTCAACAACAACCGAGCAACTCGAAGCCGGTTGCTCGTCAAAATAATATGCGCCCGTACGTGGCCCTTGAGGAGAGGATGGGACGTTCTTACTCCTTTCCGAGAGACAAAACGAAGAGGTTATTCGAGCTGGCGTTACGCAACCGACTCATAAACCTGCCAGATCCAAAACGTCCGTCGTAACCAAGTGATGTCAATGAGCCCAACTACTGTCCTTATCATCGAGTACTGGGCCATCCGATCGAGGATTGCTACGTCTTCAAAAATTGGCTTAAAAACCAGTACCGACAGGGCAAGTTCGCATTGTCCGACAAATGGAAGGTGAATCCACCGCAGCCCCACACCTTTAAGGGAATGAGTACGCCGGGGGCAACATGCTCTGTCGTTGAAGAAGCTCCTTGGGAGGTTGTTTTATCAGCCAAGACAAAGAGGATGCTAAACGACCTTCAGACATGTCCAGCGATCAAGTGGAAGAACCCGTTGGAGCCGCAGGTCATTGAAGGGATGTTGAAACCACGTACAACTCCGAAGACCGATGGTGGTGGCTCAAACACTCGCAACCAGCCGTCAAAATCTTCGAAGAAGAAGAAAAAGAAGTCAAAGAAGCCCGTGAAGCCTGGCGACAAGCGCACAGACTTGCAAAAACAAATTGACGCGCTGGAGGAATACAACCAGAAGGCGCGGACTCCCATTACACTCCAAGAGTTCCTCAATCACGTCTTCCAAAAGGAAGATGGGGGGATAGTTCATCAGATGAATCTGAAGAATACGTGGCGAGCTGTCATATGATTTCCCATTCGTTCATGGGCGATGAGGAGACTCATTGTACTGAAACGCAGGGGGCAGATACCGAATCAAGAATCCTGGGGCCGTCAGATGAAGTAATTGACGCGCTCCTTAACGAAGCTCGATTGAAAAGTAAAGCTGATCGAGAACGCGAGACGGCTATATTTGAAAGGGCCAAGCGCCAGCGACTTGATGAAAGAGCTGAGACGATCCCGATGGAGCAAAACACCTCCACCGTCGACAAAAGCCAATTCAAGATGAGGAAGAGGTTTACTAAGGCCATATCAATGGGCATGAAGCTACCATCCCCCAAAGGAAAAATTACTGGTGAAATAGAAATGCACCCCTCCTATTGCTTATATCATCAGAAGGTGTCGCACCCCACTCAAGAGTGCAAAGCTTTCGACAGATGGTGGCAGGGATATGTTGCTCATCGACAACATTTTAAGCGGGAAAAGCGCAAGACTCGTCGGGAGCGAAAAAATGCGACCGAAGAGCTTAAAAGAACTACCGGCGATTGTCGCTTGGTTAATACCGGCGGGTCACAAGTGCCTACATTAGGGAGCGATTCTGATGAAGAGCTAGAACTTGCCCCTCTCTTTAAAGAGTCCACTTCGGGAAAAGAAGAAGAGTCGAAGGTCTGCGAAAATATACAGCTACGTAATCGGACGCTGCCCGAAAAGAATCTCGGACCCTCAAACAGAAAAGATAAAGGGAAAGAAAAGTTCTCTGAAGATATCATATTAGATGACCAAGTGGTGGAGGAGCTAAGCGCCCAGGACGCGCCAAAGAAAAATAAGGTGGATTACAACGTTCTAACGCATCTGAGGAAACTACCCTCGCAGCTCAGCATTCTTGACGCCCTTTTACTATCAAAGGAGGCGAGAGATTCGTTGATTAAAGCACTACAGGACCCGGAGCAGTTCCAGGCTTTCCTGGCCGAGGAAAAGATGAAGGATGAATTGGAGGGAGTGCACACGGCAGATGTTACTTTTGGCGATGAAGACCTTCTACTTGGGACGTGTGAACACAATCGCCCTCTCTACGTCTCGGGATACTGTCACGATATAAAGATAGGCAAAATCCTAATCGACAATGGATCCTCCGTTAATCTCCTCAATGTGCGGGTCTTAAAAGAAATCTGCATGAGCGTCCAGCACCTTGCTCGGGACAAGATTACCATTTCCGGGTTCGACTCCCAGTCATCAAGAACTCTTGGGTCTGTAATACTAACGCTACGCTTCGGGCTACTCGTCACGGACATTAAGTTCCACGTCATAGACGCCAAGACACGCTACAACTCTTTGCTCGGCCGACCATGGTTACACGAGTACAATATCATCCTTTCTACACAACATCAGTGTATGAAGTATTTTAAGGATGGTTTCGAATATACCGTGACGGGAGAACTGAACCCGTTCTCTGTGAACAAGGTCCGCAAATATGAAGACGCCAAATACTTCTTACCGGATTTCGAAGACACAGAGAAGTGTCACAAGCCGGAGAACAAAGCTAACGCCACCATCCCTTTCTTCGGCAGTGATACCGAGGAAGAAGAGGAGATAGTGTATTCGGGTCCATCCCAACATAACAAGCCAGGACCGTCCACTCCTATGTTGGTCTTTGGTTGTGATTCGGAGGATGAGGTCCATGTCGTATTCTCTGCTCGACCTTCAATACAAGCTTCCGCTGACGAAGAGCAAAGTCTGCAAGTCGCCATGGTGCCGCTTAAACACCATAAAGAACTGGATGCACTTGATATTTACAAGGTAGAAGAGCTGCAAACGTTCTATATCCCTCCCAGGCGAGAAAGCGAAAAAGCAATTCTATTCTACCGCTCTGAAGAAACCAAAGTGGAGAAAGAAATCTGGCATGGCGCGGATCCTACTCTTGACAGGCTTCAACCCATTCGTCTTCCCAGATATTATACGGAAGGTTTGAAAAAACCGCTGAAACGCCAGGGGATATCCTTCAAGCAGACCGTTCGAAAAGCCAAGTTCTATGACAAAGTCTGGAACGTTCCCAGGAATCAATGCAAACTACCTAATGGGAAAATGGAGACGAAAGGACTTGGATACATCCGGTCAAAGAAACGAGAGTTACTACCCGGCTGCTACGTCGTGTATGACCTCGATAAAGAAGCGGACGCTCAGTGGGAGAACGTTAATCCTGAACCAGTAAAAGTTCCTGATGCAAAAGAGCCCAGTCCGTCGTTCAAAGAACAAATGGACAAGCTTATAAGAGAAGCGGGTCAAAAAGTCCAGGACGATCATAACCGCGAAATGGTCATCTACGAGAAAGCCAAAACGCAACGCCTTCTCCAACAGGCCGTGAAGGATGAAAATGCCGCTCCCTGTCAACCTGTTATAAAAAAGGCTAGTGCAGAGGCAGAAACAAGTCGAAAGGCCGAAAAAGCACTCAACAACAACAAAGCGGGGCTAAGAAGCCACGCAAACAGGAGTCGAGCGTTATCGATCTATCCCTCATAAAGAAAATGGGTCGAGCGTACTCGTTTCCGCAGGACAAGACAAAAAAGATACTTGACCTCGCTCTAAAACATCAAATGCTTACACTGCCGGAGTCTAAACACCCCGAACAAGCAGGCGAAGTCTCACACCCAGACTATTGTTCTTATCACCGAGTGGTAGGGCACCCTCTCGAGGACTGCTTCACCTTCAAGAATTGGGTCGAAGATCAGTATCAGCTTGGCAAGTTCTCTTTGTCCGACAACTGGAGGGTAGCACCGCCACAAAAGCACGAGCCTAAGGCCACGAAAGAAGAACCAGTTCCGCATTAGGATTGGAAGCGAATTCGTACTTGTCACGTGATAATGATATCAAAGGAAGATCCCGAGAACATGGATGACCTTCCCTGGTGCTTCGAAAACAGCAACGACGAGATAATCTCAGAATTTCCACCAGCGCCAAAAGAGCTGGAAGATGGAATCCATACCACTGCAGATAACCTCAAGAAAATTGAGTTGGGGACGGCAAACGATCCACGACCGGCATTCTTCAGTGAGCTACTATCTGAAGAAAGGGTATCTGCGTTAAAGGACGTGCTCCTACAGCATAAAGATTGTTTCGCATGGAACTACTCCGAAATGCCGGGATTAGATCCAGAAATTGCTGTGCACAGATTGGCGATATCTCCGGACGTCAAGCCAGTCAAACAAGCACCGAGTAGAATGCGGCTTGATCTTGAGATGAGCATCAACGCCGAAATCAAGAAGTTAATCGACTCTGGCTTCATCCAGGAAGTTCAATACCCTGAATGGATCGCCAACATCGTCCCGGTGATGAAGAAAAATGGGACGGTGCGCATATACGTGGATTTTCGGGATCTCAATAAAGCTTGCCCGAAGGACGATTTCCCAGTGCCAGTCACTGAACTGATGATAGACAATACGTCCACTCATGAGGTTTTCTCCTTCATGGACGGCTCATCAGGGTATAATCAGATAAAAATGCATCCTGAAGACCAGAAGCATACCGCTTTCCGGACCCCTTTGGGAATATTCTATTATAAAGTGATGCCCTTCGGATTAAAGAACGCCGGTGCCACTTACCAAAGGGCTATGACGAAGATCTTCGATGACCTTATACATGAAATCGTCGAATGTTATATTGACGACCTCATGGTTAAGAGCCAATCGTACGAGGAACATCTCGAGCACCTAAAAACTGTATTTCAATGCCTTCGGGAATACAACTTGAAAATGAACCCTCTCAAGTGTGCATTCGGAGTTTCTTCGGGCAAATTCCTGGGATTCATCGTCCGACACCGGGGTATCGAAATAGATCCGTCCAAGATCAAGGCGATCATGGAAATGCCTCCTCCAAGGACTCTTAAGCAGCTGCGATCTCTCCAAGGGAAGCTCGTATATATACGGCGATTTATAGCCAACCTTTCAGGCAAGTGCCGTCCTTACAGCCACCTGATGAAGAAGGGAACTCCGTTCGTCTGGGACCAAAAATGCCAAAGCGCGCTAGACGAGATCAAGAAATACCTGCAGAGCCCGCTGGTGTTGGCTGCTCCGGTCAAGGGAAAGCCCCTCATTCTTTATACAACCGCTCTCGAAGGCTCCTTAGACGCATTATGGGCATAAGAGAACGATCAAGCGAAAGAAAGAGCACTCTATTACTTAAGTCGAGTTCTGCTAGGGGCAGAAAGCAACTACTCTCCCATTGAAAAACACTGCATGGCGTTGATCTTCACGATAACAAAGCTCAGGCACTATGCGTTGGCGCATGAGGTCCGTCTCATTTCGAAGGTGGACCCTCTTAAGTATTTAATATCAAAGGCCATATTGACGGGACGACTCGCTAAATGGGCCCTGCTCTTGATAGAGTTTTCGATAACATATCAACCTCTCAAGGCAGTGAAAGGCCAGGCCATCGCCGACTTCCTCGCTGAGCATCCGATACCGGCCGACTCTCCTTTAAACTGCGATCTTCCAGACGAACATGCGTTTGATGCGATCGACGGTGATAATACCCAATGGGAGCTTTATTTCGACGGAGCATCTTCCATGAAAAAGCGCAAACAAAGTACCCCTATAATCAAATCGGGAGTAGGCCTCATCTTCGTAACTCCACAAGGAGGGATTATGCGCTTCGCCTTCTCCTTAACAGAGCCGAGGACGAATAACGAAGCCGAATATGAAGCCTTGATAGCAGGCCTCGAGATCGCCATCGACATGGGAATTGAAAACATCCTCATATACGGAGATTCTCAACTCGTCGTTAGTCAAGTAAACGGCGACTACCAAACGTGCAAACCGGAATTGGTAAAATACGGTGAAAAGGTGCAACAACTGTTGACCCAAATTCCCTCCTATACTTTGGAAAGCATACCGCGTGCGGAAAACAGCAAAGGACGCGTTGGCCAAACTTGCTAAAGAACCGGCTGACGAGAACCTTGATGACGTTAGAATCGTGGTACAAAGCCGTCGGGTGCTTGCCCCAGCAGAAATATCTCCGGAATCATCCGAAGAAAAAGGAGCGAGCGAGCAGACGACCCTGCAAGTAAAAGATCGGGAAAATACCGAGGATTGGAGAGAAGTCTTCATAGATTACTTTAAGTCCCACCGAATGCCTAAAGAAGCGTCCACAAGACACCAGCTCATGAAACGAGCTCTGTCTTTCGCCTTCGTCAACGATACTCTGTACAAGAGGTCATTTGATTCTCTGTGGCTGAGATGCTTAGGACCTGACGAAGCGAGAAGGGTCGTCCAGGAAGTTCATGACGGACTCTGCGGTTCTCACCAAGCGGGCCCAAAGATGAAGTTGAAGATCAAACGGATGGGCTACTACTGGCCCACGATGATTCAAGATTGCCTCAAATATTCGAAGCAATGTCACTCATGCCAAATCCATAGGGACTTCATCCACCAGCATCCAAATCCACTACACCCGACGGTGGCTAGCTGGCCGTTCGAAATGTGGGGAACCGATATAGTCGGCCCCATCGAACCAGTATCGTCCAAGGGACATCGTTTCATCCTGGCGACGACTGACTACTTCTCCAAATGGGCAGAAGCAGTACCGTTAAGAGAGGTGAAGACGGAAAATATCCTCCACTTCTTCAAGACACACATCATATATCGGTTTGGAACGCCAAGACGGATCATCTCCGATAACGGACCAGCTTACAGAAGCCACAAGATCAGTCGCTTTGCGCAACAACACAATATAGACTGGAGATATTCTTCAGTTTATAATCCGCGAGCTAATGGTCTAGCCGAGGCCTTCAACAAGACCCTGACGAAAATCATGAAAAAGACGATGTCCCGAAATAAGAGAGACTGGCACGAGAGACTGCAAGAAACTTTCTGGGCGTATCGGACCACGTTCAAGACGGCCACGAACACAACGCCATACGCGTTTGTATTCGAGACGGAAGCAGTACTCCCTCTCGAGATAGAGTTACCGTCTCTGCGAGTGGCAGTCCACTATGAGTTGACGAACAAAGAAAATGCTAACATTCGGCTTGAGGAGCTTGATGCCCTTGAAGAAACACGGCTCATAGCGCAACAAAATCTGGAAGCTTATAAAGCAAAGATGACGCGCTCATATGAAAGATTGACCCGACCGAGGACATTCCGCCAAGGCGAACTCGTGCTAGTGGTCAAAAGGCCTATGATCCCCAATCGCGCCAAGCGGGGAAAATTTGAGCCAAACTACGAAGGCCCGTACATCATAGATAAAGTTTATCAGGGTGGGGCCTATCTACTCATGGACATGCACGGTGAAAGGCCTTTCAGGCCAATAAACAGTCGCTTCCTAAAGAAATACTACGCTTAATGAGCCACAGCCTAGGTCAATGATAGATGACGACGACTATATCCGCTCGCTATCTTCCTAAGCTCAAGCTTTATAAGCAATAGCCAGCCTTCTCCATGACGGATCGAAAAGCCCTTAAACTAATAGCAGACCGAAACATCTTTAAACTACTGTCGCAGCATCCTTAGGCTGACGAGATGAATAAAAAAAAATAAAAAAAAATATATATAAAAAAAACGGTATGTCCATAAGCAAAAAGGGCACGGATGAAAACCCGAAAGGGCTCCGTGAGTAAAAACAGCAGGACTACCGGCGAATGTTCGTGAAAACTCGAAAGGGCGCGACCTCGTTTAAAAAAAAAGAGAGAAGAAGAAAATAAATAAATATAAAATAATAAAAAAATATAAAATAAAAACGGTATGTCCATAAGCAAAATGGGCACGGATGAAAACCCGAAAGGGCTCCGTAAGTAAAAACAGCAGGACTACCGGCGAGTGTTTGTGAAAACCCGAAAGGGCGCAACCTCGTTAAAAGACACTTATAGGGTCCTCTCGACCTTGTAAGGAGAAACCACCCGCGTAAGATCCTTACGACTCACAAGAGAGCAACACACTTAGGGATCCTCACGATTCCTAAGAAGAAAATACACTTACGAGATCCTCACGACTCGTATGGAGAACTCTCTTATGGGACCCTCACGGCTCATAAGATTTGAAAGTCTTAAGTCACAGAGACCTAAACCTGTGCTTAAGCAACCCCCACAACTTCCAATATTGCCCTACAAGTGGTCCAATACTGGCCCTTGTATACAATCCACGGGCGCGAATAAACATTTCCCCAACCAAGTCCCATCCGTGACTGGGGATATGTTCGCATGGTGAACAACCCTTATAAATCCTCTCGATTTATGAGGAGAAAACCCTCCTGTAGGATCCTTACGACTTACAGAGGAACAAACACTTAGGAATCCTCACGATTCCTAAGGAGAAAATACACCTACAAGATCCTCGCGACTTGTAGGGAGAAATACCTTTGTGAGACCCTTACGGCTCATGAAATTAAAAGCCTTAGTCGGCAGGACCCTAACCCTGTCCACTAAGCCACCTTTGTTCGACATCGACAGAGGCAAATGAATGATTCGCTCCTGGCCATATCCCAGTTGTAGGGATGCTGATGCCGGAAATCGGTGTTTAATTTCAGGTTTACGGCGAAAATCCAGTAGGCCGCTCATGCATATGAAATAGCCGAAATGATGGGGCAACTTGCAATAAATAGCAGCAAGTAAAAATGTATGCATGCAAAATAGCCGAAATGATTGGGCAACTCGCAATAAAAAGCAGCGAGTAAAAACAAAATAAACAGCCGAAATGATTGGGCACCGCGAAAAATAGCCGAAATGATTGGGCAATCGCGACCTTCGCGATATAAAAGCTGAAATGATAGAGCATCGCAGAAATAAAAAAAAGGGAAAAGAAATGATAAAACTTTGGCCCTACAGTTAAGATCACATCGATCCCTGTATACAATCCAAGGGCATAAACAAAGAGGAAACCATACTTTCCCAACAGGCTCCGCCAGAAGACGAAGCCAAATCTCGACTGTTCAGTCCAACTCCGAAGAAACCAATGTCTTCAGCAGATACCTCAACTCAGGGAAACAAACAATCCTTGACGAGAGCCTCCCGATTCGCGTCGACTCGCAGAGCAACCAGTGCCTCCGTGGAAAATTCTCGACTCGTTTCAATCCCAAGGAAACAAATAATTCTTGGCGCTTAGGAAACAAATAATCCCTAGCAAACTCCTCGACTCACGGATACAAACACTCCTTGACGAGCCTCCCGATTCGCGTCGACTCACAGAGCAACCAGTGCCTCCGTGGGAAATTCTCGACTCGTTTCAACCCTAAGGAAACAAATAATCCTTGGCGCTAGGGAAACAAATAATCCCTAGCAAACACCTCGACTCACGGATACAAACACTCCTTGACGAGAGCCTCCTGATCCGCGTCGACTCGCAGAGCAACCAGTGCCTCCGTGGGAAATTCTCGACTCGTTTCAACCCCAAGGAAACAAATAATCCTTGGCGCTAGGGAAACAAATAATCCCTAGCAAACACCTTGACTCACGGATACAAACACTACTTGACGAGAGCCTCCTGATCCGTGTCGACTCGCAGAGCCACCAGTGCCTCTGTGGGAAATCCTCGACTCGTTTCAAACCCCAAGGAAACAAATAATCCTTGGCGCTAGGGAAACAAATAATCCTTAGCAAATTCCTCAACTCACGGATACAAACACTCCTTGACGAGAGCCTCCTGATCCGCGTCGACTCGCAGAGCAACCAGTGCCTCCGTGGGAAATTCTCGACTCATTTCAACCCCAAGGAAACAAATAATCCTTGGCACTAGGGAAACAAATAATCCCTAGCAAATCCTTCAACTCAGGGAAACAAACAATCCTTGACGAGAGCCTCCTGATTCGCGTCGGCTCGCAGAGAAACCAGTGTCTCCGTGGGAAATTCCCGATTCGTCTCAACTTGCAAGATGAAGCCTCAGGCAGCAGAGACTAAAAAACTTGCTTCCTGAACAATGGGACCCTGCAAGTCGATCTAAACGGTCTCTTGCATACTATTCACGGGTCTCACTCTCCGAAGTCGAGTTTCGACAAGGAGGGAAACAACCGCTTACGAGTCCTCTCGACTCGTAAGAGGAAAAAATTCTCTTATAGGATCCTTACGACTTATAAGAGAAAACCACACTTAGGAATCCTCACGATTCCTAAGGAGAAAAACCTACCTACGAGATCCTCTCGATCCGTAGGGAGAAAAATCTCTACGAGACCCCCACGGCTCATAGAGTTGAAAAGTCTTAGGCAGCAGATCTGAACCTGCGGCCTAAGCCATCGTTATTTCTTAAGAAAGTCAAGATGCGTACTCTATTATCTGTTGACCATGTTTACTAAGGTGGCATGCTGATAATAAAAGAAAGAAAAGGCGGAGAAATTACACAAGACATTACAGAAAATGTGTATCTTTTATTCATAAACTTGATTGGGTACAAGATACATTATGTCAAAGAATAAAAAATATATATACACATTCTTTTATCTACAAGTACAAACGATACAAAGAGGGATAGCTACTGAGGAGGAAGTGTCTTTAGTAAATCCACAAGCTGCTCTCGCACTTCCTTCAGCGCCTCCTCCTGAGTGACTGCCGCGGTCACCTCCGCTTCCACCTGGGCCCGCTGATGTAAAAAGGATGAAAGTTGCTCCTCGGCCGCCTTCTGGGCTGCTTCTTGGCTGGGTGCGTCCCGCTCGACAACGTCAAGCTATTGCCTCAAGGATAACCCCTCGGAAAGACATTGCAGAAGACCCTCAAAGGTAACCTTCAGCCGTACAGCATTGGCCTCCACCCGAGCATGCAGTTGGGCAGACTTGCTCGAAGTCTCACCGCGCTCCTTACGCCTTGAAATGACTTCTTGTTCGAGATGGCGGAAGTAAGAAGCGCTCCGCTCAATCCACGCTGCTCTTTGATTGCTGGCGGCCAAAGTCTCGGGGGATAGACGCATCGACTCCAGCTGATGAAGGCGAGCCTCAATCTCCCGACAGTGGTTAACCCAAGAAGCGACGGTGCCTTCGTCATGGAAGGTGGCAAATATCACCAACATCGGATTAACCGTCGTAGCGAAGTCCTCAGCAGATGTAGGAGTCTCGACGTCGAGTTCCTCGATGTAGTCGCTCAACATGCGCAGACTATTCGCCGCACCTTTTGAGGACGGACGTCTCTGGGAAGGGCCGCCCGGCATTGTAATGCGAGACTCGAAGGGCGCCGAGACCGGAATGACCGTTGAAAAGAAACAAGATACGATCAGATAACAGTTCAAGAAATAAAAAAGGGGGAGTTATCAATGTGATAGTCACTGTACCAGCTGAGGCAGGTGGCAAGGCCGGAAGGGTCGGCGGCGCAGCTGATCTTTCATCCCCTCCTTCGATTTGTAGCACTGCAGTCGAAAAAAAGGGGTTTAGAAGTAATCCCATCAATAAAGAAAGAAGGATATCAATGGAAATCATTCTCACCAACGCCACCAGAGGAAGAGGCAAGTTCGGATGGGAAGGAGAAGTGTGGGAGCAACACTTGATATAGATGATCAAAGAGCACTCCTGAAAAGACATAACAGTGCGACTTTAGTACACAAATTATGCGTTTGAAAGATAAGGTTAATAAATTGCAAACCCTTACCTTCCAACATCTTCGACGGTATGAGAGAGGGTTGAGAGGTGACCACCGCCAAGGCAGTCGTTGAAGGCGCTCCCTCGAGCAGTGGGGCATCAGCGCTGGCTGCACCTGCGTTACGAAAAAAGGTGAACTTGTCAGAAAGGATTGTAAGGTAAAGAAAGATAGCAACTTGGGATTTACCTGATGAGCTGCCGGCTGAAACGGAGGCGACTCCCTCCTCCATTAACATGAGGCCGCCGCCCGTGGCCTCATCGCCCGACTCGATAGGGACCGTTGTCGTGCTCGCAAAACCTGGAGACGGCGGAAGATCGTACACGGGGAGGGAAATGATTGGAGCGTTGCCGAACTCTTGGGAAAGAGCGGCTAACTCTTCCCCAAGAGTCGTACCCATCTCACCCGCTACTTCTGCGGGCTCCTCGGTCTCCATCGGCTCATTCGCCGTCACCACGAGATCGCCGGCCTCAAGTGCCTTGTCCGCCACCATCCTGGGCTCAGTTGTAATGATCATTTCATCTGCCGCCACTTCAGGCTGGGCATCAATGACCTTCTCGGCTGCAGACCCCTCAACCTCCATCTCAGGCCCCGAAGCCTCAGCGACGTTGCCCACCGTCGGCTCAGGTTCGGTAGGAGCCGCCTCCTCTGTTTCCTTGGGTTCAACGGTCTTCGCCTCCCCCTCGGTTGGACTTGGCCCTATAAGATAAAATATATAAGAACCGATGGCATTATAACTCTTACAACAAAATCTTGGGAGAAATATTACCTGAAGTGGATTTATCATTTGCGCTCCGAGCTGCGCATGCCACTTGTCTGCGAGCAGTGGATAGGAGGGCGACAGGGGCCTCTTCGGAAGGAGTATCAGCACGAGGGAGGTGCTGGGGCCCGCTCCCATAGCCAAGGCAGCCCTGCGTGCCTTTGCTTCTCGCCTCGACCGCTTCCGTTCCTCTCGGGCTGTCGCGATAGACCTCTGTGACGCTTCCTTCAGGGCATCGTCGTCCTCGTTCAGAGATGCCTCTAGAGCCTTTAAGGCATCTCTCATCGGCTCTTCAAGACGAACCTCCTGCAGTAACCCTGAGTAAGCAGGAACATCGGCAGCTGGTAGAACATCTGCGTCGCTTGGCGGGAACGGTATTGAGGTTCCTGCGATAAAAAGTGAGAGGTTAGATCGACCATAACACAAGGGAAATGAAAACTTGATGAATTGAAACTTACTGAGGCCTAAAGATGCTCTAAGGCGTTCCTCCTCTTGGAAGGTCTTGAGTGAAGCGGCAATGGCTTCCTCATCAGTGATGCCTGTTGGAAGAAAAGAAAGAAAAACGTTAGTCAAAGGCAATGAGAAGAATATGATGCAATAAATGCGACTAGTAGTTACCTGATTGCGCAAGCTCAGCTAGCCACGCGTCACGCTTTGCCAACCACGCTGAAGTTTCGAGAGCGGCTTCCAAGTCTGTGTCATCCGGCGGCGGCATGACTAATCCCTCGTTAGTCCCATATTCGATCAGGCCCTCGGCGTAGCGAGCATGGGGTTCCTGACCGAACATGACATCTGCAGCGAAGAGCGACTTCTTTTTCTTCTGCCCTCCGACCCTAGGCTCACGTGGGATTGACTTACGCTTAGCAGCCACCTTGGGACGGCGGGTCCCGATGTCCGCACCCACGCCAGACTCTGGCGAAACTACAACCACTATCTCCACTGGAGCACAGGGCGCTGGGGGTGCATCCGCAATATCAGGGAGAGGCAATCCGCGTGGAGGACTCTGCGCATGCGAAGGTCCGGCTCTGGCATCTTTTAAAGGGGGGATTACCGGGGTCCTTGGCACCAAAGGGGCGTTGCGATCGCTACCTGGGGGTACACCCTTACGGTCGATCAGCAACCGCCTTTCCTTCTTTATGACCGCTCCCGTCGAATGACTGTACCATTCTGTGTATACCCTGAGGAGTCGTGGGGCACAAGCCGGCTCACTGATAAAGAAGTGGGAGCCCGTGTTTAGACGCATGAAATGATGCAGCGCTCTCTCCATCCCTTCTTCGGTCGCGGCAGGTTCCGACAAGAAAGCCTCCAGCGGTACCCCTTGATTATAGCTCAGCTGTTGGGCGAAACGATGCGGGTTATATCTTATGAAGATCGCTGCCCCGTTCTGCCTAAACACCAAGAAGCCCGGTCTGATGGAATAAAAGTGAAGGGTCTCCCGGGCTGTTAAAATTGAAGCTCCATCCTTGAAGGTGTCTTGCAATGGCCGCACTGCAGTGGTGGACGTTTTTCCAATAGTCAACACCTTGTCAATGAAAGACACACCGGCTCCAACGGTGTGGGAGCGAAGGAGTAAACCCCTGGCATTTCGTGGCGATGGATTTACAATTGATGCGCCGATCAGCTGTAGAATGCGAGGAAAACTGCACCTTTCGTAGAACGAGGGCCTTTTATGCATGCCAAAGACACCCGCCGTATGTAGCTCGAGCCATGACATAAAGTAGTGCATAGGGAAGACCACGTGCAATACCCCGGGCTCGTTAGCATCCGCTTCTCGGCTGAGGCCATGATATAGGTGCGCCAAGCCAGCGATCCCAACGGCCACCTTTACCCCGATGGTCATCCGGTGGGCTGGGTAAAAGACGGAAGGCCGCATGCGGTGAGAGTGCATTGGGAGCGCAAACCAACTCAGCCAAAGCCCAAGAAATCCTGAAAAGAAGGCCTGCTCGTCCATCTCGGGGGCTGCGACTTCTGCAAAAGACATGGTTGGGGAGTTAGGAAGAAAAAAGTCCTTTTGGTCTATTTCCTTCGCCGGCAGATTATCCAAACCTAAACCGAAAAGGTCCTCAAGTGTGGCAAACTTGGCAGCTTCTGCCGAAAGGCGTTTGGGTGAAGGAACCGAGCAATGAAATCCTCAAAACTAACTCCGCGGCTCCCACGCTCAATGAAAAGGGCCTCGTAGATGTTCAACACCTTGATCAGACTTGGAAATTGGTGTTGAACAGCGTTCTCCGGCGTGAGCCCCCTTATCACCGGCTTGGCACCAAAGACGTACTCATCCGTCGGTAGCAACTCCTCATAATGTTCCCCCATAACTGGTAAACCGGATACCTCCGTAAACTCTTCCAAAGAGATTGACACTTCCCGATCCATGGCGAGGAAAGTGTGGGTAGGAATGTTCCACTGCTCCAGGAAGGCCTTGAACCACCACGTGGGAAGTGTGGGATACTGGAAGAGGGAGACGTAGACTGCGGTATATAATCCTAATCTTATCAACTGCGACTTCTTCGTCGACAGGATATACCGGGCCCACGGCAGGTAGCCAATCGGATGGCGGGGGATCAGACCTATGTTATATGATTGCCCCCAGGGTTGTGCCTCACCTTGACAGATACGGCGTCCCAGGATATCCAAAACCATGGGACACTGAACCGGAATCGCATCTATGGCGGGATGTAGAAAGCCCTTCGATGTCCAATCAACCATCTCCACGGCGTACTGCACCGGGGGTGGGCTGGCGTAATGAATCGCCGTGATGGGTTCTGACGGCACTGAGCATGTGAAGCTGCGCCGACCCATAATGATCTGGTTATACCACGACCCCCAAAGGTGGAGACTCTTGTACTCCGGGTCGTACTCTTTAATCATGGCCAGGACTTCACGGTCCAAGGGCGCCTCGGGAAATCCCTCCTCCGAGCGGACGAACGGGAATGAAGTGTCTAGAGACATGATCGCTGCAAAAGAACAATTTAGCCGTTAGTGTTGTAATTCCAACGCTTGGCGTTTAAAAAAGAAAATGCATTAATTAATTCATTAAATTAAAAATTAATTAAATTAAAACTAATTAATTACACCACACAGCAGTGCAGTGGGTAGGAGACCGAAGGGGGACCCCCAAAATCTGGATGACAATACGTCAGTTAATAAGACAATCTCATCATTGGATGAGATTGTCAGTTGGTCCCCAGGAAAACATTCCCATTTAAAAAAAAAGCGAAGAATCCCTAGAGACAAGGAGAAAATCTCCTCTTTCAGAGCAAAGCTCTGTCACAGAGTGACACTTGTCAAACTCTGGTCTCAGGGAAATAAGATTCCTTAATAGAGCATAGCTCTATGGTAATAATGGAAAGGTCCATCAGAAAATGTTTACACCTAAAAGAATTAAAAATTTTGGAATCTTGAAAAATCCATGAAAAACTTATGAAAATTTCTTCATTTTTCAGATCTAAAAGATCTACAGATGATTCAAAGAGCAAAGCTCTGTCCATGGGTTAGAACTCAGGAACAAGATCTCTGCAGATCTATAAGTTTTTGAGAGCAAAGCTCTGTTTATGAAACCCCAATAGGGATCTCTTTAGATCAAAAGATCTGTGAGAGCAAAGCTCTTTGGTTAAGGTTAATTTAAGTTAATTTGATTTAAATTAATTTTACCTAAAGTTTCTAACTTTGGAAATGAGCAAAGCTCTGAAATTCTCAAGCAAGAGCAAAGCTCTGGTAATTAAAATCTTGAAGATGGTGAAGATTTTCTAAGGGCCAAGAGTCCTATTTATAAGGCGCTTGCGCCCCTTCAGCTCACCCCTTGATCCAACGATCAGGAGTTTGCCACCGCTACACTCACGTGTGCGCCACGTGAGCGCAACGGTGGGGGGGCATTTGTTTCCCCCAATCAGAGCAAAGCTCTGTTGAAATTCAAAATTCAAAATTTCGAAGCAACGCTTCAAATCTCGGGCGCAACGCGCCACATGTCAGGCGCTGATACGTCAGCACAGCGCCAAGGAAGGCGCGCCCAATCAGAGCAAAGCTCTATTTAAACTAAAATTAAAGGAAGCAACGCTTCAGTTGCGCAAGCACTGCGCTGCGCGACACGTGTCAGCGCAGATGCGCTAGCGCAGTTGCGCTGCGATGTGCGCTGCGCGACACGTGTCAGCACAGATGCGCTAGCGCAGTTGCGCTGCGCGACACGTGCCAGCGCAGATGCGCTAGCGCAGTTGCGCTGCGCTGTGCGCTGCGCGACACGTGTCACGCGCTGGGGCATTTGCGCCAAACAGAATTAAAATTCTAAAGAAATCTTTTCTGTTCTTGTTAAAATAAGAAGATTTTCTTCTGTAAAACAGAAGCCCTTGAATCAAAGATCCAATGGTGGGGAAAATTCCCCAAATCACTCAGAGAAAGATCTCTTTAACAAATTTAACTAATTTATGGGCACTATAAAAAGGACCATAGACCTCAATTCAAAGAAACATCTGGTGAGAAATCAAAATTTTCAAACAGAGAGAACTCTGAAGAAATTTCAAGAAGAAGAAAAAGGTAAAAGACCTTTTAAATAGAAGAATTTCTTCTAATAGATCAATGATCTTTAATGAAAAACAAAATAAAAATAGTGTTTTGCACTTATGAACCATTGGTTCTTTGGGATCAAGAAAAAAAACAAGAGAAACTTGTTTTCTTTGATCTAAATTAGATCAAGAAAACAAACAGTGCTTTGCACTTCTTTTATGAACCTTTGGTTTTAGAATCTAAAAGATTCTCAAGTTATAATGCCTTGCACTTGCAAACTGTACTGTTGCACTCCTGGATTGGCGCAAGCCACCAGAGAGCGCCACGTGTCAGCATCTGAACCATCTGCGCTGTGCGCTTTTGAAATAGAGCCTTGCTCTCTGTAATTGGCGCAACTCACCAGAGTGCGCCACGTGTCAGCAGCGCAAGCGCAGCGCACTGCGCTTGCGCGACACGTGTCAGCACTATAAGCGCTCGCGCTCTCTGATTGGCGCAAAGCGCCTGATAAATGCAATGCATTTCCCAAAGGGCCAGGCCCAAGTCAAAAGACCAAGCAGGTCTAATTAAATTGATGCTCTGCATCATTTATAAATGGGTAGAGCCCAAACAAAATAATAAAAATGCTATGCATTTTAAAAGAAGCAGAGCCCAGAATAAATTGATGCTCTGCATCTTTTATGGGCAGAGCCCAAACAAAAAAATAGAAAATAATGCAGTGCATTATTAAACAGGGGCAAAGCCCTAGCACAGGCCTAATAGGCCAAAGATAAAAAACGTTGAATATTCTCAACTGGACTTAGCCCAATCATGCCCGTAAGTCCTTAAATTAAATTGGCTGAGCAAGACTTCTCCCCTAAATCAATTTACATCCGGTTCAAGAGTACATCTCCGAACTCCTCTGACATCTATCGTTGTAATCCTTCAACGACGTCAGAGAGGTGACGGGTCCCGACGACCACAGATCAAGATAGACTGCGGGGTCCTTAAACTCGTGGACCGAGACGTCCCTAAACTAATATTGGACTGAGACGTCCCTAAACTAATATTGGACCCCCATGTCCCTAAACTGGCAATGGACCGCAATGTCCCTAAACTACCTATGGACCACTACGTCCCTAAACTGGAACAATAGAGCCTCCAAACGCTCTTTTGTTGGATTTAAACGATCCCGTTTAAGTTGATCTTAGCCTCAAATATGGCTAACGTATCCTTAAACATTCAAACAGACTTTAGTCCCAAATTGGACTATAGATCCCCCAATCAACTTTGGTTCAAGGGTACATCTCTGAACTCCTCCGACATCTGTCGTTGTAATCCTTCAACATCGTCAGAGAGGTGATGGGTCCCGACGGGGCATGTCCCTAAACTGGAAATGGATCTAGACGATCCCGTTAAGTTGATCTTAGTCTGGAAATTAGACTAACGTATCCTTAACAAACGTTTAAGTTGATCTTAGCCTCAAAAATGGCTAACGTATCCTTAAACCAAAACCCAAAACCCAAATCTAAGAAAATACGGATTTGGACTAATCCACGTCCTACGGGCGACGAAATAAATAGTCTCCGTATACAATCAACGGGCAGCCACAAACAAAACAAACACACACGACACGAAGTGAAATTCTGGAGAAGGAGAAAGTGGTTACCGCGATGCGGTAGCGTAATTAACTGTAGGGGCTTGCGCTTGCAGGGAAGAGCGTCCCCACAATCAAAAACCCCTCCAGCGAGGGGGAATCTGACGAAGTCTGCTACATCGGCCGCATCCGTTTTATCCTCCGATACACGGTGCCATAAATCAACTTGGCATCTTCGGAGAGGTGGACGAATAAAACCATATAGCATCTGCCCCGAATCTCAGGCAAGACGTCCTAACGTCGCCGCCGCCGTTCGGAGGGGAACAAGATCTTTCTAGAATTTTAATTCTGATTAATTAATAATTTATTATTTAAATTCCAATGCTGGCGCAATTGGTGCTAGCGCGCCTGTGTTTTGACACGCGGCGCGCAGCGCAGAGCGCAGCGCCACTGTTTGACACGTGGCGCGCAGCGCAGAGCGCAAGCGATCTGAAGCGTTGCTTCATTTTAAAATTTGAATTTTGAAACAGAGCTTTGCTCTGATTGGAGGTGCGCTGCCTAGGGCGCGGTTATTCCTGACGCTGGCGTGTCTGATTTTGACACGTGGCACACTACGCGCAGCGCAAGAAATCTGAAGCGTTGCTTCAATTTTTGAATTTTGAAATTCGAACAGAGCTTTGCTCTGATTGGGGGAAACAGAAGCGTTGCTTCATTTCCAGCCTTGAAAGTTGAACAGAGCTTTGCTCTGATTGGGGAAACAATTTATCCGCGTGCCGTCCTTATACAAGAAGAACTAGAGCTCCCCAAGATGAATTGCTGCTGCGAATCCAACCCTTCTCAAGTAATTGACTTCTTCCAACTCCATTGGTGCCATTGGAGAATACGCCTTTGAGGTTGGCGCTGCACCAGGAACAAGGTCGATCGCGAACTCTACATCTCGTTTCGGCGGTAAACCCGAGATGTTCTTAAACACGTCTATGAAATCTCGAACTGCAGCTGGCGCTTCAACTTCCATTGACGAAAGAACATTGTTTGTCGTCTTAGCCCTAAACTCGACTGGTCCGACAGAATAGCTTCTTCCAGCAAAACAAACTCCGAATGTCCGGGAATCTGGAAAATCACTTTCTTTACCCTACAATCAATGTGAGCGTGGAAAGTGAGACCATCCATTTCCAAGACAACCTCATAACTTCCGGTTATCAAACACCAAGAAATCCGCGAATAATTCCCGTCCGTAAAATAGCTACAGAACAATCCTTACATTCTCTACTCGCTATGATTTTCCCATTCCCAGTGTGTATGTCCCAATAACTAGGCAGGGTCGTACAAGTAATCGATTGTGTAGTATTAAACTTGGACGACATAAAACAATATGATGCACTAGAATCGAATAATGCTAATGCGGAAAAAAAAATCACGAACAAGTAGGATACCTGAAACGACTTCCTCTGAGCCTTGGTCTCTTCAGCCATCAGGGTAAAAGGCTCGAGCTTGATTGGATCCCTGAGTTAACTGCTCCTGCTTCCGAAACTGCTTCTGCGGTGGCCTCTGAACATCATCTTTCATGCGAAGCTTCGATGGACAAGTATCGGTGGTATGATCAGCTGATCCATAAATAAGACAAAGTCCAAGTCTCCTTCGACAATCTCTCCAGAAATGATCCGGTCGTTGGCAGTAATAGCACAACACCCTTCCTTTTTGCTTGGGAAAAACTGGCTACTTCATTGGTATAACGCCACATCTGTCCACCGGAATACCTCTACGTATAGGCGCTCGATTCAGCGTAAACGCCGGCTTCCGTACCGCAACTGTCGGCTGCTGCGTATTTCCAGTCTTCATTGATAGGCTCTACTGCTCTCGAGCCGCTTTAAGTACTTGTGAGAAAGTGGTCAAACCCAGAGATATAATTTACCTCTGGATGTCCACGTCCAAACTGCGCATAAACCTCCTTGCCCTATCAGCATCATTGGCAACCAAAGGTCCAGCGAATCTACTGAGCCGTGTCCACTCAGCTGCATGTACATCCACGGATGCGCCGTTCTGCTTCAAGCCGATGAATCTTTCTTCCATTTTCTCCCGTGCAGTCTGCAGGAAGAACTTCTCCAAGAAGCTCTGCGAGAACGTTGCCCAACTGATCGGCTTGAGCAAACGGGTCTCCTCTACAAGCCACCATTCACGGGCATAGTCTACCAATTGGATGCGTACTACATCCACTCTCTTGTCCTCTGGAATCTGTGCTGCAACGAGCAAATTCTCCGTATCGACTAGCCACTGCTCTGCTGGCAACGGCTCTTCCAGACCAGTGAAAACGGACGGACCAACTCTCCTGAAATCCGCCACGGTACCCACACGCTCTATTGGTTTGGCCACAACATTGTTTACGGACTGCTGGACGGTCCGCAAACCTTCCTGAAAAGCTTCGGCCTGCTGCTGGTTCAGCTCAGTCTGCCGTTTCTGATTCTCTAGCAAGCCACGAATTACTCTAAGTAAGGCGGCGTCATCCACACGCCTCTGGTACGTCTTCATACCTCTATCCACCATGATCCTGCATCCAATACACCAAAGGGGATTAGTATGATAACAAGATTCAAAACTTGCGATGAATAATAATCATGAATCAAGGATATGAATCAAGACTAGAACGCCAAGTTACTTAAATAGAGTACCGCATTGTAACCAAGCCGCGGTATATAGTTACAATCACATAACTCCACTCAAGTCGCCCAAATTCTAGAGATAAACAATAGGGAACCAAAAGTTTCAAGTCGAGATGCAAAGAGATTTGCATATCGTCAGGGTAAGGATCAGGAGGAAGTTAAGATTCAAGAATGGTGATCAGTCGAAAATATTGCATTTTTAACACGTCAATTTCCCTACCATTTGCACTCATCTAGAGGTGTTCGGTATTAATATAGCACATATTAGCAAAACAGCTGTAAAATACCAAATAACTTGTGTTATATATTAATACCGACATTTCTAAGGGAAATTGAGTGTTTATCATTGCATCGCATCATCTTTGTATAGCGCAACACTTGTCTCGAGAATCTGTGCAGGAAATTCCAGGAGAAAAGCCGAAACTGTTAAAAGTGCTGAGACAAATACGCCAAGTCCAAGACTTAAGATCTGGCAGGAATAAAGAAATCAAAATGAAATTCCACACATTTTACAAAGGCCACAATGTCAGCCCAAGAGATACCAGAGAATTACATGCCCCAAGGCTTCAATAGTGCCGCGGATTCGCGGCCATAAGGGCCTTGGCGCCGCGGATCCGCGGCGCCTTGATGACGTCATCGTCCCAGATTTCCTCCACGTGCTTCCTGTAACGACCTTAGCTTCCAGAAGACTCCAGAATAACACATGGCTTCATCCAGAAGGCTCGGCCTAACAACCTAGCTCTAGAATATTCCCTCCAACTAACTTCTTCTAGAAGCCTCTCTCTAACAAACTTTTGGAGGGAAATTTGAAATTTGAATTCTAGATCTAAGGTTAAGATGGCTATAAAAGGAAACCTAGATCTAGGGTTTTGGGTTGTTCATTAATCTTCATCTCTCCCACAAGTTGAGTGACACAACTTGTAAACCCTAATCCCCAATTCAAAATCCAAGCCAAAATCAAGAACACCGAGTACAATTCAAGTAAGAAGCCTTCAACCTTTTAGGAGCGAAGCCGATCTTAATCCGAGCAAGTGGTCCAAGACGATCCGCGACTCACGAAGACGAGCGAAGCCAAATCGACGATCGAGTTCTTTCCTCATTGTAGATCTTGAGAGAATTGTAACAAAATTGTTGATAAATAAAATGTGAAATTCTTTATCTTGCTTTCTTTACATTCTTGCATCATGATTAGATCTCGATTTGTGATTGTGTTCTTTGATATGATGTTTGAGTAAAACTCCGCTCGTGAAGGAGTCGAAAGAATTAATAGATGATGATGATTAGATCTTGAAACGATTCTTAATTCCTATAAGTTTTGTAAACTTTAGAAAATTGAAGAATCAGCAGCCTAGTTTCGAGCGATACTTTCTTGATTGTGTTCGCTCTTAATTAGTGATCCACGATCGATTCTTGAATTTACTAGAGGCTAGTTTTTGAATGAGATTCATCGAAAGGACAAAGGATGAGATGAAGAAACCCTAGTTTCTTCGAAAGATCCTTAAACCTCGATTAATCGTCATCGATCTAGTATCAAATCATTAACGGACAAGAAAACGTAATCAATAGATTTCATCACGTCTATAGATTTGATCGATTCCTACGAGCCTCACTTCGATTCTTGATTATTGGATTGGATATCATCAATTCTTAATTCTTGATTTTTAATGTTTTCTTGATTTTAGATTTAGATCTAGATAATTCTTGAACTTCAATCTTTTAAATCTTGAATTGAATTGTCTTTTCTCTTTTCTTTAATTTTCAATTCATCTAATTCGAATTCGAACGGATCTCACTTTCCCTGTGGACGATCCGCACTCACTAACGCGCTACATTCGACACCGTTATTGATTGCGGTCAAAAATTTCTTTGATTGTGAAACATCATTTCTTAAACACGACACATCGAGAAATCGAATCAATCAAATGGCGCCGTTGCCGGGGATCGTGTGCTAATTTGTTCGTTTTTGAAATTTTAGTTGAAAAATTTATTCCATCAAAATTTTTAGATCTAAATTCGCACAAACACTAAACAATTTGTTGTGATTTGTTGCGAGAGAATCTAGAATCTGCTGAGCAAGAGGAAATTTTTTTGGAATATTCCAGAGAGCGCAAGAACTGAACAGGAACAGCTCCTGAAAAATTTATGCAGAGATCAATCTTACCTGCGGCGGATCCGCGGTCTAAGAGGCCTCTCGCGGCAGAAACGCGGCGAAACTGTAGCAGTGCTGCACGAAAATTTCTTGGTGAAATTCTATCTTTCTTGTCTCCTCCCCCATCTGCTCCAATAACAAATTTGCTGCAGGTTTTTTTGCAAAATTCGCAGCGCCGCAAAAAGCTAAAATTGTGCGTGTTTGATATTGGTTGTTTGCATTTTAATATGGAAATTAAGGGGCAAAAATCAAATTCAGATTAGGTGGGAAGTTCATTACCCTTCCTAAGCCCCGAAAATCACAAAATTGCATCCGCATTACCCTCATTAACTAAAAGAAATCTAGACTTGACTCTAAGAACTGTCGCGCTCACTTAGGACAGGAGAAGGTCATGGGTAATCTATTGCTTATCCGCGTTTCTTTTGTGGTGTCTAAGGAAAGTGTGTTTAAGGCAAGCGGTTACTTAATTAGGCCCACTACTTACGTAGTGGAGAACCTCCCACTTACCTGGCACTTACCTGGCCACAGGAGAGACAAAGAGGCAGTGGAGGATTGATCCTGCGACTTGTCTTTTGGCAGTTAGGAGCGGTCTAGAGACTTGACCTAGGTGACCACTAGATTTTAGGGTTATGTGTGCATTTGTTGTGATTTGCATCATTTTTTCAAAAATCCGTATTCTTTTTCAAAACAAACACCACTTCATTCATTTCCCCTAATTATTACCAACGCTGCCACTTATACTACAACCATTTAGCAAATGTTAGGCTGGACACGGGATTCCATTTCCCGTCTTGTCCGCGTTTCTTTTATCGACCCCAGAGTCGGTAATTTTTCGTCTTCTTCCCCACCACCCACCATGACCGCGATGGACGGATTTCCATCAAACTTTAACACCACTCTGCCATCGCTCGCAGGTGCGCAGAATCCTCCACGCATTTCTCTCCAAGAGAGATACTATCCTACACGTGTTCCCCTTCCCACCTGTCTTTCTATACCACCTGCCAATGGGGAAAATTTTGAAATCAACCCCCAATTCATCAAACTGTTACCCAAATTTCACGGTCTTGATTCTGAAAACGCATATATGTTTATTTCCAAATTTGAAAACGTATGTGCTTTGATGGGTAATTCACAACTGTCTTTGGATGCTCTGCGTTTACGTCTTCTCCCATTCACTTTGTGTGATTTAGCCGAGAAGTGGCTTTACAACACACCCGCACATTCTATTTCAACATGGGACGAATTCGTTGCAGCATTCCTTAAGAAATTTTATTCCAATCATAAGACCGCCCGTGTTCGGAGCGAAATCTTCAAATTTACCCAACTTCCCAATGAACCATTTTGGAAATGTTTTGAACGGTTCAAGGATCTTCTTATCCAATGTCCTCATCACGAAATCTCCAAATGGGATTTGTGTCGAATTATCTATGAGGGTATTGATCTCACTACTAGACAGATGCTTGAAACCATGTGTCATTGCCAATTCCTATCTAAAGATGATGGTGAACCTTGGAAATACCTAGAAGATTTAGCTCAAAACACATCACAATGGGAAAGTGTTAGACCACCACCGTCTAGGGAAGATGTCAATCAGCTCGATGTTTCCGTCATAATGAGAGCCGAAATGGCCGCAATACAAAGGAAACTCGACGCTATAGAAAGCAAAATCTCTTCAGCCTCCCTAAACCAATACACACTTCCCAAAACCGTGTATGGCTGCTGTTCAAACCCTTCACATTTGACGGAAGAATGTCCTTTGAATGTACCGTTTTAAGGTCACACTAATGCTGCATTTCAGCAAAGACCTGGAAACGATCCTTCTTCTTCCTCATATACTCAAGATTGGAGGAATCACCCTAACTTGGCTTGGAACCAATCACAAACTCAAAACACGGTTCTAAATCCAAACAATTTCCAAAGGGCTCTTCCACCACAACAGCAACCACTTCAATTGAGTAAGCACCCCTACCAATCACAAAATCTCCAAAATCCGGCCAACACTTTTGCACCACATGAAAACTCTTTGCAATTGGCCGGTACTGATAATACCTCTGTACTAGTACAAACCTTGGTTACTTTCATGAAACAATCCATCCAAGGGTCGGCAAGTTTTCAATCTTCCGTCGATAATATGATGAAGATCATTCTCACTCAAAATGAGAATATTAAATCGATGGAAGCACAAATTGAACGAATAACAGCCGAAATAAGTGCTAGAGAAAAAGGGAAACTTCCAGCTCAACCCCTACCTGATTCTGGACCTTCACATTGCACTAATGTGGATGCTTTTACAACGTTGAGATCTGGAAGAGTGCTAGACAATCATGTGGGTGAACAAATTGATAATGATGAATTGATCATTAACACCCCGGCTTCCACTTCCACTTCCACTTCCACTTCTACCTCTTGTCCTATTTCGTCTAATGTACCTTCTTCTTCCGAGCCTATTCTCCGTTTTCCCAAAGGCTCGAACTCTCCACCCACCTCACCTTTTCCACCTCCAAAAACTTCTCCACAAATGTTGGACCCAACACTTATTGATAGAGCTCCATTTCCTGAAAGGTGTAGGGTTACTAGGCACTCTAATAAGGTTCTACAAGGCATCGACCATGCCCGATTAAAATTTTAGCCGTGCCGAATAACCCTAAACAAGATCTTTGCTAGATAATTAGGGTAACACATGCTAGTAAATAACAATTATCACTAAGTGAATACGAAATACAACCTTTGTAGATCGGTCCTTCACTTCTTAAGCTCCTTGTAGTAGTCCCTTCGCTGCGATCATCGTGCTCCCGGACTCTCGGACGGCTCCATGAGAAGAGGGCAACGGTTTTGCTTGAATTCTTTGAGGCCGAAGATGATCTACGTCGAGAGAATACGAACTCAAGTTTCTACTTCACTAACTAGAGAATTAGTGAAGCAAACACCCTAAACTAAAGTGCTAGTCTAGTAGAGGATGGTGAAATAGGAAATCGGTACACTTTAGAATTTCTTTTCTCACAACATTTCTCTCTCTTTATCAAACCCTAGAAAGAATTTGAAGGAGGAAGAAGATGAGCTCAACATGAGAATGAAAACTAACTAAAGAGAGAGAGAGAGCTAACCATGAGTGAGTGGGTATCATATACTAACTCATGTAGAGACATAACCATGGCTAATTATAGTGGTTAGGTTAATTAATATCTTAAGTAAAACAAAACTAGTGGACTTTGGTCAATGCACTCATAAGCTTCATGAAGCTTCATGCACTTGAACAATTATCCACTAATTTTGTATTTACTTTGTATATTAAAACCCCACCAATATAATTATAATGGTGTATGTCTCATACACCCATGTAGAGTGTATCAACAACCAAGATACAAAAAAATGAACACAAATAAATATATCACATATATATTAAGTTGTGCACAAATGAGAAAAACAAATGCTTAAGTGAACCAATATTAGTTAATGTAAATTAGTATATCTCATATACAATTATACACTAAATTACTAAATCAACACTTGACTTAATAATCCGGTTATATCACATATAACCGACTAACATCCAATGTATCGACTTATCGAATCAACCCTTGATTCGATAACTTGGTTATATCGCATATAACCGATCGATACAAACATCACGAGAATTGAATACGGTATCACATACTCGCATTATTCTCGGTCCCGCACATATCACATATGCGCTCCTATTTCGTTTTTTCCTGAGCCAGTAAAACCTCTATGTAGGACTCTAAAGACTCGTCAATATGCCGGCAGTAGGTGATGATCATATCAAGCACCCACAAGCCGTCAGCGGTACTAGCTGGACGTAACGGCTACCCGGGTATTGAGCGATCAGAAGATCAGCAAGCAAGCCCGCTCCAACTCCTGCAAAAAGCTTGACAATGACACTACCGTACAGTCCGGTCTCCTCGTCTGATATGTCGCATATCAAGTCTAGGGGTGGTAAACGTCAGACCCCAATAACCGATAAGTCATGTCGATGCAAGGCTCATAACGGGTCGAGAAACTACTGGTAACACTTACCAGTAAATCTCTAAACCAGCCCTGGCCAGGGACTTCCCTGTTATGGCCAATCGAGCATAGCGCAATATCAACCCCCAATACCGGGAGAGACGAAACCCCTCCTATCGCTCATTGCCTCCATGTGACTCGGGACTGTACCCAAAAACCTCCGTTTTGCACACCCTCTTAGACGTGGTAAGGTGGAAATCAAAGCACAGTGGGAATCACACAAGACTCTATGACGATCTCGGGTCTACAGACTAACCTATACCGGTGTCATCAGAGAACTGCCATCTGACGTAAGGTATAATACCATCTGGGAGTTCTCGGCGAGTCCGTCCAGTGTACCCAGTCTACACTGAGGACCCGTATATCATCTCTGATGTCAAACACCAATGGATATGGGATCATCCATCGCCCATTTACATGGGTCGAGAAGGTATACGCTAGTCTACTCTGGTATATCGATGCCCCGTCTCGATACACCCACGACTAGGGACCTTGAAGGATGTACTTATAGACTACCATGTCCCCACTAGTATGATCCGTATCATAGTCCAGGTAGTCAAGTACACATTCTAAGGGCTTTACCAACATGTAACAGAGAGACAATCAGTGTACACGTTAAGGTAAAGAGTAACCAGATAGCATACTATCATGTCGAGCAAGAAAGTCCTCCCTATATATGTCCAAGCATCCACTACATTATACATCTCATGTATAGTAATGGCCTCTAGGGCATACATATAACTAACAATCTCCCACTTGCACTAGGGCCATCTGATAACAGTGGTTGTAGTATCTCATACTCAACCATCCCACAATAGTCTCTCTCTGGGAAAAGGCCTTTGTGAGTGGATCCGCCGTGTTGTCCTCTGAGTCTACTCTCCTAACCTCGATCCCCTGGAGATCTACCATCTCCATGATCAGGTGACACTGCCTTAGAATATGTCTGGATCACTGATGGGACGGGCGTTCCTAGGCATAAGCCACAACTCCGTTGTCACACAATGGTAGGAATGAAGTTCATCTCATGAACTAATATACACCCAGACTTCCTCTTTGGTAGCATCTTTCGTAGCGATGTATCTAGCCTTTATCGTCTAGTATGCCACGATATCTAGCTTAGAACTCTTCCAACATACCATCCCTCCACTGAGGGTAAAGATGATGCCTGTGACTGACATTCAGTCGTCCTTATCACCCTGGAACCCTTCCAGTGATTCTCCCCAGGATCAATTGATACCATCTCACTACAGCTAGTAAGTATCCTAACATCCAATTAGATCTATCTCATAGATCCAAAACCCAGGATTTAGTAGGTATCATTTTGATCCTATGTGGAGAATCATTGTGATAAGCGGAGATTGACCGAGCGTAGCATAGGAAACTCCTTCCCTATCAAGAGTATGTCATCCATGTACTCTACGAGGATCTCCACCATACTCTCTACTACCTTTTTGTATATACAAGGTTCATCCACCATTTTGATGATGTCAAACTCTTTGACTAACACATCAAAACAGACGTTCCAACTCCGCGATGCCTGCTTTATCACATAACATATCTTGCACACGTTTCCGCTGCTCCCACTGTCTACGAAGCCCTTTGACTGTGTACTTATAGACTTTCTCTTCTAAATCACTATTTAGAACAGCGGTCATGACACCCAACCGCCAGATATCGTAGTCATGGTATGTAGCCGTGGCAAGTAGGATCTGGATGGACTTAAGCATAGCTTTGAAAGTCTCAACTTTTCCATGTACACCAAGTAATCTTCTCAAGATATACTTACTCCTGATGGGGATTTAACCCTTCAGATAAGGCAACCAAAGTCCATACTTTGTTGGTGTATAAGGATTCCATCTCAGATCGTTAAGCATCCAGCCATTATTACAGAGTCCCACTCCTGATGGCCAGCTCGAAACTAGTTGGGTCATCATCTCATGATGTATTCCTCGCTCCCACTGTCATAGAGAAACTGAAGTATCTCTCAGGTGGGTGAGGAACCCTACTAGATCGGCGGAGAAGCTGAGGTTCGTTGGAAACTATTGAATCCTTTTGTTCTACCAAATCATCAGCTGCAGTTTGTATGGCTGGAACTCCTTCCAGTTCTACCTCATGACCATTAATTTCTTCACAAGAAATTCCCTTTCACAAAGGTGGCATGCTGAGAAACAAAACATCTTTTATTCCTTGGTTAGGTAGAAGATATTCCCTTGCGAATGCTTGGGATATCCAACAAACTTCTACAGAACTGACTTTGCCTCGAGCCTGTCCGGATTATGCTTTTAGACATAGGCTGGACAACCCCAAATCTTAACAAACTTAAGATATAGGCTCTTCCCTTTCCATATCTCATATGAAGTGGTAGGCAACTGATTTGATCGGAACCCTATTCAATAGGTATGCAACTTCACAAGTGCATAACTCCCTATAAGGAAATAGGAAACTCAGTAGTACTCATCATAGAGCGCACCATATCAAATAGGGTGTGGTTGCTCCACCCCGATACACCGACGTGCTGTGGTGTATATGGAGGAGTAATGCTGAGAGAGAATCTCATTCTCCTTTAGAATAGTCCAGGAATCCCATGCTCAAGTATTCTCCTCCCTGATCACATCAAAGGACATAATACTTATACCCATTTTGGTTCTCTACTTCTAATTTATATTCTGTGAATATCTCAAAAGCTTCGGACTTGTGTTTCAACAGGAACATATGTCTGAATCTTGAGAGATCATCAGAGAATGTAATGAAGTATAAAGAACCGGTCTTGGCATGTGTAGACAGGGGACCTTCATACATCAACATGTATCATCCCAAGAGTTCACTAACTCTTTCTCTGTTTCCTATAAACAGAGCTATGGTCATCTTATCTCTGTGACATGACTGGCAAGTTTTACAAGAGGTAAATTCAAACTAATTTAAATATGCATCTTATATAACTTCAGCTAGTCGGGTCACATTGATATGGCCCAGTCTACAATACCTCAAGAAGGACTCATTCATTTCTGAACTCTTCCTCTTGTGTGTGTTCTGTATACTAAGAACTGTAGTTTGATTTAGAACGTCAATGCTTTTAGATAACGTGCCTGAACCGATCAACTCTTGATATCGGAAATGTTCAAAAATATTATCCAACAATACAAAATTATATCCTTTCTTTACTAATAAAGAGACGGATATGATGTTGTATATCAGGTTCGGTTTCTAATAACATTCGTTCAGAATCAATGTATTCTGGTAATACAGGGTGATAACTACCAACAGACTTGGCTGCAACACTTGCACCATTTCTATCTCATGAAACTTATCACCCGTTCTCAGTTCTCTACCTATCTGTAGCCCATGTAACAAATTACATATGTGGGATCCTGATCCGGTATCTCATACCCAGGACGTAAAGGATACTGAGAAACAATTCTCTGTAATGAACACACCCGAAGAAGATGCATCAGCATGCACTTTCTTCGTTTGGGCGGCACGAGAATTCTAGTAATCCCCTATTTCCTGCTCTGTCTTATAACAATTATAAGTTGGAGCGGGACCAACGTTCCCCAGCTCAGCATAACAAGCGGGTTCGGTCAATACATCCGTATTATTATCTTGATTAAGGCGTGACATGGTCCCTACCTGGAGAGAGAGAGAAGAAAGCACTCTGCGTGCGCTCTTGCAAGATTAGATTGGTTATTATTTTATCTAATCAGGATGGCTCCCACTGTTTTTATCAAATCTTCCTTCAAACTCTAAAAGGAAAGACTAGCCGGGATTAATTACACCCTACAACTTCGCCAATCTTTCAGTCAGGCCAGTGTCGGTACTTTGAGGGGGGTTTCCCGTGCTTTCGCACGGACCTAATTAAAGTAAACCTCGTTTTTCCAGAGGCGTAACCCCGTTGACACCTTTCTAGACACCTACTTGATCGGCTAATTGTAATGTGTAAAACTCTCCCAGGAGTAACAATTACTCGCAGCGGGTATCAGGATCCAACTATCTCATAGAAGGTATGCAATCTCATTGCAAATTCCAACACTTGAAATTCCGGATAATATTTTGCCCCTAGCGTGCCATGACCTTGACGCAGGCCAACAAACCATAGTGCGCTAGTCAAGTTCAACCCGTCATTTCTTGATTGAATTAAACCCACCCGCACGACCCTTGACGCAGGCCAACAAAGTCGCACGACTACCCTAATCCAATCTGCATCATATGCATAAGCAGATAAATACTAGTTAGCTACCGCACACTACGCCTTGACGCAGGCCAACAAATATAGCACGAATACTAAGTAGGACTTATCTGAAATGACGGAGGGCTACGACAGGTTTTTCTGAAAACCTTTTGCGTAATGAACTTGATATCGTTGTAGAATCAAATAATTTTAAAATGGAGTGTTTTTGAGGCTTTTGCTAGTTTTGCTAAAGAGGTCACTCCCGGTGAAGGGATCTCGGCTCTTTCCTCGTCAAATGAGGTGCAGGATATATCATATATATCATTGTGCAAAGCAAAAACTCCAAAAGTAATCAAAAACAAACCGAGTGTTGTAGCATCTGCCAGTTATTGCTAAAGGGGTCACTCCCGGTGAAGGGATCTTGGCCCTTTCCTTATCGAATAAGGTGCAGGATGTTCTACAAGGAACACCGCAATGCAAAGCAAGAACTGTAGCTACCTATTTTTGAACATTCGATTCCACAATATCTTTTAGGTTTCTTTTCTTTCATTAATCATATTAATGAAGTCCCATTATTTAAATCACCTAAACATCACAGATAAATACGACGTACACTTATGCCATCCGCATTCGCCTCGATGTCCCCTCGTGCACCGTTAGGTTAGGTAACTAACGGCAGAGCGGGGCAGGGCTAGCGCGGGTGTAAAACACAAGTAACGTCTATATAATATATCATATATACTATATACAGTATTTATTACAACATATCAAATGATCACATCACAGATATCGCAGCAGAAGAAACATATGAAACATTGGATATACTAGGACGTCCGTGTTTTATTTTGAGCCTCTATAAAACACGGATTCCACGGTCGCGATGAATAGCCAAACCCACACCCCTAGACCCCTACGAGAGCGGCAAGCAACCCTTCCAATTCTAGAGTTAGGAGACCCGGACTCGGCTCCTCGAGTTGGTCTCCCACTGGACTCTAGAACCCGGTTACTTGTGCTCTCCTCTTTGGGTCTATCCTAGTGCGGAAAAGTAAATAATATACAAATGGTGACAGCAACCTCATCCCGGAAGTGCCCCAATAAAAGAATATTACATACGATGAATTTTACATGAATGAAAATAAAAACCCTCATCTCACATAAAACCCCCGGCTATTCAAAACGCGACGATCCAATATAACATATCCGGCAACACATAACATCACATGTCATTAACGTAAGTAAATATGCGCATCCCAATTGTCGTTGACATATAGCAACGAAACCGGCGATAACACATATTACACTTACGGTCGCAGAAAAAAAAATGTAAAACTACAATAGTTGGAATCCGCAACCTCCTTAGACATCACATGCCTAACAATTATAAACCCCACATTTTAGTCTCTATATCGAAAACACTTTTCAATATCTAGTCGGGCAATTCAACAAGATTCCCGATATGTGATCGAATGCTCGTCGCAAACTTTAGTAGACGGCCGCACCCCCGGATGCTGTCGACGAAGTGCACTAAGGCGGAACATCGCTGCCGCGAGCACCCGAACGGATGCTTTTGGCGACGGGGTTCTCCTACAGTCACTTGGTCGGGGCTATGGGGCATGGCTGTCTATTAAGTTTACCCGACGAGTATCCGCGTACGCTACGTGATTGCGACGGAATTTTGATCGCATCAAAATTCCGTGGCAACCGATCATTTGAGACTAAACTGCTATGTTTATAACATTCAAATTAGTTATCTCATAACTACTTGTGGATTCCAAATATTGTATCACATTCCAGATAAATAGACAATGTTAAACTTTCCGATCGAATGATCAAACACCCAAGTTTTGCCAAATAGTTCTCAACACTTGATGGGAGTTTAAAAACATCCATCACATGCCACAGTACCAATGGTCCAGCCGTAGAAGGGTCAAGCCAACGCCTCACATGTGGCAACGCCGTACTGCCTCAAACCCTAAGGTTCAAAAGGCAGTTCAAGATCGAGTTAAGGTTTGTTGTCTTCTAGAGGGTCCATTGCGTTGCACGATTTAGACGTTCTTAAACAACGGAAAAATCCAACACTTGGAAATTTTCCGGGTCGGGAAAAAGTGAGTTGTTGATATCCGTTCGAACTTTTTAATACTTTCTAAATTATCCGGAAAAAGAACGAAATTAAATTTTCCGATCGAATCAACGAATACAAAATAATCCCCAGAACACTCAACACTTGAGTCAGATAAAAAATACCCAGAAAATAGCAATAACAGATACGGACATTACTGTGCAAAACCCAAAGCAAAGTCTCACGGTACGGCCGCGGATCCGCGGCACAAGCAGGGTATTGCCGTGGTTCCGCGGCGGTCCGTACGACTTGCTTTGTCGTTTTTCACAGTTATGCTTAGAAAACCCTGCTGAATTTTTTAGGTATTTTTAATACAGAAAAATCACAGTTTTGAAAAATTTTCCAGAGAGGGGTTCAATATTGTCGTATCGGGGTTCGATCGGAGTTTTAACTTCGTAAACACGTCGCCTAATGCTCTAGCTAAACTTTGATACCACTGTAGGGTTACTAGGCACTTTAATAAGGTTCTACAAGGCATCAACCATACCCGATTAAAATTTTAGCCGTGCCGAATAACCCTAAACAAGATCTTTGCTAGATAATTAGGGTAACACATGCTAGTAAATAACAATTATCACTAAGTGAATACGAAATACAACCTTTGTAGATCGGTCCTTCACTTCTTAAGCTCCTTGTAGTAGTCCCTTCGCTGCGATCATCGTGCTCCTGGACTCTCGGACGGCTCCATGAGAAGAGGGCAACAGTTTTACTTGAAGTCTTCGAGGCCGAAGATGATCTATGTCGAGGGAATACGAACTCAAGCTTCTACTTCACTAACTAGAGAATTAGTGAAGCAAACACCCTAAACTAAAGTGCTAGTCTAGTAGAGGATGGTGAAATAGGAAATCGGTACACTTTAGAATTTCTTTTCTCACAACATTTCTCTCTCTTTATCAAACCCTAGAAAGAATTTGAAGGAGGATGAAGATGAGCTCAAAATGAGAATGAAAACTAACTAGAGAGAGAGAGAGCTAACCATGGGTGAGTGGGTATCATATACTAACTCATGTAGAGACATAACCATGGCTAATTATAGTGGTTAGGTTAATTAATATCTTAAGTAAAACAAAACTAGTGGATTTTGGTCAATGCACTCATAAACTTCATGAAGCTTCATGCACTTGAACAATTATCCACTAATTTTTATTTACTTTGTATATTAAAACCCCACCAATATAATTATAATGGTGTATGTCTCATACACCCATGTAGAGTGTATCAACAACCATGATACAAAAAAAAAATGAACACAAATAAATATATATCACATATATATTAAGTTGTGCACAAGTGAGAAAAACAAATGCTTAAGTGAACCAATGTCAGTTAATGTAAATTAGTATATCTCATATACAATTATACACTAAATTATTAAATCAACACTTGACTTAATAATCCGGTTATATCACATATAACCGACTAACATCCAATGTATCAACTTATCGAATCAACCCTTGATTCGATAACCTGGTTATATCGCATATAACCGATCGATACAAACATCGCGAGAATTGAATACGGTATCACATACTCGCATTATTCTCGGTCCCACACATATTACATATACGCTCATATTTCGTTTTGCCTGAGCCAGTAAAACCTCTGTGTAGGACTCTAAAGACTCGTCAATACGCCGGCAGTAGGTGATGATCATATCAAGCACCCACAAGCCGTCAGCGGTACTAGCTGGACGTAACGGCTACCCGGGTATTGAGCGATCAGAAGATCAGCAAGCAAGCCCGCTCCAACTCCTGCAAAAAGCCTGACAGTGACACTACCGTACAGTCCGGTCTCCTCGTTTGATATGTCGCATATCAAGTCTAGGGTGGTAAACGTCAGACCCCAATAACCGATAAGTCATGCCGATGCGAGGCTCATAACGGGTCGAGAAACTACTGGTAACACTTACCAGTAAATCTCTAAACCAGCCCTGGACAGGGACTTCCCTGTTATGGCCAATCGAGCATAGCGCAACATCAACCCCCACTACCGGGAGAGACGAAACCCCTCCTATCGCTCATTGCCTCCATGTGACTCGGGACTGTACCCAAAAATCACCGTTTTGCACGCCCTCTTGGACGTGGTAAGGTGGAAATCAAAGCACAGTGGGAATCACACAAGACTCTATGACGATCTCGGGTCTACAGACTAACCTGTACCAGTGTCACCAGTGAACTGCCATCTGACGTAAGGTATAATACCATCTGGGAGTTCTCGGTGAGTCCGTCCAGTGTACCCAATCTACACTGAGCACCCGTATATCATCTCTGATGTCAAACACCAATGGATATGGGATCATCCATCGCCCATCTACATGGGTCGAGAAGGTATACGCTAGTCTACTCTGGTATATCGATGCCCCGTCTCGATACACCCACGACTAGGGACCTTGAAGGATGTACTTATAGACTACCATGTCCCCACTAGTATGATCCACATCATAGTCCAGGTAGTCAAGTACACATCCTAAGGGCTTTACCAACATGCAACAGAGAGACAATCAGTGTACACGTTAAGGTAAAGAGTAACCAGATAGCATACTATCATGTCGAGCAAGAAAGTCCTCCCTATATATGTCCAAGCATCCACTACATTATACATCTCATGTATAGTACTGGCCTCTAGGGCATACATATAACTAACAAAAGGTTGAGGCCCAACAAACATGATGCACAAAAGGAGATGCTTGTGGACATGTTTAAGGAAGTTAACATCAACATCCCTCTCCTAGATGCTATCCAACAAGTTCCGTCCTATGCGAAAATTCTTAAGAACTTGTGCACTAGGAAGAGGAATATTCAAGTTCCTAAAAAAGTTTTCATGTCGAGTACTGTAGACACGGCTTTTCCCCAACAATTACCAAGGAAACGTAAGGACCCTGGCTGTCCTACTATTTCTATTTCTATTGGGGATAAACACATTAATCGTGCTTTACTTGACCTTGGCGCTAGTGTTAACTTGCTTCCTTACTCGGCCTACGAGCAACTAGGTATCGGAGCGTTAAAGCCCTCGAATATAACTCTGCAGATGGCCGACCGATCTATCACCAAACCTAGTGGTGAACTTGAGGATGTGTTGATGAAAATCGGGGAATTTGTATTCCCTGTGGACTTTATTGTTCTTAATACACAGCCTGTAGCGAACCCACGGAACCAAATTCCGGTGATTCTAGGTCGTCCCTTTTTGGCTACTTCCAACGCTCTAATCAACTGTAGAAACGGCTTTATGAACCTATCTTTTGGGAATAGGTCAATTGAGCTCAACATTTACAAGTTGGGAAGTCAACCCCCCGATCCTCATGCTCGAGTCTGTTCTGTCGAATTAATGGATGTCGACAGCAGCGAATTTGATCAGCTTCACGATACAGATCCAGACTTCCTTTATACGTTGTTGTTTGACCCAGATATGTATCATATACATTGTTCCCCTCCGAAAGACGGCGCACAGGACTGCGATGTCCTGACGCTGAGATTCGGGGCAGATGCTATTTGGTTTTATCCGTCCACCTCTCCGAAGATGCCAAGTTGATTTATGGCACCGTGTATCGGAGGTTTAGACGGATGCGGTCGATGTAGCAGACTTCGTCAGATTCCCCCTCGCTTAAGGGGTTTTTGATTGTGGGGACGCTCTTACCTGCAGGCGCAAGCCCCTGCAGTTAATTACGCTACCGCGTCGCGGTAACAACTTTCTCCTTCTCTAGAATTTCACTTCGTGTCGTGTGTGTTTGTTTTGTTTGTAGTTGCCCGTGGATTGTATACGGAGACTGAATGCCGTCGCCCGTAGGACGTGGATTAGTCCAAATCTGTATTTACTTAGATTTGGGTTTGGTGTTTTTAGTTTAAGGATGCATTAGTCGCGTTGCGGCTAAGATCAACTTAAACGTTCGTTAAGGATACGTTAGTCCTGTTTGGGACTAAGATCGACTTAACGTGATAATCCATTTAATATCTGGCCATCGGGACTCATCACCTCTCTAACGTCGTTGAAGGATTACAACGGCAGATGTCAGAGGAGTTCAGAGATGTACCCTTGAACCAAGGTTGATTTGGAGTTTTATAGTCCGTTTGAATGTTTAAGGATATGTTAGCTGTGTTTGGGGGCTAAGATCAACTTAAACGGGATTGTTTAGATCCGGCAAAAGAGCATTTGGAGGCTCTATTGTTCCAGTTTAGGGACGTAGTGGTCCATAGGTAGTTTAGGGACGTTGCGGTCCATGCTCCAGTTTAGGGACGTGGTGATCCGACATTAGTTTAAGGACGTTTCGGTCCAATATTAGTTTAAGGACGTTTCAGTCCACGAGTTTAAGGACCCCGCAGTCCATATTCATGTGTGGTTGTTGGGACCCGTCGCCTCTCTGATGTCGTTGAAAGATTACAACGAGAGATGTCAGAGGAGCTCGGAGATGTACCCTCGAACCGGATATAAATTGATTTAAGAGAGCAATCTCGCTCAGTCAATTTAATTTGAGGACTTACGGCCATGATTGGGCTAAGTCCAGTTGAAAAGTATTCAACGCCTTTTATTTGTTTTTGGTCTGTTAGACCTGTGTTAGGGCTTGGCCCATTTTTAAATAATGCATTGCATTATTTTCTATTTTTTGTTTGGGCTCTGCCCATAAAAGATGCAGAGCATCAATTTATTTTGGGCACTGCAAGGCATCTGCATAGCATTTTTATTATTTTGTTTGGGCTTTGCCCATTTATAAATGATGCAGAGCATCAATTTAATTAGGCCTGTTTGGTCTTTTAATTGGGCCCGGCCCTTCAGGAAATGCATTGCATTTTCAGGCGCTTTGCGCCAATCAGAGAGCGCAAGCGCTTGTGGTGACGACACGTGTCATGCAAGCGCAGTGCGCTGCGCTAGTGCGCTGCGCTTGCGCTGCTGACACGTGGCGCACCTTGGTGAGTTGCGCCAATCACAGAGAGCAAAGCTCTATCTCAAAGCTCATAGCGTAAGTGATTCAGATGCTGACACGTGGCGCTTTCCCAAGAGCGCAACAGCGCAGTTTGGAAGTGCAAAACACTAAGAATCTTTTAGATTCAAGAACAGAAGTGCAAAGCACTATTTGATTTCTTGATCTAATTTAGATCAAAGAAAAATAAGTTTTTCTTTTTATTTCAAGAACCAGAGGTTCATAAAAGTGCAAAGGACTATTTTTTTTATTTTGTTGTTTTCTTGTTTTAAAGAACCAGTGGTTCATAAGAAGTGCAAAGCACTGTTGATTATGTGAAGATCATTGATCTGGTTTTTAGATCAATGATTTATTAAAAGAGATTTCTTCTCTCTCGTGAAGGTTTTTTACCTTTTTCTTTGAAATTTTCTCAGAGTTCTCACTCTGTTTGAAGCTCTTGACTTTTTTTCAAGAAAATGTTCATGCCTTTGAATTGAGGCTTGGGGTCCTTTTTATAGTGTCCATAAATTAGTTAAATTTGTTAAAGAGATCTTTCTCTGAGTGATTTGAGGAATTTTCCCCACCGTTGGATTTTTGATCCAAGGGCCTCTGTTTTACAGAAGAAAATCTTCTTGTTTTAACAAGAACAGAAAAGATTTCTTTAAAATTTTAATTCTGTTTGGCGCAGATGCCCCAGCGCGTGACACGTGTCGCGCAGCGCACAGCGCAGCGCAACTGCTCTAGCGCATCCGCACTGACACGTGTTGCGCAGCGCACAGCGCAGCGCAACTGCGCTAGCGCATCCGCGCTGACACGTGTCGCGCAGCGCAGTGCTTGCGCAACTGAAGCGTTGCTTCCTTTAATTTGACTTGAAATAGAGCTTTGCTCTAATTGGGCGCACTGCTTTGGGCGCCGCGCTGATGCGTCTGCGCCAGACACATGGCGCCCTGCGCTCAGCGCAGAGGATCTGAAGCGTTGCTTCATTTATTAAAACTTAGATTTTGGGCAAATCGGAAGCGTCGCTTCACCTGAGATATCTTGTTATCTCCTTTTTTCAAGTCAAACTTGTATTTCCAAAATTCTGATTTCCCTGGCCTTGGAAATGAATTCATTGTGCACAGAATATTCTGTGCTTGGGTCTATATATATAACTCGAGGCTGAGCCTTTTCTTCTCTCATTTTCAGAGGGCTTCTTCGATCATGGCTTGCAACCGCCCTCATGCCCGCCGACAACCATGGGAGGTGCCGATTCGGGACATCGTTCCCCATTTTGCTGCGCGCCTGGTGGACCCTTCTCTCTCGGACGAGCAATGCGATTCCGTAATGCACGAGCTTTTGACTCGTGTGGGGTCTCCTCTCCCTCCGAATTCCATTTGGCTTCGGATGATCCTTGCCTCGGTGCTCGCCGACATTCCCCCTCCTCCAGCAGAGATGTCCCCGGCAATGCTGGATGCCGCCGAGGACAAGATCGAGGGCTTTCTCGAATCGCACTTGATCACCAAAGCCCTGAGGGGCTGCTCTTTCTATTTGCTGAGCCAGATACGGGCTCGTCGGGTTGTCATCGCCACTTTTTCCCAGGAGTGCGGCGTCGACCGTTGGATGGCTACCCCTCGGGAGGATCGCCGCTTCGACGTGGTGGAGAAGACAGAAAGGGAGCTGGGGAATCTTCTTCTTCTTTTTGTGAACCTTTGTCTTTCTGATCCCGTATTCGGTGATCTTTTTTATTTGTAATAACAATAATAATGAATAAGTATTTTTCTTTTTAATCAAGTATTTCATTGCCTGTTAAGGGTTCTTTTATTTTAGTTCTCTGTTGTGCTTGTGCATCGTATGATTTTAATTTGTTATTATTAAGTGCATGTAATTTTGCAAGGATAAATTGCCTTTGGCACTTAGCCCCCCTTTTTTTATGGAACGGTGCATCTGCGCTAGCGCGTCTGCGCTGCCACGTGTCGCGCAGCGCAAAGCGCAGCGCGACTGCGCTAGCGCGTCTGCGCTGACACGCGTCGTGCAGCGCAGCGCTTCCTTTATCAGAGCTTTGCTCTGATTGGGCGCACCTTCTTGGACGCTGCGCTAATGCATCTGCGCCAGACACGTGGCGCGTTGCGCCCGGGATTTGAAGCGTTGCTTCATTTATTAAAGTTTAAATTTTCAAAACAGAGCTTTGCTCTGATTGGGGGAAGATGAAGCGTTGCTTCATCTCCCGCCTCGGAATTTGAACAGAGCTTTGCTCTGATTAGGGTAAACAAATGCCCCCCCACCGTTGCGCTTATGTGGTCCCAAATGTGAGCGCAACGGTGGCGGAATTCCAACCGCCGTGGAAACTTTTGGAAGCTGAAGAGGCACTTGATGCCTACAAATAGGACCTTTGGTCCCCCACAGATGCTTATCATCTTTCAGATTTTTATTTTCAAAAAACTTGAGAGGTTTGCTCTTGCCTTCAAGAACTCCAGAGCTTTGCTCTCCTTTCCAAAGTTTCTAGAAAAACTTTAGGTAAAATTGATTCTTAGATTAAATTAATTTTAATTAATCTTAACCAACAGAGCTTTGCTCTCATAGATCTTCTGCTCTAAAGAAAATCTCTTCGGGGTTTCACCAGCAGAGCTTTGCTCATTTTCAAAGTTAGAAACTTTAGGTAAGATTAATGTAAATCAAATTAATTTAAATTAATCTCAACCAAAGAGTTTTGCTCTCACAGATCTTTTGATCTAAAGAGATCCCCATTGGGGTTTCATAAACAGAACCTCACTCTCAAAAAACTTATAGATCTGCAGAGCTTTTGTTCATGGGTTTCAATCCCTGAACAGAGCTTTTGCTCTCGAGGAATTTAGCCCTCTGTGTATATTATTTTTCTTCTATCGCTAATCTTCTTGTGGTATTTCCTCCAGGCCTAATGGCGGTGCGTCTATACAGTTTGCACGAGTTCATCACTTATGACGATATCCGCGCACAGGGTCGTCAACAAAACCAGGAGTTTACAGACGCTCAATGTGCAGAGGTCATGGGTCGTCTGAACGCAAGCGGTGGTTGGCTGCTTCCTCGTCGTTCGGCTCTCTTGAAAGTCGTGCTGGGAGCAATATGGAGAGCACTTCCGGGTCTTCACGAGGCCCTACCGCTCAATGCGCTGGATGATGCCGAAGACAAGGTGCATTCAGTGTACCTGACGGGGCTGATCTCGAAGAAACGGCGGGACAGCCTCATTGACATCCTACATCAAATCTTCCAGCAGACGACGATAGTTGCTGCTTATCGAATGCCGGGAGGGCTTGCCGAGGATCTTGACATACAGGAGCGCGAGAGGCTGCGCATAAGAATAATTAGAAAGGCCAGAAGAACTCTGGATGGCCTTACTTTTGAATTCCTCAATCCGTGCCCCGGATCTGAGGTTATACCGTTGTAATAATTTGAATAATGTTTCTTATTCATTGCTTTTATGATTGTAAGAATTTTTAGCAATATGAATGGAAACCCTTTTTTTTTAATTTCAGCTTGTCTTGTTTCTCGTCCTGAGTCTTCTGCCCATGCATAAATGAGGGCGTCTCGAACGCTTGATCAAATGTAAATCGGATGTTCTTTCTGTCATTTTCTTCTTTCTTTTATTATCAGCATGCTGTCTTGATAAACATAATTGGACGATAACTCAGTTTTTTCCAAAGGATAGCGATGGCTTGGGCCGCAGGTTCGGGTCTGCTGCCTAAGACTTTTCAACTCTATGAGCCGTGAGGGTCTCATTGAGACTTTCCTCCCTACGGATCAAGAGGATCTCGTAGGTGTATTTTTCTCCTTAGGAATCGTGAGGATTCCTAAGTGTGGTTTTCTCTTATAAGTCGTAAGGACCCTATAAGAGAATTTTTCCCTCTTACGAGTCGAGAGGACTCGTAAGCGGTTGTTTCCCTCCTCGTTGAAACTCGACTTTGGAGAGTGAGTCCCGTGAATAGTATGCAAGAGACCGTTTAGATCGACTTGCAGGGTCCCATTGTTCAGGAAGCAAGTTTTTTAGTTTCTGCTACCTGAGGCTTCATCTTGCAAGTTGAGACGAATCGGGAATTTTCCCGCGGAGGCACTGGTTGCTCTGCGAGTCGACGCGGATCAGGAGGCTCTCGTCAAGGAGTGTTTGTATCCGTGAGTCGAGGAATTTGCTAGGGATTATTTGTTTCCCTAGCGCCAAGGATTATTTGTTTCCTTGGGGTTTGAAACGAGTCGAGAATTTCCCACGGAGGCACTGGTTGCTCTGCGAGTCGACGCGGATCAGGAGGCTCTCGTCAAGGAGTGTTTGTATCCGTGAGTCGAGGAGTTTGCTAGGGATTATTTGTTTCCCAAGCGCCAAGGATTATTTGTTTCCCTGGGGTTTGAAACGAGTTGAGAATTTCCCACGGAGGCACTGGTTTCTCTGCGAGTCGACGCGGATCAGGAGGCTCTCGTCAAGGAGTGTTTGTATCCGTGAGTCGAGGAGTTTGCTAGGGATTATTTGTTTCCCAAGCGCCAAGGATTATTTGTTTCCTTGGGGTTTGAAACGAGTCGAGGATTTCCCACGGAGGCACTGGTGGCTCTGCGAGTCGACGCGGATCAGGAGGCTCTCGTCAAGGAGTGTTTGTATCCGTGAGTCGAGGAGTTTGCTAGGGATTATTTGTTTCCCAAGCGCCAAGGATTATTTGTTTCCTTGGGGTTTGAAACGAGTCGAGGATTTCCCACGGAGGCACTGGTGGCTCTGCGAGTCGACGCGGATCAGGAGGCTCTCGTCAAGGAGTGTTTGTATCCGTGAGTCGAGGAGTTTGCTAGGGATTATTTGTTTCCCAAGCGCCAAGGATTATTTGTTTCCTTGGGGTTTGAAACGAGTCGAGGATTTCCCACGGAGGCACTGGTGGCTCTGCGAGTCGACGCGGATCAGGAGGCTCTCGTCAAGGAGTGTTTGTTTCCGTGAGTCGAGGAGTTTGCTAGGGATTATTTGTTTCCCAAGCGCCAAGGATTATTTGTTTCCTTGGGGTTTGAAACGAGTCGAGGATTTCCCACGGAGGCACTGGTGGCTCTGCGAGTCGACGCGGATCAGGAGGCTCTCGTCAAGGAGTGTTTGTATCCGTGAGTCGAGGAGTTTGCTAGGGATTATTTGTTTCCCAAGCGCCAAGGATTATTTGTTTCCTTGGGGTTTGAAACGAATCGAGAATTTCCCACGGAGGCACTGGTGGCTCTGCGAGTCGACGCGGATCAGGAGGCTCTCGTCAAGGAGTGTTTGTATCCGTGAGTCGAGGAATTTGCTAGGGATTATTTGTTTCCCAAGCGTCAAGGATTATTTGTTTCCTTGGGGTTTGAAACGAGTCGAGAATTTCCCACGGAGGCACTGGTGGCTCTGCGAGTCAACGCAGATCAGGAGGCTCTCGTCAGGGAGTGTTTGTTTCCCTGAGTTGAGGTATTTGCTGAAGACACTGGTTTCTTCGGAGTTGGACTGAACCGTCGAGATTTGGCTTCGTCTTCTGGCGGAGCCTGTTGGGAAAGTATGGTTCCCTCTTTGTTTACGCCCTTGGATTGTATACAGGGATCGATATGATCTTAACTGTAGGGCCAAAGTTTTATCATCATTTTTTGTTTTATCTCCGCGATGCTCTATCATTTCAGCTTTTATATCGCGAAGGTCGCGATTGCCCAATCATTTCGGCTATTTTTCGCGGTGCCCAATCATTTCGGCTATTTATTTTATTTTTACCCGCTGCTTTTTATTGCGAGTTGCCCAATCATTTCGGCTATTTTATTTTATTTTTTATTTTTACTCGCTGCTTTTTATTGCGAGTTGCCCAATCATTTCGGCTATTTTGCATGCATACATTTTTACTTGCTGCTTTTTATTGCAAGTTGCCCCCATCATTTCGGTTATTTCGTATGCATGTGCAGCCTACTGTCTTTTCGCCGTAAGCCGATTTCGGCATCAGCACCGCTACAACTGGGATACTACCAGGAGCGAATCATCATTTGCTTCCGTCGATGTCGAACGAAGGTGGCTTAGCGAACAGGGTTAGGGTCCTGTCGACTAAGGCTTTGACTTCATGGGCCGTAAGGGTCTCACAAAATTATTTCTCCCTACAAGTCGTGAGGATCTTATAAGTGTATTTTCTTCTTAGGAATCGTGAGGATTCCTAAGTGTTTGTTTCCTTTGTAAGTCGTAAGGATCCTACGGGAGGGTTTTCTCCTTGTAAATCGAGAGAACTTACAAGGGTCGTGCGAACATATCCCCAATCACGGATGGATCTTGGTTAGAGAAATGTTTATTCGCGCCCGTGGATTGTATACAAGGGTCAGTATTGAGCCACTTGTAGGGCAATATCGGAAGTTGTGGAGGTTGCTTAAGCACAGGTTTAGGTCTCTGTAACTTAAGACTTTCAACTCTTATGAGCCGTGAGGGTCCCATAAGAGAGTTCTCCTTACGAGTCGTGAGGATCTCGCAAGTGTATTTTCTCCTTAGGAATCGTGGGGATCCCTAAGTGTTGTAACAACTCCAATTTTGTATACCAAAAATTTGCTTTAAATATAGTGTATACTTGGAGTATTAATGTTGCTGGAAACAATTTAAGTATCTAATTCCTTACAATAATTACAAGAAGGAGCTTGTAGCTCATTGGTAATACCTTGCACTGCTGAACCAAGCCACCGGAGTTCAAATCCCATGCCCCACATTATTTTTGTATTTATTTTGTTTTATTTTTTTTTGGAAGTCAACGGTAAAAAGGCCATAACTCCCAAAATATGTACTGGACAACAAAAAGTAAAAATACCAAGTTGTTCCTCAGGAAAACCCCCGGCCATTAGACCCTTGACTCGGCCCGACTCGGCGCCGCCGGCCGGCGAATCGGCCGACTCGGTCCGGCCGATCCGGCCGGACTTGGCCGGACGGCCGAGTCACCAACTGAGAAAAGTTGGCTCTTGACTTGGTCAACCCTCATGTACACTTATTATACCTAGATCGGTTTTGATTTGGCCAATAAATCCCTTTTACTCCTAGGTTTAATGATTTTTAATGAATTTTAATGTTTTTTATATTTTCTTTTAATATTTTTTATCCTAACCCTAACCCTAGCCTAGCCCTATATAAAGACCCCTACCCTCTACCATTTCACCTCACCACTCTAAGTCTACTCTCTCAAATTCTCGAGAATTCGGTACAAAGAGCAAGAAGCGAAGCGCTGCCGAAATCGACGACGGATTCCGGCGACCGGATCAGAACCTTCGCGACGCTTTCGACAAATCGGCAACCTCCACATCCATTAGCTTCATTAGCTTGTCCAAACCGTAAGTCCCACCTCTTCTCTCTCTCTTTTCTATAAATGTAAAAATACGACTTTTTGGAACCCGACGGAAATCGGACAAACCGATTTCCAATTCGGTTTTTCTATAAATTTCCACTTGTCACCTAATACATATTATCTACCCATATTCATGTTGACTATTAATCACCCATAAACCAATTTAATCAAACTTTTTCACATGAAATGATAGCTTCTTTGCAATACCGTATTCTTTTCATAAAAATACCATGAAGTTCATTTTTCTTAGTTTAATCAATTACCTCACTCCTAAATATGTTTATCTTGATCACAAAACTTGTAGAACTCAATTTGAATGAAATTTCACACATAAAATGATAACGTTTTCGAATACCGTATTCTTGTGCTATAATACCTTTAAGTTTAACATAGCATATTTTACCTTTAAACTTCACCAAAACCTAAAATAAGGCACGAGGTAATGACCTACCTCTACACACACTCAATATAACTCTAATTGATAAATCACAAAACACAGAATACGAAATTACAGGACTTTTCACTAAAATACCCTAATCTTTATAATCTTTATTGAAAGCTTTAAGTTGTAAACATTTCTAAATAAAATCTTTTAATAAAATGAAAGCACGATTGGTCATGGACATCGATCGTTTATCTAAACTGTCTTGTGGTGCCTAGGCAAGTGTGTCTAAGGCTAGTGGTTTTTAATTAGGCCCACGACTGTGGTTCCTTCCCACTTACCTGGCACTTACCTGGCCGCAATTAACGGTGAAGAGACGATTTGAGGCTTCTAATGACTCATCGTTTAGACCTTAGAAGTAGGCTAGTTGGCTTAGGAAACCCTAACAACTAAAATACGGAAAACTATACTTTTTGCAAATAAATACCTTATATTTATAAAACCGTTTTCCCAAATGAAAAGTATTTGTTAAACCTAAGCAAAGCGCCGTTACAACCCACTTTTGGGGAGCCTGTTAGGGATAGTACGGTTTATCGTGCACCCGCAGGCTAATAGTGCGAGATTCAGACCTCCGCAAGGAGCATTCGGTCTCGAAAGGTTCAAAGTACGATATTTAGGGAAAATGAGATTTTTTTAATAAAATATTTATATAAAATTATTCATGTGTTAATATATATATAATTATCATTTAAACACCTATTTTATCATAATATAAAGTTTCCACATTTTTCTAAAAAAATTACAAGATTAAAAGTTACACTAAAATACCATGAATTTCAGATAAAACAATTAATACTTTGATTAGGATATATTCACTAGAATAACACAAATAAAATTCACATTCATTATACCAATAAAGACGATTATTAAATACTTGAGGTGTATTTTGAAACTATACAAAAGTATTTTTACATAAAACCCCCTCAAGTTTTACAAATTACAATAAGGCCCCTAGCTAATATTGAACTTCAAATTATCTTCTTTTAGTCTGACTCGGGTTAGAGTCTGACTATTTCTGACTTGAATACGATTCAAGTCAATCTATATTCTTTTATATTCCAACACAATTTGAATACATGAAACCCTGAATCCAGTTAACAATATATTCTTTTTGACTGAATCAAATCATGGATATTCATCCATTATCCTGATATTCTATTTACCTGATTATACAGTTACAACATGCTTACTGATATCATGGTTTTGGTCAGTCACTCAATTTACATATTCCAATACTACAATACTGTTAAAACACTACGGGGTTTAAGGGGTAGATTGGTACGGAAGGTGTTAAAGGTGGCACGAGGTGGTCAGATTAAGACACCTAACCTGAATCCTATTGCTGTTGTACCGTGGCATAACGGTTCCTTGTACTTTCCTTTTGCCCTGATCTCTAGCATATAGAGATCCCCCTCATATACACTGGCATCCTTCTGTACCAAGCTACAAACAATAGCGTTACACAATGTTCCATAATATTCAACAATATAATACTTTAGAAAATACTGTTACTCTGTCATTCTCATTCTTCTTATTCTTTGGGACTTACCGAGCGACCTGTTCGCTGACGACATTCTATTTCTTTCTTCTTTGAATGTCGTCAGGTGCGTTGGACCAAGCTGAGATCGAGCCCACCGGTGAAGATTTGGAGCAGTTCCAAGAAGACCCAGAGCTCTAGATAATTGTACCTTGTTCTTTCCAGTATTTTTCATTTCTGTTATGCCACTGTTTAGGCATTGCTTTTTCATTCCAGTCGTATTTTCATTTCATGCATTGTACAAAGAATGTTATTAATAAAAGTTGTTGTTATTTCAATATCATTTGTCTCTTGTGATTATTTTATATTGCTTAGCTACGCTTAGCGTATGTACTTCTGAGTACATACGTAGCGGACCTCGTCGCGTCCACTTCGCCGTACACTGGGAAGCGGGGCGTGACAAGTGTGTTGCACCTTTGTGAGTTGTAAGGATCTCACGCAGGTGGTTTCTCCTTACAAGGTCGAGAGGACCCTATAAGTGTCTTTTAACGAGGTTGCGCCCTTTCAGGTTTTCACAAACACTCGCCGGTAGTCCCGCTGTTTTTACTCACGGAGCCCTTTCGGGTTTTCATCCGTGCTCATTTTGCTTATGGACATACCGTTTTTTTTTATTCTTTTTATTTTCTTTTTCTCTTTTTTTTTACGAGGTCGCTCCCTTTCGGGTTTTCACGAACACTCGCCGGTAGCCCTGCTGTTTTTACTCACGGAGCCCTTTCGGGTTTTCATCCGTGCCCTTTTTTGCTTATGGACATACCGTTTTTTTTATTCTTCTTATTTATATATATATATATATATTTTTATATCTCGTCAGCCTAGAAGATGCTGCGGTAGTAGTTTAAAGGATGTTTCGGTCCGCTATTAGTTTAAGGACATTTCGGTCCAGCGTTGAGAGGCTGGCTACTGCTTATAAAGCTTGAGCTTAGGAAGATAGCGAGCGGACGTAGTCGTCGTCATCTATCATTGACCTAGGCTGTGACTCATTAAGCATAGTATTTCTTTAGGAATCGACCGTTTATCGGCTTGAAAGGCCTTTCAGGGTATTGAACTTCCTGGATGAAGCCAGAGTCAATCAGCTTTTTGACTTCAGCATTGATACTCATTTCGAGCTCGAGCCGCATTCTTCTCGGCGCCTGTTTGACTGGTTTAACGTCCGGAGATATCGCCAATCTATGCACAGCGATTTCTGGATCTAGTCCCGGCATTTCGGAATAGTTCCACGCAAAGCAATCTCTATGCTGTAGAAGCACGTCCTTTAACGCAGCCACCCTTTCTTCAGATAGCAGCTCGCTGATGAATGTCGGTCGCGAGTCATCCGCCGTTCCCAACTCAATTTTCTTAAGGTTATCTGCAGTGGTATGAATTCCATCTTCTAGCTCTTTTGGCGCAGGCGGAAATTCTGAGATTACCTCGTCGTTGCTGTTTTCGAAGCACCAGGGAAGCTCATCTATGTCCTCGGGCTCTTCTTTTAATATTGTAATCATGTGACAGGTGCGAATTTGCTTCCAATCCCAATGTGGAACCGGTTCTTCTTTCGTGGCCTTGGGCTCATGCTTTTGTGGCGGTGCTACCCTCCAGTTGTCAGACAGAGCGAACTTGCCGAGCTGGTACTGATCTTCGACTCAATTCTTAAAGGTGAAGCAGTCTTCGAGCGGGTGCCCTATTACTTGATGGTAAGAGCAATAGTTTGGGTCAGAGAATTCGCTTGCTTGTTCGGGGTGCTTGGACTCCGGTAGTGTGAGCATCTGATGTTTTAGAGCAAGCTCAAGTATCCTCCTCGTCTTATCCCGAGGAAAAGAGTATGCTCGACTCATTTTCTTCATGAGGGATAGATCAATAACGCTCGACTCTCGTTTGCGTGGCTTCTTAGCCCTGCTTTGTTGTTGTTGAGCGTCTTTTTGTCCTTTCGACTTATTTCTGCTTTTGCGCCGAGCCTTCTTTATAACAGGTTGAAAAGGAGCAGCATTTTCATCCTTCACGGCCTGTTGGAGAAGGCGTTGCGTCTTGGCTTTCTCGTAGATGGCCGTTTCACGGTAATGGTCGTCCCGGACTTTTTGACTAGCTTTCTTTATAAGTTTGTCCATTTGTTCTTCGAACGACGGACCGGGCTCCTTTGCATCTGGAACTTTCACTGGCTTAGGATTAGCGTCCTCCCATTGAGCATCCGCTTCTTCATAAAGGTCATACACGACGTAGCAGCCGGGTAGTAACTCTCGTTTCTTTGACCGGATGTATCCAAGCCCTCTTGCTTCTATTCTCCCGTTAGGCAGTTTGCATTGAGTCCCGGGGACGTTCCAGACCCTGTCATAGAATTTGGCCTTTCTAACGGTTTGTTTGAAAGATATCCCCTGGCGTTTCAGCAGCTTTTTCAAACCCTCTGAATAATATCTGGGAAGACGGATAGGCTGAAGCCTGTCGAGTGTAGGATCCGCGCCCTGCCAGATTTCTTTTTCCTCCTTGGTTTCTTCAGTGCGGTAAAACAGAATTGCTTTCTCGTTTTCTCGCCTGGGAGGGATATAGAATGTCCGCAGCTCTTCTACACTGTAGATATTAAATGCATCTAGTTCTTTATGATGTTTAGGCGGCACCATGGCGACTTGCAGACTTTGCTCTTCGTCAGCGGAAGCTTGTATTGAAGGTCGAGCAGAAAATACGACATGGACCTCATCCTCCGAATCACTACCAAAGACCAACGTAGGAGTGGACGGTCCTGGCTTGTTATGTTGGGGCGGACCCGAATACACTATCTCCCCTTCTTCCTCGGTATCACTGCCGAAGACAGGGATGGTGGCATTAGTTTTATTCTCCGGCTTGTGACACTTCTCCGTGTCTTCGAAATCCGGCAAGAAGTATTTGGCATCTTCGTATTTGCGGACCTCGTTCACAGAGAATGGGTTCAGTTCTCCCGTCACGGTATACTCGAAACCATCCTTAAAATACTTCATACACTGATGTTGTGTAGAAGGGATGATATTGTACTCGTGTAACCATAGTCGGACAAGCAAAGCGTTGTAGCAGGTCTTGGCGTCTATGACGTGGAACTTAACGTCCGTGACGAGTAGCCCGAAGCGTAACGTCAGTATCACAGACCCAAGAGTTCTTGATGACTGGGAGTCAAACCCGGAGATGGTGATCTTGTCACGAGCAAGGTGTTGGACGCTCATGCAGATTTCTTTTAAGACCCGTACATTGAGGAGATTAACGGAGGATCCATTGTCGATCAGGATTTTGCCTATCTTTATATCATGGCAGTATCCTGAGACATAAAGGGGGCGATTGTGTTCGCACGTCCCAATGAGAAGGTCCTCGTCGCCAAAAGTGACATCGGCCGTGTGCACTTCCTCCAATTCATCCTTCATCTTTTCCTCGGCCAGACATGCTTGGAATTGTTCCGGATCTTGGAGTGCCTTAATCAACGAATCTCTCGTCTCCTTTGATAGCAGAAGAGCGTCAAGAATGCTGAGCTGTGAGGGCAGCTTCCTCAGATGTGCTAAGACGTTGTAATCCACCTTATTCTTTTTTGGCGGGTCTTTCGCAGCTAGCTCTTCCACCACTTGGTCATCTAAGACGATATCTTCAGAGGCCTTTCCTTTCCCTTTATCTTTTTTGTTCGAGGGTTTGATGTTCTTTTCGGGCAGCGTGCGGTTACGTAGCCGGATATTTTCGCAAACCTTCGGTTCTTCTTCTTTTCTCGAAGCGGACTCTTTAAAGAGAGGGGCAAGTTCTAGCTCTTCATCAGAATCACTCCCGAATGTAGGCACTTGTGATCCACCGGTGTTAACCATGCAACAATCGCCAGCAGTTCTTTTAATCCCTTCAGTCGTATTTCTTTGCTCCCGACGAGTTTTGCGTTTCTCTCGCTTAAAGTGTTGTCGATGAGCAACATATCCTTACCACCATCTATCGAAAGCTTTGCACTCTTGAGTGGGGTGCGACACCTTCTGATGATATAAGCAATAAGAGGGGTGCGTTTCCACTTCACCGGCGATGTTTCCTTCAGAGGATGGTAGCTTCATGCCCATTGATATGGCCTTAGCAAATTTTTTCCTCATCTTGAATTGGCTTTTGTCGGTAGCGGAGGTGTTTTGCTCCAGCGGGATCGTCTCAGCTCTTTCATCAAGTCGCTGGCGCTTGGCCCTTTCGAATATAGCCGTCTCGCGTTCTCGATCAGCTTTACTTTTCAACCGAGCTTCATTAAGGAATGCGTCAATTACCTCATCTGATAGCCCCAGAATTTTTGATTCAGGATCTGCCCCCAGCTTTTCGGTGCAAGGAGTCTCCTTATCGTTCGTGACCGAATGGGAAATCATATGACAGCTCGCCACATATTCCTCGGATCCATCCGATGAACTTTCTCCCTCATCTTCTTCTTAAAAGACGTGATTGAGGAACTCTTGGAGCGTAATGGGAGTCCGTGCCTTTTGGTTGTATTCATCCAGCGCGTCAATTTGCTTTTGTAAGTCCGTGCGCTTGTCGCCAGGCTTCACGGGCTTCTTAGATTTCTTCTTCTTTTTTTTCGAAGATTTTGACGGCTGGCTGCAAGTGCTTGAACCACCACCATCGGTCTTTGGAGTTGGACGTGGCTTCAACATCCCTTCAATGACCTGCGGTTCCAACGGGTTCTTCCACTTGATCGCTGGACATGTCTGAAGATCGTTTAGCATCCTCTTTGTCTTGGCTGATAATACAACCTCCCAAGGAGCTTCTTCAATGACGGAGCATGTTGCCCCTGGCGTATTCGTCCCCTTAGAGGTGTGGGGCTGCGGGGGATTCACCTTCCATTTGTCAGATAACGCGAACTTGCCCTGTCGGTACTGGTTTTCAAGCCAATTCTTGAAAACGTAGCAATCTTCGATCGGATGGCCTAGTACTCGATGATAAGGACAGTAGTTGGGCTCGTTGACGTCACTTGGTTGCAACGGACGTTTTGGATCCGGCAGATTTATGAGTCTGTTGCGCAACGCCAGCTCGAATAACCTCTTCGTTTTATTGCGGGGAAAGGAATAAGGACGTCCCATCCTATCCTCAAGGGGTACGTATGGGCGCATATTATTTTGACCAGCAACCGGCTTCGAGTCGCTCGGTTGTTGTTGAGCATTAGCGACGACGATCGCTTTTCCCTTCCCTTTGTCGTTTCGGGAGTCCGGCTTTGGAAGAGGGGGTTTATGGCCCATCTGATCCATCTGCGCTAGCTTATCAATCAAAGCCTGGAAGGTAGTCGGCTTGAAAAACATCATAAATTGCGAGATGGTTTCTTGTGGATCGAGGGTTCCCACAAACATACCCACTGCGGGAGCTTCTTCAATGCGCTGCTCACACTTTGACCATAAGTTTTGCCATCGTATAGCGTACTGAACCCACGTCTCGCCTGGTTTTACCCTGGCGTTAATCAGTGCCGTCATCGGGGTGCGTTCACTGGCGCTTGCAAAACGCTGAGTAAACAGCAGCTCCATCTCCGCGAAGGTCTTGATAGAATCATTCGGGAGCTCAGACCATTCGAACGCCGTATCTGACAAGATGCCAACGAACTGGCGGAGCAACAATTTATCATCCCCGCCGGTGTTGCCGCAAAGCGCCCTGAACTGGGCAACATGCTGATAGGGATTGCCAGTCCCCTTATACACATGGAATTTTGATATCGTATAACCTGGCGGGTACTTAATCTGATCGTACCAACCCGGATACGGCCGCCCCGTTTTTACGACCCGACCGGCTGCTTCAGTCGCCTGATGAACCCGTATTTGTTGAGCGATGTACTCATCCAAATCAGCTTTGGAGATTGTATCCTCTTTAGCCGTCGACAGAGCTGGTGGAGGATTTGATGTCTCTCCCCTATCGTCTCCAAGGACGATCGAGGGCTCTTCAGCCGGAGGATCTTGTTGTATCATCATCCCTATCATGTCTTGGAAGAGGAGGCCCATACGCTGTATGTTGGCTGCTTGTTCAGCAGCCTCTTTGTCCTTCTTCTCCAATATCCGACGAAGGAATTCAGCGTCGGTTTCTTCCTCCTGGCGCTCATCTGAGGACGTTTCAGGATTTTCTTTTGGCCCTGTAAGTGCGGCCATAGCATTCATCATTTCTTGGAGCTTTTGCTGTTGCTCCTGTGCCTTGGACACTGATCGGGTGAGCGGTCGATGACCCGTAGATATGCGGCTATCTTCTTTACCAGATGACACGTAGACGGTATGAACTATCATGCCCCCTGACTTAGGGCGTTTGGTTCATCACCTCTGATATCTGTCGCCGACGCGGGGGTTTTCTCCGGCCTTCTTCTTTTGTGGGCCGTTGAAGTGGAGGGGGTCGTTGCAGTGGGCACCCTAGCGATTGTTGTCCTCTGCTGTTTAATAGGACGGTCCTTTTCTTTTTGCACCTTCACCTTTTTCTGTTGACGAGAGTGATTTGGGTCAATCACGGAGTCTTGAACCCTCCGCCAAACCTTGTATATTTTTGAGGACAGCCGTTGAGGGGGATGTTCTTGCTTCGTTTCTGGAGCTCTCTCCACAGGTGGAGGAGATCTCTTCAGTGTAGCGGTTAGAGAGTTTTTCCGTACCCTTCTCAGCAGTTCAAAGCTGTTCCCAGTTGGAACAGCAGCGTTGACTTCTACTACTGGAGCCGGTGGAGTTAGCCCTGAGGGGGAGTTGCCCCCTGCCTTCCTCACTTGTTGCCAATGGCGACGTCGAGCATGACGAGCCGTTGGGACTGGCTCGGATATTGAGACATCTTCTTTTTGCCCCCTGTCTGAATGAGGCGCCGCCAGTGTTAACCTCTTAAAGACTGAGGTTGTCTTTTGAAGGGTGATATTCAACCTGTCGAAGACAGATCCTTGAGCAGGGGCAGGAGCAGGAATCGTCAGTCTTGAAAAGACTGACTTTTTGACAGGGGAAGCCGCCTTGACGACTTCTGGAGCAGCAGTTATTGCCTTCCTTGGAACAGCCAATTTAGAGCTCTGATCCAGCCTGGCGAAAACCGAAGTTGTTGGTTTGGCAGTGGGCGACCCGTTGACAGGGGTCGTCGTAGCAGTGAGCCGGTCGAAGACCGACTTCTTGTTCACTTCCAATGCAGGTATTGGCATAGAGAAGCTTGTAGGTGGGATCATGGTCCCGAAAAACAGGCCGGTGGTGGCTTGGGTCACCTGGTCTACCGGCAGGGCGAGGAAGGAAGTCGCTTGGGGCCCATATGCTACACCTCCCGGTGAGGTGGAGCGTCTGTTGCAGTGGCACTTCGAGCAGTTGGTGCAGTTAGAGGCCATTGATGCTTGAGTTCTGCGCCAGGCAAAAGACCAAATCTTAGTAACTTGAAATCCAAAGGCAACCATTTAACAAACCGCATTTGGTTCGCGAAGACGACACACAAAGTATGGAGTGGAAAGAGGAAAAGGTCCCACCGGGCGTGCCAGAATCTGTTCCCCTCCGAAAGACGGCGCACAGGACTGCGATGTCCTGACGCTGAGATTCGGGGCAGATGCTATTTGGTTTTATCCGTCCACCTCTCCGAAGATGCCAAGTTGATTTATGGCACCGTGTATCGGAGGTTTAGACGGATGCGGCCGATGTAGCAGACTTCGTCAGATTCCCCCTCGCTTAAAGGGTTTTTGATTGTGGGGACGCTGTTCCCTGCAGGCGCAAGCCCCTACAGTTAATTACGCTACCGCGTCGCGGTAACAACTTTCTCCTTCTCCAGAATTTCACTTCGTGTCGTGTGTGTTTGTTTTGTTTGTGGTTGCCCGTGGATTGTATACGGAGACTGAATAATGCCGTCGCCCGTAGGACGTGGATTAGTCCAAATCCGTATTTACTTAGATTTGGGTTTGGTGTTTTTAGTTTAAGGATGCATTAGTCGCGTTGCGGCTAAGATCAACTTAAACGTTCGTTAAGGATACGTTAGTCCTGTTTGGGACTAAGATCGACTTAACGTGATAATCCATTTAATATCTGGCCATCGGGACTCATCACCTCTCTAACGTCGTTGAAGGATTACAACGGCAGATGTCAGAGGAGTTCAGAGATGTACCCTTGAACCAATGTTGATTTGGAGTTTTATAGTCCGTTTGAATGTTTAAGGATACGTTAGCCGTGTTTGGGGGCTAAGATCAACTTAAACGGGATCGTTTAGATCCGGCAAAAGAGCATTTGGAGGCTCTATTGTTCCAGTTTAGGGACGTAGTGGTCCATAGGTAGTTTAGGGACGTTGCGGTCCATGCTCCAGTTTAGGGACGTGGTGGTCCATGTTCCAGTTTAGGGACGTGGTGGTCCGACATTAGTTTAAGGACATTTCGGTCCAATATTAGTTTAAGGACGTTTCGGTCCACGAGTTTAAGGACCCCGCAGTCCATATTCATGTGTGGTTGTTGGGACCCGTCGCCTCTCTGACGTCGTTGAAGGATTACAACGAGAGGTGTCAGAGGAGCTCGGAGATGTACCCTCGAACCGGATATAAATTGATTTAAGAGAGCAATCTCGCTCAGTCAATTTAATTTGAGGACTTACGGCCATGATTGGGCTAAGTCCAGTTGAAAAGTATTCAACGCCTTTTATTTGTTTTTGGTCTGTTAGACCTGTGTTAGGGCTTGGCCCATTTTTAAATAATGCATTGCATTATTTTCTATTTTTTGTTTGGGCTATGCCCATAAAAGATGCAGAGCATCAATTTATTTTGGGCACTGCAAGGCATCTGCATAGCATTTTTATTATTTTGTTTGGGCTTTGCCCATTTATAAATGATGCAGAGCATCAATTTAATTAGGCCTGTTTGGTCTTTTAATTGGGCCTGGCCCTTCAGGAAATGCATTGCATTTTCAGGCGCTTTGCGCCAATCAGAGAGCGCAAGCGCTTGTGATGACGACACGTGTCATGCAAGCGCAGTGCGCTGCGCTAGTGCGCTGCGCTTGCGCTGCTGACACGTGGCGCGCCTTGATGAGTTGCGCCAATCACAAAGAGCAAAGCTCCATCTCAAAGCTCATAGCGCAAGTGATTCAGATGCTGACACGTGGCGCTTTCCCAAGAGCGCAACAGCGCAGTTTGGAAGTGCAAAGCATTAAGAATCTTTTAGATTCAAGAACAGAAGTGCAAAGTACTATTTGATTTCTTGATCTAATTTAGATCAAAGAAAAATAAGTTTTTCTTTTTATTTCAAGAACCAGAGGTTCATAAAAGTGCAAAGCACTATTTTTTTTATTTTGTTGTTTTCTTGTTTTAAAGAACCAGTGGTTCATAAGAAATGCAAAGCACTGTTGATTATATGAAGATCATTGATCTGGTTTTTAGATCAATGATTTATTAAAAGAGATTTCTTCTCTCTCGTGAAGGTTTTTTACCTTTTTCTTTGAAATTTTCTCAGAGTTCTCTCTCTGTTTGAAGCTTTTGACTTTTTTTCAAGAAAATGTTCAAAGGCTCATGCCTTTGAATTGAGGCTTGGGGTCCTTTTTATAGTGCCCATAAATTAGTTAAATTTGTTTAAGAGATCTTTCTTTGAGTGATTTGGGGAATTTTCCCCACCGTTGGATCTTTGATCCAAGGGCCTCTATTTTACAGAAGAAAATCTTCTTGTTTTAACAAGAACAGAAAAGATTTCTTTAGAATTTTAATTCTGTTTGGCGCAGATGCCCCAGCGCGTGACACGTGTCGCGCAGCGCACAGCGCAGCGCAACTGCGCAAGCGCATCCGCGCTGACACGTGTCGCGCAGCGCACAGCGCAGCGCAACTGCGCTAGCGCATCCGCGCTGACACGTGTCGCGCAGCGCAGTGCTAGCGCAGCTGAAGCGTTACTTCCTTTAATTTTACTTGAAATAGAGCTTTGCTCTGATTGGGCGCACTGCTTTGGGCGCCGCGCTGATGCGTCTACGCCAGACACGTGGCGCCCTGCGCTCAGCGCAGAGGATCTGAAGCGTTGCTTCATTTATTAAAACTTAGATTTTGGGCAAATCGGAAGCGTTGCTTCACCTGAGATATCTTGTCATCTCCTTTTTTCAAGTCAAACTTGTATTTCCAAAATTCTGATTTCCCGGGCCTTGGAAATGAATTCATTATGCACAGAATCTTCTGTGCTTGGGTCTATATATATAACTCTAGGCTGAGCCTTTTCTTCTCTCATTTTCAGATAGCTTCTTCGATCATGGCTTGCAACCGCCTTCATGCCCGCCGACAACCATGGGAGGTGCCGATTCGGGACATCGTTCCCCATTTTGCTGCGCGCCTGGTGGACCCTTCTCTCTCGGACGAGCAATGCGATTCCGCAATGCACGAGCTTTTGACTCGTGTGGGGTCTACTCTCCCTCCGAATTCCATTTGGCTTCGGATGATCCTTGCCTCGGTGCTCGCCGACATTCCCCCTCCTCCAGCAGAGATGTCCCCGGCAATGCTGGATGCCGCCGAGGACAAGATCGAGGGCTTTCTCGAAGCGCACTTGATCACCAAAGCCCTGAGGGACCGCTCTTTCCATTTGCTGAGCCAGATACGGGCTCGTCGGGTTGTCATCGCCACTTTTTCCCAGGAGTGCGGCGTCGACCGTTGGATGGCTACCCCTCGGGAGGATCGCCGCTTCGACGTGGTGGAGAAGACAGAAAGGGAGCTGGGGAATCTTCTTCTTCTTTTTGTGAACCCTTGTCTTTCTGATCCCGTATTCGGTGATCTTTTTTAAATGTAATAACAATAATAGTGAATAAGTATTTTTCTTTTTAATCAAGTATTTCATTGCCTGTTAAGGGTTCTTTTATTTTAGTTCTCTGTTGTGCTTGTGCATCATATGATTTTAATTTGTTATTATTAAGTGCATGTAATTTTGCAAGGATAAATTGCCTTTGGCACTTAGCCCCCCATTTTTTTATGGAACGGTGCATCTGCGCTAGCGTGTCTGCGCTGCCACGTGTCGCGCAGCGCAAAGCGCAGCGCGACTGTGCAAGCGCGTCTAGGCTGCCACGTGTCGCGCAGGCAAAGCGCAGCGCGACTGCGCAAGCGCGTCTGCGCTGACACGCGTCGCGCAGCGCAGCGCTTCCTTTATCAGAGCTTTGCTCTGATTGGGCGCGCCTTCTTGGACGCTGCGCTAATGCATCTGTGCCAGACACGTGGCGCGTTGCGCCCGGGATTTGAAGCGTTGCTTCATTTATTAAAGTTTAAATTTTCAAAACAGAGTTTTGCTCTGATTGGGGGAAGATGAAGCGTTGCTTCATCTCCCGCCTCGGAATTTGAACAGAGCTTTGCTCTGATTAGGGTAAACATACATACGGACCCTTCTTTCGAGTTGTCCGGATCAACATCTAACGTCGATGATGAATTTTTTTGAAGTCTGAGTATCAACCCACACTTTTTGATGACATTATTCTTTAGGATATCGATGAAAGCTTCGCTGATAGACTCGCACTCTTAGCAAATACGGGTGTTGAGATGAATCATCTCCAAAACAAAGAAATTGAACCTCCACCCCTTCTTCTTGACAGTCATGAGAATGCGAGTAATCCATCATAATCATTGTGTCGTCTCTCCAGAACGAGACGCAATCACATTCTTTCACACCACTTACCTTTTCCCCACTTCTTCTTATTCTTCCACCAACTGGTGCACTACACTGATAAAATCTTTGAATGGTTGGTGTTGATTTTCGGTTTTTGCAAAGCTTGGCATCGACCAATAATTTTGACCCCCTCTTGTGATTTTCAAAGCTTAACATGGTTTAACTCAAGTTTGGGGGGGGTATAATCTGGCTCTTGAAAAGAAAAGTTTTACTCAAAAATGATGAGCCAAAAATAAGTTTGGGGGAGTATTTTCACGATCATATTTATTGCCCCCATTAATAAATTTCCTTCCAGGCTTACAGGTTATTTTGTGATTTAGCGGATGGCAACAGTGAGGACACTGTTGAAAACAAGTTTGGGGGTGGTTTGTGCTTATTTTCGCATTATTTGCATATCACTTTGCATAAGCACAAAACATTTAAAAACCTATTAAAATTTAAAAATTTTCAAAAAGTAAAAATTTGTACATAAATAAGATAATAAAAGATTAAATAGCGAAAAATTACATCCAAAAGATTAGAAAAATTTAAGAAAACCAAGAAAATTAGAAGTTTTCTTATACGAACTAGTAATAAGTAGTTATGAGCCGTTGTCCCAAGGGTTAGTAAGATGAAGGAAGTCATTAATCTGAAGATAAAAATAAGTCTGAAAAATAGTTCCTATTCTGGAAGCCAAATATTTTGAACGTTGATACCCTACTATTCGCACTTACACACGTCTTGGAACTCGGGATAGTAGAGGATACCTTGAAATGCTCTTGTCTAAAAGCCAAAGTATGAAGGAAATAAAAAAATGAATAAAAATATAAAATGGTGCAGAAAAATGAACACCGGTTTTGTTATCGCCAAGGCAGCAATAAAAAAATATAGCGAGGGTGCCTCTTCACCTAGTGTCTTAGACCAGCTGGTCTGGGAGTCACTGCTAAGCCTTAGGTGGTGCAAGACGAGGAAATACACCTAATAAGTAAGCACATGAGTAATCGGTCGATTAGTACCTCAAGAAGTATTAACGGTCGCATGAAAGTGTGTGAGCAATTTCATCTAAATATTCATTAATTAAAAAGTGCTGAGGTGGATGGACAAGAGTATGATAGCTTGAATTGAATTCTCCGGGTGTAGGGATGTTCTTTACACACACGTAGGGTTATATGATCGATATTTGGAAGAAAGATAGGAATGAAAAATAAAGACGATGTTTTATTGAGGGATGATGTGATTTCTAACATCTTTTCATGACTATTAAGATAGGGCTCATGACAACCAAAAAGCTAGCATAGTTGGAAACTCTAATTTTCAAAGTCTTTCTTTTACAATTCTTATCTTTATATGTAACTTTCACGGTCGTCCTTTTATTATTGGATTTTGTGGGTGCAATCCGCTGAGAACCCTCAGGAGACAACACTCCTCCTACTAGGGACACCTAGAAGTTTAAAGACTTGTTGCACGTGCTCAGTGCAATCGTGTTGCCTACGAAAGTGTGCTAGTTAGTTTTTCTATTTCTTTATTTTCTCCTTCTCTTTTTAATAAAACAGTTCGCTCGAGACGACCGAAAATAAGTTTGGAGGAATTTGATCAGTCGAAAATATTGCATTTTTAACACGTCAATTTTCCTACCATTTGCACCATCTAGAGGTGTTCGGTATTAATATAGCACATATTAGCAAAACAGCTGTAAAATACCAAATAACTTGTGTTATATATTAAAACCGACATTTCTGAGGGAAATTGAGTGTTTATCATTGCATCGCATCATCTTTGTATAGCGCAACACTTGTCTCGAGAATCTGTGCAGGAAATTCCAGGAGAAAAGCCGAAACTGTCAAAAGTGCTGAGAAAAATACGCCAAGTCCAAGACTTGAGATCTGGCAGGAATAAAGAAATCAAAATGAGATTCCACACATTTTACAAAGGCCACAATGTCAGCCCAAGAGATACCAGAGAATTACATGCCCCAAGGCTTCAATAGTGCCGCGGATCCGCGGCCATAAGGGCCTTGGCGCCGCGGATCCGCGGCGCCTTGATGACGTCATCATCCCAGATTTGTTCCACGTGCTTCCTGTAACAACCTTAGCTTCCAGAAGACTCCAGAATAACACGTAGTTTCATCCAGAAGGCTCGGCCTAACAACCTAGCTCTAGAATATTCTCTCCAACTAACTTCTTCTAGAAACCTCTCTCTAACAAACTTTTGGAGGGAAATTTGAAATTTGAATTCTAGATCTAAGGTTAAGATGGCTATAAAAGGAAACCTAGATCTAGGGTTTTGGGTTGTTCATTAATCTTCATCTCTCCTACAAGTTGAGTGACACAACTTGTAAACCCTAATCCCCAATTCAAAATCCAAGCCAAAATCAAGAACACCGAGTACAATTCAAGCAAGAAGCCTTCAACCTTTTAAGAGCGAAGCCGATCTTCATCCGAGCAAGTGATCTAAGACGATCCGCGACTCACAAAGACGAGCGAAGTCGACGATCGAGTTCTTTCCTCATTGTAGATCTTGAGAGAATTGTAACAAAATTGTTGATAAATAAAAGGTGAAATTCTTTATCTTGCTTTCTTTACATTCTTGCATCATGATTAGATCTCGATTTGTGATTGTGTTCTTTGATATGATATTTGAGTAAAACTCCGCTCGTGAAGGAGTCGAAAGAATCAATAGATGATGATGATTAGATCTTGAAACGATCCTTAATTCCTATAAGTTTTGTAAACTTTAGTAAATTGAAGAATCGGCAACCTAGTTTCGAGCGATGCTTTCTTGATTGTGTTCGCTCTTAATTAGTGATCCACGATCGATTCTTGAATCTACTAGAGGCTAGTTTTTGAATGAGATTCATCGAAAGGACAAAGGATGAGATGAAGAAACCCTAGTTTCTTCGAAAGATCCTTAAACCTCGATTAATCGTCATCGATCTAGTATCAAATCATTAATGGATAAGAAAACGTAATCAATAGATTTCATCACGTCTATAGATTTGATCGATTCCTACGAGCCTCACTTCGATTCTTGATTATTGAATTGGATATCATCAATTCTTAATTCTTGATTTTAGATTTAGATCTAGATAATTCTTGAACTTCAATCTTTTAAATCTTGAATTGAATTGTCTTTTCTCTTTTCTTTAATTTTCAATTCATCTAATTCGAATTCGAACGGATCTCACTTTCCCTGTGGACGATCCGCACTCGCTAACGCGCTACATTCGACACCGTTATTGATTGCGGTCAAAAATTTCTTTGATTGTGAAACATCATTTCTTAAACACGACACATCGAGAAATCGAATCAATCAAATGGCAAGATGGTAAGGTGGCAGGACATGTTCCTAATCATGAGTATTCTGATTCGTGTATTGGGTTCAATACCCAACTACAAAAGAATCAAACCCGACTAACCTATATCCTACGCTCTGATACCAAACAAACCCTGTCATGCCCCGCTTCCCAGAGTGCGCTAAGATAGGTACGTGACAGAGCCAACCATGCTACCTGTGGATAGGAAATATCCCTCTACTGTCATATTACGGCTGTAGAGATATCAAGAACAGTAATAAACTATCTAACACATGTCCATAAGCCAGAATAAACGAGTTATGAAATAAAATAATGCGGAAGCAAAAGATCCAAGTACAATAATAAACTGGAATGTACGTCCCATAATACGGGCTCACATCAGGAATGAAATACTGAAAGGAAACTAAACTAAACTAATAACAGGTCCTCACTGCTCGGCCTGTTGATCAAAATACTCCTGGACTGCCTGCGATAATGATAATGGATCTGGGCCATGCAAAACCCAGACGTCAGTGCGTCATAATATCAATGATTTTAAGCAAGCAGGATGTAATGAAATATGCAGGCATGAAGTATAAGCAGTAACAAGTTATCAGGAAATAAATAGCAACATGAATAAAGATCAGTGAACAGGATATATTATAGGTGAGGTGCAGTAAGTTGTCTAAACTATGCTATAGAGTTAACTACTCTAAAGTTATTCGAAATCAATTAATGTAATCTTCATCGTAACCCATCGGTCTATGCCCCGTTCATTCCCCATGGGACCACGGTAAAATGATGTAATAGACTGTGAGTCTATGTCCCGTTCATTCCCCACGGGACCACGGTAAAATGATATAATAGCCCTTTGGGTTACGTTCAGCTACATTCTTGATTTCCCCATACCCCCAAGTTATAGGTGTAAGTCAGGTATTGATAAATCGGGAGCTAATGCCAACCCAGGATCAAGTAGATACATGTTTGTCTAAATAGACACAGGATATGTCCGTAGGGACAACATGTCAAGATTGTTGGCATTAGTAACCAGATCAGGTATCAAGTCAAGTAGTAATATATCAGGTCATGTCAGATAGTGCACATGTATCAAGTCAGGTCAAATAGGGTATCAGGTCGTGTCGGGTAGTGCACAGGTAACAAATGGGTAATCATAATCAACTGTAGTAAGTATGAATGCACGAAATCAAATATAACAATACAATGAAATAATGTAACATGGTAGGTATAAAATCAATGGATGCACAATTATCGATTAGGGTTTCATTTATAGTTCTAATACTAATTAGGATGCACTTTATTAAACATGGAGTGTTACAACAACAATATTAGGTTATTAATGAGATCTGTAGATGCAGCTATATGCATTCTATATGATATGGATGCAAACGGATATCATATAACTGTAAAATGATAAACTGGTAAATACAGAATGTACAATTCAAACAATATAAACTGTTATATTCAATTGGATGCAGTATACTGTAGTATAATATGTAACGAGATGGGTTTGCATGCGCTAGATGTAAAATGATACGTACGGATGTATACGGATGTCGGAAAACTGTAAAACGAGAACTTGGGATGCATGATTTATAATACCAGTGTTATAATTATTAAAATAGATGTATATAAAGTAATGTAGCATGTAGCAAGATAAACTTTCCTCGATTGGATCTCACGACGCAGCGTCCGATGTCGGTAAAATGTCGCTACGCACACGCGGCGCACACGGGACTGAACCAAGCAATGCAGGAACGGACCATGCTGGATAGGGATGTCCACTGGGTTACTCGGATCGTCGGGGACGAGCACGGCTCCGGCGGGTGATCACCGGAAAGAACCGAGATCAAGAAAGAAGAAGAAAGAAGAAAGAAGAAAGAGAAGGAGGGTTGCTTCTGGGGTTTTCTGGTGTGGTGCCTGGGGAAAGAGGTGAGGACAGAGAGGATGATGACGTCGACGGGTTTTCCGGCGATGGGGTTCGACGATGGGCAGAAAGGGTGTGCAGGGTTGCAGGAGGTGCTCGGGTTCGGAGAGGGTGAGAAAGAAGGATGGAGGGAGTTGAAGAGGGAAGTGATGAGACGGAGGGGATGAAGGCGAGGCTCAGGCGAAGGGATCGTCGGCAACGGCGAGGATGGAGGAGAGCCGACGAGATGTGCTGGGGATTGGGTGATGGTTGCAGTGGGTTTTAAGAAGTTGGGTGATCGGGGTTCATGCACAAAGGAGAGTTTCAGGTCAGGGAAAGAAGGAGGAAGGTGATCGGAGAGGGAGAAAGGCGAGGGTGAGGTCGACGGCGAAGGCAATGGGTTGCACGACGAGGATGGGATGAGGGTTCTAGGTGTGCAGTGCTCGGGGTTCGTCGGGGAAGGAGAGGAGGTGAGGTGAAGGAGAAGGTCGACGAGCGTGGTCGCCGGCGGTAGAGACGGGGTGTGCGGGCGATGATGGGTGCAGGCGAGGGTTGCTGCAGGGTCGGGTTGATGGGTTGCCAGGTCCACGTAGGGGAAGGAGAGCGGGAGAGGAGGAAGAGTAAAAGAGGAGAAGAAGGCGAGGAGGTTGAGAGCGACGGCGGCGGCGACGTACGGGCGAGCGCGAAGGCTAGGGTTTTGTTCTCACGATGGAACGACGCACAAGAAAGAAGTAGAAGATGATCACGAGAGAGAACGTGGGGCAGTTAAATATATACAGGGTTTAATAGAAATTAATATATTAAATAAAGAGAGAGAGAGAGAGCAGGGATCACGACAAAGAGGGAGAGAGAAAGAAAGATCGAGAGGAGAGAGAGGGAGAGAGAAAAGGAAGAGAGAGAGATGAGCACAGGTGAGGTGAGGTTCTGTTAAAAAAATTTATATTTTAGTTAAGAAAACTTATATTAACAGTTAGAGGAATTAAAGAATATAATATTAGTACGTTTTGAGATTTTGGCAAATACAAACTTAATCCAAAACACGTCCGAGTCGGGTCTAAAAATCCGGTTTTAAAATATGAAAAATATATGCGACGACCAAATTTAAACATGAATGCTCAGGTAACGAAAATGCATACCCCCAAGATTGGATGCACGTACATGCGTGTAGCCATCCAAACAAGTCCGTTTTACTAAACGGGACGAGAACAAGATGCACGGATGCTACCACGGGGTTAAGGGTATCATGCAGGCCATGTTATGCATTTTTAAAATATTTTATGTGATTTAAAATGTTATATTGTAAAATGCAAATGCTAGATTAAAAGCTAGTATGCAGTATTTATGAATGTGTACCAGTCTATGTAACAAGTTAGGATAATTCATAATATGAATCAAACAAGTTTTAAGCAAGCGGGTCGGGTCGAATGCAATGTAAAATACCATTTGCACCAAAAACATGATAAATCAAGAAAATACCACAAATAAGGAAAAATACGGGAACTGGAATTGGTATAAATGAACTAGGGTGTTACACCAACAATTTTTCCTCCGACCAATCGAAGCGCATTGATCCGTAAACCGAGTAAGAGGCCAATATCCTGGAGTGTGATATCTGGACCAACAATTTTTCTTCCGACCAATATTATAGTGTCTTCTCACATCAGTGTATTATAGTGTCACATCAGTGTATTATAGTGTCTTCTCACATCAGTTTTTTATCATTTTGTATTTTTAACAGAACGAAGTGGGCGGGTTCTTAGAACCCGCCCTCTTCAATAATTAAATGAGGGCGTGTTCCAGGAACCCGCCCTCATATTATGTATTAGCCGGCGTGTTCGTATAAATAGCTCTCCATTTACCCTTATTTTGTGCAAGTATGGAGTTTAGGAAGAAACAACAACTCTCTATTTACCCTTATTTTGTGCAAGTGTGGAGTTTAGGAAGAAGTTCAAGTTCAGTACCATAGTCGTGAGGAGCTGCTGGATAGGATCAAGACGGAACCATGGCTTGCTGTAAATTTCTGGAGCAAATTTGTGACCAAACCAAGGTTCAGGGGTTCTAAACAGGAAGAGGAGACCAAAACAAGCACATGGAAGAAATTTGAAGTTCCAAATTCTCTGTGAGTATTTCCCTCACCTTCTCCCCTCCTCTGAACTCCTCTGAAGTATTCTTCTTGCAGCATTATTGTTAGTTATGTATATGCCCTAGAGGCCATTGTTGTACATATGATGTATATTATGATGGATGCTTGGATATATATAGAGAGGACTTTCTTGCTCGTCATGATAGTATGCTATTTAGTTTCACTTTATCTTAACATGTTGACTTGTACTGGTTTACTGTCTTACTCTCACATGTTGATAAAGCCCTTAGGATATGTACTCGACTACTGGGACTATGATGAGATCATACTAGTGGGGCCATGGTAGTCGATGAGTATATCCTATAACTGTTCCTAGTCGAGGGTATATCGAGACAGGGCATCGATACGCCAGAGTAGACTAGCGTATACGCATCTTGACCCATATGATGGGCGATGGATGATCCCATATCCATCAGTGTTTGACATCAAGGATGGTGTACGGGTGCTCAGTGGAGACTGGGTACACTGGACGGACTCGCAGAGAACTCCCAGATGGTGATATACTAAATGTCAGATGGCAGTTCTCCGGTGACACTGGTGCAGGATAGTCTGTAGACCCGGGATCGTCATAGAGTCTTGTGTGATTCCCACTGTGCTTTGATTTCCACCTTACCACGTCCAAGAGGGCGTGCAAAATGGTGGCTTTTGGGTACTGTCCCGAATCATATGGAGGCAATGAGCGATAGGAGGGGATTCGTCTCTCCCGGTATAGGGAGTTGATGTTGTGTTGTGTTCGATTGGCTATAACTGGAAGTCCCTGGCCAGGGCTGATATAGAGATATACTGGTAAGTGTTACCAGTAGTTTCTCGACCTGTTATGAGCCTCACATCGACACGACTTATCGGTTACGGGGGTCTGACGTATACCACCCCTAGACTTGATATGCGACATATCAGACGAACAGGCCGGACTGTACGGGAGTGTTACCGATTGGATTCACAGGAGAACGTACATGCTAGCTTGTTGATCTTCTGATCGCTCAATACCTGGGTGGCTGTTACGTTTAGCTGACCGCTTGCAGCTTGTGGGTGTTTGATATGATCATCACCTGCTACCGGCGTATTGACGATTCTTTAGAGTCCTACACAGAGATTTCTTGGCTCAGGCAAAACGGAGTAGAGGCACATTTGTGATATGTGCAGGACCGAGGATAATGCGATATGTGATACCGTACTATATTCTCGCGATATTTAGATATGAACCGGGTCATCGGATCAAGTGTTGATTCGATAAAACGGTACATGATATATTAGTCGGTTATATTCGATATAGCCGGATTGTCGAGTCAAGTGTTGATTCGATGATTTAATGTATAATAATATATGTGATATATTATCTAATATTGGCTCACTTTATTATTTCATTTTCTCACAGGGTAATACATTGATATATATGCGATATATGTTAATTGTATTATTTTTTCTTTTGTTGCAAATATATAATATATATGTGATATATATTATTGCAACATGATATGATTAATAATGGAACATGTTTAGTAGAGGTTAAGCATGGTTAGGGTTTGATTAGGGTTAGCTTCTTCTTGCACCATCTAGAAGCTTTCCTTTTGTCAAGTGTAAGATATTATGGTTGATATTATCTTATGACTCATTCTTTAAACCTAACCAAACCCTAGCCCTAGTTTATTCTCTACAAAGGTTAACCTTCTCATCCTTGACCATGGTTCCATAATCAATCATATATTCATTTCCCTATTCATCACAAAAGGATTACTATCTCATTATTCATCATCTTCTTATCTCTTTAGCTTTGAGAAAGCTTACTAGAATTTCCTTTTGTGATGATTTCATATGAGATTATGATATAAAAAGAAAGCATAAATACTACTCCATCATCCTCATCTAATTTAGCCCATTAGATTAGGGTGTTCACCTCTTTAGAGTGAGAGAGCTTGAGTTATAGCAACTTCGACGTAGATCATCGGAGAAACGGAACACTACAAGCTAGCATGGATCGTTCGAGTCGTGGAGCCTCTCTTGAGTCCGGGAGATCGTGGATCGCGGCAAAGAGACTTCTACTCGGAGCTTATGAAGCGAAGGAGCGGAATACAAAGGTTGTAATCCCTCACACTTAGTAGTAAAGATGTTTACTTGCATGTTAAACCCTGATAATCTAGCAAAGATCCCGGTTTTGGGTTGTTCGGCACGTCTAAAATTTTATTCGGGCATGTTTGATGCCTTATGAACCCTCACAAGAGTGCCTAGGAACCCTACAGTGGTATCAGAGCTTAGCTAGAGCATTAGGCGACGTGTATACGAAGTTAAAACTCCGATCGAACCCGATACGACGAAATAAAACCCCTCTCTGAATATTTTTCAAAAACTGTGATTTTTCAGAATTAAAAATGCTTAAAAATACCAGCAGGAAATTATAAGAATAACTGTGAAAAACGACAGGGTAAAGAGTACGGACCACCGCGGAACCGCGGCCAATCCTTGCTTGGGCCGCGGATCCGCGGCCGTACAGTGGCCTTTAACCTATCTTTTTGCACAGTAATCTATATTTCTGTAAGTTATATTTTCTGGGTATTTTTAATCTGACTCAAGTATTGAGTGTTCTGGGGTTTATTTTGTAATCGATTGATTCGATCGGAAAATTTAATTCTGTTATGTTTTCCGGATATTTAGAAACTGTTAAAAGGTTCGAGCGGATATCATTAACTCACTTTTTCCCGGCACGAAAAACTTTCAAGTGTTGAATTTTTATCGGGTTTAAATCTTTCGGAAAAATGTGCAAGTAATGCGGTGGACCCTCTAGAAGACAACAAACCTTAACTCGATTATGTGACCGTCTTGAACTGCCTCTAAACCTTAGGGTTTGGGGCAGTACGGCGTGCCACATGTGAGGCGTTGGCTTGACCCTTCTACGGCTGGATCACCGGTACTGTGACATATTCTGGGATTATTTGAACTCCGCTCAAGTGTTGAGCTATTTAGGAAATCTTGGGTATTTGATTATCTGTTCGGAAAGTTTAATACTGTCTATTTATCTGGAATGTGATACAATATGTGGAATTCATACAGTTAGGCATGAAATGCGAAGTATGTGATATTTCGGATTTACGATGTCTAAAGTGATTGTGGATTCCAAATATTATAGTTTTACAATTTCTTTTCTGTGACCGTAAGTGTAGTATGTAGTTGTATTGCCGGTCTTCATTGCTATACATCAACGACGATTGGTGCATGCATACTTACTTACGTTGATGATATGTGATATTATGTGTTGCTGTGATATGTTATATTGGATCGTCGTGTTATGAATAGCCGGGGGTTTTATGTGAGATGAGGGTTTTTATTTTCATTCATGTAAAATTCATTTGTATGTAATATTCTTTTATTGGAGCACTTCCGGGATGAGGTTGATGTCACCATTGTATATTATTTACTTTTCCGCATTAGATAGACCCAAGGAGGAGAGCACAAGTAACCGGGTTCTGGGGTCCAGTGGGAGGCCATCTTGAGGAGTCGAGACTGGGTTCCTAACCCTAGAATTGGCAGTGTTACTTGCCGCTCTCGTAGGGGTCTAGGGATGTGGGTTTGGCTATTCGTCGCGACCGTGGAATCCGTGTTTTATACAGGCTCGTATTGAAAACACGGACGCCCTAGTATATCCAATATTTCATATATGTTCTTCTGCTGCAATGTTCTGTGATGAGATCATATTACTGCCTGAGACGAATGCTTATACTATATATATATATACTGATATATAAATATTACTGCTTTCGTTTCTTCTGTGATACTTAGGAAGCATAAGCTGATGGGATTTTATTAATGAGATTAATAAAAAGAAAAGAAACCTAAAAGATGTTGTAGAATCAAAACTTTATAAAAAGGGTAGCTACAGTTTTGCTTTGCATAGCGGTATATATGATATACCCTGCACCTTATTCGATGAGGAAAGAGCCGAGATCCCTTCACCGGGAGTGACCTCTTTAGCAAAACTGGCAGATGCTACAACTCTCGGTTTGTCTTTTGATTGCTTTTAGAGTTTTGCTTTCCATAGCGATATATATGATATATCCTGCACCTTATTCGATGGGGAAAGAGCCGAGATCCCTTCACCGGGAGTGACCTCTTTAGCAAAACTAATGAAAGCCTCAAAATCATTCCATTTCAAAATTTCACTTGATTCTACAACGATATCAAGTTCATTACGCAATAGGTTTTCAGAAAAACCTGTCGTAGCCCTCCGACATTTCAGATAGATATTACTTAGTATTCGTGCTACGGTTGTTTGGCATTCGTCATGGCGTAGTGTACGGTAGCTATTTACTATTTATCTGTAGCATATGATGCGATTGGATTAGGGTATTCGTACGGCGTTGTTTGGCATTCGTCAAGGGTCGTGCGGGTGAGTTTAATTCAATCAAGAAATGTACGGGTTGAACTTGACTAGCGGACTATGAGTTGTTTGGCATTCGTCAAGGTCATAGCACATTAGGGGCAAAAGCATTATCGGGGATTTCAAGTTGTTGAAATTTGCAATGAGATTGCATACCTCCTATGAGATAGTTGGATCCCGATACCCATTGCGAGTAAGAGTTACTTCTGGGAGAGTTTTACACAGGACAATTAGCCGATCAAGTAGGTGTCTAGAAAAGTGTTAACGAGATTACACCTCTGGGAAAACGAGGTTTACTTTAATTAGGTCCGTGCGAAAGCACAGGGAACCTCCCTCAAGTACCGACACTGATCTGGCTGAAAGATTGACGAAATTGTAGGGTGTAATTAATCCCGGCTAATCTTACCTTTTAGGGTTTGAAGGAAGATTTGATAAAAACAGTGGGAGACATCCAGATTAGATAAGATAATAACCAATCTAATCTTGCAAGAGCATACGCTAAAGTGTTTTCTTCTCTCTCTCTCCAGGTAGCGACCATGTCAGGCCATAATCAAGATAATAATATGGATGTATTGACTGAACCCGCTTATTATACTGAGCAGGGGAACGTTGGACCCGTTCTTTCTTATAAGAGTTATAAGACTGAACAGAGAATAAGAGAATATCTGGATTCTCAAGCCGCCCAAAAGAACATGCATGTTGATGCATCTTCTTCGGGTGTGTTAGTTATTGAGAACTGTTTCTCAGTTCACCCTACGTCCAAGGTATTAGATACCGGATCAGGATCCCACATATGTAAATTGTTGCATGGGCTACGTAAAGGTAGAGAACTGGGAAAAGGTGATCATTCCGTTCATGTAAGGAATGGGGCAAATATTGCAGCCAAAACAGTTGGCGAATATCACCTTGTATTACCAAGTCGTAATACACTGATTCTGAATGAGTGCTATTATATATCGAACATGATGTGCAATATTATATCAGTTTCTTTATTAAGTAAAGAAGGATATAATTTTGTAGTACAGGATAATGTTATGAACATATTCCTAAATCAAAAGTTGATTGCATCAGGCTCGTTACATAATGGCATATTCATTCTCAATCAAAATACAGTCCTCAATATACAAAACACACACAAGAGAAAGAGTTCAGAAATGAACGAATCCTTCTTGTGGGATTGTAGACTTGGTCATATCAATGCGACACGACTGGCTAAGTTACATAAGGATGGATATTTGAATCCATTCGAATTATCATCTTATGATACTTGCCATTCATGTCTCAAAGGAAAAATGACCAAAGCTCCGTTTAGTGGACACGGAGAAAGAGTTACGGAACTCTTAGGACTGGTACATAGTGATGTATGCGGTCCCATGTCTACACACGCCAAGAACGGTTCTTCCTACTTCATTACATTCACTGACGATCTCTCTAGATACGGGCATGTGTTCCTGTTGAAACACAAGTCTGAAGCTTTTGAGAAATTCAGAGAATATAAGCACGAAGTAGAGAACCAAACGGGTAAAAGTATTAAGATCCTTCGATCTGATCGAGGAGGAGAATACTTAAGCAATGAGTTCATAGATTATCTAAAAGAGAATGGGATTCTCTCTCAGCTTACTCCACCTTATACACCACAGCACAACGGTGTATCGGAACGGAGGAATCGCACCCTATTAGATATGGCGCGCTCTATGATGAGCACTGCTGAGTTACCTATTTCCTTCTGGGGGTATGCGCTTGAGACAGCCATACACCTATTGAATATGGTTCCTACCAAATCAGTACCTACCACTCCATATGAGATATGGAAAGGGAAGAGACCATCTCTTAAGTATGTTAAGATATGAGGTTGTCCAGCCTATGTCAAAAGACAAAATCCGGACAAACTCGAGGCAAGATCTGTCTTATGTAAGTTTGTAGGATATCCCAAAAATTCACAAAGGTATATCTTCTACCATCCCGAGGAACAAAAGGTGTTTGTTTCTCGACATGCTACATTCTTAGAAAAAGATTTTCTTATGAAACAGATTAGTGGCATTGAGGTAGAACTGGAAGAGGTTCCAGCGACACAAACTATAACAGAAGACTTGGTAGAACCAGAGGATTTAGTAGTACCCGACGAACCCCAGCCTCTCCGCCGATCTAGCAGGGTTTCTCATCCACCTGAGAGATACTACGGTTTTCTTATTGATGGTGGAAGCGAGGATTGTATCATGGAAGATGATGACCCAACTAGTTTCGAGCAGGCCATCACGAGTGGTGACTCTGTGAAATGGCCGGATGCAATGCGATCTGAGATGAAATCCATGTACACCAACAAAGTATGGACTTTGGAAAATGCTCCTGAAGGGGTAAAACCCATTGGGAGCAAGTGGATCTTTAAAAAGAAATTTGGTGTAGATGGAAAAGTTGAGACTTTTAAAGCTAGACTTGTAGCAAAGGGTTTTCGTCAATGACCAGGTGTGGATTATGACGAAACCTTTTCTCCAGTGGCTATGCTTAAGTCCATCCGGATCTTACTTGCCATTGCTACATACCATGACTACGAAATCTGGCAAATGGATGTTAAGACCGCCTTTCTAAACGGTGATTTAGAAGAGTGCGTGTACATGACTCAGCCAGAGGGCTTCGTTGATAGTGGGAGCAGCGGAAAGGTGTGCAAGCTGCTTAAATCTATTTATGGGTTAAAGCAAGTATCGCGGAGTTGGAACATCTGTTTTGATGTTGTAGTCAAAGAGTTTGACTTCATCAAAAATATAGATGAACCTTGTATCTATAAGAAGGTAGCAGAGAGTAAGATTGTCTTCCTCGTATTGTACGTGGATGACATGCTCTTGATAGGAAATGATATTCCTATGCTGCAATCAGTCAAGCTCTTCTTATCACAAAGATTCTCAATGAAAGATCTAGGTGATGCCTCCTGCATATTGGGAATCATGATCTATAAAGATAGATCTAAAAGGATACTGGGATTGTCCCAATCCAGGTACATTGACACCATACTAAAGAGGTTTAGTATGGAAGAATCCAAGCGTGGGAACCAACCCACGATCTCTGGACTCACTCTCTCCAAAGAGATGTCTCCCAAGACTGATTTGGAGAGAGCTCGCATGCAAGGGATACCCTATGCTTCGGCAGTAGGCTCTATCATGTATGCGATGCTATGTACTAGACCCGATGTAGCATACTCACTAAGTGTAGTGAGTCGGTATCAAGAAGATCCTGGAGAGAGTCACTGGACAGCTGTGAAGAACATTCTCAAGTACTTGCGAAGGACTAGAGACATGTTCTTGGTGTATGGTAACAGAGAACTCCGGGTGGAGTCCTTTACCGATTCCAGCTTCCAAAGTGATAAGGACGACTCTAAGTCGCACTCGAGATTTGTCTTTACCCTCAATGGAGGGGCGGTAGGTTGGAAGAGTTCCAAACAGGATACCGTTGCAGACTCGACGATGGAGGCTGAATACATCGCTGCTAACGATGCTGCCAAAGAGGTTGTCTGGATAAAGAAGTTCATTAGTGAACTTGGTGTGGTTCCATCCATTGAGCATCCAATACCTTTGTATTGCGATAACAATGGAGCTGTGGCTTTGGCCAAGGAACCCAGGTCCCATCAGAAGTCCAGACGTATTCTGAGGCGGTATCACCTGATCAGGGAGATAGTTGATCGCCGGGAGATCGAGGTTAGGAGAGTAGATACGAAGGACAACACTGCGGATCCACTCACGAAGGCCATTCCCCAGATACAGTTTGAGAGATTATTCGGGATGCTAGGTATGAGATAGTACAGCAGCTGGCCTTAGTGCAAGTGGGAGATTGTTAGTTATGTATATGCCCTAGAGGCCATTGTTGTACATATGATGTATATTATGATGGATGCTTGGATATATATAGAGAGGACTTTCTTGCTCGTCATGATAGTATACTATTTGGTTTCACTTTATCTTAACATGTTGACTTGTACTGGTTTACTGTCTTACTCTCACATGTTGATAAAACCCTTAGGATCTGTACTCGACTACTGGGACTATGATGAGATCATATTAGTGGGGTCATGGTAGTCGATGAGTACATCCTATAACTGTTCCTAGTCGAGGGTATATCGAGACAGGGCATCGATACGCCAGAGTAGACTAGCGTATACGCATCTTGACCCATATGATGGGCGATGGATGATCCCATATCCATCAGTGTTTGACATCAAGGATGGTGTACGGGTGCTCAGTGGAGACTGGGTATACTGGACGGACTCGCAGAGAACTCCCAGATGGTGATATACTACACGTCAGATGGCAGTTCTCCGGTGACACTGGTGCAGGGTAGTCTGTAGACCCGAGATCGTCATAGATTCTTGTGTGATTCCCACTGTGCTTTGATTTCCACCTTACCACGTCCAAGAGGGCGTGCAAAACGGTGGCTTTTGGGTACTGTCCCGAATCATATGGAGGCAATGAGCGATAGGAGGGGATTCGTCTCTCCCGGTATAGGGAGTTGATGTTGTGCTGTGTTCGATTGGCTATAATTGGAAGTCCCTGTCCAGGGCTGATATAGAGATATACTGGTAAGTGTTACCAGTAGTTTCTCGACCTGTTATGAGCCTTACATCGACACGACTTATCGGTTACGGGGGTCTGACGTATACCACCCCTAGACTTGATATGCGACATATCAGACGAACAGGCCGGACTGTACGGGAGTGTTACTGATTGGATTCACAGGAGAACGTACATGCTAGCTTGTTGATCTTCTGATCGCTCAATACCTGGGTGGCTGTTACGTTTAGCTGACCGCTTGCAGCTTGTGGGTGTTTGATATGATCATCACCTGCTACCGGCGTATTGACGATTCTTTAGAGTCCTACACAGAGGTTTCTTGGCTCAGGCAAAACGGAGTAGAGGCACATATGTGATATGTGCAGGACCGAGGATAATGCGATATGTGATACCGTACTATATTCTCGCGATATTTAGATATGAACCGGGTCATCGGATCAAGTGTTGATTCGATGAAACGGTACATGATATATTAGTCGGTTATATTCGATATAGCCGGATTGTCGAGTCAAGTGTTGATTCGATGATTTAATGTATAATAATATATGTGATATATTATCTAATATTGGCTCACTTTATTATTTCATTTTCTCACAGGGTAATACATTGATATATATGCGATATATGTTAATTGTATTATTTTTTCTTTTGTTGCAAATATATAATATATATGTGATATATATTATTGCAACATGATATGATTAATAATGGAACATGTTTAGTAGAGGTTAAGCAAGGTTAGGGTTTGATTAGGGTTAGCTTCTTCTTGCACCATCTAGAAGCTTTCCTTTTGTCAAGTGTAAGATATTATGATTGATATTATCTTATGACTCATTCTTTAAACCTAACCAAGCCCTAGCCCTAGTTTATTCTCTACAAAGGTTAACCTTCTCATCCTTGACCATGGTTCCATAATCAATCATATATTCATTTCCCTATTCATCACAAAAGGATTACTATCTCATTATTCATCATCTTCTTCTCTCTTTAGCTTTGAGAAAGCTTACTAGAATTTCCTTTTGTGATGATTTCATGTGAGATTATGATATAAAAGGAAAGTATAAATACTACTCCATCATTCTCATCTAATCTAGCCCATTAGATTAGGGTGTTCACCTCTTTAGAGTGAGAGAGCTTGAGTTATAACAATTTCGACGTAGATCATCGGAGAAACGGAACACTACAAGCTAGCATGGATCGTTCGAGTTGTGGAGCCTCTCTTGAGTTCGGGAGATCGTGGATCGCGGCAAAGGGAGTTCTACTCGGAGCTTATGAAGCGAAGGAGCGGACTACAAAGGTTGTAATCCCTCACACTTAGTAGTAAAGATGTTTACTTGCATGCTAAACCCTAATAATCTAGCAAAGATCCCGGCTTTGGGTTGTTCGGCACGTCTAAAATTTTATTTGGGCATGTTTGATGCCTTATGAACCCTCACAAGAGTGCCTAGGAACCCTACAATTCTTTGGACAAACTCGCTTCCACTCTCCAATAAAACTGTTTTTGTGCAGGATTCTTTGCGCCGCCGCCAAATAAGTTGTTTGCAAGTGTTTTCGATTTATGTTTGTTACTGTTTTGCATAAATAATACGGATTTTAAGGGGCTATAACACCAATTCAGACTGGGTGGGGATTTCATCACCCTTCGTAAGACCCCAAAAATCACTAAAAGCATACGCATTACCCTTGAGCTTATTAAAAAAATATCTAGACTCAGCCAACTAAGAACTGTCGTGCTCAATAGGACAGAGGAAGGTTGTGGGCATTCGATCGTTTATCTAAACTTGACTTTGTGGTGCCTAGGCTAGACAAGTGAGAAAGGTAATTTTAAAAGGCCCGTCTCACGGTGATTCGTGAGCGGAACCCTCCTTTCCTCATTTGTGCTTACCTGGCCACAATTGGCAGTGAAGAGACGATTTAAGAATTATCTCACAACTTGTCACTTTGGAACAGTTAGGAGCAGTCTAGTGGACTTTGAAGACCATAGCTCTAGGTATGATTGTGCATGTTTTGACTGTGACTGTATGAAGTTGTTAACGTTTTTTTTTATTGTTGGCTTGATATTGTTTGATGCAGATTATGGCAAGTTCAAGTTTATTTGTTGTATGTAAATACGATGGCCGGATTATCACAAGTGCATAAGGTCCCGAGTAAATGGGCGGGTCCGCAAGAATCATGCGATTAGAACCATCAACGACTTATAATGAAATCGAGAATAAAGTGTTCAAAATCACGAAATACGATCCCCGTGAAATTAGGCTTAAGTTAAGTTGTATATTGCCTATGTTTAGTGGAAATGCATTGGTTGAAATTATAGACGATGCATCAATATCTTCGATGATAGACTTCGGTCTGTCAAACACCCAGCATTCTTTTGAACTTTTGGTTCAGAAGGAACAATTGGAAGTATCAGATATCCCTCCAACGGGTAATTTTGATGGTAATGCTGGAGGTAGTTCCTAGGGGTACGGTCACATGGTTAACGATGATACCGTCAGTCTCGGTGGATATGACTATACACAACATTATTCAAACCTTCAAACTCAAGGGTAAACATTTTATAAATCCACATTCAAACATTTTAGTAATACCAAAATACTAATATGTTTTATATATTGAATACAGGTTCTCTCAATCGACTGCTGCAGTTACATGCACCCCAGAAGAACAATAAGGATTACCATACACAACCTTCCAAAGGTAAATAAATCTGAAACAAGTGGTGATTTACTTACGAAAATATTAAGGAATAATAATATAATAACAATTTATATACTAAACGCAGATTTTCCCATACCTCCGCATCATTCCAACACGATCCAAGTAGCGCATTCCAAGCATGTCCGTCCACATCTTTCCGGTCTTCTCACCCCGAACCATCCACATTACACCGACCACAACCATCATATATTGCACCCGAGCCTTATGTTGCTACGGGTGACATTGATATGTGTGGCAGTGATGATGATGATACCGGTGAAGGTCATCAAGGGGAGGATAGCGTGGAATATGCTGCTGGATTGAATGAGGTAGCATTATTTGATGGTATGGTTGCGAATAATGATTTTGTCGAACTAGAAGATCCCGGCCTCGATCCGCTGGAAGATGATAGTTGGGTAGACTTAGCCGTGGCAAAAGTAAATACGGCATCCTATTTGGAAGCGACAGTAGTAAGCGAAGATTGCGTCAGTGTCGGGGATTTGTTTCAGGAAAAATGAGATCTTATTTGCAAGCTGAAGTCGTGGGCTATTCAGCAAAACGTTACATTTAAAACCGAAGAGTCAAATAAGACGTACTATACCATGATATGTACGAAAACTCCTGAATGTAAGTGGAGATTGCATGCATGTTGTTCCAAAAGAGCCAAAATTTGGAAGGTCACGAAATACAGCCAAGAACATACTTGCATCAATTCTATTATGTTATAAGATCACATGAATTGCACTTCATCTTACATTTGCTCACTAATCATGCCACTAATCCGTACAGATGTGGCGATGACTCCCCGAGAGATACGGCTCTACGTTAGCGGAGGGCACAAAATTCAGATTTCGTATATGAAGGCATGAGATGCTCGTAGAAAGGCTTTATGCAAGATATTTGGGGACTGGGAAAGCTCGTACAACTCACTAGTCCCTTTTATGGAAGCCATGAAAGCATCAAATCCGGGGACCGTATACCGGTTAAAAACCACAGAAACAGATGTCGATGGCTCTGTCAGGTTTTAAAGAATTTTCTGGTGCTTTGGTCCAAGTGCTGCTGGTTTCACACACTGTCAGCCGGTATTGTGCGTTGATGGGACGTATCTATACGGTAAGCACAGAGACTGCATGTTAATCGCTACAGGTGTTGATGCTAATAACGGTATATTTCCGTTGGGATTTTCCATTGTCGAGGGTGAAAATTCATCATCCTGGTCATGGTTTTTCCGTCAACTCAAAAGTATCCCATCTGTTATTGATAAAACAGATTTATGCATCATATCTGATAGACATCTAGGAATACTAGCTGCAATGAGAGCTGTATTTCCGACCACCCCACATAGGTTTTGCCTGCGGCACTTCAGGCAAAATTTTGATAGAAAATTTAAAAATTCAGATCTACATAAGCTTATGTACAAAGCCGGTGAAGCGTCTGACCCTAATGTCCATGACGAAAATTGGGGAGATGAGTCTAGCCGCGAAAGCGTGGTTAGATGTGTATCCAGTACGCATATGGTCACAAGCACATGATAATGGATGCAGATATCTACTAATGAACACTAATATGTCTGAAAGCTTCAACGGGGTCCTTAAAAGTGTTAGAGGCTTACCGATACAGGGGTTGATTGTTCGAACCTTTTTCCGGGTGAATTCTTACTTTGTGCAAAGAAGAGAAACGTCCTTGGCGATGGAGACTCCGCACACCGCGTATTACGAAGATATATTACAGAAAAGAGAGCGCAGAGCACAATACTACAGATCCGAAATGTTTGACACGGCGAAGTTTCAAGTAACGGGGAGTAATGGGCATTAATATACCGTAAACTTTAGAGATGAAGGGCTCTCTTCGTGCACATGCGGTATTTTCCAGCAACAACATTTACCTTGTGCCCACGCAATTGCTGCTGCGAGCAGCATGCATAACTCACATTACAATTTTGCTTTCCATTACTATGCAGTTTCCAATTACCAAAGCGCATACGATCCAAAATTTCATCTTATACCGGACAGTCGCTATTGGCACTATTATACTGGGAACAGACAAACACCGACTGTATTACCGCCGGAAAAAAATATAGGGCCCGGAAGACCTAAGGTGCGTCGAGATCGAATGATAATGGATGCTGAATCTCAGCAAAGGCACGCCAGATATAGCCTATGCAAACAATCAGGTCATTATAGGACCAGATGTTCAGGACAGTCATCAGGGGCGGGACCTTCGAGATCGTGACAAGTGCACCGGAAATTTTTTTTGTATTGTAAATTTGACAGATTCATTTTGATATTATAAATTTGACCGTCGAGATAGAATTTACATTTTACAAACAAATAGGAATTTTTTGTATTGTAAATTTGACAGATTCATTTTGATATTATAAATTTGACCGTCGAGATAGAATTAACATTTTACAAACAGATAGGATTTTTTTGTATTGTAAATTTGATGGATTCATTTTATACACCACATTCATATAATAAAATTTTATTATTTTATTCAAATTTTTTTCATTTTTCCGTTTATTTATTTAAAAAAATTTATTCAAATTTTTATTTAAAATTCTATATTTATACAGGGGGCGGGTTCCTAGAACCCGCCCCCTGTATAAATATAGAGAGGGCGGGTTCTGGAACCCGCCCTTGAACCCGCCCTCTCTATATTAATAGAGCGGGTTCCCAGAACCCGCTATCTCTATATTTATATAGGGGGCGGGTTCCTACCCCTATACTGGGGAGGGGGTTGGGGTCAGAAACCGCCCTATTCTCATAAAATTAAAAAAAATACCCTATTTTAAAAAATTTAAATCTAAACTTCCATATTTCAAAAAAAACCCTAATTTTTTTCGGTGCTTATATACCACACTGTTCTAAGCGGCATAGTGCTTTCACGACGTGTTATAACAACAACGACAAAATGACCAAAATGCATACCCCAACTAATTTAAAGAAGAAAAAACTAGCCCTCAACATAATTAGCTAGTCTAACCCTAACTATCACCCTAATTAGGTAACCTAACCAAACCCGCCGCCGCCTCCATCCCATGGCCGCCTCTACATCATCCCATGGCCACCATCAACCTTCACCTCCGCCCCTCGCCACCACCTCCTCCGCCTCCCCAATCGCCTCCTCCCCATTACTTTCATGGCCGCCGCCGCCTCCACCTCCGCCCCAATCACCACCAACGCTTCATCCCATCGCCTCCATCAACCTCTATCCTCCGCCCCAAATCACCACCACCGCCTTCATCATTCTCTGCCTCCGTCCCCTTCGCCATCGTCTCCTCACATCACTTCCATGGCCGTCGCCACCTCCATCTCTGTCCCATCAACACCACCGCTCTGCCCTATGGCCACCATCAACCTTCACCTCGTCTCCATTGCCATCATTGCCACCGCCTTCTCCTTATCGCTCTCATGACTACCACCTCCTCCACCTTTGCCCCATCGTATTGCCACCACCTCCTTCCTTCCTCCGCCCCATCCACCACCGTTTTGCCCCCATGGTCACCATCAACCTCCACCTCGTCTCCATGGCCATCATCTCCTCCCCATCATTCCCATGGCCACGACCTTCTCCACCTCCGCCGCATGATATTGCCGCTACCTCCTTCCCTTCTCAGCCGCCGCGTAACCACCTCCGCCTCTATCTCCATCTCCGTCGATGCCGGGAACTAGAACTCCGAGAATCTCAATAAGGATCTCAATAAGTTAAAGGAAGAAGATAGGGTTAGGCCAGGGTTATGGCTTTTTCCTTAGGTTTTTGTCCTTTTTAAAATTCGAAACAGTCAAAGGCAAAATTGTCCAAAAATGTCCACGTACAAGTCACATGAGCAACATTTCTAACGGCCAGTTAACGGTAAGTATAATATTGCCAACGGTGCAAAAATATTGTGGTATTTAGGAGCAGGAAAAAATATTGTGGTATTATTCTACAGAAAATGTGAAATATTGTGCTATTATTAAGCAATTTACCCCAAAATATTTGGCGAGGCACAATATACTTTGAGGGAGAAAACAACCGGGCATACCCGTGTATAGCACTATAGCTCATGCAGTATGAATTTACTCAACAACATTAGCTTGCTGATTCAATTCCGAAAAGAGCCGCATCCAAAATACAATATGAATTTATTCAACAAAATTAGCTCGCCAATTCGATTCCGAAAATATCCAAAATACAATATGAATTTACTCAACAAAATTAGCTCGCCAATTCGATTCCGAAAAATATCCAAAATACAATATGAATTTACTCAAAATTAGCTCGCCAATTCGATTCCGAAAAGAACCGCATCCAAAATACATGCTACTGAAAAAACTGTAAACAGATTGGTTGCTAGAACATACAGCGGATTTAGCATCTAAATCTTGCTTCAGAACATCTTCTATATGTGATGAGGAAAAAAACTTCTTTAGAAGGGCTTGCATGGGGGTCCCTTATTCAATGGCTATGCAAGGGTTTGCACCATGCAAGCCCTTGCATAGTAGTTTTTTCCGCCTTAGGGTATGTCAACCAGAGAAATGAGCTGTACAATGCAGCAAAGAAAACCGTACGAAATGTTGCACAAATTAAAATCTTTCAGTATCCACTAAATTTTCCACATCTTTCAAGGAAAAAAAATTCCTTCCTCCGACAAAATTAGACAGCAAACACTATAGCAGCCTCCAATTAATTTTCCATTTCTAATCAAAATCCAGCAAAGTCATATATCATTGTTATCTGATGATGAGGTATACAAATGAAAGCCGAATGAATTTGTCTATGAAGTCCTAAAAAATGCATATCTGATGGTGATGTACACATATGAAAGAATGAATGAATGATTTTTTCTATCAAGTCCTCAAGCTGAGCAAAGATAACAGCAAATGAGTACTACAGAATGCACAAGTACAAACCCAATATACCATTCTTCACTATGTTTTCAATAGCCCCATTACTGCTCCTTGCCATCATCCCCCAGAGTTTCACTATCAGCAGTAGTCTCACCAGCCGCATTGCCCTCAGTATTGCCAACAGTTGAAGCGCTCCCCAAAGTACCCGTATCTTGATTGAGGCCCGTGCTAGCAGCATAAGTAGTTTGTAACACCTCCTCATAATCAATCATGCTAGAAAGAAGTCCAGCAGCCAACTCAGGATCCATATCTGCGATCACATCTGCAGTAGCCAGAGACTCATTAAGCGAGTTTGTAATGGATTTAGCATCCTCAGGTGTGAACCACTGCCCAAAATGATTAGACAAATTTCTCGGGCTCTCATTAGGGAAATTTCCGCGAACAGGGAAGATGCTCCACCCCGTGCCTCTGAGGGTGTCAAGGAAAGCAGAGAGGTAGAACTTTGAGAGGTGATCTGGGGCTGCGTACAGACTGTTGAAGTTGTACCTGTTGGAAGTTTTGTGTAAGCCTAAGAATTTTTTTCCTTTCAAATTCTCACATTCCTGTGTTTTATAAGAAGTTTTTCGTACCATTCTCCATTTACTTTGCGGATGCAAAACCAGTGATTGTGGGAGTGGCATATGAAGGCGGTCTCGAGATCGGGGTTGTCTTTTGATGCTGATGCTTCAGGAGAGTTGATTGGGATTATTCGCATGTTCCACACCTTTAGAGCTTGCCGTAAGACCTGAAAGAGCACCAAAACATGAATATCAGAGAATGCAGTTAAAAAGAGTGGAGGGATCTATAGTAGGATCCTATGATAACCATAGTGAAATATCAGATACACAAACAAAAATATGGTCATATACTCAATCACATGGAAAATCAGTAATACATGTAAGGAAAATATCAGGGTTGCACGGAACAAGATCAAGGAAAATCCACACTAATAGGTACTTCGCCTATAGTCAAGCTATAGTCATGGATTCATCAAGCACATTAGAGGCTAGATTAAGTTATTGAGAAAAACATAATTCCAGTACTACCTTTAATATCGTTTTCACCTAGCCAGATTGAATACAATCATTTCTGGCAAGAACCAGTCCAGAATGCTCCTTCAAATTGGACAATATCTAGCGAGCAACACCAACTACTAACAGCGAAAGCGGAATATATATATATATATATATATATATATATATATATATATATATATAGAGAGAGAGAGAGAGAGAGAGAGAGAGAGAGAGAGAGAGAATAATGGATGAAAGGTGCCATAGGAGAATTTCCTCCGCGTCAAAAAAATACACCCTCCACGATTTTATCCAACGATCGGTACTTAATTCAACGGTGAAAAAATGGTAGAATCGTATGAAATTTAGTGTATCCACATCTTAGATAATAAGGATGAAGATGGTGGGTGCCAATCGTTGGAAAAAATGGTGGAGGGTGTATCATTTCGACCACATAGGAGGAAATTCCCTCCTATGGCCTCGTTCCTATATATATATATATATATATATATATATATATATAATAAAAGAAGCTAAAGCAGCAACCTGGATAAAGTTCCCTAGTAGAAATGTATACAAAAAAATGAAAAGAAAACGAGCATAAACAATATCTTCAAATAGATAGTCCTACTGATAGTACAAGAGTGAAAGTCTCAGCCCATATTTTGCCTAAATACTATGAAGCGTCCATGCCGGTATCAATACCTAGAAGAGTGCATATGCCATGTACCTCTTAGATAAATAAAAGGTGCATGTAAGCTAGCATTCGCTGTCCTGTATCACGGGTCTACAAAAATCGATCTTCGCTTATGTAGACAGTCATATCAACAGAAGTCACTATAGGACGTACCACCTTTAAGTATCATAAATTCAGACATGGACGCAAAATATGATATGAGTCAGGCTTAGCGATTTGTAATTTTTTTCAAAGGGTTTTAGGATACATTCATTTCATAGTTTTTTTTTAAAAAAAATTACTTGAATACATATACATATTTATAGGGAAAAAATTATTACTTTTAAAAATCTAAATTAAATAATAAAGATAATCTTCCAGTGTACTGACTCAATCCTAAATTCTTTCCACTTCTTCTAGACTTTCCACAAGTTTAGGAAAATTTGGGCGACAACCGATCATTTTCTCAGTGTGAACCAATGATTACTTGAACAATCATTGCTTTATATTCTCTATGAAGAAAATAGGCAAATTATATAAATGTGTTAATAAATTAAGCTAAATTGTAAACTATTGATGCATAGATTATCCAATATACCCAAATAACGAATTACCCAATATGAATTGAATGCGAATAGATTTCATCGAAGAATCTGCAGAACATAGTTAATCATACTACCATGGTCTGATAAAAAAAATTGCAGAAAAAACTACTAAAAAGGGATAGCAACATTAATTGCATCTTGATCATTATGACACACTTAATTACATCACAAAGCCGCTCAAGCTTTTTTGCTTCAATTCTAAAAAGTCAAGTTAAACAAATGTAAACTAGATAGCAATATTTTAACAAAGAGCGAATGATAAAATTGGGTGCAAGCAGAATGGAAGGGTAGACTTGACCATGTGTCTCTATCCGTCTTGCCTATGGGTTAGCTATTCTCACTCATTACATCTCAAGCATCACAGTTGAACTATTGCAGTCATCAACACGATCTCAAGTATGGAAACCAAAATATTATCTAACTTTATCACCAATTATTAACAAGAGTCCGATATTCATATTAGATAGGTTTCGATAATGGCATGCACAACTAAGGGTTCATGAAGGATATGATCCATAAATATCCAGGGGGATCCAGCCAAAACTGCAGCGGTTCTTCTTAGCTTCATAGGTTTGATTAAATTGGACCCTTGGTTGGGTTTTGTGCTGTTTGGCAAATGTAATATTTACAATTAAGGAGGTGTAGATAAACTAAATATATGACCTGTCTGGATGTGATAAATGTTAACTTATACATTGGTCTAATAATTGATCGTTTTTGAATTGTGATGTCTTGATGGATTTGGTAGCTTATACTATATCATTCATGACTTCTTATGGGTAATACTCTACAAAACCTAAGCTTTAACAGAACTATTGGATTCGCTACATGCATCCTTTTCCATTTAGCTCTATTAGGAGTCATCTCACCAATAAAACAACAAGTGATATATATTTGGTAACCACTTCCATCCACGCTCATTTAGGCCAACTAATGGTCCCACAACTTTATGAACTCCAATTCGGTCATGCTAAGTGGAACTCTCTCGACCTCCTTTGCAATTCCCAAATCATCTCAATCGGCTCAACCTCATTTTAAGCTTTAAATGAGCTCTTTGAGAGCTACCTACAACTGTTTATGAATACACCCATATCTTGTCCTATCTATTAGATATTGGCACTCTTCCATCTCGACATTCTCGTTTCCGCTTTACTCATTTGTTGGACATGCTGTTTTTTGTTGCCGGCATTCGAAGTCATAAAGTACCATCTTATAAGTTCATTTTTTCTTTCAAGTTACAAATATCCTATGGACATATAACTAGTCGAGATTAACTTTCCATCTATACCATCCCCCTTCGGACTCTATAAATCGAATCCTCCTCGATCTTACCATTATGATGTATAATTTAATGGTAAATTGTAAATATATGTATATAATATTAATTATATAATTATTTTATACATGTAAAAACACTGTCAACGTTTTAAAATTTTCTATATATGTATTTCCCTCTAGAAAAGAAAGTTGTATGAATGCGACATATTTTGATGTTCTTTTTCCTGTATCCTATTAAAGTCTTCTAAGAATTTATGTATAACTGTCAAAAAATATTAATATACCATTACTTAAGGTAAGGATGTACAAGAAAGAAAGGGTTAAAGATTCAAGAATTGGTTCTTCATCTGACTTTTATCTAATGACACTTTTGGAATAGAGAAATACTACATTGAGTTTTAATTTATTATTTTGTTTGATTCTTTAGATTTTGTACCATACAGTTGAGTAGTTCCCTACAAAATCATATCATGGCATGTTACCTCTACGTACACTGCTTATATAGACTTTTTCCACATCTATGGGAATTTGGGGGTTCACTTATTAATTCCACGAGCTTAATCACATTTTGATTGCAATGGATTTCTCTTGTTCATAGTTACCAGGCCTAAACGTTTGGCACCAAGACATTGAGGGTTGACAGTTGCCACCACATGCTTGTTTGTGATTTTTTCTTCAAGTTGTTTTTTTTTAAAAATCAATGAAGGACATTGTTTTGATGGAAGAAGGCTTCATGGAAGAAAGTAAAGATTCGTCTAGGACCAAAAGAAAGCAAAATTTGCATTTGATCACAATTTTCAATTCTTTTGAGAACCAGGGAAAAAAATTCTTGTAGGATATTCCATTTTAGGATTATAATTATATTCAAATCTTGTTGAAAGTTACATTCATAGAAAGCTGTAAAGAATTACAAGAAGCATGTTCTACATTAAGCCTTCATCCAAAATTTTGGAATGTACTAGATTTGAAGGACATGTTATATCTTTTGGTATGCACTCAGTTATTCAGTTATCAAATAGTATATTTAAGATAGCTACATATTGGTGTCCAAATTTTAAGTGAGCGGATGATTGTGGATATCAGTATTTGTTAAAATATGTATGCAGAATCATATACTGTCTGGTTCGATGTAGGCTTGATTATCAAAATTTATTCAGTTTACACGTCTCAAGCCTCGACTCATTTTATATCTTCTGAGCTTAATTGTGATAGTTTAATGGTTCCTGTAGTCTTCTACATGCACAAGGTTAAGTGAGTGAGTGAATTTTTTATACCCAAAGTCAATTTCTGCAATCACCGCCCAATGCAGCAGAGATGATGCTCTCAGCATTAGGGAATTAATCAACTGCTGGGGATAAGGAAGTAAGAACCAACAAAGCAATAATTTTCAGTGAGTGACTACCTGCGAATATCCTAACACATGGCACCCTGTCTGCTCAAGGTTGGCTCACGATTACAATAGACTAAATATATAACTAACCATGAATCTAGAAAGTGTGACAACCGCCTCTTAGTCAACTCCACGAAGTGGCTCACACTCACACAGTCCCACTCCCAAATTAATGTACCTATGTTTGCCGCATTAAGTTTCAATTTACATGCATGATACATTTATCACATGTCGTCGTCTTATCAAGTTATTTCTTACATATAAGGATATAAAACATAAGAAATTTCAGTATATGGAAGATGATACCTATTTCCGGGAGATTCATGTCATTACATACACAGTTCACATGCTTGTCTTTCATGGTCATTAAATCTTTGAGGATATTGGTCATAATATCTCATTTTGTAATTTTAATCGGACATTATACCGACTAAAGATGAAATTTCACCTTGATAGATAACATTTTCTAGCATGATTTTATCATAATATGGTATATAGCAAAATGCACATGTTTTTATCCTTCTTTCCTCATTCAAATGAAAATAAAACATAAATGAACAAAAGAAAAACATGTAAAGAAGATAAAATATGGTTTAAAGATCGAGAACAACGTAGCTAGTGATTATATTGCACAGGTGTAATAAAAGGCCACAATAAGATTGACATCAATTAAATCCTCAAGATTCAAAGAAGACGGAAAAACACAGTTGCTTGTTTTATAGCCAACCCCAATTTGATGGGAGCTGATGATGAACTAAAGAAGAAAGAAGTATATTAATGACAGAAGTATATTAATGACAAAAGTATATTAACGGCAAACATTGACTCAGGCCTCTAATTCTAATTTCTTGACCTCAAAAAGAAACCACCTATGCATAATTGTCCTGTAATTTTTTTTAATGAAACATAATTGTCCTCTATAACTATCGATGAGCTAAATGTCAGCTAATGAGCTGATATCAGAGTGAATGAGAATCCCAACAAAATCTTTTAAGGCTAAAAAGTAACATAAGGTTTTATTTATTAAATTCCTATAGAAAATTTTCCACGAAACCCAATCACTACATTGGACTTCAACCATTTCGCCCGTGTTTCCTTTGTTGTGTACAATTTGTCAATTTCATTCCCTTTGTCGACATCAAAAAGGATGAAAACAAATCAAGCAAACGTACAAAATTATCAAGAAATAGATACATTATCGCCTTCTATTATCTACACACAATTCGTCAAACAACGTAGACCATGATCACTGCATATACGATACAAGAATGGCACACAACAAAACTTCAAGATTTGCGCGTGTTAAGAATGTAGACAGTAAATTCATGTTACATTTATCCCATTCTTTCACACCACTCATCGACCAACTTATGCACAACAATTATATAGACAGCAGATATCATAAATCAAGAAAATGGCATCCAAGTCCTCAGTCAAATCATAGCTGACTGCTACCATCTACTTCTTGGTATCTATATAGCATTCCATACCAAGAAGTTATCAAGCAATACAATTCTCTTTCACACAAGTCTTCAAACATATAATTAAAACAAAGAAAAGACTCCCAAACTTCAAGATTAGTGTGTGTATCAAACAAATGGATCAAATTAGAAGAGTAGATTCTGAATCAAAGGGAGAAACCTAACCTGAATGCTGAAATCGCCGCCGGTGGAGACATTGTGGGAGTCGAGGGTCAAGAAATCCCCGAGCAGCTCGTCGCCTTCTCGATTCAGCGCCTGCCTCTCCGATCGATCGAGGTCGGAGGCGATGGTGGCGAGATCGACCTCGGTGAAGAAAGGGCCCTGCAGGAGGGTGTTGGCGCAGTGGACGGCGCAGAGCTTCGATTCTTGGACCTCGTGGTACAGGAGCCCGCCATTGGTGGGGCCCTCGCTCGCCATGGAAACCCTAGGAGAAGTCTTGAGGACGAAAGAGAGAGAGAGAGAGAGAGAGAGAGAGATTTGGGAATCGTTGGAGGTTGAAGACGATGATGGAGGGGGCAACTCTTTAGGGGCTGTTTGGTTGCAGGATTATGGAATTTGGATTCCAAAAATAGTATGGTTGAAATTTCTGGATTTGGTAATTTGTTGTTTGGTTGGTTTTGGATTCCTAGTATTGGATTTGTAGATCCTTGTAATCTTTGTTTGGTTGGTGGAAAAAAATTGGGATTTGGATTTAAGGATTTTAGAGAGAGATAAAGAGAGAGAGGATTCTTAAATAAATAAAGTACATGGACCCCATCTAAAAGTACAATGAATAATGCCAAATCCTTGAGAATTCTTGAAATTTTGTAGGATTCAGGAATCCTTCTTTTGTGGTGGGCCCCCATCCAAAACAAAAGAATCCTAGAAATCTAGGATTCCACGATCCAAAATCCAAATCCAAACTCATAATCCTGCAACCAAACACAAAATTGTGAAATTCTAGGATTGCACGATCCAAAATCCAAATCCAAACTCATAATCCTGCAACCAAACAGGCCCTTAGTGAACAAATGGTGAAGGGCGGCGGTTTTTATTGGGTTTTGAGAGAGAGGAGAGAGAGAAAAGGGGTTTTAGCATTTGTCAGTTTCCTTTTACTTGACGGTTATCCACGTGGACGGTGGAGATCTAAAGATTATCAAGACTGGGGTTTTCTCATCACACCTCTTAGCATCTTTCTTATTTGTTCCTTCTAAATTTCCTTCCGTTACTTTGCAATTAAATAAAGTATTTTCTTGTAAATCCTAAAATTCTATTTTTATTATCATACATTATATCTAGTTATCTACATTATCTCTCGCTGGCATTTTGCACATGCGATGCGTTTGTAACCTTATCCTATTTAGCGAACAAAAAGAATTCCTTCAGCCCATGGATAAATATAAAATGGAGGGCTTTTAGTGTAAAATCTATACTACCATATAATACAAATACTACTACAGTAATCGCATGCCCCTACGGATTTAACCGCAGGGGCGGATTTAGCCGTAGGGCAAACCACTGCCTCTATGAATATATCCGTAGGGACATAAATTTCCTCCGTGGGTCTAAAAGCTGCAGGTGCAAGTTTTCGTCATGAACATGTCCCTACGGAGTAATAATTGTCTCTACGTCTTACTTCGTAGGGATATTTATCCCTACGGATTACTCCGTAGGGACATAATTTTTATTTAATTTATTTATTTATAAAATAAAATACAGGCCCCTACGGATTTATCCGTAGGACCTGACAAATGCCCCTATGTATTTATCCGTAGGGCCTGATAAATGCCCTTACGGATTATTTCGCAGGGGCAAGTTTTGCCTCTGTTACTGAGTCCATAGAGACAAAATATCATATATTCTAATATTTTGTCCCTACAGAGAAATGTGTAGCCCCTACGGATTAATCCGTAGGTGCAACAGTTGCCCCTACGGAGTAATCCGTTCCGTAGGGATATTATATCAGTTTTTTTTAAAGGGGGGCTTCCCGTTTTTTTCCTGCCCTGTGCACAATAATATATATATCATATACCCAAATAAAGAAATATTCATAATCAACATCTCACGCATAATATGTAAAAGAAATAAACAACCAGAATACGAAATCAATCTAAATCATCGTAAACATACAAACAACCACCAGTATCGTCAAAAATATATACAATATGTATCAGATAAGTACATACATCCTAAAAGATATAAATAAAGCTATCCTAGCTCGGTACAGCTCCTCTACCTCTGATAATCGCCATAACCTGACGCATCTGCTCATCGGTGAAACCCTGAGTCGTCAAAAACTCGACTAATGAAGGAGCGGACTGTGCGGGAGTCTGAGCGGGCTAAGGAGATGTAGAAGTGGTATGCGCAACCGCAGCCCAGGTAGTGGCTTGCGGAGCCGCAGGTGAAGGAGGTGCATGTGGAGCCGCAGCCGAAGTAGCCTGCCGAATCTGTAAATTTTTGTGCGTGTAATAAACGAGTAAGAACGATATATTGGATTTTAGTCAAATTCGTATCATTATCAGATTATTACGAAACCCCAATCTAAAAATACTCGGGGACTTAGGCCTAGTTTCGGTATCTAGTTTGGAAAACCATAGTTTATTTTAATTAGATAGTTTTATTTAAGTATGATTAATCAAAACTAAGTTTACAACCAAATAAGCTTAGGCTACTAATATTGCATATGTTACTATCTATAATGTGATATAATATTTTACTATTAAGTAATATACGTACCGACATCTCCTTCAATGTCACGACCCGAAAGTACGAAACGTGACCGGCACTTAGATTACGAAACGTCTAGAGGCGCAACGTAACCTAAGTAAGCCGAAGCCCAGAAATCTAAACCATGAAAAAGAAGAAGAAGCAGTAAAAGAAAACATGAAGGAACAAGTTTAAAACATCAGCAAATTTTCTCAAAAATTTTGGCAGAGTCTCCTCTATAAAAACTGGCCCCCAAACGGGTACAGCAGGTATAATATACATAAACAATAAAAAGCATCCCCAACGGGAGCTAGCATCAATGCCAACAGGCGGAAACAACCACAACAAGCACAATAATATACAACGCCAAAAAGCGAGGCTCAAAACTCAAAGAAAACAAAACCACCATATCAGAATAATACATGCGCGACTCTAAGGTCGAAATAAAAAGAAATACTGGTCCAATAAACTTATCAAGTAATACAAGTATGGTTGATGGAGCTTACTAGATACAAATGAAAGAATAAAAATACAATGGTGGTTCAGATACAAGTGAACCAACCTACCTTGCAAATCACCCTGAAGAAAAGATATGCCAGCAAGCTGCCAGGGAAACCTGTACATTGAACCTGTAATAAAATTTGGCACAACGGGGGTGAGTTGCCGACTCGTGAGTAGAAGACATCTACGAAAAGAAATCGAATGCACGACGCTATCCTAGGTCATAATAATACACTACTAAGTCCCAATCATCTAATAATAGCAGGGTTATACTACGTGTAAGTGCAGATACTCCGTGTTCGTGTCAGTGCCTCATATAGTACTATGTCATATGAATGGATATGCATGCACCATGAATGTAAAATAACCAATCCTGAAATCCAGGTGTGTCTGTATAAGAAATCTTTAGCTGTTATCATAGTAAAACGGGTATAGAAACCGGAAATATCAACAATGAAATCCATGGAAATCCGTGTCAAGCATCGACACAAACATGTAAATCTCAAGTCTCATAGTCTCAATATCTCGGGCTCCGTCAGTTCGGATCGGCCCATATCATCAAATCTCACGACAACGGTCGGTATCCTCTGGATATCCGCCGCGCCAGACATCACCGGTAGGTAGCCTTCTCCTGCCAGGCTCATCGTCTACAACTCGATCTTCTTGCCCCGGGGTACCATACCGGGCCCACCATGTACCCAAGACGGTTCATCCACTCCTCGAATCGGGTCTTGAAATCCATCAGAAAACATGAAATCTCATGGTGGACGACACATACATCACGAGAAAACCGCATCTTATGTTTTTAAAAAGAGAGGAGGAGGAGAGAGAGAAGTTTTTATATATTCTTGCGGTTTTCCCCAAAATCCAGAAATCTCATAGAAATCCAAATCTCAAAATCATGAGTAAGTAAATGATAAGTGTCGGCATATGCCCCATAAAACTGCATGATAACATGAGAATATGAATGCATGAATGTCTAAGTAATAAATGCCATGTCTATACTAGCATCTGAGAGTAATCACAATATTATATATCGATCTAGTTGCTAGCTGATTCTATCAATAAAAGATAATAAGATCTAAAGTATACGTAACATAGTAATTACCGATGATGATGTGTGTGAGCCGGCAAATAAGTGTGCCTGGAATATGCGCATCATCGGTAATGGTGCTGGTGTCCTCATAGGTAAAGTTTATACTGATTATAGCAACATATGTATGAACATGCAACATTATGATTACAGTGTGAAAGTAAAGACGGATGTGTGTTATCCACTCATTTGATATACAAAAACCACTACCACTATATGGCTCAAACCTAACCTAGTGTTCATCCAACCCTCCTAAGGAAAACTAAACCTAAGAACTGGTCAATAGAAGTACACCTAACGCCTGAGTCCATATCTCTAATAGTCGGCGATCCTGCCTCAATAGCGTCACGTACATAGTACGACTTCCTCAAAACAAGAGTGCGGATCAATCATCATATCTATGCCTCGTACGGTAAAATCCATCGTACGTCATCCAAATCTCGGGGTACGGGTCAAGTATCTTCTAGGTGTCTCATCATTCGTATAATGTCATCATCAACACATCTCATGATCAAGGTGCTAAACTGTAACCGCCTACATCAATTATATATCATTGCCATCATAATATGCATCATTAGTTTATCCTCAGAAATATCATGTCATATGTATCATATTGTGATTAAGTCATACTGATATCATATCGTCATCAAGTCACACTTATATGATATCGACATCTGGTCACGCCTATATGATGTCGTAATCAAGTCATACATATATCATATCGTGATCAATCACAAGTTACAGTCCGGGTACTATTTTAGAGTCCCATGTACCTCAATATCATCACCACCCATTATAATTTAAGTATACATGTTCATTATCTCATTCTCTAATGATCCGCTAACACTTAATACGACTGTATAGCCAAGAATCACGGCATCAAGCCCAATTACACTGTTTCATCATACCTCGGATATCATATCACATCAATGTATCCCATACACGTGTTGTATATATATATATATATATATATATATACCTATACCTCGTCCTATATATATATACACATGCACGTATACACCATGTCGTGTTTCAGTGTGTGCGTGTGTGTGTTTCTACCTGAAACCTACGAACCTCTTCCAAGGTATTCATCTTCTGATATATCTTCCTAAATCAGTCTAGTCCAGCCTAGGGTCATTACTAGGGCCCTACTCATTAAGAATCTAGGATCACATCTGGTTTCCTAATGTCAATAAGTACTATTCCTATTCTACGTTGCGGGGGTGCTAAACGCCATCCACCCGACTTCCCCCCGTAGATATGCATCTACTCACCTGGTCCATGTCTGCCGAAGACGGTGTCGCCATCCTCCTCTTCATCGCCCACAGTCCATGTGAGGGGTACCTAAACGCAAACATATAAATAGTATCGTAAACTGGATCACATACGAAAGTTAAACGATACAAGGAACAAGCATAGGTTTTACTTATGTCCCGTCCACGCAAAAGAACCAAATATCGCTCGATATCGGCGTGCAAACTCCGATAGATCGAGATAAACATCAACAAATAACTCGTAGTTTTAAAACACATTACTTATATTATAAAACATGATTAAATCCATCGAAACCCTAAAATCCATCAAACCGTCCAATTTCGTAAAACCCGAAAATGCCAATTTACCGTTTTTCATCAAAACTTGACATTTAAATGAAACCAATGGTCATAAAACTCATTAAATAGCATAACTAGACTATACAAACCATTACTATATTTTTATTACACAAATTTGTATTAATTTGAAATTTCTAGTTTGTAACCTTTAACAATTTTCAACATTTTTCAAGCAAAATAGCACAATTCCACCACAAAATGTGATTTTGCATGAATTAATGTATTAAACCACAATTCATGATGATAATGATTTAATGAAACCATAAATTATATTTTTAATCTCATTTATTTAGGAATTTCTAAAATCTAGTTTACAAAATAGCAATTTTTATCACAATTTATCAATTATCAATAGAAACTAGCAATCAATTTAAGTTTCCATTCCACCAACAAGTTAATACCCTTATTAAGACCACAATCTAGTGTTACAAATATTAATTGAAATTTTATTTCACCAAAAATTATGTTTTATAGAAAGCTAGTTAGCAAAATTCCTAATTTAAACAATTTTAAATGAAAAATTTACAATTCAACAACCATACAAGATTTTCCAATTCTAAAAGTGTTAAACTAACTATTATAACCCTAATTAATTAATAAAAATCATAACTTGAATTTACAAACCCTAACTTGAATTTCAAAAATTGAACATAGAATTAATTCATTAAATCTAAATATGCTTAAAAGAAACATCTAATAACAAATAAACAAAAGAAGGAAATTTATACCTCCAAAATATGAAATCCAAACAAGAAAATGAGCCTCCAAAATGCATGCTTTCCATCTCCAAATTCCATATAAAAATGAGCAAGGAATAAAGGGTAGGAAATAAATAGGATTTTGTGGATTTTTAATTGAATTTTTAAAGGATTTTTGATGAATTTTGGAGCAAAATAAAATGAGGAAAATGGGGGCTACCATGGGGGGTGAGGCCGGCCATTTTTTTGGAGGTGAGGGAGAGAAAGAAGAGGGTGAGAAAATGTGTAGAAGTCTCCACCAAAATATCACTTCATTATGTCTTTTCATGCATTTATTTATTTTTCTTTTATTTCTTTACTATAGCAACTCAAGAAAACTCTAGAAAATAGGAAAAATTTGTAAATAAATTTTGCATGATACACACTAAATTATAACATGCCATGGTTCATTTTTACAAATTAAAACCATTCAAATTTATAATTTACACTAATTTAGTGTAAAAATAAAGCTTATGTTAATATTTAAAATAATTAATTTAGGAAAAATATTTAATTAAACTAAAAATTTATAAGTGGCTAAATAAACACCATTTATTAGTAATTACATAATTAAAATAGGTATTTTTGAAATTATAATGAAAAACAATCACGGTTTAGTTTTATGAAAAATACATTTTACTTTACCGAAAATCACAAAATTCACTTAAACAATTTTATTCATTTAATTATTTATTTAATTATTTTTAAAACGTTACATTCAACTTCTCGACGGTGGTCTTCAAGACGGCAATATCATGCTCCAAATGTCACTCACGGAAGGTAGGAGAAGTAACCGCCGGAGTGGAGACCAACTTCATATAGGTCCTGCTAGGACCCAGTCTCCGGCTTCTCTCCCAACCTTCGTGGTGCCCTCCGTGTGCGGCGTTTAGGACTGGGGTCAGTAGCATCGGATCGGTCTGTCAACTAAAATCGATCCCCGATACCTCCGCCTGCTCCACCACCCGCTCCTACACCCACATTAACCATTAAAATATAAGTATATTATTTAAATTTGAACTTATCAAAACAAAAATTTTATTTGAATTAGAATAAATATTAACACTTACATAATACTCCTGGGTAGCGGTGTCGGGAAATCGAAGCTCGTCCGTGGCGGGATCTGTCGAGATACCATAGATGGCAAGATACGCTGTCAACACGCTCGGTGTACCATCCTGCGCCAGGGTCTGAGCTCTCTACAATTCGCCAAAAATTTACATATATTATAAAATAACTCTTAATATTGCATTATATCAAAATAGATCTATTGTAATTTACCGATGCTTCCATGGCACGAGTAATGTTCCTCGAGCCATCTGTGTAAGTGGGGCGACCCTTCTTCGCCGACTTCTTATTCTTCTTATTTTGATCGACCTGTTTCTGCACAACACAATCAGATTTAGTTTTCTAATTAAGCAACACAAAAAAATAAATTATATACTAAATAATGAATTACATTTAAATTACAAACCTGTTTGCGCTCAGAGTCATAATATTGGCACAAAAGAGACCATGTATCTACGTCGACTCTGGCAATTGTTGGCTATAGTGCTCTCAAGACAATTATTGTAATCGCAGGCACGCGATTATGATGATTGAGGGAGAACCTATACGGGTAGATCAGTCTTACTCAAAACGATAGTATGCTATCTGGTTTGTCTTTATCATCATGTACATGCATTATATGGTATTACAGATCACTATTACATGTTGATAGAGCCTATAAGATTCTTGCTTGATTACCAGCGTTATGATGGCGATCATACATATGGGGGCTGGGTAGTCTATAAGCACATCCTTAAATGTCCCTAGTCGTAGGAGTATCGAGACTGGGCATCAATATTCGATATTTCAGAGTAGACCGGTGTCACGCCCCGCTTCCCAAAATACGGATTACGAAGGGTTGATAAGGCCAGCCATGCTTCTACGATCAAGGAAATATCCTGTCGTAGTCACATTTCGGCTTCTAGCTTTACGTGGTAATCAGTAATCAACGCACAGGTAATGAGAAATGCAGTAACTAAATCAAAATGAATACAAAAGAACTAACCCGATGGAGATCAAGAGAGTATAAATCTAGATGGCTGATCAAGATGTCCGCGATGTCCTCGAGGTACGTCAGGTCCTGGTCCAAGCTAGATCCACCTCTCACTCTGAGCATGCATGCTCAAGTCGTCAGAGCGACACGATAGCAATATATATATAGATACAAATGGTAACCCGTGCAGTAATAATGAACATGTAACAGTAAATCAAACGAGTAAAGACGTGAACACGAAGTATCCAAAATGGGTGTCTAATAGAGCAGGTAAACAGTAAAGCAGTAGATAGTATGTCAGGGGTATTGGATCAATAAATAATGCATGTCAATGTCATTAACCCTATCGGTCTCTAAGTCTCACTGTATAGATCACTGAGCCTATCGTCAGTCCAAGTGTGGGAGTCAACCACTCATGAGTATCCTCCGCCCAAGGGTAGGACCCATGGACAAGGGAACACGGTCCCGAGTCGCTCACTAATAATCAGTGATATCCCTATATATCTCCATAAATCTCCATATGTGCCGGCATGGGACTCCCGAGAATCTGTTGAACTCACACTCAAACTATCCCGCACCCCGTGGTCTACATCAAACGCCAACCATAAACTCAAATACCGGTCGGTCTATGACAAGTCTGCGCGAGAACTGGAGACCGGATCTCCATCAAGCACGTCCCGACTGGTACCCAAGATAGATGGACAGTATTTGGTGCCTTACCTGTGACACCCATACAAGTGCTTCCATAATTGTCCCATACCAATTATAGTCACACTTGTACACGTCCCACAGACCTCGACAATGCAATAAATTAATAGGGTCCACTGATTGTGTACAAGTACGTGTCACTTTCACTTATCCATTCATGTTTAAACACTAACGTATTTGCCACAATCAAACGCTAAAACCTAACACTGGGTAATGCGCATGATCACTAGGTTACCAATGCAATAGCATATATGTAATGTGATGAGAATACGATAATTTAGGCATGATTAAGATGTCATAAGTCGGTATCCTAACACTTGCATAATTCTTCATAAATTATACATGCACAATTTAGCGAAACAATGAACATGCAATAGGTAGTATGTTTGATTATCTATCCAGCAAATTTTGTTTCATGTCAATCGGGTTTCAGGATCACTAGATATGGCCATTTCATTTTAAGCGTTCACTGCTGGAAATCCGGTTTCAGAATCGGAAGTCCGTTTCGTAATGCATTTTAGTCCCAGTTGGGAACAGAATTTAGCGACACTACAGTTGAATGAAATTTAGGGTTTCCAGTCAGGTTTCCACTTCAATTGGCGGATCAGTATTATGTTACGCCAACAGAGAGTTATGGCCAGATTAAGTTCAATGTGTAAAATCTGCTTCTGCAAAATTCAGCAAGACGTGTTGACATTGTAAATTGAATTAAAAATATCAAACGGTTGACGAATCCGGTAAAACCCATGGTGTAATAAATATAATCCAATTTCCTACATAACGATATAGTGTTCCACGCATTCTCTTATCTGAACAGCGACATACAGGGGTTTAGCAACAGGGGTTAACCTGGATTTCCATTCTGGACTGCAGTCCAGAATCGTAATCCACCACAGTTATCTCCATTATAGGGTATTAAAATTCAGTGATAAATAATATATTACAGTAGGTTAAACAGTTAGTTTCGTTACGAGCCATCGCACGCATCATTTCAATGTGCACACAATTAATTATGATTTTAACAAGTTTCAGACACGGGAAATATTCAGTTTTAACGGGTGTACTTGGGGATGGTCGTTTAAGCCAATAATAATCGTATTTTTCAGTCAAATTTCTACACAGTGTTCATTATCACATGGGCCAGATTATACGATCGATTTCCGTCAGTTTAAAGAAAGGTTTCTTTTCGAGTTGTGCATCGAGCACATACACTATTTTATGTCGCAATAAATGTTCATGTGGAATTTAACAGTATTTCAAGTTCTAGTGAAATAAATAGCATGAAGCAAGTAGGTAACTTGCTTGGAGACGTTTTGGCGACGCACGGCAGCGGCAACGGCACGGACGCGCGACGAACGGCATGGTTTGGATTCGCGGCCTCGGCTCGCGTTTCGGGTTCGTCGTCGGAGTTGCCCGGAGATGGCTCGTGTTCGCTGGAAGCGGAGGGGGTTGCTCAGTGGATCTCCTGGGACGTACTGAGGTCGGCGATGGTCGGCGGTGTAGCTCCGGCGATGGGCAGCAGTAAGGTTCGAGGTTGCAGCGAGAGTTTGATGTGGGTTTTGGAGAGAGAGATAGTGGGGCTCGGGTTTGGAGTGATAGTGATGATGCTGAGGATGTAAGGGTGGCGTTCGTGCTCGGCGGTGGGGCTCGGTGTGTAGGCGGCGAAGGCGACGGGGACAACACTCGGTTTGCGATGGAGGAGCTTGGTCGATGGAGGAAGAGTGGGGCTCGGCTGCAATGCAGAGGGGCTTGGATGAGCTCGGCGCGGAGGGTCCAAGGAGGAGATCGCCGGCGAGGAGGCAGCGAGGTGTGGTGGTGGTCTCGATGTTGATGGATGGAGGAAGTGATGTTGGTTGAGGTGTTGGGTGTTCGTTGGGGAAGCTCGTCGCTGGTGTGAGGTGGCGCCAGCCGTGGGTGTTGGCAGTGGGTGAAGGGGAGAGAGATGTGAGGGAGGACGACGAGATGACTGAGGTGGTGGTGGTCGTCGTCGTTGGGATGCAGGGATGCAGCAGGGGGTTTGGTGGAAGGTGGAGTGAGGAGAGAAGGAGCGGGGAAAAGAGAGAGGGAGCGAAAGAGAGTGGCGAGGTCGATGGAGATGAGTGGGAATGCGCGTGCGGTCGTGGGCAAGGGAGCGGTGGCGTGGTCGCGACGGGGAGTGGGGCTCAGGGACGTGCGCGTCGTGGGCGAGGGAGCGCAGCGAACTGAAAAAGTAGCGGGAAAAAGTAACGACGTGGGGAAGAAAGGGGTGATAACGGGTCGGGTCTGGTCGGGGCGTTCGGACGCGAGGAGGGGAGGGCGCGGTCTTGGGCCAGTTAAAGAAAATAGAGGAAAAAGAGATGGGCCGGCTCTAAAGAATTTAAATTAATTGGGAAAGAAAGAGGTGGGCCGGCTCGGGATTAAGGAATGGAAAATATAAAAGAAATAAATAATCGGGTTTTGGGTTAGTTTAGGGAAGAATAAAAAGGGTTTAAGTATTAGAATTAGTTTTAGGAAAAATGGATTTAAGAAGGGAAAGTAGAATAAGAGAATTAGGATAAAATAATTATAAATACAAATAGGTAAATTTGTAAGTGACCCCTATTTAATAAAAATACGGCTATTGGCCTATAAAAGAACCGGGTTTTACATCATACCACTCTTACAAAAATTTCGTCCTCGAAATTTAAAACAAGCGATAAGCTATAAAAATAACATGCGAAAAGCTATGACCTCGAACACTCACATATAGTGGTTTACTTAAAGCAGTAAAAAAAAAAATCGAAGGTCCAAGTAAGTATAAGGTAGAGTCAACTATAAGGGCAAACTATATGTACAAGAGAATAAAAAAATAGTAATAACGAATAATAACATTCGAGGTATGCTAGATAAAATCGAAGTCCTAAATATATGCAAAGAGGCCACCATCTCAAGTACTAACATATAGCGATTTATTTAAAAGCAGCTAGATAAAAGTCTAAGGTCTATACAAGTATGAGAAATATCGCAACGAAAAGAATGGGCCTCAGTAAACACAAGGTATGACCGCCTATAATGATAGACTATATGCACAATATCAGAAAATAAAATAGCAATAACAAACAATAGCGAAGGGTTTGCCAATAGGCCAAGGTGTTTTTAGAATAAATGTATCGATCAAACAATTTCAAGACGACTTAGAAAACTCACATGGTGAAAATAAGAAACATAACACAAAATAATATATGCAATATATGGTTGCGCTGTCGAAAAATAGAAAGAATAGTAGTGTACTTAAAAGGCATAAAACGGAAGTAGTTAATAACATGCACTTTTCAATACATACAAAATAATGAAAGCTAAATTTTTGAATAACGATGCCCCTAAATATAGTTAGGGTAATAGGAGATAGCACAAAGATGTATAGAGCTAGCCAGGGTAGGGATTACGATGGAATATGGCTCACTCAAAAGGTCGGAGTGTGACACTTTAAACTGAAGGTCGAAGAGACCGGGGTCGGGTCAGCACAGGGTGTAAGGGTGAACAGTAATGAACCTCGGGAGGGGAAGGAATGTATGGGAAGGAAAACAGTCGATACATCATGTGAATCAAAAATCTGAAAGGTCAGCGAACTCGGAAACTTCACTATCAATTTCTCCTCCAGAAGGATCTCAAACAAGGCACATACGAAGGATGAAGGGTGGCCCATTCAAAAGATCGGGGTGCGGTACTTTTTAATCTAAGCGAGGGTCAAAACAACACAAGGTGCAGAGGTGGATAGTCAAGGATCTCAGGAGGAAAATAAATGTATAGGGGAGACAGTCAAGCATCATGTGAACCAAAAATCAAAAGATTAGCGGACTCAGAAATTTTATTGCATTCCAGAAAATTCTAAACAAGGCATTCTCGAAAAGTAAAAGATGGCCCTAAACTATACATAGATTTATTTGGCCAGAGGAGACGAAAGCTAAATCACGTCAGTCGCGGTTGTGGAGGTTCAGTAGGTTATGATAGGCTCGCGCGCTCAGGTGGGAGCGTCCATTCCCATATTGTCTCGCAGGGACCGCCACTGGAGGTTCTTCGGCCATGGGGTCTTCTTCTTCTGGCCCTTTTTCCTCGGCTGGAGATTCTTCATCGAGATCTGCTTCCATGTGATTCTCTTCTTCTGGATCCTCTTCCATAGGATTTTCTTCCACTGGATTCTCCCCAAGGTTTTTCTCTCCTGGATTTTCTTCTATCGAGTCCTTTTCAGGGTCCTCCTCGTCGTCGTCAGCGTCGCTGATAATGTTGACTTCTGGGGCTGCGAATCCCTCACCCTCGGAATCGCTGTTTCCGAAAATAACCTGTGGGCCGTTGATCTCGTCATCTGATCTTACCAGCGTGTAGTCCGTGGAAACGCATGACCGTGTGTCCTCATCTAGAGACGGCGCTTCTCCAAGGTGGGCCATGACCTAAAAAGAGAGAATCATGATTAGACAGTGGGGCACATTAAGAAGATAACCAAAGATACGGTAGCACAGGGAGGATATGCTGTAGGCAAGGACTGAAAGATTAAAATTTAAAAAATGCTGATGCAATGAATAGTATAAGTAAAGTGAGTGGGAAGGAGACGATACACACATCACAACTCAGAATTTTATTACATTCAACTAAAGGTTCAACGGATACAAGATCTAAAATGAAAAGAAAATATTTATAAAAAAGTGACAACATTCTTATTGAAAGCGGAAAGGTGATAATTCTTCTTTGATTTCTAGACCGCTGCATTCTCGTCATGCGAGTTGAATCCTGCGCCGGGTCCGCACTGTCCTCAAAGCTCGAACTACGAAATAACCATCACTTAGTAGAAGTGGAGAGTATGGACGAACCGCCTTCTTGTAGCTCCTTCCTTTTAGGAAAACTATTGATAAAGTGTTCGCTGGATCCGCAAATCAGGCATTTCCCTTTGGTGCGACGACAATCCCTCTGAAGGTGTCCTGGCTTCTTGCAGTACCCACAACATTGGGTTTTCTGCTGCTTCTGCCGCGGGGGAACAAGTGGGCACTTCATCTTCACCCCTTTTTCTCGTATCACAGGGATCCCTTTACGATTGGAGACTTCTACTGGTGCCTGAGTCACCTGCCTTCTCAATCCTTCAGCTAACAGGTCGTTTGTTTGCTCCTGGACTTCCTTCAGACTTTGCAGTGCATTCATAATCTCTACGGTCTGATTCTAGGGAGTGGAGATAGAAGAAGAGTCGTTGGAAGACATGGTCCAGAAACAACAATTTTGAGGATGATATAAGGCACAAGCTATAAGAATTAAAATACAATATGGATTAGGCAAGGAATCAAGAATATAGGGTTCGGTGAAATTCGAACAAGTGGGAATCAACTGTAAGACTCTAAGTCACTCAACAGAGTACAGTATTGTAACTATGCTGCAGTGCATAATTACAACCACGTAACTCTACTAAGTCACCCAAAACTCTAGCGGATGGATCAATAAGTATAGCAGAATACACTATGTGAATCGAGATCAAGAATACCATTTTACAATCTAGACCGAAGGATGTCTTAGATTGTCAAGCCCTACACGGAAACTGCAATCCCAATCAAAGCAAAACCTGGCTCTGATACCAACAAAACCATGTCACGCCCCGCTTCCCAAAATACAGAATACGAGGGGTTGACAAGGCCAGCCATGCTCCTACGATCAAGGAAATATCCTGCCGTAGTCACACTTCGGCTTCTAGCTTTACGTGGTAATCAGTAATCAACGCACAGGTAATGAGAAATGCAGTAACTAAATCAAAACGAATATAAAAGAACTAACCTGATGGAGATCAAGAGAGTATAAATCTGGGTGGCTGATCAAGATGTCCGCGATGTCCTCGAGGTACGTCAGGTCCTGGTCCAAGCTAGATCCACCTCTCACTCTGAGCATGCATGCTTAGGTCATCAGAGCGACACGATAGCAATATATATATAGATACAAATGGTAACCCGTGCAGTAATAATGTACATGTAACAGTAAATCAAACGAGTAAAGACGTGAACACGAAGTATCCAAAATGGGTGTCTAATAGAGCAGGTAAACAGTAAAGCAGTAGATAGTATGTCAGGGGTATTGGATCAATAAATAATGCATGTCAATGTCATTAACCCTATCAGTCTCACTGTACAGGTCACTAAGCCTATCGTCAGTCCAAGTATGAGAGTCAACCACTCGTGAGTATCCCCCACCCAAGGGTAGGACCCAAGGACAAGGGAACACGGGCCCGAGTCGCTCGCTAATAATCAGTGATATCCCTATATATCTCCATATATCTCCATATGTGCCGGCATGGGACTCCCGAGAATCTGTTGAACTCACACTCAAACTAACCCACACCCCGTGGTCTATATCAAACGCCAACCATAAACTCAAATACCGGTCGGTCCATGACAAGTCTGCGCGAGTGTAACACCTTAGAATGTGTTTTGTAGCTAATTATATTTTAATGTATGGTTTTTAATAAAAAGTTTACCAAATTAAGTTTTAAATGTTTTATCCTAATTATTGTGTATTTTATTAGAATTTTGTTAGGCACACACACACTTGTGCATGATAACTAGGGTTGTTTTTGGGGTTAAACATGATTAGCAATCATGGTTAGCCAACCATTTGTTTTAAGATTAGTTTAAGAGTTATGGTTGTTAATAGTGTGGGTTTTAAGCATGATGGTTTTTTTTTAAATGTAAATGAATTTAAAAAGGGGTTTTATTTTGAATTTTTGTTTTGTGCTTGGTTGACTTTGAGGAAGAGAGAGAGAGTGAGCATGGGCATCATGGCTTTGCCCATGCCTCATTATGAGAGAGAGAGTGAGAAGGGGGCCTTGGTGTGTGCTCATTTCTCCATCTCACTTCTTTCTCTCATTCTCTCAAACTCACACACACTCACTCACACACACCATCAGCATCATTGGCAGCAGCAGCAACATCATCAACAACAACAACAACAACAACACAACAACAACAACAATAGCAGCAGCAACAGGATCAGCAGCAGCAGCAGCAGCAGCTGCAGGCATCATCATCATCATCATCATCTTCACAACAACAACAACAACACCACCAATAGCAACGACAGCAGCTTCATCACACACACACACTCACTGCAGAGAGAGAGAGAGAGAGAAGCAGCAGCAGCAGCAAGCCTTGGCAGCAGCAGCAGCAAGCAGTGGCAGCAGCAACAACATCAACAACAATAACAACAACAGCAGCTGCAGGAGCAGGAGCAGCAGTAGCAGCAATAGCAAGGGCAACTACAATAACAACAGCAACATCATCACCATTATCATCATCATCAACATCAGTAGCAGCAGCAAGTGGCAGAAGCAGCAGCAACAGGCAGCAACTGTAGCAGCAGCAACCCCAGCACCTGCACACACTTCTTCACCTGCTCTCTAGGGTCCAATTGGGTATATTTCTGAACCCCAAATCCCTAACTTGCTTATGGTGTATGGTTTTGTGTCGTTTAGTGTTAAATTGCTAGTTTAGTGCTAGATTGTGGTGTTTAGGTGGAATTTTGGGAAATTGATGATTGTGTGGGCTAACCTAGTATATTTAAGTGTTAACAAGGCCACTTCAACTGAGGAATAGCCAGATTACACTAAAATACCATAGGTTTCCATATTGTGCTAAATTGGTGTTTTAATGCGATATTTGTGACTTATGTGATCTGCTATAGACCCGGACCCTACAGAACAAAATTGAGAAAACTGGAGCATGTACACTAGGTATAGATGACACCACCAGAATACGAGACCCCCATTCCCTACACTGGCCGCCAATTTCTTCAGTTTGGCCGCAAATTGCGGCCAAGTTGGGGAATTGGGTGTTGGGTTTTTTGTCTAGGGGTCCCTGCTGTGTTGTCTAGGTCTTTGGCATGTCTAGTTTTGTAATATCTTACCTGTAGGAAAATCTGGGGCTATATGTCGTGTTTGGTGTCCGTTGTGTTTGCGCGATACGCGCGATACGTGAGTGGGTTCTGTGATCCAGCGTATCGCGGCGTGTCGCGATGGTTTTAGACGCGTACACACACGATTCAGCGTATCGTGCACACGCGCGTTTAGTTCGCGACGCGAGTTTCTCGTTTTGGTCCAATATCGCGTTTCGCAGGATATTTGGCTTATATGTGATTCCATGTCTTAATTGCAGGTTTGCAGGCAGGAGCTACAGACACCACTACAGAGGGAGCAGACGGTAGGATTCACCCAGCGTGGAGTGTAGGTGAGTAGATATAACATCTACAGGGGAATCGCCCGCATGGCGTTATGCGTCTGGGCTAGGATTCAATTACCTGTCGCACATTCTACGTCATTGTAGAATTGCGCCTTACTGCTTTTCCTAGATATAGTTATATACTGTGACTAGCAGCCGTAGGACACTGCACACATTATTGACGGTTCATGTTGCACGAGCACGGATTGTATGCTACACACACACCGTCAATAATTGCCATGTCACACACTACCCCTTATAGCTACCTTTGCTTGCCACACTTGACATCTAGCTTATCGGTATACCTATAGTGTATCATACCTTTAGTGATAGGTATATTTTCACTTTGCGATACAGCTACAGGTATACCTCCTACATATTTTACTTATACCCAGGAGGGGTATACGACATCAGTTCTTATAGGTAGATACCTATACATTGCTACACCTGTATGTTAGATACATATTCAGTTGTTGTCGCTTATTCATATTTACTGATGTTACTTAGCTGTACCTTATCATGATTTCGCATACAGCTGGTTCGGCTATATACTTGTGTTTACCTGCTCGCATTCAGATATATCGCATACATTTATTCCTGGATTGCGCATTGTTTATCTGGATTTTACATGATGTTTTCGGGATTTGGGAACCGCGGGAGTTCATGAAATTATGCATACGTGTAACGACCCGGTTTCCTTGATATGATATTTGAGCGTCCCCCATGAGTTTTATCGGTGCTGATTTTATGCTCCATACGATGTGTGGATGCCGTATGAGAGTACATGGTGGGGCCCGGTATGGTTCCCCTCGGCAAGAAGATCGATGGGTTTGCCGATTGAGCCTGGAGGCGGGCGAGTACCTACCGGTGATTGATTTGACCTGGCAGTTGTCCGGAGGCTACTGGCCAGAGTAGAGAGATGGATACGGGATGACCTGTACTGTCGGGGCCGAGGGCCGACACTGCAGACGGACCCCGTGGGCTGATCCGGACTAACGGAGCCCAATATACGAGGATTTCTGTGTCGATGCTTGGCACACGGTTTCATGATATTTCTTTAACCCCTTTTGTATATATAACAGGGGATTTAGCCGTTGTTATATATACCCTTACACCAATATTAGTGGTATGGGACGCTAATATATGTGTATTGCCCCATCATATTTATTTCTGTATATATATTTACCTTTAGGATGCTAGAAACTTGCTTGAGATTGGACTTGGGATATTAGGTGATTCATTGGGATTGGACATTGGATATACCTATGTGGTTTGTGATTTGTACATTCGGGATATAGGAGATTACTCGATATTGTACATTGAGGAGATGTGAGACTTATGGGATGTGAGTGCCCAATGTGGGGGCTGAATTGAGGATTTGGGATTGGAGTATCTTGATGGATTGTGATCCTGCCACGACGTCAGGTTTCCGTGGAAAATGACATATTCCACCCTATACCTCACCCTTACCTACCTTATGCACAGATTCATATATTGGTAGTACTTGTAGTGTACCCTTATGATAGTTGCATATTTGCCTTCTCATATCTCTATTGCATAGTTATTGCATACTATTATCATGTCATCATTGCTTCACATAGTAAATGTACCTGCTAGTGTACTCTTCTTATTCAGCATTGCATGACATATTACTACTGTAATCGCATATCTTAGATTCATGCTGTACGTGCATTCCTGCGATTACCTGCATATGTTTTATACTATTCACGAGTTGGCAACTCACCCCCGTTGTGCCACAGGTGTTTCAGGTTGTTCCCCAGAGTAGTCGAGGCAGTCTATTCCCCTATCCAGCTATCCAGCTACCATCTTTTGCTACAGATACCGCATCAGCTCACAGTACCATTTTGCATAGGTGGGTTAGACGGTTATCTGTATTATATATTGTACTTTCGTTGTATTGTACTCTCCATCTACTGTTGTATTATTGACATAGAGACTTGGTGAGGACGTAGTGTGTATTATTGTGGATTTGATGTCTTTTATATATACAGCTTTTTCTCTACTGCCCTTATTCTTCTGTTGTATTCATATTGACTAGTCTTTAAAAAAAATGGGGTGTTGCTAAAATTTTAAAGAAAGAAAGTAAGACTTTTAAAGAATTTGGGTTGCGATTTCAATTGTTTCTAAACTTGTATTATCTTTTCAGCATTCTTTTCTTGGTTTAGATTTCTGGGTTTGGCTTTCTTTTACTACGTTGCGTCTTTAGGCGTTGCGTAGTATTAGGGCCGTCACGGGCCATTTTTGGGTCGTGACAAAGTTGGTATCAGAGCGTTAGGTTTTACCTTTCGGAGTGTAGGATGACCTTAGTATGATGGAGTAGGTAGCTTAAGCAGAGTAACGTAATGTGTGTATGTCTGCAGCATACCCACAGCGCGGTACCTTGCATTAAGTGACCTAAGTACAATTTGCTTGACATTCTTTCCTTGATGATTCATATCTTTGAGATTCGATTTCTTCATTCTTATCGAATCTCATCTTATATCTATTTATAGCCTTGCCGCCGATGACTATGGGGACTCAGAGCGATGCAGCGAGGGCCGAGGTCAGAGTTAGCTCGTGTGAGACGAGTACTGACCAGGATGGCACTCTAGTTGCACAGGTGCAGACGGATCAGCCTACGACCTATACCATGGATAGACTGTTGGTAGAGATGCAGGAGTTCCGCCAGACGATGAATTCGTTAGTTGACGTCGTTCGGGAGCTACGACAGGAAGTTGTCACCCCCGTTACTCAGCTGTCCCTTACGATCAGTATGCAGCAGTCCGTCACCTACATAGCACCAGTGGTTGCAGCTCCAGTTGACGAGGCGCATATTACAGAGGCTCAGAGAGTTCAAGGACAGTGGAGGACTCGTACCAGTGTACCAGCCCCGAGACAGAGGTTCGGTCGTCGAGACAGGTTTCGTGGCCACCACGGGAGTAGCAGAGGCCTAGGACGAAGACAGTCGTTCAGTTCTCATTCCCAGGATGGTCAGCAGTCAGCACGTGGATGTTTTCGATGCGGAAGCCTTCAGCACTTCGTCAGGGATTGTTCCTCAGCACGGCGTCAGAATCGTATTCAGAGAGGCCGTGGACGTGGAAGAATTGCTCAGAGGGCTCAGTCTACCAGAGGAATTCATCCAGCTGCGAGTAGGGTGCAGACACAGGAGTTTGCTTCTACTCATCGGGACGCGCAGACGTCCAATGTGGAGTTTTCAGGTACCCTTGAGTTATATTTTTCTCTTGGTGTATTTGTTTGTTTCTTGCTTGTACCGTTGTTGGGTAGATTAGTCGTAGTGGTGTTAACTTCTGTCAGCGATCCTTTTGTCGCGCGACACGTATTTCAGTTTTGTGCCAATCGGATAGGAGATAAAGATTTCGTCCGTCGTTTTGATCCTTCTAGAGATGTGGGATTTGACGTTCTCCTGGGCACGGATTGGTTAACTACGTGTTAGGCGTCTGTGGACTACAGTGTGGAAACAAGTTAGGTTTTGTTTTCCCCGGCGAGTCAGATCTTGTTGTACCGGTGGATAGTCGTGCCGCCTCCCACAGCTTGAATTCAGCCTTCTTAGCTAGTCGGCTACTGAGGAGATGTCGTGGATTCTTGACGTTCATTCATGATACCGGAGCCACCGTGGGATTGTTGGACCGGCTTCTGTTCGTGCGAGAGTTTTTCCGACGTTGTTCCGGATGAGCCGGCGAAGCTTGGGAGCAAAAGGATCAGCTGCAGGGTCTTGGTTTGGGGAGTTTTGTGTGTCTGAGTGTTTCGCTTTTGGAAGCTCCTATTTCTGTTCGTCGAGGAGAAAGACGGCAGTTTAGGGTTGCGTACCGACGGATCGTCAATTGAACCGGCTTACGGTGCGGATAGGTATCCTTCACCTTGCCGTGGCGATTTCTTCGATCAGCTCCAGAGTGCGAGACATTTCTCTAAGTGTGTTTGGGATCAGGTCATCATTGTTGCGGATTCGGAGTGACGGCATTCCGAAGACTGCCTTGTGCGTGCTACGGGCTTTGTGTGTTTTTTTTGTGAGTCGTTGGATTCACTGTCGCCCTAGCAGCATTCGTAGATATGATGGACCAGATTTCTTCAGGCCGTTCCTCGACCAGTTTTGTTGTGATACTTACGACACTCTGGTCTACTTAATGTGTCTTGAGGAACAGGAGTAGCACTGGAGGATTTGTTATGCGGATACTGGGAGAGTACCAGCAGTTGCTAAATTCTCAGAGTGTTTCTTCAGGCTTGTTTGTGTTGACTCCTAGGTCTTGTAGTCACGGGAGACGGTTCCGTATGGTTCCGAAGGAGATCGTGGCCGTACAGCTTAGGCCCAGACTTGTGTGCAGGACGGAGATCCGCAGATTGTTGGGCTTAGCAGGTTTTTGCCGCCGTTTCATGCAGGATTGCTAGAGAAGTGTTGCACCGCCGACTGAATTGACCAGTAAGGAGGTTTCTTTTCTGTGGACTGAGGCATGTGTACGGAGTTTTCAGCAGTTGAAGATTCAGTTAACAACTGCATCAGTCTTTCTTTGCTTTTGGTTCGGGCGACCTTGTTGTTTAACTGTAATGTTTCTTGAGTGGGCTCGAGGGTGTACTGAGGTGACACTATAGAGATATCGCTTTTGCTTTCCCTACATTTGGAGGAAGTACGAGGAGGATATTCCACTCATGATCTGGAGATGGCCGCGGTGGTTTTGCGTTGGAGATTTGGAGACACTACTTACTTGAGAGTCGTGTCAGATTTTCCACGGACCACTAGAGCTTAATGTACATCTTCCTGCAGCAGATTTGGATTGTTGTGATGGTCTTCTGCAGATTTACAGTTCTTGTGTGATCGTCGAGTATAGCTTAGTTCGTCTCTACGGAGGGGACAGCTTGCTCATGTCCGCGCCCGACCACTTTCCTTAAATCGTTTTCGCGAAACACTGCCCGTCGAAGCTCGTACATCAGAGATACTTGAGCATATTCGGCTGGGTAATGATTCGGAGACCTTGATTGTGACAATGATGTGCTAAGTTAGGGACACGTTTGTGTACTTGCCATTATCAGGTAGAGACGTGTAATCCTAGAACATGCACATCTGTCAACTCCCTCTATGCATTCAAGTTCCACCAGCTTTGGCGTGACTTGTGAGATAGTTACGAGTGGACAGGGATGTAAAGAGAAGTTTCAGGTTTCGTTTCAAGGTGTCAGTCTTGTTGTGTGCTTGAGTCGAGCATCTGAGGCCGGCTGGAGAGTTGCAATCTTTTTACCGTTCCGAAGAAGGAATGGGAGCAGATCTCCATGAATTCCGTTATGGTTTCTACCCAGTTAGTTAAGGTGTGACTCCATTCGGATTCTTGTCATCCGGTTATACTCAGTTTGCTCAGTTGTTTTGTTAAGTTTGTGTGTTTGTTTGTTTGTTGGCAGCAGTTGGGGATCGTCACTCGCCATTGTTAGGGTTCTCCTTCGATAGCAGTTATCAGGAGACACTCCAATTGGCCACCCTTAGGCTTAGGGGTTAGGTCGTGTCGACCACCAGCCTGCTGTTTTGCTGACTCTGCGTAAATAGGACTTTGGACCCCAGCTAGTCTAGAGACTTCGGAGACGGTCCAGTTGTGTTAGGTCAGGATGGGGATTGTCCATTTCGAACTGAGGTCTTATGACGGCTGTGTTGGTCATAGACTCGAGTTCGTAGGACAGATCATGGATTCCTATGGACTTTCCGATGAATGACGTGTTGGATGTTGGGAAGCTTATCCCAGGATTTTAGGTCCTTTTAGATCCTATAAGCGGGTTAGTTTCGTTGCCTTCAATTTGGCACTTCCGCCCAGATTTCTGGATTTTCACCCCGTATTCCTTGTGATGATACTTTACAATTACCTTCATGACCTTCTCGCATGATTTAGCATCAGACCTTTTAGCTAGACGCGATCTTTCGTTCACCCGCAGCCATGTGTGTTAATGGCTCGAAAGGTGAAGAAAAGTCGGTCAAAGGTCTTGCCATCTGTGAAGGGTTTTCTCGGGCGTAGCCGTGTAGTGAGATAGTCACTTGGGAGGCTACGAGCGAGATTTGAGGATTTTAATCTTCTCTTTGAAGGTATGCGTATCGGAATATTTTTAAATTCGGAGACGAATTTCTTTTAAGGGGGGGAGATTGTAACACCTTAGAATGTGTTTTGTAGCTAATTATATTTTAATGTATGGTTTTTAATAAAAAGTTTACCAAATTAAGTTTTAAATGTTTTATCCTAATTATTGTGTATTTTATTAGAATTTTGTTAGGCACACACACACTTGTGCATGATAACTAGGGTTGTTTTTGGGGTTAAACATGATTAGCAATCATGGTTAGCCAACCATTTGTTTTAAGATTAGTTTAAGAGTTATGGTTGTTAATAGTGTGGGTTTTAAGCATGATGGTTTTTTTTTAAATGTAAATGAATTTAAAAAGGGGTTTTATTTTGAATTTTTGTTTTGTGCTTGGTTGACTTTGAGGAAGAGAGAGAGAGTGAGCATGGGCATCATGGCTTTGCCCATGCCTCATTATGAGAGAGAGAGTGAGAAGGGGGCCTTGGTGTGTGCTCATTTCTCCATCTCACTTCTTTCTCTCATTCTCTCAAACTCACACACACTCACTCACACACACCATCAGCATCATTGGCAGCAGCAGCAACATCATCAACAACAACAACAACAACAACACAACAACAACAACAATAGCAGCAGCAACAGGATCAGCAGCAGCAGCAGCAGCAGCTGCAGGCATCATCATCATCATCATCATCTTCACAACAACAACAACAACAACACCAATAGCAACGACAGCAGCTTCATCACACACACACACTCACTGCAGAGAGAGAGAGAGAGAGAAGCAGCAGCAGCAGCAAGCCTTGGCAGCAGCAGCAGCAAGCAGTGGCAGCAGCAACAACATCAACAACAATAACAACAACAGCAGCTGCAGGAGCAGGAGCAGCAGTAGCAGCAATAGCAAGGGCAACTACAATAACAACAGCAACATCATCACCATTATCATCATCATCAACATCAGTAGCAGCAGCAAGTGGCAGAAGCAGCAGCAACAGGCAGCAACTGTAGCAGCAGCAACCCCAGCACCTGCACACACTTCTTCACCTGCTCTCTAGGGTCCAATTGGGTATATTTCTGAACCCCAAATCCCTAACTTGCTTATGGTGTATGGTTTTGTGTCGTTTAGTGTTAAATTGCTAGTTTAGTGCTAGATTGTGGTGTTTAGGTGGAATTTTGGGAAATTGATGATTGTGTGGGCTAACCTAGTATATTTAAGTGTTAACAAGGCCACTTCAACTGAGGAATAGCCAGATTACACTAAAATACCATAGGTTTCCATATTGTGCTAAATTGGTGTTTTAATGCGATATTTGTGACTTATGTGATCTGCTATAGACCCGGACCCTACAGAACAAAATTGAGAAAACTGGAGCATGTACACTAGGTATAGATGACACCACCAGAATACGAGACCCCCATTCCCTACACTGGCCGCCAATTTCTTCAGTTTGGCCGCAAATTGCGGCCAAGTTGGGGAATTGGGTGTTGGGTTTTTTGTCTAGGGGTCCCTGCTGTGTTGTCTAGGTCTTTGGCATGTCTAGTTTTGTAATATCTTACCTGTAGGAAAATCTGGGGCTATATGTCGTGTTTGGTGTCCGTTGTGTTTGCGCGATACGCGCGATACGTGAGTGGGTTCTGTGATCCAGCGTATCGCGGCGTGTCGCGATGGTTTTAGACGCGTACACACACGATTCAGCGTATCGTGCACACGCGCGTTTAGTTCGCGACGCGAGTTTCTCGTTTTGGTCCAATATCGCGTTTCGCAGGATATTTGGCTTATATGTGATTCCATGTCTTAATTGCAGGTTTGCAGGCAGGAGCTACAGACACCACTACAGAGGGAGCAGACGGTAGGATTCACCCAGCGTGGAGTGTAGGTGAGTAGATATAACATCTACAGGGGAATCGCCCGCATGGCGTTATGCGTCTGGGCTAGGATTCAATTACCTGTCGCACATTCTACGTCATTGTAGAATTGCGCCTTACTGCTTTTCCTAGATATAGTTATATACTGTGACTAGCAGCCGTAGGACACTGCACACATTATTGACGGTTCATGTTGCACGAGCACGGATTGTATGCTACACACACACCGTCAATAATTGCCATGTCACACACTACCCCTTATAGCTACCTTTGCTTGCCACACTTGACATCTAGCTTATCGGTATACCTATAGTGTATCATACCTTTAGTGATAGGTATATTTTCACTTTGCGATACAGCTACAGGTATACCTCCTACATATTTTACTTATACCCAGGAGGGGTATACGACATCAGTTCTTATAGGTAGATACCTATACATTGCTACACCTGTATGTTAGATACATATTCAGTTGTTGTCGCTTATTCATATTTACTGATGTTACTTAGCTGTACCTTATCATGATTTCGCATACAGCTGGTTCGGCTATATACTTGTGTTTACCTGCTCGCATTCAGATATATCGCATACATTTATTCCTGGATTGCGCATTGTTTATCTGGATTTTACATGATGTTTTCGGGATTTGGGAACCGCGGGAGTTCATGAAATTATGCATACGTGTAACGACCCGGTTTCCTTGATATGATATTTGAGCGTCCCCCATGAGTTTTATCGGTGCTGATTTTATGCTCCATACGATGTGTGGATGCCGTATGAGAGTACATGGTGGGGCCCGGTATGGTTCCCCTCGGCAAGAAGATCGATGGGTTTGCCGATTGAGCCTGGAGGCGGGCGAGTACCTACCGGTGATTGATTTGACCTGGCAGTTGTCCGGAGGCTACTGGCCAGAGTAGAGAGATGGATACGGGATGACCTGTACTGTCGGGGCCGAGGGCCGACACTGCAGACGGACCCCGTGGGCTGATCCGGACTAACGGAGCCCAATATACGAGGATTTCTGTGTCGATGCTTGGCACACGGTTTCATGATATTTCTTTAACCCCTTTTGTATATATAACAGGGGATTTAGCCGTTGTTATATATACCCTTACACCAATATTAGTGGTATGGGACGCTAATATATGTGTATTGCCCCATCATATTTATTTCTGTATATATATTTACCTTTAGGATGCTAGAAACTTGCTTGAGATTGGACTTGGGATATTAGGTGATTCATTGGGATTGGACATTGGATATACCTATGTGGTTTGTGATTTGTACATTCGGGATATAGGAGATTACTCGATATTGTACATTGAGGAGATGTGAGACTTATGGGATGTGAGTGCCCAATGTGGGGGCTGAATTGAGGATTTGGGATTGGAGTATCTTGATGGATTGTGATCCTGCCACGACGTCAGGTTTCCGTGGAAAATGACATATTCCACCCTATACCTCACCCTTACCTACCTTATGCACAGATTCATATATTGGTAGTACTTGTAGTGTACCCTTATAATAGTTGCATATTTGCCTTCTCATATCTCTATTGCATAGTTATTGCATACTATTATCATGTCATCATTGCTTCACATAGTAAATGTACCTGCTAGTGTACTCTTCTTATTCAGCATTGCATGACATATTACTACTGTAATCGCATATCTTAGATTCATGCTGTACGTGCATTCCTGCGATTACCTGCATATGTTTTATACTATTCACGAGTTGGCAACTCACCCCCGTTGTGCCACAGGTGTTTCAGGTTGTTCCCCAGAGTAGTCGAGGCAGTCTATTCCCCTATCCAGCTATCCAGCTACCATCTTTTGCTACAGATACCGCATCAGCTCACAGTACCATTTTGCATAGGTGGGTTAGACGGTTATCTGTATTATATATTGTACTTTCGTTGTATTGTACTCTCCATCTACTGTTGTATTATTGACATAGAGACTTGGTGAGGACGTAGTGTGTATTATTGTGGATTTGATGTCTTTTATATATACAGCTTTTTCTCTACTGCCCTTATTCTTCTGTTGTATTCATATTGACTAGTCTTTAAAAAAAATGGGGTGTTGCTAAAATTTTAAAGAAAGAAAGTAAGACTTTTAAAGAATTTGGGTTGCGATTTCAATTGTTTCTAAACTTGTATTATCTTTTCAGCATTCTTTTCTTGGTTTAGATTTCTGGGTTTGGCTTTCTTTTACTACGTTGCGTCTTTAGGCGTTGCGTAGTATTAGGGCCGTCACGGGCCATTTTTGGGTCGTGACAGCGAGAACTGGAGACATGATCTCCATCAAGCACGTCCCGACTGATACCCAAGATAGATGGACAGTATTTGGTGCCTTACCTGTGACACCCATACAAGTGCTTCCATAATTGTCCCATACCAATTATAGTCACACTTGTACACGTTCCACAGACGTCGACAATGCAATAAATTAATAGGGTCCACTGATTGTGTACAAGTATGTGACACTTTCACTTATCCATTTATGCTTAAACACTAACGTACTTGCCACAATCAAACGCTAAAACCTAACACTGGGTAATGCGCATGATCACTAGGTTACCAATGCAATAGCATATATGTAATGCGATGAGAATACGATAATTCAGGCATGATTAAGATGTCATAAGTCGGTATCCTACCACTTGCATAATTCTTCATAAATCATACATGCACAATTTAGCGAAACAATGAACATGGGATAAGTAGTATGTTTGATTATCTATTCAGAAAATTTGGTTTTACGTCAATCGGGTTTCAGGATCACTAGATATGGCCATTTTATTTTAAGTGTTCACTGCTGGAAATCCGGTTTCAGAATTGGAAGTCCGTTTTGTAACGCATTTTAGTCCCAGTTGGGAACAGAATTTAGCGACACTACAGTTGAATGAAATTTAGGGTTTCCAGTCAGATTTCCACCGCAATTGGAGGATCAGTATTATGTTACGCCAACAGAGAGTTATGTCCAGATTAAGTTCAATGTGTAAAATCTGCTTCTGCAGAATTCAGCAAGACGTGTCGACATTGTAAATTGAATTAAAAATATTAAACGGTTGATGAATCCGGTAAGATCCATGGTGTAATAAATCTAATCCAATTTCCTACGTAACGATATAGTGTTACGCGCATTCTCTTATCTGAACAGAGACATACAGGGGTTTAGCAACAGGGGTTAACCTGGATTTTCATTCTGGATTGCAGTCCAGAATCGTAATCCACCACAGTTATCTCCATTATAGGGTTTTAAAATTCAGTGATCAATAATATATTACAGTAGGTTAAACAATTAGCTTCGTTACGAGCCATCGCACGCATCATTTCAATGTGCACACAATTAATTATGATTTTAACAAGTTTCAGACGCGGGAAATATTCAGTTTTAACGGGTGTACTTGGGGATGGTCGTTTAAGCCAATAATAATCGTATTTTTTAGTCAAATTTCTACACAGTGTTCATTATCACATGGGCCAGATTATACGATCAATTTCCGTCAGTTTAAAGAAAGGTTTCTGTTTGAATTTTGCATCGAGCACATACACTATTTTATGTCGCAATAAATGTTCATGTGGAATTTAACAGTATTTCAAGTTCTAGTGAAATAAATAGCATGAAGCAAGTAGGTAACTTGCCTGGAGACGCTTTGGCGACGCACGGCAGCGGCAGCGGCAGCGGCACGGACGCGCGACGAACCGCACGGTTTGGATTCGCGGCCTCGGCTCGCGTTTCGGGTTCGTCGTCGGAGTTGCCCGGAGATGGCTCGTGTTCGCTGGAAGCGGAGGGGGTTGCTCAGTGGATCTCCTGGGACGTACTGGGGTCGGCGATGGTCGACGGTGTAGCTCCGGCGATGGGCAGCAGTAAGGTTCAAGGTTGCAGCGAGGGTTTGATGTTGGTTTTGGAGAGAGAGATAGTGGGGCTCGGGTTTGGAGTGATAGTGATGATGCTGAGGATGTAGGGGTGGCGTTCATGCTCGGCGGTGGGGCTCGGTGTGTAGGCGGAGAAGGCGACGGGGACAGCACTCGGCTTGCGATGGAGGAGCTTGGTCGATAGAGGAAGAGTGGGGCTCGGCTGCAATCCAGAGGGGCTTGGATGAGCTCGGAGCGGAGGGTCCAAGGAGGAGGTCGCCGGCGAGGAGGCAGCGGGGTATGGTGGTGGTCTCGGTGTTGATGGATGGAGGAAGTGATGTTGGTTGCGGTGTTGGGTGTTCGTTGGGGAAGATCGTCGGTGGTGTGAGGTGGCGCCGGCCGTGGGTGTTGGCAGTGGGTGAAGGGGAGAGAGTTGTGAGGGAGGACGACGAGATGACTGAGGTGGTGGTGGTCGTCGTCGTCGGGATGTAGGGATGCAGCAGGGGGTTTGGTAGAAGGTGGAGTGAGGAGAGAAGGAGAGGGGAAAAGAGAGAGGGAGCGAAAGAGAGTGGAGGGGTCGATGGAGATGAGTGGGCATGTGCGCGCGGTCGTAGGCAAGGGAGCGGTGGCGTGGTCGCGACGGGGAGTGGGGCTCGGGGATGTGTGCGTCGTGGGCGAGGGAGCGCAGCGAACTGAAAAAGGAGCGGGAAAAAGTAACGACGTGGGGAAGAAAGGGGTGATAACGGGTCGGGTCGGGTCGGGTCGGGTCGGGTCGTTCGGGCGTGAGGAGGGGAGGGCGCGGGCTTGGGCCAGTTAAAGAAAATAGAGGAAAAAGAGATGGGCCGGCTCTAAAGAATTAAAATTAATTGAGAAAGAAAGAGGTGGGCCGGCTCGGGATTAAGGAATTGAAAAATATAAAAGAAATAGATAATAGGGTTTTGGGTTAGTTTAGGGAAGAATAAAAAGGGTTTAAGTATTAGAATTAGTTTTAGGAAAAATGGATTTTAGAAGGGAAGGTAGAATAAGAGAATTAGGATAAAATAATTATAAATACAAACAGGTAAATTTGTAAGTGACCCCATTTAATAAAAATATGGCTATTGGCCTATAAAAGAACCGAGTATTACAACTGGTGTATACGTTTCTAGACCCTGACAAGGGGTGATGGTTGGTCCCACAGCCATTGGTCTTTCATACCTAAGATCGTTTACAGGTGCTCACTGGGGGTGAGTACACCGGACGGACTTGCCGGGAACATGCTATATGGTATTATACCTATTGTCAGATAGCAGTTCTCAGGTGACATGAGTACAGGTCAGTCTTTCGACATGAGATCGTCATTTGTCTCGTGTGAGTTCCCACTGTGCTTTGATTACTACCCTACCACTGCTCAAGGGAGTCGTGCAAACAGGTTTTAGTTGGGTACAGTTCCGAGCCACATGGAGGCAGTGAGCGAATCGTCGAGGATTCGTCTCTTTCGGTATTGGGGGTTGATGTCGCGCTGTGCACGGGTGGCCATCACCAGAAATACTTAGCCAATGTAGACGAGAATTACTGATTTGGATCATTAGTTTCTCAGTGGGTGATGGGCTTCACACCGACACGAAATATCGCGTTATTAGGGGTCTGATTTTATCCACCCCCTAGACCCGATATGCGATACTCTTAGACGAAGAGACCGGACTGTACGGAGATTGTTATAGATAGGCTCAGTAGGGATCCGGATGAGTTTGCTCGTCGGCCTTCCTTTTCGACAGGTACATGGGTAGCCGTTACGTATAGCTAGTGCCGCTGACATGCTTGTGGTTATGGATTTATCCAGTAACTCACTGCTGGCGTACTGTCGAGGCTCTAGAGTCCCACACAGAGGGTTTCCCTGGTTCAGGCGAAATGATGTAGTAGTCGTATTTTCATACGTGCAGGGTTCCGATCGAATGATTGTACTAGTTACCCGGACTTTTGATCGGACAGTTGATAATACTAGCCGGCTTAGGATTGAGCCGGATTATTAAATCAGGTATTGATTTAATAATTTACGTATATATATTTCAATATGTATATTCTGGTATTATGTTCTTTATGTTATTCTATCTTTTTGGATATGTGTATTTTGATACGAATACGGGTATGTATATACAGTTGAGTGTATTCCGTATTTATACGGAAAACATTCTAGAAGGTGGACACCTCATTTTGGTTTATCCATTTATTAATTTAAATGGAAATGAGGTGTAAAGGTGGCGAAGAGAGAATGGTGAGAACCATGCTTGAATAGTGTTGACAAATGAATTGAAAATTTATTTGTGCAAACTATTCAAGTATGGGTGCTTTATTTTAATTGGAAAATGGTTTTTACAAAACCATACTTTCATTTGTGAGAACACTTGGATGGTTATTTTTGATGAAAACACTCTCACCATTTGCCTCATCACTCCTCACTGGCCTTTCTTAAGCTCCTCCTTTTTCTTCTTGATCATCCACCCTACTATCTCATGAGTTGAGAATCAAGAGTGGAAGAGAGATAGATAATCACTTAGAACAACTCACTACATCCGCAGGCAGTCTAGATTAGCAACCTAGAGTCCCTAGTTGCTCCACTAGATTTTTATTGTGGAGCTAGAGCCATGAACCACATCTCTCGGGTGGATCATCTTCGACGGAGGAAGACCGGCGGTCAAGCTCGATCAAGGAGACCTCAAGGAGCTACGGAAGAGGGTAGAAGACCGAAAGACACGAATCTTTTGGTAAAACATTCTATCACAGTAACTAGAACATCTTTGTAGTTTGCTAGTTTCATGTTTGGTTTCAATTCTAGGTAGTTATTTCTAGCACCAAGTTTTTTAAACACCAAATTTTTTCGTTCTGCAATGGCCGCGGTCGACGGATAGGGCGCTAGGAACCCTAACATGGTATCAGAGCCACCCAAACATTAGAAACTAGTAGTAGATGATGCATTGGTTTCAAAACCGAAAAATTCCGATTTCAAAACCTACTCTCTGTTCTGAAATTTATTTGGTCTCTGAAATTTTTTTAAACAAGTACAGAGACTTAGTCTAGACATGTATATGATACATAATGAAAACGAGGCCATTCCTTCAAGATTTGGTCGGCCAAATTGCCAAAATTCCCGATACTACCTTTTCACCATTCACTTCTGGGCCCCGTTTTCATCCAGTGTCTTGGGTTTTGTAAATTGGCGTTTTTGGTCTTGTATGATTTCCCCAGATTTCACTTAGTGTTGTCTTTGCTTTGGGGGCAACTTGGAAAGTTTCAAAACTTGAATTTTTGCATTGTTTATATCTGTGATGTGGTGTATGTGTTTTTCAAATGTCGTCTATTTGCTATATGTCATTTAGACGGGGTTACACATACTTTCTTATATTGCTGTGATGTTGATATCTGTGATCGTATGTTCGGATTGTTGTGAGGAATAGCCTCTAGTGCAATGGTAGTTATACAGTTTTGATTCATTTATATATTCATTATTGCGGGGAGAGCGTCCGACATGTGGACTGCCATTTCCGCCAGTTTGTATATTATTTTATTGGGGCACGACCAGGTTGAGGTCGATGTCACCTTTGTATATATGGTTTTCTTTTCTGTACTAGGATTACCCCGCGGTGGAGTGCTCGAGTAGCCGGGTTCTAGCCAAAAACCATCTGTAGCCCTTCGTCATTTCGGATAAATAGCGCATATTATTCATGCGGTGTTTGTTGGCTAAAGTCAAGACATCGTGAATGGTAGCTATATGTTACTTATCCGTAGCATAGATAGATGCATTGGTTTAGAACGGTTGCACCGCCTTGTTGGCCAAAGTCAAGGGTGTGTACGGGTGGGTCTAAATCAATCTAGACAACGATGGGTAGAACTTGACTTGCGTGTTATGATTTGTTGGCCAAAGTCAAGGTCATAAGCGCTTGGGACAAAAACCACATCGGGAGTTCTAAATATACATGAAACTTTCTAGCGTTGCATACCTTCTGGAGTATGGTGACTTGAGTGGCTTCCATCTAATTTATCACGCAATGATAGTTGGATCCCGATCCCACTGATGAGTAGGATTACTCTTGGGAGATATTTTTCACCTCATAATTAGCTGACTTATTAGATGTCTAGAAAGGTGTTAACGAGGTTACGCCTGTGTGGAAAAGAGGTTTATTTTAATTTGGTCCGTGCGAGAGCACGGGGAACCTCTCTCGAAGTACCAACACCGACCTGGCTGAACGGTTAGCGAACTTGTAAAGTGTTAATGATCCCGACTAGTTCTCCTTTTAAGGTTTGAAGGAAAATTCGAGGAAACAGTGGGAGCCATCCTGATTAGATAAAATGATTAACCAATCTAATTTAGATTAGAGTGCACACTGAGTGTTTCTTTTCTCTCTCTCTTTTTGGCAGCGACCATGACCTGACCTTAAACTAAAACTCATAAACAAGTTAACCGAACTTTCTTAAACACTTTGGCTTTTGTATTTTCATGATTCACGATAAAGTCGCATATATCCTTACCGCTCCTACTTTTGCTTAGTATTTCTCCAGAACACTCCGTAGCACTACGAAGATCCATATTGCTTGGGTATGCCATCATATAGTTACATACGAACTCGAAGAAACTTGTTTCAGTTCGAGAATGGTTGTAACGACTCTGAAATCTTAGTACGGAAATTCTTCTGTTAAAATACAGAATAGAGTTTCACAGCCTGAGTACAAGTTATAAGTTAATTTTGTTTGAGAACAGCAAGAAACAACTTGTAGCTCATTGGTAAAGTCTTGCACTGTTGTGACGTAGCCCCGGTGTTCGAATTCCATCAGACACATTATTTTTCTGATTTTATTTTTAAAAAATGTTATGGAAGCCTAAAAGCTTACATGTGCAATGCACACAAAAATAAAAAGTCAGAAAAAATAAACATGTGCAAAAGGGTGTTAACACTGACATGAACACATGGCAAGAATCCACCGGCCCCCTCCCGTCAATCAACCGGCAAAAACCCCATAAGGGCCGGCACCGACGGTGCCCCGAGCCCAAAGTGCCCCGGGCTTTGCACACTTGTCCTTTCCCCTACCCCTAACTCCCATGCACTGTTTGATTGCTCTGCAATCAAACAGAGACCCTTCAATTCCCCATTTATTCTCATTGTAATGTATTTTAATTCATCTTTTTAATTCCAAAACCCCAATTTCACACTATAAATACTACCCCATGCCCTAGCCCGTCATCATTCTGAAATTCCTAGCCAAAATTCTCAAAATTTCTCAAGTACAAGAGTGGTACAAGTGGAGTTAGCAAACGATCAAGTTCCGGCGAGGATCGAATCATATTTCGGCGACCCCGCGACGCCACGACGACAACCCTCCCTTCTTCTACCTTCTCTTCATCTATCTAGCTAGTAAGTCCCTTCTAATCTCTCTCCTTCTTCTATGAAATTCTCTTTTCATAAAATATGTCGGAAGTGGAGTTAACACCGACATCTTCTTTTAAATCTCTAAAATTCCATTTTTTCTTACATATTCTTCATACATATTCCTACATCATGCTTGTTAATATAAAACCAATGCTTAAAACCAATTTTAATTAAGAATATCATGCAAAATAGTTTTAACTTAAATTTTACACTAAAATACCATGAACTTCACATATCTCTCTTTTAGTACTTTTTTTTATTTATACCTTTAGAAAACTTCACGGGGTAATGACCTACCCCTCACATACACATATGGTTTCATAGTACAATACTCTTCGAACGTATTTTTAGTTACAAACATAAGAATACATCAAAATACCATTTACTATAAAAACGGTTTTCTTTGGAATTGTATTTTAATTCCTTTACAAATAATCCTCTACAACCCTTTTTATGGGACCCGGTATTAGATGGTGCGGATTATCGTACATCCTTGGGCTAGTAGAGCGAGATGCAGATCTCCTCACGGAGCATTCGGTATCGAAAGGTTTTTAAATACGGTTTAAGAAAAACACATTTTATAATTTAATAAAATTTAATTTTTATAATTATATAATTATTAAAAATCCATATATTTTCAAAATATAACAAACTTACATTTTTTCCTATAGATGAAAGTTTACAAGTTCACTAAAATACCATCAAGATATCAATACAAGACTGTTCTCCGCCGAAAAGACGCGCCGGGACGTTGGGACGTCTGGCCTGAATTTTGGGGGCAGATACTATTTGGTTTTATCCGTCCACTTCTCCGAAGATGCCAAGTTGATTTATGACACCATGTATCGAAGGTTTAGACGGATGCGGCCGATATAGCAGACTTCGTCAGATTCCCTCACATTGTGAGGGGATTTTTGATTGTGGGGACGCTCTTCCCTGCAGGCGCAAGCCCTTGCAATTAATTACGCTACCGCATCGCGGTAACCACTTTCTCCTTCTCCAGATGGTCACTTCGTGTCGTGTGCGTTTGTTTTATTTTTGGTTGCCCGTGGATTGTATACGGAGACTAATTTATGTTGTCGCACGTAGGGCGTGGATTAGTCCAAATCCGTATTTTCTTAGGTTTGGTTTTAGGATTGGGTTTAAGGATCGTTAATCTCATTTGAAACTAAGATCAACTTAAACGTTTGTTAAGGATACGTTAGTCTAATTTTTAGACTAAGATCTACTCAACATGATCATTTAGATCTAACAAAAGAGCATTTGGGCTCTATTATTTTAGTTTAGGGACATTGCGCTCCATTGGGTTTATTGATTGTCGGGACCCGCCACCTCTCTGAAGACGTTGAAGAATTACAACGATATGTATCAGAGGTGTGATGAGATGTACCCTTGAATTAATGTCAGTTGAGGGATCTGTAGTTGGATTGATTTAAGAATCGTTAATCTCGTTTGAGATTAAGATCAACTTAAATGGTTGTTAAGGATATGTTAGTCTCATTTTAGACTAAGATCTACTTAACAGGATCATTTAGATCCAACAAAAGCGCATTTGGGCTCTATTATTTTAGTTTAGGGACATTGCGGTCCATAAGTTTAAGGACATCATAATCCGTGGAGTTTAAAGACATCATAGTCCATAGTTTAGAGACATCATAGTCTAGTTTAGAGACATCATAGTCTGTAGGGTTTAGTTTAGGGACGTTGCGGTCCATAAGTTTAAGGACATCATAGTCCGTGGAGTTTAAGGACATCATAGTCCATAGTTTAGAGACATCATAGTCTAGTTTAGAGACATCATAGTCTGTAGGGTTTAGTTTAGGGACGTTGCGGTCCATAAGTTTAAGGACATCATAGTCCGTGGAGTTTCTGGCTCATAAATTTAGGGGTGCGCCAAGAGTTAGTGGTTATTGGGACCCTCTACCTCTCTGAAGACGTTGAAGAATTACAACGACATGTATCAGAGGTATGAAAAGATGTACTCTTGAACCAGATTTCAGATTGAGGAGTCATCTGTCATGAGCATGGAGGCTCGGTTTATTTAGAGATTTAATCTTAGGAAAGACTTAGCCAATCTGGGGTTTATAGCTGGCCTCTTATGGTGTTAAACACTAGTATATGCGTATCGCTCACGTGCCCCCACGTGAGGCCTTATAGTAGTGTTGAACACTAAGAATTTTGAGGCGCTCACATGGGGTCACATGAGGCGCTTGGAGTAGTGTTAAACACTAAGAGTTGAGGCGCTCACGTGGGGTCACGTGAGGCGCTTGGAGTAGTGTTAAACACTAAGAGTTGAGGCGCTCACGTGGGGTCACATGAGGCGCTTAAAGTTGGGCGCTGCCTCTTTTATTCTAGTGTTGAGCACTGTTGGGTCACGTGGGATCACGTAATGCGCCCCAGAATAGGAACTGTCTTGGATTTATTCCTCTTTTCTCTTTTATAAGTGCTGAGCACTTCTCAGGGGTCACGTGAGGCGCCCCAAAAATAGGGGTTATTCCCTTTTTTCTTATATAAGTGCTAAGCACTTCTCAGGGGTCACGTGGGGTCACGTGGCTAGATCTCAGTCTTCCCTTTCTTGTTTCTCAAAGGTGCTCACGTGGGAACACGTAAGCTTTTATTGTGTAGTGTTGAACGCTAATATGCATGGAGCTCTGGATCTGAGTTTTGTGAATTTCAGGTCCCTTATTTTTATAAGAATTAAATTCTTTTATATGGTTAAACCCTAGTTTTATCAAAGGAATTAAATCCCTATATCTTTTTGGTAAGAATTAATTTCTTTGAACTTAGTTTTTTCCCCTAGGTTTGGATCTACATAACAGAATCTCCCGTATGAGAATTAAATTCTCAACTTGTGCAGAAATCTGCTTCTGCAAATCCTAACCAGAGTAAGAACTAAGTTCTTTGAGAAGAGTTAAACTCTTGATTTGAGAATTAAATTCTCTTTTTGTTTTTGCTTACCAAGGGGTTTTCCTCTCTGTTTTCTGTATTTTTGAAGTTTATGGTTTGGGGGGGTTCCTCTCTATTTTTCCCTTTCTGTATCTCCCTTCTTTATTTCTCTCTGTCGTATTCTCTTTTTTCTATTTTCTTCTTGGCTCCTATTTATAGGAGAAAGAAAAGAATCAGTTTGTTCAGCCAATCTCTCATTGAGAGATTTTTATTGATTTTATAACCAATAAGATCTTTTAGATCATTCGGTGAATTTTATTCACCATTGGATTTTTAATCCATAAGATTTTTTATTTGTTGTTCCTGGCAAATTTTAGGAAAATATTTCCTTGTACAGAATCTTTCTATAAATTGGTGATTTTTTAATCACCATTGGATTTTTAATCCAACAGTGCTCCACATTACAGAGTGCAATCTTTTTTGTTTGGAAAGATCTAGGAAAATATTTTTCCAATTAGGTCTTTTGATTCCTTTTAATTAGAATTTAATTCTATTGGTTCAGAGGGTTCGTGAACCCATCACGTGTTGGCACGTGACCCCACTGATTAAGCATCTAATTAGAATTTAATTCTATTAGTTCAGAGGGCTCAAGAACCCATCACGTGTTGGCACGTGACCCCACTGATTAAGCATCTCCAATTGTTTATTTCAGCGCTTATAGACTTTGCCCATAAAAGGCCACGTGTCCTCACGTGAGGCCCAATCACGTGTGGGCACGTGATGCTCTACTTAGGGGTTTTCCTTGCTGCTTTATTCGTATTTTATTCACTTCCCATGAGGGAACAAATACCTCCACAACTTTGTTCTCACGTGTTTGCACGTGAGTGCAACGCTATCACCTTTGTGGCCGTTGAATTTGCCTAGGGAACAGGGAAGATAAACTGTTTCCTGTCATGTCTTATAAATGCAAGGGTCTCTTCAGCAGCGCCTCCGTTCCTTCATCTTCTTTCTTCTTCGTTTTTTTTGAGAATTTAATTCTCTTCCTTAGAGCTCAGTTCTCTGTTCATAAAATTCCAGAGTTTAACTCGAGGGTTTTTCCTTTTAATGAAAACTCATCTTTCCGAGCTCTAAAAATGCACGATCTTTAGGTAGTAAACCCCTAATGTTAGGCGTTTTTTCTGATCTTAGGGGGTTGATGATAGCACATATTTTCTTCTGGAATTTAACTCCATTCCAAAGAGCTTAGCTCTGAAAATTTTTTTGGGATTTAATTTCTCTGTTCAAAAGGAATTTAATTCTCCCTATAGAATTTAGTTCTAACGATCAAGAAGACCTCTTGGGATTTTTACTCAACTGTTCTTAATAAAAATTTTTAAGAGGGATTTTTCTTTGATTCGCATAGAGTTGGTGATGGGTTTTTCCTTAGGGGAATGTGCAGAGGTGTTAAAAATCCACTATTCATTTATTGAGAATCTCCCTTTTGTTCTGATAATGATTACCATGCCTCATCATTAGTAAGCCGCCATATTGATTTTATGGGGCCTATGTGTTTTGCAATCAATGGTCCCATGGAATAAGCTGCTTGTCGTTTTTCTTCCATTGTCTATATATATATGTATATATATATATATATATATATGTATGTATGTATGTATGTGTGTGTGTGTGTGTGTGTGTGTGTGTGTGTGTGTGTGTATATATATGCACGCGTGGGTTTCATTAACAGTTTTCCCTTCCTTTATTTCAGGAACAATGGCTTCTCTTCCATACTTTCCTTTTACCCGCTCGGAGGCTGCTTTTCCTCAGTCACAGTTTGACGAAGAAGTGATGGCAATGATTAGGGCCTATGACCCGGATTGCACCAATCTGCTTTTGTAGGGAACCTAGTACGGTCATATCATCCGTAGTCGCCGAAGTTTTATTTGCGGAGAGCCGATGGAGCCTCTTTGTTCTATATTGCTGATGGAACGCTCACAGACTGCTTATGCAGTGGAAGTGACCAATTGGACTCTTTCGGGCCGGCTGGAGCCCTCTACCTCTGGGATACCTAACCAGCCCCTGCCAGCTATAGACATCTTGGGGCATCGGATTTACCAAGGTGAAGCTCGACCTTGGGGGCAGGTTTATAAAGTGGGTATCACCCCCCGGCACCCAGTGGGCTACCTTATTTGGGCTCGCTATATTCTTTCTGCCCACCACGCAAGACTGCAGAAGGTTGGACTATATCAGGCGGTATATGCATCACTTTTTCATTACCATGCTCCTCACGTCTGGTGGATCAAAGCCTTCTTGAACCAGTGGAATCTGCCCACCAACACCTTCCTGCTAGGGGATCGAGAGGTATCTATCTCATTGGATGAATTCCGTGAGATTTCAGGATTGTCCATTAGGGGGGCGCATTACGAGGAACTGCTGCCTCCTGATGAATATGTTTTCTCCACCATGCCGGCTATGCTCGATGGTCTGACAGCCGAAACCGCCATCTGTCATAAGTATCCCAGTCTGATAAAGGCCCTGGGTATTTTCGACAGATTGTTTGTGAAGTTAGAAGGGCAGGGTGTTACTTTTGAGAGCTTTATCGCCTGTCTCATTCGGGGGGATATTTTATCTAAGGAGGCCCCGAAGTTTGCGAGCATTGATGACCCTTTTGGGTTTGGTCTGGATAGACTGCCGGTTAAAGCAGAAGATCTACCACAGTTTTACATCCCAATCTTGTCAGTCGTTCCTTTTGGTTCGATTGCGGCTCCCGGCATGGACGAAGAGACCTTCTTTGTTGGTTTTATCAGCCTTTGGCTCAGCTGGTTTGTGATACCGTCACACCGACGCTTCATGAGAGCTTCTGTATTCTATCCCGCCCATCGTGTAGCTGAAGGGGCAAAGTTGGCTGTCAGTATCGCTGGACTATCGCATCTTTATCACGGGTTAAGTGTTGCGGCCAACACTTCGACTCCAGGTGTAGATGTCGTGAATCTGTCCCTTCATTACTTCACATCTTGGATCGAAATGCATGTGTTTGGGGGCATTCGCGGCACATCAACGGCCGAACTTCTATGACTCCTACACCTTCCCTCGAGTTATGAGATTGGTGGATGCTTCTGCTCCCGATCCAACTCAATTAGGGGCCCTCCGTGTTCTGCTCAATACATATACCCATGAAGGGGGAATGGTGTTTATTGACCGCGTTTTTTCTGCTCCAGCGGGGCCTGTCCAGCAGCTATTCGACTTGTCAAAAGGGGGAGCACCATCTCTAAAGCCTAGGGAGATCATGCATCTGTACTCGATCAGACCAGGCTATTTAGTGTTCCTCCAGAATGATACGGCTCTCCTTATGCGGTATAATCCACACCGCTTTGCCCGGCAACTGGGCTATAATCAGGGCGTCCTTTTTTGAAGCGTTCTTGGTTGAGTCTACTTTATCGTTAGGAGTTATTCACGACGTTATTCATCATTTTACGCGGCTAAATACTGGCTCCGTGTTCATGATCCCAGAACCTGACTATCTTCCCAGGTCTGTGGGCTCCTTTGTGGGCTGGTATCGCCACCGGGTTGGTCCTATCATTGCTGAGGAAAGGCGGGTGCTCTTCGAATATAAGACTCCTGCCCCAACTCAAGTTGCTAGCGTTCCGTTGCGACCGCAGTCAGTCGTTCGCCCTCTTTTGAGGGATGGTGGGGCGGTCCTTATCTCGCAGGCCGCAGAAACCGAGCCGATTCCTCCCACTACAGGGATGCCGATGCGTACTAGAGCTCGAGCAAAGGCTTCCGCCGAAGTACCAGCGGCTACTCCATTAGTGGCGACGTTATCAGCAGCGGTGTCACCAAAAGGGGCAGTGGAGACGAAGTGGGTCAACATCGCACCAAAGCGCCGAAAGGAAGGAAGCGATCATCTTCCAGCGCTAGTTCCGGGTCGAAAAGGAGAAAGAAAATGGTCACCGGTTTGCTTGACCTTTTGGTAGAATCCGAGCCTATCGTTCAAGATGAACCAATATCCACACAAGAGCCGGATGATGGTCTTCTTTTTCCAGGTTCATCTGCCGAGGAAGCCGCATAATTGGCTGAGGCTATAAGGCGTTCCCAGGATGAGATGGAGAACATACGCGTCCCGAAGAGTTCTTATCCTGCCGTCATATTCTACGAAGATCCTTTAACAATACGGCGAGTATTTATAGGTCCTCTAGAATAGGGAGGTGAGATAGCCCTCAAACAGCTTATCTCAACCACTTCTGAAGATGAGTTGTTGTTGTGGAACTGCGGCCATGAATCTACACTTGAGCCCCGGCGAGCATACCTTCTCAGGAAGGAATGTCGGCTTGAAAAAGCCATACTAGAGGCATCTTAGCGTATCGGTATGCATGTTTTCTGTATTTTTCCTTTAGCAAGTAATTTGTTTCTCTTTCTATGTTTTCTTATCTTCATAAAACTTTGCAGGGACTTCGGCAATGGCAGAGAATCTGAGCTCAAGTCGCGACTTGACCGTGGACTCTGTAAATATCCCCGATGAGACACTGGTAGGTGTGGAGGGGGTCATTACAGTTGCTATTCCTGCTGCAGAGCTTCCATTGGTGGCTTCTGTTCTCCCGGTGCTTACTCTCCCAGAAGAGGCATCCTCATTGGCCGCAGATTTAATGGATCTTTCTGGTGACGGTCCGGAGATTGCGGAACAGGTAGTCGAGACTGCCATCCTTTCATTGGAGCCTGAAGCGGTGGCCGCTGCCCCTCAATTGGAAGCTGTTACACCAGTCCATGTCCCCGGTGATGTGCCTGAGGGTTTGGAGGAGGCTGTTGAAGCTGCTATCCCTCCTGTTCAAAGCGGGAGGAGTATCGAAGGTAGTCTTCTATATTTTGTTTTAATGATCTCTTCATTATCTGAATCTTTCTGTCTTTTCAGAATTACGAGGATTGGTGGCGTCCATCGCGGATCTATCCCCTAGAAAGTCTTTTTAGCGTTTGCTAGAGATGGCCGCTCCGCAGGCAATATCCCTACAACGCATCGTCCTCTCTTCTGGGCAAGGTTAGTGTTACTTGCCCCCCTCATTGCATTATTATTATTTCGTATAACGATGCTATCGTCTTCTGTAGTTTTGGAAGCCGACGACGAAGTTGAGATTCTCGATGGGCCCGGGGATCTTTTAAACCCCCCTTACATGATTGTGGGTAAGTAGAGTTTTGACGTTGTTCGATCTATTCTTTGTTTGCAAATCTCGCTGATTATTTATGAATCTTGACAGCTTTTCCCGTTCTTACCCCGCTAGAATCTCGCATCATTATGCCACCTGGCCCTTATGCCTTACGCGCGTCTGAACAAATGGCGAAGCAAAGCCTTCACTCTTTGTCGACTCTCATCGAAGATTTTCGTGCTGGCAGCTCGATCACGGCCGAAGAATTTGCTGCTGAAGCCAACATTTCTCTCCCATTTCTTGCTGCTTACCATGATGAAACACTGGTGCATGTCTGGGTCGAGTTTTGTCGTCGGGTGGAGGCTTGCTTACATAGTCTTGAGTGCACGCGTCTTCCTTCAGAGGTCGTGGCTGCAAAGGCGAGCTTGTGGGGACTGGTTGAACGGTGTGCCGCAAATATGCAGTTATGTGAGAAAAGGCTCAACCGAAAATTTTTGGAGAAGGAGTTAGCTTCAAATGCGCCGGGGGAACTTCAAGCTGAACTCACGGCTAAGACCACTCGTGCATATGAAGTTTGGCGGGTGCTTCAAGAAGCTATCAGGGAGGTGGTAGCTATTGACAAAGCCGTTATTTTTACTCGCGGGATGGTTGAGGCTCACAAAGTCGCTGAAAAGGAGCTTGAAAGTCGGCGCACCTTGTATCTGGCTCAACAGTATCAGGCGGAGACCCGTCTCATAGCAATAACAAAACATGAAGCCGAGACCCAGCGGAAGAAAGATGAACTGATGAATCTATTAAATCGTCCGCCGGCTTAAAAAAATGTATATGTTTTCTTTTTATTCTCCTTTTGTACTTACTCCTGAATGAGAGTATTTTTTTTATTCTTTTATAGATTGTACTTTGTATTCATTTTGATTCATGAATAAAATACATATTTTGTTTCATGGTGGTATGTCCCTTTTCAGCAAATGCATTTCATAGATAACCTATTTTGATCTTCTTGTAGGACAATGATGGCTTAGGAGTAAGGTTCAGATCTGCCTCCTAAGGCTTTCCAACTTTATGAGCCGTGAGGGACTCATAAAGATTTTCTCCCTACGAGTCGAGAGGATCTCGTAGGTGTATTTTCTCCGTAGGAATCGTGAGAATTCCTAAGTGTGCTTTCTCTTGAGAGTCGTAAGGATCTCACAAGAGAATTTTCTTCCTTACAAGTCGAGAGGACTCGTAAGTGATTGGTGAGCATTGCTTCGACGGAGAGGTCGAGGGTTGACTTTGGCCGTTTTCCACGGGGTCAGGATTGACTTTGGCCGTGTTCTACAGGGTCAGGGGTTGACTTTGGCCGTTTAAAAAGCCCTATTGAACTACCTTCCTTTGTTTTCCACTCACAAAGCTGTGGTCAGGATTGACTTTAGCCGTGTTCTACGGGGTCAGGGGTTGACTTTGGTCGTTTCCCACGGGGTCAGGATTGACTTTAGCCGTGTTCTACGGGATCAGGGGTTGACTTTGGCCGTTTCCCGCGGGGTCAGGATTGACTTTAGCCGTGTTCTACGGGGTCAGGGGTCGACTCTCGGTTGTCTGTGCACCGCCGAGTCCTGGAACTAGGAACTTTGCCGTGGCTCCGCTTTGCTGACTTTGCGTCTACTGTAACGAGACGAATGTCGAGGTGGTCTCTAGGTTGTCTGTGAACCGTCGAGATTTAGAACTAGGGACCTTGCCATGGCTCCGTTTTGCTGACGTTGCGTCTGCTGTAATGAGACGAAAGTCGAGGTGGTCTCTAGGTTGTCTATGAACCGTCGAGATTTGGAACTAGGGGCTTTGCCATGGCACCGAGGTTGATTGTCGTGTCTGAATCCTGCTGGAATGAGGAGGAACGCCATTGTGGGTCTCCAGGCTGTAGATGTGGTCGTCGAGACTTGGAACTAGGGACTCTGCCATGGCTCCGAGATAGTCTCTAGGCTGTCTGTGAACCTTCGAGATTTGGAACTAGGGGAATTTGCCATGGCTCCGTTTGTTGACGTCGTATCTGCTTGTGGTTGGAACGAGAAGGAACGCCATTGTTGATCTCTAGGTTATAGATGTTGCCATCGAGACTTGGCTCTCTTTCTGATGGAGCCCGGTGGGATGATATGGTTCCCTCTTCGTTTGTGCCCCTGAATTGTATACAGGGATCGATGTGATCTCACCTGTAGGGCAAAAGTTTCATGTTATATGTATATTTTTTTGTTTTCTTTCCGCGATGCTCTATCATTTCAGCTTTTTGTATCGCGAAAGTCACGATTGCCCAATCATTTTGGCTATTTTTCGCGGTTCCCAATCATTTCGGCTATTTTTCCTTTTTACTCGCTGTTTTTTATTGCGAGTTGCCCAACCATTTCAGCTATTTTGTATGCATATATTTTCCTTGCTGATTTTTTGCAAGTTGCCCCATCATTTCGGCTATTTCATATGCATTTTTTTGGCTCGCTGATTTTTATCGCGGGTGTGGAACTTGGAATCTGGTGCCAATTTTAGTATCAGCATTGCTGCGACTGGAATATTGCCAGGAGCATCATTTGCCGTGAAAGAACTTGGAATTTGATACCGATTTAGGCATCAGCATCGCTACCACTGGGACATTGCCAGGAGCGAATCATCATTTGCCTCTGTCGATGTCGAACAAAGGTGACTTAGCAAACAGGGTTAGGATCCTATTGACTAAGGCTTTTTGACTTTACGAGCCGTAGGGGTCTCATAAAGGTGTTTCTCCTTACGAATCGTGAGGATCTCGTAGGTGCATTTTCTCATTAGGAATCATGAGGATTCCTAAGTGTGTGTTCTCTTATAAGTCGTAAGGATCTTACAAGAGTGTTTTCTCCTTATAAATCGAGAGGACTTATAAGTATTTGTTCATCAAATGAGGGTATTCCTTGTCGTTGGTGGGACTCGGCAAGGAAATGATTATTTATGCTCGTGGATTGTATACAAGGGTCAGTATTGAACCGCTTGTAGGGCAAAATGGGAAAGGTGATGGTTTAAGAACATGTTCAAATCCCTGTAGCTTAAGGCTTTTGAATCTTATGAGCCATGAGGGTCTCATAAGAGGGTTTACCTTACGAGTCGTGAGGATCTTGTAAGTGTAATTTCTCCTTAGGAATCATGGGAATCCCTAAGTGTGTTGCTCCTTTGTGAGTCGTAAGGATCTCACACCGGTAGTTTTCTCCTTACAAGGTCGAGAGGACCTTGCAAGTGTCTTTTAGCGAGATTGCTCCCTTTCGGGTTTTCACAAACTCGCCGGTAGCCCTGCTGTTTTTACTCACGGAGCCCTTTCGGGTTTTCATCCGGGCCCATTTTGCTTATGGACGTACCGTTTTTTTTAACGTCAGCCCAAGGATGCTGTGGGTTTGCAGTAGTTTTAGGGACGTTTCGGTCCGTTGCTAGTTTTAGGACATTGCGGTCCATCATTAGTTTAGGGACGTTTCGGTCTGCTATTAGTTTAGGGACGTTTCGGTCCTTAGCTCTCCGTGATTGGGATGGGGTATCGTTGGATACTATTTTAAAGCAAGCAGATATAGACGTCGTCATCTATCGTTAACCTTGTTTGTGACTCGTCAGGAGTAGTACCTCTTAAAGAATCGACCGTTTATTGGTCGGAAAGGTCTTTCGCCATGCATATTCATGAGCAAGTAAGCCCCACCTTGGTAGGCCTTGTCTATGATGTATGGGCCCTCATAATTCGGCTCGAATTTCCCATGTTTGGCACGATTGGGGATCATAGGTCGTTTGACCATTAGCATGAGTTCGCCTTGGCGGAATGTTCTCAGTCTAGTCAATCTCTTGTATGAGCGCATCATCTTTTCTTTGTAAGCCTCCAAGTTTTGCTGTGCCATGAGACGAGTTTCATCGAGGGCATCGAGCTCCTCAAGCCGAAGATGAGCATTCTCTTCGTCTGTTAGCTCGTAATGAACCGCCACTCATAGAGAGGGTAGCTCTATCTCCAAGGGGAGTATTGCTTCTGTGCCGAATATCAATGCATACGACATTGTATTCGTGGTCGTTTTGAACGTGGTCCGATACGCCCAGAGAGCTTCATGCAAACTCTCATGCCAGTCTTTCTTATTTCGAGACACCGTCTTCTTTATGATCTTCATTAAGGTCTTGTTGAAATCCTCAGCTAGACCATTAGCTCGGGGATTATAGACCGAAGAGTATCTCCAATCTATGTTATGCTGTTGTGCGAAGCGGCTGATTTTGTGGCTTCTGTAGGCTAGCCCGTTATCGGAAATAATTCGTCGCGGAGTGCCGAACCGATAGATAACGTGCGTCTTGAAGATATGGAGAATATTCTTCTTCTTCACTTCTCTTAGCGGTATGGTTTCTGCCCACTTAGAGAAGTAATCGGTTGTCGCCAATATGAACCGATGTCCTCTGGACGATACTGGTTCGATGGGTCCAATTGTGTCGGTTCCCCACATTTCGAACGGCCAGCTCGCCACCGTTGGGTGTAGCGGGTTTGGTTGCTGGTGGATGAAGTCTCTACGAATCTGGCACGAATGGTACTGCTTCGCGTATTCAAGACAGTCCTGAATCATCGTGGGCCAATAGTAGCCTATCCTTTTGATCTTCAGCTTCATCTTTGGCCCGACTTGATGAGAACCGCAGAGTCCATCATGAGTTTCTTGGACGACTCTCCTTGCTTCTTCCGGTCCCCGGCATCTTAGCCACAGGGAGTCGAACGACCTCTTATACAGCGTATCATTGACGAAGGCAAAAGACAGAGCTCTTTTCATGAGCTGATGTCTTGAGGACGTGTCTTCAGGTGTCCAACGGGATTTGAAGTAGTCTATAAAGATTTCTCTCCAATCCTTAGATTTTTCCTGGTCATTTATTTGTAGGGTTGTCTGCTTGGTCGCTCCCTTTTCTTCGAACGACTCTGGAGATATTTCTGCCGGTGCAAGAACCGACGGCTTTGCACAACGATCCTCACGTCATCGAGGTTTTCGTCAGCCAGTTCTTTAGCGAGTTTGGCTAACGCATCCGCTTTGCTATTTTTCGCACGCGGTATGCTTTCCAGGGTGTAGGAGGGAATTTAAGTCAGCAATTATTGCACTCTCTCACCGTACCTTACCAACTCTGGTTTGCACGTTTGATAGTCACCGTTTACTTGGCTAACGACCAGTTGGGAGTCTCCTTATATGAGGAGGTTTTCGATTCCCATGTCGACAACGATCTCAAGACCTGCTATCAAAGCTTCATATTCGGCTTCATTGTTCGTCCTCGGCTCTGTTAAGGAGAAGGCAAAGCGCATTATCTCTTTTTGCGGAGTCACGAAGATAAGGCCTACTCCAGATTTGATTATAGGGGAGCTGTGCTTTCGCTTCTTCATGGAAGACGCTCCATTGAAGTAGAGTTCCTATCGGGTATCGTTCCCTTCTTTCTCCCTATCGATCGTGTCAAATGCGTGCTCATTGGGCAATTCGCAGTTCAAAGGGGAGTTGGCAGGTATTGGATGCTCGGCGAGGAAATCGGCTATAGTCTGTCCTTTCACTGCCTTGAGCGGTCGATATATTATCGAGAATTCCATTAAGAGTAGAGCCCATTTAGCGAGACGCCCTGTTAGTGTGGCTCTTGACATCAAATATTTGAAAGGATCCACTTTTGATATTAGGTGGACCTCATGCGCCAAAGCATAATGCCGGAGCTTCATTATCACGAAGATTAACGCCAGGCAGTGTTTTTCAATGGGGGAGTAGTTGTTTTCTGCCCTCAGGAGAACTCGACTCAAATAGTAGAGGGCTCTTTCCTTCCCTTGGTCATTCTCCTGTGCCCATAGCACGCCTAAAGAACCTTCAAGAGCTGTTGTGTACAGGATGAGAGGCTTTCCCTTGACCGGAGCTGTCAGTACTGGCGGATTCTGCAGGTATTGCTTGATTTCGTCCAGTGCGCTTTGACATTTGCGATCCCATACGAAAGGAGTCCCTTCTTCATTAGATGACTGTAGAGGCGGCACTTGCCGGAGAGATTGGCTATGAATCGTCGGATATATGCGAGCTTTCCTTGAAGAGATCGCAGTTGCTTGAGAGTTCTTAGCAAAGGTATTTCCATAATCACCTTGATCTTCGATGGATCTATTTCAATGTATCGATGTCGTATGGTGAACCCTAGAAATTTACCCGAGGAAACTCCGAACGCGTATTTGAGAGGGTTCATCTTTAGGTTGTATTTCTGAAGACGTTGGAATACTACCTTCAGATGCTCCCAATGCTCCTCGTGTGATTTTCTTTTTACCACAAGGTCATCAATATAGCATTTGAAGATTTCATGTATGAGGTCATCAAAAATCTTTGTCATGGCCCTCTGATAGGTGGCATCGGCGTTCTTCAGACCGAAAGGCATCACTTTATAGTAGAATATGCCCAACGGGGTCCGGAAAGCGGTATGCCTTTGGTCTTCGGGATGCATCTTTATTTGATTGTACCCTGATGAGCCATCCATGAAGGAGAAAACTTCGTGAGTGGATGTGTTGTCTATCATCAGCTCAGTAACCGGTATGGGGAAGTCATCTTTCGGACAAGCTTTGTTGAGGTCCCGAAAGTCCACGCAGATGCGCACCATCCCATTCTTCTTCATCACTGGGACGATATTAGCGATCCAGTAAGGGTACTGAACTTCTTAGATGAAGCCAGAGTCGATTATTTTCTTGACTTCGGCGTTGATGCTCATTTCAAGTTCAAGCCGCATTCTTCTCGGTGCTTATTTGATTGGCTTCATGTCCGGAGATACTGCCAATTTATGCACAACTATTTCCGGATCTAACCCCGACATCTCGGAGTAGTTCCATGCGAAGCAGTCTTTATACTACATGAGCACGTCTTTGAGCATAGCTACCTGCTCTTTAGAAAGCAGCTCACTGACGAATGTAGGTCGCGGGTCGTTTTCCGTACCCAAGTCGATCTTCCTTAGGTTGTCCGCCGTGGTGTGTATTCCATCCTCTAATTCTTTTGGCGCCGGTGAAAACTCTGAGATCATCTCGTCATCATCGTTTTCGAAGCACTAAGATAGGTCATCCATGTTCTCATGTACTCCTTCTTTTGTCAGCGTTATTACGTGACAGGTGCGAGATCGCTTCCAAGACCGATGTTGATCCGGCTCTACTCTCGCTGCATATATGGCTTTCGGTTCATGCTTCTGTGGTGGGGTTACCCTCCAACTGCTGGATAAAGTGAACCTGTCTTGCTAATACTGGTCTTCTACCCAGTCTTTGAATATGAAGCAGTCTTCAATAGGATGCCCTATCGCTCGGTGATAGGAGAATATTCCGGGTGATGGACTTCGTTTGCTTGTTCGGGGCACCTGGACTCCGGGAGTGTCATCATCCGATATTTCATGACAAGGTCGAATATCTTCTTTGCCTTTTCTTGAGGGAAGGAATATGCTCGACCCATCTTTTTCATTAAAGACGGATTCCGGCTGACCTTTTCTTGATCATATGGCCTTTTGGATCCGTTTTGCCGCTATCGGATTTTCTTTCCGCTCTTTGACTTGTTTTTGTCTCTGCGTCGAGCCTTTTTCTCTTCTTGGGAATGCATGGCGGGCTGACGGTGAAGGGCATTGTCATTCTCTGTAACTTGCTGAAGAAGGCGTCGCGTTCTGGCTTTCTCGTAAATGTCCATCTCGCGGTTGTGGTCATCCCGGACTTTTTGACCCGCTTCCCTTATTAGGTTGTTCATCTGTTCTTCGAACGACGGACTTGGCACTTTCATGGCGGGACCTCATTTTGGTTCAAGATTATCGTATTCTAACAGAGCATCTCCTTCTTCATTGAAGTCATGTATGACGCAGCAGCCATGGAATCGCTCCCGTTTCTTGGATTGAACATATCCAATCCCGATTGTTTCCATTCTCCCATTGGGCAACTTTCGCTGAGTTCCAGGGACGTTCCAGATCCTGTTGTAGAACTGAGCTTGTCGAGAAGTCTGTTTGAAAGGTACCCCCCGGCGCCTCAACAACCTTTTTAATCGTTCTGTGTAGTATCTGGGCAGACGGATAGGCTGGAGCTTGTTAAGCGTAGAATCGGCACCATGCCAGATTTCTTTCTCCACTTTATTCTCCGTGGATCGATAAAAGAGGATCGCCTTTTCATCTTTCCGCCTGGGAGGGACGTAGAACGTCTGCAGCTCTTGTACACTATAGGTATCGAGTGTGTCGAGTTGTAATGCTTTCTTGGAACCACGACGATTTGCAAACTTCGATCATCTCCGGTGAAAGACTGCATCGATGGGCATACTGAGAACACTGCGTTGACCTCGTCTTCAGAGTCACTGCCAAAGACCAGAATAGGGGTAGACGGTCCCGGCTTGTTGCATTGGGGCGGCCCTGAATAGACTATCTCTTCTTCCTCCTCGGTATCGCTCCCGAAGACCGGAATAGTGGTGATAGCTTTTTGCTTATTCTTCGGTTTATGGCATCTTTCCGTGTCTTCAAAGTCTGGCAGAAAGTACTTTGCGTCCTCATATTTGCGGACTTCATTTACGGAGAATGGGTTCAGCTCCCCTGTTATGGTATACTCGAGACCATCCTTGAAATACTTCATACACTGATGATGTGCAGAAGAGATGATGTTGTACTCGTGTAACCAAGGCCTGCCGAGCAAAGCGTTGTAGCAAGTCTTGGCGTCAATGACATGAAACTTGATATCAATGATGAGCACCCCAAAGCGTAACGTCAGAATTACAGACCCAAGCGTCCGTGATGACTGGGAGTTGAATCTGGAGATAGTGATTTTATCCCGAGCGAGGTGTTGAACGCTCATACAGATTTCTTTTAACACCCTCACATTTAGGAGGTTGACAGAGGACCCGTTATCAACTAGGATCTTCCCTGTCTCGATGTCATGGCAGTATCCGGTGACATATAGGGGACGGTTGTGCTCACACGTCCCGAGGAGGAGATCTTCATCGCCAAAAGTGATGTCAGCTGTGTGCACTTCTTCCAACTCATCCTTCATCTTTTCTTTGGTAAGGAAAGCTTGGAACTGCTCGAGCACTTGTAAAGCCTTGATCAAAGAATCTCTTGCCTCTTTAGATAGAAGGAGGGCATCGAGAATGCTTAGCTGCGAGGGCATCTTCCTCAGGTGTGCCAGAACATGTAATCCACCTTACTTTTCTTGGGCGGGTCCTTAGCTGCCAGCTCTTTGACAACTCAGTCATTAAGGGCGATATCTTCAGGGACTTTTTCTTTCCCCTTATCTTTTTTGTTCGCTCCCTTTCTTATGGGTCCGAGATTCTTTTTGGGTAGCCTACGATTACACAGCTGAATATTTTCGCAAGTCTTCGTCTTTTCTGCTTCAGAGATGGATTCCTTGAAGAGAGGGCCGAGGGCTATTTCTACATCAGAATCGCTCCCGAAGGTGAGAACTTGCGATCCCCCGGAATTAACCATGTGACAGTCGCCGACAGTTTTTCTGCGCTCATCTGTCGTGCTTCTTTGCTCTCGACGCGTCTTGCGCTTCATCCGCTTGAAATGTTGTCGGTGGGCGACATATCCCGTGCATACTTCGATAGGGTGCGTGATCCTTCGATGGTACAAGCAGAATCTTGGATGTGCATCTAGTTCTTCGGGGAACGTATTTTCTGAAGTATCTTCTTTGGAAGGTGGTAACTTCATTTCCATCGACAAGGCTTTAGCGAACTGCTTCCTTGTCTTGAACCTACTTTTGCTGGCGGCAGAAGTACTTCTATCCGGTTGGAGTATTTCAATCCTTTCGTCCAGTCGCCGACGTTTGGCTTTTTCATATATGGCGATTTCATACTCTCGGTCAGCTTTACTTTTCTGAAGAGTTTCATTAAGGAATACGTCAATCATCTCGTCTGACGGTTCTAGGAGTTCCGGTTCTGGATCTGCCCCCAGTTTCTCTGCATCAGGAGCTTCTTCACTATCTATTAATGAATGAGAGATCACGTGGCTGCTCGCCACATAGTTCTCAGGTTCATCTGACAATTCGTCTCCTTCATCAACGTCATCAGCTTCATTCTCAAGAACATGCTTAAAGAATTCATCCAACGTGATTAGGGTCCGTGCCTTCTGGTTATATTCTTCCAGTGCATCGATGTAGTTCTGCAGACTTGTACGGCTGTCTTCAGGTCGTACGGGCTTCTTGGCCTTCTTCTTTTTCTTTAAAGACTTTGGAGGCTTGACCTGAATGTTTTGACCATCTTCACCAATTTTCAGCGTTGGACGTGGATTCAGCATCCCTTCAATAATCTCGGGCTCCAGCGGGTTCTTCCATCTAACTGCCGGACACGCTCGGAGATCTTTCACCATTCTATTCGTTTTGGCTGAAATAGCGACTTCCCATGGAGCTTCTTCTACAAAGAGCAAGATGCCCCCGGTGTGTCCGCCTTTTTAAGAGTGTGGGGCTAGGGCGGGCCTACTTTCCAATTTTCGGATAGCGCGAATTTTCCTTGCTTGTACTAGTCCTCAATCCAGCCTTTGAAAACGAAGCAATCTTCGATTGGATGGCTTACTGCTCGGTGGTAAGGGCAGTAATTAGGATTGTTAGCATCGTCTTGCTACAACGGACGTTTTGGAACCGGCAAGGTGATGAGCCTGTTGCGCACCGCCAGCTCGAACAGTCTCCTCGTTTTGTCCCTGGGAAACGAATAAGGGCGGTTCAGTTTCTCATTAAAGAATCGCCGTCTATTGTCTTAGCGATCAGTTGGTTTTGGACCACTGGGCTGCTGCTGAGCATTGGCGACGAAGGTCACTTTCCCTTTTCCCTTTTCACTCCGAGGTTCCGACTTCGAAGAGGAAGGCCTGTAGCCCATTTGATCCATTTGGGCCAACTTGTCAATCAAGGTCTGAAAGGTAGTCGGCTTGAAAAACATCATGAACTGGGATATGGTCGCCTGAGGATCCAGAGTACCCACGAACATGCCTACTGCAGGCGCTTATTCGATGCGCTATTCGCACTTCGACCATAGATTTTGCCATCGTATCGCGTACTGAACCCATGTTTCGCCTGGCTTCACCCTGGCGTTAATTAATGCCGTGATTGGGGTACGTTCGCTGGCGCTTGCGAACCTTTGTGTAAAGAGTAACTCCATTTCTGTAAAAGTCTTAACGGAGTCATTCGGGAGTTCAAAGTACCATCCAAACGCTGTCTCCGATAAGCTGCCAATGAATTGGCGAAGCAGTAGCTTATTGTCACCCCCAGTATTACCGCACAAGGCTCTGAATTGAGCAACGTGCTGGTGTGGATTCCCCGTCCCCTTATATACATGGAATTTAGGGATCGTATATCCTGGCGTGTACTTTATTTGGTCGTACCAACCCGGATAAGGTTGTCCTGTTTTAACGATTTGGTTAGCCGCTTCGCTCGCCTCATGAGCTCGTATCTGTTGAGCTATATAGTCATCTAGGGCGGCTTTGGAGATCGTCTCCTCTTTGGCCGTTGATAGAGCCGGAAGAGGGTTCGATGTCTCCCCTCTGTCGTCTTCAAGGACAATCGGAGGGTCTTCAGCTGGAGGATCCGGCTGTATCATCATCCCGACCATATCTTGGAATAAAAGCGCCATTCGTTTTATGTTGGCCGCTTGTTCCGCGGCCTTCCTGTCTTTCTTTTCGAGGATTCTGCGGAGGAACTCAGCATCGGTTTCTTGATCATGACGCTGCTCTGACGATGTCTTCGGGCTTTCTTTTGACGCAGTGAGTGCGGCCATCTGTGTTAACATTTCTTGGATCTTCTGTTGTTGCTCATGGGCCTTTGTTACAGATTTGGTGAGTGGTCGATGACCCATAGAGATACGGCTATCCTCTTTCCCGGATGCCATATAAACAGTGTGCACCACCATGCCCCCAGATTTGGGGCGTTTAGATTCAGTGCATGTGCGATTTGTTGCAGGCGCAGTGATCTTCTCTGGCCTTCTCTTTTTGTGGATGGTCAAAGTTGAGGGGGCCGTTGAAGTAGGCACCTAAGTGGACGACACTTTCTGTGGGACGATAGGGCGGTCCTTCTCTTGCCGAACTTTCATCTTCTTCGGTCAACGGGAGTAGTCTTGATCTATCACCGAGTTCTGGACCTGTCACCAGACCTTGTGAATTTTAGAGGACAGCCGCTGAGGGGGCCGCTCCAGCTTTGTCTTTGTAGCATTCTCTACAGGTGGAGGAGATCTTTTCAGCACGGCAGTCGGAAAGTTCTTGCGGACTCTCCTGAGTGGTTCAAAGCTGTTCCCAGTTGGAACAGTAATATCAACTTCCATCGTTGGAGCCGGCGGGGTAAGTCCAGAAGGGGAACTGCCCCCAACCTTCCTCACTCAGTTCCAGTGGCGACGTCGAGCATGTCGAGCGGACGGTATTGGTTCAGCTATGGCGGCGGCTTCTCCATGCTCCCCGCCCTGATGAGGGGCTGCAGTTGGTGCCAACCTATCGAAGACTGACGCCCGCTGAGAAGGAATGATCAGTCTTGAAAAGACCGACTTTTTGACAGGGGAAGTAGCCTTGGTTACTTCACGTGGAGTAGGAGCTGAAATAGCCAGTCTTGTAAAGACCGATCCCTTAGCAGGAGAAGCTGCCTTAATGATTTCGGGAGCAGGAATGGCTATCCGCTTTGGGATAACCTTTTCAGGTATTACGGACATCTTCACAGGCCCATTGGAGTTTTGGCCCAGTCTGTCAAAGACCGAGGCGTTGGATTTGGGCGACCCGTAGAGAGGGGCCGCGGTAGTGGTGAGCCGATCAAAGACCGACTTCTTCGGAACTTCTTGCAATGACATTGGGGCATTGAAGCTCATAGGTGGGAGTATGGTCCCAAAGAACAGCCCAGTGGTGGCTTGCGTCACCTGCTCCACTGGCATCTTGAAAATGGAGGCCGCCTGAGGCCCGTAAGTCACTCCTCCAGCGAGGACAGAGTGGGAGTTGTTGCAGTTGTTGCAATTTGTGCAGTTAAAAGCCATTGATCTTCTGTTTTTTGCACGGAGCAAGACACCAAATCTTAGTACCTTGAATCCAGGGGCAACCATAGCAAATCGCGATTCGTTTGCGAAACACGACACATGAAGTGTGGAGTGGAAAGAGGAAAAGGCCCTACCGGGCATGCCAGAATCTGTTCTCCGCCGAAAAGACACTACCGGGACGTTGGGATGTCCGGCCTGAATTTTGGGGGCAGATGCTATTTGGTTTTATCCGTCCACCTCTCTGAAGATGCCAAGTTGATTTATGGCACCATGTATCAAAGGTTTAGACGGATGCGGCCGATATAGCAAACTTCGTCAGATTCCCTCTCATTGTGAGGGTTTTTTTTTATTATGGGGACGCTCTTCCCTGCAGGCGCAAGCCCCTGCAGTTAATTACGCTACCGCATCACGGTAACCACTTTCTCCTTCTCCAGATGGTCACTTCATGTCGTGTGTGTTTGTTTTATTTTTGGTTGCCTATGGATTGTATACGGAGACTAATTTATGTTGTCTCCCGTAGGGCGTGGATTAGCCCAAATCCATATTTTCTTGGATTTGGTTTTGGGATTGGGTTTAAGGATCGTTAATCTCATTTGAGACTAAGATCAACTTAAACGTTTGTTAAGGATACGTTAGTCTAATTTTTAGACTAAGATCTACTCAACATGATCATTTAGATCCAACAAAAGAGCATTTGGGCTCTATTGTTTTAGTTTAAGGACATTACAGTCCATTGGGTTTTTTGATTGTCGGGACCCGCCACCTCTCTGAAGATGTTGAAGAATTACAATGACATGTATCAGAGGTGTGATGAGATGTACCCTTGAACCAATGTCAGTTGAGGGATCTGTAGTTGAATTGATTTAAGGATCGTTAATCTTATTTGAGATTAAGATCAACTTAAATGGTTGTTAAGGATACGTTTGTCTCATTTTAGACTAAGATCTACTTAACAGGATCATTTAGATCCAACAAAAGAGCATTTGGGCTCTATTGTTTTAGTTTAGGGACATTGCGGTCCATAAGTTTAAGGACATCATAGTCCGTGGAGTTTAAGAACATCATAGTCCGTGGAGTTTAAGGACATCATAGTCTAGTTTAGAGACATCATAGTCTGCAGGGTTTAGTTTAGGGATGTTGCGGTCCATAAGTTTAAGGACATCATAGTCCGTGGAGTTTAAGGACATCATAGTCTATAGTTTAGAGACATCATAGTCTAGTTTAGAGACATCATAGTCTGTAGGGTTTAGTTTAGGGACGTTGCGGTCCATAAGTTTAAGGACATTATAGTCCGTGGAGTTTCTGGCTCATCAATTTAGGGGTGCGCCAAGAGTTAGTGGTTATTGGGACCCTCCACCTCTCTGAAGACGTTGAAGAATTACAACATATATCAGAGGTGTGAAGAGATGTACCCTTGAACCAGATTTCAAATTGAGGAGTCATCTGTCGTGAGCATGGAGGCTCGGTTTATTTAGAGATTCAATATCAGGAAAGACTTAGCCAATCTGGGATTTGAAGCCGGCCTCTTATGGTGTTAAACGCTAGTATATGCTTATCGCTCACGTGCTCCCACGTGAGGCCTTATAGTAGTGTTGAACACTAAGAATTTTGAGGCGCTCACGTGGGGTCACGTGAGGCGCTTGGAGTAGTGTTAAACACTAAGAGTTGAGGCGCTCACGTGGGGTCACGTGAGGCGCTTAATGTTGGGCGCTGCCTTTTTTATTCTTTTATTCTGGTGCTGAGCACTGTTGGGTCATGTGGGATCACGTGATGCGCCCCGGAATAGGAACTGTTTTGGGTTTATTCCCCTTTTCTTTTTTATAAGTGCTGAGCACTTCTCAGGGGTCATATGGGATCACGTGAGGCGCCCCAAAAATAGGGTTTATTCCCTTTTTTCTTATATAAGTGCTAAGCACTTCTCAGGGGTCACATAGAGTCACGTGGCTAGATCTCAGTCTTCCCTTTTTTGTTTCTCAAAGGTGCTCACGTGGGAACACGTGAGCTTTTATTGTGTAGCGTTGAACACTAATATGCATGGAGCACTGGATCTGAGTTTTGTGAATTTCAGGTCCCTTATTTTTATAAGAATTAAATTCTTTTACAGGGTTAAACCCTAGTTTTATCAAAGGATTTAAATTCCTATAACTTTTTGGTAAGAATTAAATTCTTTGAACTTAGTTCTTTCCCCTAGGTTTGGATCTACATAACAGAATCTCCCCGATGAAAATTAAATTTTCAACTTGTGGGGAGATCTGCTTCTGCAAATCCTAACCAGAGGAAGAACTAAGTTTTTTGAGAAGAGTTAAACTCTTGATTTGAGAATTAAGTTCTTTTTTGGTTTTTGCTTACCAAGGGTTTTTCCTTTCTGTTTTCTGTATTTTTGAAGTTTATGGTGGGGGGGGGGGTCCTCTCTCTTTTTCCCTCTCTGTATCTCTCTTCTCTATTTCTCTCTGTCATATTCTCTTTTTTCTATTTTATTCTTGGCTCCTATTTATAGGAGAAGAAAAGAATCAGTTTGTTCAGCCAATCTCTCATTGAGAGATTTTTATTGATTTTATAACCAACATGATCTTTTAGATCATTCGGTGAATTTTATTCACCATTGGATTTTTAATCCATAAGATATTTTATTCAAATTTTAGGAAAATATTTCTTTGTTCAGAATCTTTTTATAAATTGGTGATTTTTTAATCACCATTGGATTTTTAATCAAACGGTGCTCCACTTTACAGAGTGTAATCTTTTTTGTTTGGAAAGATCTAGGGAAATATTTTTCCAATTAGGGCTTTTGATTCCTTTTAATTAGAATTTAATTCTATTGGTTCAGAGGGTTCGGGAACCCATCACGTGTTGGAACGTGACCCCATTGATTAAGTATCTAATTAGAATTTAATTCTATTAGTTCAGAGGGCTCAGGAACCCATCACGTGTTGGCACGTGACCCCACTGATTAAGCATCTTCAATTGTTTATTTCAGCGCTTATAGACTTTGCCCATAAAAGGTCATGTGTCCTCACGTGAGGCCCGATCACGTGTAGGCACGTGATGCTCCACTTGGGGGTTTTCCTTGCTGCTTTATTTGTATTTTATTCAGTTCCTATGAGGGAACAAAGACAAGCTTACAGTAAAATACCATGAACTATTCAAGTTAAGGTAATTATCACTAAAATACCTCAAACCCTTAAAATTCATATCCATGAAAACCCTAAATAAAATAAATAACTTCTCGAGGTTTATTTTGAAATTATATATTAAAAATATTTTCATAAAACCCTCTCGAGTTATATATAACTATATTTAAGGACTTTAGTAAATATAGGTTTAAGCAGGATCAATTCTCTTAAGCCCCAGGGAGCCGGAGAAAGTGAGTGCTTGCCTATTTAAGGTAGAAAACTTAACGGTGTTATCAATGGTAATTGTCTTGGAAAAATACATAAATCCTGCTGTCCATGTGCAGCAGTTACCGATAACTCCCGAACCTAATTCAGGATCTAAATCAGTTTACAAGTGCCTGACTCAAGTCTGAGTCTAGCTCAAGTCTGGATCCAAACTCAAAACTTGAATTTAAAACCAAACATGAATACTTGAATTCAAACATCAAAAGCAAACATGTATATTTGACCATTGATCATGAATCGGAATACTTGAACTTGACTAAAGCAAAACATGAATATTGGAACATTATGACTTGACTCAAACCATGAATACACCTTGACATGAGGACATGAATACTTTAAGAATACTTGACACGAATACTTGATATATATATGAACTCAATCTTGCAACTTGATGTATTCATGGATTCGAGCAAGACTGATAATTTTAGCTGTAACTTAGTATATACGGGGTGTTGTAGTTCATGCGTGAATCCAATGAAATCTCAGGAGTCCCATTAGATCATGAATCCATATTTACTAACACAAGCAAGCTATCATGAGGGCTCGTGTTTCCTTGCTCTTGTATTACAGCCTGTTGAGTTTGGAATACTTCAACACTAGGTTGAAGTCTCATTACTAACACTTTATTCGGACTCGTGGTTCCTTACCCCTGCATTACAGCCTGTTAGGTTCGAGAACACTCTTGAGATTGGTTGACATTCACCCTTGAACTTACGTTAAATTAGTGTACCCAAGTAAAGACCTGTTAAGACACTTACATTCACTACATGTTCACTATACTTACACCACACGGCCATGTTATATTTCTTTGCCATGCTCATGCTATGCTGTCATGCTTATCTACTTGTTATATATTATCATACTTGTTCACATATATTACGATAACATTGCATGCTAAATAAACTTACCATGTTTACATTAAACAACATGTTGACACAACATATTTCATACTTACTTGTTCTTATTATACTTTTACTTTATCATTACGCTTTATACTTCATTTCATTTCTTGTGGACTTACCGAGCGAAAGTTCGCCGACGGGCATTCCACACACCTTTGTTTTCTTAGAATGTTCGTCAGATACTGTGGAGACTGAGGAGGTAGACATCTCAGAGGAGGAGCATGATCAGATCGCAACGCAGGCCTAGACCAGTTATCTTCTTCTCAGTTTATGTATGCCACTTGTTTAGGCATTTCCATTCTTGTATTTTTCCTTCAGTTGATATCATGCATGTAAATGAATCATGTTGAATGTAAATAAAGTTGTTGAAGTTTTAATCTCATGTTAATTTTCTTGTCATTTTATATTGCTTATTTTACGCTTAGTGTATTTATTCCGGGAAATGACCTTCTCGAAATAAATACATCGTGGGCTTACCACGTCACTACTTTCATCTACTGGGAAGCGGGGCGCGACAGGTTTTGTTAGCGGCCCATACAGGTCAGTTCTGCATGAAGTCATAAGCAATATAAAATAAGAAATATGAGATTCAACAACTTTATATTCCTTGCAATTCAAGTTTCGTTGAATCTATCTTAATCTTTCTTCTCTATCCAAGGTAATGGATTCTCCCAGCAATCCTAGCAACAACGATGGAAGTACACCACCACATATCCTTACCGTCCTACCACCTCCACGTACCGTAGCCGCACCACTTACAGAACAGATGATACTTCTGGAGGCTATCAAAAGCCTACTTGAAGGTCAGCAGGCTCAAAGCACAATTTTGCAGAAGCAGACTGCTCTCCTTCAGCAGAGTTTCATCCGCTCTGAAGCAGAAGCACCGGAAGTGAAACAATTTCGAGCGTTACACCCGAAGAACTTCTCAGGGAAGAAGAAACCACTTGAGGCCGAGGAATGGGCATAGAGCACAGAAGACGACCTAGCCGCAGCTCAAGTTCTAGAAATGGCTTTGTAAATCCCCAGTTTCCGTATATAATTTTCCCGTATTTTCCAGATTTTATTCCATTTTTTTCCATTTATATATATATATATTTACACATATTTATATTATAATTAAAATTGAAATTTCCAAAACCTAAACTCTAAAGCCCAAATCCGACCCGACCCAACTCATTCGACCCGACTCGCTCACCCCCTCTTCTTCTTCTCCCTCGCTTCTTTTCTTCCCGCCTCTTTTCCCAACGTCTCCCCGCTCCTCGCGCCCACACCCGTGAGACTCGCGCCCACGCCGCGACGACCGCGCCTACTTCCCCACGACCCGCGCTCGCCCCACGACCCTCGCTCCTCCAACGTCTCTCCCTAATGGCCGCGACGGCCACGACTCCACTCACCTAACTCCCTGACGGGCCCTCGTCTCGCTCTACTTCTCTCTTGTTCCCAGTCCCTCCCTTTCACCCTCGACTTCCCTACCTCACCACATCCATTAACCCCCGGAGACCCGTCGCTGGCGACACCTCCGAACCCACGACCTACTGCACCCCTACACCTCACCGACAATCCCCGACCACCTCACCATCGTCGACCCCCTCATCATTTCTACCATCAACCCATCTCCATCACCCCTAGCTCCTTCTCCTTCACCACGAGCGTGACCACCCGATGAACCACCGCTTCGACACCGCAGCCGCTTCTCCCCATCATCGAGTCTTACTCCCTCTAACGTCGCAACATTACCACGTTGCCACCGTCGACCTGCCGAGCCCTGCACCACCGACATCAGCCACCACCCGCTCCACCTAGCCGGCAAGCTTCGAGCTCCTGCTCACCATCTCCGAGCTCGCTTTTGCACTGTACTACGCCGTGCCAGTTCCCGTGCGACGTCATGCCCAGCCCCGTGCCATACACGTCGTGCCACGCAGTGCCAGCCCCGGTGCCGTGTCGTGCCAGCATCCGTGTCACTCCATACCCCGATCCAGTGCACACACTGTGCACACTCCCGTACCAGCATCGCGTTCGGCATCGCCGTCGCTGCCGTGCTACTTTCGCCAAAGGCAAGTGAAAATTCTTCACCCGCTACTCATGCTAAATTACCCGTTAGATTAAATAACCAGGTTAAAGATTTAATCGTACGTGTGTATACATATACATATTTAGATCGTAGACTATAATGGAACTGTTAGCAAACCATCGTATTGATTGTATTGAATTGAATCCAATTCGGGCCTGTCAACCGTAGTGATATCATTCATAATTTACATGAATTCGTTGTTATAATCATTCGATAACACTGACGACGATCGATACCTGTACTTAAATCAAAGCTCGAAGCGATACATGAATGAAAACTCTGGTTAAAGTGTCCATGTTTTGTGATCGTCGAATCCCTTACTGATTAGTGAATGTTATGTAAGGTTTTGAATTATAAGTATCTTGTTTATAAGCATATATCGTCGCCTCTTAAAGGCGACACAAAATCTGAACCTTACTGCGCACGCCACCTTATTAAAATCATTGTAAATTAAATACAGTTTGGAATGTAACATTCTATGGCTCATATCGAAGCTGACTCAATAGCCTATAACCACCCATAGTTTGTTTCTCGACAATTTTAGATTACTGTAACGATACTTGGTTGCGAACGAGTCACTGGACTGCAATCCGGGGCAGCGTTTCGTTTTGGATACTAGACTTTGAACACCTGTGCATCCCCGCTTTAGACTGAAAATGCACAGAGCCCCATATGAATACATATATAATTTAATTAGCTAACACCTAAATCTAGTACCTTGCCGTTTCACCGTCGTTTGATATTTAATTTGCATTTTAGATTACCGATATGTTCTGCAGTTTCTGCAGTGGCCTTTCTTACACCGTTACACTAATCCAGACATAACTTCTAATAAAGAAATAATATTGATAATGCGTTTGATGTGTTGGAAACTTAACCAATAGAACTAGATTTTATTCAACTAGGGCAACACCTGAATCTGAACATAATCACTGGTAAAACACATGTGAAGTTGGGATTTCAGTTCTGAAACTGGAATTCCAGCAACCGATCGCTACCTTAAAATGATAATTCCCTAACCTGAATTCCGATTGACATGAAATTAATTTTACTGTTTATATGATCAAGTTTGATTTGTACTTCTTTTATATTATTTTGGTCGATTCTATCTGTGTGATTTATTGTAAATTTTGCAAGTTATATGGCATTAGTCGTCATAAAATAGTGAATATCTGTTCAGTGCATTTCTGCCTATTTTCGTGTTTGCTTTATACCTGCTACATAGTGATTGTTCACATTGAGACCTAACGACTGTTTTGCATTGTCGATTTATTAGTGTTAGCGATTGGGTTGTGGCAAATACGGCAGTGATATTGATAAGTGGAAAAGTGATTGAAAGTGACAGCGATACGTATTTGTTCACAACCTATCTAATACCTGAATGCATACTATAACCTGGGGAGGGGAAATCAAGGTGGAATTGAACTCGTATTTAGCAAGGTACAGTGATTTAGAGGATAATCATTTGCTATTAGTGACACACACACACACATTAGGTCGTAGGCCTATCGGCACGGCTGACAGGGTTATGTCCCGGGCACAGCGGACCGTAATCTCGGGCATGCACGAGACCCTTGTTAAACACGAGCATCCTTTCCACCAATTGATTTCATTGACTTAGTGACTGATAAGTGGTGACATACACACTGTCTAATTTACTGACATGATAGTTATACCACACTGTTCATATGTAACGATGTTCTTTGATTTCATGTTCTGTATTCTGTTGCACTTTGTGCTTAATAACATTGCACACCCATTGTATAATTATTGATATATGTGTCACCCTGACGATCTGAGTGTGCATGCTCAGAGGACGAAGTGGACCCAGCCCAGGAGCAGGACCCGCCATTCAAGATCGTGGAGGTCTAGATTGCGTCATCAGCGCTATTTCTTTTGCTTCCAGCACTTTGTTTTTGTTGGTTAGTTATTTTATTTTGCAAAATAAATGTATCTCGAACTCTTTTTATTACAATGTAATAAAGTTGTAAACTGTGATTTTCCTTTACTCTAGTACTGTCTACTGATTACCATGTAATGCTAGAAGCCGAAGTGTGACTACGGCGGGATTATTCCCTGACCGTAGGAGCATGGATGGCCTAGTCACCCCTCGTATTCCATATTTTAGGAAGCGGGGCGTGACAGGCTTGGGTCAGAATAGCAAAACTCCAGTTTACTGACAATACCAGAATCTGGTGGAAGGCCGAGGAGAGCCGCCTTGAGTAGCCAATCTAGTAGAAGACTTTTCGTGATCTCTTTGCTGCCAAGTATTTTCCAGAAACCGTGCACTTCGAGATGGAACAGAAATTCATCCACCTGCAATAAGGATCTATGTGGGATAAGTCAGTGGACGAGTACGATGCTGAATTCACCATGCTCAGCGGATTCGCCACCCATCTAATTCCTACTGCAGAAATTAGAGCTAGGCGCTTCCAGCAAGGATTAGACCTGGAGATCCAGGCTGCCCTAGCAACGGGAGAATACCTGACACATGAAGCAGCTTTGAAGTCAGCCCATCACTATGAAACTGTCATTAAGAAGAAGGGAAGGCTACAGTCGGTTGATATGAAACGTTTCACCAATCAGATTACTGGAGGAGCCTCTTCTAGGCCAGCTTTCCCAACGTCGGCTATGTGGCCAGGAGGATCATTTTCCGAGACTGAACCGAACTTCTGCATCTATTGTAAGAGGACCGGACACCAAGTCAAGTATTGCCGTCGAGCGAATGGTCTTTGTATTATATATGGATCATCCTTACACACTATAAGAACTTGCCCACGCAACCGAACTGGCCCAATTCCCGCAGCTAGACCAGCTATCCAAGCTCCACCTACTCGATTAGCCCTTCCTGCACCACCTTCACGCGGACCACCTTTATCTCGTCATCCATCGATATATCAGCATGCACAGGGAAATATCTAGAGACGTCAGGCTTTCACCTTGGCAGTCGTAGAAGCCGAAGCTATGGGTCAAGGTAACCCTGGTAAATCCCCTCCCAGCTTTTTCAGCCTTTTCAAACTCTTGCATCCTTTCATTCTTTCAAACATTTTCATGCACCTTCGGTACAATATCAGTAGTTATTTCACCACCTCTATAATCTAAGTTTTCTTGAATCTGTTACAACTTCCTTGTATAAATTTCGAGGACGAAATTTTTATAAAAAGGATAGAATGTAACGACTCTGAAATCTTAGTACGGAAATTCTTCTGCTAAAATACAGAATAGAGTTTCACAGCCTGAGTACAAGTTATAAGTTAATTTTGTTTAAGAACAGCAAGAAACAACTTGTAGCTCATTGGTAAAGTCTTGCACTGCTGTGATGTAGCCCCTGTGTTCGAAGACACATTATTTTTCTGATTTTATTTTTTAAAAACTTTTTGGAAGTCTAAAAGTTTACACGTGCAATGGACACAAAAATGAAAAGTTAGAAAAAATAAACATGTCCAAAAGGGTGTTCATACTGACATGAACACGTGGCAAGAATCCACCGGCCCCCTCCCTTCAATTGACCGGCCAAAACCCCATAAGGGTCGGCACCGACGGTCCCCCGAGTCCAAAGTGCCCCGGGCTTTGCACACTTGTCCTTTCCCCTACCCCTAACTCCCCTGCACTGTTTTATTGCTCTACAATCAAACAGAGACCCTTCAATTCCCTATTTATCCTCATTTTAATGCATTTTAATTCATCTTTTTAATTTCAAAACCCTAATTCCATACGATAAATACTACCTCATGCCCTAGCCCTTCATCATTCTGAAATCCCTAGACAAAATTCTTAAAATTTTTCAAGTACAAGAGGAGTACAAGTGGAGTACAAGTGGAGTTAGCAAACGATCAAGTTCCGGCGATGATCGAAGCATATTCCGGCGATCTCGCGACACCACGATGACAACTCTCCCTCTTTCTACCTTCTCTTCATCTATCTAGCTAGTAAGTCCATTCTAACCCCTCTCCTTTTTCTATGAAAGTCTCTTTTCATAAAATATGTCGAAAATGGAGTTAACACCGACATCTTCTTTTAAACCTCTAAAATTCCACTTTTTCTTACATATTCTTCATGCATATTCCTACACCATGCTTATAAAACCAATGCTTTGAACCAATTTTAATCAAGAATATCATGCAAAATAATTTTAACTTAACTTTTACACTAAAATACCATGAACTTCACATATCTCTCTTTTAGTATTTTTTGTTATTTATACCTTTAGAAAACTTCATGGGGTAATGACCTACCCCTCACATACACACATGGTTCCATAGCACGATACACTTCGAACGTATTTTTACTTACGAACACAAGATTATATCAAAATACCATTTACTATAAAAAACAGTTTTCTTTGGAATTGTATTTTAAAATTCCTTTGCAAATAAACCTCTACAACCCTTTTAGGGGACCCGCTATTGGATGGTGCGTATTATCGCACATCCTTAAGCTAGTAGAGCGAGATGCAGACCTCCTCACGGAGTATTCGGTCTCGAAAGGTTTTTAAATACGGTTTTAAGAAAAAACGCATTTTCTAATTTAATAAAATTTAATTTTTATAATTATATAAATATTACAAATCCATATATTTTCAAAATATAACAAACTTACATTTTTTTTCTAAAGACGAAAGTTTACAAGTTCACTAAAATACCATCAAGATATCAATACAAGATAAGCTTACAGTAAAATATCATGAACTATTCAAGTTAAGGTAATTATCACTAAAATATCTCAAACCCTTAAAATTCATATTCATGAAAACCCTAAATAAAATAAATAACTTCTTGAGATTTATTTTGAAACTATATATTAAAAATATTTTCATAAAACCCCCTCGAGTTATATAAAACTATATTTAAAGACTTTAGTAAATATAGGTTTAAGCGGGATCAATTCTCTTGAGCCCCAAGGAGCCGAAGAAAGTGAGTGCTTGCCTATTTAAGGTAGAAAACTTAACGGTGTTATCAATGGTAATTGTCTTGGAAAAATACACAAATCCTGCCGTCCATGTGCAGCAGTTACCGATAACTCCCGAACCTAATTCAGGATCTAAATCAATTTACAAGTGTCTGACTCAAGTCTGAGTCTAACTCAAGTCTGAATCCAAACTCAGAACCTGAATTTAAAACCAAACATGAGTACTTGATTATGAATACTTGAATTCAAACATCAAAAACAAACATGTATACTTGACCATTGATCATGAATCGGAACACTTGAACTTGACTAAAGCAAAACATAAATATGTAAACACTAAGACTTGATTCGAACCATGAATACATCTTGACATGAATACATGAATACTTGATATGAATACTTGATATATACATGAACTCAATCTTGCAATTTCATGTATTCATGGATTCGAGTAAGGCTGGTAATTTTAGCTGTAACTTAGCATATACGGGGTGTTGGGGTAGTTCATGCGTGAATCCAATGAAATCTCAGGAGTCCCACTAGATCATTAATCCATGTCTACTAACATAAGCAAGCTATCATGAGGGGTCGTGTTTCATTGCTCCTGGATTACAGCATGTTGAGTTTGGAATACTTCAACATTCGGTTGAAATCCCGTTACTAACACTTGATTCGGACCCATGGTTCCTTACCCCTGGATTACAGTCTGTTGGGTTCGAGAACACTCTTGAGATTGGTTGACATTCACCCTTGAACTTATGTTAAATTAGTGTACCAAAGTAAAGACCTGTTAAGACACTTACATTCACTGCATGTTCACTATACTTACACCACACGGCCATGTAACATTTGTTTGCCATGCTCATGCTATGCTGTCATGCTTATCTACTTGTTATATATTACTATACTTGTTCACATATATTACGATAACAATGCATGCTAAAAACACTTGCCATGTTTATATTAAACGACATGCTGACACAACATATTTCATTCTCACTTGTTCATATTATACTTTTACTTTATCATTACACTTTATACTTCATTTCATTTCTTGGGGACTTACCGAGCGAAAGTTCGCTGACGGGCATTCCACCCACCTTTTTTTTCTTGGAATGTTCGTCAGATACTGTGGAGACTGAGAAGGTAGACATCTCAGAGGAGGAGCACGAACAGATCGCGACCCATGCCTAGACCAGTTATCTTCTTCTCAGTTTATGTATGCCTCTTGTTTAGGCATTTCCATTCATGTATTTTTCCTTCAGTCGATATCATGTATTGTAAATAAATCAAGTTGAATGTAAATAAATTTGTTGAAGTTTTAATCTCATGTTAATTATCTTATCATTTTATATTGCTTATTTTACGCTAAGCGTATTTATTCCAGGAAATGACCTTCTCGAAATAAATATTTCGCGGGCTTGCCACGTTACTACTTTCGTCTACTTGGAAGTGGGGCGTGACAATGGTTTCCGGTTCAGGAGAAATTGAATAGGATTATTCGGTTGTTTTTTCTCTTTACCTTCTCTTAGCTTGTGGGGGCTCCTAGAATTAAGAGAGTACACCTATTACGCTTATTGGATAGTCTTCTTCCAAACCATAGGCAGGTGTCGAAAGGTAGGGAAGGAAGAAAACTAACTAGCCTAAGTACGGTGTACAGAAGGTAAGAAGTAAAGACATATAAAGAGATTAGATGAGCGCAAAGGAAATTGCGACTACTATCATTCATGACGAAACCGCATATATCCCTGCCGCTCCTATTTCCCCTTTTTGCATTTCTCCAGAACACTCCGTATCACTAGAAAAATCCATATTGCTTAGGTATGTAATCATATAGTTACATACGAATTCGAAGAAACTTATTTCAGTTCGAGGATGGTTTCCGGTTATGGAGAAATTGAATAAATTATTCGGTTGTCTTTTTTCTTTACCTTCTCTCAGGTTGCGAGGGCTCTTGGTATTAGGAGAGTAAACTTATTACGCTTATTTGATAGTCTTCTTCCAAACCTTAGGCTGTAGGGTTCCTAGGCACACTAATGAGGTCTCACAAGGCATCAACCATGCCAATTTCAAAAATTACGGGTGCCGAGAAACCCTAATACGGATCGTTAACTAGATGTCTAGGCGAAAGATGCAACTAGTAAACTACTTTACTAAGAGAACGGAAATACAACCTTTGTAGATCCGGTCCTCCACCTCCATAGCTTCGCAATGAAGTCTCCTCGCTGTCCAAATGGAAACCCGGGCTCTAGCGTCGGCTTCATCGGAGAAATGGGCGAGCTAGGTCATCGACGACGATGCCGAAGATGATCTAAGTCGAGGCATCACAAGATCAAGCTCCCACTTCACCAAGTCAAGAAACTTGTGAAGAAAACACACTCTACTACTTGGCAAGAGGTAGAGGATGAAGAAATAGGAAGTGGGTAGACTTTAGAATTGGATTTCTCACTCTTTTTCATCAATCACCATTGATGAAGTCTAGGTTTTCTTCTTGAAGAAGAAGAAGAAGAAGATAGAAAATATATTATGATAAGTGTTAATTGAATAGAAAAGAATAATAAATCTTATCATAATATAACCATGGTCAAGTGTAGAGAATGAATCATGGTTAAGTGGAATGGTTAAGGTTAAGCATGAGACAAAATGGTGACTTAGTCAAAGCTTCATGAAGCTTCAATATGTATCCAAAGAAAGCCACCATTTTTCTTTATGCTAAGCATTTTCCAAAAATCAATAGATAAATAAATAAGTGAATAAAACAAAACCCTAACCATTACCATGTAACCATGGTTTGATCTTTACACAAAACCCCTAGCAAACATGTATCATCAAACATGATACAATCAAGTGCACAAAAATATATCACATATACGATGTGCACATGCGAGTGAGAAAATCCATCTTAAGTGAACCGATACTAGTTAATGCAAAGTAATATATCAAATATATCATTATACATTAAATCATTAAATCAACACTTGATTTAACGATCCGGTCATATCGCATATAACCGACTAGTATCCTATGTATCGGCTTACCGAATCAATCCTTGATTTGATAACTAGGTTATATCGCATACAACCATATCGATACATTCATCGCGAGAATGGAATACGGTATCACATACACGCATTATTCTCGGTCCCGCACATATCTCATATGCGCTCCTATTTCGTTTCGCTTGAGCCAGAAAACCTCTGTGTAGGACTCTAAAGACTCGTCAATACGCCGGCAGCAGGTGATGATCATATCAAACACCCACAATCCGCAAGCGGTCTGCTAAACGTAACGGCCACCCGGGTATTGAGCGATCAGAAGATCGACGAGCAAGCCCGCTCACACTCCTGTGAATCCAACTAGTAACACTTACCGTACAGTCCGGTCTGATCGTCTGATATGTCGCATATCTTGCCTAGGGGTGGTAAACGTCAGACCCCAATAGCTCGATAAGTCGTGTCGATACGAGGTCTATAACTATTCGAGAAACTACTGGTAACACTTACCAGTAAATCTCAGCAACCCTGGCCAGGGATTTCCTGTTATAGCCAATCGAACACAGCGCAACATCAACTCCCTATACCGGGAGAGACGAATCCCCTCCTATCGCTCATTGCCTCCATGTGATTCGGGACTGTACCCAAAAACCACCGTTTTGAACGCCCTCTTGGACGTGGTAAGGTGGAAATCAAAGCACAGTGGGATCCACACAAGATTCTATGACGATCTCGGGTCAACAGACTACTCTGTACCAGTGTCACCAGAGAACTGCCATCTGACGTAAGGTATAATACCATCTGGAAGTTCTCGGCAAGTCCGTCCAGTGTACCCAGTCTCTACTGAGCACCCGTATATCATCTCTGATGTCAAACACCAATGGATATGGGATCATCCATCGCCCATCTGTATGGGTCGAGAAGGTATACGCTAGTCTACTCTGGTATATCGATGCCCCGTCTCGATACACCCACGACTAGGGACTTTGAAGGATGTACTTATAGACTATCTGTCCCCACTAGTATGATCTGCATCATATTCCAGGTAGTCAAGTACACATCCTAAGGGCTTTACCAACATGTAACAGAGAGACAATCAGTATACACGTTAAGGTAAAGAGCAACCAGACTATCATGTCGAGCAAGAAAGTCCTCCCTATATATGTCCCAGCATCCACTACAATATACATCCTATGTACAGTAATGGCCTCTAGGGCATACATATAACTAATAATCTCCCACTTGCACTAGGGCCATCTGTAGCAGTGGTTGCAGTATCTCATACTCACCCATCCCATAAAAGTCTCTCTTTGGGAAAAGGCCTTTGTGAGTGGATCCGCTGTGTTGTCCTCTGAGTCTACTCTCCTAACCTCGATCACCCTGGAGATCAACTATCTCCATGATCAGGTGATACTGCCTTAGAATATGTCTGGATCACTGATAGGACTGACGTTCCTTGGCATAAGCCACAACTCCATTGTCACACAATGGGAGGAACTAAGTTCATCTCATGAACAAATATACATCCAGGCTGCCTCTTTGGTAGCATCTTTAGTAGCGATGTATCCAGCCTTTATCGTCTAGTATGCCACGGTATCTAGCTTGGAACTCTTCCAACATACCGTCCCTTTACTGAGGGTAAAGACAATACCTGTGACTGACTTTCAGTCGTCCTTATCACCCTGGAACCCTTCCAGTGATTCTTCCCAGGATCGGTTGATACCATCTCACTACAACTAGTGAGAATCCTAACATCCAATTAGATCTATCTCATAGATCCAAAACCTAGGATTTAGGAGGCATCACTTTGATCCTATATGGAGAATCATTGTGATAAGCGGAGATTGACCGAGCGTAGCATAGGAAACTCCTTCCCTATCAAGAGCATGTCATCCACGTACTCTACGAGGATCGTCACTGTACTCCCTACTACCTTTTTGTTTATACAAGGTTCATCTACCATTTTGATGATGTCAAACTCTTTGACTAACACATCAAAACAGATGTTCTAACTCCGCGATGCCTGCTTTATCCTATAAAGCATCTTGTACACGTTTCCGTTGCTCCCACTGTCTACGAAGCCCTCTGGCTGTGTTCTTATAGACGTTCTCTTCTAAATCATTATTTAGAAAAGTAGTCATGGCACCCAACCGCCAGATATCGTAGTCATGGTATGTAGCCGTGGCAAGTAGGATCTAGATGGACTTAAGCATAGCCACTTGAAAAGGTTTCATCATAATCCACGCCTGGTCGATGACGAAAAGCTTTAACAATTCTAGCTTTGAAAGTCTCAACCTTTCCATATACATCAAGTAATCTTCTCAAGATATACTTGCTCCTGATGGGGATTTAACCCTTCAGATATAGCAACCAAAGTCCATACTTTGTTGGTGTACATGGATTCCATCTCAGATCGCTAAGCATCCAGCCATTCTTACAGAGTCTCTACACTCGATGGCCTGCTCGAAACCAGTTGGGTCATCATCTCATGATGCAATCCTCGCTCCCACTGTCATAGAGAAACAGAAGTATTTCTCAGGTGGGTGAGAAACCCTACTAGATCGGCGGAGAGGCTGAGGTTCGTTGGTAACTATTGAATCCTTTGGTTTTATCAAATCATCTGCTGTAGTTTGTTTAGCTGGAACCTTTCTAGTTCTACATTACAGACCTTGCCTCGAGCTTGTCCGGATTTTGCTTTTCAGACATAGGCTGGACAACCCCAAATCTTAACTAACTTAAGAGATGGGCTCTTCCCTTATCATATCAAATATGAAGTGGTAGGCAACTGATTTGATTTGAACCTATTCAATAGGTATGCAGCTTCTCAAGTGCATAACTCCCAATAAGGAAATAGGTAACTCAGTAGTACTCATCATAGAGCACACCATATCACATATGGTGCTATTGCTCCGCCCTGATATACCATCGTGCTATGGTGTATTCGGAGGAGTAAATGCTGAGAGAGAATCTCATTCTCCTTTAGAAAAGTCCAGGAATTCCGTGCTCAAGTATTCTCCTCCTTGATCACATCAAAGGACATAATACTTATACCCGTATTTTGGTTCTCTACTTCTAACTTATATTCTGTGAATATCTCAAAAGGTTCGGACTTGTGTTTCAACAGGAACATATGTCTGAATCTCGAGAGATCATCAGAGAACGTAATGAAGTACAAAGAACCGGTCTTGGCATATGTAGACAGGGGACCTACATACATCAACATGTATCATCCCAAGAGTTTACTAACTCTTTCTCTGTTTCCAGTAAACGGAGCTATGGTCATCTTATCTCTGTGACATGACTGGCAAGTTTCATAAGATGTAAATTCAAACTAATTTAAATATGCATTTACATGTAACTTCAGCTAGTCGGGTCGCATTGATATGACCTAGTCTACAATGCCTCAAGAAGGATTCGTTCATTTCTGAACTCTTCCTCTTGTGTGTGTTCCGTATACTAAGAACTGTAGTTTGATTTAGAACATCAATGCTTTTAGATAACGTGCCTGAACCGATCAACTTTTGATATAGGAAATGTTCAAAACATTATCCAACTATACAAAATTTTATCATTTCTTTACTAATAAAGAGATAGATATGATTTTGTATATCAGGTTCGGTATCTAATAACATTCATTCAGAATCAATGTATTGGTAATACAGGGTGACAGTGACCAACAGACTTGGCTGCAACACTTGCCCCGTTTTCTGCCTCATGAAACTTATCACCCGTTCTCAGTTTTCTACCTTTCTGTAGCCCTATGTAACAGATTATATATCAGGGATCCTGATCTGGTATCACATACCCAGGACGTAGAGGATACTGAGAAACAGTTCTTTGTAACGAACACACCCGAAGATGATGCATCAGCATGCACTCTCTTCGTTTGGGCGGCACGTGAATTCTGGTAATCCCCAATTTCCTGCTCTGTCTTATAACAATTATAAGTTGGAACGGGACCAACGTTCCCCAGCTCAGTATAATAAGCGGGTTCGGTCAATATTCCGTATTATTATCTTGATTAAGGCGTGATTTGGTCGCTACCTGGAGAGAGAGAAGAAAACACTCAGCGTGCGCTCTTGCAAGAATAGATTGGTTATTATTTTATCTAATCAGGATGGCTCCCACTGCTTTTTATCAAATCTTCCTTCAAACCCTAAAAGGAAAGACTAGCCGGGATTAATTACACACTACAAGTTCGCCAATCTTTCAGCCAGGCCAGTGTCGGTACTTTGAGGGAGGTCCCCCGTGCTTTCGCACGAACCTAATTAATGTAAACCTCGTTTTCCCAGAGGCATAACCCCGTTAACACTTTTCTAGACACCTACTTGATCGGCTAATTATAATGTATAAAACTCTCCCAGGAGTAACTCTTACTCGCAGCGGGTATCGGGATCCAACTATCTCATAGAAGGTATGCAATCTCATTGCAAATTTCAACACTTGAAATTCCCGATAATTTTGCCCCTAACCTTCTATGACCTTGACAAAGGCCAACAAACCATAGGATGCTAGTCAAGTTCAACCCGTCATTTCCTGATTGAATTAAACCCACCCGCACGGCCCTTGACAAAGGCCAACAAGGTCGCACGACTACCCTAATCCAATCTGCATCATATGCATAAGCAGATAAGCACCAGTTAGCTGCCGCACACTGCGCCTTGACAAAGGCCAACAAACGCAGCACGAATACTAACTACTACTTATCTGAAATGACGGAGGGCTACGACAGGTTTTTCTGAAAACCTATTGCGTAATGAACTTGATATCGTTGTAGAATCAAATAATTTTAAAATGGAGTGCTTTTGAGGCTTTTCTAGTTTTGCTAAAGGGGTCACTCCCGGTGAAGGGACCGTCGACCCTTTCCTCGTCGAATGAGGTGCGGGATATATCATATATATCACTGTGCAAAGCAAAAACTCTTAAAAGCAATCAAAAGACAAACCGAGTGTGTAGCATCTGCCAGTTATTGCTAAAGGAGTCACTCCCGGTGAAGGGATCTCGGTCCTTTCCTCATCGAATAAGATGCAGGATATAACATATATACCGCTGTGCAAAGCAAGAACTGTAGCTACCTGTTTTATTTTTGAAATTCGATTCTACAACATCTTAGGTTTCTTTTTACTTTCATTAATCACATTAATGAAGTCCCATCATTTAAGTACCTAAACATCACAGATAAATACGACGTACACTTATGCCATCCGCATTCGCCTCGATGTCCCCTCGTGCACCGTTAGGTTAGGTAACTAACGGCAGAGCGGGGCAGGGCTAGCGCGGGTGTAAAACATAAGTAACGTCTATATAATATATCATATAAACTATGTACTGTATCTATCACAGAACATCACATGATCACATCACAAATATCGCAGCAGAAGAATCATATGAAATATTGGATATACTAGGACGTCCGTGTTTTCAATACGAGCCAGTATAAAACACGTATTCCACGATCGCGATGAATAGCCAAACCCACACCCCTAGACCCCTACGAGAGCGGCAAGCAACCCTTCCAATTCTAGAGTTAGGAGACCCGGACTCGACTCCTTGCATTGGTCTTCCACTGGACTCAAGAACCCGGTTACTTGTGCTCCCCTCCTTGGGTCTATACTAGTGCGGAAAAGTAAATAATATCCAAAAGGTGACATCTTCCGCAACCTGGAAGTGCCCCAATAAAAGAATATTACATACAAGTTTTTACATGAATGAAAAAGAAAACACTCATCTCACATAAAAACCCCCGGCTATTCAATCACGACGATCCAATATAACATATCCAGCAACACATAACATCACATGTCATCAACGTAAGTAAATATGCGCATCCCAATTGTCGTTGACATATAGCAACGAAACCGGCGATATTACATATTACACTTACGGTCACAGAAAAGAAAGTGCAAAACTACAACAGTTGGAATCCGCAATATCTACATAGACATCGCATGCCTAATCAAATGAATACCTTAGACATCACATGCCTAACAATTATAAACCCCGCATTTTAGTCTCAAAATCGAAAACACTTTTCAATATCAAGTCGGGCAATTCAACAAGATTTCCGACATCCTGATCGAATGCTCGTCACAAACTTCAGTAGACAGCCGCACCCCCGATACCGTCGACGAAGTGCACCAAGGCGGAACACCGCTACCGCGAGCACCCGGACGGATGCTTTCGGCGACGGGGTTCTCCTACAGTCACTTGGTCGGGGCTATGGAGCGAGGCTGTCTATTAAGTTTACCCGGCGAGTATCCGCGTACGCTACGTGATTGCGACGGACTTTTGATCGCATCAAAATTCCGTAGCAACCGATCAAGTGAGACTAAATTGCTAGATTTATAACATTCATTCAGTTATCTCATAACTACTTGTGAACTTCAATTATTGTATCACATTCCAGATAATTAGAAAATGTTAAATTTTCCGATCGAACAGTCGAACACCCAAGTTTTCCCGAAACAGCTCAACTCATGAAATAAGTTCAAAGACATTCACTTCGTGCCTCAGTACCAACGGTCCAGCCGTAGAAGGGTCAAGCCAACGCCTCACATGTGGCACGCCGTACTGCCCCAAACCCTAAGGTTCAAAAGGCAGTTCAAGACGGTCACATAATCGAGTTAAGGTTTGTTGTCTTCTAGAGGGTCCATCGCGTTACTTGCACTACTTAGAACGTCTTTAAACCACGGAAAAATCCAACACTTGGAAATTTTCCGGCAGGGGAAAAGTTGGGTATTTATATCCGGTCGAACTTTTTAACATATTCAAAAATCATCCGGAAAGACACATAGACAGAGTTTGACAATCCGATCGAATAAACGAATCCCCAAAACAACCCCAGAAAATTCAACTCTTGAATAATATTTAAAAATACCCAGAGAACTCAGCACTGAATAAATGAAGTTACTGTGCCAAATTGGGTGGGTGACGTCATCATGCGGCCGCGGAATCGCCGCAGAAGCCAGGCTTCTGCCGCGGTTCCGCCGCACCTTGGAGGAATCATGGACACGTGTTGCACAGTAATTCTTAGGATTCCCTGCTGATTTTTCTGCATATTTTTAATTTGGAAAATCCCAGTTTTTAGAAAAAGTCCAGAGAGCTATTTTGGGGTTAGGGTTTTGGTTCGATCGGGTTTCAAACGTTGTCTACACATCGCCTAAGGCTCTAGCTAGGCTCTGATACCACTGTAGGGTTCCTAGGCACACTAATGAGGTCTCACAAGGCATCAACCATGCCAATTTCAAAAATTACGGGTGCCGAGAAACCCTAATACGGATCGTTAACTAGATGTCTAGGCGAAATATGCAACTAGTAAACTACTTTACTAAGAGAACGGAAATACAACCTTTGTAGATCCGGTCCTCCACCTCCATAGCTTCGCAATGAAGTCTCCTCGCTGTCCAAATGGAAACCCGGGCTCTAGCGTCGGCTTCATCGGAGAAATGGGCGGGCTAGGTCATCGACGACGATGCCGAAGATGATCTACGTCGAGGCATCACAAGATCAAGCTCCCACTTCACCAAGTCATGAAACTTGTGAAGAAAACACACTCTACTACTTGGCAAGAGGTAGAGGATGAAGAAATAGGAAGTGGGTAGACTTTAGAATTGGATTTCTCACTCTTTTTCATCAATCACCATTGATGAAGTCTAGGTTTTCTTCTTGAAGAAGAAGAAGAAGAAGATAGAAAATATATTATGATAAGTGTTAATTGAATAGAAAAGAATAATAAATCTTATCATAATATAACCATGGTCAAGTGTAGAGAATGAATCATGGTTAAGTGGAATGGTTAGGGTTAAGTATGAGACAAAATGGTGACTTAGTCAAAGCTTCATGAAGCTTCAATATGTATCCAAAGAAAGCCACCATTTTTCTTTATGCTAAGCATTTTCCAAAAATCAATAGATAAATAAATAAGTGAATAAAACAAAACCCTAACCATTACCATGTAACCATGGTTTGATCTTTACACAAAAACCCTAGCAAACATGTATCATCAAACATGATACAATCAAGTGCACAAAAATATATCACATATACGATGTGCACATGCGAGTGAGAAAATCCATCTTAAGTGAACCGATACTAGTTAATGCAAAGTAATATATCAAATATATCATTATACATTAAATCATTAAATCAACACTTGATTTAACGATCCGGTCATATCGCATATAACCGACTAGTATCCTATGTATCGGCTTACCGAATCAATCCTTGATTCGATAACTAGGTTATATCGCATACAACCATATCGATACATTCATCGCGAGAATGGAATACGGTATCACATACACGCATTATTCTCGGTCCCGCACATATCTCATATGCGCTCCTATTTCGTTTCGCTTGAGCCAGGAAACCTCTGTGTAGGACTCTAAAGACTCGTCAATACGCCGGCAGCAGGTGATGATCATATCAAACACCCACAAGCCGCAAGCGGTATGCTAAACGTAACGGCCACCCGGGTATTGAGCGATCAGAAGATCGACGAGCAAGCCCGCTCACACTCCTGTGAATCCAACCAGTAACACTTACCGTACAGTCCGGTCTGATCGTCTGATATGTCGCATATCTTGCCTAGGGGTGGTAAACGTCAGACCCCAATAGCTCGATAAGTCGTGTCGATACGAGGTCTATAACTATTCGAGAAACTACTGGTAACACTTACCAGTAAATCTCAGCAACCCTGGCCAGGGATTTCCTGTTATAGCCAATCGAACACAGCGCAACATCAACTCCCTATACCGGGAGAGACGAATCCCCTCCTATCGCTCATTGCCTCCATGTGATTCGGGACTGTACCCAAAAACCACCGTTTTGCACGCCCTCTTGGACGTGGTAAGGTGGAAATCAAAGCACAGTGGGAACCACACAAGATTCTATAACGATCTCGGGTCAACAGACTACTCTGTACCAGTGTCACCAGAGAACTGCCATCTGACGTAAGGTATAATACCATCTGGAAGTTCTCGGCGAGTCCGTCCAGTGTACCCAGTCTCTACTGAGCACCCGTATATCATCTCTGATGTCAAACACCAATGGATATGGGATCATCCATCGCCCATCTGTATGGGTCGAGAAGGTATACGCTAGTCTACTCTGGTATATCGATGCCCCGTCTCGATACACCCACGACTAGGGACTTTGAAGGATGTACTTATAGACTATCTATCCCCACTAGTATGATCTGCATCATAGTCCAGGTAGTCAAGTACACATCCTAAGGGCTTTACCAACATGTAACAGAGAGACAATCAGTATACACGTTAAGGTAAAGAGCAACCAGATAGCATACTATCATGTCGAGCAAGAAAATCCTCCCTATATATGTCCCAGCATCCACTACAATATACATCCTATGTACAGTAATGGCCTTTAGGGCATACATATAACTAACATAGGCATGTATTAAAATGTAGGGAATGAAGAAAACCAATTAGCCTAAATATGGTGTATAGAAAGTAAGAAGTAAAGACATATAAAAGGCTTGCTATGAGGGCAAGGAAAATTGCGACTACTGTCATGAATCTGGATAGTGAAAGATGCATTACTAGGAATACCTGGTCACCCCTCGAAACATTTTCATGTTTCAGTCTTACTGTGCGGTATTAATTGAAAACTGCTTTCCCAATTAGATTCTGACCCCAGATTATGTATTTACCAGACTTTATTCTCACATCTGTATGGCATTACAGATGCTGAGTGAGAGTATAATATTGGAAATTGGGTGATTAGATCCTCGATATATCAGAATTCTTTGTAATAGGTGATATTTGAGGGAATCACCTGGGTTTTGCCTAACGACAAATAATTGGTTTTGAATATCCGTTGTTATACACCAATTTCAAATTGATATATCTGTACGTTTATTTTATAAAGTGAGATATAACTTTTTGAGATTATGTTTATGACGTTTACCTATATCAGTTGATGGTTAGGTAAGGTGCATTCAACAACGGTGTTATTCTTCTTAACCATGACACAATTTTCAACCTAAGACACACAGGGTTTGAGTTATTAAACTCAGAGGACTTATAAAAAGTATTGTATATTATCCGACGTTCATTAGGACAAGGGGGTCGGTACTCGTACTATATTCTATTTACTTATGACTTCTCTGGTTTGAGACAAGCATTTCGTTGAAATACAAGATCCAAATTTTGAGAAGTTATTGGTATAAGAATAAAGTAGAGAACCATACGTTGCAAGTATCAGGATTCTTTGAAGTAATCGAAGATATAGATACTTATGTTAGATATTCCGTTGTAAGTAATATATTTGAGAACTTTCTTCTCTTTTAGGTTACTCATCGGTGAGTACGCTCCTTGATGAGTAATGCTGCTTGGCCTTCTTCCATTTAGTCGATATGCAGTGTAAATGGCTGCATGTATTTTGAATCTGGTTCAAATTAAATTTGTGCATTTGTTTCTATATTGGATATAGAATGGTTTCATATCTTAATGATGTTAAGGTATATGGAGTAGTCCGGCTTATGCTTAAAACCAGAATCTGGATAAACTCAAGGCCTTTTTCAGTAATGGCAGTTTGTGGGTTATCCTGGGCTTTGATGAGGGTTAACATTCTACTATTTAGAGGATCAATAGTTATATTATTCTTGACTCGCCACCGTTTTAGTAAAATGAAATCTTTTCAGACAACACAAGTGGAAATATGGTAGAACTGGAAATGATTCCAGAAGCATAAATGATTTCTGAAAATTTTGTAGAACCTAAACATTCAATAGCTACTCCACAAATATGATGGGTAATCTCAGCTACCCAAGAGGTACTTTGGTCTCCTCAAAGACGGTGACATGGAGGTTTTTGATGACCCAAGCTTGCCACTACTGATATCCTAGAACTATAAGATCTGGCAGGTGAATGAATATAACGTCATTCTAAATCAGCTTTAAAAGTGCACGTATATATGACTCTGCCATAGGGTTGTTATAGTCAGTGGGAGCAGTGGAAGTGTGGTAGGCCAGTAGCTTATGTCTATTTATAGACTAAAGCAAGTATAGCGGAGATAGATCTGTTGGGTTACGCAAGCGCCCCGGCCATCAATCTGTGGCCAAATGCAGAACAAAAACTTTTATTAAACCGGCGCTAACGGAACCCGATTCCCGGATCAAACCATTAACCCTATACTAGTGGTAGGTAAAGGAGTTTAGAGAGATTATACCAAACGATCTGAGTCCTTCGGTCTTCAACCTCTGTCCTAAGCTCCTCGCAGCTTCCTTGATCATGTTTGATCTCCGGTCTCCCCACATCGAAGAAGATCCACGTCGAGGGTTTGTAATACTGGCTCCTGCCTCAAAACCGAGGCAATTCGAGTATCTAGTCTGCTAGCCTAGATAACCAAGATGAAGTAGAGAGTGTGTGTGATTACTTTGTCTCAATACACCCTAGGATTCTCAACATATGAGAGGGTTAGGGTGGAGGTAGAAGAAGATGCCAAGGGGTGAAGAGTGTGAGCTCAAGTTTTGGCCAAGTGAAGAAATGGGCTTGCTGCCTTTATACTTTATGATGAGTGTTGTGTTATATTTTTGTGGTGGCAATTAAAGAAAACAACTCATGAAAAATCACCAAAGAAAAAAACGTGCTGCCCATCACATGCTCACACCACAAAATATCTCACAACTCACACAAAATATCAAGCATGACATATCAGGCCAAGAATGACTAACACCATGAGTCACCAAAAGCACATGTTAGAAAAATCAATGCCAAAACTAACCCTCACACTTTCCACCTCACTAAACATTTAAAGTAAATGTCTAATAGAAAAAGAAAAAGAATCTTCTAAAGTAAACTTGTAACGAATTACAAGAATACCCCTCATCTGTACATACACACCAGCATCCGTATTCCGACTGAATACGAATACAACAAGACGGAAATAATCCAACAATATAATACTAGGATCCGGCTTAAACCAAAGCCCACTAGTATTATCCGTCCGAATCATGACACGTGCACAAGTGCACGTATATGATCGAACCCTGTCATAAAACCATACGGCCTCTACAATGTTTCGCCCGAAGCAGGGAAACTCTCTGTGTGGGACTCTAAAGACTCGTCAATACGCTGGCAGTGGGTTTAACCATAAGCACGTCAGTGGCACTAGCTGTACGTAACGGCTACCCAAGTATTGAGTGAAAGGGAGGCCGACGAGCAAACTCATCCTGAAACCCCTACTAAGCCTGACAGTGACAATATCCGTACAGTCCGGTCCGTCCGTCTATGAGTATTGCATATCGAGTTTACGGGGGTGGATAAAATCAGACCCCTAATAACGTGATATTTAGTGTCGGTATGAAGCCCATCACCACCTGAGAAACTACTGATCCGAATCAGTAGTTCTTGACTACCTTGGCCAAGGATTTCTGGTGAAGGCCACCCATGCACAACGCGACATCAACCCCCAATACCGGGAGAGACGAATCCCCTGACGATCCGCTCACTGCCTCCATGTGGCTCGGGACTGTACCCAACTAAAACTTTTTTGCATGACTCCTTTGAGCCGTGGTAAGGAAGTAATCAAAGAATAGTGGGAACTCACACGAGACAAATGACGATCTCAGATCGATAGACTAACCTGTACACATGTCATCAGGGAACTGCTATCTGACAATAGGTATAATACCAACTAGCATGTTCCCAGCGAGTCCGTCCGGTGTACTCATAACCCAATGAGCACCTGTATACATCTTAGGTGAACCAACTAACACCAATGGCTTGTGAGACCGACCACCGCCCTTCGTCGGGGTCTCGATCAGTATACACTAGTCTACTCTTGGAGTATCGATGCCTAGTCTCGAAACTCCCACGACTAGGGACATTTTAAGGATGTGCTTATAGACCACCCAACTCCCACGTATATGATCGTCATCATACTGCTGGTAGCCAAGCAAGAATCCTATGGGCTCTATCAACATGTAATAGTGATCTGTAATGTCACCTGAAGCATGTACATGATGATAAAGACAAACCAGATAGCATACTATCATCTCAAGTAAGACTGTTCTACCGGTATAGGTCCTCCCTCAATCATTGCAATCACGTGCCTGCAATCCAATAATTGACTTGAGGGCACTATAGCCAACAATCTCCCACTTGCACTTAAGGCCAATTATTGCGGTGTCGCATGCTCACAGCCCGTGTGATACCGAACACCCAACTTCTCTACTAATCTGTTTCACAAAGCTTGTTTATAAAACTATTGTGTTCGAGAAATAGCCTCAGTGAGTGGATATGCTCCAATGTTTCTTTCTATGTCTCTCTTTATCTCAAGTTCACGGAGAAATCCATCTCCCGAAATGAGCAATACCTGTCTTAGAATATGTCTGGATATCTGATGGGACCCAGTTCACAAATGAACTCAAAATCCAGCAAACTTCTTAAACTGTATCTTCAACTGAATTTAGTCAGTATCCTGCGCCATGCCTCCCTCAGTATCCGCTTGGACCACCTGTCCAAACTACTGCCCCTCGATAGAGGGAAAACTATAACTATTACAGTCACACTGTCACCCAGGTCATCTTGGAAGCCTGGAATGATAACCGTCTCCCGAAGGAGCCTGCCGTTACCATATCCCTAGAACATCCACTTATGTTCTTAAACTGGTCCTAACCTTTCTCCAGGATTGGATTAGTATAAACTTATTGCAACTAGTGCAAAACCAACATTTGGTATGGTACTTGACATCTCATGATTGACTCAATTGCTTAAGCAAGTGATGTGCCAATCATGCACATCCCTATCCCATTTAGTCTGTAAGACACCTTTAGTGAGGGTAACTCCATCACCTGCAGGTACACCACCATGCCAGGAGTCGTCCATTCTAAAAAACCTTTAAAATAGTGTCAACGTACCCAGATTAGGAAACTACCCAAATTTATATCTAAAACTATAGATCTAGTTACCAGAATGCCTGATATATTATCCATATCCAATGTGGAGAAACCACTGTGTGACAACCACAATATAACCGATCGTAATATAGAAATTTCACTTCCCATAAACTGCATATCATCCAAATACCAGGACATCACACCCTACTACTTTCTTAACAGATCCATCTCCTACTTTGATGAAGTCAAAGCCTATGACTGTCACATAAAAAATAGATGATCTATCTCCGCTATACCTGCTTTAGTCTATAAATAGACACAAGCTACTTGTCCCCTATGCTTCCGCTGCACCACTGTCCATAACAACCCTCCGGCAGAGTTATATACACGTGTACTTCTAAAGCTAGTTTAGAACGACGCTATACTCATCCTCCTATCGGGTCTTATAGTCTAGAACAATAGTAATGGCAAGTCTGGGTAAACAAGAACCTCCATGTCACCGTCTTTAAGGATACCGAAGTACCTCTCGAGCACCTGAGATTACCCACCATATCTACGGAGTGGCTAATGGAATGTCAAACCCGATTGAATCTTTAGGTTCTATTAAATTTTCAGTAATCGTTTGTGGTTCTGGAATCACTTCCAGTTCTACCATACCCCCACTACTGTTTTCTGAAAAAGTCCATTTTACTAAAACTGTGGCGAGTCAAGAACAATATCACTATTGATCTTCCAGATGGTAGAAAGTTAACCCTCGTCATAGCCCGGGATAACCCACAAACTACCATTACAGAAACGTGCCTTGTGTTATCCAGATTCTAGTTTTATGCATAAGCCGGACAACTCTATATACCTTAACATTGTTAAGATATGAACCATTCTATATATAATATAGAAACATAGGCACTGATTTAATTGGAACCAGATTCAAATTATGCAGCTGTCTCTAGTGCATGTCAACTAAATGGAGAGAGGCCGATCATCATTACTCAACTAGGAGTGCATCCAAATATGAGTAACCTAAAAGAGAAGCAGGTTCTCAAAAACCATCACTATCAACTGAATACCAAACACAAGTATCTACATCTTCGATCACCTTGAAGAATCCTGATACTTGCAATACATGGTTCTCTACGTTATTCTTATACCTATAACTTCTCAAAACTTGGACCTTGTATTTCTACAAAATACTTGTCTAAAACTGGAGAAGTCATAAGTAAAAAGAATATAGTACGGGCACCAACCTCTTTGTCCTAATGGACACTGGAAAACATACAATACTTTGTATAAGTCCCCTGAGTTGAATAACTCAAACCCTGTACGTCGTAGGTTGAAAACTGTACTATAGTTAAGAAGAATTACACCGCTGTTTAATGCTCCTTACCCAATCATCAACTGATATAGGTAAATGTCATGGACATAATTTCAAAAGGTTATATCTCACTTTATGAAATAAATAAACAGATATATCAGTTTGAAATTGGTGCATAGCAACGGATATTCAAAACCAATTATTTGCCGTCCGGCAAAAACCCCAGGCGATTTTCTCAAATATCACCAATTACAAAGAATTCCGATATAATGAGGATATGATCACCTAATTCCCAATAACTTACTCCCACTCATCATCTGTAAAACCATACAGATGTGAGAATCAAACCTGATAAATACAGACCCTGGAGTAATGATCTAATTGGGAAATCAGTTTTCAATTAACAACGCATAGTGAATCTGAAACATGAAAATGTTTCGAAGGGGTAGCCGGGTATTCCTAGTAATGCCTCTTCCATTATCCAGATTCTTAACCGTGACTGTATATTTCCTTAACATCTCTCCAAATCCCTTTATTCGTCTTTACTCATTACCTTCTGTACACCATCCTTAGGCTAAATGGTTTCATATAGCTAGCGTTCCTTCTGAGCCAGGATCAAACTCAGATGTCGGACTATGATTGGGACCTGCAGTGGTAGAACCTGGTCCTTTCCTACCGTTCGGCACCAGCCTATGATTTGGAAGAAGACTATCCAATAAGCGTAATAGCTGTACTCTCCTAATCCTAGGAGCCCTTGCAACCTGAGAGAAGGTAAAAATAAAAGACAACCGAATAATCCTATTCGATTTCTCCTGAACCGGAATCCATTCTCGAACTGGAACAAGTTCCTTCGAGTTTGTATGTAACTATACAATGAATTATCCAATAAATGTGGATCTTCGTAGTGATACGGGGTGTTCTGGAGAAATTCAAAGGTGAAGTAGGTATGGCGATGATATACGCGGTTTCGTCATGAATGATAGCAGTCGCAATTTACTTTGCCCTCTTTCTAATCCCTTCATTTGTCTTTACTTATTACCTTCTGTACACCACACTTAGGCTAAATGGTTTTCTTCCTTCCCCATCTTTCGGCACCTGCCTATGGTTTGGAAGAAGACTATCCAATAAGCGCAATAGGTGTACCCTCTCCTAATCCTAGGATCCCTCACAATCTGAGAGAAGGTAAAAGGAAAAGACAACCGAATAGTCCTATTCCATTTCTCCAGCACCGGAAACCATCCTCGAATCTGAAACAAGTTTCTTCGAGTTTGTATGTAACTATACGATGGTCATATCTAATAAATGTGGATCTTCGTAGTGATACGGAATGTTCCGGAGAAATTCAAAGGGTAAAAGTAGGAGCAGCAATGATAAATGCGACTCTGACAATCCAAAAGCCAGTGGGTTTTAAGAAGGTTCGGTTAACTTAGTTTATGAGTTCTAATCTAAGGTCGGGCCATGGTCGCTGTCAAAGAGAGAGAGAGAAAAGAAACCCTCACCGTGCACTCTAATCTAGATCAGAAGGGTTAATCACTTTATCTAATCAGGATGTCTCCCACTGTATTCTCAAATTCTCCTCCAAACCTGAAAGAAGAATTTGTCGGGATCATCTAAAATCACCCGAGGAGTAAACTAACTCATCAGTAGGAATCGGGATCCAACTATCATCGCATGATAACTTGACGGAATCCACTCAAGTTATCACACTCAAGAAGTTTCCTGTATGTTTGAAACTCCTTTGAGCCGCAAGTGAAACCCGACGTTTCCCTGGTCGTGTAGATAGCCTGTACAATGAAAACCTTGACCCCTACGAGCGTGGAAAGTTACCCGCTAAAACCAGAAGCGAGGCAGCCCCCTTCATCAAAATGAATGGGCCACCCGGCACTTCATGGAATCCGGTAACTTGAGCACTCCTCCTTGGGTCAACCTGTATCCCCTACAAGTGCGGCGAATAGCCCGCCAATTTTAGAGTGAGGCCCCTTCCGTCTCAACGCCATGAGATGTGGGCCCGTTGCCCTCCAAAACCCGGCTATCCATGCACTCTATCGCGGGGTAATCCTAGTACAGAAAATAAAATATGTACAACGGTGATATCGACCTCAACCCGGTCGTGTCCCAAACAAATAATATACAAGCAGGCAGTGACGGCAGTCCACATGTCAGACGCTCTCCCTGCGATATCAAATGTACAAATGAAACTAAACAGTACTAACATTGCACCCAAGCTATCCTCCACGACGATTCCGCCACAACACAGAACATCAACGTGAATGTCACGTTTGCAAAACCGTCTAAAAGAACTATAGCAATTAGACAAGTTGTACTACTCTAATGACATTCACGGTCACAGATAGTAATGTATGTACTGAAAACTACGACAATAGAATTCCGCACGCAATTAGAAAACTAAACCAATTTCCAAAACCATGAAAAAAAACAGTGAGCTAAAGTTCCAAAAACCGTTCGTTTAAAGCCGATTCGGAAGTCCGAATCAAAACGAAACGCATCTGAACCTTCACGGGCAGTTAGAGCACGAAATTAACTTCGAGATGGAGGGTCTAAAAGGGGTACCCCACCCCCGAGGCCACCACGAGGTGTCCAGGAGGTGAGGCAGACCCAAAACTGCTCAAGATGGGGCAGTTTCGGGTCCCCACCGCCAAGACCACCTTGTGGTGGTCTTGGGGAGTGGGCCCAGCTGTTCGGCCCTCCCTGAGGATTCCTCAGGGTGCCCATGCACCACCCCGCGGCTTCTCAGTTCAAGCCGTGAGCCCGCGGGGTGTGCAAACATCTCAGACTTTCAGTTTTTGGAACTGTTTTTGTCGGCATTTTTGCACGACAAAAACGGCGGATTTCTAATGTCGCAATGAGTTAGTATGGGGTTAATGGGTTGGCTCTGATACCATATTGGTTACGCCAGCGACCCGACCATGAATCCATGGCCAAATGGGGAACAAAAACTTTTATTAAACCGGCGCTAACGGAACCCGATTCTCGGATCCAACCATTAACCCTATACTTGTGGTATGTAAAGGAGTTTAGAGAGGTTATACCAAATGATCCGAGTCCTTCGGTCTTCAACCTATGTCCTAAGCTCCTCGTGGCTTCCTTGATCATGTTTGATCTCCGGTCTCTCCACATCGAAGAAGATCCACGTCGATGGTTTGTAATACTGGCTCCCGCCTCAAAACCGAGGCAACTCGAGTATCTAGTTTGCTAGCCTAGATAACCAAGATGAAGTAGAGAGTGTGAGTGATTACTTTGTCTCAATACACCCTAGGATTCTCAACACATGAGAGGATTAGGGTGGAGGTAGAAAAAGATGCCAAGGGGTGAAGAGTGTGGGCTCAAGTTTTGGCCAAGTGAAGAAATGGGCTTGCTGCCTTTTTACTTTGTGATGGGTGTTGTGTTATATTTTTGTGGTGGCAATTAAAGAAAACAACTTATGAAAAATCACCAAAGAAAAAAACGTGCTGCTTATCACATGCTCATACCACAAAATATCTCACAACTCACACAAAATATCAAGCATGGCATATCAGGCCAAGAATGACTCACACTATGAGTCACCAAATGCACATGCTAGAAAAATCAATGCCAAAACTAACCTTCACACTTTCCACCTCACTAAACATTTAAAGTAAATGTTTAATAGAAAAAGAAAAAGAATCTTCTAAAGTAAACTTATAATGAATTACAAGAATACCCCTCATCTGTACATACATACCCGCACCCGTATTCTAACTAAATACGAATACAACGAGACGAAAATAATCCAACAATATAATACTAGGATCCGGCTTAAACCAAAGCCCACTAGTATTATCCGTCTGAATCATGACACGTGCACAAGTGCACGTATATGATCGAACCCTGCCATAAAACCATACAGCCTCTACAACGTTTCGCTCGAAGCAGGGAAACCCTCTGTGTAGGACTCTAAAGACTCGTCAATACGCTGGCAGTGGGTTTAACCATAAGCACGTCAGTGACACTAACTGTACGTAACGTCTACCCAGGTATTGAGCGAAAGGGAGGCCGATGAGCAAACTCATCCTGAAACCCCTACTGAGCCTGACAGTGACAATATCCGTATAGTTCGGTCCGTCCGTCTATGAGTATCGCATATCGAGTTTAGGGGGGTGGATAAAGTCAGACCCCTAATAATGTGACATTTAGTGTTGGTATGAAGCCCATCACCACTTGAGAAAGTACTGATCCGAATCAGTAATTCTCGACTACCTTGGCCAAGGATTTCCGGTGATGGTCACCCATGCACAACGCGACATCAACCCCCAATACTGGGAGAGACGAATCCCCTGATGATCCGCTCACTGCCTCCATGTGGCTCAGGACTGTACCCAACTAAAACCTATTTGCACGACTCCTTTGATCCGTGGTAGGATAATAATCAAAGCACAGTGGGAACTCAAACAAGACAAATGAAGATCTCAGGTCGATAGACTAACCTGTACACATGTCACCAAGGAACTGCTATCTGACAATATGTATAATACCAACTAGCATGTTCCCGGCAAGTCCGTCCGGTGTACTCATAACCTAATGAGCACTTGTATACATCTTAGGTGAACCAACTAACATCAATGGCTTATGAGACCGGCCACCGCCCCTCGTCGGGGTCTCGATCAGTATACACTAGTCTACTCTTGGAGTATCGATGCCCAGTCTCAAAACTCCCACGACTAAGGACATTTTAAGGATGTGCTTATAGACCACCCAACTCCCACGTATATGATCGCCATCATACTGCTGGTAGTCAAGAAAGAATCCTATGGGCTCTATCAATATATAATAGTGATCTGTAATGTCACCTGAAGTATGTACATGATGATAAAGAAAAACCAGATAGCATACTATCATCTCAAGTAAGACTGTTCTACAGGTATAGGTCCTCTCTCAATTATTGCAATCGCGTGCCTGCAATCCAATAATTGACTTGAGGGCACTATAGCCAACAAGATCGTCTATTTTTTATGCGACAGTCATAGAGTTTGACTTCATCAGAACAATAGATGGACCTGGTAAGAAAGGAGTAGGAAGTGATATCCTGGTATTTGGATGACGTACTTCTTGTAGGAAGTGATATTTCAATACTACGATCGGTTATATTTTAGTTGTCACAAGATATTTCTCCACATAGGATCTGAATAAAATATCAGGGATTCTGGTCAATTGATTTATGGATTTAGATCTAGATTTGGGAAGTGCCCCAATTTGGGTAGTTTGACACTATTCTAAAGTTTTTTATAACGGACAACTCCTGGCGTGGTGGTGTACCCGCACTTGATAGAGTCACCCTCTCTAAAGAGATGTCTTCTAGACTGATGAGGAAAGGGATTTGCATGATCGACATATCACTTGCTTAGGCAATTAAGTTAATCATGAAATATCAAGTACCACACCAGATATTGATTTTGCACTGGATTAAATAAGCATATATTAATCCAATCCTGGAGAAACATTAGGAAGCGGATAAGAACATAAGTGGATGTTCTTGGTATATGGTAATAGCAGCCTCTTTTAGGAGGCGGTTATCATTTCAGGCTTCCAAGGTGACCTGGATGACAGAGTGGCTGTTAGAGTTAATAGTTTTCCCTCTTTTGAGGGGCAGTATGTTGGACATGTGGTCCAAGCGGATACTGAGGAAGGCATGGCGCAGGATACTGATTAAATTTAGTGGAAGATACGGTCTAAGAAGTTTGTTAGATTTGAAGTTCATTGTGAATTGGGTCCCATCAGATATCCAGGCAAATTCTAAGGCATGTATCGCTTATTCGGGAGATGGTCTTTCTCCGCGAGGTTGAGATATAGAGAGAAAAAGATAGAAACATTGGAGCGGATCCACTCACTGAGGCTATTTCTCGAACGCAATAGTTTCACAAACGCGCTTTGCGAGACTGATTAGTAGAGAAGTTGGGTGTTCGGTATCACATGGGCTGTAAGTATGCGACACCGCAATAATTCGCCTTAAGTGCAAGTGGGAGATTGTTCGATATAATGCCCTCAAGACAATTATTGTAATCGCAAGCACGCGATTGTAATGATTGAGGGAGGACCTATACAGGTAGAATAGTCTTACTCAAAATGATAGTATGCTATCTGGTTTGTCTTTATCATCATGTACATGCATTATGTCGTATTACAGATCACTATTACATGTTGATAGAGCCCATAGGATTCTTGCTTAACTGCCAGCGTTATGATGGCGATCATACATGTGGGGGCTGGGTAGTCCATAAGCACATCCTTAAATGTCCTTAGTCATGGGAGTATCAAAACCGGGTATCAATATTACGGAGTAGACTGGTGTATACGTTTCTAGACCCCGATAAGGGGCGATAGTTGGTCCCACAGCCATTGGTCTTTCGCACCTAAGATGTATACAGGTGCTCACTGGCGGTGAGTACACTGGACGAACTCGCTGGGAACATACTAGATGGTATTATACCTATTGTCAGATAGCAGTTCTCAGGTGACATGAGTACAGGTTAGTCCTTCGACCTGAGATCGTCATTTGTCTCGTGTGAGTTCCTACTATGTTTTGATTACTACCCTACCATGGCTCAAAGGAGTCATGCAAACAGGTTTTAGTTGGGTACAGTCCCGAGCCACATGGAGGCAGTGAGCGGATCGTCGGGGATTCATCTCTCCCGGTATTGGGGGTTGATGTGGCACTGTGCACGGGTGGCCATCACCAGAAATTCTTGGCCAAGATAGACGAGAATTACTGATTTGGATCAGTAGTTTCTCAGTAGGTGATGGGCTTCACACCAACACGAAATATCGTGCTATTAGGGGTCTTACTTTATCCACCCCCTAGACCCGATATGTGATACTCTTAGATGAAGAGACCGGACTGTACGGAGATTGTCACTTATAGGCTCAGTAGGGATCCAGATAAGTTTGCTCGTCGGCCTTTCTTTTCGACAGGTACCTGGGTAGCAGTTACGTACAGCTAGTGATGCTGACGTGCTTGTGGTTATGGATTTATCCAGTAACTCACTGCCAGTATACTGTCGAGTCTTTAGAGTCCCATACAAAGGGTTTCACTGGTTCAGGCGAAATGATGTAATAGCCATATTTTCATACGTGCAGGGTTCCGATCGAATGATTATATTAGTTACTCGGACTTTAAAATCGGACAGTTGATAATACTAGCCGGCTTAGGATTGAGCCGGATTATTAAATCAGGTATTGATTTAATAATTTGCGTATATGTATTTTGATATGTATATTCTAGTTTTATATTCTTTGTGTTATTCTATCTTTTTGGGTATTCATATTTTGATACGAATACAGATATGTATATACAGTTGAGTGTATTCCGTATTTATACGGAAAACATTCTAGAAAGTGAACACCTCATTTTGGTTTATCCATTTATTAATTTAAATGGAAATGAGGTATAAAGGTGGTGAAGAGAGAATGATGAGAACCATGCTTGAATAATGTTGACAAATGAATTGAAAATTCATTTGTGCAAACTATTCAAGTATGGGTGCTTTATTTTAATTGGAAAATGGTTTTTACAAAACCATACACTCATTTGTGAGAATGCTTGGATGGTTATTTTTGATGAAAACACTCTCACCATTTGCCTCATCTTTCCTCACTAGCCATTCTTGAGCTCCTCCTTCATCTTCTTGATTTTCTACCCTACCATCTCATGAGTTGAGAATCTAGGATGGAAGAGGAATAGATAAACACTTAGAACAACTCATTACATCCCTAAGTATTCTAGATTAGCAACCTAGAGTCTCTAGTTGCTCCACTAGATTTTTATTGTGGAACTAGAGCCATGAACCACATCCCTCGGGTGGATCATCTTCGACGGAGGAAGACCGACGGTCAAGCTCGATCAAGAAGACCTCAAGAAGTTACGGAAGAGGGTAGAAGATCAAAAGACACAGATCTTTTGGTAAAAAATTCTATCACAGTAGCTAGAACATCTTTGTAGTTGGTTAGTTTCGGTTTATGGTTAGATTCTAGGACGGGTTTTTTAGCGCCGGATTTTGAACACCAAAATTTTTGTTCTACAACGGCCATGGTAAATGGCCAGGGCGCTAGGAAACCCAATAACAAAGGCCGAAGTATGTAGGAGAGCCGCTCTCTGCCTCGGGGGTCGCCAGTCATACCAAATAGCAATCGATCTTCAGCTCGTTCCTATTATATCGGACCTTAAATTGCATGTTCTTCATGTGGCCCAGGTAAAGAGCGTGAAGATCGAGCACTCTGTCAGGGTGATCAGGGTCGGGTACAGGTTGAAAGTTGTAATCCAACTGCAAATACAAAAAAATAATGTATTTAAATTAAAAGTATTAAATAATAATAAATTTATTGGATAAGTCAAATGAAAATATATATTAATACCCGAGCCTGACCCAGAAGAGGGCAAATGAGCGCCGGTGCTGATCGCCCCACTCAATGTGAAGTGGATACTTCTTTTGGATGCGGCTCTCATCCTCTATATACCGGCCGAAGCTCTCGGCATAATCTCCTATATAGCGATAATCGGGGGTAAAGAAGAGGGGGAATGGTGCCTCTCCCTAGCTCTATCGGGCCTCAGCCTGTGGGACTGATACGGCCCTCGAGTCCCCCTTTCGGGATGGGGCTGCCCTGCATCTACAAGAAATATCAAGACAAGCAATATTAAGACAAATAGGTATTAAGAAATTAAGGATTAAAGAAAATTGAAATGCGATATATACCTCCGGCGACAGTAGCACGAGCCTGGGCCCGGGCAGCAGCACGAGCGGGACGATAGTTCCTCCGGTGACCCGAACGTGGGCGCATCCCCTCCAATTAGAAAATAAATATTGACGATAAAATTACATTAAGTTCATGTTTATTCTTAAAGAATATGTAAAATGAATAAATATTTTATATTTAAGAATACTATTCTGCAGACTGAGCGGAAGGTACGAAAGTGGTGGAAGTGGCCTCTGCACCAGATGTGGATGCACCACCAATAATTAGACAATTAAAAATAGATTATATAAGTAATTGTAAAAAGAATGTGTATATCTATAATATAACATTCTAAATCAATATGCATGCAATATTGGATATATAAACATACCCGCAGGTGTGGTGTTAGCCTCTGCCCGGGATGTAGAGGCACCACCTACAGCTAAACAATAAAAAACTGATTATTTAAGTAAGAGCAAAAAGAATGTGTGTATATTTATGATTATTTATTTAAAAACTGATTATTTATTTATTTATTTAATTCAATATGCATGCATTATAGGAAATATAAATATATCTGCAGATGCGGTAATAGCCTCTGCCTCTGATGTGGACGCACCACGTAAAACTAGACAATTCAACATTGACTATATAAGTAATTTTAAAATAAATATGCGTGTATATCTATAATATTACATTCAAAATGAATATGCGTGCAATATACCTGGAGGTGTAGCAAAGTCCACACGGAAGGAGTCATCCGAAGGGGATACGGATCGGGGTGCAAGACCAGCCCTCTGGAGCTCCCTACGCAGCTCCCCGGGCGACAGAACCACTCTGCCTTTACCGCGGCTAGTGCTCCTGCCGCCCCTCGCTGCTCCGGACATCGTCATCAGACCTAGATAAGAGTACATCATTACATATGCATGCAATATATGTATAGATCGTAGAAATGTGAAGTAATAATATAACATTACTGATAACTTTTTTCGTTTCGTAGATGCATTAGAAATATCTACTTGGATTTCATCATCGATATCATTTCTAACCCATGTAACTTCACGATCAGCCGAAGACAACCTATCTTTTGAAACAGACGGTCGGAGCACTCTAAATCTTCTCTCTTCTTCATCATCATCGCTGTCCTCCATACGATCCTCGAATTCTGGGACATCGTAAACATCCATGGGTTTCCAACGGCATATGACACTCCATCCCAGATGCTTCAAGCACTGTGAGTAGTATACTTGGAACGCTTGGTTCGGAAAGATAAATGAATCGTCCTGATTGTAAAATCAAAGTGTGTTCACACCAGTCAATCCATATTCACCTTTCCAAGTCCCGATATTGTTTTTCCACTTATCCGTATCGGTTCATGTATCGTACCAAATACACTGAAATATATAAAACGGTTCTGATCGTCCAGGATATTGGATGCCAAGTATGCAATTTAAGTATCTATAATAAATCACACCATCCGATCCTACCGTCGCAATCCCACTATTCTGAGTAGTTCGAGATGTTTTTATATCCTTAACATCAAATTTGTATCCAAAGACACCGAATCCTTTATAATATGCAACCTCTATGCTAGGAAACCGAGTTAAACATCTTGAATCTCTCTAATGATGCAAACAAGTTCGGATTGTGGATCTGACAAAACTAATTTTACGGCAAATACATAACGATATAAGTTTAGATTAAGACTGGTAGCAATAATATGTTATTCGAACAACTTATATGATTTGAAATCCAATCGCAAAAATTATCCTGATGATATTTTTTTAATCGTTCATCATTCCAATCAGGATGCTCCTCACGTACCTCATCAATATGAATTCTATTCTCAACAATAAATTATGACATTAATATTATATCATTTCATACACACAAAAATACAAATATAACAATTAATTCAAAAAAAAACTTACTCTCTAATTTCTTCAAAACATACGCTACTGAGGAGGATAAAGAGATATATCTTGTTGATAAACATAATGTCTACTATCTTATAATCAGCTTTACCATATGGCCTGTCCTGAATTCTCCGAGGCCGGTTAAGTTTCGTCTCAATGTTCTTATCCAGATAGCTGGAACAAAATATGGTTACTTCATTTAGAAAATAACCTTACATGATAGAACCCTTTGGTCGATTTCTATTACGTATATACTTTTTTAGAGTGTAGAGCTACCTAAAGAAAAATATGTTAAATAAATAAATACGGGTATATAGGACAATAATAATTTTACAAAATGTGTGAAACGAAAAATTCAACGTACCTTTCGACAGGATACATCCATCGATATTGTACCGGTCCGGCAAACTTAGCCTCGGTTGCAAGATGAACCATCAGGTGTATTATGATATCGAAGAACAACGGTGGAAAAATATGCTCAAGCTTGCAAAGTATCAATGAAATAGAATTTTCTAGATTCTCCAACGTTACAACATCCAAGGTTTTAGCGCACAATTCTCTAAAAAAAGCAACAAAGGTCATTGATTACTAGACCAACCGATTTGGGAAGGGAAGTCCTGAGGGCTAATTGGAGAAGGTGATCCATAATAACATGGTGATCATGACTTTTTAGCCCATCGATCTTGCCTTTAACAATTTTTATCTTCTTACTAAATGATCCCGAGAAACCTGTGAGAACTTTCAAATCATGCAATACCTGCAGGAACCTTTTCTTCTCCGATTGTGAAACTTGCCTGGTTTACATGCTATCAGTTTAGGATGCAATTCACTTCTAATTTCCTGGTCCTTAAGATCCATCCGAGCACGGAGGTTGTCTTTCGATTTTACGTCTTTACAAAAAAGCAAGTTGAATATGTGCTATGATACTCCCATTTCTATATGCATGACGTCCAGACAATGATGCACTAAATTTGTTGACCAGTACGGAAGCTCATAGAAAATGCTTAACTTTTTTCAGTATGGTGGTTTGACCTGTTTTGCCGGATCTATCCCGAAGGTCACATTATTGTAACCATCCTACTGAGCAATCACGTCCTCTCCGGACAATGAGGCTGGAGGTCCAAGAAGCTCCTGATGACCATTAAAGTGAGCAGCGTCTAATTTGTAGGGATGGTCTAGTGGCAGGAAATGCCGATGACCGCAATAACAAACCTTCCTGCTAAAATTCAACCATTTCGATGTTGTATCTTGATGGCAATAAGGGCATACTTTGTGACCATGTATGGACCAACCTGATAGCATTATATACGCAGGAAAGTCATTAATTGTCCATATTTAAAGCGGCACGCATTGTGAAGGTTGTATCTGTGTTTGCATCATAAGTCTCTACACCATCAATGAATAAAGATTTTAACTCATCGATCAGAGGTCGGAGATAGACGTCGATATTGTTTCCTGGTGAGTTTGGTCCGTTAATAAGAAAAGGCATCATAAAGTAGGATTGATCCATAACCAATCAAGGCGACAGATTATAAACTATCATTACAACGGGCCATGTGATGTGGCTTCCAGCCATATAGTTGAATGGGCAGAAACCATCACTAGCCAGTCCGAGCCTGATATTGCGAGAATCACTACTGAATATTTGGTGCCTCCTATCGAAATCCTTCTATGCCGGTGAATCTCTTGGATGTCTCATTTTTCCATTTTCGCTTGGAGCAGCACGGTGATCCTAAATCAATGCTTCGGCTGTTTTCTTGCACCTGAATAGCTTCTGTGTTATGGGAAAGTATCGTGCTATCTTGACAGGTATATCGGGTTTCTTATCAGATTCTTTCGGATTATATCTGCCATCTCCACGTGTTGGACACTCTTTTAATTCTGAATTATCTTTCCGGTACAACACGCAATCTTTGGGACATGCATGAATTTTCTCACACTTCAGACCCAAATCAAACATCATCTTCTAGGCTTCGTACCAGCTGTCGGGCATGTTATTTCCCGGCGGTATAGAATCTTTCAGGAACTTTAGAAGTATCGTGAATGACTTATTGCTCCATCCATTTAGGCACTTAATCTGTAAAAGTTGGACGAAACATGATGGGTGGAATACTTTGCATTCTCATAAATTGGTCTTCTAGCATCATCCATGAACTTTTCATACTTATCCGCATACGGTCCTTGACCGGAAGGAATGTCATCTTCAGTAAGAATACTATCACCGAGGGCAGCCTTTACCATATCCTCCATTTCTTCTCCTGGAAAGAAGTTATCGTCTTCTTCTTCTGCCGCATTACCGTCTTCTTTTTCTTCTTCTGCCGGATTACCGTCTTCTTCTTGTCCTTCCCCGCGATATAGCCAAGTTGTATAAAGTCTAGTAAAACTACGTTTAACGATGTGAAACTCTATGATTTCTACCTTCTGCCAGAACTTATTCCCATATCTATCGTACGGACAGAGAATCTTCTCTAATACGATCTTATTATGTGCGCATGCAAAATCAATGAAAGCGGCAACTCCTGCGACAAATTTAGGTTGCATGCGTTGTTGCCAATCCACGTACATTCAGTCCTTAACTCTGATGTACTCATGGGCCATGTTAGACTGGATAACATATAAATTGTAGGTTATGGTGACTATATTAAGAAATCTAAGAACGAGATGGTTACTGGCAAAGAAAAAAATCCGTAGAGGCATGTTTGTCGTTAAAAAGAATAAATTATCGATTAATAAAATTAGATTTGAAGATACCCAAGTATGAGTTGTATTCTGTGTATGTGTGTTTCAATTTATGAATTCGCTTAGGTGTAAGTTTGTTAGTGTGTATGTGCCTTGTGTGTGAGTTTGTTGTGTATTCGTGTTGTATGTGTGTGTTTCGGCTGTTGGGGGTAAGGCTTCTATCCCATTAAGAATTATAGAGAAGACACCCATTCGCTTGTGCTTTCATCTGTTTCGAGTAAATTTTGGCAGCACCTCCCTGCTGTTCTCCGAATACACTGTAATAGAATAGATAATCATTTCAATGCTCTGAAACAACGTTGAAATGAACATCTAATCTATCTTTGTACATGGAGAACCAGCGGAAAAGTACCGACGAAATAACTCGAAACGAATGAAAACACAAATGAATGCAGGTGTTTGCTTTATACATTCCTAACTTATCCACACTGGACAAATCTATCGATTATCATATGATTGAATCTTCTCATCACATAGAATACACGACGGTTGTTAGCACTGAACGACACCGTCTGATATTTAACAACCTTCGTATAGTTTTATGTCATGACGAATATCGAACGTATGTTAACCGATAGACGGGGACTAAGTCGCGCTTTGATTTTCACATATGAATATCGATGAGAATATGAAAGTTTCACATTATTATCGAGTATCATACATACACTTAGTGTAAGATTTAACTTCAATTGGTTTTACGTTTATTTTCAATTACAAGGGATCGAAGTTTTTAGTTTAGGATAAAGTTTTTTAAAGTTAAGGGTTTTTTTAATCAAATTTAAGATATTTGAATTTATTGGGGTTAGGATGGGATTTGACAAGAGTTCAATATAGAGGAGAATGATGATGAATTAAGGTTTGGCCTTATTTGTATGTGTGTAAGTGTCCGCGTGTGCGTGTACACACACAGACACACACACATACATGCAGACATATACACACATAATTCGTTAAAGTACCCTTAACTATTATTGGTTTGCTAAATTACACTAAAATACCTTTACCCTAACCCTAACCCTAATCATTAACCCTAACCCTAACCACAACCACAACCCTAAACCTAACCCTAACTATTAACACTAACCTTAATCATTAACCCTAACCCTAACCATAAGCATAACCCTAACCCTAACCATTAATCCTAACCCTAATTAACCCTAACACGACCCTAATTAGCCTCCTAACCATTAACCCTAATCATAACCCAAACCCTAATTAACCCAACCCAGCCTTAAACTGGCCTTAACCCTAACAACAAAATTATAATAATTTTTAATAATTATTAGAGATCAACAACAACAACACCAAAAAATTATTAAAAATTAACAATTAAATCCCTAAAATTGAAGAAATTAACAAAAAAAATTTAGGAAAATTAAAATTAAAATTGTCGAAACTAACCGGCAAATCAAATAAGGTAGGAGAGAGGCGGCGGCGATAAGGAGGAGGTTGGCTGTTGCAGCGATGAGGAGGAGAAGGGGGTGGCTGCTGCGAAGGCAAAGAGGAGGTTGAGAATGAGGATCGACGACGAGAGGTCGGGAAAAGAGGAGGGCGGCGGCAATAAGGAGGAGGGCTAGGGTGACGGCGACGAGGAAGAGAAAAGCGATGGCGACGAGGTGAAAATTTAGGGGGGATTTAGGCGACAACGATGAGGATGATGAGGTCTAGGGCGATGACGATGAGGAGGGCGAGCTCGGGATGGAGGAAGAGGAGGCGACGGGGAAAATTTGAGGGAGGGGATTTTGGGTCGAGGATATTGGGCGTGGGGTTTTTATTTTTTTATTTTTTTAAGTGCTTGAGTTTGCCCCTACTGTGCCAACTGTAGGGGTTTCTTTTGCGGCACCGTAAGGGTAACAAAATGTCACGCCCCGCTTCCCGGTATACGGGCAGAGGACGCGACTAGTCCGCTACGTATTTACTCTGAAACAAATACGCTAAGCGTAACTAAGAAATATAAAAGAAAGTATACACAAGAGACAAGGTATAATAAAAACAACAACTTTATTTATTAACATTCTTTTGTACAATGCATGAAAAGGAAATACAACTGAAATAAAAGCGATGCCTAAACAATGGCATGACAGGAAATTAAAGGTACTGAATAGAAAATGTACAATGTCTAGAGCTCAGGGTCTTCGCTGTACTGATCCAAGTCTTGTGCAGTTGGCTCGATCTCTGACGGGTCCAAATCACCTGACGACATTCAAAGAAGAAAGAAATAGAATGTCGTCAGCGAACAGGTCGCTCGGTAAGTCCCATAGATAAGAAGAAAGTAGAATAGACAGAATAAGAATGTATCTTTTAAAGTTGTATTATATTTTTGTAATGTTGTATTAACGTTGTTGTTTGTAGCTTGGTACAGAAAGATACCAGTGTATACGAGAGGGGTCCCTATATGCTAGAGACCAGGGCAAACGGAATGTACAAGGAACCGTTAAGCCATGGTACAACATCAATGGAATATAGGTTAGGTGTCTTAATCTTACCGTCTCGTGCCACTTTTAACACCTTCCGTACCAATCTACCCCTTAAACCCCGTAGTGTTTTGATTGGATTGTTGAATTGTATTGTATAGGTTGTATAGTTAGATGACTGACCAAAACCATGATATCGGTAACGGATGTAACTGTATAAAAATGGAATGTATATCCATGGTTCGGTTCAGTCAAATTGTAGAGATTGATAGATTGAATATATGGAATAATGGATTCATGGATTCATGTTGAATTGTAATATTGTGGATTGTAGATTGTGATTGTAGATTGTAGATTGTACTTGAATCATATTCAAGTCAGATTATAATGAGACTCAATCTGAGTCAGACAATTAGAGAAGTAAATTGAAGTCCTGATTGTTTACATATTATCGGTAACCGCTGCACATGGGCGGCAGGATTTGTGTCTTTTTCAAAGACGATTACCGTATTGATAACATCGTTTGTTAAGTTATCTACCTTAGATAGGCAAGCGACCACTTCTCCGGCTCCCTGAGGCTCAAGAGATTGGTCCAGCTTAAACCAATACTTACTAGGGTCCTTAGGGTAAATTATAGAACTTGAGGGGGTTTTATGTAAAAATACTTTTATATACTTTTCAAAATACACCCCAAGTATTTATTAATCGTCTTTATAGTTGTAATGAATGTAGATTTTATATTGTGATATTTCTAGTGGAAATATCCTAATTTCATAATAAATGGTATTTATTTGTAATATTGGTTTTGTATGGAATTCATGGTATTTTAGTGTAAGATTGATTCTTGTGATTTTTGAAAAGAGTTGGAATATTTATATTATAACAAAATAGCTATTTTAATGATAAATATACATATATTTATACAAAAATAATTTTAATATATATTTTATATTCTAAAAATCTCATTTTCTTATGATGTCGTATTTTAAATCTTTCGAGACCGAATGCTCCTTGCGGAGGTCTGAATCTCGCACTACTAAGCCCGAGGATGTGTGATAATCCGCACCATCTTGAACGGGTTCCCCAAAATGGGTTGTAGCGGCACTTTGCAAAGATTTGTATAAATACTAAATCCTTTAGAAAACGGTTTTATTAAGTAAATGGTATTTATTTGTAAAGATGTCAATTTCCCGTATTCTATGTTCTAGGGTCTCCTAAGTCAACTAGACTGTTCCTAACTGGTCCAAAGCGATAAGTTGTGAGATACCTCAAATCGCCTCTTCACCGCCAATTGTGGCCAGGTAAGTATAAGTGAAGAAAGGAGGGATCCGCTCACGAATCACCGTGAGACGGGTCTTTTAAAGTTACCTTTCTCACTTGTCTAGCCTAGACACCACAAAGTCAGGTTTAGATAAACGACTGAATGCCCACAACCTTCCTCTGTCATAACGAGTGCGACAGTTCTTAATTGGCTGAGTCTAGATATTTTTATTATTAGCTCAAAGGTTATTTATTTGTAAAGATGTATCAATACTAAATCTTTTAGAAATGGTTTTATTAAGTAAATGGTATTTAAATGAAAATGTTTGTTTTCCCGTATTCTAAGTTGTCGAAGGTATCGTGTTATGTTGCATATGAGTGTGTGAGTAGGTAGGTCGTTACCACGTGATCTACTTAAAGGTATAGCAAGTTTAATGGAGTTAAATGTAGAATTGAAACACTGTGGTATTTAAGTGAAAAATACGATAAATTAAAATAGCCATCATTTTATGAAATGAAACTTGATCAATTTGGTTGATTAGTGTTTAATAGTCAACATGAGAGAGTTTAAGCATAATTGTATTAACGAGAATTGAAGTTTTATAAGAAACCGAATCAGAAATCGGATTTGTTCCGATTCCGTTGGGTTTTGTAAATCCGTATTTTTAAAATAGAAAAGAGAGATAGAAAATAGGACTTACGGGTTTTTGAAATTAACGAGAGTGAGATGGAAGGAGAGGAATCGCCGGTGCGTCGCTTCGTCGCCGAGAGTTCCTAGAATGATCGCCGGAAGTTCGCCGGGAATTTCGCCGTAGCTTCGCTTCATGCTTGTTTTCAAAGTACACAAGTTTATTGGAAATTTTTAGAGAGCTGGCTCAGAGTTTTGGGGTGAGAGGGTAGAGGATAGGGGTGTATTTATAGGGTTAGGCTAGGGTTTGGATAGGTGAAGAGTTAAATTGAAAAAAATGTAAAAATAATGTGATAAATTGTAATAAAATGTAGTAAATGGAGGATTAAGAGCTCTCTGGAAACGATCTGAGGAAATAAAGTGTGCAGGGGGTATGAGAAGGTGAAAAGCCATATTTTTCATGTTGACGACTCGGCCGACTTGCCAAGTCCGGCCGGCAGCGCCGGCCCGAGTCGGCCAGTCCGCCGGCCGAGTCGGCCAAGTCAGGTCGAGTCGGGGTCTCGGGTGGTGGGGGGTCACCGGGGGTAGCCACTGGTACTTTCAGTTTTTCAAGTGTAGTGGGAAAATCTGGAGTTATCTTGTGTGGACTGTTGGGCTTCTATAAAATTTAAAACAAATAAATATTAAAAAAATGTGGGGCATGGGATTTGAACTCTGGTGGCTTGGTTCAGCAGTGCAAGGTATTACCAATGAGCTACAAGCTCCTTCTTGTAATTATAGAGTGAAATAGATACTTAAAGTGGTGACAACAACATTAAATACTCCAAGTATACTTTAAATTTAAAGCAAATTTATGTACACTAAAAATGGAGTTGTTACAGTATACCTACCTTACAAAAATTTCGTCCTCGAAATTTACAACTTTTATTTGAGGACTAGTTTACAAAGAGGTGAGGATATCTTGTAAGCATTTCATCTTCCCTTTCCGAAGAGGACTCTCCTGGAGTGTCTTTCTTCCACATCACTCGGACCAAATTAATTTCCTTGTTCCAAAGTGTCTTCACTTTCCTGTCCAGGATCTCTACAGGCTGTTGCTCACAAGACAAGTCGGGTTGTATAGTGAGCTCGGAATGATCAAGAACATGGCTAGGGTCACTCACATACCTTTTGAGTTAGGATATGTGGAACACATTATGCACTCCTTCCAATGAGGGTGGAAGCGCTAAACGGTATGCCACTTCACCGACTCGTTCGAGTATGTCGAACAGTCCAATGTATCTCGGACTTAATTTACCCCGTCTTCCAAATCGGATCACTCCGTGGTTCGGAGATATCTTCAAGAATACGTGATCTCCTGGCTGGAACTCCAAGTGTCGTCTCTTTGCATCAGCCCAGTGCTTCTGTCGATCTTGGGCTATGCGCATCCTTTCCCTGACAGTACGAACCACATCTACAGTCGCTACTATCATCTCTGGTCCAAGAAGTTCCCTATCTCTGATGTCATCCCAACTTAATGGCGATCGACACTTCCTTCCATACAATGCTGCAAAAGGTGTCATTCCTATACTTGCTTGGTAGCTGTTGTTGTACAAAAACTCCACAAGATGTAGGTGATCTTCCTACGATCCTTTGAAGTCTAACATACATGCTCTGAGCATATCCTCCAAGATCTGAATAGTTCACTCAGACTGACCATCGGTCTGTGAATGATAAGCCGTGCTGAAGTTCAGACTTGTTCCCAAGCTTGCTTGCAGACTCTACCAAAATTGCGATCGGAACCTGGTGTCACGATCGGAGACAATGCAGATCGGTACTCCATGAAGTCTCACAATTTCATGTATGAGTTCATGGGTATCAGAGATGGTACATTATGAAGAGTTTAGATCTTTAAGTAGATTATTACCTCCATGTACTTCTTTGCTAGTGTCTCAGTTGATTGGCCAACTCGAAATGGGATGAAGTGAGACGACTTTGTGAGTCGATCCACAATGACCCATACGGCATCATTACCCTTTGTGCTGCGAGGAAGAGCAGTCACAAAATCCATCGTGATGTGTTGCCACTTTCATTCTGGGATTGGTAATGGTTGAAGTAGTCCAGCTGTCCGGTGATGTTCAGCTTTTACTTGCTGACACACCAAGCATTTTGCGACGCTTCTGGCTACTTCAAGCTTCATTCCATGCCACCAATAATTCTGACGTAGATCTTTGTATATTTTGGTACCTCCAGGGTGTACTGAGTAGGGAGAGCTGTGAGCTTCTTTCATTAACTCTTCCCGAACATGACCTTTTGGTATACACAATCTGCTGCCGTATCTCAAAGATCCGTCTTCATGGATGATGAAGTTTGTTCTGAGTCTATTCTCCACTTGTTCTCTGATCTTTTGCAACTTAGCATCACTTGCTTGAACTGCTTTGATCTGATTGACAATGGTTGATTGAACTTGTAAATTCATCAAACTTGAAGCATTACCTAGCATGACTACTTCAATCTCCATCTGATGCAAGTCTTGTTGAAGTTTCCACTGAGCGGTGAGATTCATCGATAATGGTTGACGACTAAGAGCATCAGGTACCACATTCACCTTCCCTAGGTGATACTGTAAGTTGATGTCAAAGTCCACCATGAGTTCTAACTATCTTCTCTGCCGCATATTCAACTCCTTCTGAGTAAACACGTACTTCAGACTCTTATGATCTGTGTAGATGTTCACTTGTTCACCAAGTAGATAATGGCGCCAAATCTTGAGAGCAAAGAAGACGGCTGCCAACTCTAGATCATGCGTCGGATAATTGCGCTAATGAATCTTCAGTTGTCTTGAAGCATAAGCTACAACTTTACCATGCTGATGTAGAACACATCCTAATCCCTTACCGGATGCATCACAATGCACTTCGAATCCTCCAGATTGATCCGGTATCACGAGAATAGGTGCTGATGTCAACCTTGACTTGAGTTCTACGAAAGCTTATTCGCATGCTTCTGACCACACAAAATCTTTATTTTTACGTGTGAGCTTGGTCAGGGGTGTTGATATCTTTGAAAATCCTTCAATGAGCCTTCTGTAATATCCAGTTAAACCCAAGAAACTCCGAATGTCCTTCATTGACTTTGGTGTAGGCCATTCGCTGACTGTTGAAACCTTTGCTGGATCCACAGAGATTTCTTCTCCTAATATGATATGTCAAAGAAAACCAACTTGCTTTAGCCAAAACTCGCACTTGCTATACTTGGCATAGAGCTGATGTTGTCGAAGAGTTTCCAGGACAATTCATAGGTGCTCGGCATGTTCTTTCCGACTCTTAGAATATACCAGGATGTCGTCGATGAAGATGACAACAAACCTGTCTAACTACTCCCGGAAAACTTGATTCATTAGGTTCATGAATATTGCTGGTGCGTTGGTCACTCCAAATGGCATCACTAGAAATTCGTAATGTCCATAGCGAGTTCTGAAAGCTGTTTTGTGAATATCAGCTTCCTTGACCTTCACTTGATGATAACCTGAACGAATATCCAATTTAGAGAAAACACAAGATCCACTTAGCTGATCAAATAAATCATCGATGCGCGGGAGTGGATACTTGTTCTTTATAGTGACTTCGTTCAAGGCTTTATAATCGATGCATATTCTGTATGAACCTTCTTTCTTCTTCACAAGTAGTATAGGTGATCCCCAACTTGAAGTGCTGGGACGAATCTATTCTTTCGCCAATAATTCGTCCAACTGTGTTCGGACTTCCTTCAAACCTTCCAGACTTAAACGATAAGGTGCTTTGATCACCGGTTGTGCTCCTGGTACTAAATCAATGCTGAATTCAAGAGCTCGATCTGGAGGCAAACCTGATATATCGTCAGGAAACACGTCGTCGAACTCTCGAACCACATCTGGCCTTGATTCTTCCTCCACTTGAGCTGCTGCAACTACTGCTTCCCTTGGCTTCGCTTTGTAGGTACTTGGCTCAAGGGTACGGTCTCCGCTTTTGAAATAGAAGACCAGATGGTCTGGAATCTCGAATACTACCCTCTTTTGACGACAGTCGATGGTAGCATAAAAATTTCCAAGCCAATCCATACCTAGAACCACATCGAAGTTCGGTATGTCCAGCACTTTGAAGTCAGCATAAAATTCTCGGCTGCAGACGACTACCGGATACAAGTTGTATCCCATGGTTGCCTTTAGAACGCCATTTCCTGAATTGACATTCCAGCTGGATACAAGCAGTGAGACTGGAATCGCATGGGTTCGGACAAACCGTTGCGACATAAAGCAGTGAGATACTCCAGTATCAAACAGTGCTAGTGCAGGTATTGAGGATACTAAGATTGTACCTAACGTATGTGGGATATGTTTTAAGTATAGGAAAAGTATGTAGGATAAATATCAAGACTGGAAGAAATTTTGAGAAAGAAAGGGTTACCAGTGATAACTTGGCCAGTGGCCTCAGCTTCTTCAACTGTCATCGTGAAAGCCTAGCGCCTTGGTACATTCCTCCTGTCCCGAAGAGCATTCCTATGAACGTTCCTTTGAGCTTGATGGAACTGACGAGGAGGTGGTGCAGCTTGTAGTCCTCTGGGTGGTGCAGGTAGTGCAAGCCTGGGAGCAGGTTCCTGAGGGACTGGTCACTGCGGATAGGTAATTGCTGGCCTGGGTGCAGCAACTGGGTTTTGTCTTTGGGGACAAGACCCAATATCATGAGTAGTTGAGCCGCAGACTAAGCAAAGACGGTTGGCTTGCCGGCAGTCTTTCATCATATTTCCAGTTCTCTTGCAGTAGGTACAAAAGGCTGGGCTGGGACGATGGTTCGGTACTCCGGTTCGCCTTGGCACAAAAGGTGGCCTGGAAGAGCCTCTTCCTGCCATCTGGTTAGCAGGGCACTTAGATCTAGCAGATTGAGGTCTTCCCCTCGCCTTTACCACTGCCTCATAATGGCGGGCAGCTTTCAGAGCCGATTCATGAGTCGAAAAATCTCCTGTGGCCAGTGCAGCCTGGATCTCCGAATCCAATCCTTGTTGAAATCGACGGGCTCTGATCTCATCCGTCGGTATGAGGTGTGCCGCAAATCTGTTACGGTCTTATGATAGCTGTGCATTATGTAATATTTTAAAAATTGAAATATTGTAACATATCTTACCGACTTAGCATGGTGAATTCAGCGTCATACTCATCTTTTGACTTGTCCCATATCGAACCTTGTTGTAGATGAATGAACTGTTGTTCCATGGCAAACCAGGCAGTCACAGAGAAGTACTTCGCGTCAAACTTATCACGAAAAGTCTTCCATTCAATGGGTTGATCAAGACAACTTTCTTCCGCCTTCCACCAGTTCCGTGCATTGTCCGTGAGCTGCAATTTTGCCACACGAACCCAAGCTATATCTGGCACTTGTGCCGCTGCCAGATCATCTTCTATACTTTGTGCCCATTCCTCAACTTCAAGTGGGCTTCCCTTTCCGGAGAACTGCTTGGGATGTAAAGCCCTGAATTGCTTTACCCCAGGTGCGTCAGTCTCGGGACAGTTCAGGAGTTTTTGCTGTCCCTCAAGGAGGCTACGGATCGCCTCAAGTAGAACCGTTTGCTCGGTTGGTGGAGCAGGAACAGTAGGCACAATGGGTAGTGGAGGTGGAGTGTTGTTAAAGTTGGCGCTGGTGTTGTTTTGTGAATCCATAACCTTGAAGAAAAATTTAGGTTAGGACAGATTCAAGTACATGAAATGATAAGATTCAAGGAATATGAAATTGTAAAATTCAAGAAACATGAATTGTAAAGAATGTTTTAGTTGCTGGTTCTTGTGTTATATTGCTTAGGTTGTTCACGCAGAACAGAACTGCATAGTAGGGTTTTATACAGCTCTGACATGTATGGGCCACCAACAAAACCTGCCACGCTCCGCTTCCCGGTATACGGGCAGAGGACGCGACTAGTCCGCCACGTATTTACTCTGAAGCAAATACGCTAAGCGTAACTAAGCAATATAAAAGAAAATATACACAAGAGATAATGTATAATAAAAACAACAACTTTATTTATTAACATTCTTTTGTACAATGCATGAAAAGGAAATACAACTGAAATAAAAGCGATGCCTAAACAATGGCATGACAGGAAATTAAAGGTACTGAATAGAAAATGTACAATGTCTAGAGTTCAGGGTCTTCGCTGTACCGATCCAAGTCTTGTGCAGTTGGCTCGATCTCTGACGGGTCCAAATCACCTGACGACATTCAAAGAAGAAAGAAATAGAATGTCGTCAGCGAACAGGTCGCTCGGTAAGTCCCATAGATAAGAGGAAAGTAGAATAGACAGAATAAGAATGTATCTTTTAAAGTTTTATTATATTGTTGTAATGTTGTATTAACGTTGTTGTTTGTAGCTTGGTACAGAAAGATGCCAGTGTATACGAGAGGGGTCCCTATATGCTAGAGACCAGGGCAAACGGAATGTACAAGGAACCGTTAAGCCACGGTACAACATCAATGGAATATAGGTTAGGTGTCTTAATCTTACCGTCTCGTGCCACTTTTAACACCTTCCGTACCAATCTACCCCTTAAACCCCGTAGTGTTTTGATTGTATTGTTGAATTGTATTGTATAGGTTGTATAGTTGGATGACTGACCAAAACCATGATATCAGTAACGGATGTAACTGTATAAAAATGGAATGTATATCCATGGTTCGGTTCGGTCAAATTATAGAGATTGATAGATTGAATTGATGGAATAATGGATTCATGGATTCATGTTGAATTGTAATATTGTGGATTGTAGATTGTAGATTGTACTTGAATCATATACAAGTCAGATTATAATGAGACTCAATCTGAGTCAGACAATTAGAGAAGTAAATTGAAGTCCTGATTGTTTAGATGTTATCGGTAACCGCTGCACATGGGCGGCAGGATTTGTGTTTTTTTTGTAGGGTTCCTAGGCACTCTTGTGAGGGTTCATAAGGCATCAAACATGCTCGAATAAAATTTTAGACGTGCCGAACAACCCAAAGCCGGGATCTTTGCTAGATTATTAGGGTTTAACATGCAAGTAAACATCTTTACTACTAAGTGTGAGGGATTACAACCTTTGTAGTCCGCTCCTTCGCTTCATAAGCTCCGAGTAGAAGTCCCTTCGCCGCGATCCACGACCTCCCGGACTCAAGAGAAGCTCCACGACTCGAACGATCCATGCTAGCTTGAAGTGTTCCGTTTCTCCGATGATCTACGTCGAAGTTGCTATAACTCAAGCTTTCTCACTCTAATGAGGTGAACACCCTAATCTAATGGGCTAGACTAGATGAGGATGATGGAGTAGTATTTATGCTTTCTTTTTATATCAAATACTTACAAGAAATCATCACAAAAGAAAAATCTAACAAGCTTTCTTAAAGCTCAAGAGTGAAGAAGATGATGAATAAAGAGATCATCCTTTTGTGATGAATAATAGAAATGTATATATGATTAAACATGGAACCATGGTCAAGGATGACTAGGATAATCTTTGTAGAGAATAAACTTAGGCTAGGGTTTTGGTTAGGTTAAAGAATGAGTCATAAGATAATATCAACCATAATATCTTACGCTTGACAAAAGGAAAGCTTCTAGATGGTGCAAGAAGGAGCTAAGCCTAATCAAACCCTAACCTTGCTTAATCTCTACTAAATATGTTTCATTATTAATCATATCATGTTACTATAATATATATCACATATATATATTATATATTTGTAACAAAAGAAAATAATACAATTAACATATATCGTATATATATCAATGTATTATCCGGTGAGAAAATGAAATAATAAAGCGAGCCAATATTAGATAATGTAATACAATATATCATATATATTATTATACATTAAATCATCGAATCAACACTTGATCCGACAATCCGGCTATATCGAATATAACCGACTAATATATCATGTACCGATTCATCGAATCAACACTTGATCCGATGACCCGGTTCATATCTAAATATCGCGAGAATATAATACGGTATCTCATATCACATTATCCTCGGTCCTGCACATATCACATATGTGCCACTACTCCGTTTTGCCTGAGCCAAGAAACCTCTATGTAGGACTCTAAAGAATCGTCAATACTCCGGTAGCAGGTGATGATCATATCAAACACCCACAAGCTGCAAGCGGTCAGCTAAACGTAACAGCCACCCAGGTATTGAGCGATCAGAAGATCAACAAGCGATCCTGTACGTTCTCCTGTGAATCCAATCAGTAACACTCCCGTACAGTCCGGTCTGTTCGTCTGATATGTCGCATATCAAGTCTAGAGGTGGTATACGTCAGACCCCAGTAACCGATAAGTCGTGTCGATGTGTGGCTCATAACGGGTTGAGAAACTACTGGTAACACTTACCAGTAAATCTCTATATCAGCCCTGGCCAGGGACTTCCAGTTATAGCCAATCGAACACAACACAACATCAACTCCCTATACCGGGAGAGACGAATCCCCTCCTATCGCTCATTGCCTCCATGTGATTCGGGACTGCACCCAAAATCCACCGTTTTGCACGCCCTCTTGGATGTGGTAAGGTAGAAATCAAAGCACAGTGGGAATCACACAAGACTCTATGACGATCTCGGGTCTACAGACTACCCTGTACCAGTGTCACCGGAGAACTGCCATCTGACGTGTGGTATATCACCATCTGGGAGTTCTCGGCGAGTCCGTCCGGTGTACCCAGTCTCGACTGAGCATCCATACACCATCTCTGATGTCAAACACCGATGGATATGGGATCATCCATCGCCCATCATATGGGTCAAGATGCGTATACGCTAGTCTACTCTGGTGTATCGATGCCCTGTCTCGATATACCCTCGACTAGGAACAGTTATAGAATGTACTCATCGACTACCATGGCCCCACTAGTATGATCTCATCATAGTCCCAGTAGTCGAGTACAGATCATAAGGGCTTTAACAACATGTGAGAGGATGACAGTAAACCAATACAAGTCAACATGTTAAGATAAAGTGAAACCAAATAGCATACTATCATGTCGAGCAAGAAAGTCATCTCTATATATATCCAAGCATCGATTATAATATACATCATATGTACAACAATGGCCTCTAGGGCATATACATAACTAACATTTTTCAAAGACGATTACCGTATTGATAACACCGTTTGTTAAGTTGTTTACCTTAGATAGGCAAGCGCCCACTTCTCCGGCTCCCTGAGGCTCAAAAGATTGGTCCCGCTTAAACCTATACTTACTAGGGTCCTTAGGGTAAATTATAGAACTTGAGGGGGTTTATGTAAAAATACTTTTATATACTTTTCAAAATACACCCCAAGTATTTATTAATCGTCTTTATAGTTGTAATGAATGTAGATTTTATATTGTGATATTTCTAGTGGAAATATCCTAATTTCATAATAAATGGTATTTATTTGTAATATTGGTTTTGTATGGAATTCATGGTATTTTAGTGTAAGATTAATTCTTGTGATTTTTGAAAAGAGTTGGAATATTTATATTATAACAAAATAGGTATTTTAATGATAAATATACATATATTTATACAAAAATAATTTTAATATATATTTTATATTCTAAAAATCTCATTTTCTTAAGATGTCGTATTTTAAATTTTTCGAGACCGAATGCTCCTTGTGGAGGTCTGAATCTCATACTATTAAGCCTGAGGATGTGCGATAATCCGCACCATCCTGAACGGGTTCCCCAAAATGGGTTGTAGCGGCACTTTGCAAAGATTTGTATAAATACTAAATCCTTTAGAAAACGGTTTTATTAAGTAAATAGTATTTATTTGTAAAGATATCAATTTCCCGTATTCTATGTTCTAGGGTCTCCTAAGTCAACTAGACTGTTCCTAACTGGTCCAAAGCGACAAGTTGTGAGATACCCCAAATCGTCTCTTCACCGCCAATTGTGGCCAGGTAAGTACACGTGAAGAAAGGAGGGATCCGCTCACGAATCACCGTGAGACGGGCCTTTTAAAGTTACCTTTCTCACTTGTGTAGCCTAGGCACCACAAAGTCAGATTTAGATAAACGACTGAATGCCCACAACCTTCCTCTGTCCAAACGAGTGCGACAGTCCTTAATTGGCTGAGTCTAGATATTTTTATTATTAGCTCAAAAGTTATTTATTTGTAAAAATGTATCAATACTAAATCTTTTAGAAATGGTTTTATTAAGTAAAGGGTATTTAAATGAAAATGTTTGTTTTCCCGTATTCTAAGTTCTCGAGGGTATCGTGTTATGTTGCATATGAGTATGTGAGGAGGTAGGTCGTTACCTCGTGATCTACTTAAAGGTATAGCAAGTTTAATGGAGTTAAATGTAGAATTGAAACAATGTGGTATTTAAGTGAAAAATAAGATGAATTGAAATAGCCATCATTTTATGAAATGAAACTTGATCAATTTGGTTGATTAGTGTATAATAGTCAACATGAGAGAGTTTAAGCATAATTGTATTAACGAGAAGTAAAGTTTTATACGAAACCGAATCGGAAATCGGATTTGTTCCGATTCCATCGGGTTTTGTAAATCCGTATTTTTAGAATAGAAAAGAGAGATAGAAAATGGGACTTACGGGTTTTGGAAATTAACGAGAGTGAGATGGAAGGAGAGGAATCGCCGGTGCGTCGCTTCGTCGCCGAGAGTTCCTAGAACGATCGCCGGAAGTTCGCCGGGAATTTCGCCGTAGCTTCGCTTCGTGCTCGTTTTCAAAGTACACAAGTTTCTTGGAAATTTTTAGAAAGTTGGCTCAGAGTTTTGGGGTGAGTGGGTAGAGGGTAGGGATGTATTTATAGGGTTAGGCTAGGGTTTGGGTAGGTGAAGAGTTAAATTGAAAAAATGTAAAAATAATGTGATAAATTGTAATAAAATGGAGTAAATGGAGTATTAAGAGTTCTCTAGAAACGATCTGGGGAAATAAAGTGTGCAAGGGGTATGAGAAGATGAAAAGCCATATTTTCATGTTGAGGACTCGGCCGACCGGCCAAGTCAAGCCGGCGGAGCCGGCCCGAGTCCTCCGGTCCGCCGGCCGACTCGGCCGAGTCAGGGTCTCGGGAAGTGGGGGTCGCCGGGGGTAGCCACTGGTACTTTCAGGTTTTCATGTGTAGTGGGAAAATCTGGAGTTATCTTGTGTAGACCGTTGGGCTTCTTTAAAATTTAAAACAAATAAATATTTAAAAAAAATGTGGGGCATGGGATTTGAACTCTGGTGGCCTGGTTCAGCAGTGCAAGATATTACCAATGAGCTACTAGCTCCTTCTTGTAATTATGGAGTGAAATAGATACTTAAAGTGGTAACAACAACATTAAATACTCCAAGTATACTTTAAATTTAAAGCAAATTTATGTACACTAAAAATAGAATTGTTACACAAAAGGAAATAATTTTTTTATGGTCTTTGCCTTTACGGTGATAACCGTAGGGGCAAACAAAAATCGCCCCTATGTATTTTCCAATCTGTAGGGGCAACCAACATTTGTAGTAGTGAAAAGACATTGGTTAGAGTCCACGTTCTCTATTTTTTGATGAAAAAATTTCTCAAAGCATAGAGCCTTCACATCATTAAAGAAAAGAAAAAAAAACTAATTAAACCTTTTCGTTTTTTGAAAAACAAAGAAAAAGGGAAATTTCTCGAACTTGAGACAAAAAAATAATTTTCTAGAAATTAGCTTGAATTCCAAATTCAATCTACATTACACTCAAATTTAAGACAAAAAAGAACTTTCTAGAAATTATTTTAATCTTATCATTTTTCAAATTCTACTTTCATTTACTTATAACTATCTTGTTTTACTTAAAAATGGTAAATAACATATTATAATATCTTCTAGAATACTCTTGATCCAAGTTACTAAAATGACTATTTTATTCACTTATTAACATTCAAAATAATTTTAAACCAAAACCCCCATTTTTATATTTATCCATGGGCTCAAGAATTTTTTGGGACTCTAAATAGGATAAAGCTACAAACGTGCATCGCACATGCAAAATGCTAGTTGTTTTGAATGTTAATAACTGAATAAAATAGTCATTTTAGTAACTTAGATCAAGAGTATTCTAAAAGATATTATAATATGTTATTTACCATATTTAAATAAAAGAAAGTAGTTATAAGTAAATGAAAATAGAATTTGAGAAATAATTGTTGGAAACTTAGGTACAATAGCAAACTAATTTTAGAAGTCGGCAACATGGATTTCAAAAATTTCTAGATTACTAAAGTTCCAAAATCATGAATCGAACTAAAGAGCTAGAACTTGTAAAGAAAAACCTAGTGAGCTATGCTAATCTACTATGTTAGCAATACTCACATCCTTATGCTATCTTCAAGAGTTCCAGATCGCGCTTGCAAGCCGGTCCTCTTTTGCCAAAGATAATCAACCCGAGAGAACCAAGTTCAAGCTTCAACTTCATTCATAAAGTAATTAAAGATCCTAGGTTGCTAATCTAGGATGCTTAGTGATGTGTGTGAGTATTCTAGTATTTTTCTTTCTTTTTCTCTTCATAATTCTCAACTCATTAGAGTGTTGAAAATAAAGAAGAAGGAGGAGGATGTCACGACCCAAATTTAGGCACGTGATCGGCACTTAAACTACGTGACATCAACAGGCTGTGCGCAATTTAAGTAAGCCGAAACCCAGAAATCTAAACCACCCAAAAAGGGATAAGTGAAGAAAACATAGTTAAAAACCTTCGGAAATCTCAAGTAAAAATCTTTAAACTTAAATTTACTTTCTTAAAAATTTCGGCAGCACCTCCTTTGTAAAAACTAGCCCCGAAAATGGGTACAACATAGAATATAAATAATGCATCCCCAAACGGGAGCAAATCATGCCCAACGGTGGAAACAACCACCGCAAGTATATATACGACGCCGTAACGAAGAAATACAAATGAAAACAGTATAAGGAGGTAAAACTTCATAACAAGGCCGGCTCCCACGAGCACGGCACCCAAAGTTACAAAATAATACAACACCGATCCTCACAACTCGTCTCTAAGTCAAATACATGAAGGTGGTAGATGGAGAGTACTAGATACAAAAAATAAATAATGAACATCATTGGATAACCACAAACCCACCTATAGCAAAAGGCCTCACAGACAACCGTAGCGGTATCCGCAAAAGTAAAGATAATATGAAACCCTGCCGCGACTACTTTGAGGGTCTAACTTGCAAAACACTGTAGCAAAACGGGGGTGAGTTGCCAACTCATGAATAGTAAATAACATCATACTGTAATCGCAAGTATGCACGAACAGCAATAATCTATCACATGCAATTTGATAGCATAAGTATGGCAATATGGATATGCAATAATCATGATCAAGGTACTCCATTAGGTACTACAAATACATGAAGCAATGCATAACAAATAAATGCTGGGTATGGAATACAACATAACATCATCAATGAATCATAATCGTGGAAAAATCCTGGTGTCTATCAACGACTCCCTAAATCCCAATACCTCAGGTGCCGTCACTCAAATCGGCCATCAATCTGTAAATCTCATGGAACCTGAGTGTCCAACATCGACACTCGAAACATCATGAAAATATATGCCTGCGTGTATGTGTGTGTGTGTGTGTGTGTGTGTGACCATCAACGACACATCAAAATTATGGAACCTGAGTGTCCAACATCGACACTCGAAATATCATGAAAACCCGTGTCCTGCATCGACACGTAAATCCTCATATCTCAGGCGCCGCATCCTCAGATCGATCCTCATATCCATCTCCTATACAATCACCGGTAGGTAATACTCCCTCGGCCAGGCACATCGTCTATACCACGAAAAATCACCTCTTTCCCTGGGGAACCATACCGGGTCCACCATATACCCGCAGACGGTGCCTCCCGCTCCTCGAATCGGGTTTCTAACACAAGTCTCAGAACCGAGAAAACTCATGGTGGACGCACTGAAATATCATATCAAGAGAAACCGGGATTTCAAACAATACATAAATTCTTGAAATACCCCCACGGTTCTCAAATCCATAAATCACATGAAATCCACATCTCAATGCGTAAATCCATGAAAATATGATATATGCAACATAGAACAGTAATATGAGCATATCAAGGGAAAACCGTTATTTAAATGTATCAAGTTATTAAATATATCATGCGGTTCCCAATTCCTCCAAAATCAAGTGCATCATCATATGAGGTGTACATGTAGCTATAGCAAGATATGTGTATCTACATGTAAGCATGTATGTATGATGTATTTCATATGCGCAATAGCACAATAATCAACATCTCAATGTCAATGACAATACAATACCACATAGGAGTATATATAGCTATAGCAAGGTATGTGGGTGTACATGTAAGTATGTATGTATGATGTATAAGTAGCTATAGCAAGGTATGTGTTGCGCGTGTCATGGCAATTACCAACGGTGTGGGTGTAGCATATAATTTAGTGCTCGTGCAACATGAACCGTCAGTAATGGTGCAGTGTCCAATAGGTACCAAGTCAAGGCACAACAGGTAATAATATGCAATGATGCTCATACGTAATCAACTCATATGCGTATAAACATGCTGCTCTAATATCATATCCAGCCCTGACGCATAACGCCATACGTGCGATTTCCCTGTAGATGTTAAATCTACTCACCGATGATCTCGAACTAAGAAAATCCGACCTGCTTCCCTTTCTTCGCAGCGTCCGAAGTCCCCGGTTGCGATCCTAAAATTTCACAAACACAACACATAAGGCTAAATATCCTGCGCCGACTCAAAGATAATGAAACGCAAGGATAACATCAACAAGATATACACACTGTGCACCTAGTGCACAAAACGCGTACGGCATTGGCACAACCCTACCTAGGATGACACAACCATCAAGCCTAGACCCCGATCGTACCGATCACGCATTCACAACACAGTATATATCGTGGAAGATAATATATATCACATCGCAACGTCGGTTGAAACCCACGCCTAATTTAACCGAAAACCTAGTAAGCAACTTTTAATCATTTTAGCTCAAGTTTAGAAGTTTAAACAATTCTAACGATCACAATCATCACAAAGTAGTTTAATTAAGTCACACAAACCTTTACTACAATTTTAATCTGACCCATATAAGATTTAGTAAAAGTTAGTTTGCAATTAATCTTAATTATACAATTAGGAAAATAACAAATAACAACCTCACAACTAGGTTAAGTTTTCCAAGTCTAAACTACTCAATAAACCATTTTAAACAATCAAAACCCTAACTTGAACTTCATAACCCTTTCTAGAATTTCCAAAATATGCTAATTAAAGCCATATTTAAACATCTAATAACTAGATTAAGGTATTTAAACAACACTAAAGTTTAGGGTTAGGATTTTATACCTCACACTAGATTCACAAACTTGCAACTAGATCATCAAAATAGCCTCCAAAATGCTAACTTTCATCAAGATCCAAGCTTGGTTAAGACTAAAGAATAATGGATATGGATTTGTTTTAGAGTTTGTGGGATTATTTGATGATTTTTGATAAATTTTTGGAGCTTAAAGAAGTGAAAATGGGGTGAGGAAAAAGAGGGGGCAGCAAGGGGGGTTCAGCCAAAGCTAGTGGAAAATGGGGAAAAGTTGTGGAAAGATCTAGGTTTAAAACAATAATAAAGCTCAATAATACACCTCACTATGCCACCTCTTAATCCTTTATTTAAAATTTCCTTTAATTTCAACAAAATATTAAGATATTTCTAGGATATTTTGCAAAGAAGTCAAAATGCCTAATCTTGTGATTAAGTTGGTATGGATTCACATTAGCATAATTAACCCAATCAAATTTGTAATTATCACTAATTAAGTGCATAATTAAAAATATTTTAATTAAGAAAAAATATTTAAGTGAACTAAAATTTTCAAGTGACTAACTAAATTCCGCATACTAGTAATTTCCTAGATAACTAGGTGCAGTTAAGTCTATACTGAAAAATGATCACTTCTGGGTTTTTACGGAAAACACAATTTATTTTACCTATTATCGGAAAATTCGCCTAAACAATTTCTAAAGCGTTACAGAGGAGCTATGGAAGAGAGAGAAGCTAAATAGTGGAATGAAGAAGTCCATCCGAAATCAAGCATGCAACATTTTCTTTTGTTAAAAGAATTTTCCAATTTAAAATTACAATCATGCTTGAATAGAAAATGCAAATTAATTAATAATTCATTTACCCATACCCTCCACCATTTATTTTTTCCACCTCATTTCATAATTTCTTTAAAAGAAAATTCTAGAAATAAGGTGTCCTTCTTTTAGAAGTATTCTTGTATGAATACAAGAATACGTCTCCGCAAATACATGCCCGTATTCATATTAAAATACGAATACTCAAGAGATAGAAAAATACAATGAACATAATACTAGAATATATATCGAAATATATATATATATATATATGTAAATTATTAAATCAAAACTTGATTTAGTAATCCGGCTTAATTCTAAGTCGGCTAGTATTATCATCCGCCCGATTGAACTCCACGTGGCTAGCACATATAGCTAATCAGAACCCTACACGTATCAATATACGACCACTACATCATTTTATCTGAACCGGGAAAACCCTCTATGCAGGACTCTAAAAACTAGTCAATATGCCGGCAGTGGGTTTAACCACAAGCACGTTAGCGGCACTAGCTGTACGTAACGGCTATTCAGGGATTGAGCAAAAGGATGGCCGACGAGCAAATCCATTCGTTCTCCTGCTGAGCCCATTTGTAACAATCTCCGTACAGTCCGGTCTTTTCGTCTGAGATAATCGAATATCGGTTCTAGGGGTAGATAACGTCAGATCCCTGCTAACCCGATAAGTCGTGCCGGTCTGAAGCTCATCATCCACTGAGAAACTTCTGATATCACATCAGTGAATCTCATCCATCTTGACCAAGGATTTCTGGTGATGGCTGAACCAACACAGCGCGACCTCGACTCCCAATACCGAGAGAAACGAATTCTTGACGATTGTTCACCGCCTCTATGTGGCTCGGGACAGCACCTAACCAAAACCTGTTTGCATGACTCCTTTGAGCTGTGGTAGGGTAGTAATCTAAGTACAATAGGAACTCACACGAGACAAATGAAAATCTTAGGTAAAAAGACTAACCTATACTCATGCCACAAGAGAACTTCCATCTAACGATAGGTATAATACCATTTAGAAGTTCTCGGCGAGTCCGTCCGTTGTACTCACCTCCAGTGAGCACCTGTATACTATCTCAGATGACTCAACACGAATGGCTTATGAGACCGGCCTCCGTCCCTCGTTGGAGTCTCGAAAAGTACACACTAGTCTACTTCGGAGTATCGATACCCAGTCTCGATACTCTCTCGATTAGGGACATTTAAGGATGTGCTTATGGACCATCCAGCTTTCACGTATATGATCGCCATCATAATGCTGGTAGTCAAGCAATAATCCTATGAGCTTTATCAAAACGTATACACATAATGACAAATACAAACCAGATAGCATATTATCATCTCGAGTAAGACTGTTCTTCCTGTATAGGTCCTCGTTTAATTATCATAATCGCTTACCTACAATTACAATAATCGCCTTGAGGGCACTATATCCAACAATCTCCCACTTGCACTTAAGGCCAATTATTGCGGTATCGCATACTCACAGCTTGTATGCTACCGAATACCCAACTTCTCTACTAATCAGTTTCTCAAAACAAGTTTTGAGAAACTTACGTGTTCGATAAATAGTATCAGTAAGTGGATCCGTTCCAATATTTCTATCTTTATATCTCTATATCTCAACTTCGTAGAGAACGACTATCTCCCGAAATGAGCAATACCTGTTTTAGAACTTGTTTGGATATTTGATGGGACCCTGTTCATAATATGAACACCAAATCCAACAAGCTTCTTAAACTGTATCCATTTGCCGATGTAATCAGCACCCAATGTTATGATTGCCTCAGTATCCTACTTGGAAACCTATCCTACATACCGCATCTCAAAAGAGGGAAAACTATTAACTCTGACAGTCACTTTGTCATCCATATCATCTTGGAAGCCTGAAATGATAACCGCCTCCATAAGGAGGTTGCCATTACAATATACCAAGAACATCCTCTTATTTTCATAACTGCTTTCCAATGTTTCTTCAGGATTGGATTAATATATACTTATTGCAGCTAGTGCAAAAGCAATATCTGATGTGGTACTTGACATCTTATGATTGACTCAATTGCCTAAGCAAGTGATATGTCAATCATGTAAATCCCTCTCCTCATCAGTCTAGAAGACATCTTTTTAGAGAGGGTGACTCTATCACCTGCGGGTACACCACCACGCTAGGAGTCGCCCATTCTAAAACACTTTAGAATAGTATCAAACTACCCGAGTTGGGACACTTCCTAAATCTAGATCTAAAATCATAGATCTAGTCACCAGAATTCCTGATATTTTGTCCAGATCCTATGTGGAGAAACACCTTGTGACAACCACAGTATAACCGATCGTAGTATACAAACATCACTTCCTATCAGGAGTACATCATCCAAATATCATGACATTACTCCCTACTACCTTCTTACCAGATCTATCTGTTGTTCTGATGAAATCAAACTATATGGCCGTCACATCAAAAAAAGACGATCTATCTCTACTATACTTGTTTTAGTCTATAAATATACATAATCTACTGGCCCACCACGCTTCCGCTGCTCCTACTAACTACAACAACCCACTGGCAGAGTCATATACACGTGCACTTCTAAAGCTGATTTAGAATGACGTTATAGTCATCCACCTGCAAAATCTTATAGTCTAGGACAGCGGTAGTGGAAAGCTTGGGTCATCGAAACCTCCCTGTCACCGTCTTTAAGGAGACTGAAGTACCTCCCGGGTGGCTGAGGTTACCCACCAAATCTGCAAAGTAGCTAATGAATTGTCGAATCCAATTGAATCTCCAGGTTCTACTAAATCTTCAGTAATCGTTTGTGGTTCTGGAATCACTTCCAGTTCTACCATACTCCTACTAATGTTTTCTGAAAAGAATTCATTTTACTAAAAAGGTAGCGAGTCAAGAACAAAATAAATATTGATCCTGCAAATGGTAGAAAGTTTACTCTCGTCAAAGCCCGGGATAACCTGCAAACTGCCATTACTGAAACGCGTCTTGAGTTTATCCGGATTCTGGTTTTAAGTATAAGCCGGACAACTCCATATACCTTAACATCGTTAAGATATGAATCCATTCTATATCCAATATAGAAATAAAGACACTAATTTAATTGGAATCAGATTCAAAAATCATGCAGTTATTTCCAGTGCATGTCGACTAAATGGAAGAAGGCCATGCAACATTACTCATCAAGGAGTGCACCCACGGATGAGTAACCTGTCAAGTTCTCAAAAGATTACTTACGTCGGAATACCTAGCATAAGTATCTACATCTTTGATCACCTTAAAAAATCCTGATACTTCGAACGCATGGTTCTCTACTTTATTCTTATTGCTATAACTTCTCAAAATTTAGACCTTGTATTTTAACGAAATGCATGTATAAAACCAGAGAAATCATAAGTAAACGGAATATAGTACGAGTACCAAGCTCTTGTCCTAATGGACAACGGAAAACATACAATAATTTGTATAAGTCCTATAAATTTAATAACTCAAACCCTGTACGTCGTAGGTTGAAAACTGTATTATAGTTAAGAATAATTACACCGTTATTGAATGCACATTACCTAATAATCAACCGATAAAGGTAAATGTCATAAACATAATTTCAAAAAGTTATATCTGACTTTATAAAATAAACATACAGATATATTAATTTGAAATTGGTGCATAACAACGGATATTCAAAACCAAATATTTGCCGTTAGGAAAAACCCATGTAACTTCCTTAAATATCACCAATTACAAAGAATTTTGATATTGAGGATCTAATCACCCAATTCCTAATATTTTACTCCCACTCAGCATCTGTAACGCCATACAGATGTAAGAATCAAATCTGGTAAATACATACCCTAGAGTCAGAAACTAATTAGAAAATTAGTTTTTAATTAACACCACACAGTAAAACTGAAACATGAAAATGTTTCGAGGGGGTGGCCGCGTATTCCTAGTAATGTCACTTCCACTATCCAGATTCATGACAACAGTCGCAATTTTTCTTACCCTCACTCCAATCCCTTTATATGTCTTTACATCTTACCTTCTGTACACCATATTTAGGCTGATTGGTTTTCTTCTTCCTTACTTTTCGACGCCTGCCTAAGATTTGGAAGAACACTATCCAATAAGCGTAATAGGTGTACTTTCCTAATACTAGGAGCCATCGCAACCTGAGAGAAGGTAAAGAGAAAAGACAACCGAATAATCCTATTCAATTTCTCCATAACCGGAATCCATACTCGAATTGAAACAAATTTCTTTCAGCTCGTATGTAACTATGTGATGGCGTACCCAAGCAATATGGATCTTTGTAGTGATATGGAGTGTTCTGGAGAAATACAAAGGGGAAGTAGGAGTGGCAGGGATATATACGATTTTGTCATGAATCATGACAATCCAAAAACCAAAGTGTATAAGAATGTTTGGTTAACTTGGTTCATGAGTTTTAGTTTAAGGTAAGTCATGGTCGCAAACCAGAGAGAGAAAAGAAACACTTAGCGTGCACTCTAACCTAAATTAGATTGGTTAATCACTTTACCTAATCAGAATGGCTCCCACTATTTCCTCGAATTCTCTTTCAAACCCTATAAGGAGAACTAGTCGGGATCATCAGAAAATCACCCGAGGAGTAAAGCTTGCTCATCAGTTCCGTACCCAGCTATCATCGCGTGATAACTTGATGGAAACCACTCAAGTTACCATACTCCAGAAGGTATGCGCATGCCTGGTAAGTTTTCTTTATATTTGAAACTCCCGATGTGGTTTTACCCCTAACGACTTAATGGCCTTGATAGAGACCAACGTACCATAAGTCACTAGTCAAGTTCAACTCGTCATTATCCAAGATTGATCTAGACTCACCCGCACATGCCCTTGATAGAGACCGACATGACTATGCGGCTGTTCTAGATAATCGCATATCCATACTACAAACAAGCATCACCTATCTACTGTACACTATGCCTTGATAGAGACCAACGTACATAGCACGAAAACTATGAGCAAATTATCTGAAATGACGAAGGGTGTTCAGTCGAAAATATTGCACATTTGATATAACATTTTCCTTAATTTTGTTAAATATTTAAAGGTGTTTATTATAAATATAGAACATATTTGGGTTTATCTGCAAAATACTCTTTACCATATGTTTATATATTATAATTAACATTATGAAGGAAAATATATGCATATAATATTTATAAGATATTTTGATTATTTAAATATGCATATCATATCAAATATTCCTAATCAAATTGCTTAAAGATTTATTACTATATAAAATGATTAAGATTATATCTCTAATATAACAAATATTACTAACATTATTCATGGAGATATTGTGCAGATTTAACTCAGGTCAAGAGATCAAGATATTCAAGATGTCAGGATAAAAAATCTACCAATAAAATCGTAGAATCAATACTGGTAGAGACTCATAAAATATTTCCAAAATCCAGATATCTAGAAGATCTCCACGTGTCAACATGAGATCACAGCAGAAAACCAAAAACCTAAGCCCACCAATCGCGGTGGTTGCTCGGCCAAAGTGCTATATGTGCGGCGGATCCGCGGCAGTATTGGGGAGTTGGGATTTGAGATTTTTCCAGGATGATTGTAATAGGAAATTACCATATTAGGCAACTAGGGTTTCTGATTTGAGGGCTATATAAAGGACCGAGGGCTAAACGTAGAGAACTATCACCTTTAACACGAAGCAAATCACCGTTAAGGAATAAGAGATCCACGATAGGTCCGTGATTTGACGTGATAGAGCGACGTGAATATCGACGGAGCAAATACTTCCTACGAGGCAGAGATCGAGAGCAATTTCTTTCTCTTGTAATCTAAATTCGAAGGATTTGTACTTGTAACTGATTAATAAAGGTAGATCATTTGTAATTATTTCGCATTTACTTTCCACATTTAATTTCTGCGTTATGATTTCCTTCTCTATCCATTCTTCTTCTCACAACATGCGTGAGTAATTCCTAGCTTGCTAGGGTTCATAAGATTAGGGTAGAACAATGGATGAGAAAATATTTTAACTCTTTTTACATCTTATGAAGTTTATAAATTTTAGCAAAATAAATGTTAACATTCTTATCGAGCGCGCTACCAAATTATTGATAGTCTCGACCGCGATTTGAAATTAGATTAACAATTGTTTTGTTAAAGGCTAGACATGAATAGAGATCAATGAAGGGACAAGGGTCAATAGTGGGAAAACCCTAGTTTCTTTCAAGAACCCTAATCCTCATTCACCACTATCTATCTAGTTTTAAATTTATCAAAAGATAAAAGGAGTCATCTTTATTAGTCATCTATCAACTACTAAATCCTATGAACCCTACAAGCCTTTTCCCTATAAAATTTATATCCGTATTTAAACTAGATCTTAAAACTATTCTCCCTTTTTTCTAATCCACTCGTCTAAAGTAAGATTAAAAGTTCCACGCATCCCTGAGAACGACCCGTACTCATCTCGGCTAGCTACACATGATACCGTTATTGATTGCGGTTACTACAAACACTTTTTCATATTAATCAAACGACGTTGTTGCCGGGGATACGTGCGTAATTTTTTTTCTTGCTATTCGGGTTGAATTCTTATCCGACAACCATAGAATTAAATAAAAGAGAATCAAAACCGCTTCTTGCATATTTAACGATTATTGTGCAATTTTTTTTTTGCGAGGGAATCTGGAGTCACTTGAACGAGAAATTTGAGATTCAGAGACTTTCAGAGAGGACCAGAGGAGCAAAGGAGGTCGCTGTAGAAAAATTGTCAAAAGATCCTTCCATTGCATGGCGGAACCTCGGCTTAAGCGTGGTTTTGGCGGTGGAAGGGCGGCGGCTTGGTAGAGTTTGGTCCCCAAACTCCTCTGGTATCTTCCTCATATTCTACTCTCTCCTCTGAAATCCAATAATATATTTTTCTGCAGGATTCTTTGCAAAATATCGCTGCTCAAAAATCATTTTGTGTGTTTTGATTTTGGGGTTGTTTTTGCATATTTTACAAAACGGACTTTAAGAGGCAATAACCCAAATTCAGATTAGGTGGGGATTTCATCACCCTTCTTAAGCCCCACAAATCGCAAACGTGCATGCGCATGAACCTACATTAATAAAATATCTAGACCAAGCCCTAAGGACTGTCGCACTCAAAGTAGGACAGAGAAGGGTTGTGGGTAATTTATCGCTTATCCGCATTTCTTTTATGGTGTCTAAGGCAAGTGTGACTGTCACGACCCGAAATGGCACGTGATTGGTAATTAAATCATATGAAGTCTATAGGACCCCATCTAATTCAAGTAAGCCAAAAATCCCAGAAATCTAAACCATTTAAAAGAAGAAAGAGGGAAAAGTTTAGTTTTAGAACAAGTAGTTTAACAATCATAAGCCGAAGTATTGCATTTTTAAAACCTCGGGTCTTTTCTGAAAATTTTGGTAGAGTTTCCTTTGTAAATACAGGCCCTAAAAGGGTACAACACATGAAATATATATAAAGGCATCCCCAAGCGGGAGCTAACTCTTCACCAATTGGCGGTCACAACCACCCAAGCAATATAATATACAGCGCTGAAGGGCGAGAATCAAAACTCAAAAGGAAACCCAATATCATCAAGAAAACCCATAATAATACAACGCGTGACTCTAAGGTCGAAAGAATATATAACTGGTCTTCTAAGGTTATCAAATAATATACAAATCTGGTTGATGGAGTTACTAGATACAACTGAATATAAATACAGGTACAATGGTGGTCATGATGCGAGTGAACCCACCTAGCAAAGCAATCACCCAGAAGGAAGCAGTGTGCCAGCAAGCAGCAAGGAAACCTGTACGGCAAAACCTGCAAGAAACTGTGGCACGACGGGGGTGAGTTGCCAACTCATGAGTAAAAAACATCTCCGAGCAGAAATCGCATATATGACTCAATCCTAGGTCATACGATAATATATCCTCAAAATATAATCCTGAACATCTACACATAAGTGTAATATCAAGTGCTCGTGTCAGTGCCTCAGGTAGCAACATATCATATATATGATGTATGAATGCATGAAAACAGAATACATCTAAACGAGAAAACTATTTTCATAAATTAGTGAGATTTCTGTATAAAAATCGAGGTATCATCAATAAAATCAACATAAAATCTGTGTCAAGCATCGACACAAAACATATATCCAAATATCCAATATCTCGGGCTCCGGCTATCCGGACTGGCCCAAATCATATAATCTCAATACCTCATAGTCTAAATATCTCGGGCTCTGGCTATCCGGACTGGCCCCTAGGCTCTGACTATCCGGACTGGTCCCTCAACAAATCTCACGACTACATCGGTATCCTCCGGATATCAGCCGCGTCATAAATAACCGGTCGGTAGTGCTCCCCTGCCAGGCTCAACGCCATCATCTGCGACCATCTTGTCCCGGGGTACCGCACCGGGTCCATCATGCACCCACAGACGGTTCCTCCTCCTCCTCGAATCGGGTGTATGATATCGCTCAAGATCTGAGAAAACTCATGGTGGACATATCTCATATCATATCACGAGAAAACCTTATTTTCTATTTTTAGAAATGATAATCAGTTTATAAATTTTTTGCGGTTTCTCCAAATCCAGAAATCTCATGGAAATCCGAAATTTCAAATCACGGTGTGCATAAATAATGAATACTGGGCTCCGGCAACCCGGACTGGTCCATACTATCGCATGGCAAATGAATATATGAATATACATGCATGAGATATCACGGTAAATAAATGCAATGTCTAAGCTATCATATAAAAGCAAGCTCACTAGTACCATGTCGAAACTATCAGCTAACAATTTATACTAATGAAATAGTATTTTCTAATGTGTACGTGACATGGAAATTACCGATGATGTGTATGTGAGCCGGCAAGCAAGTATACGTGGAGCATACGCATCATCGGTAATGGTGCTGGTGTCCTGACAGCATGGTTTCATAATCACTAAGTACACATTAAGCATGCAATGCGATGATAACAACATGAATAAACGGAGAATGAATAATAACCACAGCAATACAGAATATACATATTTAGATACGAGTCATACAGTTTATTGTCTGAAATCGCACGAATCGTGGTGTTTAGAAAATCGGGGCTACGGTGTTTTTAGGAAAATGTACGTCCTTTGAAATATCCATAGTATCCCTTGACCTGTTTCTAAAATACTCACGACTCGTTAGTTTTGGAAATAAGTATAACTCGCGCCCAACTCTAACATCTACTAAGTAAACTACGGGACAAGCTAAAAGACTAACCAACGGGTAAGGAAATCCATCTAAGTCCGAGTCGATCTATATATCTAGTAGTAGGTGATCCCGCCTCAATAGCGTCACATACGATAACATATATAATACGACATCCTCAAATCATTAGTGCGGATCTATTGTCATATTTATGTCTCGTACGGTAAATCTATCGTACGACATCCCAAATCTGGGTACGGGTCGAATATCACATTTATCTCATTATTCATCCGGTATCCTTATCATCATATCCTGTATTAGGGGTACTGATTTAAAGTCTAGTACATACTGATACCATCAACATATATATATGCGTGTGTATAAAAACACACCGCCTAAAGACCCGCTATAATATCATGTCGTATCTCAAAATACGAACCAAATCACATCCCCGATCTCGTGGCATCATACCCAATCACATCGACTCATCTCCAAGTACCATGTACTATCCTCATTATCCATGTATATGTATACGTGTGTGTGTGTGTATATATATATATACATACATACATACATACTCACACACACACACACACACATATATCCCCATACACGCATAAGAAAGTAAAATGTAAGCGTGTGTGCGTGTGCGTGTACCTTATTCTAGGGTTTCGCGGCTAAAAACTAGCTAACGACACTATCATCCAATTACACTAAAATTTAACCCATGATCTCCTAAGGTCTTACTTGCTAACTATCCATGTTTCACATAACCCATATTCATATAAAAATATAATGTATTCGTATTTTACGCTACGAAACTGCGGGGGTGCTATACGCCATCCACCCGATTTCCCCCGTAGATATATATCTACTCACCTTGATACTTGCTTGCCGAAGTCGATGTCGCCATGCTCTTGCGTGTCATCCCGAAGTTCACGCGGAGGTACCTACATGTTACAACACATCGTATCGCATTAAAATCCAATTCGCAATCGAAACGACACGCGAATCACACATAGGTTAAAACCTATGGTCCACTCACGCAAATCAACCAAACCACACCCGATATCGACATACAAACGTCAAGCGACCGATGCAAAACACAAATATCAAAACTTAAATTCATAAACATCAAGGAATACAAAGCAGCAACTCATAAAACTTGCTCCAGATTTTAGTTCAGGTAAAATTAGGTTAAACAAACAGTACTGGGGCATATGATCTACAGAAGAAACCTGGGCACCAAATTCATCAATGTGGCCGGCCACAAGCCCCTGAAATCCGGCCAGATCGGTTGGAAGTGCATGTAATGGGCTCGTATTGATAGGGTGGCCTCCTAGTGTCCAATATAGGTTAATGGTATTGTTTGTTTCTCTCATAAAATTCCCGGGTCACTCCAGATTCCTTATAGGCACCTAATCATACACAAAACCGACATTTGAAAGTTTCAGGTTTGGGTTTTCAGGTTTCAATTCAGGTTTGGTCTGGATTCTAGACAGTATGGGGGGTTTAAGGTCACCACTAAGCTCATTAGCACTATCACAACTCAAAAATTCCTCAAACCTCATCTAGAAATTTTCAAAGTTCACAAAACAACACTAAATCGATTTTAAACTTAAATAGAGGCTATAAGAATTCAAATGCTACACTAAATGTGAAAGAATTATCTCATTTGGCAACTCAAGAAATTTCTTGAGTTGCCCCAAGTGCTCAAAATCCTAGCTTTCTTGGTCCAAAGTGCTTGTAGTGAGCTTGTGCATGTTTTTTGTGAAGAGGAGACGATGTTTTGATGTGGAAATATGGGTGTTTTGAGGAGGTGGAGGAGGTGGAGGGAGGAGGGCAGCCATGGGAGGAAGGAGGTGAGAATGATGAAGGAAAATGAAGGGGAGACGAATGGGGCCAAAGTCAAGGAACCTCTCACCTCACTCTATCTTGCCCATACTATTCTGTTTATTCAATTTTCTTTTCTTTTCTTTTCTTTTCTCACCCAAAACAAATAAACCATATACAAGAAAAGAAACAATATGCCATGGTTAATAAAAATGAAACAAGTTTTGTTGCATGTCATGATGCACAAATCAAGCTTAATACACGATTAGTGATATTTAATCGCGATTAGCATTAAAATGAAATATAATTAATCATAAGGAATTTATAATTTGCTTAAATCATATAAAACACCCTCATTTCAGTAATTCCTATAATTTTCCGAATATTTCCCAATATATCGGTAATTAATTATACCGCATTATCAAAATATTCGTAATATTTATTATTTAATTATATAAATTCCCAAAAATAATATTTTATTTTTCTGAAATGTTATAGTGACTAAGGAAAGTGGTTACTTAATTAGGCTTGCTATTTTCGGTGATTCGTATAGCGGATACCTCCCACTTACCTGGCCACAAGAGTGATAAAGAGGTGGTAGAGAATTGATCATGCTGCTTGTCCTTTGAAAGTCTAGGAGCGGTCTAGTGCTTGACCTAGGTGACCTTAGTTCTAGATTTGCTTATGCATTTTGTGATTTGTTGAGTCAACTCTCAAATCCTTCTTTCAAAGCAAAACAATCCAAATAGAGCTTAAATCTTTCCCCTTCCTTTTTTCTTTTCACCTTCTTATAATGGGTAACCCAAACAGACGAACTCTTACAGAGCTTTGCTATCCAGAACCAGATATTTCTTGTTTTCGTAATTGCTTCGGTATACCATCCGATTATACCATGCCTTTGAGAGCGGAAAGAAACAGTTGGACTCATCACCAAAATTCAACATCGGCTTATGTTGATAATTCATTTAAAGCAAGTGAGGAACCATCTAAACGCATGTTCATTGCTGAGTATACTGCGAAGACCGAATCCCAAAGTTTTAATCCGGTCAAACCGTTAGGGCAACAAACACCATCATTTCCTAAAGAAAGTATTGCTACTCGTTTTGCGGCGTATATGACATCTGGTGGCCAGTTATCAACCAACCAACCAATCTCAATATTCTTCTTATCATAATGTTGATCCTACTCCTGTCCATTTTTCACAACCATTCGATTCCTATCAATCCTATCCGACTTTTACACCTTTTCTAGACATTTCTTCTAAACAGCCATTTGGGAGTTTCACCTCTCCACAAGAATTTCAATCTTTTAATGAAACCCCTTCACAACCCATGTTTAGTCTTGAACGGTCATTGGAAGAATTTCGGGTAACGTCGTGCCGCCAGATAAAGGAATTGAATGCATCCATGGCCGCCCTCATACAACCCAACGAACGAGTAACTAATTTCCAACTAGCTCAAAATTTTCAAATGTATGATACGGAACGAGTAACTAATTTCCAACTAGCTCAAAATTTTCAAATGTATGATACGGCAATAGGAAGAATTGAGAATTTGAGTAGTGAGAGAGAGCAGTACACCCTTCCAACTCAAATCTCCCTATCCTAAATTGAAATCAACAACTCCAGTTTCACAAATCTATCGAGTACACCAAATTATTCACCAATTGAAGATAGAATGTTTGATGAGTTGTGCGACTTTGTAGTGTTTGATTTACTCGATTGTGAAGGGTCTATTTCAAGTGAAACCATACCCAATCCTTTTGATCTCTACACCTCCATTCTAGAACCAAAATTATTTGAAAACCATGCTTTTGATGAGGTGTCTGAGAATTTTAACTCTCACTTGATTGAGGATATTGACGCTGGGGATATTTTGGATGATGAACCCAAAGTTTTGGATGAGTTTTTCTCACCAATTCATTATGTCCTTTCACTTCCGTGTGAACATCATCTCGAACCATTAACTGTTTTTCCCGAACTCCATATGCGTCTTGAAATTGATGATAAATGCATGACCGAAAAGCAGAACGATATTCAGCCTTCATTTCCTACATCTGGTTCAACAATACTCGACACACAAATTCGTTTACCCATTTCATCACCCATTTTCTTTGGTTCTTCTTCTAATCTTCCTTTAATTTTATCGAGTTTTGATAAATCACACTCCGATATTTCGAGTTCGATAATTCTAGAAAGACAACTTGATTTAGACTCTTTTGAGAATAAGATAGATGAGCTTTTCGAGTCTCCTACCGCCATAATTTCTGACAAATCAAGTGTGTTGAAATCGGGCGCGAAACAGATTGACATTGAAACATTCACTCGGACCATCGACAAAAGTTTCGAAGATATTTTCGCCGACGAACTCGTATTCCTAAACGACACGGATTTTGTGATAAATAAACCTCCATCCAATGAAGTTGAACCACTACCATTTTTTCTTATCCCATACGAAAATGTGACTTTCTACCCATACCTACTCATTCACATTCTCGTTTTCGTTCACCTTCACTGTTCCGTCTCTACCAACCGACACGTAAACCCGATCGATTCCGCCTCCTATCTCCCCACTTCTTCAAATCTCTGATCTTCCACCAACTATATTGTTACATTGATAAAATCTTTGAATGGTTGGTGTTGACTTTTGGTTTTTATAAAGTTTTATATTGACCAATAACTATAACCCCCCTCATAATTTTAAATGCTTAATACTATTTTACTCAAGTTTGAGGGTGGAATCTTTTGGCTCTTGAAAGAAAATAAATTTTTACAAAATTGTGAGCCCAAAAAATAAGTTTGGGGGAGGATTCTACTGTCATTTATTCATGTCCCCGTTACTAACTTTTTCTCCCAAGTTTACAGGTTTTTTAGCTTAACAGATGAATCAGTGAGGACACTGCTGAAAACAGGTTTGGGGGAGGTTTGTGCTTATTCATGCATTATTTTGCATTATCATAAATATAAGCACAAAATTTTTTGATAATGAAAGTTTGAAAGTGAATAATTACACACGAAAAGATTGGAAAAGTTTAAAAAAAGTAAGAAACTTAGATGTTTTCTTAAATGAAACTAGTAATAAGTAGTTATGAGCCGTTGTCCCAAGGGTTAGTAAGATGAAGGAAATTACTAATCTGAGAATAAAAATAAGTCTGAAAAATAGTCCCTATTCTTGAATCCAAACATTTGAACGTTGATACCCTACTATATGCACTATCACACATCTTGAAACTTGGGATAATAGAGGGTACCTTAAAATGTTCTTGTCTAAAAGCCTTAGTATGAAATAAAAAAAAAGTATAAGTGGTGAAGAAAAAAAATGAACACTGGTTTCGTAATTACTTAAGGCAGTATAAAAAAATATAGCGAGGGTGCTTCATCACCTAGTGACTTAGACCAACTGGTTTGGGAGCCACTGCTACATGACGAGAATTTTAGGCTTTAATGCGCGATCACATTTTGTAATCTGTTGGTTAGTACCTCAAGAAGTATTAACGGTTGCATGAAGAATGTATGAGCAATTCCATCTAAAATTTTCACCAACTAAAAAGTACTAAGGAAGAAGGACAAGAGTATGATAGCTTGAATTGAATTCTCTAAGTGTAGGGATGTCTTTTATACACACGTAGAGATATATGATCGATGTTTGGAAGAAAGATGGGGAGGAAGATTAAAGGCGATGTTTTATTGAGTGATGATGTGATTTCTAACATCTTTTCATGACCATTAAGATAGGGCTCATGGCAACTGAAAAGCTGGTGTAGTTGGAAACTCTTATTTTCAAGTTCTTTCTTTTATATGATCCTTATCTTTGTATGTAACTTTCATTTTCTTTTTTTTATTATGGGATTTTATGGGTGTAATCCGCTGAAAACCCTCAAGAGACAATACTCCTCCTACTAGGGACACATAAAGGTTTAACGGCTTGTTGCACATGTTCAGTGCAATCGTGGTTGCCTATGAAAGTGTGCTACTTAGGTTTTTCTTTTTCTTTTTCTCTCTCTCTCTCTTTAATAACTAGTTTGCTCGGGACGATCAAAGTTAAGTTTGGGGGTATTTGTTCAGTTGAAAATATTGCACATTTGATATAACATTTTTCTTAATTTTCTTAAATATTTAAAGGTGTTTATTATAAATATAGAACATATTTGGGTTTATCTGCAAAATACACTTTACCATATGTTTATATATTATAATTAACATTATGAAGGAAAATATATGCATATAATATTTATAAGATATTTTGATAATTTAAATATGCATATCATATCAAATATTCTTAATCAAATTGCTTAAAGATTTATTACCATATAAAAGGATTAAGAGTATATCTCTAATATAATAAATATTACTAACATTATTCATGGAGATAATGTGCAGATTTAGCTCAGGTCAAGAAATCAAGAGATTCAAGATGTCCGGATCAAAAATCTGCCAATAAAATCGTAGAATCAATACTGGCAGAGACTCGGGAAATATTTCCAAAATCCAGATATCTAGAAGATCTCCACGTCTTAACATGAGGCCACAGCAGAAAACCCAAACCCTAAGCCCACCAAAGCGCGGCTGTTGCGCGGCCAAAGTGCCATATGTGCGGCGGATCCGTGGCAGTATTGGGGAGTTAGGATTCAAGATTTTTCCAGGGTGATTGCAATAGGAAATTACAATATTAGGCAACTAGGGTTTCTGATTTGAGGGCTATATAAAGTACCGAGGGTTAAGCGTAGAGAACTATCATCTTTAATACGAAGCAAATCACCGTCAAGGAACAAGAGATCTACAACAGGTCCGCGATTCGTCGTGATAGAGCGACGTGAATATCGACGAAGCAAATACTTCCTACGAGGCAGAGATCGAGAGCAACTTTTTCTTGTTGTAATCTAAATTCGAAGGATTTGCACTTGTAATGTTGATTAATAAAAGTAGAGAATTTATTTTCCGCATTTAATTTCTGCATTATGATTTTCTTCTCTATCCTTTCTTCTTCTTACAATATGCGTGAGTAATTCCTAACTTGCTAGAGTTCATAAGATTAGGATAGAACAATGGATGAGAAAATATTTTAACTCCTTTTACATCTTATGAAGTTTATAAATTTTAGCAAAATAATTGTTAACATCCTTATCGGGCGCACTGCCAAATTATTGATAGTCTCGACCGCGATTTGATATTAGATTAACAAATGTTTTGTTAAGGGCTAGACATGAATAGAGATCAATGAAGGGACAAGGGTCAATAGTGGGGAAACCCTAGTTTCTTCCAAGAACCCTAATTCTCATTTACCACTATCTATCTAGTTTTAAATCTATAAAAGATAAAAAGAATCATCTTTATTAGTCATCCATCAACTACTAAATCCTATGAACCCTACAAGTCTTTTCCCTATAAAATCTATATCCGTATTTAAACTAGATCTTAAAACTATTCTCTCTTCTTTCTAATTAACTCGTCTAAAGAAAGATTAAAAGTTCCACGCATCCCTGAGGATGACCCGTACTCATCTCGGCTAGCTACACGCGACACCGTTATTGATTGCGGTTACTACAAACACTTTTCACATCAATCAGAGGGCTACGGCTGGTTTTTGGCAAAAAAAACCTTTAATGTAATGAACTTGATATCGTTGAAGGAACTTAGTGGTTTTACAAATATATAGTGGCGCAAACTTTTGCCAAAGAGGTCACTCACTGTGAAGAGATCTAGGCTCTTTCCTCATCGAATGAGGTGCTGGATATTCCTAATCGAATATCTCCATGCAGAGCAAAAGAATCAACTATAGTGAAGTTATTACAGCGACGTAAATTTTTGCCTAAGAGGTCACTCCCCGTAAATGGATCTAAGCTCTTACCTCGTTGAATGAGATGCAGGATATTCATGACCGAATACCACGATGCAAAGTAAAAGAATACGCCTGTAATGTCAGTTTTAAAAACAAAATCGGTTCCCACAACATCATTTAGGTTTTTTTAACTTGCATTAATCATAATTAATGCATCCCATCAACTAATCATATCATGTCAGAAAGAAACAAAAATAGAAACGCACATATATGCCATCCGCATTCGCCACAGGGCCCTGGGTCTTTACCGTAAGATTACTTAACTTACGGTAGGACGGGGACAGGACTAGCGCGGATACAAAATATATATAGCATCTACTATATATATATATATATATATATATATATATATATATAATATGAACATTCGTCTTACGCATGGTATCAAGTAATATCACAGAAGCATCACAGCGGAAGCAAACACAATATGGAAATGCGGATAATTTAGGAAAATTACATTTCAATTAAGCCAAATATGAAATGCAATTTTCCGGTCGTGTGGATAGCCCATAATATCATATCCTAGACCCCTACGAGTGCGGCAAGTCACCCGCCAATCGCAGAAGCGAGAAAACCACAATCAACGAAGTGAGTGGGCTACCCAGCACTTCCAAAATCTAATGACTTGGGCACCCCTCTGCGGGTCAATCCTACACCTCCTACAAGTGCGGTGTATAGCCCGCCAATTCTAGAGTAAGACACCACAGTCTCAACGCCATGAGATGAAGGCCCGTTGTCCTCTAGAACCTGGCTACTCGAGCATTCCGTCACGGGGTAATCCTAGTTCATGTAATGAAAACCTGAATATACAACGGTGACTACGTCCGCAATCAGGACATGCCCCAAAGGATAATATACAAGCCGTAGTAACAGCAGTCCACATGTCGAACGCTCACCACGCAATATGAATATACATTACACCACAGAGAACTACATCAAATACTATATACACCAGGCTATCCATCACAACAAATCCAACATAATCATAAACAACAGAGCAACACAGAACATCAACGCAAATATCATGTTCATAAACCCGTCTGATTGTACATATAGCAAGTAGTCGGATTATACCGCGCTATGATATTCACGGTCGTAGAAACAAATGCTTAGAAAGACACGAATTAAAAGTTTCGATCGATTAAAACTTTCCGCATTGGCCCCAAGCACAAACCAGTACACAAACAAATCTGTACCAAAACTAAATATTCCCAAAATCATAATTCCATGTATTAGAGCTCCAGAAAAAATTTAAGGCCCTGTAGCCAAAATTTAGGCGTGGATCAGCGTCCAATGGTCGCATTTCGCAGTTGTTCAGCGGCCGAATTTTGGGCTTAGCTGCCTAAAAAAAAATTTCTGGCTCTAATTCTGCCTGCACATATTTTTCAGACAACCTGAAATTTTTTTTTACTAACTTTGAAATTCGAACAGCAAGCAAAGTTTTGGAAATTTGAATCGGAAAATTCAGTCGATCAAAACTCTAAATTTGTGCAAACAAATCTAGCTTTTAGCCCGACTTTGATATCACTGTTGGGAACTTAGGCACAATAGCAAACTAATTTTAGAAGATGGCAACATGGATTTCAAAAACTTCTAGTTTGCTAAACTTCTAAAACCATGAATCGAACTAAAAAGCAAGAACTTTTAAATAAAAACCTAGTGAGCTATGCTAATCTAGTATGTTAGCAATACTCACATCCTCAAGCTATTTTCAAGAGCTCCGGATCGCGCTTCAAGCTGATCCTCTTTCGCCTAAAATGATCCACCCGAGAGAAACAAGTTCAAGCTTCAATTTCATCCATAAAGTGACTAAAAATCCTAGGTTGCTAATTTAGAATGCACGGTGATGTGTGTGAGTGTTCTAGCATTTTTTTTCTATTTATCTTCATGATTCTCAACTCATGAGAGTGCTTAAGATGAAGAAGAAGAAGGAGCCATGAAAGAGAAAGAAGCTAAATGCTAGAATGAAGAAGTCCTTCCCAAATCAAGCATGCAACATTTTCTTTTGTTAAAAGAATTTTCCAATTTAAAATTATAACCATGTTTTAATAGTAAATGCAAATGAATTAATAATTCATTTGCCCATACCCTCCACCATTTTTCTTTTCCACCTCATTTCATAATTTCCTTAAAAGAAAATTCTAGAAATGAGGTGTCTTTCTTCTAGAAGTATTCTTGTATGAATACAAGAATATGTAACACCCTAATTCATTTATACTAGTTCTTTCAAGTATTTCTTTATTTATGGTATTTTCCTGATTTATTGTGTTTTGGGTGCGAATAATGTATTTGACATCTGTATTTGCATCCGACCCGACCCGCTTGCTGGAAACCCGTCTTGATTCCTGTTTATGATTTATCCTGGCTTGTTATATGGACCCGTGCACTTTCATTTTATTTTATACATTGCATACTGGCATTATATCTGGCATCTGCATTTTTTAATGTAATATTTAAAGTCAAGGAAATATTTTAAAAATATATTGCATGGCTTGCATGATACCCCTAACCCCGTCGTAGCATCCGCGCACCTTGTTCTCATCCTGTTCAGTGTAACGGACCGGTTTGGATGTCTACGTGCACATGCGTGCATCCGTTCTTGGGGGTATGCATCTTCGTTACCCGGATATCCAATTTTGGTTTTGGTTGACACGTATATTTTCCGTATTTTAAAACTGGATTTTTAGACCCGACCCGTGTGCGTTTTGGACTATTTTTGTATTAGCCAAATATTAAATGTTTTATCAATATAATATTTTTTTATTAAACAGTATATTATAAAAATTTCGTAACAGATTAATCTTTTAAAATTTTCTTTAAAGAAATCTTTTTGTTACAGCTCATTCTCTACACCTATGTATATTTTAATAATAAAACAAAACTAAAATCCTAACAGTTTAACCTCTCTTCCCCTTTCTCTCTCTCTCATCTCGCAAACACTATTCCCTTATCGATTCTCGTCACCCCCTTACCGCTACTCTCACCCCCTTCTTCCTCGTGTCTTTTTCTTTTTAACCCTGCGACGAAACCCACAGAAATCCTAACCTAGCCTGCCTTCGTCGTCGTCCCTGCCTTCGCCGTCGACCCTCATCCTCAACCCCTCGTCACTCTCATATTCTCACCTCCCTCCTTCTTCAAAAACTTTTCCCGCCTCCTCTCGTCTTTACCCGAAGCCTCCGAGCTCGAACCCACGTCCCAGCCTCACCGTCGCCGCCGCCCCCGCTCTCATCGTCACCACCTCCTCCTCTTCATCACCACCATCACCTCCCTCTCCCCTGCACACCCCAACACCAAGAACCCCAAACCCGAGCACCCATCCCTGCACACACCCTCATCGCCTGAGCCTCTCCTGTACACCCTCACACCGGTGACCCTTGTCGTCGTCCCCTTCTCCTCCTCCGTCCCCAGAAACCCCAGAAGTAACCCAGCCTTCTCTTCTTCTTCTTCTTCTTTTATCTTCTTCTTTCTTTTCTTGATTTCACATTTTCCGGTGATCACCGCCGGAGCCATGCCACTGCCGATGATCCGAGAGATCCAGTGAACGTCCCTTTCCTGCGTGAGTACCCTCTTGCCTTGCATGGACCCATCCCGCGTGCCACGTGTGCGTTGCGACAAATACCCAACGTCGGACGTGCCATACGCACCCGTCGTGAGATCCGTTCAGGTAAGTTCATCTTGCTACATGCTATGTATCCTATTATACATCCATATGAGTAAAATGTTACATGTTTATTATATTATGCATCCATAATAATGTTTTACAGTTTTAGGATACCAGTATGCATCTATATCATTTGTTATATGCGTTGCATCTACAGATCACATTATTACATATTATTGTTATATTAACACCCCATGCTTGATAATGTACATCCTACATAGTAATGGAGCTATAGTTGCAACCCCTGATAGTTATTCATGCATCCATATTTTTTTGTGTATCCATACCATTAATTCTGCATACTTAGTTGCATGTCATATTACATTAACTCATATTATTATTACATTAGTCCCCATGCTTGATATTGTACATCCTACATAGCCTTAGAGCTGTAGTTGTAACCCCTGCTAGATAATTATGCATCTTGTAAACCCTGATAGATAATTGAGCATCCATGTTTATTGTGTACCCATACCATTAATTCCTTATACCTAGTTGCATGCCATGTCGTATTAATTCATATTATTGTTATATTAGCACCCCATACTTGATAATGTGCATCCTACATAGTCATGATGTAACCCCTGATAAATATTTATGCATCCATGCTTTTATCGTGCATCCGTACTTGCTACAGTTTTATTATGAGCACCCTTTTGATACACTGTGCACCCCCTAACATGACCTGTTGCACCACTGCTTGACTTGATACATGATCCTGTTTCTAATACCGACAATCCTGACATGTTATCCCGATGGACATATCCTGTTGTCTGTATAGACAAACATGTACCTGCTTGATCCTGTGTTGGAATTAGCTCCAGATTTATCAATACCTGACTTGAACACATAACTTCGGGGTAAGGGGAAATCATATGAAACCTGACTTATAACTCAACAGTTCGACGCTTATACTGATCAGTTTTGGGGGCTAGGCCAGTTCCGGGATGATGTTGCTGACATCATTCGTTTGTACATGTTTCCTGTTTGTGCTTAGCGGCACGTCTCGGATTCAGCCCCGAGAGTCTGGACCGTGGTCTTAAGTACGCACGGGATACTATTGAGTTACATCGACGATTCATTAAATTGATTTCACAAACTTGAGAGTAATTAACCCAATAGTTAGTTCAGATTACTCACCGCATGCACATACACTTCATTGTTCCATATTCGCGTTACTGTTATACACTCTTATTACTGTTCATACTCATGCCTGCATATCTTATTACCTCCTGATTATATTTTATTGTTTGATATTATGACGCACTAACGTCTGGGTTTTGCATGGCCCAGATCCTCTATCTTTGTCGCAGGCCGATCAGGAGTATTTCAGCCGACAGGCCGAGCAGTGAGGACCCTGTTAGTATTCTAGTTTAGTTTCCTTTCAGCATTTTTTATTTCCTGATGTGAGCCCATATTTGGGACGTACTTTCCACATTGTTATTGCTACTTGGATCTATTGCTTCCACGTATTATTTCTTGACTCGTTTATTCTGGCTTATGGACATGTACTAGATAGTTTATTTTATTTTTCCTGTTCTTGATATCTTCTAGATAGCCGTAATGTGACTGTGGAGGGATGTTTCCTAACCACAGGTAGCATGGTTGGCTCTGTCATGTGCCGATCTTAGCGCACTCTGGGAAACGGGGCGTGACAGAATACGTCTCCGCAAATACATGCCCGTATTCGTATCAAAATACGAATACCGAAGAGATAGAAAAATATAATTAATATAATACTAGAATATACATATCGAAATATATATATGTAAATTATTAAATCAAAACTTGATTTAATAATCAGGCTTAATCCTAAGCCGGCTAGTATTATCATCTGCTCGATTGAAGTCCGCGTGGCTAGCACACATACTTAATCGGAACCCTGCACGTATCAATATACGACCACTACATCATTATACCTAAACCGAAAAAACCCTCTGTATGGAACTCTAAACACTCGTCAATACGATGGAAGTGGGTTTAACCACAAGCACGTCAGCAACACTAGCTGTACGTAACGGCTACCCAGGTAGTGAGCGAAAGGAAGGCCGACGAACAAACTCATTCGTACCCTGCTGAGCCTGTCTCTGACAATCTTCGTACAGTCCGGCCTTTTCGTCTGAGATAATCGTATACCGGGTCTAGGAGGTGGATAACGTCAGACCCCAACCAACCGGATAAGTCATGCCGGTCTGAAACTCATCACCCACCGAGAAACTATTGATATCATATCAGTGAATCTCATCCACCTTGGCCAAGGATTTCTGGTGATGGCTGACCAACACAGCGCGACCTCGGAGACGAATCCCTGACGATTGTTCACTGCCTCCATGTGGCTTGGGACTGCACCCAACTAAAACCTGTTTACACGACTCGTTTGAGCCGTGGTAGGATAGTACTCTAAGTACAGTGGGACCCCACACGAGACAAATGAAAATCTCAGGTCAAAAGACTAACCTATACTCATACCACAAGAGAACTTCCATCTGACTATAGGTATAATATCATTTAGAAGTTCTCGACGAGTTTGTCTGGTATACTCACCTCCAGTGAGCACCTGTATACTATCTCAGGTGAATCAACACCAATAGCTTGTGAGACCGGCCACCGCCCCTCGTTAGGGTCTCGAAAAGTATACACTAGTCTACTCTGGAGTATCGATACTCAGTCTCGATACTCTCTCGACTAAGGACATTTAAAGATGTGCTTATGGACCACCTAGCTCCCACGTATATGATTGTCATCATAATGTTGGTAGTCAAGCAATAATCCTACGGGATTTATCAAAACGTATACATATAATGATAAATATAAACCAAATAGCATACTATCATCTCGAGTAAGACTGTTCTTCTTGTATAGGTTCTCGTTCAATTATCATAATCGCTTACCTGCAATTACAATAATTGCTTTGAGGGCATTATATCCAACAATAATAAGATTAAATTAACTTCTAGAAAGTTCTTTTTTGTATTAAGCTTGAGTATAATGCAGATTGAATTTGGTATTCAATCTAATTTCTAATAATAATAAGATTAAATTAAGTTCTAGAAAATTCTTTTTTGTATTAAGCTTGAGTATAATGCAGATTGAATTAGGTAATCAATCTAATTTCCAATAATAATAAGATTAAATTAATTTCTAGAAAGTTCTTTTTTATATTAATCTTGAGTATAATGCAGATTGAATTTGGTATTCAATCTAATTTCTACGGTGTTCTTCTTTTGCCTCAAGTTCTAGAAAGTTCGTTTTTTCTTTGTTTTTCAAAAAAATGGAGATGTTTAATTATTTTTGTCCTTTTCTTTGATGATGTGGAGACTCTAAAATTTTTTTTAACATAACAATTGATTATTTTGTCTCTTTGTATGATGATATGGAGTCCCTAAAAATGGAGGATTTTTTTTCTTTTTTTCTTTATTTTTTTAGAAAAGAAGAGGGTGACTTCTAACCAAGTCCATTTGCATTATATAGTAATATAGATATAATCATGTCATTCCAAATTTATAGGTATTAGTTGTAAAAACCATTTCGATTGATTTATTTTTTATTTAATTGTTATAGATATGAATATCGTGACATAAAAATGTGTTTTCTTTTTGTCTCCACGGGTAAGAAGTACATGCATACTGGTTGTGATGGATTCTGACCAGGAAATATTTCTGCTGGACAGTTTATTCGAAGAAAGTATAGCCATTAGACGTCATTTGAACCATCACAAGATAGTTAAATTCATTTCACTCATCATTCACAACTGTATTGTTATTTTCCGAATTAAGAATTGAATAATTCTTCTGAATTCTCTATATAACAAGATAATTCTAAACTAGCTCAAGGTTTAAGGGTCTTTCCATATTTAACTGCATCTTATTCCTACAAAATCTTCAACTTCCATTGTCGGGGCTTCTATTTGTGGGTTTACTTTGCACCCTATTTTGAATAGGTTGATGAATATTTAGTAATAATTTTAAAATGAGCATTATAAAAATTGTCTACTGTCATAAGAAAATATTTTTTCCATGGACACAACGAATTTTCTTTCTTACACCATTAGACTTCACAATCGAATTTGTTGTGACTTGATTGGTGTTTTAAAAAGGGTGTTTGTAAAGTAACCGCAATCAGGACTGTGTGGCTAGTAGCTAGCCGCGATAAGTACGGATTATCCGCAGGAAAACGTGAACATTTTTCTTGCTTTAGATGAATTGATTGAAAGATGAGTTGATTGGTTGTAGATCTATTTTAATACGGATGTAAATTTTATAAAGAAGAGACTTGTAGGGTTCATATGACTTATTAGTAATGGATGACTAATTAAAAATGCCTCATTTTATCTTTTAATTGTTTAAAACTAGATCGATAATGATGAATGTGGACTAGGGTTCTTTTGGAAGAAACTAGGGTTTTCCCACTCTTAACCCTTGTCCTTGCATTGATCTCTATTTATGTCTAGCATTTACCAAAACAAGTGTTAAACAGATCTCGAATTGTAGTCATGACTAGCAATAAATTGGTAACGCGCCCGATTAGGATGTTAACATTTATTTTGCTAAAGTTTATCGACTTTAAAATGTATAAAAGGAGTTAAATGATTTTATCATCTATTGATCTACCCTAGCCTACGAACCCTAGCAAGTTAGGAATTACTCGCTCATGGTTTGAGATAGAAGAAAGGATGAAGAAGAAAACATGATTAAGATACAGAAATAAAATGCAGAAAGTAAATGCAAAAAGACTAATAAAAAGACTAACTTTATTAATCAACTATTGAATACAACTCGCCGTACAAAGTAGATTACAAAGAACCCTAGTTTTTGCTCTCGCTCTCTCTCTTGTTGGAGGTAGATGATTAACTGATGATAACATGGATGCGTGGATCGCTTCGGACCTCTTGATCTCTTCGGTTTTTTATTTTTGATGTGAAGCGCTCGGTCCTATTTATAGTCACAGAAACTAGAAACCCTAGATTCCATAGCTTAAGATATGCAGTCATGATCCAAGCCACCAAATATCTCATCCAACGGCCACAAAGCCGCTACGGATCTGCCACGTATATGCCTATTTGGCCGCCCAACCGCGGCTACATAGTAGCATCAGGACTTGGGGATTTTTTTGTCTCTCTTATGTTGACATGTGGAGATCTCTTAGATGTATATATTTTGCAAATCTTATTCTGAGTCTCTGCCGTTGCTAGATCTTATGATTTGCTTCAATATTTCGGCAGATTTGATTCCGACATCTCGAATATCTTGGATTCCAAACCTGAGCTAATATCTGCACAATATCTCAAGTCATATTGTTAGTAGTATTTGGTATTATTTTGAGATATTATCCTAACCATTCTATATGATTTAAATCTTTAAGAATATTGATTAGAAATATTTGATATGATATGCATATTTTAATTACTAATATTTTATATAAATATTATATGCATGTATTTTCCCTCATTATGTTAATTATAATGTAGAAACATATGATAATAAACTTTTCACACATAAACCCTCATATGTTCTATAATTACAATAAACATCTTTTAGAACTTAACAATAGTGGGGAAAATAATTATTCAAATGTGCAATATTTCAGACTAATCAAATACCCCCAAACTTAATTTTGATCGTACAGAGCAAACTAGTTATTAAAGAGAAGAAGAAGAAAAAAAAAGAAAAGAAAAACCTAGCACACTTTCGTAGGCACCACGATTGCACTGAGTACGTGCAACAAGCCTTTAAATCTCTAGGTGTCCCTAGTAGGAGGAGTGTTGTCTTCTGAGGGTTTTTAGCGGATTACACCCACAAAATCGCATAATAAAAGAAAGAAGATGAAAATTATATACAAAGATAAGAACATATAAAAGAAAGAACTTGAAAATAAGAGTTTAAAACTCCACTAGCTTTTTAGTATCCATGAGCCCTATCTTAATAGTCATGAAAAGATATTAGAAATCACATCATCTCTCAATAAAACATCGCCTTTAGTATTCCTCCCACCTTTCTTCCAAACATAGATCATATACGCCTATGTGTGTGTAAAAAACATCCCTACACTTAGAGAATTCAATTCAACCTATCATACTCTTGTCCATCTTCCTTAGTACTTTTTAGTCGATGAATATTTCAGATGGAATTGCTCACACATTTTTCATTCGACCGTTAATACTTCTTGAGGTACTAACCAACCGATTACCGAATGTGCTCATTTATTAAGGCATAATTAGCAATATCCTCGTCTTACAACACCTAAGACTTAGCAGTGACTCCCAAACCAGTTGGTCTAAGGCACTGGGTGATAAAGCACCCTCGCTATATTTTTTTATGATGCCTTAAGTAATTACAAAACCAGTGTTTATTTTCCTTCACCATTTTTTTCATTTATATTTTTGTTTATATATTTATTTTCCTTCATACTAAGGCTTTTAGACAAGAGCATTTCAATGTATTCTCTACTATCCCAATTTTCAAGATGTGTGCAAGTGTGTATAGTAGGTATCAACGCTCAGATATTTGGACTCAAGAATAGGGACTATTTTTCAGACTTAATTCTATCATCAGATTAGTGATTTCCTTTATCTTACTAACCCTTGGGACAATAGCTCATGACTACCTATTTCTAGCTTTGTTATAAAACATCTAATTTTCTAGCTTTTCTTATACTTTTCTTTCCTATCATATGTATTTTTCACTTTCTAACTTTCATTTCCAATTTTTTTTATATAGTGCCTAATGCCAAATGATATTCAGTAAATACAAACCTTCCCCCAAACCTGTTTGTAGCAGTGTCCTCACTGATGTTGTGCTTTGAGCGCATAGACCTGTAGACTTGGGAGGAAAATATTAGGGATAAAATAATAGTTGAATGAAAAACTATCCCCAAACTTGTTCTTTGGCATGCACAGATACCCACCTCCATTCTTAGATGAAACACTGTTACCGAAATATGGAGGTGAGGCGGAGGAAAGTTAGTTGTGATAAAGCGGCTTATGTAGAAACAGGAGCTCCTCCGAAAGGTCAGCGGAAAAATACGGTTTTAATCTATGCCCATTTACTTTAAAATTAAAACCGTTTTTAAAATTTTCTATATCCACTGCACCGTGCGGGTACATATACCGCACCATAAAAGGTCCTTTCCAACGAGATTTAAGCTTATCCGGATGAAGGTGGAGACGGGAACCGTAAAGAAAGACTTGTTGTCCCGGTGTGAGTTTTTCTCAAAAGGTTTTTATCATGGAACACTTTAGTCCAGTTCTTTACTATAACCGCATTATCGTTAGCTTCATCGCGAAGTTCGCTTAGCTCATTTAATTGCAGCTTTTGATAGCTTCCGATTTGATCAAAATCACAGTTAAGCTCTTTAATTGCCCACATTGCTTTATGTTTGATCTCGACAGGAAGGTGGCACGCCTTCCCAAACACTGATCGGTATGGAGACATACCAAGATCGGTTTTATAAGCGGTATGAAATTCCCCAAAAGCATCCGTCAATTTGGTGGACCAATCTTTACGGTTCTTAAAAACCGTTTTCTCCAAAATTTGTTTGATCTGTCTATTAGAGATCTCCGCTTACCCGCTCGTTTGGGGATGATAGGGCGTAGAAAGCTTATAGTTGATCGAATATTTCCGCATCAAAGGTTCGAAAGACCGATTGCAGAAATGCGTCCCGCTGTCGCTAATTATTGCACGAGGGTGTCCGAATCGCGAAAAGATATTTTCTTTCTAGAACTTAATAATAACCTTGTTGTCATTGGTGCGACACGGTACTGCTTCCACCTATTTCGAAACATAATCAACTGCTAATAAAATGTATAAATTCCCAAAAGAGTTGGGAAATGGGCCCATAAAATCAATTCCCCAAACATCAAATATCTCAACAACCAAGATAGGTTGGAGTGGCATCTCATTTCTATGTGAAATCCGACCCATGTATTGACACCGTGAACAAGTTTTGCAATGATCATATGCATCTTTGAATAAAGTTGGCCAATAAGAGCTACATTGCAAAACTTTCTCCGCCGTTTTTCATGGACCAAAGTGACCGCCACATGCCTGATCATGGCAGAAAGACAATACACTCTTGAATTCTTCATTAGGGACACATCAGCGAATGATTTGATCGGGACAATACTTAAACAAATAAGGTTCATCCCAGTAAAAGTGTTTTACTTGGGATAGAAATCGGTGATTGTCTTATTTTAACCATTCGCTGGGTATATGTCATGTTGCTAAATAATTCACGATATCCACGAACCAAGGTTCGCAGGATAAGGTCAAGAGCTGTTCATCAGGAAAGGAATCGTTTATTGGCAAGGTCGACGTTGGCGAAGAAGAAAGGTGTGAAAGATGGTCAGCTACTACGTTTTCACATCGACTCTTGTCTTGTATGACAAGATCAAATTCTTGTAACAACATGATCCAACGTATTAGCCTGGCTTTAGCATCCTTCTTCGATAAAAGATGTCTTAAGGTGGAGTGATTGGTGTAAACTACAACTGGAGAGCCAATCAAGTAAGGCATGAATTTTTCTAAGGCAAATATAACTACCAAGAGTTCTTTTTCGGTAGTTGTATAATTCATTTGGGCATCGTTCAAGGTCCTACTTACATAGTAAATTACATGTGGCATCTTATCAATGTGATGTCCTAAGACCGCACCAATAGTAAAATCGGATGCATCACACATAAGCTCAAACGGGTGATTCCAGTCCGGAGATGACAGAACGGGGGCTGTAGTGAGGGAGGTTTTAAGTGATTCAAAAGCAGCCTTGCAATCCGAATCGAAGTGAAATGATATATCCTTGGCTAAAAGAAGAGTTAAGGGTCTAGCAATTTTGCTAAAATCCTTAATGAATCTCCTATAAAATCCTGCTTGACAAATGAATGATCATACATCATTGACGCATTTGGGAGGAGGAAGGTTATAGATGACATCTATTTTAGCTATGTCTAGCTCCATGCCTTTTCGTGAAATGACATGCCCAATGACTATACCTTCCTGAACCACGAAATGATATTTTTCCCAATTCAAAGTTAAATTCTTATCCTTACAGTGGGTAAGAACAGCGCCAAGATGACGAAGGCATTCCTCAAAGGAGTCCCCAAAAATGGAGAAATCATCCATAAATATCTCCAGAAAATTCTCGACCATGTTCGAGAATATCCCCATCATGCACCGCTGAAATGTAGCGAGGGTATTACAAAACCCAAAGGGCATCCATCTATAAGAAAAAGTACCAAAAAAGCAAGTAAATGTTGTCTTATCTTGATCCTTTTCGGCGATGGGGATCTGGTTATAGCCGGAGTATCCGTCCAAGAAACAGTAGTATTCATGCTCGGCTAATCGTTCTAACATCTGGTCAATGAAAGATAGAGAGAAGTGGTCTTTACTCGTTACGGCATTGAGTTTTCTATAATAAATACATACCCGCCACCCAGTTTGGGTGCGTGTTTGGATCAACTCATTAGCCTCATTAGTTATGACCGTGATGCCAGACTTTTAAGGGATCACATGAATAGGACTCACTCATTGGCTATCAGATATTGGGTAAATTATGTCATTATTTAGGCATTTGACGATTTCTTTCTTTACCGCCTCCTTCATGACGGGATTCAAACGTCTTTGTGGGTCTCGGGATGGTTTGGCTTCATCCATCAAATGTATATGATGTTCAACAATCAAGATACTAATCCCTTTGATGTCTGCCATTGTCCAACCAAAAGCTTGCCGATTTGATCTCAAGGCCGACAAAAGAGCGCTCTCTTGCTCTAAAGCTAGAGAAGCTAATATGATGATTGGAAAAGACTCATTCTCACCTAAATATGCATATTTAAGATGAGAAGGTAGTGGCTTGAGATCTAGTGTCGGCGGAGAGACGATAGAAGGTAAAGTAGGGGAATTAAACTCGGACTCGTTAAGAGGTTCATAGTTAGCGTAGGATATAGACTCGGAAGGCTCGACTAACTTTTGCGACAAGCCAAAGGATTCGACTCGTGGTGGGACTTGTCAAAAGGGTTCTCGTTAGTATAGTAATTTGCAAGATCAAACAATGACGAACTAGTGTCGTCGAGATCATTAACGCAAAGTTCATCAACTTCGCTGCCGTCGGAAGCTATCTCGTTGACATAATATATATCGATTAGATGAGCAGAAAGTTTCGAAGGTTGACTTCCTAGCCTATAAATGTTAAGCTCAATTGTCATCTTCCAGAAGGATAGGTTCATGGAATCGTTACGACAATTTATTACGGTATTGGAAGTTGCTAGAAAAGGCCGACCGAGAATCAACGGGATTTGGTTCCGTGGGTTCACCGCAGGCTGTGTATTTAGAACTATAAAGTCCACAGGAAATATAAATTCCCCGAATTTGATTAACACGTCCTTCAGCTCACCCTTAGGGTGGGTGATGATCGATCAGCCATCTGGAGAGTGCAGTGCGCAGATTTCAACTCTCATATGCCTAGCTGCTCATACACAGAATACGGGAGCAAGTTAACACTAGCACCTAGATCGAGTAGAGCGTGATTGATGCTTTTGCCCCCAATAGTTATAGATATTGTAGGACAACCAGGGTCCTTACGTTTTTTCGGCAACTGTTGGGTAAAAGCGGTGCTCACATTACTCGTTAAGAAAACCTTTTTAGGCACTTGAGTTTTCCTCTTCCTGGTGCCCAAGTACTTAAGGATTTTTGCATAAGACGGGACTTGTTGAATAGCATTTAGGAGAGGAATATTTATGTTAATTTGCTTAAACATTTTCACAATCTTCTCCATTTGTGCATTTGGTTTGTTGGCCCTCAACCTGTTTGGAAAGGGAGCTTTATCAATAAGGGTTGTGTGGAGAAGTTTATAGGGATGGAATAGATCCCAAAATTGGACTTGGGATTGTTTGAGGTTTATCCAAGGAAGTGGGTTGAGGGTTTGAGCCTAGTGAAGAACGGAGAATAGGCTCGGAAGGTGGTGAACTAGACGAGTTAGGGTTAGAAGTAGTAGCTGGGGTTTCATCGTCATCAACATCAACTTGTTCCCCAACTTGGTTGTGCAGCATTCTTCCCGACCTCAACGTAGTCATGGCACTCAAGTTATGATTTTGTTGGTTAAAAACGAGGTTTGCGCTTTGTTAGTGGCCGGGATTTGGTAAAAGTTGAGATGGAAATCTCCCTTTCTCTCTCTCGCTCATCGCGGCATTTAACTGTGCAGGTTGTGCTACTATCGATTTAAAGCTTTTACCGTGGGAAGCCGTGTATTGCACTAACGTTTGGATAGAAGAAGTTAAATTAGCCGTTGTTTGTGTAGATTGTTTAATGAATGTTTCTAAGTTACGTTCGAGTGCGGAGGTTTTATCGGTACCGTCCATTGGGAAAGAATTATTATAAGGTGCAAAGTTGTTGGCCGGGTTTTGAAAAGATTGCGGTTGAAAGGGGTGCTGACTTTGTTGTGATGGCTACTGTTGTTGTGGGGGAGGCCTTTGATAGTTGCTTGGGAACTGGTTTTAATTTTGAGTTTGGTTTTGGTTCCAAGCAAAATTAAGATGATTCCTCCATCCCTGATTGTATGTGGAAGAATAAGGATCGTTTCTAGATCGTTGCTGAAAAGCAACATTAGTTTGTTCTTGACCTTGAAACGGAGGATTTAAAGGACATTCTTCCGTTAAATGTGATGGATCAGAATAGAAACCACACACGGTTTAGAGGAGCATAACTTGGTTTAGGGAGATCGACAAAAATTTGTTTTCTATAGCTATGAGTTTCTTTTGTATCGCGGCTATTTCAGCTTTCACTGCGATGGAAATATCGAACTGATGGATACCTACCCTAGATGAAGACGATGTTGGTCTAACGCTTTCCCACTGTAATGTTTGTTTGGCAAGATCTTCTAGGAATTGTCAAGCTTCACCACCGTCTTTAAACATGAATGACATTGACAAATGGTTTCTAGCATCTGTTTTGTCGCTGGATTAATACCCTCATATATAATTCGGCAAAGTTGCCATCTATTGATTCCATGATGAGGGCATTGTAGAAGAAGATCCTTAAAACGCTCAAAATATTTCCAGAATGGTTCGTTGGGAAGTTGGGTAAATTGGTTAATCTCGCTTCGAACACGAGCGGTTTTGTGATTGGGATAAAATTTCTTAAGAAATGCTATAACGAATTCATCCCATTTGGCGATAGAATGTGTGGCAGTGTTATAAAGCCATTTTTCTGCTAAGTCACACAGGGTAAAAGGGAGAAGACATAATCGCATAGCATCCTCTGAAAGTTGGGTTGTGCCCATCATTTCACATACGTTCTCGAATTTGGTTATGAAAACGTATGCGTCTTCGGATTCAAGCCCTTGAAATTTGGGCAACAAGTTGATGAAGTGGAGTTTAATTTCGAAATTATCCCCATTGGTCGGTGGAAGAGAAAGACAAGTAGGAAGGGACCCGCGTACGGGGTAGCATCTTTCTTGGAGAGAGATATGTGGTGGATTCTGCGCACCTACGAGTGGTGTTAGGGTGGTATCGTGAAATCCGGATGGAGATCCGTCCATTTTGGGAGATGTGGTGGGTGGAGGGAAAATAGAAGATGAAGAAGTACCGACTTCGGAGTCGACAGAAAAAACGCGGACAAGACGCGCACTAGAATCCCGTGTCCAACCGATCATGCACTAAGCGGGTTTAGCGCACGTGGCAGCATGTATGAGAATGATTTTTTTAAAAAGGTTTGTTTTGAAAAAGTGTCGAACGTGAGGCTTGACTCAATAAATCACAAACATGCACAATCAAACCCTAGAATTAGAGTCACCTAGGTCAAGTCACTAGACCGCTCCTAGACTTCCAAAGGAAAAGTCGCAGGATCAATCCTCTACCACCTCTTTATCGCTCTTGTGGCTAGGTAAGTGGGAGGTATCCACTATACGAATCACCGAAATAGCGGGCATAATTAAGTAACCACTTTCCTTAGTCACACTTTCCTAGACACCACAAGAGAGATGCGGATAAGCGATAGATTACCCATGACCCTCCTATGTCCTAATTGAGCGCGATGGTCCTTAGAGGCTTGGTCTAGATATTTTAAAATTAATGTAGGGTGAAAGTATACTCGTTTAGTGATTTGTGGAGCCTGGAAGGGTGACGAAATCCCCACCTAACCTAGATTTGGGTTATTGCCCCTTAATGTCCGGTTATGATATGCACAAACAAACCAATATCAAAACACGCAAAAAGATTTTTGAGCGGCGCTTTTTGCGAAGAATCCTGCAGTCAAAATCAGATTATTGAAGCTTTATAGGAGAGAGAAAGATATGAAGAAATTACCTGAGGATTTTGGGGGCCTATCTCCACCAGAGAGCCGCGGTTCCGCCGCAGCTTAGATGGTTTGTTTGTCAAAATTTCTTCAATGCTCCCCTCTGTTCCTCTGGGTTATGATTCAAGTCTCTGAATCTCTGTCCCTCTGCTCCAGTTACTCCAGATTTCCTTGCAAAACTCGCACAACAATCGTTAGATACACAAGATGTGGTTTTGTTTATTTTATGATAAGAATTTAAGAATTCAACCCGAATAGCAAGAAAAAAATTACGACCGTCTCCTCGGCAACAGCGCCATTTGACTGGTGTTTTAAAAAGAGTGTTTGTTCGTAAAGTAACCGTAATCAGGACGGTGTCGCTAGTAGCTAGCCGTGATGAGTACGGGTCGTCCGCAGGGAAACGTGAATCTTTTTCTTGCTTTAGACGAGTTAATTGAAAGATGGATTGATTGGTTGTAGATCTATTTTAATACGGATGTAGATTTTATAAAGAAGAGGCTTGTAGGGTTCATATGACTTAGTAGTAATGGATGCCTTAGTAAAAATGCCTCCTTTTATCTTTTAATAGTTTAAAACTAGATCGATAATGATGGATGTAGATTAGGGTTCTTTTGGAAGAAACTAGGGTTTCCCCACTCTTAACTCTTAACCTTGCGTTGATCTCTATTTATGTCTAGTATTTACCAAAACAAGTGTTAAACAGATCTCGAATCGTGGTCATGACTAGCAATAAATTGGTATCGCGCCCGATTAGAATGTTAACATTTATTTTGCTAAAGTTTATTGACTTTAAAATGTATAAAAGGAGTTAAATGATTTTATCATCCATTGATCTACGCTAGCCTACGAACCCTAGCAAGTTAGGAATTACTCGCTCATGGTTTGAGATAGAAGAAAGGATGAAGAAGAAAACACGATTAAGATGCAGAAATAAAATGCAGAAAGTAAATGCGAAAAGACTAATAAAAAGACTATCTTTATTAATCAACTATTGTATACAACTCTCCGTACAAAGTAGATTACAAAAAACCCTAGTTTTTGCTCTCGCTCTCTCTCTCTCTCTCTCTCTTATTGGAGGTAAATGACTAGCTGATGATCACCTGGATGCGTGGATCGCTTTGGACCTCTTGATCTCTTCGGTTTTTTATTTTTGATGTGAAGCTCTCGGTCCTATTTATAGTCACAGAAACTAGAAACCCTAGATTCCATAGGTTAAGATATGAAGTCACGATCCAAGCCACCAAATATCTCATCCAGCGGACACAAAACCGCCACGGATCCACCGCGTATATGCTTATTTGGCCGCGCAACCGCGGCTACATAGTATCATCAGGACTTGGGATTTTTTGTCTCTCTTATGTTGACATGTGGAGATCTCTTAGATGCCTATATTCTGCAAATCTTACTCTGAGTCTCTGCCTTTGCTAGATCTTATGATTTGCTTCAATATTTCGGCAGATTTGATTCCGACATCTCGGATCTCTTGGATTCCAGACCTGATCTAATATCTGCACCATATCTCAAGTCATATTGTTAGTAGTATTTTGAGATATTATCCTAACCATTTTATATGATTTAAATCTTTAAGAATATTGATTAGAAATATTTGATATGATATGCATATTTTAATTACTAATATTTTATATAAATATTATATGCATGTATTTTCCCTCATTATGTTAATTATAATGTAGAAATATATGATAATAAACTTTTCACACATAAACCCTTATATGTTCTATAATTACTATAAACACCTTTTAAAACTTAACAATAGTGGGGAAAATAATCATTCAAATGTGCAATATTTCAGACTAATCATGACCCTCAAAAGCATCAACTATAAGATGTTATTGGATTTTGAAAACTTATAGCATAACATTTATATAGATTGAATAATTCATTGTTATCCTTTTTATTGTCTCCGGTTTTGCAACCCTAATCATATCGGTAATATTTAATATATTACTTTTTACTATCTAAGTACTCATAAATAATCAAAAAGACTTACCTACAACCTAAAGGTGAATGATGGAGAAAAGATGCTCTATGTGACAGTCAAAATTCAACTTGCTAGATGAGAGGGTAGTGGTGAGGGAAGAGGGAAGAGGGCATACGGGGTCGTGAGATTCAGCGGGACCACGAGCGAGGGTGCGGTGAGGGAGAGGACGGAGAGGCTGAAGGCGAGCTTGGAGAGGGATGGAGTTAGGGTTTCAGGTGAGGGGTTGGTGGCGAGGTACAACCTGCCGTGGCTGAGGACCAACGATGTCATGATCCTTGTTGAATTGAATGATGAGTGATCCTGAGTTGTATTAGGTTGCATAAATATTTGTATTTTTTTCTAGTATCAGTGATACAGACATAATTTATATTTTATTAACCAAATCAGCCCCTGATCAGACTTAGCAAATAAATGGGTAGGGATTTGTTGTCCTAAATAAATTGATACAACTCTTTTGACCTGATTTAGAATAACACAATAACTATCTAGAATAACACAATAATTATCGCTTAGATTGAGCTTAAAATGATAAAGAAATTCATTCGATATTATATTAAGCTTAATTTGTATCCATGTTTTTTTAAATATAATTTAAAATTTAAAATTTTATATAAAACTTTCGATGGGCGGGTTAACCCGACGCACCACGAACAAGTTTGGGTCATAATATCGATTTGATTATTAATTTGGCAGCTTTACACGGCCCAGTTATGGGCGAGTCAAACTTGATCGTGTTGGATATAGTGACCTCAAGGCAATTATTATGATTGCAAGTACGCAATTATGATAATTGAACGAGGACCTATATAGGTGTAACAGTCTTACTCGAGGTGATAGTATGCTATCTGGTTTGTCTTCATCGTTGATGAAGCCCATACGATTCTTGCTTGACGACCAGCAATATGATGGTGATCATATACGTAGGAGTTGGGTTGTCCATAAGCACAACCTTAAATGTCCCTAGTCATGGGAGTATCGAGACTGGGCATCGATATTCCGGAGTAGACTAGTGTATACGTTTCGAGACCCCGACGAGGGGCGGTGGCTGGTCTCACAAGCCACTGGTGTTGTGTCACCTAAGATAGTATACAGATGCTCACTGGAGGTGGGTATACAGGACGGACTCGCCGAGAACTTCTGGATGATATTATATCTATCGTCGGATAGAAGTTCTCAGGTGACATGAGTACAGATTGTTAGTCATATATATGCCTTATAGGCAATTATTGTATATTATAGTGGATGCTTATACATATATATATAGAGAACTTTCTTGCTCGACATGATAGTATGCTACCTAGTTGCTCTTTATCTTAACATGTACACTTATATTATTCCGTCTCTCTGATACATATTGATAAAGCCCTTAGGATGTTAGCTTGACTACCATGACTATGATGCAGATCATACTAGTGGGGCTTGTGTAGTCCACAAGCACATCTTTTAACCGTTCCTAGTCGAGAGATTATCGAGACAGGGCATCAATATTCCAGAGTAGACTAGTGTGTACGTTTCTTGACCATGTATGGGGGCGATGGTTGATCCCATAATCATTGGTGTTTGACATCAAAGATTGTACACATGTACTTATTAGAGAATGGGTACACCGAACAGGACTCGCCGAGAACTCCTAGATGGTACCATACCTATCGTCGGATATCAGTTCTCTAGTGACACTGGTATAGGTTGGTCTTCATTTTCATAGAAATGAAAATATTATTCAAAGTGAAAAGATCGACGTAAAAAAAATTAGACCCGAGATCGTCATAAAGTCTTGTGTGGTTCCCACTGTGCTTTGATTTCCTCCCTACCACGACTCAAAGGAGCCGTACAAACAGGTGGATTTTGGGTACAGTCCCGAGTCACATGGAGGCAGTGAGCGATAGGAGGGGTTTCGTCTCTCCCGGTATTGGGAGTTGATGTTGCGCTATACTCGATTGACTATAATAGTAAGTCCCTGGCCAGGGCTGATGAGATTTACTGGTAAGTGTTATTAGTAGTTTCTCAAACGGTTATAGGCCACACATCGGCATGATTTATCAAGTTACTGAGGTCTGACGATTCCATCCCTAGACTTGATATGCGACATATCAGACGAAGAGACCGGACTGTACGATAAGTGTTGCTTATAGGCTTTGCGGGAGTTTAGACAATCTTGCTTGTTGATCTTCTATTCGCTCAATACCTGGGTAGCCGTTACGTCCAGCTAGTACCGCTGACGGTTTGTGGGTGACTGATGTGATCATTACCTACTGCTGGCGTATTGACGAGTCTTTAGAGTCCCACACAGAGGTTTCCTAGCTCAAGCGAAATGAAGTAGGGCACATATGGTGATATGTGAGGGAGCTTGATTAAATACGAGTATGTGATACCGTATTCTAACCTCGCGATATGTGGTATCGGTTAGGATATATGTGATATAACTGGATTGTTGAATCAAGTGTTGATTCAATGATATGTTATATGTATATATATTTGATACTGGCCGGTTATATATGATATGACCGGATTATTGAATCAAGTATTGATTTAATGTAATATTGGATATTTGTCGGGTATATGTGACATGACCAGGTTATTGAATCAAGTGTTGATTTGATAATATGATATATATATAAGTGATATTAGTCGGTTATATATGATAAAACCGAATTATTGAATCAAGTGTTGATTTAATAATTTGATATATATATATATATATTTGATATTTATATATATTAACTAATATTGTGCTCACTAAAGATTTTCTTCTCTTTGAAATACATTTAATATATATGTGATATATATTAATATATGTATTTATATATTGTGTCATGGTGGATGATACATTGAACATGGGTGTATGAGACTCACACCAAGACTAAAGATAATTAGGGTATTTATTTATTAAGAGCAATTAAAAAATTAGGTGAAAATGAACATGGCTTAAGATGCTTGTAGAAACATGTAGAAGCCATGACTCATCCCACTAATTTTTGTTTTACTCTAGATATTTTATAACCCAACATTTATCTTTAGCCCATGGTTAACTCTCACTACTTCACTTGAGATATTTTTCCTCACCCTAGTTCATCTTCTTCTCTCAAGAGCTCTTTAGGTTTTCTTAGGAAAAGAAAAGAAAAAGAGAAATACAATTCTAAAGTGAGCAAAATTCCTACTTCATCAACCTACACTCATTTAGCCCATAAGATTAGGTTGTTTGTTTCACTAATTCTTGATTAGTGAAGAGGTAGCTTGAGTTAGAATAACTTCAAGGCGGATCATCTTCGGTCTAGAGGACGACGAAGTAAGCTCGTTCCTTTCACCAAGTGGAGCCTAAGAAGAGTTCTAGGGACTACTACTTGGAGCTAAGGGACTACTACTTGGAGCTTTAGAAGTGAAAGACCGGTCTACAAAGGTCGTATTCTTTATTCACTTAGTGTAAAACTTGTTTACTTGCTATCAAATCCTAATTCTCTAATTCAATTCTAGGTTAGTGTCGTTTAGATCTCTAAATTTTTTTAAATTGCATACTTGATGCATGTGGAAACCTAGTAGAGGTGCTAAGACACACTTTCATGGTATTAGAGCCAAGCTAGAGCATTAGGTTTGGTCTAAATGACGTTAAAGTGTTCGATCGATATTTTCGAAACCCTAAATTCATAGTTTCTGTCCATTTTTTCAAAAGTTAATATTTTAGAGATTAAAAATATGCAGAAAATTGTGCAGGGTTTTTTATGGAGCCCCAAGAAATACGAGGGCCCAACTCAACCAATTGGCCGCACAACCGCGGCATAACCTTGGGTTTAGCCGCGGTTCCGTGGCATGATTGGGGAGTTAGGGACCCATTCTTCTTGTGCTGCTCCATTATGTGATTTGGCACTTTCTGGGTGTTTTTAATTAGACTCAAGTTGTTGAGCTCTCTGTGATTTGTGGGTGTTTGAGATATCGATTGAAATGCTTAACATCGTCTAGATATATATGATATGTGATGCAATACTTGGAATTCACATTAATTAGTTTTGTGAAAACTAATTTGTGTTTTGTAAATCTAGCATTTTAGTCTCATTTGATTGGTTGCCATGGAGTTTCGATTTGGATCAAAACTCTGTCGCAATCTCTTATCATATGCGAATAGTCGCGGGAAACACTACTAGATAGACATGCCCCATTGTGTCGACCAAGTGACTATAGGAGAACACAGTAGCCAAAAGCATCCACTCGGGTGCTCGCGGCTGAGGTGTTCCGTCCAAGTGCACTTCGTTGACGGCATCAGGGGTGCGGCAATCTATTAAAGTTCCCGACGAGCATTCGATCATTTAGTCGGGAATCTTGTTGAATTACCCGACTTGACATTGAAAAGTATTTTCAATTCGAGGCATAAATGCAAGATTTAAAGGGTTAGGCACGAAATCCGAAATATGAGATATTCCGGGTTTATGTATGCGGATTCTAATTATTGTAGTTTTTATTTCTTTTCTGCGACCGTAAGTGTAATATATAGGGTATCCCAGATCTCGTTGCTATATGTCAACGGCATCCGGGATACGCATATTTACTTACGTTGATGACATGTGATGTTATGTGTTGCTGTGATATGTTATATTGGATCATCGTGATTGAATAACCGGGGGGGTTTGCGTGAGATGAGAGTTTTTCTATTTTCATTAATGAAAATTGTATGTAATATTCTTTTATTGGGACACTTCCGGGTTGAGGATGATGTCACCTTTGATGTATATTATTTACTTTTCCGCATTAGGATAGACCCAAGACGGGAAGCACAAGTGACCGGGTTTTAGAGTCCAGTGGGAGACTATCTCGAGGAGTCGAGACCGGTGTCCTAACTTTAGAATTTGCAGGGTTTCTTACCTCTCTCGTAGGGGTCTAGGGATATGGATTTGGCTATTCATCACGACCGTGGAATCTGTATTTTTCATTACTGGCTTAATTTAAAACACGGACCTTCTAGTATATCCTATATTTCATATGTTTGTTTCTGCTGCCTGAGTTCTGTGATGTGATCATATAACTGAGTGGGATGAATGCTATATATATATATATATATATATATATATATATATATATATATATATATAAACGTTGCTTATGTTTTGCACCTGCGCTAGTCCCGCCTCCGCTCTGACGTTAGTTAAGTAACCTAACGGTGCATGACGGGGCCCCGTGGCGAATGCCGATGGCATAAGCGTACGTTCTATTTTCATTTCTTCTGTAATGTTTAGGAAACATAAAATGATAGGACGTCATTAATGAGATTAATGAAAGAAAGAAACCTAAAGATGTTGTAAAATCAAATTTATTAAAAAGGTAGCTCTAGTTATTGCTTTGCATAGTGGTATTCCTTGATGGATATCCAGCACCTTATTCGATGAGGAAAGAGCCGAGATCCCTTCACCGGGAATGACCTCTTTAGCAAAAGATAGCAAATGCTACAACCCACTCGGTTTGTTTTGAAAACTACTCAATTTTAAAAGCGGAGCTTAAACCACTCTTTTTCAAATCACTTGATTCTACAACGATATCAAGTTCATTATGTTAAAGGTTTTATTCAAAACCAGTCGTAGCCCTCCGTCATTTCAGATAAGAGCTATTTAGTATTCGTGCTGCGTTTGATGACCATAGTCAAGGCGTAGTGTGCGATAGTTGATTAGTGCTTATCTGCCGCATATGATGCGATTGGATTAGGGTAGTCGTACGGCCTTATTGACCATAGTTAAGGGTCGTGCGGGTGGGTTTAATTCAATCACGAAATGACGGGTAGAACTTGATTAGCGCTTATGATTTGTTGACTATAGTTAAGGTCATAAGTTTCGAGGGGTAAAAACAGATATTGGGAATTTCAAGTGTTGAAATTTGCAATGAGATTGCATACCTTCTATGAGATAGTTGGATCCCGATACCCACTGCGAGTAAGAGTTACTCCTGAAAGAGTTTTTCACTTTACAATTAGCTGATCTAGTAGGTGTCTAAGAAAAGTGTTAACGATGTTATGCCCCTGCAGAAACGAGCTTATTTAATTAGTTCTATGCGAAAGGATGGGAGACTCTCTCGGAGTACCAATACCTGCCTGGCTGACCGATTGGTGAACTTGTAGGATGTAATTAATCCTGACTAGTCTTACCTTTTAGGGTTTGAAAGAAGATTTGGTAAAAACAGTGGGAGCCATCTTGATTAGATAAGATAATAACCAATCTAATCTTGCAAGAGCACACGCTAAAGTATTTTCTTCTCTTTCTCTCCAGGTAGCGACCATGACATGCCTTAATCAAGATAATAATATGGATGTATTGACCGAAACCGCTTATTATACTGGGCTGGGGAATGTTGGTTTCTCTATTTCTTATGATTGTCATAAGTCTGAGCAAGGAATAGGGGAATATCAGGATTCCCACGCAACTTGAATGAAGAAAGATCATGATGATGCATCTTCTTTGGGTGTGTTCGTTGCCGAGAACCGTTTCTTAGTATGCTCTACGTCCTGGGTATTGAATATCGGATCAGGATCCCGCGTTTGTAATATATTATATGGGTTAAGAAGAACTAGAGAACTGGGAAAGGATGATAAGTATCTCATAGTAGGGAATGGTGCAATTGTTGCAGCCAAACCAGTTAGCGAATATCACCTTGTATTACCGAATGGTAATACATTGATTCTGAACGGCTGCAATTTTGTACCAAAAATGATGTGCAATATAATATCAATTTCTTTATTAGATAAAGAAGGATATAATTTTGTACTAGAGAAAAATGTTATGAACATTTTATTAAATTAAGTGTTGATTGGGTTTGGTACGTTGTATAACGGTATATACGTTCTAAATCAAACTACAATTCTAAACATACAGAACACACATAAGAGGAAAAGTTCAGAAATGAACGAATCCTTCTTGTGGCATTGTAGACATGGTCATATCAATGCGACAAGACTAGCAAGGTTGTACAAAGATGGATATTTGAATCCGTTCGAATTTACATCTTATGAAACTTGCTATTCATGTCTCAAAGGCAAGATGAACAAAACTCCGTTTACTAAACACGAAGAATGAGCTACTGAACTCTTGGGACTAATACATAGCGATGTATGCGGTCCTATGTCTATGCGTGCCAAGAATGGTTTCTCATACTTTATTACATTCACCGATATTCTCTCAAGATTCGGACATGTGTTCTTGTTGAAACACAAATCTGAAGCTTTCAAGAAATTCAAGAAATACAAGTACGAAGTTGAGAACCAGACGGGTAAAAGTATTAAAATCTTTCGATCTGATCGGAGAGGAGAATACTTGAGCACGGAGTTCCGTGACTATTTAAAAGAGAATGGGATTCTCTCTCAGCTTACTCCTCCGTATACACCACAGCATAATGGAGTATCGGAGTGGAGGAATCACACCCTATTAGATATGGTGCACTCTATGATGAGTATTGCTGAGTACCTGTTTCCTTTTGGGGTTATGCACTTAAGACAGCTGCATACCTATTGAATAGGGTTCCGACCAAATCCGTGCCTACCACTCCATATGAGATATGGAATGGGAAGAAACCATCTCTTAAACGAGTTAAGATATGGGATTGCCCGGCCTAAGTTAAAAAACAGAATCCGGACAAACTCGAGGCACGATCAGTTCTTTGCAAGTTTGTGGGATATCCAAAGAATTCATATGGCATTTTCGGCGGTAAATAGATTCTGGCACGCCCGGTAGGAGCTCTTCCTCTTTCCACTCCACACTTTGTGTGTTGTGTTCGCGAACGAATCGCGGTTTAATATGGTTGCCCTTGGATTCGAGGTACTAAGATTCGGTGTCTTACTCCATGCAGTACAGGAGATAACATCGATGGCCTCTAGCTACACTAACTGCAACAACAATTCTCGCTCCGCCCCGACCGGAGGAGTGACTTATGGGCCCCAAGAGGCCTCCATCTTTGCAATGCTGGTGGAACATGTGACTCAGGCCACCACTGGACTGTCTTTTGGGACCATGCTCCTGCCAATGAGCTTCAATGCCTTAATGCCATCACAATAGGCTCCAAATAAGTCGATCATCAATCGACTTGCAATCTCCACGGCCCCTCTAAACGGATCGTCCAATTCTAACGCCTCAGTCTTTAACAGGCTGAGGCGCAGCTCAAGTGGGCCCATAAAGAGGCTCTCGATACCTGAAGGGGTTATTCCAGAGCGGATAGCCATTCCGGCTCCAGCAAACGAAGTCGTCAAAGGGGCTTCTCCTATTAAAGGATCATTCTTCACAAGACTGGCCGTTCCAACTCCCGCTTCGGGCGAAGTCACCAAGGCTGCTTCCCCTATCAAAAGATCGGCCTTTGCAAGATTGACCATTCCCTCTCAGTGGACGTCGGTCTTTGACAGGCTGACACCAATAACACCCCATCAGAGCAGAGGGTATGACGAAGTCGCTCCGACGACAAAGGTAGTCCCGTCTGCATGACATGGTCGACGTCGCCACTGGCACCGAGTGAAGAAAGCTGGGGGCAGTTCCCCCTCTAGACTTACCCCACCAGCTCCAATGATGGAAATTAATGATGCTGTTCCAACTGTGAACAGTTTCGATCTGCTTAAAAGGGTGCGAAAGAACTCTCCAACCGCTGTACTGAGAAGTCACCTTCACATGTTGAAAACACAGTGCAGGCGAAGCCGGAACAGCCCCCTCAGCGGCTGTCCTCCCGAATCCACAGTATCTGGTGGAAAGTTCAAGATTCTGTGATCAACAAGGACTATTCTCGTCGACCGGAGAAAATGAAGGTTCGACAAGAGGGAAGTCATCCCTCTAGCATGCAGCGATGGCCTTCTCGGGCGCCTGTTGTAATAGCTCTTTCGACTTTGGCCTCCCATAAAAAGAGAAGGCCTGAGAATCTCCCACCACCGGCGGCAAATATCAAAGGAAGTGGACCCAAACGCCCTAAGTCTGGGGGCATGGTAGTACACACGGTGTACATGGATTCCGGGAAAGAGGAAAGCCGTGCATCCATGGGTCATCGGCCACTCACACGATCGGTGACAAAAGCTCAGGAGTAACAACAAAAGCTCCAGGAGATGTTAATGAGGATGTCATCACTCACTGGGCAAAAAGAAAGCCCGGAAGCATCGTCTGAGCAGCGCCAGGAACAAGAGTCCGACACCGAGTTCTTGCGAAGGGTGCTGGAAAGAAAGGATAAAGAGGCTGTGGAACATGCTACTAATATAAAGTAGATGACGCTCATTTTCTAAGACATGGTTGGGATGATGATCCAGCCGGAACCTCCAGCTGAAGACCCTCCGATAATTATCGAAGACGACAGAGGGGAAACGTCAAATCCTCCACCGGCTTTCTCAGCAGACAAGGAAGGAACGATCTCCAAGGTTGCCCTTGACAACTACATAGCTCAAAAAATACGAGCTCATCAGGCAAGCGAAGCGGCCGGCCAAGTCGTCAGAACTGGGCGACCTTATCCTGGCTGGTACGATCAAATCAAGTACCCGTCGGGGTACACGATCCCTAAATTCCACGTGTATAAGGGGACATGCAATCCCCATCAGCACGTCGCTCAGTTAAGAGCTTTATGCGGCAATACTAGAGGCGACGACAAACTGCTGCTTCGCCAGTTCATCGGTAGCTTGGCAGAGACAGCATTCGAATGGTATTCGGAGCTTCTGAATGACTCTATCAAAACATTTACAGAAATGGAGCTACTGTTCATGCAGTGGTTAGCAAGCGCAAGCGAGCGCACCCCAATTACGACATTAATCAACACCAGGGTGAAGCCGGGAGAAACTTTGGTTCGGTACGTGATTCGATGGCGGAACCTATGGTCAAAATGCAAACAGCGCATAGAAGAAGCTCCAGCTGTGGGTATGTTTGTGGGGACCCTTGATCCTCAGGCAACTATATCCCAATTTATGATGTTCTTCAAGCCGACCACCTTCCAGGCCTTGATTGGCAAGCTGGCCCAAATGGACCAGATGGGCCATAGGCCGTCCTCTTCAAAAACGGATCTCCGGAATGAAAAGGGCAAAGGGAAAGCGACCTTCGTTGCCAACGCTCAACAACAACCGAGCGATCCGAAACCGGTTGCTCGCCAAAGAAACACAAGCCGATCCCTCGAAGAGAAGTTGAGACGTCCTTACTCATTTCCCCTGGATAAAACGAGGAGACTGTTCGAACTAGCGATGCGCAACAGGCTCATCACTTTGCCGGATCCGAGATGCCCGCTGCAGTCTGGTGACGTCAACAGTCCCAACTTCTGCCCCTACCACAAAGTAATGGGCCACCCAATCAAAGATTGCTACGTCTTCAAAAACTGGGTTGAAAACCAGTACCAACAAGGCAAGTTCGCGCTGTCCGAAAATTGGAAGGTAAACCCGCCACAGCAGCACGCTCTTAAGAAGCTGGATACGCCGGGGGCATCATGCTCATTTATAGAAGAAGCTCCGTTGGAAATTATCCTTTCGGCTAAAACTAAAAGAATGCTAAAAGATCTTCAAGCATGCCGTCAATCAGGTGGAAAAGCCCATTGGAGCCCGAGATCATTGAGGGGATGCTGAAACCGTGCTCGGCATCGAACGCCGGTAACAATAGGCAAAACACCCAGGTCAAGTCTTCAAAGTCTTCGAAAGGAAAGAACAAGACCAAGAAGCCCGCGCAACCTAACGACAAGCGCACAAATCTGCAAAAGTACATCGACGCGCTGGAGGAGTACAACCAGAAGGTGTGAACCCCAGTCACACTTGAAGAATTCCTCAAGCATATTCTTGAGAACGGAGACAGTGACAATGATGAGGGGAACGACTCGTCAGAAGAACCTGAGGAGTATGTAGCGAGTTGCCACATGGTCTCCCACTTATCGTTAAGAGACGAAGAAGCTCCCTCGGCGTCGGAAATCAACGCAGAGGAACTGGGGGCAGGGCCGGCGTCAAAATCCCTGGAACCGTCAGACTACCTGATCAATAAACTGCTGAACGAAGCTCTTCAAAAGAGCAAAGCTGACCGAGAGCGTGAAATGGCTATATACGAAAAGGCCAAGCGTCAGCGTCAAGCTGAAGAAGCTCCGGTAATGAGAAGTCATAAAGTACCCCCAACCGGATCGAAGCGCACCTGCCACTAGCAAGAGCAGAATCAAGGTAGTGAAGCAGTTCGCCAAAGCTCTGTCGATGGGAATGAAGCTGCCACCTTTCGAAGGAAATACTCCCGGGAGTACGTGCCTTGAGGAAGCGGATGTGCATCTAAAATACTGCTTATACCATCGAAGGATCATACACCCTACCGAAGAGTGCAATACCTTAAAGAAGTGGTGGCAGGGATACGTGGCCCACCGATAGCACATCAAGCAAATGAAGCGCAAAACTCGTCGGGAGTAGAGAAGCACGACAGATGAGCGTAAAGGAACAGCCGGTAACTATCATATAGTTAATACCATCCCAACAAAAGAGAAATCTCAAGTTCTTACCTTCGGGAGCGATTCGAATGAAGAAATGGCCATCGGCCCTCTCTTCAAAGAATCCACCTTTGGAAAAGAAGAAGAGGTGGAGAAATGCGAGAACATTCAGCTGCGTAATCGTACGTTGCCTGGAAAGAATCTCGGACCCTCAAACAAAGATTCGGGTAAGAGAGACAAGGGGAAGGAAAAAATCCCTATGGAAATTGCCCTCGATGACGGAGTCGTCAAAGAGCTTGCAGCCAAAGACCAGCCTAAGAAAAACAAAGTGGATTACAATGTCCCGGCACACCTGAGGAAGATACCTTCACAACTGAGCATACTGAATCTCTCATCCTGTCCAAAGAGGCACAAGATTCTTTGATCAAGTCATTACAAGAGCGCGATCAGTTTCAAGCCTTCCTTGCAGAAGAAAAGATGAAAGACGAGCAGGAAGAAGTTCACACAGCTGATATCACATTTGGTGATGAAGATCTCCTCTTCGGAACATGCAAGCACAACCGTCCTCTATATGTCACTGGGTACTGCCACGACATCAAGATAGGCAAGATCCTGGTTGACAACGGATCCTCCACCAACCTTCTCAATGTGAGAGCGTTGAAGGAGATTTGCATGAACGTTCAACACCTGGCCCGGGATAAAATTACTAGCTCTGGGTTCGACTCGCAGTCATCCCAGACGCTGGGATCCATAATACTAACATTACGCTTTGGGATGCTCGTCACTGACATCAAGTTTCACGTCATCGACGCCAAGACTTGCTATAACGCTTTGCTCGGCTGGCCTTGGTTATACGAGTACAACATCATCCCTTACACAACATTAGTGTATGAAGTACTTTAAAGACGGCCTCGAGTACACAGTTACAGTGGAGCTAAACCCATTCTCTCTAAATGAATTCCATAAGTATGAAGACGCTAATTACTTCCTACCAGACTTCGAAGACGCGGAAAAATGTCGTAAGCCGGAGAATAAACAAAAAGTCGTCGCCACTATCCCGATCTTTGGGAGCGATACCTAAGATGATGAAGAGATGGTCTTCTCGGGGCAACCCCAAGGCAGCGGGACGGGACCATTTACGCCTATTTTGGTCTTTGGCAACGACTCTGAAGACGAAATCAACACAGTATTCTCTGTTCGCCCCTCAATACAAACCTTCAGTGGAGATGATCGGAGCTTGCAAATCACCATAGTTCCGCAGTACCATTACAGAGAACTTGACGCGCTCTACACATACGGCATGCAAGAGCTGCAAACCTTCTACGTTCCTCCTAGGAGAAAAGATGAAAAGGCGATCCTCTTCTACCAATCTATGGAGACTAAAGTGGAGAAAGAAGTCTGGTGCCGATTCTGCCCTCGATAGGCTCCAACCAATCCGTCTATCCAGATATTACGCTGAGGGATTGAAAAGGCTGTTAAGATGCCAAGGCGTACCCTTCAAACAAACCACCCGACGAGCTCAGTTCTACAACAAGACTTAGAATGTTCCTGGGACTCAGCGAAAGATGCCCAACGGGAAGATGGAGACGACGGGACTTGGATACGTTCGTTCCAAGAAACGGGGGCAATCACATGGCTGTCATGTTATAAATGATTCCGGTGGAGAAGGGAATGCCCCTCCAGATAGTGCTGATGTTGAAACAGAGCGAAATCCCGCCGTACGAATACCAAGTCAGTCATTTGAATAACATATTGACAAGATAATAAGGGAAGCGGGTAAAAAGGTTCGGGATGACCATAGCCGCGAAATGGCCATTTATGAGAAAGCTAAGACGCAGCGTTTCACTTAGCAGCCTACGGAAAGAGAAGACTATGACGCCCTTTACCTTCAGCCTGCTGTGCGTTCTCGTAGTAAAGAAAAAGTCCGACGCAGAAGCAATAATAAGATCAAGAATGGGAATGGCGTTCAAAGACAGCGAAGCAGATCCAAGAAGCCACGCGATTGAGAAAAAGCCAGCTGGAATCCGTCTTTTATGAAAAAGATGGGTCGAGAATACTCTTTCCCTCAAGACAAGACAAGAAAAATATTTAACCTTGTCATAAAGTATCAAATGATGATGCTCCCAGAGTCTCGGCACCCTCAGAAAATAAACGAGGTCCATCACCCGGCTTATTGCTCCTACCACCGAGCAATAGGACATCCTCTTGAAGATTGCTTTACCTTCAAAGACTGGGTTGAAGACCAGTATCAGTAAGACAGGTTTGCTTTATCCGAAAGTTGGAGGGTAATCTCACCATGAAAGCATGAGCCAAAAGCAACCTACACTGCGAAGGAAAGTTCGGATCAATATCGATCTTGTAAACAAATTCGTACCTGTCACATGATAACACTCTTAAGGGAGCAGAAGCATGAGAATGTGGACGACCTCTCCCAGTGCTTCGATAAAGAAGATGAGGATGAGGTGTTCTAAAAATTTCCACCGGCGCCAAAAGAGCTGGAAGATGGGATACACACCACGGCAGACAATCTGAGAAAAATTGACTTGGGGATGGCAAATGATCTGAGGCCAACGTTCGTCAGTGAGCCGCTGTCTGAAAAGCAGGTGGCTACACTAAAAGACGTGCTTATGCAATATAAAGACTACTTCACATGGAACTATTCCGAGATGCCGGGACTAGATCAAGAAATAGCGGTGCATAAACTGGCGATATCGCCGGACGTTAATCCAGTCAAACATGCGCCAAGAAGAATGTGGCTCGAACTCGAGATGAGCATCAATGTCGAAGTCAAGAAACTAATCAACTCCGGCTTCATCTAAGAAGCTCAATATCCCAACTGGATCGCCAACATTGTCCCAGCGATGAAGAAAAATGGGACGGTGCGCATCTGCGTGGACTTTCGGGATCTCAACAAAGCTTTCCCGAAGGATGACTTCCCAGTACTGGTTACCGAGCTGATGATCGATAACACGTCCACTCTTGAGGTCTTCTCCTTCATGGATGGATCTTCAGGGTATAATCAAATAAAGATGCATCGTGAAGACCAAAAGCATACCACCTTCCCGACCCCGCTAGGTATATTCTGCAATAAGGTGATGCCCTTCGGCTAGAAGAATACTGGCGCTACCTACCAGAGGGCCATGATGAAGATCTTTGATGACCTCATACACGAGATTGTTGAATGTTATATCGACGATCTTATGGTAAAAATAAAATCGTACGAGGAGCCCTGAGAGCATTTGAAGATAGTGTTCCAGCGTCTTCGGAAATATAATCTGAAGATGAACCCTTTGAAATGCGTGTTTGGAGTCTCCTCAAGAAAATTCGTGAGATTCATCGTACAACATCGAGGCATCGAAATAGACCCGTCAAAGATCAAGACGATTATGGAAATGCCCGCGCCAAGAACTCTCAGGCAACTACGGTCTCTCCAAGGGAAGCTCGCGTATATCCGACGGTTCATAGCTAACCTCTCTGGCAAATGTCACTCCTATAGCCATCTAATGAAGAAGGGGACCCCATTCGTTTGGGATCGTGAATGCCAAAGTGCACTGGACGAAATCAAGCAATATCTGCAGAACCCGTCGGTATTGACCGCCTCGGTCAAGGGAAAGCCTCTCATCCTATACACAACAGTCCTTGAAGGTTCTTTAGGCGCGCTATTGACACAAGAGAATGACCAGGGGAAGGAGAGAGCTCTCTATTATTTGAGTCGAGTTTTTCTGGGGGCAGAAAACGATTACTCCCCTATTGAAAAACATTGCCTGGCAATAATCTTTGCGATAACGAAGTTTCGACATTATGCTTGGCACATGAGGTCCATCTCATATCAAAGGTGGATCCTCTCAAATATTTGATATCAAGAGCCATACTGATGGGAAGGCTTGCCAAATGGACCCTCCTCTTGATGGAGTTCTCGATAATATATCGACCCCTCAAGGCGGTAAAAGGCCAGGCTATCGCCGACTTTCTCGCTGAGCATCCGATACCAGCTGATTCTCCCTTAAATTGCGAATTTCCAGATGAACACGCATTCGATGCAATCGAAGGGAAAACGGAAGAAAATAATTCCCGATGGGAACTATACTTCGACGGGGCATCTTTCATGAAGAAGCGAAAGCAAAACACCCCCATAATCAAAGCTGGGGTAGGCCTTATCCTCGTGGCTCCACAAGGAGAGATAATGCGTTTCGCCCTGTCTTTAACGGAGCCAAGAACAAACAACGAAGTGGAATATGAAGCTTTGATAGCAGGTCTTGAGATCGTTGTTGACATGGGCATTGAAAACCTCCTCATATACGGAGACTCCCAGCTGGTTGTTAGCCAAGTAAATGGCAACTACCAGACGTGCAAACCAGAGTTGGTGAAATATGGTGAAAGAGTGAAGCAATTGCTGACACAAATTCCCTCCTACATTCTGGAAAGCATACCGCGTGCGGAAAATAGCAAGACGGATGCGCTAGCCAAACTCGCTAAAGAATTGACCGACGAAAACCTTGATGACGTAAGGATCATTGTTCAAAGCCACCGGATTCTCGCACCAGAAGAAATATCTCCGAAGTCGTCTGAAGAAAAGGAAGCGACCGAACAAGCGGCATTCCAGTTAGAGGATGAAGAAAAGGTGAAGGATTGGAGAGAAGTCTTTGTAGACTACTTCAAATCTCATCATACGCCCGAAGACGCGTCGTCAAGACATCAGCTCATGAAATGAGCTCTATCTTTCGCCTTCGTCAATAATACTCTATATAAGAGATCATTCAACAGTTTGTGGCTAAGAAGCTTGGGGCCAGAAGAAGCAAAAAGTGTCGTCCAAGAAACTCACGACGGACTCTGCGGTTCCCATCAAGCTGGGCCAAAAATGAAGCTGAAGATAAAAATAATGGGTTACTATTGGCCCATGATAATTCAGGACTGTCTTGAATATGCGAAGCAGTGTCACTCGTGCCAGGTTCATGGGGACTTCATCCACCAGCATCCAAATCCGCTACACCCAATGATAGCCAGTTGGCCGTTCGAGATGTGGGGAACTGATATAATCGGGCCCATCGAGCCAGCATCGTCCAGGGACATCGGTTCATACTGGCAACAACCGATTACTTCTCTTAGTGGGCAGAGGCAGTGCCGCTGAGGGAGGTGAAAACGGAGAACATCCTCCATTTCTTCAAGACATACGTCATCTACCAGTTCAGCACTCCGCGGCGGATTATCTCCAATAACGGGCCAGCCTACAGAAGCCACGCACAGCAGCGTAATATAGATTGGAGATACTCTTCGGTCTATAATCCCCGCGCTAACGGTCTGTCTGAGGCTTTCAAAAAGACCTTGATGAAGATCATAAAGAAAAAAGTGTCAAAAAACAAAAGGGACTGGCACGAGAGACTGCATGAAGCTCTCTGGGCGTATCGAACCACATTCAAAACGGCCACTAATACAATGACATTCGCGTTAGTATTCGGCATGGAAGCGGTACTTCCCTTGGAGATAGAGCTACCTCTCTACGAGTAGTAGTTCGATATGAGCTGACAGATGAAGAAAATGCCCATCTTCGGCTCGAGGAGTTCGATGCCCTTGATGAAACTCGTCTCATGGTGCAGCAAAACCTAGAACCTTAAAAAGTAAGGATGACGCGCTCATACGAAAGACTGACCAGGCCAAGAACGTTTCGCCAAGGCGAACTCGTGCTAGTTGTCAAAAGACCTAAGATCCCCAACCGTGCAAAGCGGGGGAAATTCGAGCCAAACTTTGAGGATCCGTACTTCATAGACAAGGTCTACCAAGGTGGGGCCTACTTGCTCATGGATATGCAAGGCGAAAGACCCTTCCGGCCAATAAATGGTCGGTTCCTTAAGAAATACTATGCTTGACGAGTCATGGCTCAGGTTAATGATAGGTGACGACGCTCGTGTCCGCTCGCTGTCTTCCTGAGTCCAAACTCTGTAAGTAGTATCCGGCAAAACTTTGCCCCAAAGCTAGCTATGGACCGAGATGTCCCTAAACTAACAATGGACCGAGATGTCCCTAAACTAACATCGGACCGAGATGTCCCTGAACTAACAATGGACCGCAATGTCTTTAAACTAAATACGTCGCCTCAAACACGGCGACAGTGGAATCCAGGTCCACAAGTCCCAGCGGCGAGGATTGCAATTTAAGTCCCGCTGGCTACACAACCGCCCCGGTGGCGAAATCTATGGACCGAGATGTCCCTAAACTAACAATGGACCGAGATGTCCCTAAACTAACATCGGATCGAGATGTCCCTGAACTAACAATGGACCGCAATGTCTTTAAACTAAATACGTCGCCTCAAACACGGCGACAGTGGAATCCAGGTCCACAAGTCCCAGCGGGGAGGATTGCAATTTAAGTCCCGCCGGCTGCACAACCGCCCCGGTGGCGAAATCCCCCCTAAGTGCCATTGGCAAATGGAGGAGTTAAAAAAAACGGTACGTCTACAAGCAAAAGGGGCACGGATGAAAACCCGAAAGGGCGTCATGAGTAAAAACAGCAGGGCTACCGGCGAGCTTGTGAAAACCTGAAAAGGTGCAATCTCGTGATGTAAAAAAAACGGTACGTCCACAAGCGAAATGGCCACGGATGAAAACCCGGAAGGGCGCCGTGAGTAAAAACAGCAGGGCTACCGGCGAGCTTGTGAAAACCTGAAAGGGCGTAATCTCGTGATGTAAAAAAAACGGTACGTCCACAAGCGAAATGGCCACGGATGAAAACCCGAAAGGGCGCCGTGAGTAAAAACAGCATGGCTACCGACGAGCTTGTGAAAACCCGAAAGGACGCAATCTCATTAAAATAGAGACACCTGCAAGGTCCTCTTGACCTTGTGAGAAGAAAACACCTGCGTGAGATCCTTACGATTCACAAGGGAGCGACACACTTAGGGATCCCCACGATGCCTGGAGAAATTACACTTATGAGATCCTCACGACTTATAAGGAGAATTCCCCCCTACGAAACCCTCACGGCTCATGGGATTCAAAAGCCTTAAGATACAGGGACCTAAACCTGTTCTTAAGCCATCACACTCCCCAAACTGCCCTAATAGAGGTTCAATATTAACTCTTGTATACAATCCACGGGCACAAATAAACATTTCCTCACCTAGTTCCACCAATGGTGCGAGATTTCCACATTTGGTGAACAACATTTGTAGGTACTCTCGACTTGCAAGGAGAAAATACTCTTGTGAGATCCTTAGGACTTACAAGATAAGATATCACTTAGGAATCCTCACGAATCCTAAGAAAAAATACACCTACGAGATCCTCATGACTCGTAGGGAGAAATACCTTTATGAGACCCTTACGGCTTATGAAGTCAAAAACCTTAGTCGACGGGATCCAAACCCAGTTTGCTAAGCCACCTTTGCTCAGACCAGCAAAGGCACATGATAATTCGCTCCTGGCAACATTCCAGTGGTAGCGATGCAGATGCCTAAATTGGTAGAAAATTCCAAGTCTTCTCGAAGCAAATGATGATTCGCTTCTGGCCATATTCCAGTCGCGGCGATGCTGATGCTAAGATTGGTATCAGATCTCAAGTTCTACACTCGTAACAAAAATCAGCGAGCAAAATAAATGCGTATGAATAGCCGAAATGATTGGGCAACTCGCAATAAAAACCAGCGAGCAAAATATATGCATACAAAAATAGCCGAAAAGTTTGGGCAAATCGCAATAAAAAGCAGCGAGTAAAAAAAACAGCCGAAATGATTGGGCACCGCGAAAAATAGCCGAAATGATTAGGCAATCGCGACTTTCGCGATATAAAAAGCTGAAATGATATAGCATCGCGGAAAGAAATAAGATGAAATGAAAATTCTACCCTGCAGGGGAGTCGACATCGACCCCTGTATACAATCCATGGGCGCAAACGAAAAGGGGAACCACATTTTCCCACCAGGCTCCATCAGAAGGAGAGCCAAGTCTCGACGGCAACATCTATAGCCTAGAGATCAACAACGGTGTTTCTCCTCACTCCAGCAGAATGCAGAGGCAACGTCAACAACCGACCCCAGAGTTGAATAAATGGAGCCATGGCAAAGTCCCTAGTTCCAAGCCTCGACGGTTCACCGACAACGTAGAAACAACCTCGACATTCGTCTCAATATTGCAGACACAATATCAACAAACGAAGCAAAGGAAGATCCCTAGCTTCAGGGCCTCGACGGCAACATCTACAGCCTAGAGATCAACAACGGCGTTTCTTCTCCACTCCAGCAGGATGCAGACGTAACGTCAACAACCGACCCCGGGGTCAAAACAATGGAGCCATGGAAAAGTCCCTAGTTCCAAGACTCGACGATTCAAAGACAACCTAGAGACAACCCCGACATTCGTCGTAATATTGCAGAACCAATGTCAACAAATGAAGCAAAGGAAGATCCCTAGCTTCAGGGTCTTGACGGCAACTCAAATCAGACCTGAAAAACTATCAGAGATCATCCCACACCAGCGCGGAGCGGTCATGACTCATCGGGGCTCCCAAACTGAGCCTAACATGTTAGTGTATATGCCCTAGAGGCCATTACTGTATCATACTAGTTTGTATATTACTTAATGGAAGCTTGGGATATTCACAGTTGTATGGACAATCTTGCTCAAAATGGTAGTATGCTACTTGGTTTGTTTCTACTTCAATATGTGCATATGTTCCTTTTAGCATATCGCTTATACATATTAGTGGAGCCCTTAGGATCTTTGCTTGATTACCAGCGTTGTGATGGCAGTCACACTAGTGGGGGCTGGGTAATCTACAAGCACATCCTTATACAGGTCCCTAGTCGTAGGATTATCGAGACGGGGCATCGATACTCCGGAGTAGACTAGCGTATACGCTTCTCATCCCAGCAGGGGAGATGGTCTGTCCCACAGCCATTAGTACGTTGTACTGGAGATAGTATGCGGGTGCTCGTTAGGTTACGAGTACACTGAACAGGACTCGTTGGGAACTGTTGGTTGGTAGTATACCTATCGTCAGATAACAGTTCCCAGGTGACAGGAGTACAGCTTAGTCCGTCGACTTGACACTGCTACTTCGCCTCGAGTGTGTTCCCACTGTACTTTGATTACTACCCTATCACGGCTCAAACGAGTCATGCAAACAGGTAGTAGTTGGGTGCAGTCCCAAAGAACTTGGAGGCAGTAGCGGTTAGATAGGATTCGTCTCTCCCGGTATTAGGGGTTGATATCGCGCTGTGTCTAGGAGAGCCATTACACAAAGTCCCTGGCCAGGGCAAGCGAGAATTACTGGTAGTGTTTCCAGTAGTTTCTCAGGGTGTTCTGGGCTACACTCCAGCGACTTGTACCGCTATTAGGGATCTGACGTTTATTACCCCCTAGGCACGACATGCGATACTCTTATACGGACAGACCGAACTGTAAGGAGATTGTCATATTCAGGCTCAGTAGAAGTTCGGATGGGTTTACCTCATCGTCTTTCTTATCGACATCTACCTGGGGACCGTTACGTGCAGCTAGTGCCGCTTGCGGTCTGTGGTTAAACCCACTACCAGCGTAGTGTCGAGTCTTTAGAGTCCCACACAGAGAGTTTCCCTGCACTGGGCAAAAGGTGTAGAGGCCGTATGGTTTTACGGCAAGGCTACGATCACTTACGTGCACTTGTGCGCGTATGATGTTCGGGCAGACGATACTAGTGGACTTTGGTTTAAGCCGGATCCTAGTATTGTATAGATGGATTAGTTTTGTCTTCTGTGCATTTGCATTCTACGGATTGCGGATGCAGGTGTGTATGCACGGTTGTGAGGAGCGAAGAAGGAGGTGCCTCATTAGGGTTTTGACCGTTGATTCGGTCAAAACCATTATGAGGTGAGGAAAATATTTACTAATTTTTTAATGATAATTGTGTTATGGCTAATTGTTTTGACCATTTGACCATGTTGACAATTTGACCTAATTGACCATTGTTGACTTAGATTTTTCTTGTGAGCTCTAAACTCTTCTTTGGCTTTATCAAGACATGATAGTGGTCAAATCAAACTTAGCCATCACGATTATCATAAAAGATTGGTTTTTTATTTTTCCATGGCTCATTATCTCATTTTGGCATTCTCTCTCTTCACTTGAGCTCTCAAGCTTTGTTCTTCTTATTCTTTCTCACTAGAATTCCCAAAAGGTCTCATGTGTTGAGCAAGTTGGGGTTCAAATAGACAAACAAATCCACCATCATATTCTACATCACCTAGGGCATCAAGAGTAGCAAACTTGTTGCCCTAGTTACCTTGGCTTGAGGTGGAGCTCGGACTACAGACTCTCGGGTGGATCGTCTTCGACTCTAAGAGGCCGCGGAGGTGACCAAGATCCGGATCAATCCTCGGAGCTTGCATGGACGAGGAGGACAGCGGAGGGAAGAACCGAAGGACCGTTTTCGTGAGGTTTAATCTCCTAAGCATAGTAGATTAAACCTCTGTAGTTTGTTAGCAATGGTTTGGCAAAGATCCTCAAGTTTTAGTCTATGTTACCTTGTGACAAAAATTTGTTTATTACCTATTCCGCCTCCCCGTAAGTACCGAGGTGGGTAACGTAGACTTACATAATCTCAAGTAAAAAGCGACATGGAATATCCCTAACGCTTGCTCTTTCGACGGTAATATCACCCGGAAGATTACTTAAAGATGTCTTGTCCAGCCTCCGAAGGGATCAGAGACACGACAGTCGTGGGGCTACCCGAATAGCAAGATTGCATATCGGGGAATACATCGGCCAACACGACGGTACGACGGACAAAAACCTTAGTACCACAGACCCTAACGGACTTCTATCAGCAGAGGTTAACTGTGACGTTAGGACATTCTTGTGAGAACTTCTCGATTCGTAGGGAAAATAATGTTCCTGCGAGAAATTCTCGACTCGTATCGGCTCGTAGGGAAAAAAGCTTTAAGCAATGGGGATAAGGACCTGTTTCCTAAGCACTGGGACCCTGCAATTAAGTCCAAGATGGACTATTGCATACTATCCACGGGCTACACTCTCCAAAGTCGAATATCGACAAGGAGGGAAAAAACCACTTACGAGTCCTCTCGACTCGTAAAGGGGGAAATTCTCTTGTGAGATCCTTACGACTCTCAAGAAAAAATGCACTTAGGAGTCCTCATGACTCCTAAGGAGAAAATACACCTATTGGATCCTCTCGACTCATAGGAAGAAAAGTCTTTATGAGATCCCCATGGCTTATAAAATTGAAAAGTCTTAGGCGGCAGATCTGAACCTCTTTCCGAAGCCATCACTGCCCTGCAAGGAGGTCAAGATGGACTATCTACGGGACACATTCGCCGGAGATACGGGCCAATATAAAATAAAATAAGTCTTTTATTCATGAATTCAAGTGAATACAAGGTACATTTCATAAAAGAATCAAAATACAAGACACTCTCATTCAGGAGTAAATACCAAAAAAAAGGGAAAGGAGTATACAACGACAAAAGATGCTTAAGCCGGTGGACGATGCAATAGGCTAGTGAGTTCGTCAGTCTTCCATTGAACCTCAACTTCAAGCTCCGTTATTGTTGCAAGACGGGCCCCCGCCTGAGTCTGTTGAGTTTGATATGAAGAAAACTGACTCTCAAGCTCCTTTTCGGCGACTTTATAAGCTTCAATCATCTCGCGGGTAAAGATAACGGCTTTGTCAAGAGCCACCATCTCTGCAATAGCTTCTTGAAGCACCCGCCAAATTTCATACGCGTGAGTAGTTTTGGCGGTGAGCTGAGCCTGAAGTTTCCACAAAGCGTTCGAAGCTAACGCCCTCTCCGAGAACTTCCGGTTGAGCCTCTTCTCGCATGACTGTAGATTAGCGGCACACCGCTCGATCCATCTCCGCAGGCTCACTTTCACGGTCAAAATGTCAGAGGGAAGGCATGTGCACTCAAGCCCATGTAAACAAGCCTCCACTCGACAACAATACTCAACCCAAACATGCACCAATGTTTCGTCATGATAGGTGGCAAGAAAAAGCAAGGAAGTGTTGGCTTCGGCAGCAAATTCTTCGGCCGTCACAGAACTACCAGCACGAAGATCTTCAATAAGAGCCGACAAGGAGTGAATGCTTTGTTTCGCTATCCGCTCAGACGCGTGTCGGGCATATGGGCCCGGTGGCATGGTGATTCAAGACTCTAACGGGGTCAGGGCTGGAAAAACTGTCAAGATTTATGAACAATCAGCGAGACTGGCAAACATGGAATAAACAAAACAATGCCAAGGGTAAAGCTTTAATTACCCACAGTCATGCAAGGGGGGTTTGAGAGATCCCAAGGCCCATCGAGGATCTCAACTTCGTCATCAGCTTTCAGAACTGCAGAGGGCATGTTAGCACCATATAAAAAATGATAATGAAACTAAGGGGTTAAAGAACGCTGACCTTGCCCAGAATAAAGGACTATGCTTTGCGGGGATATCGCCTGTAGGGCAGCCATATCGAGTAGACGCTGGAAGGACTTCCTGAGAGATAGATCCACAATGGACGCCGCCAATTCCTGCAATTCTGAAGGAAATAAGAGTTCAGATAATGGAGAGATCATTAAAATGAAATGTAGAAGATTGCCTTCAATGCTCCGCCAGCTATGAATTGGAAGGATAGCAGCTTCAGCAGCCTCCTCCACACCCTCAGGAACATCACCGGAGATATTTGCTGGCGTAGAAGTTTCCAGTTGCGGAACAGCCTCTACTTCAGGCTCAAAAAAGGGAACAGCGGCCTCGGCGGTCCTTTCTACAATCTCCAGGACACCACCAGAGAGATCCACTGGATCTACGGCCGGCAAGGTCACCTCTATGGAAAGTACAGACGCTGAAGAAATGGAGGTCACCACCGGGAGCTCCAAGATGGGACTAACGGCTTCGACAATCTCTTCTATACCCTTCGGTGCATCACTAGATACGTCCATAGGATCCGCGGTCAATAGGGTCACCTCCGCTGGAGGAATAGACACCGAAGGAACAAGAGTTACCACCGGAAGTTCCACAACAGGAACAGCGGCTGTAATGATTTCTTCTGCACCTGCCGGTGCGTCATGGGAGACATCTATAGAATCCATGGTCATGGCACGACCTGGGCTCAAATCCTCTTTCGTTGCTGAAGTCCCTGCAAAGTTTTTGCAAAGATAAGAAGATATAAAAGCGATACAAATTACTTGGCAAAAGAAAGATACGGAAAACACGCATATCGATAGTATGGCTTTTTCAAGCCATTGTTCCTTCCAGCGGAAATGCGCTCGTCGGGCTTCAAATGCAGATTCATTCCCACCGGTCTTCGGTTCCAGCTCATCTTCAGAAGCGGCCGAGATGGGCTGCTTGAAGGCTCTTTCGTCTTCCCTTCGCAGAGGACCCATATGTACCCTCCGTAGCGATGGGGAATCTTCGTAGAAGATAACCGAAGGGTAGGGCTTTTTCGGGATGTGCACATTCTCGGTCTTATCCTGCAAGCGCCTTAAAGCTTTAGCGAATTGCGCAGCTTCCTTAGCGGACGAGCCATGGTAAATAAGACCGGCGTCTGACTCCTCCATAGCAATCGGTTCGTCCTAGATGGACGGCTCGGACTCAAGCAAGGTGTCAAGTAAGCCGGCGACCGATCTCTTCCTCCTCTTAGAACTCGTGCTAACGCTAGCAGAAGAACGCTTCCGTCCCCTCGGCACTTTGGTACGACGTTGGCCGACTTCGCTTCCGATATTCCCCTTTGGCGATACCACCACTGATGACACCGCCATTGATGACGCTGCCACTGATGACACTGCCGCCGGCGCTTCACTAGAAGCCTTTGATTGGGCTATAGTATGCACTGGCATACCAACAGTGCGAGGAATTGATTCTGTTTCTACAGCTTTAGGGATAAGAACCATGCCGCTGTCCCTCAATGGAGGGAGAACCATTGTCCGCGGCCACAACGGAACACCAGTGGCTTGGGTCGGAGCTAAAGCTCTACATTCAAAGAGTACCCGCTTCTCCTCGGCAATGACAGGACCGACTCGATGACTATACCAACTTTTCCCTTTCGAACACAGAGACGCGACCGCTTAGGTTCGTCTTGCCTGAGATTCGGGGCAGATGCTATTTGGTTTAATCCGTCCACCTCTCCGAAAATGCCAAGTTGATTTATGGCACCGTGTATCGGAGGTTTAGACGGATGCGGCCGATTTAGCAGATTTCGTCAGATTCCCCCTCGCTTGAGGGGTTTTTGATTGTGGGGACGCTCTTCCCTGCAGGCGCAAGCCCCTGCAGTTAATTACGCTACCGCGTCGCGATAACAACTTTCTCCTTCTCCATAATTTCACTTCGTGTCGTGGGTGTTTGTTTGTGGTTGCCCGTGGATTGTATACGGAGACTAATTTATGTCGTCGCCCGTAGGATGTGGATTAGTCCAAATCCGTATTTTCTTAGATTTGGGTTTGGGTTTTTGGTTTAAGGATACGTTGGCCCTATTTAAGGCTAAGATCAACTTAAACTTTTGTTAAGCATACGTTAGCCTAATTTCTAGACTAAGATCAACTTAACGGGATCGTTTAGATCCGACAAGAGAGCAATTGGCTCTATCGTTTAGTTTAATGACATTATGGTCGATTTCCAGTTTAGGGACATGGTGGTCCATCATTCCCATTTAGGGACGAACATTAGTTTAAGGACATTTCGGTCCATCGTTCCCATTTTGGGGATGAATATTAGTTTAAGGACGTTTCAGTCCACGAGTTTAAGGACCCCGATCTCTGTATCAATATGTGGTTGTCGGGACCCGTCACCTCTCTGAAGACGTTGAAGGATTAAAACGACAAATATCAGAGGAGTTCGGAGATGTACCCTCGAACTGGGTGTAAATTGATTAAGGGAGCAGTCGTGCTCAGTCAATTTAATTTGAGGAATTACGGCCAGTATTGGGCTAAGTCCAGTTGAAAATGTGCAACATTTTATTTGCATTTGGCCTATTAGGCCTTTATTAGGGCTCTGCCCCTGCACTGCATTTTATTCTGGCCTGTTAGGCCTTTTAAATTGGGCTATGTTCCCTTTTTTTTTGTATGATGTAGAGCGTTTGTTTTGGTCCATTAGGCCTCTTAATTGGGCTCTGCCCTTTAATAATGCGCTGCATTAATTAGTCTAACAGAGCGCCACGTGGCTTGTCAGGCTCTGTGCGCCAATTGAGGAGCGCAAGGCGCAAATCCATGTGGAGGTGACACGTGTCACGCTCTGGTGCGTAAATCTGCTAGCGCGGTGCGCTGCGACAGTGCGCTGCGCTGTTGTGCTGTTGACACGTGGCGTGCTCTGATGGCTTGCGCCAATTCATGATAGCAGTGCTCTGTTTTGGAAGCGCATAGCGCAGTTCGTTCTGGGGCTGACACATGGCGCTTTCTGGTGGCTTGCGCCAACCCAGAAGCGCAACAGTGTAAATTTTACAAGTGCAGGGCACTGTTTAATCTCTTAATCCAATTTTGGATCAAAGAAAAGAATCCAAAGAGGTTTTTTCCTCAAGATTAGTGAACCGAGGGTTCAATAAAAGGCAATGCCTTTATTTAGATCAGAAAGATCTAAAGAAGAAGTAAATTACTTCTTTATTATTATTATTTTTTTTTCAAGATCTTGATCTTGTTCTTAGATCATTGATCTTTTTAGAAGAAAATTCTTCTTTTATTCAAAGGTTTTTACCTTTCTTTTCTTTTTTTCTGAATTCTTCTCAAAGTTCTTAGAAGAGCTCTGTGAATTCTCCCTGTGTCTTATACTTGGAGTCTAGGGGCATTTATATAGTGCCAATAGATTTGTTAAATTAGTTAAGGAGATCTTTCTCTGAGTGATTTAGGGATTTTTCCCTACCGTTGGATCTTTGATCCAAGGGCTCCTGTTTTACAGGAAAGAATCTTATTGTTTTAATAAGATCAGAAAGATCTTTCAGAATTTTTCTGTTTGGCGCAAGCACACCTGCGCTTGACACGTGTCGAGCAGCGTAGAGCGCAGCGCAACTGCACTGCCACGTGTCGCGCAGCGCAGAGCGCAGCGCAGAGCGCAGCGCAACTGCGCTGCCACGTGTCGCGCAGCGCAGAGCGCAGTTCAGCTCAAGCGTTGCTTCCTTTATTAAAGTTTGAATTTTAAACAGAGCTTTGCTCTGATTGAGGGAAACAGAAGCGTTGCTTCATTTCCCGTCTTGGAATTTGAACAAAGCTTTGCTCTGATTGGGGTAAACAAATGCCCCCCACCGTTGCGCTTACGTGGCCCCAAACGTGAGCGCAGCGGTGGCAGAATTCCAACCGTCGCGCCATCCCTTGGAAGTTGAAATGGCCCTTCAATGCCTATAAATAGGACCTTTGGTCCCTTAGATGATTCTCATCTCTTCATAAGAATTTTGTTCAGACCCTGCTCTTTTGTTCAAGCACATTTAAGAGTTAAAACTCTAGAAAATTTTTAGGTAAAAATTAATTTGGATTAAATTAATTTTAAGAGCCTTGCTCTCAATAGATCCCTGATCTAAAGAAGACCCATTTAGGGTTTCATTTAGCAAAGCCTTGCTCTAAAAGGATCTAAAGAGAACTAAGGAGAACCTTATTAGAGTTCCATTAATAGAGCTCTGCTCTCTAAAACATTTTCCTTGTAATTTCTTAATTCATTAATGGAGCTTTGCTCTCTCCAAATCATATAGAAGAATTCTTAAGAGTTTTTCATGGATCTTGGAGGTTAAAGATGGCATTTTATATTATTATTATTATTATTATATCATCTTTTCAGAGCGAAGCTCTCAATGTTCTCGGGGGATTTCTTTAAACTCCCCTCATTACTGAATTTGATAGGTGTCACTCCTGTTTGCAGAGTATTGCTCTCGGGGAGTTTAACTCCCTGTGCCCTTTTTTCTCATTGCTAATCTTCCAATGATGTTTCCTTCAGGCATTATGGTTGTTCATCTATACAGTCTGCACGAATTAATCACCTACGAGGATATCGGCGTACAGGGCCGTCACCAAAACCAGGAGTTTACAGATGCCCAGTGTGCGGAGGTTATGGGTCGTCTGAACGCACGCGTTGGTTGGATGCTTCCTCGCCGTTCTGCTCTCTTGAAAGTCGTGCTGGGAGCAATTTGGAGAGCACTCCCGGGGTTTCACGAGGCCATGCCGCTTAATGCACTGGATGATGCCGAAGACAAGGTGCATTCAGTGTACCTGTCGGGGCTGATCTCGAAGAAACGGCGAGATAGCCTCATGGACATTCTGCATCAAATTTTTCAACAGACGACGATAATTGCTGCTTATCGAAGGATGGGGGCCTTGCCGAAGATCTTGACACACGTGAGCGCGAGAGGCTGCGCACGAGAATAATCAGAAAGGCCAGAAGAATTCTAGATGGCCTTACTTTCGAATTCCTTAATCCATGCCCTGGATCTGAGGTTTTGCCATTGTAATCATTTGTATAATGTCTTTGTTTATTTCTTTATGATTGTAAGAACCCTTTGCAATATCAATGAAAAATTTTTATTTCAGCTTGTCTTATTTCTTGTTCTGAGTCTTTTGCACATGCATGAATGAATGTGTCTCGAACACTTGATCAATGTTCTTTCTGTCGCTTTCTTTTTTCTTTTATTATCAGTATGCTGCCTTAGTAAACATGGTCGACAGGTGATAAAACGAGCATCCTGTCTTGGTTTCTTCAAGAGGTAGCAATGGCTTAGGCCGCAGGTTCAGATCTGCTGTCTAAGACTTTTCAACTTTATGAGCCGTGAGGGTCTCATAAAGACTTTTCTCCCTATGGATCGAGAGGATCTCGTAGGTGTATTTTCTCCTTAAAAATCGTGAGGATTCCTAAGTGCGTTTTCTCTTATAATTCGTAAAGATCTTATAAGCCTCTTACGGGTCGAAAGGACTCGTAAGCGGTTGTTTCCCTCCTTGTCGAGATTCGACTTCGGAGAGTGAAACCCGTGGATAGTATGCAAGAGACCGTTTTAGACCGACTTGCAGGGTCCCGGTACTTAGGAAACAAGTTTTTTTTTCATCGCTGCTACCTAAGGCTTTATCTTGCAAGTCGAGACGAATCGGGAAGTCCTCGCGAAGACACTAATTTCCTCACGAGTCGAGACGAATCGAGCAGCTCTCGTAAAGGACACTAATTTCCTTGAGTCAAAGTATTTTGCCGAGGACACTGGTTTCCTCGAGGTTGAAACGAATCGAAGTGCTCCTGCAAAGACACTGGTTTCTCTGCGGGTCGACGCGAATCAAGAAGCTCTCATCAAGGACACTAGTTTCCCTGAGTTGAGGAGGTTGCCAAGGACACTGATTTCCCTGGAGTTGAAACGAATCGAAGTATTCCTGCAAAGACACTGATTTCTCTGTGGGTCAATGCGAATCAAGATGTTCTCGTCAAGGACACCGATTTCCCTGAGTCGAAGTATTTTGCCGAGGACACTGGTTTCCTCGGAATTGAAACGAATCGAAGTATTCCTGCAAAGACACTGATTTCTCTGCGAGTCGACGCAAATCAAGATGTTCTTGTCAAGGACACTGGTTTCTCTGATTCGAAGTATTTTGCCGCGGACACTGGTTTCCTCGAAGTTGAAATGAATCGAAGTGCTCCTGCAAAGACACTGGTTTCTCTGCGGGTCGACGCGAATCAAGAAGCTCTCATCAAGGACGCTAGTTTCCCTGAGTTGAGGAGGTTACCAAGGACACTGATTTCCCTGGAGTTGAAATGAATCGAAGTATTCCTGCAAAGACACAGATTTCTCTGTGGGTCGATGCGAATCAAGATGTTCTCATCAAAGACACTGATTTCCCTGAGTCGAAGTATTTTACCGAGGACACTGGTTTCCTCGAGGTTGAAACGAATCAGAGTGTTCCTGCAAAGACACTGGTTTCTCTGCAGGCCGACGTGAATCGAGGTGCTCTCATCAAGGACACTGGTTTCCCTGAGTCAAGGAGGTTGCCAAGGAGAGGTTGCCAAGGACACTGATTTCCCTGGGGTTGAAACGAATCGGGGTATTCCTGCAAAGACGCTAGTTTCTCTGCGGGCCGACGCGAATCGAGGTGCTCTCATCAAGGACACTGGTTTCCCTGAGTCGAGGAGGTTGCCAAGGACACTGATTTCCCTGGGGTCGAAACGAATCGGGGTATTCCTGCAAAGACGCTAGTTTCTCTGCGGGCCGACGCGAATCGAGGTGCTCTCATCAAGAACACTGGTTTACCTGGAGTTGAGATGATCTCTGGTGGTCTTTCAGGTTTTATATGAGTTGCCGTCAAGACCCTGAAGCTAGGAATTTGGCCTTCGCTTCGCTTGCTGTGGTGTGTCCAAATCCTGTTGGAGGATGGACGCTGTAGTGACATTTCGTCTGTTGTGTAGAGATGAACGATGAAGTGGTGATCACTCCACTTTGTAAGTCGTAAGGATCCTACAAGAGGGTTTTCTCCTTGTAAGTCGAGAGGACTTACAAGGGCTGTTCACCATATGGACATATCCCCAGTCACGGATGGGACCTGATTAGGGAAATGTTTATTCGCGCCCGTGGATTGTATACAAGGATCGGTACTGAGCCACTTATAGGGCCATATCGAAGGTTGTAGGGGGTTTGCTTAAGCACAGGTTTAGGTCTCTGTAACTTAAGACTTTCAAATCTTATGAACCGTGAGGGTCCCATAAGAGAGTTCTCCTTACGAGTCGTGAGGATCTCGCAAGTGTATTTTCTCCTTAGGAATCATGGGGATCCCTAAGTGTGTTGCTCCCTTGTGAGTCGTAAGGATCTCACGCGGGTGGTTTCTCCTTACAAGGTCGAGAGGACCCTGCAAGTGTCCTTTAACGAGGTTACGCCCTTTCAGGTTTTCACAAATACTCGCCGGTAGCCCTGCTGTTTTTACCTACGGAGCCTTTTCGGGTTTTCATCCGTACCCATTTTGTTTATGGACATACCGTTTTTTTATTCTTTTTATTCTTTTTTCTAACGAGGTCGCGCCCTTTCGGGTTTTCACGAACACTCGCCGGTAGCCCTGCTGTTTTTACTCACGGAGCCCTTTCGGGTTTTCATCCGTGCCTATTTTGCTTATGGACATACCGTTTTTTTTTGTTATTATTTTTTTTTTTATTCTTTATTCTTCTTTTTTTATCTCGTCAGCCTGAGGATGCTGCCGTAGTAGTTTAACGACGTTTCGGTCATCAGCCAGTTTTAGGATGTAGTGGTCCGTCATTAGTTTAAGGATGTTTCGGTCCGTTGCTGAAGAAGGCCGGTTACTACTTACAGAGTTTGGGCTTAGGAAGATAGCGAGCGGATATAGTCGTCGTCGTCTATCATTAACCTAGGCTGTGACTCGTTAAGCGTAGTATTTCTTTAGGAAGCGACCGTTTATTGGTCTGAAAGGCCTTTCACCGTGCATATCCATGAGTAGATAGGCTCCACCCTGGTAGACCTTGTCTATGATGTACGGGCCTTCATAGTTCGGCTCGAATTTTCCCCGCTTGGCGCGATTGGGGATCATCGGTCTCTTGACCACTAGCACGAGTTCGCCTTGGCGAAATGTCCTCGGCCTGGTCAATCTTTCATATGAGTGTTAGTTATATGTATGCCCTAGAGGCCATTACTGTACATAGGATGTATATTGTAGTGGATGCTGGGACATATATAGGGAGGACTTTCTTGCTCGACATGATAGTATGCTATCTGGTTACCCTTTACCTTAACGTGTATGCTGATTGTCTCTCTGTTACATGTTGGTAAAGCCCTTAGGATCTGTACTTGACTACCTGGACTATGATGCAGATCATACTAGTGGGGACATGGTAGTCTATAAGTACATCCTTCACAGTCCCTAGTCGAGGGTGTATCGAGACGGGGCATCGATATACCAGAGTAGACTAGCGTGTACCTTCTCGACCCATACAGATGGGCGATGGATGATCCCATATCCATCGGTGTTTGACATCAGAGGAGATATACGGGTGCTCAGTAGAGACTGGGTACACTGGACGGACTCGCCGAGAACTCCCAGATGGTATTATACCTCACGTCAGATGGCAGTTCTCTGGTGACACTGGTACAGAGTAGTCTGTTGACCCGAGATCGTCATAGAGTCTTGTGTGGTTCCCACTGTGCTTTGATTTCCATCTTACCACGTCCAAGAGGGCGTGCAAAACGGTGGTTTTTGGGTACAGTCCCGAGTCACATGGAGGCAATGAGCGATAGGAGGGGATTCGTCTCTCCCGGTATATGGGGGTTGATGTTGCGCTGTGTTCGATTGGCTATAACAGGAAATCCCTGGCCAGGGTTGCAGAGATTTACTGGTAAGTGTTACCAGTAGTTTCTCGAACAGTTATAGACCTCATATCGACACGACTTATTGAGCTATTGGGGTCTGACGTTTACCACCCCTAGGCGAGATATGCGACATATCAGACGATCAGACCGGACTGTACGGTAGTGTTACTGGTCGGATTCACTGGAGTGTGAGCGGGCTTGCTCGTCGATCTTCAGATCGCTCAATACCCGGGTGGCCGTTACGTTTAGCAGACCGCTTGCGGCTTGTGGATGCTTGATATGATCATCATCCGCTGCCGGCGTATTGACGAGTCTTTAGAGTCCTACACAGAGGTTTCCTGGCTCAAGCGAAACGAAATAGGAGCACATATGAGATATGTGCGGGACCGAGAATAATGCGTGTATGTGATACCGTATTCTATTCTCGCGATAAATGTATCGAATGGTTGTATGCGATATAACCTAGTTATCGATTCAAGCGTTGATTCGATAAGCCGATACATTGTATACTAGTCGGTTGTGTGCGACATGACCGGATCATTGAATCAAGTGTTGATTTAATGATTTAATGCATAATTATATATTTGATATATTACTTTGCACTAACTAGTATTGGTTCACTTTAAACGGATTTTATCACTTGGATTGTGCACAAAGTATATGTGATATACTTTAGTACACATCTTTGTATCATGTTTGATGATGTTTGCTCTTGAGGTTAAGTGTGAAGAATTAAACAATGGTTAAGAGTTGATTAGGGTTTGCTTTATCATTTCATTTATTCATTTATTTATTTAAATGAAAAAGGTTATGAGTTATGATAAGAATGAAGGCTATTTTTGTTTCTTATTGGATGCTTCATGAACATTTGACTATATGCCACCATTCTTGTCATTTTGCTTAACCCTAACCCACTCTAATCACCATGGTTAATTCTCTACACCTAACCCTAGTTAGTTATGATAAGTATTGGATTTTCTTTTTGATTAAATATATACTTATCATAATTCTATGCTCATCATCTTCTTCTTCTTCTTCAAGTGAGCAACCTTGATGCCATTCATGGCAACTTGTGTTCTAGTGAGCAAAATCCAAATCCAAAGTGAACCCACCTCCTATTTCTTCATCCTCTACCTCTTGCCAAGTAGTAGAGTGTGTTTCCTTCACAAGTTTCATGACTTGGTGAAGGTGGAGCTTGATTCATCGATGCTTCGACGTAGATCATCTTCGGCATGGACATCGACGACCTAGCTTGCCCATTCTCCGACGAAGCCGATCCTAGAGCCCAGATTCATTTTGGACAGCGGAGAGGACCTCGTTGCGGAGCTATGGAGGTGGAGCACCGGATCTAGAAAGGTTGTATTTCCGTATTTTATATAGTTAACTGTTAACTAGTTCTTGTTCGCCTAGACATCTAGCAAACGATCCGTACTTTAGGGTTTGTAGGCACTATAATTTTTGAAATTGCCATGGTTGATGGCTTGAGAGACCTCACTAGAGTGCCTAGGAACCCTGCAGTGGTATCAGAGCCTAGCTAGAGCCTTAGGCGAAGCGTAGACGGAAATTGAAGTCCGATCGAACCCGAAACCCCGATTCAAAATTGCTCTCTGTACAATTTTTAAAAACAGGGTTTTTTCAACATTAAAAATGTTCAGAAAACTAAGCAGGAAATTATAAGAAAGACTGTAAAATTCGGCTGCCCAATTCCAACAGTGTGCCGCGCTTCCGCGGCACGAGCCTGGCTCGTGCGGCGCAAGCACGGCCATTTTGTCGTTTCTGGCATCTTACTTTCTACAGTAATTCTTATTGTGCTGTGTTAGTGTTTCTGGGAATTTTTAATATTTTTTCCAGAGTTGAATTTTTCTGAGTTGATTTGGGGCTTCGGTATTTCGATCGGGGTATCAAATTTTGTCTGTGTGGCTTTCCGGATAAATTTTAGAATATGTTAAAAAGTTCGACCGGATATAAATACCCAACTTTTCCCCTGTCGGGAAATTTCCAAGTGTTGGATTTTTCCGTAGTTTAACGACGTTCTAAGTAGTGCAAGTAACGCGATGGTCCCTCTAGAAGACACAAACCTTAACTCGATTATGTGACCGTCTTGAACTGCCCTTTGAACCTTCGGGTTTGGGGCAGTACGGCGTGCCACATGTGAGGCGTTGGCTTGACCCTTCTACGGCTGGATCGTTGGTACTGAGGCACGAACGGAATGTTGTTAGACTTGTTTCATGTGTTGATCTGTTTCGGGAAAACTTGGGTGTTCGATTGTTCGATCGGAAAGTTTAACATTTTCTGTTTATCTGGAATGGGATACAATAATTGGAATTCACAAATAAGTTATATGATAACTGAATGAATGTTATAAATGTAGCAATTTAGTCTCACTTGATCGGTTGCCACGGAATTTTGATGTGATCAAAAGTTCGTCGCAATCACGTAGCGTACGCGGATACTCGCCGGGTAAACTTAATAGACAGCTTCACTCCATAGCCCCGACCAAGTGACTGTAGGAGAACCCCGTCGCCGAAAGCATCCGTACGGGTGCTCGCGGTAGCGGTGTTCCGCCTTGGTGCACTTCGTCGCCGGTATCGGGGGTGCGGCCGCCTACTTAAGTTTGCGACGAGCATTCGATCAGGCTGTCGGGAATCTTGTTGAATTGCCCGACTTGATATTGAAAAGTGTTTTCGATTTTGAGACTAAAATGCGGGGTTTATAATTGTTAGGCATGCGATGTCTAAGTAATTCATTTGGTCAGGCATGCGATGTCTGAAGAGATTGCGGATTCCAACTGTTGTAGTTTTACACTTTCTTTTCTGTGACCGTAAGTGTAATATGTGATATCGCCGGTTTCGTTGCTATACGTCAACGACAATTGGGATAGACATATTTACTTACGTTGATGACATGTGATGTTATGTGTTGCTGGATATGTTATATTGGATCGTCGTGTTTGAATAGCTGGGGGTTTTTATGTGAGATGAGTGTTTTTCATTTTCATTCATGTAAAAAACTTGTATGTAATATTCTTTTATTGGGGCGCTTCCAGGTTGCGGAAGTAGTCACCGTTTGTATATTATTTACTTTTCCGCACTAGGATAGACCCAAGGAGGAGGGCACAAGTAACCGGGTTCTGGGGTCCAGTGGGAGACCAACTCGAGGAGTCGAGTCCGGGTCTCCTAACCCTAGAATTGGCAGGGTTGCTTGCCGCTCTCGTAGGGGTCTAGGGGTGTGGGTTTGGCTATTCATCACGACCGTGGAATCCGTGTTTTATACTGGCTCGTATTGAAAACACGGACGTCCTAGTATATCCAATATTTCATATATTTCTTCTGCTGCGATATCTGTGATGAGATCATGTGATGTTTCTGTGATAGATATAGTATATAGTATATATGATATATTATATAGACGTTACTTATGTTTTACACCCGCGCTAGCCCTGCCCTACTCTGTCGTTAGTTACCTAACCTAACGGTGCATGAGGGGACATCGAGGCGAATGCGGATGGCATAAGTGTACGTCATATCTATCTGTGATGTTTAGGTACTTAAATGATGGGACTTCATTAATGTGATTAATGAAATAAAAAGAAACCTAAGATGTTGTAGAATCGAATTTCAAAATAAAACAGGTAGCTACAGTTCTTGCTTTGCACAGAGGTATATGTGATATATCCTGCACCTTATTCGATGAGGAAAGGACCGAGATCCCTTCACCGGGAGTGACTCCTTTAGCAATAACTGGCAGATGCTACACACTCGGTTTGTCTTTTGATTGCTTTTAAGTGTTTTTGCTTTGCACAGTGATATATATGATATATCCCGCACCTCATTCGACGAGGAAAGGACCGACGATCCCTTCACCGGGAGTGACTCCTTTAGCAAAACTAGAAAAGCCTCAAAAACACTCCATTTCAAAATTCATTCGATCCTACAACGATATCAAGTTCATTACGCAATAGGTTTTCAGAAAAACCTGTCGTAGCCCTCCGTCATTTCAGATAAGTACTAGTTAGTATTCGTGCTACGTTTGTTGACCTCTGTCAAGGCGTAGTGTGCGGTAGCTGATTAGTGCTTATCTGCATAAGCATATGATGTGATTGATTTAGGGTAGTCGTGCGACCTTGTTGACCTCTGTCAAGGGTCGTGCGGGTGGGTTTACTTCAATCAGGAAATGACGGGTTGAACTTGACTAGCAGCCTATGGTTTGTTGACCTCTGTCAAGGTCATAGGACGCTAGGGGCAAAACATTATCGGGAATTTCAAGTGTTGAAATTTGCAATGAGATTGCATACCTTCTATGAGATAGTTGGATCCCGATACCCGCTGCGAGTAAGAGTTACTCCTGGGAGAGTTTTATACATTACAATTAGCCGATCAAGTAGGTGTCTAGAAAGGTGTTAACGAGGTTACGCCTCTGGGAAAACGAGGTTTACATTAATTAGGTTCGTGCGAAAGCACGGGGGACCTCCCTCAAAGTACCGACACTGGCCTGGCTGAAAGATTGGCGAACTTGTAGTGTGTAATTAATCCCGGCTAGTCTTTCCTTTTAGGGTTTGAAGGAAGATTTGATAAAAAGCAGTGGGAGCCATCCTGATTAGATAAAATAATAACCAATCTATTCTTGACAGAGCGCACGCTGAGTGTTTTCTTCTCTCTCTCTCCAGGTAGCGACTATATCACGCCTTAATCAAGATAATAATACGGAATATTGACCGAACCCGCTTGTTATACTGAGCTGGGGAACGTTGGTCCCGCTCCAACTTATAATTGTTATAAGACAGAGCAGGAAATAGGGGAATACCAGAATTCCCGTGCCGCCCAAACGAAGAGAGTGCATGTTGATGCATCATCTTCGGGTGTGTTCATTATACAGAACTGTTTCTCAGTATCCTTTACGTCCTGGGTATATGATACCGGATCAGGATCCCAGATATGTAATCTGTTACATAGGGCTACAGAAAGGTAGAGAACTGAGAACGGGTGATAAGTTTCATGAGGCAGAAAACGGGGCAAGTGTTGCAGCCAAGTCTGTCGGTCACTGTCACCCTGTATTACAATACATTGATTCTGAACGAATGTTATTAGATACCGAACCTGATATACCAAATCATATCACTCTCTTTATCTGAAAAGAAAGGATATAATTTTGTATTGTTGGATAATGTTTTGAACATTTCCTATATCAAAAGTTGATCAGTTCAGGCACGTTATCTAAAAGCATTGACGTTCTAAATCAAACTACAGTTCTTGGTATACAGAACACACACAAGAGGAAGAGTTCAGAAATGAACGAATTCTTCTTGAGGCATTGTAGACTAGGTCAGATCAATGTGACCCGACTAGCTAGAGTTACATATAGATGCATATTTAAATCAGTTTGAATTTACATCTTCTGAAACTCGCCAGTCATGTCACAAAGATAAGATGACCATAGCTCCGTTTACTGAAACAGAGAAAGAGTTAGTAAACTCTTGGGATGATACATGTTGATGTATGTAAGGTCCCCTGTCTACACCTGCCAGGACTGGTTCTTTGTACTTCATTACATTCTCTGATAATCTCTCAAGATTCAGACATATGTTCCTGTTGAAACACAAGTCCGAACCTTTTGAGATATTCACAGAATATAAGTTAGAAGTAGAGAACCAGATATACGGGTATAAGTATTATGTCCTTTGATGAGAACAAGGAGGAGAATACTTGAGCATGGAATTCCTGAACTATTCTAAAGGAGAATGAGATTCTCTCTCAGCATTACTCCTCCGTATACACCATAGCACGATGGTATATCGGGGCGGAGCAGATACACCCTATTTGATATGGTGTGCTCTATGATGAGTACTACTGAGTTACCTTTTTCCTTCTGGGTGTTATGCGCTTGAGAAGCTGCATACCTATTGAATAGGGTTCGAATCAAATTAGTTGCCTACCATTTCATATGTGATGTGGAAAGGGAAGAGCCTATGTCTTAAGTTAGTTAAGATTTAGGGTTGTCCGGCCTATGTCTAAAAGCAAAATCCGGACAAGCTCGAGGCAAGATCTGTAATGTAGAACTGGAAGTGTTCCAGCTATACGAACTACAGCAGATGATTTGATAGAACCAAGGGATTCAGTAGATACCAACGAACCTCAGCCTCTCCGCCGATCTAGTAGGGTTCCTCACCCACCTGAGAGATACTTCGGTTTCTCTATGACAGTGGGAGCGAGGATTACATCATGAGATGATGACCCAACTAGTTTCGAGCTGGCCATCAGGAGTAAGACTCTGTAAGAATGGCTGGATGCTTAGTGATCTGAGATGGAATCCTTATACACCAGCAAAGTATGGACTTTAGCTGCAAGATCTGAAGGGTTAAATCCCCATCAGGAGCAAGTATATCTTGAGAAGATTACTTGGTGTACATGGAAGAGTTGAGACTTTCAAAGCTAGACTTGTTAAAGGTTTGCATCATTGACCAGGCGTGGATCATGATGATACCTTTTCAAGTGACTATGCTTAAGTCCATCCAGATCCTACTTGCCACGGCTGCATACCCTGACTACGATATCTGGTGGTTGGGTGTCTTGACTGCTTTTCTAAATGATGATTTGGAAGAGAGCGTCTATAAGTACACAGCCAGAGGGCTTCATAGACAGTGGGAGCAGCGGAAACGTGTGCAAGATGCTTTATAGGATAAAGCAGGCATCGCGGAGTTGGAACGTCTGTTTTGATGAAGTAGTCAAAGAGTTTGACATCATCAAAATGGTAGATGAACCTTGTATATACAAAAAGGTAGTAGGGAGTATGGTGACGATCCTCGTAGAGTACGTGGATGACATACTCTTGATAAGAAAGGAGTTTCTTATGCTACGCTCGATCAATCTCCGCTTATCACAAAGATTCTCCATATAGGATTAAAGTGATACCTACTAAATCCTGGGTTTTGGATCTATGAGATAGATCTAAATGGATCTTAGGATACTCACTAGATGTAGTGAGATGGTGTCAATCGATCCTGAGGAGAATCACTGGAAGGGTTCCAGGGTGATAAAGACGACTGAATGTCAGTCGCAGGCATTGTCTTTACCCTCAGTAAAGGGACGGTATGTTGGAAGAGTTCCAAGCTGGATACCGTGACATACTAGACGATAAAGGCAGGATACATCGCTACTTAAGATGCTACCAAAGAGGCTATTTGGGTGTATATAGGTTCATGAGATGAACTATGTTCCTCCCATTGTGTGACAATGGAGTTGTGGCTTATGCCAAGGAACGCCGGTCCCATCAGTGATCCAGACTTATTCTAAGGCAGCATCGCGTGATCATGGAGATGGTTGATCTCCAGGGTGATCGAGGTTTGGAGAGTAGACTCAGAGGACAACACAGCGGATCCACTCACAAAGGCCTGTTCCCAGAGAGAGACTTTTATGGGATGGTTGAGTATGAGATACTTCAAACCACTGCTACAGATGGCCCTAGTGCAAGTGGGAGATTGTTAGTTATATGTATGCCCTAGAGGCCATTACTGTACATAGGATGTATATTGTAGTGGATGCTGGGACATATATAGGGAGGACTTTCTTGCTCGACATGATAGTATGCTATCTGGTTACCCTTTACCTTAACGTGTATGCTGATTGTCTCTCTGTTACATGTTGGTAAAGCCCTTAGGATCTGTACTTGACTACCTGGACTATGATGCAGATCATACTAGTGGGGACATGGTAGTCTATAAGTACATCCTTCACAGTCCCTAGTCGAGGGTGTATCGAGACGGGGCATCGATATACCAGAGTAGACTAGCGTGTACCTTCTCGACCCATACAGATGGGCGATGGATGATCCCATATCCATCGGTGTTTGACATCAGAGGAGATATACGGGTGCTCAGTAGAGACTGGGTACACTGGACGGACTCGCCGAGAACTCCCAGATGGTATTATACCTCACGTCAGATGGCAGTTCTCTGGTGACACTGGTACAGAGTAGTCTGTTGACCCGAGATCATCATAGAGTCTTGTGTGGTTCCCACTGTGCTTTGATTTCCATCTTACCACGTCCAAGAGGGCGTGCAAAACGGTGGTTTTTGGGTACAGTCCCGAGTCACATGGAGGCAATGAGCGATAGGAGGGGATTCGTCTCTCCCGGTATATGGGGGTTGATGTTGCGCTGTGTTCGATTGGCTATAACAGGAAATCCCTGGCCAGGGTTGCAGAGATTTACTGGTAAGTGTTACCAGTAGTTTCTCGAACAGTTATAGACCTCATATCGACACGACTTATTGAGCTATTGGGGTCTGACGTTTACCACCCCTAGGCGAGATATGCGACATATCAGACGATCAGACCGGACTGTACGGTAGTGTTACTGGTCGGATTCACTGGAGTGTGAGCGGGCTTGCTCGTCGATCTTCAGATCGCTCAATACCCGGGTGGCCGTTACGTTTAGCAGACCGCTTGCGGCTTGTGGATGCTTGATATGATCATCATCCGCTGCCGGCGTATTGACGAGTCTTTAGAGTCCTACACAGAGGTTTCCTGGCTCAAGCGAAACGAAATAGGAGCACATATGAGATATGTGCGGGACCGAGAATAATGCGTGTATGTGATACCGTATTCTATTCTCACGATAAATGTATCGAATGGTTGTATGCGATATAACCTAGTTATCGATTCAAGCGTTGATTCGATAAGCCGATACATTGTATACTAGTCGGTTGTGTGCGACATGACCGGATCATTGAATCAAGTGTTGATTTAATGATTTAATGCATAATTATATATTTGATATATTACTTTGCACTAACTAGTATTGGTTCACTTTAAACGGATTTTATCACTTGGATTGTGCACAAAGTATATGTGATATACTTTAGTACACATCTTTGTATCATGTTTGATGATGTTTGCTCTTGAGGTTAAGTGTGAAGAATTAAACAATGGTTAAGAGTTGATTAGGGTTTGCTTTATCATTTCATTTATTCATTTATTTATTTAAATGAAAAAGGTTATGAGTTATGATAAGAATGAAGGCTATTTTTGTTTCTTATTGGATGCTTCATGAACATTTGACTATATGCCACCATTCTTGTCATTTTGCTTAACCCTAACCCACTCTAATCACCATGGTTAATTCTCTACACCTAACCCTAGTTAGTTATGATAAGTATTGGATTTTCTTTTTGATTAAATATATACTTATCATAATTCTATGCTCATCATCTTCTTCTTCTTCTTCAAGTGAGCAACCTTGATGCCATTCATGGCAACTTGTGTTCTAGTGAGCAAAATCCAAATCCAAAGTGAACCCACCTCCTATTTCTTCATCCTCTACCTCTTGCCAAGTAGTAGAGTGTGTTTCCTTCACAAGTTTCATGACTTGGTGAAGGTGGAGCTTGATTCATCGATGCTTCGACGTAGATCATCTTCGGCATGGACATCGACGACCTAGCTTGCCCATTCTCCGACGAAGCCGATCCTAGAGCCCAGATTCGTTTTGGACAGCGGAGAGGACCTCGTTGCGGAGCTATGGAGGTGGAGCACCGGATCTACAAAGGTTGTATTTCCGTATTTTATATAGTTAACTGTTAACTAGTTCTTGTTCGCCTAGACATCTAACAAACGATCCGTACTTTAGGGTTTGTAGGCACTATAATTTTTGAAATTGCCATGGTTGATGGCTTGAGAGACCTCACTAGAGTGCCTAGGAACCCTGCAATGAGCGCGTCATCTTTGCTTTATAAGCCTCCAGATTTTGTTGCGCTATGAGCCGGGTTTCATCAAGGGCATCAAGCTCCTCAAGCCGAAGGTGAGCATTTTCTTCGTCTGTCAGCTCGTAGTGGACTGCCACTCGTAGAGAGGGTAACTCTATCTCGAGGGGGAGTACTGCTTCTGTACCGAATACCAACACGTACGGCGTTGTGTTCGTGGCCGTTTTGAACGTAGTTCGATACGCCCACAAAGACGCGACCGCGTAGGTTCGTCTTGCCTGAGATTCGGGGCAGATGCTATTTGGTTTAATCCGTCCACCTCTCCGAAGATGCCAAGTTGATTTATGGCACCGTGTATCGGAAGTTTAGATGGATGCGGCCGATTTAGCAGACTTCGTCAGATTCCCTCTCGCTTGAGGGGTTTTTGATTATGGGGACACTCTTCCCTGTAGGCGCAAGCCCCTGCAGTTAATTACGCTACCGCGTCGCGGTAACAACTTTCTCCTTCTCCATAATTTCACTTCGTGTCGTGGGTGTTTGTTTTGTTTGTGGTTGCCCGTGGATTGTATACGGAGACTAATTTATGTCGTCGCCCGTAGGACGTGGATTAGTCCAAATCTGTATTTTCTTAGATTTGGGTTTAGGGTTTTGGTTTAAGGATATGTTAGCCCTATTTAAGGCTAAGATCAACTTAAACTTTTGTTAAGGATACGTTAGCCTAATCTCCAGACTAAGATCAACTTAACGGGATCGTTTGGATCCGACAAGAGAGCAATTGGCTCTATCGTTTAGTTTAATGACATTGCGGTCGATTTCCAGTTTAGGGACATGGTGGTCCATCATTCCCATTTGGGGACGAACATTAGTTTAAGGACATTTCGGTCCAACGTTTCCATTTTTGGACGAATATTAGTTTAAGGACGTTTCAGTCCACGAGTTTAAGGGCCCCGCAGTCCATATCAATATGTGGTTGTCGGGACCCGTCACCTCTCTGAAGACGTTGAAGGATTACAACGACAAATATCAGAGGAGTTCGGAGATGTACCCTCGAACTAGGTGTAAATTGATTAAGGGAGCAGTCGTGCGCAGTCAATTTAATTTAAGGACTTACGGCCAGTATTGGGCTAAGTCCAGTTGAAAATGTGCAACATTTTATTTGCATTTGGCCTATTAGGCCTTTATTAGGGCTCTGCCCCTGCACTGCATTTTATTCTGGCCTGTTAGGCCTTTTAAATTGGGCTCTGTTCCTTTTTTTTATGATGCAGAGCGTTTGTTTTGGCCCATTGGGCCTCTTAATTGGGCTCTGCCTTTTAATAATGCGCTGCATTAATTAGTCTGACAGAGCGCCACGTGGCTTGTCAGGCTCTTTGCGCCAATTGAGGAGCGCAAGGCGCAAGTCTATATGGAGGTGACACGTGTCACGCTCTGGTGAGCGCAAGTCTGCTAGCGCAGTGCTCTGCGACAGTGCGCTGCGCTGTTGCGCTGCTGACACGTGGCATGCTCTGATGGCTTGCGCCAATTCATGATAGCAGTGCTCTGTTTTGGAAGCACATAGCGCAGTTCATTCTGAGGCTGACACGTGGCGCTTTCTGGTGGCTTGCGCCAACCCAGAAGCGCAACAGTGTAAATTTTACAAGTACAGGGCACTGTTTAATTTCTTGATCCAATTTTGGATCAAAGAAAAGAATCCAAAGAGGTTTTTTCCTCAAGATTCGAGAACCGAGGATTCAATAAAAGGCAATGCCTTTAGTTAGATCAGAAAGATCTAAACAAGAAGTAAATTACTTCTTTATTATTATTATATTTTTTTTCAAGATCTTGATCTTGTTCTTAGATCATTGATCTTTTTAGAAGAAAATTCTTCTTTTATTTAAAGGTTTTTACCTTTCTTTTCTTTGTTTCTGAATTCTTCTCAAAGTTCTTAGAAGAGCTCTGTGAATTCTCCCTGTGTCTTATACTTGGAGTATAGGGGCATTTATATAGTGCCAATAGATTTGTTAAATTAGTTAAAGAGATTTTTCTCTGAGTGATTTAGGAATTTTTCCCTACCGTTGGATCTTTGATCCAAGAACTCCTGTTTTACAGGAGAGAATCTTATTATTTTAATAAGATCAGAAAGATCTTTCAGAATTTTTCTGTTTGGCGCAAGCGCAACTGCGCTGCCACGTGTCGCGCAGCGCAGAGCGCAGCGCAACTGCGCTGCCACGTGTCGCGCAGCGCAAAGCGCAACTCAGCTGAAGCGTTGCTTCCTTTATTAAAGTTTGAATTTTAAACAGAGCTTTGCTCTGATTGGGGGAAACAGAAGCGTTGCTTCATTTCCCGTCTTGGAATTTGAACAGAGCTTTTCTCTGATTGGGGTAAACAAATGCCCCCCCATCGTTGCGCTTACGTGGCCCCAAACGTGAGCACAGCGATGGCAGAATTCCAACCGTCGCGCCATCCCTTGGAAGTTGAAACGGCTCTTCAATGCCTATAAATAGGACCTTTGGTCCCTTAGATGATTCTGATCTTTTCATAAGAATTTTGTTCAGAGTCCTGCACTTTTGTTCAAGCACTTTTAAGAGTTAAAACTCTAGAAAATTTTTAAGTAAAAATTAATTTGGCTTAAATTAATTTTAAGAGCCTTGCTCTCAATAGATCCCTGATCTAAAGAAGACCCATTTAGGGTTTCATTTAGCAGAGCCTTGCTCTAAAAGGATCTAAAGTGAACTAAAGAGAAGCTTATTAGGGTTCCATTAATAGAGCTCTGCTCTCTAAAACATTTTCCTTGTATTTTCTTAATTCATTAATGGAGATTTGCTCCCTCCAGATCATATAGAAGAATTCTTAAGAGTTTTTCATGGATCTTGGAGGTTAAAATTGGCATTTTATATTATTATTATTATATTATCTTTTCAGAGCAAAGCTCTCAATGTTCTCGGGGGATTTCTTTGAACTCCCCTCATTACTAAATTTGATAGGTATCACTCCTGTTTGCAGAGCATTGCTCTCGAGGAGTTTAACTCCCTGTGCCCTTTTTTTCTCATTGCTAATCTTCCAATGATGTTTCCTTCAGGCATTATGGCTGTTCATCTATACAGTATGCACGAATTCATCACCTACGAGGATATCCGCGTACAGGGCCGTCACCAAAACCAGGAGTTTACAGATGCCCAGTGTGCGGAGGTTATGGGTCGTCTGAACGCACGCGTTGGTTGGCTGCTTCCTCGCCGTTCTGCTCTTTTGAAAGTCGTGCTGGGAGTAATTTGGAGAGCACTCCCGGGGTTTCACAAGGCCATGCCGCTTAATGCACTGGATGATGCCGAAAACAAGGTGCATTCAGTGTACCTGTCGGGGCTGATCTCAAAGAAACGGCGAGATAGCCTCATCGACATTCTGCATCAAATCTTTCAACAGACGACGATAATTGCTGCATATCGAAGGATGGGGGGCCTTGCCGAAGATCTTGACACACGTGAGCGCGAGAGGCTGCGCACGAGAATAATCAGAAAGGTCAGAAGAACTCTAGATAGCCTTACTATCGAATTCCTTAATCCATGCCCTGGATCTAAGGTTTTGCCATTGTAATCATTTGTATAATTTCTTTGTTTATTTCTTTATGATTGTAAGAACCCTTTGCAATATCAATGGAAATTTTTTATTTCAGCTTGTCTTATTTCTTGTTCTGAGTCTTTTGCACATGCATGAATGAATGTGTCTCGAACGCTTGATCAAATGCAAATCGGATGTTCTTTCTGTCGCTTTCTTTTTTCTTTTATTATCAGTATGTTGCCTTAGTAAACATAGTTGACAGGTGATAGAGCGAACACCCTGTCTTGGTTTCTTCAAGAGGTAGCGATGGCTTAGGCCGCAGGTTCAGATCTGCTGCCTAAGACTTTTCAACTTTATGAGCCGTGAGGGTCTCATAAAGACTTTTCTCCCTACTGATTGAGAGGATCTCGTAGATGTATTTTCTCCTTAGAAATCGTGAGGATCCCTAAGTGTGTTTTCTCTTATAAGTCGTAAGGATCCTATAAGAGAATTTTCCCTCACACGAGTCGAGAGGACTCGTAAGCGGTTGTTTCCTTCCTTGTCGATATTCGACTTCGGAGAGTGAGACCCGTGGATAGTATGCAAGAGACCGTTTTAGACCGACTTGCAGGGTCCCATCGCTTAGGAAACAAGTTTTTTTTATCGCTGCTACCAAAGGCTTTATCTTGCAAGTCGAGACGAATCGGGAAGTCCTCGCGAAGACACTAATTTTTTCACGAGTCGAGACGAATCGAGCAGCTCTCGTCAAGGACACTAATTTCCCTGAGTCGAAGTATTTTGCCGAGGACACTGGTTTTCTCGAGATTGAAACGAATCGAAGTGCTCCTGCAAAGACACTGGTTTCTCTACGGGTCGACGCGAATCAAGAAGCTCTCATCAAGGACACTAGTTTTCCTGAGTTGAGAAGGTTGCCAAGGACTCTGATTTCCCTGGAGTTGAAACGAATCGAAGTATTCCTGCAAAGACACTGATTTCTCTGCGGATCGACGCGAATCAAGATGTTCTCGTCAAGGACACTGGTTTCCCTAAGTCGAAGTATTTTGCCGAGGACACTGGTTTCCTCGGAGTTGAAACGAATCGGAGTGTTCCTGCAAAGACACTGGTTTCTTTCTGGGCCGACGCGAATCAAGAAGCTCTCATCAAGGACGCTAGTTTCCCTGAGTTGAGGAGGTTGCCAAGGACACTGATTTCCCAGGAGTTGAAACGAATCAAAGTATTCCTGCAAAGACACTGATTTCTCTGCGGGTCGATGCGAATCAAGATGTTCTCGTCAAGGTCACCGATTTCCCTGAGTCGAAGTATTTTGCCGAGGACACTGGTTTCCTCGGAGTTGAAACGAATCGAAGTATTCCTGCAAAGACACTGATTTCTCTGCGAGTCGACGCGAATCAAGATGTTCTTGTCAAGGACACTGGTTTCCCTGATTCGAAGTATTTTGCCGAGAACACTGGTTTCCTCTAAATTGAAACGAATCGAAGTGCTCCTGCAAAGACACTGGTTTTTCTGCGGGTCGACGCGAATCAAGAAGCTCTCATCAAGGATGCTAGTTACCCTGAGTTAAGGGGGTTGCCAAGGACACTGATTTCCCTGGAGTTGAAACGAATCGAAGTATTCCTGCAAAAACACTGATTTCTCTGCGGGTCGATGCGAATCAAGATGTTCTTGTCAAAGACACTGATTTCCCTGAGTCGAAGTATTTTCCCGAGGACACTGGTTTCCTCAAGGTTGAAACGAATCGGAGTGTTCCTGCAAAGACACTGGTTTCTCTGTGTAACAACTCCAATTTTTGTATACCTAAATTTGATTTAAATTTGAAGTATACATGGAGTATTTAATATTGCTGATAACACTTTAAGTATCTATTTCCCTACAATAATTACAAGAAGGAGCTTGTAGCTCATTGGTAATACCTTGCACTGCTGAACCAAGCCACCAGAGTTCAAATCCCATACCCCACATTATTTTTAATATTGATTTTTTTTAAAACCTTTAGAATACCAAGAGTTTACATGTGCATATCTCATAAAAACCCCACTACACCCAAATATGTAACACTTGCAGGAGTTAGATGAACCGTCGGGGGGGATCCAGGTCACCGGACTCGGTCGGGAATCGGCCAACTCGGCCTTGACTCGGCCGACTCAGTGATCCGACCGAGTCGCGGCCGAGTCACCCCCGATTCGGCCGATTCCGGTGATGGTCACAACATGAAAGTTGTGTCTTTTCATATTCCCTACGCACCTGAAAAGTTTCAGCCTCATAGCACTTCCAGAGCTCTTTAAAACCCCCAATTACTCCACTTTTAATACATTTTTATTACATTTTATCACATTTTTATTTTTAACTTTTCATCTACCCTAACCCTAGCCTAACCCTATAAATACCAACCCTACACACTACCCTCTCACCCCCCAAAATCTTGAGCCACTCTCTCAAAAGTTTTCCAAGAAGTGTGTGCTTTGAAACCGAGTTCACGGCGAAGCCCTGACGGAATTCCGGCGACGTGCTTTGAAGAAACCGGCGACGAAACCACACCTCGGCCTTTCTTCCTAGTTCTCTTTACTCTTTAGAAGAGTTTAAACCCGTAAGTCCCATCCTTCTCACCTTTCTATTTCTTAAAAATACGGATTTATGGAACCCGACGGAAATCGGAACAAACCGATTTCCGATTCGGTTTTTCTACAAAATTCCACTTGTCACCTAATCCATAATACCTAAACATAACCATGAGAACTATTAATCACATAGAAACCAATTTAAATAAAGTTTCTCACATGAAATGATAGCTTTCTTGTAAAACCGTATTCTTTTCATAAAAATACCATGAAGTTTATTTTTCTTCGTTTAATCAATTCCCTCATTCCTAAATATGTTTATCTTGATCACTAAACTTGTAGAAATCAATTTGAATAAATTTTCACACATAAAATGATAACGTTTTCAAATACCGTATTCTTGCGCTTAAATACCTTCATGTTTAATATATCATATTTAACCTCTAAACTTCGCAATACCTTAAAATAAGTCACGAGGTAATGACCTACCTCTACACACACACAAATATAACCTTAATTGATATCATTAAAAAATATAAAATACGAAAATACAGGACTTTTCACTAAAATACCACATTCTTTATAAACCTTTTCTAAAAGCTTTAAGATGTACACAATCCTAAATAAAATCTTTTAAAATAAGAGCACGATATGTCATGGACATCGATCGTTTATCTAAACTGTCTTGTGGTGTCTAGGCAAGTGTGTCTAAGGCTAGTGGTTTTTAATTAGGCCCACGACTGTGGTTCCTTCCCACTTATCTGGCACTTACCTGGCCGTAATTGACTGTGAAGAGGCAATTTGAGACTTCTAATGACTTGTCGTTTAGACCTTAGAAATAGGCTAGTTGGTTTAGGAAACCCTAACAATTAAAATACGGAAAACTACACTCTTTTACAAATAAATACCTTATATTCATAAAACCGTTTTTCTAAATGAATAGTATTTATTAAACCTAAGCAAAGCACCGCTACAACCCACCTTTGGGGAACCCGTTAGGGATAGTACGGTTCATCGTGCACCCGCGGGCTAATAGTGCGAGATTCAGATCTCCGCAAGGAGCATTCGGTCTCGAAAGGTTTAAAATACGGCATTTAAGAAAATTGTGATTTTGGAAAATAAAATATTATTTAAAAATTATTCTTGTATTAATAAGTATTTAATTATCATTTAAACACCTATTTTATCATAAGATAAAGTTTCCATTTTTTTCTAAAATTACAAGATTAAAAGTTACATTAAAATACCCTGAGTTTCAAATAAATCAATTAATACTTTTATTAGGATATATTCACTAGAATAACACAAATAAAATCCATACTCATTATAACTATAAAGACGAATAACAAATACTTGAGGTGTATTTTGAAAACTATACAAAAGTACTTTTTACATAAAACCCCCTCAAGTTTTATAAATTACAATAAGGCCCCTAACAAATATAGAACTTCAACTCACTTTCTTTTAGTCTGACTCGGCTTAGAGTCTGACTATTTCTGACTTGAATATGAATCAAGTCGGTCTATATTCTTTATATTCCAACTCAAGATGAACACATGAATCCATGAATACAATCATCAATTTACACAACCTGACTGAACCGAACCATGGATATTCCATTTACATGTTTCCCAGTATTCCATTTACATGACTCTACGGTTATAACCGTTTCCTGGTATCATGGTTTCGGTCAGTCAGTCAGTTAAACATGCAATCAATACAATTTTACAAGATAACAATACAAACAAGACATCGCGGGGTTTAAGAGGTAGATTGGTACGGAAGGTGTTAAAGGTGGCACGAGGTGGTCAGATTAATACACCTAACCTGAATCATATTGCTGTTGTACCGTGGCATAACGGTTCCTTGTACTACACGTGCCCTAGTCTCTGGCAAGTGAGACTCCCCTCGTATACACTGGCATTCTTCTGTACCAAGCTACAACAACAGCGTTAACATAACATTACAGCAATAGTTTACACTTTAACAATGTATCTTCTTATTCTGCCTTCTCTACTTCCCTCTTACCTTTGGGACTTACCGAGCGATCTGTTCGCTGACGACATTCTGTTTCTCTCTTCTTTGAATGTCGTCAAGTGACCTGGACCCGGCAGAAGTTGAACCAACCCAAGAAGATTTGGAGCATTTTGCCGAAGACCCAGCAGTATAATTTCATTGTACACTTTTCTTTTCAGTACTTTCCATTTCCTGTTATGCCAATGTTTAGGCATTTTTATTTCAGATGTATTTCCTTTTTCATGCATTGTATAAAGAATGTTAATAAATAAAAGTTTCTGTTCTTTTATACTCTTGTCTCTTGTGTATTTATTTTTATATTGCTTAGCTACGCTTAGCATATGTACTTCTGAGTACATACATAGCGGACCTCGCCGCGTCCCCTTCGCCGTACACTGGGAAGCGGGGCGTGACAGGTTTTGTTGGTGGCCCATGTAGGTCAGAGCTGTATGAATCCCTGTCATGCAGTTCTGGTCTGTATGAACAACCTAAGAAATATAACAAAAGAACCAGCAACTTAAAACATTCTTTACAATTCATACTCCTTGAATCTTGCAAATTTCTATTCCTTGAATCTTATCATTTCATGTATTTGAATCTGTCCTAACCCGAATTTTTCTTCAAGGTTATGGATTCCCCTAACAACACCAGCACCAACGTCAACAACACCCCTTCAGCACTACCTCTAACACCAGCTGTTCCTGCACCACCCACTGAGCAAACAATGCTATTCGAGGCGATCCGCAGTCTTCTCGAGGGACAGCAACAACTTTTGAACCGTCCTGAGACCGATGCACCGGGAGTAAAGCAATTCAGAGCTTTGCACCCAAAGCAGTTCTCTAGTAAAGGAAGCCCTCTTGAAGCGGAAGAATGGGCACAAAGTATCGAAGACGATCTGGCAGCAGCTCAAGTGCCAGACCACGCTTGGGTCCGTGTAGCGAAGCTACAGCTCACGGATAATGCTCGCAATTGGTGGAAGGCGGAAGAAACCCGTCTAGCGCAGCCAATTGAATGGAAAACATTTCGCGAGAAGTTCGACGCGAAATATTTCCCTGTGACTGCCAGGTTTGCAATGGAGCAGCAGTTTATTCATCTACAGCAAGGATTAATGTAGGACAAATCGGTAGATGAATACGACGCTGAATTCACCATGTTGAGCCGGTAAGATATGTCACAATAGTTCAATTTTTAGATATCACATACTACACAGCTAACACAATCTTTAAACAGATTCGCGGCACACTTGATACCGACGGACGATATCAGAGCCCGTCGCTTTCAACAAGGACTGGACACGAAAATTCAGGCTGCTCTAGCCACAGGAAAGTTTTTGACTCATGAGGATGCTCTAGAAGCTGCCCGCAGCTATGAGGCAGTAATAAAAGCAAGGGGCAGACCTCAGTCTGCAGGAGTCAAACGCCCTGCCAACAAGATGGCAGGTGGAGCCTCGTCCAGGCCACCTTTCGTGCCAAGGCGACCCGGAGTACCAACCCATCGTCCTAGCCCAGCCTTTTGCACCTACTGTAGGAGAACTGGACATATGATGAAGGACTGCCGTCGAGCCAACCGCCTTTGCTTAATCTGCGGTTCAGCTACTCACGGTATTGGGTCTTGTCCCCAAAGACAGAACCCAATTGCTGCACCCAGGCCAGCAAATACCTATCCGCAACGACCAGCTCTTCAGGCACCTGCTCCCAGACTTGCACTGCCTGCACCACCCAGGGGACCACAAGCTACACCACCTCCTCGACAGTTCCATCAAGCTCAAAGGAACGTTCCGAGGAATGCTCCTCAGGCCAGGACGAATGTGCCAAAGTGCCAGGCTTTCATGATGTCTGTGGAAGAAGCAGAGGCCACTGGCCAAGTCATTACTGGTAAATTCCTTCTCAAACTTATCTTTAGTTTTGTTTACCTACACACTTTCCCTATACCTGAAACCTATCCCATATACCTTAGGTACAATCCTAGTAGCTTCACTACCTGCACTTGCACTGTTTGATACTAGAGCATCCCACTGCTTTATGTCGCAACGGTTTGTCCGAACCCATGCGATTCCAGTCTCACCGCTTGTATCCAGCTGGAACGTCAGTTCCGGAAATGGTGTTCTAAAGGCAACTATGGGATACAGCCTGTATCCAGTCGTCGTCTGCAGTCGGGAATTTTATGCTGACTTCAAGGTACTGGACATACCGAACTTCGATGTGGTTCTAGGAATGGACTGGCTTGGAACCTTTTATGCTACCATCGACTGTCGTCAAAGGAGGGTAGTATTCGAGATTCCAGATCATCCGGTCTTCTATTTTAAAAGTGGAGACCGTACATTGGAGCCAAGTACTTACAAAGCAAAGCAAAGGGAAGCAGTAGTTGCAGCAGCTCAGGCAGAGGAAGAATCAAGACCGGAGGTAGTTCGAGAGTTCGACGATGTATTTCCTGACGATATATCAGGTTTGCCTCCTGATCGAGCTCTTGAATTCAGTATTGACTTAGTACCAGGAGCACAACCAGTGATCAAAGCACCTTATAGACTAAGTCCGGAAAGATTGACGGAAGTAAGAACACAGTTGGACGAATTACTGGCGAAAGGATGGATTCGTCCCAGCACTTCAAGTTGGGGAGCACCTGTACTATTGGTTAAGAAGAAGGAAGGTTCATACAGAATGTGCATCGATTATAGGGCCTTGAACGAAGTCACTATAAAGAACAAGTATCCACTCCCGCGCATCGACGATTTATTCGATCAGCTAAGTGGATCTTGTGTCTTCTCTAAACAAGATCTTCGTTCAGGTTATCATCAAGTGAAGGTCAAGGAAGCTGATATTCACAAAACAGCTTTCAGAACTCGATATGGACATTACGAATTTCTAGTAATGCCATTTGGAGTGACCAATGCACCAGCAATCTTCATGATTGGTACGAAAAAAGTGTTTGTATTGTAGTTTAACCGCAATCAATAACGGTGTCGCGCGTAGCTAGACCGAGATGAGTACGGGTCGTCCTCTGGGAAACGTGAACCTTTTATTTTTACTTTAGATGTGTTGAGAAAGAGAGGAGGGATAAAGAATTTTATAGAATGGTTTCTAGATCTACGTTAAACAAGAATGTAAAATATAGATCTAGATTATTTTAAAGATGTAGTTAATGTAATAAGGGGGCTTGTAGGGTTCGTTAGGATTTAGTAGTTATGGACGATTAATTAAAAATTACCCTTTTTATCCACTAATAGATTTAAAACTATATCGACGGTGATGCGTGTAGATTAGGGTTTCTGGAGGGAAAAGGAATCCCACTCTTAACCCTTATCTCGACACGGAACTCTGTTCATATCTAGCCTTTACCAAAACAATCATTAATCTAATCTCTAATCGCGGTCGGAACTAACAAAGAATTGTTAGCGCGCCCGATTAGGATGTTAAAGATTATTTCGATAAAGTTCATAAACTTTATAGGACTTAAAAAGGGTTTAGGGATTTTTATCGTCCATTAGCCTACCCTAATCCTACGAACTCTAACAAGCGGAGAATTACTCGTGCATGTTGGGAAAAGAAGATGAAAAGACAGAGAGGGAAAACATAATGTAAAATGCAAAAGAATTAAATAAAATACTACCTTTATTAATCAACTTGAACAATCTACACTTTATTCCTTAGAAAATGATTACAAAAACTTGGTTTGCTTCTCGAACTCTTCCGAAGGAGGTAGATGAACAGTTGATGATCAGCCTGGATGCGTGAGCCGTCTTGGACTTCGTGATCTCTTCGGCTTGATGGCTTTTCCAAGAGGCTCTCGGTGCCTTTTTATAGTGCAAAGCCAGAATCTTTTGCTTCAAAAGTTGGTAAAATGTAGCAGAGAATCATGCCCCAAAATCTTGCCTCCTAATTCTCTAGAAGTGCGGCGGATCCGCGGCCAAAGGGGGGGTATGGCCGCGGATCCGCGGCCAATGGGTGAGATCTCTTCATCAATTTTCTTGTGCTTGCATCTTGTGACATGTGGCAATCCTAGGCACCTTCAGAATTCAGAAATCTTCTCTCGGTTGCTTCCAGACTTGGTCTCCAAGTTTTGCTTCTTAATTTGGCAAGTTTTCTTCAACAAATTGATTTGTTTGATAAATTCTGCATAACAACTTGGAAAATTCTGCACCATAATCTCAAATAATATTTAGTAGACTTAGTTCTACTAGGATTTGGTCAATAGATTTATTTGCATACATTTTCCTACCAAATGATAATAAAAATATATTAACACATGGAAAATAATGTTTTTACACATAAACCCTCATATATATAATATATCATATTAAAGTCTTTTTTTATATAAAAATGGTAGGAAAAATGTAATACAAATGTGCAGTTTTATCAACTGAACAAATACCCCCAAACTTATCTTTGATCGTCCCGAGCAAACTAGTTTATTCAAAAGAAGAAGAAGAAAAAAAGAAAGGATAAAACTAAGCACACTTTCGTAGGCAACACGATTGCACTGAGCACGTGCAACAAGCCGTTAAACCTCTAGGTGTTCCTAGTAGGAGGAGTGTTGTCTCCTGAGGGTTTTCAGCGGATTACACCCACAAAATCCTATAACAAAAGAAAGATGGTGAAATTTACATATAAAGATAAGAACCATAAAAGAAAGACTTTGAAAAGAAGAGTTTCCAACTATACTAGCTTTTCAATTGTTATGAGCCCTATCTTAATAGTCATGAAAAGATGTTAGAACTCACATCATCCCTCAATAAAACATCGTCTTTATTCTTCATTCCTACCTTTCATCCAAACATTGATCATATAACCCCACGTGTGTGTAAAGAACATCCTTACACTCGGAGAATTCAATTCAAGCTATCATAATCTTGTCCATCTACCTTAGTACTTTTTAATTTGATGAATATTTAGATTTGCTCACACATTTTCATGCGACCGTTAATACTTCTTGAGGTACTAACCAACCGATTACTCATGTGCTTGCTGATTAGGTGATAATATTTTTCTCGTCTTACACCACCTAAGGCTTAGCAGTGACTCCCAGACCAGTTGGCCTTAGGACACTAGGTGAAGAGGCACTCTCGCTATATTTTTTTTATTGCTGCCTTGGCGATAACAAAACCAGTGTTTATTTTTTTCTTTTCACCATTTTTATATTTTCTTCATTTTTTCATTTCCTTCATACTTTGGCTTTTAGACAAGAGCATTTCAAGGTATCCTCTACTATCCCAAGTTTCAAGACGTGTGTAAGTGCATATAGTAGGGTATCAACATTCAAATGTTTGGCTTCCAGAATAGAAACTATTTTTCAGACTTATTTTTATCCTCAGATTAGTGACTTCCTTCATTTTACTAACTCTTAGGACAACAGCTCATAACTACTTATTACTAGTTCGTCTAAGAAAACTTCTAATTTTCTTGGTTTTCTTAAACTATTCCAATCTTTTGGATGTAATTTTTCACTTTCTACTCTTTTGTTATAAAAAAAATTTAATGCCCGGTGTCAAAGATAATTCGGTGAATACAAACTTCCCCCCCAAACCTGTTTTCAGCAGTGTCCTCACTGATGTAGCCTTTTGAGAACAAGGACCTGTATACTAAGGGAGAGATACAAAGGGTAAAATAATAGTGAAATGAAAAATTCCCCCAAACTTATTCTTTGACACGCACAGATATTCAATCAAATCATTTTTTTACTCACCTCCATTCTTAAAATGTGAAAAAGTTATCAAAACATGGAGGTGAGGCGGAGGAATTTTAGTTTTGATAAAGCGGCTCCTGTAAAAATAGGAGCTCCTCCGCGGGGTCAGCAGAAAAATACGGTTTTAATCTATGCCCATTCACTTTAAAAATCGAACCGTTTTTCAAATTTTCGACTTCAACTGCCCCGTGCGGGTGTACATACCGCACCATAAAAAGTCCTTTCCAACGAGATTTAAGCTTACCCGGATGAAGATGGAGACGGGAATCGTAAAGAAGGACTTGTTGCCCCGATGTGAAGGTTTTTCTAGAAAGATTTTTATCGTGGAATACTTTAGTCCTATTCTTTACTATCACCGCATTATCGTAAGCTTCATCGCGGAGTTCGCTTAGCTCATTCAATTGCCGCTTCCGATAGCTGCCTGCATGATCAAGATCAAAATTAAGCTCTTTAATAGCCCACATTGCTTTATGTTCGATCTCGACAGGAAGGTGGCATGCCTTCCCAAATACAAGGCGGTATGGAGACATACCAAGATCCGTCTTATAAGCGGTGCGGAATGCCCAAAGAGCATCCGTCAATTTGGTTGACCAATCTTTACGGTTCTTAGAAACCGTCTTCTCCAATATCTGTTTGATCTGCCTATTTGAGATCTCAGCCTGCTCGCTTGTTTGGGGGTGATAGGGCGTAGAAAGCTTGTGGGTGATTGAATATTTCCGCGTCAAGGCCTCGAAAGACCTATTGCAGAAATGCGTCCCGTTGTCGCTAATGATAGCGCGAGGGTGTCCGAATCGCGAAAAGATATTTTCTTTAAGGAACTTAATGACAACTTTGTTGTCATTAGTGCGACACGGTACAGCTTCCACCCACTTCGAGACATAATCAACCGCTAACAAGATATATAGATTCCCAAAGGAGTTGGGAAAAGGGCCCATAAAATCAATACCCCAAATATCAAATATTTCCATAACCATTATAGGTTGGTGCGGTATCTCATTCCTTTGTGAAATCCGACCCAAATGCTGGCATCGCGGATAAGTTTTGCAATGTTCAAATGCATCTTTAAATAATGTTGGCCAATAAAAGCCACATTGCAAAACTTTCTCCGCCGTTTTTCGAGGTCCAAAATGACCGCTGCAGGCCTGATCATGACAAAATGATAACACGCTCTTGAATTCATCGTTAGGGACACACCTGCGAATGATTTGATCGGAACAATACTTGAATAGATATGGTTCATCCCAGTAAAAATATTTTACTTGGGATAGAAATCGAAGTTTGTCTTGTTTCGATCAATCGCTAGGTATAAGTCCCGTCGCAAGATAGTTTACAATATCCACGAACCAAGGTTCGTAGGATACATTCAAGAGCTGTTCGTCGGGAAATGATTCATTTATCGGCACGGTCACAGTTGGCGAAAAAATGATGCGTGAAAGATGGTCGGCTACAACGTTTTCACATCCACTCTTGTCTTTGATGACAAGATCAAATTCTTGTAACAATAGGATCCAACGTATTAGCCTGTCCTTCGCATCCTTCTTCGATAAAAGATGTCGTAGGGCGGAGTGATCAGTGTAAACAACAATAGGCAAGCCAATCAAGTAGGGCCTGGATTTCTCCAATGCAAAGACAACTGCCAATAGTTCTTTCTCGGTAGTTGTGTAATTTATTTGTGCATCATTCAAGGTCCTACTTGCATAGTAAATTACATGTGGCATCTTATCAATGTGCTGTCCTAAGACCGCACCAATAGCAAAATCAGATGCATCACACATAAGCTCGAACGGGTGGTTCCAATCGGGAGATGATAAAACGGGGGCTGTAGTGAGTGATTCTTTAAGCGATTCAAAAGCAGCCTCACAATCCGAATCGAAGTGAAAAGTAGTGTCCTTGGCCAATAGAAGGGTTAAGGGTCTAGCAATTTTGCTAAAGTCCTTAATAAATCTCCTATAAAATCCTGCATGACCAAGGAAGGATCGTATATCTTTGACGCAATTGGGACGAGGGAGGTTTTGAATGACATCTATTTTAGCTCTGTCGACCTCAATGCCTTTATGTGAAATTATATGTCCAAGTACAATACCTTCTTGGACCATAAAATGGCATTTTTCCCAATTCAAAGTCAGGTTCTTATCCTTACAGCGGATAAGAACAGCGTCAAGATTACGAAGGCAGTCCTCAAAGGAGTCCCCAAAAATGGAGAAATCGTCCATAAAAATTTCCAGAAAATTTTCCACCATATCTGAAAATATCCCCATCATGCACCGCTGAAATGTAGCGGGAGCGTTGCATAACCCAAAGGGCATGCGTCTATAAGCAAAAGTTCCGAAAGGACAAGTAAAAGTGGTTTTATCTTGATCCTTTTCGGCGATGGGGACCTGGTTATAACCAGAGTATCCGTCCAAGAAACAGTAGTATTCGTGTCCCGCTAATCGTTCCAACATCTGGTCAATGAAAGGTAGAGGGAAATGATCTTTCCTCGTCGCGGCATTGAGTTTCCTGTAATCGATACATACGCGCCACCCAGTTTGGGTGCGTGTTTGGATTAACTCATTAGCCTCATTAGTGATGACCGTGATGCCAGACTTTTTAGGGACCACATGAATTGGACTTACCCATTGGCTATCAGATATGGGGTAAATTATTCCACTATCAAGGCACTTGACGATTTCTTTCTTTACCGCCTCCTTCATAACGGGATTTAACCGTCTTTGTGGGTCTCGGGTTGGTTTGGCTTCATCCATCAGATGTATGTGATGTTCAACAATTAAGGGACTAATCCCTTTGATGTCAGCCATTGTCCAACTAAATGCTTGCCGATTCGATCTCAACACTGCCAAAAGTGCATTCTCTTGTTCTACGGCTAGAGAAGCGGATATAATTACTGGCAAAGTCTCATTCTCTCCTAAATATGCATATTTAAGATGAGAAGCTAGCGGTTTGAGATCAAGAATTGGCGGAGAGACAATAGAAGGAGGGGTAACGGAATGATATTCGGACTCCCGAAGAGGTTCAAAACTTGCATAAGATATTGACTCGGAAAGTGCTGCTGACTTTTGCAACGAGTCAACGGGTTCAATCTCAAGGTCGGACTCATTGAACATATCCTCACTGTAAAGTGGTGCAAGATCAAACGATGTCTCATTAATGTTGTCGAGAACATCAAAGCAAAGCTCCTCATCCATGCAGCTTTCGGAAGCTATCTCGTGGATGGAACAAACATCTAGCAAATGAGCAGAAGGTTATGATGGCTGACTTCCTAGCTTGTAAATATTAAGCTCAATTGTCATTTTTCCGAAGGATAAGTTCATAGAACCGTTACGACAATTAATTATAGCGTTAGAAGTTGCTAGGAAGGGTCGACCAAGTATCACCAGGATTTGATTGCGTGGGTTTGCTACAGGTTGTGTATCTAAAACAATAAAGTCCACGGGAAATATGAATTCCCTGACTTTAATTAACACATCTTCTAGTTCTCCCCGAGGTTTAGTGATAGATCGGTCTGCCATCTGGAGAGTACAATGGGCGGGTTTTAACTCTCCAATCCCTAACTGCTCGTATACTGAATAAGGAAGCAAGTTGACGCTAGCGCCTAGATCGAGTAAAGCACGATTTATATTTTTACCCCCAATAGAAATAGAGATTGTAGGACAGCTGGGGTCCTTACGTTTCTTTGGTATTTGTTGGGTAAAAGCTGTGCTAACATTACTCGTCATGAAAACCTTTTTAGGCACTTGAGTTTTTCTCTTCCTAGTGCACAAGTCTTTAAGGATTCTTGCATAAGATGGGACTTGTTGAATAGCATCTAGGAGAGGAATATTCACGCTAACTTGCTTAAACATTTCCACAATCTTCTCCATTTGCGGGTTGGGTCGGTTGGCCCTTAATCGGTTTGGAAATGGAGCTCGATCAATAAGTTTTGGGTCCAACGTTTGTGGAGAAGACTGTGGCGACGGATTCGATCCCAAAATTGGAGTGGGCATCGACTTAGATAGATTTGGCGAAATGTTTGAGCCTTGGGGAAAACGGAGAATAGGCTCGGATGAAGGTGGAAGACTAGACGAGTTAGGGGAAGAAGAGGAAGAAGAAGGAGTATCAAATGTGTCATTATCATCAAATTGCTCACCCACTCGGTTGTTCAGCACTCTCCCCGATCTCAACGTAGTGACGGCATTCACATTATGACTTTGTGAATGGCCAGGATTCGGTAGGGGTTGAGATAGGAGTTTCCCTTTCTCTCTCGCACTCATTGCGGCGTTTAATTGTGCGATTTGGTTTTCTATTGATTTGATACTCTCACCATGGGAGGAGGAGTTTTTCGTTAGGGCATCAATAGAAGACCTCATCTCAGCCGAATTTTGCATGGATTGTTTCATGAACATATCCAAAGTTTGTGCAAGTGAGTTGTCAATACCGGCCACTTATGGTGTAGAAATGTTGGCCGGATTTTGGAAATTCTGTGACTGAAAGGGGGGCTGATTCTGTGGTTGTGGTTGCTGTGGAGGAGGTCTTTGATAATTGCTTTGTTGGTTTTGATTCCAAGCAAAGTTAGGATGATTCCTCCATCCTTGATTGTACGTGGAAGAATAAGGGTCGTTTTTAGGTCGCTGCTGAAAAGCAGCATTAGCTTGAAACGATGCATTCATAGAACATTCTTCCGTTAAGTGTGAAGGATTCGAACAGCAACTACAGACAGTCTTGGGAAGCGTGACCTGATTTAGGGAGACTGATGAAAGTTTGTTCTCAATAGAATCGAGTTTCTTCTGCATCGCTGCCATTTCGGCTTTTACTGCGATGGAAACGTCGAGCTGGTGAATACCTCCCTTAGTTGTAGGTGGTCTTACGCTTTCCCACTGCAACGTGTGTTCAGCGAGATCTTCCAGATATTTCCATGCTTCACCATCATCTTTAGACATGAAATTGCATTGACACATTGTTTCAAGCATCTGCTTTGTCGCTGGATTAATGCCCTCATTATATAATCCGACATAAATCCCATCTTTGTATTCCGTGATGGGGGCATTGGACAAGCAGATCTTTGAAACGTTCAAAGCACTTCCAAAATGGTTCATTAGGAAGCTGGGTGAACTGGTTGATCTCGCTCCTAATATGGGCAGTCTTATGGTTTGGGTAAAACTTCTTAAGAAATGCTATGACGAATTCATCCCAATTAGTGATAGAGTGTGCGGCAGTATTATAAAGCCATTTTTCTGCCAAGTCGCACAGTGTGAATGGGAGAAGACGTAAGCGCATAGCATCTAAAGTCAATTGTGAAGTACCCATCATTGCGCATACGTTTTCGAATTTGGTGATGAAAACGTACGCGCCTTCTGACTCAAGCCCGTGAAATTTGGGCAGCAGATTGATGTAGTGGGGTTTAATTTCGAAATTATCCCCGTTAGGTGGTGGAAGAGATAGACAAGTAGGAAGGGGACCACGAATAGGATAGCATCTCTCTTGGAGAGAGATGCGCGGTGGATGTTGGAGATAGTGCCCTCAGAGTCAATTATTAGGTCACAGGTACATGATTGTAATGATTGAGGGAGGACCTATCCCGGTAGGACAGTCTTACTCGAGATGATAGTATGCTATCTGGTTTACCTTTATCATCGTGTACTGCTTTAGGTGACCTGACACGTCGCTATTACACGTTGATAGAGCCCCTAGGATTCTTGCTTGACCACCAGCAGTATGAGGGCGATCATATAAGTGGGAGCTGGGGTCTATAAACTTATCCTTAAAAGGTCCCTAGTCGTGGGAGTTTCGAGACTGGGCATCGATACTCCATTAGTAGACTAGTGTATACAGTCGAGACCCCGACGAGGGGCGGTGGCCGGTCTCACAAGCCACTGGTGTCAGTTGGATCACCTAAGATGTATACAGGTGCTCATTGGGTTATGAGTACACCGGACAGGACTCGCCGGGAACATGCTAGTTGGTCATATACCAGACGTCAGATGGCAGTTCCCTGGTGACATGTGTGCAGGTTAGTTCATCGACCTGGGGATCGTCATTTGTCTCGTGTGAGTTCCCACTGTACTTTGATTACTACCCTACCACGGCTCAAAGGAGTCTTGCAAACAGGTTTTAGTTGGGTACAGTCCCGAGCCACATGGAGGCAGTGAGCGTATCTTCAGGGGTTCGTCTCTCCCGGTATTGGGGGTGAGGTCGTGCTGTGTCTAAGAGAGCCATTACACAAAGTCCTTGGCCAAGGCAAGGAGATTTACTGGTAGGTATTCCAGTAGTATCTCAGGGTGTTCTGGGCTACACTCCGACACGACTTGTACCGCTTTTGGGGGTCTGACTTTTACCAACCCCCTAGGCCCGCCATGCGATACTCATAGACGAACGGACCGGACTGCACGGATATTGTCACTGACAGGCTCAGTAGGGTTGTCAGGCTGAGTTCGCTCACAGACATCCCTTTTAGTCAGTACCTGGTAGCCCGTTACGTATTGGCTTATACCTCTGACGTGCTAGTGGTTAAATCCACAACCAAGGTGTTGATGAGTCTTTAGAGTCCCCCACATTCAGTTACTCAGCTTTCGGGCGAAAAGTTGTAGAGGCCGTATGGAGATATGGCAAGGTCCGATCAGATACGTGCGGTATTGCACGGATCAGGATCGGACAGTCTGTACTATAGGCCGTATGCATATATGGCAGGGTTTGATCAGATACGTGCGGTATTGCACGGATCAGGATCGAACGGATATTACTAGCCGGTTTTTGGTATAAGCCGGATCCTAGTATAGTACAGTGTAGATTTTGTCTCATTGCATTTGTATTTCGGTCGAAATACAGATGCGGGTGTGTATGCACAGTATCGGGGTTTTCCCATAATTTATTACGGGACCAGTTTTCTGGAGTTGCCAGTTTGCTTTCCGTTTCGGCCAATTTCCTTTGTTCCGTTCATTGGCCGAAGATTGGTGGAGGAGGGTTTATTTGCATTGTTGCAAATAGGCATTTGTGGAGGGGGTTCTTTGCATATTTTTGTATCATGATGGTTTTCATGATGAGCACCATCATTGACTTCTCCTTCTCATGATGGATTGACTTTGGTTATGTTGATGGTTGTTTTGAGTGTTGGACTTTCCTAGCTATCATTTCTTCACATCATAACTTGACACTCCCTTGTATGATGGTTCCACCACTCCCCCTTGACCTTTCTCTTTCTCTCTCCAATCACACTTGTGAAGTGGGGGGGCCGGCCATTCAAAAGTGGAATGGGATTCATTTCATTTTTGAGTGGAAAAATGTTACTCTCATTTTTGGTATGCTACATTTTTCCCCACCTCTCTCCAAGCTCTCTTTTTCTTCCACCAAATGGCAAAGCTCCAAAACCCCAAATGAGACTTGAAGACTACATATTCTACAGCGAACCTTGGGCACGTCGAGTAGCCGGCTTCGTGCCCGAGTTGCCTCGGCATTGAGGTGGGAGCCCGTAAACAAAGTAGGCGATGTGGTGCACTTCCGGCGACAAGGAGGAGACGGGACTTTTCCGCAGGAGATCGGGACCATGACGAGAAGACCGGAGGACTTGGATCGTCGGTATATCTCTATTCCCTTTCTTGTAGTTAGCTAGGACTAGTTAATGGTTCGATCCGGGTGTTTAGTGCACGGGGGTGCCGGTTTGCTAAGTCCGCAAAATTAAAGTTTATCACCGCTTCCGCATTTGGCCATCGGATTGACGGCCGGGGCGCCGCCGTGCACTTACAGTGGTATCAGAGCCTCCCCATTAACTTAGTCTAGCTTTGTGTAATGTGTTTTTTGAGTTCCGATCGATCGAAATGTCCAAAAACCCGTATTTGCTCACGACAGTTTTCTGTTGGAAATTTTTGGTGTCGAAAAATTTTTCAGGTTGTAAAATATTGATGTACTGGAAAATCTAAGAGCTCTGTAAAAATTCGACGAAGTAACTCCACAGTGGGAGCGCGGAACCGCCGCGAAAACCACCTTCCCGCCGCCCTTCCGCCGCGCACTGTGGAGATCACTTCACCAATTTTTTTCAGAGGCCTTCTGGGCTTAAAATATGGGTTTTGGAATATTAAAATTGGGCCCAAGTTTTCTGTGAGTGCTACAGTTTTGATTGGGGCCCACTTGTTAATTTTTGGTCAATCGGAAAATTTTAAACACATTTTTCACAGTATTTACATTATATCTGCGACCGTGAATGTCACTTGATCGGTAAATCCGGTCTAACTGCTATAGCCCGGTTAGACGGATTTGCGAACGTGACTTTCACGTTGATGTTTTGTTTTTGCTGTGATGTTGCGGATCGGTCGTGGGGGATAGCCTGGATGCAATGCTAGTACAGTTCTGTTGTATTATGTACATTTGATTTTGCGGGGCGAGCGTCCGACATGTGGACTGCCGTCACTGCCTGATTGTATTATTATTTTGGGGTACGACCTGGTTGCGGTCGATGTACCCGGTGTATGTATATTTTACTTTCTGTACTAGGATTGCCCCGCGGAGGGGTGCATGGATAGCCGGGTTCTGGAGGGCAACAAGCCCGCATCTCATGGCATTGAGACGGAGGAGGCTTCACTCTAGGATTGGCGGGCTATTCGCCGCACTCGTAGGGGGTACAGGTTGACCCAGGAGGGGTGCCCAAGTTACCGGATTCCGTGAAGTGCTGGGTGGTCCATTCACGGTGCTGAAGGGGGCTGCCTCGCTTCAGGTTTTTGGCGGGTAACTTGCCGCGCCCGTAGGGGTCTAGGATTTCATTGCACAGGCTATCCACACGACCAGGGGAACGTCGGGTTTCAGCGGCTCTGTGAAACCCGGGGATCCCAGATATCTGTATTGTTTCTGTGATGCTGTACATTTCTGTGATGTTGCATTTTATTCACGCCTTGAGCGAATATAATATATTGGTATATATATTAGTAGATGTTGTATATGTTTTGCATCCGCGCTAGTCCATTCCCCGCTCTGTCGTTAGTTAGCTAACCTAACGGGTAATGACGGGACCCAGTGGCGAATGCGGATGGCATATACGTACATCAGTATATTTTCGTTCTTTTTGGTGTGATCAATTGATGGGACTGCATTGATTCGGATCAATGCAAGTTAAAAACAAACCTAATCTGATGTTGTTGGAACACTTTTCAAAAAGCTGTTATTGCAAGGACGTTCACTTTTGTTTTGCATCGCGGTATTCATTTAGAATATCCTGCTCCTCAGTCGACGAGGCAAGGGCCGAGATCCCTTCACCGGGAGTGACCCCTTGGACAGAAGTTTGCGTCAGGGCATTAACTTCACTATAGCCGATTACTTTTGCTTTGCATCGCGGTATTCAGTTGGAATATCCTGCACCCCATTCTACGGGGAAAGAGCCGAGATCCCTTCACCGGGAGTGACCTCTTTAGCAACGGTTTTCGTCACTATATTTTTAAAAAAAGCTATCCGTTCCTTCGACGATATCAAGTTCATTACGTTAAAGGTTTTCGCCAGAAACCATTCGTAGCCCTCCGTCGTTTCATATGGGTGGTCAATAGTATTCAAGCTGTGTATGTTGGCCAAAGTCAAGGCACAGTGATTGGTAGCTATTGGGCTATTCATATGCAGCATAGATAGATGCGTTGGTTTGGGACAGTCGTACTGCCATTTTGGCCAAAGTCAAGGGTATGTACGGGTGGATTCAAATTAACCTGGAGAATGACGGGTAGAACTTGACATGTGACTTATGATATGTTGGCCAAAGTCAAGGTCATAAGAGCATGGGGCAGAAATCACATCGGGAGTTTCAAAAGAACTGAAACTTGCCAGATATGCGCATACCTTCTGGAGTGTGATACCGTGAGCGGATTCCGTCACGTTGTCATGCGATGAGAGTTGGATCCCGATTCCCACTGATGAGTTAGTATACTCCTCGGGTGACCCCGACTAATTCTTCTTTCAGGTTTGGAGGAGAATTTGAGGTACAGTGGGAGGATTCCAGATTAGATAAATTGGTGACCATTCTGATCTAGGTTAGAGTGCACGCTGAGTGTTTCTTTTCTCTCTCTCTTTGGCAGCGACCATTGACCCGACCCTAAGACAATGACTCAGTGACCAAGTTGACCGAACCTTCTTAACACTGGCTTTTGGATTGTCAGAGTTGCAAACCTCATTGCCACTCCTACTTTTACCCTTTTCTCCAGGACACCCCGTTTTACAACGAACGTCCACTTCCATTGGACAAAACCATCGTATGGTTAGATACGAACTCGAAAGAATTTATTCGAGGATGGTTTCCGGTTCTGGAGAAAACGGATAGGATTATTCAGTTGTCTTTTCCTTTTACCATCTCTCAGGTTATGAGTACTCCTTGGTTTAGGGGTAGTACACCTATTACGCAAATTGGATAGTCTTCTTCCAAACCTTAGGCTGGTGCCGACCGGTAGGGAATGAAGAAAACCAATTAGCCTAACGATGGTGTGCAGAAGGTATTAAGTTCAGACAAAGCAAGGGATTAGTAAGAGGGCAAAGTAAATTGCAACAGATATTCACGACCAAACCAAATATTTCGTTACCACTCCCACATCACCTTTGTATTTCTCCAGGACACTCCGTATCACTACGAAGATCCACAGTTTATTTGGATACTCCATCGTATGGTTATATACGAACTCGAATGGAACTGGTTCCAGTTCGGGGATGGATTCTGGTTCAGGAGAAATAGGAATAAGGTTTATTCGGTTGTCTTTTATCTTCACCCTCTCTCATTGCGAGTGTTCCTAGGATTGGGACAGTACACCCATTATGCTTATTGGATAGTCTTCTTCCAAACCATAGGCTGGTGCCGAACGGTAGGGAAGGAAGAAAACCATTTGGCCTAAAAGAGTGTGCAGAAGGTAAAGACTAAAGACATATGAAGGGATTTGGAGAGGTGGTAAAGAACTATACGGTTACAGTCGTGAATCTGGAAGAGGCATTACTAGGAATACCAGAATACCCCATCGGAATATTTCAATGTTTCAGTTTCACTGTGTAATGTTAAAGGAAAACTGTTTTCCCGATTAGATACTTACTCCAGGGTATGTATTTACCAGGTATGATTCTCACATCTGTATGGTTTTACAGATGATGAGTGGGAGTAAGTTATTGGGAATTGGGTGATCATCCTCATTATATCGGGATTCGTTGTAATCGGTGATATTTGAGGAAATCACCTGGGCTGTTTGCCGGTCGGCAAATATTTGGTTTTGAATATCCGCTGTTATGCACCAATTTCAAATTGATATATCTGTACGTCTATTTTCATAGAGTGAGATATACCTTTCTGAAATTATGTCTACGACATTTACCTATATCAGTGGATGGTTAGGTAAGGAGCATTAAACAGCGGTGTAATTCTTCTTAACCATAAGTACAGTTTTCAACCTACGACACACAGTGAATGAGTTATCAGACTCAAGGGACTTATACAGAGTATTGTATGTTGTCCAGGGTCCATCAGGACAGAGGGGTTGGTCCTCGTACTACATTCAGTTTACTTATGACTTCTCTAGTTTTTAGACAGGTGTTTCGTGGAAACACAGGGTCCGAATTTGGAGAAGTTATTGGTATTTGAATAGAGTGGAGAACCAGGTGTCACAAGTATCGGGATTCTTCAAAGTGATCGAAGATGTAGATACTTGTGTATGGTGTTCAGTTGATAGTAATGATTAAGAGAACTTGCTTCTCTTTCAGGTTACTCATAATTGGAAGCACTCCTAAGTTGAGTAACGCTGATCGGCCTCCTTCCATTTAGTTGACATGCGCTGGGGACAGCTGCATGATTTGAATCTGGTTCAATTAAATCAGTGCCTCTGTTTCTATATTGGATATAGAACAGTTCATATCTTAACGATGTTAAGGTACGGGGAGTTGTCCGGTTTATGATTAAAACCAGACACTGGATAACTCAAGGCACGTTTCTGTAATGGCTGTTTGTGGGTTGACCCAGGCTATGACGCGGGTTGATTTTCTACCATCTGGATGAACAATAGCAATATTGTTCTAGACTCGCCACAGTTTTATTAAAAATGGATTTTTTCAGGAAAACAGTAGTGGGAGTATGGTAGAACTGGAAGTGATTCCAGAACCACAAACGATTACTGAAGATTTGATAAGGAACCTAAAGATTCAATCTGGATTGACATTCCATTGGCCACTCCGCAGATAAGGTGGGTAACTTCAGGCACCCGAGAGGCACTACGGTAGCCTCAAGGACGGTGACAGGGAAGTTCTTGTTTACCCACAATTGCCATTGCTGTTGTTCCAGGTTACGAGACCCGGCGGGAGGATGAGTATAGCGTCGTTCTAAACCAGTTTTAGAAGTGTGCGTCTATATGACTCTGCCAGAGGGTTGTCGTAGTCAGTGGGAGCAGCGGAAGCATTGGTGGACAGGTTGCTTCTGTCTATTTATAGACTAGAGCAGATGTAGCGGAGATAGATCATCTATTTCTGACGTGACAGTCATGGGTTTGACTTCATCAGAATAGGGGATGGATCTGTTGAGAAGGTAGTAGGGTGTGATATCCTGGTATTTGGATGATATACACAGAGTAGGAAAAGAAACTCCTACACTACGATCGGTTATACTTTGGTCGTCACACAGTTGTTTCTCTACAATGGAAATGGATTTTATATCAGACATACTGGTTACTAGATCTATGGTCTTAGATCTAGATTTGGGTGGTTTCCCAATCAGGGTACTTGACAGCATTCTAAGAGTATTTAGGATGGACGACTCCTGGCACGGTAGTGTACCTGCAGGTAATGGAGTCACCCTCTCCAAAGGTGTCTTACAGACTAAAGGGGAGAGGGACGGGCATGATTGGCAGATCACTTGCTCAGGCAATTGAGTCAATCGTGAGATGTCAAGTACCACACCAGATGTTGTTCTTGCACTAGATGCAATAAGTTGACATTAATCCAATCTTGGGGTAACAGTCGGAAGCAGTTTTAGAACATAAGTGGATGTTCTAGGGATATGATAACGACAGCCTCATTCAGGAGACAGTTATCATTCCAGGCTTCCAAGGTGACATGGACGACAAGGAGGTTGTCAGAGTTATAGTTTTCCTTCTGATGAGGGACAGTATTTTGGACAGGTGGTCCAAGGCAATACTGAGGGAGGCATGACGCGCAGGATACTGATTAAGTTCAGTTGACGATACAGTCTAAGAAGTTTGGATTTGGAGTTCATTTATGAGCTAGGTCCCATCAGACATCCAGACATATTCTGAGACAGGTATTGCTCTTTTCGGGAGATGGCTTTCTCCGCGAACTTGAGATATAGAGAGACATAGAAAGAAACAACTAAGCGGATCCACTCACTGAGGCTATTCCTCGAACGCAATAGTTCCGCAAACGAGCTTTGTGAGACTGACTAGTAGAGGAGTTGGATGTTCGGTATCACACGGGCTGTGAGTATGCGACATCGCAATAATTAGCCTTGAGTGCAAGTGGGAGATTGTTGGAGATAGTGCCCTCAGAGTCAATTATTAGGTCACAGGTACGTGATTGTAATGATTGAGGGAGGACCTATCCCGGTAGGACAGTCTTACTCGAGATGATAGTATGCTATCTGGTTTACCTTTATCATCGTGTACTGCTTTAGGTGACCTGACACGTCGCTATTACACGTTGATAGAGCCCCTAGGATTCTTGCTTGACCACCAGCAGTATGAGGGCGATCATATAAGTGGGAGCTGGGGTCTATAAGCTTATCCTTAAAAGGTCCCTAGTCGTGGGAGTTTCGAGACTGGGCATCGATACTCCATTAGTAGACTAGTATATACAGTCGAGACCCCGACGAGGGGCGGTGGCCGGTCTCACAAGCCACTGGTGTCAGTTGGATCACCTAAGATGTATACAGGTGCTCATTGGGATATGAGTACACCGGACAGGACTCGCCGGGAACATGCTAGTTGGTCATATACCAGACGTCAGATGGCAGTTCCCTGGTGACATGTGTGCAGGTTAGTTCATCGACCTGGGGATCGTCATTTGTCTCGTGTGAGTTCCCACTGTACTTTGATTACTACCCTACCACGGCTCAAAGGAGTCGTGCAAACAGGTTTTAGTTGGGTACAGTCCCGAGCCACATGGAGGCAGTGAGCGTATCTTCAGGGGTTCGTCTCTCCCGGTATTGGGGGTGAGGTCGTGCTGTGTCTAGGAGAGCCATTACACAAAGTCCTTGGCCAAGGCAAGGAGATTTACTGGTAGGTATTCCAGTAGTATCTCAGGGTGTTCTGGGCTACACTCCGACACGACTTGTACCGCTTTTGGGGGTCTGACTTTTACCAACCACCTAGGCCCGCCATGCGATACTCATAGACGAACGGACCGGACTGCACGGATATTGTCACTGACAGGCTCAGTAGGGTTGTCAGGCTGAGTTCGCTCACAGACATCCCTTTTAGTCAGTACCTGGTAGCCCGTTACGTATTGGCTTATACCTCTGACGTGCTAGTGGTTAAATCCACAACCAAGGTGTTGATGAGTCTTTAGAGTCCCCCACATTCAGTTACTCAGCTTTCGGGCGAAAAGTTGTAGAGGCCGTATGGAGATATGGCAAGGTCCGATCAGATACGTGCGGTATTGCACGGATCAGGATCGGACAGTCTGTACTATAGGCCGTATGCATATATGGCAGGGTTTGATCAGATACGTGCGGTATTGCACGGATCAGGATCGAACGGATATTACTAGCCGGTTTTTGGTATAAGCCGGATCCTAGTATAGTACAGTGTAGATTTTGTCTCATTGCATTTGTATTTCGGTCGAAATACAGATGCGGGTGTGTATGCACAGTATCGGGGTTTTCCCATAATTTATTACGGGACCAGTTTTCTGGAGTTGCCAGTTTGCTTTCCGTTTCGGCCAATTTCCTTTGTTCCGTTCATTGGCCGAAGATTGGTGGAGGAGGGTTTATTTGCATTGTTGCAAATAGGCATTTGTGGAGGGGGTTCTTTGCATATTTTTGTATCATGATGGTTTTCATGATGAGCACCATCATTGACTTCTCCTTCTCATGATGGATTGACTTTGGTTATGTTGATGGTTGTTTTGAGTGTTGGACTTTCCTAGCTATCATTTCTTCACATCATAACTTGACACTCCCTTGTATGATGGTTCCACCACTCCCCCTTGACCTTTCTCTTTCTCTCTCCAATCACACTTGTGAAGTGGGGGGGGCCGGCCATTCAAAAGTGGAATGGGATTCATTTCATTTTTGAGTGGAAAAATGTTACTCTCATTTTTGGTATGCTACATTTTTCCCCACCTCTCTCCAAGCTCTCTTTTTCTTCCACCAAATGGCAAAGCTCCAAAACCCCAAATGAGACTTGAGGACTACATATTCTACAGCGAACCTTGGGCACGTCGAGTAGCCGGCTTCATGCCCGAGTTGCCTCGGCATTGAGGTGGGAGCCCGTAAACAAAGTAGGCGATGTGGTGCACTTCCGGCGACAAGGAGGAGACGGGACTTTTCCGCAGGAGATCGGGACCATGACGAGAAGACCGGAGGACTTGGATCGTCGGTATATCTCTATTCCCTTTCTTGTAGTTAGCTAGGACTAGTTAATGGTTCGATCCGGGTGTTTAGTGCGCGGGGGTGCCGGTTTGCTAAGTCCGCAAAATTAAAGTTTATCACCGCTTCCGCATTTGGCCGTCGGATTGACGGCCGGGGCGCCGCCGTGCACTTACAGTGGATTCTGCGCACCTCCGGGCGGTGGCAGCGTAGTGTTATACTCTGATGGAGTGCCGTCCATCTCGGTTGATGTGGTGTGTGGTGGGGGAAAAGAAGATGAAGAAGTACCGACTTCGACGTCGATAGCAGGAACGCGGACAAGACGGGCACTAGGATCCCGTGTCCAGCCGAGCATGCACTAAGCGGGTTTAGTGCAAGTGGCAGCGTGTGTGTGATTTTAAAATTGGCTTGTTTTTGAAAAAGTGGGACTCAAGACAAATCTCCCTAAGATGCACAAACAACCCTAGAACTAAGGTCACTTAGGTCCAGTCTCTAGACCGCTCCTAGACTTCCAAAGGACAAGCCGCAGGATCAATCCTCTACCGCCTCCGTACTACCCTTGTAGCTAGGTAAGTGCCAGGTAAGTGGGAAGGAACCACGTCGTGGGCCTAATTAAAACCACTAGCCTTTGTCACACTTGCCTAGGCACTACAAAAGTAATGCGGATAAACGATAGATTACCCACGACCTTCCTCTGTCCTTATTGAGCGCGACAGTCCTTAGAGTCTGGTCTAGATATTTTTTAAATTAATGAAGGGTTGATCTATATGCTCAGTTTGTGATTTGTGGGGCTTAGGAAGGGTGATGAAATCCCCACCTAATCTTGATTTGGTCTTTGCCCCTTAAAGTCCGTATTAAATATGCAGAACAAAACCAATCACAAAACTTTTGCAAAAAGATTTTTTTTTTAGCGGCGCAATTTTGCAAAGAATCCTGCAGAAAATAGATTTTATTGGATTTAGAGGAGAGAGAAGGAGTTAAGAAATATACCAGAGAAGTTCGGAACCCTAGATCTCCTGCTTCCTCAAGTCTGTGACTCCAGATCTCCTTGCAAAAATTCACGCATAAATCGTTAAATATGCAATTTGCAGTTTTGTGTTAATAATGATATGACTCGTCTAAGAAATCAACACAAATAGTAAAAATAAAAAATTACGCACGTATCCCCGGCAACGGCGCCATTTGATTGGTACGAAAAAGTTGTGTTTGTATTGTAGTTTAACCGCAATCAATAACGGTGTCGCGCGTAGCTAGACCGAGATGAGTACGGGTCGTCCTCTGGGAAACGTGAACCTTTTATTTTTACTTTAGATGTGTTGAGAAAGAGAGGAGGGATAAAGAATTTTATAGAATGGTTTCTAGATCTACGTTAAATAAGAATGTAAAATATAGATCTAGATTATTTTAAAGATTTAGTTAATATAATAAGGGGGCTTGTAGGGTTCGTTAGGATTTAGTAGTTATGGACGATTAATTAAAAATTACCCTTTTTATCCATTAATAGATTTAAAACTAGATCGACGGTGATGCGTGTAGATTAGGGTTTCTGTAGGGAAAAGGAATCCCACTCTTAACCCTTATCTCGACACGGAACTCCGTTCATATCTAGCCTTTACCAAAACAATCATTAATCTAATCTCTAATCGCGGTCGGAATTAACAAAGAATTGTTAGCGCGCCCGATTAGGATGTTAAAGATTATTTTGATAAAGTTCATAAACTTTATAGGACTTAAAAAGGGTTTAGGGATTTTTATCGTCCATTAGCCTACCCTAATCCTACGAACCCTAACAAGCGGAGAATTACTCGCGCATGTTGGGAAAAGAAGATGAAAAGACAGAGAGGGAAAACATAATGTAAAATGCAAAAGAATTAAATAAAATACTACCTTTATTAATCAACTTGAACAATCTACACTTTATTCCTTAGAAAATGATTACAAAAACTTGGTTTGCTTCTCGAACTCTTCCGAAGGAGGTAGATGAACAGTTGATGATCAGCCTGGATGCGTGAGCCGTCTTGGACTTCGTGATCTCTTGGCTTGATGGCTTTTCCAAGAGGCTCTCGGTGCCTTTTTATAGTGCAAAGCCAGAATCTTTTGCTTCAAAAGTTGGTAAAATGTAGCAGAGAATCATGCCCCAAAATCTTGCCTCCTAATTCTCTAGAAGTGCGGCGGATCCGCGACCAAAGGGGGGTATGGCCGCGGATCCGCGGCCAATGGGTAAGATCTCTTCATCAATTTTCTTGTGCTTGCATCTTGTGACATGTGGCAATCCTAGGCACCTTCAGAATTCAGAAATCTTCTCTCGGTTGCTTCCAGACTTGGTCTCCAAGTTTTGCTTCTTAATTTGGCAAGTTTTCTTCAACAAATTGATTTGTTTGATAAATTCTGCATAATAACTTGGAAAATTCTGCACCATAATCTCAAATAATATTTAGTAGACTTAGTTCTACTAGGATTTGGTCAATAGATTTATTTGCATACATTTTCCTACCAAATGATAATAAAAATATATTAACACATGGAAAATAATGTTTTTACACATAAACCCTCATATATATAATATATCATATTAAAGTCTTTTTTTGTATAAAAATGGTCGGAAAAATGTAATACAAATGTGCAGTTTTATCAACTGAACACTTCATGAACCTTATGAACCAAGTTTTCCGGGAGTATTTAGACAGGTTTGTAGTCATCTTCATCGACGACGTCCTGGTATATTCTAAGAATCGGAAAGAACATGCGGAACACCTACGAATTGTCCTGGAAACTCTTTGACAACATAAGCTTTATGCCAAGTACAGCAAGTGCGAGTTTTGGCTAAAACAAGTTGGTTTTCTTGGACATATCGTATCAGGAGAAGGAATTTCTGTAGATCCAGCAAAAGTTTCAGCAGTCAGCGAATGGCCTACACCAAAGTCAGTGAAGGATATTCGAAGTTTCTTGGGATTAGCTGGATATTACAGAAGATTTATTGAAGGCTTTTCGAAGATAGCAACACCCCTGACCAAGCTCACACGAAAAGATGAAGAATTTGTGTGGTCAGAAGCATGCGAGCAAGCTTTCGTAGAACTCAAATCAAGATTAACATCTGCACCTATTCTCGTCATACCAGATCAATCTGGAGGATTCGAAGTTCATTGCGATGCATCCGGTAAGGGATTAGGATGTGTTCTACATCAGCACGGTAAGATTGTGGCTTATGCTTCAAGACAATTGAAGACTCATGAGCGCAATTATCCGACGCATGATCTGGAGTTGGCAGCCGTCATTTTTGCTCTTAAGATTTGGCGCCACTACTTACTGGGTGAACGAGTGAACATCTACACAGATCATAAAAGTCTGAAGTATGTGTTTACTCAGAAGGAGCTGAATATGCAGCAGAGAAGATGGTTAGAACTCATGGCGGACTTTGACATCAACTTGCAATATCACCCAGGAAAGGTGAACGTAGTACCTGATGCTCTTAGTCGCCAACCCTTATCAATGAATCTCACCGCCCAGTGGAAGCTTCAGCAAGACCTACATCAGATGGAGATTGAACTAGTCATGCCAGGTGATGTTTCAAGTTTGATGAATCTACAAGTTCAATCAACCATTGTCAATCAGATAAAAGCAGCTCAAGCAAGTGATGCTAAGTTGCAAAAGATCAGAGAATAAGTGGAGAATGGACTCAGAACAGATTTCATCATCCATGAAGACGGATCTTTGAGATACGGCAGCAGATTGTGTGTACCAAAGGGTCCTGTTCGGGAAGAGTTAATGAAAGAAGCTCACAGCTCTCCCTATTCAGTACATCCTGGAGGTACCAAAATGTACAAAGATCTACGTCAGAATTATTGGTGGCATGGAATGAAGCGTGAAGTAGCCAGAAGCATCGCAAAATGTTTGGTGTGTCAGTAAGTAAAGGCTGAACATCACAGGACTGCTGGATTACTTCAACCGTTACCAATCCCAGAATGGAAGTGGCAGCACATCACGATGGACTTTGTAACTGCTCTTCCTCGCAGCACAAAGGGTAACGATGCGATTTGGGTCATTGTGGATCGACTCACAAAGTCGGCTCACTTCATCCCATTTCGAGTTGGCCAATCAACTGAGACACTAGCGAAGAAGTACATGGAGGTAATAATCTAATTTAATATTTAAACTCTTCATAATGTACTATCTCTGATACCCATGAACTCATACAGGAAATTGTGAGACTTCATGGAGTACCGGTATGCATTGTCTCCGATCGTGACATCAGGTTCCGATCGCAATTTTGGCAGAGTCTTAAAGCTAGCTTGGGAACAAGTCTGAACTTCAGCACGGCTTATCATCCACAAACAGATGGTCAGTCGGAACGAACTATTCAGATCTTGGAGGATATGCTCAGAGCATGTATGCTCGACTTCAAAGGATCGTGGGAGGATCACCTGCATCTTGTGGAGTTCGCGTACAACAACAGCTACCAAGCAAGTATAGGAATGGCACCTTTTGCGGCATTATATGGAAGGAAGTGCCGATCGCCATTAAGTTGGGACGACATCGGAGATAGGGAACTCCTGGGACCAGAGATGATAGTAGCGACCGTTGATGTGGTTCGTACTATCAGGGAAAGAATGCGCATAGCCCAAGATAGACAGAAACACTGGGTTGATGCAAAGAGACGACACTTGGAGTTCCAGCCAGGAGATCATGTATTCTTGAAGATATCTCCTAACCGCGGAGTGATCCGATTTGGAAGACGGGGTAAGCTAAGTCCGAGATATATTAGACCGTTCGACATACTCGAACGAGTCGGTGAAGTGGCATATCGATTAGCGCTTCCATCCTCATTGGAAGGAGTGCATAACGTGTTCCACATATCTCAACTCAGAAGGTATGTGAGTGACCCCAGCCATGTACTTGATCATTCCGAGCTCACTATACAGCCCGATTTGTCTTGTGAGCAACAACCTGTGGAAATCCTGGATAGAAAAGTGAAGACACTTCGGAATAAGGAAGTTAACTTAGTCCGGGTAATGTGGAGAAAAGACACTCCAGGAGAATCCACGTGGGAAAGGGAAGATGAAATGCGTGCAAGATATCCGCACCTTTTTGTAAACTAGTCCTCAAATAAAAGTTGTAAATTTCGAGGACGAAATTTTTGTAAGGAGGGTAGATTGTAACAACTCCAATTTTTGTATACCTAAATTTGATTTAAATTTGAAGTATACATGGAGTATTTAATGTTGCTGATAACACTTTAAGTATCTATTTCCCTACAATAATTACAAGAAGTAGCTTGTAGCTCATTGGTAATACCTTGCACTGCTGAACCAAGCCACCAGAGTTCAAATCCCATACCCCACATTATTTTTAATATTGATTTGTTTAAAACCTTTAGAATACCAAGAGTTTACACGTGCATATCTCACAAAAACCCCACTCCACCCAAACATGTAACACTTGCAGGAGTTATATGAACCGTCGGGGGGGATCCAGGTCACCGGACTCGGTCGGGAATCGGCCAACTCGGCCTTGACTCGGCCGACTCAGTGATCCGACCGAGTCATGGCCGAGTCACCCCCGATTCGGCCGATTCCGGTGATGGTCACAACATGAAAGTTGTGTCTTTTCATATTCCCTACGCACCTGCAAAGTTTCAACCTCATACCACTTCCGGAGCTCTTTAAAAACCCCAATTACTCCACTTTTAATACATTTTTATTACATTTTATCACATTTTTATTTTTAACTTTTCATCTACCCTAACCCTAGCCTAACCCTATAAATACCAACCCTACACACTACCCTCTCACCCCCCAAAATCTTGAGCCACTCTCTCAAAAGTTTTCCAAGAAGTGTGTGCTTTGAAACCGAGTTCACGGCGAAGCCCTGACGGAATTCCGGCGACGTGCTTTGAAGCAACCGGCGACGAAACCACACCTCGGCCTTTCTTCCTAGTTCTCTTTACTCTTTAGAAGAGTTTAAACCCGTAAGTCCCATCCTTCTCACCTTTCTATTTCTTAAAAATACGGATTTATGGAACCCGACGGAAATCGGAACAAACCAATTTCCGATTCGGTTTTTCTACAGAATTTCACTTGTCACCTAATGCATAATACCTAAACATAACCATGATGACTATTAATCACATAGAAACCAATTTAAATAAAGTTTCTCACATGAAATGATAGGTTTCTTGTAAAACCGTATTCTTTTCATAAAAATACCATGAAGTTTATTTTTCTTCGTTTAATCAATTCCCTCATTCCTAAATATGTTTATCTTGATCACTAAACTTGTAGAAATCAATTTGAATGAATTTTCACACATGAAATGATAACGTTTTCAAATACCGTATTCTTGCGCTTAAATACCTTCAATTTTAATATATCATATTTAACCTCTAAACTTCGCAATACCTTAAAATAAGTCACGAGGTAATGACCTACCTCTACACACACACAAATATAACCTTAATTGATATCGTTAAAAAATATAAAATACGAAAATACAGGACTTTTCACTAAAATACCACATTCTTTATAAACCTTTTCTAAAAGCTTTAAGATGTACACAATCCTAAATAAAATCTTTTAAAATAAAAGCACGATATGTCATGGACATCGATCGTTTATCTAAACTGTCTTGTGGTGTCTAGGCAAGTGTGTCTAAGGCTAGTGCTTTTTAATTAGGCCCACGACTGTGGTTCCTTCCTACTTACCTGGCACTTACCTGGCCGCAATTGACGGTGAAGAGGCGATTTGAGGCTTCTAATGACTTGTCGTTTAGACCTTAGAAATAGGCTAGTTGGCTTAGGAAACCCTAACAACTAAAATACGGAAAACTATACTCTTTTACGAATAAATACCTTATATTCATAAAACCGTTTTTCTAAATGAATAGTATTTATTAAACCTAAACAAAGCGCCGCTACAACCCACCTTTGGGGAACCCGTTAGGGATAGTACGGTTCATCGTGCACCCGCAGGCTAGTAGTGCGAGATTCAGACCTCCGCAAGGAGCATTCGGTCTCGAAAGGTTTAAAATACGGCATTTAAGAAAATTGTGATTTTGGAAAATAAAATATTATTTAAAAATTATTCTTGTATTAATAAGTATTTAATTATCATTTAAACACCTATTTTATCATAAGATAAAGTTTCCATCTTTTTCTAAAATTACAAGATTAAAAGTTACATTAAAATACCCTGAGTTTCAAATAAATCAATTAATACTTTTATTAGGATATATTCACTAGAATAACACAAATAAAATCCATACTCATTATAACTATAAAGACGAATAACAAATACTTGAGGTGTATTTTGAAAACTATACAAAAGTACTTTTTACATAAAACCCCCTCAAGTTTTATAAATTACAATAAGGCCCCTAACAAATATAGAACTTCAACTCACTTTCTTTTAGTCTGACTCGGCTTAGAGTCTGACTATTTCTGACTTGAATATGAATCAAGTCGGTCTATATTCTTTATATTCCAACTCAAGATGAACACATGAATCCATGAATACAATCATCAATTTACACAACCTGACTGAACCGAACCATGGATATTCCATTTACATGTTTCCCAGTATTCCATTTACATGACTCTACGGTTATAACCGTTTCCTGATATCATGGTTTCGGTCAGTCAGTCAGTTAAACATGCAATCAATACAATTTTACAAGATAACAATACAAACAAGACATCGCGGGGTTTAAGGGGTAAATTGGTACGGAAGGTGTTAAAGGTGGCACGAGGTGGTCAGATTAATACACCTAACCTGAATCCTATTGCTGTTGTACCGTGGCATAACGGTTTCTTGTACTACACGTGCCCTAGTCTCTGGCAAGTGAGACTCCCCTCGTATACACTGGCATTCTTCTGTACCAAGCTACAACAACAGCGTTAACATAACATTACAGCAATAGTTTACACTTTAACAATGTATCTTCTTATTCTGCCTTCTCTACTTCCCTCTTACCTTTGGGACTTACCGAGCGATCTGTTCGCTGACGACATTCTGTTTCTCTCCTCTTTGAATGTCTTCAGGTGACCTGGACCCGGCAGAAGTTGAACCAACCCAAGAAGATTTGGAGCATTTTGCCAAAGACCCAGCAGTATAATTTCATTGTACACTTTTCTTTTCAGTACTTTCCATTTCCTGTTATGCCAATGTTTAGGCATTTTTATTTCAGATGTATTTCCTTTTTCATGCATTGTATAAAGAATGTTAATAAATAAAAGTTGCTGTTCTTTTATACTCTTGTCTCTTGTGTATTTATTTCTATATTGCTTAGCGTATGTACTTCTGAGTACATACGTAGCGGACCTCGCCGCGTCCCCTTCGCCGTACACTGGGAAGCGGGGCGTGACACTCTGCGGGCCGACGCGAATCAAGAAGCTCTCATCAAGGATCAAGGACACTGATTTCCCAGAGTCGAGGAGGTTGCCAAGGACACTGATTTCCCTGGGGTTGAAACGAATCGGGGTATTCCTGCAAAGACACTGGTTTCTCTACCGGGCCAACGCGAAACGAGGTGCTCTCGTCAAGGACACTGGTTTCCCTGACTCGAGGACGTTGCCAAGGACACTGATTTCCCTAGGGTTAAGATGATCTCTGGTGGTCTTTCAAGTTTTATATGAGTTACCGTCAAGACCCTGAAGCTAGGAATTTGGCCTTTGCTTCGTTTGCTGACACTGCGTCTGATGTATCGAATGTCGCAGTTGTCTCTAGGTTGTTGGTGAACCGTCGAGATTTGGCTTCGCTTTCTGGCGGAGCCTGTTGGGAAGGTATGGTTCCCTCTTTGTTTGTGCCCTTGGATTGTATACAGGGATCGATGTGATCTCACCTGTAGGGCATAAAGTTTCATTCTTTCATTTCATTCATTTTTTTTATTCTTTCCGCGATGCTCTATCATTTCAGCTTTTTATATCGTGAAAATCGCGATTGCCCAATCATTTCGGCTATTTTTCACGGTGCCCAATCATTTCGGCTATTTGTTTTATTTTTACTCGCTGTTTTTTATTGCGAGTTGCCCAATCATTTCGGCTATTTTGTACGCATACATTTTTACTTGCTGATTTTTTTGCAAGTTGCCCCATCATTTCGGCTCTTTCATATGCATTTTTGGCTCGCTGATTTTTTATCGCGAGTGTGGAACTTGGAATCTGGCGCCAATCTCAGCATCAGCATCGCTGCAACTGGAATATTGCCAGGAGCGAATCATCATTTGCCATGAAAGGACTTGGAATTTGATACCGATTTAGGCATCAGCATCGCTACAACTGGGATATTGCCAGGAGCGAATCATAATTTTCCTTTGACGATGTCGAACAAAGGTGGCTTAGCAAACATGGTTAGGATCCCGTCGACTAAGGCTTTTGACTTCATGAGCCGTAAGGGTCTCACAAAGGTATTTCTCCCTACAAGTCGTGAGGATCTTGTAGGTGGATTTTCTCCTTAGGAATCGTGAGGATTCCTAAGTGCATGTTCCTCTGTAAGTCGTAAGGATCCTACAAGAGAGTTTTGTCCTTGTAAGTCGAGACGACTTACAAGGGTCGTTCACCATGCGAACATATCCCCGGTCACGGATGGGACTTGGTTAGGGAAATGTTTATTCGCGCCCGTGGATTGTATACAAGGGTCAGTACTGAGCCACTTATAGGGCCATATCGAAGGTCGTTGGGGGTTTGCTTAAGCACGGGTTTAGGTCTCTATAACTTAAGACTTTCAAATCTTATGAGCCGTGGGGGTCCCATAAGAGAGTTCTCCTTACGAGTCGTGAGGATCTCGCAAGTGTAATTTCTCCTTAGGAATCGTGAGGATCCCTAAGTGTGTTGCTCCCTTGTGAGTCGTAAGGATCTCACGCGGGTGGTTTCTCCTTATAAGGTTGAGAGGACCATGTAAGTGTCTCTTAACGAGGTTGCGCCCTTTCGGGTTTTCACAAACACTCGCCGGTAGCCCTGCTGTTTTTACTCACGGAGCCCTTTCGGGTTTTCATCCGCGCCCATTTTGCTTATGGACATACCTTTTTTTTTTATTCTTTTTATTCTTTTTTTTAAACGAGGTCGCGCCCTTTCGGGTTTTCACGAACACTCGCCGGTAGCCCTGCTGTTTTTACTCACGAAACCCTTTTGGGTTTTCATCCGTGCCCATTTTGCTTATGGACATACCTTTTTTTTATTATTATTTTTATTATTCTTTATTCTTCTTTTTTTTATCTCGTCAGCCTGAGGATGCTGCAGTAGTAGTTTAACGACGTTTCGGTCGTCAGCCAGTTTTAGGACATAGTGGTCCGTCATTAGTTTAAGGACATTTCGGTCCATTGCTGAAGAAGGCCGGTTACTACTTATAGAGTTTGGGCTTAGGAAGATAGCGAGCGAACATAGTCGTCGTCATCTATCATTGACCTAGGCTGTGACTCGTTAAGCGTAGTATTTCTTTAGGAAGCGACCGTTTATTGGTCTGAAAGGCCTTTCACCGTGCATATCCATGAGTAGATAGGATCCACCCTGGTAGACCTTGTCTATGATGTAGGGCCTTCATAGTTCGGCTCAAATTTTTCCTGCTTAGCGCGATTGGGGATCATCGGTCTCTTGACCACTAGCACGAGTTCACCTTAGCGGAATGTCCTCGGCCTGATCAATCTTTTATATGAGCGTGTCATCTTTGCTTTATAAGCCTCCAGATTTTGTTGCGCTATGAGTCGGGTTTCATCAAGGGCATCAACCTCCTCAAGCCGAAGGTGAGCATTTTCTTCGTCTGTCAGCTCATAGTGGACTGCCACTCGTAGAGAGGGTAACTCTATCTCGAGGGGGAGTACTGCTTCTGTACCGAATACCAACGCGTACGGCATTGTGTTCGTGGCCATTTTGAACGTAGTTCGATACGCCCAGAGAGCCTCTTGCGGTCTCTCGTGCCAGTCCTTCTTATTTCGGGACACGGTCTTCTTCACAATCTTCGTCAAGGTCTTGTTGAAAGCCTCAGCTAGACCGTTGGCTCGGGGATTATAAACTGAGGAGTATCTCCAGTCTATGTTGTGCTGTTGTGCGAAGCGGCTGATCTTGTGGCTTCTATAGGCTGGCCCGTTATCGGAGATGATCGTCGCGGAGTTCCAAACCGATAAATGACGTGCGTCTTGAAGAAATGGAGGATATTCTCCGTCTTCACTTCCCTCAACGGTACTGCTTCTGCCTATTTGGAGAAGTAATCAGTCGTCGCCAGGATGAAACGATATCCTCTGGACGATGCTGGTTCAATGGGGCCAACTATGTCGGTTCCCCACATTTCGATTGGCCAACTAGCCATTGTTGGATGTAGAGGATTTGGGTGTTGATGGATAAAGTCCCCATGAATCTGGCATGAGTGGTATTGCTTCGCATATTCGAGGCAGTCCTGAATCATCGTGGGCCAGTAGTAGCCTATCCGTTTAATCTTCAACTTCATCTTCGGGCCTGCTTGGTGAGAACCGCAGAGTCTGTCGTGAACTTCCTGAACGACTCTTTTCGCTTCGTCAGGTCCCAGACATCTCAACCACAGAGAATCAAACGACCTCTTGTACAGAGTATCATTGACGAAGGCGAAAGACAAAGCTCGTTTCATAAGCTGATGTCTTGAGGACACATCTTCAGGCGTCCGACGGGACTTGAAGTGGTCTATAAAGACTTCTCTCCAATCCTCAGCCTTTTCCGGGTCTTTTATTTGCATAGCCATTTGCTCAGTCACTCCCTTCTCTTCGGATGATTCCGGAGATATTCCTGCTGGGGCAAGCACCCGACGGCTTTGTACCACGATTCTTACGTCATCGAGGTTTTCGTCAGCCAGTTCCTTAGCGAGCTTGGCTAACACGTCCGCTTTGCTGTTTTCCGCGCGCGGTATGCTTTCCAGTATGTAGGAGGGGATTTGGGTTAAGAGTTGTTGCACATTTTCACCGTACTTCACCAACTCTGGTTTGCACGTTTGGTAGTCGCCATTTACTTGACTGACGACCAGTTGAGAATCTCCGTATATAAGAAGGTTTTCAATTCCGATGTCGATGGCGATCTTGAGGCCTGCTATCAAAGCTTCGTATTCGGCTTCATTATTCGTCATCGGCTCTGTTAAGGAGAAAGCAAAGCGCATGATCCCCCTTGTAGAGTTACGAAGATGAGGCCTACCCCCGATTTGATTATAGGGGTATTTTGTTTGCGCTTCTTCATGGAGGACGCTCCATCAAAATAAAGCTCCCACCGGGTACCGCTACCGTCGATCGCATCAAACGCATGTTCGTTTGGAAATTCGCAATTCAGAGGGGAATCAGCCGGTATCGGATGCTCAGCGAGGAAGTCGGCGATGGCCTGGCCTTTCACTGCTTTAAGAGGCTAATAAGTTATCGAAAACTCCATTAAAAGCAAGGCCTATTTAGCGAGTCTCCCTGTCAATATGGCCTTCGACATTAAATATTTAAGGGGGTCCACCTTCGAAATGATACGGACTTCATGCGCCAACGCATAGTGCCCGAGCTTTGTTATCGCAAAGATCAACGCCAGGCAGTGTTTTTCAATGGGGGAATAGTTGCTTTCTGCCCCCAGCAGAACTCGACTTAAGTAATAAAGAGCTCTTTCTTTCCCTTGGTCGTTTTCTTGTGCCCATAATGCGCCTAGGGAACCTTCGAGGGCGGTTGTATAAAGAATGAGAGGCTTTCCCTTGACCGGAGCAGCCAACACTGGCGGATTCTGCAGGTATTGCTTGATCTTGTCCAGCGCGCTCTGGCATTTGTGATCCCAAACGAAAGGGGTTCCCTTCTGCATCAGGTGGCTATAAGGGCGGCACTTGCCTGAAAGGTTGGCTATAAATCGCCGGATATACGCGAGCTTTCCTTGGAGAGACCGCAATTGCTTGAGAGTCCTTGGCGGATGCATTTCCATGATCGCCTTGATCTTTGACGGATCTATCTCGATGCCTCGGTGTCGGACGATAAATCCTAGGAATTTGCCCGAGGAAACTCCGAATGCGCACTTGAGAGGATTCATCTTCAAGTTGTATTGTCGAAGGCGTCGAAATACGATCTTCAGATGCTCGAGATGTTCCTCGTACGATTTGCTTTTCACCACGAGGTCGTCGATATAGCATTCGACGATTTCATGTATGAGGTCATCGAAGATCTTCATCATGGCCCTCTGATAGGTGGCACCGGCGTTCTTTAAACCGAAGGGCATCACCTTGTAGCAGAATATTCCCAGAGGGGTCCGAAAAGCGGTGTGCTTCTGGTCTTCGGGATGCATCTTTATCTGATTATATCCTGATGAGCCGTCCATGAAGGAGAAAACTTCGTGAGTGGACGTGTTATCTACCATCAGTTCGGTGACTGGCATTGGGAAATCGTCCTTCGGGCAAGCTTTATTGAGGTCCCGGAAGTCCACGCATATGCGTACTGTCCCATTTTTCTTCATCACCGGGACGATGTTGGCGATCCAATCGGGATACTGAACCTTCTGGATGAAGCCAAAGTCGATTAACTTCTTGACTTCGGCGTTGATGCTCATCTCAAGCTCGAGCCGCATTCTCCTCGGCGCCTGTTTGACTGGCTTGACGTCCGGGGATATCGCCAATTTATGTACAGCAATTTCTGGTTCTAGTCCTGGCATTTCAGAATAGTTCCATGCGAAGCAATCTCTATGCTGCATAAGCACGTCTTTTAATGCAGCCACCCTTTCTTCAGATAGCAGCTCGCTGACGAATGTCGGTCGCGGGTCGTTCGCCGTCCCCAACTCAATTTTCTTGAGGTTATCTGCGGTAGTATGTATTCCATCCTCCAGCTCTTTCGGTGCTGGTGGAAATTCTGAGATCACCTCGTCGTTGCTGTTTTCGAAGCACCAGGGAAGGTCATCCATGTTCTCGGACCCTTCTTTTGATATTGTTATCATGTGACAAGTACGAACTCGCTTCCAGGACCGATGTGGATCTGGTTCTGCTCTCGTAGCTTTGGGTTCATGCTTCTGTGGCGGCGTTACCCTCCAGCTGTCAGACAGAGCGAACTTGCCGAGCTGATACTGATCTTCGACCCAATTCTTGAAGGTGAAGCAGTCTTCGAGAGGGTGCCCTATTACTCAGTGATAAGAGCAATAATTTGGGTGAGAGACTTCACCTGCTTGTTCGGGGTGCTTGGACTGCGGCAGTGTAAGCATCTGGTATTTTATAGCTCGGTCAAGTATCTTCTTCGTCTTGTCTTGAGGAAAAGAATATGCATGACCCATCTTTTTCATAAGGGATAAATCCGGACCACTTGATTCCCGCTTGCCTGGCTTCTTAATCCCGCTTTGTTGCTGTCGAGCGCCTTTTTCGCTTTTCGACTTGTTTCTGCCTCTGCGTTGAGCTTTTTTTATAACAGGTTGACAGGGAGCGGCATTTTCATCTTTCACAGCTTGTTGGAGGAGGCGTTGCGTTTTGGCTTTCTCGTAGATGGCCATTTCGCGGTTGTGGTCATCTCGGACTTTTTGACCAGCTTCCCTTATAAGCTTGTTCATTTGTTCTTCGAACGACAGGCTAGGCATTTTTGCATCAGGAATTTTTTCTGGTTCAGGATTGGCGTCTTCCCATTGAGCATCCCCTTCTTCATTGAAGTTATGCACGACGTAGCAATCGCGAAGTAGCTCTCGTTTCTTGGACCGAATGTATCCAAGCCCAATTGCTTCCATTCTCCCGTTAGGCAATTTGCGCTGAGTTCCGGGAACGTTCCAGATCCTATCATAGAACTTAGCCTTTCGAGCGGTCTGTTTGAAGGGTATCCCTTGGCGCTTCAAGAGTCTCTTTACTCCGTCTGTGTAGTATCTGGGTAAACGGATGGGCTGAAGCTTGTCAAGCGTAGGATCCGCACCGTGCCAGATTTCTTTCTCCACTTTGGTTTCTTCAGAGCGGTAGATTAGAATTGCCTTTTCGCCTTCTCGCCTGGGAGGGACATAGAACGTCCGCAACTCCTCTACACTGTAGGTATCGAGCGCATCCAGTTCTTTATGGTGTTTAAGTGGAACCATGGCGACTTGCAGACTTTGCTCTTCGTCAGCGGATGTTTGTATTGAAGGCCGAGCAGAGAATGTAGCATGGACCTCATATTCCGAGTCACTACCAAAGATCAACGTAGGAGCGGATGGTCCTGGCTTGTTGTATTGGGGCGGACCTGAATAAACTATCTCCTCTTCCTCCTCGGTATCACTCCCGAAGACAGGGATGGTGGCGTTAGCTTTGTTCTCCGGTTTGTGACACCTCTCCGTGTCTTCGAAATCCGGTAAGAAGTATTTGGCATCTTCATATATGCGGACTTCGTTCACAGAGAACGGGTTCAGTTCTCCCGTCACGGTATACTCGAGACCATCCTTAAAATATTTCATACACTGATGCTGTGTAGAAGGGATGATGTTGTACTCGTGTAACCATAGCCGGCCGAGCAGAGCATTATAGCATGTCTTGGCGTCGATGACGTGGAATTTAATGTCCGTGACGAGCAGCCCAAAGCGTAGCGTCAGTATTACAGACCCAAGAGTTCGTGATGATTGAGAGTCGAACCCGGAGCTGGTGATCTTGTCGCGAGCGAGGTGCAGGACGCTCATGCAGATTTCTTTCAATACCCGTACATTGAGGAGATTGACGGAGGACCCATTGTCAACCAAGATTTTGCCTATATTTATATCGTGGCAATACCCTGAGACATAGAGGGGACGATTGTGTTCGCATGTCCCAAGGAGGAGGTCTTCATCACCGAAAGTGACATCAGCTGTGTGCACTTCTTCCAGCTCGTCCTTCATCTTTTCCTCGGCGAAAAAAGATTGGAATTTCTCTGGGTCCTGTAGTGCTTTGATCAGTGAATCCCTTGCTTCTTTTGATAATAAAAGGGCGTCAAGAATGCTGAGCTGCGAAGGTAATTTCCTCAAATATGCCAGAACGTTATAGTCCACCTTATTTTTCTTTGGCGGGTTCTTGGCGGTCAACTCTTCCACAACTTGATCATCTAGGGCGATATCCTCAGAGACCTTCTGTTTTCCCTTATCTTTTTTGTTTGAGAGTCCGAGATTCTTTTCGGGTAGCGTACGATTACGCAGCCGGATATTTGCGCAGGCCTGCGGCTCTTCCTCTTTTCCCGAGGTGGACTCTTTAAAGAGAGGGCTAAGCTCCATTTCCTCGTCAGAGTCACTCCCGAATGTGAGAACTTGCGCTTTCCCGGCGTTAACCATGCGACAATCGCCGGTAGTTCTTCTAGGCTCCTCGGTCGTACTTTTCCACTCCCGACGAGTTTTGCGCTTCTCTCGCTTAAATTGTTGCCGGTGAACAACATACCCCTGCCACCATTTATTGAAAGCTCTGCACTCTTCGGTGGGGTGCGAAATCTTCCAATGATACAAGCAGTAGGAAGGGTGCATTTCCGCTTTGTCAGCAATGTTTCCTTCAGAGGGTGGTAGCTCCATACCCATTGATATGGCTTTAGCAAACCTTTTTCTCGTCTTGAATCTGCTTTTATCTGCGGTGGATGTACTCTGATCCGGCAGGAGTGTCTCAACTCTTTCATCGAGTCGCCGGCGTTTGGCCCTTTCAAATATGACCGTTTCGCGTTCCCGATCAGCTTTACTTTTCAACAGAGCTTCGTTGAGGAATGCGTCAATTGTTTCATCCGATGGCCCCAGAATTCCCGGTTTAGGATCTGCCCCCAGCTTCTCAGTGCAAGGAGTTTTCTCATCGTCTGTAAAAGAGTGGGAGATCATATGACAGCTCGCCACGTATTCCTCGGATCCATCCGACGAGCTCTCTCCCTCACCTTCCTCTTGAAAGACGTGGTTGAGGAATTCTTGGAGTTTTATGGGAGTCCGTGCTTTCTGGTTGTATTCCTCCAGCGCGTCAATTTGTTTTTGTAAGTCCGTGCGCTTGTCACCAGGCTTCACGGGCTTTTTGGATTTCTTCTTCTTCTTCTTTGAAGATTTTGACGGCTGGTTGTGAGTGCTCGGGCTATCACCACCGATCTTCGGAGTTGGGCGTGGCTTCAGCATCCCTTCAATGATCTGAGGTTCCAACGGGTTCTTCCACCTGATCGCCGGGCATATTTGGAGATCGTTCAGCATCCTTTTAGTTTTGGCTGACAGCACGACTTCTCATGGAGCTTCTTCAACAAGGGAGCACGTTGCCCCCGGCGCATTCACCTTTTTAGGGGTGTGAAGCTGCTGCGGGTTCACCTTCCATCATTCAGACTACGCGAACTTACCCTGTTGGTATTGGTCTTCAATCCAGTTTTTGAAGACGTAGCAATTCTCAATCGGATGGCCCAATACTCGGTGATAGGGGCAATAATTGGGATCATTGACGTCGTTTGGCTGCGACGGACGTCTTGACTCCGGCAGATTAATGAGTCTGTTTCGCAATGCCAGCTCAAACAGTCTTCTCGTTTTATATTGAGGGAAGGAGTAAGGACGTCCCAGCCTCTCCTCGAGGGATAAGTGTGGACGCATACTGTTTTGACGGACAACCGGCTTCAAGTTGCTCGGCTGTTGTTGAGCATTGGCGATGACGATCGCTTTCCCTTTCCCCTTCTCATTTCGAGAGTCCGGCTTTGGAGGAGATGGTCTGTGACCCATCTGGTCCATTTGAGCTAGCTTGTCGATCAGGGCCTGGAAAGTAGTTGGCTTGAAGAACATCATGAATTGCGAGATGGTCGCTTGCGGATCAAGAGTGCCCACGAACATACCCACCGCCGGCGCTTCTTCAATGCGTTGTTCGCATTTCGACCATAGGTTCCTCCACCGTATCGCGTATTGGACCCACGTCTCGCCCGGCTTCACCCTGGCATTAATCAATGCTGTTATCGGGGTGCGTTCGCTGGTGCTTGTGAATCGTTGTGTAAACAGCAGCTCCATCTCCGCAAATGTTTTGACGGAGTCGTTCGAAAGTTCGGAGTACCACTCAAATGCCGTCTTCGATAAGCTACCGACGAACTGGCGAAGCAATAATTTATCATCGCCTCCAGTGTTTCCACAAAGTGCCCTGAACTGGGTAACATGCTGGTGGGGATTGCTTGTCCCCTTGTAGACATGAAACTTTGGGATCGTGTAACCCGGCGGGCACTTGATCTGATCATACCAGCTCAGATATGGTCGTCCCGTTTTAACGACTTGACCGGCTGCCTCAGTTGCTTGGTGAACTCGTATCTGCTGGGCTATATATTCATCCGGGGCAGCTTTGGAAATTGTCTCCTCCTTGGCTGTTGACAGAGTCGGTGGAGGATTCGACGTTTCTCCTCTGTCATCTTCAAGGACGATCGGAGTATCTTCAGTAGGAGGATCTTGCTGGATCATCATACCCACCATGTCCTGGAACAGAAGGGCCATCCGTTTTATATTGGCTGCTTGTTCCGTAGCCTCTTTTTTTTTCTTTTCCAGTATCCTGCGAAGGAACTTGGCGTCGGTTTCTTGCTCCTGGCGTTGATCCGAGGATGCTTCTGGGCTTTCTTTTAGCCCAGTGAGTGCGAACATCGCGGTCATCATTTCTTGGAGCTTCTGCTGCTGCTCCTGAGCTTTAGTCACCGATCACGTAAGCGGTCTATGACCTATGGATATACGGCTGTCCTCTTTCCCGGACGCCATGTAGACGGTGTGTACCACAATGGCCCCAGACTTAGGGCGTTTGGGTTCACTGCCTTTGACGTTCGCCGCAGGCGTGGGGATTTTCTCTGGCCTTCTTCTCTTGTGGGCCATCGAAGTTGAGGGGGTCGTTGCTGTGGGCACCCAGGTGGCCGTCGTCTTCCGTTACTTGACAAGGGGGTATTCCTCCCGTCGGCCCTTCGACTTCTTATGCTGATGAGAGAAATTCGGATCAATCACTGATTCTCGGACCCGTCGCCAAGTCTTGTAGATCCTGGAGAACAGCCGTTGAGGAGACTGCTCCGGGTCTTCTGGTTTTGCTTCCACGACGGTATCTACCGGTGGAGGAGATATTTTGAGCACCGCAGTTGGCGAATTTCTGCGTACCCTGTTCAGCAGCTCAAAACTGTTCCCAGTTAGAACAGCAGCATTAACTTCCACCGTTGGAGCTGGTGGCGTTAGCCCAGAGGGGGAGTTGCCCCCGGTCTTCCTTACTCAGCGTCAGTGGCGACGTCGGGTGTGACGGGTTGTTGGGATTGGTTCAGTGACGGCTATGTCTTTCCCCCTGTTCAGGTGAGGGGCTGTTGCCGGCGTCAGCTTCTTGAAGACTGACGTCCGTTGAGAAGCCGTGTCCAACCGGTCAAACACATATTTCTGAACGGGAGCGGAACTGGGAGCAGTCAGCCTTGCGAAGACCGACCTTCTTGCAGGAGAAGCCGCCTCGACGACTTTAGGAGCAGGGATAGCAATCTTCTCTGGGATGGCCACTTCAGGTATTATGGGCTTCTTAGTAGGCCCTTTGGAACTTGAGCTCAGCCTGGTGAAGACCGAGGAGTTAGAATTGGACGACCCGTTGAGAGGGGCCGTGGTAGTAGCAAGTCGATCGAAGACCGACTTCTTTGAAGCTTCGAGTACGGGCACTGGGATGGTGAAGCTTGCTGGCGGGAGCATGGTCCTGAAAAATAGTCCAGTCGTAGCCTGGGTGATTTGTTCCACCGGCATCCTGAATAGTGATGCCGCCTGAGGCCCATAGGCTACACCTCCAGGTGAGGCGGAGGGTCGGTTGCATTTGCATTTGGAGCAGTTCGAGCAGTTGGATGCCATTGCTGTTTAATTTTTGCGCCAAGCAAGAGACCAAATCTTAGTAACTTAAAACCCGAGGGCAACCATTAACAAACCGCGATTCGTTCGCGAAGATGACACACGAAATGTGGAGTGGAAAGAGGAAAAGGTCCCACCGGGCGTGCCAGAATTTGTTCCCCTCCGAACACAGAGACGCGACCACGTAGGTTCGTCTTGTCTGAGATTCGGGGCAGATGCTATTTGGTTTAATCCGTCCACCTCTCCGAAGATGCCAGGTTGATTTATGGCACCGTGTATCGGAGGTTTAGACGGATGCAGCCGATTTAGCAGACTTCGTCAGATTCCCCCTCGCTTGAGGGGTTTTTGATTGTAGGGACGCTCTTCCCTGCAGGTGCAAGCCCCTGCAGTTAATTACGCTACCGCGTCGCGGTAACAACTTTCTCCTTCTCCATAATTTCACTTCGTGTCGTGGGTGTTTGTTTTGTTTGTGGTTGTCCATGGATTGTATACGGAGACTAATTTATGTCGTCACCCGTAGGACGTGGATTATTCCAAATCCATATTTTCTTAGATTTGGGTTTGGGGTTTTGGTTTAAGAATACGTTAGCCCTATTTAAGGCTAAGATCAACTTAAACTTTTGTTAAGGATACGTTAGCCTAATCTCCAGACTAAAATCAACTTAACGGGATCGTTTGGATCCGACAAGAGAGCAATTGGCTCTATCGTTTAGTTTAATGACATTGCGGTCGATTTCCAGTTTAGGGACATGGTGGTCCATCATTCCCATTTGGGGACGAACATTAGTTTAAGGACATTTCGGTCCAACGTTCCCATTTTTGAACGAATATTAGTTTAAGAACATTTCAGTCCACGAGTTTAAGGACCCCGCAGTCCGTATCAATATGTGGTTGTCGGAACCCGTCACCTCTCAGAAGACGTTGAAGGATTACAACGACAAATATCAGAGGAGTTCGGAGATATACCCTCGAACCGGGTGTAAATTGATTAAGGGAGCAGCCGTGCTCAGTCAATTTAATTTGAGGACTTACGGCCAGTATTGGGCTAAGTCCAGTTGAAAATGTGCAACATTTTATTTGCATTTGGCCTATTAGGCCTTTATTAGGGCTCAGCCCCTGCACTGCATTTTATTCTGGCCTGTTAGGCCTTTTAAATTGGGCTCTGTTCCTTTTTTTAATGATGCAGAGCGTTTGTTTTGGTCCATTGGGCCTCTTAATTGGGCTCTGCCCTTTAATAATACGCTGCATTAATTAGTCTGACAGAGCGCCACGTGGCTTGTCAGGCTCTTTGCGCCAATTGAGGAGCGCAAGGCGCAAGTCCATGTGGAGGTGACACGTGTCACGCTCTAGTGAGCGCAAGTCTGCTAGCGCAGTACGCTGCGACAGTGCGCTGCGCTGTTGCGCTGCTGACACGTGGCGTGCTCTGATGGCTTGCGCCAATTCATGAGAGCAGTGCTCTGTTTTGGAAGCGCATAGCGCAGTTTGTTCTGGGGCTGACACGTGGCGCTTTCTGGTGGCTTGCGCCAACCCAAAAGCACAACGGTGTAAATTTTACAAGTGCAGGGCACTGTTTAATCTCTTGATCCAATTTTGGATCAAAGAAAAGAATCCAAAGAGGTTTTTTCCTCAAGATTCGAGAACCGAGGGTTCAATAAAAAGCAATACCTTTATTTAGATTAGAAAGATCTAAAGAAGAAGTAAATTACTTCTTTATTATTATTATATTTTTTTTTTCAAGATCTTGATCTTGTTCTTAGATCATTGATCTTTTTAGAAGAAAATTCTTCTTTTATTCAAAGGTTTTTACCTTTCTTTTTTTTCTGAATTCTTCTCAAAGTTCTTAGAAGAGCTCTGTGAATTCTCTCTGTGTCTTATACTTGGAGTCTAGGGGCCTTTATATAATGCCCATAGATTTGTTAAATTAGTTAAAGAGATCTTTCTCTGAGTGATTTAGGGATTTTTCCCTACCGTTGGATCTTTGATCCAAGGGCTCCTGTTTTACAGGAGAGAATCTTATTGTTTTAATAAGATCAGAAAGATCTTTCAGAATTTTTCTGTTTGGCGCAAGCGCACCTGCGCTTGACATGTGTCGAGCAGCGCAGAGCGCAGCGCAACATTGCTAGCGCAACTGCGCTGCCACGTATCGCGCAGCGCAACTGCGCTAGCGCAACTGCACTGCCACGTGTCATGCAGCGCAGAGCGCAACTCAGCTGAAGCGTTGCTTCCTTTATTAAAGTTTGAATTTTAAACAGAGCTTTGCTCTGATTGGGGGAAACAGAAGCGTTGCTTCATTTCCCGCTTTGGAATTTGAACAGAGTTTTGCTCTGATTAAGCTAAACACCAACATGTAAAAGACCCCACACACCTTGGAAGGTAGTCGGACTCAGGGATCATGAAACGGGAGCCGGTGTGCAACGGCATAAAATGATGGATAACGTCACGAGTGACTTCCAGAGACGGGGTGGGCTCAACTAAGAACACCTCGAAAGGGACTCCCTGGTTATAACCCAATTGCTGGGCAAAGCGGTGCGGATTGTACCGCATAAAAAGAGTCGTGTCATTCTGACTGAATACCAAGTAGCCCAGCCTAATCGAGTACAAATACATAACTTCTTTGGGCTTTAAAGATGACGCTCCCCCTTTTGATAGATCAAAAAGCTGTTGAACGGGCCCCGCAGGAGCAGAAAGGACACGGTCACTAAACACCATCCCTCTCTCGTTTGAATATGGGTTGAGTAACATGCGGAGGGCCCCCAGCTGAGTCGTATCGGGAGCATAAGCATCCACCAACCTCATAACCCATGAGAAGGTATAGAAGTCATAGTAACCTGGCTGCTGATGTGCTGCAAAGGCTCCCAGTACATGCATCTCGATCCACGACGTGAAGTAGTGGAGAGAGAAATTCACAACATCGGTACCCGGAGTCGAAGTATTGGCCGCAACGCTTAATCCGTGGTATAGGTGCGACAATCCCGCAATACCGACGGCCAGTCGTGCCCCTTCAGCTATGCGATGAGCAGGATAGAAGACGGAAGCTCTCATGAAGCGTCGATGCGTCGGAATAGCGAACCAACTGAGCCAAAGGCTGATGAAGCCGACAAAGAAGGTCTCTTCGTCCATGCCAGGGACCGCAATCGCTGCCACCGAAATATAAAGCGCACGCTTGGAGCATGTCCTCAAGAGTCTAAATAGTCCGCTCTTACTGACCGTCGGAGCTGGGATCATCATTTGCCCTTGATAAAGTTCTCCTACAAGAACAGCTTCCAGGAGACGATTCAGATGGCACCCTTCGATGCGTTATATGGGAGGAGATGCCGATCGCCCGTATGTTGGATAAAGCTCAGTGAGAGCAGTATTTTAGGACCGCGAATTGTACAAGAGACGACCTCAAAGATCCAGTTGATTCGTGATAGGATGAGAGCGGCCCAGAGCAAGCAGAGATCTTATGCAGACCGACGTCAGCGCAGACTTGAGTTTGCTGTAGGCGATCATGTTTTCTTGAGGGTCTCTCCGATGAAGGGCGTAATGAGATTCGGTAGGAAAGGGAAGCTTAGTCCTAGATATGTAGGCCCCTTCGAGATCCTCGAGCGTGTTGGCGCAGTTGCTTATCGATTGGCTCTTCCGCCCAGTTTTCCATATGTTCACCCCGTATTCCACGTATCGATGCTCCGCAAGTACCTTTATGACCCTTCTCATGCGATTCAGCACCCGACGATCCAGCTGGAGCGCGACCTTTCTTTTACAGAGCAGCCGGTGGTCATTCTGGATCGGCAGGTGAAGAAATTGAGGTCAAAGGTTATACCGTCCGTAAAGGTTCTTTGGCGTGGCCCGAGCAGCGAAGAGTTCACCTGGGAGACCGAGGACGAGATGAGGAAGAAACATCCCCATCTCTTCAAAGATACGCGTAGCTAGGTTTTAAATTCGGGGACCGAATTTCTTTAAGGGGGGAAGATTGTAACGCTTTGAAAATTCGTTTAGGTTAATTTCATGTTAATTAGCGATAATACGTGATTTTCATAAAACCTCATTAATAATTAGTTTCCACGTCGACTGGAATAAATCTATTTTAATTATGAAAATATGTAATTACATATATAATTGTGTTTTATTAGTTAACATTTAAATTAGTGATCGCTTAACTATCTAATTTGTTTATTTATTATTTACTAAACTAGATTTTTTTAATTATCATGCACTAATCCAATATTACCCTAGTTTAATATGTGCTTAGCAACCATGACAACTTAACACTAAATATTGTCACATGCCTTCCTTTTATTTCCTTATGATTCTAGATTTCCTTTTAATAGAAAACAAAACAAAAGAAAAGAAAATTATAAGAAAAGAAATGGAAAAGGGTGGCATGGGACAATTATGAGGCGTGGGGAAACCTTGACTTTTGAGAACCCGCACCCTCACTCTCTCTCTCCCCCTCAAGCTTTCGGCCAAGCCCAGCAGCCCCCTCTCCCCTTCATCTCCTTCTTCTTCTTTTTTCATTTCTAAGCCTCAAGTCCATCAAAAGTCCACAAGCTTAACACAAATTCTATCCAAAATCATCACTAACTTCCCTTTTTGGCAATCAAGCATGGTTCTTGGCAAGTTCCCATAGTACTTGCATGTTTGAATCCCCTTCTTAACCATCTTGAGGTATAAACCTATATCCAATACTTAGTTTGCTAACTTTTAGTTATTTAGCTTAATGTAGTGTTTAAGTAGTATATTAGTGTTAATTATGTGTTTTAAGAGGAAATTAGGTTAAGATAGGGTTTTTATGGCTTGAGTAGCTTAATTAAGAGTTGTTAGTGTTAAATAATCCTTGTCTTTTCGCAAGTTTACGCTAAAATACCCTAATGTCGCTAATTAGTGTTTTAAAACGTTTTTGAATCAAGTTTTAAGATACGTGGTATCTGTTGTTTCTGTGGTTAATTTTAGGGTAATTAAACACATGCAGAATGCTATACATTGTGACTAGAGTGTTGTGTAGGGATACGAGCCGTTTCACCCCCCTCGACCCGGCCAAACTACCCTGTTGTCCGAGCTCGCCGGCCCCCTGGTTGAATTGGGAGTTGGTTCTTTGCATGCAGGTGTCTGTATGTATTTTATAGTGTTTGGTGTTGCTTGTTTCCTTGGTTTTTGCTCCAGATAAAATATGGGACCAATTACCTATAATTATAGTAGTGTGACTTGCGCGACACGTACCTTCTAAGTCTGAGTTTGGTGTTTACTGTGTATCATAGCCAATCAAGGTGGTTTCTGACTTTAGCACACGAGTTTTTGGTACTTCGAGTGCACACGCGTTTAGCTTGCGACGCTAGTTTTCTCATATGGTCTTGATATCGTGTTTGCAGGAATTTAGCCTTATGTATATTGCATTATGTGATTCTAGGATCGGTCACGGAGATATCGGGCGCGGCGCGGAAACGAAAGGCGGTGATTGGATCAGACTAGCGGAGGCATTCCGGTGAGTATATGTACACATCTACGGGGGAATCGTTTGGATGGCGCAATACGCCCGATAGTTAGAATTTCGATTAGTACTTGCACTAATATGCGTAGTTCCTAGTTATTCATCTCGTTGTATCGCATCATCTTTTAAATATATGTGTGATACCATCTCATAGGACACTCGCACTATTACCATTGGTTTATACAGCACGGGCACTATTCATGGGGACACACACGCCTTGGTAATTGCTATACCACGAACACTATATAGCTTGTTTAAATCCGAATCTTATAAATTACGCCAATTATGATTAATAAACCTGTATTTATATTTTCAATTCATCAGGATGGATACGTAGGATTGCTAGTTATGTGCATATATCTCATTGCATCATCATTCATGCATAGTTTCCCAATTCCGCATCGCATTTCATATTGTTGATATCATAGACATTCATGTATTATGATTCTTCACGAGGATTTCCGCATTTACGAGATTTATGGATTTTGAGAAACCGCAAGGATTTAAGAACGTATTACCATTTTAAAAATATAAGTTGCGGTTTTCTCATGATATGATATATATATCGTCCACCATGAGATTTCTCGGTTCTTAAGCGGCATCATACGCCCGATTCAAGGAGGATGAGAAACCGTCTGTGGGTGCATGGTAGACCCGGTACGATACCCCGGGACAAGATGGTCGCATATGATGGTGTTGAGCCCGGCAGGGGAGCACTACCGACCGGTTATTGGTGACGCGGCGGATATCCGGAGGATACCGACGTAGTTTTGAGATATGATGATATGGGCCAGTCCGGATTGCCGGAGCCCGAGATTTGATGATATGAGCCAGTCCGGGTTGCCGGAACCCGTGATATTTGAGATATTCATATTTGGTGTCGATGCTGGACACGGATTTCTATTGATTTCATTAATGATACTACAATTAAATTACAGAAGTTTTACTAAGATAAAATACAGATTTCTCATGCTAAACATATTCAGATCTCGTGTTGATTATTGCATTCATGTTGCATACATACTAGTGCATCGCATCATATTAGTATATGTAGGCTGTGACGAAATTATGTGCATGCTTATGATAGCCTTATTAGATGTTACTTATTACTCACGAGTTGGCAACTCACCCCGTCGTGCCACAGTGTTTTGCAGGTCCGATCCGTCAGCACAGTAGCGGCGGGCGCACCTCCTCTTTTGCTCCTTTTGCTTGGACTCGCAGCATTGTTCGTAGGTGGGTTGCGGGGTTATTTTGTTTCCACCTTGTATCAGTATTGTATCTAGTGTACTCCATCTACCGTATCTACCACTTGTACTGTTGTATTTGTGACCTAGAGATGAGACAGTGAGATTTGTGTACATATATGTTGTTTCTCTGGAGTCTAGCTCACTTGAGCATTATTACTTTATGCCTTTATATGCTTATTTTGCACGGTGATGAGATATATTGCTTGTGATTGTGAGTCCGCCTTTGGCGAAGAGCTAACTCCCGCTTGGGGATGTCTTATTTCATGATGTACATATATTCTTGTTTTGTACCCGTTTGGGGCCAGTATTTACAAAGGAGATTCTGCCGAAATTTTCGGAAAAGTGTGATATTGCTTTTAAAGGTTTGATGTGACTTATTTGATAATAATCGTTTTCCTTACATGGTTTTCTTTCACTCTACTGCTTTAATTAGTTTTGATTTCTGGGTTTTGGCTTACTTAGATTACATACGTCTCGAGACGTTTCGTAATTTAAGTGTCAGTCATGCTCCGTACTTTTCAGATCATGACAAATTAACCGAGCCTTCCTATGCTCAGGTCTCCCCAAATCGATCTTAGTTCCAAAGATGACTAATGATCTCCTAACATATGGTATCTAAAATGGTATTCATTCCACTATGATCTTTCCCTTCAATCTGGAATTCGGTTCAAGGGTACATCTCTCCATACCTCTGATACATGTCGTTGTAATTCTTCAACGTCTTCAAAGAGGTGGAGGGTCCCGACAGACAACAGCTCTTGGGTGCACTCTCAAACCCATGAGCACATCCCAATGGACCGCAATGTCCTTAAACTAGCTCTGGACCGCAACGTCCTTAAACTAGCTATGGACCGTAACGTCCTTAAACTAAACCCTCACCCAAAAAAATGGTTATTTACGGACCGTAACGTCCCTAAACTAAAACGTTTGAGCTCAAATACTCTTTTGTTGGATCAAAAATGATCCAAAACCCAGTTAAGTAGATCTTATTCCAAGATCAGACTAACATATCCTTAAGAAACATTTAAGTTGATCTTAATCTCGAACGAGATTAACGATCCTTAAACCAAACTAAACCTAAATCTAAGAATATAAGGATTTGGACTAATCCACGCCCTACAGGCGACAACATAAATTAGTCTCCGTATACAATCCATGAGCAACCAAAAATAAAACAAACACACACGACACGAAGTGACCTTCTGGAGCAGGAGAAAGTGATTACCGCGATATGAGCAACCAAAAATAAAACAAACACCTACAGGGAAGAGCGTCCCCACAATCAAAAAAACACTCGCCAACGAGGGGGAATCTGATGAAGTCTGCTACAACGGCCGCATCCGTCCAAACCTTCGATGCACGGTGCTATAAATCAACTTGGCATTTTCGGAGAGGTGGATAGGTAAACCTAAATAGCATCTGCCCCCAAATTCAGGCAAGACATTTGTCTTCCTCGTTTTCGGCAGTAAACGGTCCCATTTAGTGAAACAGACTCGTTTGGATCGCTACGTGCATTTGCGTGTATCCGTTCTTGGGGGTATGCATTTTATTTAACCGGATATCGCATTATAGTTTTAACTTATACGTATATTCTCCATATTTTAAAACTAGTTTTTTAGAAGAGACCCGGGTATTTTTCGGAGCAGTTTTATTTTAACTGTTTAAACCCAGGATATATATATTATAATATTTCTTTATAATCCTAAACTAAAAAATTAGTTTATATATATATATATGGGGGGTAATGGAGAAAAAGTGGCATAGGAGGGAATTTCTTTCTATGACGTCGGAAAAATGCATTCTCCATGATTTTTTTCGACGATCGGCATACATCACCTCCATTTTTATCATCTAATATGTTGATACACCAAATTTCATGTGATTATATCATTTTTTACCGTTGATTTAGTTGGTGCAAAATTAATGGTGTACCGACAATAGAACTTTTTAAATTGCTAATTCAACGGTGAAAAGGTGATGGAATCACATGAAATTTGGTGTATGCACATCTTAGATAATAACGATGATGATGATGGATGCCGATCGTCAGAAAAAATGGCGGAGGTTGTATTTTTTTGACGCCATTCTCCATTATTCTCTATATAATATATATAATATCTAACTATTTCTTTCTCTCTCCCCCCAAATCCTCCCAATCCCTAGTCTGTCTCTCTCTCTCTACTCACTCTCTCTCTCCTCCACACACACACACACACATATATATATATATTAACCTAATATATTATTAAACCAACACATCCCTCTCTGTTCATCTTTCTTCTCTAATTCTTCCCGCCGTGACAAAATCCCCAGAAACCCAAACCCTAGCCGTCTCGCCTTCGTCGCCGACGACCTCCCCTCACCATCTCCTCACCCTCACCTTCATCACCTTCTCGCCCTCGTCATCATCCCCTCAACCTCTTATCTCTCCTTCTCCCCGAGCTCCCTGCAACTCACAACCCCGACGAAACCCACTGCACCCATCTCCTCCACCGCCGGAAAACTTCGTCTTCGCCTCACCACCCTCATTATCACCATCACCACTACCTCCTCTCTTCTCCTTCACCCCCGAAGAGAACCCAAGAACCCCAACCCCTGCAAAACCCGAACCTCACCTACAGCCTACACCCATCGCCGTACCACCTCACCGCCGATCACCCACGACATTGTCGTCGTCACCCCTCTCTGTCCCAGAACCCTAAATCTAACACCAGAGAACAATACATCCCCTCTTCTTCTTCTTCTTTCTTCTTTCTTTGCTTTCTTTCTTTCTCGATTCTTGACGTCACCGAAGCAGCGCACGTCGCCGATGATCCGGATGACCCAGTCGCCGTCATCATCCAGCGTGGTTATGTTCTTGGATAGCCAAGTCCAGTCCTGTAGACACGTGGTTCGCATCGCGACGTTTACCGACGTCGAACGCGACGTGTATACCCGACGTGAGATCCGATCAGGCAAGTTTATCTTGCTACATACTATGCTACTATATTTATATCCATATGAATAAAAATAATACATATATTTTAATTATGCATCCCATGTTATAGTTTTACCGTTTTTCGATACCCGTACGTATCCGTACTGTCTATTGCATATCTAATTGCATATCGGAACCTCATTATATCATACTACTGTTCTATTAGTACAGCGTGCTTGCTAATGTGCATCATACGTAGTCATGAAATTACAAAATGTTATCACAAATAGATATATGTGCATCCGTGCATTAATCGTGTTTCAATATTCATTACAGTTTACATTGGATATCTAGTTAATTCATATACATCACTGACAGGTTCACGACACACTACTAACTTGTTATATGGATCTTGTTACTAATGCTAACAATCCTGACATGTTGTCTTGACGAACGTTGCATGTTGTCTATATAGACGAAAACCTGTACCTGCTTGATCCTGTGTTGGCATTAGATATTTCTTAGCAATACCTGACTTGAACACAAACCGGAGGTAAAGGGGAAATTAAGAATGTATCCAAAATGTAACTCAAAGGGCTATTATTATATGTTTATCGTTTTTCCGGGCGTTACGGAATATCCTGTTTGCCATTTTTCCGGGCGTTACGGAATAATCATGTTACCGTGGTCCTGTGGGGAATGAACGGGGCATAGACTGATCGGTTACGATGAGAATTAAATTAATTGATTTTGAAGATTTTAGATTAGATAATCTAGAAGCCAATTTTAGGTTACACATCACATACACATACGTATCTCACTATTTATATTTATGTTGTGATTTATGTTCATATCTACATATCTTGTTACATCCTGGTTATTACTGCTATTTTGGTATTATGACGCACTGACGTCTGGGTTTTGTATGGCTCAGTTCCTCTATCTCTATCGCAAGCTGAATAGGAGTATTTTAGCCGTCAAACTGAGCAGTGAGGAATTGAGTTTAGTGATATTTAGTTTAGTTATTTTCTGCAGCTTTCATTCCTTGATGTGAGCCCGTATTGGGACGTATTTTTCAGATGTTGTTTATTGATATTAATTAGTTTCTGCTTATATATATTTTTCTTGACTCTTCTTTTTACTATGGCAAATGGACATGTACTAGCTGGTTTTATATATTTTTTGTTCTTGATATCCTATAAACAGCCGTAATGTGACTGTAGAGAGATATTTCTTAATCACAGGTAGCATAGTTGGTTCTGTCACGTGCCATAGTTAGCGCACTCTGGAAAGCGGGACGTGACAAGTAATAACTCAATGAAAATAAATATAGATAACTCATATAAAAATATATTGTATGTATCTGAATTATAACAAAAGTTACTATAATTAAAATTTGATGACGACACAAATAAACAAAATACGCTGCATGTATCCGAATTAAATTGATTTTAATTTCATTTTCTACGGAAACAACTCTTTTAGTTTTGTATAGATGAACTTAGAAGGGGTCAACTATAAACTAACTTAAAATACAGGGATGGAAGATAAATTTCTTGTAAGAAAACCAAAATAGGGTCTCAGTGCGAATTTCCTTAAAATAGAAGGGTTGGAATCGAATTTTTCATGAAGTGGTAATCTTTTCCAGTGGCTTTTATATAAGAATTATATAGATATATATGGGTAAGTGTAAAATGGGAAAAATAAAAGCTTGAATCCGACTTTATATTATATATATATAATAATAATAGATGGGTTAATTGCTAAATAACACCCAAATGTTTTATCTACTTTGTATTTATATATCTTATTGATTTTTTCACTACACTTATATATCCAAAAATACAAACCGTTAATACTTTGCTCTTTCCGTTGACCGTTAAATCGACCATTATTTTAAAAAAAGCCTATTTAGTTTGTACTATAGGATATCTAAATGCAGCAAAAAACAATAAGATATATAAATGCAAAGTACCTAAAACATTGGGGTATCATTTAGTAATTAACCCATAATAAATAGATAGACTAGTATGTTGCACGTGCGATATACGATTGTATATTTTGACATCGCAAAAATTTGAAAAGATTTTTGAAGATTTAGTTGGAGGGATGGGGTATGAAGAGAGTTATAGAGATGATGAGAACCAAAAATCTTTCTGAGGAGTTTGTTATAGGTGAATAACAACAATAACCCAAAATCTTTATATTTTATATTTTATTTTAAGTTTAATATAAATCAAAATTATCAATTTTTGATACATCAGTATTGTTGATATGGTAGAAAATCAGACAGATTTCTTTTGCATGTGCTCTCTACATCCTTTCTTTGTCATTAATATAGCATAGATATATAGAAAGAGCATGTTTTGGTTGATGAAAAGTAAAGACGAAAAGAGGAAAGTGAGCACTTTCCTAATTTACTTGTCTGGATGTAAACGAAAGTGAACAGAAAATACTTTTTGAATAATTGCCACATAAGTTTTTTTCTCTCATTTCACTTTCTTTGCAAAATCTTAGAGAGTGAGAAAAAAAAGACGGAAAAATGGATTTTTAATGCCATTTAGCCCTTAGCCTAAATGGCAGAAAATACCTTTCACAATTATTTCAATAGCAGGAAATACCTCTAACATTCTAATACTGGCAATTTGCCCCCCTCCTCAGCTTTAATTGATTCCCAAAATATTATTTATAAATATTTAATTAAAAATATTTATTTTTCTCTCTTTCTTATATGCCTCATTTTTTTTCCGATATTACACAAATCCCTTAAGCTCTTTAATTTTATTCAAATACTTCCAAATTGGTTTCGTTGTCTCTAATTCTATTTTTCAATTTGATTTATTTATTAAATACCATAATTATCCTTACACCATCATCATCATCATCGTTTTCTTCTTCTTCTTCTTCATTATCATCATAACCCAACGGAAAGTTCACCCCATCTTCTTTCATCTTATATTTTTATCTCATTCATTCTAATTCTCTTATCTTCCTTTTTCTTCTTATAAACTCTTTGTTTCTTATCATCTTTTCATCTTCTTTATTTACTTCCAAGTCAAGAAATCCTAATATAAAATAACTAAGTTTCAGTAAATCCCAACTCAAAAGAAACTTAACCTTACGCAATTCTTAATCTAAAAAATCCAAATCAATTGAATCTTACAAAATAGAAAACATAAATAAATCAAATCTTGTAAAAAAAATTTAAAAAACTCGATCAAACAATCCTTTTTGGGGGGAATTTGAAAGCATGTAAGAAATAAGAAGAGATCGCGACAATATTTATGTTTTTTAAACGATTTCTGTCAAAATTAATTATCATTTAATGGTGTTGCGGGATATTCAAAAAAAAATGCAAGAATTTTAGAGGGTGTATGTAATATCTAAGATTAGTGAGGTGTATCAAATTATCATAAAATTTCAAGGATATATTAAAAAGACCCTTCGTATGAATATTCTTAATTAAATATCTAGATAAAGGGAATTTTGAAAATCAATTGAAGCTCAAGGAGGCAAAATGCTGGTTTCAAATGGTAAAGGGAATTTCCTGGGACAATTTTGAAGGGTATTTCCCCGTTTAGCCCTTAATTTACTTTTTTATTATTCTTTCTCATTTTCATACTTTCCATCATTCCAATCAAACCATCCAAGTTTGCTTTTTATGACAAAATAAAAGTCAATTCAGTTTCTTTCAAATTTTCTTTCTAGCCGAACAAATAAGAATTATAATTTTCTTTTAGTTTTTTTCTGTTTTACTTTCCTATTTTCTTGTAGCTTTTCAATTGCCAATGTGTCCAAAAGTAAAGACCAACCATATCAAAAATACAAATTAGTTTGAGGATCCGAAATAGTTTGCATTATTAGAGTGGAGTTTATATTTTAACTAATTCTCTATTGTTTATAATCAATTTAAGTATGTAATTAATAAAAACGAAGAAAAATGCCACTTTGAAATTGCAACTCCTTAAAAAACCAACTATCAAAATAAATCAATCCGTTCCCTCCATCCTTAAGAAAGTATGGTTACATCAATTTTCATTTATTTTCATTGTTTTTTCTCAATTAATCTAATATCGATCGACTATTTTAATATCGATAAACGTTAATTTGGCATCTAATCAATGCAAGAGTAAAAAGGGTATCCAAATAATGAGAAAATCGAAATATCCATGTTGTAGGCTATAAAGATCAAAATAAACAGCACCAGCCGTTTAAAAAATTGAGCAGATGGTTGGTTTTATTAGGAAATTTTCCTATGCAATATCATAGAAACACCAATCTCCCGTAAAATTATAGTGAAAGTTATAACCTTTAATCTGGTTTGGTATATGCGTTAGATTTTGCAATTGAAATCTCTATTTTAAATCAAATTTAGTATATATTTTTGCCATATGCTGAAACTATGTAGATATGCATATATGTGCTCTTCTCTGGTTGTCGAGTTTAAAGGATTTTTTAACCTGTAGCCCCCCTTTCCCTAAAAAACAGCAAATTTCTTTCTAAACACCCCCCACCCCCACACCCCTCAATATCGGTGTTTACATTTTACCCTCCAAAACTAATAAGTTATATCATTTTACCCTCTTTTACGATTTCTGTCAGGAAAAAACCTGTTCACTTTAATTTTTCTCCATAAATTTTAGGTGTGCCATTTATCCAAAGACAACAAGTAAGACTACGGAAGCATTCAACTACTTCATAGCTAGAGAAGGTTGAAGATGCTCCTGATTTCACGGCCGATTTTAAGAAAAGTGCATCAGAAACCTAAACCCTAATTTCAATTTAGGGAAGAAATTGAGTATTTCCCAAAAAGAAAATTGGTTGGGATATTTAAAAGAAATACATGATATTATGCCGTTAAAAGTTGACAGAAATCGTAAAGAGAGGTAAAATAATGCATCTTATTAGTTTTGGAGGAAAAGCAAATACCAAATTTTTGGAGAATAGAAAGGAATTTGCTATGTTTTTGGAGGCTAGAAGTAAAAAATCCCTTAATAAAAATTGGGGAAAATTGATTTTAAACCCCTGAGATCTAAAAGAAATCTGATTAGGTCCCTAGGTTCAAAAGACATGTTAATAAATCCCTAATGCCAAGGATTCCTTGGTTCAAATCTTTGATGTACAATTTTGATATTATTTATTATAATTCTATTTTGTTATTACCCATATTACTCTTACATCTCTTTTCTCTATCTTTCTCTTCTTCATATACTTTTAATTTTTTATTATCATCTCTCTTCACATTCATCTCCAAGTGATTTTTAACTAATTCAATATCTCAATAAATCAAATGTTTATCATCAACTGTCGTTAAGAAGTCCAAAACTCATATCTTTCTCCTCTTTCCTTTTATTTCTTTCCTTTTCCTTGGAAAAACAAAAGGGGACATAATTAAAATCCAAATCTTTTACATCACGTTTTAATTTTGGTTTTAATTTTGATTTGATAGATTTTTAATGCTGAACATTTTGGAAGAAAAAACATGTGATTTAGAATTGATGGGGAAAAAGGAATTTTGATTTAATAGGGTTTAAAGAATAAGATGAGGGTGGAGGGAGAATAAAGAAGATCAAGAAAAAACACAAAACAAGATAAATGTAGCAGTTTCACTAATAACTTTAATAGTCTTGTAGATAGATGTAGCAATTTTACTATAAGTATGGTATTTTCTACATAAATATAGTAATTTCAGTATAAATGTAGTAGTTAATTTCCATATAAATATAGTAGTTTTACTAAAAAACGTAGTGATTTATGAAATAATTGTAGTAGTTTCTATAAAAGGGCAATATTTGAATTAAAAAGGGTTAGGGAGTTAAATAAAGGAATATTTAAAGTTAAGGAGTTTTTAACGGGTCTTTTTTACTTAGAGACTTAGGCTTATTCTTTTTCGGATATAATGTCTGTACATTTTCCTCTGACAATTAGGCAAATTTGCTTCTCCAATGCCTGAAATTAAATAAAACTAAACGGTAAAAAAAAAAAGATGTATGAAGAATAAAATGAGAATTCATTAGGTCGCTTGCACTCGTCCGTATTTGGCGGTTTGGAAAACTAGTCAAAACCTGTCTACTTTGATTTGGTCGAGTTTTGAATGGATTAATCTCTGAAACAGACGGGCTTAAGAAACTAAAGACCAATCTAAACCCGAACCAACCTACTATATGCATCTGACCCGAATCCACATGCACTTAAATGTAACTATATAGTTGTAGTATTTCATAGTTGGTTTTATAACTTAAATGCTCACTTTATCTTTACTCTTTTGGTAAAATTAAAGTTTTAGCATATAATATTTGATTTAGAAGTTATAATTGCAACTTTTTTTTAGCATTTGGGTAATATTTATTTACTTTTATTTCTTGGGCTTTTTACTAAAAAGCCCATAAACTTCTCTAATGACTAAAAACCCCTTCATACATAAACTTAAATCGCACTAAAAAGCCTCCTCATTAGTTTTCCATAAAAAAATTAGTGTCCCATTAGGAAGATAGAGCTGGAACTTATATTTGAGCTGTTCTCTTATTTTCTATGTATTTAGGTAGGTTTTTCTCTCATAAAAAGAACCCGCATCCTCAATTAGTTGAAAATTGAGATTTAACACAACTAAAGAATTGCTCCTTTCAAATAAGATTGTCCATGAACTTGAAATTTGCAATTGAAAGGACAACGACATTCAACAAACTCATTGCTAGAGAAGATTGAGAAAAATGAGCCAATTTTCATGATCAATTTAAGAGATTTTTGATTGAAAGTTTAATCTTAAATCCAATTTAACGGAAAATTAAGGAATTTTGGGAAAGTAGGGGCTGTGAAGGTTTTAAAACCCTAACCGGATACTCACAGTTTGCCTGCTAACGAAGTAATGAAAGATACCAAGAAAATTCATTTTTTGGCCCATTAGGGGGCTTTTTGGTGCAATTTTAATGTATGAGGGTGTTTTAAGTAAATACGAAATATGGAGAGCCATTTTAGTAATTAGCGCACCATGAGGGGATCTTTAGTAAAAAGCCCTTATTTCTTTTATAGCTTTAGTTATTATATTAAAAGCCAAGTCTTATATGTAGAACCCGATATTTGTTGTCACGCCCCACCCCCAACACAGACGGTATTGTCCGCTCTGACCGAAGAGGCATGGTTTTGTCCTTCAGAGCAAACCAGACCCGACCAGGGGCCACTTCCCGAGCACACTTAACTACGGAGTTCTTAAACTCCTGTAGTGTCAGTCCACTTAAAAGGCACATCTGTATTATAGGAGAAATATCATTCCGTTTATAGTCTCGATCTGCCCTCTTACAGAATGTGTTCCGAAAATTCCCCATTATTCTACAGTGGGTCCCACGGACTCAAGAGGTAGTCCCTACGGATTCAAGAGGTGGCTCCCGCCCTTTGGAGTGACACTTTGTTCCGTGTGGTACATTTTTTTGTGAGCAAGAACTGGGACCTGAAATTTATCCAAATATGTGTTAACTTGTCCGAACCAGTTAAACCCAAACCTGATTATATCCGTCGGATGTGGATGCGGGTAAGGACACGTTCTAACGGATGGGTTTGAACGAGTTGAAAAACCCGCCCTACTAGAAGGTTCTGGTTCATTTTGGTCCAGAACCTGCCTAATCAACCTGTGCATGCCTCAAGAATTCATAGAATCAAAGCCGTACTTCAAACACTGCAAAACTTGAGGGAGTGAGAGTAATCCCTCATAAGAACATTAACACATTTAACACATACAACTGCTCCGCCGATCATCCAAACTTATAAAAAAATATGAAGATTATATGTCACGCCCCGCTTCCCAAAATACGGATTATAAAGGATGACAAGGCCAGCCATGCTCCTACGGTCAAGGAAATATCCTGCCGTAGTCACATTTCGGATTTTAGCATTACGTGGTAATCAGTAATTAATGCACAGGTAATGAGAAATTAAATCACTAATTCTATCAAAACAGATATAAGATATACTAGATAGAGATCAAGAGAAAAATAGCGCTAGCGTCGCTGATCTAGATGTGCTCGATATCCTTGAGGTACGACAGATCCTAATCCGAGCTAAGTCCACTTTTCACTCTGAACATGCATACTCAGGTCGTCAGAGCGACACAGTAGCAATATATATAAATACATATGTAGACACGTGCAATGATGATAAACATGAAACAGTAAACATGGAGTGATGACATGAGCATGAAGTAACCGGTATGGGTAAACAATAAAGCAGGTATATCAAATCAGTAATCAATGCAATGTCCATGTCGCTAAACCTATCAGTCTCTAAGTCTTAATGTCCAAGTCACTAAACCTATCGTCCGTCCAAGTGTGAGCGTCAACCACCGCAGGAGTATCCCCAACCCAAGGGTAGGCCTCAGGGGCAAGAGAACACGGGCCCGAATCACGCTCGCTAATAATCAGTAATACCATCCATACGACTCCCGAAATCTCTATATATGCCGGCAGTGGGACTGCTAAGATTCCGTTGGTCGAACTCACACTCAAACTACCCCACCCCCACGATCTACATTAAGCACAGGCCAGGAATCTAAATACTAGTCGCTCCATGACAAGTCTACGCGAGAACTGGAGACAGGGTTTCCATCAAGCATGTCTCGACTTGTATCCAAGATAAATGGACAGTGTTCGACGTCTTACCTATGACACTAATATAAGTGCTTCCATAACCGTCCCATTCCAGTTATAGTTATACTTATATATGTCTCATAGACGTCGACAATGCAATAACTATTTGGTTCCGCTGATTGTGTACAAGTACGTGTCACTTCACTTATTCCTTCGCACTTTTTACACTAACGTACTTGCCACAATCCAATCACTAATATTATCGCTTGGTAATGTAACAAGGTTACTAGGTTATTAATGCAATGAACACTATTTACACGGTATGACAATCATGCACATGATGGGGATATAGTAAATGCACTGCTAAAACATATGAGCAACCGGTGTCGGTTGGACTAGAAAATTCATATAAAATCACACGTGCATAATTAAGCAAAACGATATAAAAGGAGTAGGCAGTATATTTAATCATCTACACAGAAAAATTGGTTTCGTGTCAATCATGTTTCAGGTTTGCTAGTTACGGTCATTTCATTTTAAGTGTTTACTGCGGAAAATCCAGTTTCTGAATTGGAAGTCCGTTTCGTAACACACTTTACTCCCAGTTGGGAGCATAATTAGGCGACACTACAGTTAGAAAAAGTTTAGTTTTATCTATTATATTTCCAATGCATCAAACGTATTAACAAAAGTCATCATGATTTAGGAGTTATGATCATATTACCGATGAAGGGTGCAAACTGAAATGACAGAAATCTGCCGTACATGTCATCCGTTTAAAATATGATTTAAATACCAAATGATACTGGAATTTAGTGAAACTGGTACCATTGGAAAAATAAAACAATTTTATATACATAGGTAATTGGCTCCGCACACTTTCACAATTAAACATTACGTTTTCAGCTGTTTAAAAGCATGTCAAGGGTAAGTTCCTGCTCTAGACTGCAGTCCAAGGTCAGGTAAGTTCTTTGTTTTTGATATTCATAAGATATATCTAACAATAAAGCTACATGTCATGTTAAATATTATGCAATACCCTTCTCAACGAACCCAGGCACGCTGCGGTTGGATTTTTCTGGAATTAATTATGAAGTTAACGGTATCAAGTATTCGGTAAAACGCAAGTTTCGGTATTATGGTTAAGGCGTCACTTATGTGTGAAAATGATATCGATTTGCCACCAAATTTCTACATAGCATTTGTTAACAGTGTTAGGGTCTAAATATCATGAGTTCCACCATTATAGATTTTATTTTCTCATGAGATTCGTATCAAACACTTCGGCTATATACATATACGATGTTTTCCAACGAATTTTTTGTTTCGTTTAGTTCCGCCACACGAAAATCATTTCCTTACATATCCTACTTGATTTAAACACAAATAGTAACCTTTAGGAGGCCCCAACGTTAAATTAACAAGATGATTAGCAATAATTAATTGGATCTAGATGGCTCAAATATAAACTATACACACACACACACACACACACACACACACACACACACACACACACACACACACATGTGTATGTAAAAATAGCATGTATAGCAAGCGTTTAACTTGCCTGAAGATGATCGGAGACATGGCCGTGATGACGATGCCGACAGCAAATGGATGCAATGCAAGCAGCAACAGCAGCGACAACAACGCCAGCTTGGGCTCAGCTCCGGGGATGGCACGGGGCAGCGACGAGACGGCCGACGGTGAAGGAAGAGTTGTAGGGTTGCTCGTTGGTGGAGGTCACGGCTGTTTGGGGAAGCACCAACGGCGGCGAAAGAGGTTGGCGGCAATAGGAGCTTGTCGGTGGTGCTCAAGAAAATATGGTTTCGCCGGTGAGAGGAGGAGGTGCTCAATGCAAGGAGGTGGAGCTCGGAGGCGAGGAGATGGGAGGTGATGTTGTGGAGGGTCAGGGGCTCATCGGCGGTGGGGTTGAGAGCTCGGTGGTAGCTGTTGGGTGGTGGTGTCAGCAGAGAGGTGGCGGAAGCGATGGAGGTTGCGGCGCGGGCTGAGGGGGAGCTCGAAGAGAGGCTTGGTGTCACGTTGGGGTCCTCATGGTCGGAGGAGGAAGGGACGAGGAGGCTGCAGGGGAGCTCGGTTGGTTGGGGCTAGGCAAGAAGGTGATGGGTCGGGGGAGGTAAAGAGCTCAAGAGGTGGGGCTTCGCGAGTGGAGAGATAGAGGAGTGAAGAGAGAGGGGTCGGTTGTGAGAAGAGAGCGAGGACGAGGGAGGTGAGGGGGATCGGGGCGGTTGCGGGGATCTCGGGGAGCGCGAAGGAGGAGAACGTAGAGACGAGGACGAAGTCGCGGGGAGGAGCGGATGAGGATTTAGGGGAGGAGATCTCGCGGGACGTCGGTGTAGTGGGCACGGTCGTCGTGGCTGTTGGGGAGCAAGTCTTGCGGGAGTGGGGCTCGTTGCGCGGAGGCGAGGGAAAAGAGCGGGAATGAAGGAGAGGGAGAAGAAGAAGGAGAGAACGTGAGCAAGTCGGGTCGGGTCGGGTCGGGGGTGTCGGGTCAGGACTGGGAAGAGGAAAGTGGGTTCGTGGGCTGGGCTTGAGGTGTGGGGGTTTAAGGGCTGGGCTAAGTAGAAAGAATTAGGAAAAATAAATAAATAAATAAAAGGCTAGGGTTTAATAAGGGTAATAGTTTAGTTTTTAGAAATTTTAGAAAAAATTATGTAGGAAAATTTGGGGGGAAATATGTGGAAATTATCTATTGAAATACGGTTACGGTATATCGGAACTGGGTATTACATTATATTAAAAGCAACATAAATTTTGATGTAATTTTTTATGCATGAATGGGCATAAAACCAAATTTTTGTAAAGCTCATGGCTTATGTGTAAAAAGAAATAGCACATGAGACATGGGATGGGCAAAATGCCATTTTGTAAAACCCAAAGGGCTATATGTAAATGTGTAAGCCTATATAAGGCAACATGATGATGAATAAAGGATAAACTTTTCATTCTCTATAAACTCAAGGGTTTTTGTGCCTCCTTCTCCTTTCTCAAGGTTCTAAATCTTCTCCTTTCTTTTGAATTAAATCAACAGTTTTACTCTTCTTTTTTCAAAACTAAATAGTTTTTCACCACAAAACCCACAAAGGGGGGGTCAGATCTTCCATTAGATCTCAAAAGGGGAGATTTTTAAATCTCACCCCTTTTCTCTAAGATCCGGCCAACCGACAGGAAGAAGGAGACCCGTCTCCAGAAATCCCATCTTGGGAAGATCGAGAGCCAAAGGGAGAAACAAAGCAGCCCCCTTTGATCATTTCTAAATTTTTTTTAGGAGTCTAACTCCATTCAAGATCCATTGGTGTTTAACTCCCTAAATTAATCTCTGTCAGGAGTTTAACTCCATAAGTCAAATCGGAAGTACAGCTCCCAGTATAGGGACCAAGTCCCTTTGCTGCTGACGCCTGCACCCGCGTGCCAGGCACGTAGGGCGCTGGCGCTCTGGTGCACAGCGCCCGCGTGCCAGGCACGTGGAGCGCTGGCGCCTTCTCCTACGCATCCTTTGAATGCCTTTTCCCTTTTTATACACACACACACATACATACTCCATGACACTGTCCTTGTTAGAAAAAAATTCTAACGGGGCGCTGCCCCATACCGTGCAAGGGGCCTGCTAGCCCCCTTGACCCCCAGCCCGCTATCCGGATAGCGGGACCCCCGTAAAAACTCTGCGGGGCCCCCGATATATCCAAAACCCCTTTAAAACACAACACTACACATTGAGTTCGCATGACCAGTTTAACCCGTTAATCGGAGGTTCTTTCGCTCCAAAGGCGAGGGGTAATTAACGGCAGCTTAGTCTGCGGCTGCCGGAGATTCGGATCCCCACAATTAATAAACCCCGGTCTACCCTAGATAGGGGGAATCTGTAGTACGCCTGACAAGCGCGCGCGTATTCTCCTCTCAATGGGGAGACGAAAAACACCCTACATGGGGCCCACAAAAAAACTTGGATCCTCAACTTTTTTGCCTAATTCTTATGGATTTAAGCAAATTAGGTGGGGCCACTATACTTTATATATTAAAAAAATTACTTTCCTCTTTACCTCTCATTAAAATCCTTAAATCCAAATCCCACTTTATTTTTCCCAACCAAACAAAAATTAAAAGGATCTACAAATCTAATACTAGAAATCCAATACCAACCAAACACAAAATTAGTTAATCCAAAATTTTTCAAATGTATTCTTTGAAAATCCAAATTTCACAGTCCTCCAACCAAATAAGCCCTTGAGGAGCTGTTTGGTTGCAAAATTATAAAGTTTGGATTGTGGAATCTTTAAAAAAAATCCTGGATTCATGAATTTTGTGTTTGGTTGCAAGATTTGGATTTGTACAATTCCTTTGTTTTTTGTGCGAGTCCCACTCCAAAACCATGATCCAAGAATCCTAGAAAAAAAAGAAGATTTAGCTTGGATTTGCACTGTTCACTGTACTTGTTTGGTGGGTCCCGTGTACTTTTATGCATAAAAAATCATCTCTCTCTATCTCTCTCTTTAGGGTCTGTTTGGTTGCAGAATTCTTGAAGATTTGGATTGTGGAATCCAAGGATTCCATAAATTTGTGTTTGGTTAGCAGATTTGGATTTGTAGGATTTCTTTGTTTTTTATGGTGGGGTCCACCACAAAACAAGGATTTATGAATCCTAAAATTTTTTAAGAATTTGTAAGGATTTGGCACTATTCATTGTACTTTTAGATGGAACACATGTACTTTATTTATTTAATAATCCTCTCTCTATCTATCTCTCTGTAACACCCTACTTCATTTATATCAGTTCTAATTCGAGTATTTCTTTATTTATGGTGTTTTCCTGATTTATTGTATTTTTGGTGCGAATAGTGTATTGGACATCTGTAATTGCATCCGACCCGACCCGCTTGCTGGAAACCAGTCTTGATTCATGTTTATGATTTATCCTGATTTGTTACGAGGACTCGTGCACTTTCATTTATACATACTGCATACTGGTATTTATCTGGCATCTGCATTTTTAAATATAACATTTAATATCATATAAAATATCTTAAAAATATTTAGCATGGCCTGCATGATACCTCTAACCCTGTCGTAGCATCCGCATCTCGTGTTCTAGTCCCGTTCAGTGAAACGGAATCGTTTGGATGGCTACGTGTACGCTATGTGTATCCGTTCTTGGGGATATGCATTTTCGTTACCCGGATATCCTGTTTTGTTTTTAGTTGACACGTATATTAACCGTATTTTCAAACCACAATTTTAGACCCGACCTGAGCATATTTTGGAGTAAATTTGTATTTGCCAAAAACTCAAATTTATTTAATATTATATTCTTTTATATATATAACCGTAATATATATATACTCGTTTTTAAGCTTTAACAAAAATATTTTCTATATTAAAATCTTTACTGCATTCTCTCTTTCTCTCTCTTTCTATTTCTTTCTTTCTCTCTCCCCCCCTCTTTCTCACTCCTCTCGCATACACTGTTCCCCGAGGATTCCGTCACCTCCCACTTCCTCTACACTCACCTCCCTTCTTCAGCGAAACCCTAACCCTCATGCTCCCGATCGCCTCGTCGTCGCCGCTTTCACCACCTCATCACCCACTCCTCGCCCTCGTCGTCTCACCCCTCACCACCACCTTCTCACTCTCCATTTTCCTCCTCCCCTCCTTCATTCCCCGCAACCAATCCCTCTCCCTCGACCACGATCCCCTCAACCCGCAATCCCAGCCCTCACCTCATCATCGCCGATCACGTCGTCGGTCTCACCCCATCACAACCATCCCCATCTTCACCACCCTCGTTCTTTCTCCTCTAACCCAGCAACCCGAAGACCAAACCCGATCACAACCTAGAAGCCCACAGCCGTCGCCGTTGTCTCTCTCACCTGCGCCGGCACCCTCACCGTCGACCACCCTCGTCGGCCGTCCCTGTCAACTCCCTTGACCCCAGAGTACCAACCCAGAAGAAACCTCTTTCTCTCTTCTTCTTCTCTTCTCTTTCTCTTCTTCTTTCTCTCTTGGCTTCTCGGTTTCCGAACGTCGCCGGAGCCGTGCTCGTCGCCGACAATCCGGGCGACCCAGAAGACGTTCTCGTGCAGCGTAGTCACTTATTGCATTGGCTGGTTCCGTTCCGGGCACGCGTGTGTGCATCGCAACTTTTACCGACATCCGACGTGCCGTACGTATCTGTCGTGTGATCCGATCGAGGCAAGTTAATCTTGCTACATGCTATACTAAAATATACTGCACCCATTTGAATGATAGCATCACATAATATTTAGTTATGTATCTCACATTACCATTTTTACCATTTTACTGTTATACGACGTCCGTGTGCATTCATATCGTTATTTACATATCCAGTCGCATGCTAATTCATCTTGCTACATGTTAGGTATATTATTATGCATCCATATAAATAGAAATATCACATGTTGAATGTATTGTACATCCATATTAAAGTTTATCGTTTTCGGACACCCGTTTGTATCCATATCATTTAATATACATATAGCTACATCCACGGATTATATTAATTCATGTTATTATTGTAGTAACACCCCATGCTTAATAATGTGCATCCTACTTAGACTTGGAGCTGTAAATGTAACCCCGATCGATATTTGTGCATCCATACCATTAATTATGTACCTAGTTGCATGCCATATTACATTAACTCATATTATTATTACATTAGTACCCCATGCTTGATAACGTGCATTCTACATAGTCATGATGTAACCCCTGATAGATATTTGTGCATCCATACTTTTATCGTACATCCGTACTTTTACCGTGATTCTATACTTACTGCATTTTACTGTTGAGCACCCATATGACACACCGTGCACTACTTGACATGACTTAATATATCACTACTTGACATGTTACCTGTTCCTGTTTCTAATGCCGACAATCCTGACATGTTGTCCCGGTGGACATATCATATTGTCTGTATAGACAAACCTGTACTTGCTTGATCCTGTGTTGGTATTAGCTCCAGATTTATCAATACCTGACTTGAACACATAACTTGGGGTATGGGGAAATTAATGATGAAACCTAACTTGTAACTCGACAGTTCGATACTTATACTGATCAGTCTTACGGGCTAGGCCAGCCCCGGGATGCTGCTGCTGAAATCATTCGTCTGTACATGTTACCTGTTTACTGCCTAGCGGCACGTCTCGGATTCAGCCCGAGAGTCTTGACCGTGGTCCCGGGCATGCACGGGATACTATTGAGTTACATCGACAATTCATTAAATTGATTTCACAGAATTGAGAGTAGTTACCCAGTAGTTTAGTTCAGATTACTCACTGCACGTCACATATTCTTTTACCCTTCACTGTTCCACATTCGTGTCACTGTTATACCTTTATTACTGTTCATACTCGTGCCTGCATGTTTTGCTACCCATGATTATATTATTGTTGATATTATGACGCACTGACGTCTGGGTTTTGCATGGCCCGGATCCTCTACCTTTGCAGCAGGCCGATCAGGAGTATTTTAATGAACAGGCCGAGCAGTGAGGACCTGTTAGTATTTTTAGTTTAGTTTTCTTGCAGCATTTCCATTTCCTGATGTGAGCCCGTATTTAGGACGTACTTTCCAGATTGTTATTGTTACTTGGATTTATTGCTTCCGCATATTGTTCTTGACTAGTTTATTCTGGCATATGGACATGTACTAGATAGTTTACCATACCATATTTTCCTGTTCTTGATATCTTCTACACGGCCATAATGTGACTATGGAGGGATGTTTCCTAGCCACAGGTAGCATGGTTGGTTCTATCACGTACCGATCTTAACGCACTCTGAGAAGCGGGGCGTGACACTCTCTCTAAAATTCTCAAATCCAAATCCCACTTTCTTTTCACCAACCAAATAAAAATTACAAGGATCTACAAATCCAATACTAGAAATCCAAAACCAACCAAACAGCAAATTACCAAATCCAGAAATTTTCAACCGTACTATTTTGGAATCCAAATTTCATAATCTTGCAACCAAACAGGCCCTTAGTGCTTGTTTGGTTGCAAGATTATGAAAGAATTAGATTGTGGAATACAAAAAAGTGGAAGGATTCTATAATTTTGTTTTTGGTTGTAGGATTTGGATTTATAGGATTCCTTTGTTTTTTATGGGAGGTCCGCCACAAAAAAGGATTCTTGAATCCTCAAAAATTTGAAAAATTTGCAAGGATTTAGCACTATTCATTGTACTTTTAGATGGGGCCCGGATACTTTTTTTATTTAATAATCCTCTCTCTATCTATCTCTCTCTAAAATTCTCAAATCTAAATCCCACTTTCTTTCTACCAACCAAACAAGAATTAAAAGAATCTACAAATACAATACTACGAATTCAATACCAATCAAACAACAAATTACCAAATCTAGAAACTCTCAACCATACTATTTTGGAATCCAAATTTCATAATCTTGCAACCAAACAGCCCCTTAATCCTCAAATCCAAATCCCACTTTGTTTTTTCCAACCAAATAAGATTACAAGAATCTACAAATCCAACATTACGAATCCGATACCAACCAAACATAAAATTAGTTAATCCAAAAAATTTCAATTGTACTATTTGGGAATCCAAATTTCACAATCCCGCAACAGCCACTGACATGAAACCATCCTAATTCCTAAGGTGGAAAAACCTTTTTAAACCTCCAATAATTTTTGTATTTCTATTTCTATTTTATTCTCATAATATCCCCCTTAAAGATATTACCACTAATATGTGATGCACTGTAAGGATTGAATGAATAGATTTAAAATCAGGTTTTTTTCCGAAATAGTGTATAATAATATTAAAATTATTAAAATAAAATCATTTATTTTATATTTAGCAAAGTAGAACGGTTTCACACCCCACCCGCACCCACAGTACAGAGAGCGGGTTCCGACCCCCACCCTCTTAAAGAAGAAGGCGGGTTCTAGCAAGCCGCCCTCTTCTTTAGAAGGTGGGGGGCGGGTTCCTAGAACCCGCCCTGTATTAATTTTAAAAAAAATAAATAAAAAAAAGAATTTAAGAAATCTCGTTTTAAAAAAAATAATAAATAATAATATTGTTGTTTTTGTTACGGACGGTTGACAATTGTTATTACAGTTTATATAGAATTATTATAAATATAAATCTTCTATACACTCCAATAATAAAATGAATCCGTCAAATTTATAATACAAAAAAAACAATTGTCTGTAAAAATATACAATTATCGCTTTCCCTTTCCCTTTCCCTTTCCCAATCCGAGAAGGCTTGACATAAGCCTATGCCTCTTGGGATGACTGGACGACCCTCCCGTTTCTTGGGTATATGGCGGCGGCGGCTGCTCTTCTGCTTCGTCTTGGATAGGCTGTTGTTCCGCAAATCCTGAATGTGAGATAGGTGTCGGATATGTGCTGCCTCCCAACAATTGTATGTAGGACGAAAAATCCGTCTCCCAACTAGATTGTTGTTGCGAAGAACCTGTCCTGGTTTCATACTGCTGCTGCTGCACAAAACCTGGCCCCCATGGCTGCGCAAAACCTGACCCCCAAGACTGCTGTTGTTGCGCAAAACATGTCTCCCAAAACTGTTGTTCCTCCGGTTGTTGCGCTTGTTCAGTATACCACGGTTGCTGCTGATAGTATGGTATTCCGAACCACTGATCCCGCTGCTCTGGATCTCCATGATGCTGCGACTCTGGTTCCGGCTCATGCTGCGGCTCTGGTGCCGGCTCATGCTACTGCTCTCGCGATGGCGATAAATATGGAAGCATATTATATAAACTGAATATACCACCAATATATGAGTCTACAGTAGAAAATAAAGCCTGAGTATCTGGACCAGCATCAGTCGGATATGGATCCTGTATCAATGATTGTATATGATTCAACCCACGAGTCTGTCGTTACATTAAAAATAAGATATAATTATTGATTCATACCGCCGGATGTTAAAAACTAATATAATTTAAAGAATTTAACTTACCATTTCTCATTTCACGTGGCCTCTAGGCTCGTACTGCTGGATGTTTGGAAAGTCGTTAGAGGGAGCAGAAAGATATCTTACAGTGACACGCTTATACCATTGTAGATATGTTTCTATAGCGTCGGTGGTTGTTTGGTCACCTATTTGCTGTAATGCAATATTACGCTGCCTATCCTCCCATCTCAGCAAATATTGATGATGATACTCCCTCCAATCACGCTCCGCCTTTCCTCCTCGCATGTCTCCCTCTATTGTCATAGGCGCAGGCGGTGGAACAGGAATATATTGTAATCTACTGAACTGTCGCAACATCCGGTCCGGTAGGTGCATGACCACAATATTAATGCAGAGTAGTGGGCATCGAGCCCGCCAAACCGGCTCTCTTTCGACACAGATGCCGGGTAATTCTTACAGACGATCTGCTGTACAAGGCGTCTACGTAAACTGCGCAAATAACATAGTACAAAAATTCTAATGATGCCGATTTAAAATTTTTAAACAAAGTTAATTACCTAAGGTATGGTTACTTGAGTCGCCTCCATGCGATCCAACTCATCTCTATAATACTTAAGTACTCGACGAGAAGCCTTATAAGATTTCTTGCCACTCCACAAGAGCCGAGAGGCTTTACATGGGTATTCATGGAAGAAATATTAATGCGATATGGTCTTCCCATACACATGTGCGCCCATAACTAAATCTATATATAAAGTGTCAGACGATAAGAGAAAGAACCAATATTACAATTTTACAAATGTCTAGCTGTAAAAAATAAGGAATGTACCTGAAGTAATGTAATACAGCCACAAATTTTATTCTTCGTAGGAGCGCATACCTTATCTAGTTCCTTATAAAGATAGGCCAGGACCCCTGCTCCCCAAGTATACTGGCCACACACATCAAAATCCGTAAGAAACCCAAGATATAAAGGATGGACATGCGTTGTCGATTAGTCCGGCATCAACCAAGAACCGATCATGTACAGAATATAGGCACGTGCATGTCTATCCAAAATATCATCGGTAGCTTCATTAGGGATATTAGTAAATGTATTTTTGAGCCAGTTTAAACTGATCTTATCCCCTTAGTATAGCCTCCTGGTGCCTGAATTTTACAAATAATTGTTAATTAATATCACTGTAACATACTTAAACTTTTGATTAAAAAAATTACGAATTATACCTGTCCGAGAGCAGACTCAGTATATATATCCCAATATGGGTGCTCGGTATCTAGACCCACAATTTTACCTCCGACCAATCCAAGCACATTCACCCGTAAACCAAGTAAGAGACCAATATCTTGGAATGTGATAGTGGTCTCACCCCATCTAAGATGAAAAGTATGAGTCTCTTTTCTCTAACGCTCAACAAGAGAGGTAACGAAACTGTGGTCGATTTGGATATGACGAAGCAATGAAGCTTCATAAAATCCAGCTCTTCGAATCCGCTCGATTATACGATAATCAGTAACTTGCCACTTGTTAGAACTATGACTGACGACTGTAAGATTATCTCCACCTTGCAAAATTTAATCATATTATTTTCAACTATTAGAATTAAAAGAAATGGGGAATTAAAACAAATTTAATAAGTTTTGAATCTTTCCTCCCCGTGTAATATACTGAAAGATCTATACTTCGTTTTGATTTACGAGCAGTGATTTGTCGAATAGTTGATTCTCCATTGAAATTATTTTGATATTACAATTACTGAAAAATTGAGACAGTTGGTGGGTTTAAAAGGGAATTTGGATAGAGATAGTGAAATAAAGATAGTGAAAATCAGAGTGAAGATGGCGAGATTTTATAGGGAAAGGAGAGCGTGTTCTAAGAACCCGCCCTCATTTTTCCCTACAGAACGCTTCTGTTTTTTCCTAAAACATTGTGTTGTCAAATCTTTTATTTTTTTCTTAAAATATATTGTGTTGTCAAATCATACTTTTAAAAATTATGTGTTTTCATATCATTTTGCAAAGAAGAGGGCGGGTTCTTAGAACGCGCCCCCTTCAATAATTTTATGCCAGCGGGTTTCAAGAACCCGCCCTTATCTCTTCTGTTTTTTCCTAAAACATAATGTCGTGTGTTGTCAAATCTTTTGTTTTTTTGTTAAATCATATTGTGTTGTCAAATCTTACTTTTAAAAATTATGTGTTGTTATATCATTTTGTAAAAAAGATGGCGGGTTCTTAGAACGCGCCCCCTTCAATAATTTTATGCCAGCGGTTTCCAAGAACCCGCCCTCATCTCTTTTGTTTTTTCTTAAAACATAATGTCGTGTGTTGTCAAATCTTTTGTTTTTTCTTAAATCATATTGTGTTGTCAAATCTAACTTTTAAAAATTATGTATTGTCATATCATACTTTTGTTTTTTAAAGTAATTTGTTGTCAAATTTATTCTCTGATCCCAAGCTAATTTGCAAAGAAGATGGTGGGTTCTTAGAACACGCCCCATTCAATAATTTTATGACAGCGGGTTTCTAAAACCCGCCCTCTAAATTAAAATTAAGAAATGTAAATAGCCCGTGACATCTGTGACTCTGATCCATTGTATTGTCAAATTGAATTTGTCACACGGGAATAACGGGTTACAAGAACCTGCCCTCTCATTTAAAAAGGAGATAGCGGGTTCCTAAAACCCGTCCTCTAAATTAAAAATAAGGAATGTAAATAGCTCATGACTCTTAACCCAACAGTGTAGGGTGTTTCTCGTCACCCCATTGAGATGGGAATACGCGCGCACTTGTCGGGCGTGTAACAACTCCAATTTTTGTATACATAAAATCGATTTAAATTTGAAGTATACTTGGAATATTTAATGTTGCTGTTACCACTTTAAGTATTTATTTTCCCACAATAATTACAAGAAGGAGCTTGTAGCTCATTGGTAATATCTTGCACTGCTGAACCAAGCCACCAGAGTTCAAATCCCATGCCCCACATTATTTTTAGATTATTTTTCTTTTAAATTTCTTGAAAGCCCAACAGTCCACAGGCCATAACTCCCAAAAGTTGAACTGAACCCTAAAATCTAAATATACCAGGAGCTACGTCAGAAGAATCCCCACCCAACGACCACCGGACTCGGCAGGACGGCCGAGTCCCAAAATGAAATTTGTGGCTTTTGGCATTCCTTAACTCCCTGCACACACCATTTTATTGGATCGGTTTTCGAGTGTTAATTACACCCTATTTACTACATATTTTAATGTTTTTTCTTTAATTTTTACAATTTTTTAAAATAAAAACCTTTCACCTACCCTACCCTAGCCTACCCTATAAATACACCCCCTACCCTCTATCCTCCCATTCCAAAACACTAGGTTTACTCTCTCAAAATTGTTACAAGAAGGGTGTACTTTGAAATCAAGTTCACGGCGAAGCGCTGACGGAATTCCGGCGACGTTTTTGGAACAACCGGCGACGAAGCAACGCCTCGGCAACTCATCTATTTCCCCTATACTCTTTAGTATAGATCGAAACCCGTAAGTCCCATTCTATCTCCCTTTCTAATTCTCAAAAATACGAGATTACGAAATCCGACGGAATCGGAACAAATCCGATTTTCGATTCGGTTTTCTATAAAATTTCACTTCTAATCAATTCAATCACGTCTAAACATCTTTATCATGATTATTAAACTTGTAAAAATCAATTTGAATAAGTTTTCACACATGAAATGATAACCTTTTCAATTTACCGTATTTTTTCACTTTAATACCATCATGTTTCAATTTCACATTTAACTCTTTAACATTGCTATACCTTAAAATAGATCATGAGGTAATGACCTACCTCCTCACACACACATATGCAACCATAATACGCTATCTTGAAAACTCCTAATACGATAAAACAAGATTTTACATTAAAATACCATTTCCTTAATAAAACCTTTTATAAAAATTTAGGTTTGATACATTTGTTTAAACAATATCTTTAATAGGAAAAATACGATAAGTTGTGGATATCGATCGTTTATCTAAACCTAATTTTGTGGTGTCTAGGCAAGTGTGTCTAAGGCAAGTGGTTACTTAATTAGGGCCACTACTTGTAGTGGAGAGCCTCCCACTTACCTGGCACTTACCTGGCCGCAATTGGCGGTGAAAAGACGATTTGAGGCTTCTAACGACTTGTCGTTTAGACCATTTAGAAATAGGTTAGTTGGCTTAGGAAACCCTAGAATCTAAAATACGGAAAATTACACTTTGCAAATAAATATCTTTTACTTTATAAAACCGTTTTCTAAAGGATTAGTATTTTACAATCTTTGCAAAGCGCCGCTACAACCCATCTTTGGGGAACCCATTCGGGATCGTGCGGTTTATCGCGCACCCTCGGGCTAGTAGTGCGAGATTCAGACCTCCGCAAGGAGCAATCGGTCTCGAAAGATTTAAAATACGACATCTTAAGAAAATGAGATTTTTGGAATATAAAATATTTATTAAAATTATTTTTTGTATAAACATATGTATATTTATCATTTAAATATCTATTTTATTATAATATAAATTTTCCACCTTTTTCTAAAAAATCACAATAGTAAATTTTACACTAAAATACTATGAACTTCAAATAAATCAATATTACATATAAATACCCTTATTTATAAAACTAGGATATTTTCACTGGAAATGTCACAACATAAAATCCACCCTCATTACAACTCTAAAGACGAACAATAAATACTTGAGGTGTATTTTGAAAAGTATATAAAATTATTTTTACATAAAACCCCCTCAAGTTTATAAATTACCCTAAGGAGCCTAGCAATTATAAGATTTCGATTCACATTTCTAATTGTCTGACTCGGGTTTGAGTTTGATTAATCTGACTTGAATATGATTCAAGTCAATCCATAATCTACAAGATTCTAAGCCAATATGAACACATGAATCCACGAATACAATTATCAATTTACACAACTTGACTGAACCGAACCATGGATATATATTCCTTTTACATGATTCTCAGTATTCCATTTACATGACTCTACGGTTATAACCGTTTTCTGATATCATGGTTTCGGTCAGTCAGTCATTCAATCATACAACTAACACAATTTACAAGATAACAATATAAGCAAGACATCGCGGGGTTTAAGGGGTAGATTGGTACGGAAGGTGTTAAAGGTGGCACGAGGTGGTCAGATTTAACACACCTAACATGAATCCAGTTGCTGTTGTACCGTGGCATAAACGGTTCCTTGTACTATACGTGCCCCTAGTCTCTGGCATATAGAGACTCCCCTCGTATACACTGGCATCCTTCTGTACCAAGCTATAAACAACAGCGTTGACATAACATTACAACAATAGTTTACACTTTAAAATGTATCTTCTTATTCTGTCTTTTTCTACTTCCCTCTTACCTTTGAGACTTACCGAGCGATCTGTTCGCTGACGACATTCTGTTTCTATCTTCTTTGGATGTCGTCAAGTGATTTGGACCCGGCAGAGGTTGAGCCATCGCAAGAAAACTTGGAGCAGTTTACTGAAGACCCTGCACTGTAGTTTCATTGTACACTTTTCCTTTTTGTAATTTTCATTTCCTGTTATGCCACTGTTTAGGCATCTTATTATTTCAGTTGTATTTCCTTTTCATGTATTGTACAAAGAATGTTAATAAATAAAAGTTACTGTTCTTTTTATTCTTGTTTCTTGTGTATTTATTTTATATTGCTTAAATACGCTCAGCGTATGTACTTCTGAGTATATACGTAGCAGACCTCGTCGCGTCCCCTTCGCCGTACACTAGGAAGGGCGCATTACAGATTCCCCCAGCTTAGGGTAGGCTGGGGTTTATTGATTGTGGGGATCCGAATCTCCGGCAGCCGCGAACTAAGCTGCCGTTAATTACCCCTCGCGTTTGGAGCGAGAGAACCTCCGATTGACGGGTCAAACAGGTCATGCAAACTCAATGTGCAGTGTTGTGTTTTGAAAGGGTTTTGGATATATCGGGGGCCCCGCAGAGTTTTTACGGGGATCCCGTTACCCGGATAGTGGGCTGGGGGTCAAGGGGGCTAGCAGCCCCCTTGCGGGGTGCGGAGTAGCGCCCCGTTAGAAATTTTTTTCTAACAGGGATAGTGTCGTGGAGTGTGTGTGTGTGTGTGTCTATATATATACACACATATATACATGTATATAAGAAGGAGAAAAAGTGTCCAAAGGACGCGTGGGGGCCAGCGCCTTACGTGCGTGACACGCGGGCGCTAAGCGCTAGCGCCTCATGTGCTCGCACATGGGCGCCAGCGAGCTGGGCGCTAGGCGCTGAGTGCTGGCACCCCACGTGCTTGGCACATGGGCGCTGGGCGCCAGCAGGAAAAGGGACTTGGTCCCTGCATTGAGAGCTGTGCTTCCGATTTGACTTATGGAGTTGAACTCCTAGAAAGAAAGACTTTTTTATATGGAGTTAAACTCCCAGGAGTTTTGATTTGTGGAGTTAAACTCCATAGAAAAATCTTTGTAAATGCTCAAGAGGACCCCATTCTTCTCCCCCGAGCCTAGGATCTTTCCCAAAATAGGGTCTTTGGAGATGGGACTCCTTCTTCCTCCTCTCTGTTGACCGGATCTTAGAGAAAATAGGATGAGATTTAAAAAAAAATCTCTCATTTTTGAGATCTAATGGAAGATCTGAGCTCCCCTTTGTAGGTTTTGTGGTGAAAAACTATTTATTTTTGGAAGAAGAAAAGTAAAACTCTTGATTTAATTTAAAAGGGGAAGAAGGTTTTAGAACCTTGAGGAAGGAGAAAGAGGCACAAAAAACCTTGAGTTTGAGAGAATAAAAAAGTGTATCCTTTATTTATCATCATGTTGCCTTATATAGGCTTACACATTTACACATAGCCCTTTGGGCTTTACAAATGGCATTTTGCCCATCCCATGCATCATGTGCTCCTTTCTTTTGCATATATGCCATGGGCTTTACAAAAATTTGGCTTTATGCCCATTTTTCTTACATTCATGCATAAAAAATTACATCAAAATTATTTTTTACATGATTTTTATTTTGGCATGGAGAGGGGCCGGCCGCTTCATGTTCGGACTCGACTTGGGCATAGGCCCACTTGATCTGGGCTTGGACCCACTTGGTTTGGGGTTGACCTTGACTTTGACTTGGTCAACCGAGGTGCAATTTTTGACCCCAACAAATAGGCCATGATTCTGACCTATTGTTAAATAGAATTTGTAGCGGGTTAGAAGAACCCGCCCTCACATTTAAAAAGGAGAGGGCGGTTTTTGAAACACGCCCTCCTTAATATTTTAAATAATTTTAATTAATCCAAGACAAACCCATGACCCATTTATCTCCCGTCAAATTTAAAAAGGGATAGCAGGTTCGAAGAACCCGTGACCCTTTTACCACCAAACACCTATAAAAAAAAACCTCTCTCTCTCCTCCCATTTGCTCTCCATTCCGCTCCAATTTGCATTTGCACTCTCCTCCCATTTGCTTTCCATTCTGCTCCGATTTGCTCCTACAAAATCTCATCCTGCTCCGATTTGCATCTGCACCTCCTACATAATCTTATCTGCATCCCTTCAAATGTATGTAAATTTATTTTAACGTTTATTTATTTTTCAATGAATATAATCATTATATAAATTGTTAACGCTTTTTTTTATTGTTGGCTTGATATTGTTTGATGCAGATAATGGCAAGTTCAAGTTTTGTTGTATTTAAATACGATGGCCAGATTGTCACAAGTGTACAAGGTCCCGAGTATATGGGCGGGTACGCAAGAATTATGCGATTAGAACTATCAACGACTTATAATGAAATTGAGAATAAAGTTTTTAAAATCACAAAATACGATCCCCGTGAAATTAAGCTTAAGTTAAGTTGTATATGGCCTATATTTAGTGGAAATGGATTGGTTGAAATTATAGACGATGCATCAATATCTTCGATGATAGATTTCGGTCTGGCAAACACCCAGCATTCTTTTGAACTTTTAGTTCAGAAGGAACAATTGGAAGTATCAGATGTTGCTACAACGGGTAATTTTGATGGTAATGCTAGAGATAGTTCCTTGGGGTATGGTCACATGGTTAACGATGATACCGTTAGTCTCAGTGGATACGACTATACATAACATTATTCAAACCTTCAAACTCAAGGGTAAATATTTTATAAATCCACTTTTTGTAATACCAAAATACTAATATATTTTATATATTAAATACAGATTTTCCCAATTGACTGCCGCAGTTGCATGCACCCGTGAAGAACAACAAGAATTACCATATACAACCTTTCAAAGGTAAATAAATCTGAAACAAGTGGTGATTATGTTTATATATTTCGTAATACGAAAATATTAAGGAAAAATTATATAAGAACAATTTATATACTAAACGCAGATTTTTCCATACCTCCGCATCATTCCAACACGATCCAAGTAGCGCATTCCAAGCATGTCCGTCCACATCTTTCCGGTCTTTTCATCCCGAACCATCCACATTACACCGACCTCAACCATCATATATTGCACCCGTGCCTTATGTTGCTACGGGGGGCATTGATATGGGTGGCAGTGATGATGATGAAACTGGTGAAGGTCATCAATGGAAAGATAGCATGGATTATGCCGCTGGATTGAATGAAGTAGTATTGATTGATGATATAGCTGCGAATAATGATTTTGTCGAACTAGAAGATCCCAGCCTCGATCCGCTGGAAGATGATAGTTGGGTAGACTTAACCGTGGCAGAAGTAAATACTGAACCCTATTTGGAAGCGACTGTAGCAAGCGAAGATTGCGTCATGTTTCAGGAAAAAGGAGATCTTACTTGTAAGCTGAAGTTGTTGGCTATTCAAAAAAACTTTGCATTTAAAACCGAAGAGTCAAATAAGACGTACTATACCGTGCTATGTATAAAAGCTCATGAATGTAAGTAGAGATTGCATGCATGTTGTTCCCAAAGAGCCAAAGCTTGGAAGGTCACGAAATACAACCAAGAACATATTTGCATCAATTCTATTATGTTAAAAGATCACAGGAATTGCACTTCATCTTACATTTGCTCACTAATCATGCCACTAATCCATACAGATGTGGCGATGACTCCCCGAGAGATACGGCTCTACGTCAGCGGAGAGCACAAAATTCAGATTTCGTATGTGAAGGCATGGGATACTCATAGAAAGGCTTTATGCAAGATATTTGGGGATTAGAAAAGCTCGTACAACTCACTAGTCTCTTTTATGGAAGCCATGAAAATATCAAATCCGGGGTCCGTATACCGATTAAAAACCACAGAAACATATGTCGATAGCTGTGTCAGGTTTCAAAGAATTTTCTGGTGCTTTGCTCCTTGTGCGGCTGGTTTCACACACTGTCGGCCGGTATTGTGCGTGGATGGGACGTATCTATATGGTAAGTATAGAGGTTGCATGTTAATTGCTATAGGTGTTGATGCTAATAACGGTATATTTCCGTTGGGATTTTCTATTGTCGAGGGTGAAAATATATCATCGTGGTCATGGTTTTTCCGTCAGCTCAAAAGTATATCATCTGTTATTGATAAAACAGATTTATACATCATATATGATAGACATTTAGGAATACTAGCTGCAATGAGAGTTGTATTTCTGACGACCCCACATAGGTTTTGCCTGCGGCACTTCAGGCAAAATTTTGATAGAAAATTTAAAAATTCAGAACTACATAAGCTTATGTACAAAACCGGTGAAGCGTCTCACCCTAATTTTCATGACATGTACATGACGAAAATTGGAGAGATGAATCAAGCCGTGAAAGCGTGGTTAGATGAGTATCCAGAATGCATGTAGTCACAAACACATGATAATGGATGCAGATATCTACTAATAACCAATAATATGTTTGAAAGCTTCAACGGGGTCCTTAAAGGTGTTAGAGGCTTACCGATACAGGGGTTGATTGTTCGAACCTTTTTCAGAGTGAATACTTACTTTGTGCAAAGAAGAGAAAAGTCCTTGGCAATAGAGACTCCACTCACCACGTATTACGAAAATATATTCCGGAAAAGAGAGCGCAGAGCATAATACTACAGATCTGAAAGATTTCACACAGCGGAGTTTCAAGTTACGGGGAGTAATGGGAATCAATATACCGTAAATTTTAGAGATGAAGGGCTCTCTTTGTGCACATACGATATTTTCCAGCAACAACATTTACCTTGTGCCCACGCAATTGCTGCTGCGAGCAGCATGCATAACCCACATTACAATTTTGCTTCCCGTTACTATACAGTTTCCAATTACCAAGGCGCATACTATCCAAAATTTCATCCTATACCAGACAGTCGCTGTCACACCCTGCTTCCCAGTATACGGGCAGAGGACGTGATGAGACCGCTACGTATTTACTGTGAAGTAAATACGCTAAGCGTATCTAAGTAATATAAAAGTAAATGCACAAGAGACAAGATATAATAAAACAGCAACTTTATTTATTTACATTCTTTCTGTACAATGCATGGAAATGTAAATACAACTGAAATAAAGCAATGCCTAAATAATGGCATAAAAGAAAAGGAATGGTACTAAAATAAAAGTGTACAATGAACTAAAGCTCTGGGTTTTCAACGAAATGGTCAAAGTCTTCAGCGCTGGGCTCGATCTCTGACGTGTCCAGATCACCTGACGACATTCAAAGAGGAAAGAAGAGAATGTCGTCAGCGAACAGATCGCTCGGTAAGTTCCAAAGATAAGGGAGAAATAGAATAGACAGAATAAGAAGGTAGCTTTTGAAGTTGTATTATATTGTTATAATGTGGTGTTAACGCTGTTGTTTGTAGCTTGGTACAGAAGGATGCTAGTCTATACGAGAGGAGTCTCTAGACTAGGGCAAACGGAATGTACAAGGAACCGTTGGGCCACGGTAAAACAGCAATGGAATATAGGTTAGGTGTCTTAATCTTACTGTCTCGTGCCACTTCTAACACCTTCCGTACCAATCTACCCCTTAAACCCCGAGATGTCTTTTTTGTATAGTTGTATTGTATTGTCTTGTATTGTAAACTGTATAGATTGTATAATTGGATGACTTACCGAACCATGATATCAGTAAATGGATGTAACTGTAAAATCATGGATATAACTGGAGAATCATGTAAATGGAAATATATCCAAGGTTCGGTTCAGTCAATATAGATTGAATGGATTCATATTGAATTGTAATATTGTAGATTGCAGATTGTAAATTGTAGATTGTACTTGAATCATATTCAAGTCAGTTTATTAATGAGACTCAGTCTGAGTCAGACAATTAGAAAAGTAAATTGAAGTCCTGATAGTTTTGATGTTATCGGTAACCGCTGCACATGGGCGGCAGGATTTGTGTCTTTTTCAAAGACGATTACCGTATTAATAACACCGTTGTTAAGTTGTCTACCTTAGATAGGCAAGCACCCACTTCTCCGGCTCCCTGAGGCTCAAGAGATTGGTCCCGCTTAAACCTATGTTTACTAGAGTCCTTAGGGTAATTTATAGAACTTGAGAGGGTTTTATGTAAAAATACTTTTGTATAATTTTCAAAATACTCCCCAAGTATTTAGTTATCGTCTTTAGAGTTATCAAGAATGTAGATTTTATAATTGTGATATTTCTAGTGAAAATATCCTAAATTCATAATAAAGGGTATTTATTTGTAATATTGACTTGTTTGGAATTCATGGTATATTAATGTAAAGTGATTCTTGTGATTTTTGAAAAGAGTTGGAATATTTATATTATTTCAAAATAGATATTTTAATGTTACATATATACATAATTATATAAAAATAATTTTAATATATATTTTATATTTCTAAAAATCTCATTTTCTTAAGATGTCGTATTTTAAATCTCTCGAGACCGAATGCTCCTTGCGGAGGTCTGCATCTCGCACTACTGAGCCTAGGGATGTGCGATAATCTACACCATCCCAGTCGGGTTCCCCAAAATGGGTTGTAGCGGCGCTTTACAAAGATTTGTGTAAAATACTAATCTTTTATAAAAAGGTTTTAATAGTAATGTTATTTATTTGAAATGTTTCGTTTTCCTGTATTCTATATTCCCGAAAGGTATTGTGCTATATTGCATATGAGTGTTGTGAGGAGATAGGTCATTATCTCGTGATCTACTTAAAGGTATTGTTGGATATATGTATGCCCTAGAGGCCATTATATGATACTGGATGTATTTATACATGTATATATATATATATATATTCAGTGTACATTCTTGCTCGACATGATAGTATGCTATCTGGTTCTTTTTTATCTGACATGTTGATTTGTTCATGCTTTTATTCATTCATACATGTTGATAAAGCCCTGAGGATATAGGCTTGACTACTGTGATTATGATAGAGATCATACTAGTGGGACTTCTGTAGTTTATAAGCATATCCTGAAATGTCCCTAGTCATAGGTGTATCGAGACGAGGCATCGATATACCAGAGTAGACTAGCGTATATGATACTAGACCCATACGATGGGCGATGGATGTTCCCACATTCATCGATGTTTGACATCGAGATCGTATACGGGTGCTCAGTGGTGACTGGGTATACTGGACGGACTCACCGAGAACTCCTATATGGAATTATATCTATCGTCGGATAGCAGTTCTCAGGTGACACTGGTGCAGGTTAGTCTGTAGACCCGAGATCGTCATAGAGTCTTGTGTGTTCTCCCACTGTACTTTGATTACCACCCTACCACGGCTCTACTGAGCCGTGCAAACAGGTGGCCATTGGGTACAGTCCCAAGACACACGAAGGCGATGAACGATAGGAGGGGTTTCGTCTCTCCCAGTATTGGGAGTTGATGCTGTGCTGTGCTCGACTGGCTATATTAGTAAGTCCCTGGCCAGGACTGTTGAGATTTACTGATAAGTGTTATCAGTAGTTTCTCGATCTATTATAGACCATTCATCGGCACGACTTATTGAGTTATTGGGGTCGACGTTACCATCCCTAGATTTGATATGCAGCATATCTGACGAAGAGACCGGACTGTACGGTAGTGTTGCCGGTTGGCTCGACGGGAGTTGTAATAGGTTCGCTTGTTTTCTTCTGATCGTTCAATACTCGGGTGGCCGTTACGTTTAGCTGACCGCTTGCGGCTTGGGGGTGCTTGATATGATCATCACCCACTGCCGGCATATTGACGAGTTTTAGAGTCCCACAATGGAGTTACCTAGTCCAGGCGAAAAGTTGTGGTGCGCATATGCGATATGCGCGTGGACCCGGTTAAAATGCGCGTATAGGATACCGTATATTAATCGGGCGGCTTGCTTTTGGTCGGGTCGTATGTGATATGACCGGGTTGCTAAATCAAGTGTTGATTTATCATTTGACCATTAGTTTCTCACTAGAAATCCTTTATTGCCTTTTTGGGTGTATGCATTCATTCTTATTCATGCACATATGGATGTGCATGCACACATACATGCATACATCATTCTATCATGGTTGTATATATAGTGGATGATGGCAATATAAGACTCACACCTTATGTAAAATTATATATGGATATATATTTGTATTTGTGTTAAAACAAAAGAAAAGAAAAAAGATTAATTCATGGTTATCTTCCACACTCTTCTTGGAACCAACCATGGTTCATCCACTTTTTAACCATGAGTTAATTTTCCTCTTTTCTTTTAACTCAAATGCAATAATATCTATATTTTGTAACCATGGTTTGAGATGAAGAGTAGAAAATATATATACTTATCTTTTCTATTATTCATATTAACCTTATCATTCTCTTGAGTTTTCTAGAGCCATCATCTTCTTCCTCCTCTCTCTTGCTCTCTAGATTTTTCAAGTGAGCCAAAGAGTGACCAAGTTAGGATTTTGAAGTGAGAAAACCAACCACAACACCATTCTACACTAGTCTTGCCCACTTGTGAAGAGTGTTAGCTTCCATTTCTCCTCTTGATCTTGTGAAGTTTCAAGCTTGGACAAAGAGGACTCCGGGTGGATCATCGTGGACCTGGAGGTTCTCAAGCGGACTTTTTCCAACTCTCAAGTAGCCAAGGAGTCTAGCGTAGGGAGCTACAAGGTTGTGCTCTCAAAACCCTAGCTTTTATTACTTGTGATGAAGTCTATGTTAAGAAACCCTAAATTTCTAGTGATGATTCTTTGTATGTTCACTTAGCACCTTAAAAATTTGATTTTGAGACATGTGATGCTTTCAAACCCTTCATGAGGTGCTAGGTAAACCTAACAATGGTATCAGAGCCAAGTTAGAGCTTTGGGCGACGCTTTAACGAAGTTAAAACTCCGATCGAACCAAAAATACGGTTTTTTGAACACTCTCTGGACATTTTTTCAAACCGTGTTATTTTCAGAATTAAAAATATGTAAAAAAATTCAGCAGGGAATTCTAAGAACCACTGTAAAAAACGAAGCCCTAATCAGTAAATCCCACCGCTGAACCGCGGCCAAAGCTTGCTTGGGCCGCGGCTCCGCGGCCGTACAGATTCATTAAGGCCTCGTTTTTATACAGTGATCTTCTTACCTGCTTGTAGATATTTTTGGGTATTTTTAATCTAGTTTCAGTGAAATATGTTCTGGAGATTGTTTTGGATTCGGTGATTCGATCGGAATTTTAATTTCGTGCCTTTTTCCGGGTAATTAAGAAAGTATTAAAATGTTCAAACGAGTATCATTAACTCACTTTTTCACGGGGTTTAAATCTTTCGGAAATACGTGCAAGTTAAGTGGTGGACCCTCTAGAAGAACACAAACCTTAACTCGATTATGTGACTGTCTGAACTGCCTCTGAACCTTAGGGTTTGAGGCAGTACGGCGTGCCACATGTGAGGCGTTGGCTTGACCATTCTACGGCTGGACCGCTGCTACTGTGACACATTCCGGGATTTTTGAACTCCGCTCAAGTGTTGAGCTTTAGGAAATTTTGGGTATTTGATCATTCGATCGAAAACTTTAATACTGTCTGTTTATCTAAATTGTGATACAATAAGTGGAATTCATATAGTTAGGCATGAAATACGAAGTATGTGATATTTCGCATTTACGATGTCTAAAGAGAATGTGGATTTCAAATATTGTAGTTTTACACTTTCTTTTCTGTGACCGTAAGTGTAGTATGTAGTTGTATTGCCGGTTTCTTTGCTATACATCAACGATAATCGGGATACGCATACTTACTTACGTTGATGATATATGATATTATGTGTTGCTGAGATATGATGTGCAGGATTGTCGCGATTGAATAGCCGGGTTTTTTTTATGTGAGATGAGAGTTTTCTTTTCATTCATGTAAAATTCAATTGTAATGTAATATTCTTTTATTTAGGGCACTTCCGGGTTGAGGTTGATGTCACCAGTGTTGTATATTATCTACTTTTCTGCATTAGGATGGACCCAAGGAGAGGAGCACAGGTGACCGGGTTCTGGGGTTCAGTAGGAGGCCATTTCGAGGAGTCGAGACCGAGGCTCCTAAACTCCAGAATTGGTAGGGTCGCTTGCCGCTCTCGTAGGGGTCCAGGGTGTGAGCTTGGCTATTCATCGCGACTGTGGAATCCGTATTTTCTATTATTGGCTAAATGCTAAATACGGACGTCCTAGTATATCCCATTATATCTGTGTTTCTGCTGCCTGTATTCTGTGATGTGATATCTGAGACGAATGATATATTATATATGAGATATATAGTAGACGTTGCTTATGTTTTACACCCGCGCTAATCCCGTCCCGGTATGCCGTTAGTTAAGTAACCTAACGGTGCATAATAGAACATTACGGCGAATGCGGATGGCATAAGCGTACGTGTTATTTTCGTTTCTTTTCTGTGATTGGCTTAAGGACTTAAATGATGGGACTACATTAATATGATTAATGTAAAGAAAATAAACCTAAAAAGATGTTATAGAATCGGATTTGAAAACCACTCGGCTTTTTATGAAAAAGCTACATTTCAAAACCGCGGAGCTTAAGCCACTCCTTTTTTTGAAAACCATTTGATTCTACAACAATATTAAGTTCAAAACGTTAAAGATTTTCTTAAAAATCATCCGCAACCCTCCGTCATTTTAGGAAGTAGAGTACTTAGTATTCGTGCTACGTTTGTTGACCTTAGCCAAGGCGTAGTGTGCGGTAGCTAAGTGATGTCTTCCTACAATGCATATGATGCAGATTAATTAGGACGGGCATATGACTTTGTTGACCTTAGCCAAGGGTCATGTGAACGGGTCTGATTAATCAAGAAATGACGGGTTGAACTTGACTAGTACTTGTGATTTGTTGACCATAACCAAGGTCATGAGTGCTAGGGGTAAAAACCACATCGGGAATTTCAATAGTTGAAATTTGCAATGAGATTGCATACCTTCCATATGATGGTTGGATCTCGATCCCACTGTGGGCAATAGTTGCTCCCAGGAGAGTTTTGCAGTTTACAATTAGCTAACTCATTAGGTGTCTAGAAAGGTGTTAACGGGGCTACGCCTCTGGGAAAACGAGGTTTACTTTAATTAGGTTCGTGCGAAAGCACGGGGAACCTCCCTCAAGTACCGACACTGGCCTGGCTGAACGGTTAGCGAAGTTGTAGACTGTAATTAATCCTGGCTAGTTTTCTTTTTAAGGTTTGAAAGAAAAACTTGATTAAAGCAGTGGGAAATATCGATTAGACAAGATAATAACCAATCTGATCTTTGCAAGAGTTTTCGCTGAGTGTATTCTTTTCTCTCTCTTAATGGCAGATACCAATGACTGGACTCAAGCTTCTACTAGATTAAAATAAACTGAATGGGACCAATTATAAAGACTGGCTGAGGAATCTCAAAATAGTCTTGACTTATGATAAAGTATCATATGTCCTCACGGTTCCAGCCCCACCCGTCCCAGGTCCAAAATCCTCAGTTGCGGACAAAGAAGTCCGCAAGACATGGGACGCTGACTGTGCCACGGCCAAATGTCTCGCGGTTGCATCGATGGACAACACACATCAAAAGCAGCACGAGAATATGGACATTCATGACATATTCTTCCATACAAAGGAGTTGTATGGAGAGCAATCCCGCGTATTACGATACGAAGCATCAAAGAAATTGTTTCAGATGCGATGGCCCCTGGCACATAGGAGACCATGTTCTGAAGATGATAGCTCTCATAGAAGAGCTTGAGGACCTTGGATGGACGATGGACAACGAATAATATACGGATATTATTCTGCAGTCCCTCCCCTCCACCTTTGCTCAATTCATAGTTAACTTCAACATGCACAACATAGAGAAGGAACTACCTGAACTCCTTAATATATTAAGGAGTGCAGAGAGCACACTGAAATCAGTGAAAACTCCCGTTATGACTTTTGGACAATCTTCCTCTTCTCGCCCAAAGGCTAAGGCCAAGGGAAAGAAAAAGAAGAAGCCCACCAATCCTAAGGGTGGAGTTAAAAAGGTTAAGGGGAAGGACACGTCCAAAGCTGGAGAATCGGGGAAAGGGGAATGTTTTCATTGCCACAAAACAGGACATTGGAAGCGCAACTGCACGGAGTACTTAAATCTTAAGAAGAAGCATGGGGATGCTTCCGCTTCAGGTGTGTTTGTGACAGAAAACTGTTTTTCAATAAACTCTGCTTCCTGGGTATTAGATACCGGTTCAGGTTCTCACATTTGCAATTCTATGCAGGGGCTGAGAAATAGCAAAGTTTTGAAGACAGGTGACCATACTCTCCGCGTTGGAAATGGTTCCAATGCACATACAGTCGCAATGGGAGAGTATCACTTGAGGTTGCCATCTGGGTGTATATTGGTTTTGAACCCATGTTATTTTGTACCAAGTATGCTTTGTAATATAATATCTGTTTCTTTGTTAGACAATGAAGGATATAATTTTGTATTGCAGAACAATGTTATGAACATTCACCTAAATCAAATGTTGGTTGGGTATGGTACACTTAATAACGGGATATACGTCCTAAATCAACATACAGTTTTCAGCATACAACACACTAATAAAAGAAAACTTTCAGAAATAAATGAAGCTTTTCTTTGGCACTGTAGACTTGGTCATATTAACGAAACAAGACTAAACAAGTTACACAAAGATGGATATTTAAACCCTTTTGAATATAAATCTTATGCAACTCGCCAGTCTTGTATCAAGGGTTAAATGACCAAAACTCCGTTTACCGGACACGGAGAAAGAGCTACTGAGCTCCTAAGCCTCATATATAGTGATGTATGTGGGCCAATGTCTACACAGGCTAGAGGCGGTTTTTCTTACTTCATTACTTTCACTGACGATTTCTCAAGATTCGGTCATGTATTTTTATTAAAGCACAAATCCGAAGCTTTCGAGAAATTCAGTGAATATAAACAAGAAGTAAAAAAACAAACCGGCTTGAGTATCAAATGCTTCGATCAGATCAAGGTAGAGAGTATCTCAGTACAGAATTTGCAAACTTCCTAAAAGAGAATGAGATTCTCTCTCAGCTCACCCCTCCTTACACACTACAGCACAACGGTGTGTCAGAACGACGGAATCGGACCCTATTAGATATGGTCCGTTCCATGATGAGTGATGCTGAGTTACCCGTCTCATTTTGGGGGCATGCATTGGAGACTGCAGCGTTTCTACTGAACAGGGTCCCAACCAAAATTGTGTCTACCACACCATATGAGATATGGTATGGGAAGAGACCATCTCTTAAGAGATTTAAGATTTGGGGTTGCCCGGCCTATGTTAAAAAGCAGAATCCGGACAAACTCGAGACACGGTCAGTCATGTGTAACTTTGTGGGATATCTAAGAAAATCTTATGGATATCTTTTCTACCACAAGGAGGAACAAAAGGTATTTGTTTCTCAGCATGCCACATTCTTGGAAAAAGAGTTTTTCACAAATGAAACTGATGGCAATGTGGTGGATCTAGAAGAAGTTCTAGAGACACAAACTACAAATGACGACTTGGTTGAACCGGCTGTTGCAATAGAAACTGAGAAACCTTGGCTACTCCGTAGGTCTGGTAGGACTTCTCGCCCACCGGAGAGGTACTACGGTTTCCTCATTGATGGTGACAGAGAAGACTGCATCATGGAGGATGATGATCCTACCAGTTTTCAGCAAGCTATCACGAGTGGAGACTCTGTGAAGTGGCTGGATGCCATGAGATCCGAAATGGAGTCTATGTACACCAACAAAGTATGGACTTTGGACGTTGTACCCCCTAGGGTAAAACCTGTGGGGTGCAAATGGATCTTTAAAAGAAAGATTGGTGTAGATGGGCAGGTAGAGACCTATAAGGCAAGACTTGTGGCGAAGGGTTTTCGTCAAAGACCAGGTTTGGACTATGACGAGACTTTTTCTCCCGTAGCCATGCTTAAATCCATTCGGATTCTACTTGCTATTGCTGCTCACTATGACTATGAAATCTGGCAGATGGACGTTAAAACGGCATTTCTAAATGGAGATTTAGAAGAATGCGTTTATATGGATCAGCCAGAGGGCTTCATTGACAGTGGGAGCAGCGGGAAAGCATGTAGATTGCTTAAATCCATATATGGGTTAAAGCAGGCATCACGGAGTTGGAACATCTATTTTGATGATGTTATCAAAGAGTTTGATTTCATCAAAAATCCAGATGAACCTTGTGTTTATAAGAAGGCTGTAGGGAGAGCTGTCACATTCCTCGTATTGTACGTAGATGACATTCTTTTGATAGGAAATGACATTCCTATGCTACAGTCGGTCAAATCTTTCTTATCACTAAGGTTCTCCATGAAGGACCTGGGTGATGCCACATACATTCTGAGCATAAGGATCTATAGGGATAGATCCAAAAGGTTATTGGGATTGTCCCAAACCAGGTACATCAACACCATCCTAAAAAGGTTTAGTATGGAAGACTCCAAGCGGGGTGCCTTACCCGCTTGCCATGGGGTCACTCTCTCCAAGGATTCTTGCCCAAAGACCGATGAAGAGAGAGCTCGCATGAGTGTTATACCCTATGCTTCGGCAATAGGATCTATAATATATGCGATATTATGTACACGCCCAGATGTAGCTTATGCACTTAGTGTTGTAAGCAGGTATCAATCCAACCCAGGGGAGAATCACTGGACATCTGTGAAGAACATTCTTAAGTACTTGCGAAGGACTAAAGAATTGTTCTTGGTGTATGGTAATAGAGATCTCCAAATGGAGGCCTTTACCGATTCGAGCTTTCAGAGCGATAAGGACGACAGCAAATCTATCTCTGGGTTTGTATTTACCCTCAATGGAGGGGCGGTAAGTTGGAAAAGTTCCAAACAGGATACCGTTGCAGACTCTACGATGGAGGCTGAGTACATTGCTGCGAATGATGCCGCCAAGGAAGCCGTCTGGATGAGGAAGTTCGTCTCGGAACTAGGAGTAGTTCCAACCATTATTGATCCAATACCATTGTATTGTGATAATAATGGGGCTATGGCGTTAGCCAAGGAGCCCAGGTCCCATCAGCGATCCAGACACATCCTGAGGCGCTTTCATTTGATCCGGGAGATTGTAGATCGCCGCGAGATCGAGATTAGGAGAGTAGACACAAAGAATAACGCCGCGGATCCACTCACCAAGGCCCTCCCTCAGCCGCAGCATGAACGACTTTTGAGATGTTGGGTATGAGATACGCCAATAACTGGCCTTAGTGCAAGTGGGAGATTGTTGGATATATGTATGCCCTAGAGGCCATTATATGATAGTGGATGTATTTATACATATATATATATATATTCAGTGTACATTCTTGCTCGACATGATAGTATGCTATCTGGTTCTTCTTTATCTGACATGTTGATTTGATCATGCTTTTATTCATTCATACATGTTGATAAAGCCCTGAGGATATAGGCTTGACTACTGTGATTATGATAGAGATCATACTAGTGGGACTTCTGTAGTTTATAAGCATATCCTGGAATGTCCCTAGTCATAGGTGTATCGAGACGGGGCATCGATATACCAGAGTAGACTAGCGTATATGATACTAGACCCATACGATGGGCGATGGATGTTCCCACATTCATCGATGTTTGACATCGAGATCGTATACGGGTGCTCAGTGGTGACTGGGTACACTGGACGGACTCACCGAGAACTCCTATATGGAATTATATCTATCGTCGGATAGCAGTTCTCAGGTGACACTGGTGCAGGTTAGTCTGTAGACCCGAGATCGTCATAGAGTCTTGTGTGTTCTCCCACTGTACTTTGATTACCACCCTACCACGGCTCTACTGAGTCGTGCAAATAGGTGGCTAATGGGTACAGTCCCGAGACACACGAAAGTGATGAGCGATAGGAGGGGTTTCGTCTCTCCCGGTATTGGGAGTTGATGTTGTGCTGTGCTCGACTGGCTATATTAGTAAGTCCCTGGCCAGGGCTGTTGAGATTTACTGATAAGTGTTATCAGTAGTTTCTCGATCTATTATAGACCATTCATCGGCACGACTTATTGAGTTATTGGGGTCGACGTTACCATCCTTAGACTTGATATGCAGCATATCTGACGAAGAGACCGGATTGTACGATAGTGTTGCCGGTTGGCTCGACGGGAGTTGTAACAGGTTCGCTTGTTTTCTTCTGATCGTTCAATACCCGGATGGCCGTTACATTTAGCTGACCGCTTGTGGGTTGGGGGTGCTTGATATGATCATCACCCACTGCCGGTGTATTGATGAGTTTTAGAGTCCCACAATGGAGTTACCTAGTCCAGGCGAAAAGTTGTGGTGCGCATATGCGATATGCGCGTGGACCCGGTTAAAATGCGCGTATAAGATACCATATATTAATCGGGCGGCTTGCTTTTGGTCGGGTCGTATGTAATATGACCGGGCTGCTAAATCAAGTGTTGATTTATCATTTGACCATTAGTTTCTCACTAGAAATCCTTTCTTATCTTTTTGGGTGTACGCATGCATGTATGCATTCATTCTTGTTCATGCACATATGGATGTGCATGCATACATACATGCATACATCATTCTATCATGGTTGTATATATAGTGGATGATGGCAATATAAGACTCACACCTTATGTAAAATTATATATGGATATATATTTGTATTTGTGTTAAAACAAAAGAAAAGAAAAAAGATTAATTCATGGTTATCTTCCACACTCTTCTTGGAACCAACCATGGTTCACCCACTTTTTAACCATGAGTTAATTTTCCTCTTGTCTTTTAACTCAAATGCAATAATATCTATATTTTGTAACCATGGTTTGAGATGAAAAGTAGAAAATATATATACTTATCTTTTCTATTATTCATATTAACCTTATCATCCTCTTGAGTTTTCTAGAGCCATCATCTTCTTCCTCCTCTCTCTTGCTCTCTAGATTTTTCAAGTGAGCCAAAGAGTGACCAAGTTAGGATTTTGAAGTGAGAAAACCAACCACAACACCATTCTACACTAGTCTTGCCCACTTGTGAAGAGTGTTAGCTTCCATTTCTCCTCTTGATCTTGTGAAGTTTCAAGCTTGGACAAAGAGGACTCCGGGTGGATCATCGTAGACCTGGAGGTTCTCAAGCGGACTTTTTCCAACCCTCAAGTAGCGAAGGAGTCTAGCGTAGGGAGATACAAAGGTTGTGCTCTCAAAACCCTAGCTTTTATTACTTGTGATGAAGTCTATGTTAAGAAACCCTAAATTTCCAGTGATAATTCTTTGTATGTTCACTTAGCAGCTTAAAAATTTGATTTTGAGACATGTGATGCTTCCAAACCCTTCATGAGGTGCTAGGTAAACCTAACAGGTATAGCAAGTTTGTGATGTTTAAATATCGAAAATGAAACTATATGGTATTTTGATGAAAAAGTACGGTAAAATGGAAATAGAAATTTCTTTTGATATGGAACTTGTTCAATATGATTAGTTAGTGTTTAATGGTCAACATGTAATGGTTTAACAGGATTGTATTAAAAGAAAAGTGAGATTTTAGGAAGAACCGAATCGGAAATCGGATTTGTTCTGATTCCGTCGGGTTTTAGAATTTCGTATTTTCAGAAAGAGTAGAGAAGGGGGAAGATGGGACTTACGGATTTAGCTTAAAGAGGAGAGGAAGAGGGAATGGTAGACTTCGCCGGTGCATCGTTTCGTCGCCGGGAACTCCTAGGGTTGTCGCCGGAAAAATCGCCGGAGCTTCGCCTTTCGCTTCTTCCAAAGTACACTAGGGTTCTAGGAAATTTCTTGAGAGTTTGCTCAGAATTTTGGAGTGAGGGGATAGTGTGTAGGGGTTGTATTTATAAGGTTAAGCTAGGGTTAGCATAGGTGAAAGGTTTATTTGAATAAAATGTATTAAAATGTAATAAAATTGGGTTTATTGTGATTTAAAGGGGCTCTGTTACTGGTCTATGTATTTAAACCATACAGGTGTGCAGGGGAGGCCAAGAGTCAAGTTTTTCCTGTTGGTGACTTGCCGAAATCGGCCAGTCCGGCCGGCGGCGGCGGCCCGAGTTGGCCGGTCCGCCGGCCGAGTCGGCCGAGTCCGGTGGCCGGAGAGCTCCTCGACTGTTCATCAACCCTCTGGGACTGTTAGTTTTCAGGGTGTAGTGGGGGTTTTATGAGATATGCATGTGTAAACCCTTGGTATTCTAAAAATTCAAAATAAAACAATATTAAAAATAATGTGGGATATGAGATTTGAACTCTAGTGGCTTGGTTCAGCAGTGCAAGGTATTACCAATGAGCTACAAGCTCCTTCTTGTAATTAATTAGCAAAACAAGTATTTATGGTACTCACAGAAATGTAATTACTCCAAGTATATATCAACTTTTAAATAAATCTTTGTACACTAAAATTGGAGTTGTTATAGTCTACCCTCCTTACAAAAATTTCGTCCTCGAAATTTACAACTTTTATTTGAGGACTAGTTTACAAAGAGGTGAGGATATCTTGTACGCATTTCATCTTTCCTTTCCTAAGTGGACTCTCCTGGAGTGTCTTTTCTCCACATCACTCGGACCAAGTTAACTTTCTTGTTCCGAAGTGTCTTCACTTTCCTATCCAGGATCTCCATAGGTTGTTGCTCACAAGATAAGTCGGGCTGTATAGTTAGCTCAGAATGATCAAGAACATGGCTGGGGTCACTCACATACCTTTTGAGTTGGGATATGTGGAACACATTATGCACTCCTTCCAATGAAGGTGGAAGTGCTAATCGGTATGCCACTTCACCGACTCGTTCGAGTATGTCGAACCGTCCAATGTATCTCGAACTTAGCTTACCCCGTCTTCCAAATCGGATCACTCCGCGGTTCGGAGATATCTTCAAGAATACGTGATCTCCTGGCTGGAATTCCAAGTGACGTCTCTTTGCATCAGCCCAGTGCTTCTGTCGATCTTGGGCTATGCGCATCTTTTCCCTGATAGTACGAACCACATCAACAGTCGCTGCTATCATTTCTTATCCAAGAAGTTCCCTATCTCCGATGTCGTCCCAACTTAATGGCGATCGACACCTCCTTCCATACAGTACTGCAAAAGGTGTCATTCCTATGCTTGCTTGGTAGCTATTGTTATACGAAAACTCCACAAGGTGTAGGTGATCTTCCCATGAACCTTTGAAGTTTAACATATATTCTCTGAGCATATCCTCCAAGATCTGAATAGTTCGCTCAGACTGACCATCTGTTTGTGGATGATAAGCCGTGCTGAAGTTCAGACTTGGTCCCAAGCTTGCTTGCAGACTCTGCCAAAATTGCGATCGGAACCTCGTGTCACGATCGGAGACACTGCAGACCGATACTCCATGAATTCTCACAATTTCCTGTATGAGTTCATGGGTATCAGAGATAGTACATTATGAAGAGTTTAAATCTTAAGTAGATTATTATCTCCATGTACTTCTTTACCAGTATCTCAGTTGATTGGCCAACTCGAAATGGGATGATATGAGCCGACTTTGTGAGTCGATCCACAATGAGCTATACAGCATCGTTACCCTTTATGCTGCGAGGAAAAGCAGTCACAAAATCCATCGTGATGTGTTGCTACTTACATTCTAGGATTGGTAACGGTTGAAGTAATCCAGCAGTTCTGTGATGTTCAGCCTTTACTTGCTGACACACCAAGCATTTTGCGACGCTTTTGGCTACTTCACGCTTCATTCCATGCCACCAATAATTCTGACATAGATCTTTGTACATCTTGGTACCTTCAGGGTGTACTGAGTAGGGAGAGCTGTGGACTTCTTTCATTAACTCTTCCCGAACAGGACCTTTTGGTACACACAACTTGCTGCCGTATTTTAAAGATCCGTCTTCATAGATGATGAAGTCTGTTCTGAGTCCATTCTCCACTTGTTCTCGGATATTTTGCAACTTAGCATCACTTGCTTGAGCTGCTTTGATCTGTTGACAATTGTTGATTGAACTTGTAAATTCATCAAACTAGAAACATTACCTGGCATGACTACTTCAATCTCCATCTGATGCAATTCTTGTTGAAGCTTCCACTGAGCGGTGATATGCATTGCTAATGGTTGACGACTAAGAGCATCTGGAACCACATTCACCTTCCCTGGGTGATATTGCAAGTTGATGTCAAAGTCAGCCATGAGTTCTAACCATCGTCTCTACCGCATATTCAACTCTTTCTGAGTAAATACATATTTCAGGCTCTTATGATTTGTGTAGATGTTCACTCGTTTACCAAGAAGATAATAGCGCCAAATCTTGAGAGCAAAGATGACGGCTGCCAATTCCAAATCATGTGTCGGATAATTGCGCTCATGAGTCTTCAGCTGTTTTGAAGCATAAGCCACAACCTTACCGTGCTGATGTAGAACACATCCTAATCCCTTACCGGATGCATCACAATGCACTTCGAAACCTCCAGATTGGTCCGGTATAACGAGAATAGGCGCTGATGTCAACCTTGACTTGAGTTCTACGAAAGCTTGTTCGCATGGTTCTGACCACACAAATTCTTCATCTTTACGTGTGAGCTTGGTCAAGGGTGTTGCTATCTTTGAAAAACCTTTAATGAACCTTCTGTAATATCCAGCTAAACCCAAGAAACTTCGAATATCCTTCACTGACTTTGGTGTCGGCCATTCGCTAACTGCTGAAACTTTCGCTGGATCCACAGAGATTCCTTCACCTGATACGATATGTCCAAGAAAACCAACTTGATTTAGCCAAAACTCGCACTTGCTGTACTTGGCATATAACTGATGTTGACAAAGAGTTTCCAAGATAATTCGTAAGTGCTCGGCATGCTCTTTCCGACTCTTAGAATACACCAGGATATCGTCGATGAAGATGACAACAAACCTGTCTAAGTACTCCCGGAAAACTTGATTCATTAGGTTCATGAATATTGTTGGTGCGTTGGTCACTCCAAATGGCATCATTAGAAATTCGTAATGACCATAGCGAGTTCTGAAAGCCGTTTTATGAATATCAGCTTCCTTGACCTTCACCTGATGATAACTTGAACGAAGATCTAATTTAGAGAAAACACAAGATCCACTTAGCTGATCGAATAAATCGTCGATCCGCGGGAGTGGATACTTGTTCTTTATAGTGACTTCGTTCAAGGCTCTATAATCAATACACATTCTGTATGAACCTTCCTTCTTCTTCACAAGTAATACAGGTGATCTCCAACTTGAAGTGCTGGGATGAATCCATCCTTTCGCCAATAATTCGTCCAACTGAGTTCGGACTTCCTTCAAACTTTCCGGACTTAATCGATAAGGTGCTTTGATCACCGGTTGTGCTCCTGGTACTAAATCAATGCTAAATTCAAGAGCTCGATCGGGAGGCAAACCTGATATATCGTCAGGAAACACGTCGTCGAACTCTCGAACCACATCTGGTCTTGTTTCTTCCTCCGCTTGAGCTGCTGCAACTACTGCTTCCCTTGGCTTCGCTTTGTATGTACTTGGCTCCAGAGTACAGTCTCCGCTTTTGAAATAGAAGACCAGATGGTCTGGAATCTCGAATACTACCCTCCTTTGACGATTGTCGATGGTAGCATAAAAATTTCCAAGCCAATCCATACCTAGAACCACATCGAAGTTTGGTATGTCCAGCACTTTAAAGTCAGCGTAGAATTCTCTGCTGCAGACGACTACTGGACACAAGCTGTATCCCATTGTTGCCTTTAGAATGCCATTTCCTGAACTGACATTCCAGCTGGATACAAGCGGTGTGACTGGAATCGCATGGGTTCGGACGAACCGTTGCGACATAAAGCAGTGAGATGCTCCAGTATCGAAGAGTGCTAGTTCAGGTATTGAGGATACTAAGATTGTACCTAAGGTATGAGGGATATGTCTTAGGTATGGGGAAATGTATGTAGATAAGTAGCAAGACTAAAATAAAGCTTGAGAAGAAAGTTTACCAGTGATAACTTGGCCAGTGGCCTCAGCTTCTTCCATGGTCATCGTGAAAGCCTGGCGCCATGATACATTCCTCCTGGCCTGAGGAGCATTCCTTGGAACGTTCCTTTGAGCTTGATGGAACTGACGAGGAGGAGGTGCAGCTTGTGTTCCTCTAGGTAGTGGAGCAGGTAGTGCAAGTCTTGGAGCAGGTCTTGGATGGCTGGGCGCTGTGGGTAAGTGTTTGCTGGCCTGGGTGCAGCAATTGGGTTTTGTCTATAAGGACAAGACCCAATATCATGAGCGGCTGAGCCGCGGACTAAGCAAAGACGGTTGGCTCACCTGCAGTATTGCATCACATGTATAGATCTCTTGCAGTAGGTACAAAAGGCTGGGCTGGGACGATGGTACGGTACTCCCGGTCGCCTTGGCACAAAAGGTGGCCTAGACGAGGCTCCTCCTGTCATCTGGTTGACAGGGTGTTTAACTCCTGCAAACTGAGGTTTGCCCCTCGCCTTTATCACTACCTCATAACTGCGGGCAGCTGTCAGAGCCTCCTCATGAGTCGGAAATTTCCCTGTGGCTAGCGCAGCCTGGATTTCCGTGTCTAAATCTTGTTGAAATCGACGGGCTCTGATCTCGTCCGTCGGTATCAAATGTGTCGCAAATCTGTTTAAAGGATTGTGTTAGCTGTGTAGTAAGTGATGTTTAAAAATTCAAATTATTTGAGACATATCTTACCGACTGAGCATGGTGAACTCAGCATCATACTCATCTACCGACTTGATCCACATCGAACCTTGTTGTAGATGAATAAACTGATGTTCCATGTCGAACCTGGCAGTCTCAGGGAAGTACTTCGCGTCGAACCTATCGCGAAAAATCTTCCATTTAATGGGCTGATCAAGACGGCTTTCTTCCTGTAACGCCTTAGATTTATATTAGTGTTAGTTTAGGCGGTAATGCGGGTTTTTGGTAAAAAGTTTACCAATTTGGGTTCTCACATTTTATAATATTTAATTAATAATTTATTATTATTTGTTTTGGCTTGCACGCACGTGTGCACGTTAATATGAGGGTTTGTTTGTGCTAATCTAGTTTAGTGACCATGACAACGTAACACTAATTCTAATCCTTTGCTTTAACCTAATCATTTACCTTGATTTAAATCCCTTGATATTTTGTGAGAGATATTTTCCTTGGTTTTGTTTGGAGAGAAGGTGGCATGGTGACATAGTGGGCATTAATGGTTTGCATTAATGAGATGATTTATTGCAATGGTGCACTCACCTTAACCTCACCCCTCTCTCTCTCTTTTCTTCACACCTCACTCATTTCTTTCTCACTTATCCCGTATCATTTCTTTCATCACTCCTCATTACCTCAGCTGAACACTCACTCTACCCTTCACAAATCTTCACTAATCCTTCACTAAACTTCATAAAATCTCACAAAAATCACATCTTTAGACTTGTTTTGCCTCTTGGATGCCTTAGAGCTTAGAAAGCTAGGATCTTTGAGCTTGTGGGAGTAGGTAATGATCTATTTCTTTTAAGTAAGTCTTTTTAGTATTGCGTAGCTTATTCGTTTCAGTTTAGAATGCTTAATGTTTCGTTTCGGGTAAATATCATATTTTTAGTGTAGTTTGGTGTCTCGGATGATCTGCTATCAAACTAGGTATTTGTTGGAAAAGTTCCCATCACAGTGACCTTGTGTAGTGACCTAGAATCCACCATACAAACCCAAGCCCAATCCCTTTCTTTTTGGCCGCAGATTTAATGGTTCTGGCCGCAATTTATGGCCAGAGTGGGGGCTAGGGTTGTGTGTTTTGGTCTGGAGGTCTTTGGGGTTGTGCGTGGTCTTGTGGTATGTGCAACTTTTACAAATTGTTTGTGTAGCAAAATCTAGGATCACTTGCTTGTTTTCTAGTGTTTTGTTTACACGCGTTATGTTATCCGATACGGTTCGTGTTCTGTGTAGCTGTTGCTCTGAGTTAGTTTCGTTATGTCGCTATGCACGTTAGCCACTAGACGAACACTTGAGATTTTGTTTGGAGTTGTCGTGTCGGTCAAACGTAGTTTGTACGTGTTATTGGTCGTTTGCTAATATACATACTTGTTATATTGTTTTATGTTTTAGGATCGCAGGCGAGGACTTCGGACGCTGCAAAGAAGGGGAAGCGAGTGGTTGGCTTTACTTGGCCAGGATCGTTGTGTGTAGATTTAACATCCACAGGGGAATCGCCCGCATGGCGTTATGCGTCTGGGCGAGATTAAATGACATGACTATTAATTAGAAATATACGGATATTGATTGTGCATGTGTACCTTTATTGCATATCTCATTTACCTATTGTGCAGGGACTTAGTTTTAATGAGACACAACACCATTATTGACGGTTCATGTTTCACGAGCACTAATTGTATGCTACATACACCATCGATAATTTTCATGACACGCACAACACCTATACATATATGGTATTGTATTGTTTAGGGATATTGAGACATGATCCTTATTTTCCTTCGAGCATATGACATATAGCATACCTGTATACCTACATACTTACACATATGCCTTGACATGCTTACATGCTGTTGGGGTAAAAATTTGCACCCCGGTTGACCGAGTCAAAATCAAGGTCAACCCCCAAGCCAGGTCGGCCCAACCCCAGATCAAGTGGGCCCATGCCCGAGTCGAGCCGGAACATGAAGCGGCCGGCCTCCCCATGCAAATCATGTAAAAAATAATTTTGATGTATTTTTTTATGGACATAAAGCCAAGTTTTTGTAAGCCCATGGCTTATGTGCAAAAAATGGCACATGAGCCATGGGATGGGCAAAATGCCATTTTGCAAAACCCAAGGGGCTATATGTAAATATGTAAGCCTATATAAGGCAACATGATGATGAATAAAGAATACAATTTTCATTCTCCCAAAAACTAGGGTTCTTTGTGTCTCCTGCTCCTTCTCCAAGATTCTAAACTTTCTCATTTCTTTTTAATTAAATCAAGAGTTTTACTCTTTTTTTCCAAAACTAAGTAGTTTTCCACCACAAAACCCACAAAGGGGAACTCAAACCTCCCATCAGATCTCAAAAAGAAGAGATTTTTAAAATCTCCTACTTCTTGATCTTCAAGATCCGGCCAACAAAGGAAGAAGGAGACCCATTTCCAGAAATCCCACTTTGGGGAAGAACTAGGGCTCAAGGGGAGAAGCCCTTCATCAGCTTCAAAACATCCTAGGAGTTTAATAAGTGCTCTTTTCTGGGAGTACAACTCTCATTGCAGGGACCAAGTCCCTTTTGCTGCTCGAGCGCCCACGTACTGACACGTGGTGCGCTAGCGCTCTTACGCTAGCGCCCGAGCGTCCACGTGTTGACACGTGGCGCGCTGGCGGTAGCGCGCCAGCGCTCAGAGCGCTAGCGCCCGAGCGTCCACGTGTTGACACGTGGCGCGCTAGCGCTCAAAGCGCTGGCGCCCATGTGCTGACACGTGGCGCGCTAGCGCTCAGTGCGCTAGCGCTCTTGCGCTCAGAGCGCTAACGCCCAAAGCGCTAGCGCCCGAGCGCCCACGTGCTGACACGTGGCGCGCTAGCGCTCTTGCGCTAAGAGCGCTAGCGCCCGAGCGCCCACGTGCTGACACGTGGTGCATCCTTTGGATGCCTTTCCCCCCTTTATATATATATATATACATACATACATATATATATATATATATATCCATATGTATACATATGTACACACACACATACTCCACGACACTGTCTCTGTTAGAAAAAAAATTATAACGGGGCGCTGCCCCGCACCTCGCAAGGGGGCTGCTAGCCCCCTTGACCCCCAGCCCGCTATCCGGGTAGCGGGACCCCCGTAAAAACTCCGCGGGGCCTCCGATATATCCAAAACCCTTTCAAAACACAACACTGCACATTGAGTTCGCATAACCAGTTTAACCCGTCAATCGGAGGTTCGCTCGCTCCAAAGGTGAGGGGTAATTAACGGCAGCTTAGTCCGCGGCTGCCGGAGATTCGGATCCCCACAATCATTAAAGCCTACCCTAGGCAGGGGAATCTGTAATGCGCCTGACAAGCGCGCGCGTATTCCCATCTCAATGGGGTGACGAAAAACACCCTACAGATTCTGGCACGCCCGGTGGGACCTATTTCTCCTCCCATATTTTGGGTTAAACGTTCATGCGAACTCAATCAATATACATATCGATGTTTATACTAAAATAATCCTCTTTCATGTAGTTTTCCAAGCAATCAATTTTCAGCAATGTCTCCAAAGATGAACTCAGCTCCCATCTCCTACACGATGAAGATGGACTCCAGGACGGTCCTCCCGGCTAGTCTCGGGCGACAATGGGAAGAGCCGCCGCTACCATTCGGCTCTATCATGTTCATGTCAGCCAACGCCATCCCAGCTCCTCAAGCCCCGGTGACAGACAAACCGGTCTCGAAAGGCAAGAGGCCAAATGTGGTGGTCTCGAAGGCGCCCCAACTCAAACGAAAGTCGGTGTATGAAAGAATTTCCTTGGCCTCGGCTGGGGGCAAGGCCATCAACACCAACAAAGATACAACGCGTCTCGAGCAAGCTCCGGCGATGCCTCTGACAACTGCTCGATCGGGTGTCTTCTCTAAGCTCCCCACTAATCGACTCACGGCGGCTTCCCGAAGAGCAGAAGCCTGCCAAGCGCTCAAGGCAGAGAAACTGAGGCAGAAGCGGCTCAGATACAGAGCCAACAAAAGGGCTAGGGCTCTGGCCATGTTAAAATTTATGAATTTCCAAAGCCCGGACCGCTCCGCGGAATCAGCCGCCAAAGATAAAGAGATGGCTGGGTATGTGGTTCGCACTGTCTACATGGTCGGACATGAAGAAACAAATCCTCCTCTTCTTCACAGCCATGGTGATGATATGATTGATGCTACCCAGCATCGGCTCGATCTAAGTGATGAAGAGCCCGCTCAGGCCGATAAGCCAGAGGAGCCCGTGGTTCCAGCGGAATTGAGCTCAGGCAATAAAGATGATCCGGTTGTCATAGCCGGAACTACAGAACAAGTATTATTCCAATGGCTTCAAAGGCAATTTCAGGACAGGGATAAGAAGATGGCCGAGGTCCTTTCCAAAGTCGACGGGCTGTCAAACGTCGTGGCAGATCTCGTGAACCAAGTCGCCCGATTGCAATTACAACAGAATCAAATGTTGGTTCACGAGCTAGGGGTTGATATCCGAAGGCAGCCAACTGATATCCCCTTCAACCTATGAGCGGAGCGCCTTCACGAAAAACGGCCGCGATCAGCCTCCAGTCCCTCCGATACATACACCGGAGGAGAATCTCCACTGAAAGAAAAGCTGGATAAGGTCTATTCCTTCAGAAGGGACAAAATCCGTAAAATATTCAAAGACGCCCTAAGAAACGGTCTGCAACTGCCAGAATCAAAGAGACCGCAAGAAGCGAATATGACCGACGACCCAAAATATTGCCCCTATCATAGAGTGATAGGTCATGCCATTGAGGACTGCTTCGTCTTCAAAGATTGGGTCGAAAGACAATACAAGATGGGAGAGATAGAACTGTCTAAAGGCGTGCTAGCAAACAGTTAAGCTACGACCGCCGATTTCATACAAATGGAGACCGAAGCCTCTCGGGAACCTAATCCTCCCAGACATGTGCCATTATCTGAAAAGGGCGAACCAAAAACTGAGCGGCCTCGAGGACCAGCATCAGTAAAGGCACCTACTCTAATGGAGAGAAAGAAGAAGGTATACTCCTTCAGGAGGGATGAAGTCCGCAAAATATTTGTGGACGCCTTGAACAACGGTCTGCAACTGCCTGTTCCAAAGAGGCCACATGAAATGAACATGACCGGCAATCTCATATACTGCCCATATCATAGAATGGTGAGTCATACCATTAAAGACTGCTATATTTTTAAAGATTGGGTGGAGAACCAGTACAAGCTTAGAAAAGCCTCACAGTCCTCGGATGTATCGGCAAGCCACAGAGCTACGGTCATCAACACAGCTCCGCCAAGATCAAAGTTCAAGGAGCTGGGATAAACAAAGAGGACCACCACGTCGTTAAACTGGGAATGATAGACCTCTAAGTCTTTAAACTGGGAACCGCTGACCACCACGTCGTTAAACTGGGAATGACAGACTACCAAGTCTTTAAACTGGGAATAATCGACCTCTAAGTCGTTAAACTGGGAATGTAAATATATATATATATATGTAAATAAACAAAAAATGTGTAAATAAAAGAAAAATAAAGAAAAGCCGAAATGATGGGGCAACCACGAATAAAAGCCGAAATGATAGGGCAATCGCGACCTTCACGATAAGAAAAGCTGAAATGATAGAGAAATCGCGGTAAAACAAAAACAAAAAAAACAAAACAAAAAAGTGGCGAATGATGGGTCGCTCCTGGTACTATATTCCAGTGCAGCGATACAGACGCCAACCAAAATCTAGTTTCCCAAAATTCTTCCGGCCCTACGGTTAGTCCCCAAATTGACTACCGTATACAATCCACGGGCTCAAATGATTCTCATCATACCCATGCCCCGCTGTAATCACCAGTTACGCGGCTGGTCTCCGCCCTTGGAATTATGCTCCATTGGGAAGACCCACTCATGTGTCCTCACGATGCATGAGGAGAACAAACCTTCATGAGATCCTTACGACTCACAAAGGAAAAACACACTTAGGAGTCCTCACGACTCCTATGGAGAAAATGCACCTACGAGATCCTTACGACTCGTAGGGAGAAAATGCTTTTATGGGACCCTCACGGCCCATAAAATTGAAAAGCCTTAGGTGATAGGGATCTAAACCTGTCTCCTAAGCCATCGCTCCATAATCCCCAAGTGGCGAATGATGAGTCGCTCCTGGTATCATATTCCAGTGCAGCGATGCAGACGCCGGCCAAAATCCAAATCCCCAACGGCGAATAATGAGTCACTCCTGGTACCATATTCCAGTGCAGCGATGCAGACGCCAACCAAATTCAAAATCCCATACCCAATGGCGAATGATGAGTCGCTCCTGGTACCATATTCCAGTGCAGCAATGCAGACGCCCACAAAGTCCCGAAATTCTTCTGGCCCTACGGTCTGGATCATACATCCTGCAAAACCGTATACAATCTACGGGCGTAAAACAACCCCAATCTCTCCCAAGCCCTACCGGTGAGACCACATTCAAATTCCCACCAAAAATAAAGGAAAATATAAATAAATAAATAAATAATAAAAAAAAGGTATGTCCACAAGCAAAATGGGCACGGATGAAAACCCGAAAAGGCTCCGTGAGTAAAAACAGCAGGACTGCCGGAAAACCCGAAAGGGCGCAAACTCGTAAAAAAGAGATGAAATGCACTCACAAAGTCCTCTCGACTTTGTGAGGAGAAAATTCCCGCGTGAGATCCTTACGACTCACAAAGGAGCAACACACTTAGGAGTCCCCACGACTCCTAAGGAGAAAATACACCTACAGGATCCTTACGACCCGTAGGGAGAAAATACTTTGTGAGACCCTTACGGCTCACAAAATTGAAAAGTCTTAGGTGATAGAGACCTAAAACCTATCTCCTAAGCCATCGCTTCCTGATAAACAAGCGCAAATGATGATTCGCTCCTGGTACCATATTCCAGTGTAGCGATACTTATGCCAAGCAAAAACCAATTCCCAAATCCTCCCGGGGCAAATGATGAGTTGCTCCTGCCATTATCCCAGTGCAGCAATGCAGATGCCGACAAAAAAAAAACCAATCCCAAAATCCTCTCAAAGACAGATGATGATTCGCTCCTAGTACCATATCCCAGTATAGCGTTGCTGATGTCAACTCGAATCAAACAGATCAAACCAACAATCTCTGCGGCGGAATCATGCTTCGTCCCAAAATATACCCCGTGTCGAAATCATGCTTCGCCTCAGGCGTATCTGCCTTCCATGTCGGAATTATGTTTCGACTCAGAATCAACAACGACACTCCATAACGGGGAAACGTTAAGCAGACACTCCGTGTCGGGGACACGTCAACAAGCGACACTCTGCAACGGGGAAACGTCCAACACAGACACTCCGCATCAGGGAAACGTCCAACAACGACACTCTGTGCCGGGGAAACGTCAAGCAGACACTCCGTGCCGGGGATACGTCAACCAGCGACACTCTGCATCAGGGAAACATCCAACACAGACAATCTGCATCGGGGAAACGTCCAACACAGACACTCCGCATCAGGGAAACGTCCAACAACGACACTCTGTGCCGGGGAAACGTCAAGCAGACACTCCGTGCCGGGGAAACGTTAAGCAGACACTCCGTGCCGGAGACACGTCAACCAGCGACACTCTGCATCGGGGAAACATCCAACACAGACACTCCGCATCAGGGAAACGTCCAACAACGACACTCCGTGCCGGGGAAACGTCAACACAGATACTCCGTAACGGGGAAACATCATGCAGACACTCCGCCTCGGAGAAACGCCGACCAGCGATACTCCGTGTCGGGGGCACGTCTACCAAATCGCTTCGGATCAGAGCGTCGACCGTCCATGTCGCAAAAAGGGCAGTGCAGGCTTCCCACAAATCGGGAACCAAATCGCTCCGGATCACAGCGTCGACCGTCCATGTCGCAAAAAGGGCAGTGCAGGCTTCCCACAAATCGGGAACCAAATCGCTCCAGATCAGAGCGTCGACCATCCATGTCGCAAAAAGGGCAGTGCAGGCTTCCCACAAATCGGGAACCAAATCACTCCGGATGAGAGCGTCGACCGTCCATGTCGCAAAAATGGCAGTGCAGGCTCCCCACAAATCGGGAACCCAAATCGCTCCGGGTCAGAGCGTCGACCGTCCATGTCGCAAAAACGGCAGTGCAGGCTTCCCACAAATCAGGAACCCAAATCGCTCCGGATCAGAGCGTCGACCGTCCATGTCGCAAAAACGGCAGTGCAGGCTCCCCACAAATCAGGAACCCAAATCGCTCCGGGTCAGAGCGTCGACCGTCCATATCGCAAAATCGGCAGTGTAGGCTTCCTACAAATCGGGAACCCAAATCGTTCCGGATCAGAGCGTCGACCGTCCAGGTCGTAAAAAAGGCAGTGCAGGCTCCCCACAAATCGGGAACCCAAATCGCTCCAGATCAGAGCGTCGACCGTCCAGGTCATAAAAAGGGCAGTGCAGGCTCCCCACAAATCGGAAACCCAAATCGCCTCGGATCAGAGCGTCGACCGTCCAGGTCGTAAAAAGGGCAGTGCAGGCTCCCCACAAATCGGGAACCCAAATCGCTCCGGATCAGAGCGTCGACCGTCCATGTCGTAAAAAAGGCAGTGCAGGCTTCTTACGAGTCGGGAACCAAATTGTTCCGGGCCGGGGAAAGGTCTACTACGGACACTCCGTCTCGGAGACGCGTCAAGCGTCGACCGTCCATGTCGTAAAAAGGGCAGTGCATCCCAAAAGTGGGAACCAAAGCAAGTCGCCTCCACGTGAAAGAAAATCCATCAATTTCATGCACACGACTCACATATGCTGTGTGCATTTATTGATGGGGGGCAATTCGTTGGGGTAAAAATTTGCACCCCGGTTGACCGAGTCAAAGTCAAGGTCAACCCCCAAGCCACGTGGGCCCAAGCCCAGATCAAGTGAGCCTATGCCCGAGTCGAGCCGGAACATGAAGCGGCCGGCCTCCCCATGCAAATCATGTAAAAAATAATTTTGATGTATTTTTTTATGGGCATAAAGCCAAGTTTTTGTAATCCCATGGCTTATGTGCAAAAAAATGGCACATGAGCCATGGGATGGGCAAAATGCCATTTTGCAAAGCCAAAGGGGCTATATGTAAATATATAAGCCTATATAAGGCAACATGATGATGAACAAAGAATGCAATTTTCATTCCCCCAAAAACTAGGGTTCTTTGTGTCTCCTGCTCCTTCTCCAAGGTTCTAAACCTTCTCATTTCTTTTGAATTAAATCAAGAGTTTTACTCTTTCTTTTCCAAAACTATGTAGTTTTCCACCACAAAACCCACAAAGGGGAACTCAGACCTCCCATCAGATCTCAAAAAGAAAAGATTTTTAAAATCTCCTACTTCTTGATCTTCAAGATCCGGCCAACAAAGGAAGAAAGAGACCCATCTCCAGAAACCCCATTTTAGGGAAGAACTAGGGTTCAAGGAGAGAAGCCCTTCATCAGTTTCAAAACATCCTAGGAGTTTAATAAGTGCTCTTTTCTGGGAGTACAACTCCCATTGCAGAGACCAAGTCCCTTTTGCTGCTCGAGCGCCCACGTGCTGACACGTAGTGCGCTAGCACCTAGAGCGCTAGCGCCCGAGCGTCCACGTGTTGACACGTGGCGCGCTTGCGCTCAGAGCGCTAGCGCCCAAAGCGCTAGCGCTCGAGCGTCCACGTGTTGACACGTGGCGCGCTAGCACTCAAAGCGCTAGCGCTCTTGCGCTCAGAGCGCTATCGCCCGAGCACCCACGTGCTGACACGTGGCGCGCTAGCGCTCAGTGCGCTAGCGCTCTTGCGCTCAGAGCGCCAGCGCCCAAAGCGCTCGCGCCCGAGTGCCCACATGCTGACACGTGGCGCGCTAGCGCTCTTGCGCTCAGAGCGCTAGCGCCCAAAGCGCTAGCGTCCGAGCGCCCACGTGCTGATACGTGGTGCGCTGGCGCTGGCCCCACGCATCCTTTGAATGCCTTTTCCCCCCTTTTTATATATATATACATACATATATATATATATGCATATGTACACACACACATACTCCACGACACTGTCCCTGTTAGAAAAAAAAATTCTAACGGGGCGCTGCCCCGCACCCCGCAAGGGGGCTACTAGCCCCCTTGACCCCCAGCCCGCTATCCGGGTAGCGGGACCCCCGAAAAAACTCCGCGGGGCCCCTGATATATCCAAAACCTTTTCAAAATACAACATTGCACATTGAGTTCGCATAACCAGTTTAACCCGTCAATCGGAGGTTTGCTCGCTCCAAAGGCGAGGGGTAATTAACGGCAGCTTAGTCCGTGGCTGCCGGAGATTCGGATCCCCACAATCATTAAACCCCCGCCTACCCTAGGCAGGGGGAACATGTAATGCGCCTGACAAGCACACGCGTATTCCCATCTCAATGGGGTGACGAAAAACACCCTACACATGCTAGTTACCCATATACTTATATGGTAATGTACAATTAGTGATAGGTATATACACATGCGAGATATAGCTACATGTACATTTTGCATACATACTTACACTTATATCTGGAGGGTATTACATCATTACTGATAGGTAGATACATATACCTTGCTATAGCTACATGTTTACACATATATCTGGCTATAGCTACATATTCACCTTTATTTGATGTTATATGGACTTGGAGAAATTAGGAACCGCATGATATATATATATATATATATATATATATATATATATTAACTTGTTGCAGTTAAATAGCGGGTTTTCCTTTATATGCTCACATTTCAGTTTTATGTTGCATATATTATATTCATGGATTTTCGCATTGAGATATGGATTTTTCATAATATTTTCTGGATTTGAGGACCGTGGTAGTTTCATGAAATTATGCATTATTTGAAAAACCCGGTTTCTCTTGATATGATATTTCAGTAGCCACCATGAGATTTCTCGGTTCTGATATATACCCCATGCGAGGAGGTGTCGTGGGCCGTGTGCGGGTACATGGTGAGGCCCGGAGGTACCCCGGGGCAAGAAAAGTATGTCGATGGACCACGCCGATGAGACTGATAGGGGAATCATACCTACCAGTGACAGTATATAGACTCGGCGGTTATCGTGGGGATACTGACCGGAGTTATGTACGTATGGATACGTCGAATTACGAGGCTCGAAGCTGGGCACTCGGGTTTTCGAGATAGCGTATGATACGTACCTATCGGGGCCAGTCGTGGTGACAGCACCTGATAGATCAGTATTTATGTGTCGATACTAGACACTTGTTTTCTTGATATTTTTACTCCTAAGTATATATAACAGTGGAATGGGACGCTGTTATATATGCATATATATATATATCAGTGGAATGGGACGCTAATATATATATATATATATATATATATATATATATATATATATATATACATACATACATACATATCTAATTTATATACATCATCATAATGATTCATGCAAATATATTTCTCATTTCATGAGACTTGCTCGATATTGGATATAGGATATATCAGATTTACTTGATATTGGATACAGGATATATAAGACTTACTTGATATTGGATACATGATATATGAGATTTACTTGATATTGGATACAGGATATATAAGACTTACTTAATATTGGATACAGGATATATTAGATTTACTTGATATTGGACACTCAGGATATATGAGACTTACAGGATATGAGAGTCAATTTGGGGGCTGATTTGAGGAAATTTGGGATTTCGATTGTCTTGATGGACTTTGGTCCTGCCACGAGATCAGGATTCCGTGAGGATGACATGTTTTATCCCATACTCTGCATTTATTTTATATGCATTGCTTCATGTATTAGTAGTAACTGATAGAGTACCTTTAATGACTGTTGCATATACATATTGTCATTTATTGCTTCATGTATTAGTAGTACCTGATAGAGTACCTTTCATGACTGTTGCATACATATTACCATTTATTGCTATCAGCTTGTATATGTTAGATTCGCGCTGTACGTGCATACTTGCGATTACCTACATATGTTATTTACTATTCATGAGTTGGCAACTCACACCCGTTGTGCCACGGTGTTTTGCAGGTAGTCCCTCAAGGCAGTCATTGGCAGGGGTTTTCTATCTATCATATCATCTTTTGTAGTGGATACCGCTACGGCTGACTGTGTACAGTTTTGCTATAGGTGGGTTTTGCGGTTATCCGATATTGCTCATTGTATATTCGTTGTACCATGTACTCTTCATCTACCATTTTCATGTATGACTTAGAGACTTGATGTGAGGACGATATTGTATATTATTTTGTGACTTGGAGGTCCTTTATGCAGTTTTATTTATATCGTCTTTTATTTCTTCGCTACGGCGTCGTATATCTGTTGTGGTGGTTGTTTTCCGCCTTTGGGCGTGTATTTGCTTCCGTTTGGGGATGCTTTACTTATATCTTTGTTGTACCCATTTTGGGGCTAGTTTTTACAAAGGAAAATTTTTAAGAAAGTAAAGTTGGACTTTAAAGAATTTGGTTTGAGATTTCAAAAGTTTTAAAATTGTTATTATCACTTACTAATTTTAATGGTTTAGATTGTTGGGTTTTCGGCTTACTTAAATTGTGTTACGTCTGTAGACGTTGCGTAGTTTAAGGGCCGTCACGTGCCAATTTCGGGTCATGACACTTCCGCCTTCCACCAGTTCCGTGCATTGTCCGTGAGCTGTAATTTTGCCACACGAACCCCAGCTATATCTGGCACTTTTGCCGCTGCCAGATCATCTTCTATACTTTGTGCCCATTCTTCAGCTTCTAGTGGGCTTCCCTTTCCGGAGAACTGTTTGGGATGCAAAGCTCTGAATTGCTTCACCCCAGGTGCTTCAGTCACGAGACGGTTCAAGAGCTGCTGTTGTCCCTCTAAGAGGTTGCGGATCGCCTTAAGCAGAACCGTTTGCTTGGTGGGTGGAGCAGGAACAGTAGATATAATTGGTAGTAGTGGTGGAGTATTGTTGAAGTTGGTGCTTGTGTTGTTTGGGAAATCCATAACCTTTGAAAGAAAGATTTAGGTTGGGACAGATTCAAAGTATATGAAATGATGAGATTCAAGAAGTATGAATTGTAAAGAATATTTTATTTGCTAGTTCTTGTGTTTTTATATTGCTTAGGTTGTTCACGCAGAACAGAACTGCATGATAGAGTTTCATACGGCTATGACCTGCATGAGCCACCAACAAAACCTGTCACGCCCCGCTTCCCAGTATAGGGGCAGAGGACGCGACGAGCCCGCTACGTATTTACTGTGAAGTAAATACGCTAAGCGTATCTAAGTAATATAAAAGTAAATGCACAAGAGACAAGATATAATAAAACAGCAACTTTATTTATTCATATTCTTTCTGTACAATTCATGGAAATGTAAATACAACTGAAATAAAGTAAAGCCTAAACAATGGCATAACAGAAAAGGAAAGATACTGAAATAAAAGTGTACAATGAACTAAAGCTCTGGGTCTTCAATGAAATGGTCCAAGTCTTCAGCGCTGGGCTCGATCTCTGACGTGTCCAGATCACCTGACGACATTCAAAGAAGAAAGAAGAGAATGTCGTCAGCGAACAGATCACTCGGTAAGTCCCAAAGATAAGAGAGAAATAGAATAGACAGAATAAGAAGGTAGCTTTAAAAGTTGTATTATATTATTATAATGTGGTGTTAACGCTGTTGTTTGTAGCTTGGTACAGAAAGATGCTAGTGTATATGAGAGGAGTCTCTATATGATAGAGACTAGGGCAAACGGAATGTACAAGGAACCGTTGGGCCACGGTACAACAGCAACGGAATATAGGTTGGGTGTCTTAATCTTACTGTCTCGTGCCACTTCTAATACCTTCCGTACCAATCTACCCCTTAAACCCTGAGATGTCTTTTTTGTATAGTTGTATTGTATTGTCTTGTATTGTAAACTGTATAGATTGTATAATTGGATGACTTACCGAAAGTATGATATCAGTAAATGGATGTAACTGTAGAATCATGGATGTAACCGGAGAATCATGTAAATGGAAGTATATCCATGGTTCGGTTCGGTCAATATAGATTGAATAGATTCATGTTGAATTGTAATATTGTAGATTACAGATTGTAGATTGTAAATTGTACTTGAATCATATTCAAGTCAGTTTATTAATGAGACTCAGTCCGAGTTAGACAATTAGAAAAGTAAATTGAAGTTCTGATGGTTTTGATATTATCGGTAACCGCTGCACATAGGTGGCAGGATTTGTGTCTTTTTCAAAGACGATTACCGTATTGATAACACCGTTGTTAAGTTGTCTACCTTAGATAGGTAAGCACCCACTTCTCCGGCTCCTTGAGGCTCAAGAGATTGGTCTCGCTTAAACCTATATTTACTAGGGTCCTTAGGGTAATTTATAGAACTTGAGGGGGTTTTATGTAAAAATACTTTTGTATAATTTTCAAAATACTCCCCAAGTATTTAGTTACCGTCTTTAGAGTTATTATGAATGTAGATTTTATAATTGTGATATTTCTAGTGAAAATATCCTAAATTCATAATAAAGGGTATTTATTTGTAATATTGACTTGTTTGGAATTCATGGTAAATTAATGTAAAGTGATTCTTGTGATTTTTGAAAAGAGTTGGAATATTTATATTATTTCAAAATAGATATTTTAATGTTACATATATACATAATTATATAAAACTAATTTAAATATATATTTTATATTTCTAAAAATCTCATTTTCTTAAGATATCGTATTTTAAATCTCTTGAGACAGAATGCTCCTTGCGGAGATCTGCATCTCGCACTACTAAGCCCAGGGATGTACGATAATCTGCGCCATCCCAGTCAGGTTCCCCAAAATGGGTTGTAGCGGCGCTTTGCAAAGATTTGTGTAAAATACTAATATTTTAGAAAACGGTTTTAATAGTAATGGTATTTATTTGAAATGTTTCGTTTTCCCGTAGTCTCTGTTCCCGAAAGGTATTGTGCTATATTGCATATGAGTGTTGTGAGGAGGTAGGTCATTACCTCGTGATCTACTTAAAGATATAGCAAGTTTGTGATGTTTAAATGTCGAAAATGAAACTATATGGTATTTTAATGAAAAAGTACGGTAAAATGGAAATAACAATTTCTTTTAATATGGAACTTGTTCAATATGATTAGTTAGTGTTTAATAGTCAACATGTAATGGTTTCACAGGATTGTATTAAAGGAAAAGTGAGATTTTAGGAAGAATCGAATCGGAAATCGGATTTGTTCCGATTCCGTCGGGTTTTAGAATTTCGTATTTTCAGAAAGAGTAGAGAAGGAGGAAGGTGGGACCTACAGGTTTAGCTTAAAGAGGAGAGGAAGAGAGAATGGTAGACTTTACCGATGCGTCGTTTCGTCATCGGGAACTCCTAGGGTTGTCGCCTGAAAAATTGCCGGAACTTCGCCTTTCGCTTCTTCCAAAGTACACTAGGGTTCTAGAAAATTTCTTGAGAGTTTGCTTAGAATTTTGGAGTGAGGGGGCAGTGTGTAAGGGTTGTATTTATAGGGTTAGGCTAGGGTTAGGATAGGTGAAAGGTTTAATTGAATAAAATGTAATAAAATGTATTAAAATGTAATAAAATTGGGTTTAATGTTATTTAAAGGGGCTCTGTTACTGGTCTATGTATTTAAACCATACAGGTGTGCATGGGAGGCCAAGAGTCAAGTTTTTCCTGTTGGTGACTCGCCGGAATCGGCCATTCCGGCCGGCGGAGGTGGCCCGAGTCGGCCGGTCCGCCGGCCGAGTCCGGTGGCTGGAGAGCTCCTCGACTGTTCATCAACCCTCTGGGATTGTTAGTTTTCAGGGTGTAGTGGGGTTTTTGTGAGATATGCACGTGTAAACCCTTGGTATTCTAAAAATTCAAAATAAAACAATATTAAAAATAATGTGGGGTATGGGATTTGAACTCTGGTAGTTTGGTTCAGCAGTGCAAGGTATTAACAATGAGCTACAAGTGTTGGTAGTAGTGCCCTCAAAGTCAATTATTGGATCGCAGGCACGTGATTGCAATGATTGAGGAGGACCTATACCGGTAGGACAGTCTTACTCGAGATGATAGTATGCTATCTGGTTTGCCTTTATCATCGTGTACAGTTTTAGGTGACATGATCACTATTACACATTGATAGAGCCCTTAGGATTTTTTCTTGACTACCAGCAATATGATGGCGATCATATACGTGAGAGTTGGGTAGTCCATAAGCACATCCTTAATGGTGGTCCCTAGTCGTGGGAGTTTCGAGACAGGGCATCGATACTACAGAGTCGACTAGTGTATACAGTCGAGACCCCGACGAGGGGCGGTGGCCGGTCTCACAAGCCATTGGTGACAGTTGGATCACCTAAGATGTATACAGGTGCTCATTGGGTTATGAGTGCACCGGACAGGACTCGCCGGGAACCTGCTAGTTGGTATTATACCTAGCTCAGATAGCAGTTCCCTGGTGACATGTGTACAGGTTAGTTCGTCGACCTGAGGTCGTCATTTGTCTCGTGTGAGTTCCCACTGCTTAGATTACTACCCTACCACGGCTCAAAGGAGTCGTGCAAACAGGTTTTAGTTGGGTACAGTCCCGAGCCACATAGAGGCAGTGAGCGGATCGGCAGGGGATTCGTCTCTCCCGGTATTGGGGGTGAGATCGCGCTGTGTCTAGGAGAGCCATTACACCAAGTACTTGGCCAAGACAGGTGAGAAATACTGGTAGGTATTCCAGTAGTTTCTCAAGGTGTTCAGGGCTACCCTTCGACACGACTTATACAGCTTTTGGGAGTCTGACGTTACCAGCCCCTAGGCCGGATATGTGATGCTCATAGTATTAGTTATATGTATGCCCTAGAGGCCATTACTGTACATATGATGTATATTGTAGTGGATGCTTGGACATATATAGGGAGGACTTTCTTGCTTGACATGATAGTATGCTATCTGGTTGTACTTTATCTTAACATGTACTCTGATTGTCTCTATGTTACATGTTGATAAAGCCCTTAGGATGTGTACTCGACTACTGGGACTATGATGAGATCATACTAGTGGGGCCACGGTAGTCGACGAGTACATTCTATAACTGTTCCTAGTTGAGTGTATCGAGACATGCATCGATACACCAGAGTAGACTAGCGTATACGCATCTTGACCCATATGATGGGCGATGGATGATCCCATATCCATCGGTGTTTGACATCAAGGATGGTGTACGGGTGCTCAGTGGAGACTGGGTACACTGGACGGACTCGCCGAGAACTTCCAGATGGTATTATACCTCACGTCAGATGGCAGTTCTCCGGTGACACTGGTACAGAGTAGTCTGTTGACCCGAGATCGTCATACAGTCTTGTGTGATTCCCACTGTGCTTTGATTTCCATCATACCACGTCCAAGAGGGCGTGCAAAAAGGTGGCTTTTGGGTACAGTCCCAAATCACATGGAGGCAATGAGCGATAGGAGGGGATTCGTTTCTCCCGGTATAGGGAGTTGATGTTGTGCTGTGTTCGATTATCTATAACTGGAAATCCCTGACCAGGGTTGCTGAGATTTACTGGTAAGTGTTATCAGTAGTTTCTTGAACTGTTATAGACCTCATATCGACACGACTTATCGAGGTACTTAGGCGAGATATGCAACATATCAGACGACGAGACCGGACTGTACGGGAGTGTTACTGTTTGGATTCACAGGAGAATGTACAGGCTTGCTTGTTGATCTTCTGAGCGCTCAATACCTGGGTGGCTGTTACGTTTAGCTGACCGCTTGCAGCTTGTGGGTGTTTGATATGATCATCACCTACTGCCGGCGTATTGACGATTCTTTATAGTCCTACACAGAGATTTCTTGGTTCAGGCAAAACGAAGTAGGAGCACATATGTGATATGTGCGGGACTGAGGATAATGCGATATGAGATACCGTATTATATTCTCGCGATATTTGATATCAGCCGGGTCATCGGATCAAGTGTTGATTCGATAAATCGGTAAATGATATATTAGTCGGTTATATGCGATATAGCCGGATTGTCGGATCAAGTGTTGATTCAATAATTTAATGTATAATAATATATATGATATATTAAATTACATTAACTAATATTAGCTCACTAAAAGATTCTTTTTCTCACTCGGGTAATACATTGATATATATGCGATATATGTTAATTGTATTATTTTATTTTGTTACAATAAATATTATATATGTGATATATAATATTGTAACATGATATGATTATTAATGTAACATGATTAGTGGAGATTAAATAAGGTTAGAGTTTGAATTGGGTTAGTTGTTTCATGAACATTCTAGAAGGTTTTTCTTTTGTCATGGATAAGATATTATACTTGATATTTTCAAGTGACTCACCTTTAACTCAACCCAAACCCTAGCCCTAGTTAAATTTCTACAAAGGTTTGTTTAACCATGGTTGTATTATTCATTATTATCATCTTTTCATTATTCATCACAAAAGAATTCTAATTATTATTCATCTTCTTCTTCCTTGAGTTCTTCATGGAAAAAGCTTTCTAGTTTTTTCTAAGTGATGATTATGTGTGAGAAAAAGATTATAAATGAGAGCAAGAATCCTACTTCATCATCTTCATCTATCCTTGCCCTTTAGATGAGAGTGTTCACTTCATTTAGTGAATGAGAGCTTATGTTAACGAAACTTCAAGGTAGATTATCTTTGTTATCGAAGATCGGAAGCAAGCTTGCACCTTTCTCTTCGTGGAGCCTCTCGAGAGTCCGCAACATGATGATCGCAGCGAAGGAACCTCAACACGGAGTTTTAGAAGTGAAGGACCGGATCTACAAAGGTTGTAATCCCTCTCACTTAGTGTTAAAGTGTTTAACATGCTTGTTTTCGCCTAATCTCTAGTTTAAAGATCCGGCTTTAGGTTGTTCGGCACGGCTAAATTTTAAATCGGGCAAGGTTGATGCCTCATAGACCCTTGTGTGTGTGCCTAGAATCCCTACACATAGACAAACGGACCGGACTGTACGGATATTGTCACTGATAGGCTCAGTAGGGTTCCAGGATGAGTTCGCTCATCTGCTTCCCTTTCGGTCAGTACATGGGCAGCCGTTACGCACAGCTAGTGCCGCTGACGTGCTTGTGGTTAAACCCACTGCCAGGGTACTGACAAGTCTTTAGAGTCCCCCACAGATTGTTTCCCAAGTTCGGGTGAAACGTTGTAGAGGCCGTATGGTTTTATGGCAGTGTTCGAAGATGCACGTGCATTTGTGCACGTGTCATATTTCGGACAGTTAATACTGGTGGGCTTTGGTTTAAACCGGATCCAAATATTATATTGAGTCGGAATATTTTAGTCTCATCGTATTCGTATTCGATCGGAATACGGATACAGGTATGTATATACAAGTGAGGGGTATTCTCGTAATCCGTTACGAGAATACTTTAGAAGATGCATTTCTTTTTGGTTAATCATTTTAGTTTAAATGATTAAATGGATTTTGGAAAGTGTGACTCATTAGTGTGACTCATTGATTCTAGAATGTTCACTAATGACTCATGTAATGAGTCATCTAGTGAGTCATTAAAGAATTAACTGAGTTTGTTTTGGGTGAAATATTTTAGGGTTGAGTTGGAGATATTTTTGTAAGATATTTTCTTTGTTTCTCCAAAACAAAACCATATATATATCACACCCAAAAGTTTTGGGCAGCTAAGGGTTAATTTTTGAGACTTGGTTTTTGCTCACCGGAGTTTTCTTGAGTTCACGCTCTTCATCTCTTTGCATGTTCTTCAACCTCCACTCTTACCCTCTCATGTGATGAGAACCAAAGAGTGTCTGAGACAAACTATTCCACTCATTCTTTACTTCATCTTAGACATGTTGGTTGATATACTTCATGTCCGAGTTGCCTCGATATAGAGGCGGGAGCCCGTATAAAGGTTCGTTGACGTGGTGCCACCTCGACGAGAAGATTGGAGTCGCAGCGAGGAGCGTATGATGATGGCTAAAGACCGAAAGATACGGATGGATCGGTATAGCTTTTCTACCTCTTTACAGTTAGTTAGTTTAGCGTTAATGGCAAGATCCGGATTACAGTATGCGATAGCGCCAGTTGTAAAAGTTTTCGTTCCACGTTTGGCCTCAGTTTATTGGCCGGGGCGTTACCGTAGACTTACAACAAGCTCCTTCTTGTAGTCAATTAGCAAAACAAGTATTTATGGTACTCACAGAAATGTAATTACTCCAAGTATACATCAACTTTTAAATAAATCATTGTACACTAATATTGAAGTTGTTACAGTCGCTATTGACACTATTATACTGGGAACAGACAAACACCGACTGTATTATCGCCAGACAAAAATATAGGACCCGGAAGATCTAAAGTTCGTCGAGATCCAATGACAATGGATGCTGATCCTCAGTAAAGGCACGACAGATGTAACCTATGCAAACAACCAGGTCATTATAAGACCAGATGTTCAGGACAGTCAATAAGGACGGGATCTTCGAGATCATGACAAGTGCACCGGAGGAAAATTTGTTAGCGCTTGTAAAGAAACTTGTACAATTTACCTTTTACTATGATATGATTTTTTTGTATTATAAATTTGACGGATTCATTTTGTTATTGGAGTGTATACAAGATTCATATTTAAACAACAATATTATTATTTATTAATTTTTTAAAAACGAGATTTCTTAATTCTGTTATTTATTTATTTTTAAAATTAATACAGGGCGGGTTCCAAGAACCCGCCCTCTCCTTTAGAAAGGAGAGGGCGGGTTCCTAGAACCTGCACTCTTTTTTAGGAGGGTGGGGGCGGATTCTTGGAACCCGCTCTCTATACTGGTGGGTACGGATGGGGTGTGAAACCGTCCTATTTTACTAAATAAAAATAAATGATTTTATTTTAATATTTAATATTATTATACCCTATTTCGAAAAACAACCCTTCAAATCAATTGTTTAGAGAACCCAGAAAGGCATTGTTACTTCCATTGATTTTTCACGTCTCTCCAATATTTTCTTCTTTTATATTATTATTTGTTCATAACCCTGTTTTATTCTCTTTATCAATCCTTAACTATTATGTTTTTTTTTTGTTCCGGATCAATTATTTAGAGATTTTGCTAAACAAAAGGAGAAGAATATTTTTTCATTTAGGTATTTTTATTTCCATTGATTTTTCAAATCACTTCGATGTCCCTTTTTCCCCTGAGCATTCTACCTCTCTCTTTTCTATAATAAGGTTTCACTCTCCCTTTTTCCCCCTATTATTGTTTTTACCACTGTTATTGTAAGAAGCCTAAATTTCAACTTGATGCCATGAAGTTTGATCACTTTCCCTCGTTTTTTGTACTAGAAAACTCTTCAACGAGTTAACATGATTGACAAAAAAGATACCAGGACTAAAATATCTAACGTATATCAATTTTGAAAAACTAGTTTTATTTTTAAGAATTAATATATGTTGGGCATTCGGCCATTTTCTCTTTTTTGTTAATCAAATGTTTAGCTCCGTCAGGAAGTTTTCTGGTACAAGAAAAAATCATGGTAGTTTTGCATCATTCTAAAGTTCTTGGTTTCAACTTGATATTTGCGTTTTAAAAAAATCTAAACCTTTATATCAATTCAATATCGAGTAGCAAACTCCTAGAACGCAAATACATAACAATCAACGAAATTAGTTTTTTTTTCGAAATAGGCTGGTTGGGTATTAAAGTTTGGAAAATATAATAATTTAAATTATAATTATAAGAATATGACCGTTTGGAAAGGATACAGATAGACGGCGGGTTCTTGAAACCTGTCATTGTTATTTAAAAAATGAAGGACGGGTTCTGAGAACCCGCCATGCTTACACCCAACCCCACCCCATCCCTAATCCATCCCGCCCATCCAACCCTACCACCAACTCATCCAACCCGACCCCACCGCCATAGAGGGCGGGTTCTTAGAACCCGTCCAACCCTTCCAAAAGAGAGGCCGGGTTTCCAGAACCCGCCCTCTCTTCTGTGAACCCACCCCCTCCTTTTTAAAGGAGAGGGCGGGTTCTGGGAACCCGCACTCTCCTTTAAAAATGAGGGGGTCGGTTTACCTAAAAAAAATTTAAAATTAAAAAGCCAACAAAAATTTAAAACTTAAAATAAAACTATTATTAAATTTAAAAAAATAATTTCGTAAATCGAGTTCCAAAACTGATGTGAGGATAAGTGTTATTACTGTTTATATAGAACATATTTAATACTTAGATCATATTATAAATATAAACGAGGAACGCTTCAGTGATAAAATGAATCCATCAAGAGAATTGGACATGTTTGACACCCAAATTAAAAGTATACAATTAACGTTTTCCCTTTTCATTTTCAAACCCGAGAAGGCTTGACATAGCCTATGCCTCTTTGGATGACTGGACGACCCCCGTGTCTTGTGTATGTGGCGCCTGCTCTTCTGCTTCGTTTTCAATATCGTCTTGGACAGGCTGTTGATTCCAACCTGATGTACTAGTATTCCGGCTAAAAATGAAATTATTTTTTTAATTTAATAATAATTTTAAAAAAGAAAATTGAATTCGAAATTTTAATTTTTTATTCAGGGCGGGTTCCCAGAACCCGCCTCTTCTTGGGAGGGTGGGATGGGGTAGGGGGTGGGGGACTGTGTGGGGTAGAGATGGGACGAAGGGGTGCTTGGGGTGGGTTGGGATATAAACAAGGCGGGTTTTGATAACCCGTCCTTTCCAAAGCGTCCTATTCCTCTAATTATAATTGGTTTTTTTTTGAAATAGGGTAGTTTAATATTAAAATTATTAAAATATGGGGGTTTGTTTTAAAATTATTGAAATAGGGCGGTTTGAGCCCGACCCCACCCCCTCTAAACAGATGGCGGGTTCTAGGAACCCGCCCCCTATCCTTTATACCGTCCTATTTCAATAATTTTAAAACAAAACCCTCTATTTTAATAATTTTAATACTAAACTATTATATTTCAAAAAAAAAAACCATTATAATTTATAATTTAGATCATCATATTTTACTAATTTTAATACCTAACTATTCTATTTAGAAAAAAAACCCACGAAATTATACCACTGCATTGAGCAGGTAAATGGTTTTTGGTTATTCGGTCAAAAGCTGACACAGCCATCGAACAATTTAGTGTAGTTTTTTTAACCAAACCAAAAACAACCAAAATTCCAAAAAAAAGTTACTTTCTAGAAAATTCCGATGCCTATTTTCGTAAATTTCCTTAACCGCTCCCTCTCACCCTCACCCAACACGTGCAAACGACGTTACGTTACCCAGCTGTAACGCAATTTCAAAAAATTTCAAACATCCGCTCCCAATCCGACCGTTGAATTTCCCACCGTTACCCCCACCCAATCTCAGCCGTCCATTCCGAAACAGAATCTCAATATTAATAGTAAACCCACCTCTCTTATAGCCTCACTCTCGGCCCTCTCTCTCTCTCCTTCGTCATCTTCCCCCAAATCAAAACCCTAACCCTAATTTTTGAAAGAAAAAAAAATGAGAGAAATCCTCCACATCCAAGGCGGCCAATGTGGCAACCAGATCGGTGCCAAGTTCTGGGAGGTCGTCTGCGCCGAGCACGGCATCGACTCCACCGGCCGCTACAACGGCGACTCGGACCTGCAGCTCGAGCGAGTCAACGTCTATTATAACGAGGCGAGCACGGGGAGATTCGTGCCGAGAGCGGTGCTCATGGATCTCGAGCCTGGGACCATGGACAGCATCAGATCTGGGCCTTTCGGCCAGATCTTCAGGCCTGACAACTTCGTGTTTGGGCAGAGCGGCGCCGGCAACAACTGGGCCAAGGGGCATTACACCGAGGGCGCGGAGCTGATCGATTCGGTGCTCGATGTTGTGAGGAAGGAGGCCGAGAATTGCGATTGCTTGCAAGGTATATTGATCTCTCTCAGATCTGTAGGATTTTTGATGCGTTGGGGGTTTGAATGATTAGATCTGTAGGTTTTTTATGAAGAAAGTCTAGATCTTGTTGTGTTTAATTCATTAAAGAAAGATCACATCTTGCTGAGATTTTTATACGCAGAAGAAACTGTTTTCGTAGCAATAATAATAGATCTGAAGGGGATTCATGTTTTGCTTGTAAGGTGTTTGATGTTATTACTCTATTAATTGTTTACGTAGATTTTGAACTCTGGCTGCTTGCAGTATGAATCCTTTAATTATTTTATGCTAGACCTGTAGACTTTGATGTGTTTAAAATTGATTTAGAGTGGCTTCTAGATTTAATATTCAAAGGAAGCTGTTTATATGCATGATTAGATCTGAAATGTTTATCTCTCTTTGCTTGTTCGGTGTTGATGTGCTAACTATGCCAATCATTGTTGTAGATTTTTAGCTCTTTTCACCAAGAAATCTGTTGGAAATTTTCAACAGTATTTGGGCATGAGATTTTCTTTTCTCTAGCTCATTTACATTTAAAACCATGTCTCTTTTATTTTCAATTTTGTAGATTTTACTGTTTTTTCTGCAACCTTGTTTAGATCTCTGACTGATCTAATATCAGTTGGGCATTCCTTCAAATGGATCTATGAAATTTCTGTTTTTATGTCTTTGTCTCAATGTTAATTTAATTGTTAATGTCTATTTGTTGGAAAATTTCAGGTTTTCAAGTATGCCACTCGCTAGGAGGAGGAACAGGTTCAGGAATGGGAACTCTGCTCATTTCAAAGATCAGGGAAGAGTACCCAGATCGAATGATGCTCACATTCTCTGTTTTCCCCTCTCCAAAGGTCTCAGACACTGTCGTTGAGCCTTATAATGCAACCTTGTCAGTTCACCAACTTGTCGAGAATGCTGATGAGTGCATGGTGCTTGACAACGAAGCTCTCTATGACATTTGCTTCAGGACTCTCAAGCTCACAACCCCAAGCTGTAAGCAACTACCTTCTAAAATCATGTGTTATCTTGATTGTTTTTTCTGACAACGCCTTGTAACCAGTATGCTAAATGCTTCAGTTATATTGCGGGTTAACACAATGTATATCGAGCTGACATTTAGGTTTCATTTAGCTTTGGAGGTAGGGTAGCCATTGTTATCGTTTTACTGTAGGCATAGGTTATGAAAACTTCAGTGTAAGGCTTTATCTCCAATTTTAAGAAAAGAAGCTTACTGGATTTTAGAGTTATTCCCACAATTTCTTCCTCATGTTCGAAGTTTATACAATTTGCAGACAGAAATTTGCAAGGCTCTTTATAACAGTGTTGAACTTGACTCCAAAGCTAAGCATGGAGATAAAATTGACAATGGCCGTGTTTGCTCTAATCACTTCTTTTCAAACATCATTCTGTTATACAATGCCAGAAATCTGCTTTCCTCAAAAGCTTGATCCTTGCATTGTGACTCAAGAATGCATATACAAACCTAACATTTAGAGTTCTAATCTCATTCATCCTTTCTTACAATTATGACCTGTTAAACCACCCCGATATTCTAATACCATATAATAAACTACTTTATAACTAATCTCACTTTGTTATTCATTGTAACAGTTGGGGATCTCAACCATCTTATTTCTGCAACCATGTCCGGTGTAACCTGCTGCCTCCGCTTCCCTGGCCAACTCAACTCTGACCTCCGCAAGCTCGCCGTCAACCTCATCCCCTTTCCTCGCCTTCACTTCTTCATGGTTGGTTTTGCCCCTCTCACCTCCCGTGGGTCCCAACAATATCGGGCACTCACTGTCCCTGAGCTCACCCAACAAATGTGGGACTCCAAAAACATGATGTGCGCCGCTGACCCCAGGCACGGCCGCTACCTAACCGCCTCCGCCATGTTTCGAGGCAAAATGAGCACCAAAGAAGTCGACGAGCAAATGATGAATGTCCAGAACAAAAACTCTTCTTACTTTGTTGAGTGGATCCCTAACAATGTGAAGTCGACCGTGTGTGATATTCCGCCTACCGGGTTGAAGATGGCTTCGACTTTCATTGGCAACTCAACTTCAATTCAGGAGATGTTCAGGAGGGTGAGTGAGCAGTTCACGGCGATGTTTAGGAGAAAGGCTTTCTTGCATTGGTATACCGGGGAAGGGATGGATGAGATGGAGTTCACTGAAGCGGAGAGTAACATGAATGATTTGGTTTCAGAGTATCAACAGTACCAGGATGCCACCGCTGATGAAGAGGGCGAGTATGAGGAAGAGGAGGCCGAGTATGAGCAGTAATGAGAGACTTGTGTGTGGCTGCAACTTCCTGTTGATGTTATGGGCTATATGATTAAATTCGAAATGTTATTGTGTTATTATGAATTGTGATGGATGATGACATTTGGTAGTTTTTGGGTTATGTTGTTTTTTCTGTTTTAGTTTAGGTTATTGTTATTGCATGAGAAAATATATGTGGGCTTTTTATGTATGAATGAATATTATGAATTTCCAGATCTCCTTTTAGTTTTTCAATGCATTGCTCGAGTTGGATGGATTTCTTTTGTTATGCAATAGGCATTGCTTGAAATTTCTTTTGTTCGAGTTGGATGGATTTCCGGTTCTCATTTCCAGTTCTTTTGTTATGCAATAGGCATTGCATGAAATTTCTTTTGTTATGCATGAATTTCCAGATCTAGGCATTGCCATGTATGTTGATTTTTGATAATTAATGAGTATTAACTTCTGAGGCTATTGACATTGTTTCTGTAATAATGTGAGAATATGTAGGTTTTTGTTTCCAGTTCTGTTTCATTGAATCTGTATGTAAAATTGTACGATTTCTTATTTCTATGATCAGCAATTTTTAGTTCCAGCCATATTCTTAGTTTCTGGTGATGTTTCTGGTAATATTATGAATTCTGTCTGTTTTCGAATTTTCCCATACGTATGCTTGAGCTTCTTCGAAAAGGCTGTGGATTGTTGCTTTTTGCAAAGCTTTAAACTGAGTGAAGCTTGATGTTTCACCAAAAACCATCTTTGTGGTTTGATCCTTTTAGGTTAACCATCCCATTGCATATTTTAATATTTCGGGATGGTTTTTCGCTTGAATTATCAAATTACATGATGCTTTATGGTGAATATTTCAATTTTTAATTGGTAAAAATAAGAGTTAAAATTGTTCGTTTAACTTTATACTTAACACAAGGTTGTTTTTCACTAATTGGTTGGTTTTTTCCTCATAAAAGGGAAATCACAAGATGATTTTTTTTTTATAAATACCCCTTTTCTTAATTAACTTTAACATGTTAGTTGGAATTTTTAGATTAAGTTGGAATATTTTAACCTAAATCTTTGTTTATGAATTTTGGTGGAATTGAGATTTTTTTTCTAATGAGATTGTAGAGCTATTAAAACTAAATTAGAACTGAAATATGAACTATTTTAGAATATTTGATGAAATAACATCGTATTAAGGCTCAGTTGTTGTTGTTTGCCGTACTAATAAAATAGCACTTATGTATTTTGTGGGTAAAATAATGTTTTTGAAGAAAAATGGTATTAGTAATATTCAAGGCATCGAGAAATAGGGTTAAAGGAATTTTCTAAAAATTATTTATATTTTCCCAGGCAAAAAATGTGTTAATAAAATTTTATAAATATCTTAAAATACTCTACACACTTTTATTATCAATTAAAACAATTAATTCAAAATACACACACACACACAAACGCGCGTTCAAAAATATATCAAGGATAAACTAGGTATTATATAATTATTATAACTATGCTAAAACCGTAAAAATGGGATATATTATTTATTTTTGGCCCAAAATTATTTTTATACCTAAGATAACAATAAAACCTATTTTTTAAAATTTTCCCATAATTTTTCCGTAATTTTAACTATTTTTAACAAATTTTTTTAAACCAAATCAATAAATTTAAATAATCTGCCGAGTTTTTATTTTAATTAATTTTTATTTTATTTTATTTAAAAACCCTTTTAACCTGGACCGTTGGATGCTCGATCCAACGACTCAGAACGCGCGGCAGCGCCCACGTGGTGGGGACCACGCGAAACCGCGTGATCTCCAGCCACGCGGGCACGTGGCACCCTGGCGGCGGCGTGACGGTGCGCTCTGGGCCGTTGGATCAAAATCCAACGGCTAGAAATCCTTGGCGACGGCACAATCATCAACTGATGATTCGCAATCATTGGGCGGCGCGGATTTTTGCATATATTTAACAGATTTTTTGGATTTTCTGTTTATTGAAAAAACCCTATAAATAGGTACTTTAAACTTACAATTCTCACACTTCAGAACTCCAAAAATTCTGAAAAAAATACCAGTGCCTTCGTATCGACGACGCCGACGCTACGGCTCCACCCAATCGCCTAGGAAAAATCTGAGCACGGAGCTATTGAGGAATTTTGCACAAGCCTACATCTTCAACCGTCTACATCTAACTCGAATCAAAGATAGGATCCGCCTCTCTCCCCTCATTCTGTCGCCTTCTTTTTTTCTCAATAACCTTAGTTCCAACTTCTAATCATCAACCCCCTATTTAAAATGATGTTATAATATTCGTGCATGCGTATTCCTTGTACCCTTAATGATGATAATCTTAACCCCTAATTAAAATGAGTTCCTTAATCACTCGTATATACCAAAAATACTGTACCCTCATGCAACATAGAATGTGACAGGCCTAATGTTTATAACTCACGAATATTAATTCACCCCTTTCATACCTACTCTCACCCATACTATTGTTGTGATCTCGAAATAGGTTTTCTTCCACAAAAAGGACACTCGTTTTGTTAAAAAGGTTATATTTATTTGATAAGATAATTGGAAGGTTTATTTTTAGATACGATATACATATATTTTTACGTACACCCTTTTTCATCAACTACTATAATGTTGTTAAATCGCTTCAACCTTTTTAAAGAGGAAAATACTAAATTTAAATAACGGCTTATGGTTTTTCCAAGATGAACGTATTTTCTAAAATGTTACCCCGAACCTAAAACACTATAATTTCATAAAATTATTAATTTCATTTAAATATCTCGACCTTTATTAAAAGGCCATTTTCAACAAGGACCATAATCCGTATAACGATATTTTTTCAAAAGGAATATCTAGTACCTTATTAAAAGGTAATTTTCAAATAAATAACACAACCTTTTATCGAAAGTATATTTTTCCGTAAAACATTATGTTTTCCAAAATGATAAATATTCCAAATCTCATGATTTTTCTTAGAAGTAATAAAAGATAATTAAACACTATTATTCTTTTTTTTACTAAGCATTCCCTAAGATAACACGAAGTACTTTACGAACTTTAGAAAATAAAACGAGTGGTTGTGGAAGGCCATATTAAACGAGATCAATACTTTTTAAAATTTTCAGTTTATGACATACATGACATATGACACGGCTAGGGTTAGAATGCGTGGACCGAGATATGGAATACTTATTGAGAAGATCCCGATATTCTGGGTGACCAGTCTGATGTACGGACGACTATACAAATATGAAGATCCCTGCAGGTAGGATGACCAGTCCAAAATATGGACGACTACTAACTCTATTTGAGGGCGAATGATCCAAAATGTGGATAACATATAATGTGGAAATTCCATGCCTAGAGGTATAAGCACTAATTCTAGACTTTTACACTGAATAACGGTGATGGGTAGTTTGATTAGGCAAGAAGATGCGGAACTCGGATTCCCTTACCACTCGATCATGATCCCGGGAAGTGAAACGGTACATTTCACTTCTCCAGTTGTTGTTCCGTGGCCACAACGGAATAATCGCGAGTATCCGGACCCTTGTTTAACAAACTAATACGAACTTTTACCTTCACTTATACTTCCTACTACTTACCTACATATAACTTACAACATACTCATGCTCATATATACCTCTTTTCAAAACGTCTTAAGTTTGTGCATTTCAAATATTTACACCCCTTACTTTATGTTTGTATGCATACATCATACTCTTATATACACCTGTTCATTTTTATACTCCTACTTCCTTATGAGGCAATCCTATCCGAGTATAACTCGCTGACGGACTTTCTTTTTCCCATTTTGGAATGTCCATTAGATGGGAATGAGTTTTATGATGAAGATCTAGGCGTGGAACCGACTAACGAAGATTATGCAGAGTTGGCATCAGAGAATTAATTAATTTTCTTTGTCACCCACTTGTTTAGGGCTTTGTTTCTTTGATATAATTAAACCAATTAGTTTGCTTTGCTCCTTCTCTTGGAATGTAATAAAGTTGATTAATTAGTTTTCTCCTGACCTCGATCTCTCGGCGATCAACTATCTCCCGGATCAAGTGATACCACCTCAGAATATGCCTGGATCTCTGATGGGATCTGGGTTCCTTGGCCAAAAACACAACTCCATTGTTATCACAATACAAAGGTATTGGATGCTCAATGGATGGAACCACACCAAGTTCAGTGATGAACTTCTTTATCCAGACAGCCTTTTTGGCAGCATCGTTGGCAGCGATGTATTCAGCCTCCATCGTCGAGTCTGCCATGGTTTCTTGTTTGGAACTTTTCAAACAAACCGCCCCTCCATTGAGGGTAAAGACAAATTCTGAGTGCGACTTAGAGTTGTCCTTATCACTTTGGAAGCTCGAATCGGTAAAAGACTCTACCTGGAGTTCATCGTTACCATACACCAAGCACGTCTCCTTAGTCCTTCTCAAGTACTTGAGAATGTTCTTCACAGCTGTCCAGTGACTCTCTCCTGGATCTGCTTGATACCTACTCACTACACTTAGTGAGTATGCTACATCGGGTCTGGTATATAGCATCACATACATGATAGAGCCTACTACCGAAGCATAAGGTATCACTTGCATGCGAGCTCTCTCCAAATCAGTCTTAGGAGACATCTCTTTGGAGAGAGTGAGTCCAGATATCGTGGGTAAATTCCTACGCTTGGATTCTTCCATACTAAACCTCTTTAGTATGGCGTCAATGTATCTGGATTGGGACAATCCCAGTATCCGCTTAGATCTATCTCTATAGATCTTAATTCCCAAAATGCAAAAGGCATCACCTAGATCTTTCATTGAGAATCTATGTGATAAGAAGAGCTTGACCGAGTGCAGCATAGGAACATCATTTCCTATCAAGAGTATGTCATTCACGTACAATACGAGGAAGACCACCTTACTCTCTGCCACCTTCTTGTAAATACAAAGTTCATCTACTTTCTTGATGAAGTCAAACTCTTTGACTACAACATCAAAACAAATGTTCCAACTCCGCGATACCTGCTTTAAACCGTAGATAGATTTAAGCAGCTTGCACACCTTTCTGTTGCTCCCATTTTCTACGAAGCCCTCTGGCTGAGTCATGTACACGCACTCTTCCAAATCACCATTTAGAAATGCGGTCTTAACATCCATTTGCCAGATTTCGTAGTCATGGTATGCAGCAATGGCAAGTAGGATCCGGATGGACTTAAGCATAGCCACTGGAGAAAAGGTTTCGTCATAACCTACACCTGGTCGTTGACGAAAACCCTTTGCAACAAGTCTAGCTTTGAAAGTCTCAACTTTTCCATCTACACCAAGTTTCTTCTTAAAGATTCATTTTCTCCCAATGGGTTTTACCCCTTCAGGAGAAACTTCCAAAGTCCATACTTTATTAGTGTATATGGATTCCATTTCAGATTGCATTGTATCCAGCCATTTCACAGAGTCCCCACTCGTGATGGCCTGCTCGAAACTAGTCAGGTCATCATCTTCCATGATGCAATTCTCGCTCCCACCATCAATGTAACATTTCAGAAAAATAAAATATTATTTTTGGGAATTTATATAATTAAATAATAAATATTATGAATATTTTAATGATGCGGTATAATTAAATACCGATAAATTGGAAATTATTGGAAAATTAAATTAAATGGTGATTTTGGAGGGATTTATGTGATTTAGGAAAATTATAAATTTTTATAATTAGTTATATTCCATTTTAATGCTAATCGTGATTAAATATCGCTAATCGTGCATTAAACTAGTTTTGTGCATGTGACATGCACCAAGTCTTTTTTTCACTTTGTTATATTTTTCCACCACGGTCTTTCCTTCATTTTTTCATGCATGATTTGGTTTTAAAATGAAAAGGAAAAGATAACAAAAGATAACAAAAGAAAAGAAAAAGAAAAATATTAAAGAATTAGACATGGGCAAGAGAGAGAAAGGAGAGAGAGAGGTGAGGGGTCTTTGACCAAGCTTCCATTTGTTCCCTCCATCATTTTCCTTCATCATTTTTCCTCTCATTCCCTCACCATGGCTGCCCTCTCTCCCTCCTCCACTAAACCCTCACAAACACCTTCAATCCTACACCAAAACCTCATCCCCACTTCATTAAAAACATTCACAAGCTCCCTACAAGCACTTTGGACCAAGAAAAATCGGATTTTGAAGACTTGGGGCAACTCAAGAATTTTCTTAAGTTGCCAAATGAGATAATCTCCTTACCATTAGTGTATAATTACATTCACTTTAGCTTCCATGTTAGTTTAGAAGTGATTATGTGATGTTTAATGCACTTTGAAAATTCCTAGAAGGGGTTAAGGATTGATTTGAATTGAGATGGTGTAATTAAGGGTTAGTATTGATCTTAGACCCTCTTTAGTGTTAAATTCTGGACTAGACCATAGACTTAAACCCCAAATACGAACTTTGAAATTCTGCCGATATTAGAAATTGTGGGAATTGTGATGTGAATTGGAGATCTACTAACACCCGGAGCTTCTGAAAATTATTTAGCAAACACTGTGATACAAGCAGGCAGCCTAGATGATAACCCCAAAACCCCAGACTCTATACCTTCACTATGGCCGCAGATTAATTCCATCTGGCCGCAATTTGCAGTCAGGGTAGGGTATTTTGGTCTCGTGTTTGGTTCATGTCTCCATCTCCAGTAAAATAGACCTTTTACATATGCAAAATTGGCTAATTTCACCTCGGGTAAAATTTGGAGCAATTTTTCAAGTTTCTGAATTCATTTTGCGGCTTTGAATGAATTGGAATTTGGTATTTGTGTTTTATCTCGGTCGATTCACGTTTATACGTCAATCGTCGAGAGTTGTTGGTTATTCGTGCATGCTTAGACCATAGGTTTTAACCTATGTACGTTTCGTGTATCGTTTTGGTTTTCGTTCGCGATTTCAGTTTACGATACTATGCGTGATATGTAGATACCCCCACGTGGATTTCGAGACGACGAGGAGAGCGTAGCGTTATTGACTTCGGCAAGCGAGAATTAAGGTGAGTAGATATATATCTATGGGGGAAGTCGGGTGGATGGCGTATAACACCCCCGCAGTTCGTAGTATAGTATACGATATATATATATATATATATATATATATATATATATATATATATATATATATATATATATTGGAAGTCTACGGTAGCGCCCCGGCTGTCTGTCCGAGGCCAAAATGCGGAAACGAAAACTTTTTCTAAACTTGAAACCGGCGCTATCGCAGACTTTAATCCCGGATCGAACCATTAACGTATAACTAGCAAACTAGATAAGAGTTAGAAAAGCTATACCGATCGATCCGTGTCCTTCGGTCTTTGGCCACCAACCCAAGCTCCTCGCGGCATTTCCGATCTCCGGTCTCCTCGTTGGAAAGGGCACCACATCTTAGAATCCTTTTACGGGCTCCCGCTTCGTCCGAAGCAACTCGGACACGAAGTTTGCTAGCCGACGTGTCCAAGGCGAAGTAGAGAATGTGTGTTATTACTTTGTCTCAAGCATCCATTGATTCTCAACACATGAGAGTGTATGGATGAGGTTGAAGATGATGCCATTAATGGAGATAATGAGCTCAAGAAAGAAGGAGGAAGAAGAAGAGCTATCTTTTGTTTCTTGTTTCAATGATAAAATGAGAGAGTGTGATAAAAAATACAAGAGCTAGCTCTTATATGGCTGCCCTTCTCTCTCTCCTTATCATTTCAACTCACAAATCAATCAAATAATGTGATGCATGCACAAAGAAAGAGACCATGAGTCATCACTTGTGCATGTGTCATAATTAATGCTCCTAATCATGACTTTGAGCTCATTATTTCCATTTGCAAACATTAATCCAAATGTTTGCAACAATAAAAAGATACGGCAACATCTAAAGTAAACTCGTGACGGATCACAAGGATACCCCTTATCTGTATATACATACCTGCATCTGCATTCCGACTGAATACGAATGCGATGAGACTAAAGTAATCCAACAAATTTAATACTAGGATCCGGCTTAAACCAAAGCCCACTAGTATGATCCGTCCGATCATGATCCGTGCACGACTGCACGTATATAATCGAACCCTGCCATATATCATACGGCCTCTACAACGTTTCGCCCGAAACTTGAGAAACTGTCTATGGGGGACTCTAAAGACTCGTCAATATTTTGGCTGTGGATTTAACCACTAGCACGTCAGTGGTACTAGCTGTACGTAACGGGCTACCAGGTATTGACCAAAAGGGAGGTCGATGAGCGAACTCATCCTGACACCCTACTGAGCCTGTCAGTGACAATATCCATACAGTCCGGTTCGTTCATCTATGAGCATCGCATGTCGGGCCTAGGGGGTTGGTAAAAGTCAGACCCCCAAAAGTGGTACAAGTCGTGTCGGAGTGTAGCCCAGAACACCCTGAGATACTACTGGAATACCTACCAGTAAATCTCCTGCCTTGGCTAAGGACTTCGTGTAATGGCTCTCCTAGACACAGCGCGATCTCACCCCCAATACCGAGAGAGACGAAACCCCTGCCGATCCGCTCACTGCCTCCATGTGGCTCGGGACTGTATCCAACTAAAACCTGTTTGCACGACTCTTTTGAGCCGTGGTAGGGTAGTAATCAAAGCACAGTGGGAACTCACACGAGACAAATGACGATCTCAGGTCGATGAACTAACCTGTACACATGTCACCAGGGAACTGCTATCTGACGTCAGGTATAATACCAACTAGCATGTTCCCGGCGAGTCCTGTCCGGTGTACTCATAACCCAATGAGCACCTGTATACATCTTAGGTGAACCAACTGACACCAATGGCTTGTGAGACTGGCCACCGCCCCTCGTCGGGGTCTCGACTGTATACACTAGTCTACTAATAGAGTATCGATGCCCAGTCTCGAAACTCCCATGACTAGGGACACTTTAAGGATGTGCTTATAGACCCCAGCTCCCACGTATATGATCGCCATCATACTGCTGGCCGTCAAGCAAGAATCCTAAGGGCTCTACTAACGTGCAATAGTGACCTGTAATGTCACCTAATGCATGTACACGATGATAAAGATAAACCAGATAGCATACTATCATCTTGAGTAAGGCTGTCCTACCGGTATAGGTCCTCCCTCAATCATTGCAATCACGTGCCTGTGATCCAATAATTGACTCTGAGGGCACTATATCCAACATATATATATATATATATATATATATATATATATATATATAAATTTGTGATATGTGAGACTAAATGGTTATCGAGATAGATCTTAGAAGATCATAAGTTTAATTTTTGTAATTGGTTGATAGTGTCGTAGTTAGTTTCTTAGTTGCGAACCCTAGAATAAGATTACACCCACATGCACACACACTCACGCATACATTTTATATTATTTGTGCGTATATGGGGATATGTATATATATACGTATACATATACATGGATGATGAGAATAGTATATGATACTTGGAGATGAGTCGATGAGATTAGGCATGATGCCACGAGACCGGTGATATGATTTGGTTCTTATTTTGAGATACGACTTGATAGTATAGCGGATTTTTAGGCGATGTGTTTTCATACACAAGTATATATATTTATATATTGATGGTATCAGAACATACTAGACTTAGTTTAGTACCCCTATACAGGATATGATGATAAGGATACCTGATGAATAACGAGATAATGTGATATTTGACCTGTACCCAGATTGGGATGCCGTACGATGGATTTACCGTACAAGATATGATTATGATGATAGATCCGCACTCTTGACTCGAGAATATCATATGATATATATATTGTATCGTACGCGATACTATTGAGGCGAGATCACCGACTATTATATATATATATATATATCGACTCAGATTTAGGTGGATTTCCTTACCCTTTCGACTAATCTGTTAGTTTAGTCCTGTAGTTACTTAGTAGATATTAGACTGTGCACGAGTCTGTTGGGGTAAAAATTTACACCCCGTTGACCGAGTCAAAGTCAAGGTCAACCCCCAAGCTAAGTGGGCCCAAGCCCAGGTCAAGCGGGCCCATGCCCAAGTCGAGCCCGCGGCCATCCTCCCCATGCCAACAACAAAATCATGTGATAAATAATTTTTATGTAATTTTTTATACATGAATGTATGCAAAATGGGCATAAAGCCAATATTTTGTAAGCCCATGGCTTATGTGCAAAAAAGAAATGGCACATGAGCCAAGGGATGGGCAAAATGCCATTTTGCAAAGCCCAAGGGGCTATATGTAAATATGTAAGCCTATAAAAGGCAACATGATGATGAATAAGACAGAATACTTTTTCATTCCCCCAAAAACTAGGGTTCTTTTTGCCTCCTGCTCCTTCTCCAAGGTTCTAAACCTTCTCAATTCTTTTGAATTAAATCAAGAGTTTTACTCTTTCTTTTCCAAAACTAAGTAGTTTTCCACCACAAAACCCACAAAGGGGAACTCAGATCTCCCATCAGATCTCAAAAATGAGTGTTTTTTTAAAATCTCCTACTTCTTGATCTTCAAGATCCGGCCAAACAACAGAAGGAAGAAGAAGAACCCCTTCCATTAACCCCAAAAACACACTTAGGAGTCCAACTCCTCTCTGATTTCTCTTCCGAGAAATTTTTTTAGGCTAAAAGCCTCTTATTCTCGCCGGCGCTCAAGTGCAGAGCGCCCCCGTGCCGACACGTGGCGCGCTTGCGCTCCAGCGCAAGCTCTCAAGCGCAGAGCGCCCCCGTGCCGACACGTGGCGCGCTTGCGCTCCAGCGTGAGCGCTCGAGCGCAAGTCGCCCCCGTGCCGACACGTGGCGCGCTTGCGCTCCAGCGCGAGCGCTCGAGCGCAAGTCGCCCCCGTGCCGACACGTGGCGCAAGCGCGCTTGAGCGCAACTCGCCCCCGTGCCGACACGTGGCGCGCTTGCGCCTGCGCGCACAGTACCTAAGCGCACAGCGCCCGAGGTGCTGCCCCATGCATCCTTTGGATGTCTTTTCCCCCCTTTGTTTATATATACATGTATATATATACATATGTATACATATGTACACATACACATACTCCGCAACACTCTCCCCCTCAAAAAATTTTTTGGGCCAGGGCGCTGCCCCGAACCCCGTAAGGGGGCTGCTAGCCCCTTTGACCCCCAGCATGCTATCCGGGTAGCGGGACCCCCATAACAACTCTGCGTGGCTCCCGATATATCCAAACCCCCCCTTTCAAAACACAACACACGTACACTGCACATTGAGTTCGCATGACCAGTTTAACCCGTTAATCGGAGGTTCTCTCGCCCCAAAGGCGAGGGGTAATTAACGGCAGCTTAGTCCGCGGCTGCCGGAGATTCAGATCCCCACAATCAATAAACCCCGGCCTACCCTAGGCAGGGGGAATCTGTAGTACGCCTGACAAGCGCGCGCGTATTCCCATCTCAATGGGGTGACGAAAAACACCCTACAGAGTCATACTTATTTCCAAAACTAACGAATCGTGAGTATTTTAAAGACAGGCCAAGAGATACCACAGATATTTCAAAGGACGTACATTTTCTTAAAAACATCGTATCCCTATTTTCTAAACACCACGATTCGTGCGATTTCAGATATCAAAAACTGTATGACTCGTATATAGAAATGTATATTTCATTATTGCTGTATTTACTATTCATTGCCATTTATTCTGCTGTTCGCATTGCATTACATGTTTATATATATTTCGTGAGTAATGATGAAACCTGTTGTTAGGACACCCGCACCATTACCGATGATGCGTATGCTCCACGTACACTTGCTTGCCGTCTCACACACATCTTTATCGGTAATTGCTATGTTACGTACATTTTAGAGAATATTATTTCATTGACATAATTTGCTAGCTGATAGTTCCTATATGTTATTGCTTTCATGTGCTAGTTTAGATATTGCATTCTTTATTTAGATACCCATGCATTTTATATTCATTTGTCATGCAATATTATGGGCCAGTCCGGATTGCTGGAGCCCAGTATTCACTGTTATTTACACTTGAGATTAGGATTTCGGATTTTCATGAGATTTCTGGATTTGGAGAAGCCGTAAGGATTTTATAAACTGATTATCATTTAAAAATGAATGTTGTGGTTTTCTCATGATATGATTTGAGAGGAGTTCACCATGAGTTTTCTCGGCTCTTGAGTGATATGATACACCCGATTCGAGGAGGAGGAGGAACCGTTTGTGGGTGCATGGTGGACCCGGTGCGGTACCCCGGGGCGAGAATGTCGCAGATGATGGCATTGAGCCCGGCAGGGGAGCACTACCGACCGGTGATTATTTTGTGACTCGACGAATATCCGGAGGATATCGATCGGAGTATGGGCTAGTCCGGATAGCCGGAGCCCTAGATTTGAGATTTGATGATATAGGCCAATCCGGATAGCCGGAGCCCTAGATATCGAGATTCGAGGATATGGGCCAGTCCGGATAGCCGGAGCCTGATATATTGAGACATTGGGATATATGTTTTGTATCGATGCTTGACACTGATTTTATGTTGATTTCATTGATGATACCTCGATTTATATATATACAGAAATCTCACTTTATAAAGAAAACAGTTTTCTCTTTATGAGGTATTCTGTTTTGATTTATTGCATTCATACCTCATATTTATGATATGTTGTTACCTGAGGCACTGACACGAGCACTTAGTATTACACTTATGTACAGATATTTACCCATGCCATTATTTAGACGCTTCAGGCTATATCATTTTGAGCATTTATATATTTGATCGTATTGACCTAGGATTGAGCCATACATACGATTTCTGCTCGGTGATATTTTCTACTCACGAGTTGGCAACTCACCCCAGTTGCGCCACAATTTCTTGCAGGTTTTTCCGTACATGTTTCGTTGCGGCTTTGCTACCACACTGCTCCTTTCAGGATGATTGCTTTGGTAGGTGAGATCACTTGCATCGTGACCACCATTGTACATTCATTTATTTCAGTTGTATCTAGCAAACTCCATCAACCAGCCTTGTAAATTTATAGACTTAGAAGACCAGTTGTATATTATTTCGACCTTAGAGTCGCGTTTGTATTATTATGGTTTTCTTGATATTATTGAGTTTCCTTTTGAGTTTTGATTATCGCCCTTCGGCGTTGTTTATTATATTGCTTACGTGGTTGTGGCCGTCAATTGACGAAGAGCTACCTCCCGTTTGGGGATGCCTTTATTCATATTATTCATGTTGTACCCTTTTGGGGCTAGTATTTACAAAGGAAACTCTATCGAGATTTTCAGAAAAGACTTGAGATTTTAAAATGCATACTTCGTCTTATGTTATTAAAACCACTTGCCTTAAAATAAGTTTTCTTCACTTTCTTCTTTTAAATGGTTTAGATTTCTGGGATTTTTGGCATACTTGAATTAGATGGGGTCTTATAGACTTCATATGATTCAAGTGCCAGTCACGTGCCATTTCGGGTCGTGACAATCAATGAGAAAACCATAGTATCTCTCTGGTGAATGAGGAACCCTACCAGATCGGCGGAGTGGCTGAGGTTCGTTGGGAGCTATCGAATCCTCTGGTTCCACCAAATCGTCAGTTGTAGCCTGTGCTGCAGAAACTTCTTCCAGTTCTACCTCATTGCCACTATCTTGCTTTATAAGAAAACTCTTTTCTAAGAAGGTGGCATGTCGAAAAACAAACACCTTTTGTTCCTTGGAGTGGTAGAAGATATACCCTCGCGAATGCTTGGGATATCTTATAAACTTGCACAGAACTGACCTTACCTCGAGCTTGTCCGGATTTTGTGTTTTCACATATGCCGTACAACCCCATATCTTAACATAATTAAGATATGGTCTCTTTCCTTTCCATATCTCATATGGAGTGGTAGGCACAGATTTGGTGGGAACCATATTCAATATATCTGCAGCTATCTCCAGTGCATATCCCCAAAAGGAAATCGGTAACTCAGCAGTGCTCATCATAGAGCGCACCATATCTAATAGGGTGCGATTTCTCCGTTCCGATGCACCGTTGTGCAGTGGTGTATAGGGAGGAGTAAGCTGAGAGAGAATCCCATTCTTTTTTAGATAGTCCCGGAACTCATTGCTCAAGTATTATCCTTCTCGATCAGATCGAAGGATCTTAATACTTTTACCCGTTTGGTACTCGACTTCGTTCTTATATTCTTTGAATTTCTCAAAAGCTTCAGACTTGTGTTTCAACAGGAACACATGTCCGTAACTTAAGAGATCGTCGGTGAATGTAATGAAGTACGAAGAACCATTCCTGGCATGTGTAGACATGGGACCGCATACATCACTATGTATCAGTCCCAAGAGTTCCGTAACTCTTTCTCCGTGTCCACTAAACGGAGTTTTGGTCATCTTCCTTTTGAGACATGAATGGTAAGTTTCATAAGATGATAATTCGAACGGATTCAAATATCCATCTTTATGTAACTTAGCTAGTCGTGTCGCATTGATATAACATAGTCTACAATGCCACAAGAAGGATTCGTTCATTTCTGAACTCTTCCTCTTGTATGTGTTTTGTACATTAAGAACTGTGGTTTGATTTAGAACGTATATGGCATTATTTAACGAGCCTGATCCAATCAACTTTTGATTCAGGAATATGTTTATAATATTATCCCGTACTACAAAATTATATCCTTCTTTACTCAATAAAGAAACTGATATAAGATTGCATATCAGCGTCAGAATGTAATAGCATTCGTTCAGAATCAATGTATTACCATTTGGTAATACAAGGTGATATTCGCCAACTGCTTTGGCTGCAACATTTGCACCATTCCCTACTCTTACGAAATGATCACCCTCTCCTAGTTCTCTACCTTTCCGCAGCCCATGTAACATGTTACATATGTGGGATCCCGATCCGGTATCTAATACCCAGGACTTAGAGTGAACTGAGAAGCAGTTCTCGATAACTAACACATCCGAAGAAGATACATCACCATGCTTATTCTTCATTTGGGCGGCATGAGAATCCGGATATGTCCCTATTCCCTGCTCAGTCTTATAACATTTATAAGAAAGAACGGAACCATCGTTCCCCTGCTCAGTATAATAAGCGGGTTCGATCAATACATCCATATTATTATCTTGATTAAGGCCTGAGATGGTCGCTATCTGGAGAGAGAGAGAAGAAAACACTTTAGCGTATGTTCTTGCAAGATTAGATTAGTTATTATCTTATCTAATCAGGATGGCTCCCACTGTTTTTATCAAATCTTCCTTCAAACCCTAGAAGGTAAGACTAGCCGGGATTTATTACACCTTACAAGTTCGCCAATCTTTCGGCCAGGCCAGTGTTGGTACTTTGAGGGAGGTTCCCCGTGCTCTCGCACGGACCTAATTAAAATAAACCTCGTTTTCCCAGAGGCATAACCCCGTTAACACCTTTCTCGACACCTACTTGATCGGCTAATTGTCATGTGTAAAACTCTCCCAGGAGTAACTCTTACTCACAGTGGGTATCGGGATCCAACTATCTCATAGAAGGTATGCAATCTCATTGCAAATTTCAACACTTGAAATTCCCGATAATACTTTTTACCCCTAGCGTCCTATGACCTTGACGCAGGCCAAACAACCCATAGTCCGCTAGTCAAGTTCAACCCATGCATTTCCTGATTGAATCAAACCCACCCGTACGACCCTTGTCGCAGGCCAAACAACGTCGTACGAATACCCTAATCCAATCGCATCTCATGCTACAGATAAGTACTAATCATCTACCGTACACTACGCCTTGACGCAGGCTAAACTACCGTAGCACGAATACTAAATATTACTTATTTGAAATGACGGAGGGTTACGACAGGTTTTTCAGAAAACATTTTGCGTAAAGAACTTGATATCGTTATAGAAACAAGTGATTTTGAAAAGGAGTGTTTTTGAGGCTTTTACTAGTTTCGCTAAAGAGGTCACTCCCGGTGAAGGGATCTCGGCTCTTTCCTTATCGAATAAGGTGCAGGATATTTCACAAATACCGCTATGCAAAGCAAGAACTATAGAAGTAATCAAAAACAAAACCGAGTGAGTTGTAGCATCTGCTAGTTTCGCTAAAGAGGTCACTCCAAGTGAAGGGATTTCGGCTCTTTCCTTATCGAATAAGGTGCTGGATATTCTATAAGGAATACCGCTATGCAAAGCAAAAACTAGAGCTACCCTTTTTATAAATTTGATTCTACAATATCTTTTAGGTTTCTTTTTCTTTCATTAATCTCATTAATGAATCCCATCATTTATGCTTCCTAAGTATCACAGAAGAAACGAAAATACAACGTACGCTTATGCCATCCGCATTCGCCACAGTGTCCCGTTATGCACCGTTAGGTTACTTAACTAACGACATACATAAAGAATTCGTCTCACGCATATAAAATGATCACATCACAGAATATCAGCAGCAGAAGATAAAATATGAAATATTGGATGTACTAGGAGGTCCATGTTTTATTCTGAGCATGTATAAAACACGGATTCCACGGTCGCAATAAATAGCCAAACCCACATCCCTAGACCCCTACGGGAGCGGCAAGCAACCCTCCCAATTCTAGGGTTAGGAGACCCGATTTCGACTCCTCGAGATGGCCTCCCACTGGACCCTAGAACCCGGCTGCTTGTGCTCTCCTCCTTGGGTCTATCCTAATGCGGAAAAGTAAATAATATACAATGGTGACATCATCCTCAACCCGGAAGTGCCCCAATAAAAGAATATTACATACAATGAATTTTACATGAATGAAAATAAAAACCCTCATCTCACATTAAAACCCCGGCTATTCAAAACACGACGATCCAGTATATCATATCACAGCAACACATAACATCACATGTCATCAACGTAAGTAAATATACGTATCCCAATTGTCGTTGATGTATAGCAACGAAACCGGCGATACACCACATATTACACTTATGGTCGCAGAAAAGAAAATGAAAAACTACAACGTTTGGAATCCACAATCACTTTAGACATCATAAACCCGAAATATCACATATTACGGATTTCATGCCTAATTATATGAGTTCCATATATTGTATCACATTCCAGAAAAAAATTAGACGACGTTAAATATTCCGATCGAATCAACAAACACCCATAATTTCCTAAAGCTCAACACTTGAGCGTAGTTTAAAAATACTCAGTAATGCCACAGTACCATTGAACCAGCTATAGAAGGGTCAACCAATGCCTCACATGTGGCACCGCTGAACCACCACAAACCCTAGGGTTTAGTGGCGGTTCTGACGGTCGCATAATCGAGTTAAGGTTTCGTTCTTCTAGAGGGTCCACCGAATCACTTGCACGATATTTGAATGTTATTTAACTACAAAAAAATCCAACTCTTGAAAAATTTTCGGCAAGGGTTAAAGTCGGTATTTGATATCGGATCGAACTTTTTAACACCGTCTAAATTACCCGAAAACAAACTAGAATTACGAATACGAAACACTCCGAATTGCCTCTGTAAAAAGATAACATCACATGCAAATTTAGCAAAAAAAACAACAACACCTGAATTACCAAACCCCAGAGACTAAAACACTGTAAAAATTTGAACCCAGAACCCTGCTAAAAAACCGAGCAGGCCGGTTTTGAAGCTCATGTGGCCGGCCAAGAAAAGGTGGGTGGGGTTGAAATTTCTACAGTGTTCATATTGTATCTCATGCAACATTCTGCAACTGTTTAAAAAAAATTTTGATACCTGAAATAATTCGACAGAAACTAGGGTTTCGATTCGGATGTTTCAGAGTTGTTTCGATTTCATAATCCTACACTTATCCGTCTAATTCTTTAGCTAGGCTCTGATACCACTGTAGGGTTATTTATCATGACAGCAAGGTTTCGGGTGGCATCATCCATGCTAATTTAAATTTTTGTCATGTTTAAACAACCCAAACCCTAGATCTTTAACTAGATAATTAAACTAAAACACCAAGTAAACTACTTTAGTTCTAAATGATAGGGATTGCAACCTTTATAGTCTGTTCCTTCGCTTCATAAGCTCCGAGTTGTGGTCCCTTCGCTGCGATCATCATGCTCCCGAACTTTAGAGAGGCTCCATGAAGTGAATGATCCATCCTTGCTAATAATCTTCATAATCCAAGATGATCTACCTTGAGGAAACACAAACCCAAGCTATCTCTTCACTAGTTATGGATTAGTGAAACTAACACACTAATCTATATGGCTAGTATAGAAGAGAATGATGAAGTATGAATTTTGCACTCTTTAGTTTTCTTTTTCTCACAATGTTTTATCAATTCATCATAATCTAGAAAGCAAAAAATGAGAGAGCAAGAAGAAGATGATCAAGTGATGAAATAAATTATTGTGTGAGGTTAGAAATGCAACCATGGGTTAAGGATGGCATGCTTAACCCTTGTAGAGACTTGACTATGAGCTAGGGTTAGGGTTAGGTTAACAAATATCTTAGCAAAATATCAAGAGAGTAGACTTAGTCAACATAAATAAATATCTTAACAAAAGTCCACAATATTGAATTAACTAAAATAAATATATATCTCTAACCCTAGTCCTAGCCATGGTAAGAATCTCATGAACTCTAGTTGCAAGTGTAACCCTAGCATGTTACAATATCACATATCACATATATAATATTTTGTAACAAAAAAAAAAGAATACATTAAACATATATCACATATATGTTAAATGTATCCAAATATGAGAAAATGAAAACTAAAGTGAGCAATATATTAGTTAATGTAATTTAATATATCACATATATAATTATACATTAAATTATTAAATCAATACTTGATTTAATAATCCGGCTATATTACATATAACCGACTAATATAATATGCATCAATTTATCGAATCAATACTTGATCCGATAACCCGGCTATATTACATATACCCGGCCGATATCACATATCGCGAGAATAGAATATGGTATCACATATCGTATCAATCTCGGTCCCGAACATATCACATATGTGCTCCTACTCCGTTTCGCCCGAGCCAGGAAACCTCTGTGTAGGACTCTAAAGACTCGTCAATACGCCGGCAGTAGGTGATGATCATATCAAACACCCACAAGCTGCAAGCGGTCAACTAAAAGTAACAGCCACCCAGGTATTGAGCGATCAGAAGATCAACAAGCAAGCCTGTACATACTCCTGTGAATCCAATCAGTAACACTACCGTACAGTCCGGTCTTTTTGTCTGATATGTCGCATATCCAGTCTAGGGGTGGTAAACGTCAGACCCCAGTAACCGATAAGTCATGTCGATGTGAGGCTTATAACGGGTCGAGAAACTACTGATAACACTTACCAGTATATCTCCATATCAGCCCTGGTCAGGGACTTCCAGTTATAGCCAATCGAACACGGCGCAACATCAACCCCCAATACCGGAGAGACGAAACCCCTCCTATCGCTCATTGCCTCCATGTGATTCGGGACTGTACCCAAAAGCCACCGTTTTGCACGTTCTCATGAACGTGGTAAGGTGGAAATCAAAGCAGAGTGGGAATCACACAAGACTCTATGACGATCTCGAGTCTACAGACTAACATGCACCAGTGTCACCAGAGAACTCCTATCTGACGATAGGTATAATACCAGCTAGGAGTTCTCGGCGAGTCCGTTCAGTGTACCCAGTCTCCACTGAGCACCCGTACACCATCTTTGATGTCAAACACCAATGGATGTGGGATCATCCATCGCCCATCATATAGGTCAAGATGCGTATACGCTAGTCTACTCTGGAGTATCGATGCCCTGTCTCGATACACCCTCGACTAGAAACAATTATAGGATGTACTCTTGGACTATCCTGGCCCCACCAGTATGATCTGCATCATAGTCCTAGTAGTCAAGTACATATCCCAAGGGCTTTATCAACATGTGAGAGCAAGACAGTAAACCAATACAAGTCAACATATTTAGACAAAGTGAAACCAGATAGCATATTATCATATCAAGCAAGAAAGTCCTTTCTATATATATCCAAGCATCCACTATAATATACATCATATGTACAACAATGGCCTCTAGGGCATATACATAACTAACACTCTTCTAACATACCGCCCTTCTATTGAGGGTGAAGACAAAACTCGAGACCGACTTACTGTCGTCCTTATCACTCTGGAAGCTCGAATCGGTAAAGGTCTCCACCTGGAGTTCTCAGTTACCATATACCAAGAACATTTCTTTAGTCCTTCTCAAGTACTTAAGAATGTTCTTCACAGCTATCCAGTGTTTCTTCCTAGGATCTGATTGATACCTACTCACTACACCTAGTGAGTAAGCTACATCCGGTCTGGTACATAACATCGCATACATGATAGACCCGACTGCCGAAGTATAGGGTATCCCATGCATGCGATCCCTCTCCAAATTAGTCTTGGGAGACATCTCTTTGGAGAGAGTGATTCCTGAGCAGGCGGGTAAATTAGCACGCTTAGAATCTACCATACTAAACCTCTTTAGTATGGTGTCAATGTATCTGGATTGGGACAATCCCAACATCCTTTTAGATCTATCTCTATAGATCTTAATCCCCAGGATGTAGGAGGCATCACCTAGATCTTTCATAGAGAACTTATGTGATAAGAAGAGCTTCACCGAGTGTAGCATAGGAACATCGTTTCCTATCAAGCATATGTCATCTATGTACAATACGAGAAAGACAATCTTACTCTCTACAACTTTCTTGTATATATAAGGTTCATCTACGTTTTTGATGAAGTCAAACTCTTTGATAGCTTCATCAAAACAGATGTTCCAGCTCCACGATGCCTGCTTTAATCCATAGATGGATTTAAGCAGCTTTCACACATTTCCGCTGCTCCCACTGTCTACGAAGCCCTCTGGTTGTGTCATGTACACGCTCTCTTCTAAATCACCATTTAGAAAAGCGGTCTTAACGTCCATCTGCCAGATTTCATTGTCATGGTATGCAGCAATGTCAAGTAGGATCTTGATGGACTTAAGCATAGCGACAGGAGAAAAAGTTTCATCACAGTGGACACCTGGTCGTTGACGAAAACCTTTTGCTACAAGTTTAGCTTTGACGGTCTCAACATTTCCATCTACACCAATTTTCTTCTTCAAGATCCACTTGCTCCAGATGGGTTTTACCTCTTCAGGAGCAACATCCAAAGTCCATACTTTGTTAGTATACATGGATTCCATCTCAGATCGCATAGCATCCAGCCATTTCACAGAGTCTCCACTTGTGATGGTCTGCTCAAAACTAGTTAGGTCATCATCTTCTATGATGCAATCCTTACTCTCACCTTCTATGGGAAAACCGTAGTATCTCTCAGGTGGATGAGAAACCCTACTAGATCTGTGGAGTGGCTGAGATTCGTTGGGGACTATTGAATCCTCCAGTTCTACCAAATCGTCAGTTATAGTTTGTGTGGTTGGAATTTCTTCCAGTTCTACCTCATTATCACTAATTTCTTTCACAAGAAATTCCTTTTCTAAAACGGTGGCATGTCACGCCCCGCTTCCCGGTGTACGGTATGGAGACACGACGAGGCCGCTACGTATTTACTTAGAAGTAAACACGCTAAGCGTAACTAAGCAATATAATGTAAATATACACAAGAAGACATGAAATGTAAATGAACAACAACTTTTATTTATTAAACTTTTCTTTACAATACAACTGAAGGTAAATATAAGGATGGAAAGCAATGCCTAAACAATGGCATGAACTGAAAGTAAAGTGAGTACAAGTGAAGCCTAGTGGTCGTGCTGCTCAGTGGTCTGCTCCAAGTACTCCTGGCTGGTCTCGAACTCCTCAGAGTCGGGTCCTCCTGACAACATTCCAAAGAAAGAAGAGAAATAGGAATGTCGTCAGCGAACAATCGCTCGGTAAGTCCCAAAAAGATATTGAGAAATAGAATAGACAGATAAGAGGATGTAACTGGCATAATGTTTGATTGTTATGCTAACGCAGTTGTTTGTAGCTTGGTACAGAATATGCCTGTGTATACGAGAGGAGTCCAACTTACATCGTGGACTATGGTAACCCGTAGTATAAGGCTCCGTCGATAAAACCACGGAACAACGGCAATGGATGTATAGTTACGTCTTTTAATGACCATCTCGTGCCACTTTTAACACATTCTGTGCCAGTCTACCCCTTTAAAACCTCGTGATGTCTTTTGTATTGATCGTATATTGTTTTGTTTAATAGATGTACGACTTGCAGAAACCATGATATCAGTAGTTCATGTAAATGGAAAGGATATAGACGGATAGTCATGTAGACCAGTCAAATGTATATCCATGGTTCGGTCAAATCATGTTCATGTTGATATAGATTGAATTCTAGTATAAATGGATTCATATTGAATTGGAGTTATACTTGAATTGTATTGATTTCATATTAGACTGAAACTCTGTCTGAGTCAGACACTTTAAAACGAATTGAAGTCCTGAATTAGTTTTGGAGTTATCGGTAACTGCTGCACATGGATGGCAGGATTTGTGTCTTGTTCCAAGATAATTACCGTGTTGATAACACCATTTTTAGTTTGTCTAGCTTAAATAAGCAAGCACCCATATTCTTCGGCTCCCTGAGGCTCAAGAGAACTGGTCCCGTTTAAACCTATATTTACTAGTGTCCTTATTGTAATTTAATATAACTTGAGGGGGTTTTATAAAAAATAGTTTTGATATATTTTCAAAATAAACCGCAAGTATTTATTTATCATTTTTAGGGTTTTCATAGTTGTAATTTTTATAAAATGAAATATTCTAGTGGATATAAACCTAACTTTGAATAGTATATGGAATTTTCTTGTAATTTGACATGTATTAAATGTGATGGTATTTTCATGATCTTTTGTGACTCTTTTCTTTTGATTTAGAAAACATGGAATATATATAATATATTTAAAGTAGGTATTTTGATAATATTTATGCATATATTTATTAAAAATAGAATTTCTTTATTAAATAGAAATCACGTTTTTCTTAAAATTGTAATACAAATTCCATTGAGATCGTATGCTCCGTGAGGAGGTCTGCATCTCACCCTACTAGTCCGATGGATATGTGATAATCCGCACCAACCAAATCGGATTCCCCACGAATGGGTTGTAAGGACATAATCGTATGAAATTTAAATAAGACAATTTAAAGAATACGATTTTGTAATAGTTTAAGGCATTTTATTGTAAACTTGTAATTATCCCACAAACTAATATTCCAAAAACCATCGTGCTATGTCAAGGATGAGTGTTGTGATGAGGTAGGTCATTACCTCTTGAGTTTTCTAAAGGTAATACAAAGGAATATGATGAAATATGTAGAATGTAAAGTTTGTGGTATTTAATCGTAAAAATATGATAAAAGTTGCATAACATATTATTTTGAGATGAAACTTATTCTAAAGTGTTTGGTTATGATTGCTAAACAATATACGAAGAATTGATAGGTTTGTTATTAAGAAAATTTAGGTTTTTAAAGAAAAGAGAATCGGAAGTCGGAATAACTCCGCTTCCGACGAGTTTTGAAATGAGAGAGTTTTAGATTAGAATGAGAGGAGGGGAGAGGGGACTTACAGGTTGCAAAGAAAGAGGAGAGGTATATGAACAAGTTGTGGGTCTCATGGAGTCGTGGTGTCGCCGGATTCTTCCCGAAATATCGCCGGAACTTGACCTTGGGCTAACTCCACTTGTACAACTTTTGGACTAAGAAAATTTTGAGAGTTTTAGCAATGGATTTCTGAATGAGGAGGGATAGAGTGTAGGGTTGTATTTATAGGAGAAATTAGGGTTTAGAGTAATGAAATGAGCAACAAACACTTTTTTCCTCGGTATGGTAGAAGATATGCCCTCGCGAATGTTTGGGATATCCTACAAACTTGCACAGAACTGATCTTGCCTCGAGCTTGTCCGGATTTTGCTTTTTTTACATAAGCCGGACAACCCCATATCTTAATGTAATTAATACATGGTCTCTTCCCCTCCCATATCTCATATGGAGTGGTAGGTACTGATTTGGTTGGAACCCTATTCAATAGGTATGCAGCTGTCTCAAGTGCATAACCCCAAAAGGAAATCGGTAACTCAGTATTACTCATCATAGAGTGCACCATATCTAATAGGGTGCGATTCCTCCGCTCCGACACTCCATTGTGCTGTGGTGTATACGGAGGAGTAAGCTGAGAGAGAATTTAATTCTCTTTTAAATAGTCTCGGAACTCTGTGCTCAAGTATTCTCCTCCCCGATCAGATCGAATGATTTTAATACTTTTACCCGTTTGGTTCTCTACTTTGCACTAATATTCCTTGAATTTCTCAAAAGATTCAGATTTGTGTTTCAATAAGAACACATGTCCGAATCTTGAGAGATCATCGGTGAATGTAATAAAGTACGAGGAACCATTCCTGGCATGTGTAGACATAAGACCGCATACATCACTATATATCAATCCCAAGAGTTCAGTAGCTCTTTCTCCATGTCTAGTAAACGTGTTTTGGTCATCTTGCTTTTGAGACATGACTGGCAAGTTTCATAAGATGTAAATTCAAACGGATTTAAATATCTATCTTTATGCAACTTGGCTAGTCTTGTCGCATTGATATGACCTAGTCTATAATGCCACAAGAAGACTTCGTTCATTTCTGAACTTTTCCTCTTATGTGTGTTCTGTATGTTTAGAACTATAGTTTGATTTAGAACATATATACCGTTACATAACATACCAAAACCAATCAACACTTGATTTAGGAAAATATTCATAACATTATCCTCTAGTGCAAAGTTATATTTTTTTTTATGCAACAAAGAAACTGATATAATATTGCACATCATTTTTGGTACGTAATAACAGTCGTTAAAAATCAATGTATTACCACTTAGTAATACAAGGTGATATTCGCCAACTTCTTTGGCTGCAACAATTGCTTCATTCCCTACTTTTAGAGACATATCACCCTTTCCCAGTTCTCTACCTCTTCTTAGCCCATATAACAAATTACAGATGTGGGATCATGATCCGGTATCCAATACCCAGGACGCAGAGCATATTGAGAAACAGTTCTCGGTTACGAACACACCCGAAGAAGATGCATCATTATGCTCTTTCTTCGTTCGCGTTGCGTGGGAATCCTGATATTCCCCTATTCCTTGCTCAGACTTATGAAAATCATAAGAAAAAGCGGAACAAACGTTTCCCAGCTCCGTATAATAAGCGGGTTCGGTCAATACATCCATATTATTATCTTGATTAAGGCGTGTCATGGCGCTACCTGGAGAGAGAGAAGGAAACGCTTTAGCTTACGCTCTTTGCAAGATTAGATTAGTTATTATCTTATCTAATCAGGATGGCTCCCACTGTTTTTATCAAATCTTCCTTCAAACCCTATAAGGTAAGATTAGCCAGGATTAATTACACCCTACAAGTTCGCCAATCGGTCAGCCAGGCAGCTATTGGTACTCCGAGGGAGTCTCCCCATGCTTTCACACGGAACTAATTAAATAATCTCGTTTCCGCAGGGGCTTAACCCCGTTAACACTTTTCTTAGACACCTACCGGATCAGCTAATTGTAAAGCGGAAAACTCTCTCAGGAGTAACTCCTACTCGCAGTGGGTATCGGGATCCAACTATCTCATAGAAGGTATGCAATCTCATTGCAAATTTCAACACTTGAAATTCCCAATATATGTTTTTACCCCTGGCAACTTATGATCTTAACTATGGTCAACAAATCATAAGCGCTAGCCAAGTTCAACCCGTCATTTTGTACTTGAATTAAATTCACCCGCACGATCCTTAACTGTCAAAAAGGTCGTACGACTACCCTAATCCAATCGCATCATATGCGGCAGATAAGCACTAATCAGCTACTGCACACTATGCCTTGATTATGGTCAATAAACGCAACACGAATACTAAATAGTCCTTATCTGAAATGACGGAGGGCTATGACTGATTTTGTAGAAAACTTTTAACGTAATGAACTTGATATCGTTGTAGAATCTAATGATTTGAAAATGAGTGTTTTTTGTAGCTTTTGCTAGTTTTGCTAAAGATGTCATTCCTGGTGAAGGGATCTCGGCTCTTTCCTCATCAAATGAAGTGCTGGATATTGATCAAGGAATACCACTATGCAAAGTAAGAACTAGAGAAGCTATCAAAACAAAACCGAGTGGGTTATAGCATTTGCTAGTTTTTCTAAAGAGGTCACTTCCGGTGAAGAGATCTCGGCTCTTTCCTCATCGAATGGGGTGCTGGATATTCATTAAGGAATACCACTATGCAAATCAAGAACTAGAGCTACCTTTTAAAAAAAATTGATTCTACAACATCTTTAGATATCTTTTATTTCCATTAATCTCATTAATGAAGTGCCATCATTTATATTTTCCTAAACATCACAGAAAAGAAATGAAAATAGAACGTACGCTTATACCATCCGCATTCGCCACGGGACCCCATCATGCACCGTTAGGTTACTTAACTAACGGCAGAGCGGGGACTGGACTAACGCGGATGCAAAACATAAGCAATTTTTATTATATATATATATATATATATATATATATATCATTCGTCTCACACAGTTATATGATCACATCACAGAACTCAAGAAGCAGAAGTCAACATATGAAATATTGGATATACTAGAAGGTTCGTGTTTTAAATTCAACCAGTAATGAAAAACACGGATTCCACGGTCGTGATGAATAGACAAACCCACATCCGTAGACCCCTACGAGAACGACAAGCAACCCTGCCAATTCTAGAGTTAGGAGACCCGATCTCGACTCCTCGAGATGGTCTCCCACTGGATTGTAGAACCCGGTTACTTATGCTTGTAGGGTTACTAGGCACTCTCACAAGGGTCTATAAGGTATCAACCATGCCCGATTTAAAATTTAGACGTGCCGAACAAGCCTAACCAAGATCTTAGACTAGAGATTAGGCGAAACAAAGCATGTTAAACACTTTAGCATCTAAGAGTTTGGGATTACAACATTTGTAGTCCGGTCCTTCACTTCATAAGCTCTGTGTTGAGGTCCCTTCGCTGCGATCATCAAGAATCCGGACTCTAAAGAGGCTCCACAAAAAGAAAGATGCAAGCTTGCTTCCGATCTTCGATAACTAAAATGATCTACCTTGAAGAAACTTTAACTCAAGCTCTCACTCACTAATGAAGTGAACACCTTAATCTAAATGGCTAGGATAGATTAGGATGATGAAGTAGGATTTTAGCTCTCATTTGTTTTCTATTTCTCACTCATTTTCATCACCTAATAAAAAGCTAGAAAGCTTTTCATGTAAAGAAGAAGAAGGAAGAAGATGATCTATTTCTTTTGTGATGAATAATGAAATTTCAAGTGAGGTTAGAAATGCAACCATGGGTTAAGAATAAAATCTTAACCCATGTAGAGAGTTAACTATGGTGAAGGGTTGGGTTGGGTTAAGAAAATATCTACATAAAATATCCAAAGTCAGTCAAAGCTTCAAGAAGCTTCTTGAAAGCTTCATGCATGCTTAACCCTAATCCAAACCCTAACCATAATTAAACTCCACAAAACATGTTGCATTTATAACCCTAATATGTTACAATATTATATATCACATATACAATATTTATTGTAACAAAATAAAATAATACAATTAACATATATCGCATATATATCAATGTATTACCCGAGTGAGAAAAAGAATCTTTTAGTGAGCTTATATTAGTTAATGCAATTTAATATATCAAATATATAATTATACATTAAATTATCGAATCAACACTTAATCCGATAATCCGGCTATTTCATAAATAACCGACTAATATAATCTGTATCAGTTCATCGAATCAACACTTGATCCGATGACCCGGCTATATCACATATACCCGGCCGATATCTCATATCGCGAGAATCTAATACGGTATCACATACACATATTGTTCTCGGTCCCGCACATATCATATATGTGCACCTACTCCGTTTTGCCTGAGTCAAGAAACCTCCGTGTAGGACTCTAAAGAATCGTCAATACGCCGGCAGTAGGTGATGATCATATCAAGCACCCATAAGCTGCAAGCGGTCAGCTAAACGTAACAGCCACTCAGGTATTGAGCGATCAGAAGATCAACAAGCAAGCCTGTACATTATCCTGCGAATACAATCAGTAACACTCCCGTACAGTCCGGTCTCTTCGTCTGATATGTCGCATATCTCGCCTAGGGGTGGTAAACGTCAAACCCCAGTAGCTTGATAAGTCGTGTCGATATGAGGTCTATAACAGTTCGAGAAACTACTGATAACACTTACCAGTAAATCTCAGCAACCCTGGTCAGGGATTTCCAGTTATAGCCAATCGAACACAGCGCAACATCAACTCCCTATAGCGGGAGAGACGAATCCCCTCCTATCGCTCATTGCCTCCATGTGATTCGGGACTGTACCCAAAAGCCACCTTTTTGCATGCCCTCTTGGACGTGGTATGATGGAAATCAAAGTACAGTAGGAATCACACAAGACTCTATGACGATCTCGGGTCTACAGACTAACCTGTACCAGTGTCACCAGAGAACTGCCATCTGACGTGAGGTATAATACCATATGGGAGTTCTCGGCGAGTTCGTCCAGTGTACCCGGTCTCCACTGAGCACCCGTATACCTTCTCTGGTGTCAAACACCAATGGATATGGGATCATCCATCGCCCATCATATGGGTCAAGAAGCGCATACGCTAGTCTACTCTGGAGTATCGATGCCCTGTCTCGGTACTCCCACGACTAGGAACATTTGAAGGATGTACTTGGCGACTACACTGTCCCCACTAGTATAATCTGCATCATAGTCCTGGTAGTCAAGTACTCATCCTAAGGGCTTTATCAACATGTGACATAGAGACAATCAGAATACATATTAAGATAAAGAGTAACCAGATAGCATACTATCATGTCGAGCAAGAAAGTCCTTCCTAATCCTATATATGTCCAAGCATCCACTACAATATACATCGTATGTACAGTAATGGCCTCTAGGGTATACATATAACTAACAATCTCCCACTTGCACTAGGGCCATCTGTTGTGGTATCGCATACCCAACAATTAGCTGTGGTTGAAGTATCTCATACTCAACCATCCCATAAAAGTCTCTACTGGAAAAAGGCCTTTGTGAGTGGAACCACGATGTTGTCCTCTGTGTCTACTCTCCTAACCTCGATCTTCCTGGAGATCAACCATCTCCATGATCAGGTGATACTGCCTAAGAATTATATCTGGATTTTTGATGGGACGGGGGTTCCTTGGCATAAGCCACAAGTCCATTGTCATACAATGGTAGGAACGAAGTTCATCTCATGAACTAAAATATATCCAGACTGTCTCTTTGGTAGCATCTTTGGTAACGATGTATCTAGCCTTTAATCGTCTATACGATATCTAGCTTGGAACTCTGCCAACATACCGTCCCTCCACTGAGGGTAAAGACAATGCCTGCGACTGACATTCAGTCGTCCTTATCACTCTGGAACCTTTCCAGTGATTCTCCCCAGGATCGATTGATACCATCTCACTACAACTAGTGAGAATCTTAACATCCAATTAGATCTATCTCATAGATCCAAAAATCCAGGATTTAGGAGGTACCACCTTGATCCTACACGGAGAATCCTTGTGATAAGCGGAGATTGACCGAGTGTAGCATAGGAAACTCCTTCCCTATCAAGAGTATGTCATCCACGTACTCTAAGAGGATCACCACCATACTCTCTACTACTTTTTTGTATATACAAGGTTCATCTACCATTTTGATGAAGTCAAACTCTTTGACTACCATATCAAAACAGACGTTCCAACTCCGCGATGCCTGCTTTATCACATAAAACATCTTGCACACGTTTCCGCTGCTCCCACTATCTACGAAGCCCTCTGGCTGTGTACTTATAGACGCTCTCTTCCAAATCATCATTTAGAAAAGCAGTCATGACACCCAACCGCCAGATATCGTAGTCATGGTATGTAGCCGTGGAAAGTAGGATCTGGATGGACTTAAGCATAGCTTTGAAAGTCTCAACTTTTCCATTTACACCAAGTAATCTTCTCAAGATATACTTGCTCCTGATGGGGATTTAACCCTTCAGATAAAGCAACCAAAGTCCATACTTTGTTGGTGTATAAGGATTCCATCTCAGATCGCTAAGCATCCAGCCATTCTTACAGAGTCCCACTCCTGATGGCCAGCTCGAAACTAGTTGGGTCATCATCTCATGATGCAATCCTCGCTCCTACTGTCATAGAGAAAACCGAAGTATCTCTCAGGTGGGTGAGGAACCCTACTAGATCGGCGGAGAGGCTGAGGTTCGTTGGAAACTATTGAATCCTTTGGTTCTACCAAATCATCAGCTGCAGTTTGTATAGCTGGAACTCTTTCCAGTTCTACCTCATGACCAATAATTTCTTCATAAGAAATTCCCTTTCACAAAGATGGCATGATGAGAAACAAAACATCTTTTGTTCCTCGGTTTGGTAGAAGATACTCCCTTGCGAATGCTTGGGATATCCAAAAAACTTCCACAGAACTGACTTTGCTTCGAGCTTGTCCGGATTTTGCTTTTAGACATAGGCCGGACAACCCCAAATCTTAACTTACTTAAGATATGGGCTCTTCCCATTCCATATCACATCTGAAGTGGTAGGCAACTGATTTGATTGGAAGCCTATTCAATAGGTATGCAGCTTCACAAGTGCATAACTCCCAAAAGGAAATAGGAAACTCAGTAGTACTCATCATAGAGCGCACAATATCAAATAGGGTGTGATTGCTCCACCCCGATACACCGACGTGCTGTGGTGTATACGGAGGAGTAATACTGAGAGAGAATCTCATTCTCCTTTGGAATAGTTCAGGAATTCCGTGCTCAAGTATTCTCCTCCTTGATCTCATCAAAGGACATAATACTTTTACCCGGTTTTTGGTTCTCTACTTCTAACTTATATTCTGTGATTATCTCAAAAGTTTCGGACTTGTGTTTCAACAGGAACATATGTCTGAATCTTGAGAGATGATTAGTGAATGTAATGAAGTACAAAGAACCAGTCCTGGCATATATAGACAGGGGGCTTTCATACATCAGCATGTATCAATCCCAAGAGTTCACTAACTCTTTCTCTGTTTCTAATAAACGGAGCTGTGGTCATCTTATCTTTGTGACATGACTGACAAGTTTTACAAGATGTAAATCCAAACTAATTTAAATATGCATCTTTATGTAACTTCAGCTAGTCGGGTCGCATTGATATGACCTAGTCTACAATGCCTTAAGAAGGATTCGTTCTTTTCTGAACTCTTCCTCTTGTGTGTGTTCTGTACATTAAGAACTGTGGTTTTATTTAGAACGTCTATGCTTTTAGATAACGTGCCTGAACCGATCAACTCTTGATATAGGAAATGTTCAAAATATTATCCAACAATACAAAATTATATCCTTCTTTATTAATAAAGAGACTGATATGATGTTGTATATCAGGTTCGATATCTAATAACATTCGTTCAGAATCAATGTATTCTGGTAATACAGGGTGATAACTATCAACAGACTTGGCTGCAACACTTGCACCGTTTCTATCTCATGAAATTTATCACCCGTTCTCAGTTCTCTACCTATCTGTAGCCCATGTAACAAATTACATATGTGGGATCCTGATCCGGTACCAAATACCCAGGACGTAAAGGATATTGAGAAACAGTTCTGTCTAATGAACACACCCGAAGAAGCTGCATCAACATGCACTTTCTTCGTTTGGGTGGCACGGGAATTCTGGTAATCCCCTATTTTCTGCTCTGTCTTATAACAATTATAAGTTGGAGCAGGACCAACGTTCCTTAGCACAGTATAACAAGCGGGTTCGGTCAATACATCCGTATTATTATCTTGATTAAGGCGTGACATAGTCGCAACCAGGAGAGAGAGAGAAGAAAACACTCAGCGTGCGCTCTTGCAAGATTAGATTGGTTATCAATATATCTAATCAGGATGTTTCCCACTGTTTTAGTCAAATCTTCCTTCAAACCCTAAAAGAAAAGACTAGCCGAGATTAATTACACTCCACAAGTTCACCAATATTTCAGCCAGGCCAGTGCCGGTACTTTGAGGGAGGTTCCCCGTGCTTTCGTATGGACCTAATTAAAGTAAACCACGGTTTCCCAGGGGCGTAACCCCGTTGACATCTTTCTAGACACCTACTTGATCGGCTAATTATAATGTGTAAAACTCTCCCAGGAGTAACTCTTACTCGCAGCGGGTATCGGGATCCAACTATCTCATAGAAAGTATGCAATCTCATTGCAAATTTCAACACTTGAAATTCCCAATAATATTTTACCCCTAGTAACTTATGACCTTAACTATGGTCAACAAATCATAAGCACTAGTCAAGTTCTACCCGTCATTTCTTGATTAAATAAACCCACCCACATGACCCTTAACTAAGGTCAACAAAGTCACACGACTGTCCTAACTAATCGCATCATATGCTATATAGGAAGACATCACTTAGCTACCGTACACTATGCCTTAACTAAGGTCAACAAACACAGCACGAATACTAAGTACCCTACTTCCTAAAATGACGGAGGGTTACGACAGGTTTTTAAGAAAACCTTTTGCGTAATGAACTTGATATCGTTGTAGAATCGAGTAATTTTTAAAAGAAATGTTTTTGAGGCCTTTTCTAGTTTTGCTAAAGAGGTCACTCCCGGTGAAGGGATCGTCGGCTCTTTCCTCATCGAATAAGGTGCAGGATATTTCACAAATATCACTATGCAAAGCAAAAACTATATAAGCAATCAAAAGACAAACCGTGTTTGTAGCATCTGCTAGTTTCGCTAAAGAGGTCACTCCTGGTGAAGAGATCTCGGCTCTTTCCTTATCGAATAAGGTGTTGGATGTTCTACAAGGAACACCGCTATGCAAAGCAAGAATTAGAGCTACCTGTTTTTGAGACAAGTTTCTACAATATCTTTAGGTTTTTTTTATTTCATTAATCTCATTAATGAAGTCCCATTTTATTATGCTTCACAAGCATCACATTTGAAACGAAATCTGCAATATAACATATATCTCATATATATAATATAAACATTCGTCTCAGGCAGTAATATGATCTCATCACAGAACATTGCAGCAGAAGATAACATATGAAATATTGGATATACTAGGAGGTCCGTGTTTTAATACGAGCCTGTATAAAACGCGGATTCCACGGTCGCGATGAATAGCCAAACCCACATCTCTAGACCCCTACGAGAGCGGCAAGCAACACTGCCAATTCTAGGGTTAGGAGACCCGGTCTCGACTCCTCGAGATGGTTTCCCACTGGACCCTAGAACCCGGTTACTTGTGGTCCCCGCCTTGGGTCTACCTAATGCAGAAAAGTAAATAATATACAATGGTGACATCATCCTCGGCCCGGAAGTGCCCCAATAAAAGAATATTACATACAAATGAATTTTACATGAATAAAAAAGAAAAAAAACCTTCATCTCACATAAAACCCCCGGCTATTCAAAACACGGCGATCCAATATAACATATCACAGCAACACATAATATCTCATATCATCAACGTAAGCAAGTATGCGTATCCCGATTGTCGTTGATGTATAGCAACGAAACCGGCGATACACCACATACTACGCTTACGGTCACAGAAAAGAAAGTGTAAAACTACAACAGTTGGAATCCGCAACCTCCTTAGACATCTCATGCCTAACTAAATAAATTCCTTAGACATCGCATGCCTAACAATTATAAACCCCGCATTTTAGTCTCGATCTCGAAAAAACTTTTCAATATCTAGTCGGGCAATTCAACAAGATTCCCGACATCCTGATCGAATGCTCGTCGCAAACTTTAGTAGACAGCCGCACCCCCGGATGCCGTCGACGAAGTGCACTAAGGCGGAACACCGCTGCCGCGAGCACCCGAACGGATGCTTTTGGCGACGGGGTTCTCCTACAGTCACTTGTTCGGGGCTATGGAGCGTGGCTATCTATTAAGTTTACCCGGCGAGTATCCGCGTACGCTACGTGATTGCGACGGACTTTTGATCGCATCAAAATCCCGTGGCAACCGATCATCTGAGACTAAACTGCTAGATTTATAACATTCAAATTAGTTATCTCATAACTACTTGTGGATTCCGAATATTGCATCAGATTCCAGATAAATAGACAATGTTAAACTTTCCGATCGAATAAACAAACACCCAAGATTTCCCAAATAGCTCAACACTTGAGCGGATTTAAAAAAGTATCCATCACATGCCACAGTACCAATGGTCCAACCGTAGAAGGGTCAAACCAACGCCTCACATGTGGCAACGCCGTACTGCCCCAAACCCTAAGGTTCAGAGGCGGTTCAGACGGTCACATAATCGAGTTAAGGTTTGTGTTCTTCTAGAGGGACCACCGCGTTACTTGCACGACTTAGAACGTTCTTAAACTACGGAAAAATCCAACACTTGGAAATTTTTTCGGCAGGGGAAAAAGTGAGTTATTGATATCCGTTCAAACTCTTTAACACGTTCTAAAATTACCCGGAAAAACTTAAACGAAGTTAAATTATCCGATCGAATCAACGAATACAAAAGATCTCCAGAGAACTCAACATTTGAGTACAATTAAAAATTCCCAGAAGCATCAGGAAACACATACGGATTTTACTGTGCAAATGCCAAACCCTAATTCTACTGTTCCGCCGCGGAACTGCCGCACATGGCTTGGTCTTGCCGCAGTTCCGCGGCACTTTAAGCAAATTGATGGCTCGTTTTTCACAGTAATCCTTATAATTCCCTGCTTATTTTTCTGAGTATTTTTAATATGAAAAAATCAACATTTTTAGAAAATTTCCAGAAAAGGGTGTAAAATGGGGTTTCGGGGTTCGATCGGACTTTAAACTTCGTCTAGACTTCGCCTAAAGCTCTAGCTTGGCTCTGATACCACTGTAGGGTTACTAGGCACTCTCATAAGGGTCTATAAGACATCAACCATGCCCGATTTAAAATTTAGACGTGCCGAACAACCCTAACCAAGATCTTAGACTAAAGATTAGGCGAAACAAAGCATGTTAAACACTTTAACATCTAAGAGTTTGGGATTACAACCTTTGTAGTCCGGTCCTTCACTTCATAAGCTCCGTGTTGAGGTCCCTTCGCTGCGATCATCAAGAATCCGGACTCTAGAGAGGCTCCACAAAAAGAAAGATGCAAGCTTGCTTCCGATTTTCGATAACTAAGATGATCTACCTTGAAGAAACTTTAACTCAAGCTCTCACTCACTAATGAAGTGAACACCTTAATCTAAATAGTTAGGATAGATTAGGATGATGAAGTAGGATTTTAGCTCTCATTTGTTTTCTATTTCTCACTCATTTTCATCACCTCATAAAAAGCTAGAAAGCTTTTCATGCAAAGAAGAAGAAGGAAGAAGATGATCTATTTCTTTTGTGATGAATAATGAAAGTTCAAGTGAGGTTAGAAATGCAGCCATGGGTTAAGAATGAAGTCTTAACCCATGTAGAGAGTTAACTATGGTGAAGGGTTGGGTTGGGTTAAGCAAATATCTACACAAAATATCCAAAGTCAAAGTCAAAACTTCAAGAAGCTTCTTGAAAGCTTCATGCATGCTTAACCCTAATCCAAAGCCTAACCACAATTAAACTCCACAAAATATGTTGCATTTATAATCCTAATATGTTACAATATTATATATCACATATACAATATTTATTGTAACAAAATAAAATAATACAATTAACATATATCGCATATATATCAATGTATTACCCGAGTGAGAAAAAGAATCTTTTAGTGAGCTTATATTAGTTAATGCAATTTAATATATCAAATATATAATTATACATTAAATTATCGAATCAACACTTGATCCGATAATCCGGCTATTTCACAAATAACCGACTGATATAATCTGTATCAGTTCATCGAATCAACACTTAATCCGATGACCCGGCTATATCACATATACCCGGCCGATATCTCATATCGCGAGAATCTAATACGGTGTCACATACACGTATTGTTCTCGGTCCCGCACATATCATATATGTGCACCTACTCCGTTTTGCCTGAGTCAAGAAACCTCTGTGTAGGACTCTAAAGAATTGTCAATACGCCGGCAGTAGGTAATGATCATATCAAACACCCACAAGCTGCAAGCGGTCAGCTAAACGTAACAGCCACCCAGGTATTGAGCGATCAGAAGATCGACAAGCAAGCCTGTACATTCTCCTGCGAATCCAATCAGTAACACTCCCGTACAGTTGATTGTTAGGATACGAGCGTGTTCAAGTTTAAGTTTAAATACCGCAATCAAGACGGTTTCGCATGTAGCTAGCCGGTTGAGTACGGGTCGTCCGCAGGGAGATGGGAATCTTTTTCTATGTGTTTTTCGACGAGTTAAGTCCGGTTGTTCAGATTTTGTTTGTAGTTATCTAAGTGTTAAGTTGATATTTAAAGAGAGCTTGTTAGGGTTAGGATTAGGTTAGTTTGAGTTAGGAGTCTCCACATCTTTCGTTGCCCCTCTTAATATCGGTGTTACGGTAATCGGCAACAACGGGGATTAGCACGACTAGGAAGGACTTTGCGAGTATAAGCTAGGCTTTCCAACGCATAAGTCTTCCTTTTGGTGCTTGTCCGTCCGTTCTTGGCTCTTATCCATAACCTCCGGTTAATTCAACCACAACCGGTCTCACTACGGAATCACCGCTATCATGTAGGATAGGGTGCCGTAAGGAGCGGATTGTGGTTCAATTAACGGGAGTCGATTTAAGTTGTTGGGCAAGGAAAGAGTGAGAGAGATTTCCTTCTCTCAAACTTCCCTTATCCTACCCTAACAAGTATAAAACTACTCACACTTCATGATAGGAAAAACAAAACAAAACAAAAGAGGGAGATAGAAAGAAGGAGATTAGAAGAATACGACTAACTATTTGCGACCTCACCTTGGCGAGGATCGAGCGTAAGTATCATTGTCGTATGTAAGGATAAAGAAAAAGGAGAAGAAAGAAACAACAAAGAAATAACAACAACTACTTAACGAATTTAAAGTTACAACAATTATAACAAGTAAAGAAAGAGACAAGCATGATAATAAAAATGGTCTTCTTTATTCATCACTCTTCACTCAAAAGCTCACTACAAGTTTAATGGAGAAGAGGTGAGAAGAGGAAGAAGAACAACACTAAAACTAGGCAAAATGAGAATGCAAAAAATTGGACCCTTTCCTTCACAAACTTCTGGGCTATTTATAGGCCAGAGAATGAAAACCTAGGGCAACTACCAGAACCTATACAAAAAGACCAAAATAACCCTCAAACCCCTGCACACTTGGCGCCATAACTGCCGCGGATCCGCGGCCTGTACCCCACTTTGGCCGCGGATCCGCGGCCATGTTGATGAATTGGAAAGTCGGGTTTCTTGTGGTCCCCTGGTTTGTTGTCCTATGCTCTCTGGTTCCTATATTTTCTGAAAATACTTCAACATTTCTTCCAGAATTTCTGTTGAGGGAAAGGTGGACTTTTTGTCAAGATTTTGTCATGATTTGCCTCGAGCTCCGCGTAGATCTCTTGGATTTTGTGCTACCATTGAGCCTTGTGCATGAGAATGACATTGATTTGATCTTTTGTCTTCCTATTGATATCTGGCAACATACGGATGAAGAGCAGAGACCGTGTTTTTATCTGTGGTTGGCAGGAACCCGGATTCTTTCGTGTTTTCCATGAATTTCACCGTTTTGGAACCGAGAACCTGTATCCTGCAATTGACTAGCAAACACGGCTCAAGAGTATCTACGGATATGCAATATGATAAAAATTGGGCGGTATGAAAATGCAAAAATCTGATATGAACAAATACCCCCAAACTTATCATTTGCTCGTCCCGAGCAAAGTCCATTTATTCACAAAAAAATTTCCTAACCTCACTTTCGCAGGGAACGCGATTGCACTGAGCATGTGCAACAAGCCGTTAAACCTCTAGGTGTCCCTAGTAGGAGGAGTGTTGTCTCCTGAGGGTTTTCAGCGGATACTACTTACAAAATCCAGTCAAGTTGGTTTGTAAAAATGACTAAGTTTCAAACCCTAAAGTTTTGTTTTAGAAAATAACAATTCTATAATCCTAAGTCTAGACTATCGAACCTTTATTTTTCACACCTCGCTTCTTATTTAACTACAGGTTTTATATGTCTTTACGTGCAGTGCAAATAGTGTCGTTAAGTTCCAGAAGGATCGATTAAAGTCATCATGTCGTACAATAAAGCCCAGATAACAATTTTAAAAGGATCACATAAGTTTTATAACGAGTTAAGCATTTTTCAAGTTTCGTTTTCCAGTAAGGTTTCAACTTCAGAATTTCTATCTTCCTTAACAGGAAACTAAGTCGTATTTTTCACTCCACCTTTTTCTTGTTTTCATTTCATACACACCTCTGTGAACGTGCAAAGTCTTTATCAAAGAGTAAAACCTTCATATCTCCGTTGATTTTTTTTTATAAAAGTCTGTCTTTTATCAAGATTATTCTCACACAAAGAACCGTTAGGAATTTTAACTCGGAGAGAACACTTGCTTGACTTTGTTTTAAACTGGACTTTCTAGGCTTCTTAGCGAGCTTTGGGCCAATGCACCCAAACCAGTTGGTTTTAGGGCATTAGGTGTAGAAACACCCCAGCGGACTTAATTACTCAAGTTACCTAGGTCCAAAAACAAAAGACAGTTTGGCGTGAAAATCAGATGATTTAATACGAACGGAGATATAACCGGCAGTTCAATTATTTTTTTGGATAAAAGACGTGTTTAGTGGGTTTGGTGTGTAATCATTCCAATCAAGTTTTCGATGGGTTATTTTTCAGACTTAGCTCCAATTACGGCCTCAATAATATTCCTTCATATTCGCTTTACTTCATAAACTATTCTTGACATTACTTATCTCAGAACAAACCTATTTGATCCTTAGAAAATCAGTTATCTGTTTAAAAGTTTTAAACATGAAAGACTTGTCATCTAATTCCCAAAATTCACGACACGTGTAGTGTAATGTAAAGACGTATATCAGCTATAGTTAACTTCAAAGGAGAGTTATCTTTCAGGTTTTCAAAATCCAAACCTAAGATTTAGTTATTCCTATTTTTTCAAACAAAAACCGTCGAATGTTGAATCAGAGTTCTCCACAAGCTAACTTGACAAAAAAAATGTTTATATTTTTAGAAAATTTTCAAATTTTTATGGATTTTATGGATATTAATATGCAGATGCAAAATATACATATGAATGCGAAGGTAAGAAATGCGTACCGAGCGTACCCCCAAACTTAAACTGGACAGTGTCCTCACTGTCATTGCATGAAGAGATCATTTGAAGGGTCAAAAAAAGTCGGTTAGCGATACAAAAAATTTTATTTGTTTTTGTTTTTAAAGAAAAGAAAAAGAATATACACAAATATAAACAAAATGGTTTGTACATACCCCCAAACTTATTTGGAACAGTGTCCACTGTTCTTGGCTGGATAACCGAAGTTTGGAGGTAGGCAGAGGAAGATCATGCAAGGTAAACCGGCTCCTGTAAGAACAGGAGCTCCTCTGTTGGTTCGGCGCTCAGGTACGGTTTGCATCGATGTCCGTTCACCTTGAAAAGAGAACCGTCCTTTGGATTCTCCAAATCCACAGCGCCCTGCGGATACACAGTCCGCACGAAATATGGCCCTTTCCAGCGAGATCTGAGCTTTCCAGGATGGAAGTGAAGTCGGGTGTCGTAAAGAAGTACCTGCTGACCAGGTACGAAGGTTTTGCGCACAAGGTGTTTATCATGAAACACCTTCGTTCGATTCTTGACGACAACCGCGTTGTCGTAAGCCTCATCCCTAAGCTCGCTCAGTTCGTTCAACTGCAGCTTCCGATGGCTGCCCGCGTCCTCAAGAGACAGATTCAGCTCCTTTATCGCCCAAAATGCGCGATGCTCGATTTCGACAGGAAGGTGGCAGGCTTTTCCGTACACAAGCCGATAGGGAGACATACCAAGGTCGGTCTTATAAGCGGTTCTAAATGCCCAAAGGGCATCAGTGAGTTTCAGAGACCAATCCTTACGGTTCTTGGAAACCGTCTTCTCCAATATCTGCTTGATTTGCCGATTTGAAACTTCGGCCTGCCCGCAGGTTTGGGGGTGGTAGGGCGTAGAGAGCTTATGATTAATGGAGTATTTCCGCATCAAGGCCTCGAAAGTCCTATTACAGAAATGACTTCCATTGTCGCTAATGATCGCTCGGGGGTGCCCAAACCGGGAGAAAATGTTTTCTTTAAGGAACCTAACGACAACCTTGTTGTCGTTAGTCCGGCTGGGCACAGCCTCGACCCATTTAGAGACGTAATCAACAGCTAGAAGGATGTACAAGTTCCCTAAAGAGCTGGGAAACGGCCCCATGAAGTCTATCCCCCAAACATCAAAAATCTCCACAACCAAGATCGGTTGGAGCGGCATCTCGTTCCTCCGGGATATCCGGCCCATGTGTTGGCACCGGGAGCAAGTCTTGCAATAATCGTGAGCGTCTTTGAAAAGTTGTGGCCAGTAGAAACCACATTGCAAGATCTTCTCAGCTGTCTTTCTGGGCCCAAAATGCCCGCCACACGCTTGATCGTGGCAAAATGACAGCACACTCTTGAATTCCTCATCAGGGACACACCGACGAATAATCTGGTCGGGACAGTACTTGAACAAGTAGGGTTCGTCCCAGTAAAAGTGTTTTACTTGGGATAAGAAGCGAAGTCTGTCCTGACGTGACCATTCGGTCGGTAGCAATCCCGTGGCCAAATAGTTCACAATATCTGCGAACCAGGGTTCGCAAGATACTGTCAAGAGTTGTTCATCCGGGAAAACGTCATTGATCGGAATTGGAAGCGAAGGCGAAGAAGGAAGTCGTGAGAGATGGTCGGCAACTACGTTTTCACATCCTCGTTTGTCCTTAATGACAAGGTCAAACTCTTGGAGCAAGAGGATCCAACGTATTAACCGAGATTTTGCATCTTTCTTCGCAAAAAGATGGCGCAGAGCTGAATGGTCCGTATAGACAATGACTGGAGAGCCGATGAGGTAGGGCCTGAACTTTTCTAAAGCAAATACAACAGCTAAGAATTCCTTCTCAGTTGTTGTATAGTTAAGTTGGGCGTCGTTCAGGGTTCGGCTCGCGTAATAGATTACGTGCGGCATCTTGTTGATGTGCTGTCCAAGGACAGCACCGATGGCAAAGTCGGATGCATCGCACATAATCTCGAATGGGTGCGTCCAGTCAGGGGAAGAAAGAACGGGAGCAGAAGTGAGTGAGCGTTTCAGTGACTCGAATGCAGTCACACAGCTCGAGTTGAAGTCGAAAGGCATGTCCTTGGCCAGCAAAAGTGTCAAGGGCCTAGCAATCTTGCTAAAGTCCTTGATAAACCGTCTATAGAAACCGGCATGGCCAAGGAAGGCTCGGATATCTCTGACGCATCGGGGAGGAGGTAGATTGGAAATGACCTCAATCTTAGCTTTGTCAACCTCTATGCCGTTTTGCGAGATGATATGTCCTAAGACAATACCTTCGCGCACCATGAAGTGGCATTTCTCCCAGTTCAAAGTGAGATTCTTGTCCTTACATCGGGTAAGGACAGCGTCAAGATGCAGCAAACACTCGTCAAAGGAGTCGCCGAAAATGGAGAAGTCATCCATGAAAATCTCCAGAAATTTCTCCACCATGTCTGAGAAAATCCCCATCATACACCGCTGGAAGGTAGCGGGCGCATTGCATAACCCAAAGGGCATGCGTCGATATGCAAACGTGCCGAAAGGACAAGTGAAAGTGGTCTTGTCCTGGTCTTTTTCGGTGATGGGAATTTGATTATAGCCAGAGTAGCCATCAAGAAAGCAATAGTACTCATGTCCGGCCAATCGTTCGAGCATCTGGTCAATAAAAGGTAGCGGAAAGTGGTCTTTCCGCGTTGCAGCGTTGAGTTTTCTGTAATCAATGCAAACTCGCCACCCGGTTTGGGTGCGAGTAGGGATTAACTCATTCGCCTCGTTGGTTATGACCGTGATGCCCGACTTCTTGGGGACAACGTGAATGGGGCTAACCCACTGGCTATCAGAGATAGGGTAAATGATACCACTATCTAGACATTTGACGATCTCCTTCTTCACAGCCTCCTTCATGACTGGATTAAGATGTCTTTGTGGATCCCGGGCTGGTTTGGCATCATCCATCAGATGAATGTGATGCTCAACGATTAGGGGACTAATCCCCTTGATGTCCGCCATGGACCAGCCAAAAGCTTGCCTGTTGCTGTGCAAGACCGCGAGGAGGGCTTTCTCTTGCTCTGGAGCTAGAGAAGCCGAAATGATGACAGGGAGGGTCTCGTTCTCACCTAAGTAAGCATACTTAAGGTGAGACGGCAACGGCTTGAGTTCGAGCGTTGGAGGTGAAATGATGGAAGGCAAGACCGGTGCAAAGGTCTCGAACTCAAAGGACTCCAGCAAAGGTTCAAAGCGAGTGTAGGCAACCGAGTTGGATGGTTCAGGTAACTCATCCGAAAAGTCGAAAGATTCAAACTCGGGTTGTGCGCGGCTAAGATCGTTCAAGAACGTGAAACACTCGTATTCGTTGTTGGGCGCAGAAGCAGCAGCAGGTTCGAAGAGAAACGCACTAGTGGCGTCAAGATTATCGTGTTCAAACAGAAACTCCTCGAATTCACACTCTTCTGGTGTGATCTCCTGGATCGAGCAAACATCCAGTATATGAGCATTAGGTTCGGCGGGCTGATTCCCCAACCTAAAAATGTTGAGTTCAATTGTCATATTTCCAAATGAGAGGTTCATTGAACCATTGCGACAATTGATCACAGCATTTGAGGTTGCGAGAAATGGGCGACCGAGTATCACCGGAATTTGATTCCGGGGGTTAGCTACAGGCTGTGTATCTAAGACAATGAAGTCGACGGGGAATATGAAGTCCCCGACTTTTATTAACACATCCTCTAGCTCACCCCTAGGATGGGTGATCGATCGGTCGGCCATCTGGAGAGTGCAGTGTGTGGGTTTCAGCTCTCCGACGCCTAATTGCTCGTATACTGAATACGGAAGCAAGTTAACACTGGCACCAAGATCTAATAGTGCGCGGTTGATGTTCTTATCCCCAATAGTAATTGAAATTGTAGGACAGCCAGGGTCCTTCCGTTTTTATGGTAAAGATTGGGTAAGGGCATCACTCACAGCACTAGCCAAGAAAACTTTCTTGGGTACCTGAGACTTCCTCTTTTTCGTGCACAAGTCCTTTAAGATTTTTGCGTAAGCTGGGACTTGTTGGACAGCATCCAAAAGAGGAATGTTAATGTTAACTTGCTTGAATAACTCCAAAATCTTCTCCATTTGTGGATTTTGTTTGTTAGACCTCAACCGGTTTGGAAATGGAACATTTTGAAAATTGGTTGAGTCTAATGCTGGAGGAGGAGATTTTGGAGTTGGAACGGATCCCAGAATAGGTGTTTTCGTGGAGTGAGAAGTGGGTCCGTTCAGAGCAGAAGAAGAAGAGGGAGAGCCTTGTGAAGAACGGAGAATAGTCTCGGAAGACGAAGAAGAAGAAGGAGAAGAAGAAGAAGCAGCGGCCGGGGCATCATCGTTGATCCGTTTGCCAATGTTGTTTGGCAGCATCCTCCCTGATCTCAGTGTGGTTACGGCACTCACATTATGGTTTTGTTGTTCAAGAGCAACATGTGCATTATGTGGGTGACCGGGATTTGGAAGTGGCTGGGACGGGAGCTTCCCTTTCTCTCGCTCGCTTAAAGCCGCGTTCAGCTGTGCAATCTGGGCCTCGATGGTCTTGATGCTTTGCCCGTGTGCGGCAGTGTGTTGCACTAAAGATTGAATCGAAGACTGGATGTTGGCGGTGGATTGAGTCGACTGTTTAACGAACGCCTCCAGACTTCGCTCGAGCGAGGAAACCTTATCGTTGTTGGACGGAACAAAGTTGTTGTTTGGTGGAAAAGAGTTGTTGGGTGCAAAGTTGTTCGTCTGGTTTTGGTAAGGTTGGGGTTGGAAGGGCTGCTGATACTGATGCTGAGTTTGTTGTTGCGCTTGTTGTTGCGGCGGAGGGGCCCTTTGGAAATTGTTGCCCTGGAATTGATTCTGATTCTGATTCCAGGCGAAATTGGGGTGGTTCCTCCAACCGGGATTATAGGTGGAAGAGTATGGATCATTCCTCGGTCTTTGCTGGAAGGCAGCATTAACCTGATCCTGTCCTTGCGAGGGTGGATTGTAAGGACACTCTTCGGTCAAGTGGGAAGGATCGGAACAACAAGCGCAGATAGTACGAAGGGGGAGAACAGGTGTGGGGGCAGGAGCAGAAAATTTGCTCTCTATTGCTTCAAGCTTTCGTGTTATTGCAGCCATTTCAGCTTTCATCGCAATAGAGACATCGAGTTGGTGGATTCCTACCCTAGACTGACCGGTAGAAGTGGAGGTAGAGGAAGAAGAAGTCGGTCTAGTGCTCTCCCACTGTAGCGTTTGCTCCGCAAGATCGTCAAAGAACTGCCACGCTTCCTCGTCAGATTTGGATAGGAAGTGGCCCTGACAGATGGTTTCCAGCAACTGCTTCGTTGCTGGGTTCAGTCCCTCGTATAAGGTTTGGCAGAGTTGCCATTTCTCTATACCGTGGTGAGGACACTGAACAAGAAAGTCTTTGTATCGGTCAAAGCACTTCCAGAAGGGTTCAGAAGGAAGCTGGGAAAATTGGTTGATTTCATTTCGAATTCTTGCGGTCTTATGATTTGGGTAGAATTTTTTCAGAAACGCTTTAACAAACTCGTCCCAGCTGGTGATTGAGTGGGAAGCGGTGCTATACAGCCATTTTTCTGCGAGATCGCATAAAGTGAACGGAATGACCCGTAGACGTATAGCATCGTCCGACAACTGGGTTGTTTTCATCATGGCACAGACATTTTGAAATTTGTTAATGAAGATATAGGCATCTTCAGATTCAAGCCCATGAAAACGTGGAAGCATGTTGATGAAATGGGGCTTAATTTCAAAGTTGTCCCCATTGGCCGGAGGAATAGAAAGGCAGGTGGGAAGTGCAGAACGGGTGGGGTAGAAACGATCCTGGAGCGCAATTCGCTGCGGCGCTACAACAGGCGGAGGTGGTGGAAGATTGGTCTCCGTAGGAGGTGGAGCCAATCCAGGGGTGGTCAACGAGATGTTCGGATTAAATCCCGACATCGCGGAAGAAGAGGTTGATGAAGGTGAAGGTGAAGGTGAAGATGTATGAACAGAATTCCGGTCAACGTCGGAGTTGGCCGGCAAAGGAAGGGGAGAAAGAGGAGTGGACGGAGTATCGACTTCGGAGTCGATCGCGTAGTCGGTCGCGACTAACATAACGCGGACTAGACGGGCGCTAGTGTCCCGAGTCCAAGCGGACATACACTAAACGAGTTTAGTATAGTCAAAGCGGAGAAGGTGAGGGTAAGAAAACGTCAATGGAGAAAGGCGATGGGTGGTGGGTGAAAATGGATTTGGCGACAAAAGGGCAAGTTTTTATAAAAGTTTTTGATTTTTTCTTTTTTTTTTTAGAAAGAGATTTACAGAAGTATGTACGGAAATACGGCTTAAGCAATCACAAACAAGATATGCACAATCACACCTAGATCTAGGGTAACCTAGGTCTACTAGACCTGCTCCTGAACTTGATTGTCGAAGTTAAACAGTGTCGAGAAACAGGCTTAAAAATACACTGATCATGAGGCCAGGTAAGTGCAGAGATAAGGGGAGGTTGTCCAACGCTTTCGCGAAGTTCCTTAATTAAATAACCCTTTCTCTTTCGGCGGTTGCGCCTTTAACACTTTCCTAGACACCCCGTAAACAATATACGGTTAAGCAAGGTTCTAAACAAGGTTTATCTTCTCCTAATGAGCGCGAAGTCCTTAGGGCTGAAGTCTAGTATTTTTTAATTTACAATGGACAATGCATATGCTTTAGTGATTTTTGGGGTCCTGGGAAGGGTGATGAAATCCCCACCCAATCTGGATTGGTTTCAAGCCCCTTAAGTCCGTATTAAAGAATGCAAAACAGTAACAAATCAACTGCAAACAATTTTTATTTGCGGCGCAAAGAATCCTGCACAAGAACAGTTTATTGGAAGGGGGAGAAGAATTTGCGCAAAGAAGCCTGCAGAAAACACAATTTATTGGAGTCCAGAGGAGTGGAGTGGAGAAGAGGAGCTTACCCAGAAAATTTGGCACAGAGAACTCCCCAAGTGGCCGCGGTTCCGCGGCAAAAGAGCCCTAATGCCGCGGTTCCGCGGCGGTAAAGAGGATTGGATGCATAATTTTTCTTGTGTGGGTTCTGTTGGGTGTCCTCTTGTTTTCTGGATGTTCTGAATTTGAATTTACTCACTGTATCTGCTCCAGATTTTGACAGTAGGCCGTATGCTTCGTTTTTTTCTTCGTCGCGGTGTAGCCGCGAAATGTGGGTCTATCTTCCCACGTCTTTGGCACTGTACTTGAACTCCGTATTTTCAACGTCTTGGCCACTGAACTCGAAACTTATATTTTCCTGCACACTTGCACAAAAGCTAATCAAAAATAACAAGATGATTTTTACAAAGTATATATTTTTTTTTTGTTTTTCGGTTAGAGTTATACTTACAAATTAACCCGAAATTTCACAAAGAAACAAACTACCGTCTCCCCGGCAACGGCGCCATTTGATTGTTAGGATACGAGCGTGTTCAAGTTTAAGTTTAAATACCGCAATCAAGACGGTTTCGCATGTAGCTAGCCGGTTGAGTACGGGTCGTTCGCAGGGAGATGGGAATCTTTTTCTATGTGTTTTTCGACGAGTTAAGTCCGGTTGTTCAGATTTTGTTTGTAGTTATCTAAGTGTTAAGTTGATATTTAAAGAGAGCTTGTTAGGGTTAGGATTAGGTTAGTTTGAGTTAGGAGTCTCCACATCTTTCGTTGCCCCTCTTAATATCGGTGTTACGGTAATCGGCAACAACGGGGATTAGCACGACTAGGAAGGATTTTGCGAGTATAAGCTAGGCTTTCCAACGCATAAGTCTTCCTTTTGGTGCTTGTCCGTCCGTTCTTGGCTCTTATCCATAACCTCCGGTTAATTCAACCACAACCGGTCTCACTACGGAATCACCGCTATCATGTAGGATAGGGTGCCGTAAGGAGCGGATTGTGGTTCAATTAACGGGAGTCGATTTAAGTTGTTGGGCAAGGAAAGAGTGAGAGAGATTTCCTTCTCTCAAACTTCCCTTATCCTACCCTAACAAGTATAAAACTACTCACACTTCATGATAGGAAAAACAAAACAAAACAAAAGAGGGAGATAGAAAGAAGGAGATTAGAAGAATACGACTAACTATTTGCAACCTCACCTTGGCGAGGATCGAGCGTAAGTATCATTGTCGTATGTAAGGATAAAGAAAAAGGAGAAGAAAGAAACAACAAAGAAATAACAACAACTACTTAACGAATTTAAAGTTACAACAATTATAACAAGTAAAGAAAGAGACAAGCATGATAATAAAAATGGTCTTCTTTATTCATCACTCTTCACTCAAAAGCTCACTACAAGTTTAATGGAGAAGAGGTGAGAAGAGGAAGAAGAACAACACTAAAACTAGGCAAAATGAGAATGCAAAAAATTGGACCCTTTCCTTCACAAACTTCTGGGCTATTTATAGGCCAGAGAATGAAAACCTAGGACAACTACCAGAACCTATACAAAAAGACCAAAATAACCCTCAAACCCCTGCACACTTGGCGCCATAACTGCCGCGGATCCGCGGCCTGTACCCCACTTTGGCCGCGGATCCGCGGCCATGTTGATGAATTGGAAAGTCGGGTTTCTTGTGGTCCCCTGGTTTGTTGTCCTATGCTCTCTGGTTCCTATATTTTCTGAAAATACTTCAACATTTCTTCCAGAATTTCTGTTGAGGGAAAGGTGGACTTTTTGTCAAGATTTTGTCATGATTTGCCTCGAGCTCCGCGTAGATCTCTTGGATTTTGTGCTACCATTGAGCCTTGTGCATGAGAATGACATTGATTTGATCTTTTGTCTTCCTATTGATATCTGGCAACATACGGATGAAGAGCAGAGACCGTGTTTTTATCTGTGGTTGGCAGGAACCCGGATTCTTTCGTGTTTTCCATGAATTTCACCATTTTGGAACCGAGAACCTGTATCCTGCAATTGACTAGCAAACACGGCTCAAGAGTATCTACGGATATGCAATGTGATAAAAATTGGGCGGTATGAAAATGCAAAAATCTGATATGAACAACAGTCCGGTCTCTTCGTCTGATATGTCGCATATCTCGCCTAGGGGTGGTAAACGTCAGACCCCAGTAGCTTGATAAGTCGTGTCGATATGAGGTCTATAACAGTTCGAGAAACCACTGATAATACTTACCAGTAAATCTCAGCAACCCTGACCAGGGATTTCCATTTATAGCCAATCGAACACAACGCAGCATCAACTCTCTATACCGGGAGAGACGAATCCCCTCCTATCGCTCATTGCCTCCATGTGATTCGGGACTGTACCCAAAAGCCATTTTTTGTACGCCCTCTTGGACGTGGTATGATGGAAATTAAAGCACAGTGGGAATCACACAAGACTCTATGACAATCTCGGGTCTACAGACTAACCTGTACCAGTGTCACCAAAGAACTGCCATCTGACGTGAGGTATAATACCATCTAAGAGTTCTCGGCGAGTCCGTCCAGTATACCCAGTCTCCACTGAGCATCCGTATACCTTCTCTGATGTCAAACACCAATGGATATGGGATCATCCATCGCCTATCATATAGGTCAAGAAGCGCATACGCTACTCTACTCTGGAGTATCGATGCCCTGTCTCGGTACTCCCACGACTAGAAACATTTGAAGGGTGTACTTGGCGACTACATTGTCCCCACTAGTATGATCTGCATCTTAGTCCTGGTAGGCAAGTGCTCATCCTAGGGGCTTTATCAACATGTGACATAGAGACAATCAGAGTACATGTTAAGATAAAGAGTAACCAGATAGCATACTATCATGTCGAGCAAGAAAGTCCTCCCTATATATGTCCAAGCATCCACTACAATATACATCGTATGTACAGTAATGGCCTCTAGGACATACATATAACTATCATTGCTCTCCGTCTTGAGTCTATCCTAATCCGGAAAAGTAAATATTATACATCAATGGTGACATCATCCTCAACCCGGAAGTGTCCCAATAAAAGAGTATTACATACAAATTATTACATGAATGAAAATAGAAAAACTCTTATCTCACGCAAAAAACCCCGGCTATTCAATCACGACGATCCAATATAACATATCAATGCAATACATAAACATATCATGTCATCAACGTAAATAAATATGCGTATCCCGAATGTCGTTGACATATAGCAACGAGATTGGGGATACACTACATATTACACTTACGGTCGCAGAAAAGAAATGAAAAACTACAATAATTAGAATCCGCAAACACTTTAAACATCATAAACCCAGAATATCTCATATTCCGAATTTCATGCCTAACCTATAAACCTTGCATTTTAGTCTCAAATTGAAAACTCTTTTCAATAAGCAGTCGAATAATTCAACAAGATTCCCGACTAAGTGTTCGTGTACTATACGCGATTGCGACGGAGTTTTGATCCGAATCAAAACACCGTGGCAATCGATCAACCAAGACTAAAATGCTAGATTTACAAAATATTAACTAGTTTTCACAAAACTAATTATTGTGGATTCTAAAAATTGTATCACATATCATCATAATCTAGACGATGTTAAACATTTCGATCTATTTATCAAACGCCCAAAAAACCCAGAGACCTCAACAACTTGAGTCTCAATAAAAACATCCAGAAAAGCCCAAATATTATAATGGAGCAGCATAAGACAGACGATCCCAAAATACCCCAAACTTGCGGCGGAACCACAGCCAAACATAGGGTTAGGTCGCGGTTCTGTGGCGGTTTGATGGAATTAAGGCTTTGAATTTCTTAGGGCTCCATTAAATACCCTGCACAATTTTCTGACTATTTTTAATCTCAAAAATTTCAACTTTTGAAAAATGGACTGAAACTTGTCAAAAACCGGGCTTCGAAAACCGTTCGAACACTTTAACGTCGTAAAGACATACTCTAATGTTCTAACCTGGCTCTGATACTATGAAAGTATATCCTAGCACCACCACAAGGTTTATACCGGAAATTTTTTGGTGCTAAGCTACACTAATCTAGAATCTAACTAGATAATTAGGGTTTATGGTGATGATATGAAAAGAACTAATCTAAGCGAAAGAGATTACAACTTTGAAGATCAAGTCCTTCACTTCTATAGCTCCGGGTAGTAGTCCCTACGACTCCTCTAGGCTCCACTTGAAGAATGAACGAGCTTCCTTCGCGATCTTCGTGTCTAAAATGATCCACCCGTAGCTCCTCTAATTCAAATTACCTCTTCACTAATCTTTCATTAGTGAAGGAAACACCCTACTTTAAATGGCTAATCTAAAGTAGGATGATGAAGTAGGTTTTAATAGCTCACTTAGAATTCTCTCAAGCTCTAGAGTTCACAACTCATGTGATGGTTAGAGATTGAAGCATGAGGATGAAGAAGAAGGAAAAAGGAGAGAGCTAAGGAAAATATGAACTTAAGAAAAAGCAGGTATAGAATGGCTTAAAACCTTTTCCTCACTTATTGAAGCATATAATATATCTCAATAATAAAATGGAACCATACTTCAATAGTGCAAACAAATGAATAAACAATTGTTTAAGCCATGCCTCACCATTCCTTAAATATCTCCCATTTTCCACATCTTTATTTCTATTTTCTAAAAATAGAAATACCATGCTACATATATATATTAAGAGTAGAAAATAATTAGTGAGCTATAATATTAGTTAATATATAATTATATCAAATATAAATATATATCATATTATTAAATCAACACTTAATTTAATAATCCGGTTATATCACATATAACCGACTAATATTATTTATCTGTATATCATATTATCAAATCAACACTTGATTCAATAATCCGGTTATGTCACATATAACCTAACCGATATCAAATGTCGTCAGATTAAAATACGGTATCACATACTCGTATTTAATCATGCTCCCGCACATACCAGCGTATGTGCCATATTTCGGTTCGCTTGAACTATGAAAGCTCTGTGTGGGACTCTAAAGACTCGTCAATACACCAGCAGTAGGTAATGATCGCATCCCACAAGCCGTCAACGGAACTAACTGGACGTAACGGCTACCCAAGTATTGAGCGATTAGAAAATCAACAAGCAAACTTGTCCAAACTTCCATGAAGCCTATAGGTAACACTTACCGTACAGTGCAGTCTCTTCGTCTGATATGTCACATATCGAGTCTAGGGGTGGAATCGTTAGACCCCAGTAACTTGATAAGTCATGCCGATGCGTGGCTCATAACGGTTCGAGAAACTACTGATAACACTTACCAGTAAATCTCATCAGCCATGGCCAGAGACTTACTGTTATAGCCAATCAAGTATAGCGCAACATCAACTCCTTATACCGGGAGAGACGAAACCCCTCCTATTGCTCACTGCCTCTATATGACTCAGGACTATACCCAAAATCCACATGTTTGCACGACTCCTTTGAGCCGTGGTAGGGAGGAAATCAAAGCAAGGTGGGAGCCACACAAGACACTATGACGATCTCGGGTCTACAGACTAACCTGTACCGGTGTCACCAGAGAACTGCTATCTAACGATAGGTATAGTACCATCTAGGAGTTCTCGGCGAGTCCTGTTCAGTGCACCCATTCTCTAATGAGCACCTGTGTACAATCTTTGATGTTAAACACCAATAATTATGGAATCAACCATCGTCCTCTACAGGGTCACGAAACGTACACACTAGTCTACTCTGGAATATCGATGCCCTGTCTCGATATCCCCTCGACTAGGAACAATTAAAGGATGTGCTTGTGGACTACACAAGTCCCAGTAGTATGATCAGCATCATAGTCCTGGTAGTCAAGCAAACATCCTAAGGGCTTTATCAACATGTATCAGAGAGATGGTATAATAATACAAGCGTACATGTTAAGATAAAGAGCAACCAGATAGCATACTATCATGTCGAGCAAGAAAGTGCTATATATACATGTCCAAGCATATCATATAATAATGGCCTCTAGGGCATACATATTCCTAACATATTCTTCCATATTTAGCCCCGTTATCAAGCTGACAACAGCGTATATAGTCTTATGACTAGCACTCTCACAAGGATGGCCTCTTGGTCAACTCGACATTAACAATGCCTTTCTCAATGGTACTCTGTATGAAGATGTGTATATGGCTCAACCATCCGGTTTTCTCCACTCTTCCCTACCCAACCACGTTTGTAAACTACGTAAAGTTATTTATGGTCTCAAGCAAGCGCAAAAGGCGTGGTATCAAGACTCAAAAGCTGTCTTCTACAAAATGGCTTCGCAAATTCTATGACGGATACGTCCCTTTTTATCTACTCTCCTTCACAAATTCTACAAAATAGCTTATTTCTTGGTATATGTTGACGATATTATTCTCACAGGTAACAATGTACAGTTTCTTCAATGTTTTGTTTGTCAACTTGAACAACATTTCTTTCTAAAGGATCTCGGCGATCTTCATCATTTTCTTAGGGTAGAAGCCATTCCCACGACACAAGGACTCTTTCTATCTCAACATCGCCACATCATCGATCTTCTGAAAAAGTTCTCTATGGAAGGAGCTAAAGAAGTTACCACCCCAATGTGCAATATCACCCCTCTACTTTGCCATGACAGGTCTTCATCTGTCGACCCCACGCCATATCGTTAGCTAGTTGGTGCTCTTCAATACCTCTCTCCCACTCGGCCCGACGTTTCATTTGCCGTTAACCGTCACTCCCAATTCATGCACTCTCCCACAGAGCTTCACTGGACGACACTCAAACGTGTTCTTCGTTACATTAAAGATATGATACATCATGGTCTTTATCTCCGCCGACGATCTCCTCTAACTCTTCAGGACTTTAATGACTCTGACTGGAGTGGAAGTCGCGATGACGGTCGTTCCACCACTACCTATATTCTCTATCCAGACTCGAATCCCATTTCATGGAAATCGGCTCGACAAAAGACCGTCTCTCGATCCTCCTCCGAAGCTGAATATAAAACCCTTGTGAATGCCACAGCCGAGGTACCATGGATGAAAAATCTTTTGTATGAACTCAAGGTAATTCTACGAAAACCACCCTCTTTATACTGTGATAATACTGGGGCTACCTATCTTAGTGCAAATCTAGTCTTCTACTCTCGGATGAAGCACATTGCTCTTGACTGTCACTTTGTTCGGGAATGCGTTGAAGCTGGAACCATTCGTGTTCACCACATCAACACTCATGATCAACTTGCGAATGATCTCACAAAAGCATTTGGACGCAGTCAATTTCTCAAACTTCGTTCCAAAATCGGAGTCTCCAACGGAGCCTCAATCTTGTGGGGGCGTATTAGGAAGGATTTACATAACTGATACATATTTTTATGATTACAAATCTTTCAATAACTTTTCTGATTTTATCTGTTAAGAAAGATTTTATTTTTTTAGGAAAGATTTTATTCTATTTTTTTATCATGTAAAGTGTATATATATACTTTTGAGATTCAATACAAATCAACCAATCTCAAACCCTAAAATCCATCTTCTCTAAAATTCTATAATGTACACATTTTTGTTCTAATAATTGAGAAATGACAAGTCAAAGTGTGAGACTTGAATTATACTTCGATGCTTTACCTATGGGCCTTAGGTTAAGTACCTATGGGAGGCCACGTATTTCATGGGCCCCTCGTCAATACTTTAGGAGTTGTTTGGTTGCAGGATAATGAAATTTGGATTACAAAATAGTAAAATAATAAGGTTGGAATTTTTTGGATTAGCTAATTTCTTATTTGGTTGATATTGAATTCTTAGAATTGGATTTGCAAATCCTTGTTATCCTTTTTTGGTTGGTGAAAAGAAAGTAGGATTTGAATTTGAGGATCAAGGAGATGGATAGAGAGAGAACGGATTTTTTAATGCTTAAAAGTACACTACCCCACCGTTAAGTACAATGAATAGTGGGAATCCTTACAAATCCTATATATTTTAAGGGTTCATGGAGCCTCGTTTTTTGGTGTGCCTCATAAAAAACAAACAAGAGAATTCTTGTTTTCCAAATCCCCTGATCAAACACAAGCTTAGTCCTTATATTTTTCTGAATTCATGATTCCAAACAGTGCCAATTCCATTTTTAACAACTTTCAAGGCAGATAGAAAAAGTATTGCTCTTAATATTTTTTTATGGTAAAATCTTCCTTTTTTCTTTTTTGGTTATATTAAAAGATATCCTACAACTAATTTCTCTTTTTTTCCCCTTGGTAAAAGCTTCAAGCATAATCAGTACATAACCCCCCCCGCCCCCGCCCCCGCCCCCCCCCCCCCCCTACCACCACACACACACACACACACACAAATAGTCAGAATAAAAGAAAGAAAAAAAGCATCAAACAAAGTATCACACCAAAGCCTGGCCCATTTGGAATAGGGATCCCATTCAATCTAGGACTAATCAGTCCTTAATGAAAATAATGAAGGGCAAAATTGGAAACCTAACATGCTGTTTCAGGAACATTTGCCCTATAACAACCGAAACGATTTTAGCAGTTAGGCGCCAATCCAAAGGACAACGAAGAAAAACCCTAAAATTTCTCGATCGAAAGATGGAAGAAGCCAAATCTTCTGCTGCCACTGCGATAACGATCGTAGACGATCAAGACCATTTGGCGAACGTCAACGGCGGCGGCGGCGTTGGCGTTGATGGAACAGCTGCGGCGGCGGCGGAGGAGAGAGTGAAAGGGCCGTGGTCGCCGGAGGAGGACGCGATACTGAGCAAGCTCGTGGGGAAGTTTGGGGCTCGGAACTGGAGCTTGATCGCGCAAGGGATCGCTGGTAGGTCTGGGAAATCTTGCAGGCTTCGATGGTGTAATCAGCTCGCTCCTTATGTTAAGCGCAAGCCCTTTTCAGGTAATTTTGATCTTCAAAGTCGTGGTTTTGGATCGATATTGGTAGCAAAAGTTATGCCTTCGGTTTGATTAGAATTGTGCATTGAAGACGATGTTGAGAGTGATCAGTTTGCGATTTTTGAAAGATTTGGTTAGGGTTTGAGTACTTTTTATGCCGTTTTGGTCTTTGGGATGATTGTATTTAGCATTCCTTAGTTGCAGACTTCATCATCACCAAGTGAGGGTTGGGGTTACGATGGCACGAGCCCATGGAAGCTTTGACAAAGGCTGACAAGTTTTTGACCTGAAGCCAGTCATCTCTTAGTAAGAGAGATATTCTTGGCCAAGGAAACTGTTAGAAAGATAGGGAATTTCAGAGAATACGATAGATTATCTAAAGGAAATCATGTTCAACTTGATGGAACTTACTTTGAAAATAGAAATCTTATGGATTGAGGCATGTTATAGTTGTCTAAAAGAGTATATTTCCATTCCTCCAAGACGATTCTTGGTGTTGCTCGGACCATTACACATTATTCACCAATCAATTTGCAGCATGTGGCATATGAGGCATTAAGAAATGCCTCTAAATGTACTCTTTGGAAAACCGAAGAAATTGGGGGTTTTTTTTGGGTGGGGGGAGGGTGGAGAGATTGTTTTCTCTCGATACTTTTGTCCTTAAATAAAAAGGAAAGAAAATCTTGATTTTAAATTAGTTAGACACGATTGATGATAAATCTAAATTAATTTTGATACTAAAAGGAAAGGAAATCCTTGATTTGTGCTAATAACTGTTACCCGTTACATTTAATGAGATTGTTCTCCCTCGATAGTTTAGATGTTAAAAAAGGAAAGGAAACTCCTTGATTCTAAATTAATTAGACACGATTAATGATATTTCTAAATTAAGTTTGATGTTAAAAAGAAAGGAAATCCTTGATTCATGCTAATATCCATTACATTTTTTTGGGACTGGCCAGTAAAGCTTAACTCGTGCACAAGGATGGACCCGGGAATTTTGGTAAGAGGACGCACATTGGCAACCGCATATAATAAAGTTTCATCAAGATGCTCAACTATATTATATATTTAATCTATCACTCAATTTTATAACTAAACAACGAAATTCAAAAACAATATGTAAATAATATTTTCATAATGTTTTCTATTTTCTTTAAGATTCATAATCGGTGTAAAAAAGGTTTTATTTAAAATTTCCTAGTTTTTCTTTATATTTTCAATAGGAGGCTAAGTTTCCTATGTTAAAAAAAACCAAGTAAAATCAAAATATGTAATGCTAGTGTTAGGATTTGAAACCTTGGCCTCTTATTTTACCATTTAATGCACACTTCTTGTAGTTTTTTTTGGAAAAACGAATATATCAATTGAATGCACTACCACTTATGCCATACATTTTTCTTGTAATTTTTTGAAAAAACGGATATGTATATTTCATATAGTTAAAAATACCAAAATACAATTCCAATCGATATTAAACTGGTCTTTCCTGAAATTTTAGAGGGTGCACGTCCCTCTTCTGAAATAGCTTTCAGTCCGCCCCTATTCATGCACATAACACACTCATGCACACAGTACAGACAAGCACACAACACGTACGCACCGAGGGGACACATGGATTTTCCTCAAAAGTATTAAATTGTAGCCACTTCCCCTCTTAGGGATTGAACTCCGCACTCTTCCAAGAAGAGGAAGTGTCATATCAACTGAGCTATTGCTCCTGTTATAACTTTTACATTTATCTCATAAATCACATATATTATATCTTTTCAACCGTCTGAAAAAGATGACAATATGAGAAAAGTGGATGACCGATAAAATTAGTGCGGAAAATAGGGATGTAAATGAATACGGATAATCCCAATGGAATCCGTATTCGTATCCGATTTTTATCAAATACGGATATTGATTTCCATTTCCGATGACTATCCATATCTGTATTCATTTCCGCCAACAATAATTGGATACGGAAATGATAGCACATATATTCCTTCTGTATACTTATCCTATTTAATATCCGACTTTTTATGCTATATATAAATATAAATTTTACGATATTCATTTTATTTTTGTACCGTGTCCGAATTCTTTCAAATACAGGTAATGGTTTTCATTATCCGTATCCGTATGCCTCTGCCAACGACTACTAGATACGGATATGGTTAAACCTATATCCGATCCGTTTACATCCCTAGCGGGAAATGTATATCGAAGTAGTGCCATGGAAGATTTGGGTGAAAAACAAGGTGCTTGGTGTGATGTCAACAATAATGATTGACAAGAGGAAGACCTGAGTTCAAATCTTGAATTGGGCAAGACAATATTTGTATTTTCTTGAAGAAGAAACTAAGAATGCTAAAAAAATTCCAGGAAGAGTCAGAAAACTGTGAAGCATTTTAAAATATAAATATTCATAATAAAATATGTGCAGATGTTGGAATGGTTCAGCATTTGTTCAAGTCTGGAGGTAGTGTCCAGGAATTGGTGCGACTTTCCCTCTCCATGATTGAACGTCTTTTTTTCTCCTTTTTTTAGGGGAAAATGCTATGTGAATGCTTTTGTTGAGGGTGTAATTTATATGCCTGATTTGCCGTCTAATCAAATACTAGAGTGCAAACAAAGCACTAAAGGTTTTCGTGCTGTTTTATTTCAAAAAACTTGCCCACACTTTCAATAAATTACAATACTAGATTCAGCTTTGTGATATGTTTGCCTTGTGCCAGCTTTAACACAATCCAGTTACCATATGGTACACATATTGTCTACTTTAGTCTTTTGTCATGTGCCATGACGACTTATGAATATTTAGTAAATTTCCTCTTATATGGTGCCTTCATACTTTGGGCAGTTCCAGCAAACCGTTATTCAAAGGGGAAGAAGGCGATGATGTTTTCAACATCTAATAATGTGTTTCCTTTTGATATTTGCCTGTTCGCCCAATTGGGTAGACTCATCTATTATATTTATATTTGCATGAACTGAGGCATTCTTCAGTTAACTTTTTGCGTCTTCCACGCTTTTAGCATATCCATGCATCTCATAGTTCTTGTCAAACAACACTAATATGCATGTGTTCTTACTGCAGAGGAAGAGGACCGAATAATAATTGCTGCTCATGCTGTCCACGGCAACAAATGGGCATCGATTGCAAGGCTTTTAGAAGGCAGAACCGACAATGCTATAAAGAATCACTGGAATTCTACATTAAAACGTAGGCGCTTTGACTTAGAGCAGTCTAAACGGACCTATAATATTCCTGAAGACGCTAGTGTCGAGAAAACTAAAGGATCTTCAGAGGAAACTCAATCCATTGGGGATGTCAATTCTATCAAGTCGATGGAAGGAAGAGATATTACTTCAGAAGAAAACATTGCTGATTACAATGAGGATAAAATTCATAATAACCAAGACGAACCTTGTGAACCTGAAGCTAAAGACCCACCCTATTTGTTTCGACCTGTTGCAAGGGTAAGTGCCTTTAGCATGTATAATCCCATATCTGGCCAATCATCTAGATCTGGTGGAGGTGTCTGTAAATTACTTGATAACAATTTCTGTGAACCTGAGGTGCCGTCTCGGTGTGGTCATGGCTGTTGTGGGATTAATGAGAAGATTTCTCAAAGCTCTTTGCTGGGGCCTGAGTTTATTGATTTTGTGGAGCCTCCACCCATTTCAACTCACGAATTGGCTTCAGTAGCTTCGGAGCTAAGCAGTATTGCTTGGATTAAGAGTGGCTTGCAGACTACTGATGCTAGAAAATATGGGAATTCCCTTGGCGAAGGAAACATCACAAGCGGCTCATGCGCAAGTACATCTTAGAACAAGTTGTTAAATGAAAAAAAATATTGAAGATGTGAACCTGGACTGGAGTGCTTACTTCAGATATGCAAGGTATCTTTTTGAAGCCGAAGAACACAAGTGAGTGGTTTTGAGTGAGAACAAATGATTCCAATGTGCAGAGGGGTTCAAGTTTTTTTTAATATCACACATGCTATTTTTACGGGCTTTGACCTGAGTACTCTGTGTTTCGGGGTGTCGTGGGTAAAAAATCATATGTGATTATGGTTATATGGCCATATGGTTTAATTCTTTGGTTTGCCATCATTTATGGCCATCAATATTATTTGTGATGATGGTTGAAGTGTCAAATTATAAAATGAAAGGAATTGATTTTCTTTAATCTCTACCAATATATATATATATATATATATATATATATATATATATATATATATATAGCTTGTGCATATATTGAAGTTTGTTTTGTTTTGCTGATTTTTCGGCAATTTGATGCTGGCCTTCTGCTCATTAAAGGTATGGATGCTTTTCTTCATGTAGACCATCTCTTTTGCCTGAAAGCTTATATATTTGATGTTATGTCTATCTTTCGCTCTTGCCAGCATTATTTTTCTACGGTATACATGCTTCTTAAGTTTGGAAAATAGAAATGTCTCTGAATTTTTATGTTGGATATATGTTTTGTTTCCAATGAGGCAATGGCTTGCCTTTGAACAGGATTCTAAGGTCAGAATTATTGGTGAAAGTTTTATATGGTTCTAGGATTGCTCCACTAATTTACAGTCTATAATATCCTTGGGCTGCTCATGTGAGACTTGAAAATAAATAAAGAATTTCATCTTTGATGCTTCCCTTCAACAACTCCAGCATGTGCTTGTGTAACTGAAAGCGATAGAAAACATCCCAATATGGATTTTGTGACCAAAATGTACGGTTACAATTGTTGATGTGAATGATGACAATGTAAGTAGGCCCAATATATTGGGATTCGTTTGAATGTTTCATCATCTAGTCTCCTCTTGGTGCATTAAATCAGAGGTTCTATGGAGTAAGTTTGTTTCGCTTTGAATGCAACATTTCAGTTTCTACTCCTATTTTCTGTTTCATGTTGGCCACTAATGAACCTTTTGTAAAATTTTTCTTCAGATGACACCCAATGTGCACTTGTTTTTCGGATCTCCTGCACTGATAGCATATTATACACGGGGAAATACACGAGGCAATCGGTTTTGATCCAACTTATGCCAAGAGTCTAGATTCCCTCTTTAGACACCTTGGTGACACACATGAGACCAGAGATCAAATCATGGCAGAAATAGATGGCTATAAAGTCATTGGTGTTAGGTATGTGACTTGATGACTGTGGGACTGAAGAAACCATGGCATGCAAAGAGACAAAAGCCCATGGATACTGTAGCACTCAGTAAGTCTTTGTTACTCCGCAGTACTTTATTAAACAGGTCAGTAAATTATTGCTGCTCATTAGAATAAGCATCTGGATACATAAAGTCCTCTCATTTTCTCTCTGTTTTTCTTGGGTCTGGGTCCTAGGCAGACCTGTTCTCTTCGCCATTTCTCTTCTTGTGGAGTAAAACCCAAAAGCAATGCCTGTCTAACTTACAGAGAGCAGCTTCATGTCCTCTTTCCTTTTCTTTGTTTCCCACAATTGATATGTGAAATTATTACCAACATCATGCTGTTTTACTACCAGCTTTCTCTGAGTTTTTGGTTTTAGGGTCTCTCTTTGATGAGAGATATCCAAATCCTATTGTAAGTCTGCTTGCTGATCTTGAGGCTTTGGGGCAAACCTGAAAGATCCAAATTTCCTCTCCATTTTCAAGTACATTGCATGATATCAACTACTCTGTAATTTATAGACAATAATATTCTGCACCTGAGTTCTTTAGCAAATGGCTATCAAGGGAGAGAAATCATATGATGAATTTCGCTGTTCCGGAGCATCGAGTTTTGAGGCTGATGAGCTCTGCAGGAACCCGTGCATCTCAGACTCTTCATTTGAGCTTGATCTTGAGTGTGGGTCTCCAGATGTTAAGGTGGACTTGGAGAAAAATGAAAAGGATTGTAGAATTTGTCATCTCGGTTTGGAGAGCAACACACCTGAATCAGGCATTTCGATTGTATTGGGATGTTCTTGCAAGGATGATTTGGCTGCTGCTCACAAGCAATGTGCTGAGACTTGGTTCAAGATCAAAGGAAACAAGTATGAAATACTTTCCTTGGCATTTTCCTGATGTGAAATTTAAGCATACCCTTTTTGCTCCTCACTGTTTAATACCAATTTTTGTCTAAATAGTAAATAATGTTGTGGTTTGCTTATTCTGTGGAAATTATAAGCAATTGCTTAGGTTGGAACTTTATTATATGATTGAAATGCTAGCACATGGAAGTAGAAGCTTCAAGAAGAAGCATAATGTTAAAGATAAATGGTCTAAAATAGATGTTTGAGAATATTTCCAGGTGCTGTGTTAATCATAAAGAAGGGAATATATGAATATAAACTTTGTAAAACGGTATAGGGTCTGTTGCAGATATAATGAGGGGGTGAACTTTTTCTGTTCCTGTTGTAGTGTGTGCCTTATGATAATTGTTTATTTTCACAATCCTTCTATTTTAGTTCTCAAATCATTTATGCATTTGATGATCTCGATTGGCTCTTCTAGATGAATCTCACTCGAGGACTTGTAATAATGAATAAATTTCTAAGTTGACAATTTAAAATAATTTTGAAGCATCATGATTAATTTTCAAAAGCAATGTTGTGGTTTATGAAGTTGGAATCACCCTTTTCTTTTATTTTGGTTATTTGTTAATTTCAATAATAAAAGATATTGTATTCATAGCATTCTGCAGGATATATTGCCTGTGCTTGACAATCTTTCTTTGTGATATTTCTTTGAATTTATTTGCCCTCGTTCGTCTTTTTCAAAATTATGCCCAAAAAAAAATGATTTGCTTTGTATGAGTATCTAAAATCTCATTTTAAACTCCTATACTTGGTACAATATTTACATAAATGAACATGCAGGACATGCGAGATTTGTGGCTCAACAGCAAAGAATGTGTTCAGTGTGGAAGAACATGAATCAGACGGGAATGCGAACGAAACAAGCAGCAATTTCCCCGCTGCTGCTTCTCCTAATGAAGCCCGAAGCTTTTGGCAAGGGCATCGATTCCTGAACATTCTGCTTGGATGCGTTACCTTTGCCTTTGTCATCACCTGGCTTTTTCGCTTCAATGTCCCAGGCTAAACCCTAGTAGAGCTTTTACGAATCTAGCACAAGGGAAATGCTCTCTTTTATATGAGTTTTGTTACGTTGTGACAAGGTATTATTAATTTGCTGAACCATTCTAGTTGTTTAAAGCCTGAGCTATATAGATGTGTGGTGCAGGTGTATTAAATTGACATTTCTCTTGTGCTCAATAAATTTCGAAATGTATGAAAGTAATGTTGTTAATTAGTATACTTTGGATTCGAGGGTTATTTTTTGAGAAAATTAGTATATATAAAACTATATAGTACTGCCAAAAAATTTCAACAACGATTTGTTTCCCTGCTAGGATATTATCGAAATCACTAGTTCTTCTTTGTGTTGGTCTGTGAAAATAGAAACGAGTTCATTTTAAGTCTACGGTAATACCAAATTTCCAAAACTGCAAGAATAAAGGATATTTTCAATCCAAAAGTACGGGAGAAAATATATACTATTTAAGGCTCATTGCACATTGAGCACATTGATTGTTGACTTCTTTTTTTTGTTGCAATAAAATAAAAGTACAACAATAGAATGAAAATAATTCATCCCATCATTTCGTCGGCACACAAATGTAAACTAGCGCGCTGCTAAAAACTGCTGGAGCAACATAGCTAACAATTCATAAACTGTGTAAAAAATAAAAATAAAGTGCAAGAGAAATTTAAAAATGGGCAGAAACTACATGGTAAATTGAATCAGTGGCATAATTACCACAATAGAAAGAAAGCTGTACTACTAATGAGATGACAACCATTTAGGTATATTTCTAAGCTACCATGTTGCATCATTGTAAGGCCTTTGGCTACCACCAATGTTATGATAAATCTCCAACGAACTAAGCAATCGCCTTTACATTAGCATTTCAACATCATGAACCATTCATCACCATTTCGGAATGGACATGGTTCCCATTCTCTAAATGTTTGCCATTCATTTGGGTTCTCTGTCTCTGAATCAACATCAACAAAAGAAAGTTCGAATTTGAGCAGTAGATTTGACAGAAAAATCATAGTAGCCATTGGCGGACCCACATACATCTCAGTGGGGGCACGTGCCCCCACCGAGATGTTACAAATTGATAAATAAGCCTTTGCCAAAGTGGCTCTAGTTACTTCTATAGATTTAATGAGTATCTAAAAATATACAGCTCTATATGGATCTCTATATGTAATCTCATCTCCTCCCCGAATCATGTTTGATTTTTAAAAAAAGAAAAACTTATCCCAACCCTAGACCTAAAACTTAATCTTCTAGTTTCTTTCTCCTTTCTCTCTCAGTCGGAAATTGGAAAACGTAAATCCATACTAGAGAAAATCGATAAGTTCTAAAGCCCTTTGGCAAGTCGGGCGAGTTTAACACACTTCAACAATAAAGGTCGATGGGTTTTAAGCATTTCTCATTACTCTAGATTTTCTCTTTACTGTTAAAACGGACTCTGTATCTCTCAGCTGAGTTTTCTCGGACCATTTGCTTTGCCGAACAAAATGATAAACTATTGAAAATTGATATTTTCGACAATGAAGATAATCAGGTACAATGAAAAACTATAAAGTTATGAAACAACGAATTATGTTGCTACAAACAATATGGTCTTATTTCTACATATAAAGTAGGTTAAAATTTAATTGCATGGTTTTGAATATTTGTACATGGTTTTATATAGGATTTTTTTATTGGAGTTTAATGGCTTTTGAAGCCTTTTTTGTGCCCCCGCGAACCAAAAATCCTGGGTCCGCCGCTGATAGTAGCACTTCAGCAAATGAATATTCATCTATCATTTATTTTGCTAAATTGCATGTAACCAATCTTTTAATAAGCAGCACTTTTCCCCCTACTTATAGGTTTAGCTTCTTTCCTTTATGTATCTTCTAATCTTAATATACCATTGTGAAGCATTACATATGCAATTATTAGATATGCAATGTTAGTTAATAAAATGGAAGAATACAATACGTATTTTGGAAATTAAGAATTGCATGACGACAAAACACGCGCGCGCGTGCGCACAAGAGGTTTCAATACGCTTTATTTTACCTTAGTACTTACCCACGCACCCCACCCCACCCCACCCCACCCCACCCACCCCTACACACACAGGGCTGTTAAATGGGCAAAATGCAATTTCGGAAAGAGATGATGATGCCTTGTAATATAGGTAAAATTGAAAGAGGTTTCGTGTAACCTAAATTAATTTTATTATTCAACTTGCATAACAAAGAAATGGAGGCATACTAGAAACAATGAATATCAGGCAAGGCCTCAACTAAACCATAATGAACTAAGCAATTTCATGAATGAGGAATTAGATTTTTGAATAATACCCAATCAGCCGAGTCAACAGAATTCCCATTCAATAGTTTGTGGTGCTCCTCTTTGGATCTGTCTCTATCTTTGGTGCTCAGCGGCAACAGTGTTGCCGCGCCACCAGTGCGATCAGGCATTTCTGTAAATAAAGAGGAAACATGGTATGTTTAATGAGAGAATGCGCGTACGTCTTTGATACTTGGATCTTTGTAATTGCAAGAAATTTACTTGTCAATATTGGTTACTGATGAGTGAAATTATAATTACCTGGCAGTTTCTGATCAACAAAAAATACCATCAAATTTACAGTGTACCTGGATTAAACAAAAGTTACAAACCAAAATGAGTAAAAAGGGGAGAAAAAGTTACCCGTCACTAGAAATAAAAAGAAAAAGCAATCAGAATGTTGACCCTACCATGCAACGACAATATCTACTGTATAATGTTTGCGAGAAGCAATTATAAGCAGACTTTGAATGGCAGCAATCAACCAAGCAAGAGACTTGATGAACCTGCAAGACAATTACTAATAAGCAGTGTGCATATTGTGTTTACTTAAGAAACATTTGAAGCTGGAGTAACAAAGTTTTAAATAGCATCAGCCACATTGCAGGAAACCTCCCCTCATCTTTTCCGGCACAGCAGGATACCACCCTCTTTAAAATATTGCATTTTGCACTCTGCATTTGTTCTTGTTTATTCCCCGCTTATTCAATTTTTGTTCCCAATATATACAACTCAATAGAATTATGTATGTAATTTTGTTTTTGAAACCGAAAGAAAAATAGCAGAATATCAAGGGTAGTATAACAATAAACAATTTCAAAGACAAGAAAAAATAACTTTTGAAAAGAGAATGTGGAGTCCTGCTATACAGACAAATATAGGAAACCTAGCAATTTACCCCAAAACATTTTACCTCTTGGAACCATATTTATGGTAAGTACGCACAAACACCAGAGTGAAAATCATGTGGGATGAAAATATCAAATCACCGCAGCCATACAAAACTCCTCGTGGAACTGCAAAAAGGAACATTTGAATGAACATCGAAGAATATGATAACTAGGCCTAACTGATAATATCAGCACAAGAAGTTAAACGTAAATACTTACAATTAAGTAAAAGCACTTCCCATATATTGTTGGGTGGCGGTAATGTGGCAAGTTTTGAGCCCTGCATTAGAAGGCAAATGCTATAAACTACTATTCACTATTGTTATGGAACATGCTATGCACACGCATTAAGGCATAAATATCATATGAACTCATAAATATCAATTTGAAAAACCTTATGCAAGTAACTTTAATGGTATTCATCTGGTTATTAATGACATACGCAAAATAATAGGTGGTCAATTTAAGAATTCCGTAGAATGAGCCAAATGATATCTCATCCAAACAAATCACCACATGATAGCCAAATGATATCTCATCCAAACAAATCACCACATGTTCGCAGATTTCAAATTGTAATATCCCAAATGGAGTTTGCATTATAATAGTAGTGATTCAATAGATTAAGATGTTACAAAAAAAGTAATAGTTAATAAAAATGAATTGGTTTGAAGATAGTTACCACGCGACAGTGATAATTAGGCCCAGGAAGTTGGGTAGAATAAAATGTAATGATCCGTAAAAATTGAGAAGCCTGCAAAGAGCATCTTTATTATTAGATATAACCATAACCAATTACCAATAGAGATGATCCAGGAACAGTCATTAACTTACAGCTAGAAATGCCAACACCCTTCTCCAAATTAGAACCGTGTAGAAGCGTTTACTGTGATAAACAAACGGATGAAATGTCCACTGCCATTGGAAGATCATGACAAACATTTAAATAGTATCAGGTATTTGTAATATATAGAAAAGACAGCAAAGCAGATATGCACTGGACTAGTACTGTAAAAAAATAAATCTAAGATAAAGAATATTCACATTAAAGGTGTAAAGAAAAACTAGCACCTGACATAACATATCAAATTATCAGTAGAAATGCAAATTCAAAGCCTTTGTTTTTGTAGCAAATGCAATAATATGCTAATTAGGATTCTTTGGCAACGCTGAGATTGCACCTCAACTTTCAATGCATTCTAAATCAGCATTATTAATAGAAACAGCTTAAGCACTTATTCCTTCATGGTTACTGGGCTTAGCAGTTATTTAATAAAGCAGCTCAGAAAACTGCCACCTTTTACTATTAAATGTATACAACTATTGTGCTAATAGGGCTATGGTATGCATCAAATGGGGTTAAAACAGACTAGATTTTAAAGCATGCACGATGCATGTGAAATAGGGGTGTAAAATAGTGTGTGTGTGTGTGTGTGTGTGTGTGTGTGTTGGGGGGGGGATTAGTTAAAAGGGAGTAGGGGAGAGAAGGAGAGAGAAAAGGACGTAGTAGCTATCAATTAGTTTTTTTTCCAATTTAACTTTTTGCTGGAAAAAAGGAGAGATTTGTGTGCCCCTTGTCAGATTATAATAATTAAAATTGAATTCGCAATTTTGATTTCCCTCTCCCTTTGCATTAACAATGGAGATAGTTTAGGCTTTAATCACTTCTAACCAGAATTCCAACTTCAAGAAAACAGGCGATAAAATGGTTACAATTGAAAGTTAAGAATAAAGAACATAGGTAAATGACTTTATGTGGGCCTTCAGTTGTATTTCATATTCCAGCCTTCCAGGTTCTAGCTCTTTGTGCATGCAATTTTGGGCAGTGCATGTTGACCGCTCTACTAAGCTAGGGGGATTAAGCAGCATGTTATGCACTTTTCAAGCATTGTGCTCAATTATACAAGGAAGTACTGATGGAAAAAAATAAAACAACTAAAGGCAAATAGTTTACTTCTGACTAGCCGCAAAACAATTAATAGTACAGGACAGAAAGCAAATCCATATATGCACTAATTTTACAAGGTCTTTAGTAAGTGTCGAAAATTGAACCTTAAGCACAACCAAAGCTAAAAAAAGGCAAGATAGATCCATAACAAACACAGGTGAAGGAGCATACCAATACAAATGAGCCGAAGATGAAGGTGAATACAGTCTCACTGATGTAGGCTCTCTCTATCCCGAGTTCCTACACCAACAAAAGAATATGAAAGCAATCAGATACAGTTCAAAGAATATCAGCATTGTGCATATGCATTACAAGTGAGCTAATTGCTACAATTTTTGGCCGGTTTATTAAATTATATGATACACACCGGTAGGATCGTGAACCCAAGATCTTGTAGAACTGGTCCAGGTCGATGAAAATAGTGAACTCCTCGAGCAGCCAAACCATGAATATACTGGGTACAGGAAAAATCATAGCATAAGTCTCGAACAAGTACCATGGTCACTGAAATCACTTGAATTTATGCTGAATTCCAAGAAATAATTGAAGAAGGATTGCAACACAATCACAAACCGACTTGCCAGTGATTTATGTAGCAACTCAAAGAATACCGCTACTAGAAATATTCAGACCCGTGATTAGAACATAATATCACAGCAGTGGATGACTAATTAATCGCGAGAAATGACAAAATGCCAGAAGGCTAACATTGTAACAAGCTGATCATTTACCATTTTGGTGAAAATATTTATTCTTCGGTTAAAATACAACATTAACTATTCTGAACTGTTTGACTAGAAACAATCTACCCTCTAGCAACTGCAGATCATAAATCATCGAAATTTCTTTCTCATACAAAAAATTCATCGATTCACTGTGATGGCTTACAAACTTCAACTAAAACAATCAATCACGATAAGAAATTAAATAACAGGGTATCAATAATCTATTCACTTCCTAGATCGATCTCAGCAAAACAGAACACAAATTGCAATACCTGAAACACAATCCCAGCAAGCAAAAGCTTCCATTTTTCCAAAAGCAGCTGCAATTCTACAGAAACCTCCGCCGCAATCTTCCTCAATAACTAATTGGGAAAAAAGGAAAAACTCCTTTAAAAACTCCACTCAGAATGACAAAAGAAAAATGATTAGTAGAGAGAAAAAACCTTGCTAGCCTCGCGATCAAGGTACATGGTAATTCCTATCAACAGCAACCACCACATCCATCTACTCCATCACAAAAACCCTAGCGATTCCCAAAAATCAAATAAATAAATAAATAAATAAGCCTTTTTGATGCAACGAGGAGCAAAGCAAGTGACTTTTCGATATGATCGAAAAAGAGGGTGGGCTCCAAATCTCAAGAGACGCGGGATCGACACGGTGCTTTAAATTAGGGTTTAGAGCTAAAAAAAGGGAGAGAATTTGATAGAAAGGCGAATTCGATATGAAAAAGATAGAGACAGATCGTTACGACTTTTTTGTTACGATTTTTTATTTTATTTGATTTTCTATATTTTGTTTCGCTTTAATTTTGGTAGTTAAGTTTTGATGTAATTGTGCTTGCCGTTGGGGTAGCTCGTTGGGGAATAATTTCGGTTTTGCCACTCTAGATCACAGGTCAGATGTGGGCTAAGATTTTGAGATTTAGATTATTTAGGTTTTGTTATGATCTTGGGGAATATTATTTATGATTTAGGAAGTTAATCTGCTGCTGTTGTTGGAGGTGGAGATTTTCCTGTTAGTCAGTTCACAAATGAGCATTCCATGACAGATCTATTTGGTTTGATCAAATCGGCCTTAAACAAATGGATGATCTGGTTCGACCGACTTTAGCCTAACAGGATATACAATTATTTTTATGAAGGTTGAAACCTCCAAATAAATTGACCATTCATTTTGATAACAATTAGCTATTTGCATTCTAGTCTTCAAGATGATGTGATGTAAATGTAAAGAAACGGCAAAGAGTGTGGGCCACATTGGGCCTAGAAAGGGAGAGAACAGGCATTCCCCCTTTGGCTTGGGGATCTCCCCTAGAGACCCTTGAAAGTTCAGAGCCTAATTTCCATTTTTAATCATTTAATTAATCAATCTATTATTACTTTTTTAAGTAAATAAATTAGTTATCACTCGTCGGCCAGCAATTTCGAGAGACAATACGGGGAGAAATTATGACATGAATCTGCCGCCCTTCACATGCCCCACGTTGCCATGTTGGATCAGTGGCCCTGAGGCTTGACGTTAATTACAAGATTGCCATTGTCCACACTTGTGGGGCCCATGAACGTGACGTTGGATGGATGCTAGGTTTCAAATTCGAAGAAAAAACGCGGTTTGGTTTCAAAATTCCAGGCATCTTGTTGGCTCCTGTTGGATCACTGGCCTTGGAAGCCAATTGAACTCCTTATCGTTTTGATTCTTTTTTTCAAGGGCGAACTTTTCGGTGCTTCTTGCGGGTGTCATGTAGAGCTATCGAGCTGATGATTGAAGAATCACATCCAATCGATTAATCATCTGAAAATCACTCGACTACAATCCAGTGGTTTCCACATTGGCCTTTTAGAATGGTGATTGGTTAAAACTTAAAAGTGAAGGTAAGGAGTACAAGTTCGAAAGTTCGAACCGACCACACTATCCAGTCTTCAAACCAGCAGCATACGTGGCATCTCCGAAATCGTTACACCAATTCATTATCTAATCGAATGGCTATAGCATGATAGTCCACATGACACATGTGAGTTTATTATGAAAAGTATTAATTTCTTGCGTAATTTAAATTTTAGTAAAGCATGCAAGTATGAACTAGAATATGGATACTGTATGGCAAAACTAGAGCGAAATATAATATGAAAATCAATGCAGACTTAATTTAAATTTTATTAAGATACGGTGACCGTATTATTTGGTTTGTACCACCTTGGGAGTGCTCGTAATAACATTATGTATCCCCCGATTTAGACCATATTTTCAGAGGGATTATAGTATATACTATTTACAGTCTTGACCGGGTGCATGGAGCATCTTGAGCTTTGACTTGAAAACATAGTTTAACTTTTGAAAATCAATTTTTCTGTTTTTGACTTTTGAACTTCGAATTTCAAAGGTTTTCTAAAATCCAATTCCGGCGGTTTTCTCAACAGTCACAAGCGTCCACACAGCTGTGTTTCGATTTTTCAAGTCTATAAATAGAAGTCCTCTTCAATACATGCATATCTTCTTCTCATTATTTTCAAAAGAGAATTTTAGAGCTTTATAGTATCTTGGGGGGTGATTGCTTGCTGCTATACTCTACGTAGTGGGTGCACCATTGCCTTTAAGAAAGTGTATCTTACTCGCATAAAAAACTTTACAGGCATAAAAACCTTTAGTTCTGTTTTATGCTACTAATTTTCGAACATCTCATGGTATGTCTTGGTAGGTGTTAAAACTGCTTTGATTCCACATTCAAGGCATCATCATCATCATCATGGAGCTTGACAAGGCTGCGACGGCACGGATGACAACTACATGACTTGGTTGTTGCAAACTTCAAGTGTGATCAATGTACTTTCACAGATCATACGTTACAAAAACGAAAATTGTCAACCCACTCACTTTAAATTTCCATCAAAATCTATCCAATTGTCAAAAACCGTGGATCTATCTGTTTGCAATTAATATCTAATGTTACGGGTTATCACTTTAGATAGGAATTTAAATGGGTAGATAAAGTATTAGTCCTTTAAAAATTAGAATTGACTATACTTGAAAAAATGGGTTTTGCATTAGTAGCAAAGATTAAATTCGCACTTCTGTTCCTTTCTTTTCTTGTTCTTTTGATGGACGTAACCCTTTGCCTGCTAACTAAACTATGATCCATCAAATCAAAGTTGTCCAATTCAAACCCAACACCAACTCCATTCATTCAATTCAAGCTCTATGAATTAGAAACATTTATTTGCATACGGAGAGATCAGTGCACCTTTATTCATTAAAGAATAAATGTAGCACAATATTTGATATAAATGATGTACAGAACAATCATTCTCTTGGCTCTCTAGCATCTCTATTAATTTTGAGGGTGGTTTTGTGCAAAGGAAACTTGAGGGAGGTTTTGGAGTTTAGAGATGATGGTTTCTACGAGGACTGGTGCTTGCCATCAAAAGAGATGAGAGCTCCCAAATCCTGGTATATTTGGTGCTCAGTTGCTCTACTTTTCAGGCTTGATTCATTAAAATGCTTTCAAATTTAGCCTCATCTATGAAAATAAAAACATTTGTTATATGCAACGTATATTTATCAAAAACATGCACAGATTGGTCCTTTGGACGCCTGCAAAATTTGCATTTCAATTTTTTGGTTAGATGATTGGGCTGAGGTGGCAATAATAGCTAGCATGACATGTTTTTCTTCTAGACCGCATCATTTGAGTATACTATGTATCTTTTTGCTAATTTAAGAAATAATATAGCTCAACAATCAACGGCACAAGTTTAGGTCAGCTTTGGTAGTTATTTCGAGAGAGGCATTTTCCGATTTTTCACATGGGCTTATTGATAGCGTTTATCGATTCTTAAGGTTAATCAGACCTGATATGGACCATATGGTAGAAGATGGGATGGAAGCAAATCGAGGTAATATAGTTCTACAAACATCACTCTTTAATTATGTTAAATTTTAGCCTACTTCAAAAATCAATATAGCTAATGACAAATTGATCAGTAGATATAAATTGAGCTGATGTTGGCACACTTGGCAAAATGGTTGTTATATTAGCTTGAGGATGAATGATTTTTAACTTGTGTGTTGTTTTGATGATTCTTCTTTTTAAGTTGATCTGCGCAAAGGTTGTAACATTAGCTTTGATAAAATAATTAATACACCTAATCGGTTGGTAATAAGCTTTTTGTGCGAAAAAGTCCACAAAAAAAACTTCTTTGCCTTCTTCTTGTGAATATTTATATTTGGAAAGAAAATGTGTTGTTTTAAACTTTCGATTATCAGAAGCTAACCGTTTTGTAATAGAAAATATTTAAAGTCAACATATTGGATATGATCCACATCATATACTATTGATAGGTAGCAATCCTCATATTTTGCACTCTCGGCTATTTATTTGGATAATTTGTACAGGCCAAACAGAGCAAACTGAACCACAAAATCCTCAATTTTACATACATGAAATTATACATACCCTAATTCTAAATGGTCCCTTTAGTTATTTATAGAGATAAGAATTCATCGATATTACCGTTAAGATTAACGGGATCTTTCTACATCCTCATTCTCAATTCTCTATTTTTCATCGGCTTTCTAACCTTCCGATTAGAGAATAAAAATGAGAAAGAGGACGATGATAGGATGAAAAACCGCATCAAATTTTCTTTATATTTTTCTTGAAATCAAAACTAGAAACAGGGCTCAAATCAGGTGGATTTTTGACAATTTTTATAAGCTAACCCCAAAACTTATCCAAGCCAAACGGGTTTACAATGCTTTACTCGGGTTTAGGCGGACGGATTGGGGTTTGGCTCATTATATATTATTAAAAAATAATCAGAGTTTATTTAAACTTAACTAAAAACCATAATATATGCATACGATCAGGGACAGTGCCGAATGTTGATGTTGAACAGGCCGGTATTAAAACCAATTTCTCACACTTCATGAGTTTATGTTGAATTATATCGAAATTCGAAAGGAAAAAAAAATGAAATCAATCAATTAATAACACTATGAATAATGACAAAATATTAAATAAATATGGACTTATCAATGGCTAAACTCTATTCAAGATATACAACTTGACAAACCCAATTTTCCATATGTTAATTTGCAAGACGTTCAATAGTAGGTATTGTAAATGTGTGTGTGAGAGATATTTCAAGTAGATTTTATTATAATTAAATTCAGTTATAAATCTTAATAGACATATTTTTGAATCTTCTCATGCCTGAATTGCCTATGAGAACGAGTAATTTAAGGCTAAAATCTTGCATAATGGTTATATTTGACCAATATATAATAAATCATCTCCTACTCTACTTTTAAGGAAATATATATAACAAAGCCTAAGATTTAGGCATGCTCTTCCGATTTTTTTAGCGACCGGGGGGACGGCCACTCCTGCATGCCCCCTTTCCTCCATTATATAAAAAGGAAACAGTTATCAGCCTACTGATATAAGAACCGTCGGCTAGTAGCTATCACATAGCCAAATCTAACCATCCACTCTATCCAACTTATTCCACACATGATGCGTTGAATCCGTGCAAAAATTTGGTTGATTTTAAGCATTACATGTGATGGATTAAGCATTTCAAAATATTGATGGCGTTTAAGTGATGCAAAAATATCATTAGGATCACTTGATCCTTCATGTGTACTACTTCAAATCAACTAAATTATTACATGCATTGATCATTTCATGTATGAAACAAGATAGATAGAGTGGATCGTGATCGTCGATTTGACGGTCGGATTGAGACATCTAATAGACCTGCTGATGATTTTTATATTAGCTACTAGCTGATAACCCGTTTCTCATATATAAAATTACATATTTACTATACATATCAAGTTGAATGGTTAGTTACTGGTTCGGGTAGGGTTTGGGATTCGAACATACGGGATTTTATGCTAAATCCATTCCCCGCCCTCAAATTTTGTATCTAATCTTCTACCCACCAAATCGGTTTCAGATGGATATTGAATGTATAATAATCCGGAAATATCAGGTCAGGTCGGTTTAGGATCAAACCCGACCTGACTTTAACCCCAGGTTGGAAAGTGGTGCCACTCTCCATCTTTCTTACTCACCCTCCCTTTACCAAACATGCCCTTAATGAGTCTCGTCTTGAAAATTTCAACCCTCATCCAGTGAGTGAGTAAAACCAAGCGGGGCTACAGTACAAATCGACCCCACCACTCAAGTGAAATCAATAATCACGAGAAAGGAATAACACTTGGCTTCTTTGCGCCTACATTTCCTAATATACGTGTGCAGACTGCAGACATAGTGACCCCATCCTTCCCCTCTCGTCCTTCAATTCGTTTCACACCATTCTCATCCTCTTCTTTGAGAAAACAACGCCCACTCAATTAATATCTCACCACCAACAAGAGAGGGTATCAATGACGATGGGAGGAGGAGCCATGGCCGATCATGATGTGGGCATGAACATGACGATGCCCCCATCCCCAACATCATCAATGCCCATGAGGAAGAAGATGATGATGCACATGACCTTCTTCTGGGGCACCCACGTCGAGATCCTCTTCTCCGGCTTCCCCGGACACCGTGGCGTTCCAACCTACCTCCTCGCCCTCTTCCTCGTCTTCACCGCCGCCTTTCTCGTCGAACTCCTCTCCTTCATTCCCATCCGCAGCAGCCGCCACCGCGGCGTTCTGATGACTGCATTGGTGGCATTCAAGACGGGGCTTTCGTATTCGGTGATGCTTGCAGTGATGAGCTTCAATGTCGGGGTTCTGATGGCGGCGATCCTAGGGCATGCCCTTGGCTTCTTCGTGTTCGGGACCGGGCTTGTCTTCCAATGGGGAGGGGATGAGAAGCCGCAGGGGATTGGTAACAAATGTTAGAGTGGAAACTAATGAAAGATGGCGAATAAAATGCTTGATTGAATGTGTGTTTGTGATGAATAATATTTATTTAGAAAAGTTGACAAATGCGTCCCCCTTTTGAAGCACTTCTAAATTTCGCTTTTATAAAGTTCCTCCATGGATTTTACAAGCAAAAGATTTACAGCAGCAATATGATGCAAGAAAAATGAATGGCCAATGATTAATGGGACATGCTGATAAAAGCTGATATACAAATGGTGGTGGTGGTGGTGGATATGAAATTGTTACATATGTACAACAGTAAAATCAAAACCAGACTGAGATATGAAGAAGAAGGTTGTATACGGAGTCGGGCAATTTTTAGGATTCAAAGGCGATTTTGTTCCCATTTATACCACTCAAAGAGACCTGCAGGTCACAACATACAAATTCAGTATGTTAAATTCTGAAATCAGTGGTTTAACTACATAGATTACTAATATATCTTATATCATATTCCATAGGGCTGGTGAAGTCACCCATAAGAAACATTGTCAAGAAACTTGAGTGTCTAGAAACCAAGCAATCTACAATGTAATTTCATTCACAAGGAACAACTGTAGCATATAGAATGTACTATATCGGTTCCCATCCAATCTAACCGGCCTGCGAATCTGTTTATGGTTCCATAAAAGAATCGAACGCTTTCTGCGAATTTGTATATGGCTTCACAAAAAAATATCGGAACACTCATAGGCAATCAACATTGTCAGAAAAAAAAACACAACTTTATGGCTACATAAACTTATAGTTATCTAATAATACCACATCCCTATTTGTTTTATTCATAGAAGAAGAATTAGAAAGTCCGCCCGGATATTTAACTTGGTAGCATGGTTGATAAAGAGGTTTTGAACTATGAAAATTAACTGGATTATGTCAGACAAATGCTTATAAAGAAATATGAGTTCAACCTTCAAGCTGAAACCTCTTTTGTTTTCCATATTTTCTTAACAAAATAATGTAAACTCATTTTATTATCGATTTTACTGCATGCATATGTACTTTTTCATTAGAGTAAAGGGGCGCAGCCCCCTAGGCAACAGAGATATTATAATTTGGGGGGGGGGGGGCACTGCCCCACTTCATTTTGCTCTCTTTTGCGCAGGACGCTGCTCAACTAAGCGCCCCTTCTCTCTTTTCGTTATCTATACATAGATTGGGAATTGAACTACTCAGTTGACAAAGGTGCATTTTGATGTGCCGTCATTGTATCAACAGATTCACTCTGTAAAGGGACATACTTATAAGAACGGAAGTAATTAGCAATACCATTCTCATTCTACTAACAAAAATATTTTAACCCAACTCAACAAGCAAATAGTTTAACCAGCAAATAGAAACACCAGTAACACGCAAGAAATCAGATTGAGAGCATGATACTTGAACCAGAAAAAAAATACATTCTGGTGCAATTTGCTTATTGAATAAAAAGAGTACCAGAAGAATATCTTCATCTGTGCCGAAAGATTTGCGTGCTTCATCTAGGCAGTCCAAAGACACTTTCTCATATTTCCTACAAAATTGAGAAAATAATCAAAACAAATATATACAGCGGTAGCGAGATTTCAATGCCTGTATACAAAACTCATTGTGTGTGTCATCTTAAGTGGATATGGCAACAGATTTTATGCCTACAGACAAAATTTGTTTCATATGCATACACAAGCAGCATTCATGCTTACTCTTTCATCATGCAATAAGGAGTAATGCAGTACCTGGTGCTGGCAGGATCTCTTATTTCAAATTCATTGCTATCTGTATCGTAACCGCATATTACAACATAATGCCCTGAAAAATATGCAAAAAGTTGAAAGATGAAGTAACCCTGTAGAGAGCGTTTTGACTTGAAACCGGTAAGCAGCATTATTAAAAAATAGTAAGAAAGGGAGCCAGAGTTCTGCGGTTGTGTAGTAAAATGTACTCAGGTATCAACAAAAAACTACTTAAGAAAAAAATTATGTGTTTGTATTGCTCTCATGGGAAAAAAAAATCAAGTGAGATGCCTTTTAAATAACAGTTTACACCAATAGATTTGGAATAAAAAGGAAACAAGTACTGCAAAGTGCAAACACCACACATTTATCTTCAGGGGACTTTTTCTTATTTTTGATAGCATTTAACCTTATGCACTTTCAAATTTCCCAGAAGCAAAAGACAAGATGCTCCAGTTGCACCTAACCAGGCGACATTTAAAGGATTGTTTGGTTACTATGAAGTGGAATGATATAAATTGCAATTCCTGGAATTCGTCCAAATTTACTGTTTCGTTGATTCTATAACACTAGCAGTTGACATATTATAAAAGCAAACTTCATTCTCATGTGTTATCATCATCACCCAAAATATAAAGTTGATTCAAATATGTGAGGAGAAAAAACACTCACCCATATAATCTGAGCTTTCATAATAGTACCCTGGGACACATGCATCCTTCAACCAAGACTGACTGCATAACCAATATCAACCAAGAATTACAGATATGGCCAAATTTCCAAGATAAAGCTTGTAATGATCAGTCTAATCTGTTGATGAACAGATTAGATTTTACAATGGAAAGATGGAGACAAAGGAGAAATGTATCCTCTCTTCAAAAGAACCAGAAAATACCGGGCAACCAAGCATATGTCGTAGCATCAGTGCCGAGGCATATGCTTAGGTTTTCAAAACATTTAAACCAAAAAAGAAGTAGCATGACAACCTTCACCTTAATTTAATTTTGTCAACTAAAGCAACAGCAATATATTGGCCAGATAATATTACGGCAGCAATTTCTTTTCCACTGATGGACCTGCACTGTAGGTCAAGAAGGTTTTAATTAGGGTGACGAGGATTCACTTAACTCATATATAAGAGGCAATTAATGATGAAGGTAGAATGAGATATACTTGTATGTTAATCCCTGTCTCCAACGCCTTGTTAAATAGCCTTTCGACCCGTGCTACATCGTCATGCAATTGCTCCTGCACGTATTCCAGATACCAAAACAGAGTTTACTAACGACTTACACAAGAGCTAACATTTGCTTAGCTGTTTTAAAGGCGGAAAAATGTTATGAATGGCAAAGAAGTTATGGAGATAAATTGGAGAGATTAATGTGACGGTGATGGATTTACTTCACTATACAAAAGAAAGAAGCTATTGCAGTTTCATAATAAAAGGTAAAGATGTGTTGAGTAATGAATAAAGTCCTTTTAGTTTGGTACTCCTGAAGATAAACTAATGGAGATACCTTTAAATTAAATGAGCGTGCCTGAAAACAAAGGACCAATATAAAAACAAATGTGATACTGTTGGCTAAGACAATGATTACACGCCAGCTTGTCCAAAATTAAGTACTATTCGGTATATGATTGCAAAGATCGTATCTTGAAACTGTGCAATAACAGAGCAGCCTGCAGATTAAGAATGGTGGACTCAGGCACATTGAATAGTCCTACAGTTAATTGAAAGGGACTAACAAAAAAAAAGGCATGATGCGGTTATTAAACTAGGAAGACATTGTAATCAACACGCTGCGCAAAAGAATTACTGATGAAGAGCTCACCCGATAGAATGTTTCTGCTGAGTAATTTGGATTTGCTCCTAATGTTACAGTAAAGAAAGAAAAATTGACCGAGAACTTGTGCAACAAGTATGCCAAATCAACCGTCCAGATACTGCAAAACAGATAATAGATGCATTAATTTGTCAAGGGAGATTTACAAATCTCAACAAAAGAAAGTTCAATCAAACAACATGGCCTCTTAAAGTGATTGAATAAGTACGCCGATTTGTCGAGAGTTTGTGCCCACACTCTGACACAGAGTTAAGGAGGCATCCTCTGGTAACAAAACTGAAAACTACTTAGTATACTACACTATCAAGGAAAGCATTTTTACTGTGTGCGGTATGGAAATTTCACGGCTTACATGTTCTGGCATAGCAACTTTTACAATGCAAAAAAGGAGGATAATTAATTTTACCAAACCGTCCTCGGTTTTAAGGGTGTATCATATCCCACCCACCCCGACCCCCCAAATAAAGTTCAAAATGGTACAGGTTTCCTCCCTAGGTTTTCAAGAAAAAGTGGCATAACCAACAAAAAATAAATAAATATGATTGCTAGTTTAATGGGATTTTTCTCCCCTTCCCCAATCATCCAGCTCTCTTATTCTCTTTATTCTACCTCGATATCAATGAATTTGGTTTTCAACTATGTTGATTAACTTAACATGTCAAATTTAGTCTGAAATTAATGTGATGGATTGAACGGTAGACAAAAATTGAGTGAAAAAAAAGAAGAAAAGAAAACTAAGGAGAACTTATAAATGAGGTAATTTCGTAAATAAGGAGTGTGACTAATAGATCACGGTAAAGGATATTAACAAAATATATAATATAAACAATTTAGGGATTTCATTTATAGGTAAAGTTTTGGGTTATTTGGCCATTTCACTAAGGTTATGTCAATATCTGGGTAGTTCAGAGGTTCGAAAAACATAAGGGTGTCGTTTTGTAGCGTTTTGAAACAAAAGAGGGTTATGTGATACAATTCCAAACCATTGGGAAGTTGAGTGAAATTTATCCACAAAAGGGTATGTAATCATACATTTGCTAATAGAAACATATAATGTTATTGTAATAAGCGGAAAGGACATGTAAAAACTGCAGCAGTTGATGTTCCTAGCTTACTTGGCATGATAAAGGCCGTATATCATAAATGATAAACATATGTATGTGCACTCTTTCACTGCTTATTCCAAATATCAAGTTTCACTTTTTAAACTATTCTCCGGGTCAATTAACACTTCATATTGTTCTTCATCCCATAACTTCATAGTGAACATATCAACAACAAGGGAGGAGAGGTTCTTCTCCGTTCTTGTTCAGAAATGTTTTTCCCCCTGATGCACCCACCGTAATTCAAAATGAAGAATCAAACCAACCACTGCAATATATCAAATAATAGAAGAGGAACAGAAAACACACAAGACAACAAGAGTCATGTTTTTATCTCGAACTTTGTTGAGTCGAAAGCATTCAATTCATCACAAGAAACCTGTTGACATGATGTTCCCTCAAAGATCAAAAGGACGAGTTTTTATCTCAGAGGTTCAGAATTTTCTACAAGAACCCCTTTCTCTCATTCAGCTTTCTTGATGGTCATCTTCTCAATTAATTTAACAACTTCCATATCGTCACCCCCCCCCCCCCCCCGCCAACCAATTGCAGAGTTTATCTCAAAACCCCAGTACAAACAACAACCATCTCTTCCATCTAGCGAACAAAGAAAAAAGTAGTATAACAATTAAAAATCTCACCTCGTTGTGCTGCAAAGCTCAGCGAGATGCTCGATATCGTAACAACCAATCCCAAGAGTCATCAACGCCATCGAAACGCAGGCGAGCCCGCAATCCCAACTGAACAGCTGGCGCACGTGCGGCACCTGCAACAGCCATGGCCCATCACCACCACCGCCGCCATCATCATCAACATCGAAATCAAAAACGAAATCAAATCAAATGAACAAAACAATACCAACATCGACGAGATGAGAAGCGCGAGGCATCGAAGCGATCCCTTCTCCTTCCTCTTCGTCTCTCTGTCGCCCCACGATCTCGAACATCTTGTCGGCTATGAGGCATAAAGGCCACATCTTTCACGAGATCGAACCCATGATTTGTGCTTTTGATTGTGTTTTTTGTTCTGTCCAGGGTTTTGGAGATCAATTTGAGGGTTGTTGAGGGGTAAAAAAGAAAAGAAAAGAGGGGAAATTTTGGAGGGGGAATTAAAAGAGGGAGCTTTGGATTTTCAATTATGAAGCGGCAACCAATTATTAGATTTAGGGCACATTAATTAAATTTATTTTATTATAGGAGGTGTGATTAGCTGGGTCCTGTCTTTTACTCCAGATCAATTATCTATGGTAATTTTGTCTTTCTTTACTTTATTACATCAATTCTTAGTATAAATTACATGGACATGAGAGGAATTCTTACCTGCTTATCCATTCCATTCGTATATATTACCGGTCAAGAGATTAAAAAGAAATAAAGCATGAGATTTATCTGCTCCGATACACCCTGCGAACAAAATATTTCTTCGTAGATATCCTTGATAAAGATTTTGGTTACATGCCATTATTACTTAAACAGCCAATGGAATTTTTTTTATGAATTACGTATGTGATAGTATCTTGAAGTTGGGATGACGAATGCATCATTTTTATTTATGTGGCAAAAATAAAGAGGGAGATTTCAAAAAGTAAAAATAAAAATAAAGAGGGAAACTGCAGTATAGTCTTTTGGAATAGAAGAAATAATAAGTTTGGAAAAGGCGAATTGCCTTCGTATAAGAGTAAGATATTTTCGCTAGGAACTTAGCTCTAGCTAAGTTAATGTTGATGTCTATCATAAATAGGTGATAAAGGCTTTAAATATCTTCAATTCCATTATAAAAAAATGAGAATAATGGATAAAAGAGGCCCAAGAGGCTTTTTCTTTAGATGGTGCAAAAAATCTATATCCTCAACAATTTTTTTCGGCGATCGGCACTCATCATCATCATCTTTATCATGTAAGGTATGGATACATCAAATTCCATACGGTTCCATAACTTTTTCAGCGTTGAATTAGCAATATAAAAAGTTCTATTATCGATAAACCGTTAATTTTCAAACCATTAAATCGACGGTGAAAAAATGATGAAACCACATGAAATTTGATTTATCCACATCTTATATGATAAAGACGATAATGATGAATGCCAATCGTACAAAAAACCTGGAGGGTTAGTAATCTTTTTTAGTTGCTCTATGCATCTTTCAATCTACGTGTCAGTAACCTATGTGTTTCTATGTATATAGACAATTATATGGATCACACCGTTTTCAAGTGAAGTTTGTTAAATGGTAAGCTAATCCTTAAACTAGTAATTTAAATAATCAAATTCAAAATATTCCATATTATACAAATAACTATATAATATAATAAAGTAATATAAAAATAAACTTATGTATCTGATATACAATAGTACATATGTGGACATATTTTAATCTCCAGTACCGTGGTTATAAGTTAAGAAACGGGGTTGGGTAAAAATAGATTGGTTTTTTTGCCGTTAGCCCTCGTTATACTTTAATATTTTTCTCCGTATTTCCATAGTTAGTATTTACATGTAGCTCTCTATATTTAGCCCAATACCCCACTTTTGAAAATTATTCCTCTTCCTACCCGGCCGCCGCCGTCTTTTTCCTCCTCTTCTTCATCCCACCGTTTCCTTCTTCTTTCTCCTCCTCCTCCACACCACCGCCACCGCCATCATCACCACCATCTTGCTCCTCCTCCTCTTCTTTCATCCATCACCTCCTCCTTCTCAACACCACTGTCACCGCCACCATCACCACCGCCTTTTTCTTTCTCTTTTTCTTTAATTCACAAACGCCGCCACCATCCCTCCTTCTTTTTGATGATGAAGGCGGCGGCGGTTATGGGTTGAAAAAAAGATGAAGAAAAAGGTGATGCTGATGATAGTGGCGGCGGCGGCGGCGCTGAAGAGTAGGAGAAAGAAGTTGGTGTCGATGGGTTGAAAAGGAGGAGGAGGAGGAGGAAGATGGTGGCGGTGTTGACGGTGACAGCGGCAGTGGCGGTGTTGAAGAACAGGGGAAAGAAGATGGCGGCTGCGGGGGACAATAGTGAAGAAGGATGAATAATTTTCAAAAGTGAAGTGAAGGGCCGAAGGAGTAATTTATAAGTATAGGAGGTTACAGGTAAATGCTAATTATGGGAGGGAACAAAGAAAAATATTGAAGTACATAGAAGAGCTAATGGCAAAAAAGAAAACCAAATAGATTTATTATGTAGGGATGATGCCTTTGAAAGTGGGGCCATCCAATTATTGGATCGTTGCCTGCAGAGAAGAATTGGAAGGAAACAAACACATGTTCTTGGGAGGATAAAAGAAGACGAGATATGGGCCATGGCACATTACTACTTACCAACTAGCGACACGTGGATTACTGATGGGCCCCATGTTTTGAGCCCAATTATTGCTCGTCATTATTTTCATAGAAATACTGCTGGGCCGCCAAGTCCATGTTGGCTGTGGGGCTGCCATCACGTGACATCCACAGCCCAGAGATTGCATCGTCTGTGTCACTTCTATGTCACTTTGTAACCAAAGAAGAGGTCTTCGTAGCTTGTGTGGTTTGTACCCCATAGGTATGTAAAGTATTAGTGATAAAGCATTTCTTCTTTTTTAGAGTAAATTGTCAAAAAGCCCCCAGTCTAATCAGGAGTTGTCAAAAACCCCTGATATTTTCAAAATTGTTGGGAAGGACCTAATGTTCAAAATCTTTGTGAAAATACCCTGGCCGCATTTCATTTAGGCCTCTATATTCTCTCCAACTGCTTAGATACCGCAGCCAACTTTTTAGATATTACCTGCAACTGCTTAGATGCTATAGGCAACTAGCATAGAAGTTTTTTTTTAACAAGATCAAAAGGCCTGTGGATTTTTACACAAGTTTGAAAGGGGTAGTTTCTTTTTAGACGGTTTACCCTTAAAAAAAAGAAGAAGTCATATTTGCTGAAACCGTTCCTTTCATCAATAATAACTTGTTTATCCTATCACATGATTTGCACGCAATCAATTTTAATCAAAAGATCATATCTATTTTTTTACTAGTAATTTGTAACTGCGAATGCATGCATGTGTTTGATATAATTGCATAAAAGATTCACAAGCCACGGCTTGTCAGGGTTTTAGTGTTTTTCTTCTCATATATCTTATGATATCAATATGGATTCAAGAGAATATAAACCTAACAACGGCTCTTTTTTTAAAAAAATATATTTAAAAAAACACATACAAAGAGACCCGTGAAGGTGAGCTAACTCCAGAAACACGTCCCTAATTCGGATGGCAGGCTGCGACCGTCCTGCATGGCCCGATTGACAAAAAAACAGGAGTAGAGGAGCACAAAAAAACCTTGCACATTCAAAAAATGAATTGATTATGATTTTGGATAAGCTTCCATCCTCTATTAACGTGATTTTTGGTTGGATCACACCACAGTTGGAAGTCCTTCCACGAGAAGAGAAGGCAAGCCATTGCTACATCAAATTCATTAGGGATCGCTGATCTATTGAAGTTGACAAGCAATGGTTGGCTCTCAAATCTATTTAAAGGCCAGGATCCAATAAGATGTCCCCGATCAATGATATTTCATAAGCTCATGATTCCATAGTTCAAAGGGACACCAATGCCGTGAAGCATACCATTCCAAGACCTCCCATTTGATTTATTGTTATACTTATACAAGATCTATTTTACGAGGAAAGTAAAGTTTTTTGTTTAAAGAAAACAATTGTTGGGATCCACGAACTCTTCCCGGGGTAGTTCTTCAAATGAACAATTAAGATAGCATCAATTGTCACAAGGGGTTCCTCTTTAAACAAGCACAGCAGTAAATATAGTTGTCACAAGGAGTTCCTCTTTCAACGATCTGTAGAAAAAAAATGCTAGAGAAGCTACGAAAAGTCTATCGAAAGGACTAAAGCCTAGGGCCTTCCTCTCGCTCTGGTTTGCACGGTCAAGCTGGTTTAAGTCTGTCTCTCCGATCTATTCACTTCCGTGTCCTTCTGGTCTCTTTTCTTCTTTCCGTTCGGTTCGGTAAAGTTTGTTGAAATCTATCCTATTGTATCCATTTAGTACGAAAAATGAATTTCTTCATATAATTTTTCTTTTTGTTTTGATTTATCAAATCAAATTGAAAATTTGATTCAAAAAAAGAAAGAAAGAAATCCACTATATGTTTTACGTCAAGCAATATATGGAGTAACTCCCGATATAGTAGTAAAAATAAGACGTATAGGCGGATGGACTTATCAAATTCCTATTGAATATGTGGATAAAGTAATGACTTATTACTTTATGAAATGGAAGGAGTATCAGAAAGAAATTGTAGCCAAAACAGCTATTTTAATAGCTGCATACAAAATGCCGACCCAGGTAATTCATGATTGGCTTGTTTGGACCATCACATAAGTATGACCATCCTATAGAACGAGAATGTCATGTTGTTGAAAAGTTACGCTAGCGTCCCGGCCAACTTCTGTGGCCAATTGCGGAATAAATTTTTTTCTACGAATTAAAATTTGGCGCTAGAATAACCTTAAACCGGATCTACCATAAACCTAGCTAGCAATAAAGAAGCTATCTACTATGAAAAGAGTTATACTAAGAGGCTCGAGTCCTTCAGGTCTTCACTCATCTCCTTTAGTGTGCTCCTAGTGGCCTTCATGATCTAGCTTGATCGTCGGCTCCTTGCGTCAAAGATGATTCACCCGAGAGTGTCTACTTTGGGCTCCTACCTTTAAACTAAGATAACTAGGTTACTTGGTTTGCTAATCTAAGTAATCTAGGTGATATAGAGAGTGGTGATGGAATGTTTTGTCTCAAGAATCCTAGGTTTCTCAACACATGAGACTATTAGGATTTGAGGTAGAAGAAGAGAACCTTGGAGGAGATGAGAATGTTGTAGAGAGCAACTCAAGAAAACTTAAGTGAAGAATGGCTAAGAGTTTTTACTAATAAAGCAAGCATGCCAAGATACTAACAAAATATTATCTCCACTACAAAATATCTAGATGCCACCCTGCCTCAATAGTAACTCATAACTCACCAAGTGAGTTAACAAGTAGCCTTGGTTCACTTAAGAAAAGTCAACATCTCATATCTCCACCTCATTAACCATTTAACTAAATGGTTAAAACAAATAATGAGGTTTCTTCTTCTAAAAGCACTCTTGTAACCAACTACAAGAATACTCCTCACCGTATATATATACCCGTATCCGTATTCCGAAAAATACGAATACAAAAAGAGACGAAAACAATCCAACAATATAATATTAGGATCCGGCTTAAACCAAAGCCCGCCAGTATTATCCGTCCGAACATCATGCGTGCACAAGTACACGTATGTGATCGAACCCTGCCGTAAAACCATACGGCCTCTACATCGTTTCGCCCGAAGCAGAGAACCCTCTGTGTGGGACTCTAAAGACCCGATAGTACGCTGGCAGTGCGTTTAACCACAAGCACGTCAGCGGCACTAGCTGTACGTAACGGCTACCCATGTACCTGTTGAAAAAGGAAAGCTGATGAGCAAACTCATCCGGATCTCTACTGAGCCTATCCGTGACAATATCCGTACATTCCGGTCTCTTCGTCTAAGAGTATCACATACCGGGTCTAGGGGGCGGTCAACATCAGACCCTAATAACCCGATAATTCATGCTGATGATGAGGCTCAGAACCAATCCGGGAAACTACTGATCAACCTATCAGTAAATCCCAACTGCCTTGGCCAAGGTCTTATGGTCCTGATTAATCGAATACAGTGCGATATCGACTCCCAATACCGGGAGAGACAAATCCCCAACAATTGCTCACTGCCTCCACGTGGCTCGGGACTGTACCCAACCAAAACCTATTTGCATGATTCAGTAGAGCCGTGGTAGGGTAGCGATCAAAGCACGGTGGGAACTCACATGAGACAAATGACGATCTCAGGTCCGAAGACTAACCTGTACACATGTCACCTGAGAACTTCCATCTGACGATAGGTACAGTACCATTTGAAAGTTCTCCGCGAGTCCGTCCAGTGTACTCACACCCAGTGAGCACCTATATACGATCTTAGGTGCATCTGACCAATGGCTGCGGGACCAACCATTGTCCTTTGTCGGGGCTAGAAACGTATACACTATTCTACTCTGGAGTATCAATGCTCAGTTCCGATACTCACGCGACTAGGGACCATTTAAGGATGTGCTTATGGACTACCCTGCTCCCACAAGTATGATCGCCATCACAACGCAGGTAGTCAAGCAAGATCCTACGGGCTTTATCAACATGTAACCGCAATATGTAATAATGTGTATAACATATGCCATGTTAAGATAAAGTCAAACCATAATAATATACTACTGTATCAAGTCTTTATCAATATGTGCAAGCTAGATAAAGCATCAATAAAAACAAATACACATATCCTGATAAAAGACAACTGAAAAAATATATTATATAACTGAGAAAGAATGTCCTGTACATACATACCCCCAGCATCCACATGTATACATATACAATAATGGCTTCTAGGGCATCATATCCAACAGTTGTCGAGCAGAGGTTAGAATAAGGCTTGTCCTTTTCCGTAAACTAGATCAGTAAACATCGTCCGGTTTGACCCTATCACATTGGTCCCCGTCTTATTTACAGCTATTGGAGGCCCATCTCATAGAACAAAAGATGGTTCATTCTTGGGGAGAATAAAGAGTAGCTCTCTCCTTCTTTCCGCTCTAGTTAGTTCTTGGTTCTAGGCGTAGAAGTTACTTGCTTAGCTTTACATCGTTCCTAAGATATCATTTATAATACCAAGGCGTGTAGGTGGATTGACTCATCAAGCTCATGTCCTGCCACTTTTGAACGGTGCTAACCTCTTCGGGGAGCGGGTTGTTGTTGGTTTGCTGGTGTTAGGGTTTTTGCTAGGCATGTGAGGAAGCCGAGCAAAAATAAAAACACACAATATTAGTATTTAACGTGGTTCGACCAACGGTCTACATCCATGGGACAAATATGTGAATCTCTTTATTAATGATCAAGAATACCGGTACATTTATATTCTCTCTCATCTCACTCATATCTCAACAATCATACAAACACAAAAATTACTCTTGGTAAATTCCTTCACCTTCATTTATGGATGACCACCCTTCGTCATTGCATTCGTCTCTTCTTGCAAACACAGAGACTACTCTTCTGGTGAATCCCTCTGTCCTGACCCGGAAATGACACGTGACCGGCATACAAATCACGTGAAGTTTACTGGACCCCACCGTAATCTAAGTAACCAAAAAATCAGGAATCTAAACCAGTTATAAGAAAATAATGGAGGTGAAGTTTTGTAAAAAAGGTTTATAAAATGAAATCAAGTTTGTTTTGAAAGTCAGTTTGTTTTAAACCTATGTAAGGTTTGTTTTAAAAATATATTTGAAAGCATTTTCGTCATTTAAAAATTGGGCAGCATCTTCTTTGTAAATTTTAATGAAAACCCTGTACAATGAATAAAATATCAATAAGTATCCCTACACAGGAGCAAGCTCGACGCCCAATGGCGGAGACACAATCACGCAAATATATATACGACGCCCAAAATGAAAAATAACAAGCGGAAAACCATAAACACTATATAGTCAATATCAAGTCGACTCCATACGAGCACGACATCCAAAACAATAAATATCTAAGTCTCTCCTTTAAGTCATAGAATATACAAGTGGTTGATGGTATTTTTACCTAGATACAATAAGTACAAAGGGAGGCGGTTACGATACAATTGTGTAACCCACCTAGCAAAAACAATCACCCGAAGAAAGGAAATGTGTGCTGACGAAACCTCTAAAGATCCGAGCGATCGGTCCTGCAAGAAACTATGGCACAACGGGGATGAGTTGCCAACTCGTAAGTAAAAAGATATCACAAGCTAGAAATCGAATGCATAATGATCTACCTACTAGTCATAAGGTATAATACTAACATAATATGTGATAAATGTTGGATATGTATGCCCTAAATGCCATTATTGTATATGTATACAAGTGGATGTTTGGACATATGTATGTACAGGACAATCTTGCTCGATATGATAGTATGCTATTTAGTTTGTCTTTATCTTAACATGTGCATATATTTTACTTGTTATTGCGTATCATTAATATATGTTGATAAAACCCGTAGGATCATTACTTGACTACCAGCGTTGTGATGATAATCATACTTGTGGGAGTTGGGTAGTCGATAAGCACATCCTTAAATGTCCCTAGTCGTGTAAGTATCGAGACAGGGCATCGATACTCCGGGGTAGACTGATGTATACGTTTCGAGACCCCGACGAGAGGCGATGGTTGATTCCATAGCCATTGGTCTTTGGCACCTAAGATCGCATAATTGTGATCACTGGGAGTGAGTATACTGGATGGACTCACCGAGAACTGGCTAGATGGTATTATACCAATCATCAGATAGCAGTTCTCTGGTGACATGAGTACAGATAGTCTGTCGACCTGAGGTCGTCATTGTCTTGTGTGAGTTCTTACTGTGCTTTGATTACTACCCTACCACGGCTCAACTAAGTTGTGCAAACAGGTTTTAGTTGGGTACAGTCCTGAGCTACATGGAGGCAGTGAGCGATTGTCGGGGATTCGTCTCTTCCGGTATTGGGAGTCGATATCGCGATGTGTTCGGTTGGCTAACGCCATAAGTCCCTGTTTCCCCCAATAAAAGAGCAAAGCTCTGTTCAAAATTTAAGAGGCGGCGCCTCACGTGCCTTCCACGAGAGCGCCAGCGCAAGAGTTAAAAACTCTTATATGAGCGGCGCCAGTGTGCAAAGCACACAAAAATCTTAAGCAGCGCCCACGTGCACAACACGTGTGCGCCGGCACCCAGTAGAATTAAATTCTACTCTCTGTTAAACAGAGCCGTTAGATCAAAGATCCAACAGAGACGATAAACCATCATGATGCAGAATTAAATTCTGTTTAGAGGAAATATTTCTCAAATCTTTCTAAACAAAAAAGACCACCCTCTGTAAAACAGAGTACTGTTGGATTAAAAATCCAATGGTGATTAAAGAATCACCAATCTACAGAATAAATTCTGTATGGATAAATATTTTCCTAATCATGTTAAAAACAAGAAAATACTTTCTGTAAAACAGAAATTCTTGGATCAAAGATCCAACGGTGGGTAAAATCCCCAAATCATTTGGGATCTCTTAATGAGAGATTTCCTCGGAGCTAATCAACAAACTGTCCCAACTATATAAAGGACCCAAGACTTCAAGTCTGAGAAGGAGGAATCCCCCATAAGCTTAAAAAAAAGAAGAGAGAAAGCTCCGAAAGAACAGAGAATTAAATTCTCGAGGAAGAAGAACTCTCTTCTTGGAAATTTTAGGTAAATAAAAGTAGATAAAGATCCTGTGGATCATTCAAGAAAGAAAAGAGAGAGCTCAGTACCCAGCGCCCCACACGTTCATCATGTGGGCGCTACAAGAGTGCCTAGCACTCATTGAGCAGCGCTCAGCGCCTAGTGTCCCACGTGCCCCTCAAGTGGGCGCCACAGAATAAAAAGATCTCAGGGAGTGGCGCCTAGCGCCCCACGTACCTCTCACGTGGGCGCTATAAAAGAACTCAGGAGTGCTTAGCACTCAGTGGGTGGCGCCCAGCACCCCACGTGCCTCTCACGTGGGCGCTACAAAAGAATTCAGGAGTGCGTAGCACTCAGTGGGTGGTGCTCAGCCCCAGCGCCCCACGTGCCTCTCACGTGGGCACTACAAAAGAACTCAGGAGTACTTAGCACTCAGTGGGTGGCGCTCAGCACCCAGCGCCCCACGTGCCTCTCATGTGGGCGCTAAGAAAGAACTCGAGAGTGCTTGGCACTCACTAGGCAGCGCCTAGTGCCTCACTTGCTTCGCACGTGGGCGCCATAAAGAGTGCTTAGCACTCCATATAAAGACAAAAAGGGTAAAGTGTTTAACACTTATTGGGAAACTCCCATGACTGAAAACCCCACATGATTATATGTGAGCGTCAGAACTTACATAAGTGCTCAGCACTTTTTGCACAAAAAAGGGACCGAGCCCAAACAAGTGCTTAACACTCTTTTTTAAATAAAAAGAAAACCGAGTGGACCAAGCCCAAGTTGGTTTGGTCCTTTAAGAGTAGAAACTCCTTAATTCAGATCAACCGAGCTCATGTGCTCACTACTTCCCAAACTGATCTTAGTCCCAAATACGACTATCGATCTTCCAACTGATGATATCCCAAAACGATATTCGTCCCACATTCCCCTGAGGAAATCTTAGTCTCAAAATACAACTAATGATTCCTGGGTTTACCATTAATCTCTTTTCGCCCAACCACGGGAATTGGTTCAAGGGTACTTCTCTGTACACCTCTGATACAGGTCGTTGTAATTCTTCAACGTCTTCAGAGAGGTGGCGGGTCCGGACAACCAACAGCTTTTTGGTGCACTGATGTGTACACCTCAAATCAGACCGCACCCTAAACTGGGTGCATCCCATATCATCGTTGTTCATCCTGTCACGTAACAAATACACGTGCACGCAAGATGGATAATGGACCGAGATGTCCCTAAACTAACAACGGACCGAAACGTCCTTAAATAACCGTTGCCTCCAAAATGGCAACAACGGACCAAGACGTCCTTAAACTAAAACCTCACCTCCAAAATGGTGATCAACGGACCGAGAGGTCCTTAAACTAAAATCTCACCTCCAAAATGGTGATCAACAGACCGAGATGTCCTCAAACTAGAATTTCGCCTCCAAAATGGCGATAATGGACCGAAACGTCCTTAAATTAAAATAATGGAGCCCAAATGCTCTCTTGTTGGATCTAAAATAAAAATGATCCTGAAACCCCGTTAAGTAGATCTTAGTCTCAAATTGGACTAACGTATCCTTAACAAAAAACCAACCGAGCCCCCCAAATACTCACATACGTTTAAGTCGATCTTAATCCCAAAATAGATTAACGGTCCTTAAATAAAAACCCTAAATCTAAGAAATACGGATTTGGATTAATCCACGCCTTACGGGCGACAACATAAATTAGTCTCCGTATACAATCCACGGGCAACTTAAACAAATAAAAACACACACGACACGAAGTGAAATTCTGGAGCAAGAGAAAGTGGTTATCGCGATGCGGTAACGTAATTAACTGTAGGGGCTTGCGCTTGCAGGGAAGAACGTCCCCACAAAAAAAAACCCGTCATAAACGAGGGAGAATCTAACGAAATCTGCTACAATGGCCGCATCCGTCCAAACCTCTGATATACGGTGCCATAAATCAACTTGGCATCTTCGGGGAGGTGGACGGATAAATACAAATAGTATCTGCCCCCAAATTCAGGCCAGATGATCCATCCCAGTTCGTCTCCATTTTCGGCGGTGAACAGATTCTGGCACGCCCGGTAGGACCTTTTCCTCCACACTTCGTGTGTCGTGTTCACGAACAAAATCGCGGTTTGCTATGGTTGCCCTTGGATTCGAGGTACTAAGATTTGGTGTCTTGCTCCTGTGCAAAAAGAAGAAGTGAACATCAATGGCTTCCAGCTGCACCAACTGCAACAGCAACCCCCGCTCCGCCCCAACAGGAGGAGTGACATATGGGCCCAATGCGGCTTCCATCTTCTCTATGCCGGTGGGGCAGGTGACTCAAGCCATGACGGGATTGTTCTTCGGGACCATGCTCCCACCAGTAAGCTTCAGCGTCCTAGTGCCACCACAGGAAGCTCCCAAGAAGTCGGTTTTCGATCGACTTGCAACCACCACAGCCCCTCTCAACGTGTCGTCCAAGTCTGCCATCTCAGACTTTAATAGGCTGAGCCGAAGCTCAAGTGGGCCCGCAAAGGGACTCGCGATACCTGAAAGGGCTATTCCAAAACTAACAGTCCAGCCCACTCCTGCTACGGGCGAAGTCATCAAAAGTGCTTCCCCTGCCAGAAAGTCGGCCTTTGAAAGATTGGCCGTTCCCTCTCAACGGACGTCGGTCTTCGATAGGCTGGCACCAGCAGCAGTCCCTAACCAAAGCAGGGGCACGACGGAGCCGCTTCCACAACCGAGGTGGTCTCATCGGCAAGGCACGCTCGACGTTGCCACTGGCGCCGAGTGAGAAGAGCTGGGGGCAACTCTCCCTTTGGACTTACTCCACCATTTCTAATGGTCGAAGTTGACGCTGCTGTTCCAACCGGGAACAACTTTGAACCGCTTAGGAGGGTGCGAAAGAACTCCCCAACCACGGTGTTGAAGAAATCTCTACTTCCTGCTGAAAACATGACGCAGGCAAAGCCGGAGCAGCCCCCTCAGCGGCTGTCCTCCCAAATCCACAGGGTTTGGCGGAAAGTCAAGATTCCGTGATCAATAAGAACTACTCTCGTCAACTGAAGAAAATGAAGGCTCGACAAGAGGAAAATCATCCCTCCACCATGCAGCGAGGGACTTCTTTCACGCAGGCGCCTGTTACAATGGCTCCTTCAACTTCGACTTCTCACAAAAAGAGAAGGCCGGAGAATCTCCCACCGCTGGTGGCAAATCCCAAAGGTGATGTATTCAAATGCCCCAAGTCTGGGGGCATGATCGTGCACACGGTTTACATGGCTTCCGGAAAAGAGGAAAGCCGTGGTTCCGTAGGCCATCGGTCGCAAACTCGGTCGTTAACAAAAGCTCAGGAGCAGCAACAAAAGCTCCAGGAGATGCTGACGAAAATGGCATCACTCACCGAACAGAAAGAAAGCCTGGAAGCAGCGTCTGAACAGCGCCAGGAGCAGGAGACCGATACAGAGTTCCTGCAAAAGGTGCTGGAAAGAAAGGATAAGGAGGCCGCGGAACAGGATGCTAATATAAAACAGATGGTGCTCCTGTTCCAAGACATTGTTGGAATGATGATCCAGCCAGAAGCTCCAGCTGAAGACCCGCCGATAATCATCGAGGACGACAGAGGGGAAACATCAAACCCTTTTCCATCTTTATCAACAACCAGGGAGGAAACGATCTCCAAGGCTGCCCTTGTTGATTGCATAGCTCAACAAATACGAGCTCATCAATCGAGTGAAACGGCTAGCCAAGTCATCAGAACTGGGCGACCGTATCCGGGCTGGTATGATCAAATCAAGTATTCGCCGGGATATACGATCCCCAAATTCCATGTGTACAAGGGGACAGACAATCCTCATCAGCACGTGGCTCAGTTCAGAGCTTTATGCGGCAATATTGGAGACGACGGCAAATTGTTGCTTCGCCGGTTCGTTGGCAGCCAGTCGGAAACAACATTCGAATGGTACTCGGAGCTCCCAAATGACACCATCAAAACATTCACGGAAATGGAACTGCTATTTACGCAGCGGTTCGCCAGCGGAAGCGAGCGCACCCCGATCACGACATTAATCAATGCCAGGGTGAAGCCAGGAGGGACCTGGGTTCAATGCGCGATCCGATGGCGGAACCAATGGTCAAAATGTGAACAACGCATCGAAGAAGCTTTTGCTGTGGGTATGTTCATAGGAACTCTGGATCCTCAGGCGACCGTGTCCCAGTTCATGACGTTCTTTAAGCCGACCACCTTCCAGGCTTTGATCGATAAGCTGGCCCAAATGGACCAGATGGGCCACGGACCTTCCTCTTCAAAAATGGACCCTCGGAATGTAAAAGGTAAAGGGAAAGCGGCCTTCGTTGTCAATACTCAACAACAACCGAGTGACCCGAAACCGGTTGCTCGCCAAAACAACGCGCGCCCGCGCCAATCCCTGGAAGAGAAGTTAGGACGTGCTTACTCGTTTCCCCATGATAAAACGAGGAGACTGTTCGAACTGGCAATACGCAACAAACTCATCACTCTGCCGAACCCAAAACGTCCACCGCAACCCGGTGACGTCAACAACCCCAACTACTGCTCATATCACTGAATGGTGAGCCACCCAATTGAAGATTGCTACGTCTTCAAAAATTGGATCGAGGACCAGTATCAACGGGGGAAATTTGCGCTTTCAGAGAACTGGAAGGTGAACCCTCCATAGAGGCACGCTCCTAAAAAGGTGGATACGCCGGGGGCATCATGTTCATTTGTGGAAGAAGCTCCGTGGGAAGTTGTCATTTCAGCTGAAACTAAAAGAATGCTGAAGGATTTTCAAGCATGTCCGGCGATCAGGTGGAAAAGCCCGCTGGAGCTCGAGATCATTGAGGGAATGCTGAAACCACGCCCCACACCGAAAACTGCTAACGATGGCCAAAACACCCAGGTCAAGCCTTCAAAGTCTTCGAAGGGAAAGAAGAAGACCAAGAAGCCCGTGCAGCCTGACGACAAGCGCACGGACCTGCAAAAGTATATCGACGCACTGGAGGAGTACAATCAGAAGACGCGGACTCCAGTCACCCTCGAAGAGTTTCTCAACCATATACTTGAGAATAGAGATAGTGACGATGATGAGGGAAATGGCTCGTCAGAAGAAACCGAAGATTATGTAGCAAGTTGCCACATGGTTTCTCATTCGTCGTTAAATAACAAAGAAACCCCCTCAACGTCGGAAAGCAACGCAGAGGAACTGGGGGCAGGATCGGTGCCGAAATCCCCGGAGCTGCCAGAAGACCCAATTGACAGGCTGCTAAATGAAGCTTTTCAAAAGAGCAGAGCTGACCGAAAACGTGAAACGGCTATATACGAAAAGGCCAAGTATCGGCATCAGGATAAAGAAGACGCAGCGAGGAAGAGTCACAAAGTACTCCAACCAGAGCGAAGCAGTGTCACTCGTGCCAAGTTCACGGGGACTTCATCCACCAACATCCAAATCCGCTACATCTAACGATAGCTAGTTGGCCGTTCAAAATGTGGGGAACCGATATAATCGGCCCTATTGAACCAGCGTCATCTAAAGGACATCAGTTTATACTGGCAATGACCGATTACTTCTCTAAGTGGGCAGAAGGAGTACCACTAAGGGAGGTGAAGATGGAGAATATTCTCCATTTCTTCAAGACACATGTCATCTACCGGTTCGGCACTCCGCGACGGATAATCTCGGATAATGGACCAGCCTACAGGAGCCATAAAATCAGCCGCTTCGCAGAACAACATAAAATAGACTGGAGATACTGTTCTGTCTATAATCCTCGTGCCAACTGTAACAACTCCATTTTTAGTGTACATATATTTGATTTAAATTTGAAGTATACTTGGGGTATTTAATGTTGCTGTTATCACTTTAAGTATTTATTTCACACAATAATTATAAGAATGAGCTTGTAGCTTATTGGTAACACCTTGCACTGCTGAACCAAGCCACCAGAGTTCAAATCCCCTGCCCCACATTATTTTTAAATATTATTTTGTTTTAAATTCTTTGGAAGACCAACAGTCCACACACCATAACTCCCAAAACTTGAACTGAACTTGAAAAACTAAAAGCACCAGTGCCTACCTTACGAGACCCCCACCTCCCGACCGTCGAACTCGGCCCGGATCGGCCAACTCGGCCGGCGGACCGGCCGACTCGGCCCGCCGCCGCCGGCCGGAGTTGCCGATTCCGGCGAGTCGTCAACTGATGAAACGCACCTCTTCATCTCCTAAACCCCCCTGCATACTCTAATTAAATGGATCGGTTCCAGAGAGTTAAATATACCCCATTTACTACAATTTTTTAATGAATTTCCTATATTTTTACAATTTTTTATTTAAAAACCCTTCATCTACCCTCACCCTAGCCTACCCTATAAATACACCCCCTACCCTCTACCCTCTCACCCCAAAATCCTGAGCCCACCCTCTCAAAAAATTTCCAAGAATCGTGTACTTTGAAAACAAGCTCGAAGCGAAGCTCCGACGAATTCCCGGCGGAACTTTCGGCGATTGTTTTAGGAACTACCGGCGACGACGCAACACATCGGCGATCCCTCTAGTTCCCTCTCACTCTATTGTGTAATCTAAAAACCGTAAGTCCTTTTTCTATCTCTCTTTCCTATTCTAAAAATACGAAATTACAAAACCGGACGGAGTCGGAACAAATCCGATTTTCGATTAGGTTTTCTATAAAATTCCATTTCTCACTAATATAATCATACTTAAACTTCCTCATGTTGAATATTAAATACTAATCAAACAATTTGATAAAGTTTCATCACATGAAATGATAGCTATCTCAATTTATCGTATTTTTCACTTAAATACCACATTGTTTCAATCTTTCATTTAACTCCATAAAACTTGCTATACATTTAAAGTAGATCACGAGGTAACGACCTATCTCCTCACACACTTACATACAACCTAACACGATACCATCGAAAACTCAGAATACGAGAAACCGAACATTTTCACTTAAATACCCTATACTAAATAAAACCATTTATAAAGGATTTAGTGTTGATACATAAATACCACTTATTAGGAAAAATACGATAAGTTGTGGATATCAGTCGTTTATCTAAACCTGACTTTGTGGTGTCTAGGCTAGGCAAGTGAGAAAGGTAACTTTAAAAGGCCCGTCTCACGGTGATTCGTGAGTGGATCCCTCCTTTCTTCACTTGTACTTACCTGGCCACAATTGGCGGTGAAGAGGCGATTTGAGGCATCTCACAACTTGTCGTTTGGACCAGTTAGGGATAGTTTAGTTGACTTAGGAGACCCTAAAATATAGAATACGGAAAATTGACATCTTTACAAATAAATACCATTTACTTCATAAAACCGTTTTCTAAAGGATTTAGTATTTTACAATCTTTGCAAAGTGCCGCTACAACCCATTTTGGGGAACCCGTTCGGGATGGTGCGGATTATCGCACATCCTCGGGCTTAGTAGTGCGAGATTCAGACATCCGCAAGAAGCATTCGGTCTCGAAAGATTTAAAATACGACATCTTAAGAAAATGAGATTTTTAGAATATAACAAATTATATTAAAATTATTTTTTGTATAAATATATGTATATTTATCATTAAAATATCTATTTTGTTTTGATATAAATATTCCAACTTTTTCTAAAAATCACAAGAACAAATTTTACACTAAAATACCAGGAATTCCAAATAAATCAATATTACAAACAAATACCCTTATTTATGAAACTAGGATATTTTTACTATAAATATCACAATATAAAATCCACATTCACTGCAACTCTAAAGACGAATAATAAATACTTGAGATGTATTTTGAAAAGTATATAAAAGTAATTTTACATAAAACCCCCTCAAGTTCTATAAATTACCCTAAGGACCCTAGTAAACATAGGTTTAAGCAGAACCAATCTCTTGAGCCCCAGGGAGCCGGAGAATTGGGTGCTTGCCTATCTAAGGTAGACAAATTGATAAAAACTATCAGGACTTCAATTTACTTTGCTAATCGTCTGACTCAAGTTTGAGTCTCAGTATAATCCGACTTGAATATGATTTAAGTACAATCTACAATCTTCAATATTACAATTCAATATGAATTCATGAATCCAATTATCAATCTATATAACTTGACTGAACCGAACCATGGATATACATTCCATTTACATGGTTCCCCAGTTATTCCATTTACATGACTCTACGGTGACATCCGTTACTGATATCATGGTTTCGGTCAGTCAACCAATTATACAATCAATACAATTTACAAGACAAACAATACAATCAAAACATTACGGGGTTTAAGGGGTAAATTGGTACGGAAGGTGTTAAAAGTGGAACGAGACCGTAAGACTTAATACACCTAACATGAATCCAGTTGCTGTTGTACCGTGGCATAAACGGTTCCTTGTACGATACGTGTCTCTAGTCTCTGGCATATAGAGACTCCTCTCGTATACACTGGCATTCTTCTGTACCAAGTTACAAACAACAGCGTTAATACAATATTACAACAAGACAATACAACTTTAAAAGACACATTCTTATCCTGTCTATTCTATTTCTCCTTTCTCTTTGGGACTTACCGAGCGACCTGTTCGCTGACGACATTCTATTTCTTTCTTCTTTGAATGTCGTCAGGTGATTTGGACCCGGCGGAGATCGAGCCATCCGCAGAAGACTTGGAGCAGTTTGCTAAAGAACCAGAGCTCTAGACATTGTACATTTTCCATTCAGTACTTTTCATTTCCTGTTATGCCATTGTTTAGGCATCGCTTTTATTTCAGTTGTATTTCCTTTTCATGCATTGTACAAAAGAATGTTAATAAATAAAAGTTGCTGTTTTTATTATACCTTGTCTCTTGTGTACAATTTCTTTTATATTGCTTAGTTACGCTTAGCGTATTTGCTTCTGAGTAAATACGTAGTGGCCTCGTCGCGTCCCCTTCGCCGTACACCAGGAAGCGGGGCGTGACAGGTTTTGTTGGTGGCCAATGCAGGTCAGAGCTGTATAGAACCCTACTATGCAGTTCTGTTATGTGTGAACAACCTAAGCAATATAACATAAGAACCAGCAACTAAAACATTCTTTACAATTCATGTTCCTTGAATCTTACAATTTCATATTCCTTGAATCTTATCATTTCATGTACTTGAATCTGTCCCAACCCAAATTTTTCTTCAAGGTTATGGATTCCCCGAACAACACTAGCACCAACGTCAACAACACACCTCCACCACTACCTCTCACACCTGCTTTTCCTGCGCCACCCACCGAGCAAATAGTGCTACTTGAAGCAATCCGCAGCCTTCTTGAGGGACAGCAACAATGTTAGTTGTATGTATGCCCTAGAGGCCAGTATTGTACAGATGATGTATATTATATTGGATGCTTGGACATATATAGAGATGACTTTCTTGCTCGATATGATAGTATGCTATCTGGTTACTCTTTATCTTAACATGTACACTTGTCTCTTTATACCGTCTTATAGTTACATGTTGGTAAAGCCCTTAGGATGTGTACTTGACTACCTGGACTATGATGCAGATTATACTAATGGGGACATGGTAGTCCATAGGTACATCCTTCAAGGTCCCTAGTCGTGGGTATATCGAGACGGGGCATCGATATACCAGTGTAGACTAGCGTATACGCTTCTCGACCCATGAGATGGGCGATGGATGATCCCATATCCATTGGTGTTTGACATCAGAGATGGTGTACGGGTGCTCAGTGGAGACTGGGTACACTGGACGGACTCGCCGAGAACTCCCAGATGGTATTATACCTCACGTCAGATGGCAGTTCTCAGGTGACACTTGTGCAGGTTAGTCTGTAGACCCGAGATCGTCATAGAGTCTTGTGTGATTCCCACTGTGCTTTGATCTCCACCTTACCACGTCCATGAGGGCGTGCAAAACGGTGGTCTTTGGGTACAGTCCCGAGTCACATGGAGGCAATGAGCGATAGGAGGGGTTTCGTCTCTCCCGGTATTGGGGGTTGATGTTGCGCAGTGCTCGATTGGCCGTAACAGGGAAGTCCCTGGCCAGGGCTGATCAGAGATTTGCTGGTAAGTGTTACCAGTAGTTTCTCGACCCGTTATGAGCCTCACATCGGCACGACTTATCGGTTATTGGGGTCTGAGGTTTACCACCCCTAGACTTGATATGCGACATATCAGACGAACAGACCGGACTGTACGGTAAGTGTTACTGGTTGGATTCACAGGAGTGTGAGCGGGCTAGCTCGTCGATCTTCTGATCGATCAATACCCGGATGGCCATTACGTTTGGCAGACCGCTTGCGGCTTGTGGGTGCTTGATATGATCATCATCTGCTACCGGCGTATTGACGAGTCTTTAGAGTCCTACACAGAGGTTTCCTGTCTCAAGCGAAACGAAATAGGAGCGCATATGAGATATGTGCAGGACCGAGAATAATGCGTGTATGTGATACCGTATTCCATTCTCGTGATGAATGTATCGATTGGTTATATTCGATATAACCTAGATATCGAATCAAGGATTGATTCGATAAGCCGATACGTAGGATACTAGTCGGTTATATACGATATGACCGGATCGTTAAATCAAGTGTTGATTTAATGATTTAATGTATAATTATATATTTGATATATTACTTTGCATTAACTAGTATTGGTTCACTTTAAATGGATTTTCTCACTTGATGTGCAAGTTGTATATGTGATATACTTTTGTGCACATGTTTGTATCATGTTTGATGATACTTGCTCATTTGGTTAAGTGTAAAGAATCAAACCATGGTTAAAAAGATGATTAGGGTTTTTCTTATTCATTTATTTATTTATTTGTTTATTTATTTATTTGGAAAAGATTTTGATGAGAATGGGGGCTTTCTTTGTTTCTAGTTGAAGCTTCATGAAGCTTTGACTTTGTAACCATTCTTGTCTTCATGCTTAACCCTAACCCTTCCAAGTAACCATGGTCAATTCTCTATACTCTACCTTAGTTAGTATATGATAAGAATTCATTTTACTTTTCATTTTAAAAAAAAACACTTATCATATTCTAGCTTCATCTTCTTCTTCATCTTCAAAGAAAAAGCTTAAGTCCATTAATGGCAACTTGAGCTAAAGTGTGAGAAATCCAATTCTAAAGTGAACCCACCTCCTATTTCTTCACCCTCTACCTCTTGCCAAGTAGTATAGGGTGTTTTCTTCACAAGTTTCACAACTTGATGGAGTTGGAGCTTGAACTTGTGATGCCTCGACGTAGATCATCTTCGGCACGAAGCTGACGACCTAGCCCGCCCATTTCTCCGATCAAGCCGACGATTGAGTCCGGGATTCGAGATGGACAGCGAGAGGACGCCTACGTGGAGCTAAGGAAGTGGAGAAACGGATCTACAAAGGTTGTAGCCTCTCTCCTTTAGTTAAGATGTTAACTAGTTTCGTATTTCGCCTAAACTCTAGTCAACGATCCGTATTAGGGTTTCTCGGCACCCGTAAAATTTTAAATTGGCATGGTTGATGCCTTGTGAGACCTCATTAGCATGCCAAGGAACCCTACAAACAAGTCCTGAACTGTCCCGAAACTGACGCACCTGGGGTAAAGCAATTCGGGGCTTTACATCCCAAGCAGTTCTCCGGAAAGGGAAGCCCACTTGAAGCTGAGGAATGGGCACAAAATATCGAGGATGATCTGGCGGCAGCACAAGTGCCAGACATAGCTTGGGTTCGTGTGGCGAAACTGCAGCTCACGGACAATGCTCGCAACTGGTGGAAGGCGGAAGAAAGCCGTCTTGTACAGCCTATTGAATGGATGACTTTTCGCGAGAAGTTCGACGCGAAGTACTTCCCTGTGACTGCCAGGTTTGCCATGGAACATCAGTTCATTCATCTAAAACAAGGTTCGATGTGGGACAAGTCAGTAGATGAGTATGACGCTGAATTCACCATGCTAAGTCGGTAAGATATGTCACAATATTTCAAATTTTTAAATATCACATACTACACAGCTAACACAATCCTTTAAACAGATTCGCGGCACACTTGATACCGACGGATGATATCAGAGCCCATCGCTTTCAACAAGGTTTGGACACAGAAATTTAGGTTGCACTAGCCACAGGGAAATTTCTGACTCATGAGGATGCTCTGGAAGCTGCCCGCAGTTATGAGGCGGTGATAAAAGCAAGGGGCAGACCTCAGTCTGCAGGAGTTAAGCGCCCTGCCAACCAGATGGCAGGAGGAGCCTCGTCTAGACCACCTTTTGTGCCAAGACGTCCAGGAGCACCAATCAACAGGCCCAGCCCAGCCTTTTGTAACTACTGCAAGAGAAATGGGCATCTGGCGAAAGATTGCTAGCGTGCGAACAACCTTTTCTTGATCTGCGGCTCAGCTGCTCATGGTATTGGGTCTTGTCTTCATAAACAAAATCCAATTGCTGCACCCAGGCCAGCAAACAATTACCCACAGCGCCCAGCCATCCAAGTCCCTGCTCCAAGGCTTGCACTACCTGCACCATCCAGAGGACCACAAGCTGCACCACCTCCTCGTCAGTTCCATCAAGCTCAAAGGAACGTTCCGAGGAATGTTCCTCAAGCCAGGAGGAATGTACCAAGGCGCCAGGCTTTCACTATGTCAGTGGAAGAAGCTGAGGCCACTGGCCAAGTCATCACTGGTAAACTTTTCTTCTCAAACTTTTCTTTCAGTCTTGTTTATCTACACACTTTCCTATACCTAAAACACATCTCACATACCTTAGGTACAATCTTAGTAGCCTCACTACCCGTACTAGCACTGCTTGATACTGGAGCATCTCACTGCTTTATGTCGCAACGGTTTGTCCGAACCCATGCGATTCCAGTCTCACCGCTTATATCCAGTTGGAACGTTAGTTCAGGAAATGGCGTTCTAAAGGCAACTATGGGATACAGCTTGTGTCCAGTCATCATCTGCAGCAGAGAGTTTTATGCTGGCTTCAAAGTACTAGACATACCGAACTTCGATGTGGTTCTAGGAATGGATTGGCTTAGAACTTTTTATGCTACCATCGAATGTCGTCAAAGAAGGTAGTATTCGAGATTCCAGACCATCCGGTCTTCTATTTCAAAAGCGGAGACCGTACCCTGGAGCCAAGTACCTACAAAGCGAAGCCAAGAGAAGCAGTAGTTGCAGCAGCTCAAGCGGAGGAAGAATCAAGACCAGAGGTAGTTCGGGAGTTCGATGATGTATTTCCTGACGATATATCAGGTTTGCTTCCCGATCGAGCTCTTGAATTCAGTATTGATTTAGTACCAGGAGCACAACCGGTGATCAAAGCACCTTATAGATTAAGTCCGGAAGGTTTGAAGGAAGTCCGAACACAGTTGGACGAATTATTGGCGAAAGGATGGATTCGTCCCAGCACTTCAAGTTGGGGAGCACCTGTACTACTTGTGAAGAAGAAGGAAGGTTCATACAGAATGTGCATTGATTATAGAGCCTTGAACGAAGTCACTATAAAGAATAAGTATCCACTCCCGCGCATCGATGGTTTATTCGATCAGCTAAGTGGATCTTGTGTTTTCTCTAAATTGGATCTTCGTTCAGGATATCATCAGGTGAAGGTCAAGGAAACTGATATTCACAAAACAGCTTTCAGAACTCGCTATGGACATTACGAATTTCTAGTGATGCCATTTGGAGTGACCAATGCACCGGCAATATTCATGAACCTAATGAATCAAGTTTTCCGGGAGTACTTAGACAGGTTTGTTGTCATCTTCATCGACGACATCCTGGTGTATTCTAAGAGTCGGAAAGAACATGCAGAGCACCTACGAATTGTCTTAGAAACTCTTCGACAACATCAGCTTTATGCCAAGTACAGCAAGTGCGAGTTTTGGCTAAAGCAAGTTGGTTTTCTTGGACATATCGTATCAGGAGAAGGAATTTCTGTGGATCCAGCAAAAGTTTCAGCAGTTAGCGAATGACCTACACCAAAGTCAGTGAAAGACATTTGAAGTTTCTTGGGTTTAGCTGGATATTACAGAAGGTTCATTGAAGGCTTTTCGAAGATAGCAACACCCCTGACCAAGCTCACACGTAAAGATGAAGAATTTGTGTGGTCAGAAGCATGCGAACAAGCTTTCGTAGAACTCAAGTCAAGGTTGACATCAGCACCTATTCTCGTAATACTGGATCAATCTGGAGGATTCGAAGTGCATTGTGATGCATCCGGTAAGGGATTAAGATGTGTTCTACATCAGCGCGGTAAAGTTGTGGCTTATGCTTCAAGACAACTGAAGACTCATGAGCGCAATTATCCGACGCATGATCTGGAGTTGGCAGCCGTCATCTTTGCTCTCAAGATTTGGGGCCATTATCTAATTGGTGAACGAGTGAACATCTACACAGATCATAAAAGTCTGAAGTACGTGTTCACTCAGAAGGAGTTGAATATGCGGCAGAGAAGATGGTTAGAACTCATGGCGGACTTTGACATCAACTTACAATATCACCCAGGGAAGGTGAATGTGGTACCTGATGCTCTTAGTCGTCAACCATTATCGATGAATCTCACCGCTCAGTGGAAGCTTCAACAAGACTTGCATCAGATGGAGATTGAAGTAGTCATGCCAGGTAATACTTCAAGTTTGACGAATTTACAAGTTCAATCAACCATTGTCAATCAGATCAAAGCAGCTCAACCAAGTGATGCTAAGTTGCAAAGGATCAGAGAACAAGTGGAGAATGGACTCAGAATAGACTTCATCATCCATGAAGATAGATCTTTGAGATATGGCAGCAGATTGTGTGTACCAACAGGTCCTGTTTGGGAAGAGTTAATGAAAGAAGCTCACAGCTCTCCTTACTCAGTACATCCTGGAGGTACCAAAATGTACAAAGATCTACGTCAGAATTATTGGTGGCATGGAATGAAGCGTGAAGTAGCCAGAAGCGTCGCAAAATGTTTGGTGTGTCAGCAAGTAAAGGCTGAACATCACAGGACAGCTGGACTACTTCAACCGTTACCAATCCCAGAATGGAAGTGGCAACACATCACGATGGATTTTGTGACTGCTCTTCCTCGCAGCACAAAGGGTAACGATGCCATATGGGTCATTATGGATCGACTCACAAAGTTGGCTCACTTCATCCCATTTCGAGTTGGCCAATCAACTGAGACACTAGCAAAGAAGTACATGGAGGTAATAATCTACTTAAAGATTTAAACTCTTCATAATGTACTACCTCTGATACCCATGAACTCATACAGGAAATTGTGAGACTTCATGGAGTACCGGTCTTCATTGTCTCCGATCGTGACACCAGGTTCCGATCGCAATTTTGGCAGAGTCTGCAAGCGAGCTTGGGAATAAGTCTGAACTTCAGCACGGCTTATCATCCACAAACAGATGGTCAGTCTGAGCGAACTATTCAGATCTTGGAGGATATGCTTAGAGCGTGTATGTTAGACTTCAAAAGATCGTGGGAAGATCACCTGCATCTTGTAGAGTTCGTGTACAATAACAGCTACCAAGCAAGCATAGGAATGACACCTTTTGCAGCATTGTATGGAAAGAAGTGTCGATCGCCATTAAATTGGGACGACATTGGAGATAGGGAACTCCTTGGACCAGAGATGATAGTAGCGACCGTTGATGTGGTTCATACTATTAGGGAAAGGATGCGCATAGCCCAAGATCGACAGAAACACTGGGCTGATGCAAAGAGACGACACTTGGAGTTCCAGCCAGGAGATCACGTATTCTTGAAGATATCTCCGAACCGCGGAGTGATCCGATTTGGAAGACGGGGTAAATTAAGTCCGAGATATATTGGACCGTTCGACATACTTGAACGAGTCGGTGAAGTGGCATACCACTTAGCGCTTCCACCCTCATTGGAAGGAGTGCATAATGTGTTCCACATATCCCAACTCAGAAGGTATGTAAGTGACCCCAGCCATGTTCTTGATCATTCCGAGCTCACTATACAGCCCGACTTGTCTTGTGAGCAACAGCCTGTGGAGATTCTGGACAGGAAAGTGAAGACACTTCGAAACAAGGAAGTTAACTTGGTCCGAGTGATGTGGAGGAAAGACACTCCAGGAGAGTCCACTTGGGAAATGGAAGATGAAATGCGTGCAAGATATCCACACCTCTTTGTAAACTAGTCCTCAAATAAAAGTTGTAAATTTCGAGAACGAAATTTTTGTAAGGAGGGTAGACTGTAACAACTCCATTTTTAGTGTACATAAATTTGATTTAAATTTGAAGCATACTTGGGGTATTTAATGTTACTGTTACCACTTTAAATATTTATTTCACACAATAATTACAAGAAGGAGCTTGTAGCTCATTGGTAACACCTCGCACTGCTGAACCAAGCCACCAGAGTTCAAATCCCCTGCCCCATATTATTTTTTAATATTATTTTGTTTTAAATTCTTTGGAAGCCCAACAGTCCACACACCATAACTCCCAAAACTTGAACTGAACCTGAAAAAATAAAAGCACCAGTGCCTACCTCACGAGACCCCCCATCTCCCGACCGTCGAACTCAGCCCGGATCGGCCAACTCGGCCGGCGGACCGGCCGACTCGGCCCGCCGCCGCCGGCCGGAGTTGCCGATTCCGGCGAGTCGTCAACTGATGAAGTGCGCCTCTTCATCTCCTAAACTCCCCTGCATACTCTAATTAAATGGATCGGTTTCAGAAAGTTAAATATACATCATTTACTACAATTTTTTTTAATGAATTTCCTACATTTTTACAATTTTTTATTTAAAAACCCTTCATCTATCCTCACCCTAGCTTACCCTATAAATACACCCCCTACCCTCTCCCTCTCACCCCAAAATCCTGAGCCCACTCTCTAAAAAATTTTCAAGAATCGTGTACTTTGAAAACAAGCTCGAGGCGAAACTCCGACGAATTCCTGGCGGAACTTCCGGAGATTGTTTTAGGAACTACCGGCGACGACGCAACACATCGGCGATCTCTCTAGTTCCCTCTCACTCTATTGTGTAATCTAAAAACTGTAAGTCCCTTTTCTATCCCTCTTTCCTATTCTAAAAATACGAAATTACAAAACCCGACGGAGTCGGAATAAATCCGATTTCCGATTAGGTTTTCTATAAAATTCCATTTCTCACTAATACAATCATACTTAAACTTTCCCATGTTGACTATTAAACACTATTCAAACAATTTGATCAAGTTTCATCATATGAAATGATAGCTATCTCAATTTATCGTATTTTTCACTTAAATACCACATTATTTCAATCCTTCATTTAACTCCATCAAACTTGCTATACATTTAAAGTAGATCACGAGGTAACGACCTACCTCCTCACACACTTACATACAACCTAACACGATACCATCGAAAACTCAGAATACGGGAAACCGAACATTTTCACTTAAATACCCTATACTAAATAAAACAATTTATAAAGGATTTAGTGTTGATACATAAATACCACTTATTAGGAAAAATACGATAAGTTGTAGACATCAGTCGTTTATCTAAACCTGACTTTATGGTGTCTAGGCTAGGCAAGTGAGAAAGGTAACTTTAAAAGGCCTGTCTCACGGTGATTCGTGAGCGGATCCCTCCTTTGTTCACTTGTACTTACCTGGCCACAATTGGCGGTGAAGAGGCGATTTGAGGCATCTCACAACTTGTCATTTGGACCAGTTAGGGATAGTCTAGTTGACTTAGGAGACCCTAAAATATAGAATACGGAAAATTGACATCTTTACAAATAAATACCATTTACTTCATAAAACCGTTTTCTAAAGGATTTAGTATTTTACAATCTTTGCAAAGCGCCGCTACAACCCATTTTGAGGAACCCGTTCGGGATGGTGCGGATTATCGCACATCCTCGGGCTTAGTAGTGCGAGATTCAGATCTCCGCAAGGAGCATTCGGTCTCGAAAGATTTAAAATACGATATCTTAAGAAAATGAGATTTTTAGAATATAACAAATTATATTAAAATTATTTTTTGTATAAATATATGTATATTTATCATTAAAATATCTATTTTGTTATGATATAAATATTCCAACTTTTTCTAAAAATCACAAGAAAAATTTTTACACTAAAATACCAGGAATTCCAAATAAATCAATATTACAAACAAATACCCTTATTTATGAAACTAGGATATTTTTACTAGAAATATCACAATATAAAATCCACATTCACTACAACTCTAAAGACGAATAATAAATACTTGAGATGTATTTTGAAAAGTATATAAAAGTATTTTTACATAAAACCCCCTCAAGTTCTATAAATTACCCTAAGGACCCTAGTAAACATAGCTTTAAGCAGAACCAATCTCTTGAGCCCCAGGGAGCTGGAGAATTGGGTGCTTGCCTATCTAAGGTAGACAAATTAATAAAAACAATCAGGACTTCAATTTACTTTGTTAATCGTCTGACTTAGGTTTGAGTCTCAGTATAATCTGACTTGAATATGATTTAAGTACAATCTACAATCTTCAATATTACAATTCAACATGAATCCATGAATCCAATTATCAATCTATATAACTTGACCGAACCGAACCATGGATATACATTCCATTTACATGGTTCCCCAGTTATTCCATTTACATGACTCTACGGTTACATCCGTTATTGATATCATGGTTTCGGTTAGTCAACCAATTATATAATCAATACAATTTACAAGACAAACAATACAATCAAAATACTTCGGGGTTTAAGGGGTAGATTGGTATGGAAGGCGTTAAAAGTGGCACGAGACTGTAAGACTTAATACACTTAACATGAATCCAGTTGCTATTGTACCGTGGCATAAACGGTTCTTTATACTATACGTGCCTCTAGTCTCTGGCATATATAGACTCCTCTCGTATACACTGGTATTTTTCTGTACCAAGCTACAAACAACAGCGTTAATACAACATTACAACAAGACAATAAAACTTTAAAAGATACCTTTTTATCCCGTCTATTCTATTTCTCCTTTCTCTTTGGGACTTACCGAGCGACCTGTTCGCTGACGACATTCTATTTCTTTCTTCTTTGAATGTCGTCAGGTGATTTAGACTCGGCGGAGATCGAGCCATCTACAGAAGACTTGGAGCAGTTTACTGAAGAACCAGAGTTCTAGACATTGTACATTTTCCATTCAGTACTTTTCATTTCCTGTTATGCCATTGTTTCGGCATCGCTTTTATTTCAGTTGTATTTCCTTTTCATGCATTGTACAAAAGAATGTTAATAAATAAAAGTTGCTGTTTTTATTATACCTTGTCTCTTGTGTACAATTTCTTTTATATTGCTTAGTTATGCTTAGCGTATTTGCTTCTGAGTAAATACGTGGCGGCCTCGTCGCGTCCCCTTTGCCGTACACCGGGAAGCGGGGCGTGACACCAACGGTCTAACTGAAGCTTTCAACAAGACCTTGACCAAGATTATAAAGAAAACGGTGTTCGGAAACTCAAAGGACTGGCACGAGAGACTGTACGAAGCTCTTTGGGCGTACCGAACGACGTTCAAAACGGCTACGAATACAACACCATACGTGTTGGTATTCGGCACTGAAGCAGTCCTTCCTTTAGAAATAGAACTCCTTTCTCTCCGAGTAGCGGTTCGATATGAGCTAACAGATGATGAAAATACCCATCTTCGGCTTGAGGAGCTCAACGCCCTCGATGAAACTCGCCTCATGGCGCAACAAAACCTAGAAGTTTACAAGGCAAGGATGACGCGCTCATACGAAAAACTGACTAGGCCGAGAACATTCTGCCAAGGCAAACTCGTGTTAGTCGTTAAAAGACCTATGATCCCCAATCATGCAAAACGGGGGAAATTCGAGCCAAACTATGAAGGCCCATACATCATAGACAAGGTCTATCAAGGTGGGGCCTATTTGCTCATGGATATTCATGGCGAAAGACCCTTCCGGTCAATAAACGGCCGATTCCTTAAGAAATACCACGCTTGACGAGTCACGACTTAGGTCAATGATAGATGACGACGCTCGTGTCCGCTCGCTATCTTCCCGAGTCAAAACTCTAAGTAGTATTCGGAAATGCTTCACCTCAAAAATGGTGATAATGGACCGAGATGTCCCTAAACTAACAACGGACCATAATGTCCTTAAACTAAAACTTCATCCCGAAAATGGTGATAACGGACCGTAATGTCCTTAAAATAAAACTTCGCCTCCAAAATGGCGATAATGGACCGAGATGTCCCTAAACTAACAATGGACCGGAATGTCTTTAAACTGGCGTGTCGCCTCAAACACGGCGATAATGGACCAAAATATCCGTAAACTAGTGCTCCGCCTCAAACATTGCGCATCGCCCTAAATACGGCGATATCCTCTCTTGAGATCTATATTGCAATCAAAGCTCCAATGGCGAAGACTGCAACTCAAGTCCCGCTGGCTACACAGCTACTCCAGCAGTGAAGTCACCCCTAAAGTCCCATTGGCAAATAGATGGGTGTTAAAAAAAAGGTACGTCCACAAGCGAAATAGGTACAGATGAAAACCCGAAAGGGCGCCGTGAGTAAAAACATCAGGGCTACCGGCGAGCTTGTGAAAACCCAAAAGGGCGCAATCTTGTATATCCAAAAGCAAGATAGGTACGGATGAAAACCCGAAAGGGCGCTGTGAGTAAAAACAGCAGGGCTACCGGCGAGCTTGTGAAAATCCGAAAGGGCGCAATCTCGTAAAATTTTCACTTACGAGATCCTCTCTACTCGTAAGGAGAACTCCCCCTTTGAGACCCTCACGGCTCATAGGATTCAAAGTCTTAAGTTGCAGGGATCCAAACCTATTCTTAAGCAGTCGTATTCCCCAAGTTGCCCTACAGACGGTCCAATATTGGCCATTGTATAAAATCCACGGGCATAAATAAACGATTTCCCCACCAAGTTCCACCAATGACGAGGAATGTCCTCGTATGGTGAGTGACACTTATAAGTCCTCTCGACTTATAAAGAGAAAATACTCTTATGAGATCCTTATGACTTATAAGAGAAAACACCACTCAGAAGTTCTCACGACTTCTAAGGAGAACATACACCTACGAGATCCTCACGACTCGTAGGGAGAAATACCTTTATGAGACCCTTACGGCTCATAAAGTAAAAATGTCTTAGTCAGCAGGATCCTAACCCTGTTTGCTAAGCCACCTTTGTTCAAATCAGCAAAGGCAAATGATGATTCATTCCTGGCAATATCCCAGTTGTAGTGATGCCTAAATCGGCATCAAACTCCAAGTCCTTTCATGGCAAATGATGATTCGCTCTTGGCAATATTCCAGTTGCAGCGATGCTGATGCCTGAACAGGTGTCAATTTTCAAGTCCTTTCACGGCAAATGATGATTCACTCCTAGCAATATTTCAGTCGCAGCGATGCTGATGCCAGGATTGGTATCAGATCTCAAGTTCCATATTCGCAACAAAAATCAGCGAGCAAAAAAAGATGCATATGAAATAGCCGAAATGATGGGGTAACTCGCAATAAAAATCAGCGAGTAAAATATATGCATATAAAAACAGCAGAAATGTTTGGGCAACTTGCAATAAAAAACAGCGAGTAAAAAGAAAAAACAGCCGAAATGATTGGGCACCGCGATAAAAAGCCGAAATGATTGGGCAATCGCGACTTTCGCGATATAAAAAGCTGAAATGATAGAGCATCGCGGAAAGAAATAAAATGAAATGAATCTTTGGCCCTACAGGTGAGTCCAAATCAACCCCTGTATACAATCCATGGGCACAAACGAAAAGGGAACCATATTTTCCCACCAGGCTCCGTCAAAGGGAGAGCCAAGTCTTGATGGTTCACAAAATAACCTATAGACTACCTCAACATTCGTCTCGTCACAGCTGACGCAATGTTAACAACGACGTTCCTTCTCACTCCAGCAGGATACAGACGCGACGTCAACAAAGGCTCCAGGGTCAAAACAAAATGGAGCCATGGCAAAATTCCTAGCTCCAAGTCTTGACGGTTCACAAAACAACCTAAAGACTACTCCGACATTCTTCTCGTTACAGCAGACGCAATGTCAACAAAGGCTCCAAAATAGCCAAATCAAAAGGAAGCGAAGGCCAAATTCCTAGCTTCAGGGTCTTGATGACAACTTAAATAAAACCTGAAAGACTATTGGAGATCATCCCACATCAGTGCGGAGTGGTTATGACTCATCGGGGCTCCCCAAACCGAGCCTAACCTCAAGTAAAAAGCGACATGGCAAAATTCCTAACGCTTGCTCTTCCGATGGTCAAACTGCCTAAGAATATTACTTGAAGACGTCTTGTCCAGCCCTCGAAGGGATCAGAGACACGACAGTCGCTGGGTTACTCGAACAGCAGCATAAAGTCTGCACATCGGGGAACGCATCATCCAACGCGACGGTACCACAGACTAAAACCCTAGTACCACAAAACCTAATGGACCTCTGTCGTAAAGAGCAGGGGTTAAGTATAACGTTAGGACGAGTTTGCCTATAAGCCTAAAGGAGGTAAACTAAAGAAACTCCGAAATGAGTCCATAAACTAGAGACTCCGGAATGAGTGAATAAACTTCAAACTCCGAAATGAGTCCATAAACTAGAAATTCTGAAATGAGTGAATAAACTACAGGCTCCGAAACGAGCGCATAAACTACAAACTCCGAAACGAGTAAGTAAACTAATTACCGCCACATTAAGGCATCAAGACACGGATAAGCGCATAAAAGAGAATGTATGTTATTATTCATGAATCAAAATGTTTAAGAGATACAACCAATGCAAAAAGGGGAATAAATTACAATGATTAAGAAGGAGGCGTTTTCAACAAACTGATGACCCGCTCACGCGCTCCCTGCAATTCCTCCTCGCGTTCAGCTACGGCGGCCACCTCCACTTTGATTTGAGCTCGTTGTTGCAAGAAGGATGAAAGCTTCTCAGCAATTTCCCGTTTGGCAGCTTCGAAGTTAAGCTTCTGCCTTAGCACCAACCCGTCAGAAATACATCGTTAGAGGTTTTCAAAAATAACTTTCAGCTGCGCGGCATTCGCTTCAATTTGGGCGCGCAATTGGACGGATTCGCCGGAAGCCGTCTCATGCGCCTTTCGCCTCAGAGTCACCTCTTGTTCAAAATATCGAATGAAAGCGATAATCTGTTCGATCCACGCGGTTCGCTGAGATTTCAAAGTTAATACCTCAGGAGCGAGGCGCTTAAGCTCAATCTCATGCATACAAGCTTCGATCTTCCTGTGATAATTAACCCAAGAACCAACGAGGTCTTCAATGTGGAAATTCATGAGCATCGCCAGCATTGTATTGACTTCGTCGGCAAAATCCGTAGCAGAAGTGAGAACATCGGCGTCAAGATCCTCGATAAACTCGCTTAACATTTGCCGGCTAGTCACCGTGCCCCTGGAAGATGGACGTTTAGCGAAGGGCCCCGTGGGCATACGAATGCGGGACTTAAAAGGAGCTGAAGCCGGTGTAATTGATGCAAAATAAATTACGGTCAGATTTCAACTTGAAAGACAAAGAAGACACCTGACGGACGAAATCTACCGTACCAGCTGTTGAAGGTGGCAAAATAGGGAGCTCCGGAGGCTTGGCTATTTCTTTGCTTCCTCCTTTAAACTGTGACACTGGGGTCAATATAAGGAAGACTTATCAGCAGAAAGTTTACTCACGAAAAGGAGAAACATTAAACAAAGAATATACTGACCACTGCTGGAAGAGGGAACAACTTCCGATTGGAAGGAAAAGTGCAGGTGTAGCACTTGGTATAAGTGGTCAAAGAGCACTCCTGCAAGGTTGCGACAATATATGGTTAAAGCAAAGAAAATTGGTATCTACAATAAAGCAACTAAATAAGAAACCCTTACCTTCCAAAACTCGGGGAGGCACAAAAGGAACCGTGACGTCAAGGCAGCGGCCGGCGGTAATTCTTCGGCCAGTACAACTTCAGGGTTTATTGCGCCTATGCTCAAGACAAAGGAAATATCATTAGAGACGCTTAGCAGGATTAAAAAACTCAAAGATAATAACCCAATGAATACCTGACAAGTCAGAAACCGAAACCGTGCCCGAAGCGTCACCAGCTGTGACGGCTTCTCCGGTTTCCATTAGGAGAGCAGATTCAACGCCTACAGCTTCATCCCCTGACTCGACAAGGGCTGTCGTAACGCTTGTGTCACCCGCCGATATCAAAGATCCACAGGGGGAAAGAGTGGCAGTTGGAACGGTCCCAGAGTCCAGAGAAAGATTGGACGCTTCATTCTCTTTAGTTTCCGCCGCTTCACCTGTCACGCCGTCATCCAAATTTGGTCCTGTAAATAAAAATGCATATGTTAAATAAATAGACAGGGGGATGAGCTGTTATTAAGGACCGTGCGTTGTTCTACCTTGAAATAGTCGTTCACTCTCTTCATGAGCTATACGCGCAACCTGTCTATGGGCAGTAGACAGGGCAGAAGGAACGTCCACCGAAAGAATATCAGCAGGCGGAACATTGCTTGAGCCTGCACCCGCGGCTAAGACAGCGTCGTGTTCCCTCGCCGCATGCTTTCTGCGCTTCCTCTCAGCCTGAGCCGTGAGAACCGACCTCCTTAAAACTTCCGACAGGGGGACGTTGTCGTCCGAACCGAGCTCTGCCTCTGGAGCCGCTACGGCGACCATCATCAGCTGCTTCAGCAACGCCTCCTGTGGTGGCTTCGGGATGGCCTCAGTCGTAGTCAGTGGCTCTGGAAGCTTTTCTGCGTCACCGTCTGGGATTGGAATTACACTTGGAACAACATGGGTTTTGGTAGTCCCTGCAGCAAGATAAAGAAAAGAGTTAGACCATGAATAGAAGGAACTAAAAGAGAAAAGGTGTAGTGAAGCGAATTATACCAAGACCCAAGGTGGCGCGAAGCCTCTCTTCCTCCTCAAACATCTTGAAGGAAGCTGCAAGAGCCTCTTAGGCAGAAATACCTGTTAAAGAAAAGAGCGTTAATAAAGCATAATAAGGGGAAAAGGAATAGATGCAGAAGAATGTAAATGAAGTATACCCGACTCCACAATAGAGACCAACGTTGCTTCCTCGCGAGCCAGTTGCTCGGAAGCTGCGAGGGCAGCCTGAAGATCAGTATTAGTTGCAGGCGTGTCAAACAAACTCTCATTGGTGCCATATTCGCTCAAGCCCTCACTATAGGGGGCATGGGGCTCCTGGACGAATACGACATCAGCAGAGAATAAAGATTTCTTTTTCTTTTATGAACTGACACCAACAGCCGACGATAAAAGCTTTCGCTTGACATGCCTCTTCGGACGGCGGGTCCCGATCTCCGAACCAATGCCCGATTCCGGGGACGCCGAGGCTACCACAGTCGCTGGAACATCCGGCCGAAGCTTATCAGGAAAAGCTCGGGGGACTATAGCCGTAGTGATTTCTCTTAAAGAAGGGCAAACGGTTGCTCGTCGCTTCAAAGGGACCGCTGGATTGCCGGCTGGGACGGCATCCTTGTGATTGAGTAACAGCCGCCTCTCCTCCCTGACAACAGCATACGTCGCATGCTGGTACCACGCCACGTGCGCATTTGAATCTTTCGGCACATAGCTCAGCTCGCTGACCAGGAAATATGACCCCATATTTAATCGCATAAAATGATGCATCGCGCTGCGAATACCCTCCTCCGTAGCAACCGGCTCGACTAAAAACGCCTCAAGAGGAACACCTTGATTATAACCCAATTGAGCGAAGCGGTGCAGGTTGTACCTCATGAACAACACCGAGGCGTTCTGTCTAAACACTAGGAAGCCCGGCCTGATAGAGTATAGGTGCATGACCTCTCAGGCCCTCAACGCAGAAGCCCCATCCTTAAAAGTATCGTGCAACGGTTGGACCACCTTGGTGGATTCTTTGCCGATAGTCAAGACTCTATCGACAAAGGTCATACTGTCCCCAACCATGCGTGGTCGAAGGAATAATCGCCGAGCCTCTCGCTGTGACGGGTCTGGAGCAGAAGCGTCAACTAGATGCATGACCCGGGGGAAGTTGTAGCTTTCGTAGAATCGGGGTCGTTTATGAACATCAAAGGCACCCATCACGTGCATCTTGACCCATGATGTGAAGTAATGCAATGGGAGATACACGGACTTTATCCCTGGCTGAGTAGTGTCAGCCGGTAAACTCAGGCCGTGGTATAGATGAGCTAACCACGCGATCCCAACGGCCACGCGCGTCCCTGCAATGATGCGATGAGCCGGATAAAAAACAGATGGCCTCATGTAGCGGGGGTGCGTCGGAAGCGCGAACCAACTCAGCCACAGGCCAATGAACCCCAAAAAGAACGTCTCTTCGTCAACACCCGGGGCAGTGATCTCTGCAAAGGGGACGACTGGAGTGTCTGGAATAAAGAAATTCTTTAGATCTGCCTTCGCCGTCGGCAAATTATCCAAACCAAATCCGAACAGGTCGTCGAGTTTGGCGAATTTCGCAGCCTGTTTAGACAGAACTTCCGGACGAAGAAAGCGGGCGATAAAATCCGCGAAGCTAACCCCGTGCCCACCAGACTCCAGGAATACATTCTCATACATGTTCAACACCTTGATTAAGCTTAGTAACTGATGTTGAACGGCGTTTTCCGGGGTAAGGCCCATTACCACTGACTTAGTGGCAAAGATGTACTCATCAGGGGGAAGTATTTTCTTATAGTGCTCCCCTCTGACGGGTAAACATGAGATCTCCGCGAACTCTTCTAATGAAATCGAAACCTCCCGATTTGATAAGAGAAAGGTATGGGTCGGGATGTTCCATTGTTCCAAAAAGGACTTGATCCACCACACATGAGGAGTGTGGTAGTGAAAGAGGGATGTGTAGATTGGGGGTACAACCCGGTCTTTAATAGCAGCTAGGGGTGAGCAAAAAAACCAACTGAACCGGAAAACCGATCGAACTGAAATTAAAAAACCGATTTTCCCGGTTCGGGTCGGTTCTTCAGTTCGATTTCGGTTTAAAATATTGGCAAATTTCGGTTTTCGGTTCGGTTTCGGTTATTAGCAAAACTGAACCGAGAACCGACCCGACCCGAACCGAGGTACATATTATATTAGAAAAATTGAGATGTATATATGTCATTATCTCTCTTGAGAAACCCTAACTCTTTTTCTCTTTTCTCAGTTCTCACTGCTCATTATATTGCGCCGCCCCCTTATGAAGTTCCTTAGTCTCGATCTGGACTCCCTCTCTCTCGTTTCTCCTCCTTTCGACCTCGCTCCCTGTCTCGCTCCCTGGCTCGCGACCTCGCTCCCTGGCTCGCGACCTCGCTCGCTCCCTTCCCCTGGCTCGCGACCTCGCTCCCTCGCTCGCTCCCTCGCGACCTCGCTCCCTCGATCGCTCCCTCGCGACCTCGCTTGCTCCCTCGTGATCTCGACTCCCTCACTCGCGATCTCGCTCCCTCGCTCGCGATCTCGACTCCCTGGCTGTCGATCTCGACTCCCTCGCTCGTGATCTCGACTCCCTGGCTGTCGATCTCGACTCCCTTGCTCATATCGTTCAATAATTGATTGGTATTGATTTTTCTTTTAGCGATTCAATTTTTTTAGGGTAAAAATCCATAGTTTTGCTTGTGGTTTTTTTCCTGAATGATTTCATTACTTTGCCTTTTAGCCTTGGTCTCCTTGATGTTCTGAATGGCAAGTTGTGAAGACTGAACCTTGGAAGCTGCCATTTTCTGTAGATACTGATCTGTATGCAAGACTAACTCCTTTCCTTCTTTTACAAATTTATCCTTATCAAACACATTAAGGTTAATGGAAAAAGTATGATAACTTCTATCAATTTCCTTATCTGCAGATTTATGAGAAATCTTAAAATTCCTCAAGCCATTTATAGAGCTTGGATTACTAATTGAATGCAAGCTAGAACTTTTAATCAGAAGTTTCTTGTTATTCTCCTAAGTTTTGACTAATTTGCATGAACTATCTTGCATAACAACTAAGTTTGCTTCTGCAGAAGGAGACTTACAGAGTGCTTGTTTCATTGGAGTGCTAGAAAATTGAGAAGTTCTTGTATTCTTCGCTTGAGAAACTTCAAAAACTTCATCACTGAGATCATGAAAAACTGGTGTTTGAATTTGATTCCTCTGATTAGTAACGGCCGGCTCAATAATTTCCACAGACTCTATAGCTTGTTGAAAATCTGCAGGCATAGATAGAGACATGAATAAGGAAAAGACGTGAATGATATAGTTTCTCTTGTTTCTTAGTTAGACATGGTACAACTATTTCCAGTGGCATCTATGTATGTATCCGATCATAAAAGATAAAAAAACATACAACATGAATTATACATGACTTTCCAAACGTTTCTAAAAATGCTCTCTTTTTTTATCTCTTGTACTCGTCCGAGTGCATTGCACCTGGCATATATAACGAAAGAACATTTTGGCTGCTCTAAAACTTGTTTAGGATAAAATAAATGGTTCTTAGATGGGTGAAAATGTAATTTGATAGAACCTTTTTATATTATTCTCCAACTTATTAAGTGCAAATTCGGTGGTTCTTTTGTTTACCCTATATCATTCCATGTGTTATTAGGGGTTGACATATTCTGAGCATCATCTTCAATGTATTTTTCTCTTCAGGAATTAGAAGAAGCAGTAATAGCGAGTAGCAGTGGCAGCAAGCAACGACAGCAGCACCAGCATCAGCAGCTAGCAACAGGCACCACTTTCTTGTATTGTTAGTGGCTCGCGATCTCGACTCCCTGGCTCGCGCTCTCGACTCCCTCCTCTCCCCTGTCGGCTGTCGCTCTCGATCTCATTTCTCGCTTCTCAGTCTCGGATCTCGCTTTTCGTCAAAATCAGCGGTATGAGTACTTCAACTTCGCAGCCTTCAAATCCCAATGGACCAAATCCAGAGATTGCGCCTATTATTGTGAACGATGATGTTTGTTTCTATTTTTTTTTATTTGAGTGAAATTAAATTGATTAGATTTCAATGACAGCAGCCCTTGGAATTGATTAGATTTAAATGACAACAGCCCTTTTCATGTTAGACCATGCACCTTTTGTGAAGTATTTAATTAAATTGTTGAAATTTGCTTGCTAATTTGAGTTAAATTTTTTAAATGCTTGTTGAAAATTTGGTTTAATGTGTTAATAATATGTTATTTAAGTGTATTTAATTAAATGATTCAAATAATTAATAAATGAATATTTAACATACACAATCTCTAAATTTTGTAGACAAGTTAAGCTGATCCACCGAATGAAGGCACAAAGAAATCAATCGCATCCTCTTCTTTACTAAAAATGAAGAACATGTCTAGATCTTGGGATCATTTCACGCCGTTGAAAGATATTCCCGATATGGCATAGTGCAATTACTGTCCTAAATAGTATCATTGTAATAAAATGAGAAATGACACAAAAGCATTACTTACACATATGGAAAAGTGCCGATTTAACCCTAATTTTAGAGATACAATGCAAGCTTAGCTGTCTCTTAAACTTGGTGAAGGTGGGCAGATTGCATCTGTTGGCATATGGGCTTTTGATCAAGCCGCGGTGAGAAAAGCTCTTTCATATTTCATTATTATTGATGAGCTTCCTTTTAAATTAGTGGATGGTATAGGGTTCAAGCACTTTATGTCCATTGCTAGCCCTTTTTTTATTCCATCTCATTTCACAATTCAAAGAGATATCTTTGAGATATATTTGGAAGAGAGAAACAAATTAAAATTAATGCTGCGAGACCAAAGAGTGTCTCACCATTGATACATGGTCGTCAATCCAACGCAATAATTATATGTGTCTTACGGCATATTGGATTAACGATAATTGGATCTTAAAAAAAAGGATATTAAACTTTTGCCCTATTGATAGTCATAGGGGTGAAAATCTTGGTAGGACGGTTGAGGAGTGTTTACTAGATTGGGGTATTGAAAATGTCTTCACCATTACCGTCGATAATGCAAGTTCGAATGACGTGATGGTTAATTATTTTAAAAAAAGGATTAATAATTGGGGTGGTTGCTTGCTTAGTGGGAAATTTCTTCATATGCGTTGTATTGCACACATTCTCAATTTAGTTGTTAGCGATGGTATTAAGGAGTCGGGAAAATCGGTAGCCCGTATCCGTGGGGCCGTGCGATATGTTAGGCAATCTCCTATGAGATTTAAAAATTTCAAACAATGTGTAGAAATTGAAAAATTGAAGTACGAAAAAGGATTAGTTTTGGATGTTTGCACTCGATGGAACTCAATATACTTAATGTTAAATGCCGCCCAACAATATGAAAATACTTTTGATGCGTTTTCTACTCAAGATCGTTTTTATATTAGTGAACTTGAGAATGGGGATGGAATTCCTATGAAGAATGATTGGCAAAATGCTAGAAGATTGTGCACATTTCTAAAAAGCTTTTTTGAACTTACCAATTTCGTGTCGGGTTCTTCCTATGTTACAAGTAACAGATTTCCCCCTAAAATTTCTGTTGCTGCAAGTGATTTGATCAAGTGTCAAGAAAGTAATGACATTGAGTTGAGCATGATGGCAAAGAAAATGAAAGAGAAGTATGATAAATATTGGGGGAATTGGAAAAAAATGAACTTCTTGATTTACATCGCGGTTATTCTTGACCCTCGAGAAAAAATGGGTTATATGGAATTTGCTATCCAAGATTTATATGCATATGACAATTATGTTGATAAAATTCAAATGGTGAAAAATGCGTTATTTGCTTTGTTCAATAAATATCACAATAAATATGATGGCATATCTCAATCTAGTGGTGCTACGAATCCAAATGTTAAAATAGAAGGAGAAGATTTGAGGTCTCGTTACAAAAGGATGAAAGCGGCAAGAGAAGGTGGTAATTCAAAATCAGAATTAGAGAAATATTTAAGTGAATCGCTTGAAATAGATACTCCAAAATATGATGTATTGAATTATTGGAAAAATGCACATTCAAGATTTCCTATTCTTTCAAGAATGGCTCGCGACGTGTTAGCCATTTCTATCTCTACGGTAGCTTCGGACTCTACATTTAGCATAAGCGGACGAGTTATTGATACATTTTGAAGCTCATTGACTCCACGAATTGTGCAAACTCTTATATGCACAGAAGATTGGCTTCGGGCTTCGATGGGCTCGAAAAAGAAAATGAATATCAAGGAGGATTTGAAACATCTAGAGACATTAGAAGTTGGTAAGAATTTAGAAATTAAAGCTTCAAGTCTTTATATTTTATAGCATTTCATAATATATATTGTTGTTTTTATGTCATATTAAAATTTATTCTTTTTTATATTTCAGAGCTTGACAAATTATCTATCGACTATGACTGATCTTTGAATTGTTGATTGCTGGGGTTCCAGCTGAATCCGCTAAGATAAGTTTTTCAAGACTAACTACGGTTTGTGAATGCAATATAAGCATTCTCTTAGTTCAATTTTATTGACATATAAGATACTTTTAGCGTTTCTTGTCTTTTTTATTTAAAAATACAGGAATTTAAATGATGCTTGAAAGATTGTTTGAAGACCCATAATAGATTGTGCACACAATTTTACTGTTCTTTGCAATTATTCTTAGGTTTTTTTCCCGATACAAGATTATTCATCCCCTAAATCTTTACAATTTTAATATAAAGTTCAGAAAATCTTGGTCATCAAATTATTTTAACTTACTACACGGACATTTGGTTAGTTTTATTCCAAGTTTAGAGGAATATTTAGTTAGGGTCTAATTGAATTTTGGTTGGACACTTTTACCCTCTTCTATCTTCTTCTTTACATCACTGTTCAATTCACACTAGAATCTAACCCAAATTAAACAAATGACATGGAATAACCAAAATCCGCAAATCCTCTACTTCAAGTTCCCCCTACCCCCACCCCACCCCACCCCACTCTACCCAAACAACTTCTCTCTCCTGTAGTGGCAAGTTATGAATTGCGGATAAGACGTTTAGAAGATTTTGAATAAGAGAGAAGAAGGTATAAAAGACATTAAACAAGTGTTGTTAGCAGTTAACCTAGCGATGGATTTAATTATTGGTGGATACTTAACATGTCCTTACTTGGGGTAAGCAAATACCACAATTTTAAGTATTAATAACGAATTCGCTAAGATTTGAGAGTCTGGATAGGAAAATAGCCTAATTCTTTATATATGTAGAATGGACATTCAAATATTATCATGGACATTCAAATATTATCATTCTTAATAAGTTGATATCTGATGGTTTCATGAATCTGACGTGTAATCACTTTCTCAAGATGTTGGTTATCTTGGAATAGAACTTAAAAAAATTACTTGTTGAGGAAACTATGGGCTACTGAGCAAGCGAGGAGAGGGCCTTTCTATATTTTGTATCATAATGCCCTAAGTTATTCCTCTTGCCTAGCCCATGCTGTCGTTTCATAGTTGCCGTTCTTATGACAGAGCATCATTCTTTTCACTTGTTCTTGGGTTTTTTCCATATTTCCTTGCAGCAACTTTTATTTTGCTTTCTTGCAACAGTCCAGCAGTATTTTGTGAATATTTATTACATTATGATAGACCATCTCAGTTTAGATTGGTGTATGGTAGTTGCTTTTCAGGATGCTTGTTTGCTTGCATAAGTTGGGGTGGATCACTAGATCTCATACTTTAAAATGTGATGTACAGCTTGCCTTCTCATCTATGGCCCTGTTCATATTTTAATACTCTGTGCTTCATTGCAACACTTTGCATCAACATGGAGACCCAGTCCAGTACTAGACTCTGTGCTTCATTGCAACACTTTGCATCAATATGGAGACCCAGTCCAGTACTGGATTCCCTCAAATTTTTAACTAGTTCACTAGTGCATATTCATGAGTATCGTTTTAACTGGCTACTGTTTTGGTACGTGTGATATGCACGTGCATGCATCATAGAATATTAGAGAAATCTGCAAACTTCAATTTTTCATCTGTTCATTTCTGAAATCTTACTAGGTTACTTGATGAAACTCTTATTAGTTGCTAAGAACTTGTATATAGTATAGTAAATCATGCAGTTGAGGAATTGAGGTAATCAGTTGATGCAATGTATTCTATTCGATACTCTTGAATTTGAATTTTATTACAACTGTGAATCTTAATTTTTTTTTTGTTTTGCATCCAGGCATGAAGATAAGATCTTTTGAATCCGAGCCTGCGCGCAAAATGAGAGAAGAAATTAGCAATAGCGAGACAATGATGCCTTTAAAGATTTTTAATTAGCTACGGGATTATTAAGTTTAAAATGTATGATGTATTGAATTTATATTTGGTATGGTTATATCATGTAGAATGTTGAATTCAAGTATTTTTCTTCTCGTTTATGTCATCATATATTGATGTTAAAGGTGATTTATATTTTATGTTGATATGATATATGATAGATTGATTTAAGGTCTTTTCTTTTTATTAAGTTGTTATGATATATTCAATTTTATTATTATCTGTCGGGTTTATTAAAAGCCCAAAAAACTATTTGGGCCCAACCGAAAAACCGACCGGACCGAATCAATTCGGTTCGGTTCGGTTCAAATTCGGTTTGCTTTAATTTTCGGTTCGGTTCATTAATATAACTGGTTTCGTTTGGTTCAAAAAATTTGGCAAAAAACCGAACCGAACCGACCCATGCTCAGCCCTAATAGCAGCGACTTCTTGGCCGACAGGATATACTGGGCCCACTGTAGACAGCTGGCCGAATGATGGGGAGTCAATCCTATCATGTAAACTTGCTCCCAAAAGCGCGACTCTCCTTGGCATATACGTCGCCCCAAAATGTCCAAGGCCATCGGTGGCTGTATGAGTATCGATACCATGGAAGGCTGAAGGCGACCTTCCAAGGTCCAGTTGACCTCCTCTATGGCGTAAGTCACTTGAGGCGGGTTAGCATAATGAATCGCTGGGATTGGCTCCGAAGGTGCTGCACAAGAAAAACTGCGCCAACCCCGGATAATCTGATTATACCATGACCCCCACAGGTGAAGAGATTTTTGCCCTGGGTCATGATCCTTAATAAGTACGAAGACTTCCCGATCTACGGGTGCATCGGCAAAAGCGCTTTCCGAACGTCCGAAGGGAAAAGAGGAATCGGAAGCCATAGTACCTGCACAAAAAGGGGGGAGTCAGCTATTGACACAATAATTAAGGCCTTAACATTCTTTGTCACTTAAAATTGTACTGCACCACAGTTAAAAAAAAGGGGACAGGGGCCCCACAAAATCAAGGTGACGCCCCATCAATGATGGGGCAGTCACTCATTAAAAATAGAATCCAAAAGGATTCTCATTTAATGAGAAAACATCATTGGACTCGGGAGTTAAACTCTCTCGAGAACTGTGTTCTGCAAACAGATTTCAAATATATTAAGAAAATTAGAGAGGGAATAAAATTCTCAAAATTTTTGAAAGCCAAGCTCTGTCGAACAATGGGATAACATCCCAGAACCATTAAAAGCAAAGCTTTCTAATGGGATAAAACCCCAAAGATCTTCAAGATCTGTAAGAAAAAAATCTTAGAACACTAAGAGATCTTTGTAAAAGAAGAGCAAAGCTCTGTTAAGGGGTTAAAACCCTAGAACATGAAGAGATTCCTTCAAGAGTTTGGTCATAATCCTTACCAAATTTTGACAGAATTTTGACTCTAAAAGAGTTTTCTTGGACAAAGATCTGAGCTCTGGACAGAGAATTAAATTCTCAGAGAAAGAAGAAGGCTAGGGAAGATGAACACCAGTCATCTCAAAGGCCAAAGGCCCTACTTATAGGCATAGAAAGACGGTTCAACTTCCAAGAAGATCAAACGGTGGAAAAGGTGCCACCACTGCACTCACGTGTGAGCCATGTGAGCGCAACGGGGGGGGGGCATTTGTTTACCTCAATAAAAGAGCAAAACTCTGTTCAAAATTCAAGAGGTGGAGCCTCACGTGCCTTCCACGAGGGCGCCAGCGCCAGAGTTAAAAACTCTTATATGAGTGGCGCCAGTGTGCAAAGCACACAAAAATCTTAAGCAGTGCCCACGTGCACAACACGTGAGCGCCGGCGCCCAGTAGAATTAAATTCTACTCTCTGTTAAACAGAGCCGTCGGATAAAAGATTCAACTGAGATGATAAATCATCAGGATGCAGAATTAAATTCTGTTTAGAGGAAATATTCTTCAAATCTTTCTAACCAAGAAAGATTGCCCTCTGTAAAACAGAGTACCGTTGGATTAAAAATCCAATGGTGATTAAAGAATCACCAATCTACAGAATAAATTCTGTATGGGTAAATATTTCCCTAATCTTGTTAAAAACAAGAAAATACTTTCTGTAAAACAGAAGTCCTTGGATCAAAGATCCAACGGTGGGTAAAATCCCCAAATCATTTGGGATCTCTTAATGAGAGATTTCTTCGGAGCTAATCAACAAATCGCCCCAGCTATATAAATGACCCAAGACTTCAAGTTTGAGAAGGAGGAACCCCCCATAAGCTTAAAAAAAGAGAGAAAACTTCAAAAGAACAGAGAATTAAATTCTCGAGGAAGAAGAACTCTCTTCTTAGAAATTTTAGGTAAATAAAAGTAGATAAAGATCCCGTGGATAATTCAAGAAAGAAAAAAGAGAGCTTAGTACCCAGCGCCCCCTGAGTTCCTCACGTGGGCACTACAAGAGTGCCTAGCACTCATTGAGCGGCGCTCAACGTCTAGTGCCCCATGTGCCCCTCATGTGGGCGCCGCAGAATAAAAAGATCTCAGGGAGTGGCGCTCAGCGCCCAGCACCCCACGTACCTCTCACGTGGGTGCTACAAAAGAACTCAGGAGTACTTAGCACTCAGTGGGTGGCGCTCAGCGCCCAGCGCCCCACGTGCCTCCTAACGTGGGCGCTACAAAATAACTAAGGAGTGCTTAGCACCCAATGGGTGCTACAAAAGAACTCAGGAGTGCTTAGCACTCAGTGGGTGGTGCTTAGCGCCCAGCGCCCCACGTGTCTCTCACGTGGGCGGTACAAAAGAGCTCAGGAGTGCTTAGCACTCAATGGGTGGCGGTCAGCATCCAGCGCCCTACGTGCCTCTCACATGGGCGCTAAGAAAGAACTCGAGAGTGCTTAGCCCTCACTAGTCATCGCCTAGCGCCTAGCGCCTCACGTGCTTCGCACGTGGGCGCCATAAAGAGTGCTTAGCACTCCATATAAAGACAAAAGGGGTAAAGTGTTTAACACTTATTGGGAAACTCCCATGACTGAAAACCCCACATGATTATATGTAAGCGTCAGAACTTACATAAGTGCTTAGCACTTTTTGCACAAAAAAGGGACTGAGCCTAAACAAGTGCTTAGCACTCTTTTTCAAATAAAAAGAAAGCTGAGTGGACCAAGCCCAAGTTGGTTAGGTCCCTTGAGAGTAGAAACTCCTTAATTCAGATCAACCGAGCTTATGTGCTCACTACTTCCTAAACTGATCTTAATCCCAAATACGACTATCGATCTTCCAACTAATGATATCCCAAAACGATATTCGTCCCACATTCCCCTGAGGAAATCTTAGTCTCAAAATACAACTAATGATTCCTGGGTTTACTATTAATTCCTTTTCCCCTAAACACGGGAATTGGTTCAAGGGTACATCTCTCTACACCTCTGATACAGGTCGTTATAATTCCTCAACGTCTTCAGAGAGGTGGCGGGTCCCAACAACTAACAGCTTTTTGGTGCACTGATGTGTACACCTCAAATTAGACCGCTCCCCAAACTGGGTGCATCCCATATCATCGTTGTTCATCCCGTCACGTAACAAATACACGTGCACACAAGATGGACAATGGACCGAGATGTCCCTAAACTAACAAAGGACTGAAACGTCCTTAAACTAACCGTTGCCTCCAAAATGGCAATAATGGACCGAGACGTCCTTAAACTAAAACCTCACCTCCAAAATGGTGATCAACGGACCGAGACATCCTTAAACTAAAATCTCACCTCCAAAGTGGTGATCAATAGACCGAGACGTCCTCAAACTAGAATTTCGACTCCAAAATGGCGATAATGGACCGAAACGTCCTTAAACTAAAACAATGGTGTCCAAATGCTCTCTTGTTGGATCTGAAATAAAAATGATCCTGAAACCCCATTAAGTAGATCTTAGTCTCAAATTGGACTAACGTATCCTTAACAAAAAACCAACCGAGCTCCCAAATGCTCACATACGTTTAAGTCGATCTTAATCCCAAAATAGATTAACGGTCCTTAAATAAAAACCCTAAATCTAAGAAATACGGATTTAGACTACATGCCCTACGGGTGACAACATAAATTAGTCTCCGTATATAATCCATTGGCAACCTAAACAAATAAAAACACACACGATACGAAGTGAACTTCTGGAGCAGGAGAAAGTGGTTATCGCGATGCGATAATGTAGTTAACTGCAGGGGCTTGCGCCTGCAGGAAAGAGCGTCCCCACAATAAAAACCCCCTTACAAACGAGGGGGAATCTGACGAAATCTGCTATAACGGCCGCATCCGTCCAAACCTCCGATATACGGTGCCATAAATCAACATGGCATTTTCAGAGAGGTGGACGGATAAATCCCAATAGCATCTGCCCCCAAATTCAGGCCAGACGATCCATCCCGGTTCGTCTCTGTTTTCAGCGGTGAACAGTCCCTGGCCATGGTGGATTGATAATTACTAATTGGTAGATCAGTAGATTCTCGGATGGTTTTGAGCCACATCGGCATGACTTGTCAGGTTATTAGGGGTCTGACGTTTTCCATCCCCTAGACCCGGCATGCGATACTCTCAGATGAATAAACCGGACTGTACGAAGATTTTCACGGATAGGCTCAGTAGGAGTTCGGATGAGTTTGCTCGTCGGCCTTCTTTTCGACAGGTACCTGAGTAGCCGTTACATACAACTAGTGCCGCTGACGTGCTTGTAGTTAAACCCACTGCCAGCGTACTGTCGAGTCTTTAAAGTCCCACACAGAGGGTTTTCCTGGTTCAGGCAAAACGATGTAGAGGCCGTATGGTTTTACAGCAGGGTTTCGATCATACACGTGTACTAGCTACACGGATTTTGTTCGGACGGATAATACTAGTGGGCATATGATTAAGTCGCATTCTAGTATTATACCATTGGATTATTTTATCTCTTGGTATTCGTATCTTTTGTAGTACGAATATGGGTATGTATATACGGTGGGGGTATTCTAGTAATTTCACTAGAATGCTTCTAGAAGAAGACACCTCATTTTGTTTTAAATCTATTTATTTAAATAAATAATGAGGTGGAGGGATGAGGTGTATTGAAATATGGTTGAAGCATGACTACTTGATTTTATTTTTTCATTTATTCTAACTATTCAAGCATGGTTGCATTATCTCTATTGGAAATAATGGATGCTTGATATTTTGAAAGAATTATCCATTCTTCACAAGCTTAATTCATTCTACACCTAGCTTTCTTTTTCCTCCTTTGCTCTCTTCTTCTTCCTAAAACTATAACCCTCTCATGAGTTGAGAATCCATGGTTTTATGAGATAATCCAATCCAATTAACACTCTACATCTTCTAAGCTACCTAGATTAGAAAACTAGGTACTTTAGTTACCTCAAGTTTGAGATTGGAGTTTGATCTATAGACTCTCGGGTGGATCGTCTTCGACACGAGGAGGCCGACGACCAAGCTCAATCCCGATGGACAAGGATCTCAAGAGGAGGAAAAGAAGACCCAAAAGACTTGGTTCATATAGGTATAATCACTTTCATAGTAGATTAGTACTATTGCAAGTTTTGTTATCTAGGGCTTACGGTAGATCTTATGATTAATCGGTGTTGCAAATTCCGCCTCTCTGCGAACTTAGTAGAGCATGCGACACTGCCTAACATGGTATCAGAGCCACTCAATAAGCCTTATATAGCTCGTAGAGACGTTATAAATCCGCCATTTTACTGCCGACAAAAATAGTTCCAAAATTGATGTTTTGAGATGTTTGCACACCCCATAGGCTCACGGTTTGAACCGAAAAGCCGCAGGGTGGAGCATGGGTACCTCAGGGAAATCTCGAGGGGACCGAAGGCTGGGTCCACCCCCCAAGGACACCATAAGGCGGCCTTGGGGGATTGTGACCCGAGAGCACCCCAAATGGGTGCTCTCAGGTCTGCCTACTTAAGGGAGCCACCTCATGGTGGCCCCCAGGGGTTGGTACCCCCCTAGGCCCCCAAGTCAAAAGTTAATTTTCCCCCTTTTCCTCCGCCAAGATTCGAACGGGTTTCGAGTTCGTTTCGATTCCCGGATTGGCTTAAAACGCTTGTTTTTGGGACTTTAGCTCACTGGATTTTCAAGCTTTGGAAAATTGGTTTCGTTTGCTAATTGTGCGTGGAATTCTAACGTTGTGGTTTTCTTTACTTGCTTCTGTGATGCGTACATGTGTTGTTTAACGTCTTCTAATCGCTATACATCGATTAGAAGGAGTTGCACGCATCTTGTTTATCTGTGGTGTTGCTTGTGATATCTTTGAGATGGTTTTGACGGATTGTCGTGATGGATAACCTATAGTGAAATGTTTGTTGTACAGTTTTGATTCATTTATATATTCATTATTGCGGGGCGAGCTTCTAATATGTGGACTACCGTTTCTGCCTGGTTGTATATTCTTTTATTGGGGTACGGCCGGGGTGAGGTCGATGTCACCACTGTATATATATTTTCGTTTCTATACTAGGATTACCTCGTGGCGGAGTGCTCGAGCAACCGGGTTCTAGAGGGCAACGGGCCTCCATCTTATGGCGTTGAGACCGGAGTGCTTTACACTAGAATTGGTGGGCTATTCGCCGCACTCGTAGGGGGTATAGGATGACCCCAAGGTGGAGTGCTCAAGTTACCGGATTCTGTGAAATGTTGGGTAGCCCATTCACTTTGTTTACTGGGGTTGCCTCTCTTCAGGAATTGGCGGGTAACTTGCCGCGCTCGTAGAGGTCTTGGTTATACATTGTATAGGCTATCCACACGACCAGGGAACGTCGGGTTTCATTTGTGGCTCAAATGAAACCCGGGGCTCCAAAATTATCCGCTTTTCCATATTGCTTATATCATGCCTGGGACGAATGGTTATATATATATTAGTAGATGTTGTATATGTTTTGCATCTGAGCTAGTCCAGCTCCCGCTCTGCCGTTAGTTAAGTAACCTAACGGTGCATGACGGGGCCCCGTAGCGAATGTAAATGGCATATACTTGTATATTATAGTGGATGCTTGGACACACACACACACACATGGCTTTCTTGCTCGATATGATAGTAAGCTATTTGGTTGCTCTTTATCTTAACATGTGCACTTGTTTTAGTTTACTATCTCATTGATACATGTTGATAAAGCCTTTAGGATGTTGGCTTGACTACCAGGACTATGATGTAGATCATACTGGTGGGCTTGAGTAGTCCACAAGCACATCCTTAACTGTTCATAGTCGAGTGAGTATCGAGACAGGGTATCGATATTCCAGAGTAGACTAGTGTATACGTTTCTTGAACCTGTATGGGGCGATGGTTGATCCCACAGCCATTGGTATTTGACATCAAAGATTGTACCCTGGTGCTCATTGGAGAATGAGTATACTGAACATGACTCACCGAGAACTCTTAGATGGTACCATACCTATCGTTAGATAGTAGTTCTCTGGTGACACTTATACAGGTTAGTCTGCAGACCCGAGATCGTCATAGTGTCTTGTGTGGTTCCCATTGTGCTTTGATTTCCACCCTACCATGGCTCTACCGAGTCGTGCAAACAGGATGTTTTTGGGTACAGTCCCGAATCACATGGAGGCAGTGAGCGATAGGAGGGGTTTCGTCTCTCCCGGTATTGGCAGTTGATGTTATGCTATGCGTGATTGGCTATAACAGCAAGTCCCTGGCCAGGGCTAATGAGATTTACTGATAAGTGTTATCAGTAGTTTCTCGAACGGTTATAGGCCACACATCGGCATGACTTATCGAGTTATTGGGGTATGACGATTCCACCCCCAGACTCGATATGCGACATATCAGACGAAAAGATCGGACTATACGGTAAGTGTTGCTTATAGGCTCTACGGGAGTTTGGACAAGTTTTGCTTGTTGATCTTCTATTCGTTCAATACCTGGGTAGCCGTTATGTCCAGCTAGTACCGCTGACGACTTGTAGGTGTTTGATGTGATCATTACCTACTGCTAGCGTATTGGCGAGTCTTTAGAGTCCAACATAGAGGTTTCCTACCTTAAGCGAAACAAAATAGGGCATGTATAGAGATATGTGCGGGAGCTTGATTGAATACGTGTATATGATACCACATTCTAATCTAGCGTTTTTGATATTAGCCGGGTTATATACGATATAACCGGATTATTGAATCAAGTGTTGATTTAATAATTTGATATATATATATATATTAACTAATATAATGCTCACTTTATTCTTCTCTTCTCTTTATATATATTTGATATATACAAATATGTATCATGGTTGATGATACCTGGAACTTGAATGTATGAGAATTACATTGTGGGTTAAGGATAAAACAAAATGATTTCTTATTTGAATTAATATAAAAGAACAATGAGTCATTACTTTAGCATGTTGTAGAACCTTGGAGGTGCATGACTCATTGTTTCTCTTTGTCTATAGTTCATATAAGTTAATCCTTTGCAATTATCCTCACAATACAATCTTATCCTCAAGGTTCATATTCAAGTCCAAGTTCATCTTCTTTTTCATCTCCTCTCTAGTTTTCCAAGGTTGAGAAAAAGAAAATAAAGATATTTAGTGAGCAAAATCCCTACTTCATCAACCAACACTACTCTAGCAAATTAGTATAGGTTGTTCTCTTCACCAATTCATAGATTAGGGAAGTGTGAGCTTGAGTGTGAGAAGTTTCGAGGTGGATCATCTTCGACGATGAAGACTTCGAGAAAGCTCGTTCTATCCTTCAAGTAGAGTCAAAAAAGATGTAACGACTCTGATTTTACTGTACGAAAATTTTCAAGTTAATGTACAGAATGGAGTTTGCAAGCCTGAGTACAAGTTATAAATTTAATTTATTTAAGAACAGTAAGAAACAACTTGTAGCTCATTTGTAAAGCCTTGCACTGCTGTGACGTAACCCCCCGTGTTCGAATCCCATCAGCCATATATTATTTTTTTTCTGAATTTTTCTTTTAAACTTTTTGGAAGCCCAAAAGTTTACACGTGCTCTGCACATAAGAAATGAAAAGATAGAAAATCAAACATGTGTAAAATGTTGTGTACACAGCCGAGGACACATGGCACAAATCCTAAGGCCCATCTTCTAAATTGGACCGGCGAGATCGGCAAGCAACCCTCCCAATTCTAGAGTTAGGAGACCCAGTCTCGACTCCTCGAGATGGTCTCCAACTGGACCCTAGAACCCGGTTACTTGTGCTCCCCGCCTTGGGTCTATCCGAATGCGGAAAAGTAAATAATATACATCAATGGTGACATCATCCTCAACCCGGAAGTGCCCCAATAAAAGAATATTACATACAAGCTTTTACATGAATGAAAATGAAAAACTCTCATCTCACATAAAAACCCCCGGCTATTCAAAACACGACGATCCAATATAATATATCACAACAACACATAACATCACATGTCATCAACGTAAGTAAATACGCGTATCCCAATTGTCGTTGACATATAGCAACGAAACTGGCGATACACCACATATTACACTTACGGCCGCGGAAAAGAAAGTGAAAAACTACAACAATTGGAATCCGCAACCACCTTAGACATCATAAACCCAATGTATCTCATACTTTGGATTTCATGCCTAACCAAATGAATTCCTTAGACATCACATGCCTAACAATTATAAACCCCGCATTTTAGTCTCGATATTGAAAACACTTTCCAATAACCTGTCGGGTAATTCAACAAGATTCCCGATAACCTGATCGAATGCTCGTCGGAAACTTTAGTAGACGGTCGCACCCCCGATGCCGTCGACGAAGTGCACTAAGGCGAAACACCGCGGCCGCGAGCACCCGAACGGATGCTTTTGGCGACAGGGTTCTCCTACAGTCACTTGGTCGGGGCTATAGGGCGTGGCTATCTAGTAAGGTCACCCGGCGAGTATCCGCGTACACTACGTAATTGTGACGGACTTTTGATCCTCATCAAAATTCCGTGGCAACCGATCAAATGAGACTAAACTGCTAGATTTATAAAATTCAAACTAGTTATCACATAACTAATTATGTGGATTCCAAATATTGTATCATAATCACAGATAGCTAGACGATGTTAAACTTTTCGATCGAATAAACAAACACCCAAACTTTCCCAAAGAGCTCAACACTTGAGCGGAGTTCAAAAAGTACCCAGAACATGCCACAGCTTCTATGAACCATCCGTAGAAGGGCCGACCCATGCCTCACTCATGTCGCCACGGAACTGCCGCAAACCCTAGGGTATGACCGCGGTTCCGCGATCCTAAAAGTCGAGTTTGGGTATCGTTCTTTTAGAGGGTCCATAAAATCGCTTGCATGATTTTCTGAAGATTTTAAACTTGGAAAAAATCCAACTCTTGGAAAATTTCCAGCGAGGGAAAATATGAGTTATTGATATCTGTTCGAACTTTTTAACGTCGTCTAAATAACCCAAATACATGTTAGAATTACTACTACGAAACACTCCGAATTGTCTTTGCAGAAAGTTAACATCACATGCAAATTTAGCAAAAACTAGCAACACCTGAAACACAAAAACCCAGAGACTGGAACACCATGAAAATTTGAAGCCCAAAAGCCACAAATGACCCGGTGAGCTCGGATTTTAGGGCTATATGGCCGGCCACTTTGAGTCCAAATTTCTTCAAATTTTCACAGTGTTCATGTTATATCTCATACAACATTCTGCAGTTGCTAAAATAATTTTTTGACACCTTTAAAAAATCGACAGAAACCAGATTTAGTGTTTCAAGTTTCGGAGCAGTTTCGGTTTTGTAATCTAACAAATATCGTTTAAATCTCTAGCATGGCTCTGATACCATTGTAGAGTTACTTAGCGCGGCAGCAAGATTTCGGGAGGTATCGTCCATGCCGTTTTCAAATTTTTGACGTTCTAAAGAACCCTAACCCTAGAATCTTAACTAGAAATTAAACAATACAACATGAAAACAACTTTGCATACAAAGTGAATGAGGAATACAACCTTTGTAGACCGGTCCTTCACTTCTAAAGCTCCGTGTAGTAGTCCCTTCGCTCCAAGTAGTGAACTCCCGAACTCTAGTAAGGGTTCACATGAAGAAATGAACAAGCTTGCTCAATGTCTTCGAGGCCGAAGATGATCTACGTCGAGGAGACTCAAGCTTATGCTACCTCTTCACTAATATGTGAATTAGTGAAGCAAACATCCTAAACTAAATGGCTAATAGTAGAGGATGATGAAGTAAGAATTGGGCTCACTTTAGATTTAATTTTCTCACAATATTTCATCACCTTTTCAAACCCTAGAAAGCTTTTTTCAAGAGGAAGAAGAAGATGAAGTGAATAATAGAAAGAAACTCATATGAGGTGAGAATATAAACCATGGATGAGTTAGTGTCATACACTAACTCATGTAGAGAGTTAACCATGGTAAGGATAATGGTTAGGTCAATAAATATCTTTAGCAAAACAAAAATAGTGGACTTAGTCAATGGTTATCCACAAACTTTCTCAAAACTTCTACCATGAAAAATTCCACCATTTTAGAATTACTTTGTGTTAGTTATATGTGTGCCCTAGAGGCCATTACTGTACATACGATGTATATTATAGTGGATGGTTGGACATATATATGGAGGACTTTCTTGCTCGACATGATAGTATGCTATCTGGTTGCTCTTTATTTTAACATATACACTGATTGTCTCTATGTTACATGCTGATAAAGCCCTTAGGATGAGTACTTGACTACCGGGATTATGATGCAGATCATACTAGTGGGGACAGTGTAGTCGCTAAGTACATCCTTCAAATATTCCTAGTCGTAGGTGTATCGAGACAGGGCATCGATATACCAGAGTAGACTAGTGTATAACTTCTCGACCCATGTAGATGGGCGATGGATGATCCCATATCCATTGGTGTTTGACATCAGAGATAGTGTACGGGTGCTCAGTGGAGACTGGGTACACTGGACGGACTCGCCGAGAACTCCCAGATGGTATTATACCTCACGTCAGGTGGCAGTTCTCTGGTGACACTGGTACAGGTTAGTCTGTAGACCCGAGATCGTCATAGAGTCTTGTGTGATTCCCACTGTGCTTTGATTTCCACCTTACCACGTTCAAGAGAACGTGCAAAACGGCGGCTTTTGGGTACAGTCCCGAATCACATGGAGGCAATGAGCGATAGGAGGGGTTTCGTCTCTCCCGATATTGGGAGTTGATGTTGCGCTATGCTCGATTGGCTATAACAGGAAGTCCCTGGCCAGGGCTGCTTCAGAGATATACTGGTAAGTGTATTCAGTAGTTTCTCGACCCGTTATGAGCCTCACATCGGCACGACTTATCGAGTTACTGGGGTCTGACGTTTACCACCCCTAGACGAGATATGCGACATATCAGACAAAGAGACAAGACTGTACGGTAGTGTTACTGATTGGACTCGCAGGAGTACGAGCAGGCTTGATTGTTGATATTCTGATCACTCAATACCCGGGTGGCCGTTACATTTAGCATACCGCTTGCGGCTTGTGGGTGTTTGATATGATCATCACCTACTGCCGGCGTATTGACGAGTCTTTAGAGTCATACACAGAGGTTTCCTAGCTCAAGCGAAATGGAGTAGGAGTATATATGTGATATGTGCGGGACCGAGATTAATACGATATGAGATACCGTATTGTATTCTCGCAATTTGTGACATTGGTCGGTTATATGCGATATAGCCGGGTTATCGGATCAAGTGTTGATTCGATAAGTTGTTACATATGATATTAGTCGGTTATATGTGATATAGCCGGATTATTAAATCAAGAGTTGATTTGATAATCTAATGTATAATTATATATTTGATATATTAATTTACGTTAACTAGTATTAGCTCACTTAAGATTTCTTTTCTCACTTGATGTGCACATTGTATATATGAGATATATATAAGTGTACGTGTTATGTGTCATGCTTGATGATACATGCAACTTGGGTGTGTGTATGACTTACACCATGCTAGGGATAATACTAGGGTTTTATTTAATTTTGGTAATTACAAAATGGTTGCAATTTGTCATGACACAAAGCTTGTAGAAGCTTGTATTGTGCATTGACTTAGTCTACTCATTTTGTTTTACTAAAGATATTTATAAACCCAACCCTTTATTCTAGCCATGGTTAACTCTCTACAAAGGTTAAGGGATGTCATATACCCATCATGGTTTATTTTCTAACCTCATGATTTTTCTTTCACTCACTTGATAATTATCATGAGAGTTATCTTCTTCTTCTTCCTCAAAGCTTTCTAGCTTCAATGGAGATGTGAGAAAATGAGTGAGAAAATCAAATCTAAAGTGAGCCCACTTCCTACTTCATCATCCTCTACTACTTGCCATTTAGTATAGGGTGTTTGCTTCACTAATTCCATAATTAGTGAAGAGATAGCTTGGGTTAGTGTCTCTTCGACGTAGATCATGTTCGGCCTCGAAGTCTTCTAGCAAGCTTGATCCGTACATCTTGTGGAGCATCTCTAGAGTCCGGGAGTTCATGATCGTAGCGAAGGGACGACTACACGGAGCTAATGAAGTGAAGGACCGGTTTACAAAGGTTGTATTCCTTGTTCACTTTATTTGCAAAGTGTTTGCATTTCATTCCGTCCGATCTCTAGTATACGATTCTAGGGTTAGGGTTAGCTAGAACAGCAAATTTTTGAATTTGGCATGGACGATGCCTCCCGAAACCTTGCTGCCGTGCTAGGCAACCCTGCACTTTGATAAATAAAAACACTAGGATTATCCTAACTATAGTGTAAGTCTCATACACCCATGTAACATGTATCATCAAGCATGACACAATAAAATGTACATTAATATGTATCACATATATACTATATGCACACAAGTGAGAAAACGAATACTTAGTGAGCAAATATTAGTTAATGTAAGTTAATATATCAAATATATAATTATACATTAAATTATCAAATCAACACTTGATTTAATAATTTGGCTATATCACACACAACCGACTAATATCATATGAATTAACTTATCAAATCAATACTTGATCCGATAACCCGGCTATATCACATATAACCGTCCGATATCACATATCACGAGAATAGAATGCGGTATCACATACGCGCATTAATATCGGTCATGCACATATCTCACATGTGCTCCTACTTCGTTTCGCATGAACCAGGAAATCTCTGTATAGGACTCTAAAGACTGGTCAATACGCCGGCAGTAAGTGATGATCATATCAAACACCCACAAGCCGCAAGCGGTCTGCTAAACGTAACGGCCACCCGGGTATTGAGCGATCAGAAGATCAACAAGTAAGCCTACTCATACTCCTGCAAATCCAATCAGTAACACTACCGTACAGTCCGGTCTCTTCGTCAGATATGTCACATATCACAGCCTGGGGGAGGTATAACGTCAGACCCTAATAGCCTGATAAGTCATGCCGATGCAAGGTCCATTACGGTTCGAGAAACTACTGATAACACTTACCAGTAGATCTCAGCAACCCTGGCCAGGGATTTCCTGTTATGGCCAATCAAGCATAGCGCAACATCAACCCCCAATACCGGGAGAGACGAAATCCCCTCATATCACTCATTGCTTCCATGTGACTCGGGACTATACCCAAAAACCACCTTTTTGCACGATCTCTTGGCCGTGGTATGGTGGAAATCAAAGCACCGTGGGAATCACACAAGACTCTATGACGATCTCGGGTCGACAGACTAACCTGTACCAGTGTCACCAGAGAACAGCTATCCGACGATAGGTATAATACCATCTAGGAGTTCTCGGCGAGTCCGTTTAGTGTACCCAGTCTCCACTGAGCACCCGTATAGCATCTCTCATGTCAAACACCAATGGATATTGGATCATCCATCGCTCATCATATGGGTCGAGAAGCGTATATGCTAGTCTACTCTGGAGTATCGATGCCCTGTCTCGATACTCCCACGACTAGGAACATTTGAAGGATGTACTTGCTGACTACCTCTGCCCTACTAGTATGATCCACATCATAATCCTGGTAGTCAAGTACTCATCCTAAGGGCTTTATCAATATGTAATAGAGAGACAATAAGTGTACATGTTAAGATAAAGTGCAACCAGATAGCATACTATCATGTCGAGCAAGAAAGTCCTCCCTATATATATCTAAGCATCCACTACAATATATATCGCATGTACAGTAATGGCCTCTAGGGCATACATATAACTAACAATCGGCAGCCAAGAAGGAGACAATCTCCAAGGCTGCTCTTGATGATCATATTGCTCAACAAATGCGAGCTCATCAAGCTAGTGAAGCTGCTGGGCAAATCGTCAGAACCGGACGACCGTATCCAGCCTGGTATGACCAAATCAAGTACCCGTCGGGATATACGATCCCCAAGTTCCATGAGTACAAGGGGACATGCAACCCACACCAGCACGTCGTGCAATTCAGAGCTCTGTGCGGTAACACTGGAGGCGACGACAAACTATTGCTTCGCCAGTTCGTTGGCAGCTTGTCAGAGACGGCCTTTGAATAGTATTCGGAGCTCCTAAATGACTCCGTAAGGACATTCACAAAGATAGAGCTGCTGTTCACCCAGCGTTTCGCCAGCGCGAGCGAGCGCACTCCAATCACGACATTAATCAATGCCAGGGTAAGGCCGGGAGAAACCTGGGTCCAATACGTGATCCGGTGGCGGAACCTATGGTCTAAGTGTGAACAGCGCATCGAAGAATCCCCCATCGTGGGCATGTTCATCGGCACTCTTGATCCTTAAACGACTGTGTTCCAATTCATGACATTCTTCAAACCAACAACCTTCTAGGCTCTGATCGATAAACTGGCCCAAATGGACCAGATGGGCCTTGGGCCTTCCTCCTCAAATAAGGACCCTCGAAACGCCAAGAGTAAAGGGAAAGCGGCCTTCGCCGCCAACACTCAACAACAACTGAGCGACCCAAAATTGGCTGTTCGCCAAAACAATGCACATCCACGCCTATCCCTGGAAGAAAGGCTAGGACGCGCTTACTCGTTTCCCCGTGATAAGACGAGGAGACTATTTGAGTTGGCAATGCGCAACAAACTCATCACATTGCCAGAATCACGACGTCCATCACAACCCGGCGAAGTCAACAACCCCAACTACTGCTCCTATCACAGAATGGTGAGCCACCCAATTGAGGATTGCTACGTCTTCAAGAACTGGGTCGAGGACCAGTATCAACAGGGGAAGTTTGCGCTGTCTGAGAATTGGAAGGTGAACCCACTATAGAAGCACTCTCCCAAAAAGGTGGATACGCCGGGGGCATCTTGCTCGCTCGTGGAAGAAACTCCATGGGAAGTCGTTCTTTCAGCTAAAACCAAAAGAATGCTAAAGGATCAACAGGTATGTCCGGTAGTCAGGTGGAAAAGCCCACTTGAACCAGAAATTATCGAAGGGATGCTGAAACCGCATCCTATACCGAAAGTTGTTGACAAAGGACAAAATCCCCAAGTCAAGCCTTCGAAGTCTTCAAAGAAAAAGAAGAAGACCAAGAAGCCTGTGCAGCCTGCCGAGTATAATGACAAGCGCACAAACCTACAAAAGTACATCGACACGTTGGAGGAGTACAACCAGAAGGCGTGGACACCGGTCACCTTTGAAGAATTCCTCAAGCATATTCTTGAGAACGAAGATAGTGACAACGATGAGGAAAATGACTCATCAGAAGAAACCAGAGACTATGTAGCAAGTTGCCACATGGTCTCCCATTCGTCATTAAATGGCGAAGAAGCTCCCTCAGTATCAGAAAACAGCGCAGAGGAACAGGGGCAGGATCGGCGCTAAAATCCCCGGAACTGCCAGAAGACCCGATCGATAGGCTGTTAGGCGAAGCCTTTCGAAAAAGCAAAGTTGACCGAGAACGCGAAATAGCCATATACGAAAAGGCTAAGCGTTAGCGTCAGGATGTAGAAGCTATGGCAAGGATGAGTCGTAAAGTACTCCGACCAAACCGAAGCACACCTGCCACAAATAAGAGCAGGATCAAGGCAGAGAAGCGGTTCGCCAAAGCCCTGTCAATAGGAATGAAGCTGCCACCTCTCGTAGGAAACACTCCCGGGGTCATATGCTTCGACGGAGAGGATTCACATCTAAATTACTGCCTATATCATTGGAAGGTTACCCACCCCACCGAGGAATGCAGTACCTTTAAGAAGTGGTGGAAAGGATATGTTGCCCATAAAAAACACTTCAATAGGGTGAAGCACGAAGCTCGTCGAAAGCAAAAGAGTGCGACAAACGCATATGAAGAAATGACTGGCAACTTTCATATGGTTGATACCAGTTCGGAAAGGGAAAAACCCTAAGTTCTTACCTTCAGGGAGGATGAAATAACCCTCAGCCCTTTCTTCAAGGACTCCACCTCCGAAAAAGAAGAGGAGGAGAAGAACTGTGAGAACATTGAGCTGCGTAACCGCACGCTGCCTGAGAAGAATCTTGGACCTACAAACAAAGGTTCGAGCAAAAGAGACAAAGGGAAAGAAAAAATCCCTGAGGAAATCACCTTTGATGAGGGAGTTGTCAAAAAGGTCGCAGTGAGGGACACGCCTAAGAAAAATAAGGTGGCTTACAACGTCCTGGCACATTTGAGGAAAATACCCTCATAACTGAGCATATTGGATGCTCTCCTCTTGTCCAAAGAAGCACGAGAGTTTCTGATCAAGGCATTACAAGAGCCCGATCAGTTCCAAGCTTCCCTCCCAGAAGAGAAGATGAAGGATGAGCTGGCGGAGGTTCACACAGCTGACACTGCATTCAGCGATGAAGACCTCTTTCTTGGTATGTGCGACCATTACCGCTCGTTATACGTCACCGGGTACTGCCACGACATCAAAATAGGGAAAATCCTTGTCGACAACGGGTTCTCTGTCAACATTCTCAACGTGAAAGTGCTGAAGGAGATTTGCATAAACGTTCATCACATAGCCCGAGACAAAATTACCATCTCCGGGTTTGACTCACAGTCATCACGGACACTGGGGTCCGTAATACCGACGTTACGCTTCGGGTTAGTTGTCACCGACATCAAATTTCACATCATTGACGCCAAGACTTGCTATAACGCTTTGCTCGGCAGGCCCTGGCTGCATGAGTACAACGCCATCCCTTCTACTCAATATTAGTGTATGAAGTGTTTTAAGGATGGTTTGGAATGCACCGTCACAGGGGAGCTGAATCCGTTCTTCGTAAACGAGGTCCGGAAATATGAAGACGCAAATTACTTCCTACCAGACTTCGAAGATACATAAAGGTGTCATAAGCCAGAGGATAAACAGAAGTCCATCGCCACTATCCCGATCTTTGGGAGCGATTCTGAGGAAGATGAAGAAATAGTCTACTCGGGGCAATCCCAGAAAGAAAACAACAGGCCCGGACCATTTACTCCTATTCTGGTCTTTGGTAGCGACTCTGAGGACGAGGCCAACACATCATTCTCCATCCGCCTGTCAGTGCAAACCCTTGATGAAGTAGATCAGAGTCTGCAAATCACAATGGCTCCGCCTCGGCATTACAAAGAACTTTATGCGATCCATACATACAGCGTACAAGAACTACAGACTTTTTACATCCCTCCCAGGCGAAGAGGTGAAAAGGCGATCCTCTTTTACCAATCTACGGAGGCCAAAGTAAAAAAAGAAGTCTGGCATGGTGCCGATTTTGCACTCGACAGGCTTCAACCAATCCTTCTGCCAAGATACTACGCAGAGGGATTGAAAAGGCTATTAAGATGCCAAGGTGTACCCCTCGAACAAACTAATCGACAAGCCCAATTCTACAAAAAGATTTAGGATATTTCCGGGACTTAGCGAAAGATGCCCAACGGGAAGATGGAGACAACCGGGCTCGGATACGTTCGGTCCAAGAAACGGGAGCAGATCCACAGCTGCCGCGTCATAAACAGTTTCAGCGAAGCGGAAAACACTCTTCCAAATGGCCTTGATGTTGAAACAGAGCGAAATCCCACTCTAAGAATGTTAAGTCCGCCGCTCGAAGAACAAATAGACAAGCTAATAAAAGAAGCTTGTCAAAGGAGCCGAGACGATCACAGCCGCGAAATGGAGATTTATGAAAAGGTCAGGACGTAGCGCCTCAATCAGCAATCTGTGGAGAAAGAAGACTACAATGCCCTTTATCCCCAGCCTGCTGTATGTCCTCGCAAAAAGGAAAAATCCCGAAATAGAGGCAAAAACAGGACAAAGAGCGCAAATAACGTTCGCAAATAACAAGGCAGATCTAAGAATCCGCGCTATCAAGAAAAACTCGGTTGGAACCCATCCTTTATAAAGAAGATGGGTCGGGAATACTCTTTCCCACAAGACAAGACAGGGAAAATATTCAATCTTGTCATGAAGCACCAAATGATGACGCTTCCGGAGTCTCGGCACCCCGAACAAATAAACGAGGTCCATCACCCGGATTATTGCTCCTACCACCGAGCCATATGTCATCCTCTTGAAGACTGCTTCACCTTCAAAGACAAGGTCGAAGACCAGTATCAACAAGACAGGTTCGCTTTATCCGACAGCTGGAGGGTAACCCCACCGCAAAAGCATGAGCCAAAGAGGACCCATACCGTGAGGATAGTGTTAGTGATATATGCCCTAGAGGCCATTATTGTAGCATACTGGATTGTTTATTACATATTGGAAGCTTAGGATATTCACAGTTATAATAACAGTCTTGCTCAAAATGGTAGTATGCTACTTGGTTTGATTCTACCTCAATATGTGCATATGTTTCTTTTAGAATATCGCTTATACATATTGGTAGAGCCCTTAGGATCTTTGCTTGACTACTAGCATTGTGATGGTAGTCACACTAGTAGGGGCTGGGTAGTCTATAAGCACATCCTTATACTGGTCCCTAGTCATAGGATTATCGAGACGGGATATCGATACTCCAGAGTAGACTTGTGTATACGCTTCTCATCCCATCAGGGGAGATGGTTTATCCCATAGCCATTAGTACGTCATATTGGAGATAGTATACATGTGCTCATTGGGTTATGAGTTACACTGGATAGACTCGATGGGAACTGCTGGTTGGTATTATACCTATCGTCAGGTAGCAATTCCTGGGTGGCATGAGTACAGGTTAGTCCATTGACTTGACATCGCTATTTGTCTCGAGTGTGTTCCCACTGCACTTAGATTACTACCCTACCACGACTCAAAGGAGTCGTGCAAACAGGTAGGAGTTGGGTGCAGTCCCGAAGCACTTGGAGGCAGTAGCGGTTAGATAGGATTCATCTCTCCCGGTATTGGGGGTTGATATCACGCTATGTTCGGAAAGCTATTACATAAAGTCCCTGGCCAGGGCAAGCGAGATCTACTGGTAGGTACTCCAGTAGTTTCTCAGGGTGTTTTGGGATCTACTCCGGCACAACTTATTGCGCTGTTAGGGGTCTGACGTTCACCATCCCCTAGGCCTAATATGTGAGTATCTTAGACGAACAGACCGGACTGTACGGAGATTGTCACAGATAGGCTTAGTAGGAGTTCGGATGAGTTTGCTCATCGGCCTTCTTATCGAAAGATACCTGGATAGCCGTTACATCCAGCTAGTACCGCTGACGTGCTTATGGTTAAATCCACTGCCAGCGTATTGTCGAGTCTTTAGAGTCCTACACAGAGGGTTTCCCTGCTTCGGGCGAAACAATGTAGAGGCCGTATAGTTTTACTGCAGGGTTTCGATCACATACATGTACTGGCTACACGGATGATGTTCGGATGGATAATACCAGTGAGCTTTGGTTTAAGTCGGATCTTAGTATTATATTATTGGATTATTTTCGTCTCCTGGTATTCGTATTTTTCGGAATACGAATACGGGTATGTATATACAGTGAAGGGTATTATTGTAATTTTACAAGAGTGCTTCTAGAAGAAGACACCTCATTTGTGGTTTAATCCATTTAGTTAAATGGATAATGAGGTGGAGGTATGAGGTGTTATTAAGTACATGATTGAAGCATGGCTACTTGGGTGGCTCATTGTTTTGATGACTATTGTAGCATGGTTGATTCATTATTGAATTATTATATGCTTCATTATCATCAACCCTTAGCCATTCTTATTATATCATTATCTTTTCAACACTCTCTCTCCTCCAAAGCTCTCTTCTTCTTCCTCAAACCCTAAAAGCTCTCATAAATTGAGAAACTTAGGGTTCTCGAGACAAATTAATCCATTATCATTCTTTACATCTTCTAGGCTACTTAGCTTAGCAAACTAGGTACCCTAGTTACCTCTGTTTAGAGGTTGGTGCTTGAAGTACATACTCTCGGGTGGATCGTCTTTGACGCGAGGAGGCCGACGTTGCAAGCTCGATCCGTACACTTGAGGAGCTCAAGAAGAGGATAAGAAGACCCGAAGGACTTGTACACGGAGGTATAAAACTCTTACCTAGTAGTTATAACCTCCAAGTTGTTAGCTAGTTAAGGTTTTCATATTGATCCTGGAGTTCAAGTCGATGTTGCGAAGCTTGTAAAAATCGTTTTTTGTAAATTCCGCCTCCCCGCTAACCCGTGGGGTGCGCGACATCGACTTACAGATAGGACCATCTCAACATCAAGGATGGAAGCGAACCCGTACTTGCCATGTGATAACATTCTCAAAGGAGGGAGGGCACGAGATGATAGATGACCCCTTCAGGTGAATCGCAAATGAAGACGAGGACGAGGTGATCTCAGAGTTTCCACCAGCACCAAAAGAGCTGGAAGACGGGATGCACACTACGGCGGACAACCTAAGAAAAATTGACTTAGGGACGGAAATGAGCCGAGGCCAACGTTCGTCAGTGAGCTACTATCTAAAAAACAAGTAGCCACGTTAAAAGACATGCTCATGCAATATAGGGACTGCTTCGCATAGAACTATTCCGAAATTCCAGGTTTAGATCCAAAGGTGGCAGTACATAAACTGGTCATATCGTTAGACATAAAGCTAGTCAAACAGGCGCCAAGAAGAATGCGGCTTGAACTTGAGATGAGTATCAATGCTGAAATCAAGAAACTATTTGACACCGGTTTCATCCAAGAAGTTTAATATCCCGACTGGATCGGTAACATTGTTCCGGTGATGAAGAAAAATGGGATGGTGCGCATCTGCGTGGACTTTCAGGACCTCAACAAAGCTTGCCCGAAGGATGATTTCCCAGTACCTGTTACCGAGCTGATGATTGATAACACATCTACCCATGGGGTCTTCTACTTCATGGATGGATCTTCAGGATACAACCAAATAAAAATGCATCCTGAAGACCAAAAACATACCGCCTTCCGGACTCTGCTGGGCATATTCTACTATAAGGTGACACCTTTCGGTTTAAAGAACACTGGCACTACCTACCAGAGGGCCATGACGAAGATCTTCAATGATCTCATCCATGAGATTGTCGAATGCTACATCGACGACCTTGTGGTGAAGAGCAAGTCTTATGAGGAACATTGGAAACATCTAAACATAGTGTTCCAACGTCTTCGGAAGTATAATCTGAAGATGAATACTCTAAAATACGCATTTGGAGTCTCCTCAGGCAAATTCCAAGGATTCATCATACGGCACCGGGGTATCAAAATCGATCCCTCAAAGATCAAGGCGATTACGAAAATGCTCACGCCAAGAACTCTCAAACAGTTGTGATCTCTTCAAGGAAAGCTCACGTATATCTGGCAGTTCATAACCAACCTCTCCGGAAAATGCCGTCCCTATAGTCATCTAATGAGGAAGGGGACCCCGTTCGTCTGAGATCAAAAGTGCCAAAATGCACTAGACGAAATCAAGCAATACTTGCAAAATCCGCCGGTATTGATTGCTCTGGTTAAAGGAAAACCCCTTATCCTATATACAACAACCCTTGAGGGTTCTCTAGACGCCCTATAGGCACAAGAGAACGATCAGGGAAAGGAGAGAGCTTTGTACTATTTGATCCGAGTTCTCCTGGGGGCAAAAAACAACTACTCCCCCATCGAAAAGCATTGCCTGGCACTGATCTTCGTGATAACGAAGCTCAGACATTATACCTTGGCACATAAGGTCCATCTCATATCAAAGGTGGATCCTCTCAAATATCTGATGTCAAGGGCCATATTAACAGGAAGGCTTGCTAAATGGGCCCTCCTCTTGATGGAGTTCTCGATAACGTATCGACCTCTCAAAGCAGTGAAAAGCCAGGCCATCGCCGACTTTCTTACTGAGCATCCGATACCAGCCGACTCCTTCTTAAATTGCGAGTTGCCGGATGAACATGCGTTCGACACAATCGAAGGAGAAAAGGAAGAAAATGATTCCCGATGGGAACTCTACTTCGATGGAGCATCTTCCATGAAGAGGCGAAAGCAAAACACCCCCATAATCAAAGACGGGGTGAGCTTAATCTTCGTGACTCCACAAGAAGGGATATTGCCTTACGCCCTCTCCTTAACAGAGCCAAGGACTAATAACGAAGCTGAATATGAAGCTTTGATAGCGGGCCTCGAGATCGCTGTCGACATGGGAATCAAAGACCTCCTCATATATGGAGACTTCCAGCTGATCGTTAGCTAAGTAAATGGCGACTATCAGACATGCAAACCAGAGCTGATAAAATATGGCGAAAGAGTGCAACAACTGTTGACACAAATCCCCTCCTACATCCTGGAGAGTATACCGCGTGCAGAAAATAGCAAGGCGGATGCGTTAGCCAAATTGGCTAAGGAATTAGCCGACGAAGACCTCGATGCCATAAAGATCATCATGCAAAGTAGCAGGATCCTCATGCCGACAGAAATACCTTTGGGAGACTCAACAGAGCCATCCGAAGGAAAAGAAACGACTGAACAAGTGACCCTTCAAATAAGGGACGAGGAAAAGGTCAACGATTGGAGGGAAGTCTTCATAGACTACTTCAAATCCCAACGAACGCCCAAAAATGCGTCGTCCAGACATCAGCTCATAAAACGAGCTCTTTCCTTCGCCTTCGTCAATGATACTCTATATAAGAGATCGTTCGACTGTCTGTGGCTAAGATGCCTGGGGCTGGAAGAAGCAAAGAAAGTCGTCCAAGAAACTCACGACGGACTCTGCGGTTCTCACCAAGCTGGGCCAAAAATGAAGCTGAAGATCAAAAGAATGGGTTATTATTGGCCCATAATGATTCAGGACTGTCTCGAATATGCGAAGCGGTGTCACTTATGCCAAATTCATGGGGACTTCATCCAGCAACATCCAAACCTGCTACACCCAACAGTAGCTAGCTGGCCGTTCGAAATATAGGAAACTGATATAATTGGTCCCATTGAACCAGGATTGTCCAAAGGACATCGGTTCATATTGGCAATGACCGACTACTTTTCTAAGTGGGTAGAAGTAGTACCACTAAGGGAGGTGAAGACGGAGAATATCCTCCATTTCTTTAGGACACATGTCATCTATTGGTTCAGCACTCCACGACGAATTATCTCGGATAATGTGCCAGCTTATAGAAGTCATAAAATCAGCCGCTTCGCACAACAACATAAGATAGATTAGAGATACTCTTCAGGCTATAATCCTCATGCCAACGGTCTAGCTGAAGCTTTCAACAAGACCTTGACGAAGATTATAAAGAAAACGGTGTCCAGAAACAAGAGAGACTGGCACGAAAGGTTGCATGAAGCTCTCTGGGCATACCGAACAACGTTCAAAACATCGACGAATATAACACCATACGCGTTGGTATTCGGCACGGAAGCAGTGCTTCCTCTGGAAATAGAACTCCCTTCTCTATGAGTAGCGGTTCGATACGAGCTGACAGATGAAGAAAATGCTTATCTTTGGCTTGAGGAGCTCGATACCCTCAACGAAACTCGCCTTATAGCACAACAAATTCTGGAGGCTTATAAGGAAAGGATGACACGGTCATACGAAAGACTGACTAGGCTGAGAACATTCAGCCAAGGCGAGCTCGTGCTAGTCGTCAAAAGACCGATGATCCCCAATCATGCAAAACGGGGGAAATTCGAGCCGAACTATGAAGGCCCGTACATCATAGACAAAGTCTACCAAGGTGGAGCCTACCTACTCATGGATATGCATGGCGAAGACCCTTCCAGCCAATAAACGGCCGATTCCTCAAAAAATAGTACGCCTAATGAGGCATGACCTAGGTCAATGATAGATGACGATGCTCGTGTCCACTCGCTATCTTCACGAGTCAAAAACTCTGAGAGTAGTATGCAAAGAAACTCCATTGCCTAAAACATGGCGACAGCGGACCGAGATGTCCTTAAACTAAAAAATTCGCTTCAAACATGGCGATAAAGGACCGAAATGTCCTTAAACTAGAAATTTGCCTTAAACATGGCAACAACGGACCGAGATGTCCTTAAACTAAAAAATTCGCTTCAAACATGGCGATAAAGAACCAAAATATCCTTAAACTAGAAATTCGCCTCAAACACGGCGACAACGGACCGAGATGTCCTTAAAAAAAAAAACTCGCCTCAAACATGGCGATAACGGACCGAGATGTCCCTAAACTAGAACCTCGCCTCAAACATGGCAATATAGGACCGAGAAGTCTTTAAACTAATTATCTGCCTCAAACATAGAAGTACGGGCCGAGATGTCCTTAAACTATAACTTCGTCTCAAAAACGGCGATACCGAACCGAAATGTCCTTAAACTAATTACTCGCCTTAAATATGGCGATACTGGACCGAAAAGTCCTTAAACTAATTAATCGCCTCAAACATGGCGATACATGACCTAGATGTCCCTAAAATAAAATTTCGTCTCGAACATGGCGATATAGGACCAAAACGTCTCCAAACTAGCGCATCGCCCCAAAAATGGCAATACGCTCCCTTGAGATCTATATTGCAATCAAAATCTCGACGGCGAGGATTGCAACTCAAGCCCTGTCGGCTATACGGCTACTCCAGTGATGAAGCTTCCTTCAAATCCCACCGGAAAATAGATGGGTCACCTGTGACGAAGCTACCTCCGAGAGTTTCGCAAAAAAAAAAGGGTATGTCCACAAGCGAAATGGGCATGGATGAAAACCCGAAAGGGCGCCATGAGTAAAAATTGTTGGATATATATGCCCTAGAGGCCTACATTGTATAGGATGCTTGGGATATGTATGTACATGACAATCTTGTTTGATATGATAGTACGCTATTTGGTTTGTCTTTATCTTAACGTATGATATATTTTACTTGGTGTTTATATATATATATATGTTGATAAAGCCCATAGGGTGTTTGTCTGACTACCGACGTTGTGATGGCAGTCATACTAGTGGGAGCTGGATAGTCAATAGGCACACCCTTAGATGTCCCTGGTCGTAGGAGTATCGAGACTGGGCATTGATACTCCGGAGTAGACTAGCATATCTAGACCCTGAGGAGTGGCGATGGATTGGTCCCGCAGCCATTGGTGGAGTGCACCTAAGATTGTATACAGATGCTCACTGGATGTAAGTACACCGGACAGGACTCGCCGAGAACTGACTGGATGGTATTATACCTAACGTCAGATAGCAGTTCTCAGGTGACATGTGTGCAGATAGTCCGTTGACTTAAAGTCATCATTTGTCTCGTGTGAGTTCCCACTGTGCTTTGATTATTACCCTACCACGGCTCAAAGGAGTCGTGCAAACAGGTTTTAGTTGGGCACAGTCCCGAGCCATGTGGAGGCAGTGAGTGACTGTTAGGGATTCGTCTCTCCCGGTACAGGGAGTTGATATCGCACGGTGATCGGTTGGTCATTACCATAAGTCCCTGGCCAGGGCTGATTGAGAATTACTAATGGACTGATCAGTAGATTCTCGGATGGTCTTGAGCCATGCCGACACGACTTGTACGGTTATTAGGGGTCTGACGTCCACCACCTCCCTAGACCATACATGCGATACTCTTAGACGAATAGACTGGACTGCGCGGATATTGTCACGGACAGGCTAAGTAGGATTTCGGATGGGTTACCTCATCGGCTTTCTTATCGACAACTACCTGGGGACCGTTACGTACAGCTAGTGCCGCTTGCGGTCTGTGGTTAAACCCACTGCCAGCGTAGTAGTCGAGTCTTTAGAGTCCCACACAGAGATTTCCCAAACCCAGGCGAAAAGATATAGAGGTCGTATGGTTTTACGACAAAGGTTCGGACGCATACGTGTTTAAACGCACGTACGACATTCGGACAGTTTTTACTAGCCGGCTTTGGTTTAAGCCAGATTCTAGTATCGGGTTATTGGATTTATACAGTCTAAAGTTTTTCCGTGTTTTCACGGATGCGAGGGGCGTTCTCGTAATTTCCGAGAAGCTTCTAGAAGGATGTGACATGAGGGGTTAAGGTGGCATTTTCATTAATTGCTTTAGCGACTCATTCATATGAATCATCATATCATTAAATGCATCATTAATGCATCATTAATGATCTAATGACTCACATGATGAATCACTCTTCTTGAATAAATGAAGCATGGTGAATAATCATTTAATTGATATTATTTGATATTTCATTATGTTTTATATATTCAAGTGAGAAGCTTTTCTCATATCATTATCATCTCCACCTTCTCTCTCCTCAAGCTCTCTCTCCTTCACCAAACCCTAATCCTACCACTCATGAGTTGAGAACAAGGATTATGAAAGACTAAACACTCCATAACCAATCTCTACATCATCTTAGTTCCTTTATTAGCAACTAGAGAAACTAAGTAACCTCAAGTTTAGAGGTTATAGCTTGGATTAGGGTTCTCGGATGGATCGTCTATCACGGAAAGGAAGCCGAGGAGGACGTGGAGATCCAAGGAGGCCATAGAGATCGTAAAGACGAAGGACTAGAATCGTTTGGTATAATCTTTTAACATAGTAGCTTAGAACTCTATGCTTTTTGTTAATTATCGTTTAGAAAAGATCTTCGGATAGTCGATGTTCGCTTAATAAACAAGATCGTTTTTCATATTTCCGCCTCCCCGCAACTCGTGGGGTGTTGCACATCGACTTACAGTGGTATCAGAGCCTCACTAAACAATAATTAACTCACTTGCAAAGTCGTATGAATTTTGAACGCGAAACAAACCGGAAAAAACCCCGATATCACATAGTTTCTATCGATTTTAAAATGAAGTCCAAAAATTTTTCAGGGACCTCCAGAATGACCAGTAAGAATATATAAGAACACACAAGAAAAATGGGCTCCTGAATCGGCCAAAGTGCCGCGGAACCGCGGCCGATCCCACCGATCCGCCGCGGATCCGCGGCCGAGTTGGGGCCGATTCAGTCCAGTTTTCTTGTGTGCATCTTTTGTGATATTTTGTATTTTCTGGTATGATTTAATTTTTGCTCAGGTTTCAGGTTTGCAGAGAAGTATTGGAGCAAAATTTAATGTGTTTAATCGATCGAAATTATACGATGTTTGCTTGTTTGATTATATCTGTGATATGTTTTATGTGTTCATAAACCTCCCCTAACTGCTAGTATGTCGGTTGGCAGGGGGTTGCACATATCTGTGATGTTATTTATAACTGTTTGTGGATATGAACTGTATTGGACTGTTGTGATGATTAGCCGGGTTTTGTGATGGGTTATTGTATTAATTCATTCGATGTAAATGTAATAAGTTGTAATATTATTTCGCAGGGCACATCCAGGTTGCGGTTGTAGCCACCGTTGTATTATTTCTTTTTATTGTTTTTTCTCCTAGGATAGACCCAAGGTGGGGTGCACAAACTACCGGCTATTTTGAAGTGTTGAGGTAGACCGCTTCACTTCTGGTACTTGACGGGTAGTTTGCCGTACCCGTTGGGGTCTGGGGTGGGGTAATCGCTATTCATCACAACTGTGTAATCCGTCTTTCATTGCAGGCTCAATTGAAACGCGGATTGCTTGCAAATCCAATATTGTTTATCTGTGATCTGGAATGCCTATTATTGCGTCTGACGAATGTACAATATCTATATATGATAGCTATTTAGACGTCACTTATGTTTTACACCCACGCTAGCCCAGCCCCCGCTCTGTCGTTAGTTAAGTAACCTAATGGGTGATGATGGGACCCAGTGGCGAATGCGGATGGCATAAGAGGACGTTGTATTTTCGTTGTTATCTGTAATGATAGGTTAATTGATGGGACGCATTATTATTAATGCAAAGAAAATAAAACCTAAACTGAATCGTTGGAACAATTTTTAAAACCACTCGGTTTTCTTGAAAAAGTAAATTTTAAATGCGGAGCTTAAACCACTCCTTTTAAATAAAAGCTATCTTTGTTCCTTCGATCATATCAAGTTCATTACGTTAATGGTTTTTTGCCAAAAACCAGCCGTAACCCTCCGTCGTTTCAGATAGACAGCACATTGTATTCATGCTATGCTTGTTGGCCTACGTCAAGGCATAGTGTATGGTAGCAGTGTGTGTGCCTGTTTGTTGCATAGATAGATGCATTAGTTTAAGACAGACGTACACCTTGTTGGCCTACGTCAAGGGCTTGTACGATGTACTTGAGTTGATCAGGACAACGACGGGTAGAACTTGACTTGCGTCTTATGACTTGTTGGCCTACGTCAAGGTCTATTAGAGCTTGGGGTAAAAATCACATCGGGAGTTTCAAACATAAAGGAAACTTGCAGATTTAGCATACCTTCTGGAGTGTGGTGACTAGAGTGGCTTCCATCTAGGGCATCATGCAATGATAGTTGGATCCCGATCCCACTGATGAGTAGGATTACTCTCGGGAATTTTTCTCACTTAACAATCAATGCTATAAACCAAGTAGGTGACTAGAAAAGTGTTAGAGGGGCTACGCCTCCAGGGAAAAGAGGTTATTTAATTAAGGAACTTCGCGAAAGTGTTGGAAAACCTCCCTCGAAGTACCAACATTAGCCTGGCTGAAAGGTTAAGCAAGTATTGTGACGTGTGATTAAATCCTGACTAGTTCTTCTTTTAGGTTTTGAAGAAGGATTTGAGGAAACAGTGGGAGCCATCCTGTTTAGATAAATTAATAAACCAATCTAAACTTGTAAGAGCATATGCTGAGTGTTTTCTTTTCTCTCTCTCTGGCAGCTACCATGACTGGACTAAAACTATTACTTGAAAAAAATATACTAACCGGGCAGAACTATAAAGATTGGCTAAGGAACGTCAATATTGCACTGACTTATGACAAAGTAGCATATCTTACCACCGCTGTTCCTCCCCTTATCCCAGGACCAGATTCCTCAGTTGTGGACAGGGAAGTCCGCAAAACCTGGGATCTAGATTGTGAGCGAGCTAAGTGTATCGTGCTGGCGTCCATGAACAATGAACTCCAGAAACAGCACGAGAGTATGGATATAGTCTCCATCTTTCTCTATGTCAAAGAATTGTATGGGGAGCACTCCCGTATCGCGAGGTACGAAACCTCAAGGAAACTCTTCCAGATGAGGTTAGCTCCAGGATCGCCTGTAGGAGAGCACGTCCTCAAAATGATCATCCTCATTGAGGAACTCGCAAACCTGGGATGCGTGCTAGAGAACGATTTGTATATCGACTTGATTTTGCAGTCCCTTCCCCACACCTTCTCTCAGTTCGTGCTGAACTTCAACATGCACGAAATGGAAGCTGATCTTCCAAAGCTCCTCAATATGTTGAGGGTAGCAGAGACCTCCTTGAAAAAGGAGAAGACCCCCGTTCTGTATGTTGGCCAATCATCTTCTTCTAAATCTAAAGCGAAAGATAAAGGGAAGAAGAAGATGAAAGCCACCAAATCGAAAGGTGGGGTCAAGAAGGTGCAGGGAACGAACAAGGCAGGAAGGGTGAAGACAGAAAAGAACGAGTGCTTCTATTATCACAAGCAAGGGCACTGGAAGAAGGATTGTCAGGCCTTCAAAGCCAAGGACATGAAGCAAGCAGTTGCTTCTACTTCAGGTGTGTTTGTAATCGAAAATTGTTTTTCAGTTAACTCTAAATCATGGGTACTTGATACCGGTTCTGGTTCTCATATCTGTAATTCATTGTAGGATCTGAGAAATAGTAGAGTGCTGGGGATAGGTGATATGACTCTCCGGATGGGCAATGGAATGCATGTAGATGCAATTGCAATAGGGGAATATCACCTAGGGTTGACTAGTGGACACATTTCGGTGTTGTACAGCTATTTTTGTATTCCCAGTATGTTGTGTAATATTATATCAGTATCTTTGTTATCGAATGAAGGATATAGTTTTGCGCTTGAAAGAAATGTTATGAACATTCACCTAAATCAAGAACTGATTGGGTATGGCACACTGGAAAACGACATATACATACTTAATCAACCTCAAATTTTTAATATTCAAAACACGCGTAAATAAAAGGCTCCAGATTCGAATCAAGCCTTCCTATGGCATTGTAGACTTGGTCATATAAATGAAACAAGGTTGACTAAGTTACATAAAGATGGATATCTAGATCCGTTTGAATATTCATCATATGCAACTTGTCAATCATGTATCAAAGGAAAAATGACCAAATCTCCGTTCACCGGACACGGAGAAAGAGCCACTGAACTCTTGGGACTTGTACACAGTGATGTATGTGGTCCGATGTCTACGCATGCACGAAGTGGTCACTCCTAATTCATCACTTTTACTGATGACTTCTCTAGGTATGGACATGTGTTCTTAATGAAGCATAAATCCGAGGCTTTTGAGAAGTTTAAGGAGTATAAAAATGAAGTAGAGAAACAAACTGGTAAAAGCATCAAGACACTTCGATCTGATCGAGGTAGAGAATACTTAAGTACCAGTTTCCTTGAATGCTTAAAAGAGAATGGAATTCTCTCTCAGCTTACTCCGCCTTATACACCTCAGCATAATGGTGTATCAAAAATGAGGAATCACACGCTATTAGATATGGTGCGTTCAATGATGAGTAGTGCTGAGTTGCCACTTTCCTTCTGGAGATTTGCTCTAGAATCAGCAACATACCTATTAAATAGAGTTCCAACTAAGTCTGTGCCTACCACTCCATATGAAATTTGGAGCGGAAAGTGACCATATCTCAAGTATATCAAGATATGGGGATGTCCGGTATATGTTAAAAAGCATAACCCGGACAAGCTCGAGGCACGATCGGTTTTATGCAAGTTTGTAGGATACCCCAAGCATTCAAGGGGGTATATGGTCTACCACACTGAAGAACAAAAGGTGTTTGTCGCTCGTCACATTGTCTTCTTAGAAAGTGAATTTCTTGCAAAAGAAATTAGTGGGAGCGCGGTAGAGTTGGAAGAAATTCCAGAACCTCAAACTGCTACCGAGGACTTAGTAGAACCTCAGATTTCAATAGAACATGACGAACCAACGCCACTCCGCAGATCTAGCAGGTTTTCTCATCCTCCTGAAAGATACTATGATTTTCTTCTAGATAGGGATCGAGAGGATTGCATCATCGATGATGATGAGCCTACTAGTTTTCAGCAGGCTATTACGAGTAGTGAATCGGTAAAATGGATGGATGCTATGAGATCCGAAATGGAATCCATGTACACCAATAAAGTATGGACTTTAGAAGTTGCTCCTCCTGGAGTAAAACCAGTTGGATGTAAATGGATCTTCAAAAAGAAGATTGGTGCATTTGGACAAGTGGAAACTTACAAAGCTAGACTCGTAGTCAAAGACCAGGATTGGACTATGATGAAACCTTTTCACCTTTAGCTATGCTTAAATCCATTCGGATCCTGCTTGCGATTGCTGCCTTCCATGACTATGAAATCTGGCAGATGGACGTAAAAACAGCTTTTCTAAATGGACATTTAGAAGAGAGTGTTTACATGGATCAACCAGAAGGTTTCTTAGACAGTGGGAGCAGCGGAAGAGTCTGCAAGTTGCTTAAATCCATTTATGGATTAAAGCAAGCATCGCGGAGTTGGAACATCTTCTTTGATGAGACAGTCAAAGAATTTGACTTTATCAAAAATGTAGATGAACCATGTATTTATAGGAAGATTGTAGAAGGAGCAGTAGTCTTCCTCGTTTTATACGTCGACGACATACTACTGATAGGTAATGATATCCCTATGCTACAATCAGTAAAGCACTTCTTGTCACAGAAATTCTCTATGAAAGACTTGGGAGATGCATCATACATTATAGGCTTTAAGATCTATCGTGATAGATATAATAGAATGTTGGGACTTTCACAGTCCAGGTATATAGACACTATACTAAAGAGATTTAGTATGGAAGATTCCAAGCGCGGCAATATGCCCGCTTGTCACGGAATCACCCTCTCCAAAGAGATGTCTCCAAAGACTGATGAAGAGAGGGCTCGCATGAGCATTATACCCTATGCTTCGGCGGTAGGATCAATAATGTATGCGATGTTATGTACCAGACCGGATGTAGCTTACGCACTTAGTGTGGTAAGCAGGTATCAGTCTGACCCAGGTGAGAAACATTGGATAGCGGTGAAGAACATTCTCAAGTACCTGAGAAGGACTAAGGAGATGTTCTTAATTTACGGTAATAAAGACCTCCAGGTAGAGGCTTTTACCGACTCCGGCTTCCAAAGAGACAAAGATGATTCTAAATCCATTTCGGGTTTTGTGTTTACCCTCAATGGAGGGGCGGTATGTTGGAGGAGTTCCAAACAGGATACCGTCGCAGACTCAACTATGGAGGCTGAGTATATAGCTGCTAGTAAAGCCGCAAAAGAGGCTGTCTGGATGAGGAAGTTCATTTCTGAACTTCAGGTGGTTCCGTCCATTGCCAATCCAATACCTTTGTATTGCGATAACAATGGCGCTGTAGCTTTAGCGAAGGAACCAAGGTCCCATCAGAAATCCAGGCATATCTTAAGGCGGTTTCACCTGATCAGGGAGATCGTGGATCGTCGGGAGATCGAGATACGAAGAGTGGACACAAAAGACAACACGGCAAATCCATTCACCAAGGCCATCCCTCAAGTGCAGTTCGAGAGGCTGTTTGAGATGTTGGGCATGCGGTACGCCAGCAACTGGATCTGGTAGAGACAGTGGGTACTCATTGCACCAATTATAGGCCTTAGTGCAAGTGGGAGATTGTTGGATATATATGCCCTAGAGGCCTACATTGTATTGGATGCTTGAGATATGTATGGACATGACAGTCTTGCTTGATATGATAGTACGCTATTTGGTTTGTCTTTATCTTAACGTATGATATATTTTACTTGGTGTTTATATATATATATATATGTTGATAAAGCCCATAGGGTGTTTGTCTGACTACCGGCGTTGTGATGGCAGTCATACTAGTGGGAGCTGGATAGTCAATAGGCACACCCTTAGATGCCCCTGGTCGTAGGAGTATCGAGACTGGGCATTGATACTCCGGAGTAGACTAGTGTATACATATCTAGACCCTGAGGAGGGGCGATGGATTTGTCCCGCAGCCATTGGTGGAGTGCACCTAAGATTGTATACAGATGCTCACTGGATGTGAGTACACCGGACAGGACTCGCCGAGAACTGACTGGATGGTATTATACCTAACGTCAGATAGCAGTTCTCAGGTGACATATGTGCAGATAGTCCGTTGACTTAAAGTCATCATTTGTCTCGTGTGAGTTCTCACTGTGCTTTGATTATTATCCTACCACGGCTCAAAGGAGTCGTGCAAACAGGTTTTAGTTGGGCACAGTCCCGAGCCATGTGGAAGCAGTAAGTGACTGTTAGGGATTCGTCTCTCCTGGTATAGGGAGTTGATATCGCACGGTGATCGGTTGGTCATTACCATAAGTCCCTGGCCAGGGCTGATTGAGAATTACTGATGGACTGATTAGTAGATTCGCGGATGGTCTTGAGCCATGCCGACACGACTTGTACGGTTATTAGGGGTCTGACGTCCACCACCTCCCTAGATCATACATTCGATACTCTTAGACGAACAGACCGGACTGCGCGGATATTGTCACGGACAGGCTCAGGAGGATTTCGGATGGGTTACCTCATCGGCTTTCTTATCGACAACTACCTGGGGACCGTTACGTACAGCTAGTGCCGCTTGCGGTCTGTGGTTAAACCCACTGCCAGCGTAGTAGTCGAGTCTTTAGAGTCCCACACAGAGATTTCCCAAACCCAGGCGAAAAGATATAGAGGTCGTATGGTTTTACGACAAAGGTTCGGACGCATACGTGTTTAAACGCACGTACGACATTCGGACAGTTTTTACTAGCCGGCTTTGGTTTAAGCCAGATTCTAGTATCGGGTTATTGGATTTATACAGTCTAAAGTTTTTCCGTGTTTTCACGGATGCGAGGGGCGTTCTCGTAATTTCCGAGAAGCTTCTAGAAGGATGTGACATGAGGGGTTAAGGTGGCATTTTCATTAATTGCTTTAGTGACTCATTCATATGAATCAACATATCATTAAATGCATCATTAATGCATCATTAATGATCTAATGACTCACATGATGAATCACTCTTCTTGAATAAATGAAGCATGGTGAATAATCATTTAATTGATATTATTTGATATTTCATTATGTTTTATATATTCAAGTGAGAAGCTTTTCTCATATCATTATCATCTCCACCTTCTCTCTCCTCAAGCTCTCTCTCTTTCACCAAACCCTAATCCTACCACTCATGAGTTGAGAACAAGGATTAGGAAAGATTAAACACTCCATAACCAATCTCTACATCATCTTAGTTCCTTTATTAGCAACTAGAGAAACTAAGTAACATCAAGTTTAGAGCTTATAGCTTGGATTAGGGTTCTCGGGTGGATCGTCTATCACGGAAAGGAAGCCGAGGAGGACGTGGAGATCCAAGGAGGCCATAGAGATCGTAAAGACGAAGGACTAGAATCGTTTGGTATAATCTTTTAACATAGTAGCTTAGAACTCTATGCTTTTTGTTAATTATCGTTTAGAAAAGATCTTCGGTTAGTCGATGTTCGCTTAATAAACAAGATCGTTTTTCATATTTCCGCCTCCCCGCAACTCGTGGGGTGTTGCACATCAACTTACAAAAATAGCAGGGCTACCAGCGAGCTTGTGAAAACCCGGAAGAGCGCAATCTCGTTTAAAAAAAAACGGTATGTCTACAAGCAAAATGGGCACGGATAAAAACCCGAAAAGGCACCGTGAGTAAAAACAGCAGGACTGTCGGCGAGTTTGTGAAAACCCGGAAAGGGCGCAAACTAGTAAAATAAAAAATTCATATGCACTTGCAAAGTCCTCTCGACCTTGTGAGGAGAAAATACCTGCGTGAGATCCTTAAGACTCATAAAGGAGCAACACACTTAGGAATCCTTATGATTCTTAAGGAGAAATTACACTTGCGAGATCCTCACGACTCGTAAGGAGAATTCATCTTATGAGGCCCTCACATCTCATAAGATTCAAAAGGCTTAAGCTACAGGGATCTGAACCTGTTCTTAATCCGTTATATCCCCCAAGTTGCCCTACAGGTGGTCCAATATTGACCCTTATATACAATCCACGGGCACAAATAAACATTTCCCAAGCAAGTTCCACAAATGGAGAGAAATGTCCCCATATGGTGAACGATACTTATAAGTCCTCTCGACTTATAAGGAGAAAACACTCTTGGAAGATCCTTGCGACTTACGAGAGAAAATATCACTTGGGAATCCCCACGATTCCTAAGGAGAAAATACACCTACGAGATCCTCATGACTCGTAGGGAGAAATACCTTTATGAGACCCTTACGGCTCATAAAGTCAAGAAGTCTTAGTCGACAGGATCCTAACCCTGTTTGCTAAGCCACCTTTGTTCAAATCAATAAAGGCAAATGATGAGTCGCTCCTGGCAATATTCCAGTCATAGCGATGCCGATGCATAAAAAGGTATCGAAATTCAAGCCCTTTCACGGCAAATGATGATTCTCTCCTGGCAATGTACCAGTTGTAGCGATGCTGATGCCAAGGTTGGTATCAGATTCCAGACTCGCGATAGAAACAATAACAAGTAGCAAAAAAAATGCAAATAAAAATAGCCGAAATGATGGGGCAACTCGAAATAAAAATCAGCGAGTAAAAAAATATATGCATATAAAAACAGCTGAAATGTTTGGGCAACTCGCAATAAAAAGCAGCGAGAAAAAATATAAAAAAATAGCCGAAATGATTGGGTACCGTGAAAAATAGCCGAAATGATTGAGCAATCGCGACTTTCTCGATATGAAAATCTGAAATGATAGAGCATTGCGGCAATAAAAAATAAAATAAAATAAAATTTCCTTTACCCTGCAAGTTTGTCTATATTGATTCTTGTATACGATCCATGGGCACAAATGAAAGAAAGGGAACCATATTTTCCCACCAGGCTCCGTCAAAGGAAGAGCCAGATTTTGACGGCAATATCTACAGCCTAGAGATCGGCTCGAAGTTCTTGTCTTTCCAACAAGGTGCGGATGCGACGTCAACAAAAGCTCCAAGGAGACGAATCAAAAAGAAGTGACGAAAAAATCCTAACTCCAGCTCGACGTGCTTCTAATGCCAACAGGATGCAGATGCAATGTCAACGAAAGACCCAAGGGTCAAAACAAAAATGGAGCCATGGCAAAATCCTATCTCCAAGTCTTAACAGTTCATATACAACTCAGAGACTATCTCGGTGTTCTTTCTCAGTGCAGACGCAACGTCAACAAATGACCCAAGGGTCGAAACCAAAAAATGGAGTAACGGCAAAATCCTAACTCCAAGTCTCGACGGCGCATATACAACCTAGAGACCATCCCGACGTTCCCCCTCATTTCACCAGGATGCGAATGCGACTATCAAATGAAATTGGAGCAAAGGCATATTCCTAACTCCGGACTTCAACTGCGATACATACAACATAGAAGTCTTACAGATGTCTACCCTACTTCAGCAAAGAATCAGCACGACGTCGTTAAAATAAAAAATGAAGCAACGACATATTCCTAACTTCAGGTCTTGAAGGCAACTCATATAAAGCTTAAAAGACTATCAGAGATCATCCCACACCAGTGCGGAGTGGTTATGACTCATCGGTGCTCTAAACTGAGCCTAACCTCAAGTAAAAATCGTCATGGCAAATTCCTAACGTTTGCTCTTCCGACGGTAATATGACCTAAGGAGATTACTTGAAGACGTCATGTCCAGCCCCCGAAGGGATCAGAGACACGACACTTGCGGGGCTACTCGAACAATAGCTGAAGTACTGTATATCGAGAAATACATCAGCCAACGCGATGGTACCACGGACTAAAACCCTAGTACCACAAACCTAACGGACCTCCGTCGTAAAGAATGAGGGTTATCTATATATAATGTTAGGACAAGTTTACCTTTAAACCCAAGGGAGGTAAACTAAAAAACTCTGAAACGAGTGATAAACTAGAGACTCCAAAATGAGTGAATAAACTAGAGACTCCGAGACGAGTGAATAAACTAGAGACCCCGAGATGAGTGAATAAAATAGAGACTCCGAGACAAGTAAGTAAACTAATGGGCGCTAAAATTAAGACATCAGACACAGAGGAGCGCATGCAAAAAAGGGGAGAATTATTTATTCATAAATCAAAATGGTTTACATTTATGTAAAGAAAAGTAGGAAATACAATTCTTGCCGTTAAGAAGGCGGGGCTTTCAATAAACTAGCAACCCGCTCAATCTCTTACCGCAGCGCCTCCTCGCACGCCACTATTGCAGCCAGCATCGCTTCAACTTAATCCTGTTGTTGCAAGCACGATGAAAGCTTTTCAGCGATTTCCTGCTTAGCCACTTCGCAATCCCGCATGCCCCGCTCGGTAAAATCGAGGTTCTGCATCAACACCATTCCTTTATACAAGCATTGCTGAAGACTTTCAAAGATAACTTGCAGCTGCACGGCATTCGCTTCAACTTGGGCGCGCAATTGGCTGGATTCGCCAGAAGCTGTCTCATGCTCCTTTCGCTTCATGATCAACTTTTGCTCAAAATATTTAATGTAAGCGGCACTTTTTTCAATCCATGCAATCAGTTGAGCCTTCGAAGTTAACGCTTTAGGTGCAAGACGTTTGCGCTCAATCTCATGGAGGCAAGCTTCAATCCGCTTACAATAGTCAACCCAAATGCCGACGAAGTCCTCATTGTGGAAATTCACAAGCGTCGCCAGCATAGGGTTGACCTCGTCAGCAAAATCCGTAGCAGAGGTGAGGGCTTCAATGTTAAGATCTTCGATGAACCCACATAGCATCCGCCTGCTATTCGCCGCACCCTTGGAAGATTGGCGCTTAGCAAAGGGCCCTGTGGGCATGGAAATACGAGACTCAAAAGGAGCCAAAGCCGGTACAACTGCTGCAGAATAAAACACACATAAATAAGGGTTATATTTCAACATAAAGAAAAATAATAAAGAAGAATAATGATGAACGAGATCTACCATACCAGTGGTCGAAACTGGAAAGTTAGAAAGCACAGGAGGCTCGACTATTCCTTCGTTATCCTCCTCGAGCCGTAATACTGCGGTCAATACGAGAAAAGCTTAGCGATAGAAAGTTTACTCATGGAAAAATGAAACAGAAGGTGAGGAATACACTGACCAACGCCTGAAGGATGAGCGAATTGTTAGGGATATGTATGCTCTAGAGGCCATTATTGTACATTGATGTATATTATAGTGGATGGTTGGACATATATATAGAGGGCTTTCTTGCTCGACATGATAGTATGCTATCTGGTTACCTTTATCTTAGCATGTTCACCGATATTATTATAATATCTCTCATATACATGTTGATAAAGCCCTTAGGGTGTAGGCTTGAGTACCAGGACTATGATGCGGATCATACTACTGGGACCTGGGTAGTCCACAAGCACATCCTTTAATTGTTCCTAGTCGAGGGTATATCGAGACAGGGCATCGATACACCGGAGTAGATTAGTGTGTACGTTTCTTGACCCTGTATGGGGGCAATGGTTGATCCAATATCCATTGGTGTTTGACATCAAAGATTGTGCACAGATTCTAATTAGAGAATGGGTACACCGAACAAGACTCGTCGAGAACTCTTAGTTGGTATTATAACGATCGTCAGATAGCAGTTCTCTGGTGACACTGGTACAGGTAAGTCTGTAGATCCGAAATCATCATAGAGCCTTGTGTAACTCCCACTATGCTTTGATTTCCTCCCTACCACGGCTCAAAGGAGTCGTGCAAACAAATGGATTTTGGGTACAGTCCCGAGTCACATGGAGGCAATGAGCGATATGAGGGGTTTCGTCTCTCCCGGTATTGGGAGTTGATGTTGTGCTATTCTCGATTGGCTATAACAATAAGTCCCTGGCCAGGGCTGTTGATGAGATTTACTGGTAAAAGTTATCAGTAGTTTATCGAACCGTTATGAGCCATACATCGGCATGACTTATCAAGTTACTGGGGTCTGACGTTACCACCCTTAGATTCGATATGCGACATATCAGACGAAGAGACCGGAATGTACGGTAAGTGTTACTTATAGGCTTCATGAAGAGTATGGACAAGCTTGCTTGTTGATCTTCTAATCGCACAATACCTGGGTAGCCGTTACGCCCAGCTAGTACCGCTGACGGCTTGTGGGTTATTGATGTGATCATCACCTACTGCTGGCGTATTGACGAGTCTTTAGAGTCCTACACAGAAGTTTCCTAGTTCAAGTGAAACGAAGTAGGGCACATATGCTGATATGTGCGGGGGGGCCAAATTAAATACGAGTATGTGATACCGTATTCTAATCTGGCAGTTATTTATTATCGGTTAGGTTATATGTGATATAACCGGATTGTCGAATCAAGTGTTGATTTGATAATGTGATATACAGATAAATAATAATAGTCGGTTATATATGATATTACCGGATTATTAAATCAAGTGTTGATTTAATAATATGATATATATTTATATTTGATATAATTATATATTAACTAATATTATTAGCTCACTAATTATTTTCTTCATAATATATATATATATATGATATATATATTATATTATATATATATATATATATTATATATATATATATATATATATATATATTATATGAAGCATGTCATGGATTTTCTTCATAACGGGACGATCGTTATAATACCAACTAAGAGTTCTCGACGAGTCTTGTTCGGTGTACCCATTCTCTAATTAGAATCTGTGCATAATCTTTGATGTCAAACACCAATGGATATGGGATCAACCATTGCCCCCATACAGGGTCAAGAAACGTACACACTAATCTACTCTGGTGTATCGATGCCCTGTCTCGATATACCCTCGACTAGGAACAATTAAAGGATGTGCTTGTGGACTACCCAGGTCCCAGTAGTATGATCCGCATTATAGTCCTGGTACTCAAGCCTACACCCTAAGGGCTTTATCCACATGTATATGAGAGATATTATAATAATATCGGTGAACATGCTAAGATAAAGGTAACCAGATAGCATACTATCATGTCGAGCAAGAAAGCCCTCTATATATATGTCCAACCATCCACTATAATATACATCAATGTACAATAATGGCCTCTAGAGCATACATATCCCTAACAATTTGCTCCTCCTTCAGGCGTTGGTCAGTGTATTCCTCACCTTCTGTTTCATTTTTCCATGAGTAAACTTTCTATCACTAAGCTTTTCTCGTATTGACCGCAGTATTACGGCTCGAGGAGGATAACGAAGGAATAGTCGAGCCTCCTGTGCTTTCTAACTTTCCAGTTTCGACCACTGGTATGGTAGATCTCGTTCATCATTATTCTTCTTTATTATTTTTCTTTATGTTGAAATATAACCCTTATTTATGTGTGTTTTATTCTGCAGCAGTTGTACCGGCTTTGGCTCCTTTTGAGTCTCGTATTTCCATGCCCACAGGGCCCTTTGCTAAGCGCCAATCTTCCAAGGGTACGGCGAATAGCAGGCGGATGCTATGTGGGTTCATCGAAGATCTTACCATTGAAGCCCTCACCTCTGCTACGGATTTTGCTGACGAGGTCAACCCTATGCTGGCGACGCTTGTGAATTTCCATAATGAGGACTTCGTCGGCATTTGGGTTGACTATTGTAAGCGGATTGAAGCTTGCCTCCATGAGATTGAGCGCAAACATCTTGCACCTAAAGCGTTAACTTCGAAGGCTCAACTGATTGCATGGATTGAAAAAAGTGCCGCTTACATTAAATATTTTGAGCAAAAGTTGATCATGAAGCGAAAGGAGCATGAGACAGCTTCTGGCGAATCCAGCCAATTGCGCGCCCAAGTTGAAGCGAATGCCGTGCAGCTGCAAGTTATCTTTGAAAGTCTTCAGCAATGCTTGTATAAAGGAATGGTGTTGATGCAGAACCTCGATTTTACCGAGCGGGGCATGCGGGATTGCGAAGTGGCTAAGCAGGAAATCGCTGAAAAGCTTTCATCGTGCTTGCAACAACAGGATTAAGTTGAAGCGATGCTGGCTGCAATAGTGGCGTGCGAGGAGGCGCTGCGGTAAGAGATTGAGCGGGTTGCTAGTTTATTGAAAGCCCCGCCTTCTTAACGGCAAGAATTGTATTTCCTACTTTTCTTTACATAAATGTAAACCATTTTGATTTATGAATAAATAATTCTCCCCTTTTTTGCATGCGCTTCTCTGTGTCTGATGTCTTAATTTTAGCGCCCATTAGTTTACTTACTTGTCTCGGAGTCTTTATTTTATTCACTCATCTCGGAGTCTCTAGTTTATTCACTCGTCTCGGAGTCTCTAGTTTATTCACTCATTTTGGAGTCTCTAGTTTATCACTCGTTTCAGAGTTTTTTAGTTTACCTCCCTTGGGTTTAAAGGTAAACTTGTCCTAACATTGTATATAGATAACCCTCATTCTTTACGACGGAGGTCCGTTAGGTTTGTGGTACTAGGGTTTTAGTCTGTGGTACCATCGCGTTGGCTGATGTATTCCTCGATATGCAGTACTTCAGCTATTGTTCGAGTAGCCCCGCAAGTGTCGTGTCTCTGATCCCTTCGGGGGCTGGACATGACGTCTTCAAGTAATCTCCTTAGGTCATATTACCGTCGGAAGAGCAAACGTTAGGAATTTGCCATGACGATTTTTACTTGAGGTTAGGCTCAGTTTAGAGCACCGATGAGTCATAACCACTCCGCACTGGTGTGGGATGATCTCTGATAGTCTTTTAAGCTTTATATGAGTTGCCTTCAAGACCCGAAGTTAGGAATATGTCGTTGCTTCATTTTTTATTTTAACGACATCATGCTGATTCTTTGCTGAAGTAGGGTAGACATCTGTAAGACTTCTATGCTGTATGTATCGCAGTTGAAGTCCGGAGTTAGGAATATGCCTTTGCTCCAATTTCATTTGATAGTCGCATTCGCATCCTGGTGAAATGAGGGGGAACGTCGGGATGGTCTCTAGGTTGTATATGCGCCGTCGAGACTTGGAGTTAGGATTTTGCCGTTACTCCATTTTTTGGTTTCGACCCTTGGGTCATTTGTTGACGTTGCGTCTGCACTGAGAAAGAACACCGGGATAGTCTCTAGGTTGTATATGAACTGTTAAGACTTGGAGATAGGATTTTGCCATGGCTCCATTTTTGTTTTGACCCTTGGGTCTTTCGTTGACATTGCATCTGCATCCTGTTGGCATGAGAAGCACGTCGAGCTGGAGTTAGGATTTTGTCGTCACTTCTTTTTGATTCGGCTCCTTGGAGCTTTTTTTGACGTCGCATCCGCACCCTGTTGGAAAGACAAGAACTTCAAGCCGATTTCTAGGCTGTAGATATTGCCGTCAAAATCTGGCTCTTCCTTTGACGGAGCCTGGTGGGAAAATATGGTTCATTTTCTTTCATTTGTGCCCATGGATCGTATACAAGAGTCAATATAGACAAACTTGCAGGGTAAAGGAAATTTTATTTTATTTTATTTTTTATTGCCGCAATGCTCTATCATTTCAGATTTTCATATCGAGAAAGACGCGATTGCTCAATCATTTCGGCTATTTTTCACGGTACCCAATCATTTCGGCTATTTTTTTTATATTTTTTCTCGCTGCTTTTTATTGCGAGTTGCCCAAACATTTCAGCTGTTTTTATATGCATATATTTTTTTACTCGCTGATTTTTATTTCGAGTTGCCCCATCATTTCGGCTATTTTTATATGCATTTTTTTGCTACTCGTTATTGTTTCTATCGCGAGTCTCGAATCTGATACCAACCTTGGCATCAGCATCGCTACAACTGGTACATTGCCAGAAGAGAATCATCATTTGCCGTGAAAGGGCTTGAAGTTCGATACCTTTTTAGGCATCGGCATCACTACGACTGGAATATTGCCAGGAGCGACTCATCATTTGCCTTTATTGATTTGAACAAAGGTGGCTTAGCAAACAGGGTTAGGATCCTGTCGACTAAGACTTCTTGACTTTATGAGCCGTAAGGGTCTCATAAAGGTATTTCTCCCTACGAGTCATGAGGATCTCGTAGGTGTATTTTCTCCTTAGGAATCGTGGGGATTCCCAAGTGATATTTTCTCTCGTAAGTCGCAAGGATCTTCCAAGAGTGTTTTCTCCTTATAAGTCGAGAGGACTTATAAGTGTCGTTCACCATATGGGGACATTTCTCTCCATTTGTGGAACTTGGTTGGGAAATGTTTATTTGTGCCTGTGGATTGTATATAAGGGTCAATATTGGACCACCTGTAGGGCAACTTGGGGGATATAACGGATTAAGAACAGGTTCAGATCCCTGTAGCTTAAGGCTTTTGAATCTTATGAGATTTGAGGGCCTCATAAGATGAATTCTCCTTACGAGTCGTGAGGATCTCGCAAGTGTAATTTCTCCTTAAGAATCATAAGGATTCCTAAGTGTGTTGCTCCTTTATGAGTCTTAAGGATCTCACGTAGGTATTTTCTTCTCACAAGGTCGAGAGGACTTTGCAAGTGCATATCAATTTTTTATTTTACGAGTTTGCGCCCTTTCCGGGTTTTCACAAACTCGCCGACAGTCCTGCTGTTTTTACTCACGGTGCCTTTTCGGGTTTTCATCCGTGCCCATTTTGCTTGTAGACATACCATTTTTTTAAACGAGATTGCGCTCTTCCGGATTTTCACAAGCTCGCTGGTAGGCCTGCTATTTTTGTAAGTTGATGTGCAACACCCCACGAGTTGCGGGGAGGCGGAAATATGAAAAAAGATCTTGTTTATTAAGTGAACATCGACTAACCGAAGATCTTTTTTAAACGATAATTAACAAAAAGCATAGAGTTCTAAGCTACTATGTTAAAAGATTATACCAAACGATTCTAGTCCTTCGTCTTTACGATCTCTATGGCCTCCTTGGATCTCCACGTCCTCCTCGGCTTCCTTTCCGTGATAGACGATCGACCCGAGAACCCTAATCCAAGCTATAACCTCTAAACTTGAGGTTACTTAGTTTTCTCTAGTTGCTAATAAAGGAACTAAGATGATGTAGAGATTGGTTATGGAGTGTTTAGTCTTTCCTAATCCTTGTTCTCAACTCATGAGTGGTATGATTAGGGTTTGGTGAAGGAGAGAGAGCTTGAGGAGAGAGAAGGTTGAGATGATAATGATATGAGAAAAGCTTCTCACTTGAATATATAAAACATAATGAAATATAAAATAATATCAATTAAATGATTATTCACTATGCTTCATTTATTCAAGAAGAGTGATTCATCATGTGAGTCATTAGATCATTAATGATGCATTAATGATGCATTTAATGATATGATGATTCATATGAATGAGTCACTAAAGCAATTAATGAAAATGCCACCTTAACCCCTCATGTCACATCCTTCTAGAAGCTTCTCGGAAATTACGAGAACGCCCCTCGCATCCGTGAAAACACGGAAAAACTTTAGACTGTATAAATCCAATAACCCGATACTAGAATCTGGCTTAAACCAAAGCTGGCTAGTAAAAACTATCCGAATGTCGTATGTGCGTTTAAACACGTATGCGTCCGAACCTTTGTCGTAAAACCATACGACCTCTATATCTTTTCGCCTGGGTTTGGGAAATCTCTGTGTGGGACTCTAAAGACTCGACTACTACGCTGGCAGTGGGTTTAACCACAGACCGCAAGCGGCACTATCTGTACGTAACGGTCCCCAGGTAGTTGTCGATAAGAAAGCCGATGAGGTAACCCATCTGAAATCCTACTGAGCCTGTCCGTGACAATATACGCGCAGTCCGGTCTGTTCGTCTAAGAGTATCGCATGTATGATCTAGGGAGGTGGTGGACGTCAGACCCCTAATAACCGTACAACTCGTGTCGGCATGGCTCAAGACCATCCGAGAATCTACTGATCAGTCCATCAGTAATTCTCAATCAGCCCTGGCCAGGGACTTATGGTAATGACCAACCGATCACCGTGCGATATCAACTCCCTATACCGGGAGAGACGAATCCCTAACAGTCACTCACTGCCTCCACATGGCTCGGGACTGTGCCCAACTAAAACCTGTTTGCACGACTCCTTTGAGCCGTGGTAGGGTAATAATCAAAGCACAGTGAGAACTCACACGAGACAAATGATGACTTTAAGTCAACGGACTATCTGTACACATGTCACCTGAGAACTGCTATCTGACGTTAGGTATAATACCATCCAGTCAGTTCTCGGCGAGTCCTGTCCGGTGTACTCACATCCAGTGAGCATCTGTATACAATCTTAGGTGCACTCCACCAATGGCTGCGGGACCAATCCATCGCCCCTCCTCAGGGTCTAGATATGTATACATTAGTCTACTCCGGAGTATCAATGCCTAGTCTCGATACTCCTACGACCAGGGGCATCTAAGGGTGTACCTATTGACTATCCAGCTCCCACTAGTATGACTGCCATCACAACGCCGGTAGTCAGACAAACACCCTATGGGCTTTATCAACATATATATATATATAAACACCAAGTAAAATATATCATACGTTCAGATAAAGACAAACCAAATAGCGTACTATCATATCAAGCAAGACTGTCATGTACATACATATCCCAAGCATCCTATACAAGGTAGGCCTCTAGGGCATATATATCCAACAATCTCCCACTTGCACTAAGGCCTATAATTGGTGCAATGAGTACCCACTGTCTCTACCAGATCCAGTTGCTGGCGTACCGCATGCCCAACATCTCAAACAGCCTCTCGAACTGCACTTGAGGGATGGCCTTGGTGAATGGATCTGCCGTGTTGTCTTTTGTGTCCACTCTCCGTATCTCGATCTCCCGACGATCCACGATCTCCCTGATCAGGTGAAACCGCCTTAAGATATGCTTGGATTTCTGATGGGACCTTGGTTCCTTCGCTAAAGCTACAGCGCCATTGTTATCGCAATACAAAGGTATTGGATTGGCAATGGACGGAACCACCTGAAGTTCAGAAATGAACTTCCTCATCCAGACAACCTCTTTTGCGGCTTCACTAGCAGCTATATACTCAGCCTCCATAGTTGAGTCTGCGACGGTATCCTGTTTGGAACTCCTCCAACATACCGCCCCTCCATTGAGGGTAAACACAAAATCCGAAATGGATTTAGAATCATCTTTGTCACTTTGGAAGCCGGAGTCGGTAAAAGCCTCTACCTGGAGGTCTTTATTACCGTAAATTAAGAACATCTTCTTAGTCCTTCTCAGGTACTTGAGAATGTTCTTCACCGCTATCCAATATTTCTCACCTGGGTCAGACTGATACCTGCTTACCACACTAAGTGCGTAAGCTACATCCGGTCTGGTACGTAACATCGCATACATTATTGATCCTACCGCCGAAGCGTAGGGTATAATGCTCATGCGAGCCCTCTCTTCATCAGTCTTTGGAGACATCTCTTTGGAGAGGGTGATTCCGTGACAAGCGGGCATATTGCCGCGCTTGGAATCTTCCATACTAAATCTCTTTAGTATAGTGTCTATATACCCGGACTGTGAAAGTCCCAACATTCTATCATATCTATCACGATAGATCTTAATGCCTAGAATGTATGATGCATCTCCTAAGTCTTTCATAGAGAATTTCTGTGACAAGAAGAGCTTTACTGATTGTAGCATAGGGATATCATTCCCTATCAGTAGTATGTCGTCGACGTATAAAACGAGGAAAACTACTGCTCCTTCTACAATCTTCCTATAAATACATGGTTCATCTACATTTTTGATAAAGTCAAATTCTTTGGCTGTCTCATCAAAGCAGATGTTCCAACTCCGCGATACTTGCTTTAATCCATAAATGGATTTAAGCAACTTGCAGACTCTTCCGCTGCTCCCACTGTCTAAGAAACCTTCTGGTTGATCCATGTAAACACTCTCTTCTGGCACATATGCTGATATGTGCGAGGGGCCAAATTAAATATGAGTATGTGATACCGTATTCTAATCTGGCAGTTATTTGTTATCGGTTAGGTTATATGTGATATAACTGGATTGTTGAATCAAGTGTTGATTTGATAATGTGATATACAGATAAATAATATTAGTCGGTTATATGTGCTATTACCGAATTATTAAGTCAAGTGTTGATTTAATAATATGATATATATTTATATTTAATATAATTATATATTAACTAATATTATTAGCCCACTAATTATTTTCTTCATAATATATATGTGTATATATATATGTGTGTGTATATATATATATGTGTATATATATGTGTGTGTGTGTGTGTGTGTGTGTGTGTGTGTGTGTGTATGTCACGACCCGAAAAATATTAGCTCGCGACCGGCACTTAAATCATGCCACGTATACAGACGTAACGTAATTCAAATAAGCCAAAGCCCAGAAATCTAAACCTTTTTAAATAAATAAAAGAGGTGAAGTTTTGAAATAAAGATATGATGAAATCAAAAGTTTTCTTAAATGCATAGATAATGGAACATGAAAAATGCAAGTGGATTTTACTTAGTTGAAAACATGTTTTGTCTTTTAAAAATTTAGGCAGCACCTCCCTTGTATATTTTGATCCAAAACCACATATACAAGATAACATAAAAGGCATCCCCAAGAGGGAGCTAGCACTTCGCCAAACGGCGGGATCACAACCACGCAAGATAAAATATATGTATACGACGCCCAACGACGACGATCAACACAAAAGGAAATGTAAAGCAAGACATCAACCCACAAGTAGCGAACAAAAACCCCCGCTATAAGTCTTGCAACCATAAGTCTGTCTAGGTCTTACTAATTATACAAATACTAGTTTCTGATTGATGGAGTTAACTAGATACAACAGGAATAATAAATACAAGAGGGGTACGATCCAACATGTACCACCTACCAAAGCAAATCACCCGAATGCAAGCTGTGTGCCAGTGATGCCGCTACTGATCCATGTGGTCAACCTGCAAGAACTGTGGTACAACGGGGGTGAGTTGCCAAATCGTGAGTAGAAAACATCATCAGGCAGAAATCGAGTAAAACAACGATTCCTAGGTCAACTATATCATAAAGTTAATACTAAGATATCTAGGGTGACCGTATCTGCATATGTGCCAACAATATAATCAATGCTTATCAGCATGTGGATAAATCTACGTGTCCATCAATGACACAACAACATCATGCATGTAAATATCATGAAAGCATATGCATGTAAATATGAGGATATAAATCAACGTGTGTCCATCAATGACACATCAAAATCATGAAACCTGAGTGTCCAAAATCGACACTCGAAACATCATGAAACCCGTGTCTAGCATCGACACGTAAATCCTCATATCTCGGGCTCCGTCAGTCCTGATCGGCCCTCGGGCTCCGTCAGTCTGGATCGGTCCTCGGGCTCCGTCAGTCCTGATCGGCCCACTGGCTCCATCAGTCCGGATCGGCCCGTATCATCTCACGACTCCGGTCGGTATCCTCCGGATAACCGCCGAGCCCAATACTATCACCGGTAGGTAGTGCTCCCCTGCCAGGCTCACCGTCTAACTATACGAGTCTTCTTGCCCCGGGGTATCTCACCGGGGCCACCATGTACCCGCAGACGGTGCCTACCGCTCCTTGAATCGGGTCTCACATGCTAATCTCAGAATCGAGAAAACACATGGTGGACGTCTCAAATATCATATCAAGAGAAACCGGGTTTTTAAAACAATACATAATTTCCTTTGAAATATAACTACGGTCCTGAAATCCAGAATCTCATGAAAACAACATCTCAATGCGTAATATCATAAAACATGATGTATGCAAACATAGAACCGAAATGTGAGCATAGCAGGTATATCATGCAACATGGAACAGTGATGTGAGCATATCAGTATATTATGCGACATATCATAATGATGTGACAATTCTACCGTGTAAGTGACATAGCAATTATCGATGATGAAAGTGTGTGAGCCGGTAATCTGTGTAAGTGTAACATACACATCATCGATAGTGGTGTAGGTGTACTAGCACGGGTATATGTAATGCTATGAGAATGTCATGAACGTAGCATAAAGTAAATCGTGAGCGCAATGCTATAAGGTATACGTCTCTATCACATATCCAAGTCGGTGAATCTATCAATCGGCATCCAGCCTCACAATATCACGTACGGTATAATACATCATACGGCCTCCTCTAGTCAAGGGTATGGATCAATCATCAGATAACACTCATCACGTACGGTAATCCATCGTACGGCGGCATTAAACAATTAGGGATTCTATCAACCTATATGACAATGAGGGTACGGACCTAACGTCTCGTACGGCATATCACTCATGATCCACAGCATTATCCATATATATATATATATACCTATCTCTCAGGTCATATCCGTATAAATCTCATATCATTGGACCGGCAAAAGTATCAGTTGTTGGATCACAGGCACGTGATTGCAATGATTGATGGAGGACCTATCCCGATAGTACAGTCTTACTCAAGATGATAGTATGCTATCTGGTTTATCTTTATCATCGTGTACTGCTTTAGGTGACATTACTGATCACTATTGCACGTTGATAGAGCCCCTAGGATTCTTGCTTGACTGCCAGCAGTATGAGGGCGATCATATACGTGGGAGCTGGGGTCTATAAGCACATCCTTAAAAGGTCCCTAGTCATGGGAGTTTCGAGACAGGGCATCGATTCTCCAGAGTAGACTAGTGTATACAGTCGAGACCCCGACGAGGGGCGGTGGCCGGTCTCACAAGCCACTGGTGTCAGTTGGTTCACCTAAGATGTATACAGGTGCTCATTGGGTTATGAGTACACCGGACAGGACTCACCGGAAACCTGCTAGTTGGTATTATACCTGACGTCAGATAGCAGTTCCCTGGTGACATGTGTACAGGTTAGTTCATCGACCTGAGATCATCATTTGTCTCGTGTGAGTTCCCACTGTACTTTGATTACTACCCTACCACGCTCAAAGGAGACGTGCAAACAGGTTTTAGTTGGGTACAGTCCCGAGCCACATGAAGGCAGTGAGCGGATCTGCAGGGGTTCGTCTCTCCCGGTATTGGGGGTGAGGTCGCGCTGTGTCTAGGAGAGCCAGTACATGAAAGTCCTTGGCCAAGGCAGAAGATTTACTGGTAGGTATTCCAGTAGTATCTCAGGGTATTCTGGGCTATACTCCGACACGACTTGTACCGCTTTTGGGGGTCTGACTTTTACCAACCCCTAGGCCCGCCATGCGATGCTCATAGACGAACGGATCGGACTGTACGGATATTTTCACTGACAGGCTCAGTAGGGTGTCAGGATGAGTTCGCTCATCGACGTCCCTTTTGGTCAATACCTGGTAGCCCGTTACGTATTGGCTAATACCTCTGACGTGCTAGTGGTTAAATCCACAACCAAAGTATTGACGAGTCTTTAGAGTCCCCCACAGACTAGTTTCTCAAGTTTCGGGCGAAACGCTGTAGAGGCCGTATGGAGATATGGCAGGGTTCGATCAGATACGTGCGGTATTGCACGGATCATGATCGGACGGTTTTTACTAGCGGGCTTTGGTTTAAGCCGGATCCTAGTATTGTACAGTGTAGATTTTGTCTCTTTGCATTTGTATTCAGTGGGAATACAAATACGGGTATGTATATACAGTCGCGGGGTTTTCCTGTAATTTATTACGGGATCAGTTTTCTGAAGTTGCCAGTTTGCATTCCGTTTCGGCCAGTTTTCCTTTATTCCTTCACGGCCGGATTTTTCCGATGGAGGAGGTTATTTGCAGTTGTGCAAATTACCTTTGTGGAGGGGGTTGTTTGTAAATGTGGCTTCATGATGGTTCCTAGCATCATGAGATTCTTTTTGAATCAACTCTTTAGCATTAATGAGAAAAGAATGGATGAGAGTTGATGTGAGGCTTGATATGGCTTATAGTCACCCTTTGCTTTTACTACTCTCACCTCCCTTCATGTTTTGATTCTCTCCACCATTTTATGATCAAGGGGCCGGCCACTTAAGGGGAGGGGTGAGATTGATTTTTGAGAGAGAGAAAAAAAATGTTCATCACACATATTATGCTTGTTACAAAAATCAAAAGCTCATTCTCTTCTTCATTTCCATTGCTCATTCCTCCATCACCATAGCAACTTCACCCCATTGAGACAAAGTGATTCTACACTTCATCTACAGCACTCCTTGGGCACGTCGGCTTGCCAACTTCATGCACGAGTTGCCTCGGACCAGAGGTGGGAGCCCGGAAATGAACCCGGCGATGTGGTGCCCGTTTCGACGAGGAGGTGACGACCGGAGATTCCGCGAGGAGATCGGAGTGGAGGCGATGACCGAAGGACACGGATCGCTTGGTATAGCTTCTCTACTCATATTCTTGTTTGCTAGAGTTAGGTTAATGGCCCGATCCGGGTTTATAGTGCGCGGTGGTGCCAGTTTCTAGTTTTTAGAAAAGTTTTGTTTCCGCATTCCGCCGTCGGATTGACGGCCGGGGCGCCGCCGTGCACTTACATTTTCTAATATAGGTTTCCTTAACCATATTCTATATATCGGTTTCCATCAAAATTTGCGGGGGTGCTATACGCCATCCACCCGACTTCCCCCGTAGATATAAATCTACTCACCTGCGGATCTTCTTGTTCAGCCGTAGTCGTTGTGCTTCGTCGTCTCGAAATCCACGCGAAGGTACCTACAATCAATACATAATCACAATGCTTATTAAAATCAAATTCCGAAATCCGATAAGGCATACGAATCGCCTATAGGTTAGAACCTATAGCCTACGCATGCAAAACAACCAAACAACCATCGTCGTTGACGTACAAACATCAAAAGACCCAATACAATATCAAATCTCAAATCCCAAATTCATAAATTACAAATACCATATTCAACAACCTAGGAAAATGGTCCCAGATTTAGTCTCAGGTAAAATTGGGCTAAATTAGCAGTACAGTGGGGTAGTATATGGAGTATGTGAGATACTGGACCAACCTAGACACCAAATCCCATAATTTGGCCGGCCACACTACCCAGAAAATCGGCCTGCTCGGCCAAACATGATCTGTTGGGGTTTGTCTCCTTATGATGGTCTTCTAGTGTTCAACCTAGGTCAATGGAGTTGCTAGTTTTTCTCAGAAACTTCTCAGGTTGCTCCTGATTCCCTGTAGGCCAACATACTTCACAAAACCGACACGGGGAATTTCCTAAGTCCGTATTTTGGTTTCTAATCCGGGTCTTGGCCAGTAAAATCAACGCTAAGGTCCGAAGACAGCCACTAAATCTCACAAGTCCGCACAATCACCCAAACCCTCTCTTGGGATTTCCAAGTTCACAAATCCTCACTTAAACAAATTCTAAACTAAACTAGAATGCTAGGAAACTTAAAACTAAACTAAATGAAAGGAGATATACCTCATTTGGCAACTCAAGAATTTTCTTGAGTTGCTCAAAGTCTTCAAAATCCAACTTTGATTGGTCCAATGTGTTGAGGATGAAGTGGGGATCATTTTTAATGAAGAGGGTGTAGGGTTTTGGTGAAGAAATGGAGATGATTCTTGGAGGTGGAGGTGGAGGGAGATGAGGAGGAAGAAGACGAAGCAAACAAATGGAGGAGGATGAAGGAAAATGGGCAGCCCCCCTCTCTCTTATTCTCACCCTCACTCTCTTTCATGCCATGCTTCATGTCATGATGTGGTCCCCCCTCTCTCTCCTCAAGAATTCACCTTTTTCTTTCTTTTTCTCTTTTCTTCTCACAATAATAAAACCAAATATCACAAATGCAAATGAAATAACAAGTAACATGTCATGGTGCACTAACCATGAAAAATGTAGAAACACGGATTTGGCTTAATCGCGATTAGTAGTGCACTAATCAATTTTTGTTTAAACTGCATATAATAAATTATAAAAATGCCAAATCCGATAAATATATTTTTAAATGAATAAATCATTTTAATCTCCAATTATTTCACAAATATTGGTATATATTTATACCATTTTACGAAAACTCCAAATTCGCAAATCGGGTAGTTTTTGCGAAATATATTATTTTAATATTAAATTCCAAAAATAATATTTTATATTTTCTGAAATGTTACAATCTCCCCCCTTAAATAAATTCGTTCCCCGAATTTAAATTTAAAACCCCAAATATTAAAACATTTCAATTGTCAGCTCAAATCGACGGGGCCCTGAAATCACGGAAGATACAGAAATACCACAGCGTGTCAAGTGCGCATGAAAACGAGTACGAAACTTAAAACCGAACTCCGTCAAGTATCACGCAAATCATCGTATTTGCACGCAAATTATCGGAGTTACAATGGAGATACAGATCTCGAAATCCACTACTGAAATCCAATATGCACTAGTCAAATACTATAATACATATATAATACGCATCCTTGAAAAATCTTCTAAATACTGAATAAAACGCATGCAAAATATTTTCTGAATCGCCGTGCAATGCGTAACTCACGGCACAAGTGACAGACGCTCAATTGTAAAATAGTAAATATACTTATATATGTTTTTGCTCAAATCATACGTTCCGCCGTTTGAAATATCCCAAAAGGTTTTCCTTTATAAACGTTCGTGTCGCTCACAGACACATAGGAAATAGAGATACTATAGCTCATTTTCGAAAATCTCTTGGTAAACTTTTTATGCATGCAAAGTACTCAGGTAATGTCCTCGGATCAGTCCTGTTCGGCTACTACTTATTACAGTGCCCATCATGAAATAAAGTGCTCAAGAGCAAAATCAGGCCCAAAAGGCGTATCCAATAATCACGTGCGTCTGGTGCGCACGGAAATCAAATCCAAATATAAGTGCCACAATATGCACAAAAGCAAAACTAAGTGCAACAGGTGTGCACAAAAGCATCTGTCCAGTGCAACGGGTGTGTACGACAACAACATCTAGTGCATCTATGGTGCACGAAAATCTCAATCCAGTGCAACTAACATGCACGAATATCGAGTGGATCCGGTGTGCACAAAATCACATCTCATATCATGCACCCAACATGCACGAAAATCCAAATCAAGTGCATCCGTCATGCACAAATGAAATCTAAATCAAGTGCATCCGACATGCACGAATAAAATCTAACTCAAGGGCATCCGATGCGCACGAAATCCAATACCAAGCGTCTAATATGCGCAAAAATCCAACCCAAGCGTGTCAGGTCCGTATAAAACATCTACTGTAGTAGCATACACGAAAATGAACATCAAGTGCAAACGCGCAAAAAAACATAAATCTGGTAAAACGAATGCTCAAAGACATAAATCGGTGCAACCAATGCACGAAATACGAATCCGGTGCATCCAGTGTACGAAATACAAATCCGGTGCAACAAATGCACGGCGTAAAAAACTAGTGCAACAAATGCACAAAATACAAATCGGGTGCAACAAGTGCACGGAAAAGCATCAATAACTCAAATGCATATAAAAATAACACCAAGTGTACTAAGGTGTATAAAATCATAAACGTGTGCACTATGTGCACAAAATCCGTATCAATGCACTGTAAGCACATGTAAGCTATACCGAGTGCATAAATCAAATCGAGTGCGTATCACATGCACAAAAATCAAATCAACCGTAGGAAATCCATGAAATCATAAACACATGTAGCCAAGGCACAAAATCAATATCAAGTGCAATAGATATGCACAAATCGCATATGGATGTAGCGGTGCATAAACATAAATCAAGTGCAATAACTGTGCACAAAATGTAAATACCCAGTAGGTGAAACCATGGTGCACGAAATCAATATCATTAGCGTCTAGGAGAGGGATATTGATGTTAACCTGCTTAAAGATGTCAATAATCTTCTCCATTTGCGGACTCGGTTTGTTTCCCCTTAACCGATTCGGATAAGGAGCTTTAGCAATAATAGCTGGGTCCAACAGTGGAGAAGGTGGTGTGGGTAGGAAAGATCCCAGAATAGGATTGGGGATCGTCTTTGGTGGACTAGAAGAAGTGTGCCGAGGGTTCGAGCCTTGGGGAAAATGGAGAATAGGCTCGGAAGAAAATGGTGGGGTAGACGAACTGGGGCCAGAAGTAGACGTAGAAGTGGAAGGAAAAGTCTCAGCCGGGGTATCATCAATTGATTCATCATTATTAGTATCAATCTCTTCACTGACATGGTTGTCAAGCACTCTTCCTGATCTCAATGTGGTAATAGCATTCACATGATGTGAGTAGCCAGGATTCGGTACGGGTAGAGCTGGAAGTTTCCCCCTCTCTCTAGCACTTATTTCGGCTTTTAATTGTGCAATTTGTGCTTCCATCGATTTAATACTCTCACCTTGGAAGGCAGAGTTCTTTTTTATGTCATCGATGGAAGACTTCATCTCAGCCGAAACTTGCATGAATTTTGTCAGAAGCAAATTCATGGTTTGTTCGAGTGAAGAGGAGTTATCAGTACCGGTCAATTGCAAAGAATTGTTATACGGTGCAGAAGTGTTGACCGGATTTTGAAAGTTTTGTGATTGATAGGGGTGCTGACTCAATTGTAGTGGTTGCTGTTGTTGTGGAGGAACCCTTTGAAAGTTATTTTGGTTTGGAACCGTGTTTTGAGTTTGTTTTTGGTTCCAAGCAAAGTTAGGGTGATTCCTCCAACCCTGATTATAAGTGGAAGAATACGGATCGTTTCTAGGTCTTTGTTGAAAAGTAGCATTGGTATGCTCTTGACCTTGAAATGGATAATTCAAAGGACATTCTTCCGTAAGATGTGATGGATCGGAACAGCATCCACAGACAGTTTTAGGGAGTGTCATTTGATTCAGGGAGGCTACTAAAAATTTATGTTCCATAGCTTCGAGTTTCTTTTGCATTGCTGCCATTTCAGCTTTAACTCCTATGGAAACATCAGATTGGTGAATACCACCCCTAGACGATGGTTGGTTTACACTCTCCCACTGTAAAGTTTTTTCAGCGAAATCTTCTAAAATTCTCCAGGCTTCACCATCATCTATAGTCATGAAGGTGCCTTGACACATGGATTCAAATGTCTGTTTTGTTGTAGGATTAATGCCCTCATATACGATTCTGCACAGATCCCATCTAGGGATTCCGTGATGAGGACATTGAACTAACAGATCCTTGCAATCTTACAATCTCCAGCATGTACCGTTCTGCCAAAGTTTCTGTTGATTGACCAACTCAAAAAGGGATGAAATGAGCTGCCTTGGTCAATCGATCAACAATCACCCAAACTGCATTGTTGCCTTATGGACTCCGCGGTAGAGCCGTCATGAAATTCATGGTTATATGTTCCCACTTCCATTGAGAAATCGAAAGTGGTTGCAATAAACCAGCAACCCTTTGATGTTCAGCCTTGACTTGCTGACACACCAAACACTTTGCCACAAAGCGGGCAATTTCCCATTTCATGCCTTCCCACCAGAAATGCTGTCATATATCTCGGTACATCTTCGTGCCTCCTGGATGTACGGAATATACTGAACTGTGCGCCTCCTTCATAAGTTCTTCGTGAATATCTCCCTTTGGCACACACAAACGGCTACCATATCGCAACGAACCATCTTCATGGATCAGTAAGTCTGTTTGAAGTCCAGCTTCAACCTGATCTCGAAACTTCTGAAATCTTGGGTCCTGCAATTGCGCTGCTTTAATATTCTCGATCAACGACGACTGTACTTGCAGCTGCATCAACTGTCCCGAAGAATGCGGTAGCACAATCTCCAAATCAAATCTTCGAAAGTCTTCAATAAGTTCCTTCTGTGCAGTTAACATCTGAATTGCTGGCAACCGACTAAGCGCATCCAGTACAACATTAACTTTCCCCGGATGGTATTTAAGATTAAGATCGTAGTCAGCCATCAGATCCAACCATCTACGCTGTCTCATATTAAGCTCCTTCTGCGTGAACACATACTTCAAGCTTTTATGATCGGTGAAAACTTCGACCCTTTCGCCCAATAAATAGTGTCTCCAAATCTTCAAAGCGAAAATCACAGCTGCTAGCTCCAAGTCATGAGTTGGGTAATTCTTCTCATGGGTTTTCAACTGTCTCGATGCGTACGCTATAACCTTCCCATGCTGTATCAAAACACATCCCAATCCTTTCCCAGATGCGTCGCTGTGAATCACCAATCCTCCGGATCTGTCTGGCATGGTCAGAATAGGAGCGGTTATCAATCTCTGCTTCAACGCCTCAAAGGCTGACGCACACTTATCCGTCCACACAAATAGTACCTCCTTATGTGTAAGCTTGGTCAAAGGCTCAGCCAAACGAGCAAAGTTCTCCACGAACATTCTGTAATACCCGGCAAGTCCAAGAAAACTTCTGATCTCTGCAACGTTCTTCGGAATCGGCCAATCTCGAACTGCTGCAATCTTTTCGGGATTAACGGAGATTCCATCTCCGGACACAACATGTCCCAAAAACTTCACTTCTTGAAGCCAAAACTCGCACTTGCTCATCTTTGCATACAATTTTTCTTGCCTCAACGTCTGCAGTGCGATCTTCAAGTGTTCAGCATGCTCTTCAATACTCTTGGAGTAGACCAGAATATCATCAATGTACACGACTATAAACTGGCCCAAGAATGGTGAAAAGATTCGGTTCAGCAAGTCCATAAATATCGCCGGTGTATTCGTTACTCCGAAAGGCATCACTAAATACTCATAATGTCCATACTGAGTTCGGAACGCAGTCTTGCAAATATCTTTTGTTTTAACTCGGACCTGATGATATCCGGATCGAAAATCCAGCTTCGAGAATACCCTCGTGCCACTAAGCTGCTCAAATAATTCACCAATGCGAGAGATCGGGTACTTGTTCTTAATAGTCACCCGGTTTAATTCTCGATAATCGATGCACATTTTCCTTGTGCCATCTTTCTTCTTGACTAGAAGAAGTGGAGCTCCCCAAGGTGAGTTACTGCTGCGAATCCAACCCTTCTCAAGTAATTCAGTAACCTGGTTCTTAACTTCTTCCAACTCCACTGGTGCCATTGGATAGTACGCTTTAGAGACTGGCGCTGCACCATGAATAAGGCCAATCGCGAACTCCACGTCTCGCTTCGGCGGTAAACTTGATATGTGATCGAACACGTCCATGAAATATCGAACAACAGCTGGTGCTTCATCTTTATTAACTTCCATCGACGAAAGAACATTAGTTGTCTGCCTAGCCCTAAACTCGACTGGCCCGACAGAACTGCTTCCTCCAGTGAAGATAAACTCTGGATGTCCGGGAAACTGGAAAATTACTTTCTTTGCCCTATAATCGATATGAGCGTGGAAAGTGCCAAGAAAATCCATTCCCAAGACGACTTCATAGCTGCCTGTATCAATCACCAAGAAATCTGCAAACAGCTCCCGTCCGCAAACAACAACTGCACAATCCTTACATTCTCTACTAGATATGATCTTCCCATTCCCAGTGTGTATGTCCCAGAAACTAGACAGGATCGTGCAAGCAATTGAGTGTGTAGCAATAAACTTGGACGACATAAAACAATGGGATGCACCAGAATCGAATAACGCTAATGCGAGAAAACCATGAATAAGTAGAATACCTGAAACAACTTCTCCTGAAGCTTTGGCTTCCTCAGCCGTCAGAGTAAAAGCTCGAGCTTGATTGGGTCCCTGAGTCAGCTGCTTCTGTCCCTGAAACGGTTTCTGTGGTGGCTTCTGAACATTATCCTTAGTGCGCAGCTTCGACGGACAAGCGTTGATAGTATGATCCGCCGATCCACAAACCAAACAGAGTCCCCGCATCCTTCGACAATCTCTTTGCACGAGCCCAGGTAAATGGCAGTAGTCACAAATCACGGTCCTCCTCTGATCAACAACAACAAGCCTCTTCATAGGTGTTACTCCACGACGGTTCACCGGAATATCTCTGCGTCCATGCGCTCGGTTCGGTGCAAATGCCGGCTTCCGCACTGTAACTGCTGGCTGCTGTGTACTTCCAGTCTTCATAGATAGGCTCTGCTGCTCTCGGGCCGCTGTAAGTACTTGTGAGAAAGTGGTCAAACCCAGAGAGACAATCTGCCTCTGGATGTCCACATCCAAACTGCGCATGAACCTCCTTGCCCTATCAGCATCTTTGGCAACCAAAGGTCCAGCGAATCTACTGAGCCGCGTCCACTCAGCTGCATGTACATCCACAGGTGTGCCGTTCTGCTTTAAACTGATGAAATTTTCTTCCATTTCCTCCCATGCAGCCTGCGGGAAGAACTTCTCTAAGAAACTCTTCGAAAAAACCGCCCAACTGATCGGCTTGGGCAAGCGGGTCTCTTCCACAAGCCACCATTCATGGGCATAATCCACCAACTGGATGCATACCACATCCACTCTCTTATCTTCTGGGATCTGTGCCGCAACGAGTAAATTCTCCGTATCAACCAGCCACTGCTCCGCTGGCAACGGCTCCTCCAAACCAGTAAAGACAGACAGACCCAGTCTCCTAAAATCCGCTACGGTAACCACACGATCAACTGGTCTGGCCACCACATTGTTCACGGACTGCTGAACGGTCTGCAAACCTTCCTGAAAAGCTTCAGTTTGCTGCTGGTTCAGCTCGGTCTGTCGCTTTTGGTTCTCCAACATCCCACGGATTACTCCAAGCATAGCGGCTTCGTCAACACGCCTTTGGTACGTTTTCAGATTCTTGTCTGCCATGTTCCTGAAATCAAGCACCAAAAGGATTAGCATGATAACAGATTCAAAATATAGATCAAGGATATGAATCAAGGCTAGAACTCTAAGTTATTTAAATAGAGTACCGCATTGTAACCATGCCGCGGTATCATAGCTACAATCACATAACTCCACCCAAGTCGCCTAAGTTCTAGAGATAACCAAAAGGAAACTAGGTTTCGAGTCGATATGCAAAGGAGGTTTGCATATCGTAAAATTAGAATCAGGAGGAAGTTAAGATTCAAAAATGGTAAGACGGTAAGGTGGCAGGACATATTTCCTAATCACAAGTATTCTGATTCGTGTATTGGGTCCAATACCCAACTACAAACGAATCAAATCCGATTAACCTAGATCCTATAGCTCTGATACCAAAAGAACCATGTCACGCCCCGCTTCCGAGAGTACGCTAAGATAGGCACGTGACATAGCCAACCATGCTACCTGTGGTTAGGAAATATCCTTCCACAGTCATATTACGGCTGTAGAGATATCAAGAACAATAATATACTATCTAACACATGTCTATAAGCCAAAATAAAACGAGTTAAGAATAAAATAATGCGGAAGCAAAAGATCCAATACAAGAATAAACTGGAATGTACGTCCCATAATGCGGGCTCACATCAGGAATGAAAATACTGAGAGTAAAATAAACTAACTACTAATAAGTCCTCACTGCTCAGCCTGCTGACTGAATTACTCCTGCTCGGCCGGCAGCAAAGGTAAAGAATCTGGGCCATGCAAAACCCAGACGTCAGTGCGTCATAATATCAAGCAATACTATAAACAGGGATAGCAAGATATACAGGAATGAGTATAAATGGTAAAACAGGTATAACAGTGACGTGAGGATAGTGAGGGTAATGTGTAGTGAGTAATCTAAACTGGTCTACTGTGTTAACTACTCTCAAGTCTTTGAAATCAATTTGATGAATCATAGATGTAACTCAATAGTATCCAGTGCGTGCCCGCGATCACGGTGATGATTCTCGGTCTGAATTCGAGACGTGCCGCTAGGCAGTAAAAGGGTAGTATGTAATGATGAGTGATGTCAGCAGCATCACCCCGGGGCTGGCCTAGCCCGTAAGACTGATCAGTAAAGGTATCGAACTGTCGAGTTACAAGTCAGGTTTCATCATTGATTTCCCCATACCCCCAGGTTATATGTTTACGTTAAGTATTAATAATCTGAAGCTAATGCCAACACATGATCAAACAGGTACAGGTTTGTCTGGATAGACAACTGGAAATGTCCGTAGGGACAACAGGTCAAGTTTGTTGGCATTAGTAACAAAATCAGGTAACAGGTAAAGCCATGGTACATCAGGTCAAGTCAGGTAGTATATAGGTATCATGTCATGTTTAGAAGTGCACGGTACCATGTCGTGTCAAGTAGTAGGTGATTGTATCAAGTCATGCCAGGGGTGCACAAAATGTCACGTGGGTGCTCATAATCAAACTAAAATAAGCATGGGTATACAAAACAAGTATGGGGTACTAATGGAACAATAAAAATGGAACATTGTGATGTGGTATGCAAATAGGTATAAATTAAAACATATGGATGCACGGTTATCGATTTGAGTTAGGGTTATAGTTCCAACATTAATTAAAAATACACTTTATCAAATATGGAATGTTAAAATCTCACTATTATGTATTAAATGATTTAGGGATGCAATTGTATATATAATAGGCTAGATGGATCCAAACGGGTGTCCGAAGGTTATAAACTATTTAAAAAAGTACTATGGGCTATACAACTAAGCAATATGTAATTCGAATGTGGATATGGGTACCTTGTATCATAATCTAATATGCAATATGAAATGTTTCAGGTTCTAGATCTAAAAATGATATAAACGGAACATCGAAATGGAAAATGGAACATGTGGCATTAGATTTAATCTACAGGTTCAATATGCAATTAAATAAGTATAAATAAATTAAATAGTATGTAGCAAGTTTTACTTGCCTCGACAGATTAAGAAACGGGTGCACGGAACGTTACACGTCTGCGGGAAAAGTCGCAATACGCGCACGGTACATGGAACGGATCCAAACAACGCACAAGGTGATCACACGGGTCAGGTACACTCGCAGGGTCGTCGGGATCGTCGACGTCGTCACGGCTCCGGCGATCTACAGAGATCTAAAAGAATACAGAACAGAAAAAATAAAAGAAAGAAAGAATGAAAGAAGAAGAAGAGAAGAAGGGAAGAATGAGAGAGAGAGCTCACTGTGGATTGGTGCACTAGTGTTCCAGGGGATTGAGGCGATGAAAGAGAGGTGTAGTGTTCACCAGCGATGAGCGGCGGTCGAGATGGAGGTTAGGGTTTAGGTTTGCTGGGGTTTTCTTGGTGTAGGGTGAGCAGGGATCTGTGAAGGGGAGAAGACAGATGAGAAAGAAGAGAGGAGAGAAGAGGAAGAAGATGATGATGGCGAGAGATGATCGGCGGCGATGGAAAAGGTGGTGGCGATGGGTTCTGTGGGTGCAGGGTTCGGTAGAAGGAAGAATGAGAGGAAATAAGGAGGAAGGAGAAGAGTAAGGTGATGATGAGGAGGAGAAGGCTCGGTTGAGGGAGATGGAGTTGAGGGTTGAGGGCAGTGAGGAGGCAGAGAGCTAGGGTTTCTTGGTGTGGGTTCTCGTGGGCGCTGAGGTTTTAAAAAGAAGAAGAAGGAAAAGAATGAAGGGAGGTGAGCATAGCGCGCGGCGGTGACGCGACTCGAGGAACGCACAGTAATCGCGATAGGAGAGAGTAAGCGCGAGAGGAGAGAGAAATGGAGAGAGAGAGAGAAAGAGAAGAGGAAAGAAGAGAGAAGGGTTCGAGTGGGGGCCGGTGCAAGGAAATGAAGCGGTTTGATTGGCTCGCAGTGTGGGGCCAGAAAGAGAAAGAAAAAGAGTTTGTGAGTGTGTGTGTTAAGATTTGATTTTATTAAAAAATTTAAAAAGATTTTATAGTTAACGAGAAAATTGTGAATTGATAAAGATTATTAGTTAACAAAATTTTAAAGGTAAAATTAAAATAAACTATTAATTAAATTTTAATTTAGGCGGGATATAAAATATTTCAAAAATGCGTCCGGGTCGGGTCTAAAAATTTAGATTTAAAATACAAAAATTATATGCAACTTCCAAATTCTAAAATGAATGATTAGGTAACGAAAATGCATACCCCCAAGAACGGAAGCACGTATGTGCGCGTAGCTATCCAAACATGTCCGTTTCACTGAACGGGACGAGAACAAGATGCGCGGACGCTACCACGGGGTTAGGGGTATCATGCAGGCTATGAAATGCAATTTTAATTTATTATACATGACCTAAAAATGTTATATGTAAGATATGCGATGTTAGATGAAATGCCAATATGCAATTACACTGGATGCACGTGTCTATGTAACAAGCCAGGGTAATCTATAAATATGAATCCACCAGTTCAAGCAAGCGGATCGGGTCGAACGCAATGTAAAAAGTGAAATACCATTCGCACCCAAACACGATAAATAAATAAAATACCACAGATAAATGAATACGGAAACAGAAATTGGTATAACTGAACTCGGTTGTTACATTATACCCAACTACTAAAATAATTTCGTCCTCGAAATTCCATGAACAAGAAAGGATAAACAATCAACAAACTACAAGAATAGGTGTGGAAACTTCTGCCGGACTTCATCTTCTCGTTCCTAAGTTGATTCTCCATGTGAGCGATTACCCCAAGAAACAAGTACAAGATGGATAACTTTGTTCTTAAGAATCTTTTCTCTTCGATCCACAATCGACATCGGTCGCTCCTCAAAAGTAAAATCTTCTCGGACAGTCAGCTCCGAATGATCCAATACATGTGTTCCATCTCGAACATATTTACGGAGTTGAGATACGTGAAACACGTCATGAACATTCGCCAAGGATTGCGGTAACGCCAATCGATAAGCCACTTCTCCAACACGTTCCAAAATCTCAAAAGGTCCAATGAATCGAGGACTAAGCTTTCCTCGACTTCCGAAACGGAATACCCCTCTAGTCGGTGATATCTTCAAGAATACTAAATCACCCACGTCGAACTCTATAGGTCTTCTCGATGTAGCTGCCCAACTCTTCTGTCGGTCCTGTGATGCTTTCATATGATTTCGGATAGTATTAACCTTCTCAACTGTCTGCACGACCAAATCTTATCCCAACAATCTTCGTTCACCAATATCGTCCCAACAAACAGGTGAACGACACTTGCGACCATATAAAGCTTCGAATGGAGCCATCTGAATAGTCGCCTGGAAACTGTTATTGTAAGAAAACTCCACCAAATGTAGATGATCCTCCCATGAACCCTTGAAGTCTAACATGCAAGCTCTTAACATGTCTTCAAGAGTTTGGATCGTTCTCTCCGACTGGCAATCTGTTTGAGGATGATAAGCTGTGCTAAATTTCAATCGAGTCCCCAAACTTTCCTGTAAGCTCCTCCAAAAGTGTGATAAGAAACGAGTGTCACGGTCGGACACGATGCTCACCGGTACTTCATGCAATCTTACAATCTCCTGCATGTACCGTTCTGCCAAAGTTTCTGTTGATTGACCAACTCGAAAAGGTATGAAGTGGTCCATCTATCAACAATCACCCAAACAGCATTGTTACCCTTTGGGCTCCGCGGTAAAGCCGTCACGAAATCCATGGTTATATGTTTCCACTTCCACTGAGGAATCGGAAGTGGTTGCAATAAACCAGCAACCCTTTGATGTTCAGCCTTGACTTGCTGACACACCAAGCACTTTGCCACAAATCGGGAAATTTCCCGTTTCATGCCTTCCCACCAGAAATGCTGTCGTATATCTCGGTACATCTTCATGCCTCCTGGATGTACGGAATATGCTGAACTGTGCGCCTCCTTCATAAGTTCTTGGCGAATATCTCCCTTTGGCACACACAAACGGCTACCATATCTCAACGAACCATCTTCATGGATCAGTAGGTCTGTTCGAAGTCCAGCTTCAACCTGTTCTCGAAACTTCTGAAATCTTGGGTCCTGCAATTGCGCTGCTTTAATATTCTCGATCAACGACGACTGTACTTGCAGCTGCATCAACTGTCCCGAAGAATGCGGTAGCACAATCTCCAAATCAAATCTTCGAAAGTCTTCAATAAGTTCCTTCTGTGCAGTCAACATCTGAATTGCTGGCAACCGACTAAGCGCATCCGGTACAACATTAACTTTTCCCGGATGGTATTTAAGATCAAGATCGTAGTCAGCCATCAGCTCCAACCATCTACGCTACCTCGTATTAAGCTCCTTCTGCGTGAACACATACTTCAAGCTTTTATGATCGGTGAAAACTTCGACCCTTTCGCCCAATAAATAGTGTCTCCAAATCTTCAAAGTGAAAATCACAGCTGCTAACTCCAAGTCATGAGTTGGGTAATTCTTCTCATGGGTCTTCAACTGTCTCGATGCGTACGCTATAACCTTCCCATGCTGCATCAAAACACATCCCAATCCTTTCCCAGATGCGTCGCTGTGAATCACCAATCCTCTGGAATTGTCTGGCACGGTCAGAATAGGAGCGGTTATCAATATCTGCTTCAACGCCTCAAAGGCTGACGCATACTTATCCGTCCACACAAATGGTACCTCCTTGCGCGTAAGCTTGGTCAAAGGCTCAGCCAAACGAGCAAAGTTCTCCACGAACATTCTGTAATACCCGGCAAGTCCAAGAAAACTTTTGATCTCTGCAACATTCTTCGGAATTGGCCTATCTCGAAATGCTGCAATCTTTTCGGGATCAACGGCGATTCCATCTCCGGACACGACATGTCCCAAAAACTTCACTTCTAGAAGCCAAAACTCGCACTTGCTTATCTTTGCATACAATTTTTCTTGCCTCAACATCTGCAGTGCGATCTTCAAGTGTTCAGCATGCTCTTCAATACTCTTGGAGTAGACCAGAATATCATCAATGAACACCACTATAAACTGGTCCAAGAATGGTGAAAAGATTCGGTTCATCAAGTCCATAAATATCGCCGGTGCATTCGTTACTCCGAAAGGTATCACTAAATACTCGTAATGTCCATACCGAGTTCGGAACGCCGTCTTGCAAATATCTTCTGTTTTAACTCGGACCTGATGATATTCGGATCGCAAATCCAGCTTCAAGAATACCCTCGTGCCACTAAGTTGCTCAAATAATTCGCCAATGCGAGGGATCGGGTACTTGTTCTTAATAGTCACCCGGTTTAATTCTCGATAATCGATGCACATTCTCCTTGTGCCATCTTTCTTCTTAACTAGAAGAACTGGAGCTCCCCAAGGTGAGTTATTGCTGCGAATCCAACCCTTCTCAAGTAATTCAGTAACCTGCTTCTTAACTTCTTCCAACTCCACTGGTGCCATTGGATAGTACGCTTTAGAGACTGGCGCTGCACCATGAATAAGGTCAATCGCGAACTCCACGTCTCGCTTTGGCGGTAAACCTGATATGTCCTCGAACACGTCTATGAAATCTCGAACAATAGCTGGTGCTTCATCTTTATCAACTTCCATCGACGAAAGAACATTAGTTGTCGGCCTAGCCATAAACTCGACTGGCCCGACAGAACTGCTTCCTCCAGTGAAGATAAACTCTGGATATCCGGGAATCTGGAAAATTACTTTCTTTGCCCTACAATCGATGTGAGCGTGGAAAGTTCCGAGAAAATCCATTCCCAAGACGACTTCATAGCTGCCTGTATCAATCACCAAGAAATCTGTAAACAGCTCCCGTCCACAAACAACAACTGCACAATCCTTACATTCTCTACTAGATATGATCTTCCCATTCCCAGTGTGTATGTCCCAGAAACTAGACAGGGTCGTGCAAGCAATCGAGTGTGTAGCAATAAACTTGGACGACATAAAACAATGGGATGCACCAGAATCGAATAACGCTAATGCGGGAATACCATGAACAAGTAAAATACCTGAAACAACTTCTCCTGAAGCTTTAGCTTCCTCAGCCGTCAGAGTAAAAGCTCGAGCTTGATTGGGTCCCTGAGTCAGCTGCTTCTGTCCCTGAAACGGTTTCTGCGGTGGCTTCTGAACATCATCCTTAGTGCGCAGCTTCGACGGACAAGCGTTTATAGTATGATCCACCAATCCACAAACCAAACAGAGTCCCCGCATCCTTCGACAATCTCTTTGCACGTGCTCAGGTAAATGGCAGTAGTCACAAATCACGGTCATCCTCTGATCAACAACAACATGCCTCTTCATAGGTGTTACTCCACGACTGTTCACCGGAATACCTCTGTGTCCATGCGCTCGGTTCAGTGCAAATTTCGGTTTTCGCACTGTAACTGCTGGCTGCTGTGTACTCCCAGTCTTCATAGATAGGCTCTGCTGCTCTCACGCCGCTGTAAGTACTTGTGAGAAAGTGGTCAAACCCAGGGAGGCAATCTGCCTCTGGATGTCCACATCCAAACTGCGCATGAACCTCCTTGCCCTATCAGCATCTTTGGTAACCAAAGGTCCAGCGAATCTACTGAGCCGCGTCCACTCAGCTGCATGTACATCCACAGGTGCGCCGTTCTGCTTTAAACTGATGAACTTTTCTTCCATTTCCTCCCGTGCAGTCTGCGGGAAGAACTTCTCCAAGAAACACTTCGAAAAAACTGCCCAACTGATCGGCTTGGGCAAGCGGATCTTTTCCACAAGCCACCATTCACGGGCATAATCCACCAATTGGATGCGTACCACATCCACTCTCTTATCTTCTGGGATCTGTGCCGCAACGAGTAAATTCTCCGTATCAACCAGCCACTGCTCTGCTGGCAACGGCTCCTCCATGCCAGTAAAGACAGACGGACCCAGTCTCCTGAAATCCGCTACGGTACCCACACGATCAACTGGTCTGGCCACCACATTGTTCACGGACTGCTGAACGGTCTGCAAACCTTCCTGAAAAGCTTCAGCTTGCTGCTGGTTCAGCTCGGTCTGTCGCTTTTGATTCTCCAACATCCCACGGATTACTCCAAGCATAGCGGCTTCGTCAACACGCCTTTGGTACGTTTTCAGATTCTTGTCTGCCATGTTCCTGAAATCAAGCACCAAAAGGATTAGCATGATAACAGATTCAAAATATAGATCAAGGATATGAATCAAGGCTAGAACTCCAAGTTACTTAAATAGAGTACCGCATTGTAACCATGCCGCGGTATCATAGCTACAATAACATAACTCCACTCAAGTCGCCTAAGTTCTAGAGATAACCAAAAGGAAACCAGGTTTCTAGTCGATATCCAAAGGAGGTTTGCATATCGTAAAAGTAGAATCAGGAGGAAGTTAAGATTCAAAAATGGTAAGACGGTAAGGTGGCAGGACATGTTTCCTAATCACGAATATTCTGATTCGTGTATTGGGTCCAATACCCAACTACAAAAGAATCAAACCCGATTAACCTAGATCCTATAGCTCTGATACCAAAAGTACCATGTCACGTCCCGCTTCCCAGAGTACGCTAAGATAGGCACATGACATAGCCAACCATGCTACCTGTGGTTAGGAAATATCCTTCCACAGTCACATTACGGCTGTAGAGATATCAAGAACAATAATATACTATCTAACACATGTCCATAAGCCAAAATAAAATGAGTCAAGAATAAAATAATGCGGAAGCAAAAGATCCAATACAAGAATAAACTGGAATGTACGTCCCATAATGCGGGCTCACATCAGGAATGAAAATACCGAGAGTAAAATAAACTAACTACTAATAAGTCCTCACTGCTCAGCCTGCTGACTGAAATACTCCTGCTCGACCTGCAGCAAAGGTAAAGAATCTGGGCTATGCAAAACCCAGACGTCAGTGCGTCATAATATCAAGCAATACTATAAACATGGGTAGCAAGATATACAGGTATGGGTATAAATGGTAAAACAGGTATAACAGTGACATAAGTGAGGATAGTGAGGGTAATGTGTAGTGAGTAATCTAAACTGGTCTACTGTGTTAACTACTCTCAAGTCTTTGAAATCAATTTGATGAATCATCGAGGTAACTCAATAGTATCCCGTGCGTGCCCGGGATCACGGTGAAGATTCTCGGGCTGAATCCGAGACGTGCCGCTAGGCAGTAAAAGGGTAGTATGTAACGATGAGTGATGTCAGCTGCATCACCCCGGGGTTGGCCTAGCCCGTAAGACTGATCAGTAAAGGTATCTGTTGGGGTAAAAATTTACACCCCGGTTGACCAAGTCAAAATCAAAGTCAACCCCAAACCAAGTGGGCCCAAGCCCAGATCCAGTGGGCCCATGCCCGGGTCGAGCCCGAACATGAAGCGGCCGGCCTCCCCCCATGCCAAGATAAAAATTTTGTAATAAACAATTTTGTTGCATTTCTTTTATTTTATTTCATGGATAAATATAAGAAAAATAGGCATAAAGCCAAATTTTTGTAAAGCCTATGGCTTATGTGCAAAAAGAAATGGCAATGAGCCATGGGATAGGCAAAATACCATTTTGTGAAGCCCAAGGGGCTATGTGTAAAGTGTATAACCTATAAAGGCAAAGATAATGAAAATATCTCACAACTTTTCTCTCTCCAAAAAAAATTTAGATCTGAGATCTTTTCTCCTTCTTCATGGTTCCAAAAATCTTCTTCTTTCTTTTGAATTAAATCAAGAGTTTTATTCTTCATTCTATATAACAAAATAGTTTTTCACCACCAAACCCACAAAGGGGAACTTGGATCTGTCACTAGATCTTAAAAAGGAGAGAATTTTACAAATCCCATATCTCTTGATCTTCAAGATCCAGCCAACAGAAGAGGAAGAAGAAGAACCCCTTCATTAACCCAAAGTATCTTAGGAGTTTAAACTCCACCCTATTGTCTCTGTAGAGAATTTCCAAGGCTAAAAGTCCCTTTTTCCTCGCCGGCGCGCTAGCGCTTGAGCGCAAAGCGTCCACATGCCGACACGTGGCGCGCTTGCGCTCCAGCGCCCTGCGCCCGAGCGCAAAGCGCCCACGTGCCGACACGTGGCGCGCTTGCGCTCCAACGCCCAGCGCCCGAGCGCAAAGCGCCCACGTGCCGACACGTGGCGCGCTTGCGCTCCAGCGCCCAGCACCCGAGCGCAAAGCGCCCACGTGCCGACACGTGTCGCACTTGCGCTCAAGCGCCTAGGCGCTGGCCCCACGCATCCTTTGGATGTCTTTTCCTCCCTTTATTTATATATACATGTATATATATACATATGTATATATATGTACACATACACATACTCCACGACACTGTCCCTGTTAGAAAAAAATTTCTAATGGGGCGCTGCCCCGCACCCCGCAAGGGGGCTGCTAGCCCCCTTGGCCCCCAGCCCGCTATCTGGGTAGTGGGACCCCAGTAAAAACTCTACGTGGCTCTCGATATATCCAAAACCCCCCTTCAAATCACAACACACGTACACTGCACATCGAGTTCGCATGACTAGTTTAACCCGTCAATCGGAGGTTCCCTCGCTCCAAAGGCGAGGGGTAATTAACGGCATTTTAGTCCGCGGCTGCCGGAGATTCGGATCCCCACAATCATTAAACCCCGGCCTACGCTATGCAGGGGGAATCTGTAGTACGCCTGACAAGCGTGCGCATATTCCCATCTCAATGGGATGACGAAAAACACCCTACAGATTCTGGCACGCCCGGTGGGACCTATCTCTCCTCCCATATTTCGGGTTAAACATTCATGCGAACTCAATCAATATACATATAGATTGCCTATACTGAAATGATGTTTTTTTCCGTGCAGCAATCAATTTTCGATGACAATGTCTCCCAAGATGAATTCGGCTTCCAACGCGACCCCGATCCCGTACGTGGTTAAGGCCAATGCTCGTGTGGTTCTCCCCGCAAGCCTCAGTCGACTGTGGGAGGAACCGCCCCGTCAGTTTGGCTCCGTCATCATCTACCCTGCCGGAAGCGCTCATCTGGCAGAAATCCCAGCAAAGCAGGCGGCCAATCCGGTCTCAAGGGGCAAGAGGCCGAATGTTGTGATCGCCAAGGCACCACAAACGAAACTTAAAACGGTGTCTGAACGGCTCTCTGGCGCTCCAGCTCGGGGCAAGACTTTCGGTACGAAGGGCAACATAAAATGTTGCGGACGAGCTCAGGCGATGACTCCAACAAGTGCACAATCGATCGTATCTCCAAAATCCTCCATCGCCCGGTCTACTGCGTCTTCCCAAAGAGCCGAAGTCTGCCAGGTGCTTAGAACAGAAAAGTTAAGGCAGAAGCGGCTCAGGTATCGAGCCAACAAGAGGGCCAGGACTTCGGCCAAATGGAATTTTGTGAAGTTCCAAGTGCAGGGTCGCCCCGCGACGACGGCCGAGTCGGACGTGAGAATCAGCAATTCCTTCGAGCCTCTGGAGTGGGTTCAGAAAAATGCCATGACCGCCAGAATCAAAAAGACAGCGGTCCGAACAATGCTACAAAGAGACGTGTCCCGGCCCCAACAGAAAAGGTATGACACTGTCTCTTTAAGAGTCTATCGGGCGCTCTGTGCTGCACGAAAGCAGCGGGGAAAATCCAGAAAAGAAGCGCCAGCACCATTCAAGAATCTGGCCAGGCCATCCGCTTTCAATCGACTGTCCGCTACCGAAACAGGAGGGCCAAGAGCGATCCGTGAAATCAGCCGCCGATAATAAAAAGACGGCTGGATATGTCGTCCATACGGTCTATATGGCGGGCGGGCATCCCAGCGACAACCTTCGTAGCTAAAGCAAGGATGGGGCCACCACATCCCAAGTCCAATCTGGCTTGAATGTGGTTGCCGCTTCCCAAGAACAGCCGCCTCCGCTGGATGATGAAAACCCTCTTGATGAGGACGATAGGCAGAAGGACCTTTCGGTCCAGGTTGAGTCAAGCTCAGAGAGCGAGGAAGAGCCAACCTTTCGCTCCAGGACCGCGGAGCAAGAGCTGCTCCAAGAGCTTCGAAAACAGCTCAGGAGCAAGGATAAAGAGATGACCAAGCTCTATTTGAAGATTGACGACTTAACGAACGTTGTGATGCAGCTTACGGCTCAAATTGCTCGAGCGCCTCCTAATCAAGCATAAGTCGCTACTAATCAGCCGGGTGATGACAATCCGAAGCAGCCATTGCCTGCTTCTTTGGGTCCAAGAATGGTCGAGCCGCATGAAAGCCGGCCACATTCCGCTTCTGGGGATGCCTTGGGCCCAGATAGCACTATCCCGCTAACACAAGATCGGATAATGGATTTGGTCACCAACAAAGTTAAAACATTGGTGGTCGAAGCTGAAACTCAGAAAGAAATTGGCAGTAGTGGGCGGCCGTATCCCGCACACTACGATCTGATCGAGTTCCCCAGCGGCTACGTCATTCCTAAATTCGGAAGGTTCGACGGAACGGGAAATGCAAATCAGCACATCGCCCACTTCAAAGCCTCGTGTGGAAATACAGGGGGCAATGACGCACTCCTTCTTTGTCAGTTTGTCAACAGCTTGACCGGTGTCGCCTTCGACTGGTACGCGAGTATACCAGACGGGTCCGTCATTACCTTTGCCCAAATGGAATCTCTGTTTCGGCAAAGGTTCATGAGTGTCAGTGATAAAATCTCCATTGCCGACCTTGTGAGGACCAAGCCGAGGAAGAATAAAAGCAACACCGACTTTATTGCCCGATGGCGTAATCTCACGGTCAAGTGCGAACCGCTGTTGGAGCAGGACCAGTCCGTCATCCTTCTCATTGGGAACCTCAGCAATTGGATGGTCTCATTCTTGTGTACAGCAGCCTCAAGACGTTTCAAGAGCTAACCAAGAAAGTCCAAATGCTGGAACGCTCGAAGCAAGTGTCCCCGTCGGACTCTCAGAGAGACAAAACTTGGAAAAGCAAGCGGGACGACAGCCGTAGAAGCGGGAGTTCCAGTAGTACCAATGTCTTCAATGCGCCCGACAATGAAAAAAAGCGAAGGGCGGGCGAATCCAAAACCAACCGGTCTCGAAAGCCATTGCTGGGAGGAGATGGGCCTTCCCTAGAGGAGAAGAAGAACAAGGTTTACTCTTTCAGAAGGGACAAGGTCCGTAAGATATTTAAAGATGCCTTGAACAACGGCCTACAATTGCCGAAGTCGAAAAGACCCCAAGAAGCAAAAATGACCGACAATCCCCTGTATTGCCCGTACCACCGAGTAGTGAGCCATGCGATCGAGGATTGCTATATCTTCAAGGACTGGGTCGAGAAGCAGTACAAGGCTGGAGAGATCGAGCTGTCCAAAAGCGTGTTGGTGAACAATCAAGTTGCAACCGCCAACTTTATACAGACAGAAGTTGAAGCCTTCTGGGAGCAGACAGCTGAACCCGCTACCCTGACAAACGAAACTGACTCATCGCGGCCTCCGTGGAGTACGCACATATCTAATAAGACGAAGAAGATGCTAAAGCTGCTTCAGAAAGAGCCCAGGATGGAACGGGAAGGACAGAAGAAGCCTACCAGTCCAGCCGCCAATGCGGTTCCATCAGGCTCAAAATCTAAGAAGCTCAAGAAGAAGAAAAGTGCAGCTCGGCGCGAAAAAGAGTCTGCAGGGAGATCGACCATTCAAAAATATATCGATTCCCTCAAAGAATATGAACAAAAGGAAAGAACATTGATTCAATTGAAGGAGTTCTTCCCTGTACAAGCGGCTGAAATTCTGGAGGAGTTAGAAGAAGACTCCAATGAAGAGATCCCAGTAGTGACCTGCTACGCCATCCATCTTGGCGGCGACTCGGAAGAGGAGCTCTGTTTTCTCGAAGAGGACGAGGAGCTCTGTCACGACCCGAAAGAGCACGTGACTGGCCCTTGAACCACATGAAGTCTATAGGACTCCATCTGATCCAAGTAAGCCAAAAACCCAGAAATCTAAAACCATTTTAAGAGTATGTAAAGAGAACTGGTTTTTAAAGAAGTGAAGGAAAACATGTTTGAAGTCAAGGTTTTTAAATAACTAAGCCGAATATGCATTTTTAAAATGTAAAGTCTTTTCTAAAAATTTCGGCAGAGTTTCTTTTGTAAATACTGGCCCCGAACGGGGTACAACAAGAACAATATATATACAATGATAAAAGGCATCCCCAAGCGGGAGCTAGCTCTTCGTCAATCGACGGTCACAACCACACAAGCAATAATAATATACAACGCCGAATGGCGAGGGTCAAAACCAAAAGAAACTCAATAAGCATGAAAACCGCAATACTACTAAGCGCGACTCTATGGTCGAATAATACATCACTAATGTCTAAGTCTGAAACAATATACAAGTTTTGGTTGATGGAAATTCTAGATACAATAAATAATACAAGTACAATGGTGGTTCTTGATGCAAAAGAACCCACCTACAAAAAGCAATTCACCCGCAAGGAAGCAGTGTGCCAAAAATGCCGCAATAGAACCTGTACGGCAAAATCTGCAAGAACTGTGTCACAACGGGGGTGAGTTGCCAACTCGTGAATAGAAATATCTACAAGCAGAAACCGAATGCAAGGCATAATCCTAGGTCAATACGACCAGTATAATATAAACCACAAGATTACGTTTGAAGCATGATAAGGTGGCAATATAACATCTAAACATGTATATAGTGCCAAGTACTCAGGTAATAACATGTCATCAGTATAAGGTATGTCTGCATGAAGTAAATATGAAGAAGAATCAAATGGATATCAATACACATATATTAGCGTCCTATTCCACTAATATTGGTGTAAGGGTATATATAACAGCGCCCTCATACCCTGTTATATATACAAATGAAGTATGATCAATGTAAATCCAGTCTGTATGTGATCAAGTCTGTATCAACGTAGAACTCGTCCACCCGTCACCCAATGACAATAAACGTGGAACCCGTCCACCCGTCACCCAATGACAATAAACATCATGTATGCAAATATGAGGATATAATAAAATCCATGGAAATCATCATGAAATCTGTGCCTAGCATCGGCACGTAAATCCTCATCCATATGGGGCTCCGTCTGCGATATCGGCCCTCGGCCCCCGGCAGTATGGGTCAGCCCATGTCCATCTCTCAACTCCGGTCGGTATCCTCCAGATATCCGCCGAGCTCAAATACAATCACCGGTAGGTAGTAGTCCCTCTGCCAGGCTCATCGTCTACTACACAGTGAAACCGTTCTTGCCCCGGGGTACCATACCGGGTCCACCATGTACCCGCAATCGGCCTCATCCGCCTCCTCGAATCGGGTTTCACATGTCGCTCTCAGCACCGAGAAAACACATGGTGGACGCACTGAAATATCATATCAAGGGTAACCGGGTTTTTAAAACAATTATACATTCTCTTTTGAAATACCCACGGTTCCCAAATCCAGAAATATCATGGAAACAACATATCTCAATGAGTATAATCAAAACATGATGTATGCGACATGTAAAGAAAGGTGAGCATATCAGAAGTCATGTAACATGGAATAATAATGTGCACATGTCGAGGGAAACCGCTCTTTTTAAAATGAATCAGTTTTGAAGAATATCTTGCGGTTCCCAGATCTCTAATCAAGTCAGAATCATCTATGTATGTGTACAGGTATAAGTGTACAATATGCCATGCAAGAATCATATCATGAATGCAACAGTACTACAGTGTAGTGGCATGGCAATTATCGATGATGAAGTGTGTGAGCCGGCAATTAGTGTACGTGGAACATATGTATCATCGATAATGGTGCTGGTGTCCTAACAGCATGATAATAATATAGCAATAAACATATGCAAGCAATGCGAATAGCATGAATATGCGGAAATCAAATAATCAACACCACAGTGAAGAATCTACTATGCAAACTACAGATCTAAATATCAAGTCAATCGGGAGAGGTATGGAAACCACCTAAATCTGAGTCGATATGTATATATATAATAGTCGGTGATCCCGCCTCAGTAGTATCGCGTACGATACAGTAAATCATATGACCTCCTCAAGTCATGAGTGCGGATCTATCATCAATATAAAGCTTGTATGGTAAATCGTCGTACGGCATCCCAATAGCTGGGTACGGGTCAATATCACACTATCTCACCACATCTCAGGTATCACTATCATCATATCATATAATCTGGGGTACTGATCTAAGTCTAGTACAACTGATACCATCAATATACTGCGTGTGCAAGCACACGTCCCAAGGCCCGCTAGAGATCGCGTATCGTATCCCAAATACGAATCACATCAAATCACCGATCTCACGGCACAATGCCCAACATCATCGACTCATCTCCAATATCATCCAATATCATCAAACACAGTGCAAGTATAATGAATATGCAAGGGAGTGCGTGTAGGTGTAAATCTATTCTAGGGTTCGCGACTATGAACTACACTAGTTGCTTCTAACCCTACACTATCCATAATAGACCTAACTATCATATATAATATATCAACTACGGACTGCGGGGGTGCTATACGCCATCCACCCGACTTCCCCCTGTAGATATAATCTACTCACCTTGCGTCTTCATTGTCGACATCACCACGCATTTGCTTGTCGTTCCGAAGTCTTCATGGGTACCTACATATCAAAGTATCGTATATGCGCATTAAAACCAAATCGAAGCTAAAACGGCACACGAAACCCAAAACGATACGATAAGGGGCCTATAGGTTAGAACCTATGGCACGCCTTCAAAACCATCAATAAATCCTTTATATCGTCGTATAAACGCCAAATAGTCGAGGTAAAACACAATACACAATTGCAGAATTAAAAATACGGAATACGGAAACACGAATCGAAAACAACAACTTAGGAAATATGTTCCAGATTTCACCCTAGGTCAAATTGGACAAATATATATATACCAGGGGTCTAATCTATGCATGTAGGGGCTACAGAACCAAAACGAGAAGGTTTGGTGGGGTCCAGGCCGCAAATTGCGGCCAAACAGAATAAATCTGCGGCCGGGTCATGGAGTTAGGGGCTAGGGTCTTGGTGGTAGCTTTCTGGGTGCCTGCACATGTCACTGTCCAATCAATTTTAATTTAGGATGTCTCGGGTGATAGCAGATTCAATATACCCTTCACAGATTCCACAATTTCTTCGATATCGGTTTCTAAATCCGTATTTTGGGTTTCAACTCTCAGGTTAGGGTCTCAATTCATGCACTAGGATGATAGTATAACCTCTACTGAGCTTAGTTTCACAATACAACACAAAATTCTTCACAACCCTAACTAGGTTTTTCCTCAAGTCACCAAAATCACACAATATCGGTTCAATCATAACATGGGGGTGAAGGAAATGCTAAAACTAAGTTAATGATCCAGAAAATACCTCATTTGGCAACTCAAGAATTTTCTTGAGTTGCCCCTAGTGGCCAAAATCCTTGCTTTCTTGGTCCAATATGTAGATCTTGAGCTTGTGCACACTTTTAATGAAATGAGAGTGGGGTTTTGGAGTTGTTTTAGAGGTGTTTAGAGGGCTTGAAGAGGGGAGGGAGGTGAGGTGCAGGAGCAGCAGCAGCAAGCAAAGAAGAGGGAGAGAGAAATGGTGAAGACAATGGAGAAATGGTTAAGTCTTGGTCAAAGAAGCCCATACCTCTCTCTCTCTCACCAAACCTCATATAATATTCCCCTTTTCCATTTTCTTTTTCTTTTCTTATTCTTTCAAAATCCTTCTCCCAAGAATAGTAAACCCAAAGTGAACCATGGCAAGAAAATGCACAAGTATGAAAAAAGTGATATGTGCATGTTTTGCACAAAAATGCTAAAAAACCGATTAGCGATTTTTAATCGTGATTAGCACTAAATTAGTATATAACTAATCAATTAAACTTAGAAATGGCATAATTCTCTAAAATACCCTATTTTATAATTTTCCATAATTTTTCCAAAATTTTTCCCATTTATTTGTATTTAATAATACCGAAATATTAAAATATTCAATAAAATAATATTAAATTATAAAAATTCCTAAAAAATAATATTTTATTGTTTTGAAATGTTACAAGCTCGCCACAACGGCCAATCAAATCCAGCTCAGAAGCGGTAGGGCTGTACCGCCAAATCAGGGCAACGCCCCAAAAGGGAAGGAAAAACAAGTCGCTAATGAAGAAGATGGCAGAGAACCGGCTGATGAAGACATAAGTCCTTCCTCGGTGGGCTATAATGTCTTGGCACATCTCCGGAAGCTTCCGTCTCTCCTGAGTATCTACGACGCCTTGGTCCTATCTAAGGAGCTTAGAGATGTTCTCATTCACGCTCTACAAAACCCCGAGCGGTATCAGGCTCACTTTGCGGAAATTAATATGAAAGAAGCCCAGCACGCTTTGCATGCCGCCGCAGTCACATTTAAGGATGAAGACTTGCTACTGGGAACGGCTGAGCATAATCTGCCGCTTTACGTGACCGGGTACAGCGACGGAGATCAGATTAATCGCATATTGATTGATCCGGGGTCTTCAGTGAACATCATGAACTTGCGGACGCTGAAGAGCTTGTCAATGGACGTTCGACACTTGTCAAGGGAAAGGATTGTCATTCAAGGCTTCAACCAAAATTGCCAGCAAGTTCTGGGGTCCATAGCTCTGCCAATCAGATTCGGAGATCTGCAAACTGAAGCTAAGATATACGTGATCGACGCCGACACGTCTTATAAGATTCTCTTGGGGCGGCCGTGGCTCCACGATTACGGCATCATTCCGTCAACTCTCCATCAATGCATGAAGTATACTAAAAATGGCGAAGAAAGACGCATTGACGGAGACATCCAACCGTTCGGTGTGCATGAAGTCCGATATGAAGATTCTAGGTACTTTATGAACCACCAAAATGCTAAGACACAACTGACCGAGGATAGACTGGCCCCAAGACTCAAAAGCAAATCTGCGCCGGCAGTCACTTTCAAAAGCAAAAAAGCCCAAGTGCGCCCGCATTTTGGTAGCGACACTGATGAGTCCGATGCTGGAAGTCCGTCCTTCTGTAAAACTTGCCCTCATTTCGGTAGTGATACGGATGAATCTGTCACTGAAGCCCAATCTAGCAGTAAAGTCCGCCCTCATCTTGGCAGCGACACTGAAGAGTCAGAGGAAGAGGACCTGTCGTGCAACAGCGGTACAGATTGGACCCCTATGCAAAAAGCGAAACTACGAGAGACCCTAGAAATTGCAGAAGGGTCCCTAGCCGTCACAAGGGTGCCGGAGCAGATGTGCGAAGAGCTCGATGCGTTGTCAGTCTCCACCGTGGACCAGCTGAAAACTTTCTATGTCCCCGGGAGGAAAAATGGACAGAAGGGCATCCGGTTTTACGGGTCAACCCCCGTTGTGCACCCGGACGATCTTTCTATCGCGTGCCTTCCCTATGAGAGAGGCATAAGAGTCGTCCTCAATCCCAGATACTATGCGCCCGAGATGCGGGAATACTTTAAAAAGTGCGGATGCCGGTTATATCAAACGGAGTCCGAAGCAAAGTTTTACGAAGGGCTATGACATCCACCCCAGGTCCGAGCACTCATCGATGGACGAATTTCAGATAAACGGGGCATAGGCTACGTTCAACCTGATTCCAAAGCGTGCTACATGATCCATGTTGGTGAGGCCAGTGAAAGATCAAATGATGATGACGAAATAGCCGAGCCAGAAGAAGCTCCTCAAGAGCTCGAAGATGGAGGACAAGCAACCTTTGATGAGCTAACCGAGATTGACTTAGGAACGCCCGATAATCCAAGGCCAACCTACATCATCTCACTCTTGTTGGAGGAAATGAAAGAGCAGATAATTGCCCTACTGCATGAGTTCGTCGACTGCTTCACGTGGACGTACAAAGAAATGCCTGGCCTTTCCCCTGAAGTAGCCGTGCATAAGCTGGCTATATCTCCTGATGCTAAGCCAGTCAAACAAGCTCCTCGAAGAATGAGAAGGGAGTTGGAAGAAAAGGTCATCGAGGAAACCAAGAAACTCATCGATGTCGGCTTCATCAGGGAAGAGAAATATGCGGACTGGATCGCATGCATAGTCCCAGTGAAGAAGAAAAATGGGCAGATCCGAGTTTGTGTCGATTTCAGGGACCTCAATAAGGCATGTCCTAAAGACGACTTCCTGCTACCGGTCATGGAAATGATGGTCGATGACACCTCAAATTACGAATTGTTCACCTCTATGGATGGATCGTCTGGATATAATCAGATCAAGATGTCGCCTGAGGATGAGAAACACACAGCATTTCGAACCCCGATCGGAATATATTGCTACAAGGTAATGCCGTTCGGACTAAAGAACGCAGGTGCTACATATCAAAGGGCAATGACCAATATCTTTGATGACCTAATCCATAAAGTCGTCGAATGTTATGTTGATGATCTGGTCGTCAAGACTAAAACCAAGGCCGATCATATCCAACTTAGGACCGTTCTCACCAGACTGAGGGAATACGATCCGAAGATCAATCCTCTGAAGTGCGCTTTTGGCGTGTCATCGGGAAAATTCCTAGGCTTCATAGTCCGACATCGAGGGATCGAAATTGACCCATCAAAGATAAAGGCCATCATGGAGATGCCCCCTTCGAAGAGTCTGACGCAGCTAAGATCTTTACAAGGTAAACTTGCTTATATACGGAGGTTTATCTCAAATTTATCGGGAAGGTGTGGGCCCTTCTCAAAGCTCATGAAGAAAGGGGCTCCTTTTATCTGGGATGCCAAATGTCAAGCAGCGTTCGAAAGCATCAAAGAATACTTGTTGCACCCTCCAGTGCTGGCCGCTCTCATTCCAAATAAACCGCTGATTCTCTACACTGCCGTGCTGGATGAGTCACTCAGTGCGCTCCTTGCCCAGAATAACGAGGAGGGAAAAGAAAATGCCCTCTACTACCTCAGTCGAACTCTAGTTGGGGCGGAACACAACTACTCCCCAATCGAAAAGCAATGCCTGGCTCTAATATTTGCTGTGAAGAAGCTGAGGCACTATTTGCTCGCTCATCGGGTTATGCTGATCTCCAAGGTCGACCCGCTCAAACACTTGATGACCAAAGCAAGCCTAGCCGGCAGAATGGCAAGATGGGCTGTCATGCTACTTGAGTTTGACATAGTTTATACCCCTCAGAAAGCAGTAAAAGGGCAAGCTCTTGCAGACTTTCTCGCTGCTCATCCCATACCAGAAGGGTCGCCGCTAAATTGTGAGTTACCCGACGAACAAGTGCTGCACCTCGAGGAAGATGAGCCATGTTGGGAGCTCTACTTCGATGGGGCCTCATCAATAAGGAGCTCCGGCAGATCAAGCATCCCCGTTAACACCTTTCTAGACACCTAATGAGTTAGCTAATTGTAAACTGTAAAACTCTCCTAGGAGCAACTATTGCCCACAGTGGGATCGGGATCCAACCATCACATGGAAGGTATGCAACTCATTGCAAATTTCAACTATTGAAATTCCCGATGTGGTTTTTACCCCTAGCACTTGTGACCTTGGCTAAGGTCAACAAATCAAGAGTACTAGTCAAGCTCAACCCGTCATTTCTTGATTAATTAGACCCGTTCACATGACCCTTGGCTAAGGCCAACAAAGTCATATGCCCGTCCTAATTAATCTGCATCATATGCATTTGTAGGAAGACATCACTTAGCTACCGTACACTACGCCTTGGCTAAGGTCAACAAACGTAGCACGAATACTAAGTACTCTACTTCCTAAAATGACGGAGGGTTGCAGATGATTTTTAAGAAAATCCTTAACGCTTTGAACTTGATATCGTCGTAGAATCAAATGGTTTTTCAAAAGGAGTGGCTTAAGCTCCGCAGTTTTGAAATATAGCTTTTTTATAAATAGCCGAGTGGTCTTCAAATCCGATTCTACAACATCTTTTTAGGATTATTTTCTTTACATTAATCACATTAATGTAATCCCATCATTTAAGTCCTTAAGCCAATCACAGAAAAGAAACGAAAATAACACGTACGCTTATGCCATCCGCATTCGCCGCAATGTTCCGTTATGCACCGTTAGGTTACTTAACTAACGGCATACTGGGACCGGACTAGCGCGGGTGTAAAACATAAGCAACGTCTACTATATATCATATATATAATATGTCATTCGTCTTAGATATCACAGAACACAGGCAGCAGAAACATAGATATAATGTGGGATATTCTAGGACGTCCGTATTTAGTATTTAGCCAGAATAGAAAATACGGATTCCACAGTCGCAATGAATAGCCAAGCCCACACCCTGGATCCCTACGAGAGCGGCAAGCGACCCTACCAATTCTGGAGTTTAGGAGACCCGGTCTCGACTCCTCGAGATGGCCTCCCACTGAACCCCAGAACCCGGTCACCTGTGCTTCCCTCCTTGGGTCCATCCTAATGCGGAAAAGTAAATAATATACAACACTGGTGGCATCAACCTCAACCCGGAAGTGCCCCAAATAAAAGAATATTACATTACATTTGAATTTACATGAATGAAAATATAAAACTCTCATCTCATATAAAACCCCCCGGCCATTCAATCGCGACAATCCTGCACATCATATCTCAGCAACACATAATATCTCATATCATCAACGTAAGTAAGTATGCATACACCGATTGTCGTCGACGTATAGCAACGACAATCGGCAATACCACTACATACTATACTTACGGTCACAGAAAAGAAAGTGTAAAACTGCAATATCTGGAATCCACATTCTCTTTAGACATCGCAAATGCGAAATATCACATATTTCGTATTTCATGTCTAGTAATATGAATTCCACACATTGCATCACATTCCAGATGAACAGACAGTATTAAAGTTTTTGAACGAATAATCAAACACCCAAGTTTCCCTAAAGCTCAACACTTGAGCGGAGTTCAAAAACCCGGAGTGTGACACAGTAGTAGCGGTCCAGCCATAGAAGGGTCAAGCCAACGCCTCACATGTGGCACGCCGTACTGCCCCAAACCCTAAGGTTCAAAGGGCAGTTCAAGATGGTCACATAATCGAGTTAAGGTTTGTTGTCTTTTAGAGGGTCCATCACAAAACTTGCACGTATCTCCAAAATATTTAAACCCCGTGAATAGTGATCAAATGATACTCGTTCGAACACTTCAATACTTTCTAATTTACCCGGAAAAGCAACGAAATGAAAATTCCGATCGAATCATCGAGTCCAAAACCATCTCCAGAATATACAGTACTAGATTCAGATTAAACATACCTAAAACAATATACAAGCAGTTATAAGAATTACTGTGCAAATAGAAAGCAATGAAGCCTCTGTACGGCCGCGGAGCGGCGGCATAAGCAAGGATTTGCCGCGGTTCCGCGGCGGTTTGTACGGATCATGGCTTTGTATTTCACTGTGTTTCTTAGTTTTTCCTGCTGTATTTTTTAAGTATTTTTAATTCTGAAAAATGACAGATTTTGAAAAATGTCCAGAGAAGGTCTCGAAACGTCGTATTTTGGTTCGATCGGAGTTTTAGCTTCGTAAAAGTGTCCATAATGTTCTAGGTCAGCTCTGATACCAATGTTAGGTTTACCTAGCACCCTATGTAGAGTTTGGAAGCATCACATGTCACAAAGATCAAATTTTTATGGTGCTAAGCAAGCATACAAAGGATCTATCCTAGAAAATTAGGGTTTCATAACTTTACAAGTGACAAAGGCTAGGGTTTTGAGAGTACAACCTTTGTAGCTCCCTACGCTGGACTCCTTGGCCACTTGAGGGTTGGAGGAGGGTTCGCTTGAAGTCTCCTAGTATCCACGACGATCCACCCGAAGCTCCTTGTCCAAGCTATCGACTTCACTTTCCAAGAGAATGAAATGAAGCAAACACTCTAAACAAGTGGGCTAGACTTGTGTAGAATGATGTTATGGTTCTAATTCTCACTTCAAAATCTTATCTTGCTAAGTATTTTGCTCACTCCAAAGGTCTAGAGAGCAAAAGAGGAAGGAAGAAGAAGATGATGGCTATTCTTTTAACAAGAGTGAAAAAGATAACTCTCTTGTGAAGAAAAAGAAAATATATGTATATATATTTTCTTATCCTCATCTCAAACCATGGGTAGATGATAAAGATATTATTTAATTTGAGTTTAAAATACAAAGAGAAGGTTAACTCATGGTTAGAAGTAGGTGAGCATGGTTAGGTTTAAGGAAGAGTGTAGAAACTAGCCATGAATTATCCTTTCCTTTTCCATTTTGTTTTTAACACAAATATAAACAATAATCCATATAAATAACCAAGGTGTGAGTCTTATATTGCCACCATTTTCCATGTATAAGCAACCATGAAGGATGATGCATGTATGTATGTGTGTATGCATATCCATGTGTGCATGAATCTAGAAAGAAAGAAAACATACATGCATGCATACATCCATCATAGACAAGAAAAGATTTCAAGTGAGAAAACTAATGGTTAAATGATAAATCAACACTTGATTTATCAATCCGGCCATATCACATACGACCCCACCAAAAGCAAGCCGCCCGATCAATATACGGTATCCCATAAGCGCATTTTAACCGGGTCCATGCGCATATCGCATACGCACACCACAACGTTTCGTCTGGACTAGGTAACTCCTTTGTGGGACTCTAAGACTCGTCAATACGCCGGCAGTGGGTGATGATCATATCAAGTACCCCCAAGCCGCAAGCGGTCAGATAAACGTAACGGCCACCCGGGTATTGAGCGATCAGAAGAAAACAAGTGAACCTGCTACAACTCCCATCGAGCCAACCGGCAACACTACTGTACAGTCCGGTCTCTTCGTCAGATATGCTGCATATCGAGCCGAGGGATGGTCACGTCGACCCCAATAACTCAATAATTCGTGCCGGTGAATGGTCTATAATAGATCGAGAAACTACTGATAACACTTATCAGCAAATCTCAGTAGCCCTGGCCAGGGACTTACTGATATAACCAGTCGGGCACAGCACAGCATCAACTCCCAATACCGGGAGAGACGAAACCCCTCCTATCGCTCATCGCCTTCGTGTGTCTCGGGACTGTACCCAACGGCCACCTATTTGCACGACTCAGTAAAGCCGTGGTAAGGTGGAAATCAAAGTACAGTGGGAGAACACACAAGACTCTATGACGATCTCGGGTCTACAGACTAACCTGTACCAGTATCACCTGAGAACTGCTATCCGACGATAGATATAATTCCATATAGGAGTTCTCGGTGAGTCCGTCCAGTGTACCCAGTCACCACTGAGCACCCGTATATGATCTTGATGTCAAACATCGATGAATGTGGGAACATTCATCGCCCATCGTATGGGTCTAGTAGCATATACGCTAGTCTACTCTGGTATATTAATGCCCCGTCTCGATATACCTACGACTAGGGACTTTCCAGGATATGCTTATAAACTACAGATGTCCCACTAGTATGATCTTCATCATAATCACAGTAGTCAACCCGATATCCTTAGGGCTTTATCAGCATGTATGAATGAATAAAAGCATGATCAAATCAACATGTCAGATAAAGAAGAACCAGATAGCATACTATCATGTCGAGCAAGAATTTATACTGAATATATATATACATGTATAGATACATCCACTATCATATAATGGCCTCTAGGGCATACATATATCCAACAGAATCATTTCTGACAACGGGCCCTCTTTCAAGAGCTTCAATGTCTCAAGGTTCGCTACTCAGCACAAGATAGACTGGAGATATTCCTCCATCTATAATTCAAGAGCCAATGGGCTAGCCGAAGCCTTCAATAAGACTTTATGCAAGCTCCTGAGAAAAAATGCTTTAGCCAGCAAGAGAGACTGGAATCTCAAACTTCACGAGGCGTTGTGGGCATATCGTACCATGCACCGTACTCCAACTCAGTCCACTCCATACTCATTGCTCTTCGGAGTGGAGGCGGTCCTCCCCCTCGAAGTCGAAGTTCCAAGCTTAAGAATGGCCGTTCAGCACGAATTGACGGAGGAGGAAAACGTGCTCCTTCGACTTGAAGAGCTCGATGCCCTCGAAGAAAAGAGGCTCACGGTGCAGCAAAATCTAGTGCTATACCGAGCCCAAATGTCACGGGCCTATGACAAGATAACCCGTCTCCGCGCTTTCAAGAAAGGTGAATTGGTGTTGGTCCTCAAAAGACTGATCATCCCCAATCGACATGCCAAGGGAAAATTCGAGCCAAACTGGGAAGGACCATACGTCATCGAGAAAGTGTTTGGCGGAGGATCCTACCAACTAATAAGTGCCGAGGGAGAAAGGCCCATGACACCCATCAATGGCCGATATCTCAAGAAATACTACACGTAAATGCTCCAAGTCACAGGCGAATTGAGCACATCAGCCCTACGGTCTGGATCATACATCCTGCAAAACCGTATATAATCCACGGGCGTAAATGACCCCTATCTCTCCCAAATCCTGCCGGTGAGACTACTTTTAAAGTCCCATCAGTGGCAAAAAAAAAGGAGAAAAAGAGAAAAAAATAAAAATAAAAATAAAAGAAATAAAAAAATAAACGGTATGTCTACAAGCAAAATGGGCACGGATGAAAACCCGAAAGGGCTCCGTGAGTAAAAACAGCAGGACTACCGGCGAGCCTGTGAAAACCCGAAAGGGCGCAAACTCGTGAAAAGAGATGAAATACACTCGCAAAGTCCTCTCGACCTTGTAAGGAGAAAACCCCTGCGTGAGATCCTTATGACTCAGAAAGGAGCAACACACTTAGGAATCCTCATGATTCCTAAGGAGAAAATACACCTGCGGGATCCTTACGACTCGTAGGGAGAAAATGCTTTTATGGGACCCTCACGGCCCATAAAATTGAAAAACCTTAGGTGATAGGGACCCAAACCTGTCTCCTAAGCCATCGTTCCCCAACGGGCAACGGTAAATGATGAGTCGCTCCTGGCATTTCGCTTCATAGTTAGCGGTGCTGATGCCGACCAAAAACCCAAATCCCAAGTCCTCCCAAGGCAAATGATGAGTTGCTCCTGGCATTATTCCAGTGTAGCAATGCTGATGCCAAACAAGATCCAAATTCCAAGTCCCTAAACGGCGAATGATGAGTCGCTCCTGGTACCACATTCCAGTGCAGCGATGCAGACGCCAACCAAAATCTAATTTCTCAAAATTCTCCCAGCCCTACGGTTGGTCCCCAAGTTGACTACCGTATACAATCCACGGGCTCAAATAATTCTCGTCATACCCATGCCCCACCACAATTACCAGTTACGCGGCTGGTGTTCGCCTTTGGATTTATGCTCCATTGAGAAGACCCACTCATGTGTCCTCACGATACATGAGGATAACAAACCTTTATGGGATCCTTACGACTCATAAAGGAAAAACACACTTAGGAGTCCTCACGACTCCTAAGGAGAAAATACACCTGCGGGATCCTTACGACTCGTAGGGAGAAAATGCTTTTATGGGACCCTCACGGCCCATAAAATTGAAAAGCCTTAGGTGATAGGGACCTAAACTTGTCTCCTAAGCCATCGCTCCCCCAACAGGAATAGGCAAATGATGAATTGCTCTTGGCACGTGTGTTTCAGTGTTAGCAACGCTGATGCCTACCCTAACCCCAAAATCCCAAACTCCAATCCAATAGACCCCTAAGTCTTTAAACTAGGGAAAGATGACCCCTAAGTCGTTAAACTAGGAACAGATGACCCCTAAGTCGTTAAACTGGGAACGAGGGAAATCTCCTCATGGCAAATGATGATTCGCTCCTGGTACCATATTCCAGTGCAGCGATGCTGATGCCAAACCAAAACCAAAATTCCAAAATCCTGTCATGACAAATGATGATTCGCTCCTGGTACCATATTCCAGCGTAGCGATGCTGATGTCAACCAAAATCACATCAAGTCAGCAAAACAACCAATGACCTCCCTGGTAGAATCAAATTCCACCTCGGAAACAAGTCAACTTCATCCCTGACACCACAAGAAGCGAAGCAAGTCAAATCCAGCACCGACCGTCCAAGTCGCAAAAAGGGCAGAACTGATCGTCCACGTCGCTAAAAGGGCAGCACCGACCGTCCAAGTCGCAAAAAGGGCAGAACCGACCGTCCACGTCGCTAAAAGGGCGGCACCGACCGTCCAAGTCGCAAAAAGGGCAGTATCGACCGTCCAAGTCGCAAAAAGGGAAGTACCGACCGTCCACGTCGCTAAAAGGGCAGCACCGACCTTCCACGTCGTAAAAAGGGCAGAACCGACCATCCAAGTCGCAAAAAGGGCAGAACAGACCGTCCAAGTCGTAAAAAGGGCAGCATCGACCGTCCACGTCGCTAAAAGGGCAGCACCGACCGTCCAAGTTGCAAAAAGGGCAGAACCGACCGTCCACATCACTAAAAGGGCAGCACCGACCGTCCAAGTCGCAAAAAGGGCAGTACCGACCGTCCACGTCGCTAAAAGGGCAGCACTGACCGTCCAGGTCGTAAAAAGGGCAGAACCGACCGTCCACGTCGCTAAAAGGGCAGCACCGACCGTCCACGTCGCTAAAAGGGCAGCACCGACCGTCCAAGTCGCAAAAAGGGCAGAACCGACCGTCCAAGTCGCAAAAAGAGCCGCATCGACCGTCCATATCGTAAAAAGGGCAGTGTCAGCTTCCCAAAAGGTGGGAACCGAATCAAGTCGCCTCCACGTGAAAGAAGATCCATCAATTTCATGCACAGAACCCACATATGTGGTGTGCATTTATTGATGGGGGGCAATTTGTTGGGGTAAAAATTTACACCCCGGTTGACCAAGTCAAAATTAAAGTCAACCCCAAGCCAAGTGGGCCCAAGCCCAGATCCAGTGGGCCCATGCCCGGGTCGAGCTCGAACATGAAGCGGCCGGCCTCCCCCCATGCCAAGATAAAAATTTTGTAATAAATAATTTTATTGCATTTCTTTTATTTTATTTTATGGATAAATGTAAGAAAAATAGGCATAAAGCCAAATTTTTGTAAAGCCCATGGTTTATGTGCAAAAAGAAATGGCACATGAGTCATGGGATAGGCAAAATGCCATTTTGTGAAGCCCAAGGGGCTATGTGTAAAGTGTATAGCCTATAAAGGCAAAGATAATGAAAATATCTCACAACTTTTCTCTCTCCAAAAAAAATTTAGATCTGAGATCTTTTCTCCTTCTTCAAGGTTCCAAAAATCTTCTTCTTTTTTTTGAATTAAATCAAGAGTGTTACTCTTCATTTTATAAAACAAAATAGTTTTTCACCACCAAACCCACAAAGGGGAACTTGGATCTGTCACTAGATCTCAAAAAGGAGAGATTTTTAAAAATCCCATATCTCTTGATCTTCAAGATCCAGCCAACAGAAGAGGAAGAAGAAGAACCCCCTTCATTAACCCAAAGCATCTTAGGAGTTTAAACTCCACCCTATTTTCTCTGTAGAGAATTTCCGGGGCTAAAAGCCCCCTTTTTCTCGCCGGTGCGCTAGCGCTCGAGCGCAAAGCGCCCACGTGGCGCGCTTGCGCTCCAGCGCCCTGCGCCCGAGCGCAAAGCGCCCATGTGCCGACACGTGGCGCGCTTGTGCTCCAGCGCCCGAGCGCAAAGCGCCCACGTGCCGACACGTGGCGCGCTTGCGCTCAAGCGCCTAGGCGCTGGCCCTACGCATCCTTTGGATGTCTTTTTCCCCCTTTATTTATATATACATGTATACATATACATATGTATACATATGTACACTTACACATACTCCACGACACTGTCCCTGTTAGAAAAAAATTTCTAACGGGGCGCTGCCCCGCACCCCGCAAGGGGGCTGCTAGCCCCCTTGACCCCCAGCCCGCTATCCGGGTAGCGGGACCCCCGTAAAAACTCTGCGTGGCTCCCAATATATCCAAACCCCCCTTTAAAATACAACACACGTACACTGCACATCGAGTTCGCATGACCAGTTTAACCCGTCAATCGGAGGTTCCCTCGCTCCAAAGGCGAGGGGTAATTAACGGCAGTTTAGTCCGTGGCTGCCGGAGATTCGGATCCCCATAATCATTAAACCCCGGCCTACCCTAGGCAGGGGGAATCTGTAGTACGCCTGACAAGCGTGCGCGTATTCCCATCTCAATGGGGTGACGAAAAACACCCTACAGTATCGAACTGTCGAGTTACAAGTCAGGTTTCATCATTGATTTCCCCATACCCCCAGGTTATATGTTTACGTCAGGTATTAATAATCTGAAGCTAATGCCAACATAGGATCAAACAGGTACATGTTAGTCTGGATAGACAACAGGAAATGTCCGTAGGGACAACATGTCAAGTTTGTTGGCATTAGTAACAAGATCAGGTAACAGGTAAAGCCATGGTACATCAGGTCAAGTCAGGTAGTATATAGGTATCATGTCATGTTAAGAAGTGCACGGTACCATGTCGTGTCAAGTAGTAGGTGTTTGTATCAAGTCATGCCAGCGGTGCACAAAATGTCACGTGGGTGCTCATAATCAAACTAAAATAAGCATGGGTATACAAAACAAGTATGAGGTACTAATGGAACATTGTGATGTGGTATGCAAATAGGTATAAATTAAAACATATGGATACACGGTTATCGATTTGAGTTAGGGTTATAGCTCCAACATTAATTAAAAATACACTTTATTAAATATGGAATGTTAAAATCTCACTATTATGTATTAAATGATCTAGGGATGCAATTGTATATATAATAGGCTAGATGGATCCAAACGGGTGTCCGAAGGTTATAAACTATTTAAAAAAGTACTATGGGCTATACAACTAAGCAATATGTAATTCGAATGTGGATATGGGTACCGTGTATCGTAATCTAATATGCAATATGAAATGTTTCAGGTTCTAGATCTAAAATTGATATAAACGGAACATCGAAATAGAAAATGGAACATGTGGCATTAGATTTAATCTACAGGTTCAATATGCAATTAAATAAGTAAAAATAAATTAAATAGCATGTAGAAAGTTTTACTTGCCTCGACAGATCAAGAAACGGGTGTACGGAACGTCACACGTCAGCGGGAAAAGTCGCAACGCGCGCACGGTATACGGAACGGATCCAAACAACGCACAAGGTGATCACACGGGTCAGGTACGCTCGCTGGGTCGTCGGGATCGTCGACGTCGTCACGGCTCCGGCGATCTACAGAGATCTAAAAGAATACAGAACAGAAAAAATAAAAGAAAGAAAGAATAGAAAGAAGAAAAAGAGAAGAAGGGAAGAATGGGAGAGAGAGAGGGAGCTCACTGTGTATTGGTGCATTGGGGTTCCAGGGGATTGAGGAGATGAGAGAGAGGTGTAGGGTTCACCGGCGATGAGCGGCGGTCGAGATGGAGGTTAGGGTTTGGGTTTGCTGGGGTTTTCTTGGTGTAGGGTGAGCAGGGATCTGTGAAGGGGAGAAGACAGATGAGAAAGGAGAGAGGAGAGAAGAGGAAGAAGATGATGATGGCGAGAGATGATCGGCGGCGAAGGAAAAGGTAGTGGCGATGGGTTCTGTGGGTGCAGGGTTCGGGAGAAGGAAGAATGAGAGGAAATAAGGAGGAAGGAGAAGAGTAAGGTGATGATGAGGAGGAGAAGGCTCGGTTGAGGGAGATGGAGTTGAGGGTTGAGGGCAGTGAGGAGGCAGAGAGCTAGGGTTTCTTGGTGTGGGTTCTCGTGGGCGCTGAGGTTTTAAAAAGAAGAAGAAGGAAAAGAATGAAGGGAGGTGAGCGTAGCGCGCGGCGGTGACGCGACTCGAGGAACGCACAATAATCGCGATAGGAGGGAGGAAGCGCGAGAGGAGAGAGAAAGGGAGAGAGAGAGAGAGAGAGAAAGAGAAGAGGAATGAAGAGAGAAGGGTTCGAGTGGGGACCGGCACAAGGAAATGAAGCGGTTTGATTGGCTCGCGGTGTGGGGCCAGAAAGAGAAAGAAAAAGAGTTTGTGAGTGTGTGCGTTAAGATTTGATTTTATTAAAAAATTTAAAAAGATTTTATAGTTAACGAGAAAATTGTGAACTGATAAAGATTATTAGTTAACTAAATTTTAAAGGTAAAATTAAAATAAACTATTAATTAAATTTTAATTTAGGCGGGATATAAAATATTTCAAAAATACGCCCGGGTCGGGTCTAAAAATTTAGATTTAAAATACGAAAATTATATGCAACTTCCAAATTCTAAAATGAATGATTAGGCAACGAAAATGCATACCCCTAAGAACGGATGCACGTACGTGAGCGTAGCTATCCAAACACGTCTGTTTCACTGAACGGGACGAGAACAAGATGCGCGGACGCAACCACGGGATTATGGGTATCATGCAGGCTATGAAATGCAATTTTAATTTATTATACATGACCTAAAAATGTTATATGTAAGATATGCGATGTTAGATGAAATGCCAATATGCAATTACACTAGATGCACGTGTCTATGTAACAAGCCAGGGTAATCTATAAATATGAATCCACCAGTTCAAGCAAGCGGGTCGGGTCGAACGCAATGTAAAAAGTGAAATACCATTCACACCCAAACACGATAAATAAATAAAATACCACAGATAAATGAATACAGAAACAGAAATTGGTATAACTGAACTCGGTTGTTACATTATACCCAACTACTAAAATAATTTCGTCCTCGAAATTCCATGAACAAGAAAGGATAAACAATCAACAAACTACAAGAATAGGTGTGGAAACTTCTGCCGGACTTCATCTTCTCGTTCCCAAGTTGATTCTCCATGTGAGCAATTACCCTAAGAAACAAGTACAAGATGGATAACTTTGTTCTTAAGAACCTTTTCTCTTCGATCCACAATCGACATCGGTCGCTCCTCAAAAGTAAAATCTTCTCAGACAGTCAGCTCCGAATGATCCAATACATGTGTTCCATCTCGAACATATTTACGGAGTTGAGATACGTGAAACACGTCATGAACATTCTCCAAGGATTGCGGTAACGCCAATCGATAAGCCACTTCTCCAACACGTTCCAAAATCTTAAAATGTCCAACGAATCGAGGACTAACCTTTCCTCGATTTCCGAAATGGATCACCCCTCTAGTCGGTGATATCTTCAAGAATACCAAATCACCCATGTCAAACTCTAGAGGTCTTCTCGATATATCTGCCCAACTCTTCTGTTGGTCCTGTGCTGCTTTCATATGATTTCGGATAGTATTAACCTTCTCAACTGTCTGCACGACCAAATCTTGTGCCAACAATCTTCGTTCACCAACATCGTCCCAACAAACAGATGAACGACACTTGTGACAATATAAAGCTTCGAATGGTGCCATCTGAACAGTCGCCTAGAAACTGTTATTGTAAGAAAACTCCACCAAATGTAGATGATCCTCCCATGAACCCTTGAAGTCTAACATGCAAGCTCTCAACATGTCTTCAAGAGTTTGGATCGTTCTCTCCGACTGGCCATCTGTTTGAGGATGATAAGCTGTGCTAAATTTCAATCGAGTCCCTAAACTTTCCTGTAAGGTCCTCCAAAAGTTTGATAAGAAATGAGTGTCACGGTCGGACACGATGCTCACCGGTACTCCATGCAATCTTACAATCTCCTGCATGTACCGTTCTGCCTAAGTTTATGTTGATTGACCAACTCGAAAAGGTATGAAATGAACCGCCTTGGTCAATCTATCAACAATCACTCAAACTGCATTGTTACCCTTTGGGCTCCGCGGTAAAGCCGTCACGAAATCCATGGTTATATGTTCCCACTTCCACTGAGGAATTGGAAGTGGTTGCAATAAACCAGCAACTCTTTGATGTTCAACCTTGACTTGCTGACACACCAAGCACTTTGCCACAAATCGGGAAATTTCCCGTTTCATGCCTTCCCACCAGAAATGCTGTCGTATATCTCGGTACATCTTCGTACCTCCTGGATGTACGGAATATGCTGAACTGTGCGCCTCCTTCATAAGTTCTTTGCGAATATCTCCGTTTGGCACACACAAACGGCTACCATATCGCAACGAACCATCTTCATGGACCAGTAAGTCTGTTCGAAGTCCAGCTTCAACCTGTTCTCGAAACTTCTGAAATCTTGGGTCCTGCAATTGCGCTGCTTTAATATTCTCGATCAACGACGACTGTACTTGCAGCTGCATCAACTGTCCCGAAGAATGCGGTAGCACAATCTCCAAATCAAATCTTCGAAAGTCTTCAATAAGTTCCTTCTGTGCAGTCAACATATGAATGGCTGGCAACCGACTAAGCGCATCCGGCACAACATTAACTTTCCCCGGATGGTATTTAAGATCAAGATCGTAGTCAGCCATCAGCTCCAACCATCTACGCTGCCTCATATTAAGCTCCTTCTGCGTGAACACTTCGACCCTTTCGCCCAATAAATAGTATCTCCAAATCTTCAAAGCGAAAATCATAGCTGCTAGCTCCAAGTCATGAGTTGGGTAATTCTTCTCATGGGTCTTCAACTGTCTCGATGCGTACGCTATAACCTTCCCATGCTGCATCAAAACACATCCCAATCCTTTCCCAGATGCGTCGCTGTGAATCACCAATCCTCCGGAACTGTCTGGCACGGTCAGAATAGGAGTGGTTATCAATCTCTGCTTCAACGCCTTAAAAACTGACGCACACTTATCCTTCCACACAAATGGTACTTCCTTGCACGTATGCTTGGTCAAAGGCTCAGCCAAACGAGCAAAGTTCTCCACGAACATTCTGTAATACCCGGCAAGTCCAAGAAAACTTCTGATCTCTGCAACGTTCTTCGGAATCGGCCAATCTCGAACTGCTGCAATCTTTTCGGGATCAACGGCGATTCCATCTCCGGACATGGCATGTCCCAAAAACTTCACTTCTTGAAGCCAAAACTCGCACTTGCTCATCTTTGCATACAATTTTTTCTTGCCTCAACATCTGTAGTGCGATCTTCAAGTGTTCAGCATGCTCTTCAATACTCTTGGAGTAGACCAGAATATCATCAATGAACACCACTATAAACTGGTCCAAGAATGGTGAAAAGATTCGGTTCATCAAGTCCATAAATATCGCCGGTGCATTCGTTACTCCGAAAGGCATCACTAAATACTCGTAATGTCCATACCGAGTTCGGAACGCCGTCTTGCAAATATCATCTGTTTTAACTCGGACCTGATGATATCCGGATCGCAAATCCAGCTTCGAGAATTCCCTCGCGCCACTAAGCTGCTCAAATAATTCGCCAATGCGAGGGATCGGGTACTTGTTCTTAATAGTCACCCGATTTAATTCTCGATAATCGATGCACATATCTTCTGTTTAATTTCAAAATTATCCCCGTTGGCTGGTGGAATAGATAAGCAAGTGGGAAGTGGACCTTGGATAGGATAACATCTCTCTTGGAGAGAGATGCGAGGTGGATTCTGCTCACCTACGGGCGGTGGCAGTGTGGTGTTATAATTTGATGGAGTACCGTCTATCTCGATCGATGTGGTGGGTGGTAGGAAAAAAAGAAGATGAAGAAGTACCGACTTCGGAGTCGATAGCAGGAACGAGGACAAGACGGGCACTAGAATCCCGTGTCCAGCCAAGCATGCACTAATCGGTTTAGCGCAAGTGACAGCGTGTGTGTTATTTAAAAATTGGTTTGGTTTTGAAAAAGTGTGTCGGACTTTGACAAATCACACAAAAATGCACAAACAACCTGAAACTATGGTTACCTAGGTCAAGTCTCTAGACCGCTCCTAGACTTTCAAAGGACAAGCCGTAGGATCAATCCTCTACCACCTCTTTACTACTCTTGTGGCCAGGTAAGTGCCAGGCAAGTGGGAGGTATCCGCTATACGAATCACCGAAAATAGCGGGCCTAATTACGTAACCACTTGCCTTAGACATACTTGCCTAGACACCGCAAAAGTAATGCGGATAAGTGATAAATTACCCACGACCTTCCTCTGTCCTTATTGAGCATGACAGTCCTTAGAGTCTTGTCTAGATATTTTTTAATTAATGTAGGGTTGATGCGGATGCTCGTTTTGTGATTTGTGGGGCCTAGGAAGGGTGTTAAAATCCCTACCTAATCTAAATTTGGTCTTTGCTCCTTAAAAATCTGTATTAAAATATGAATAAAAAAACCAATTACAAAACTTTGCAAAAAGATTTTTGAGCGGCAAAATTTTGCAAAGAATCCTGCAGAAAAGATATTTTATTGGATTTCAGAGGAGAGAGAAAGAGTTGAGAAACTTACCAGAGGAGTTACGACCCCTAACTCCTCCCTTTAGCCGCGCTTCCGCCGCTAATGTGCTACTTGTGCCGTGGTTCCGCCGCAAGGAAGAAAGATCAGTAGATGAATTTTTGCTCCGTGGCCTTTTGCACTCCTCTGGATCTCGATGAATATCTCTGTCTCTCTGTTTCTTCAAGTCTGTGACTCCAGATCTCCTTGGAAAATTCACACACAAATCGTTAAATATACAATTTGCAGTTTTGTTTTAATTATGATATAGATCGAATAAGAATTCAATATAAACAATAAAAATAAAAAATTACGCACGTATCCCCGGCAACGGCGCCATTTGATTGTTTGTATTTTATTGTATGTAGTTTAACCGCAATCAGAACGGTGTCGCGCGTAGCTAGACCGAGGTGAGTACGGGTCGTCCTCAAGGTAGCATGGAACCTTTCAATCTTACTTTAGACGTGTTGAAAAAGAGGAAGAATAGAGGAATAAAGAATAGTGGAAATAGTTTCTAGATCTACGTTAAACACGGATGCAGAATATAGATCTAGATTAACTACGGATGTAAGTTTAATATTAAAAAGGGGCTTGTAGGGTTCATTCGGATTTAGTAGTTATGGATGATCAATTAAAAATTAGTCTTTTTATCCTTTAATAGATTAAAAACTAGATCGACAGTGATGCATGTAGATTAGGGTTTCTGGAAGGAAAAGGGTTCCCATTCTTAACCCCTATCTCGACTTGAAACTCCATTCATATCTAGCCTTTACCAAAACAATAGTTAATCTAATCTCTAATCATGGTCGCGACTATCAATGAATTGAAAGCGCGCCAAATTAGGATGTTAACTATTCTTTTGATAAAGTTTATAAACTTTATAGGACTTAAAATTTTTTTAAAGATCTTTATCATCCATTTATCTACCCTAATCCCATGAACCCTAACAAGCAAAGAATTACTCGTGCATCTTGAGAGAAGAAAAGATAGAGAGGGAAATCATACTACAAAGAAATAGAATAAGAAAATCTACCTTTATTAATCAACAGAATCAATTACACTTTGTTCCCTTAGAAAATGATTACAAAATTCTAGTTTGTTTCTCGATCTCTTCTAAGGAGGTAGATGAACCGTTGATGATCAACCAGGATTCTTGAGTCGTCGTGGGCTTCGTGATCTCGTCGATTTGATAATTTTTCCAAGAGGCTCTCGGTCCTTATTTATAGTCACAGAGCCAGAACCCTAGTTTCCTAATATGGAAACTAGTTGTTAGGATCCTAACCACCAAAATCCCATATCTCAACTCCTCAAATCCGCGGCAGAATCGCGGCCATTGGATAGATTTGGCTGCGGATCCACCCCCTTTTGGTGAGATCATGGCCTCTAATTTTTGTAGCTTCATATCTCTAACACGGTAATCTTTTGAGTATCTATACTTTGAAAATCTTTTCTACATTTCTTCCAGAATTAGTTTCTTCAATTTACTTGAATATCTTCGGAAGATTTGATCTTGCCAACTCGGATTTCCTTGATTTTAGTCATGATATAATTCCTGCACAATTATCTCAATAAATAATGTTAGTAGAATTTGTTTTTATTGAGATATTATCTTTAACCATTTGTCATGATATTTTAGTTTTAAGAATTGGTCAAAGGTATTTAATAAGGTAAGCATATTTAAATGGGCCAAATGTTACATGGATATTATATGCTTACTTTTTCCTACATAATGTTAATTATAATATATAAACACATGAAAATAGTATTTTAGCAGATAAACCTTCATATGTGTCATATTTATAATAAACACCTTTTATTATATAGAAATAATAGGAAAAATGTCATATTAAATGTGCAGTTTTATCAACCGAACACTCGCAGTGCATTGATACGGATTTTTTGCACGCAATTGCACACGTTTATAATTTTATACACCTTGGTACGCTCGGTGTTGTTTTTATGCGCTTTTGGTACAAGGACGAGTTTTCGGGCACCTAGTACACCTGATATTTATTTTCGTGCATTTGTTGTACTAGATTTATGTTTTCGTGCACCATGTGCACTTGACGTTCGTTATCGTGTACTCTACCGCACTAGATGTTTTTGTGCGGACCTGACGCACTTGATTTAGATTTTTGCACACACTGGATGCATGGGATGTGATTTTGTTCACACTGGATGCATTTAATCGAGATTTTTATTCGTGCATGTTAGTGGCACTTTGTTAAGATTTTCGTGCACTCTAGATGCATTTGATATTGTTGTCGTGCACACCCGTTGCACATGACAGATGCTTTCATGCACACCCGTTACATTTAGTTTTTGCTTTTGTGCCCATTCGTGGCACTTGTATTGGACTTGGATTTCCGTGCGCACCAGACGCGCGTGATGTTGGACATACCTTTTGAGGTTGATTTATTCATGTGCAGCATATTTTCATTTGTTTTGTTGTTGTTATCTTTGTTTTTAAAAGAGAAGGGAAAATGAGAAAATGAAAATAAAAAGAGAAGAAAAGAGGAGACATGAGGGGGACAAGAGAGTATGGCCTTGAGAGAGAGAGAGAGGGGGGGGTGTATTGGCTCCTCACCATGCCTCCATCCTTCATTCATTTTCTTATCATCGTCCATCATCCTTCATCTCCTTCCATCTCCTCTTTCTTCCACCTCACTACCTCCTTCACAAACACCTCAGAAACCATCTCAAAATCTCATGCCAACTTCACAAAAAAGGTGCACAACCTCATCCTACACCCCTCAGCAAGCTCAAGTTTGGATTTTGAGCATTTTCAACCATCTTAGAATTTTCTTCAGTTGCTTTAAGAGGTAAAACCTTCACCTTCCTTCATATTATCAAGTTTCTTAACCACCTAGTTATGTTTAGAGTCCGATTAAGTTAGATTAGTGATCTTGGAATTTTCTAGGATGATTTTAGTGGGTGATTTGAGTAGTAAAGATACAATTGAGGTTTAGTGAGTGATTACAAATCCTTAGTGATGATAATTCTGGACAAACATGAAACTAGAACCCCAAAACACGAACTTAGAATTTTCCCGACATCGGTTTTTGACGATTTGTGATGATCTAATAGGATCTGCTGTGACCCGAGAACTTTATAAACTAAGTTGCCAATACAGAGAGTTGTGCAGGCTAATTAGAATTTTCCTTAGAGACCCGAGACCCCAAATCCACCATCTGGACGCAAATAAAAGCCTTTTGGCCGCAAATTGCGTCCTGAACTAGGGTAGTGAGTCCTAGGTTTGGTTCATAGCTCATTTATCTGATGATTGGACCTACCATATATGCAGAATGTCCTAATTCAACATCGGGTAAAATATGAAAGTGTTTTCCCAAGTTGCTGTTTTCGTTTTGCTAATTTTATTAACTTGAGTTTTGGTATTTGAGTTTTGGCACGGTCGTTGGATGTTTGTACGTCAACGCAGAGGGTTAATTGATTGTTCTTGCATGCGTAGCCTATAGGTTCTAACCTATGAGCACTTCGTGCACCGTATCAGTTTTCAGTCTTGGTTTTAATAGCGTTACGATGTGTATTGATTGTAGGTACCTTCGCATGGACTTCCGAGACGACGAAGGAGATTAAGAAATTCATCGACTTCGACTAAGCGAGGATATTGCAAGTGAGTAGATCTATATCTACGGGGGGAGTCGGGTGGATAGCGTATAGCACTCCCGCAACTATAGTAATGGAAAACCGATATATAGAATACATTTTGGAGAAACCTATGCTATGAACTTACGGATATGATCAAAGAATTTATTATGAGATGATATGATGAATGATGACATTAGTGGATATGTTTGCTTGAGGATGCAAGGCAATATACATATTATATTCATATGCCAATATATGATGTGAGATTATATATATATACATACATACATACATACAAATGAGAATATGATATATACAAGATGACTTGATTTGGGATGTTGATATGATGAAATGAGATGACTTGGCTTGATATGTCGATATACGGATGCTAGGCGATATATATACACATATACTTATGCTGAGACTTATAATGAGAATAAAGGATGATACGACGTACGATATCATAGATCCGTACCCTTGTTGATGTATAGGACGATAGATCCTTAATCTATTTGATGATACAATACCATGGATTACTATACGCGATAAGATATAACGGATGATTGATCCGCACTCGTGACTTGATGATGATGTTCGATGATAGCGCCATATCTGATACTATGAGGCTGGATCGCCGACTTTTGGATTGTCTTGATTCGGAGAATCTTTGATTTCTAAACTCCTTGATAGATATGGTTTGTATTGATGAATCAAGGTGTAGCTGTGTACCTTATACTGTTCATAATTAGATTACATCTTTTCCTCGTGACATACGTACTATGTCCCATCACTTACCTGCATATGGCTTTGTCTACTAGTACACCTGCACTATTACCGATAATGCGCATGTTACATTACACAGATTTGCCGGCTCACACATCCATCATCGGTAATTGCCATGCCACTTACACAGTAGAACTGCTATATCATAGTATTATTCTTAACTGTAAAGTACAATCATTCTTCAGTAATTATCACATGACATACTTACATAATAATACTTGAGATGCTTACAGTACTGTTCTATATTTGCATATACTGTACTTTATGGTTACAAGCTTTGAGATGTTGTTTTCATGAGATCTATAGACTTGAGAACCGCGGTTATATTTCAAAGGAAATTATGAATTTTTTTAAAAACGCGGTTTCTCATGATGTGATATTTCGTGTCCACCATAAGTTTTCTCGGTGGCTATGTGATACCCGATTCGAGGAGTGAGGAGAAACTGTCTGCGGGTACATGGTGGACCCGGTAAGGTAATCCGGGGAAAGAAGATCGTGGATTAGACGATGAGCCTGGCAGGGGATGCACTACCTACTGGTGATAGTTTGGGCTCGGCGGTTATCCGGAGGATACCGACCGGAGTCATGAGATCAGATGGATATGAGGGCCGATCTGAGGATGCGGCGCCTGAGATATGAGGATTTACGTGTTGATGCTAGACACGAGTTTTTATGATATTTTCGAGTGTCAATGTTGGACACTCAGGTTTCATGATGATTGATGTGTAGTTGAAGGACACACGTTGGATGGTACACATGCATACATTTCAGATGACTATCATTACATGTTGATATTGACACGACTCTATTGTTGATACATATGCATACATGATCACCCTAGATACCATAGTATTACCATGATACAGTAGGACGTAGGAATCGTTGTTCATTCGATTTTTACCTGCTGATATTTTCTACTCACGAGTTGGCAACTCACCCCCGTTGTGCCACAGTTTTCTTGCTGGTTCAACCGATCGGATCAGTAGCGGCATCGCTGGCACACAGCTTTCTTCAAGGTGTTTTGCTTTAGTATGTGGGTTACACACTTGGATCGTGACCACTCTTATACCTATTGTTTCCATTGTATCTAGTTAAACCTCCATCAATCAGAAACTAGACTTTGTATATTGGTAGACCTAGACACAGACTTGTATATTTACGAGACTTAGAGCGAGGTGGGTGTATGTTCGTTATTTGAGATGGATGATGTCTTGCTTTACTTATTCTCTTTTTGTGTTTGATCTTCACCGTAGGGCGTCGTATATATGCTTATTGCTTGGTTGTGATTCCGCCAATTGGCGAAGAGCTAGCTATCGCTTGGGAATGCCTATATATTGCATGTATGTCCTTTTGGATCAAATTATACAAGGGAGGTGCTGCCCAACTTTTTGTCACTACCCAGAAATATTAAAGCACGTGACTGGCACTTGAATCATGTGAAGTCTGTAGGACCCCACCTAATTCAAGTAAGCCAAAGCCCAGAAATCTAAACCTTTTTGCTGAAAATAGTGGAGGGGTGCAGTTTTGAAATATCTTATAAGAAATTCAAGCCTTCCTTTTTAAAAGGATAATTCATATAATGCAAAAAGGCAATGAATATATTCTACCTTGAAAACATTTTTCGTCCTTGAAATTTTGGGCAGCACTTCCCTTGTATATTTTGATCCAAAACCATAACATAGAAATATATATAGGCATCCCCAAGCGGAAGCTAGCTCTTCGCCAAACGGAGAAATCACAACTACGCAAGTAAGCAATAGATATATACGACACCCAACGGCGAAGATCAACACCGAAAGAATAATAAAGCAAGACATCAAAAACTTTAAGGAAAGCGAACATACACCCATCGCTCTAAGTCTCGCAACTCAAGTCTTCTAGTCTAATAATATACAAATTCTAGTTTCTGATTGATGGAGTTTATCTAGATACAATAGAATATAAAAGTACAAGAGTGGGCACGATCCAATATGTATCCCACCTCCCAAAGCAAAATACCCTGGATTAAGCTGTGTGCCAGCGATACCGCTACTGATCCCAAGTGGTCAAACCTGCAAGAAAACTATGGCACAGCGGGGGTGAGTTGCCAAATCGTGAGTAGAAAACATCAGCAGGTAGAAATCGAATACACAATGATTTCCTAGGTCATACTATATCATGAAGATAATACTATGATATCTAGGGTGACCATGTATGTATATATGTCAACAATCTAGTCAATGCAAATGACATATATATAAATAACGTCTAAATCATATGCCTACATTCATGAGGATATCATCCACATGTGTCCATCAACGACACAATCAATATCATGGAACCTGAGTGTCCAACACCGACACTCGAACATCATGAAAGCATATGCATGTATGTATGAGGACATCAACTAATGTGTGTCTATCAACGACACATCAAAATCATGGAACCTGAGTGTCCAACACCGACACTCGAAACATCATGAAACTCGTGCCCAGCATCGACACGTAAATCTTCCTATCACGGGCTTCGTCAGTCCGGATCGGCCCATGGGCTCCGTCAGTCCGGATCGGCCCATATATCCATCTCACGACTTCGGTCGGTATCCTCCGGATAACCGTCAGGTCCAAACTATCACCGGAAGGTAGTGCTCCCCCTTCCAAGCTCATCGTCTACACCTCGAGCTTTTTACCCCGGGATACCTCACCGGGTCCACCATGTACCCGTAGACGGATCATCCCACTCTTCGAATCAGGTCTCGAAAACAATATCAGAACCGAGAAAACTCATGGTGGACGCCTCGAAATCACGTCACGAGAAACCGCGTTTTTAAAACACATCATAATTTCCTTTGAAATATAACCGCGGTTCTCAAATCCAGAAATCTCATGAAAACAGTATCACGATGCATATAACCATAAAGTACGATGTATGCAACATAGAATAATAATATGAGCATATCAAGCTTATCATGCAAGCATGTCCTATGATAGTGCTGAGCAATGAAAGCATTTTTACGGTTAAGATTAATATCATGATATGGCAGTTCTACTGTGCAAGTGGTATAGCAATTACCGAGGATGAATGTGTGTGAGCCGGCAAATCTGTGTAAGTGTAACATGCACATCATCGGTAACTGTGCATGTGTACTAGCAGATGATATCATATAGCAATAAATACCGGAATGTGGTATGTACATCACGAGGGATAATCTAACACAAACATGAACAATAATCAGGTATATACGTCTACACATCAACCATACAGTCAGTTTTAAAAGATACGAATCGTGGTTTTAAAAGTGGGGGCTACGGTGTTTTTAAGGAAAAGACACCATTTGAAAATCCGTAGCGTCCCTTGGGGTTTCCGTTTAAAAGATGCATACGATTCATTAGTTTGGAAATAGGTATGGTTCAGGTATCATCTTTACGTCGGCGATTCCGCCTCATAACATATGATCATGCAATATCCTCGATCATCATCCTCAACCCACGAGCGCGGATCACTCATCCGGTAAAACTCATCGCGTACGGTAATTTATCGTACGGTAACATCAAACAGAATAGGGATTCTATCGTTCTATTCATCAATAGGGTATGAATCTATAGTCTCGTATGACATATCACTCTTTATTCTCATAAATATATTTATGTACACATCTATCATAAGTCACATCTGTATCAATCTCATATCATGTCATCTTGCATATACCTCATATCTTATTAATCTCATCATATCTATCTCAATCTCATGTCGTATTTATATTGATCTCAATTCATATCGATCTCGATCTCATATCATACCACTATCAACTCATACTTGTCCTCTTTCAAAATTATATATCATGCTTCACATCCTCAAATCATGTTCTCATATATCAATCCGATTCTTCCTTATTTATTATATCATTTCATGCTACATTCCTTGATCATATCCGTGGGTTTATACATAGGTTTTTTCTAAACTACAATTAATATATCACTTATCCATATCAATGGTTGTGGGGGTGCTATACACCATCCACCCGACTTCCCTGTAGATATAAATCTACTCACCTGCTAAACTCCTTGTTTAGCCGTAGTCGATATACTTCGTCGTCTCGGAAATCCACGCGAAGGTACCTATAATAAATACACAATCACAATATTATTAAAACCAATATCTGAAAACCGATACGGCACGCGGTGTGCTCATAGGTTAGAACCTACAGCCTATGCATGCAAAAACAACCAAATAACCCTCGTCGTTGGCGTACAAACGTCCAACGAATAAATCCAAATTCAAATATCCAAACCAACTTTCGGAAATCGCAAATCCCAATATCAGCAACAAAGGAAATCACTCCCAGATATCACCCTAGACCAAACTAAGGAATTTTGCATATAGGGTTGCTCTAGATATCACATAAGAGATCCATAGACCAAAAATCACACGAATCCACCTAGATATGGTCGCAATTTGCGACCACCATGAATAAATCTGCGGCCAAGTTTTGGGTGTGGGGGCTCAGGTTTCAGTGGAGGCTTCTAGGTTGCCTGCTCATCTCACTGTCATGAGAACTTAATTTATAGGTCTCTCGGGTCATCCCAGATTCCAAAACATCATCACAATCTATCGAAATTCCAATGTCGGGAAAATTCTAAGTTCGTGTTTTGGGTTTAAGTCTTCTAATTGGTCCAGAAGCTCATCACCTAAGTCTTGCAAACACTCACTACACCTCAATTTACCACTTACAAGTCCCAACATTTACTAAACATCAACTTGGAAAATTCCAAGATCACTAAACATGCTAAATCGAACACTACACTAAACTAGGAGGTAAAGAAACTAATTACAAGGTGGCAAGTGAGAATTATACCTCATGAGAGCAACTCAAGAAAAACCTTAGATGATTGGTGAAGATTTAGGGATGGTTGCCACGGGGCAGAGGAGGTGGAGGAGGAGATGAAGTAATTAGGAGATGAAGAAAATGAAGTGATGAAGGAAAGGAATGAAGAAGGTCAAGGGTGTGCCATACTCTCATTTCTCTCTCTCATCATATGCCATGCCTCATCATGGGTCCCCTCTCTTTCTCTCTCTCTTCAATCATGTCTCTTTTTTTTTCTTTTCTTTCTCTCTTTTCCCAAATAAATCACAAGTCACAAATACAAATGAACAACATGCAACAAAATGTTACATGACATGATGCATTAGCCATGGAAAATATAAAAATATGGATTTGGCTTAATCGTGATTAGTAGTGCACTAATTAAGTTTACCTTAAACTTTCATATTATTAATTATAAAAATGCCAAAATCCGATAAATATCTTTTTAATAAATAAATCATTTTAATCTCTACTTATATTTCAAATATTGGTATATACTTATACCATTTTACAAAAAACTCCTTTTCGCAAATCGAATAGTTTTCGCGAAATATATTAGTTTAATATTTAAATTCCAAAAAAAATATTTTATATTTCTGAAATGTTACAATCTCTTCCCTTAAATAAATTCGGTCCCCGAATTTAAATTTAACTCCCAATACCAAAACATTTCAATAATCAATCCAAATCAACGGGGCTCCGAAATCATGGAATACACAGAAATACCACAGCGCATCATGTGCGCATGAAAACAAGTGTGAATCTCAAAATCGAACTCCGTCAAGCGCCACGCAATCATCGGATTTACAATGAAGATATAGATCTCTAAATCCACTACTGAAATCCAATATACTATTGTCAAAATCATAATACGTATATAGTACGCATCCCTTTAAATTCCTCTAAAAACTGGATAAAACACATGCAAAATCTTTTCCGAATCGCCGTGCGATGCGTAGCTCACGGCACAAGTGGCGGACGATCATTTGTAAAATAGTAAATATATCTATATATGTTTTTTCTCAAATTATACGTCCCGCCTTTCGAAATATCCCAGAAGGTTTTCCTTTGTAAAAGTTCATGTCACTCACGGACACTTAAGAAATAGCGAGGCTATAGCTCATTTTTTGAAAACCTCTTGGTAAACCATTAATGCATACAAAAGTACTCAGGCACTGTCCTCAGACCAGTTCTGCTCGGCTACTATATAATATAGTGCCCACCATGAAAACATAATACTTATAACTAAAATCAGCCTCAAAAGGCGTATCCAATATCACGTGCGTCTGGTGCGTACGGAAAACCAAAACCAAATACAAGTGCCACGAATGTGCACAAAACCCAAACTAAGTGCAACGGGTGTGCATGAAAGCATCTGTCCAGTGCAACGAGTGTGCATGACAACAATATCAAGTGCATTTAGAGTGCACGAAAATCTCAATCCAGTGCGAATATCATGCACGAATAAAAATCTCAATCATGTGCATCCGGTGTGCACAAAATCTCATACCAAGCGCCCAATGTGCGCGAAAATCCAAATCAAGTGCGTCAGGTCCGCATAAAACATCTAGTGCAGTAAAGCGCACGAAAACGAACGTCAAGTGTATACGCGCATGGAAACATAAATCTGGTGCAACCAATGCACGAAATACAAATCTAGTGCAACCAATGCACGAAAACCTATCAATATCCCAAATGCTCACAAAAACAATACTGAGTGTACCAGGGTGTATAAAATCATAAACGTGTGCAACTGCGTGCACAAAATATGTATCAATGCACTACAAGCACATGTGAGCTATACCGAGTGCAAAAATCAAATCGAGTGCGTACCACATGCTCAAAATCAAATCTACCGTATGAAATCCACGAAATCATATATACGTGCAGCCAAGGCACAAAATCAATATCAAGTGCAACGGATATGCATGAATCGCAAACCAAGGTAGCGGTGTATAAATATAAATCGAGTGCAATAACTATGCACAAAATATAAATCTCCAGTAGGTGCAGCTATGGTGCACGAAAATAATATCATGAAACTCAATCATCAAAACTCAAATCCAAGCGATAAAAGTGTGATACTCGGATCACAAAACACAATCGCAATAAATGACATTGAGGTACACCTCCTACAATGTCGAAAAAACCGGTGCGCCCAAAGCTAGCAGAGCAAGAACATCTACCTGCCTCCTGCTCACGGTCTGGAATCTTCGGTCTCTAGGTCCTTGTTTTCTCTTTAGATTACCAATCTCGTAATCCTTCGGCTCGTCGGCCCGGTCAGGTGTACTAGCGGTACAGTTCCGCTCTGGAACTCCTCTGATCCTCTCTTGGCCAATCAACATGACAACTCACAAACGGCACGTTACTGATGGCGGCATCTGGCCCTTTGAATATGCGCGAAACGACTGATTCTAGGAGCAAATCTTTATCGCTGTGGTGTCTTGGAAAGAACCTACTCAAGGTCTCTTCCGATCTTACCCATGCCGAACTATACGAAGGTTGGCACTCTTGCTTAACTCTTTTCCTCATAACCGGACAGCTGCGTCCTCAGCATGGCTTTCCTCTAAAATTGGCCATAACTAACGCCTCTGCACACATATCAATCCTTTGGCATCAACGGGGAGTAACACGGATCGTTAACATCCAGCACGAACCTCTTGTTCCACTCGTCTTCATTAGCGTCCACTTTGACGTCATAATTTTCCGGTTGCATATTGCAATTCGTCCTCGGCTACAGTCAATCTGGAGTCTCTCACAAGGACTCGAAATACGAACTTGGGTATCTTCACCACTCCATGAAAGATATCTAGCCGAACACGTCCTCGGGAACTCGTCTAAATCATCGGTGGAATTCACTTTATTTGTCCGTTCTTGATCAACTCACAACGCATCTGGGTGAGGTCCTCCTATCCGAAACTGGTCAACTTACCGATCTCACATCGGGGCATCCAGCGGACAATGTCCACTCTTGCTCGATTTATTCTAGATCTGAGTAAGATCCTTCAACTGGAATTTTTCAACTCAACTGAGCCTGCGTCGGCACATCAAATCAGACGAATCATCTCAGTTGCTCAACTCAAGATAGGCTAGCTATCTTCTGTCACATCTCTGCCTGAAAGCTCCAGCGGTTTCAGCTCATAAGCTCTGGAAGCGACATCCTATCAATCTTAGCAACGGCTGGGTCATCTGTTTGCATGGTAGACAACATCGCGATCTCTGAGGTAGGATGTATGTTCAGTTGATAAAATTGCACTTTTAATATGACATTTTTCCTACTATTTCTATATAAAAGGGGTGTTTATTATAATATATGACACATATGAGGGTTTATCTGTAAAAATACTATTTTCATGTGTTTATATATTATAATTAACATTATGAAGGAAAAAGTAAGTATATAATATCCATGTAACATTTGGCCCATTTAAATATGCTTACCTTATTAAATACCTTTGACCAATTTTCTTAAAACTATAATATCATGATAAATGGTTAAGATAATATCTCAGTAAAAATAAATTCTACTAACATTATTTATTGAGATAATTGTGCAGAAATTATTTCAGGACTGGAATCAAGGAAATCCGAGTTATCAAGATCAAATCTGCCGAAATAGTAAAGTAAATTGAAGAAATCAATTCTGGCAGACACGTAGAGAAGATTTTCAGATTCCAGATACCAAAATAGTCTACATGTGTCACCAGAAGAAGCCTCAAGAGAAACGAACCCACGATCCTCCTAATCCACCGCGGATCCTTGGCCAAACCCACCATTACGCCGCGGTTCCGCCGCACTTCTAAGGAGTTAGGGCCCTAGATTTTCTGGTTGGGATCCTAACAAAAAGTCACCATATTAGGAAAGTTACCATATATGGAAAGTCACCATATTAGGAAAGTCACAATGTATGGAAAGTCACCATATTAGGAAGTCACCATATATGGTAACTTGGTTTCCTTCTTTAAAAATAGATCAATCAAATGGCGCCGTTGCCGGGGATACGTGCGTAATTTTTTATTTTTACTATTTGTGTTGAATTCTTATTCGATCTATATCGTAAAAACAAAACAAACTGCATCTTGCATATTTAACGATAAGTGTGCGACTTTTGCGAGGGAATCTGGAATCACAGACTTGATGAAATAAAGATCCAGAGACATTCATCAAGATCCAGAGGAGGAAGGGAAGTCACGTAGCAAAAATCTTCTTCAGATCTTCCTAGTCGGCGGCGGAACCGCGGCACAAAGAGCATATTGGCGGCGGAACCACGGCGCATTAGGGGATTCAGGGTTTCCAAATTCTCTGGTATCTTTTCTATATCATTCTCTCTCCTCTGAAATCCAATAAAATATTTTTTCTGCAGGATTCTTTGCAAAATATCGCCGCTCAAAAATCTTTTTGCAAAGTTTTGTACTTAGTTTGTTTATTCATATTTTAATACGGATTTTAAGGGGCAATACCAAAATTCAGATTAGGTGGGGATTTTATCACCCTTCCTAAGCCCCACAAATCACAAACCGAGTATCTGCATCAACCCTACATTAATTTAAAAAATATCTAGACAAGACCTAAGGACTGTCGCGTTCAATAAGGACAGATGAAGGTCATGGATAATTTATCGCTTATCCGCATTACTTTTGTGGTGTATAGGCAAATGTGTCTAAGGCAAGTGGTTACTTAATTAGGCCCGCTATTTTCGTATAGCGGATACCTTCCACTTACCTGGCACTTACCTGGCCGCAAGGGTAGTAAAGAGGTGATAGATGATTGATTCTGCGGCTTGTCCTTTGGAAGTCTAGGAGCTGTCTAGGGACTTGACCTAGGTGACCTTAGTTCTAAGGTTGTTTGTGCATTTTTGTGTGATTTGTCTCAAGTCCTACACTTTTAAAAAACAAACCAATTTTTAAATAACACACACGCTGCCACTTGCGCTAAACCCACTTAGTCCATGCTCAGCTGGACACAGGATTCTAGTGCCCGTCTTGTCCGCGTTCCTGCTATCGACTCCAAAGTCGACACTTCTTCATTTTCTTTCCCCCCCACCAAATCGACCGAGATGGACGGTACTCCATCAAATTATAACACCACGCTGGCACCGCCCGTAGGTGAGCAAAATCCACCGTGCATCTCTCTCCAAAAGAGATGTTATCCTATCCGTGGTCCACTTCCTACCTGTCTATCCATTCCACCAACCAACGGGGATAATTTTGAAATTAAACCCCACTACATCAATCTGTTGCCCAAATTTCACGGGCTTGAGTCTGAAGACGCATATGTTTTCATCACTAAATTCGAAAACGTATACGCAATGATGGGTACTTCATAACTGTCCGTGGATGCTATGCGCTTGCCTATTCTCCCATTCACTTTGTGCAACTTGGCAGAAAAATGGCTTTATAATACTGCCGCACACTCTATTGTCAATTGGGATGAATTCGTAATAGCATTCCTTAAGAAATTCTACCCAAATCATAAGACCGCCCGTGTTAGGAGCGAGATCAACCAGTTTACACAGCTTCCCAATGAACCATTTTGGAAGTGTTTTGAACGTTTCAAGGATCTGCTTGTCCAATGTCCTCATCATGAAATACATAGATGGTATCTGTGCCGAATTATATATGAGGGCATTAATCCAGTGACAAAGCAGATGCTTGAAACATGTGTCAATGCAATTTCATGTCCAAAGACGATGGTGAAGCCTGGAAATATCTGGAAGATCTCGCTGAAAACACTTTGCAGCGGACAGCGTTAGACCACCTTCATCTAGGAGAGGTATTCACCAGCTCGATGTTTCCATCGTAGTAAAAGTCGAAATGGCAGCGATGCAAAAGAAACTCGATGCTATTGAAAACAAATTCTCATCAGTCTCCTTAAACCAGGTAACGCTTCCCAAAACCGTGTGTGGTTGCTGTTCCAATCCATCACACTTGACGGAAGAATGTCCTATGAATGCACCGTTTCAAGGTCATGAGCAAACTAATGCTACTTTTCAGCAGCGACCTAGAAACGATACTTATTCTTCCACGTACAATCAGGGATGGAGGAGTCATCCTAATTTTGCTTGGAATCAAAACCAACCCCAAAATCAAAACCAGTTCCAAAGCAATTATCAAAGACCTCCTCCACAGCAGCAACAACCACTACCATAGAGTCAGCACCCCTTTCAATCGCAACCTGTTCAAAACCCGACCAATAATTCTTTCCAAACGACCGGTACCGATAACTCCTCTTCACTCGCACAAACTTTAACAAACCAAAGTAGGGCCGGTGTTGTTGAATGAGGACGCATATCTTATTCCTTCGAATTGTTTATGAAACATTCGATCCAAATGTCGGATGATATGAGGTCTTCTATTGATTCCATAAAGAAAGACTCCGCCTCCTACGGTGAGAGTATTAAGTCAATAGAAACCCAAATTGCACAGTTGAATTCCGCGATGAGTGTGAGAGAAAAAGGGAAACTTCCATCTCAACCCCTACCGAATCCTGGCCACTCACAAAGTCATAATGTGACTGCCGTTACAACGTTGAGATCAGGAAGAGTGTTGAACAATCAAATGGGTGAACAGATTGATGATGAGGAATTAATTGAAACCCCGGCTTCTACTTCTTTCCCTACTTCATCTAGTCTCCCACCTTCTTCCGAGCCTATTCTCCGTTTTCCCCAAGGCTCGAACATTCCACCCACTTCCTCGAATCTATCTAAAACGATTCCCACTCCAATTCTGGGATCCATTCCATCCCCACAATTCTCTCCAATGTTGGACCCAACCCTTATTGATAAAGCACCTTATCCAAACAGGTTAAGGGGAAACAGACCAAGTCCACAAATGGAGAAGATTGTGGAAATTTTTAAGTAAGTTAACATAAACATTCCTCTCATAGATGCTATTCAACAAGTTCCATCTTATGCGAAAATCCTAAAGGACTTGTGCACTAGGAAGAGAAAAGTTCAAGTACCTAAAAAAGTTTTCCTTGCGAGTAATGTGAGCACTGCTTTTACACAACAACCACCCAAGAAACGAAAGGACCTCGGAAGTCCTATAATTTCTATTTCTATTGGGGGTAAAAATATCAATCATGCTCTACTCGATTTAGGTGCTAGTGTTAATTTGCTTCGGTATTCTGTTTATGAGCAATTAGGGATCGGAGAGTTAAAACCGGCGCATTGCACTCTTCAGATGGCCGATCGATCTATCACCCAACCTAGGGGTGAACTAGAGGATGTGTTAATCAAAGTTGGGGAATTTATATTCCCTGTGACTTTATCGTTATAGATACATAACCTATAGCGAACCCGCGAAACCAAATTCCGGTGATTTTAGGTCGACCTTTTCTTGCGACTTCCAACACAATAATCAATTGTTGAAATGACTCTATGACCCTATCCTTCGGGAATATGTCAATTGAGCTTAACATTTACAAGTTGGGAAGTGAACCCTCCGAACCCTATGCTCATGTGTGTTCTTTCGAAACAATAGATTCCGACTGCAGTGAAATTGAAGAGCTTCACGATACTAATCTCGACTCCGCTATTATGTTGTTGTCCTGGTCAACATCGTGAATCTTTTATGGAGTCAGAGTATTATCTCGTTCTTTCCGATGAAATTATTATTCGGGATATCGATGAAAGCTTCGAGGAAATCTTCGCTGAAGAACTCGCATTCTTAGAAGACATGGGCGTTGTGATGAATCAACCCCAACCCCAACCCAAACAAGTTGAACCTCCACATCTTCTTCTTATCAAGAATGAGAATGCGAGTAATCCATCATCATTGTTTCGTGTCTACAAACCGAGATGTAAACCTTTTCCATTACACCTCTTATCTCCTCCCCACTTCTTCACGTCAATAGGTGACATGTTCTTCCACCAACCTTGGTGCTTCATCGATAAAATTTTTGAATGGTTGGTATTGACTTTTGGTCTTTGTAAGGCTTTACTTTGACCAATAACTTTAACTCCCCCCAATAATTTTAAATGCTTAATACGATTTTACTCAAGTTTAGGGGGAGGGTTATATTTTGGCTCTTGAAAGAAAATTTTTACAAAATTGTGAGCCAAAAATAAGTTTCGGGGAAGATTTCAATTTCATTATTTCTTGTCCCCTTTACTTTTCCTCCCAAGTCTACAGTTTTTTTTAAGCTTAACAGGTGATATCAGTGAGGACACTGCTGTAAACAGGTTTGGGGGAGGTTTGTGCTTATTCACGCATTACTTTGCATTATACTATATATAAGCACAAAAATTTTAAATTTTTTTTATAATGAAAGTTTGAAAGTGAAAAATTATATATGAAAGATATGAGTTTGAGAAAAACAAGAAAGTTAGAGGTTCTCTTAAACAAAACTAGTAATAAGTAGTTATGAGCTGTTGTCCTAAGGGTTAGTAAGATGAAGGAAATTGCTAATCTGAGGATAAAAATAAGTCTGAAAAATAGTCCATATTCTTGAGGCCAAACATTTAAACGTTGATACCCTACTATACGCACTTACACACATCTTGAAACTTGGGATAGTAGAGGATGTCTTGAAATACTCTTGTCTGAAAGCCTTAGTATGAAGAAAAAAAAATATAAAATATATGTGGTGAAGAAAAAAAATGAACACTGGTTTTGCAATTACCAAGGCAGTATAAAAAAAATATAGCGAGAGTGCTTTATCACCTAGTGCCTTAGACCAACTGGTTTGTGAGCCACTGCTAAGCCTTAGGTGTGCAAGACGAGGAATTACACCTTAATACGCAAGCACATTTTGTAATCGGTCGGTTAGTACCTCAAGAAGCATTAACGGTCGCATGAAGGATGTGTGAGCAATTTCATTAAAAAAAAGAAAATATTCACCGACTAAAAAGTACTTTGGAAGATGGACAAGAGTATGATAGCTTGAATTGAATTCTCTAAGTGTAGGGATGTCTTTTATACACACTTAGGGGTACATGATCAATGTTTGGAAGAAAGATAGGGAGGAAGACTAAATGCTATGTTTTATTGAGGGATGATGTGATTTCTAACATTTTTTCATGATCATTAAGATAGGGCTCATAGCAATTGAAAAACTGGTGTAGTTGAAAACTCTTATTTTCAAGTTTTTTCTTTCATAATTCTTATATTTGTATGTAACTTTCACTATCTTTCTTTTATTATAGGATTTTGTGGGTGTAATCCGCTGAAAACCTTCAGGAGACAACACTCCTCTTATTAGGGACACCTAGAGGTTTAACGGCTTGTTGCACGTGCTCAGTGCAATCGTGTTGCCTATGAAAGTGTGCTACTTAGTTCTTCTTCTTTTTCTCTTTCTCTTGAATAGCTAGTTTGCTCGGGACGATCAAAGTTAAGTTTGGAGGTATTTGTTCAGTTGATAAAACTACACTTTTAATATGACATTTTTCTTACTATTTCTATATAAAAAAGGTGTTTATTATAATATATGACACGTATGAAGGTTTATTTGTAAAAATAATATTTTCATGTGTTTATATATTATAATTAACATCATGAAGGAAAAAGTAAGCATATAATATCCATGTAACATTTGGTCCATTTAAATATGCTTACCTTATTAAATACCTTTGACCATTTCTCTTAAAACTATAATATCATAACAAATGGTTAAGATAATATCTCAATAAAAATAAATTCTACTAACATTATTTATTGAGATAATTGTGCAGAAATTATTTCAGGACTGGAATCAAGGAAATCCGAGTTATCGAGATCAAATCTGCCGAAATAGTAAAGTAAATTGAAGAAATCAATTATGGCAGAGACGTAGAGAAGATTTTCAGATTCCAAATACCAAAATAGTTTACATGTGTCACCAGAAGAAGTCTCAAGAGAATCGAACCTACGATCCTCCTAATCCACCGCGGATCCGCGGCCAAACCCACCATTACGCCGTGGTTCCGCCGCACTTCTGAGGAGTTAGGGCTCTGGATTTTCTGGTTGGGATCCTAACAAAAAGTCACCATATTAGGAAAGTCACCATATATGGAAAGTCACCATATATGGAAAGTCACCATATTAGGAAGTCACCATATATGGTAACTAGGTTTTCTTCTTTGAGGTCTATATAAAGGACCAAGGGCTAAAGTTAGAAGGCATCACACCGACGCGGTCACGAAGTCCACGACGGCTCAAGAATCCTGGTTGATCATCAACAGTTCATCTACCTCCTTAGAAGAGATCGAGAAGCAAACTAGCATTTTGTAATCATTTTCTAAGGGAATAAATTATAATTGATCTTGTTGATTAATAAAGGTAGTTGTTTTCTTATTTTATTTCTTTGTAGTTCTTCAATATGATTTCCCTCTCTATCTTTTCTTTTCCCAACACGCGTGAGTAATTCTTTGCTTGTTAGGGTTCATAGGATTAGGGTAGATTAATGGACGATGAAGATCCTTAAACTCTTTTTACATCCTATAAAGTTTATAAACTTTACCAAAAGAATAGTTAACATCCTAATTGAGCACGCTATCAATTCATTGATAATCACGACCACAATTAGAGATTAGATTAACAATTGTTTTGGTAAAGGCTAGACATGAACGGAGATCCATGTCGAGATAGGGGTTAAGAGTGGGAACCCTTTTCCCTCCAGGAACCCTAATCTACATGCATCACTGTCGATCTAGTTTTAAATCTATTAAAGGATAAAAGGAGTAATCTTTAATTAATCATCCATGACTACTAAATCTTAATGAACCCTACAAGCCCTCTTTTAATATAAATCCTACATCCGTAGTTAATCTATATCTATATTCTGCATCCGTGTTTGACGTAGATCTAGAACCTACAACCTTTCTTCACCATTCTTTATTCTTCCTCCTTTATTTCTCAACACGCCTAAAGTAAGATTAAAAGATTCAACGTTTCCTAGAGGACGACCCGTACACATCTCGGTCTAGCTATACGCGACACCGTTATTGATTGCGGTTAACTACTATACATAAATTAGATCAATCAATGTACATCAACAATCCTCTCAATCTGGCAGCCTCTATCAATGGCCCAATCATCCGGTGCAAAACCGAACACTCGCCTCAAACGAGAGATCTCAACACAACACTATACCTACACGTTCCTATGTCACCAGAAACATCATGGTCGGTCCTCGTCCGTGACGAGCTCGCCCTGACCACATCTCTAGAAGCAGCAGCTCAATCTGCGCTCAAACCAAGGTGACATGAAGCTCAAGCAGGTATCGATGAAGATAGATCAAAGGAACGAAAGAAATCAACAGATCCCAAATGGATATATGATCATAGGAACGAAGAGAATCACAAATCTCAAGATAAGTACATCCTAAGGTCACTTAAGCGGAGTATCGTATCGTGAGTATGCCGCGGAACATACGCATGGTACGTCACTCTACTCAAGCTACCTACTCCATCAATCAAGGTCAACCTATGAAACGAAAGTTCGGGTCTAATACCCCCGTCAATTCTAAGTTCCGTAAGGTCAAGCCTAGGTTCCGAAATATATACGCCCTAGACTCTACATAGTCAAACCTAGACTCGAACTAAGGTTAAACCTAACGCTTTATACCAACTTTGTCATGACCCAGAAATATTAAAGCACATGACTGGCACTTGAATTATGTGAAGTCTATAGGATCCCACCTAATTCAAGTAAGCCAAAGCCCAGAAATCTAACCCTTTTGCGGAAAATAGTGGAGGGGTGCAGTTTTGAAACATTTTATAAGAAATTCAAGCCTTCCTTTTTAAAAGTATAAGTCATATAATGCAAAAAGGCAATGAATATATTCTACCTTGAAAACATTTTTCGTCCTTGAAATTTTGGGCAGCACTTCCCTTGTATATTTTGATCCAAAACCATAACATAGAAATATATATAGGCATCCCCAAGCGGAAGCTAGCTCTTCACCAAACGGAGAAATCACAACCACGCAAGTAAGCAATAGATATATACGACACCCAACAGCGAAGATCAACACCGAAAGAATAATAAAGCAAGACATTAAAAACTTCAAGGAAAGCGAACATACACCCATCGCTCTAAGTCTCGCAACTCAAGTCTTCTAGTCTAATAATATACAAATTCTAGTTTCTGATTGATGGAGTTTATCTAGATACAACAGATATAAAAGTACGAGAGTGGGCACGATCCAATATGTATCCCACCTCCCAAAGCAAAACACCCTGGATTAAGCTGTGTGCCAGCGATACCGCTACTGATCCCAAGCGGTCAAACCAGAAAGAAGACTGTGGCACAACGAGGGTGAGTTGCCAACTCGTGAGTAGAAAACATCAGCAGGTAGAAATCGAATACACAATGATTTCCTAGGTCATACTATATCATGAAGGTAATACTATGATAACTAGGGTGACCATGTATGCATATATGTCAACAATCGAGTCAATGCAAATGACATATATATAAATAACGTCTGAATCATATGCCTGCCTGCATGTGGATATCATCCACGTGTGTCCATCAACGACAAAATCAATATCATGGAACCTGAGTGTCCAACACCGACACTCGAACATCATGAAAGCATATGCATGTATGTATGAGGATATCAACCAACGTGTGTCCATCAATGACATATCAAAATCATAGAACCTGAGTATCCAACACCGACACTCGAAACATCATGAAACCCGTGGCCAGCATCGACACGTAAATCCTCCTATCTCGAGCTTCGTCAGTCCGGATCGGCCCATGGGCTCCGTCAGTCCAGATCGGCCCATATATCAATCTCACGACTCCTGTCGGTATCCTTCGGATAACCGCCAGGTCCAAACTATCACCGGTAGGTAGTGCTCTCCCTACCGGGCTCATCATCTACACCTCGAGCTTTTTGCCCCGGGGTACCTCACCGGTTCCACTATGTACCCGCAGACGGATCATACAACTCCTCGAATCGGGTCTCGAAAACAATCTCAGAACCGAGAAAACTCATAGTGGACGCCTCGAAATCACATCACGAGAAACCGCGTTTTTAAAACAATTCATAATTTCCTTTAAATTATAACTGCGGTTCTCAAATCAAGAAATCTCATGAAAACAGCATCTCGATGCATATAACCATAAAGTATGATGTATGCAACATAGAACAGTAATATGAGCATATCAAGCATGTCATGCAAGCATGTCCTATGATAGTGCTGAGCAATGAAAGTATTTCTACGGTTAAGATTAATATCATGATATGGCATTTCTATTGTGCAAGTGGCATAGAAATTACTGATGATGAATGTGTGTGAGCCAGCAAATCTGTGTAAGTGTAACATGCGCATCATCGGTAACTGTGCAGGTGTACTAGCAGATGATATCATATAGCAATAAATACCGAAATGTGGTATGTACACCACGAGGGATAATCCAACACAAACATGAACAATAATTAGGTATATACGTCTACACATGAACCATACAGTCAGTTTTGAAAGATACGAATCGTGGTTTTAAAAGTGGGGGTACGGTGTTTTTAAGGAAAAGACACCATTTGAAAATCCATAGCGTCCCTTGAGGTTTCAGTTTAAAAGATGCATACGATTCATCGGTTTGGAAATATGTATGGTTCAAGTAGCATCTTTATGTGGGCGATCCCGCTTCATAACATATGATCATGCAATATCCTCAATCATCATCCTCAACCCACGAACGCGAATCACTCATCCGATAAAACTCATCGCGTACGGTAATCTATCGTACGGTGACATCAAACAGAATAGGGATTCTATCGTCCTATTCATCAATAGTGGTACGTATCTATAGTCTCGTACGACATATCACTCTTTATTCTTATAAATATATTTATGTACACATCTATCTTAAGTCACATCTGTATCAATCTCATATCATGTCATCTTGCATATATCTCATATCTTATTAATCTCACCACATCTATCTCAATCTCATGTCGTATTTATACTGATCTCAATTTGTATCGATCTCGATCTCATATCATACCACTATCAACTCATACTTGTTCTCTTTCAAATCTATATATCATGCTTCACATCCTCAAATCATGTTCTTATATATTAATCCGAGTCTTCCTTATTTATTATATCATTTCACGCTACATTCCCTGATCATATCCGTGGGTTTATACATAGGTTTTCTCCAAACTACAATTAATATATCACTTATCCATATCAATGGTTGTGGGGTGCTATACGCCATCCATCCGACTTTTCCCGTAGATATAAATCTACTCACCTGCTAAACTCCTTGTTTAGCCATAGTCAATGTACTTTGTCGTCTTGAAAATCTACGCGAAGGTACCTACAATAAATACACAATCACAATACTATTAAAACCAATATTCGAAAACCGATACGGCACGCTGTGTACTCATAGGTTAGAATCTATAGCCTACGCATGCAAATATAACCAAATAACCCTCGTCGTTGACGTACAAACGTCCAACAACTAAATCCAAATTCAAATATCCAAACCAAGTTTCGGAAATCGCAAATCCCAAAATCAGCAACAAAGGAAATCACTCCCAGATTTCACCCTAGGCCAAACTAGAGAATTTTGCATATAGGGTTGCTCTAGATATCACATAAGAGATCCATTGACCAAAAATCACACGAATCCACCTAGATGTGGCCGCAATTTGCGGCCACCACGAATAAATCTGCGGCTAAGTTTTGGGTGTGGGGGCTCAGGTTTCAGTGGAGGCTTCTAGGTTGCCTGCTCATCTCACTGTCATGGGAACTTAATTTATAGGTCTCTCGGGTCATCCCAGATTCCAAAACATCATCACAATCTATCGAAATTCCAATGTCGGGCAAATTCTAAGTTCGTGTTTTGGATTTAAGTCTTCTAATTGGTCCAGAAGTACTCATCACCTAAGTTTTGCAAACACTCACTACACCTCAATTTACCACTTACAAGTCCCAACATCCACTAAACATCAACTTGGAAAATTCCAAGATCACTAAACATGCTAAATCGAACACTACACTAAACTAGGAGGTAAAGAAACTAATTACAAGGTGGCAAGTGAGAATTATACCTCATGAGAGCAACTCAAGAAAAACCCTAGATGCCCAAAGTCTTCAAAATCCAAACTTGAAAGGTCCATAAGTTTTAGGAAGAGGTGGGGATCATTTTAATGAAGGTGGCATGGGGTTTTGGGGAAGATTTAGGGATGGTTGCCATGGGGTGGAGGAGGAGATGAAGTAATTGGGAGATGAAGAAAATGAAGTGATGATGGAAAGGAATGAAGAAGGTCAAGGGTGTGCAATACTCTCATCTCTTTTCTCATCACATGCCATGCCTCATCATGGGTCCCGTCTCTCTCTCTCTCTCTTTTCAATCATGTCTCTTTTTTTCTTTTCTTTCTCTTTTTCCCCAAATAAATCACAAGTCACAAATACAAATGAACAACATGCAACAAAATGCAACATGACATGGTGCACTAGCCATGGAAAATATAAAAATACGGATTTGGCTTAATCGTGATTAGTATTGCACTAATTAAATTTACCTTAAAATTGCATATTATGAATTATAAAAATGTCAAAATCCGATAAATATCTTTTTAATAAATAAATCATTTTAATCTCCACTTATATTCCAAATATTGGTATATACTTATACCATTTTACGAAAAACCCCTATTCGCAAATCGAATAGTTTTCGCAAAATATATTATTTTGATATTTAAATTCCAAAAATAATATTTTATATTTCTGAAATGATACAATTTTCAAGGATGAAAATGTTTTTAAAGATAGTAAACTGTTGCATTTTCATATGATAGGACTTATATTTTAAAAAGGATGGCTTGAATTTCATTATCCTGATGTTTCAAAACTGCACCTCCACTATTTTCCGCAAAATGGTTTAGATTTCTGGGCTTCGGCTTACTTGAATTACATTACGTTGCGTGATTTAAGTGCTGGTCACGTGCCAAATTCCGGGTCGTGACAATGTCGAAACGGGCAGTCTCTGGGAAGTACTTCACGTCGAACATATCGTGAAACGTCTTCCATTCAATCGGTTAGGCGAGTCGGCTTTCTTCAGCTTTCCACTAGACTTTGGCGTTATCTGTTAGTTGCAGCTGCGCAACTCTCACCCAAGCAATTTCTGGCACTTGTGCTGCTGCCAGATCATCTTTTATCGACTGAGTACATTCTTCTGCTTCCAGTGGGCTCTCTTTTCCTGAGAAATGTTTCGGGTGCAGTGCCCAGAATTTCTTATCTCCGGGTGCCTCGGCTTCTGGGCGGTGCATGAGGATAGTATTCTGCTGCTGCTGACCCTCTAAGAGGCTCTTGATTGCCTTAAGCAATACCGTTTGCTCGTTGATGGGAGCTGCAACGGTAGGTGGTGGTGGTAGAGTAGATGGTGGGATGTTGCCATTGACGTTCGTGCTCGTGTTGTTGGGAGAATTTATGACCTTGATAGAAAAGAAATGGTTAGGATAGATTCAAGAAATTTGAAATGTAAGGAATGTATAGTTGCTGATTCTTATAATTCTTGTGATATATTGCTTAAGAGTTCATGCAGAACGGACCAGCTTGGGCCACCAACAAAACCTGTCACATCCCGCTTCCCAGAGTACGGAAACGGTGACGTGGCAGGCCCACAACGTATTTACTAAAAAATAAATACATTAAGCGTAATTAAGCAATATATGTAAAAATGCAAAAGAATGAAAAGAGAAATAAAATAAACAGCAACTTTTATTAATATTCATCTTTACAATATAAATGCTTTGAAAAGGAAAGATACAATGATATAAAGCAATGCCTAAACAGTGGCATACAACTGAAATAAGAACAAAGTGAGCTAGAAGTCCGGCTGGACAGTGTACTGGTCCAAGTCCTCCTGGCTCGGCTCGATCTCCTGAGAGTCTGGTCCTCTTGACGAACATTCCAAAGAAAGAAATAGACATGAATGTCGTCAGCGAACTAGCGCTCGGTAAGTCCCAAAAGAAAGAATGGAATAGAACAAGTAATGTGAAATGGAACTGGTAAGTTGTACATGTATATGCTTATTATTCTAGCGTAGTTTTTTGTAGCTTGGTACAGAAAGTATTTATGTATACGAAAGGAGTACATCTTACCCCGTAGACTATGGTAACATGTAGTACAAGGCCCCGTCAAAACCCACGGGACAACGGAACGAGAGTTCATGTAAGTGTCTTTTAGTGACCATCTCGTGCCACGTTAATACATTCCATACCAATCTACCCCGTTATCCCCGCGTAATATTTTGTATAGATTTTATTATATTACAAGTCTTGCCGAAACCATGGATACATGTTGTCCAAGTAGTCAGGTTCAGGATGCAATCTTGTAATCATGTCAAGTTATAGCCATGGTTCGGTCAAGTCAAGTCATATATTCAGGTTCATGTTCAAGTATACATGTTAGAGTTTGGATTCATGTTTGAATTCGACTCTGATTTGGGTTTAGATTCATGTTTGATTTAGACTCAAACTTGAGTCAGACACTTGTAACTGATTTAGATCATGAATTAGGTTCGGGAGTTATTGGTAACTACTACGCATGGACGGCAGAATTTGTGTATTTTTCCAAGACAATTACCATTGATAACACCGTTAAGTTTTCTACCTTAAATAGATAAGCACTCACTTTCTTCGGCTCCCTGGGGCTCAAGAGAATTGATCCCGCTTAAACCTATATTTACTAAAGTCCTTAAATATTGTTTTATATAACTCGAGGGTGTTTTATGAAAAATATTTTTAATAAAATTAAAAATAAACCTCGAGAAGCTATTTATATTATTTAGGGTTTTCATGGATATGAATTTTAAGGATTTGAGGTATTTTAGTGATAATTACATAGTTTGGAAAGTTCATGGTATTTTATTGTAAAACTTGTCTTTTGTTGGTAGCTTGATGGTATTTTGGTGAAACTTGTAATTCTTTTATTTTTAAAAAAGTAAGTTTATTATATTTTGAAAATATTTGGATTTTGTAATATTTATATAATTATTAAAAATTAAATTTTTAATTAAGTAGAAAAATTTGTTTTTCTTAAAAACCGTATTAAAAACCTTACGAGACCGAATGCTCCGTGAGGAGGACTGCATTTCACTCTACTAGCCTAAGGATGTGCGATAATCCGCACCATCCAATAGCGGGTCCCCTAAAAAGGGTTGTAGAGGCATAGTCGCAAAGGGATTTAAAATACAATTTAAAAGAAAACCGGTTTTTATAGTAAATGGTATTTTCTTGTAATTTTGTATTCGTAACAAAAATACGTTCAAAGAGTATCGCGCTATGAAAACCAAGCGTGTACATGAGAGGTAGGCCGTTACATCGTGAATTTTCCTTAAAAAAACATGAAAGATAATATACAAAGTTCATTGTATTTTAACGTAAAAATTAAGTTAAAGTAATTTTGCATGATATTTTTGATTAAAAGTTGGTTCTAAGCATTGGTTTTATGATTACAAACATTGGGTAAGAATATGGATGAACAATATTTAAGAAAAAGTGGAATTTCTAGAGTTTAGAAGAAGATGTCGGTATTAACTCCATTTACCGACATATGTTTTGAAATAAGATTTTCAAGGAAGAAGAAGAGGGACTGAGAGGGACTTACAGTTTAGAAAGCTTAAAGAAAGGTTGAAGGAGAGAGGGTTGTCGTCGTGGCTTCGCGGAATCGCTGGAATTTATTTCGATCATCGCCGGAACTTGATCGCTTGCTAACTCCTCTTCTACTCCACTTGTACTTAAGAAATTTTGAGAGTTTTGGCTATAATTTTCAAAATGATGAAGAGGTAGGGCATGAGATAGTATTTATAATGTAGAATTAGGGTTTTGGAATTAAAATATTGAATTAAAATGCATTAAAAAGGTGATAAATTGGGAATTGAAGAGGCTCTGTTTGATTGCAGGTGCAGAGGAGTTAGGGGTAGGGGAAGGGTTTTGTGTGCAAAGCCCGGGGACAAATAGCCACAGTTCACCCGTCGGTGCCGGCCCAATGGAGGTTTTGGCCGGTCAATTTAGGGGGTGGGGCCGTTGGATTGGAGCCATGTGTTCAAGTCTATATTTAAATCCTTATGCACATGCTTGATTTTTCTGTCTTTTCGTTTTTGTGTGTATTGCACGTGTAAACTTTTGGGCTTCCAAAAAGTTTAAAAAGAAAGTCAGAAAAAAATTAATGTGTCTGATGGGATTCGAACACAGGGGCTACGTCACAGCAGTGCAAGGCTTTACCAGTGAGCTACAAGTTATTTCTTGTTGTTCCCAAACAAAATTTACTTATAACTTGTACTTAGGCTTGTAAACTCCTTTCTGTACATTAAACTGAAAAATTTTGTACAGTAAATTCAGAGTTGTTACATCCCTTCACGTGAGGGGAGGCTCCCACTTAGTGGGAGCCCCTCCTCCCTCTCACGTGAGCGGGAGGGGGGCTTTCCTCCCTTTTTTATAAAAAAATAAAGTAAATAAAAATAAAATATATAAATAATAAATTAAATAAAACTTTTTTTAAAAAAAACGTGTTTCTTTCAATAAAAAAAATCTCTTGTCACAAATAGGATAAATAAATAAAAAAATGAAATAAACACGCCCTTCTGCATTGCTTTCAAACACCGACACTTCACATTGAGTTCGCATGATTAGTTTGACCCGTCAATCGGAGGTTTCTTCGCTCTAAGAGTGAGTGGTAATTAACGGCAGCTTAGTCCGCGGCTGCCAGAGATTCGGATCCCCACAATTAATAAACCCTATCCTACCCTGGGCAGGGGGAATCTATACACGCTTGACAAGCGTGCGTATTCCTATCTCAATAGGATGATGAAAAACACTATACAGATTCTGGCACGCCCGGTGGGACCCTCTCTCTCCTCCCATATTTCGGGTCAAGTATTCATGCGAGCTCAATTAATATATATTGATTCTTTGTACTAAAATTCTATTCCTTTGCTCAGATTAACAACTTTCGATATCAATTTTCGTACACAATAAAGATGTCTCCATAGACAAGCTCAGCTCTCAACACAGCTCGCATCTCCTACACAATGAAGATGGACGTCAGGACGATCCTCCCGGACAGTCCTGGGTGACAGTGGAGGAGCTACTACCACCATCCGGCTCTATTCTGTTCGTGCCGGCTAGCTCCATCTCTGCTCCTCAGGCCCCGGTATCAGATAAGCCAGCCTCGAAGGGCAGGAGGCCGAATGTGGTGATCTCAAGGGTACCACTGCTTAAGCGCAGTTCGGTGTTTGAACGGCTTTCTGTGGCTCCAGCCGGGGCAAAGCCGTCAGAACGAAAGAAGTCGCCAAACGTCGCGGGCAAGCTCAGGCGATGGCTTCGACGAGTGCGCAACCGGATGTCTTTTCAAGGCTCTTTACTGGCCGGACCATCGCAGCTTCCCGAAGAGCAGAAGCCCGCCAGGTACTCAAAACAGAAAAGCTAAGGCAGAAGTATCTCAGGTATAGAGCTAACAAAAGGGTGCAGACTCCGGCCAAGCTGGATTTTGTGAAATTCCAAGAGCTAAGTTATCCCGCAAAGACGACCGTTTCGGCCATAAAAATCTGCAACTCTTTTGAACCTCTAAGGTGGATCAAGAGAAACTCTATGACTGTGAAGATGAAAAGGATAGCAATTCATACAGTGCCGTGAAGGGATGTGTCCAAACCCCAACGTAGAAAACCTGACACCATCTCTTTAAGCGTTTACCAGGCACTCCGTGCAGTGCGAAAGCAGTGGGACAAGGCTCGAAGAGAAGCGCGTGCGCCACTCGATAACCCTGTCAGGCCTACCGTCTTCAGTCGATTGTCCTTTTCTGAAGTAGAAGGGCCACAACAGCGGTCCACAAAACCGGCCGCGGGAAGTAAAATGGTGGCCAGCTATGTTATCCATACGGTCTACATAGCGGGTACGCGCCCCAGTGAGAACCTTCGCAGCAAAATCAAGGATGGGGCCACCACATCCTAAGCCCAAGACCAGCTTCCTCCGCGGGATGATGAAAACCCTCTCGATGAGGCCGACAGGCAGAAAGTCCCCTCAGTCCACATGGAATCAAGCTCGGACAGCGAATAAGAGCCGACTTTCCGACCCGGACTGCAGAACATGACCTCTTCCAAGTGCTCCGAAAACAACTTCAAAGCAAAGATAAGGAGATGGCCAAGCTATACTCCAAAATTGATGACTTGACAAACGTCGTGATGCAGCTCACGGCTCAAGTTGCTCGGGCGCCCTCTAATCAAGCACAAGTCTCTACTCTTGAGCCGGACGATAACGATCCGAAGCGACCGATGCATGTCCCTTCAGGTCCGAATATGAGCGAGCTACACAAAAGCCTACCGTATTCCGCTTCTGGGGAAGCATTGGCCCCAGAAGGTGCCATTTTGCTGATGCTAGATCGAATAATGGATTTGGTCACCAACAAAGTTAAAACATAGGTAGCCTATGCTGAGGCTCAGAAGAATGTTGGAAGCAGTTGGGAGGCCATACCCCGCACAGTACAATCCGATCGAGTTCCCTAGCGGTTACGTCATCCCTAAATTTAGGAGATTCGATGGGATGGGGAATGCGAATCAGCATGTTGCTCAGTTTGAAGCAACATGCGGGAATAAAGGGGGAAACGATACGCTTCTTCTTCGTCAGTTTGTCAACAGCCTAACAGGTGTCACTTTCGAATGGTACGCGAACACACCAGACGGTTCTGTCACTACTTTCTCCCAGACGGAGTCTCTATTTTGGCAAAGATTCATGAGTGTCAGTGACAAAATCTCCACTGTTGACCTTGTGAGGATCAAGCCGGGAAAGAATGAAAGCAACACGGACTTCATTGGCTGATGGCGCAATCTCACCGTTAAGTGCGAGCCGCCGTTAGAACATGACTAATCCGTCAGCCTCCTCATTGGGAACCTAGCAATTGGATGGTCCCGTTCTTTTGTATAGCGGGCCTCAAAATGTTCCAGGAGCTGACTAAGAAGGTTCAAATATTGGAGCGTTCGAAGCAAGAGTTTACCCAGGACTCTTAAAATGACAAACGTTGGAAAAGCCTAAAGGTGGGAGCTCTAACAATACCAACATCTTCAATGCGTCTGACAATGAAGACAAGAGAAGGGCGGGCGGACAAAAAACTAACTGATCGCAAAAGCCAGTACTGGGAGGAGAAAGACCGACTCTGGAAGAGAGAAAAAGCAATGTCTACTCCTTTAGAAGGGAAAAAGGTCCGAAAGATATTTAGGGACGCCTTAAGGAATGTTTTACAACTGCCGAACCCAAAGAGGCCGCATGAAGTAAGCATGACCGACAACCCTCTGTATTGCCCATACCACAGAATGCTGGGTCATGTCATCGAGGATTGCTATGTATTCAAAGATCGGGTCGAGAAACAGTACAAGGCGAGAGAAATCTCATTGTCCCCTGGCGTGTAGACAAACGATCAAGCCACAACCGCCAACTTCGTACAGACAGAAATTGAAGCCCATTGGAGCCATGCCGCTAAACCGTCTGCCCAAAGAAATGAAGACAACGTGTCGCAACCTCCGTGGGATGTATACATATCCAAGAAGACGAAGAAGATGCTAAAACTGCTCCAGAAAGAACTTAGAGTCGGGTGGGAAGGGCAAAAGGAGCTTACTGTCCCGTCCACCAATCCGAGACGGGCAGGCTCGAAGTCCAAGAAGCTCAGAACAAAGAAAAAGAAAGATGCGGCTCGACGCGAAGAAGAGTGTGCGAGGAGAACGACCATTCAAAAATACGTCGATTCCCTTGAAAACTATATACAAAAGGAAAGAACACTTATCCAACTGAAGGAGTTCTTCTCTATAGAAGCCACAGAAATCTTGGAAGAATTGGGAGATGGTACCGATGATGGGGCCCCTACCGTGACTTGCTACGCCATCCATCTCGGCAACGACTCTGTGGAGGAGCTTTGTTTTCCCGAAGAGGACGATGGGCTTTCCATAAAAGCCAACCAAATCAAGCTTAGAAGCGGTAAGGCTCTAGCACCAAGACAAGGAAACACCCTAAAAGAAAAGGAAAATCAGGTGGCTAAAGAAGAAGACCGAAGAGATCCGACACACATAGATTCGAGCTCTTCCTTGGTAGATTATAACATCTTGGCTCGCCTCTGGAAGCTTCCATCCCTTTTAAGTATCCATGATACTCTGGTTCTATCCAAGGAGCTTAAGGACGTCCTTATCTATGCTCTGCAAAACCCTGAGTGGTACCAGGTGCACTTTGTGGAGATCAATATAGAAGAGGTCCGGTACACTCTACATACAGCGGCGGTCGCATTTAAAGATGAAGACCTGCTATTAGGAACAGCTGAGCATAACCGACCGCTTTACGTGACAGAGTACAGTGATGGAGATCGGATTAATCGCATATTGATTGATCCAGGATCCTCAGTGAACATCTTGAACTTGTGGACTCTAAAGAGTTTATCAATGGACGTCCGGCACCTGTAAAGGGAGAGGATTTTCATGCAGGGCTTCAATCAAAACTTCCAGCAAGTTCTTGGATCTATAGCTTTGCCAATCAGGTTTAGGGACCTGCAAACTGAAGCTAAGATATACGTGATCGACACCGACACATCCTATAAGGTTCTCCTGGGACGACCGTGGCTTCATGATTATGGCATCGTTCCATCAACACTCCATCAATGCATGAAGTATGTTAGTTATATGTATGCCCTAGAGGCCATTACTATACATAGGATGTATATTGTAGTGGATGCTTGGACATATATAGGGAGGACTTTCTTGCTCGACATGATAGTATGCTATCTGGTTGCTCTTTACCTTAACGTGTACACAGATTGTCTCTCTGCTACATGTTGGTAAAGCCCTTAGCATGTGTACTTGACTACCTGGACTATGATGCGGATCATACTAGTGGGGACATGGTAGCCCATAAGTACATCCTTCAAGGTCCCTAGTCGTGGGTGTATCGAGACAGGGCATCGATGCACCAGAGTAGACTAGCGTATACGCATCTTGACCCATATGATGGGCGATGGATGATCCCATATCCATCGGTGTTTGACATCAAGGATGGAGTACGAGTGCTCAGTGGAGACTGAGTACACTGGACGGACTCGCCGAGAACTCCCAAATGGTATTATATCTCACGTCAGATGGCAGTTCTCTGGTGACACTGGTACAGAGTAGTCTGTTGACCCGAGATTGTCATAGAGTCTTGTGTGATTCCCACTGTGCTTTGATTTCCACCTTACCACGTCCAAGAGGGCATGCAAAACGGTGATTTTTGGGTACAGTCCCGAATCACATGGAGGCAATGAGCGATAGGAGGGGATTCGTCTCTCCCGGTATAGGGAGTTGATGTTGCGCTGTGTTCGATTGGCTATAACCGGAAATCCCTGGCCAGGGTTGCTGAGATTTACTGGTAAGTGTTACCAGTAGTTTCTCGAACTGTTATAGACCTCATATCGACATGACTTATCGAGCTATTGGGGTCTGACGTTTACCACCCCTAGGCAAGATATGCGACATATCAGACGACGAGACCGGACTGTACGGTAAGTGTTACTGGTTGGATTCACAGGAGTGTGAGTGGGCTTGCTCATTGATCTTCTGATTGCTCAATACCCTGGTGGCCGTTACGTTTAGCAGACCGCTTGCGGCTTGTGGGTGTTTGATATGATCATCATGTGCTGCCGGCGTATTGACGGGTCTTTAGAGTCCTACACACAGGTTTCCTGGCTCAAGCGAAACGGAATAGGAGCGCATATGAGATATGTACGGGACCGAGAATAATACCAGTATGTGATACTGTATTCTATTCTCTCAATTTGTATCATCGGTCGGTTATATGTGATATAGCCGGGTTACCGAATCAAGTGTTGATTCGATATATTGATACTCTTGATATTAGTCGGTTATATGCAGTATGACCGGATCATTAAATCAAGTGTTGATTTAATGATTTAATGTATAATTATATATTTGATATATTACTTTACATTAACTAGTATTTGTTCACTTAAGATGGATTTTCTCACTAGATTGTGCACATTGTATATATGATATATTCTTATGCACTTGTTTGTATCATGTTTGATGATACATGCAAACTTGGGTGTATATGCTTTAAACCATGTTTAGTTAATGGTTAGGGTTTTGTTTTTCTTTATTTATTTCATAAAAACAAAATGGTGGCTTTTTCTTTCTTTGCTTTAAGCTTCACGAAGCTTCTTAGCATTTTTCAAAGTCTTAACCATTTTGTCTTTATGCTTTGACCTAACCATCACCTAAACTATGGTTTGCTCTCTACATGAGTTTACTTCACCCATGGTTGGATTATGATAGATATCACTTGATTTTATATTTTTAATAATTCATTCTTTTCTTCTTCTTCTTCTTCTTCTTCATGAAGAAAAGAAGAAAGCTTTCTTGAAAAATTCTAAGTGATGAAATCAAGTGAGAAATCCAAATCCAAAGTGAACCCACTTCCTATTTCTTCATCCTCTACCACTTGCCATGTTGTATAGGGTGTTTTCTTCACAAGTTTCATGAGCTAGTGAAGATGGAGCTTGAGTTAGAGTTGCCTCGACGTAGATCATCTTCGGCATCGAAGTCAACGACCTAGCCCGCTCATTTCTCCGACGAAACCATCGCTAGAGTCCGGGTTCCCGGTGATCGCAGCGAAGGGACGTCATAATGAAGCTAAAGAAGTAGAGGACCGGATCTACAAAGTTGTATTTCCATTCACTTAGCAATAAAGTTGTTTACTTGGTTGCTTTTCACCTTAAACTCTAGTTAACGATCTTGCTAAGGGTTTCTCGGCACATAACTATTGAATTTGGCATAGTTGATGTCTTGTGGAACCTCTTGAGTGTGCCTAGTAACCCTACAGTGGTATCAGAGCCTAGCTAGAGGTTTAGGCGAAGTGTAGACGAAGGTAGAAGTCCGATCGAACCCGATATCCCCCGATTTCACCCCTCTCTGTACAAATTTTAAAACAGTGGATTTTTCTAAATTAAAAATTCTCAAAAATATCAGCAGGCAACTACAAGGGTTACTGTGAAGCACGTGACTGTAATACGACTAAAGCGCAGCGGAACCGCGGCCTTAACATGGTATTAGCGGCGGTTCCGCGGCCGTATGTAAAGATCAGGGAATCATTTTTGCACAGTAACCTCACCTGGTGTTTGCTGATTCTTCTGGGAATTTTTATGTTTCACTCAAGAGTTGAGTTTTCTGGGGTGTATTTGGGACTCGATAATTCGATCGGATTATTTAACTTTGTTTATTAAGTTTTTCCGGATAATTTTAGAACATGTTAAAAAGTTCGATCGGATATAAATACCCAATTTTTCCCCTGCCGGGAAATTTCCAAGTGTTGGATTTTTCCGTGGTTTAAGAACGTTCTAAGTAGTGCAAGTAACGCGATGGACCCTCTAGAAGACAACAAACCTTAACTCGATTATATGACCGTCTAGAACTGCCCTTTGAACCTTAGGGTTTGGGGCAGTATGGCGTGCCACATGTGAGGCGTTGGCTTGATCCCTTTACGGCTGGACCGTTGGTACTGTGGCATGAAATGAATGTTTTTAAACTTATTTCATGTGTTGAGATGTTTCGGGAAAACTTGGGTGTTTGATTGTTCGATCGAAAAGTTTAACATTTTCTATTTATCTGGAATGTGATACAATATTTGGAATCCACAAATAGTTATGAGATAACTGATTTGAATATTATAAACATAGCACTTTAGTCTCAATTTGATCGGTTGCCACGGAATTTTGATGTGATCAAAAGTCCGTCGCAATCATATTGTGTACACGAATACTCGCCGGTAAACTTAATAGATAGCCACGCCTCATAGCCCCGACCAAGTGACTGTAGGAGAACCTCGTAGCCAAAAACATCCGTTCGGGTGCTCGCGGCAGCGGTGTTCCGCCTTAGTGCACTTCGTCGACGGCATCCGGGGGTGCGGCCGTCTATTAAAGTTTGCGACGAGCATTCGATCAAAATGCCGGGAATCTTGTTGAATTGCCCGACTTGATATTGAAAAGCGTTTTCGATAATGAGACTAAAATACGGGGTTTATAATTGTTAGGCATGCGATGTCTAAGGAATTCATTTGGTTAGGCATGCGATGTCTAAGGAGGTTGCGGATTCCAACTGTTGTAGTTTTACACTTTCTTTTCTGTGACCGTAAGTGTAATATGTGATATTGCCGGTTTTGTTGCTATATGTCAACGACAATTGGGATGGACATATTTACTTACGTTGATGACATGTGATGTTATGTGTTGCTGGATATGTTATATTGGATCGTCGTGTTTGAATAGCCGGGGGGATTTTATGTGAGATGGGTGTTTTTCATTTTCATTCATGTAAAAACTTGTATGTAATATTCTTTTATTGGGGCACTTCCAGGTTGCGGAAGATGTCACCATTTGTATATTATTTACTTTTCCGCATTAGGATAGACCCAAGGAGGAGAGCACAAGTAATCGGGTTCTGGAGTCCAGTGGGAGACCAACTCGAGGAGTCGAGTCCGGGTCTCCTAACTCTAGAATTGGTAGGGTTGCTTGCCGCTCTCGTAGGGGTCTAGGGGTGTGGGTTTGGCTATTCATCGTGACCGTGGAATCCGTGTTTTATACAGGCTCGTATTGAAAACACGGACGTCCTAGTATATCCAATGTTTCATATGTTTCTTCTGCTGCGATATCTGTGATGTGATCATTTGATATGTTGTGATGGATACTGTATATAGTATATATGATATATTATATAGACGTTACTTATGTTTTGCACTCGCGCTAGCCATGCCCCGCTCTGTCGTTAGTTACCTAACCTAACGGTGCACGAGGGGACATCGAGGCGAATGCGGATGGCATAAGTGTACGTCGTATTTATCTGTGATGTTTAGGTGTTTTAAATGATGGGACTTCATTAATGTGATTAATGGAAAAAAAGAAACCTAAAGATGTTGTGGAATCGAATTTCAAAAATAAAACAGGTAGCTACAGTTCTTGCTTTGCACAGCGGTATATATGATATATCCTGAACCTTATTCGATGAGGAAAGGGCCGACGATCCCTTCACCGGGAGTGACCCCTTTAGCAATAACTGGCAGATGCTACAACTCTCGGTTTGTCTTTTGATTGCTTCTATAGTTTCTGCTTTGCACAGCGATATATATGATATATCCCGCACCTCATTCAACGAGGAAAGGGCCGACGATCCCTTCACCGGGAGTGACCCCTTTAGCAAAACTAGAAAAGCCTAAAAAACACTCCATTTCAAAATTCATTCGATCCTACAACGATATCAAGTTCATTACACAATAGGTTTTCAGAAAAATCTGTCGTAGCCCTCCGTCATTTCAGATAAGTCCTGCTTAGTATTCGTGCTGCGTATGTTGACCTTGTCAAGGCGCAGTGTGCGGTAGCTAACCAGTATTTATCTGCTTATGCATATGACGTTGATTGGGTTAGGGTAGTCGTACGGCCTTGTTGACCTTGTCTAGGGTCGTGCGGGTAGGTTTGATTCAATCAAGAAATGACGGGTTGAACTTGACTTACGGTCTATGGTTTGTTGACCTTATCAAGGTCATAGATCGTTTGGGGCAAAATATTATCGGGAATTTCAAGTGTTGAAATTTGCAATGAGATTGCATACCTTCTATGAGATAGTTGGATCCCGATACCCGCTGCGAGTAATTATTACTCCTGGGAGAGTTTTACACATTACAATTAGCCGATCAAGTAGGTGTCTAGAAAGGTGTTAACGAGATTACGCCTCTGGAAAAACGAGGTTTACTATAATTAGGTTCGTGCGAAAGCACGGGGGACCTCCCTCAAAGTACCGACACTGGCCTGGCTGAAAGATTAGCGAACTTGTAGCGTGTAATTAATCCCGGCTAGTCTTTCCTTTTAGGGTTTGAAGGAAGATTTGATAAAAATAGTGGGAGCCATCCTGATTAGATAAAAATAATAACCAATCTATTCTTGTAAGAGCGCATGCAGAGTGTTTTCTTCTCTCTCTCTCCAGGTAGCGACCATATCACGCCTTAATCAAGATAATAATATGGATGTATTGACCGAACCCACTTGTCATACTGAGCTGGGGAACGTTGATCCCGCTCCAACTTATAATTGTTATAAGACAGAGCAGGAAATAGAGGAATACCTGAATTCCTATGCCGCCCAAACGAAGAAAGTGCATATGATGCATCTCCTTCGGGTGTGTTCATTACAAAGAACTGTTTCTCTGTATCCTCTACGTCCTGGGTATTTGATACCAGATCAGGATCCCAGATAAGTAATCTGTTACATAGGGCTACAGAAAGGTAGAGAACTGAGAACGGGTGATAAGTTTCATGAGACAGAAAACGGTGCAAGTGTTGCAGCCAAGTCTATTGGTCACTGTCACCCTGTATCCCAAATACATTGATTCTGAATGAATTTTATTAGATACGGAACCTGATATACAAAATCATATCAGTCTCTTTATTAGTAAAGAAATGATAAAATTTTGTATTGTTGGATAATGTTTTGAACATTTCCTATATCAAAAGTTGATCGGTTCAGGCACATTATCTAAAAGTATTGATGTTCTAAATCAGACTACAGTTCTTAGTATACAGAACACACACAAGAGGAAGAGTTCAGAAATGAACGGATCTTTCTTGAGGTATTGTAGACTAGGTCATATCAATGCGACCCGACTAGCTTAAGTTACATTTTAGATGCATATTTAAATCAGTTTGAATTTACATCTTGTGAAACTTGCTGGTCATGTCACAGAGATAAGATGACCAGAACTCTGTTTAATGGAAACAGAGAAAGAGTTAGTGAACTCTTGGGATGATACATGTTGATGTCTAAAGGTCCCCTGTCTACACATATCAGGACCGGTTCTTTGTACTTCATTATATTCTCTGATGATCACTTAAGATTCAGACATATGTTCCTGTTGAAACACAAGTCCAAACCTTTTGAGATATTCACAGAATATAACTTAGAAGTAGAGAACTCAAATATGGGTATAAGTATTATGTCCAATGATGAGATCAAGGAGGAGAATACTTGAGCACGGAATTCCTGGATTATTCTAAAGGAGAATAAGATTCTCTCTCAGCATTACTCCTCCGTATACACCATAGCACGATGGTGTATCGGGGCGGGGCAATCACACCCTATATGATATGGTGTGCTCTATGATGAGTACTACTGAGTTACCTATTTCCTTTTGGGGGTTGTGCACTTGAGAAGTTGCATACCTATTGAATAAGGTTCGAATCAAAGCAATTGCCTACCACTTCATATGTGATATGGAAAGGGAATAGCCCATATCTTAAGTTGGTTAAGATTTGGGGTTGTCCAGCCTATGTCTAAAAGCAAAATCCAGAAAACCTCGAGGCCAGGTCTGTTATGTAGAACTGGAAAGGTTCCAGCTATACAAACTACAGCAGATGATTTGATAGAACCAAAGGATTCAATAGTAACCAATGAACCTCAGCCTCTCCGCCGATCTAGCAGGGTTCCTCACCCACCTGAGAGATACTTCGGTTTCTCTATGACAGTGGGAGCGAGGATTGCATCATGAGATGATGACCCAACTAGTTTCGAGCTGGCCATCAGGAGTGGGACTCTGTAAGAATGGCTGGATGCTTAGCGATCTGAGATGGAATCCTTATACACCAATAAAGTATGGACTTTAGTTGCTTTATCTGAAGGGTTAAATCCCCATCAGGAGCAAGTATATCTTGAGAAGATTACTTGGTGTACTTGGAAAAGTTGAGATTTTCAAAGCTAGACTTGTTAAAGGTTTGCATCATTGACCAGGTATGGATTTTGTTGAAACCTTTTCTAAGTAGTTATGCTTAAGTCCATCCAGATCCTACTTGCCAGGGCTACATACCATGACTACGATATCTGGTGGTTGGGTGTCATGACTGCTTTTCTAAAATGATGTTTCAGAAAAGAGAGTCTGTAAGTACACAGTCAGAAGGCTTCGTAGACAGTGGGAGCAGCGGAAACGTGTGCAAGATGTTTTATGTGATAAAGCAGGTATCGCGGAATTGGAACATCTGTTTTGATGTATTAGTCAAAGAGTTTGACATCATCAAAATAGTAGATGAACCTTGTATAAACAAAAGGTAGTAGGGAGTATGGTGACGATCCTCGTAGAGTACGTGGATGACATACTCTTGATAGGGAAAGAGTTTCCTATGCTACGCTCGATCAATCTCCGCTTATCACAATGATTCTCCACATAGGATCAAAGTGATACCTACTAAATCCTGGGTTTTGGATCTATGAGATAGATCTAAATGGATGTTAGGATTCTCACTAGATGTAGTGAGATGGTATCAATCGATCCTGGGGAGAATCACTGGAAGTGTTCCAGGGTGATAAGGACGACTGAATGTCAATCACAGGCATTGTCTTTACCCTCTATGGAGGGACGGTATGTTGGAAGAGTTCCAAGCTAGATACCGTGACATACTAGACGATTAAAGGCAAGATACATCTCTACTTAAGATGCTACCAAAGAGGCTGTCTGGGTGTATATTAGTTCATGAGATGGACTTAGTTCCTCCCATTGTATGACAATGGAGTTGTGGCTTATGCCTAGGAACACCCGTCCCATCAGTGATCCAGACATATTCTGAGGCAGTGTCACCTGATCATGGAGATAGTTGATCTCCAGGGTGATCGAGGTTAGGAGAGTAGACTCAGAGGACAACACGGCGGATCCACTCACAAAGGCTTTTTCCCAGAGAGAGACTTTTATAGGATGGTTGAGTATGAGATACTACAACCACTGCTATCAGATGGCCCTAGTGCAAGTGGGAGATTGTTAGTTATATGTATGCCCTAGAGGCCATTACTATACATAGGATGTATATTGTAGTGGATGCTTGGACATATATAGGAAGGACTTTCTTGCTCGACATGATAGTATGCTATCTGGTTACTCTTTACCTTAATGTGTACACTGATTGTCTCTCTGCTACATGTTGGTAAAGCCCTTAGGATGTGTACTTGACTACCTGGACTATGATGCGGATCATACTAGTGGGGACATGGTAGTCCATAAGTATATCCTTCAAGGTCCCTAGTCGTGGGTGTATCGAGACAGGGCATCGATGCACCAGAGTAGACTAGCGTATACGCATCTTGACCCATATGATGGGCGATGGATGATCCCATATCCATCGGTGTTTGACATCAAGGATGGTGTAAGGGTGCTCAGTAGAGACTGGGTACACAGGACGGACTGGCCGAGAACTCCCAGATGGTATTATACCTCACGTCAGATGGCAGTTCTCTGGTGACACCGGTACAGAGTAGTCTGTTGACCCAAGATCGTCATAGAGTCTTGTGTGATTCCCACTGTGCTTTGATTTCTACCTTACCACGTCCAAGAGGGCGTGCAAAATGGTGGTTTTTGGGTACAGTCCCGAATCACATGGAGGCAATGAGCGATAGGAGGGGATTCGTCTCTCCCGGTATAGGGAGTTGATGTTGCGCTGTGTTCGATTGGCTATAACCGGAAATCCCTGGCCAGGGTTGCTGAGATTTACTGGTAAGTGTTACCAGTAGTTTCTCGAACTGTTATAGACCTCATATCGACACGACTTATCGAGCTATTAGGGTCTGACGTTTACCACCCCTAGGCAAGATATGCGACATATCAGACGACGAGACCGGACTGTACGGTAAGTGTTACTGGTTGGATTCACAGGAGTGTGAGCGGGCTTGCTCGTTGATCTTCTGATCGCTCAATACCCGGGTGGCCGTTACGTTTAGCAGACCGCTTGCGGCTTGTGGGTGTTTGATACGATCATCATGTGCTGCCGGCGTATTGACGGGTCTTTAGAGTCCTACACACAGGTTTCCTGGCTCAAGCGAAACGGAATAGGAGCGCATATGAGATATGTGCGGGACCGAGAATAATACCAGTATGTGATACTGTATTCTATTCTCTCGATTTGTATCATCGGTCGGTTATATGTGATATAGCCGGGTTACCGAATCAAGTGTTGATTCGATATATTGATACTCTTGATATTAGTCGGTTATATTCAGTATGACCGGATCATTAAATCAAGTGTTGATTTAATAATTTAATGTATAATTATATATTTGATATATTACTTTACATTAACTAGTATTTGTTCACTTAAGATGGATTTTCTCACTAGATTGTGCACATTGTATATATGATATATTCTTGTGCACTTGTTTGTATCATGTTTGATGATACATGCAAACTTGGGTGTGTATGCTTTAAACCATGTTTAGTTAATGGTTAGGGTTTTTTTTTCTTTATTTATTTCATAAAAACAAAATGGTGGCTTTTTCTTTCTTTGCTTTAAGCTTCATGAAGCTTCTTAGCATTTTTCAAAGTCTTAACCATTTTGTCTTTATGCTTTGACCTAACCATCACCTAAACTATGGTTTGCTCTCTACATGAGTTTACTTCACCCATGGTTGGATTATGATAGATATCACTTGATTTTCTATTTTTAATAATTCATTCTTTTCTTCTTCTTCTTCTTCTTCATGAAGAAAAGAAGAAAGCTTTTTTGAAAAATTCTAAGTGATGAAATCAAGTGAGAAATCCAAATCCAAAGTGAACCCACTTCCTATTTCTTCATCCTCTACCACTTGCCATGTTGTATAGGGTGTTTTCTTCATAAGTTTCATGAGCTAGTGAAGATGGAGCTTGAGTTAGAGTTGCCTCGACGTAGATCATCTTCGGCATCGAAGTCAACAACCTAGCCCGCTCATTTCTCCGACGAAACCATCGCTAGAGTCCGGGATCCCGGTGATCGCAGCGAAGGGACGTCATCACAGAGCTGAAGACGTGGAGGACCGGATCTACAAAGGTTGTATTTCCATTCACTTAGCAATAAAGTTGTTTACTTGCTTTCTTTTCGCCTTGAACTCTAGTTAACGATCTTGCTAAGGGTTTCTCGGCACATAACTATTGAATTTTGCATGGTTGATGCCTTGTGGAACCTCTTGAGTATGCCTAGTAACCCTACAAAGTATACCAAAAATGGCGAAGAATATCCATTGACGAAGATATACAGCCGTTTGGTGTACATGAAGTCCGATATTAAAATTCTCGGTACTTTATGAAACCCCAGAATACTGAGTCGTAGTCGGCTAGAGACAAGAGGGCCCAGAGTCTCAAAAGCAAACCTGAGCTGCGGACAGTTAAAAACAAGAAGGCCCAGAGTCTCAAAAGCCAACCTAAGCCGGTCGTCACCCTTAAAAGTAAAAATCCCCAAGTGCGCCAACGTTTCGGCAGTGACAATGATGAATCCAACGCAGGAGGTCCATCCTTTCATAAAAACCACCCCCATTTCAGTAGCGATACGGACGAGTATGATATTGAGGGCCCATCCGGCAGCAATGCTCGCCCTCATCTCGGTAGCGATACCGAAGAGTCAGAGGAGGACCCGTCTTGCAACAGTTGCATAGGACGAACACTCACGCAAAAAGAAAAGCTAAGAGTGACCTTTGAAGTCACAGAGAGATCCCTAGCCATCACCAAAGTTCCGGAACAGATGTTTGAAGAGCTCGACGTGTTGTTGGTCTCTACTGTGGACCAACTGACAATCTTCTACGTCTCCGAAAAGAACAACGGACAGAAGGGCATCCTGTTTTATGGGTCGAACCCTGTCGTGCACCCGGACGATTTGTACGCAACGTGTCTTCCCTATGAGAGAGGCATAAGAGCCGTCTTAAACCCCAGATATTATGCGCCCGGGATGCAGGAATATTTTAAAAGGTGCGGATGTTAGTTATACCAGACAGACTCCGAAGCAAAGTTTTATGAGAGGCTATGGCACCCGCCTCAGGTTTGATCGCTCATCGAGGGGCGAGTTCCAGATAGACGGGGCCTAGGTTATGTGTAACCTGACGCCAAATCATTCTACATGATCCATGTTAGCTAAGCCAGCAAAGGGTCGAATGATGACAGCGAGCTAGCCGAGCCAGGAGAAGCCCCTCGAGAGCTCGAAGATGGCGGATAGGCAACATTCGACGAGCTAATCAAGATTGATTTTGGGACGCCCGATTATCCAAGGCCGACCTACATTAGCTCACTCTTTTCATAGGAAATGAAAGAGTGGATAATCGCCATGCTGCGTGAGTTCGTCGACTGCTTCGCGTGGACGTACAAAGAAATGCCTGGCCTCTCCCCCGAAGTGGCCGTGCATAAGTTGGCTATTTCTCCTGATGCCAAGCCAGTCAAACATGCTCCTCGAAGAATGAGAAGGGAGTTAGAGGAAAAAGTCATTGAGGAAACCAAGAAACTCATCGATGCCGGTTTCATCAGAGAAGAGAAATACACGGATTGGATCGCATGCATCGTCCCAGTAAAGAAGAAAAATGGGCAGATTCGGATTTGTGTCGATTTCATGGTCTTTAACAAAGTGTGCCCTAAAGATGATTTCCTGCTTCCGGTCATGGAAATGATGGTCGATGACACCTCAAATTACGAGCTGTTTACTTTCATGGATGGTTCGTCTGGGTACAATCAGATAAAAATGTCGCCTGAGAATGAGAGGCATACAACATTTCGAACCTCGATAGGCATATACTATTATAAAGTGATGCCGTTTAGACTAAAGAACGCAGGTGCCACATATCAAAGGGCAATGAACAAGATTTTTGACGACTTAATCCATAAATTCGTCGAATCTTATGTTGATGATTTGGTCATCAAGACTAAAACTAAGGCCAATCACATCTAAGACCTCCGAACTGTCTTCACCAGAATGAGAGAGTACAATCTGAAGATGAATCCTCTAAAGTGTGCCTTCGGCGTATCATCGGGGAAATTCTTAGGCTTCATAGTCCGGGACTGTGGGATCGAGATCGACCCGTCGAAGATAAAAGCAATCGTGGAGATGCCTCTTCCAAAGAATCTGATGCAACTAAGATGCTTCCAAGGCAGGCTCGCGTACATAAGAATGTTCATCTCAAACCTATCAGGAAGATGTTGAACTTTTTCAATGTTCATGAAGAAGGGAGCCCCTTTTGTCTGGGATGCCGAATGTCAATAAGTATTCGACAGCATCAAGCAGTACCTGTTGCACCCTCCAGTGCTCGCTGCCCCGATTTCAAATAAACCGCTGATCCTCTACACCACGGCACTGGACGAATCACTCGGTGCCCTCCTAGCTCAAAACAATGAGGAGGGAAAGGAAAATGCACTCTACTACCTCAGCCGAACATTAGTTGAGGCAGAGCATAAATACTCCCCGATTTAAAATCAATGTTTAGCCTTGATATTTGTCATAAAGAAGTTGAGGATTTATCTGCTTGCTCACCGGGTTATGCTGATCTCCAAGATCGATCCGCTGAAGTATTCGATGACCGAGATGGGTCTAACTGGTAGAATGACCAGATGGGTTGTCATGCTGCTTGAGTTTGACATAGTTTACACTCCTAAAAAAGCAGTAAATGGGCAAGCCGTCGCCGACTTTCTAGCTGCTCATCCCATATCTGAAGGGTCACCGCTAAATTGTGAGTTGCCCGACGAACATGTGCTACGCTTCGAAGATGACGAGCCATGCTGGGAGCTCTATTTCTATGGAACCTCATCAAAAAGGACCTCCAGCAAATCAGGCATCCCACAAATAAAAGAAGGAATAGGATTGGTGTTCATCACACCACCGGGAGTAACCCTGCGACGTTCTTTCGCTCTTACCATGCCTCGCACAAAAAATGAGACCGAGTATGAAGCTCTGATAGCTGGTCTGGAGCTCGCCATAGAAATGCATATCCCTCAGCTGTGTGTCTACGGCAATTCTCAGCTAGTCGTCAACCAAGTAAGCGGCGAATATAAGATATATAATTACGAATTGGCTCGATACAGAGACTGAGTGGTGGAGCTCATGAAGCGTTTCACCCACATTAAACTGTTGAGAGTTCCCAGGGCGCTGAACAGAAAAGCCGACGTACTCGCTCGCCTAGCCAAGGAGCTAGCTGATCCTGACATGGATGAAATTCTGATCACAGTCAGGACTCGGAAAATCCTGCCTCTCGTCTTTTTACGAGAAGAAGAAATCGTAGAACAAAAGAACAGTCTTGCTGAAGAAGCTCAGGTCGTTAGGGACAAGCCGGATTGGAAAGAACTCTTCGTAGAATATCTCCGATATAACAAGCCGCCTGAAGAAAAATTCCCAAACCGCTGCACCCTATCGTGGCATCCCGGCCCTTCGAAATTTGGGTCACCGACATAGTTGGCCCGATTGATCCTCCGTCATTTAATGGACACCGATTCATATTAGCCGCGATGGACTACTTCACCATATGGGCTGAAGCTGTCCCGCTAAAAGAAGTTAAGATAGAAGACGTTTTGAAATTCTTCCGGCATAATGTTCTATACCGCTTCGGTACGCCGAAAAGAATCATATTTGACAACGGGCCTTCTTTCAAGAGCTTCAAAGTCTCAAGGTTCGCTACTCAACATAAGATAGACTGGAGATATTCTTCCATCTATAATCCAAGGGCGAATGGGTTAGCGGAAGCCTTCAAAAAACCCATGTGCAAGCTCCTCGAAAAAAATGCCTCAGCTAATAAACGAGACTGGGATCTGAAACTCCATGAAGCATTATGGGCATATCGTACCACGCACCGCAATCCGACGCATTCCACTCCATACTCGCTACTCTTCGGAGTGGAGGCAATCCTCCCCCTAGAAATAGAAGTTCCAAGCATAAGGATGGATGTCTAGCACAATCTGACGAAAGAGGAAAATGCTCTCCTTCAGCACGAGGAGCTCGATGAGCTCGAGGAAAAGAGGCTCGCAGTACAGCAAAATCTGGAGCTGTACCGAGCCCAAATGTCATGGGCCTATGACAAGATGGCCCGTCTCCGTGTTTTTAAGAAAGGCGAATTGGTGTTGGTCCTCAAAAGACCGATCATCCCAAATCGACATGCCAAGGGAAAATTCGAGCCAAATTGGGAAGGGCCATACGTCATCGAGAAAGTGTTTGATGAAGGATCTTACCAACTAATAAGTGCCAAGGGAGAAAGGCCCATGCCATCTATCAACGGCCGATACCTTAAAAAATACTACACGTAATTGCTCCAAGTTGCAGACTAATCAAGCACACCGACCCTAGGGTCTGGTTCATACATTTGTAAAACCGTATACAATCCACGGGCGCAACGCCCCTGTCTCTCTTAAGTCCTGCCGGAGAGATTACGTCTGAAGTCCTACCAGCAATGAAGCTAAAAAAACGGTATGTCCACAGGCAAAATGGGTACGGATGAAAACCTAAAAGGGCTCCGTGAGTAAAAACAACAGGACTGTCGGCGAGCTTGTGAAAACCCGAAAGGGGGCAAATACATGAAAAGAGAGGAAATACACTCGCAAAGTCCTATAGACCTTGTGAGGAGAAAATCCCCGCGTGAGATCCTTACAACTCACAAAGGAGCAACACACTTAGGAATCCTCATGATTCCTAAGGAGAACATACACCTGCGAGATCCCCTCGACTCGTAGGGAGGAAAGGATTTTATGAGACCCTTACGACTCATAAAATTGAAAAGCCTTAGGTGATAGGGACCTAAACCTGTCTCTTAATCCATCGCTCCCCCAACAGGAAAATGAAAATGATGAGTCGCTCCTGGCATTACGCTGAAGTGTTAGCGGTGCTAATGCCGACCCAAAACCCAAATCCCAAGTTTTCCTAAAAGGCAAATGATGAGTTTCTCCTGGCACTATGCTTCAGTGTTAACGGTGCTGATGCCGACCCAAAAACCAAATCCGAAGTCCTCCGGGGGCAAATAATGAGTTGCTCCATGCATTATTCTAGTGCATCGATGCTGATGCCAAACAAAATCTAAATTCCTATTTCTTCTCAAATTTAAAAGTCCTGCCAAATAAGGCAGAAATCAAACATATCAAATCAACGTCCTACCCGGAAGCGACTCCAAGCTCAAAAGTCCCGCTGGACAGGTAGGGAACTCCCAAAACAAATCAAATCATCAGTCAACTAATGACCTCCCTGGCAGAATCAAGCTCCACCTCGGAAACAAATCAAATCCCGACACTGCACGAAGCGGAGCAAGTCAAATCAAGCATCGACCGTCTACGTCGCAAAAAGGGCAACACCGATCGTCCACGTCGTAAAAATGGCAGTACCGACCGTCCACGTAGCTAAAATGGCAGCACCGACCGTCCAAGTCGCAAAAATGGCAGCACCGACCGTCTACATCGCTAAAATGGTAGCACCGACTGTCCACGTTGCTAAAATGGCAGCACCGACTGTCCACGTCACTAAAATGACAGCACCGACGGTCCATGTCGGAAAAAAATGGCAGCACTGACCGTCAAAGTTGCAAAAATGGTAGCACCGACCATCCAGGTCGTAAAAATGGCAGCGTCGACCCTCCACAGGGGCCAAACCAAATCAATCTCCAAATAGAACAAAATCCATCAATTTCGTGCACATAACCCATACACGCGGTGTGCATTTATTGATGGGAGGCATTTTGTTGGGGTCAAAAATTACACCCGGTTGACCAAGTAAAAGTCAACCCTAAGCTAAGTGGACCAAAGCCCAAACCCAAGTCTAACCAAGTAGGCTTATGCCCAAGTCGATCCCAAGTATGAAGAGGCCGGCCCCCCATGCCAAAGAAATAATGGTTAAAGTATAAATAGGCTTAATGTAATTCCTATGAATAAATATAATAAAATGGACAACAAACCCAAATTATGTAAAAGCCCATGGCTTATATGCAAAAGAAAGAAAGCACATGGCATGGAAAATGCACATGTGCCATTTTGAAAAGTCCAAGGGGCTATATGTAAAATGTATAGCCTGTATAAGGTATCATGATGGATGATAACAAAAAAAAAGAGTCTTCCCGTATCAACCAGGGTTTTGTGCCTCCTTCTTCAAAGTTCAAAGCCTCCTTCTTCTTTTCTTTTTTTTTGAATTAAATCAAGAGTTTAACTCTTATTTTCTCAAAAGGAAATAGTTTTCCACATAAAACCTTTGAAAGGGAGCCAAAATATCCCGTAAAATCCCTAGAAGGAGAGATTTTAAATCTCACCACCATTCTCCAAGATCCGAAAAAAGAGGAGGAGGAAGAAGACCCATCGCTAAAAATAAAATAAAAACCTCACCTTGGGACAGATCCAAGGCTCAAAAAAAAGAAAGAGGCCCCTTCTCATCATCCAAGACATAGATCTTGAAGTTTCAAGAAACTCCCTTTTAGTCTTCTTTTCAAATAAAATCCTTTTTAGGAGTTTAATATCAAAATAAAATCTTTTGGGAGTTTAACTCTAAATAAAATTGTTTTAGGAATTTAACTCCATATAAAAACCTTTGGGAGTTTAACTCCAAATAAAATTATTTTGGGAGTTCAACTCCATATAAAATCTTTGGGAGTTTAACTCCAAACCCGTGGGCACCCTCCATTCCCCTTCCCCCCACGTGAGTGGGGGTTCCCCTCCTTACGTGAGGGGGAGGGAAGCTCCCACTAAGTGGGAACTCCCTACTCCCCATCACATGAGGGGGAGGCTCCCACTTTGTAGGAGCCCTTTTCTCTCCATCACGTGGGGGGGAGGGAGCCCCTTGCTCCCTCTCACATGAGGGGATGGAAGGTCCCACTCAGTGGGAGCTTCCTCTTAAAAAAGTTTTAAATTTTTTTTAGGAGTTTAACTCCATATAAAAACTTTTGGGAGTTTAACTTCAAATAAAATTGTTTTGGGAGTGTAACCCCATATAAAAACTTTTAGGAGTTTAACTCTAAATAAAATCGTTTTGGGAGTTTAACTCCATATACGTATTAAATTAACACCAGATTTTCAATGTCCAGAACACACTTAAAAGAAAGTCTCCAGAATTAAATCAAGTTTTCTTATGCCATTGTAGACTGGATCGCATCAATGAAACACGGTTGATGAAGTTACATAAAGAGGGATATATGGATCCGTTTGAATATCTGTCTTATGCAACTTGTCAATCATGTCTCAAACGAAAGATGACAAAGTCTCCCTTCACTGGACACGGAGTAAGAGCCACCGAGCTCTTGGAACTCATACACAGCGACATGTGTGGTCTAATGTCTACACATGCAAGAAGTGGTTATTCCTACTTCAAAACTTTTACGGATGATTTCTCAAGGTATGGACATGTATTCTTGATGAAACATAAATTCGAGGTCTTTGAGAAATTCCAAGAATACAAGAATGAAGTGGAAAAACAAACAGGCAAAAGTATCTAGATAGTTCGATCAGATTGATGTGGCGAATACTTAAGTGTCGAGTTCCTGGATTATTTAAAAGAGAAAGGAATTCTCTCTCAGCTTACTCCTCCATACATACCTCAACACAACGGTGTATCGGAAAGATGGAACCACACCTTATTAGATATGGTACGTTCCATGATGAGTAACGCTGAGTTACCGCGATCATTCTGGGGTTATGCACTAGAATCTGTTGCATATCTTTTGAACAAAGTTCCTACTAAGTTTATGCCTGCCACACCAAATGAAATGCGGAGTGGGATGAAATCCTATCTTAAGTATCTTAAAATATGGGGATGTCCAGCTTTTGTTAGCAGTATACGGACAAGCTCGATGCTTGATCAGTACTGTGTAAGTTTGTGGGATACCCAAGAAACTCCAGGGGGTATCTTTTCTATTACGCAGAGGAACAAAAGGTTTTTGTTTCTCAGCATGCCCACTTTCTAGAGACTCAATTTCTCGAAAAAGAAATAAGTGGGAGAGCAATAGAACTGGAAGAAATTCCAGAAAAAAAAACTATTACTGAAAGTATGGTGGAACCAAAAGTTGCAAAAGAACAAGACGTCCTTGCGCCACTCCCAGATCTAGTAGGCAGTCTCATCTGCCCGAGAGATAATACGGTTTTCTTATAGACGGGGATAGAGAGAATTGCATCGTCAATGATGATGAGCCAACTAGTTTTCAGTAGGCCATTACGAGATGAGACTCGATGAAGTGGCTGGATGCAATGCGGACCGAAATGGAGTCCATGTACACCAACAAAGTTTGGACTTTGGACATTGCACCTCAAGGGGTAAAACCTGTAGGCTGCAAATGGATCTTCAGAAGGAAAATTGGTGCAGATGGACAGGTTGAAACCTATAAGGCTAGACTTGTAGCAAAAGGTTTTCGTCAATGACCTGGCTTGGACTATGGTGAAATCTTTTCTCCGGTGGCTATACTTAAATCCATTCGGATCCTACTTACCATTGTTGCCTTCCAAGATTATGAAATTTGGTAGATGGACGTAAAGAACGCTTTTCTGAATGGAAATTTGGAAGAGTGTGTTTATATGGATCAGCCAGAGGGTTTCATAGAGAGTGGGAACATGGGAAGAATGTGCAAATTGCTTTAATTCATTTATGGATTAAAGCAGGTATCGCGGAGTTGGAACATTTGCGTTGATGAGACGGTCAAAGAATTTGACTTTATCAAAAATCCAGATGAACCATGCATTTATAGTAAGATTGTAGCAAGAACTGTAGTATTCCTCGTCGAGTACGTGGATGGCATTCTCCTGATAGGAAATGACATTCCTATGCTACAATAAGTCAAAAGATTCTTGTCATAGAAGTTCTCCATGAAAGACCTGGGTGATGCCTCTTACATTCTGGGGATCCAGATCTACCGTGATAGATCTAAGAGGATGTTGGAACTTTCACAGTCTAGGTACATTGACACCATTCTGAAAAGATTTAGTATGGAAGATTCTAAGCGCGGTAATCTACCGGCTTGTCCCGGGATCACCCTCTCCAAAGAGAGGTCTCCCAAGACTGATTTGGAAAGGGATCGCATGAGTATTATACCCTATGCTTCTGCGGTAGGATCTATAATGTATGTGATATTATGTACCAGACCAGATGTTGCTTATGAACTGAGCATGGTAAGCAGGTATCAGTCAAACCCTCAGGAGAAGCACTGGATAGCAGTTAAGAACATTCTCAAGTACCTGAGAAGGACTACGGAGATGTTCTTGGTGTACGACAGTAAAGACCTCCAGACCAAGGCCTTCGCTGACTCCAGATTCCAGAGTGACAAGGATGAATCCAAATTCATGTCGGGTTATGTTTTTACCCTCAATGGAGGGGCGGTCTGTTGGAAGAGCTCCAAGCAGGATACCGTTGCTGACTCGATGATGGAGGCAGAGTATATCGCTGCATATGACGCCGTGAAATATGCAGTCTGGATGAGGAAGTTCGTTACAGAACTTCAAGTGGTTCCATCCATTGTTAATCCAATACCATTGTATTGTGACAACAACGGGGCTATAGCTTTAGCGAAGGAACCAAGGTCCCATCAGAAGTCCATACATATCTTGAGGTGGTATCACCTGATCGGTGAGATCGTGGATCGCCGGGAGATCGAGGTGTGGAGAGTAGACACGGAGAACAACACTGCAGATCCACTCACAAAAGCCATCCCTCAGACGCAGTTCGAGAGGCTATTCGAGATGATAGGTCTGCGATATGCCAATACACGGCCTTAGTGCAAGTGGAAGATTGTTAGTGATATATACCCTAGAGGCCATTATTATATAGTACTGGATTGTATATTACGTTTTGGAAGCTTGGGATATACACAGATATAATAACAGTCTTGCTCAATATGATAGTATGCTATCTTGTTTGATTCTATCTTATCATTTGTATATGTTTCTTTTAACTTATCGCCAATACATGTTGATAGAGCCCTTAGGATCTTTTCTTGACTACCAGCGTTGTGATGGCAGTCACACTAGTGGGGGCTGGGTAGTCTATAAGCACATCCTTATATTTGTCCCTAGTCGTAGGATTATCGAGACAGGGCATCGATACTCCAGAGTAGACTAGTGTATATGCTTCTTATCCCAGTCAGGGAAGGTAGCCTGTCCCGCGGCAATTGGTATACGGTACCAGAGATAGTATAAAGGTGCTCATTAGGTTATGAGTTACACTGGACGGACTCACTGAGAACTGCTGGTTGGTATTATACTTATCGTCAGTTAGCAGTTCACCGATGAAATGAGTACAGGTTAGTCCATTGACTTGACATCACTATTCGTCTCAAGAGTGTTCCCACTGTGCTTAGATTACTACCCTACCACGGCTTAAATGAGTCGTGAAAACAGATAGTAGTTGGGTGTGGTCCCAAAGCACTTGGAAGAAGTAGGGTATAGGAGGGATTCGTCTCTCCCGGTATTTGGAGTTGATATCGCGTTGTGTACTGTTAGCCAATATACAAAGTCCCTAGCCAGAGCAAGCGAGATTTACTGGTAGGTACACAAGTAGTTTCTCAAGGTGTATTAGGCTCTACACTGATACGGCTTATTGCACTATTAGGGGTCTGACGTTTACCACCCCCTAGGCCCGATATGCGATACTCTTAGACGAACAGACTGGACTGTACGGAGATTATCACGGATAGGCTCAGTAGGGGTTCGGATGAGTTCGCTTCTGTTCCTTCTTTTCGACAGGTATCTAGGTAGCCGTTTCGTACAGCTAATGCCACTGACAGACTTGTGGTTAAACCCACTGCCAGCGTACTGTCGAGTCTTTAGAGTCCCACACAGGAGGTTTCCCTGGTTCAGGCAAAACAATGTAGAGGCCGTATGGTTTTACGTACATGGTTCTGATCACATATGTATACTAGCTGCACGGATGTTGTTCGGACGGATAATACTAGTGGGCTTAGGATTAAGCCGCATTCTAGTATTATATTATTGGATTATCTTTATCTCTTTGTATTCATATTTTTTGCAGTACGAATACGGATATGTATATACGGTGAGGGTATTCTTGTAATTTTACAAGAGATGCTTTTAGAAAGGTAACACCTCATTTTGCACATATCTATTTTTGGAAAATAGATAATGAGGTGGAAAATGGAGATATTTGTGGTATGGTTGAAGCATGTCTGATTCTTTAGTTTATTGATTTGCTCTCACTATTCAAGCATGGCTACATTTTTTCTATGGAAAATAATGCATGCTTGATTTAGAGAAAAAGAGTTAGCTATTCTTCACTTGCTCACTTGACTTGATCATTCTAGTTTTCTCATTCTCTCTCCATTGCTTTCCTCTTTCCTCAAACCCTAACCCTCACATGTGTTGTGAATCCTAGGGTTCTTTGAGACAAAATAGTCCAATTAACTCTCTACATCTTCTAAGGTACCTAGATTAGCAAACTAGGTACTTTAGTTACCTCGTTCTTGAGGTTGGAGCTTGAACCATAGACTTTCGGGTGGATCGTCTTCGACACAAGGAGGCCGACAACCGAGTTTGATTTGCACCTTCTAGGAGCTCAAGAAAAGGAGAAGAAGACCCGAAGGACTAGAATCTTGGAGGTATAAAACTCTATCATAGTAGTTTAGAACCTCTATGTGTTTAGCTAGTTGGGGTTTCTGAACGATCTTGGAAGTATAATCGATGTTACTTGTCTTAAAATCATTTTTGGTAAATTCCACCTCCATACAAATCATGTGGGGTGTGTGACATCGACTTTTAGTGGTATAAGAGCATACTCGAACCTTACCTAGCAGATTAAACGAAGTTTAGAATTATGAAACCGCAATAACTCCGAAACTATAAAAACGAAATCCAAGTTTCTGTCGATTTTAAAAGAGCTTCTAAATTTTTTTAAACAAGTGCAGAATGCTCCTCATAAAGTAGCTAGGACACCATAGAAAAATGAGGCCCAAACTCTAAGACAAAACCGCTGGAAATGGTGTTTTTCCTGCTATGGCCAGTTTTGTGAGGGAGTTAGGTCTTGAGTTTTTTGTGGTGTTTTGTACTATTTGATTTAGGGTTTATGGTATTGTTTGATTTTACCCAGGTTTCATATTGTGTTATCTTTGTGCTTGGGCAATACGGAGTATTTCGAAGTCGGAATTTTAACATCGTTTATTCGTTTAAGTTCGTATATGTGTTTGTAAACGTCTACTAATTGCTATATGTCGATTAGTGGGGGTTGCACATATCTTGTATCTTGTTTATGGTTTGTGGATATGAAGTATTGGATCATTGTGAATGAATAGCCGGGGGGATGTGAGAAGAGTGTTCTTTTCTTTCATTCATGTATATTTTTAAATTGATGTAATATTCTTTTGCGGGGCACATCTGGATTGAAGTTGTAGCTACCGTTGTATTATTTCATTTATTTTTTCTTGCACCTAGGTTAGACCCAAGGAGGGATGCACAAACTACCGGGTTCTTGAAGTGCCGAGTGGCCTACTCATTTTATTGAGGGAGGTTGCTTCACTTCGGGAATTTGGCGGGTAGTTTGCCGCACCCATAGGGGTCTAGGGTGGGGTTTGGCTATTCATCACGACCGTAGAATCCGTTTTTTGTTCTAGGCTAAAACGGAACACGGAAATCCTAGTATATCCAATATATTTATCTGTGTTACTTGTGCTGTGATCTGGAATGGATATCATTGCCTGTGGCGAATGGCTATATATATATATATAATAAACGTTACTTATGTTTTACACCCGCGCTAGTCCAGCTCCCGCTCTGCCGTTAGTTAAGTAACCTAACGGTGCATGACGGGGCCCCATGGCGAATGCGAATGGCATAAGCATACGTTCTATTATCGTTTCTTTTTGTAATTATAGGGTTAAATGATGGAACAACATTAATATTGTTTAATGGAAAGAAAACAAACCAAAGTTAAATCGTTGGAAAAATTTCAAAACCACTCGGTTTTCTTTAAAAAATAACTTTTCAATGCGGAGCCTAAACCACTCCATTTAAAAGCTATCATGGTTCCTTCAAATATATCAAGTTCATTACGTTCATGGTTTTCTCCAAAACCAGCCGTAGCTCTCCGTCATTTCAGATGGATATTCAGTAGTATTCAAGCTATGTATTTTGACTTTCGCCAAGGCATAGTGATTGGTAGCTGCTGGGTATTCATCTGTAGCATAGATAGATGCGTTAATTTGGGACAGACGTACAGCTATTTTGGCCTTCGTCAAGGGTTTGTACGAATGGGTTCAGATTAAGTTGGACAATGATGGGTAGAACTTGACTTGCGTCTTATGATATTTTGGCCTTCGTCAAGGTCATAAGCGCATGGGGCAAAAATCCACATCGGGGGTTTCAAAGGAAAAGGAAACTTGCTAGTTTTGCATACCATCTGGAGTGTGATGATTTTGGTAGGATTCCTTCAAAGTTGTCACACAATGATAGTTGGATCCCGATCCCACCGTGAGTTTTATTACTCCTTGCGAGAGTTTTTCACTTTATAATCAACGCTGTAAACCAAGTAGGTGTCTAAAACAGTGTTAGCGGGGCTACACCTCTAGGGAAAAGAGATTATTTAATTAAGGAATTTCACGAAAGCGTTGTAAAAGGTCCCTCGAAGTACCAACACTAGCCTGGCCGAAAGGTTAAGCAAGAATTGTATGGTGCGATTTACCCCGACTAATTCTTCTTTTATGGTTTGAAGTAGGATTTGAGGAAACAGTGGGAGCCATCCTGTTTAGATAAACTAATAACCAATCTTAACTTGCAAGAGTATCATGCTGAGTGTTTCCTTTCTCTCTCACCTAATTGCAGCGACCAAAATGACCAAGCTTAAGTTACTAGATAAAAATATATTGACGGGACCAAACTATAAAGATTGGCTAAGGAATATCCAGATGGACATCACCTATGACAAGCTGGGCTACCTCCTTACTACCAAAGCCCCCGTCGTCTCAGGTCTAGATTCCACGGTCATGGATATTGAGATCCGTAAGACATGAGAATTAGTCTGTGCGAAAGCCAAGTGTCTCGTGCTGGCCTCAATAGATAATGAATACCAGAAGCGGCACGAGAAGACGGACTTAGCTTCCATCTTCCTCCATACCAAAGATTTATATGGAGAGCAATCTCGTATCGCAAGATACGAGACACCGAAGAAATTGTTTCAGGCGAGGTTAGTTATCGGGTCATTTGTAGAGGACCACGTCCTTAAGATGATCGGCTATATTGAAGAGCTCGCGGATCTTGGGACCACGTTGGAGAACGAGTTGTATACAGACTTGATTCTACAGTCCCTCCCCTCTACCTATGCACAGATTATATTGAATTACAATATTCAAGGGAAGGAAGTTACACTTCTAGAACTCCTCAACATATTGAGGACTGTATAGGGCACCCTAAAGAAAACCAGGAAGACACCCGCTCTGCTTATTTGGGAACCTTTTTCCTTTAGATCCAAGGCGAAAGCCAAGGGTAAGAAGAAGAAGGCCCCCACCAAGCCAAAAGGCTGTGCTAATAAGGTACAGGAGAAGAGCAAAGAAAAAGTTAGGGGGGAGACAGTAGGGAAAGAGGAATGCTACTATTGTCACAGGAAAGGCCATTGAAAAAAGGACAGCAGGGCTTGGAAAGCCAAGAACCAGGATCCGAAGCAAGTTTTGGCTTCGGCTTCAGGTGTGTTTATGATTGAAAACTGTCTGTCAATCAACTCTACTTCTTGGATATTGGATACCGGTTCAGGATCTCATATCTGTAATTCATTGCAGGCACTGAAAAATCGTAGAGTTATAAAGGCAGGTGATTTGACCCTCAGGGTTGCTAACGGAGCGAGCGTGGATGCTATTTCCGTAGGGGAATATCACCTAGGATGGACAAGTGAACACATTTTGGTTTTGCGTAACTGTTTTTGTGTACCTAGTTTGACATGTAATATCATCTATGTATCTTTACTATCTAAAGAAGGTTATGATTTTACATTTGTAAGCAATATTGTAAACATTCACCTTAATCATGGTTTGATTGGGTCAGGTACACTAGACAACGGTATATACGTAATAAATCAACACCAGGTTTTCAATGTCCAGAACACATTTAAAAGAAAGTCTCCAGAATTAAATCAAGCTTTCTTATGGCATTGTAAACTGGGTCACATCAATGAAATACGATTGACGAAGTTACATAAAAAGGGATATTTGGATCCGTTTGAATATAGGTCTTATGCAACTTGTCAATCATGTCTCAAAGGAAAGATGACAAAGATTCCATTCATTGGATACGGAGTAAGAGCCACCTAGCTCTTGGGACACATAGACGGTGACATGTGTGGTCCAATGTCTACACATGCAAGAAGTGGGTATTCCTACTTTATTACTTTTACGGATGATTTCTCAAGGTATGGACATGTATTCTTAATGAAACATAAATCCGAGGCCTTTGAGAAATTCCAAGAATATAAAAATGAAGTGGAAAAACAAACAGGCAAAAGTATCAAGTCACTTCGATCTGATCAAGGTGGTGAATACTTAAGTGCCGAGTTCCTGGATTATTTAAAAAAGAAAGAAATTCTCTCTCAGCTTACTCCTCCATACACTTCTCAATATAATGGTGTATCGGAAAGACGGAACCGCACCTTATTAGATATGGTACGTTCTATGTTGAGTAACGCTGAGTTACCGCGATCATTCTGGGGTTATGCACTAGAATCTGCTGCATGTCTTTTGAACAAAGTTCCTACTAAGTCAGTGCCTACTACACCAAATGAAATCTGGAGTGGGAAGAAACCCTATCTTAAGTATCTTAAGATATGGGGATATCCAGCTTTCATAAAAAAACCAGCATACGGACAAGCTCGAGACACGATCAATACTGTGTATGTTTGTGGGATACCTAAGGAACTCCAGGGGGTATCTTTTCTATTACGCAGAGGAACAAAAGGTTTTTGCTTCTCGGCATGCCCACTTTCTGGAGACTCAATTTCTTGAAAAAGAAATAAGTGGGAATGCAATAGAACTGGAAGAAATTCAAGAACCACAAACTATTACTTAAAGCATGGTAGAATCAGAAGTTTCAAAAGAACCAGACATCCCTGCGCCACTCCGCAGATCTAGTAAGCAGTCTTATCCACCCGAGAGATGCTACGGTTTTCTCGTAGACGGGGATAGAGAGGATTGCATTGTCAATGATGATGAGCCAACTAGTTTTCAGCAGGCCATTACGAGCAGAGATTCGGTGAAGTGGCTGGATGCAATGCGGACCGAAATGGAGTCCATGTACATCAACAAAGTTTGGACTTTGGACATTGCACCTCAAGGGGTAAAACCCGTAAGCTGCAAATGGATCTTCAAAAGGAAGATTGATGCAGATGGACAGGTTGAAACCTATAAGGCTATACTTATAGTAAAAGGTTTTCGTCAATGACCTGGCTTGAACTATGATGAAATCTTTTCTCCAGTGGTTATGCTTAAATCCATTCGGATCCTACTTGCCATTGCTGCCTTCCATGATTATGAATTTTGGCAGATGGACATAAAGACCGCTTTTCTTAAAAGAAATTTGGAAGAGTGTGTTTATATGGATCAGCCAGAGGATTTCATAGAGAGTGGGAGCAGCGGAAGAGTGTGCAAATTACTTAAATCCATTTATGGATTAAAGCAGGTATCGCGGAGTTGGAACATCTACTTTGATGCAACGGTCAAAGAATTTGACTTTATCAAAAATCCAGATGAACCATGTATTTATCACAGGAAACTGCATTTTAATACCACTCATTCATTATCTATTTCTTGTATTAATCGATACTATTAATCAGTGTCTGCTCAGTAATTATAGATTACAGGTATCCGTGACAAAATACTGGAAACATATTCAAAATCACGGATATAACATTTGTGAGCTGACACTGCAACCGGAACTGCATACCGATCGATATCCAAAGAGTTTTTGCAAATAAACTAGTGTACACACATTTTGGTCCAACACATACAAGTGTGCACATGCTTTTTGGCACATGGACCATGGTGGGGCTGCCCATGGCACAAGTGGGCACATGAGAAGTGATGTGTGATAAATGCTAAAAGTTTTGATGTGATTTAAAAAGTATCAAGTTTCCCTCCAATCTACTGAATACAACCTACGATTCTACAAAGAAATCAAACAATACCAGTGGAGTTGTCGAGAGAACACAAGACCACCACACCAACACGAGCCCACTTGCTCGGAATTGACCCGGCGACATGCTCAATAAAACCGATCTCGCCGGCCCCACCATGCCCAATGAGTCCCATTTTTGTTCTGGCTATCCCTTGCAGTCATATCATCCTATTTTTATTACTTGTTTAATTTTATTTTGAGTCTATAAATACAGATCGGTGAGCAAGGGATGGGCTCTCACATAGTCTCACATTTTCTCATTTTCTTTACACTTCATACTCTTTTTGTTTTCTTTTTGTTCTTGTACATATCTAGTTTCCCTTGAGCTCCTTGCCTTCTCTTGATCTTGCAACCTCTACATTGAGCTTGCAAATTTAAGTTTTGGTTATTGAACTCAAGGTTGTATCACTTGGACATAATAAAACTTTCCTTTTTGCACTTTGGGTTCTTAGTATTTCTCTTGCTTTACTTTCTTGCAATTTTCATTCTTGTTATTTACTTACTTGCTCTTTTATTTCCATGCCATTTAATTACTTGCTTGTTGTTTTACTATCTTCTTTGTATCATTTCTTTGCTCTTTTTCTTTGTTGTTGTGATGGTTTGTAAACATTTGTGTTGTTAGGAAAAAGATTGGTTGTGTAAATTAAGGTTTTCGTTTCTCATTTCCTTTACCCGATAATTTTAAATTGAACTCCGCCCAAACCTTACACAAGCGCTCCGTTAGGCACCCTACCCTACCAAGATATCGGTGATCTCTAACCGCGACCGGTTGCTTTCGGTTTGGCCGGAGGCGAAAGCCAAGCGACAAGAATGGACGGACAAGGGTCAATAAACCGGATTTCACTAATACCGTGCTTAAGTACCCTAATCCATGTTGTTGCCGATTGCTCTAACTTCAATAGTCAAGTTCGGCACAAAGGATTGAGTACAGAAATCCATAACTTACACTAAGCTAGCTAATCCTAACAACTTATACTTTGCATATATGCACATAGGTTAGAATCGAACCATTCCGCCATGCGCATTAACTCGTCATAACAAGAACTTGAAACGCACCGTCTCTCTGCGGACGACCCGTACTCATCACGGCAAGCTACACGCGATGTCGTCCTGATTGCGGTTAACTTTAGAACTTTAAAACACGACACGCCAAAAGCGTGCCAATCAAATGGCGCCGTTGCCGAGGAGACGGTAACGTTTTAATTCTTGTTATTTCGGGTTAATCTCTGTACATCTTGTTTATAAAATCTAACACCATTCTTAAAACAAACTAAAAATAAATAAAAAATTCAAAACCAAAACAAAAATTAACATATCTAATTTTTTTGTTCTCTGGATTTTTGACCCGCAATCACTTTGGAACTAATTAGAAAAGATAAACAATAACATTGAGACAGTAGTAGAACAGTTAGACACCAGAAGAAGTTTGGAGCCCAACTTCAAAATTTGATTCGGCGAGAACCCTCAAAACTCCGGCGCCGTCGGCCTATTCTTCATCTTCTGCTCCAAAAATTTTCTCTATGCTCCAGTGATCTATTATCATCCCAATTTTATTGCTTGATTTTGTTAATTATATATGTGCAGGTGTTTGGGCATTCATATCACTTTTTCGCACTAAAAATCCGTTTTTCCAACATTTTCAGATTTTGCGGATTTGCGAACTGCGATCATATGGAGCAAAGTGTACATTCAAAATTAAGGTGATTGCGAAGTACAGTGCTAAAGATCCGGGTTGTTTGACCCGCGCAAGCGAAATTTTCAAGCTTACCGGATTCAATTCAACGGAGGTTTCTTATCCCAAAAACTTATCGGTATGTATTTCCCAACACCTTCTTCTCAAATCTGACGCATCCACTATTCTATCTTTACAGGATTCTTTGCAAGTTCGCTATCAAACGCTGAAAATGACTAACCCGTATTTATTGCAGTGCTGTGCATAAACATAAAAAATGGTTGTTTGATACTTTGAATAACTTTTTCATTGATTTGCGCATTGCATCCATTAATACGGACTTAAGGGCAAGCGAACCCTACAATATACGGTAAAGGATTTCATCACCTTTTCCGTGGCCCACAAATCATGAATTGAGCATAACGTTTACCCGCACAAATTTTTTAAAAGAAACTAGACTTTAAGCCTTTATGGACTTCACGCTCATTAGGAGAAGTTAACTATATTTAGAACACTGCTTAACGGTATATCATTCACGGGGTGTCTAGGAAAGTGTTCACGGCGAAACCACCAAAAGAGAAAGGGTTATCTAATTAAGGACCTTCGCGAAAGCGTTGGAAAACCTCCCCTTATCTCTGCACTTACCTGGCCTCGTGATCAGTATATCTTGAGCCCATTTCTCGACACAGTTTTACTTCGACAATCAAGTTCTTGAGCAGGTCTAGTTGACCTAGGTGAACCCTAGACCGATTAGGTGTGTGGTATTGCGTGTCATGATTATTTTTGTTTTGTGTATATTTCATTCTTTTGTTGATAACTAACAAAAAAAAATAAAAAAATAATAATAAAAACTCGCATTCTTCTTCCTACCCATTTTCTTCTTCTCTTCATATCATGGGTACCCCACCTCGAAAAACTCTTGCCAAACTTTGGTACCCACAACCAGACATTACTTTATACGGTTCTTGCTTTGGTCGAACTTCGAACGATCCCTCCATACCTAAACTTTCTTTGAAAGATCGGATAGACGCGTCCAGGACAAACAATTGGACTCCGCAATCCACTTTGTATCAACTGTTTCAACCTACCCCACCTTCTTACGTTGATACCCCTTTTGAGAGTCCTGTTGTAACTCCAAGACCTATGTCTATTGTTGAACGTATTGAACAATCCCGTAGCCGATCTTTCACTCCTTTCACCACTTCCAATTCTTTTGATCAATAATTCCATTCACCTTCTTATCATAACATTGATCTTAACTCTGTCCAACCATTCGATTCCTATCAATCCTACCCGACTTTTACACCTTCCCTAGACATTGCTTCTGAACAGCAATTTAGGAGTTTCCAGTATCCAAACAACTTTGAATCTTTTACAGAAACCCCTTCACAACCGATGTCTAGTCTGGAACAGTTGTTGGAAGAATTTCGGGCAGCGTCATGCCAACAGATAATGGATTTGAATGCGTCCATGGCTGCCTTCATACAACCTCACGAATCGGTAGCTAGTTTCCAACTAGCTCCATATTTTCCATTGTATGATGAGGCGATAGGACAGGTTGAGAATTTGAGTAGTGAGAGTGAGCAGTACACCCTTCCAAATCAAACCTACCCATTGCAAATTGAATTCCACAACTCCAATTTTGAAAGTCTATCGAGTCTCCCAAATGATTCACCAATTGAAGATAGACTGTTTAATGAGTTGTGCGACTTTGTAGTGTTTGATTTACCTAATTATGAAGGGTCCCTTTCGAGTGAAACCACACCCAATCCTATTGATCTCTACACCTCCACTCTAGAATCAGAATTGATTGAAATCCATGCGTTTGATGAGGTGTCTGAGAAATTTGATTTTCACTTGATTAAAGATATCGACGCTGGGAATATTTTGGATGATGAACCTACAGCTTTGGATGAGTTTTTCTCTCCAATACATCATCCTGAGTCATTAACTGCTTTTTCCGAACTCCATATGCGTCTGGATTTTGATGATGAATGCATGGATGAGTTGAATTTTGAGGAGACTTTTGAGGATAGTTTTGAGGATGAACCAGTTTTACTTGATGAGTCGGATTTTCCAATTCATCATGTCCCTTTCACTGACTATGTACACCTTTCTGAACCTTTAACTGCTACCCTTCCTCAATCACCTCGCTCCATCCTTTCCATCGTTCCGACCTTGTAAAAAACCGTATCACTTTCATTTCCTATGTCTGGTTTACCAAGTTCAGCTTACCTATGTTTTCTCACAAATCTTGAAGGATTTGACCCCATTTCTCGACGGGTTGATAGATTAGTACAATCGCTTTTTACACATCGGTCATTACAAATTGTACTAATCTATTCACTCCATTGCCATCCTTAAGTTCGTATTCCATTTCTTTCTCCCCTCCGCCATTCTTCTCCTCCACCAAGACCGTATTCCGCTTCTATCCCCATACGGTCTCGCGTATTCTCCATTTCTTTCCTCTCCGCATTCTTTCACCAGCCCGGGCCTTATCCCGATAAAATTTTTGAATGGTTGGTGCTAACTTTTGGCCTGTGTAAGGCCTTGTATAGATTGATATTGTTCTCTCCCCCCTAACTATGAACTTCAATGCTTTACAGTGGCAACACCGTTTCACTTAAATTTGGGGGGAACCTTTTTGGTGTATATATATTTTTGGTTTCCTTTTTGTTTTGTATAAATTTTTTTTAAAGGCACCGACAATTTTGACCCTCTTGGTGTAGCCTGACAGTGAGGAAACTGTCAAGTTTAAGTTTGGGGGTGTGCTCGGTAAGCTTTCTACCTTCGCATCCATTTGTATATTCTGCATTTGCATACTTATTTAAAAACCCAAAAAAAATCAAAAAAATTTCCAAAAGTATAAAAACTTTGTCGTCAAGTTAGCTAATAGGGTAACTTAGATTTTTATTCCGAAAATTTAGTTGATACGTTAGAGATAACTAAATCCTAGGCTTAGGAATTGAAAACCCTAAAAATAACCCTCATTCTGTTTAACCTTGGGAATTATACGTCTTTGCAGTTTTTTTTAGAAGTGGGTAATCTTGAGTTCAGTTCTTGAGTTAAGTCGAGATGGAGGTAAAGTATTGAAGCTTTACTGAAGGATAAGTCTGAAAAATAGTTTCTATTCTTGAGTCCAAATTTAGAAAGTATATACCTTACTAACTGCACATACACGCACCTTAAAACTTGGGATAGTAGAGGATACCTAGAAATACTCTTGCCTGAAAACCTGGTATGAAATAAAAAATGGTATTTAAAGCTAATCACCAAAAGAGCATCATTGAAAAATATATCCGGTCTTGAAAAAGAAAAAGAAAAAAATAAAAAATAAATAAAATCAAGACCTGAAAACTGCTATTTACGCTTTAAGCTCATGCATTCAGTAATCTGCTGTTAGTGCCTCAGGAAACATTAATAATCGCATGAAAGGTGTGCGAGCAAAACCGTCCATCATTAAACGAAAAAGAAGTAGTATTAGGTATTAAAGCAAGGGTACTATAGCTTGAATTGAATTCTTAAGTGTAAGGGTGAAATTTTACACACACGTAGGGGTATACGATCGATGTTTGGAGGAAAGATAGGAATAAAAAATAAGACTTATGTTTTCCGTAAAGTTGATAAAAATTCCGGATTGGAGACTAGACTTTAGAAGGAAAACTCAAGAGATACCGAGATCTTTCTAAACTGTAAAACGTATAGGATCTGGGGTTGACTAAATGGGAGGCGTGAAACATAAGGGTTGAATATTTCTAATTTAGGATAATAGAATTTCTAACCTAGATACTAAACTGTAGGAGTAGAATTGACGTTAACTTGTGAAACTAGCTTGACGGGATTTTATGGGTGTAATCCGCTGAAAACCCTAAGGAGACAACACTCCTCCTACTAGAGACACCTAGAGGTTTAACGGCTTGTTGCACGAGCTTAGTGCAATCGCGTTCCCTGCAAAAGTGAGGTTAGGATTTTTTGTTTTGCTTGGGACGAGAAAAAGATAAGTTTGGGGGTATTTGTTTATCACAGGAAACTGCATTTTAATACCACTCATTCATTATCTATTTCTTGTATTAATCGGTACTATTAACCAGTGTCTGCTCATTAATTACAGATTACAGGTATATGTGATAAAATACTGAAAACACACTCAAAATCACGGATATAACATTTGTGAGCCGACACTGCAACCGGAACTGCAAACCTCTATATCAAAAGAGTTTTTACAAATAAACTAGTGTACACACATTTTGGTCCAACACATACAAGTGAGCACATGCTCTTTGGCACATGGACCATGGTGGGGCTGCCCATGACACAAGTGGGCAGATGAGAAGTGATGTGTGATAAATGCTAAAAGTTTTGATGTGATTTAAAAAGTATCAAGTTTCCCTCCAATCTACTGAATACAACCTAGGATTCTACAAAGAAATCAAACAATACCGGTGGAGTTGTCGAGAGAACACAAGACCACCACACCAACACGAGCCCACTTGCTCGGAATTGACCCGGCGACATGCTCAATAAAACCGATCTCGCCAGCCCCACCATGCCCAATGAGTCCCATTTTTGTTCTGGCTATCCCTTGCAGTCACATCATTCTATTTTTATTATTTGTTTAATTTTATTTTGAGCTTATAAATACAGATCAGTGAGCAAGGGATGGGCTCTCACATAGTCTCACATTTTCTTATTTTCTTTACACTTCAAACTCTTTTTGTTTTCTTTTTGTTCTTGTACATAGCTAGTTTCCCTTGAGCTCCTTGTCTTCTCTTGATCTTGCAATCTTTTCATTAGGCTTGCAAGTTTAAGTTTTGGTTATTGAACTCAAGGTTGTATCACCTGGACATAATAAAACTTTCCTTTTTGCACTTTGGGTTCTTAGTATTTCTTTTGCTTTACTTTCTTGCAATTTTCATTCTTACTATTTACTTACTTGCTCTTTTATTTCCATGCCATTTAATTACATGCTTGTTGTTTTACTATCTTCTTTGTATCATTTCATTGCTCTTTTTCTTTGTTGTTGTAATGGTTTGTAAATATTTGTGTTGTTAAGAAAAAGATTGGTTATGTAAGTTAAGGTTTTCGTTTCTCATTTTCTTTGCCCGATATTTTCCAATTGAACTCCGTCCAAATTTTACGCAAGCGCTCCGTTAGGCACCCTACCCTACCAAGGTATCGGTGATCCCTAACCGCGACTGGTTGCATTCGGTTTGGCCGGAGGCGAAAGCCAAGCGACAAGAACAGAAAAACAAGGGTTAATAAGCCGGATTTCACTAATATCGTGCTTAAGTACCCTAATCCACGTTGTTGCCGATTGCTCTAGCTTCAATAGTCAAGTTCGGCACAAAGGTTTGAGTACGGAAATCTATAACTTACACTAACCTAGCTAATCCTAATAACTTATACTTTGCATATATACACATAGGTTAGAATCGAACCATTCCGCCACGCGCATTAACTCGTCATAACAAGAACTTGAAACGCACCGTCTCCCTGCGGACGACCCGTACTCATCACGGCTAGCTACACGTGACGCCGTTCTGATTGCGGTTAACTTTATAACTTTAAAACACGACATGCCAAAAGCGTGCTAATCACCATGCATTTATAGTAAGATTGTAGCAAGAACTGTAGTATTCCTCGTCTTGTACGTGGATGACATTCTCCTGATAGGAAATGACATTCCTATGTTATAATCTGTCAAAAGATTCTTGTCACAGAAGTTTTTCATGAAAGACCTGGGTGATGCTTCCTACGTTCTGGGGATCCAGATCTATCGTGATAGATCTAAGAGGATGTTGGGACTTTAACAGTTCAGGTACATTGACACCATACTGAAAAGATTTAGTACGGAAGATTCCAAGTGCGGTAATCTACCAGCTTATCACGGGATCATCCTCTCTAAAGAGATGTCTCCCAAGACTGATTTGGAAAGGGATCACATGATTATTATATCCTACACTTCTGCGGTAGGATCTATAATGTATGCGATATTGTGTACCAGACCAGATGTTGCTTATGCACTGAGCGTGGTAAGCAGGTATCAGTCAAACCCTGGGGAGAAGCACTGGATAGCAGTTAAGAACATTCTCAAGTACCTGAGAAGGTCTAAGGAGATGTTCATGGTATACGGCAGTAAAGACCTCCAGATCGAGTCCTTCGCTGACTCCAGCTTCCAGAGTGACAAGGATGACTCCAAATCCATGTCGGGTTATGTCTTTACCCTCAATGGAGGGGCGGTCTGTTGGAAGAGCTCCAAGCAGGATACCGTTGCTGACTCGACGATGGAGGCAGAGTATATCGCTGCATGTGACGCCGTGAAAGAAGCAATCTAGATGAGGAAGTTTGTTATAGAACTTCAAGTGGTTCCGTCTATTGTTGATCCAATACCTTTGTACTGTGACAACAACGGGGCTATAGATTTAGCGAAGGAACCAAGGTCCCATCAGAAGTCCAGACATATCTTGAGGTGGTATCACTTGATCAGGGAGATCGTGGATCGCCGGGAGATAGAGGAGCGGAGAGTAGACACGGAGAACGACACCGCAGATCCACTCACAAAATCCATCCCTCAGACACACTTCGAGAGGCTATTCGAGATGATAGGTCCGCGATATGCCGATACACGGCCTTAGTGCAAGTGGGAGATTGTTAGTGATATATGCCCTAGAGGCCATTATTGTATAGTACTGGATTTTATATTACATTTTGGAAGCTTGGGATATACACAGATATAATAACAGTCTTGCTCAATATGATAGTATGCTATGTGGTTTGATTCCATCTTAACATGTGTATATGTTTCTTTTAACATATCGCTAATACATATTGATAGAGCCCTTAGGATCTTTGCTTGACTACCAGCGTTGTGATGCCAGTCACACTAATGGGGGCTGGGTAACCTATAAGCACATCCTTATACTTTTCCTTAGTCATAGGATTATTAAGACAGAGCATTGATACTCCAGAGTAGACTAGTGTATACGCTTTTTATCCCAGTCAGAGGAGGTGGCCTGTCCCGCGGCCATTGGTATACGGTACCAGAGATAGTATACAGGTGCTCATTAGGTTATGAGTTACACTGGACGGACTCGCTGGGAACTGCTGATTGTTATTATACCTATTGTCGGTTAGCATTTCCCCGGTGACATGAGTACAGGTTAGTCCATTGACTTGACATCACTATTCATCTCAAGTGTGTTCCCATCGTACTTAGATTACTACCCTACCATGGCTTAAATGAGTCGTGAAAACAGGTAGTAGTTGGGTGCGGTCCCGAAGCACTTAGAGGAAGTAGGGGATAGAAGGGATTCGTCTCTCCCAGTATTAGGAGTTGATATCACGCTGTGTACGGTTAGCCAATACACAGAGTCCCTGGCCAGAGCAAGTGAGATTTACTGGTAGGTACACCAGTAGTTTCTCAGGGTGTATTGGGCGCTACACCGACATGGATTATTGCGCTATTAGGGGTCTAACGTTTACCACCCCCTAGGGCCAATATGCGATACTCTTAGACGAACAGACCGGACTGTACGGAGATTGTCACGGATAGGCTCAGTAAGGGTTCGGATGAGTTCGCTTGTCGGCCTTCTTTTCCACAGGTACCTGGGTAGCCGTTACGTACAGCTACTGCCACTGACGGACATGTGATTAAACCCACTGCCAGCATACTATCGAGTCTTTAGAGTCCCACACAGAGGGTTTCCCTGGTTCAGGCGAAACGATGTAGAGGCCGTATGGTTTTACGTGCAGGGTCTCATCATATACGTGTACTTGCTGCACGGATGTTGTTCGGACAGATAATATTAGTGGGCTTAGGATTAAGCCGCATTCTAGTATTATATTATTGAATTATCTTTATATTTGTATTCGTATTTTTTGCAGTACAAATACGGGTATGTATATACGGTGAGGGCATTCTTGTAATTTTACAAGAGATACTTCTAGAAGGGGACACCTCATTTTGCATATATCTATTTTTGGAAAATAGATAATGAGGTGGAAAATGAAGATATTTGTGGCATGGTTGAAGCATGGCTGATTCTTTAGTTTATTGATTTTCTCTCACTATTCTAGCATGGCTACATTTTTCTATGGAAAATAATGCATGCTTGATTTGGGGAAAAAGAGTTAGTCATTCTTCACTTTCTCACTTGACTTAATCATTCTAGTTTTCTCATTTTCTCTCCATTACTCTCCTCCTTCCTCAAACCCTAACCCTCACATGTGTTGTGAATTCTGGAGTTCTTTGAGATAAAATAGTCCAGTTAACTCTCTACATCTCCTAAGCTACCTAGATTAGCAAACTAGGTATTTTAGTTATCTCATTCTTGAGGTCGGAGTTTGAACCATAGACTCTCGGGTGAATCGTCATCGACACAAGAAGGCCGACGACCGAGCTTGATTCATACCTTTTAGGAACTCAAGAAGAGGAAAAGAAGATCCGAAGGACTAGAATCTTGGAGGTATAAAACTCTGTTATAGTTGTTTAGAACCTCTATGTGTTTAGCTAGTTAGGGTTTCTGAACGATCTTGGAAGTATAGTCGATGTTACTTGTCTTAAAATCGTTTTTGGTAAATTCCACGTCCCTAAAAACCATATGGGGTGTGTGACATCGACTTACAACAGGGGGTACTTAAGCACAGAATTTCTAGAATACTTAAAAGAGAATGGAATCCTCTCTCAGCTTACTCCTCCACATACACCATAGCACAACGGTGTATCGGAGTGGAGGATTCATACCCTATTGGATATAGTTCGCTCCATGATGAGTAGCGCTGAGTTGCCTCCTTAATTCTAGGGTTATGCGTTTCATACAGCAACATACATATTGAATTATGTTCCATCCAAATCTATGCCTAAGACTCTATATGAAATATGGAGTGGAAGGAATTCATATCTTAAGCGGTTTAAGATATGAGGTTGTCCGGCCTTGTGAAAATGCAAAAACTGGACAAACTTGAAGCACGATTAGTTCTTTATAAGTTTGTTAGATATCCTAAGAATTCTCCAAGATATCTGTTCTACCACACCGAGAAACAGAAGGTGTGTGTTGCTCACCACGCCATCATTTTAGAGAAGGAATTTCTTGCAAAAGAAATAAAGGGAGCACGGTAGAACTATTGGAAATGTATGCCCTAGAGGCCTTTATTGTATAGGATGCTAGGGATATGTATGTACAGAAACAATCTTGCTCAATATAATAGTACGCAATTTATTTTACCTTTATCTTAACATGTGATGTGTTCTACTTAGTATTTCATATCTTGTATACATGTTGATAAAGCCCTTAGATGTTTGCTTGACTACCAGGACTATGATGCAGATTATACTAGTGGGGCTTGCGTAGTTCGCAAGCAGATCCTTTAACAGTTCCTAGTCGAGAGAATATCGAGACAGGGTATCGATATTCCAGAGTAGACTAGTGTGTACGTGTCTTGACCCTGCATAGGGGCGATGGTTGATCCCACAACCATTGGTGTTTGACATCAAAGATTGTACAATGTGCTCATTAGAGAATGGGTACACCGAACAGGACTCGCCGAGAACTCAAAGATGGTATCATACCTATCGTCAGATAGCAGTTCTCTGGTGACACTTGTACAGGTTAGTCTGTAGACCCGAGATCGTCATTGTGTCTTGTGTGGTTCCCACTGTGCTTTGATTTCCTCCCTACCACGGCTCATCAGAGTCGTGCAAACAGGTGGATTTTGGGTACAGTCCCGAATCACATGGAGGCGGAGAGCGATAGGAGGGGTTTCGTCTCTCCCGGTATAGGGAGTTGATGTTGCGCTATACTCGATTGGCTATAACAGCAATTCTCCAGCCAGGGTTGATGAGATTTACTGATAAGTGTTATCAGTAGTTTCTCAAACCGTTATGAGCCACACATTGGCATGATTTATCAAGTTACTGGGGTCTGACGCTTCCACCCCAGACTCGATATGCGACATATCAGACGTAGAGACTGGACTGTACGGTAAGTGTTACTTATAGGCTCATTGGGGTTAGGATGAGTTCGCTCGTCGGCTACCTTTTCGACATGTACCTGGGTAGCTGTTACATATAGCTAGTGACGCTGACGGACTTGTGGTTAAACCTACTACCAACGTACTATCGAGTCTTTAGAGTCCCACACAGAGGGTTTCCCTGGTTCAGGAGAAACGATATAGAGGCCGTATGGGATTACGGCAGGGTTTCGAACATATACGTATACTGGCTACACGGATGGTGTTCGGACGAATAATATTGGTAGGCTTTGGTTTAAGCCGGATGCCAGTATTATATTATTGGAATCTCATTGTATTCGTATTTTTTGGAATATGAAAACGGGTATGTATATACGGTGAGGGGCATTCTTGTAATTATACAAGAATTACTTCTAGAAGGAGACACTTCATATATATTGTTTTTATTTTGTGAAAATAAAATTAATGAGGTGGAATTTGGAGACTTTTTCAAGCATGGGTGAAAGCATGGCTAATAATATTATATTCATTTGGCTTCACTATTGAAGCATGGTTGATTATTTTTTGAGAAAAATAATCCATGCTTCAATAATTGGAAGCTTAGCCATTTCATTTGGTTCATACATGACCTAGCTCATTCTCACTCTCACATTCTCTCTCCAAATTATCTCCTCCCTCAAGCTCAACCCTAACCCTTCACATGAGTTGTGATTCATAGGGTATTGAGATCAAATAATCCTCTAAATATTCTTTACATCATCTAAGTAGTCTTCTTTAGCACATTAGACTTTTTAGTAACCTCATTAGTAGAGGTTGAAGCTTGATCCAAAGCTCTCGGGTGGATCATCTATGGCGTAGAGGAGACCGGAGACCGAGATCAACTCTAGCACCCAAAGAACCTAGGAGCGCAGTGGAAAGAAGACCCGAAGGATCGGTTCAAGAAGGTATAATCCCTATCATAGTAGTTAAAACTCCTAGATAGGGTTACTAGTTATGGCTTAGTATAAGATCCGGGAGTAAAAGTCGATGTTGCATGCTTAAAAATTATTGTTTGCTAATTCCGCCTCCTCACAAGAGTTGTGGTGGTGTGCAACATCTACTAACATGGTATCAGAGCCTAACTAAATCAAAACTAGCATTTTCTACGACGTTTAAAGCTTCGAAGCCAAAACGACTCCGAAACCGTACAACTAAAATCCAAGTTTCTGGAAATTTTTGTAAATCTTCTAAATTTTTTTTAAACATGTGCAGAAGACTTGTTATGAGATAACTAGAACACCCTCTAAAAACGAGCCCAAAATTCCCAAATCTCGCCGGCTAAACCACCATTTTTACCGGCCTCGCCGGCCCTGTAGATGATTTTGGGCTTGGATTTTTATGGTGTTCTGATAACTTGGTTTTAGGTTTTATGGTACTGTTTATTTTTGCCCAGATTGCATATGATATTATCTAAGTGTTAGGGCTATTCGGAGTGTTACGAAGTCGAATATTTAGCATCGTTTTTCTACTTTTCAGTTTGATATGTGTTATGAAACGTCCACTAATTGATATACAATAATTATTGGGGGTTGCACATATGTGTATCATGTGATGGTTTGTGTATATGGAGTATTGGATCGTCGTGGATGAATAGCCGGGGGGATGTGAGAAGAGTGTTTCCTTTTCTTTCATTCTTGTAATTTGTAAATGTGATGTAATATTATTTTGTGGGGCACATCCGGGTTGAGATTGTAGCCACCGTTGTATTTTTTCTTTTTACTGTTTTTGCTCCTAGGATAGACCCAAAGTGGGGTGCACAACTACCGGGTTCTTGAAGTGCCGAGTGGCCTACTCATTTTATTGAGGGAGGTTGCTTCACTTCGGGAATTTGGCGGGTAGTTTGCCGCACCCGTAGGAGTCTCGGGTGGGGTTTGGCTATTCATCACGACCATGGAATCCGTCTTTCGTTCAGGGCTTAAAAGAAACACGGAATTCCTAGTATATCCAATATATTCATCTATGATCTAGAATGCTTATTATTGCGTGAAATGAATGGCTATATATATAATATATATAATAAACGTTGCTTATATTTTGCACCTGCGCTAGTCCAGCCCTCGCTCTGTCGTTAGTTAAGTAACCTAACGGTGTATGATGGGGCCCCGTGGCGAATGCGAATGGCATAAGCATACGTTCTATTTTCGTTACTTTTTTTGCAATAATAAGGTTAAATGATGAGAAAACATTGATGAGATTAATGTTAAGAAAAAAAACCTAAAAATGTTGTAGAATCAAAAAATTTCAAAAAATGTAGCTCTAGTTATTGTTTTGCATAGTGGTATTCCTTGATGAATATCAGCACCTCATTCGATGGGGAAAGAGCCGAGATCTCTTCACTGGGAGTGACCTCTTTAGCAAAACTTGCAAATGCTACAACCCACTCGGTTTATCATGATAGCCTTCCTAGTTCTTGCTCTGCATAGTGGTATTCTTAGATGAATATCCAGCACCTCATTCGATGAGGAAAGAGCCGAGATCCTTTCACCAGGAGTGACCTCTTTAGAAAAAGCTATTCGATTTGTTTTTGAAAAACTACTCGAGTTTTAAGCCGAGCTTAAACCACTCCTTTTCAAATCATTAGATTCTACAACGATATCAAGTTCATTACGTTAATGGTTTTCATCAAAACCATTCGTAGCCCTCCGCCATTTTGGGAAGTAGAGTACTTAGTATTTGTGCCGTGTTTGTTGAATATAGTTAAGGCATAGTGTACGGTAGCTAAGTGATGCCTTCCTATAAAGCATATGATGCGATCGGTTAGGACATTCGTATGACTTTGTTGACCATAGTTAAAGGTCATACGGGTGGGTCTAAATCGATCATGAAATGACAGATAGAACTTGACTAGCGCTTATGATTTATTGACCATAGTTAAGGTCATAAGACGCTATGGGTAAAAAAAATATCGAGAATTTCAAGTGTTGAAATTTGCAATGAGATTGCATACCTTCTATTTGATAGTTGGATCCCGATCCCACTGTGAGTAATAGTTACTCCCAGGAAAGTTTTGCACTTTACAATTAGCTAATCTAGTAGGTGTCTAGAAAGGTGTCAACGGGGTTATTCCTATAGGAAAACGAGGTTTATTTTAATTAGGTCCGTGCGAAAGCACGGGGAACCTCCCTCGGAGTACCGACATTAGCCTGGCTGACCGGTTAGCAAACTTGTAGAATGTAATTAATCCTGGCTAATTTTCTTTTTATGGTTTGAAGGAAAATTTGATAAAAAGCAGTGGGAGACATCGATTAGATAAGATTAATAACCAATCTAATCATGCAAGAGCAATCGCTGAGTGTTTTATTTTCTCTCTCCTAATGGCAGATACCAATGTCGGGACTTAAGCTTCTATTAGACAAAAATAAACTAACGGGACCTAATTATAAAGACTGGTTGAGGAACGTAAATATTGCCCTTACTTATGACAAGGTTGCGTACGTCCTTACTGCTCCAGCCCCTCCCCTCCCAAGCCCTGATTTCTCTATTGTGGATAAGGAAATCCGCAAGACATGGGATATTGATTGCGCTACAGCCAAATGCCTCGCGCTTGCTCCGATGGACAACGAACATCAGAAGCAGCATGAGAAGGTGGATGTGCAATCCATCTTTCTCCATAAAAAAGAGTTGTATGGGGAGCAATCTCGTGCTCTTCACTACGAAGCCTCAAGAAATCTATTTCAGATGAGGATGACTACTGGTACATCTATAGGTGATCATGTACTGAAGATGATAGGTCTTATTGAAGAACTAGAGGACCCGGGATGGACGATGGAGAACAAACAATATGTTGATATAGTTCTACAGTCTCCCCCCTGCCTATGCTTAGTTTATAGTGAACTTCAACATGCATAATTTGGAGAGATCACTTCCTGAACTTCTCAATATGTTGAGGAGTACAGAGAGCACGCTAAAAGTAGTGAAAACTCCCTCTCTAGTTGCTGGGCCATTGTCACGACCCGAAAATTACGGAGCGTGACTGGCACTTAAATTACGAACGTCTCGAGGCGTACGTAATCTAAGTAAGCCAAAACCCAAAAATCAAAACCAATTAAAGCAGTAGAGTGAAAGAAAACCAAGTCAAGAAACGATTTTCAACCAAATAAGTCGCATCAATCTTTTTAAAAGATACATCCTTTTTCCGAAAATTTTGGCAAAGTCTCCTTTGTAAATAATGGCCCCAAACGGGTACAAAACGAGAATATATGTACAACATGAAATAAGGCATCCCCAAGCGGGAGCTAGCTCTTCGCCAAAGGCGGACTCACAATCACACGCAATATATATCATCACCGTGCAAAATAAGCATATAAAGGCACAAATTAATAAAGCATCATGTCGGCTCAAGTGAGCTCGATCCAGAGAAACAACATATATGTACACAAATCTCACTGTCTCATCTCTAGATCACAAATACAATAGTACAAGTGGTAGATACAGTAGATGGAGTATACTAGATACAAAATCGATACAAGATGGAAACAAAATAACCCCGCAACCCACCTACAAACAATGCTGAGAGTCCAAGCAAAAAGGAGCAAAAGAGGAGATGCGCCCGCCGCTACTGTGATGACGGGTCGGACCTGCAAAACACTGTGGCACGAAGGGGGTGAATTGCCAACTCGTGAGTAAAATGTAACACCTAATAAGGCTATCGTAAGCATGCACACAATTTCTTCACAGCCTACATATAGTAATATGATGCGATGCACTAGTATGTATACAACATGAATGCAATAAACAACACGAGATTTGAATATGATTAACATGGGAAATCTGTATTCTTATCTTAGTAAAACTTCTGTAATTTAGCTGTAGTTTCATCAATGAAATCAATATAAATCCGTATCAAGCATCGAAACCAAATATGAATATCACAATTATCCCGGGCTCGGCAATCCGGACTGGCCCATATATCTGATCTTGGGCTCCGGCAATCCGGACTGGCCCATATATCTGATCTCAAGACTACGTCGGTATCCTCCGGATATCCACCGAGTCACAAATAACCGGTCGATAGTGCTCTCCTGCCGGGCTCAAAGCCATCATCTGCGACCATCTTGCCTCGGGATACCACACTGGGTCCACCATGCACCCACAGACGGTTCCTCCTCCTCCTCGAATCGGGTGTATGATACCGCTCAAGAACCGAGAAATCTCATGGTGGACGACATATACATCATATCACGAGAAAACCGCAACTTACATTTTTAAAATGGTAATACGTTCTTAAATCCTTACGGTTTCTCCAAATCCATAAATCTTATAAATATGGAAATCCTCGAGAAGAATCATAATACATGAATGTCTATGATGTTAACAATATGAAATGCGATGCGGAACTAGAAAACTACGCATGAACGATGATGCAATGAGATAAATGCACATGACTAGCAATCCTACGTATCCATCCTGATGAATTGAATATATAAATACAGGTTATTAATCATAATTGGCGCAATTGATAAGATTCAGATTTAACAAGCTATATAGTGTTCGTGGCATAGCAATTACCAAGGCGTATGTGTCCCCATGAATAGTGCCCGTGCAGCATAAACCAATAGTAATAGTGCGAGTGTCCTAGGAGATGATATCACATATATATTTTAAAAGATGTGCGATGCAACGAAATGAATAACTAGGAACTATGCAATTTAGTGCAGGTACTAATCGAAATTCTAACTATCGAGCGTCTTGCGTCATCCAAACGATTCCCCCTTAGATGTGTACATCTACTCACCGGAACGCCTTCGCTAGTCTGATCCAATCACCGCATTTCCTTTCCGCGCCGGGTCTGATGTCTCCACGATCGATTCTAGAATCACACAATGCAACACACATTAGACCAATATCCTGCAAAACGCGATATCAAGACCATACGAGAAAACTAGCGTCGCAAGCTAAACGTGTATGCACTCGAAGCAACAAAACGTGTGTGCTAACGTCTGAAACTACCCCGACCGGCTGTGATACATAGAAAACACCAAATCCAGACTCGGAACGTACGTGTCGCGCAAGTCACAAAACTAAAATTATAGGCAATTGGTCCAAGATTTTAATACGAGTACAACTAAACAAATTTGCATATACTAAAGACCTTAAATATACAGCAGACACCTAACAACTAAACCTCGACACCCAGACCCCTACTCTGGCCGCAATTTGCGGCCAGAACGGATAAATTGGCAGCCACAAAGGGGAATGGCGGTTTCGTGCTTCGGGTGTGTGATCCTAGTCCAGTAACTATGCTCCAGTAATTGCAACTTTAATCTGAAACTTTTGGTTTAAACGCAGATCCCAAAAAGAGAACAATTCTGAATTAAAACTCTAATTAACACCAATCTAAAATAATAAGGCCTTTTAGTGAAAACTTATGAAAAGACTAGGATTATTAGACACTAATTACACTTAGTTACCCTATTCAAGCTATAAAAAAACCCTAATCTATCGTAATCTCCTCTTAAATCACATAATCAGCACTAATAACCACTTAAACACTAAATTAATCTTAACAAACTAAAAGTTTAGCAAAGAAGTAACTAGGTTAGGCGTATACCTCAAGAAGGTCTAAGAATGGTTCACACTAGCTAGTACTTATGGAGACTTGGCCAAGAACCAAGCTTGATTGAGCAAGGGAAAAATAGTGATGATTTTGGCTAGGATTATGTGGATTTTCTTTTAGAAATGGGGCTTGGATTGAGAGAAAAAGAAGAAGAAATGAAGGGGAGGGGGCTGCTGCTGGGGTTGGCCGAGCTTAGGGGTGGAGAGAGAGTGTGTGTGAGGGTTCTCAAAGTCAAGGTTTCCCCATGCCTCATAAATACCCCCATGCTTCCCTTTTCCATTTCTTTTTCTTATTTATTTTCTTTTGTTTTGTTTTATAAAGGATTATAGAACCATAAGGAATTAAAATGAAAGGTATGCTACAAAATAAATGTTGATTTGTCATGGTTGCTAAACACATTTTAAATTAGGGTAAAATTGGATTAGTGCATGATTAAATAAAAATCTAGCTTAGTAAATAATAAATTAGCAAATAGATAATTAAGTGAACAGTAATTTAAATGTTAATTAATAAAGCACAATAAATATGTAATTACATAATTTCACAATTAAAATAGATTTATTCCAGTCAACGTGGAAAATAATTATTAACGGGGTTTCTATGAAAAACACGTATTATCGCTAGTTATCACGAAATTAACCTAAACGAATTTTCAAAGCGTTACAATCTCCCCTTTAAAGAAATTCGGTCCCCGAATTTAAAAATCTAGCTACGCGTACCTTCGAAGAGATGAGAATATTTCTTCCTCATCTCGTCCTCGGTCTCCCAGGTGACCTCTTCGCTGCTCGGGCTATGCCAAAGAACCTTTACGGACGGTATAACCTTTGACCTTAATTGCTTCACCTGCTGATCTAGGATGACCACCGGTTGCTCCGTAAAAGAAAGGTCGCGCTCCAGCTAGATCGTCGGGTGCTGAATCGCATGAGAAGGGTCATGAATGTACTTGCGGAGCATCGATACGTGGAATACGGGGTGAACATCTGGGAAACTGGACGGAAGAGCCAACCGATAAGAAACTGCGCCAACACGCTCGAGAATCTCGAAGGGGCCCACATATCTAGGACTAAGCTTCCCTTTCCTCCCGAATCTCGTCACGCCCTTCATCTGAGAGACCCTCAAGAAAACATGATCGCCTATAACAAACTCAAGTCTGCGCCGACGTCGGTCTGCAAAAGATCTCTGCCTGCGCTGGGCCGCTCTCATCCTATCACAAATCAACTGGATCTTTGCGGTCGTCTCCTGCATAATCTGCGGCCCCAAAATACTGATCTCACTGAGCTCTGTCCAACATACGGGAAATCGACATCTCCTCCCATATAACGCTTCGAAGGGTGCCATCAGAATCGTCTCCTGGAAACTGTTATTATAAGACAACTCTATCAAGGGCAAATGATGATCCCAGCTGCCACCGAAATCTAAAACGCACGCTCGGAGCATGTCCTCAAGAGTCTGAATAGTCCGCTCTGACTGACCGTCGGTCTGCGGATGAAAAGCTATGCTGAAACTCAATCGGGTGCCCAAAGCCTCCTGAAGTCTCTACCATAGGCGGCTGGTGAACTAGGTGCCTTGGTCGGACACAATTCAAGTCGGGACGCCATGCAATCGTACAATCTCATCGATGTATATCTTGGCATACCGAGCAAATCCAAAAGTGGTCTTCACTGGCAGAAAGTGAGCCGCTTTCGTCAATCGCTCCACGATCACCCAAATAGAGTCATACCCTCGACTGGTCCTGGGTAGACCCACAATGAAGTCCATAGAAATCTGCTCCCACTTCCACTCCGGAATGGGCAAAAGCTGCAACTCTATCGCTGGCCTCTGGTGCTCGGCCTTGACTTGCTGACAAGTCAGGCATCTCAAAACGATGTCTGTGACGACTCTCTTCATCCCTTCCCACCAGTAAACGTCCCTCAAATCATGGTACATCTTGGTGGAACCCGGATGAACACTGTATACCGATCGATGTGCCTCCTCAAGAATCTCACGCCTCAGTCCTCAGTATCTGGTACGCACAGTCGAGTCCTAAATCGTAGTATCCCCTGATCATCGATCACGAACTCGGAATCTCTGCCTTGTCTAACCTGCTCCATATCTCTGAAAAATGGTCATCACTTTACTGTGCCTCATGGATACGGTCAAGCAACTGTGGACGTGCACGGATATGCGCAATATGTCCCTCGGTCGGCGTAAACTAGAACTGCACTCGGCTGTCGCATAAAATCTGCCAATCCGCCGACGACTGTCTCTGAACTGCGCTCAAACAAGCTAAACTACCTCCGGGCCTCCGACTCAAAGCATATACCACTACATTCGCCTTGCCCGGATGATACAGGATCTCGCAATCATAGTCCTTCATTAGCTCCTGTTAGTTATATGTATGCCCTAGAGGCCATTACTGTACATAGGATGTATATTGTAGTGGATGCTGGGATATATATAGGGAGGACTTTCTTGCTCGACATGATAGTATGCTATCTGGTTACCCTTTACCTTAACGTGTATGCTGATTGTCTCTCTGTTACATGTTGGTAAAGCCCTTAGGATCTGTACTTGACTACCTGGACTATGATGCGAATCATACTAGTGGGGACATGGTAGTCCATAAGTACATCCTTCAAAGTCCCTAGTCGTGGGTATATCGAGACGGGGCATCGATATACCAGAGTAGACTAGCGTATACCTTCTCGACCCATACAGATGGGCGATGGATGATCCCATATCCATCGGTGTTTGACATCGGAGATGATGTACGGGTGCTCAGTAGAGTCTGGGTACACTGGACGGACTCGCCGAGAACTCCCAGATGGTATTATACCTCACGTCAGATGGCAGTTCTCTGGTGACACTGGTACAGAGTAGTCTGTTGACCCGAGATCGTCATAGAGTCTTGTGTGGTTCCCACTTTGCTTTGATTTCCATCTTACCACGTCCAAGAGGGCGTGCAAAACGGTGGTTTTTGGGTACAGTCCCGAGTCACATGGAGGCAATGAGCGATAGGAGGGGATTCGTCTCTCCCGGTATAGGGGGTTGATGTTGCGCTGTGTTCGATTGGCTATAACAGGAAATCCCTGGCCAGGGTTGCTGAGATTTACTGGTAAGTGTTACCAGTAGTTTCTCGAATTGTTATAGACCTCATGTCGACACGACTTATCGAGCTATTGGGGTTTGACGTTTACCACCCCTAGGCGAGATATGCGACATATCAGACGATCAGACCGGACTGTACGGTAGTGTTACAGGTTGGATTCACAGGAGTGTGAGCGGGCTTGCTCGTCGATCTTCTGATCGCTCAATACCCGGGTGGCCGTTACGTTTAGCAGACCGCTTGCGGGTTGTGGGTGTTTGATATGATCATCATCTGCTGCCGGCGTATTGACGAGTCTTTAGAGTCCTACACAGAGGTTTCCTGGCTCAAGCGAAACGAAATAGGAGCGCATATGAGATATATGCGGGACCGAGAATAATGCGTGTATATGATACCGTATTCTATTCTCGTGATAAATGTATCGAATGGTTGTATGCGATATAACCTAGTTATCGATTCAAGCGTTGATTCGATAAGCCGATATATTGTATACTAGTCGGTTGTGTGCGACATGACCGGATCATTGAATCAAGTGTTGATTTAATGATTTAATGCATATTTATATATTTGATATATTACTTTGCATCAACTAGTATCGGTTTACTTAAGATGGATTTTCTCACTCGGATGTGCACATTGTATATTCGATATAGTTTTGTGCACTTGATTGTATCATGTTTGATGATACATGTTTACTTGGTTAAGTGTAAAGAATTAAACCATGGTTAAGTTTATGATTAGGGTTCTCTTTTTCTTACTTATTTATTTGTTTATTTATTTTTGGAAAAGATGAGAAAAGAATGGTTGCTATTTTTGTTTTTAGTTGAAGTTTCTTGAAGCATTGACTTAGTCTTCATTCTTGTCTCATGCTTAACCCTAACCATCCAAGTTAACCATGGTCCATTCTCTACAATTAACCAAGGGTTAATATATGATAAGTATTGATTTATTTATCCAATAATTCAAGACTTATCATAAGACTTATCATAAGACTTTCTTCTTCTTCTTCATCTTCTTCCATGAAGAATAGCAAGCTCCATCAATGGTGATTGATGGAAATGAGTGAGAAATCCAATTCTAAAGTCTACCCACTTCCTATTTCTTCATCCTCTACCTCTTGCCAAGTAGTAGAGTGTGTTTTCTTCACAAGTTTCTTGACTTGGTGAAGTCGGAGCTTGATTTAGCGATGCCTCGACGTAGATCATCTTCGGCATGGACATCGATGACCTAGCCCGTTCATTCTCCGATGAAGCCGACGCTAGAGCCCGAGGTTCGACTTGGACAGCGAGGAGACTTCATTGCGGAGCTATGGAGGTGGAGCACCGGATCTACAAAGGTTGTATTTCCGTATTCTAGTAGTTAAGTGTTAACTAGTTTCATTTTCGCCTAAACATCTAGTCGACGATCCGTAGTCGGGTTTCTCGGCACCGTTAAAATTTGAAATTGGCATGGTTGATGCCTTGTGAGACCTCATTAGGGTGCCTAGGAACCCTACAGTGGTATCAGAGCCTAGCTAGAGCCTTAGGCGATGCGTAGACGGAGTTAGAAGTCCGATCGACCCGAAACCCCGACTTGAAAGTGCTCTCTGGACATTTTCTGTTTTCGTGGATTTTTGAGAATTAAAAATATGCAGAAAAATCAGCAGGAAATTCTAAGAATTACGGTGCAAAAAGTAACTAATGATCCCTCAAAAGTGCGGCGGAACCGCGGCATTAGCATGCTAATGCGGCGTTTCCGCGGCCGTTTTGTCTTATTAGGCACTCAATTTTGCACAGTAATTCCTATTTTGCAGTGCTGGTTTTCCTGGGAATTTTTTTTATCTGAAATCAAGAGTTGAGTTTTTTTTGTATTGTATTAGGAGTTCGTACATTCGATCGGATTGTCAAACTCTGTCTATGTGTTTTTCCGGATAAATTTTAGAATATGTTAAAAATTTTGACCGGACATAAATACCCACTTTTTCCCCTGCCGGAAAATTTCCAAGTGTTGGATTTTTCCGTAGTTTAACGACGTTCTAAGTAGTGCAAGTAACGCGATGGACCCTCTAGAAGACAACAAAGCTTAACTCGATTATGTGACCGTCTTGAACTGCCCTTTGAACCTTCGGGTTTGGGGCAGTACGGTGTGCCACATGTGAGGCATTGGCTTGACCCTTCTACGGCTGGACCGTTGGTACTGAGGCACGAACTGAATGTTTTTAAACTTGTTTCATGTGTTGATCTGTATTGGGAAAACTTGGGTGTTCGATTGTTCGATCGAAAAGTTTGACATTTTCTATTTATCCGGAATGGGATACAATAATTGGAATTCACAATAGTTATGTGATAACTGAATGAATGTTATAAACATAGCAGTTTAGTCTCACTTGATCGGTTGCCACGGAATTTTGATGTGATCAAAAGTCCGTCGCAATCACGTAGTGTACGCGGATACTCGCCGGGTAAACTTAATAGACAGCCTCACTCCATAGCCCCGACCAAGTGACTGTAGGAGAACCCCGTCGCCGAAAGCATCCGTTCGGGTGCTCGCGGTAGCGGTGTTCCGCCTTGGTGCACTTCGTCGACGGTATCGGGGGTGCGGCCGTCTACTGAAGTTTGCGACGAGCATTCGATCAGGATGTCGGGAATCCTGTTGAATTGCCCGACTTGGTATTGAAAAGTGTTTTCGATGTTGAGACTAAAATGCGGGGTTTATAATTGTTAGGCATGCGATGTCTAAGTAATTCATTTGATTAGGCATGCGATGTCTAAAGAGGTTGCGGATTCCAACTGTTGTAGTTTTACACTTTCTTTTCTGTGACCGTAAGTGTAATATGTGATATCGCCGGTTTCGTTGCTATATGTCAACGACAATTGGGATGCGCATATTTACTTACGTTGATGACATGTGATGTTATGTGTTGCTGGATATGTTATATTGGATCGTCGTGTTTGAATAGCCGGGGGTTTTTATGTGAGATGAGTGTTTTTCATTTTCATTCATGTAAAAACTTGTATGTAATATTAATTTATTGGGGCACTTCCAGGTTGCGGAAGTTGTCACCCTTTGTATATTATTTGCTTTTCCGCACTAGGATAGACCCAAGGAGGAGGGCACAAGTAACCGGGTTCTGGAGTCCAGTGGGAGACCAACTCGAGGAGTCGAGTCCGGGTCTCCTAACTCTAGAATTGGTAGGGTTGCTTGCTGCTCTCGTAGGGGTCTAGGGGTGTGGGTTTGGCTATTCATCGCGACTGTGGAATCCGTGTTTTATACTGGCTCGTATTGAAAATACGGACGTCCTAGTATATCCAATATTTCATATGTTTCTTCTGCTGCGATATCTGTGATGTGATCATGTGATGTTCTGTGATAGATACAGTATATAGTATATATGATATATTATATAGACGTTACTTATGTTTTACACCCGCGCTAGCCCTGTCCCGCTCTGCCGTTAGTCACCTAACCTAACGGTGCACGAAGGGACATCGAGGCGAATGCGGATGGCATAAGTGTACGTCGTATTTATCTGTGATGTTTAGGTACTTTAAATGATGGGACTTCATTAATGTGATTAATGAAATAAAAGAAACCTAAGATGTTGTAGAATCGAATTTCAAAATAAAACAGGTAGCTACAGTTCTTGCTTTGCACAGAGGTATATGTGATATATCCTGCACCTTATTCGATGAGGAAAGGACCGAGATCCCTTTACCGGGAGTGACTCCTTTAGCAATAACTGGCAGATGCTACACACTCGGTTTGTCTTTTGATTGCTTTTAAGAGTTTTTGCTTGGCACAGTGATATATATGATATATCCCGCACCTCATTCGACGAGGAAAGGACCGACGATCCCTTCACCGGGAGTGACTCCTTTAGCAAAACTAGAAAAGCCTCAAAAGCACTCCATTTTAAAATCATTTGATTCTACAACGATATCAAGTTCATTACGCAATAGGTTTTCAGAAAAACCTGTCGTAGCCCTCTGTCATTTCAGATATGTACTGGTTAGTATTCGTGCTGCGTTTGTTGACCTCTGTCAAGGCGTAGTGTGCGGTAGCTGATTAGTGCTTATCTGCATAAGCATATGATGTGATTGATTTAGGGTAGTCGTGCGACCTTGTTGATCTCTGTCAAGGGTCGTGCGGGTGGGTTTACTTCAATCAGGAAATGACGGGTTGAACTTGACTAGCAGCCTATGGTTTGTTGACCTCTGTCAAGGTCATAGGACGCTAGGGGCAAAATATTATCGGGAATTTCAAGTGTTGAAATTTGCAATGAGATTGCATACCTTCTATGAGATAGTTGGATCCCGATACCCGCTGCGAGTAAGTGTTACTCCTGGGAGAGTTTTATACATTACAATTAGCCGATCAAGTAGGTGTCTAGAAAGGTGTCAACGGGGTTACGCCTCTGGGAAAACGAGGTTTACAGTAATTAGGTTCGTGCGAAAGCACGGGGGGGCCTCCCTCAAAGTACCGACACTGGCCTGGCTGAAAGATTGGCGAACTTGTAGTGTGTAATTAATCCCGGCTAGTCTTTCCTTTTAGGGTTTGAAGAAAGATTTGATAAAAAGCAGTGGGAGCCATCCTGATTAAATAAAATAAAAACCAATCTATTCTTGCAAGAGCGCACGCTGAGTGTTTTCTTCTCTCTCTCTCCAGGTAGCGACCATATCACGCCTTAATCAAGATAATAATACGGATATTTGACCGAACCCGCTTGTTATACCGAGCTGGGGAACTTTGGTCCCGCTCCAACTTATAATTGTTATAAGACAGAGCAAGAAATTGGGGAATACCAGAATTCCCGTGCCGCCCAAACGAAGAGAGTGCATGCTGATGCATCATCTTCGGGTGTGTTCATTATAGAGAACTGTTTCTCAGTGTCCTTTACGTCCTGGGTATATGATACCGGATCAGGATCCCGCATATGCAATATGTTACATGGGCTACAGATAGGTAAAGAACTGAGAACGGGTGATAAGTTTCATGAGGCAGAAAACGGGGCAAGAGTTGCAGCCAAGTCTGTCGGTCACTGTCACCCTGTATTACCAATACATTGATTCTGAACGAATGTTATTGGATACCGAACCTGATATACAAAATCATATCACTCTCTTTATTAGTAAAGAAATGATAAAATTTTGTATTGTTGGATAATGTTTTGAACATTTCCTATATCAAAAGTTGATCGGTTCAGGCACGTTATCTAAAAGCATTGATGTTCTAAATCAAACTATAGTTCTTTAGTATACAGAACACACACAAGAGGAAGAGTTCAGAAATGAACGAATCCTGCTTGAGGCATTGTAGACTAGGTCATATCGATGCGACCCGACTAGCTGAAGTTACATGAAGATGCATATTTAAATCAGTTTGAATTTACATCTTGTGAAACTTGCCAGTCATGTCACAAAGATAAGATGACCATAGCTCCGTTTACTGGAAACAGAGAAAGAGTTAGTGAACTCTTGGGATGATACATGTTGATGTATGTAAGGTCCCCTGTCTACATTAGCCAGGACTGGTTCTTTTACTTCATTACGTTCTCTGATCATCTCTCATGATTCAGACATATGTTCCTGTTGAGACACAAGTCTGAACCTTTTGAGATATTCACAGAATATGAGATAGAAGTAGAGAACCAATACGGGTAAAAGTATTATGTCCTTTGATGTGATCAAGGAGGAGAATACTTGAGCACGGAATTCCTGGATTATTCTAAAGGAGAATGAGATTCTCTCTCAGCATTACTCCTCCGTATACACCATAGCACGATGGTATATCGGGGTAGAGCAGATACACCCTATCTGATATGGTGTGCTCTATGAGGAGTACTACTGAGTTACCTATTTCCTTTTTGGGAGTTATGCACTTGAGAAGCTGCATACCTATTGAATAGGGTTCAAATCAAATCAGTCGCCTACCATTTCATATGTGATATGGAAAGGGAAGAACCCATGTCTTAAGCTAGTTAAGATTTGGGGTTGTCCGGCCTATGTCTAAAAGCAAAATACGGACAAACTCGAGGCAAGATCTGTTATGTAGAACTGGAAAGATTCCAGCTATACAAAATACAGCTGATGATTTGATAGAACCAAAGGATTCAATAGTTACCAACGAACCTCAGCCTCTCCGCCGATCTAGTATGGTTCCTCACCCACCTGAGAGATACTTCGGTTCCTCTATGACAATGGGAGCAAGGATTGCATCATGAGATGATGACCCAACTATTTTCGAGCTGGCCATCAGGAGTAAGACTCTGCAAGAATGGCTGGATGCTTAGTGATCTGAGATGGAATCCTTATACACCAACAAAGTATGGACTTTGGTTGCTATATCTGAAGGGTTAAATCCCCATCAGGAGCAAGTATATCTTGAGAAGATTACTTGGTGTAGATGGAAAAGTTGAGACTTTCAAAGCTAGACTTGTTAAAGCTTTTCGTCATCGACCTAGCGTGGATTATGATGAAACCTTTTCAAGTGGCTATGCTTAATTCCATCCAGATCCTACTTGCCACGGCTACATACCATGACTACGATATCTGGTGGTTGGGTGTCTTGACTGCTTTTCTAAATGATGATTTGGAAGAGGGCGTCTATAAGTACACAGCCAGAGGGCTTCGTAGACAGTGGGAGCAGCGGAAACGTGTGCAAGATGTTTTATAGGATAAAGCAGGCATCGCGGAGTTGGAACATCTGTTTTGATGTGATTAGTCAAAGAGTTTGACATCATCAAAATGGTAGATGAACCTTGTATAAACAAAAGGGTAGTAGGGAGTATGGTGATGATCCTCGTAGAGTACGTGGATGACATACTCTTGATAGGGAAGGAGTTTCCTATGCTACGCTCGATCAATCTCCGGTTATCACAAGAATTCTCCATAATAGGATCAAAGTGATACCTCCTAAATCCTGGATTTTGGATCTATGCGATAGATCTAAATGGATGTTAGGATTCTCACTAGTTGTAGTGAGATGGTATCAACCGATCCTGGGGAGAATCACTGGAAGGGTTCCAGGGAGATAAAGACGACTGAATGTCAGTCACAGGCATTGTCTTTACCCTCAGTAAAGGGACGGTATGTTGAAAGAGTTCCAAGCTAGATACCGTGGCATACTAGACGATAAAGGCCGGATACATCGCTACTTAAGATGCTACAAAAGAGGCTGTTTGGGTGTTTATTGGTTCATGAGATGAAATATGTTCCTCCCATTGTGTGACAATGGAGTTGTGGCTTATGCCAAGGAACGCCGGTCCCATCAGTGATCCAGACATATTCTAAGGCAGTATCACTTGATCATGGAGATAGTTGATCTCCAGGGTGATCAAGGTTTGGAGAGTAGACTCAGAGGACAACACAGCGGATCCACTCACAAAGGCCTTTTCCCAGAGAGAGATTTTTTTGGGATGGTTGAGTATGAGATACTTCAACCACTGCTACAGATGGCCCTAGTGCAAGTGGGAGATTGTTAGTTATATGTATGCCCTAGAGGCCATTACTGTACATAGGATGTATATTGTAGTGGATACTGGGATATATATAGGGAGGACTTTCTTGCTCGACATGATAGTATGCTATCTGGTTACCCTTTACCTTAACGTGTATGCTGATTGTCTCTCTGTTACATGTTGGTAAAGCCCTTAGGATCTGTACTTGACTACCTGGACTATGATGCGGATCATACTAGTGGGGACATGGTAGTCCATAAGTACATCCTTCAAAGTCCCTAGTCGTGGGTATATCGAGACGGGGCATCGATATACCAGAGTAGACTAGCGTATACCTTCTCGACCCATACAGATGGGCGATGGATGATCCCATATCCATCGGTGTTTGACATCGGAGATGATATACGGGTGCTCAGTAGAGTCTGGGTACACTGGATGGACTCGCCGAGAACTCCCAGATGGTATTATACCTCACGTCAGATGGCAGTTCTCTGGTGACACTGGTACAGAGTAGTCTGTTGGCCCGAGATCGTCATAGAGTCTTGTGTGGTTCCCACTGTGCTTTGATTTCTATCTTACCACGTCCAAGAGGGCGTGCAAAACGGTGGTTTTTGGGTACAGTCCCGAGTCACATGGAGGCAATGAGCGATAGGAGGGGATTCGTCTCTCCCTGTATAGGGGGTTGATGTTGCGCTGTGTTCGATTGGCTATAACAGGAAATCCCTGGCCAGGGTTGCTGAGATTTACTGGTAAGTGTTACCAGTAGTTTCTCGAATTGTTATAGACCTCATATCGACACGACTTATCGAGCTATTGGGGTCTGACGTTTACCACCCCTAGGCGAGATATGCGACATATCAGACGATCAGACCGGACTGTACCGTAGTGTTACTGGTTGGATTCACAGGAGTGTGAGCAGGCTTGCTCGTCGATCTTCTGATCGCTCAATACCCGGGTGGCCGTTACGTTTAGCAGACCGCTTGCGGCTTGTGGGTGTTTGATATGATCATCATCTGCTGCCGGCGTATTGACGAGTCTTTAGAGTCCTACACAGAGGTTTCCTGGCTCAAGCGAAACGAAATAGGAGCGCATATGAGATATGTGCGGGACCGAGAATAATGCGTGTATGTGATACCGTATTCTATTCTCGTGATAAATGTATCGAATGGTTGTATGCGATATAACCTAGTTATCGATTCAAGCGTTGATTCGATAAGCCGATATATTGTATACTAGTCGGTTGTGTGCGACATGACCGGATCATTGAATCAAGTGTTGATTTAATGATTTAATGCATATTTATATATTTGATATATTACTTTGCATCAACTAGTATCGGTTTACTTAAGATGGATTTTCTCACTCGGATGTGCACATTGTATATTCGATATAGTTTTGTGCACTTGATTGTATCATGTTTGATGATACATGTTTACTTGGTTAAGTGTAAAGAATTAAACCATGGTTAAGTTTATGATTAGGGTTCTCTTTTTCTTACTTATTTATTTGTTTATTTATTTTTGGAAAAGATGAGAAAAGAATGGTTGCTATTTTTGTTTTTAGTTGAAGTTTCTTGAAGCATTGACTTAGTCTTCATTCTTGTCTCATGCTTAACCCTAACCATCCAAGTTAACCATGGTCCATTCTCTACAATTAACCAAGGGTTAATATATGATAAGTATTGATTTATTTATCCAATAATTCAAGACTTATCATAAGACTTATCATAAGACTTTCTTCTTCTTCTTCATCTTCTTCCATGAAGAATAGCAAGCTCCATCAATGGTGATTGATGGAAATGAGTGAGAAATCCAATTCTAAAGTCTACCCACTTACTATTTCTTCATCCTCTACCTCTTGCCAAGTAGTAGAGTGTGTTTTCTTCACAAGTTTCTTGACTTGGTGAAGTCGGAGCTTGATTTAGCGATGCCTCGACGTAGATCATCTTCGGCATGGACATCGATGACCTAGCCCGTTCATTCTCCGATGAAGCCGACGCTAGAGCCCGAGGTTCGACTTGGACAGCGAGGAGACTTCATTGCGGAGCTATGGTGGTGGAGCACCGGATCTACAAAGGTTGTATTTCCGTATTCTAGTAGTTAAGTGTTAACTAGTTTCATTTTCGCCTAAACACCTAGCCGACGATCCGTAGTCGGGTTTCTCGGCACCGTTAAAATTTGAAATTGGCATGGTTGATGCCTTGTGAGACCTCATTAGGGTGCCTAGGAACCCTACAGCTCCATCCAATGGCGCTGTCTCAGATTCAGGTCTCGCTGCTGAAAGATATACTTCAAGCTCTTGTGGTCCGTGAATATCTGGCACGACTTGCCGTATAGGTAATGTCTCCAGATCTTGAGTGCAAAAACTACCGCCGCCATCTCTAAATCGTGAGTGGGATAGTTCTGCTCATGTTTCTTTAGCTGCCGAGAAGCATAAGAGACGACCCTACCGTGCTGCATCAACAAACAGCCTAGCCCCACTCGAGAAGCATCACAATAAACCACAAAACCGCCCGATCCCGAAGGCAATGATAATACTAGTGCCGTAGTCAAACGAGTCTTCAACTGTTGAAAGTTGTGCTCGCATGCCTCGGTCCAAACAAAAGGAACTCATTTCCGGGTCAACCCGGTCAACAGTGCAGCGATACGGGAGAAATTCTGAACAAAACGTCGATAGTAGCCGGCCAGGCCTAGAAAGCTGTGGATCTCTGTAATTGATGCCAGTCTGGGCCAATGCTGAACGGCCTCGATCTCCTTCGGGTCCACACGCATACCATCTCTCGTAACCACGTGACCCAAGAAATCAACACTGTCAAGCCAGAATGCGCACTTGGAGAATTTCGCGAACAACCGGTGCTCTCTCAAGGTCTGCAATGTGATCCGCAAGTGCTGCTCGTGCTCTTCTCGGCTCCGGGAATACACTAAAATGTCATCAATGAATACGATGATGAACTGATCAAGATACGGCCTGAAAATACGGTTCATCAAGTCCATAAACGCTGCAGGGGCATTGGTGAGTCCGAATGACATCACCAAAAACTCGTAGTGCCCGTAACGCGTGCGAAAAGTGGTCTTCGGATTATCGTCCTGTCAAACCCGCAACCGATGGTAGCCTGATCGCAAGTCAAACTTCGAGAAGTGTCCCGCACCTAGGAGCTGGTCAAACAAATCCTCAATACGAGGTAAGGGATATCTGCTCCGCACAGTCACCCGGTTCAGCTGACGATAATCAATACACAAACGCAAACTGCCGTCCTTCTTCTTGACGAACAGAACAGGAGCACCCCAAGGAGACACACTCGGTCGAATAAGCTCTTTATCTAGCTAATCCTGCAACTGATCTTTCAGTTCTCTAAGCTCCACCGAGGCCATCCGATAAGGCGGTATGGAAATAGGCCCCGTGCCGGGGATCAAGTCGATACAGAATACAATATCATACTCAGGCGGTAACCCAGGCAGCTCGTCAGGAAAGACATCAGGAAACTCACTCACAATTGGGACCTGGTCCAACGAGACCTCTGCAGCCCTAGTATCACAAACATACACTAAGAATCCCTGACGGCCTTTCCTCAAGAGCTGACCCGCGCGAAGAGAAGAAATTAAGCTGGGAAAGGTGACGCTACGGTCTCCCTGAATAATAAGAACTGGCTCTCCCGGAAAACTAAATCTGACTGCCTTCTCACGGCAGTCCACAGATGCATAACAAGTGGCTAGCCAGTCCATGCCCAGAAGGACGTCAAAGTCCAACATATCGAGGAGAATCAAATCAACCGCAGAATCCCTCTCCTCGATACGAACAGAACACGCTCGAAACATAAATTGAGCGACAAATGACTCACCTACCGGGGTAATAACAACAAGCGGCTGATCTAACGACGATGACTCTCGGCCCAACATCGGTGCAAAGTGTGTAGATACATACGAATGTATGGAACCTGGGTCGAATAATACCCGTGCGTCGAAAGAACATACTGGCAAGGAGCCTATCACAACGGCATTGGATGCCTGCGCATCCTGCGGAGTCAAAGCGAACACTCGGGCATGTCCCTCACTAATAGCTGGCTGTCCTCTGTCTCGGCCTCTGCCTCCTCGTCCTCTCTGAACAGGACCGCCATGACCACGGCCTCTGGGAACGTCTGCCTGGCGTGGTGCACCACCAGGGGTAGGAAGTAGGGCTCTCTGAGTAGGGGGTGAGGGTGGAAGGGTCACATAGGGAACTGTCGTCTCTCCCTGGCGCCTTATGGTACAATTCTTGAAAAGGTGACCTGGACTCCCGCACCAATAACATCCTGGCGGTAGCCGCTGACCTGGTGAATAGGACCTGAACAACTGGCCTCACATCATGCCTCGACCACCACCACGGCCTAGAAAGAATCCGCCACGACCTCTGCCTGCCGTGCCTCTGCCAAACTGTACTAGAGCTGGTATATCTGTACGAATCCTCTTCGGTCTTGAAACGACCGAAGTCTCCGAAATGCACTCCTCCAAAAGTAAGGCTGCATCCACCGCGGCTGCATAGGTGTCGAAGTGCAGAGCGCCGATAGCAAGAAACAACCGCATGTCCAACCCCCGTACGAACCTCTTTAGGCGCTTCTCTTCAGTGTCTACCAGGTAAGGAGCATATCGGGACAACTGAGTAAACTAGATATCATACGCGGACACTGTCATCCCTGGAGTCTTGCGCAAAATCTCAAAATTACGGGCTCAAGCATCACGGATGCTCTCTGGAAGGAAACAGGCAAGAAATACCGCTGTGAACTCATCCCAAGTCATAGGAGGTAGACCTGCAGCTCGACCTCTCTCGACCGACTCGCACCACGTCTGAGCAAGGCCTTCCAGACGAAAACTTGCAAGCTCCACCCATCTATCGTCGGAACATCTCAGCGAACGGCAAATCCTGGCCAACCTGTCGAGGAATGTCTGCGGGTCCTCCACTGCATCTGTGCCGATAAAGACTGGAGGCCTCAGCCTCATAAACTCCTATAATGATACGGGAATAGTCTCGGTAGTATAAGGAACAACTTTCTGGGCAGCAGGTACAATCGTGGTCTGTGTAGTAGAAGGAACATCCTCAGATCTCTGTGCCCGAATAGCCTAAACTAACGATCCCATCATCTGATGTTACTCCTGCATACCTGACTCTAGCCTGTCAATGCAGCCTGGGGAAGGAGGATCAATCTATCCCTGAAGGGTAGGCGTACCGTCCTGATCGGTGCTCATCTCAGACGAGCCCGTTCGAATCTTATCTCTGGCGGCATCCCTCTGAGCCCTCGTGGCCTTCGGCAGCATAGTGGCTGGTACAGAAAACAGGATAATAAGAACAGTGCAATAGGATCATGGGATATAAGGAATCGAAGAAGGAATTACAAGCAATTATATCCTAAGGTCACTTAGGCGGAGTACCGTATCGTAAGTATGCCGCGGAACATACACACGCTACGTCACTCTGCTTAAGTCACCTACTCTATCTACCAAGGGTCATCCTACACTCAGAAAGGTAAAATCTGGCTCTGATACCAACTTTGTCACGACCCGAAAAGTACGGAGCGTGACTGGCACTTAAATTACGAACGTCTTGAGGCATATGTAATCTAAGAAAGACAAAACCCAGAAATCAAAACCAATTAAAGCAGTAGAGTGAAGAAAAACCAAGTCAAGAAACGATTTTCAACCAAATAAGTTGCATCAAGCTTTTTAAAAGCAACATCCTTTTTTCCGATAATTTCGGCAGTCTCCTTTGTAAATACTGGCCCCAAACAGGTACAAAACGAGAATATATGTACAACATGAAATAAGGCATCCCCAAGTGGGAGCTAGCTCTTCGCCAAAGGTGGACTCACAATCACACGCAATATATATCATCACCGTGCAAAATAAGCATATAAAGGAACAAAGTAATAAAACATCATGTCGGCTCAAGTGAGCTCAACCCAGAGAAACAACATATATGTACACAAATCTCACTGTCTCATCTCTAGGTCACAAATACAACAGTACAAGTGGTAGATACAGTAGATGGAGTACACTAGATACAAAACTGATACAAGGTGGAAACAAAATAACCCCGCAACCCACCTACGAACAATGCTGTGAGTCCAAGCAAAAAGGAGCAAAAGAGGAGGTGCGCCTGCCGCTACTGTGCTGACGGGTCGGACCTGCAAAACACTGTGGCACGACAGGGGTGAGTTGCCAACTCGTGAGTAAAAAGTAACATCTAATAAGGCTATCGTAAGCATGTACACAATTTCGTCACAGCCTACATATACTAATATGATGCGATGCACTAGTATGTATGCTACATGAATGCAATAAACAACACGAGATTTGAATATGATTAACATGGGAAATATGTATTCTTATCTTAATAAAACTTCTGTAATTTAGCTGTAGTTTCATCAATGAAATCAATATAAATCCGTGCCAAGTATCGACACCAAATATGAATATCTCAATTATCCCGGGCTCCGGCAATCCGGACTGGCCCATATATCTAATCTCAAGACTACGTCGGTATCCTCCGGATATCCGTCGCGTCATAAATAACCGGTCGGTAGTGCTCCCCTGCCGGGCTCAACGCCATCATCTGCGACCATCTTGTCACGGGGTACCGCACCGGGTCCACCATGCATCCACAAACGGTTTCTCCTCCTCCTCGAATCGGATGTATGATACCGCTCAAGAACCGAGAAATCTCATGGTGGACGACATATACATCATATCACGAGAAAACCGCAACTTAAATTTTTAAAATGGTAAAACGTTCTTAAATTCTTGCGGTTTCTCCAAATCCATAAATCTCATAAATACGGAAATCCTCGAGAAGAATCATAATACATGAATGTCTATGATAGTAACAATATAAAATGCAATGCGGAACTAGAAAACTACACATGAACGATGATGCAATGAGATAAATGCACATGACTAGCAATCTTATGTATCCATCCTGATGAATTGAATATATAAATACAGGTTATTAATCATAATTGGTGCAATTGATAAGATTTGGATTTAACAAGCTATATAGTGTTCGTGGCATAGAAATTACCAAGGCGTGTGTGTCCCCATGAACAGTGCCCATGCAGCATAAACCAATGGTAATAGTGTGAGTGTCCTAGGAGATGATATCACATATATATTTTAAAAGATGATGCGATGCAACGAAATGAATAACTAGGAACTATGCAATTTAGTGCGGGTACTAATCGAAATTCTAACTATCGGGCGTCTTGCGCCATCCAAACGATTCCCCCGTAGATGTGTACATCTACTCACCGGAACACCTCCGCTAGTCTGATCCAATCACCGCCTTTCCTTTCCCCACCGCGTCCGATGTCTCCGCGACCGATCCTAGAATCACACAATGCAACACACATAAGATCAATATCCTGCAAAACGCGATATCAAGACCATACGAGAAAACTAGCGTCGCAAGCTAAACGCGTGTGCACTCGAAGCACCAAAACATGTGTGCTAACGTATGAAACCACCTTGACTGGCTGTGATACACAGCAAACACCAAACCCAGACTCGGAATGTACGTGTCGCGCAAGTCACAAAACTAAAATTATAGGCAATTGGTCCCATATTTTAATACGAGTACACCTAGACAAATTTGCATATACCAAAGACCTTAAATATACAGCAGCCACCTAACAACCAAACCTTGACACCCAGACCCCTACTCTGGCCGCAATTTGCGACCAGAACGGATAAATTGGCAGCGACAAATGGGAATGGGGGTTTCGTGCTTCGGGTGTGTGGTCCTAGTCCAGTAACTATGCTCCAGTAATTGCAAGTTTAATCTAAAACTTCTGGTTTAAACGCAGATCACAAAAAGAGAACAATTCTGAATTAAAACTCTAATTAACACCAATCTAAAACAATAGGGCGTTTTAGTGAAAATTTATGAAAAGACTGGGTTTATTAGACACTAACTACAATTAGTTACCATATTCAAGCAATAAAAAACCCTAACCTATCTTAATCTCCTCTTAAATCACATAATTATCACTAATAACCACTTAAACAGTAAATTAAGCTTAACAAACTAAAAGTTTAGTAAAGAAGTAACTAGGTTAGGCTTATACCTCAAGAAAGTCTAAGAATGGTTCACACTAGCTAGTACTTACAGAGACTTGGCCAAGAACCAAGCTTGATTGAGCAAGGGAAAAATAGTGATGATTTTGGCTAGGATTATGTGGATTTTCTTTTGGAAATGGGACTTGGATTGAGAGAAGAAGAAGAAATGAAGGGGAGGGGGCTGCTACTGGGGCTGGCCGAGCTTAAGGGGGAGAGAGAGAGTGTGTGTGTGAGGGTTCTCAAAGTCAAGGTTTCGCCATGCCTCATAAATACCCCGATGCTTCCCTTTTCCATTTCTTTTTCTTATTTATTTTCTTTTGTTTTGTTTTAAAAAGGATTATAGAACCATAAGGAATTAAAATGAAAGGCATGCTACAAAATAAATGTTGATTTGTCATGGTTACTAAACACATTTTAAACTAGGGTAAAATTGGATTAGTGCATGATTAAATAAAAATCTACCTTAGTAAATAATAAATTAGCAAATAGATAATTAAGTGAACGATAATTTAAATGTTAATTAATAAAGTACAATAAATATGTAATTACATAATTTCATAATTAAAATAGATTTATTCCAGTCGACGTGGAAAATAATTATTAACAAGGTTTCTACGAAAAACACGTATTATCGCTAGTTATCACGAAATTAACCTAAACGAATTTTCAAAGCGTTACAACCATCTTCCCCTTCCGTCCCAAAAGCTAAAGTGAAGGGAAAGAAGAAGAAGAAACCTATCAAACCAAGAGGTAGAGTTAAAAAGGCACAGGGGAAAGACAAGTCAGGGGCTGCGACATCCGGAAAAGGGGAATGCTTCTACTGCCATAAGACTGGACACTGGAAGAGAAACTGCGTTGGGTACCTCGCCGATCTCAAGAAGAAGAAGCATGCCGATTCTTCCACTTCAGGCGTGTTTGTTACCGAAAACTGTTTTTCTATAAACTCTGCATCCTGAGTATTAGATACCGGTTCGGGATCTCATATCTGCAATCGTGTGCAGGGATTGAGAAATAGCAAGGTTTTGAAGAAAGGTGACCATACTCTCCGTGTTGGAAATGGATCAAATGTTCATGCTGTATCCGTAGGAGATTATCATCTGGGGTTACCTTCAGGGTGTATATTGGTTTTGAACCCATGTTATTTTGTGCTATCTATGTTGTGTAACATAATATCAGTATCTCTGTTAGACAATGAAGGATATAATTTTGTGTTATAAAGTAATGTTATGAGCATTAACCTAAATCAACAGTTGATTGGGTATGGTACATTAAATAACAGAATCTACGTCCTGAATCAACACACAGTTTTTAACATACAACACACAAACAAAAGGAAGATTTCAGAGATAAATGAAGCTTTCATTTGGTATTGTAGACTTGGTCATATTAACGAAACAAGACTAACCAAGCTACATAAAGATGGATATTTAAATCCGTTTGAGTATAAATCTTATGCGACTTGTCAGTCTTGCATCAAAGGTAAAATGACCAAAACTCCGTTTACTGGACACGGAGAGAGAGCTTCTGAACTCTTAGGCCTCATACATAGTGATGTATGTGGACCAATGTCTACACATTCAAGAAGTGGTTTTTCATACTTCATAACTTTTACTGATGATTTCTTAAGATTTGGACACGTGTTCTTGTTGAAACATAAGTCTGAAGCTTTCAAAAAATTCAAAGAGTATAAACTTGAAGTAGAAAAACAAACTGGATTGAGTATCAAGAAACTTCGATCAGATCGAGAAGGAGAGTACTTAAGTACAGAGTTTCTAGATTTTCTAAAAGAGAATAGGATTCTCTCTCAACTCACTCCTCCATTCACATCACAACAAAATGGTGTCTCAGAAAGGAGAAATCGTACCCTATTAGATATGGTACGCTCAATGATGAATGATGCTGAGTTACCACTTTTTTTTGGGCATGCATTGGAGACTGCAATATATCTATTAAATAGGGTTCTGACCAAATCCGTGTCTACCACTCCATATGAGATATGGTATGGGAAGAGACCATCTCTTAAACGAGTTAGGATATGGGGTTATCCTGCTTATGTTAAAAAGCAGAATCCAGATAAACTCGAGACACGATCGGTTTTGTGTAAATTTGTAGGATATCCCAAACATTCATATGGATATCTTTTATACCACAAGACGGAACAAAGAGTGTTTGTTTCTTAATATGCCACATTTTTAGAAAATGATTTTTTTACAAATGATACTATTGGCAATGCGGTAGAACTGGAAGAAATTTCAGAGCCATAAACAACTACTGACGATTTGGTTGAACCTGAAGTTTCAATAGAACCCAACGAGCCTCAGTCACTCCGTAGATCTAGTAGAACTTCTTGCCCACCAGATAGATACTATGGTTTTCTAATTGATGGTGATAGAGAAAATTGCATCATAGATGATGATGACTCTATTAGTTTTCAGCAAGCTATCACGAGCAGTGATTCGGTGAAATGGCTGGATGCCATGCAATCCGAAATGGAATCCATGCACACCAACAAATTATGGACTTTGGAGGTTTCACCTTTTGGAGTAAAACCCATACGGTGTAAATGGATCTTTAAGAAAAAGATTGGTGTTGATGGACATGTAGAGACCTATAAAGCTAGACTTGTAACAAAAAGATTTCGTCAAAGACCAGGATTGGACTATGACGAGACTTTTTCTCCAGTTGCAATGCTTAAATCCATTCAAATTCTACTTGCTGTTGCTGCTTACTATGACTATGAAATCTGGCAGATGGATGTTAAAACAGCATTTCTAAATGGTGATTTAGATGAATGTGTTTTTATGAATCAACCGGAAGGCTTCATTAACAGTGGGAGCAGCGGGAAGGCATGCAGGTTGCTTAAATCCATCTATGGATTAAAGCAGGCGTCATGGAGTTGGAACATCTACTTTGATGATACAATCAAAGTGTTTGATTTTATCAAAAATATAGATGAACCTTGCATTTATAAAAAGATTGTAGGGAGTACTGTCACATTCCTCGTATTGTACGTGGATGACATTCTCTTGATAGGAAATGACGTTCCTATGCTACAATCGGTCAAACTATTCTTATCGCAAAGTTTCTCCATGAAGGACCTGAGTGATGCCTCATGCATTCTGGGCATTAAGATCTATAGAGATAGGTCTAAGAGATTGTTGGGATTGTCCTAATCGAGGTATATAGACACCATACTAAACGGGTTTAGTATAGAAAATTCCAAGCGAGGTAATTTACCTTCTTGTCATGGGATCACAGTATCCAAATAGATGTCTCCAAAGAATGGTGAAGAGAGGGCTCGCATGAGCATTATACCCTATACTTCGGTGGTGGGATCTATAATGTATGCGATGTTATGTACTCGCCTAGATGTAGCTTACGCACTGAGTGTAGTAAGAAGGTATCAATCCAATCCAGGGGAGAAACACTGGACGGATGTGAAGAACATTCTTAAGTACTTGCGAAGGGCTAAAGAAACGTTCTTAGTGTATGGTAACAGAGATCTCTTGTCACGACCCGAAAGTACGGAACGTGAACGGCACTTAGATTACGAAGCGTCTAGAGGCGCCACGTAACCTAAGTAAGCCGAAGCCCAGAAATCTAAACCAAAAAAAGAAGAAGAAGAAGAAAAAAGAAGCAAGTTTAAAAGCATCAGCAAATTTTCTCAAAAATTTCGGCAGAGTCTCCTCTGTAAAAACTGGCCCCCAAATGGGTACAACAAGTATAATATACATAAACAATAAAAAGTATCCCCAAACGGGAGCTAGCATCAACGCCAACAGGCGGAAACAACCACAACAAGCACAATAATATACAACGCCAAAGGGCGAGGCTCAAAACTCAAAGAAAACAAAACCACCAGATCAGAATAATACATGCGCGACTCTAAGGTCGAAATAAAAGACTGGTCCAATAAACTTATCAATTAATACAAGTATGGTTGATGGAGCTTACTAGATACAAATGAAAGAATAAAAGTACAATGGTAGTTCGGATACAAGTGAACCAACCTACCATGCAAATCACCCTGAAAGAATAGATGTGCCAGCAAGCTGCCAGGGAAACCTGTACACCGAACCTGTAATAAAATTTGGCACAACGGGGGTAAGTTGCCAACTCGTGAGTAGAAGACATCTACGAAAAGAAATCGAATGCACGACGCTATCCTAGGTCATAATAATACACTACTAAATCCCAATCATCTAGTAATAGCAGGGTAATACTACGTGTAAGTGCAAATACTCCGTGTCGTGTCAGTGCCTCATATGGTACTATGTCATATGAAATGAAATGCATGCACCATGAATGTAAAGTAACAAATCCTGAAATCCAGATATATATGTATAAGAACTCTTTAGCTGTTATCATAGTAAAGTGTGTATAAGCATCTGAAATCTCAACAATGAAATCCATGGAAATCCGTGTCAAGCATCGACACAACACATGTAACCTCAAGTCTCAATATCTCGGGCTCCGTCAGTCCGGATCGGCCCATATCATCAAATCCCACGACAACGGTCGGTATCCTCCGGATATCCGCCGCGCCAGACATCACCGGTAGGTAGTCTTCCCCTGCCAGGCTCATCGTCTACAACTCGATCTTCTTGCCCCGGGGTACCATACCGGGCCCACCATGTACCCGAGACGGTTCATCCACTCCTCGAATCGGGTCTCGAAATCCAACAGAAAACATGAAATCTCATGGTGAACGACACATACATCACGAGAAAACCACATCTTATTTTAAAAAAGAGAAGAGGAGAGAGAGAGAAGTTTTTATATATTTTTGCGGTTTTCCCCAAAAATCCAGAAATCTCATAGAAATCCAAATCTCAAAATCATGAGTAAGTATATGATAAGTGTCGGCATATGCCCATAATACTGCATGATAACATGAAAATATGAATGCATGGATGTCTAAGTAATAAATATCATGTCTTATACTAACATCAGAGAGTGATCACAATATTATATCGGTTTAGTTGTTAACTGATTCAATCAATAAAAGATAATATGATCTAAAGTGTACGTGACATAGCAATTACCGATGATGATGTGTGTGAGCCGGCAAATAAGTGTGCGTGGAATATGCGCATCATCGGTAATGGTGCTGGTGTCCTAACAGGTATGGTTTGTACTGATTATTGCAACATATGTAAGAACATGGACCATGATGATTACAGTATGAATGTAAATACAGGTGTGCATTATCCACTCCTCTGCGGGATACGAGTACAACTACTACTATGTGAGTCGAACCTAAACCAGTGTCCATCTAACATCCTAAGGAACTGAACCTAATAGACTAGTCAGTAAGAAACTAGAGTCTACCTAAGGTCTAAATCAATATCTCTAATAGTCGGCGATCCTGCCTCAATAGCGTCACGTACGTAGTACGGCTTCCTCGAATCAAGAGTGCGGATCAATCATCAAATCTAAGCCTCGTACGGTAAAATCCATCGTACGGCATCCCAATATCGGGGTACGATCAAGTATCTCCTAGGTGTCTCCTCATTCGTATAATGTCATCATCAACACATCTCATGATCAAGGTGCTAAACTGTGATCGCATACATCAATCATATATCATTGCCATCATGATAAGCATCATTAGTTTATCCACAGAAATATCATGTCATATGTGTAATATTGTGATTACATCATACCGATATCTTATCGTCATCAAGTCACACCTATACGATATCGACATCAGGTCACACCTATATGACGTCGTAATCAAGTCATACATATATCATATCGTGATCAGTCACAAGCTACAGCCCAGGTACTATTTTAGCGTCCCATGTACCTCAATATCACCACCACCCTTTATAATTTATATGTTCATGTTCATTATCTCATTCTCTAATGATCCTCTAACACTTTAATACGACTGTATAGTCAAGAATCACGGCATCAAGCCCAGTTATACTGTTTCATCATGCCTCAGATATCATATCACATCAATGAATCCCATATACGTGTGGTGTATATATATACACCTATACCTAGTTTTATATATATACACACATATACGTATACTCCATGTCGAGTTTTAGTGTGTGCGTGTGTGTTTCTATCAGAAACCTACGAACCTCTCCCAAATTATTCATCCTCAGGTATGGTTTTCCTAAATCAGTCTAGTCCCGTCTAGGGTCATTACTAGGGTCCTGCTCAGTAAGAATCTAGGGTCACATCGGGTTTCCTAATGTCAATAAGTACTATTCCTATTCTACGTTGCGGGGGTGCTAAACGCCATCCACCCGACTTCCCCCCGTAGATATGCATCTACTCACCTGGTCCATGTCTGCCGAAAACAGTGTCGCCATCCTCCTCTTCATCGCCCGCAGTCCACTTGAAGGGTACCTAAACGCAAACATATAAATATTATCATAAACTGAATCACATACGAAAGTCAAACGATTTAAAGGAGCAAGCATAGGTTAAAACCTATGTCCCGTCCACGCAAAAGAACCAAATACCGCTCGATATCGGCGTACAAACTCCGATGGATCGAGGTAACATCATCAAACAACTTGTAGTTTTAAAACACATTACTTATACCATAAAACACGATTAAATCCATCGAAACCCTAAAATCCATCAAACCGTCCAATTTCGTAAAACCCGAAATTGCCAATTTACCGTTTTTCATCAAAACTTGACATTTAAATGAAACCAATAGTTATAAAACTCATTATATAGCATAACTAGACTATACAAACCGTTACTATATTTTTATTACACAAATTTATATTAATTTGAAATTTCTAGTTTGCAACATTTAACAATTTTCAACATTTTTCAAGCAAAGCACCACAATTCCACCACAAAACATGATTTGCATGAATTAATGTATTAAACCACAATTCATAATGATAATGATTCAATGAAACCATAAATTATATTTTTAATCACATTTATTTAGAAATTCCTAAAATCTAGTTTACAAAATAATAGCATTTTATTACTATTTTTCCAATTATCAAAGTAATCTAGTGATCAAACTAAGTTTTTCATTCAATTAATGTGCTAATATTCTCATTAAAACTACCATCTAATGATAGCAACTTAAATTGGAATTTTATATTACCCACAAACACATTTTAGAAAAATCTAGTTAGCTAATTTCCTTATTTAAAACAATTTTAAATGAAAATTTTACAATTTAACAACCATGCAATATTTTCCAATTCTAAAAGTGTTAAACTAACTATTATAACCCTAATTAATTATTAAAAACCCTAACTTGAATTTACAACCCTAACTTGCATTTTTTTTAAAAAACATAGAATTAATTCATTAAATCTAATTAAGCTTAAATGAACATCTAAAACAATAAATCAAAAGAAAGAAATTATACCTCCCAAAATATGAAATCCCAACAAGAAATGAGCCTCCAAAATACTTGCTTTCCCACTCCAAAATCCATATAAAGAAGGGTAGAGAATAAAGGGTATGAAGAAATTAGGATTTTGTGGAATTTTTATTGAATTTTTGAAGTATTTTTGATGAATTTTGAACAAAATGAGGTGGAAAATTGGGGGGGGGGGGCAGCCATGGGGAGGTTTGTGGCCGGCCTTGGTGAGGTGAGGGAGAGAAAGAAGTGAGTGTGAAAGTGTGTAGAACTTTCAAGAGAAGAAAACATCACATAAAGTCTTTTCATGCTTTATTTAATTATTTATTTATTTATTTACTATAGCAACTCAAGAAAGCTCTAGAAAATAGAAAAAATTTGCAAATAATTTTTGCATGATACACACTAAATTCTAATATGCCATGGTTCATTTTTACAAATTAAAACCATTCAAATTTGTAATTTACACTAATTTAGTGTAAAAATAAAGCTTATGTTAATATTTAAAATAATTAATTTAGGAAAAATATTTTATTAAACTAAAAATTTATAAGTGGCTAAATAAACACTATTTACTAGTAATTACATAATTAAATAGGTATTTTTGAATTTATAATGAAAAACAATTGCGGTTTGATTTTACGAAAAATACATTTTGCTTTACCGAAAATCATAAAATTCACTTAAACAATTTTATTCATTTAATTATTTATTTAATTATTTTTAAAACGTTACAATCTTCCCCCCTTTAGGAAATTCGGTCCCCGAATTTAAATTAAAACTCCCCTTCCAAATACTAAAACATTTAGCAAAACACTCAAATCGTCGGGGCTCCAAAATCATCAATATATAACAAAAATCAACTCCGTCAAGCATGACGCAATCATCGGAGTTATGGCGATAATAAAATATCATAACCCAATGTGAAAACCATCATAATATACATCAATCTATAACTTATATATAGTTCGCATCCTAGTAAAATCGCCGAATCATCATAATAAAGAAGCATACAAAAACCCCTTCTTGAAAATCGCCGTGCAATGCACGTGTCACGGTCTAAGTAGCGGACGTTTAATTTAAAAAAATAACTATATATATATATCTTTTATTTAACATACACGTCCCGCCTGGTTACTAAATCAAATAATAATGATTATGAAAACATACTGCTCAAACTAAAATCAATCCCAATCACATCAATAAAATGTCATGTGCGTCCGGTGCGCACTGAAATCGAAACCAAATGCAGAAACCATGAATACCCACAAAACAAAACTAAGTGCAACAGGTGTGCACCAAAAACATCTGTCAAGTGCAACGGGCGTGCACGACTCAAAATCAGGTGCATCTAATCTGCACAAAACCCCGATTTAGTGCATCTGGTGTGCACAAAATCGCATCAAGTGCGCCAAGTATGCGCAAGAATCCTAATCAGGTGCACATGGAGCACGAAAACATACATCGAATATCAGACTCGAATCACAGTACGAAAATGGATAAAAACTAGGTCGAAGCATATATCAAAATCATGTGTAACCCATATGCACGAAATCAAATCAAAATCACAAAAGGTATTAAAACCAAATCAAGTGCACTGGGTATGTACTAAACAACATCAATACAACCGGTATATGAAACACAACTAGAATGTAATGAAGGTACACACATGAAATACCAATCGTAAAACGAATTCCTCAAAATGCCAAAATCCAATAACAGAAAATATGAAATTCAAATTACTAAATCACAATCGTAAGCACGATCGTCAATGTACGCCTCTTTCCTCTGATGTCGGTTGCTTCGAACTCGTCTCTTCGTAGCTGTGCTGACTGCGCTACCAACGGCAATACTCATGTCTAGAGTCTCCCACGTAGTCGATCCCTTCACCTGATATCCGGACTACATTAAACTTTTCGATCGATCCATCAAAATCCCATAATTCCCCGAGAGCTCAACACTCAAGTACAGTTTAAAAATATCCGGTACATACCCCAGCATCGATGATCCAGCTGTAGAAGGGCAAACCCAAGCCTCACTAATGGCACTGCGAAACTGCCGTAAACCCTAAGGTTCAAGGGCGTTCTCGTGGTCATTATTTCGAGTTAGGGTTTCATTCTTCTAGAGGGTCCATCGAAATACCTGCATGTTCTTCCGAATACTTTAAACTTAGGAAAATGGTTTTCTGATAATCGTTCGAACCCTTTAACTTCATCCGGACGGCATGTGAATACCCTTCGTCCGCACGTTAAGCAATGCTTCAATCCTCAAGAATAACCAATACTCTAATGGTTATCGCATTCGAGCCGCAGCTTCCTCTGCCCGTGCGCCCGTGGTAACAGAAACCACCATCCGACATTGACGAAGATAGATCAAATGAACGAATGGAATACGGTGCAAACAATGTAAATCCTAGGGCTCCTTAAGCAGAGTAGCGTATCGTAAGTATGCCGCGGACCATACCCACGGTACGTTACTCTACCTAAATCGCCTACTCCATCAACCAAGGGTCACCTAGACTTATACAAGATTAAACCTAGCGCTCTGATACCAACTTTGTCACGACCCGAAAGTACGGAACGTGACTGGCACTTAGATTACGAAGCGTCTAGAGGCGCCACGTAACCTAAGTAAGCCGAAGCCCAGAAATCTAAACCAAAAAAAGAAGAAGAAGAAGAAAAAAGAAACAAATTTAAAAGCATCAGCAAATTTTCTCAAAAATTTCGGCAGAGTCTCCTCTGTAAAAACTAGCCCCCAAATGGGTACAACAAGTATAATATACATAAACTATAAAAAGTATCCCCAAACGGGAGCTAGCATCAACGCCAACAGGCGGAAACAACCACAACAAGCACAATAATATACAACGCCAAAGGGCGAGGCTCAAAACTCAAAGAAAACAAAACCACCAGATCAGAATAATACATGCGCGACTCTAAGGTCGAAATAAAAGACTGGTCCAATAAACTTATCAATTAATACAAGTATGGTTGATGGAGCTTACTAGATACAAATGAAAGAATAAAAGTACAATGGTGGTTCGGATACAAGTGAACCAACCTACCGTGCAAATCACCCTGAAAGAATAGATGTGCCAGCAAGCTGCCAGGGAAACCTGTACACCGAACCTGTAATAAAATTTGGCACAACGGGGGTGAGTTGCCAACTCGTGAGTAGAAGACATCTACGAAAAGAAATCGAATGCACGACGCTATCCTAGGTCATAATAATACACTACTAAGTCCCAATCATCTAGTAATAGCAGGGTAATACTACGTGTAAGTGCAAATACTCCGTGTCGTGTCAGTGCCTCATATGGTATTATGTCATATGAAATGAAATGCATGCACCATGAATGTAAAGTAACAAATCCTGAAATCCAGATATATATGTATAAGAACTCTTTAGCTGTTATCATAGTAAAGTGTGTATAAGCATCTGAAATCTCAACAATGAAATCCATGGAAATCCGTGTCAAGTATCGACACAACACATGTAACCTCAAGTCTCAATATCTCGGGCTCCGTCAGTCCGGATCGGCCCATATCATCAAATCCCACGACAACGGTCGGTATCCTCCGGATATCCGCCGCGCCAGACATCACCGGTAGGTAGTCTTCCCCTGCCAGGCTCATCGTCTACAACTCGATCTTCTTGCCCCGGGGTACCATACCGGGCCCACCATGTACCCGAGACGGTTCATCCACTCCTCGAATCGGGTCTCGAAATCCAACAGAAAACATGAAATCTCATGGTGGACGACACATACATCACGAGAAAACCGCATCTTATTTTAAAAAAGAGAAGAGGAGAGAGAGAGAAGTTTTTATATATTTTTGCGGTTTTCCCCAAAAATCCAGAAATCTCATAGAAATCCAAATCTCAAAATCATGAGTAAGTATATGATAAGTGTCGGCATATGCCCATAAGACTGCATGATAACATGAAAATATGAATGCATGGATGTCTAAGTAATAAATATCATGTCTTATACTAACATCAGAGAGTGATCACAATATTATATCGGTTTAGTTGTTAACTGATTCAATCAATAAAAGATAATATGATCTAAAGTGTACGTGACATAGCAATTACCGATGATGATGTGTGTGAGCCGGCAAATAAGTGTGCGTGGAATATGCGCATCATCGGTAATGGTGCTGGTGTCCTAACAGGTATGGTTTGTACTGATTATTGCAACATATGTAAGAACATGCACCATGATGATTACAGTATGAATGTAAATACAGGTGTGCATTATCCACTCCTCTGAGGGATACGAGTACAACTACTACTATGTGAGTCGAACCTAAACCAGTGTCCATCTAACATCCTAAGGAACTGAACCTAATAGACTAGTCAGTAAGAAACTAGAGTCTACCTACGGTCTAAATCAATATCTCTAATAGTCGGCGATCCTGCCTCAATAGCGTCACGTACGTAGTACGGCTTCCTCGAATCAAGAGTGCGGATCAATCATCAAATCTAAGCCTCGTACGGTAAAATCCATCGTACGGCATCCCAATATCGGGGTACGGTCAAGTATCTCCTAGGTGTCTCCTCATTCGTATAATGTCATCATCAACACATCTCATGATCAAGGTGCTAAACTGTGATCGCATACATCAATCATATATCATTGCCATCATGATAAGCATCATTAGTTTATCCACAGAAATATCATGTCATATGTGTAATATTGTGATTACATCATACCGATATCTTATCGTCATCAAGTCACACCTATACGATATCGACATCAGGTCACACCTATATGATGTCGTAATCAAGTCATACATATATCATATCGTGATCAGTCACAAGCTACAGCCCAAGTACTATTTTAGCGTCCCATGTACCTCAATATCACCACCACCCTTTATAATTTATATGTTCATGTTCATTATCTTATTCTCTAATGATCCGCTAACACTTTAATACGACTGTATAGTCAAGAATCACGGCATCAAGCCCAGTTATACTGTTTCATCATGCCTCAGATATCATATCACATCAATGAATCCCATATACGTGTGGTGTATATATATACACCTATACCTAATTTTATATATATACACACATATACGTATACTCCATGTCGAGTTTTAGTGTGTGCGTGTGTGTTTCTATCAGAAACCTACGAACCTCTCCCAAATTATTCATCCTCAGGTATGGTTTTCCTAAATCAGTCTAGTCCCGCCTAGGGTCATTACTAGGGTCCTGCTCAGTAAGAATCTAGGGTCACATCGGGTTTCCTAATGTCAATAAGTACTATTCCTATTCTATGTTGCGGGGGTGCTAAACGCCATCCACCCGACTTCCCCTCGTAGATATGCATCTACTCACCTGGTCCATGTCTGCCGAAGACAGTGTCGCCATCCTCCTCTTCATCGCCCGCAGTCCACTTGAAGGGTACCTAAACGCAAACATATAAATATTATCGTAAACTGAATCACATACGAAAGTCAAACGATTTAAAGGAGCAAGCATAGGTTAAAACCTATGTCCCGTCCACGCAAAAGAACCAAATACCGCTCGATATCGGCGTACAAACTCCGATGGATCGAGGTAACATCATCAAACAACTTGTAGTTTTAAAACACATTACTTATACCATAAATCACGATTAAATCCATCGAAACCCTAAAATCCATCAAACCGTCCAATTTCGTAAAACCCGAAATTGCCAATTTACCGTTTTTCATCAAAACTTGACATTTAAATGAAACCAATAGTTATAAAACTCATTATATAGCATAACTAGACTATACAAACCGTTACTATATTTTTATTACACAAATTTATATTAATTTGAAATTTCTAGTTTGCAACATTTAACAATTTTCAACATTTTTCAAGCAAAGCACCACAATTCCACCACAAAACATGATTTGCATGAATTAATGTATTAAAACACAATTCATAATGATAATGATTCAATGAAACCATAAATTATATTTTTAATCACATTTATTTAGAAATTCCTAAAATCTAGTTTACAAAATAATAGCATTTTATTACTATTTTTCCAATTATCAAAGTAATCTAGTGATTAAACTAAGTTTTTCATTCAATTAATGTGCTAATATTCTCATTAAAACTACCATCTAATGATAGCAACTTAAATTGGAATTTTATATTACCCACAAACACATTTTAGAAAAATCTGGTTAGCTAATTTCCTTATTTAAAACAATTTTAAATGAAAATTTTACAATTTAAAAACCATGCAATATTTTCCAATTCTAAAAGTGTTAAACTAACTATTATAACCCTAATTAATTATTAAAAACTCTAACTTGAATTTACAACCCTAACTTGCATTTTTAAAAAAAAACATAGAATTAATTCATTAAATCTAATTAAGCTTAAATGAACATCTAAAACAATAAATCAAAAGAAAGAAATTACACCTCCCAAAATATGAAATCCCAACAAGAAATGAGCCTCCAAAATACATGCTTTCCCACTCCAAAATCCATATAAAGAAGGGTAGAGAATAAAGGGTATGAAGAAATTAGGATTTTGTGGAATTTTAATTGAATTTTTGAAGTATTTTTGATGAATTTTGAACAAAATGAGGTGGAAAATGGGGGGGGGGGCAGCCATGGGGAGGTTTGTGGCCGGCCTTGGTGAGGTGAGGGAGAGAAAGAAGTGAGTGTGAAAGTGTGTAGAACTTTCAAGAGAAGAAAACATCACATAAAGTCTTTTCATGCTTTATTTAATTATTTATTTATTTATTTACTATAGCAACTCAAGAAAGCTCTAGAAAATAGGAAAATTTTGCAAATAATTTTTGTATGATACACACTAAATTCTAATATGCCATGGTTCATTTTTACAAATTAAAACCATTCAAATTTGTAATTTACACTAATTTAGTGTAAAAATAAAGCTTATGTTAATATTTAAAATAATTAATTTAGGAAAAATATTTTATTAAACTAAAAATTTATAAGTGGCTAAATAAACACTATTTACTAGTAATTACATAATTAAATAGGTATTTTTGAATTTATAATGAAAAACAATTGCGGTTTGATTTTACGAAAAATATATTTTGCTTTACCGAAAATCATAAAATTCACTTAAACAATTTTATTCATTTAATTATTTATTTAATTATTTTTAAAACGTTACATCTCTAAATGGAGGCCTTTATCGATTCCAGTTTCAAGAGCGATAAGGATGACAACAAGTCCATCTCAGGGTTTGTATTTATCCTCAATGGAGGGGCAGTATGTTGGAAGAGTTCCAAGCAAGATACCGTCGCTGACTCTACAATGGAAGCTGAGTATATTGATGCTAATGATGCTGCAAAAGAGGCAGTTTGGATGAGGAAGTTCGCTTCTGAACTTTAGGTGGTTCCATCCATTGCTAATCCAATACCTTTGTATTGTGATAACAATGGTGCCATGGCTTTGGCAAGGAAACCACGGTCCCATCAGAAATCCAGACATATCTTGAGGCGGTATTACCTCATCAGGGAGATCATGGATCGCTAGGAGATCGAGATGCGGAGAGAGGACACAAAAAACAACACAGCCGATCCATTCACCAAGGCCATCCCTCAAGTCCAGTTCGAGAGACTGTTCTAGATGTTGGGCAGGCGGTACGCCAGCAACTGGCTATAGTGCAGACGGTGGGTACTTATTGCGCCAACTAAAGGCCTTAGTGCAAGTAGAAGATTGTTGGATATGTATGCCCTAGAGGCCTTTATTGTATAGGATGCTAGGGATATGTATGTACAGAAACAATCTTGCTCAATATGATAGTACGCTATTTGGTTTACCTTTATCTTAACATGTGATGTGTTCTACTTAGTATTTCATATCTTGTATACATGTTGATAAAGCCCTTAGGATGTTTGCTTGACTACCAAGACTATGATGCAGATCATACTAGTAGAGCTTGCGTACTCCGCAAGCAGATCCTTTAACAGTTCCAAGTCGAAGGAATATCGAGACAGGGCATCGATATTCCAGAGTAGACTAGTGTGTATGTTTCTTGACCCTGCATGGGGGCGATGGTTGATCCCACAACCATTGGTGTTTGACATCAAAGATTGTACATAGGTGCTCATTAGAGAATGGGTACACCGAACATGACTCGCCGAAAACTCCTAGATGGTATCATACCTATCGTCAAATAGCAGTTCTCTGGTGATACTTGTACATGTTAGTCTGTAGACCCAAGATCGTCATTGTGTCTTGTGTGGTTCCCACCGTGCTTTGATTTCCTCCCTACCATGGCTCATCAGAGTCGTGCAAACAGGTGGATTTTGGGTACAGTCCCAAATCACATGGAGGCGGTGAGCGATAGGATAGGTTCCGTCTCTCCCGGTGTAGGGAGTTGATGTTGCGCTATGCTCGATTGGCTATAGCAGCAATTCCCTGGCCATGGTTGATGAGATTTTCTGATAAGTGTTATCGGTAGTTTCTCGAACCGTTATGAGCCACACATCAGCCTGACTTATCAAGTTACTGGGGTATGACGCTTCCACTCCCATACTCGATATGCGACATATCAGATGAAGAGACCGGACTGTACGGTAAGTGTTACTTTTAGGCTCGTTGGGGTTAGGATGAGTTCGCTCGTCGGCCACCTTTTCGACATGTACCTGGGTAGCCGTTACGTACAGCTAGTTCCGCTGAAGGACTTGTGGTTAAATCTACTGCCAGCGTACTGTCGAGTCTTTAGAGTCCCACACAGAGGGTTTCCCTGGTTCAGGCAAAACGATGTAGAAGCCGTATGGGATTACGGCAGGGTTTCGAACATATACGTGTACTGGCTACACGAATGATGTTCGGTCGGATAATACTGGTACGCTTTGGTTTAAGCCGGATGCCAGTATTATATTATTGGATTATTGGTATCTCATTGTATTCGTATTTTTCGAAATACGAATACGGGTATGTATATACGGTGAGGAGTATTCTTGTGATTATACAAGAATTACTTCTAGAAGGAGACACGTCATATATATTGATTTTATTTTGTGAAAATAAAATTAATGAGGTGGAATTTGGAGACTTTTTCAAGCATGGATGAAAGCATGGCTAATGAATATTATATTCATTTGGCTTCACTATTGAAGCATGGTTGATTATTTTTCCATGCTTCAATAATTGGAAGCTTAGCCATTTCATTTAGTTCATGCTTGACCTAGCTCATTCTCACTCTCACATTCTCTCTCCAAATTATCTCCTCCCTCAAGCTCAACCCTAACCCTTCACATAAGTTATGATTCATAGGGTATTGAGATCAAATAATCCTCTAGATATTCTCTACTGTTGGCTATAGTGCCCTCAGGTCAATTTTTGGATCATAGGCACGTGATTGCAATGATTGAGGGAGGACCTATACCGGTAGAACAGTCTTACTCGAGATGGGAGTATACTATCTGGTTTGTCTTTATCATCGTGTACATACTTCAGGTGACATTACAGATCACTATTACATGTTGATAGAGCCCATAGGATTCTTGCTTGACTACCAGCATTATGATGGCGATCATATACGTGGGAGCTGGGTAGTCTATAAGCACATCCTTAAAATGTCCCTAGTCGTGGGAGTTACGAGACTGGGCATCGATACTCCGAGAGTAGACTAGTATATACTGATCGAGACCCCGACGAAGGGTGGTGGCCGGTCTCACAAGCCATTGGTGTTAGTTTGTTCACCTAAGATGTATACAGGTGCTCATTGGGTTATGAGTACACCGAACAGACTCGCCGGGAACATGCTAGTTGGTATTATACCTATTGTCAGATAGCAGTTCCCTGGTGACATGTGTACAGGTTAGTCTATCGACCTGAGATCGTCATTTGTCTCGTGTGAGTTCCCACTGTGCTTTGATTACTACCCTACCACGGCTTAAAGGAGTCGTGCAAACAGGTTTTAGTTGGGTACAGTCCCGAGCCACATGGAGGCAGCGAGCGGATCGTCGGGGGATTCGTCTCTCCCGGTATTGGGGGTTGATGTCGCGGTTATGCACGGGTGGCCATCACCAGAAATCCTTGGCCAAGGTAGTCGAGAATTACTGATCTAGGATCGGTAGTTTATCAGGTGGTGATGGGCTTCATACCGACACTAAATGTCGCGTTATTAGCGGTCTGACTTTATCCACCGCCTAAACTCGATATGCGATACTCATAGACGAACGGATCGGACTGTATGGATATTGTCACTGTCAGTCTAAGTAGGGGTTTCAGGATTAGTTTGCTCGTTGGCCTCCCTTTCGCTCAATACCTGGGTAGCCGTTACGTACAGCTAGTGTCGCTGATGTGCTTGTGGTTAAACCCACTGCCAGTGTATTGACGAGTCTTTAGAGTCCCACACAGAGGGTTTTCCTGTTTCGGATGAAACGATGTAGAGGCCATATGGTTTTACGGCAGGGTTCGATCACATACGTGTACTTGTGCACGGATGATGGTCGGACGGATAATATTAGTGGGCTTTGGTTTAAGCCGGATCCTAGTATTATATTGTTGGATTATTTTCGTCTCATTGTATTTGTATTCTTCGGAATACGGATGCGGGTATGTATATACGGTTGAAGGGTATTCTTGTAATTTATTACAAGATTACTTTTCGAAGATTACACCTCATCATGGTTTAGACCTTTTTGGATTAAAAGGTTATTGAGGTGTAGGATGAGGTGTTTATTGCATTTTTGTGGCATGGCTAATTAGTGACCCATGGTTACTATTCTAGCATGCTTAGGGTTTTTGTTTATTGTGAGATTATGTTGACATGAGATATTTTTGCTGACTAAGATATTTTGGAGACATGGACATTTATGTAATGGCTCCATTATTTTTTATCACACTCATACAACAAACAAAAATACAAGCCATTATTCATTTCTTTTTCTCTTTCTTGAGTTTCTCCCAACACCTCATTCTCATGGTATCTTCTTCTTCCTCTAGCTCCACCTAAACCCTCTCATGAGTTGAGAATCCTTGGGTGTCTTGAGACAAATTAATCCTTCATCACTCTCTACTTCATCTACGGTATCTAGAGTAGCGATCTAGGTGCCCTAGTTTCCTCGGATATGAAGTTGGAGCTCGTTGCATAGACTCTCGGGTGGATCGTCTTCGATGGAGGGAGACCGGAGATCAAGCTTGATCAAGGAAGCCACGAGGAGCTTGGGATGATGGTTGAAGACCGAAGGACACGGTTCTATTCGGTATAACCATTCTAACTCCTTTGCATGTTTTGTTATCTAGGGCTTATGGGTAGATCCGGGTAATTGGTTGTGGTAGCGCCAAGTTTAATAAATTTTTGTTCCGCATTTGGTCACGGATTGATGGCCGGGGCGCTGCCGTAACCCAACATCTACATCATTTAAGTAGTCTTCTTTAGCACTTAGTCTGTTGACTTGCCATCGCTACTTCGTCTCGAGTGTGTTCCCACTCCACTTTGATTACTACCCTACCACGTTCAAAGAAGTCGTGCAAACAGGTAGTAATTGGGTATAGTCCCGAAGCACTTGGAGATAGTAGTGATCAAATAGGATTCGTCTCTCCCGGTATTGGGGGTTGATATCGCGCAGTGTTCGGAAAGCCATTACACAAAGTCCCTGGCCAGGGCAGTCGAGAAATATTGGTACGGTACTCCAGTAGTTTCTCATGGTGTATTGGGCTCTCCTCCGGCACGACTTATCACGTTGTTAGGGGTCTGACATTTACCATCTCCCCAGGCGGATATGCTAGTATCTCAGAAAAACAGACCGGACTGTATGGAGATTGTCACCGATAGGCTCAGTAGGAGTCCGGGTGAGTTTGCTCATCGGTCTTCTTATCGACAGATATCTGGGTAGCCGTTACGTGCATCTAGTACCGTTGACGGCTTGTGGTTAAACCCACCGCAAGCGTACTGTCGAGTCTTTAGAGTCCCACACAGAGGATTACCCTGCTTCATGCAATTGATGTAGACGTCGTACGGTTTTACAACTGGGCTTCGATCATATACGTGTACTTGTACACGGATGCTGATCGGGCAGACAATACTAGTGGGCTTTGGTTTAAGCCGGATCCTAGTATTGTATTATTGGATTGTTATCGTCTCAGTGTATCCGTATTTTTCGGAATACGGATACGGGTATGTATATACGGTGAGAGGGGCATTCTTGTAATTTGTCAAGTGTTCAGTTGATAAAACTGCACATTTGTTATTACATTTTTCCTACCATTTCCATATTAAAAAAGGTCTTTATTATAATATATCATACATATGAGGGTTTATGTGTAAAAATAATATTTTCCATGTGTTGATATATTATAATTAGCATTTGGTAGGAAAATGTATATAATATTATTGACCTAATCCTAGTAGAACAAAGTCTACTAAATATTATTTGAGTTGTTGTGCAGAATTTTTCCAAGACTAAAATCAAGAAAATCAAGTTGTTAAAAAAAACTTGCCTAATTAAGAAAGCAAAACTTGGAGACCAAGTCTGGCAGCAACTACGAGAAAATTTCAAAGATCTAAAGGTCCCAGATATTGCCACATGTCACAAGGATGAAGCCCTAAAATTTTGATCAAGAGATCTTGACCAATGGCCGCGGATCCGCGACCATACCCCCCCTTAGGCCGCGGATCCATCGCAATACAGAGGAGTTAGGGTCTGGTATTTTTGGGGGTGAATCTTTTCTGTTAAACTTCCATATTTGGAAGCAAAGGTTCTGGCTTTGGACTATAAATAAAGACTGAGAGCCTCTTGGAAAATTTATCAAGCCAAAGAGATCACGAAGTCCAAGATGGCTCACGCATCCAGGCTGATCATCAACGGTTCATCTACCTCCTTAGAAGAGATCGAGAAGCAAACTAGGTTTTTTGTAATCATTTTCTAAGAAATCAAAGTGTACTTGATATTGTTGATTAATAAACGTGGCTTTCTTTTTCTTATTCTATTTCTTCGTAGTTTAATTATGCAATTTCTTTCCATCTCTTTTTCTCCCAACATGCGTGAGTAATTCTCCGCTTGTTAGGATTCGTAGGATTAGGATAGGCTAATGGACGATGAACATCCATAAACCCTTTTTAAGTCCTATAAAGTTTAAGAACTTTATCAAAAGAATCATTAACATCCTAATCGGGCGCGCTAACAATTCCTTGGTAGTTCCGACCGCGATTAGAGATTAGATTAATGATTGTTTTGGTAAAGGCTAGATATGAACGGAGTTCCGTGTCGAGATAAGGGTTAAGAGTAGGATTCCTTTTCCCTCCAGAAACCCTAATCTACACGCATCACCGTCGTTCTAGTTTTAAATCTATTAAAGGATAAAAATGGTAACTTTTAATTAATCGTCCATAACTACTAAATCCTAACGAACCCTACAAGCCCCCTTATTATATTAACTACATCCTTAAAATAATCTAGATCTATATTTTTGCATTCTTGCTTAACGTAGATCTAAAAACCATTCTTCAAAATTCTTTATCCCTCCTCTCTTTCTCAACAAATCTAAAGTAAGAATAAAAGCTTCCACGTTTCCCAGAGGACGACCCGTACTCACCTCGGTCTAGCTACACACGACACCGTTCTGATTGCGGTTAATTACTACAAACATATTTTTCAGAACAATCATCAAGGCATGCTTCTAGAAGGTGGCACCTCATTATTTAGTTTTATCCATTTTCCAAATGGATTAATGAGGTGGAAATGGAGGAGACTTTTGATGGCATGGTGTAAAGAATGGCTTGGATTATTTTATTTGCTTTGGGTTCACTATTGAGGCATGACACATATATTCTATTGTGAGATATTCCATGGCTTAATAAGTGAGCATATACTTAGCCATTCTCTACACTTGTTTTCTCTTGATGGTTCATTCTAAACTCTTGAGATTTTCTGGAGTTGCTCTCCTTGAGCTCTCTAGGTTTCCTCCATCTCCTTCTTCCTCTAAACTAAACCATAATCCTTCACATGTGTTGTGAGCCATAGGATTTAGTGAGACTACACAATCCATTAGACTTTCTACATCTCCTAGGCTAGTTGGTTTATCGAACCATCTACCTTAGTTACCTCATTTAGAGGTTGAAGCTTGGAGCACATTCTCTCGTGGTGGATCATCTTTGATGCAAGAAGGCCAATGGAGCAAGCCAAATCCGATCACCGAGGAGCCTTGGAGAGGAGCACTAGAAGACCCGAAGGATCGTATCTTGGAGGTATAACATTCTAACAGAGTAGTTAAATCTCTAGATAGATTAGCTAGTTAAGGCTTTAGTAAAGATCCTAGAGTTTTAGCCGGTGTTGCGTAATCAAACATTATCGTTTTTGAAAATTCTGCCTCCCTGCGAACCGCAGGGTGCGCGACATCGGCTTACAGTAGTATCAGAGCCTACAAAACCTTAATTACCTAGTTAGCAAAGTCTTTAGAAATTCGATCGCGGATAAAACCCAAAATCACGACCAAAATTTGCACTTTCTGTCGATTTTCAAAACAGGTCCAAAAATATTTTCAGGGGCCTGAAAAATACGTGCAGGGCTTTTTGTGGGCACTGGAGAAATTTGGGATCACGACTCGCTAAGAACGCCGCAGAACCGCGGCAGAACGGACCGTTCTGCCGCCGTTCTGCAGCTGATTCAAAGCTGAATCGGTCCATATTTCCCCTGTTGGTCTATATTGGTATGTTGTGATTTGTGAGATATTTTGTTTCTACCCAGGATCTTTTGTGTACAGTGATGTACTTGGGGTAGATTCAAATTTGGTTATCGATCAAAATTCTGAGTACTTTAGCTAATCGGGTTTTCTGTGTTTTATATATGTGTTCGTAAACTTCCGCTAATTGCTATATGTCGGTTTGTTGGGGGTTGCACATATCTGTGATCTGTGATGGTTTTTGTATATGAATTTTATTGGATCGTCGTGGATGAATAGCCGGGGGATGTGAGAAGAGTGTTTTCTTTTCTTTCATTCAATATAATTTGTAATATTGATGTAATATTATTTTGCGGGACACATCCGGGTTGAGGTTGTAGCCACCGTTTTATATTATTTTTTTTACTGTTTCTTCTCCCAGGATAGACCCAAGGTAGGGTGCAAAAACTACCGGGTTCTTTGAAATGCCGAGTAGCCTACTCATTTTACTGTGGGAGGTTGCTTCACTTCGGGAATTTAGTGGGTAGTTTGCCGCACCCATAGGGGTCTGGGGTAGAGTTTGGCTATTCATCACGACCGTGGAATCCGTCTTTAGTTATGGGCTTAAACGAAACGCGGAATTTCTAGTATATCCAATATATTCATCTATGATCTGGAATGCCTATTATTGCGTGAGACGAATGCATATATATATATATATATTATATTTAGTAGATGTTGCTTATGTTTTGCACCCGCGCTAGTCCAGCCCCCGCTCTGGCATTAGTTAAGTAACCTAACGGTGTACGACGGGGCCCAGTGGCGAATGCGGATGGCATAAGAGTACGTCATATTTTCGTTTCTTTTGCTGCTGGGTTGTAAATGATGAGACCGCATTAACAAAGATTAATGCAAGATAAAACAAACCAAAGATTAATCGTTGGAACAATTTCAAAACCACTCAGTTTTCTTCAATAAGCAATTTTAAATGCGGAGCTTAAACCACTCCTTTTAAAAAGCTATTATAGTTCTTTCGACTATACCAAGTTCACTATGTTCACGGTTTCGACAAAACCATCCGTAGCCCTCCATCATTTCATATGAATATTCAGTAGTATTCAAGTTATGTATTTTGACCTTCGCTAAAGAATAGTGATTGGTACTTGCTGGGTATTCATATGTAGCATAGATAGATGCGTTGGTTTGGGACAGTCGTACTACTATGTTGGCCTTCGTCAAGGGTATGTACGGATGGGTTCAAATTAACCTGGATAATGACGGGTAGAACTTGACATGTGACTTATGATATGTTTGCCTTCGTCAAGGTCATAAGAGCATGGGGCAAAAATCCACATCAGGGGTTTCTAAGGTATTGAAACTTGCTAGTCTTGCATACCATTTGGAGTGTGATAATCATGGTAGGCTTCCTTCTTGGTTATCACACAATGATATTTGGATCCCAATCTTACTGTGAGTATGCGCTACTGTTCGGGAGATTTTTCACTAAACAATCAATGTTATAAACCAAGTAGGTGTTTAGGATGGTGTTAACGGGGCTACGCCTCCAGGGAAAAGAGGTTATGTAATTAAGGAACTTCGCGAAAGCGTTGAAAAACCTCCCTCGAAGTACCGACACCAGCCTGGCTGAAAGGTTAATCAAGAATTATAAAAGTGAGATTAATCCTGACTAATTCTTCTTTTATAGTTTGAGGAAGGATTCAAGGAAACAGTGGGAGCCATCCTGTTTAGATAAACTAATAACCAATCTAAACTTGCAAGAGCATCATGCTAAGTGTTTCTTCTCTCTCTCCTAATTGCAGTGACCACAATGACCAGACATAGGTTATTAGCTAATAATTTGACTGGACCAAACTATATTGATTGGCTACGGTATGTCTAGATGGCACTTACCTATGACAAGATAGACTACCTCTTTACTACAAAACCCCCCGCCGTCCCAGGTCTAAGTTCCACCGTCGCGGATATGGATATCCGTATGACATGGGAAAAGGATTGTGTGAGAGCCAAGTGCTTCGTGTTAGCCTCAATGGATAGTGAACAACAGAGGCAGCACAAGAAGATGGACTTAGCTTACATCTTCCTCCATACCAAAGTTTTATATGGAGAGCAATCTCTTATCGCAAGATATGATGCCTTGAAGATATTGCTTCAAGCGAGATTGGCTGTCGGGTCATCTATAGGGGACTACGTCCTTACGATGATTAGCTATATTAAAGAGCTCACGGACCATGGGACCACGTTCGAGAACGAGTTATGAATTGACTTGATTCTACATTCCCTACCTTCTACTTACGCCCAGTTTATCTTGAATTGCAAAATTCAAAAGAAGGAAGTTACACTTCCAAGTCTCCTCAATTTATTGAGGAACTTAGAGGGCACCCTAAAAGAATCCAGGGAGACACCCACTCTGCTTATTGGAGAATTTTCCTCTTCTACATCTAAGACGAAAGCCAAGGGAGAAAAGAAGAAGGCATCCACCAAGCTGATAAGCGGTGTCAGTAAGATAGAGGGAAAGGGCAGGGAAAAAGTTTCGGGGCTAGTAGTAGGGAAGGAGGCATGTCTTTGTAGTCATGGGAAAGCGCATTGTCAGAAGTACTGCAGAGCATGGAAAGCCAGAAGCCAGGATTCGAAGCACGTTGTGGCTTCGGCTTTGTAACACCTTAGAATGCGATTAATGTTAATTAAGCGATAATGCGGGTTTTTAGGAAAAAAAGTTAACCAAAATAGTTTTCACATATTTTATAAAAATTAATTAATATTTTATTATTATTTGTTTTGGGTTGCACACACTTGTGCATGTTAACTTGGGGGTTAGGGAGGTGTTAACCATGCTTAAGTAGCCATGGCACCCTAAACCCATTTCAAGCCATGTTAACTCTTCCCACTTATCTTAATTTTTATTAAGAGTTTATCCTTTGACTTGAGAGAGAGAGAGAGAGAGAGAGAGAGAGAGTTGACAATGAGGGTTGATGAGGCATAAGAAAGCATGGGGGCATTAATAAGGAGAGAGAAAGGGGGTATGATTCATTCTCTAACCTCACACCCTCATTTCCCTCATCCCTCACTCATACACTCCCTCCTTCTCACCTCACTCTCTCATTCACATTATTTCTCCTTCTCATTTTCCTCTCCCCTCAACTGAAACCTATTATTATTCATCACTAAATCCAAGCCAAATCCTCACTAAACCTCACTAAAACCCTTCATAAGCCTAGCTAAGCCCCATTTGATGTCTTGGAGCATGGAAAGCTAGGGTTTTTGAGCAAGTTTGGTAAGGTAATGATCTCTAACTGTTAACTAGGATGTTAGGATGTTGTGTTGCTTATTAGTTGTTGTTTAGAACACTAAAATTATAGTTTTGTGCAAATATTGTACTTTTGGTAAAGATTTGTGCCTCGGATGAATCTGCTATCAAACCGGGAATTTGTTGGAGAAGTTGCCATCACAGAGACCTAGTTTAGAGACCTAGAAGCTACCATGAAAACCTTAGCCCATTCCCTTCACCCATGGCCGCAAATAAATAGGTTCTGGCCTCAATTTGCTACCAGATTAGGAACTGGGGGCTCGAGTCTTGGTCGTGGGGTCTCTGGGGTTGTTTATAGTCTCGTGGAACTTGCAACTTTCACTAATTGTTTGTGTAGCAAAATCTGGGACCACATAGCTAGTTTTTAGTGTTACGGAAAAATGCGATATGATTAATCCGATGTAGTTTAAAGTGTTTCTGGTAGCTTGCAGTCGTGGATTTATTTTGATAATGCCGCTGTACGTGCTTAGCAGCTAAGCGAACCCTTTTGTAGCTTAGGGGAAACCGATTCGTTAATTAGCGTTGTGTTCGTTTATTATCGGGTAGTTTACTAAATCCACGCGTTATTGTGTTGTGTGTTAATAGGATCGCAGGCGGGGACTTCGGACGCTGCGAAGAAGGGAAAACAAGTGGTTGGATTTACCTAGCTCGAGATCATCGGTGAGTAGATTTAACATCTACGGGGGAATCTCCCGTATGACATTAAGCGTCGAGGGCTAAATATGATGTTATAGACACATGTTTATATGCATATGAGTTGATTGTACATGAGCATCATTGCATACTATTACTTGGTGTACCCTGACTTAGTACCTATTGGACATTGCACCATTACTGACGGTTCATGTTGCACGCGCACTAAATTGTATGTCACACACACACACTGTTGGTAATTGCCATGACACGCACGACATATACATATACATGGTACTGCATTCGTTATTGACATTGAGGCTGTTGTTCTTGTACCACCTTATTAAGGGAATATGTATTGTTCCGCCTTCACTATTATCAATAGTTAGACGTTGATTCTTGTTCGATTGCGCATATGGATTGCATCATGCATACATACATACATGCATATACACATACCCTGCTATAGCTACATAAATCCCTTTATGTGATGTTGAAATTGACTTCGGGATATTTGGGAACCACATGATATCTTTAAAAACTTGATTCATTTAAAGGAGTGGTTTTCCCTTGACATGCTCATATTACCGTTATATGTTGCATACATCATATTTCATGGATTTACGCATTGAGATACCGATTTCATGTGATTTATGGATTTGAGAACCGTGGTTATATTTCAAGAAAGTATGCATTGTTTTGAAAACACGGTTTCTTTTGATATGATATTTCGATGCGTCCACCATGAGTTTTCTCAGTTCTGAGATTTGTGTTAGAAACCCGATTCGAGGAGATGGATGATCCGTTTGCGGGTTCATGGTAGACCCAGTATGGTATCCCGGGGCAAGAAAGGTATGTTGTGCAGTAGACGATGAGCCTGGCAGAGGGACTACTACCTACCGGTGATAGTTTGGACCCGGCGGTTATCTGGAGGATACCGACCGGAGTCATGAGATGGATATGGGCCGATCCGGACTGACGGAGCCCGAGTTATGTGGATTTACGTGTCGATGTTGGACACGGGTTTTCATGATGTTTCGAGTGTCGATGTTAGGCACTCAGGTTCCATGAGATTTACGGATATGAGGGCCGATCAGAGTGACGGCGCCTGAGGTATTGGGATTTGGTGTGTCGTTGATGGACACCGGTTTTTCCGCGATGATGATTCATTAATGATGATATGTTTTATCCCACACTTAGTAGTTATTTGATATGCATTGTTCATTGTTTCATATATTTGTAGTACCTGATGGTGTACCTTGATCATGATTGTTGCATATCCATGTTGCCATACTTATGCTATCAGATTGCATGTGATAGATTATCGATGTTCGTGCATACTTGCGATTATCTGTATGATGTTACTTACTATTCACGAGTTGGCAACTCACCCCCGTTGTGCCACAGTGTTTTGCAGGCTTGACCCTCAGAGTAGTCGCGGCAGGGCTCCTTATTGTATCTATTTCAGCGGACACTGCTACAGTTGGCTATGGGGCCTTTTTGCTGTAGGTAGATTGGCGGTTATCCGATTACATCCATTGTATATCTCATTGTATCTAGTACTCTCCATCTACCACTTTCATGTATTGACTTAGAGATGAGTTTGTGAGGACCGAAATTGTATATTTTATGACTCTGGGTGTCGTGCTTGTGTGAGCCGGCCTTTCTTATGTAGTTTTATCTCTTTATGTTGTTTTTCATTTTTATTGTCTATTTCTTCGCTACGGTGTCGTATATATGCTTGTGGTGGGATTTTTCCGCCTTTGGGCATGATTTGCTCCCGTTTGGGGATGCATTATTTATATCCTGTGTTTGTACCCGTTTCGTGGTTGGATTTACAAAGGAGGTGTTGCCAAAATTTTTAAGAAAATAAACTTAAGCATTAAGATTTTTACTTGAGATTTCCAAATGTTTTTAACAATGTTTTTATCACTTACTTCTTTTTATGGTATAGATTTCTGGGTTTTCAGCTTACTTAAATTGCGTTACGCATGTTGACGTCACGTGGTTTAAGTGTCGGTCACGTGCCTAATTAGGGTCGTGACAGGCTTCGAGTGTTTGTAATTGAAAACTGTCTATCTATTAACTCTACTTCCTGGGTATTAGATACCGGATCAGGATCTCATATCTGTAATTCATTACAGGCTTTGAGAAACCATAGAGTTATCAAGGTGGGTGATATGACTCTCAGAGTTGCTAACGGAATGAGCGTGGACACTGAATCCGTAGAGGAATATCACCTAAGATTGACAAATGGGCAGATATTGATTTCACGTAACTGTTTGTATGTAACTAGTCTAGCCTGTAATATTATATCTGTATCTTTACTATCTAAAGAAGGATATGATTTTACATTTGTAAGCGATGTAGTACACATCCACCTAAATCAAAATTTGATTGGGTCAGGTACATTAGATAACGGAATATACGTACTGAATCAAGCTCAGGATTTTAGTGTCCAGAGCACACTTAAAAGAAAGTCTTCGGAATTAAATCAGGCTTTCTTGTGGCATTGTAGACTGGGTCACATCAATGAAACACGATTGACGAAGTTACATAAGGAAGGATATTTGGATCCGTTCGAATATCAGTCCTATGCAACTTGTCAATCATGTCTTAAAGGAAAGATAACAAAAACTCCGTTCACTGGACACGGAGAAAGAGCGAGGGAGCTCTTGGGACTCATACACAGCGACGTGTGTGGTCCAATGTCTACATGCAAGAAACGGTTATTCCTACTTCATTACTTTTACGGAAGATTTCTCAAGGTATGGACATGTATTCTTGATGAAACATAAATCCGAGGCCTTTGAGAAATTCCGGGAATATAAGAATGAAGTGGAAAAACAAACCGGCAAAAGTATCAAAACACTAAGATCTGATCGAGGTGGTGAATACTTGAGTACCGAGTTCCTGAGCTACTTAAAAGAGAATGTAATTCTCACTCAGCTTACTCCTCCATACACACCTTAGCACAACGGTATATCAGAAAGGCGGAACAAAACCCTATTGGATATGGTTCGTTCCATGATGAGTAATGCAGAGTTACTGCGATCCTTCTGGGGCTATGCACTAGAATCAGCTGCATATTTTTTGAACAAAGTTCCTACTAAGTCAGTGCCTACCACACCATATCAGATGTGGAGTGGAAAGAAACCTTATCTTAAGTACCTTAAAACATGGGGATGTCCGGCTTTTGTAAAAAAGCAGCATGCGGATAAGCTCGAGGCACGCTCAGTCTTATGTAAGTTTGTGGGATACCCAATGAACTCCGGGGGGTATCTTTTCTATTACGCAGAGGAACAAAAGTTTTTGTTTCTCAGCATACCCATTTCTTGGAAACTCAATTTTTAGAAAATGAGATAAGTGGGAGCGCAATAAAACTGGAAGAAATTCCAGAGCCGAAAACTATTACTGAAAGCATGGTGGAACTAGACGTTTCGAAAGAACCTGACATACCCGCGCCACTCCACAGAACTAGTAGGCTATCTCATCTGCCCGAGAGATACTACGGTTTTCTCATAAACGGGGATCGAGAGGATTGCATCATCGAAGATGATGAGCCAACTAGCTTCCAGCAAGCTATTCAGAGCCGAGACTCGGTAAAATGGATGGATACAATGCGGACCGAAATGGAGTCCATGTACACTAACAAAGTATAGAATTTGGACTTTTCTCCAGAAGGGGTAAATCCCGTAGGCTGCAAATGAATCTTCAGAAAGAAGATTGGTGTAGATGGACAGGTTGAAACCTATAAGGCTAGACTTGTTGTAAAAGGTTTTCGTCAAAGACCCGGTTTGGACTATGATGAAACCTTTTCTCCAGTGGCTATGCTCAAATCCATTCAGATCCTTCTTTCTATTGCTGCCTTCCACGACTATGAGATCTGGCAGATGGACGTAAAGAACGTTTTTCTGAATGGAAATTTGGAAGAGTGCGTCTATATGGATCAGCCGGAGGGTTTCATTCAGAGTGGGAGCAGCGGGAAAGTATGCAAGTTGCTTAATTCCATTTATGGACTAAAGCAGGCATCGTGGAGTTGGAACATCTGTTTTTATGAGACGGTCAAGGAATTTGACTTTATCAAAAATCCAGATGAACCATACATATATAGTAAAATTGTAGCGAGAAGTGTGGTATTCCTCATCCTATACGTGGATGACATTCTCTTGATAGGAAATGACATTCCTATGTTACAATCAGTCAAGGGATTCTTGTCACAGAAGTTCTCCATGAAGGACCTGGGTTATGCCTCCTACATTCTGGGGATCCAGATCTATCGTGACAGATCTAAACGGATGTTGGGACTCTCACAGTCAAGGTACATCGACACCATGTAAGTCCACGTTGCGACCCCCGGTCCTTACGGGAGGCGGAAACGGTATAAAAATCAAATTTTTAGCGCATGGGGCAACATGGACTAACAAAGTCGGGATCTTTTCTAAACTAAACTAGCAAACAAGCTAAAGAGAATTAGCTACTCGGAAAGATGGTTATACCTAAACTTGAACTCTTTCTTCTTCAAACTTTGTAGAGGTTGATGGTTCTTTCCTCGTCGCCTTCTTCCGTCAAAGATGGATCCACCTGAGGGTTCAACCTTCGGGCGCTTTCTCGAACTTTGAGAGAACTAGAATCTTCGGCTTGCTAAACCTTTGATCCTAGAGTGAGTAGAGAGTGTCTAAGGGGTGTTTTCTTTTCAAGGAGAGGGATTCTCAACACATGAGAAGGATTCTCCTTGAGCTTGAGGAAGAAGAAGATGAAGTGAGGAGAGAGAATGGTTATGATAGAATGAGCTCTTTTTCTTTTGCAACCATAACATAAAGCAAAAAGAATTATCAAATTAATAATAATAATGAAAATGGAATAGTTGATGGAAGGTTTATGAATGACCATTATCATTTCAAACATTAAATGAATTTTGCTAGAATCAAAGAGCATCTTTCTTTTGTAATGATGATGGTCAAAACTTCAACCATGGTCAACAAGTCAACCATGGTCAACTAGTCAACAAAAACCAACCATGACACAATTTCATTTTATTAATATTATTAATTGATATAACATAACTCCATTAGGGTTTGGAAAAAGACGACTGTCAACTGTGCATACGCACCCGTTCCGAAACCCTAATGAAAAACCTCTTCCTCCGCCTCAATCAACTGTGCATACACACCCGCATTCTTGTTCCGAGGAACATGAATACCAAGAGATAAAATCAACCCCAAAACATATACCAGTATCTGACTCAAACCAGAGCCAGCCAGTAATATCCGTCCGGACTCCAAACGTTCACAAGTGCGCGAATGAGAACGAACCCTGTCGCAAAACCATGCGACCTCTACTCTGTTTTGCCCAGAGGCGAATACCCTCTGTGTGGGACTCTAAAGACCCGACACTACGCTGGCAGTGGGTTTAACCACAGACCGCAAGCGGCACTAGCTGTGCGTAACGGTCCCCAGGTAGATGCCGATAAGAAGGCTGACGAGGTGAACCCCATATGAACTCCTACTGAGTCTGAATGTGACAGTCTCCGTACAGTCCGGTCTGTTCGTCTGATACATCGCATGGCGGGCCTAGGGGGCGGTAAACGTCAGTCCCCCAATAGCGGTACAAGTCGTGTCGGAGTGAAGCTCAAAACACCCTGAGATAATACTGGAAGCCTACCAGTATATCCCGCTTGCCCTGGCCATGGACTACTCGTGTAATGGCTCTCCTAGACACATCGCGATGTCAACCCCCAATACCGGGAGAGACGAATCCTGTCTAACCGTCACTGCCTCCAAGTGCTTCGGGACTGCACCCAACCATTACCTGTTTGCACGACTCCTTTGAGCCGTGGTAGGGTAGTGATCAAAGTGCAGTGGGAACACACTCGAGGCGAAGTGTCAGTGTCAAGTCAGCGGACTAAGCTGTACTCATGTCACCTGGGAACTGATAACTGACGATAGGTATAATACCAACCTATCAGTTCCCAACGAGTCCTGTCCAGTGTACTCGTAACCCAACGAGCACCCGTATACTATCTCCAGTACGACGTACTGATGGCTGTGGGACAGACCATCTCCCACACTGGGATGAGAAGCGCATACGCTAGTCTACTCCGGAGTATCGATACCCTGTCTCGATAGTCCTGCGACTAGGGACCTGTATAAGGATGTGCTTATAGATTACCCAGCCCCCACTAGTGTGACTGCCATCACAACGCTGGTAATCAAGCAAAGATCCTAAGGGCTCCACTAATGCGTATAGGTGATATCGCAAAATAAACACATGTACAAATTGAAGTAGAAACAAACCAAGTAGCATACTACTATATTGAGCAAGATTGTTTATACAAGGTGAATATCCCAAGCTTCCATCAAGTAATATACAAACTAGTATGATACAGTAATGGCCTCTAGAGCATATACACTAACAATCTCCCACTTGCACTAAGGCCATGTACTGGCGTATCGAAGACCTATCATCTCGATCAGCCGCTCGAACTGAGTCTGGGGTAGGGCCTTGGTGAATGGATCTGCAGTGTTTTCTTCTGAAGCAACCCTCCGAACCTCGATCTCTTTGCGATCCACGATCTCCCTGATCAGGTGATACCGCCTCAAGATGTGCCTGGATCTCTGATGGGACCTGGGTTCCTTCGCTAAAGCTATAGCCCCGTTGTTGTCGCAATACAGAGGTATTGGGTCAACAATGGACGGAACCACCTGAAGTTCTTTCAAGAACTTCCTCATCCAGACAGCTTCTTTTGCGGCATCAGATGCAGCGATGTATTCCGCTTCCATCGTCGAGTCTGCAACGGTTTCCTGTTTGGAACTCTTCCAACACACCGCCCCTCCATTGAGGGTAAAGACAAAACCCGACATGGACTTGGAATCATCCTTGTCACTCTGGAAGCTGGAGTCAGCAAAGGCCTCGATCTGGAGGTCTTTTCCGCCATACACCAAGAACATCTCCTTAGTCCTCCTCAGGTACTTGAGGATGCTCTTTACTGCTATCCAGTGTTTCTCCCCAGGGTTTGACTGATACCGGCTTACTACACTCAGTGCATAAGCTACATCCGGTCTGGTACACAACATCGCATACATTATAGAGCCTACCGCAGAAGCGTAGGGTATAATAGACATGCGATCCCTCTCCAAATCAGTCTTGGGAGACATCTCTTTAGAGAGGGTGATCCCGTGACAAGCCGGTAGGTTACCGCGCTTGGAATCTTCCATACTGAATCTCTTCAGTATAGTGTCGATGTACCTGGACTGCGAAAGTCCTAATATCCTCTTGGATCTATCACGATGGATCCGGATCCCCAGGATGTAAGAGGCATCACCCAGGTCTTTCATGGAGAACCTGTGTGACAAGAAACCCTTGACAGATTGTAGCATAGGAATGTCATTTCTTATTAAGAGAATGTCATCCACGTATAAAACGAGGAATACTACAGTTCTCGCTACAAATCTACTATAGATGCATGGTTCATCTGGATTTTTGATAAAGCCAAATTCCTTGACCGTCTCATCAAAACAGATGTTCCAACTCCGCGATGCCTGCTTTAGTCCATAGATGGACTTAAGCAACTTGCACACCTTTCCGCTGCTCCCACTCTGAATGAAACCCTCTGGCTGGTCCATATAGACACACTCCTCTAAATTTCCATTTAGAAAAGCGGTTTTTACGTCCATCTGCCAAATCTCATAATCGTGGAAGGCAGCAATGGCAAGAAGGATCCGAATGGATTTCAGCATAGCCACTGGAGAAAAGGTTTCGTCATAGTCCAAGCCAGGTCTTTGACGGAAACCTTTTGCTACAAGTCTAGCTTTATAGGTCTCAACCTGTCCATCTACACCAATCTTCCTTTTGAAGATCCACTTGCATCCTACGGGTTTTACCCTGTCTGGAGCAATGTCCAACGTCCATACTTTGTTGGTGTACATGGACTCCATTTCGGTCCGCATTGCATCCAGCCATTTTACCGAGTCAACGCTCTGAACGGCCTGCTGGAAGCTAGTAGGCTCATCATAGTCTATGATGCAATCCTCTCTATCCCCGTCTATGAGAAAACCGTAGTATCTCTCGGGCGGATGAGACTGCCTACTACTTCTGCGGAGCGGCATAGGAATGTCCTGTTCTTTTGAACCCTCTGGTTCCACTAAGCTTTCAGTAATAGCTCGTGGTTCTGGAATTTCTTCCAGTTCTACTGTGCTCCCACTTATCTGGTTTTCCAAAAACTCAGTTTCCAAGAAGTAGGCATGACGAGAAACAAGAACTTTTTGTTCCTCTTTACAGTAGAAGAAATATCCCTTGGAGTTCTTTGGATATCCCACGAACTTACATTGTACTGAGCGTGCCTCGAGCTTGTCCGCATGCTGCTTTTTAACAAAACCTGGACATCCCCAAGTCTTAATATGACTGAGATGGGGCCTCTTCCCACACCACATCTCATATGGTGTAGTAGGCACAGTCTTAGTAGGAACTCGGTTCAAAAGGTATGCAGCTGATTCTAGCGCATACCCCCAGAATGATCGCGGTAACTCAGCGTTACTTATCATGGACCGTACCATATCCAATAGGGTTCGGTTCCTTCTCTCCGATACACCGTTGTGTTGCGGAGTGTATGGAGGACTAAGCTGAGAGAGAATTCCGTTCTCTTTTAAGTAATTCAGGAACTCGGCACTTAAGTATTCTCCACCTCGATCCGATCTTAGAATCTTGATACTTTTGCCGGTCTGTTTTTCTACTTCATTCTTATATTCCTGGAACTTTTCAAAAGCTTCGGACTTATGTTTCATTAAGAAGACATAACCGTATCTTGAAAAATCATCCGTAAAATTAATGAAGTAAGAATAACCACTTCGCGCATGTGTAGACATTGGACCGCACACGTCGCTGTGTACGAGTCCCAAGAGCTCGCTCGCTCTTACTCCGTGTCCAGTGAACGGAGTCTTTGTCATCTTTCCTTTGAGACAGGATTGACAAGTGGCATACGATTGATATTTGAACGGATCCAAATATCCTTCTGTATGTAACTTAGTCAACCTTCTCTCATTGATGTGACCCAGTCTACAATGCCATAAGAAAGTCTGATTGATATCTGGAGACTTTCTTTTGTGTGTACTCTGGACATTGAAAATCTGTGGTTGGTTTAATACGTATATACCATTGCTCAGTGTACCTGACCCAATCAGAACTTGATTAAGGTGAATGTTTACAACATTACTTACAAACGCAAATTCATAACCTTCTTTAGAAACCAAAGATACAGAAATGATATTACAAGTTGCGTTGGGTACAAAAAAAAATTACGCAAAACCAAAACATGTCCATCTGACATTCCCAGGTGATAGTTCCCCACGGCTTTAGCATCCATGCTAGCTCCGTTCGCAACTCTGAGGGTCATGTCACCTGCCTTCAAAAACCTACGGTTTCTCAACGCCTGCAAAGAATTACAGATATGAGATCCTGATCCGGTATCCAATACCCAGGAAGTAGAGTTTATCGAAAGACAGTTTTCAATAACATACACACCTGAAGCTGAAGCCGCAACCTGCTTCAGTTCCTGTGTCCTGGCTTTCCAAGCCCTGCAATCTTTCTTCCAGTGTCCACTCTTGTGACAATAGAAGCATTCCTCTTTACCCACAAGCTTCCCCGCTATCTTTGTTGCCTTTGCTTTTCCCTTCGTACCCACTTTACTAACACCGCCTCTTGGTTTGGCGGGGGCTTTCTTCCTCTTTCCCTTGGCTTTCACCTTGGACCTAGAGGAAGAAGATCCTCCTACAAACAAAGCGGGTGTTTCCCTACCTTTCTGTAGGGTGCCCTCTGCGCTCCTCAGCATGTTGAGGAGTTCTGAAAGTTCAACTTCCTTTTCTTGTAAGTTGAAGTTCAGTATAAACTGGACGTAAGTGGATGGAAGGGACTGGAGAACTAAATCCGTATAGAGTTCACTTTCCAACGTGGTCCCAAGTTCCGCGAGCTCCTCAATGTAGCCAATCATCTTAAGCACGTGGTCCGCTACCGATGATCCGACGGCCAACTTTGCCGAAAATAACTTCTTCGACACTTCGTATCTTGCGATACGAGACTGCTCTCTATACAGTTCTTTTGTATGGAGAAATATGGACTCGAGGTCCATATTCTCATGCCTCCTCTGATGTTCGTTGTCCATAGAGGCAAGCACGAGGCACCTGGCCTTCGCGCAATCAATCTCCCAAGTCTTACGGATTTCCTTATCCACGACGCTGGAGGCGGGACCTGGGACGGGGGGAGCTTTGGTGGTAAGAAGATACCCCAGCTTGTCGTAAGTGATTGCCATTTTGACATTCCTGAGCCAATTTTTGTAGTTTGGCTCTGTCAGTATGTTTTTATCTAGAAGTAACTTAAGTCCAGTCATTTCGATTTGGTCGCTGCAGGGGGAGAGAGAAGAAACACTTTAGCACGATGCTCTTGCAAGTTTAGAATAGTTTTTAATTTGTCTAAACAGGATGGCTCCCACTGTCTCTCGAATCCCTCCTCAAACCACAAAGGAAGAATTAGCCGGGATCAATCCCACCGCACAATACTTGCTTAACCGTTCAGCCAGGCCAGTGTCGGTACTTCGAGGGAGGTTTTCCAACGCTTTCGCGAAGTTCCTTAATTTAAGAACCTCTTTTCCCTGGAGGCGTAGCCCCGCTAACACCTTTCTAGGCACCTACTAGGTTTATAGCATTGATCGTTTAGTGAGAAATTTCCCGAGGAGTAGCATATACTCACAGTAGGATCGGGATCCAAATATCATCGCGTGACGAAACTGAAGGAATCCTACCAGAATCATCACACTCCAAATGGTATACAAATCTAGCAAGTTTCAGTACTTATGAAACTCCCGATGTGGATTTCTGCCCCATGCTCTTATGACCTTGACTTTGGCCAACAAATCATAAGTCACATATCAAGTTCTTCCCGTCGTTCTCCAGGTTAATTTGAATCCACCCGTACATACCCTTGACTTTGGCCAACAAGGCAGTATGACTGTTCCAAATCAACGCATCTATCTATGCTGCACATGAATATCCAACAGCTACCAATCACTATGCCTTGACTTTGGCCAACAAACACAGCTTGAATACTATTGACTATTCATGTGAAACGACGGAGGGCTACGAATGGTTTTGGCGAAACCGTGAACGTAGTGAACTTGATATAATCGATGGAACGAGATAGCTTTTAGAAGGAGTGGCTCAAGCTCCGCATTTAAAAGTTAGTTTTGAAAAGAACCGAGTGGTTTTTCGAAAGTGTTCCAACGACTTTAACTTGGTTTATTATCTTGCATTAGTTCTTTTAATGCGTGATATTCTTGCATTAGTTCTTTTAATGCGTCCCATCATTTAATCCTACCATTGCAGAAAACAACCAAAATATGACGTACGCTTATGCCATTCGCATTCGCCACGGGGTCCCGTCATCACCCGTTAGGTTACTTAACTAACGACAGAGCGGGGGCTGGGCTAGCGCGGCTGTAAAACATAAGCAACGCCTAAATATAAAGCAATGATAGACATTACAGATCACAGATGAATACATTGGATATACTAGCAATCCGCAATCCGTTCGAGCCTGCAACGAAAAACGGATTACACGGTCGCGGTGAATAGCAAATACCCCACCCAAGACCCCTACGGGTGCGGCAAACTACCCGCCAAGAACCCGATAGTTTGTGCATCCCTCCATGGGTCTATCCTAGGAGCAAAAACAGTAAAAAGAATTATACAATGACGGCTACAACCCCGACCCGGTTGTGCGGCCATACAAATAATATTATTACATCGATTTACATTTACAAATGAATGAAAGAAAAACAAAAGCTCATCTCACATCCACCCCGGCTATTCACCCGCGACAGTCCAACACATTCATATACACATTCCAATATCAAACACAGATCACAGAGATGTATAACCCCGACTAATCGACTTATAGCGATTAGTCGACGTTCAATACATACAAACATCACAGATATAACCATCATAGTCAAAGTGTAGTGAAGTCCGGAAAAAATACGGAATTATAGGCCCCCAAAAACAAATCTCTATTCTGGAAAATCTGGGCACATATAATATATCTTAAAAATCCTAAAACCAATACAGAGATACACTGCACCAAAATCGAGGCAGAGAGGAGACAAGACGGCCGCGGATCCGCGGCGACATAGCTTGCTGTCGCCGCGGAAACGCGGTCGTTTGGTCAGATCTCTGGCTCGTTTTTGGTGGTTATCTTTAAAAAACCCTGAGATAATTTTTGGTATATAACAAATTTTGTTTTGACCAGAAAAAAAAATAACAGAAAATAGGGTTTTTGAAAAGTTTGGTTTTTGGATTTTTCGGTTCCGAACTTCGTTACACTTCACTACCTAGCTAGTTTAAGTTTAGTTAGGCTCTGATACCACTGTAAGTCCACGTTGCGACCCCCGGTCCTTACGGGGAGGCGGAAACGGTATAAAAATCAAATTTTTAGCGCATGGGGCAACATGGACTAACAAAGTCGGGATCTTTTCTAAACTAAACTAGCAAACAAGCTAAAGAGAATTAGCTACTCGGAAAGATGGTTATACCTAAACTTGAACTCCTTCTTCTTCAAACTTTGTAGAGGTTGATGGTTCTTTCCTCGTCGCCTTCTTCCGTCAAAGATGGATCCACCTGAGGGTTCAACCTTCGGGCTCTTTCTCGAACTTTGAGAGAACTAGAATCTTCGGCTTGCTAAACCTTTGATCCTAGAGTGAGTAGAGAGTGTCTAAGGGGTGTTTTCTTTTCAAGGAGAGGGATTCTCAACACATGAGAAGGATTCTCCTTGAGCTTGAGGAAGAAGAAGATGAAGTGAGGAGAGAGAATGGTTATGATAGAATGAGCTCTTTTTCTTTTGCAACCATAACATAAAGCAAAAAGAATTATCAAATTAATAATAATAATGAAAATGGAATAGTTGATGGAAGGTTTATGAATGACCATTATCATTTCAAACATTAAATGAATTTTGCTAGAATCAAAGAGCATCTTTCTTTTGTAATGATGATGGTCAAAACTTCAACCATGGTCAACTAGTCAACAAAAACCAACCATGACACAATTTCATTTTATTAATATTATTAATTGATATAACATTATTCCATTAGGGTTTGGAAAAAGACGACTGTCAACTGTGCATACGCACCCGTTCTGAAACCCTAATGAAAAACCTCTTCCTCCGCCTCAATCAACTGTGCATACACACCCGCATTCTTGTTCCGAGGAACATGAATACCAAGAGATAAAATCAACCCCAAAACATATACCAGTATCTGACTCAAACCAGAGCCAGCCAGTAATATCCGTCCGGACTCCAAACGTGCACAAGTGCACGAATGAGAACGAACCCTGTCGCAAAACCATGCGACCTCTACTCTGTTTTGCCCAGAGGCGAATACCCTCTGTGTGGGACTCTAAAGACCCGACACTACGCTGGCAGTGGGTTTAACCACAGACCGCAAGCGGCACTAGCTGTGCGTAACGGTCCCCAGGTAGATGCCGATAAGAAGGCTGACGAGGTGAACCCCATCTGAACTCCTACTGAGTCTGAATGTGACAGTCTCCGTACAGTCCGGTCTGTTCGTCTGATACATCGCATGGCGGGCCTAGGGGGCGGTAAACGTCAGTCCCCCAATAGCGGTACAAGTCGTGTCGGAGTGAAGCCCAAAACACCCTGAGATAATACTGGAAGCCTACCAGTATATCCCGCTTGCCCTGGCCAGGGACTACTCGTGTAATGGCTCTCCTAGACACAGCGCGATGTCAACCCCCAATACCGGGAGAGACGAATCCTGTCTAACCGTCACTGCCTCCAAGTGCTTTGGGACTGCACCCAACCATTACCTGTTTGCACGACTCCTTTGAGCCGTGGTAGGGTAGTGATCAAAGTGCAGTGGGAACACACTCGAGGCGAAGTGTCAGTGTCAAGTCAGCGGACTAAGCTGTACTCATGTCACCAGGGAACTGATAACTGATGATAGGTATAATACCAACCTGTCAGTTCCCGACGAGTCCTGTCCAGTGTACTCGTAAACCAACGAGCACCCGTATACTATCTCCAGTACGACGTACTGATGGCTGTGGGACAGACCATCTCCCACACTGGGATGAGAAGCGCATACGCTAGTCTACTCTGGAGTATCGATGCCCTGTCTCGATAGTCCTGTATAAGGATGTGCTTATAGATTACCCAGCCCCCAATAGTGTGACTGCCATCACAACGCTGGTAATCAAGCAAAGATCCTAAGGGCTCCACTAATGCGTATAGGTGATATCGCAAAATAAACACATGTACACATTGAAGTAGAAACAAACCAAGTAGCATACTACTATATTGAGCAAGATTGTTTATACAAGGTGAATATCCCAAGCTTCCATTAAGTAATATACAAACTAGTACACCATACTGAAACGATTCAGTATAGAAGATTCTAAGCACGGTAATCTACCGGCTTGTCACGGAATCACCCTCTCCAAAGAGATGTCTCTCAAGGCTGATTTGGAAAGGGATCGCATGTCAATTATACCCTACGCATCTGCGATATGCTCTATAATGTATGCAATATTGTGTACCAGACCAGATGTAGCATACACCATGAGCGTTGTAAGCCGGTATCAGTCAAACCCAGGGGAGAAGCACTGGATAGCAGTGAATAAAATTCTCAAGTACCTGAGAAGGACTAAGGAGATGTTTTTGGTGTACGGCAGGGAAGACCTCCAGATCGAGGCCTTCGCCGACTCCAGCTTCCAGAGTGACAAGGATGACTCCAAGTCCATGTCGGGTCATGTCTTTACCCTCAATGGAAGGGCGATTGTTTGGAAGAGCTCCAAACAGGAAACCGTTGCTGACTCAACGATGGAAGCGGAGTACATTGCTGCCTGTGATGCCGCGAAGGAAGCAGTCTGGATCAGGAAGTTCATGATAGAGCTTCAGGCGGTTCCTTCCATTGTTAATCCAATACCGTTGTATTGCGACAACAACGGCGCTATAGCTTTGGCGAAGGAACCAAGGTCCCATCAGAAGTCCAGACACATCCTGAGGCGGTTCCACCAGATCAGGGAGATCATTGATTGACGGGAGATCGAGGTGCGGAGAGTAGAGACAGAGAAAAACACTGCAGATCCACTCACAAAGTCCATCCATCAGACACAGTTCGAGCGGCTAATCGAGATGATAGGTCTGCGATATGCCAATATATGGCCTTAGCACAAGTGGGAGATTATTAGTGATATATGCCTAAGAAGACATTATTGTATCATACTGGATTGGATATTAGATACTGGATGCTTGGGATATTTCACAGTTATAATAACAATCTTGCTCGATATGGTAGTATGCTACATGGTTTGATTCTACCTCAATATGTGCATGTGTTTCTTTTAGCATACCGTTTATACATATTGGTAGAGCCCTTAGGATCTTTGCTTGAATACCAGCATTATGATGGCAGTCACACTTGTGGGGGCTGGGTAGTCTATAAGCACATCCTTATACAGGTCTCTAGTAGTTGGATTATCGAGACGGGGCATCGATACTCCGGAGTAGACTAGTGTATACGCTTCTCATCCCAGCAGGGGATATGGACTGTCCCACAGCCATTAGTATGACATACTGGAGAAGGTATGCAAGTGCTCACTGGGTTGTGAGTTACACTGGACAGGACTCGTCGAGAACTGCTTGTTGGTATTATACCTATCGTCAGGTAGCAGTTCCCAGGTGGCATGAGTACAGCTTAGTCCGTTGACTTGCCATCGCTACTTCGTCTCGAGTGTGTTCCTACTCCACTTTGATTACTACCATACCATGCTCAAAGGAGTCGTGCAAACAGATAGTAGTTGGGTGTAGTCCCGAAGCACTTAGAGACAGTAGCGATCAGATAGGATTCGTCTCTCCCGGTATTGGGGGTTGATATCGCGCAGTGTTCGGAAAGCCATACACAAAGTCCCTGGCCAGGGCAGTCGAGAAATACTGGTAACGTACTCCAGTAGTTTCTCATGGTGTATTGGACTCTCCTCCGGCATGACTTATCACGTTATTAGGGGTCTGATGTTTACCATCCCTCTAGGCGAATATGCGAGTATCTCAGACGAACAGACCGGACTGTTTGGAGATTGTCACCGATAGGCTCAGTAAGCGTCCGGGTGAGTTTGATCATCGGTCTTCTTATTGACAGATACCTGGGTAGCCGTTATGTGAAGCTACTACCATTGACGGCTTGTGGTTAAACCCACTGCCAGCGTACTATCGAGTCTTTAGAGTCCTACACAGAGGGTTTCCCTGCTTCAGGAAATTGATGTAGACGTCGTATGGTTTTACGACTGGGCTTCGATCGCATACGTGTACATGTACACGGATGCTGATTGGGCAGACAATACTAGTGGGCTTTGGTTTAAGCCGGATCCTAGTATTGTATTATTGGATTGTTATCGTCTCAGTGTATCTGTTTTTTCCGGAATACTGATACGGGTATGTATATACGGTGAGAGGGGCATTCTTGCAATTTTTCAAGGCATGCTTCAGAAGGTGCCACCTCATTATTTAGTTTTATCCATTTTCCAAATGGATTAATGAGGTGGAAATGGAGGAGACTTTTGATGGAATGGTGTAAAGAATGGCTTGGATTATTTTATTTGCTTTGGGTTCACTATTGAGGCATGGCACATATATTCTATTGTAAGATATTCCATGGCTCAATAAGTGAGCATATACTTAGCCATTCTCTACACTTGTTTTCTTCTGATGGTTCATTCTAAACTCTTGAGATTTTCTTGAGTTGCTCTCCTTGAGCTCTCTAAGTTTCCTCCATCTCCTTCTTCCTCTAAACTAAACCTTAATCCTTCACATGTGTTGTGAGCCATAGGGTTTAGTGAGACTACACAATCCATTAGACTTTCTACATCTCCTAGGCTAGTTGGTTTAGCGAACCATCTATCTTAGTTACCTCATTTAGAGGTTGAAACTTGGAGCACATTCTCTCGCGGTGGATCATCTTTGACGCAAGAAGGCCAATGGAGCAAGCCCGATCCGATCACCGAGGAGCCTTGGAGAAGAGCACTAGAAGACCCAAAGGACCGTATCTTGGAGGTATAACATTCTAACAAAGTAGTTAAACCTCTAGATAGATTAGTTAGTTAAGGTTTTAGTAAAGATCCTGGAGTTTTAGCCGGTGTAGTGTAGTCAAACATTATCATTTTTGAAAATTCCGCCTCCCCGCGAACCGCGGGATGCACGACATCGGCTTACACTAACAAGAACTGGATGAAATATCGGAACCACAAACTGAAACTGGGGATTTGGTGGAACCTTAAGATTCAGTAGTACCCGACGAACCTCAGCCACTCCGCAGATTTAGTAGGATTTCTCATCCGCCCGAGAGGTACTACGGTTTTCTCATAGAAAAGGATCGAAAGGATTGAATCTTGGAAGAAAATGATCCTACTAGTTTCAATCAGGCCATTACCAGTAGAGACTCTGATAAATGGGTGGATGCTATGCGATCCAAAATGGAGTCCATGTACACCCATAAAGTTTGGACCTTGGATATTGCTCCTCCTGGGGTAAAACCCGATGCAAATGGATCTTCAAAAAAAAGATTGGTGTAGATAGAAAGGTGGAAACCTATAAGGCTAGACTTATTACAAAAGGTTTTCGTCAAAGACCAGTTGTAAACTATGACGAAACCTTTTCTCCAGTGGCTATGCTCAAATCCATTCGGATCCTACTTGCCATTGCCGTCTTCCATGACTATGAAATCTGGCATATGAATGAAAAACGGATTTTCTAAACGGAAGTTTGGAAGAATGCGTTTATATGGATCGGCCGGAGGGATTTGTAGAAAGTGGGAGCAGCGGGAAGGTGTGCAAGTTGCTTAAATCCATTTATGGATTAAAGCATGCATCGCGGAGCTGGAATATCTGCTTTGATGAAACAGTTAAGGAATTTGACTTCATTAAAAACGAGAATGGACCTTGTATCTATAAGATGATTGTAGGAAGAACTGTTGTATTCCTTGTCTTGTACGTGGACGACATTCTGTTGATAGGAAATAACATTCTAATGTTACAATCGGTCAAGCTGTTCTTGTCATAAAGGTTCTCCATGAAAGACCTGGGTGATGTCTCCTACATTCTGAGGATTAAGATCTACAGAGATAGTTCCAAGAGATTGTTGGGACTTTCACAGTCTAGGTATATAGAGTTCGTACAAAAGAAATTCAGTATGGAAGATTCTAAGTACGGTAATATACCCACATTGCACGGAATCACCCTCTCCAATGAGATGTCTCCTATGACTGATGAGGAGAGGGTTTACATGAGCATTATATCCTACACTTCGGCGGTAGGCTCTATAATATATGCAATGCTATGTACTAGACCAGATAGCATGGTAAGCCGGTATCATTCGAACCCAGGAGAGAACCACTGGACAACAGTGAAGAACATTCTTAAGTACTTGTGAAGGACTAAGGAACTATTCTTAGTGTATGGTAATGGGGACCTCCAGGTGGAGTCCTTTACCGACTCGAGCTTCCAGAGTGACAAAGATGACAACAAGTCTATCTCGGGTTTTGTGTTTACCCTCAACGGAGGGACGGTCTGTTGGAAGAACTCCAAATAGGACACCGTCATAGACTCGACGATGGAGGCTGAATACATTGAAGCAAACGATACCGCAAAAGAAGCGGTCTGGATAATGAAGTTCATTACTAAACTTGAGGTTGCTTTGTCCATTGTTAATCCAATACCTTTGTATTGCGAAAACAATGTGCTATGGCTTTAGCGAAGGAACCACGGTCCCATCAGAAATCCAGACACATCTCGAGGTGGCATCACCTGATTAGGGAGATCGTTGATCGCCGGGAGATCAAGGTGCGGAGAGTGGACACAAAAAGAAACACGACAGATCCATTCACCAAGGCCTTCCCTCAAATATAGTTCAAGAGACTATTTGAGATGTTGGGTATGCAATATGCCAACAACTGGCCCTAGTGCAGACATTGGGTACTCGATAAGCCAATATATGGCCTTAATGCAAGTGGGAGATTGTTGGATATGTATGCCATGAAGGCCATTATTGTATATGCATACAAGTGGATTCTTGAACATATGTATGTACAAGACAATCTTGCTCGATATGATAGTATGCTATTTGGTTTGTCTTTATCTTAACATGTGCATATATTTTACTTGTTATTACGTATCATTAATACATGTTGATAAAGCCCGTAGGATTTTTGCTTGACTACCAGCGTTGTGATGGAAATCATACTTGTGCGAGCTGGGTAGTCAATACAGACATCCTTAAATTTCCCTAGCCATGGGAGTATCGAGACAGGGCATCAATACTCCGGAGTAAACCGGTGTATACATTTCGAAACCCCGACGATGGGCGATGGTTGGTCCCGCAACCATTGGTCTTTGGCACCTAAGATCGTATACATGTGTTCACTAGGGGTGAGTACACTGGACGGACTCGCCGAGAACTGGCTAGATGGTATTATACCAATCGTCAGATAGCAGTTCTCTGGTGACATGAGTATAGATAGTCTGTCGACCAAGAATAAGGAAATCCGATACCACGGCTCTACTAAGTCGTGCAAATAGGTTTTAGTTGGGTACAGTCCTGAGCCACATGGAGGTAGTGAGCGATTGTCAGGGATTCGTCTCTTCCAATATAGGGAGTCAATATCGTGCTGTGTTCAATTGGCCAACACCATAAGTCCTTGGCCATGGCGGATTGAGAATTACTGATATGTAGATTCTCGGATGGTCTTGAGCCACATCGGCACGACTTTTCAGGTTATTAGGGGTCTGACATTTTCCACCCCCTAGACCCGTCATGCGATACTCTCAGATGAACAGACCGGACTGTACGAAGATTGTCATGAATTGGCTCAGTAGGAGTTCGGATAAATTTGCTCGTCGGCCTTCTTTACGACAGGTACCTGAGTAGCCGTTACGTACAACTAGTGCTGCTGACGTGCTTGTGGTTAAATCCACTACCAGCGTACTGTGAGAGTCTCACACAGAGGGTTTCTCTGGTTCAGGTGAAACGATGTAGAGGTCGTATGGTTTTACGTGCAGGGTTTCGATCATATATGTGTACTAGCTACACGAATTTTGTTCGGACGAATAATACTAGAGGGCTTAGGATTAAGCCGCATTCTAGTATTATACTATTGGATTATTTTATCTCTTGTTATTCATATTTTTTGTTATACGAATACGGGTATGTATATACGGTGGAGGTATTCTAGTAATTTCACTAGAATGCTTCTAGAAGAAGACACCTCATTTTGTTTTAAATCTATTTATTTAAAAAGATAATGAGGTGGAGGGATGAGGTGTATTGAAGCATGATTGAAGCATGGCTACTATATTTTATTTATTCATTTGTTCTCACTATTCAAGCATGGTTGCATTATTTCTATTGGAAATAATGGATGCTTGATATTTTGAAAGACTTAGCCATTCTTCACAAGCTTGATTCATTCTACACTTAGCTTTCTTTTTCCTCCTTTGCTCTCTTCTTCTTCCTAAAACCATAACCCTCTCATGAGTTGAGAATCTATGGTTTTATGAGATAATCCAATCCAATTAATACTCTACATCTTCTAAGCTACTTACATTAGCAAACTAGGTACTTTAGTTACCTTAAGTTTGAGGTTGGAGCTTGAACTATAGACTCTCGGGTGGATCGTCTTCGACACGAGGAGGCTGACGACCAAGCTCGATCCCGACGGACAAGAAGCTCAAGAAGAGGAAAAGAAGACTTGAAGGACTTGGTTCATATAGGTATAATCACTTTCATAGTAGATTAATACTTTTGCAAGTTTTGTTATCCAGGGCTTACGGTAGATCTTGGGATCGGTCGGTGTTGCTGTTTTAAAAATTATTTTTTAAAAATTCTGCCTCTCTACGAACCCAGTAGAGTGTGCAACACCCCCTAACAATAACATATATATACAGTAATATTAATATCAACGCATCATAACAGAGAGCGCCACTATGGAAATACATTATCCATAACATCATCATCATCATCAAATAAATGTCCATCATCGACACTCGAAATTTCAAATCCATGAGGCGTTGTCCCCGGACTAGCCTTCATCTAAATCTCATCATATCACACCGGTCGGTATCCTTAGGATATCTTTCGTATTCCAGACTATCACCGCTATCGCGTTACCTCGCTATGCTTACCTCGCCTTTCTATACGGGCTTATTGCCCTCGGTGCCGTACCGGGTCCACCCTGTATCCGAAATCGGTTTCCTCCCCATGCCTCGAAATTGGATAAAACCAAACCATAAAACACATAGAAAACTCATGTTTGGCGTATCATCATTTCAAAAGAAAACCACAATTTCTTAAAACACAAGCAAGTGTTATAAATCGTGCGGCGGTTTCTCAAATCCAAGTAAAATATCAAGTTCATAAGAACACATACGTAATTCCTCTTTGCAACAATTCTCCACTATGTGATGGAAGTAATCATAATACGAATTAATCGTAATACGAATTATCACTAGTATGGAAGTAATCGTAATACGAATAACATGGCAATTTCTACAGTGTCATGGTAGCACTAATGATATGTAGTGTAGCATGCGGGTTTATGATTGAGCAGTATGGCAATCATTAGTAATTGTGCAAGTGTTCTATCAAGTGTATTCGTACAAGAGTAGCACTCCAATCCCATCGAAAACATCAATATCCTAATCTTCAACAATGCATCATTCATCTTACTTCAGTTGACAATTAAATACTCGGATATATCGACCAATCGTATTTATATAACAAATTCATTATAGGCAGTGTTTGACATCAACATGGATATAATTAGAACACTATTGAACATGGCAATTCTACAGTGTCATGGCAGTACCAATAATGTGTAGTGTAGTATGCGTGTCTGTGATTGTGCAACATGGCAATCATTGGTAATTGTGTAGTGTTCTATAAGTGTATCCATACAAGTCTAGTATTATAAACTAAATATACGAAGCATATAAGAACAAATAATATAACGTAGCATAACTTAATAAAATAATTGAAGCGCGAACGTATAACAAGGAAATGTAATATGAACAAGCGTTGTAAATAACTAACTACTTACTAATAATACAATTATAGTTTAAAATAAAACGAAACGTTCTCCGGAAACAATAAGGCCGCGATGTTTTTAAAATATATATTTACTTGAAATTAGCAGCGCACCCTTGGCATTATGGTTTAAAATAGGAAACGGGTCGTTAGTTTTAAAATGAGTATAGCTTTAGCATTATCGCAATATTCCAATCGAAGTAAATAGCAAGACTCCACGAGTCAAATAAACAAAGGCCCCATTCGACAATCTATCTTCATCTCATCCAGTACGGAATCTCCCACGTACGATGACAACTAAATATCCAATCATAATCGGTACAAAACTCTAGTCGCATACGCAAATATATAGCTCATATAGTACGGGCATCTAGTCGCGTACACAAACACATAACATCATATATATATATATATATATATATAGAGAGAGAGAGAGTACAAATTCTATGAGGCGGGTTTGCGTTTTTAAAAACACGAACCTAAATGAGGGCCGTTGGATCTTGTGTTTTTAATCAACTGTTAAAACTAATTCAGTTTATTAAATCGATAATAAATGAGGGTCGTTAGATCTTTAGTAATAGGGTCGATTGCGGGAACTTCCAAGAGGGCGAGGAAGGTCAAGAAGGCCGTTGGCTTCGACTAGCTCGAGATGGACTTCAGAGAGTAGATTTATATCTACGGGGGAAGTCGGGTGGATGGCGTATAGCACCCCCGAAACTAATTCTAGGGAACACCTAGTTAGTATAGAAAACGTATATATGTAACCCGTATACTTAGCCTATAATTAGATAAATTAGTCTATAGTTTATAAACTATGTAATTAGTCTATAATTCATATCTAGTAAGCTATATATATATATATATATATAAGATTATTGTCTGTGTTAAGCGACTAGATGTCCATACTAAATAAGCTATATGTGTTTGCGTACACGACTAGAGATCCGCACTAATATTGATTGGATGATTGGTTGATATCATACAATGGAGATTCCGTACTTGATGTGATAGGGATAGATTGCCGAATACGGTTTATGATTATTTGACTCGTGGGGTCATGATTTTACCCCGACCGGAATACCATGATTGTGCTGAGCTATTCTCATTTTAAAATTAACGACTCTATTCCCACCAATTTTTTTGGCTATGAGCTACTTGTTCCCTTATAAAAAAAAGGGAGAGAAGAAAGAGACAAAGAATTCCCACAGTTTGGCATCACGTGTTAAACACGTAAGCATTAGCATATAAGCGCTGAAAGCAAATAATAAAAAGTCCAAACATGTCTCACGTGTTAAGCACGTGAGCGGTCATATGCAAAGCATACGAGAGATGAATATAAATAACCAAAGACTAAACAGGCTTCATGTGTTAAACACGTGAGCGCTCATATGCAAAGCATATGAGCGCTGAAAATAAACAGGCTAAAACCCACACTAGGGGTCACGTGTTAAACATGTGAGTTCTTTTGCCGCATTCTTTGGCAACGCTCACTTGCAAAGTATGTGAGCGTCCCAATTTAAAATACTCTCATCTGATAGAATTAAATTCTATGTGATAGAATTAAATTCTATTTAGGAAATATTTTCCCTGATCTTTCTAATATGGAAAAGATCTTTCTCTAACAGAGAATCTTGGATTTAAAATCCAATGATGATAAAATATCACCAATTAAACCATCTGATAGAATTAAATTCTATGTGGGAAATATTTCCCTGATCTTTCTCAAACTAGAAAGATCTTCTCTGTTAAACAGAGGACCCTTGGATTAAAAGATCCAACGGTGATTATAAATCACCCATTGATCATCTGATAGAATAAAATTCTATCTTAGGAAAATATTTTCTTAATCTTGTTAAACTAACAAGATATTTATATAAAAAAATTAAATTCTATGTTAGGAAAATATATTCCTAATCTTGTTAAACTAACAAGATATTCATATGATAGAATTAAATTCTATGGTAGGAAAATATTTTCCTAATCTTGTTAAACTAACAAGATATCCATATGATATAACTAAATTCTATGTGATATAATTAAATTCTATGTTAGGAAAATATCTTCCTAATCTTGTTAAACTAACAAGATATTCATATGATAGAATTAAATTCTATATTAGGAAAATATCTTCCTAATCTTTTTCAACTAACAAGATATCCATATGATAGAATAAAATTCTATGTTAGGAAAATATCTTCCTAATCTTGTTAAACCAACAAGATATCCATATGATAGAATTAAATTCTATGTTAGGAAAATATCTTCCTAATCTTGTTAAACTAACAAGAAATCTTCTCTGTTAAACAGAGAGCCTTTGTATTAAAAATCCAACGATGAATAAAATTCACCGGTTGACCTAAAAGATCAATTTGATTAATTATGGAATCAATCATGATCTCTCAATGAGAGATTTGCTCAACAAATTGATTTTTTTCCTTCTCCTATAAATAGGAGCAAAGAGATGCAAAGAAAGGAGGAGGAAAACAGGAGAGGAGACCCCCCATAAACTTCTGTAGAAATACAGAAGGCTCTCAAAACAATAAAGAATTTATTCTCTCAAAGAATAAGATCTCCCTCTTAAAAACCCTAGTTAAAGAAAAAAGAAGAGATCAAAATATTCCCTTTACCTAACATACCATATCTAAGGGTTTAACCCTTCTCAAAGAACTTAGTTCTTTCTTTGGATCTGAGATCCACAAGACAAGTCTCCCACAATTTAAGAATTTAATTCTCATCGTGAAGATCTTGCTCTTGAAAATCAAAGATTCAGGGAAGAACAAAATTGAAAAGAAAGAAGATGGAGTCAATAATACTCCAGGAACTTAGTTCCTTCAAATCAAGAACTTAGTTCTTAAAGAACCCTATCCAAGATCCTCAAAATAGTGATCTTGGTGATCGTTAATGGTCAAAATACTATTAACAGAGCTTTAACCTCTCTGAAAACATGAATAAGAGAAGATGGATAAAAGAATGTGGAGAAAATGGAGTCCATAATCCTCCGGGAACTTAGTTCCTTCAAAACAAGAACTTAGTTCTTAAAGAACCTGATCTCAGATCCTCAAAATAGTGATCTTGGTGATTGTTAATGGTCAAAATACCATTAACAGAGATTTAAGTTCTCTGAAAAACATCAACAGAGATTAAATCTCCAAAAACATAGTGGCTCACATGAAACACACGTGAGCGTCAGAGAAAATTAGTACTTAGCACTATTGTAGCGCATCACGTGAAAAGTACGTGAGCGCCCAAGGCTAAAAATTCCGTGCCTCATGTGAAAAGCACGCGAGCGTCCAAGGCTAAAAACTCAGCGTCTCACGTGAAAAGCACGTGAGCGCCAGAAAAGATTAGTACTTAGCACTATTCCAGCGCCCCACGTGAAACACATGTGGGCTCTGTATATCTTAGTGCTTAGCACTGCTGGGTAGTATAGAAACTCAATTTCAGCCCAAATTGGCTAAGTTTCCTGAGATTAAACCTCTTTGGTTTTAAATCAACCGAGCCCATATGCTTGTGATTTCCAAACTGATTTTAGTCTCAAACATGACTAATGATCTCTCATTGATAATATCCAAAATGATATTCATCCCATATTTCCTAAGGTAATCTTAGTCTAAAATATGACTGACGATTCTTAGGTCCACAACCCCTTTTTATCTCAAATACGGGATTTGGTTCAAGGGTACATCTTTCCACACCTCTAATATATGTCGTTGTAATTCCTCAACGTCTTCAAAGAGGTGGATGGTCCCGACAACCAACAACTCCTTTCTCGTCCTAACTTGATATAAAATTTGATTAAGATAGGGAATGATACATCTTATATTAATACACTTCCAAATTGACATGCACACCTCAAATCGGATTGCACCCCAAATTGGGTGCATTCCATGTCACCATCGTTCACTCCGCCATGTAACAAATACACGTGTGCGCAAGATGAATGTTGGACCGAAATGTCCTTAAACTAACATTCGTCCCCAAAATGGGAATATTGGACCGAAATTTCCTTAAACTAATCTTCGTCCCAAAATGAGAATGTTGGCCCGAAATGTTTTTAAACTAATATTCACCCCAAACACAGCGATAATGGACCGTGATGTCCTTAAACTAAAATAATTGAGCCCATATGCTCATTTGTTTCTAAGTTGATCTTAGTCTCAAATATGACTAACGATCTTTAGATCAAATCCAAATATCCTATGAATGGATGGACCTAACAAATGTGAGAAATGTGTCCTAAGTTCATTCCCATTGGCAAACCAAACTACCAACGTGGACCTTGTCAAGAAAATCCTTGACCCATGGCCAAATCTCAAATATACGGATTTTGACTAATCCGCTCACTACGGGCGACGACATAAATTAGTCTCCGTATACAATCCACAGGCAACCAAAATAAACAAAAATACACACGACACGAAGTGAACTGTTGAAGAAGGAGAAAGTGATTATCGCAACACGATAACGTAATTAACTGCAGGGGCTTACGCCTGCAGGGAAGAGCGTCCCCACAATCAAACAACCCTCATAAATGAGGTGAAATCTGATAAAGTCATGCTACAACGGTCGCATCTATCCAAACCTCCGATATATGGTGCCATAAATCAACTTGGTATCTTCGAAGAGGTGGGTGGATATGTACAAATAGCATCTGCCCCCAAATTCAGGCTAGACGTCTCAATGTCTCAGTCCGGTCTTCGGCGATAAACGGATTGTGGCACGTCCGGTGAGACCTCTTCCTTTTTCCACTCCACACTTCGTGTGTCGTGTTTTTTCCGTGATCAAATATTCGCGGTATACATGTTTGTAGTTTCCCTTGGGTGATGAGATACTGAACTGTCATTTTGTCTCTTTCTAGAATGGTGTTTGCTTCCACTCACCGCAACTCAGGCTCTGTCACATCTGGTGGAGTCAAATATAAGCCACTTGCAGCCTCAAATCTCTGCAATCCGGATCTTTAAGAAATCAGCGGGCTTTTCTTTGGGTCGACACTCCCACCCTCGGTACCTCAACGCTGAAGGAGGAAGCCCAGAAAAAGTCTGTCTTCCACAGGCCAGCTCCTCAAGCTTCTGCTTTGCCGATGGAATCGGTCTCCAAACAACAGGTACCTTCCAAAGGCCATGGTCGACGTAGGGGGCAGAATACTCAAGTTCTTGAAGAAAACAGGAAGCAGGCTCAACAAAATCCTGAGGCTAATCAAATTCCGGCCGTAAGAAATGGTCGATGTCGATATCGGCGTTATACAAAACAAGCTAGGGGCAGTTCTCTATCAGCGTTGACTCCACCTGCTTCAACTCTGATGATGAATGTTGTTGTTCCAACCGGGAACAGTTTCGAACTGCTGCAAAGGGTCAGACAAAATTCTCCCACAGCAGTATTGAAGAAATCTCCGCAGCCCGTGGAAATCCAATGAGAGCAGAAACCAGTTCGCTCCCTAAAAGAACTTTCCTCATCTATATATAAGGTGTGGAAGCAGGTGAAGGACTCAGTCGCCAACCGCGGCTCTTCCCCTAAGCGTAAGCCAAATTCTGACAAATCCCCTTTCAAATAAAAGAGGACTCATCCCAAGACGGTTCCTGATACAATGGTTCCTTCTAAAGCAGCTTCTCATAAAAAAGAGAGGCATGATAAAGCCCAAATGCCCGAGGCAAACTCCGAGGGTTAAAGCTCCAAATGCCATAAGCCTGGGGGCATAGTAGTTTACACAGTCTACATGGTGAACTCTAAAGAGGAAGGTCACACTTATACTAATCACGGACCTTAAACTCGGTTCCTGACAAAAGTTCAACTGCAACGTAAAAAGCTGCGGGAGATGCTTGTTCAGGCGGCACTCGCGAATCCATCGTCTAAGACAAATTCTGAAGACGCGCTAATTGATTCTAAATTTCGGATCGTGAATTTGTTTGAAATGAAAAGTAATCACAATCAAATATTTATAACCGCGATCAATAACGGTGTCGTTTGAAGTTTCGTTAATTAGAACGGATCGTCCACAGAGATTCGTGTATTTGATCAATCTAGTTTTAGATGAGTCGAAATGAAAATAGAAAATAAAATTCAAGAAATAGATTCAAGACTTAATTGAGTTGTCATTTCAAGAAAATCTAGAAAATATTCAAGAATTAGAAAAATCAAGAAAGAGTTTAAGATGTAGTAAAGAAGATGATGTCTAAAAATCAATTTAGTTATCAAGATTATGTAGAATAGCTTGTAGGATTCGATCGAATTAGTAGCAATGATGAATACTAATAATGACTAATCTTATCTATTGATGGATTGTAGCTAGATCGATGATGATGAATGAAAATTAGGGATCTATTGAAGAAACTAGGATTTCTCCTTCACTATCCCTTATCTTTTCATTGATCATCATTCAAATCTAGCCTCTAGCAAAGAGGATCCTCAATCATTTAATCCCTAAATTGTAACGAAATAATCAAGAACATGATCTCGCTCCAAATTAGGTCATTGATGATTCTTTTTCTTAAAGTTCACAATTCTCATAAGACTTAAGATTAGTAAAAGGATTTCATCATCATTTGATCTACCAATTCTCTCGATTCCTTTACAATCGGAGATTTCACTCACACATCATGAAAATTAAAGAATCAAGAACTAGAAATTTCATAATGCAAGAATGTAAAGAAAACAAGAATTAACAATTTATCGCCTTTATTAAATCTTCTTCAAATTACACCTCTCAATTTGAGGTTACAAGACTAGCTCTCGATCGCTCTTTTGAAAGGGAATTTATCGTCGATCTTTGCATGGCTTGATCGCCGTGAGTCATGGATCGAATGCGGATCTCTTGCTCTTGGTGACGACCGGCGTTGCGATAAAGGATCTTCGATTGCTCGCTTGATTTTGCTCTCAATGGATCTTGATTTTGATTGGGTTTGGGTTTGAGTTTGGATCACAGGTTGTGTCACTCAACTTGTGTAATGAACAATTATTGAACAACCTTTTAAATATAACCCTAGGTCTCCTTTTATAGTTCTCCCAATCTTCCACTAGAAGCTAGGTTGTTATGAAGCTTGCATGAGAAGCTTGGCTGTTGTAGGGAAGCTTCTGGCGAAAGCTAGGAGGTTCGAAGCATCTTGAAGAAGCTAGGAGGTTATAAGGGATCCTCAGGAAAAATGTTGACCGCCGACGAGCCAACTCGGTCGCGGATCCGTGGTGGATCGGGCTGGATCGGCCGCGGTTCTGCGGCGTTTTGAAGAGCTCTCTGCATGATTTCTCTGGGGTTGTTTGGTGATGGCTTTATGATCTTCTTATGATGTCTGGAATCTTATTATCCGTTCTGAATCTCTGCCAAATTTTATTTCTTTGACTTGCTGTGTTTTATCTGCAATTTTGCGATTCCAGTTCTTTGACCTGAATAATTTTCTGCACAAAATCTCAATATAAAGGGTTGATATATACAATATCATGCGTGAAGTAATAAACACACAATTTCCCTCCAGAGTGTTTATTATAACTATAACACGTGGTATTTAGTATTTTTCAGATGAATTTGTAATCCGTGTTATATTAACCATAAACACTCTTAGATGATTAAGAAGAGTAGGGAAATTGATGTGTTAAGAATGCAAAATTTTCGACTGAAAAAATTCCCCCAAACCTAATTTTGGTCGTCTCGAGCAAACATCTTTTATTTAAGAGAAGGAGAAAAAAAAACTAACTAGCACACTTTCGTAAGTAACACAATTGCACTGAGCACGTGCAACAAGCCTTTAAACCTCTAGGTGTCCTTAGTAGGAGGAGTGTTGTTTTCTGAGGGTTTTCAGCGGATTGCACCCACAAAATCCTATAATATAAGGATGACTGTGAAAGTTACATGTAAAGATCAGAATTATAAAAGAAAGACTTTGAAAGTTAGAGTTTCCAACTATACTAGCTTTTAGGTTGTCATGAGCCCTATCTTAATAGTCATGAAAAGATGTTAGAAATCACATCAACTCTCAATAAAACATCGTCTTTATTTTTCATTCCTACTTTTCTTCCAAACATTGATCATATACCCCTACGTGTGTGTAAATACATCCCTACACTCGGAGAATTCAATTCAAGCTATCATACTCTTGTCCATCTACCTCAGTACTTTTTAGTCGGTGAATAATTAGATGGAACTGCTCACACATTTTTCATGTGACCGTTAATACTTCTTGAGGTACTAACCGATCGATTACTCATGTGCTTGCTGATTAGGCGTAATTAGTATTTTCCTCGTCTTGCAACACCTAAGGCTTAGCAATGACTCCCAAACCAGTTGGTCTAAGGCACTAGGTGATGAAGTACCCTCGCTATATTTTTTCTATGCTGCCTTGGTGATTACAAAACCAGTGTTAATTTTTCTTCACCATTTTATCTTTTATTTTTCATTTATTATTTTCTTCATATTCTCTACTATCCCGAGTTTCAAGACGTGTGTAAGTGCGCATAGTAGGGTATCAACATTCAAATGTTTGGCTTCCAGAATAGAAACTATTTTTCAGACTTATTTTTATCCTCAGATTAGTGACTTCTTTCATCTTACTAACCCTTGGGACAACGGCTCATAGCTACTTATTACTAGTTTCTTCTAAGAAAACATCAAACTTTCTTGGTTTTCTTAAATTTTTCCAATCTTTTAAATGTAATTTTTCACTTTCTAATCTTTTATTATAAAAGATTAAATATTAATTTTTTTTAATTTATATGTTTTGTGCTTATGCAAAATATGATGCAAAGTGATGCGTAAATAAGCACAAACCTCCCCCAAACTTGTTTACAACAGTGTCCTCACTATTGCCATTTATTAAATCTCAGAAACCTGTAAACTTGGGAGGAAAAATTTATTAATGGGGACATGAAATATGATCGTGAAAATCTCCCCCAAACTTATTCTTTTATTACTCACCTCCATTCTAAAGATGATACATTATTTTTTCAAGACATGGAGGTGAGACGGAGGAATTTTAGTCAAGATAAAGTGGCTCCTGTAAAAACAGGAGATCCTCCATGGGGTCATTGGAAAAATACGGTTCTAATCTATGTCCATTCACTTTGAAAATTGTACCGTTTTCAACATTTTCAACCTCAACTGCCCCGTGCGGGTATACATACCGCACAACAAATGGTCCTTTCCAACGAGATCGTAGCTTACCCGCATGAAGACGGAGACGTGAATCGTAAAGAAGGACTTGTTGACATGGGGTAAAAGTTTTTCTCAAAATATTTTTATCGTGAAATACCTTAGTCTGGTTCTTTATTATCACCGCATTATCGTAAGCTTCATCGCGGAGTTCGCTTAGCTCGTTTAATTGCAGCTTTCGAAAGTTGCAGGCTTGATTTAAATCAAAGTTCAGTTCTTTAATGGCCCACAATGCTTTATGCTCAATCTCGACCGGAAGGTGGCAAGCCTTTCCAAACACTAGGCGGTAAGGAGACATACCAAGATCAGTTTTATATGCAGTACGGAATGACCAAAGAGCATCCGTCAATTTGGTTGACCAATCTTTACGATTTTTAGAAACTGTTTTCTCCAAAAATTGTTTGATTTGCCTGTTGGAAACTTCAGCTTGCCTGCTCGTTTGTGGATGATAGGGTGTGGAAAGTTAGTGGTTGATTTCATATTTCCGCATCAAAGTCTCGAAAGACCGATTACAGAAATGCGTCCCGTTATCGCTAATGATAGCGCGAGGGTGTCCAAATCGCGAAAAGATATTTTCTTTAAGGAACTTAATGAAAACCTTGTTGTCATTAGTGTGACAAGGAATAGCTTCCACCCATTTCGAGACGTAATCAACCACAAGCAAGATGTACCCAAAAAAGTTGGGAAAAGGACCCATAAAATCAATTCCCCAAATGTCAAAAATTTCAACCACCAAGATCGGTTGAAGAGGCATTTCATTTCTCCAAGAAATCCGACCCGTGTGTTAACACTGTGGACAGGTTTTGCAATGATCAAATGCATCTTTGAATAAAGTTGGCCAGTAAAAACCGCATTGCAAAACCTTCTCCGCCGTCTTTCGTGGACCAAAGTGACCTCCACATGCCTGATCATGACAGAAAGATAGAATGTTCTTGAATTCATCATTAGGGACACATCTGCGAATGATTTGGTTAGGACAATATTTAAACAAATAGGGTTCATCCCAGTAAAAATGCTTTACTTGGGATAGAAATCGATGTTTGTCCTGTTTCGACCATTCGGGTGGAATAAGTCCCGTTGCAAGATAATTCACGGTATCCACGAACCAAGGTTCCCAGGACATGGTCAAGAGCTGTTCGTCAGGGAAAGAGTCATTAATTGGCAGGGTCACAGGTGAAGAAGAGATGCGTGAAAGATGGTCGGCTACTACGTTTTTACATCCTTTCTTATCTCTAATGACAAGATCAAATTCTTGTAATAAAAGGATCCAACGTATTAACCTACCTTTAGCATCCTTCTTCGATAAAAGATGTTTTAAGGCAGAGTGATCAGTATAAACCGCAATTGGTGAGCCAATCAAGTAAGGCCTAAATTTTTCTAATGCAAATACAACCGCCAAAAGTTCTTTTTCGGTAGTTGTATAATTAATTTGAGCACCACTCAGGGTCTTACTTGCATAATAAATCACATGTGGCATCTTCTCAATGTGCTGTCCTAAGACTGCACCAACGGCAAAATCTGATGCATCACACATAAGCTCAAACTGGTGGTTCCAATCGGGAGATGATAGAACAAGGGCTGTAGTGAGAGATTTTTTAAGTGAGTTAAATGCAGGCTCACAATCCGAGTCAAAGTGAAAGGTTGTGTCCTTGGCCAAGAGAAGAGTTAAGGATCTAGCAATTTTGCTAAAATCCTTAATGAATCTCCGATAAAATCCTGCATGGCCAAGAAAAGATTGTATATCTTTGACGTATTTGGGATGAGGAAGGTTTTGAATGACATCTATTTTAGCTCTGTCGACCTCAATGCCTTTTCGTGAAATGACATGTCCAAGCACAATTCCTTCTTGGACCATGAAATGGTATTTTTCCCAGTTCAAGGTTAAGTTCTTATCTTTACAACGAGTAAGAACTGCGTCAAGATGAGATAGGCGGTCATCAAAAGAATCTCCGAATATCGAGAAATCGTCCATGAAAATCTCCAGAAAATTCTCGACCATGTCCGAGAATATTCTCATCATACACCGCTGAAATGTAGCGGGATCATTGTATAACCCAAAGGGCATGCGTCTGTAAGCAAAAGTACCAAAAGGACAAGTAAATATGGTTTTATCTTAATCTTTTTCGGCAATAGGGACCTGGTTATAGCCAGAGTATCCGTCCATGAAACAATAGTATTCATGTCCAACTAAGCGTTCTAACATCTGGTCAATAAAAGCTAGAGGAAAGTGATCTTTCTTCGTTGCGGCATTGAGTTTTGTGTAATCAATACATACACGCCACCTAGTTTGAGTGCGTGTCTGGATCAACTCATTAGCCTCATTAGATATGACCGTGATGCCAGATTTCTTAGGGACTACATGAATAGGACTTACTTATTGGCTATCAGAGATTGGGTAAATGATACCAATGTCAAGGCATTTGACAATTTCTTTCTTTACCGCTTCCTTCATAACGGGATTCAACCGTCTCTGTGGTTCTCGGGTTGGCTTGGCTTCATCCATCAAATGTATATGATGTTCTACAATCAAAGGACTAATCCCTTTGATGTCAGCCATTGTCCAACCAAAAGCCTGCCCATTAGATCTCAATACCGTTAAAAGAGCGTTCTCTTGCTCTAAGGCTATAGAAGCGGATATGATCACAGGTAAAGACTCATTCTCACCTAAATATGCATATTTAAGATGAGAAGATAACAGTTTGAGATCTAATATCGGTGGAGAGACAATAGAAGGTGGGGTAAGTGAATGACATTCGGATTCACGAAGAAGCTCGTAGCCTGCAAAGGATATAGACTCGGAAAGTGATGAGTTCAAAGTTTCAGACTCAGGAATGGACTCGTCAAAAGTGTCCTCACTAAGATGTGCAAGATCAAACATTGATGTGCTAATGTCGTCGAGATTATCAAAGCAAAGTTCATCAACCTTGCAGCTTTCGGAAGCTATCTCGTAGACAGAACAGACATCAAGAATGTGAGCAGAGGGTTCATACGGCTGACTTCCAATCTTGTAAATGTTCAGCTCAATTGACATCTTTCCGAAGGATGGGGTCATAGAGCCGTTTCGAAAATTAATGACAGCATTGGAAGTGGCTAGGAAGGGTCGACCAAGAATCACCGGAATTTGGTTCCGTGGGTTTGCTACAGGCTATGTATCGAGAACAATAAAGTCCACAGGGAATATAAATTCCCCGACTTTTATCAACACATCCTCTAGTTCACTCCTAGGTTTGGTGATTGATCGGTCTGCCATTTGGAGAGTACAATGAGCTAGTTTCAACTCTCCAATCCCTAACTGCTCATAGATAGAGTATGGAAGCAGGTTAACACTTGCGCCAAGGTCAAGTAAAGCACGGTTAATGTTTTTACCCCCAATAGAAATCGAGATTGTAGGACATCCAGGGTCCTTACGTTTCTTTGGTAATTGTGGGATAAAAGCAGTGCTAACATTATTTGTCATGAATACCTTTTTGGTCACTTGAGTCTTCCTCTTCCTAGTGCACAAGTCCTTTAGAATTTTCGCATAAGCTGGGACTTGTTGTATAGCATCTAGGAGTTCCAGAATCTTCTCCATATGTGGACTCGGTTTGTTTCCCCTTAACCGATTCGGATAAGGAGCTTTAGCAATAAGAGCTGGGTCCGACATTGGAGAAGGTTGTGTGAGTGGAACAGATCCCAGAATAGGAGTGGGGATCGACCGAGAAGGAGTGGGCTGAGGGTTCGAGCCTTGAGGAAAATGAAGAATAGGCTCGCAAGAAGGTGGTGGAGTAGACGAACAAGGGTCAAAAGTGGAAGTGGATGTGGAAGTAGAAGTGGAAGGGAAAGTGGAAGTGGAAGCCAGGGTGTCATTGATAGATTCATCATTATTATCAATCTCTTCACCGACTTGGTTATTCAGCATTCTTCCGGATCTCAACGTTGTAATGGAATTCATATTGTAGTGTTGTGAGTGCCCAGGATTCGGTATGGGTTGAGATGGAAGTTTCTCTTTCTCTCTAGCACTCATTTCGGCATTTAATCGTGAAATTTGTGATTCCATCGATTTAATACTCTCACCTTGTGTGGCGGAGTTCTTCTTTATATCATCGACGGAAGACTTCATCTTAGCCGAAACTTGCATGAAATTTTTCAAAAGCAAATTCATGGTTTGTTCGAGTGAAGAGGAGTTATCAGTACCGGCCAATTGCAAAGAATTATACGGTGCAAAAGTGTTGGCCTGATTTTGAAAATTTTGTGGTTGATAGGGATGCTGAGTCAGTTGTAGTGGTTGTTGTTTTTGTGGAGGGACCTTTTGAAAGTTGTTTTGGTTTGGAACCATGTTTTGAGTTTGGTGTTGGTTCCAAGAAAAATTAGGGTGATTCCTCCAACCCTGATTATAAGTGGAAGAATACGGATCGTTTCTAGGTCTTTGCTTGAAAGCAGCATTAGTGTGCTCTTGACCTTGAAATGGAGAATTCAAAGGACATTCTTCCGTCAGATGTGATGGATCAAAACAACATCCACAAGCAGTTTTAGGGAATGCCATCTGGTTTAGGGAGGCTAATAAAAATTTGTGTTCCATAGCATCAAGTTTCTTTTGCATTGCTGTCATTTCAGCTTTGACTGCTATGGAAAGATCCAGTTGATCGATACCACCCCTAGACGATGGTTGACTTACACTCTCCCATTGCAAAGTTTTTTCAGCGAAATCTTCTAAAAATTTCCAAGCTTCACCATCGTCTTTAGACATAAAATTTCCTTAACACATGGATCCAAGCATCTGTTTTGTTGTAGGATTAATGCCCTTATATATGATTCTACAGAGATCCCATCGATGGATTCCGTGATGTGGACATTGAACTAACAGATCCTTGAAGCATTCAAAACACTTCCAAAATTGTTCATTCGGAAGTTGGGTAAATTGATTGATTTCGCTACGGACTCGGGCGGTCTTATGATTAGGATATAATTTCTTAAGGAATGCTATGGCGAATTCATCCCAGTTTGAAATAGAATGTGCAGCTGTGTTATAAAGCCACTTCTCGGCTAAATCGCACATAGTGAACAGAAGAAGACGCAATCTCATAGTATCCACAGAAAGCTGTAAAGTGCCCATCATAGCACATACGTTTTCAAATTTGGTAATACAAACGTATGCTTCTTCAGACTCGAGACCCTGATATTTAGGTAAAAGATTGATGTATTGAGGTTTGATTTCGAAATTGTCCCCATTAGCTGGTGGAATAAAAAGACAAGTAGAAAGAGGACCACGCATAGGGTAGCATCTCTCTTGGGGAGATATACGCGGTAGAGTTTGCGCACCTGCGGGCGGTGGCAAAGTGGTGTTGTGAAAGTTCGATGGAGATCCGTCCATCGTAGTGGATGTGGTGTGTGATGAGGAAAAAGAAGATATAGAAATACTGACTTTTGAGTCGATAGGAGAAACGCGGACAAGACGGGCACTAGAATCCCGTGTCCAGCCGAGCATGCACTAAATGGTTTAGCACAAGTGGCAGCGTTTGTGATAATTAGAGAAAAGTTGGTTTGGTGTTTGTTTTGCTTTGAAAATGACGGATTTTGAAAAATCACACAAAAAATACACAAGCAACCCTAGATCTAATGATCACCTAGGTCAAGTCACTAGACCGCTCCTAGACTTCCAGAAGACAAATCGCAGGATAGATCCTCTACTGCCTCTTTATCCCTTCTGTGGCCAGGTAAGTGCTAGGTAAGTGGGAGGTTCTCTACTACGTAAGTAGCGGGCCTAATTAAGTAACCACTTGCCTTAGACACACTTGCCTTAGACACCACAAAAGAAATGCGGATAAGCAATAGATTACCCACGACCTTCTTCTGTCATAATTGAGCGCGACGGTCCTTGGAGTCTTGTCTAGATATTTTTTAGTTAATGAAGGGTGATGCGGATGCTAGTTTTGTGATTTTTGGGGCCTAGGGTAATGAAATCCCTACCTAATCTGAATTTGGTCTTTGCCCCTTAATTTCCGTATTAAAATATGCAAACAACCAAGATCAAAACACGCAACAAATTTTATTTAGCGGCGTTGCAAATTTTTGCAAAGAATCCTGCAGAAAATGGTTATTGGACAAGAGCAAGGAAGAGATAAGAAAGTAAGAAATAGACCTGAGAAAACTGAAGCTCCAAATCGTCAAGGAAGCCGCGGATCCGCCGCCAAATAGCTCTATCCGCCACGGTTCCGCGGTTCACTGTACGCTTCTTTGATCGAAACTTTGTACTGCTGCTCCTATGGCCTTCCTGAGATGTTCTGAATATTTTTCCCCTTGCTGCAGAGATTCCAGATTTCCTTGCAAAATTCACAACTAATCGTTAAGCAAACGATGCGATTTTGACTCAAATTTTTGATGAAATAATAATGTTTCAACTCAAATAGCAAGAATGAACAAAATAGCACACAATCCCCGGCAACGGCGCCATTTGATTGATTCTAAATTTCGGATCATGAATTTGTATGAAATGAAAAGTAATCACAATCAAAATATTTATAACCGCAATCAATAACGGTGTCGTCTGAAGTTTCGTTAATGAGAACGGATCGTCCACAGAGATTCGTGTATTTGATCGATCTAGCTTTAGATGAGTCGAAATGAAAATAGAAAAGAAAATTCAAGAAATAGATTCAAGACTTAATTGAGTTGTCATTTCAAGAAAATCTAGAAAATATTCAAGAATTAGAAAAATCAAGAAAGAGTTTAAGATGCAGTAATGAAGATGATGTCCAAAAATCAATTTAGTTATCAAGATTATGTAGAATAGATTGTAGGATTTGATCGAGTTAGTAGCAATGATGAATACGAATAATGACTAATCTTATCTATTGATGGATTGTAGCTAGATCGATGACGATGAATGAAGATTAGGGATCTATTGAAGAAACTAGGGTTTCTCCTTCACTATCCCTTGTCTTTTCATTGATCATCATTCAAATCTAGCCTCTAGCAAAGAGAATCCTCAATCATTTGATCCCTAATTTATAACGAAATAATCAAGAACATGATCTCGCTCCAAATTAGGTCATTGACGATTCTTTTTCTTAAAGTTCACAATTCTCATAAGACTTAAGATTAGTAAAAGGATTTCATCATTATTTGATCTACCGATTCTCTCGATTCCTTTACAAGCGGAGATTTCACTCACATATCATGAAAATTAAAGAATCATGAACTAGAAATTTCTTAATGCAAGAATGTAAAGAAAACGAGAATTAACAATTTATCGCCTTTATTAAATCTTCTTCAAATTACACCTCTCAATTTGAGGTTACAAGACTAGCTCTCGATCGCTCTTTTGAAAGAGAATTTGTTGTCGATCTTCGTGTGGCTCGATCGCCGTGAGTCGTGGATCGGATGCGGATCTCTTGCTCTTGGTGATGACCGGCATTGCGATAAAGGATCTTCGATTGCTCGCTTGATTTTGCTCTCAATGGATCTTGATTTTGATTGGATTTGGGTTTGGGTTTGGATCACAAGTTGTGTCACTCAACTTGTGTAATGAACAATTATTGAACAACCTTTTAAATGTAACCCTAGGTCTCCTTTTATAGTTCTCCCAATCTTCCACTAGAAGCTAGGTTGTTATGAAGCTTGCATGAGAAGCTTGACTGTTGTAGGGAAGCTTCTGGAGAAAGCTAGGAGGTTCGAAGCGTCTTGAAGAAGCTAGGAGGTTACAAGGGATCCTCGGGAAAAATGTTGACCGCCGACGAGCCAACTCAGCCGCGGATCCGCGGCGGATTGGGCTGGATCGGCCGCTGTTCCGCGGCGTTTTGAAGAGCTCCCTGCATGATTTCTCTGGGGTTGTTTGGTGTTGGCTTTATGATCTTCTTATGATGTCTGGAATCTTATTATCCGTTCTGAATCTTTGCCATATTTTATTTCTTTGACTTGCTGCGTTTTATCGGCAATTTTGCGATTGCAGTTCTTTGACCTGAATAATTTTCTGCATAAAATCTCAATAAAAAGGGTTGAGATATACAATATCATGCGTGAAATAATAAACACACAATTTCCCTCCAGAGTGTTGATTATAACTATAACACATGGTATTTGGTATTTTCCACATGAATTTGTAATCCGTGTTATATTTACCATAAACACCCTTAGATGATTAAGAAAAGTAAGGAAATTGATGTGTTAAGAATGAAATATTTTCGACTTAGCACGCGCCTAGAGAAAGAACAGGGCAGGAATCAGATATTGACTTCCTAAAGAGCGCTCTCAAAAAGAGAGATGAAGAAGCGGCAAAAATTTCCGTTAAAATGAACCAGATGGCCCATTTGATCTAGAATATGGCTGGAATGATGGTTCAATCAGAACTACTGGTAGATGAACCGCCGGTAGTCGCTCTTAAAGACAAGAATGACATTTCAAATCCTCTGCAAGTCTCATCAACGGCCGAAGAGAAAATGATTCCAAAAGTAAAGGTGGACGCATATATCGCTCAGCAAATCAAAGTCCACTATGCCAGTGAAGCATCGAATAGGTCAATCAAAACTGGTAGACCGTATTCGGTGTGCTATGATCGAATACAGTACCCGCCAGAATATATACTTCCGACGTAATACTGTACCCGCCAGAATATATACTTCCGACGTTCCGCATATACAAAGGAATCGGGAATCCTCGCCAGCATATAACCCGATTGAAATTCATGTGTGGCAACACTGGAGGAAGTATATATTGCTCCTCCGATAGTTCGTCGGCAGTCTGGCGGGCATTGCCTTCGAATGGTATGCGGAACTCCCAAATGACTCCGTGAACACCTTCGAACAGATGGAGATACTCTTATGTCAGAGATTCGCTAGTGTGAATAAACACACTTTTGTGGAGGCGTTAGTCAACGAAAGGGTTGGACCGAATCAGACCTGGGTTCAATATGTTACCCGATGGCGAAATCTCTGGTCAAAATGCGAGCAACGCATCAACGAAGCTGCAGTTGTGGGAATGTTCATAGCCATCCTTGACCCAAATTCAAAGGTGTTCCTATATATGGCCCTCTTCAAGCCAACGACCTTCCAAGAACTCATGGATAAAATGGCTCGATTAGATCAGATGGATCAAGACTCTTTCTCATCCGATGAAGACGAATGAAAAGCAAAGGCAAGGTGGCATTTATCGCCAACGCTCAATAAAAATGAGCGGTTCTGAAGAAACATGTCGCTAAAATAGCGACGGCGTGGGTATCCCCCTCCCCCCGCGAAATATACACAGGGGGCATATTCCTCCCCGGTGGAAGAATCTCTACGTGGGATAGTCCTTTCTTCTCAAAGAACAGAAAGGATATCAAGGGACATACAAGCGGGTCCTGCAATCAAGTGGAATATCCCACTCGACCAAAAAACCATTGGAGGGATCTGAAATCCATGTCCCACTCCGAATCAGACGATGAGGGGAAAACCCCCAAGTCAAGTTCATTCTTCCAAGGAAGAGGAAGACTCGGCAGAAGGAATGACGTGATATCTCATTCCTTCGTATATGAAGAAGATGCTCCATCAGTATCAGAAAGCGACATTGATGAGTAAAAGGAAGGTGCTATGTAAAATGCCTGATACTTCCCGCAAAACAACCCGATGGGCACGATGATAGATGAAGCAGTCCAAGAAGATGAAGATAGTCTAAGACGTGAAGTGTCCATGCAAACAAAGGACAGGCAACAGTGCCTCAGCAAATAAGAGTTGGAAGTGATGAGTTATGCAACTCTCCGACCGAATGATAAAATGGACCGAAACGTTCCTAACTAACGCGTTCCTCTAAAAAACGGGAATGTTGGACCGAAACGTCCTTAAACTAACAACGGACCGAAATATCCTTAAACTAATATTCGTCCCAAATATGCGAATGTTGGACTGAAACATCCTTAAACTAATATTTGTCCCAAAACGGGAATAATGGACTGAAATGTCCTTAAAAACTAACATTCGTCTCCAAAAAGGGAATGTCAGACCGAAATGTCCCTAAACTATCACGTCGCCCCAAACACGGCGATAATGGACCGAAATCTCCCTAAACTAGAGCGTCGCCTCAAACACGGCGATAATAGACCAAAACATCTCTAAACTAGTGCGTCACCTTAAATATGGCGATAATGGACCGAAATGTCCCTAAACTAGCGCATCGCCCCAAATACGGAGATATGCTCCCTTGAGATCAATATTGTAATCGAAGTCCCAATGATGAAGGTTGCAACTCAAGTCCCACTGGCTACACAGCTACTCCAGCGATGAAGCCAACCCTAAAGTCCTGCTGGCAAACAGATGGGTAACCTGCGACGAAGATACTTTCGAGAGTTTCACCGTTGGAAGCAAAAAAAAACGGTACGTCCACAAGTGAAATAGGCACGGATGAAAATCCAAAAGGGCGCCGTGACTAAAAACAATAGGGCTACCGGCGAGTTTGTGAAAACCCAGAAGGGCATAAACTCGTTTTAAAAAAACAGTACGTCCACAAGCGAAATAGGCACGGAAGAAAACCCGAAAGGGCGCCATGAGTAAAAACGGCAGGACTACCGGCGAGCTTGTGAAAACCCAAAAGGGCGCAATCTCATAAAAAAATAAAAAATAAAAAAATACACTTGTAGGAGAAAATACCTGCGTGAGATCCTTACGACTCACAAAGAAGCAACACACTTAGAAATCGACACGATTTCTAAGGAGAAAATACACTTACGAGATCCTCACGACTCGTAAGGAGAATTCCCCCTATGAGACCCTCACGGCTCATAGAATTCAAAAGTCTTAGGTTACAGGTGTAAGTCCACGTTGCGACCCCCGGTGCTTACGGGGAGGCGGAAACGGTATAAAAAACAAATTTTTTATCGCAAGGGGCAACATGGACTAAACAAGGTCGGGATCGTGTCTAAACTAAACTAGCAAGCATACAAAGGAGCGTTAGCTACTCGGAAAGATGGTTATACCTAAACTTGAACTCCTTCTTCTTGAAACCTTGTAGAGGTTGATGGTTCTCTTCTCGTCGCCTTCTTCCGTCGAAGATGGATCCACCTGAGGGTTCAACCTTCGGGCTCTTTCTCGAACTTGGAGAGAACTAGAATCTCCGGCTTGCTAATCCTTTGATCCTAGAGTGAGTAGAGAGTGTCTAGGGGTTGTTTTCTTTTCAAGGTGAGGGATTCTCAACACATGAGAAGGAATCACCTTGAGCTTGAGGAAGAAGAAGATGAAGTGAGGCGAGAGAATGATTATCAAAGAATGAGCTCTTTTCTTTTGCAACCATAACTAAAAGAAAAGGAATTATCTAATTAATAATAATAATTGAAAATGAGAATAGTTGATGGTTATTTTGGAATGACCACTATCATACTTTCAATAAATGAGTGTAAGCATAAATCAAGGAGTATCTTTTCAAAGCATGATGGTGGTCAACATTCAACCATGGTCAACAAGTCAACCATGGTCAACAAGTCAACAAAATCAACCATAACAATATTTCATTTAATTACTATTATTAATTGATATTTCATTAATCTATTAGGGTTTGGAAAATGACGACTGTCAACTGTGCATACGCACCCGTTCCGAAACCCTAATGAAAAACCTCATCCTCCGCCTCAAGCAACTGTGCATACACACCTGTATTCTCGTTCCGAGGAACAAGAATACCGAGATATAAAAGCAACCCCCAAAACATATACCAGCATCTGGCTCAAACCAGAGCCTGCTGGCAATATCCGTCCGGACTCCAAACGTGCACAAGTGCGCGGATGAGAACGAACCCTGTCGTAAAACCATGCGACCTCTACTCTGTTTTGCCCAGAGGCGAATACCTTCTGTGTGGGACTCTAAAGACTCGACACTACGCTGGCAGTGGGTTTAACCACAGACCGCAAGCGGCACTAGCTGTGCGTAACGGTCCCCAGGTAGATGCCGACAAGAAGGCTGACGTGGTGAACCCCATCTGAACTCCTACTGAGTCTGAATGTGACATTCTCCGTACAGTCCGGTCTGTTCGTCTGATACATCGCATGTCGGGCCTAGGGGGCGGTAAAACGTCAGTCCCCCAATAGCGGTACAAGTCGTGTCGGAGTGAAGCCCAAAACACCCTGAGATAACACTGGAAGCCTACCAGTATATCTCGCTTGCCCTGGCCAGGGACTACTCGTGTAATGGCTCTCCTAGACACAGCGCGATGTCAACCCCGAATACCGGGAGAGACGAATCCTGTCTAACCGGTACTGCCTCCAAGTGTTTCGGGACTGCACCCAACTACTACCTGTTTGCACGACTCCTTTGAGCCGTGGTAGGGTAGTAGTCAAAGTACAGTGTGAACACACTCGAGGCGAAGTGCCAGTGTCAAGTCAGCGGACTAAGCTGTACTCATGTCACCTGGGAACTGATAACTGACGATGGGTATAATACCAACCTTTCAGTTCCCGACGAGTCATGTCCAGTGTACTTGTAACCTAACGAGCACCCGTATACTATCTCCAGTATGACGTACTGATGGCTGTGGGACAGACCATCTCCCATACTGGGATGAGAAGCGCATACGCTAGTCTACTCCGGAGTATCGATGCCCTGTCTCGATAGTCCTGCGACTAGGGACCTGTATAAGGATGTGCTTATAGATTACCCAGCCCCCACTAGTGTGACTGCCATCACAACGCTGGTAATCAAGCAAAGATCCTAAGGGCTCCACTAATGCGTATAGGTGATATCGCAAAATAAACACATGTACACATTGAAGTAGAAACAAACCAAGTAGCATACTACTATATTGAGCAAGATTGTTTATACAAGGTGAATATCCCAAGCTTCCATCAAGTAATTTACAAACTAGTATGATACAGTAATGGCCTCTAGGGCATATACACTAACAATCTCCCACTTGCACTAAGGCCATGTACTGGCGTATCGAAGACCTATCATCTCGATCAGCCGCTCGAACTGAGTCTGGGGTAGGGCCTTGGTGAATGGATCTGCAGTGTTTTCTTCTGAAGCAACCCTCCGAACCTCGATCTCCTTGCGATCCACGATCTCCCTGATCAGGTGATACCGCCTCAAGATGTGCCTGGATCTCTGATGGGACCTGGGTTCCTTCGCTAAAGCTATAGCCCCGTTGTTGTCGCAATACAGAGGTATTGGGTCAACAATGGACGGAACCACCTGAAGTTCTTTCAAGAACTTCCTCATTCAGACAGCTTCTTTTGCGGCATCAGATGCAGCGATGTATTCCGCTTCCATAGTCGAGTCTGCAACGGTTTCCTGTTTGGAACTCTTCCAACACACCGCCCCTCCATTGAGGGTAAAGACAAAACCCGACATGGACTTGGAATCATCCTTGTCACTCTGGAAGCTGGAGTCAGCAAAGGCCTCGATCTGGAGGTCTTTTCCGCCATACACCAAGAACATCTCCTTAGTCCTCCTTAGGTACTTGAGAATGTTCTTTACTGCTATCCAGTGTTTCTCTCCAGGGTTTGACTGATACCGGCTTACTACACTCAGTGCATAAGCTACATCCGGTCTGGTACACAACATCGCATACATTATAGAGCCTACCGCAGAAGCGTAGGGTATAATAGACATGCGATCCCTCTCCAAATCAGTCTTGGGAGACATCTCTTTAGAGAGGGTGATCCCGTGACAAGCCGGTAGGTTACCGCGCTTGGAATCTTCCATGCTGAATCTTTTCAGTACGGTGTCGATGTACCTGGACTGTGAAAGTCCTAATATCCTCTTGGATCTATCACGATGGATCCGGATCCCCAGGATGTAAGAGGCATCACCCAGGTCTTTCATGGAGAACCTGTGTGACAAGAAACCCTTGACAGATTGTAGCATAGGAATGTCATTTCCTATTAAGAGAATGTCATCCACGTATAAAACAAGGAATACTACAGTTCTCGCTACAAATCTACTATAGATGCATGGTTCATCTGGATTTTTGATAAAGCCAAATTCCTTGACCGTCTCATCAAAACAGATGTTCCAACTCCGCGATGCCTGCTTTAGTCCATAGATGGACTTAAGCAACTTGCACACCTTTCCGCTGCTCCCACTCTGATTGAAACCCTCTGGCTGATCCATATAGACACACTCCTCTAAATTTCCATTTAGAAAAGAGGTTTTTACGTCCATCTGCCAAATCTCATAATCGTGGAAGGCAGCAATGGCAAGAAGGATCCGAATGGATTTCAGCATAGCCACTGGAGAAAAGGTTTCGTCATAGTCCAAGCCAGGTCTTTGACGGAAACCCTTTGCTACAAGTCTAGCTTTATAGGTCTCAACCTGTCTATCTACACCAATCTTCCTTTTGAAGATCCACTTGCATCCTACGGGTTTTACCCCGTCTGGAGCAATGTCCAACGTCCATACTTTGTTGGTGTACATGGACTCCATTTCGGTCCACATTGCATCTAGCCATTTTACCGAGTCAACGCTCTGAACGGCCTGTTGGAAGCTAGTAGGCTCATCATAATCTATGATGCAATCCTCTCTATCCCCGTCTATGAGAAAACCGTAGTATCTCTCGGGCGGATGAGACTGCCTACTACTCCTGCGGAGCGGCGTAGGAATGTCCTGTTCTTTTGAACCCTATGGTTCCACTAAGCTTTCAGTAATAGTCTGAGGTTCTGGAATTTCATCCAGTTCTACTGCGCTCCCACTTATCTGATTTTCCAAAAACTCAGTTTCCAAGAAGTGGGCATGACGAGAAACAAGGACTTTTTGCTCCTCTGCGTAATAGAATAGATACCCCTTGGAGTTCTTTGGGTATCCCACAAACTTGCACTGTACTGAGCGTGCCTCGAGCTTGTCCGCATGCTGCTTTTTTACAAAAGCCGGACATCCCCATGTCTTAAAGGATTTAAGACAGGGTTTCTTCCCACTCCACATCTGATATGGTGTGGTAGGCACAGTCTTAGTAGGAACTTAGTTCAAGAGATGTGCAGCTGTTTCTAGTGCATATCCCCAGAAAGATCGCGGTAACTCAGCCTAACTCATCATGGAACGAACCATATCCAATAGGGTTCGATTCCTTCTTTCCGATACACCGTTATGTTGCGGAGTGTATGGAGGAGTACGCTGAGAGAGAATCCCATTCTCTTTTAAATAGTCCAGGAACTCGGCACTCAAGTATTCACCACCTCGATCCGATCTTAGAATCTTAATACTTTTGCCTGTTTGTTTTTCAACTTCATTCTTGTAATCCCGAAATTTCTCAAAGGCCTCGGATTTGTGCTTCATTAAGAAGACATGTCCATACCTAGAGAAATCGTCTGTGAAAGTAATGAAGTATGAATAACCGCTTCGCGCATGTGTAGACATTGGACCGCACACATCGCTGTGTACGAGTCCCAAGAGCTCGCTCGCTCTTTCTCCGTGTCCAGTGAACGGAGTCTTTGTCATCTTTCCCATGAGACAAGATTCACAAGTGGCATAAGACTGATACTCGAACGGATCCAAGTATCCTTCTTTATGTAACTTAGTCAACCGTGTCTCATTGATGTGACCCATTCTACAATGCCATAAGAAAGCCTGATTGATATCTGGAGACTTTCTTTTGTGTGTATTCTGGATATTGAAAATCTGTGGTTGGTTTAATACGTATATACCATTGCTCAGTGTACCTGACCCAATCAGAACTTGATTAAGGTGAATGTTTACAACATTACTTACAAACGCAAATTCATAACCTTCTTTAGAAACCAAAGATACAGAAATGATATTACAAGTTGCGTTGGGTACAAAAAAGCAATTACGCAAAACCAAAACATGCCCATCTGACATTCCCAGGTGATAGTCCCCCACGGCTTTAGCATCCATGCTAGCTCCGTTCGCAACACTGAGGGTCATGTCACCTTCCTTCAAAAACCTACGGTTTCTCAACGCCTGCAAAGAATTACAGATATGAGATCCTGATCCGGTATCCAATATCCAGGAAGTAGAGTTTATAGAAAGACAGTTTTCAATAACATACACACCTGAAGCTGAAGCCGCAACCTGCTTCAGTTCCTGTGTCCTGGCTTTCCAAGCCCTGCAATCTTTCTTCCAGTGTCCACTCTTGTGACAATAGAAGCATTCCTCTTTACCCACAAGCTTCCCCGCTATCTTTGTTGCCTTTTCCTTTCCCTTCGTACCCACTTTACTAACACCGCCTCTTGGTTTGGCGGGGGCTTTCTTCCTCTTTCCCTTGGCTTTCGCCTTGGACCTAGAGGAAGAAGATCCTCCTACAAACAAAGCGGGTGTCTCCCTACCCTTCTGTAGGGTGCCCTCTGCGCTCCTCAGTAAGTTGAGGAGTTCTGAAAGTTCAACTTCCTTTTCTTGTAAGTTGAAGTTCAGTATAAACTGGGCATAAGTGGATGGAAGGGACTGGAGAATTAAATCCGTATAAAGTTCACTGTCCAACGTGGTCCCAAGTTCCGCGAGCTCCTCAGTGTAGCCAATCATCTTAAGCACGTGGTCCGCTACCGATGATCCGACGGCCAACTTTGTCGAAAATAACTTCTTCGACACTTCGTATCTTGCGATACGAGACTGCTCTCCATACAGTTCTTTTGTATGGAGAAATATGGACTCGAGGTCCATATTCTCATGCCTCCTCTGATGTTCGTTGTCCATAGAGGCAAGCACGAGGCACCTGGCCTTCGCGCAATCAATCTCCCAAGTCTTACGGATTTCCTTATCCGTGACGCTGGAGGTGGGACCTGGGACGGGGGGAGCTTTGGTGGTAAGAAGATACCCCAGCTTGTCGTAAGCGATTGCCAATTTGACATTCCTGAGCCAATCTTTGTAGTTTGGCCCTGTCAGTATGTTTTTATCTAGAAGTAACTTAAGTCCAGTCATTTCGATTTGGTCGCTGCAGGGGGAGAGAAGAAACACTTAGCACGATGCTCTTGCAAGTTTAGAATGGTTTTTAATTTGTCTAAACAGGATGGCTCCCACTGTCTCTCGAATCCCTCCTCAAACCACAAAGGAAGAATTAGCCGGGATCAATCCCACCGTACAATACTTGCTTAACCGTTCAGCCAGGCCAGTGTCGGTACTTCGAGGGAGGTTTTCCAACGCTTTCGCGAAGTTCCTTAATTTAAGAACCTCTTTTCCCTGGGGGCGTAGCCCCGCTAACACCTTTCTAGGCACCTACTAGGTTTATAGCATTGATCGTTTAGTGAGAAATTTCCCGAGGAGTAGCATATACTCACAGTAGGATCGGGATCCAAATATCATCGTGTGACGAAACTGAAGGAATCCTACCAGAATCATCACACTCCAGATGGTATGCAAATCTAGCAAGTTTCAGTGCTTATGAAACTCCCGATGTGGATTTTTGCCCCATGCTCTTATGACCTTGACTAAGGCCAACAAATCATAAGTCACGTGTCAAGTTCTTCCCGTCGTTATCCAGGTTAATTTGAACCCACCCGTATATACCCTTGACTATGGCCAACATGGCAATACGACTGTCCCAAACCAACGCATTCTATCTATGCAACATATGAATACCCACCAGCTACCAAACACTGTGCCTTGACTAAGGCCAACAAACACAGCTTGAATACTGTTGAATATTCATATGAAACGACGGAGGGCTACGGATGGTTTTGGCGAAACCGTGAACGTAGTGAACTTGATATAATCGATGGAACGAGATAGCTTTTAGAAGGAGTGGCTCAAGCTCCGCATTTAAAAGTTAGTTTTGAAAAGAACCGAGTGGTTTTTCGAAAGTGTTCCAACGACTTTAACTTGGTTTATTATCTTGCATTAGTTCTTTTAATGCGTGATATTCTTGCATTAGTTCTTTTAATGCGTCCCATCATTTAATCCTACCATTGCAGAAAACAACCAAAATATGACGTACGCTTATGCCATTCGCATTCGCCACGGGGTCCCGTCATCACTCGTTAGGTTACTTAACTAACGACAGAGCGGGGGCTGGACTAGCGCGGCTGTAAAACATAAGCAACGCCTAAATATAAAGCAATGATAGACATTATAGATCACAGATGAATACATTGGATATACTAGCAATTCGCAATCCGTTCGAGCCTGCAACGAAAAGCGGATTACACGGTCGCGGTGAATAGCAAATACCCCACCCAAGACCCCTACGGGTGCGGCAAACTACCCGCCAAGAACTCGGCAGTTTGTGCACCCCTCCATGGGTCTATCCTAGGAGCAAAAACAGTAAAAAGAATTATACAATGACGGCTACAACCCCGACCCGGTTGTGCGGCCATACAAATAATAATATTACATCAATTTACATTTACAATGAATGAAAGAAAAACAAAAGCTCATCTCACATCCACCCCGGCTATTCACCCGCGACAGTCCAACACATTCATATACACAATCCAATATCAAACACAGATCATGTATAACCCCGACCAATCGACTTATAGCGATTAGCCGACGTTCAATACATGCAAACATCACAGATATAACCATCATAGTCAAAGTGCAGTGAAGTTCGGAAAAAATACGGAATTATAGGACCCCAAAAGTAAATTTCAGTTCTGGAAAATCTGGGCACATATAATATATCTTAAAAATCCCAAAACCAACACAGAGACACACTGCACGAAAAACGATGACGAGAGGACAACAAACGGCGGCGGTTCCGCGGCAAATGCCTACCTCATGCCGCGGAACCGCGGCGGTTTGAATGAATCATGGGATCGTTTTTCTTGGGTGTTCACACAAAACCCTGAGCCGAATTTAGGTGTATAACAAATCTTGTTTTGACCAGAAAAAAATTTAACAGAAACTTAGGGTTTTGGTTTTTCCGGTTTTGCGATTTTTCGTTTCCGAACTTCGTTACACTTCACTACTTAGCTAGTTTAAGTTTAGTTAGGCTCTGATACCACTGTAAGTCCACGTTGCGACCCCCGGTGCTTACGGGGAGGCGGAAACGGTATAAAAAACAAATTTTTTATCGCAAGGGGCAACATGGACTAAACAAGGTCGGGATCGTGTCTAAACTAAACTAGCAAGCATACAAAGGAGCGTTAGCTACTCGGAAAGATGGTTATACCTAAACTTGAACTCCTTCTTCTTGAAACCTTGTAGAGGTTGATGGTTCTCTTCTTGTCGCCTTCTTCCGTCGAAGATGGATCCACCTGAGGGTTCAACCTTCGGGCTCTTTCTCGAACTTGGAGAGAACTAGAATCTCCGGCTTGCTAATCCTTTGATCCTAGAGTGAGTAGAGAGTGTCTAGGGGTTGTTTTCTTTTCAAGGTGAGGGATTCTCAACACATGAGAAGGAATCACCTTGAGCTTGAGGAAGAAGAAGATGAAGTGAGGAGAGAGAATGATTATCAAAGAATGAGCTCTTTTCTTTTGCAACCATAACTAAAAGAAAAGGAATTATCTAATTAATAATAATAATTGAAAATGAGAATAGTTGATGGTTATTTTGGAATGACCACTATCATACTTTCAATAAATGAGTGTAAGCATGAATCAAGGAGTATCTTTTCAAAGCATGATGGTGGTCAACATTCCACCATGGTCAACAAGTCAACCATGGTCAACAAGTCAACAAAATCAACCATAACAATATTTCATTTAATTACTATTATTAATTGATATTTCATTAATCTATTAGGGTTTGGAAAATGACGACTGTCAACTGTGCATACGCACCCGTTCCGAAAACCTAATGAAAAACCTCATCCTCCGCCTCAAGCAACTGTGCATACACACCTGTATTCTCGTTCCGAGGAACAAGAATACCGAGATATAAAAGCAACCCCCAAAACATATACCAGCATCTGGCTCAAACCAGAGCCTGCTGGCAATATCCGTCCGGACTCCAAACGTGCACAAGTGCGCGGATGAGAACGAACCCTGTCGCAAAACCATGCGACCTCTACTCTGTTTTGCCCAGAGGCGAATACCCTCTGTGTGGGACTCTAAAGACTCGACACTACGCTGGCAGTGGGTTTAACCACAGACCGCAAGCGGCACTAGCTGTGCGTAACGGTCCCCAGGTAGATGCCGACAAGAAGGCTGACGAGGTGAACCCCATCTGAACTCCTACTGAGTCTGAATGTGACATTCTCCGTACAGTCCGGTCTGTTCGTCTGATACATCGCATGTCGGGCCTAGGGGGCGGTAAAACGTCAGTCCCCCAATAGCGGTACAAGTCGTGTCGGAGTGAAGCCCAAAACACCCTGAGATAACACTGGAAGCCTACCAGTATATCTCGCTTGCCATGGCCAGGGACTACTCGTGTAATGGCTCTCCTAGACACAGCGCGATGTCAACCCCCAATACCGGGAGAGACGAATCCTGTCTAACCGGTACTGCCTCCAAGTGTTTCGGGACTGCACCCAACTACTACCTGTTTGCACGACTCCTTTGAGCCGTGGTAGGGTAGTAGTCAAAGTACAGTGGGAACACACTCGAGGCGAAGTGCCAGTGTCAAGTCAGCGGACTAAGCTGTACTCATGTCACCTGGGAACTGATAACTGACGATAGGTATAATACCAACCTTTCAGTTCCCGACGAGTCCTGTCCAGTGTACTCGTAACCTAACGAGCACCCGTATACTATCTCCAGTACGACGTACTGATGGCTGTGGGACAGACCATCTCCCACACTGGGATGAGAAGCGCATACGCTAGTCTACTCCGGAGTATCGATGCCCTGTCTCGATAGTCCTGCGACTAGGGACCTGTATAAGGATGTGCTTATAGATTACCCAGCCCCCACTAGTGTGACTGCCATCACAACGCTGGTAATCAAGCAAAGATCCTAAGGGCTCCACTAATGCGTATAGGTGATATCGCAAAATAAACACATGTACACATTGAAGTAGAAACAAACCAAGTAGCATACTACTATATTGAGCAAGATTGTTTATACAAAGTGAATATCCCAAGCTTCCATCAAGTAATATACAAACTAGTATGATACAGTAATGGCCTCTAGGGCATATACACTAACAACAGGGATCTAAACCTGTTTTTAAGCCGTCATATCCCCCAAGTTGCATTACAAGTAGTCCAATATCGACTCTTGTATACAATCAACGGGCATAAATAAATAATTCCCCACCAAGTTCCACCAATAGCAAGAAATATCCCCATATGGTGAAGGGCACTTGTAAGTCCTCTCAACTTATTAGGAGAAAACACTCTTGTAAGATTGTTACGACTTACATGGGAAAATATCACTTAGGAATCTCTACGACTCCTAAGGAGAAAATACACCTACGAGATCCTCTCGACTCGTAGGGAGAAATACCTTTATGAGACCCTTACGGTTCATAAAGTCAAAAAACTTTAGTCGACAAGATCCTAACCCTGTTTACTAAGCCACTATTGTTCAAATAGACAAAGGCAAATGATGATTCGCTCCTGGCAATATTCCAGTGGTAACGATGCTGATGCCTAAATAGGTATCAAATTTCAAGTCCTCTCATGGCAAATGATGATTCGCTCCTAGTAATATTCCAGTGGCAGCGATGTTGATACCAAGATTGGTATCAGACTTCAAATCTCCAACTAAAAAAATCCGAAATGATAGAGCAACTCACAATAAAAAGCAGCGAGTAAAAACACAAAAAAAAACCCGAAATGATTGGGCAATCGTGACTTTCGCGACATAAAAAGCTGAAAAGATAGAGCATCGCGGAAAAATAAAAAAATATAATAAAAAAATGAAAATGAAACTTTTCTGCCCTGCAAGTATGTCCATATTGACTCTTGTATATGATTCATGGGCACAAATGAAAGAAAGGGAACCATATTTTCCCATCATGCTTCGTCAAAAAGAGCTCTGAGTCCTGACGATTCATATACAACCTAGAGACTATCTCGACGTTCCTTCTCAACGCAGACTCGGCGTCATCAAAGACCTAGGAGTCAAATCAAAAAGGAGTAATGGCAAAATCCTAGCTCCTGCTCGACGTTCTTTCTCAATGCAGATTCTACGTCATTAAAAAGCTAAGGGTCAAATCAAAAAGGAGTGATGGCAAAATCCCAACTCCAGCCCGACGTGCTTCTCATGCCAACAGGATGCAGACGCAGCGTCAATAAAGACCCAAGGGTCAAAAAAATGGAGTAATGGAAAAATCCTAGCTCCGCGTCTTGACAGTTCATATACAACCTAGAGACTATCTTGGCTTTCACCCTCATTTCAGCAGGATGCGGACGCAACTATCAAATGAAATTGGAGCAATGGCATATCCCTAGCTCCATATCTCGATTGCAATACATACAACATAGAGATCACACAAATGTTTTCCCGACTTCAGCAAAGAATCGGAGCGATATTGTTAAAAAAAACGAAGTAACGGCATATTCCTAGCTTCGGGTCTTGACGGCAACTCATATAAAGCCTAAAAGATCATTGGAGATCATCTCACCCCAGAAGGATGCGGTTATGACTCATCGGGGCTCCAAATTGAGCCAAACCTCAAGTAAAAAGCATCATGGAAAATTCTTGACACTTGCTCTTCCGACGGTAATATGATCTAAGGAGATTACTTGAAGCCGTCTTGTCCAGCCCCCGAAGGGATCAGAGACACGACAGTCGCAGGGCTACTCAAACAGCGGCTTAAAGACAGCATATCAGGGAATACATTAGCCAACACAATGGTACCACAGACTAAAACCCTAGTACCACACACCTAGCAGACCTCTATCAAAAAAAGGGGTTATCTATATTTCACGTAAGGATACACCGGTGAGAACCTCTCGACTCGTCTCGACTCGTAGGGAAAAATATCTTTATAAAACCCTCACGGCTCATGAAGGTGAAAAACCTTAGGCGACGGGGATATCAACCTGTTTCTTAAGCATCGTAACCCTACAAGTAGGTCTAAATTGACTCTTGTATACTATTCAAGGGCCACATTCTCCAAAGCCGCATACCGATGAGGAGGAGAAGCCACTTATGAGTCCTCTCGACTCGTAAGGAGAAAATTCTCTTCTGAGATCCTTACGACTCTCAAGAGAAAATGCACTTAAGAGTTCTCACGACTTCTAAGGAGAAAATACACCTGCGAGATCCTCTCGACTCGTAGGGAGAAACATCTTTATGAAACCCTCACGGCTCATAAAGTTGAAAAGTCTTAGGCGACAGATCTAAATATGTTTCCTAAGACATCATTGCCCTACAAGGAAGTCAAAATGGACTCTTGTATACTATCCATGGGCTACATTCGCCAAAGTTACATACCAATGAAATGAAGAAGCTACTTATGCGTCCTCACGACTCATAAAGAAAAATACCCGAGAGAGATCCTTACGACTCACGAAGGCAATGAACACTTAGAAATCCTCACGATTTCTAGGGAGAATATGCAATTATGAGATCCTCATGACTCATAGGGAGAAAAACCTTCTTGAGACCCTTACGGCTCATGAAGATGAAAAAAGCCTTAGGCTACAAGGATCCTAAACTTGTCTCCTAAGCCATCAATTCTATGGCCAGACATAACATTGCACTACTTCACCCACGTGCATACTTACATGGGCGAAGTAGTGGGGGTCATTTGTTCCCGCCAAATTTTTTAACTAAGAGCTACTTGTTCCCCTATAAAAAAGGAAGAGAAGAAAGAAGAAAATAATTCCCACGGTTTGGCATCACGTGTTAAACACGTGAGCACTTATATGCAAAGCATATAAGCGCTGAAAGCAAATAACAAAAAGGCCAAAAAGGCCTCACGTGTTAAACACGTGAGCGCTCATATTCAAAGCATACGAGCGCTGAATATAAATAACCAAAGGCCAAATAAGCCTCACGTGTTAAACACGTGAGCGCTCATATTCAAAGCATATGAGCGCTGAAAATAAACATTCTAAACCCCACACTAGGGGTCATGTGTTAAACACGTGAGTTCTCTTGCCGCATTCTTTGGCAGCGCTCACATGCAAAGCATGTGAGTGCCCCAATTTAAAATGCTCCCATCTGATAAAATTAAATTTTATGTGATAGAATTAAATTCTATTTGGAAAATATTTTCCCTGATCTTTCTAATATGGAAAGATCTTTCTCTAACAGAGAATCTTGGATTTAAAATCCAATGGTTATAAAATATCACCAATTAAACCATCTGATAGAATTAAATTCTACGTGGGAAATATTTCCCTGATCATTCTCAAACTAGAAAGATCTTCTCTGTTAAACAGAGGACCCTTGGATTAAAAATCCAACGGTGATTATAAAATCACCCATCGATCATCTGATAGAATAAAATTCTACCTTGGGAAAATATTTTCTTAATCTTGTTAAACTAACATGATATTTATATAACAGAATTAAATTCTATGTAAGGAAAATATATTCCTAATCTTGTTAAACTAACAAGATATTCATATGATAGAATTAAATTCTATGGTAGGAAAATATTTTCCTAATCTTGTTAAACTAATAAGTTATTCGTATGATAGAATTAAATTTTATGTGATAGAATTAAATTCTATATTAGGAAAATATCTTCCTAATCTTATTAAACTAACAAGATATCCATATGATAGAATTAAATTCTATGTTTGGAAAATATCTTCCTAATCTTTTTAAACTAACAAGATATCCATATGATAGAATAAAATTCTATGTTAGGAAAATATCTTCCTAATCTTGTTAAATTAACAAGATATCCATATGATAGAATAACATTCTATCTTAGGAAAATATTTCCTAATCTTGTTAAACAAACAAGAAATCTTCTCTGTTAAATAGAGTTCCTATGGACTAAAAATCCAACGGTGAATAAAATTCACCGGTTGACCTAAAAGATCAATTTGATTAATTATGAAATCAATCATGATCTCTCAATGAGAGATTTTCTCAACAAATTGATTTTTTTTCCTTTTTCTATAAATAGGAGCAAAGAGATAAAAAGAAAGGAGGAGGAAAAAAGGAGAGGTGACCCCCCATAAGCTTCTGTAAAAATACAAAAAGCTCTCCAAACAACAGAGAATTTAATTCTCTCAAAGAAGAAGATCTCCCTCCTGAAAACCCTAGGTAAAGAAAAAAGAAAATATCAAAATATCTCCTTTACCTAACATACCATATCTAAGAGTTTAACCCTTCTTAAAGAACTTAGTTCTTTCTCTAGATCTGAGATCCACAAGACAAGTCTCCCACAAGTTGAGAATTTAATTCTCATCGGGAATATCTTGTTCTTGAGAATCAAAGATTTAGGAAAGAACAAAATTAAAAAGAAAGAAGATGGAGTTCATAATACTCCAGGAACTTAGTTCCTTCAAATCAAGAACTTAGTTCTTAAAGAACCCAATTCAAGATCCTCAAAATAGTGATCTTGGTGATCGTTAATGATCAAAATACCATTAACAGAGCTTTAACCTCTCTCTGAAAACATGAACAAGAGAAGATGGATTAAAGAACGTGGAGAAAATTGAGTCCATGTGTAATACCCGGTTCTTTTTGTGCACCAATATCCGTATTTATATAAAATGCACTTACAAAATTTATTTATTTATATTTATAATTATTTTGTTTTATTTTAAAACACTAACCCTAATTTAATCTAATTCCTTTTATTTTTCCTTAAACAATTCTCCAAACCCTATTATCTAATTTCCCTTTCTCCCTTTTTATTTCTCCTAAGCCCAGCCCACCATCACTCCCCCTCCCTTTCCCAATTTCTTTCATCCAAGCCGAGCCCGGCCCATCTCCCCCAACCGACCCGCTTCCCTTCTTCCCCAACTTCCTTTCTTTTCCCGCTCATTTTCCTTTCCTTCCCTATGTCCCCGCGCCTCGCACCCACAATCTCGCAACCGCTTCTCGCGCGCGCCCACGATCCATGCCAACTGACCCCGTGACTCCATCTCTCGCGCTACACCCCCATGAACCGCTCCTCCCTCGACCTCGACTCTCTCTCACTCACACACACACACACACACACACGAGACCGAGCTCGCCTCCCTCGCCATCATCCTCACGTCCCCCTTCACCAAAAACCCACCCCTCTCTCTCTCTCTCACTCTCATTCTCCCTTTGCCTACATTTCCCTTCATCACCAAATCACCTGATGCCGACGAGCACCTGCAACCTTCGCCTCACCGCTGCACCGTCGACCTCATCGGCCAACTCCGGATACCATCGCCGCAGCCATAACCTCCGCCCCCCTAACACCCACACCCAAGGCCCCGAGCTCGCCTCGCCACCTTTCCCGAGCTGCGACCCCCGCCAGCAGTCCTCGTCGTCGGAGCGCCACTTCCATCCTCAACACCAACCACCCCACCAGAGTGACCCTCGCCTACCTCAACCGACCACCACCAGCACCACTACTGGCTGCCTCCTCTCCTCTGCTCCGAACCCACGTCCCCGACGAGCATTCTGCAATTGACCCAAGAACCGACCCGTCGACGCCTCACCCGTTCTCGTCGCCGTCCCCTCTCGCTGCCGGCCACCTTGTTGGGCTGGGCTGGGGAATGGGTTAGGGTTAAAAAGAGAGAAAAAATATATAAAAAAGGTTTAAGGTTGTTTAGGATTTAAAAATAATTACAAATATAACTAAATAAATTTTGTAAGCAACACTTTATAAAAATACGGATATTGGTGTACAAAAAGAACTGGGTATTACAACCTCCCACTTCATCGCCGAGTCCCTCACTGCCTCACCCCCTCCACAGCAAGCAACCCCGCCACCATCGACGCCTCCTCGTCGCAGTCGCAGTCGAGCTTGAGCCTAGTCGTCGCCGTGCCGTGTTCGTGATGCGATCGTGCTGTTACCGCTGCCGTACCGTCGTCGACACACCGTTAGGCAAGTATATTACTTGCTTCATGCTATTAGTTCATATTTAAATCAGTTTAGACGTTAATATCGTATATATACATCTCATGTGAGCCAATGAATACAAGTGTTTGATATGAAACTATATGAGAAAACCTGTCTTTAAATGGCGGAACTTGTGATCATTAGACCCGTCTCCTATTTACCGATGTGCCGTCTCCTATTTACCGATTTGTTGTAGAAATTTAGTTGGAAACCACGGTCGCTTCACCTAGGAAATGTTAATCCCGATAATCATTACGAAACCTGAATTTCCTGAACATGCTAGACCGTTAAATTCACGTTAAATCTTTTACGATTCGGCTTTTGGCATTCCCTGGCTTGTATCGAAGCCAACAGAATAAGCTACCAAACCCTATTTTTGATACCTAAATTTGAACTAGTTACAACAGAGAAAATTGCACAGAATTACGATTATGGACTGAAATCCAGAGCAGTAATCCTAGTTGACCCTTGTTTTTAAATATCTGTATATCCTTGCTCAAATGCGTAAATGTGCGGAACCCTATATCGTTACGAAGAGAATTGAGTTAGATTCCTTATCCCACTGGTTTCATTGGATTCCTGTTCTGTATGATATTTTTAATACATTTTATAATGTCGATATGTTCTGCTGAATTCTGCAGTGACAGATTTTATACATCGAACATAACCTGTCCATAACTCCCTGTTGATATAGGATATTACTAATCTGCCAATTGAGTTGGAAACCTAGCTGATAATCCTAAATATTGTTCAACTATAGTGTCGCCTCTATACGATCCCAACTGGGATTAAAATGTGTTACGAAACAGACTTCCGATTCTGAAATCGGATTTCCAGTTGTGAACACCTAAAATGAAATGGCCATACTAGCAAACCTGAAACCCGATTGACGCGAAACCAATTTTTATGGATATAATTCAATATAGTGTTTACCTCTTTTACATTGTTTCGCTTAATTCCGCAAGCATGACTTATAGTAAATTATGCAAGTGGTAGGACACTGGTTGCTGGTATTTTATTCATATCGTACTTATTGTATTCTCATTATATCATGTAGGTGTCATTACATTTGTAACTTAGTGATCGTGTACATTACCCAGTGATAGGTATTAGTGTTTTGATTGTGGCAAGTACGTTAGTGTTAGAGCGTGAATGAATAAGCGAAGTGACACGTACTTATACACAATCAGCGGACCCTATTGATTTATTATATTGTCGACGTCTATGGGACGTGTATAAATGTAACTATAATTGGTATGGGACGATTATGGAAGCACTTATATGGGTGTCATAGGTAAGGCACCAAATACTGTCTATTTATCTTGGGTACCAGTCGAGACTTGCTTGATGGAGATCATGTCTCCAGTTCTCGCGTAAACTTGTCATGGACCCACTAATATTTGAGTTTATGTTTGGTGTTTGATGTAGACCACGGGGTGTGGGGTAGTTTGAGTGTGAGTTCAACGGAATCTCGGGAGTCCCATTGCCGGCACATACAGTGATTCTGGAGATATATGGGTGATATTACTGATTATTAGCGAGCGACTCGGGCCCGTGTTCCCTTGCCCTGGGTCCTACCCTTGGGTGGGGGATACTCACGAGTGGTTGACTCTCACACTTGGACTGACGATAGGTTTATCGACCTGGACAGTGAGACTTAGAGACTGATAGGTTTAGTGACATGCATTGTGTTAGTTATATGTATGCCCTAGAGGCCATTACTATACATAGGATGTATATTGTAGTGGATGCTTGGACATATATAGGGAGGACTTTCTTGCTCGACATGATAGTATGCTATCTGGTTGCTCTTTACCTTAACGTGTACACTGATTGTCTCTCTGCTACATGTTGGTAAAGCCTTTAGGATGTGTACTTGACTACCTGGACTATGATGAGGATCATACTAGTGGGGACATGGTAGTCCATAACTACATCCTTCAAGGTCCCTAGTCGTGGGTGTATCGAGACGGGGCATCGATATACCAGAGTAGACTAGCGTATACCTTCTCGACCCATACAGATGGGCGATGGATGATCCCATATCCATTAGTGTTTGACATCAGAGATGATATACGGGTGCTCAGTGGAGACTGGGTACACTGGACGGACTCGCCGAGAACTTCCAGATGGTATTATACCTTACGTCAGATGGCAGTTCTCTGGTAACACTGGTACAGGTTAGTCTGTAGACCCGAGATCGTCATAGAGTCTTGTGTGATTCCCACTGTGCTTTGATTTCCACCTTACCACGTCCAAGAGGGCGTGCAAAACGGTGGTTTTTGGGTACAGTCCCGAATCACATGGAGGCAATGAGCGATAGGAGGGGATTCGTCTCTCCCGGTATAGGGAGTTGATGTTGCGCTGTGTTCGATTGGCTATAACCGGAAATCCCTGGCCAGGGTTGCTGAGATTTACTGGTAAGTGTTACCATTAGTTTCTCGAACTCTTATAGACCTCATATCGACACGACTTATCGAGCTGCTGGGGTCTGACGTTTACCACCCCTAGGCAAGATATGCGACATATCAGACGATCAGACCGGACTGTACGGTAAGTGTTACTGGTTGGATTCACAGGAGTATGAGCGGGCTTGCTTGTCGATCTTCTGATCGCTCAATACCCGGGTGTCCGTTACGTTTAGCAGACCGCTTGCGGCTTGTGGGTGTTTGATATGATCATCACCTGTTGCCGGCGTATTGACGAGTCTTTAGAGTCCTACACAGAGGTTTCCTGGCTCAAGCGAAACGAAATAGGAGCACATATGAGATATGTGCGGGACCGAGAATAATGCGTGTATATGATACCGTATTCTATTCTCGCGATGAATGTATCGATTGGTTGTATGCGATATAACCTAGTTATCGAATCGAGGATTGATTCGATAAGTCGATACATTGGATATTAGTCGGTCGTATGCGATGTGACCGGATCGTTAAATCAAGTGTTGATTTAATGATTTAATGTATAATTATATATTTGATATATTACTTTACATTAACTAATATTGGTTCACTTAAGATGTTTTTCTCACTTGTTTGTACACATTGTATATATGATATATTTTTGTGCACAAGTTTGTATCATGTTTGATGATACATGCAAACTTGGGTGTATGTTTGAATTAAACCATGGTTAGTTAATGGTTAGGGTTTCATATGCTTTATTTACTTATTCATTTATTTATTCATTTGAGAAAGAAATAAAATGGTGGCTAACTTTGGATTTTGTTGAAGCTTCATGAAGCTTTGAAAGCTTGACCATTTTGTTTCTTTCCTTAACCCTAACCATTCACCTAACCCTAGTTCATTCTCTACACTTAACCATGGTTGCTAATATGATAAGAATCATTTTATTTTCTATTATTGATATTCTTATCATATTATCATCTTCTTCTTCTTCTTCTTCAAGAAGAAAGAAGCTTGCTAGCTTCAATGGTGACTTGAGAAAAAGAGTGAGAAATCCAATTCTAAAGTGAACCCACTTCCTATTTCTTCATCCTCTACCATTTGCCAAGTAGTATAGGGTGTTTTCTTCACAAGTTTCATGGTTTGGTGAAGTTGGAGCTTGATCTTGAGTTGCCTCGACGTAGATCATCTTCGGCATCGAAGTCGACGACCTAGCCCGCCCATTTCTCCGATGAAGCCGACGCTAGAGCCCGGGATCCGATGATTGCAGCGAGGGGACATCATCACGGAGCTATGGAGGTGGAGGACCGGATCTACAAAGGTTGTATTTCCGTTCACTCTTAGTTAAGTTGTTAACTAGTTGCATGTTTCGCCTAATCTCTAGTTAACGATCCGTATTAGGGTTTCTCGGCACCGGAAAAATTTGAATTTGGCATGGTTGATGCCTTGTGAGACCTCATTAGTGTGCCTAGGAACCCTACACATTGGTTACTAATTTGATATCCCGCTTTACTGGTTACCTGTACTGGTTACTTCATGCTCATATTATCACTTCATGCGTACTGTTTCATATTCATCATTCTTGCACGTGTTCACATTTGTATTTATATATAATGCTATTGTGTCGCTCTGATGACCTGAGTATGCATGCTCAAAGTGAGAAGTGGATTTAGCTCGGACCAGGACCTGACGTACCTCGAGAATATTGCGGACATCTGGATCAGCGACTCAGAGCTATACTTCCTTGATCTCTATCTGGTTAGTGTTTTGTATTTGTTTCGATTTAGTGACTGCATTTCTCATTACCTGTGCATTGATTGCTGATTACCACGTAAAGCTAGAAACCGAAGTGTGACTACGGCAGGATGTTTCCTCGACCGTAGGAGCATGGCTGGCCTTGTCAACCCCTCGTATTCCGTATTTTGGAAAGCGGGGCGTGACATGGTTTTGTTGGTATCAAAGCCAGGTTTGATATGATTGGGATTGCAGTTTCCGAGTAGAGCTTGACAATTTAAGTCACTCTTTCGGTCCAGATTGTGAACTGTTATCTTTGACTTGAATCCCTATTGTTCGTCATGCCATATTTTGACTTCATCCGTTAGAGTTTTGGGTGACTTGGTAGAGTTATATGATTGTAACTATGAACTGCAGCATAGTTACAAGGCAGCACACTGCTTGAGTGACTTGGAGTTCTACATTTGATTTTGACTCATTTGAGTTTCACCTCACCCGATATTCTTGTTTCGTTGTCTATTCTATATCCTATTCTGATTCGTATTCTTTGTACCTTATATCGTCCTTAAATTTGTTGTTTCAGGACCATGGCTTCCAATGACTCTTCTTCCAACTCTACTCCCCAAGGTCAGATCGTCGAGATTGTGAGTGTACTGCAAGGCTTGAAGGAAGCCCAGGAGCGAACAAACGACCTCTTAGCTGAAGGATTAAGAAGGCAAATGGCTCAGGCACCAACGAAAGACCCCAATCATAGGAGAACTTCTGTTAGACAAAGCGGAGGTGTACCAATAAAGCAGCGAAGAGCCCGAGTATGCGGTTATTGCAAGAGACTGGGGCACCTACAGAGGGACTGTCGTAAGGCTAAAGGGCAACGTCTGATTTGCAGATCCAACGAACATCTTGTCAATGGTTGCCCTAGAAGGAAAGAGCTGCAAGGAGGAGATTCGTCCATACTCTCCACTACTGCTAAGTGACTTGGTTATTTCATAGTTCGAGCTTCGAGGATAGTACGGACACAGCGCAGGATTCAACTCGCTTGACGAGAATGCAGCGGTCCAGATATCAACGAAGAATAATCATCTTTTCTGCTTTCAAAAAAAATATTGTCACTCTTTTGTAAATGTTTCCTTTCGTTTAAAATCTTGTATCCATTGAATTTTCTAGTTTGAATGCAATAAAATGGTGAGTTATGATGTATGTATCGTCCCTTTGCTACTCATTTTCCTTATACTTGTCATGCCCCGCTTCCCGGTGTACGGCGAAGGGGACGGGACTGGTCCGCTACGTATTTACTGTGAAGTAAATACGCTAAGCGTATCTAAGCAATATAAAGATAAATCACAAGAGACAAGAGATATAAAATAACAGCAACTTTATTTATTAACATTCTTTTGTACAATACATGAAAAGTAAATACAACTGGAATAAAAGCGATGCCTAAACAATAGCATAACAGGAAATGAAAAGTACTGAATGGAAAATGTACAATGTCTAGAGCTCAGGGTCTTCGCTGTACTGATCCAAGTCTTCTGAAGTTGACTCGATCTCTGGCGGGTCCAAATCACCTGACGACATTCAAAGAAGAAAGAAATAGAATGTCGTCAGCGAACAGGTCGCTCGGTAAGTCCCAAAGATAAGAGGAAAGTAGAATAGACAGAATAAGGAGGTATCGTTTAAAGTTGTATTATCTTGTAGTAATGTCGTATTAACGCTGTTGTTTGTAGCTTGGTACAGAAGAATGCCAGTGTATACGAGAGGAGTCTCTATATGCCAGAGACTAGAGGCACGTATAGTACAAGGAACCGTTTATGCCACAGTACAACAGCAACTGGATTCATGTTAGGTGTATTAAGTCTTACAGTCTCGTGCCACTTTTAACACCTTCCTTACCAATCTACGCCTTAAACCTCGTAGTGCTTTGATTGTATTGTTTGTCTTATAAATTGTATTGAGTGTATAACTGATTGACTGACCGAAACCATAATATCAGTAAACGGATATAACCGTAGAATCATGTAAATGGAATAAATAGAGAACCATGTAAATGGAATATATATCCATGGTTCGGTTCAGTCAAGTTGTATAGATTGATAATTGGATTCATGGATTCATGTTGAATTGTAATATTGAAGATTGTAGATTGTACTTGAATCATATTCAAGGCAGATTATACAGAGACTCAAACTGAGTCAGACAATTAGCAAAGTAAATTGAAGTCCAGATTGTTTTTATTAATTTGTCTACCTTAGATAGGCAAGCACCCAATTCTCCGGCTCCCTGGGCTCAAGAGATTGGTTCTGCTTAAACCTATGTTTACTAGGGTCCTTAGGGTAATTTATAGAACTTGAGGGGGTTTTATGTAAAAAATACTTTTATATACTTTTCAAAATACACCTCAAGTATTTATTATTCGTCTTTAGGGTTGTAATAAATGTGGATCTTATATTGTGATATTTCTAGTGAAAATATCCTAGTTTCATAAATAAAGTATTTATTTGAAATATTGATTTGTTTGCAATTCATGGTATTTTAGTGTAAAATTTATTCTTGTGATTTTTTTTATAGAAAAAATGTGGAATATTTATATCATAACAAAAAAGGTATTTTAATGATAAATATACATATATTTATACAAAAATAATTTTAATATATATTTTATATTCTAAAATTTTCGTTTTCTTAAGATGTCGTATTTTAAATCTTTTGAGACCAAATGCTCCTTGCGGAGGTCTGAATCTCGTACTACTAAGCCCGAGGATGTGCGATAATCCGCACCATCCCGAACGGGTTCCCCAAAATGGGTTGTAGCGGCGCTTTGTAAAGATTGTAAAATACTAAACCCTTTAGAAAACGATTTTATGAAGTAAATGGTATTTATTTGTAAAGATGTAAATTTTCCTGTATTCTATGTTCTATGGTATCCTAAGTCAACTAGACTGTTCCTAAATGATCCAAAATGACAAGTTGTGAGATACCTCAAATCGCCTTTTCACCGCCAATTGTAGCCGGGTAAGTACAAGTGAAGAAAGGAGGGATCCGCTCACGAATCACCGTGAGACGGGCCTTTTAAAGTTACCTTTATCACTTGCCTAGTCTAGACACCACAAAATCAGGTTTAGATAAACGACTGATGTCCACAACTTATCGTATTTTCATAATAACAGGTATTTATTTAAAAAGTGTATCAATACTAAATCTTTTAGTAATGGTTTTATTAAGTCAAGGGTATTTAAATGAAAATATTGTTTTCTCGTATTCTAAGTTTTTGATGGTATCGTGTTAGGTTGTATATGAGTGTGTGAGGAGGTAGGTCATTACCTCGTGCTCTACTTTAAAGATATAGCAAGTTTAATGGAGCTAAATATAAAGTTTAAACAATATGGTATTTAAGTGAAAAAATACTATAAATTGAAATAGCTATCATTTCATGTGATGAAACTTGATCAATTTGGTTGATTAGTGTTTAATAGTCATCACGAGGAAGGTTAAGTATGATTGTATTAGCGAGAAGTGGAATTTTATAAGAAACCGAATCGGAAATCGGATTTATTCCGATTCCGTCGGGTTTTGTAAAACCGTATTTTTAAATAGAAGAGATAAGTAGAAATTGGGACTTACGGGTTTTAGGACACACAAGAGGGTAAGAGGGAAGTAGGGGAATCGCTGATGTGTTGCGTCGTCACCGGTAGTTCCTAAAACGATCGCCGGAAGTTCGCCGTAGATTTCGTCGGAGTTTCGCCTTTCGTTCGTTTTCAAAGTATACACGATTATTAGAATTTTGAGAGAGTGGCCTCAGAATTTTTTGGGATGAGAGGGTAGGGGGTAGGGTTGTATTTATAGGGTTAGGCTAGGGTTAGGGTAGGTGTAGGGTTTTTAATTAAAAATTGTAAAAATATATTAAATCATTAAAATATGGAGTAAATGGGGATTTCAAAGGTCTCTGGAACCGATCTGGAAAAAATAAAATATGCAGGGGGGTAGGGGAGAGGAAGAGCCCCAACTTTCTAGTTAGGGACTCGGTCGTTCGGCCGAGTCCGGCCGGCGGCGCCAGACCGAGTCGGCCGGTCCGCCGGCCGACTCGGCCTAGTCGGGCCGAGTCAGGCATGGGGAAGGTGGGGGGTCTCGAGGGGTCGGCACTGGTGCTTTCAGATTTTCAGGTTCAGTAGGAATTTTGGGAGTTATTGTGTGTGGACTGTTGGGCTTCTATAAATTTTAAAACAAAATAAATATTAAAAATAATGTGGGGCATGGGATTTGAACTCTAGTGGCTTGGTTCAGCAATGCAAGGTATTACCAATGAGCTACAAGCTCCTTCTTGTAATTAAATTGCTAATTAATTACTTAAGCCTTGTGCTCAGGCAATAAATACCCCTTTAAGGATTTTGAAATAAAATAATTTAAAATTTTGTATGGAAAAAGTGTATAAGAAAATTAGGATTGTTACAATACTGCTTATTGCATCAGTATTCTAAATTTTGATTTTCAGTCCTTACCTATCGTATATTTCCTTGTGCTCCATATCCCTGGTTATTTTCTTGATGCGTTCCACTGTCTGATCATGACTCCCTCTTTTCAGGCCATGGCCAATCCTGGAGCAGCGCCGCCTATCGATGAGGACATTCGGTTATGCGTTTCCTTGGACTGCATGCTGGTGAGTTCAGATGACGAGATCAACGGCCCACAGGTTATTTTCGGCAACAACAATTCCGAGGACGAGGGAGTCGCAGCCCCAGAAGTCGACATGATCAGCGACTCTGACAACGAAGAAGAGAACCCCGAAGAGGACCCGATAGAGGAAGACCCCGAAGAAGACTCGGTGGAAGAAAATCTCGTGGAAGAAGATCCAGAAGAGGTGAATCACGTGGAAGCATACCACGATGAAGAAGCTCCAGCCGAGGAAGAAGGACCAGGAGAAGAAGACCCCGTGGCAGAAGAACCTCCAGTGGCAATCTCTGCGAGACGCAATGTTAATGGACGCCCCTATCTTAGCACGCGGGCTTACCGTAACCTACTGAACTTCCATAACCGTGACTGACGTGATCTATCTTCTTTTTTCTCTGGCCAAATAAATCTATGTATAGTTTATGGCCACCTTTTACCCTTCGAAAATGCCTTGTTTGAAATTTTCTGGAATAATAAAAAAAAATCCGAGTTCGCTAATCTTTCGAGTATTGATTCGCATGATGCATTGACTGTTTTTCCCTCCCCAATAAATTTCTTTCCTTTCTGAGATTCACTACTCTTCACCCTTGCATCCTGTACTGACCCGACCCCAGCCTCTTCGACATTCAGATTGAAGTACCGCACCCCGACCCTTTTGAATGGACCATACTCCATTCCAATCCCTACCCTGACTAGCCCCTATACATTTTAGTGCTATTCCTTATTACTATGATTACATTCAGTGATATCGTTATTCGAAAATTTAGTTTTCATTATTTTGTGTTTATCGAAAAATTGTGTGTTATTAACTACTTCCGTTTCACTTATTCTGAATACCTTACTATTCGTCCCGTTTTCAATTGCGTAAATATATGCCGCACATACTATTTTCCTTATTTCACCATATGGGTTTTCTCAAGTTATTTTAAATTGGTTGATCGATATATTTATTCTAAAATATTTTGGCCTATCGGCAAATCCTTCACTATTGCTTGTTATTGTTATTTTATTTTCTGGTATTGTGCATATAGTTATCATTATAGATGGTTCTGTTTTGTGCTTACTTAGGCCTATTATTTTAGTTGTGTTATTTCTTATACATATATAGACCTTGGATTTTATCTAGTTGTCTTAAGTAAATCACTATATGTTAGTGTTCGATGTTGTGGCTTTTCGCATATTATTTTATAGCTTATTGTTTATTTTGAATTTCAAGGACGAAATTTTCTTTAAGGGGGATATGATGTAATACCCAGTTCTTTTTGTGCACCAATATCCGTATTTATATAAAATGTTACTTACAAAATTTATTTATTTATATTTAAAATTATTTTGTTTTATTTTAAAACCCTAACCCTAATTTCATCTAATTCCTTTTATTTTTCCCTAAACAATTCCCCAAACCCTATTATCTAATTTCCCTTTAATTTCCCTTTCTCCTTTTTTATTTCTCCTGAGCCCAGCCCACCATCACTCCCCCTCCCTTTCCCAATTTCTTTTATCCAAGCCGAGCCCGGCCCATCTCCCCTAACCGACCCTCTTCCCTTCTTCCCCAACTTCCTTTCTTTTCCCGCTCCTTTTCCTTTCCTTCCCCACGTCCCAGCGCCTCGCACCCACAATCTCGCGACCGCTTCTCACGCGCGCCCACGATCCACGCCAACTGACCCCGCGACTCCATCTCTCGCGCTACACCCCCATGAACCGCTCTTCCCTCGACCTCGTCTCTCTTTCTCTCTCTCTCTCTCTCTCTCTCTCTCGCATACGAGACCGAGCTCGCCTCCCTTGCCATCACCCTCACGTCCCCATTCACCAAAAACCCATCTCTCTCCCCCTCTCACTCTCGTTCTCCCTTCGCCTCCATTTCCCTTCATCACCAAATCGCCCGATGCCAACGAGCACCCGCAACCTTCACCTCACCGCTGCACCGTCGACCTCATTGGCCAACTCCGGACACCATCGCCGCAGCCGTAACCTCCGGCCCCCCTAACACCCACACCTAAGGCCCCGAGCTCGCCTCGCCACCTTTCCCGAGCTGCGACCCCCGCCAGCAGTCCTCGTCATCGGAGCGCCACCCTCATCCTCAACACCAACCACCCCAGCAGAGTGACCCTCTCCTACCTCAACCGACCACCACAAGCACCACTACTGGCAGCCTCCTCTCCTCTGCTCCGAACCCACGTCCCCGACGAGCATTCTGCAATCGACCCAAGAACCGACCCATCGACGCCTCACCCGTTCTCATCGCCGTCCCCTCTCGCCGCTGGCCACCTCATCGTTCCCTCAGCATCACCACCATTACCTCTGTCACGCTCCGGTTCCCAAAATACGGAATACGAGGGGTTGACAAGGCCAGCCATGCTCCTACGGTCGAGGAAACATCTTGTCGTAGTCACACTTCGGCTTCTAGCTTTACGTGGTAATCAGTAATCGAAGCACAGGTAATGAGAAATACAGTCACTAAATCAAAACAGATACAAAAACTAACCAGATAGAGATCAAGGAAAGATGGCGCTGACGTCGCTAATCTAGACGTCCGCAATATCCTCGAGGTACGTCAGGTCCTGGTCCGAGCTAAATCCACTTCTCACTCTGAGCATGCATACTCAGGTCGTCAGAGCGACACAATAGCAACAAATAGAAAATACATGCATAACAAGTGTAATAATGATGAATATGAAACAGTATGCATGAAGTGATGATATGAGCATGAAGGAGCCAGTACAGGTAAACAGTAAAGCGGATAAACAGTAAGACAGGTGTATCAGTCGGTAATCAATGCATGTCACTAAACCTATCAGTCTCTAAGTCTCACTGTCCAGGTCACTAAACTTATCGTCAGTCCAAGTGTGAGAGTCAACCACTCGTGAGTATCCCCCACCCAAGGGTAGGACCCAGGGGTAAGGGAACACGGGCCTGAGTCGCTCGCTAATAATCAGTAATAACACCTATATAACTCCACAATCGCTGTATGTGCCGGCAATGGGACTCCCGAGATTCCGTTGAACTCACACTCAAACTACCCCACACCCCATGGTCTACATCAAACACCAACCATAAACTCAAATATTAATCGGTCCATGACAAGTCTACGCGAGAACTGGAGACAGGATCTTCATCAAGCATGTCTCGACTGATACCCAAGATAAATAGACAGTGTTTGGTGCCTTACCTATGACACCCATATAAGTACTTCCATAATCGTCCCATACCAATTATAGTTACACTTATACATGCCCCATAAACGTCGACAATGCGATAAATCAATAGGGTCCGCTGATTGTGTACAAGTACGTGTCACTTCGCTTATTCATTCACACTTTAACACTGACGTACTTGCCACAATCAAAGCACTAATATCTAACACTGGGTAATGTACACGACCACTAGGTTACCAATGCAATGACATCTACATGATATGATGAGAATACAATAATTACGATATGAATAGAATATCATCAGCCAGTGTCCTACCACTTGCATAATTAGCTATAAATCATACATGCGGAACTAAGCGAAACAATGTAAAGGGAGTAAGTACTATGTTTAATTATCTATCCATCAAAATTAGTTTCGCATTAATCGGGTTTCAGGTTTGCAAGATACGGCCATTTCAATTTAAGTGTTCACTGCAGGAAATCCGATTTCAGAATTGGAAGTCCGTTTCGTAACACACTTTAATCCCAGTTGGAAGCACAATTAGGCGAAGCTATAGTTGAACAATGCTTAGGTTTTACAGTTAGGTTTCCACCGCAATTGGCAGATCAGTGATATCCTATATCAACAGGGAGTTATGGTCATGTTATGTTCGATGTGTAAAATCTGTCACTGCTGAATTCAGCAGAACACGTCGGCATTATAAAATGTGTTAAAAAATATCATACAGTTAAGAAATCCAGTGAGACCAGTGCGGTAAGGAATCTAACTCATATCTCTTCATAACGATATAGGGTTCAGCACATTTCCGCATTTGAGCAAGGAAAACGGTGAATCAAAAACAAGGGTTATCTGGAATTACTTCTCTGGACTGCAATCCAGAACTGTAATTCTCCGCAGTGTTGGCTATCATAACTAGTTCAAATTTATACATCAACTATAGGGTTCGGTAGCTTATTCTGTTGGCTTCGATACAGGTCAGGTAACGCTAAAATCCGATTCATAAAAGATTTAATGTGAATTTAACGGTCTAGCCTGTTCAGGAAAATCAGCTTTCGTAATGATTATCGGGATTAACATTTCATAGGTGAAGCGACCGTGGTTTTCAGCCAAATTTCTACAGCACATCAGTAAACAGTAGACGGGTCTAATGATCAAAAGTTCCGCCATTTAAAGACGGATTTTCACATATAGTTTCGTATCAAATACTTGTATTCATTGGCTCGCACGGGATGTATATATATACGATATTAACATCTAAACTGATTTAAATACGAACTAATAGCATGAAGTAAGTATTAAACTTGCCTGACGAAATATCGACGATGGTATGGCAATGACGATTCAGGCACGGCATAACAGCAACACGAGTTTCGATCTTTGCTCGAGCTTGAGTTCTTGGCAGCGACGGCTACGGCACAAGCAGCAGCAACAACTAGGGGTGCTCGGCTATGGAGAGGAGTAGGGGCTTCGAGAGTTGCAGATGGTCGTCGGCATGGTGAGAGGAGGTGGCGAAGACAGCGAGTGGCAGGAGCTTGGAGACGGAGGTAGTCGAAGGTGTTGAGGCTTGGTGGTGGTGCTAGAGGCTTGCCGGTGAGGTTTCTGGTGGTGGAGGCGGCGAGGAGTAGGTCGGGGTCGGGGAGTTGGCTAGCGGCGAGCTCTGGTGAGCAGGTGAGAGGGTAGGGGAGCTCGGGATTTTCTTGAGAGAGGAGAGAGGAGGAAGTTGAAGTGAGGGGGCTCGTGGTTTTGGAGAGGGGAGCGGGGTGATCGCCGGCGGTGATGGCGACAAGGGCTGCTCAGTGAAGAAGTGGGTGCGGTGAAGAAGTGAAGTGAGGTGATGGGAGTTGGAGGAGATGGCTCGGCTTAATTGGGGAAGAGGCGAGGTCGTGGGAGGGAACGCGCGCTGCGGACGAAGTCATGGGTCGCGGTTGCGTCGAGGAGCGACGACGTGGGAAGAGGCACGGCGACGTGGGGGAAAGAAGAAGAAAGAAGCGGGAAAAGAAAAGTGGGGAGAAGGAAGGATGAAGCGGGTCGGTTAGTAAGAAGTCGGGTCGGGTGTTGAGGGAAGGGCTGGGATTTTAAGAGTGGGCTGGGCCGGGATTGGCAGTGGGCTGGGTGAAGGAAAAATGAAAAAGGAAAAAGAAAAGGAAAAAGGGAAAAGGGTAGTTGGGCTGGGCTGGGGAATGGGTTAGGGTTAAAAAGAGAGAGAAAATAAAAAAAGGTTTAAAGTTGTTTAGGGTTTTAAAATAATTATAAATAATTATAAATATAACTAAATAAATTTTGTAAGCAACACTTTATAAAAATACGGATATTGGTGTACAAAAAGAACTGGGTATTACATCATACCACCCTTACAAAAATTTCGTCATCGAAATTAAAATAAACATTAAGCTATAAACGTAATGCGAAATGCAACAAAATCAAATACTAATATATAGCGATTTACACAAGAGCAGCTAGCAAAAAATCCAAGGTCTATACAAGTATAAGAAATAACGCAACTAAAATGTTGGCTATAGTGCCTTCAAGGAAATTGTCGCAGTCGCAGGTAGATGATTATGATGATTGAGGGAGGACCTATATCGATAAAACAGTCTCACTCGAGATGATAGTATGCTATCTGGTTTGTCTTTATCATCATGTATATGTTGATAAAGCCCATAGGATTCTTGCTTGACTGCCAGCATTGTGATGGCGATCACATACGTGGGAGCTGGGGATCTATAAGCACGTCCTTAAATGTCCCTGGTCATGGGAGTATCGAGACTAGGCATCGATACTCCAGTGTAGATTGGTGTATACTTATCTAGACCCTGACGAGGGGAGGTGGCCGGTCTCACAAGCCATTGGTGTTTGTTGTTCACCTAAGATAGTATGCAGGTGCTCATTGGGTTATGAGTACACTGGACGGACTCGCAGGGAACATGCTAGTTGGTATTATACCTATAGTCAGATAGCAGTTCCCTGGTGACATGTGTACAGGTTAGTCTGTTGACCTGAGATCGTCATTTGTCTCGTGTGAGTTCCCACTGTTCTTTGATTACTACCCTACCACGGCTCAAAGGAGTCGTGCAAACAGGTTTTAGTTGGGTACAGTCCCGAGCCATATGGAGGCAGTGAGCGGATCGTCGGGGATTCGTCTCTCCCGGTATTGGGGGTTGATGTCGCGCAGTGCACTGGTGGCCATCACTAGAAATTCTCGGCCGGGGTATGTAAGAATTACCGATCCAGGATCGATAGTTTCTCGGGTAGTGATGGGTTTCATACCGACACGAATTATCGCGCTGTTAGGGGTCTGACTTTATCCACCCCCTAGACTCGATATGCGATACTCTTAGAAGAACAGACCGGACTGTACAGATATTGTCACTGATAGGATCAGTAGGGGTTCGGATGAGTTTGCTCGTCGGCCTTCCTTTCGCTCAATACCTGGTTAGCCGTTACATACAGCTAGTGCCGCTGACGTGCTTGTGGTTAAACTCACTGCCAGCGTATTGACGAGTCTTTAGAGTCCCACAAAGAGGGTTTCCCTGGTTCTGGCGAAATGTAGTAGCCGTATTGGATATGTACAGGATTCCGATCGATTGATGTACATAGTACTCGGACTTTCGATCGGACAGTTGATAATACTAGCCGGCTCGGGTTTGAGCCGGATTATTAAATCATGTATTGATTTAATAATTTACATATATATATTTCGATACGTATATTCCAGTATTATATTCTTTGTGTTATTCTATTTCTTTTGATATTCGTATTTCGGTACGGATACAGGTATGTATATACAGTAGAATGTAATCCGTATTTTTTACCGGATAACATTCTAGAAGGTGCCACCTCTTTTTGGATTTGACCATTTTTATTAAAATGGATAATGAGGTGGAAATTAGCATGAGAAGGTATGGTGAGAACCATGCTTGGAATAGTGCTCACAAATAAATTGTTAATTCATTTGTGTGCACTATTCAAGCACGGTAGGATTTTTAAAATGAAAAATTGGCTTTTATAAAACCAAGCATGCTTGATTTTCTCTTTCCTAAGTCTTCATTTTTCCAAGCATGCTAGGTTTTCTCCACTTGAGTTCTTCTTGAGCTCTTCCCTCACCATTAGCTTCATCCTACTTTAGCTTTTACATTTTGCTTCCACCTTCATGATATGAGATAGTAAACACTTTGAATACACTCACTACATCCTAGGCTCTCTAGGGTAGCATCTTAGAGATCCTAGTTGCTCCACTAGCATCTTGGCGTGGAGCTAGAGCCGGAATTACATCCCTCGGGTGGATCATCGGAGATGGAGGAAGACCGGCGACCAAAGTCGATCCGCAACATCACTAGGAGCTTGGAGATGGTTGAAGACCCGAAGGACTTGGTTCATCAGGTATAACCATTCCTATCTCTTTTCTTAGATTGCTAGTTTTAGGGTTAATGGTTTCGATCTTGTTAATCGGGTAATGGTAGCGTCGAGTTTTAGAAAAATTTTGTTCCGCATTTGACCACGGTTCGATAGCCGGGGCGCTCCCATAACCCAACATAAAAGAATAGGCCTAAATGAGCACAAGGCAGGACCATCCATAATGATAAACTATATGCATAATACCAAAAATAAAATAGCAATAACAAACAATAGTGAAGGATTTGCCGATAGGCCAAAGTATTTTAAAATGAATATATCAATCAAACAATTTAAAATAATTTGAGAAAACCCATATGGCAAAATGATAGATGATAAAACAAAACAGTATGTGTGACATATGTTTGCGTCATTGAAAACTGTGAAGAACAGCAAAGCGTTTAAATAAGTAAAACGGAAGTAGTTAATAACACGCAATTCTTCGATAAACACAAAATAATGAAAGCTAAATTTCGAATAACGACGCTACTGAATGTAATAAAAGAAAGAACTACTGATGTATAAGGGCTAGTCAGGGTAGGGATTACAATGGAGTATGGCCCATTCAAAAAGGTCGGGGTGCGGTACTTCAATCTGAATGTCGAAGAGGCTGGGGTCGGGTCAGCACAGGGTGCAAGGGTGAATAGTAATGAATCTCAGAAGGGAAAGAAATTTATTAGGGAGGGAAAACAGTTAATGCATCATGCGAATCAAAAATCAAAAGATTAGCGAACTCAGAAATTTTATTATTATTCCAGAAAATTTCAAATAAGGCACTCTCGAAAGATAAAAGGTGGCCCTAAACTATACATAGATTTATTTAGCCAGAGGGAACAAAAGACAAATCACGTCAGTCGCGGTTATGGAAGTTCAACAGGTTACGGTAAGCTTACGCGCTAAGATAGGAGCGTCCATTTCAGTAGTGCCTCGCAGGGATTGCCACCGGGGGTTCTTCTGCCACGGGGTCTTCTTCTCCTGGTCCTTCTTCCTCGGCTGGAGCTTCTTCATCGTGGTATGCTTCTACGTGATTCACTTCTTCTAGATCTTCTTCCACGGGATTTCCTTCCACTGGATTCTTCTCAGGGTCTTCCTCTCCTGTATTTTCTTCTACTGGGTCTTCCTCGGGATCTTCCTCTCCTGGATTTTTTTCTACTGGGTCCTCTTCGGGGTCCTCTTCTTCGTTGTCAGAGTCGTTGATCATGTCGACTTCTGGGGCTGCGACTCCCTCGTCCTCAGAATCGCTGTTTCCGAAAATAACCTGTGGTCCGTTGATCTCGTCATCTGAACTTACCAGCATGCAGTCCAAGGAAACGCACGACCGTGTGTCCTCATCTAGAGGCTGCGCTGCTCCAGGGTAGGCCATGGCCTGAAAGAAAGAGTCATGATCAGACAGTGGAACACACCAAGAAAATAACCAAGGATACGGAGCACAAGGAAAATATGCGGTAGGTAAGGACTGAAAAATCAAAATCTAGAATACTGATGCAATAAGCAGTATAAGGAAAAATGAGTGATAAGGGGATGATACATAAATCACAACTGACAATTTTATTGCATTCAAATTAAGAAGTTCAACGGATACAAGATTTTATACGAAAGGAAACATTTACAAAAGAGTGACAATATTTTTTTTTGGAAGCAGAAAAGGTGATAATTCTTCGTTGATATCTAGACCGCTGCATTCTCGTCAAGCGAGTGGAATCCTGTGCTATGTCCGTACTATCCTCGAAGCTCGAACTATGAAATAACTAAGTCACTTAGCAGTAGTGGAGAGTGTGGACGAATCTCCTCCTTGCAGCTCCTTCCTTCTAGGGCAACCATTGACAAGATATTCGTCGGATCCACAAATCAAGCATTGCCCTTTGGCGCTGCGACAGTCTCTCTGAAGGTGTCCTGGCTTCTTACAGTATCCACAACATTGAGTCCTCCGCTGGTTCTGTTGCTGAGGAACAAGTGGGCGCTTCATCTTCACTTCTTTTCCCTGTTTAACAGGGATTCCCTTACGATTGGAGGCTTCCGCTGGTGCCTGAGTCATCTGCCTTCTTAATCCTTCAGCTAACAGGTCGTTCGTTCGCTCCTGGGTTTTCTTCAAACCTTGCAGTACATTCAAAATCTCGACGGTCTGATTCTGGGGAGTGGAGATAGAAGAAGAGTCGTTGGAAGTCATGGTCCTGAAACAACAAATTTGAGGATGATATAAGGTACAAGGAATAAGAATCAGAACAAGATATAGAATAGACAACGAAACAAGAATGTCGGGTGAGGTGAAGCTCAAACGAGTGGAAATCAAATGTAGAACTCCAAGTCACTCAACAGAGTATACTATTGTAACGATGCTGCAGTTCATAATTACAATCACATAACTCTACTGAGTCACCCAAAACTCTAGCGGATGGATCAAAATGTATAGCAGAACACACTATGTGAATCAAGATCAAGAATAACAAGTTTACAATCTAGACCGAAGAATGTCTTAGATTGTCAAGCCCTACACGGAACTGTAATCCCATTCTAAGCAAACCTGGCTCTGATACCAACAAAACCATGTCACGCCCCGCTTCCCAAAATACGGAATACGAGGGGTTGACAAGGACAGCCATGCTCCTACGGTCGAGGAAACATCTTGCCGTAGTCACACTTCGGCTTCTAGCTTTACGTGGTAATCAGTAATCGATGCACAGGTATTGAGAAATGCAGTCACTAAATCAAAACAGATACAAAAACTAACCAGATAAAGATCAAGGAAAGATGGCGCTAACGTCGCTGATCTAGACGTCCGCAATATCCTCGAGGTATGTCAGGTCCTGATCCGAGCTAAATCCACTTCTCACTCTGAGCATGCATACTCAGGTAGTCAGAGCGACACAATAGCAACAAATAGAAAATACATGTATAACAAGTGTAATAATGATGAATATGAAACAGTAAGTATGAAGTGATCATATGAGCAAGAAGGAGCTAGTATAGGTAAACAGTAAAGCGGGTAAACAGTAAGACAGGTGTATCAGTCGGTAATCAATGCATGTCACTAAACCTATCAGTCTCTAAGTCTCACTGTCCAGGTCACTAAACCTATCGTCAGTCCAAGTGTGAGAGTCAACCACTCGTGAGTATCCCCCACCCAAGGGTAGGACCCAGGGGCAAAGGAACACGGGCCCGAGTCGCTCGCTAATAATCAGTAATATCACCCATATAACTCCAGAATCGCTGTATGTGCCGGCAATGGGACTCCCGAGATTCCGTTGAACTCACACTCAAACTATCCCACACCCCATGGTCTACATCAAACACCAACCATCAACTCAAATACTAGTCGGTCCATGATAAGTCTACGCGAGAACTGGAGACAGGATCTTCATCAAGCATGTCTCGACTGATATCCAAGATAAATGGACAGTGTTTGGTGCCTTACCTATGACACCCATATAATTGCTTCCAAAATCATCCCATACCAATTATAGTTACACTTATACATGCCCCATAGACGTCGACAATGCGATAAATCAATAGGGTCCGCTGATTGTGTACAAGTACGTGTCACTTCGCTTATTCATTCACGCTTTAACACTGACGTACTTGCCACAATCAAATCACTAATATCTAACACTGGGTAATGTACACGACCACTAGGTTACCAATGCAATGACATCACATGATATGATAAGAATACAATAATTACGATATGAATAGAATATCATCAGCCAGTGTCCTACCACTTGCATAATTAGCTATAAATCATATATGCCGAATTAAGAGAAACAATGTAAATGGAGTAAACAGTATGTTTAATTATCTATCCATCAAAATTTGTTTTGCGTCAATCGGGTTTCAGGTTTGCTAGATACGGCCATTTCAATTTAAGTGTTCACTGCAGGAAATCCGATTTCAGAATTGGAAGTCCGTTTCGTAACACACTTTACTCCCAGTTGGAAGCACAATTAGGCAACGCTATAGTTGAACAATGTTTAGGTTTTACAGTTAGGTTTCCATTGAAATTGGCGGATCAGTGATATCCTATATCAATAGGGAGTTATGTTCGATGTGTAAAATCCGTCACTGCTGAATTCAGTAGAACAAGTCGGCATTATAAAATGTGTTAAAAAAATATCATACAGTTAAGGAATCCAGTGAGACTAGTGGGGTAAGGAAGCTAACTCAATTCACTTCGTAACGATATAGGGTTCCGCACATTTCCGCATTTGAGCAAGGAAAAACAGTGAATCAAAAACAAGGGTTATCTGGAATTACTTCTCTGGACTGAAGTCCAGAACCGTAATTCTCCACAGTGTTCGCTATCATAACTAGTTCAAATTTAGACATCAACTATAGGGTTCGGTATCTTATTCTGTTGGCTTCGATACAGGCCAGGGAACGCTGAAATCCGATTTATAAAAGATTTAATGTGAATTTAACGGTCTAGCCTGTTCAGGAAAATCAGGTTTCGTAATGATTATTGGGATTAACATTTCATAGGTGAAGCGGCCGTGGTTTTCAGCCAAATTTATACAGCACATCAGTAAACAGTAGACGGGTCTAATGATCACAAGTTCCTCTATTTAAAGACAGGCTTTCACATATAGTTTTGTATCAAATACTTGTATTCATTGGCTCGCACGGGATGTATATATATACGATATTAACATCTAAACCAATTTAAATACGAACTAATAGCATGAATCAAGTATTAAACTTGCCTGATGAAGTATCGACGATGGTATGGCAACGACGATTCAGGCACGGCACAACAGCAACACGAGTTTCGATCTTGGCTCGAGCTTGAGTTCTTGGCAGCGACGGCTACGGCACAAGCAGCAGCAACAACTAGGGGTGCTCGGCTATGGAGAGGAGTAGGGGCTTCGAGAGTTGCGGATGGTCGTCGGCACGGTGAGAGGAATTGGCGAAGACAGCGAGTGGTAGGAGCTTGGAGATGGAGGTGGTCGAAGGAGTTGAGGCTTGGTGGTGGTGCTAGGGGCTTGCCGGTGAGGTTTTTGGTGGTGGAGGCGGCGAGGAGTAGGTCGGGGTCGGGGAGTTGGTTAGCGGCGAGCTCTGGTGTGCAGGTGAGAAGGTAGGGGAGCTCGGGATTTTCTTGAGAGAGGATAGAGGAGGAAGTTGAAGTGAGGGGGCTCGGGGTTTTGGAGAGGGGAGCGGGGTGATCGCCGGTGGTGATGGCGATAGGGCCTGCTCGGTGAAGAAGTGGGTGCGGTGAAGAAGTGAAGTGAGGTGATGGGAGTTGGAGGATATGGCTCGACTTAATTGGGGAAGAGGCGAGGTCGTGGGAGGGAACGCGCGCGCAGACGTGGTCATGGGTCATGGTTGCGTAGAGGAGCGGCGACGTGGGAAGAGGCGCGGCGACGTTGGGTAAAGAAGAAGAAAGAAGCGGGAAAAGAGAAGTGGGGAGAAGGAAGGATGAAGCGGGTCGATTAGTGAGGAGTCGGGTCGGGTGATGAGGGAAGGGCTGGGATTTCGAGAGTGGGCTGGGCCAGGATTGAGAGTGGGCTGGGTGAGGGAAAAAGGAAAAAGGAAAAAGGAAAAAGGGTAGTTGGGCTAGGCTGGGGAATGGGTTAGGGTTAAAAAGAGAGAAAAAGTAAAAAAAGGTTTATGGTTGTTTAGGGTTTTAAAATAATTAAAAATAATTACAAATATAACTAAAAAAATTTTGTAAGCAACAGTTTATAAAAATACGGATATTGGTGTATAAAAAGAACTGGGTATTACAACCTCCCACTTCATCGCCGAGTCCCTCACTGCCTCACCCCCTCCACAGCAAGCAACCCCGCCACCATCGACGCCTCCTCGTCGCAATCGCAGTCGAGCTTGAGCCTAGTCGTCGCCGTGCCGTTTTCGTGACACGATCGTGCCGTTGCCGTTGCCGTACCGTCTTCGACATACCATTAGGCAAGTATATTACTTGCTTCATGCTATTAGTTCGTATTTAAATCAGTTTAGACGTTAATATCGTATATATACATCTCGTGCGAGCCAATGAATACAAGTGTTTGATATAAAACTATATGTGAAAACCTGTCTTTAAATGGAGGAACTTATGATCATTATACCCGTCTCCTATTTATCGATGTGCTGTAGAAATTTAGTTGGAAACCACGGTCGCTTCACCTAGGAAATGTTAATCCCGATAATCTTTACGAAACCTGAATTTCCTGAACATGCTAGACCGTTAAATTCACATTAAATGTTTTACGAATCAGATTTTGGCATTCCCTAGCTTGTATCAAAGCCAACAGAATAACCTACCGAACCCTATTTTTGATACCTAAATTTGAACTAGTTACAATAGAGAAAATTGTGGAGAATTACGATTCTGGACTGCAGTCCAGAGCAGTAATCCTAGTTGACCCTTGTTTCTAAATATCTGTATATCCTTGCTCAAATGCGGAAATGTACGGTACCCTATACCGTTATGAATCAAATTGAGTTAGCTTCCTTATCCCACTAGTTTCATTGGAATCCTATTCTGTATGTTATTTTTAATACATTTTATAATGTCGATATGTTCTGCTGAATTCTGCAGTGACAGATTTTACACATCGAACATAACCTGTCCATAACTCCCTGTTGATATAGGATATTACTGATCTACCAATTGCTTTGGAAACCTATATGATAATCCTAAATATTGTTCAACTATAGCGTCGCCTAATTACGATCCCAACTGGGATTAAAATGTGTTACGAAACGGACTTCCGATTCTGAATCGGATTTCCAGCTGTGAACACCTAAAATGAAATGGCTATAACTAGCAAACCTGAAACCCGATTGACGCGAAACAGATTTTTATGGATAGACAATTCAATATACTGTTTACCCCTTTTACATTGTTTCGCTTAATTCCGCACGCATGACTTATAGTAAATTATGCAGATGGTAGGACACTGGTTGCTGGTATTTTATTCATATCGTACTTATTGTATTCTCATCATATCATGTAGATGTCATTACATTTGTAACTTAGTGATTGTGTATATTACCCAGTGATAGGTATTAGTGTTTTGATTATGGTAAGTACGTTAGTGTTAGAGCGTAAATGAATAAGCGAAGCGACACGTACTTGTACACAATCAGCGGACCCTATTGATTTATTGCATTGTCGACGTCTATGGGACGTGTATAAGTGTAACTATAATTGGTATGGGACGATTATGGAAGCACTTATATGGGTGTCATAGGTAAGGCACCAAATACTGTCCATTTATCTTGGGTATCAGTCGAGACATGCTTAATGGAGATCATGTCTCCAGTTCTCGCGTAGACTTGTCATGGACCGACTAGTATTTGAGTTTATGGTTGGTGTTTGATATAGACCACGGGGTGTGGGGTAGTTTGAGTGTGAGTTCAACAGAATCTCGAGAGTCCCATTGCCGGCACATACAGCGATTCTGGAGATATATGGGTGATATTACTAATTATTAGCGAGGGACTCGGGCCCGTATTCCCTTGCCCCTGGATCCTACCCTTGTGTGGGGGATACTCACGAGTAGTTGACTCTCACACTTGGACTGACGATAGGTTTAGCGACCTGGACAGTGAGACTTAGAGACTGATAGGTTTAATGACATGCATTGGTTGCTGATTTGATATACCCGCTTTACTGGTTACCTGTACTGGTTACTTCATGCTCATATTATCACTTCATGTGTACTGTTTCATATTCATCATTATTGCACGTGTTCACATTTGTATTTATATATATTGCTATTGTGTCGCTCTGACAACCTGAGTATGCATGCTCAGAGTGAGAAGTGGATTTAGCTCGGACCAAGACCTAACGTACCATGAGGATATTGCGGACATCTTGATTAGCGACTCAGAGCTATACTTCCTTGATCTCTATCTGGTTAGTATTTTGTATTTGTTTTGATTTAGTGACTGCATTTCTCATTACCTGTGCATTGATTACTGATTACCACGTAAAGCTAGAAGCCAAAGTGTGACTACGGCAGGATGTTTCCTCGACCGTAGGAGCATGGCTGGCCTTGTCAACCCCTCGTATTCTGTATTTTGGGAAGCGGGACATGACACCATAATCCTCCGGGAACTTAGTTTCTTCAAAACAAGAACTTAGTTCTTAAAGAACTTGATCCCAGATCCTCAAAATAGTGATCTTGGTGATCGTTAATGGTCAAAATACCATTAATAGAGATTTAAGTTCTCTAAAAAAATATTAACAGAGATTAAATCTCCAAAAACATAGCGCCTCACATGAAACACACGTGAACGCCAGAGAAAATTAGTGATTAGCACTATTGTAGCGTCTCACATGAAAAGCACGCGGGCGCCCAAGGCTAAAAACTCAGCGCCTCGCGTGAAAAGCACGCGAGCGCCCAAGGCTAAAAACTCAGCGCCTCACGTGAAAAGCACGTGAGCGCCAGAAAAGATTGGTGCTTAGCACTATTCCAGCGCCCCACGTGAAACATACATGAACGCTGTATATCTTAATGCTTAGCACTGCTGGGTAGTATAGAAAGCCAATCTCACCCCAAATTGGCTAAGTTTCCTGAGATTAAAGCTCTTTGATTTTAAATCAACCGAGCCCATATGCTCGTGATTTCCAAATCGATTTTAGTCTCAAACATGACTAATGATCTCTCATTGATGATATCCAAAATGATATCCATCCCATATCTCCTAAAGTAATCTTAGTCTCAAATATGACTGACGATTCTTAGGTCCACAACCCCTTTTCCCCTCAAATACGGATTTGGTTCAAGGGTGCATCTTTCCACACCTTGATATATGTCGTTGTAATTCCTCAATGTCTTCAGAGAGGTGGCGGGTCCCGACAACTAACAACTCCTTTTTCGTCCCAATTTGATATAAAATTTTATCAAGATAGGGAATGATACATCCCACATTAATGCACTTCGAAATTGACGTGCACACCTCAAATCGGATCGCACCCCAAATTGGGTATATTCTATGTCACCATCGTTCACTCCGCAATGTAACAAATACACGTGTGCGCAAGATGGATGTTGGACCAAAATGTCCCTACACTAACATTCGTCCCCAAAATGGGAATATTGGACCGAAATGTTCTTAAACTAACATTCATCCCTAAAATGGGAATATTGAAACGAAATGTCCTTAAACTAATTTTCGTCCCAAAATAGGAATGTTGGACCGAAATGTCCTTAAACTAATATTTGCCCCAAATACAGCAATAATGGACCGTGATGTTCTTAAACTAAAATAATTGAGCCCATATGTTCTTTGGTTTCTAAGTTGATTTTAGTCTCAAATATGACTAGCGATCCATAGATCAAATCCAAACATCCTATGAACGGATAGACCTCACAAATGTTTGGCAAACCAAGTTACCAACGTGGACCCTGTCAAGAAAATCCTTGACCCATAGCCAAATCTCAAATATACGGATTTGGACAAATCCGCGCCCTACGGGCGACGACATAAATTAGTCTCCGTATACAATCAACGGGCAACCAAAATAAACAAAAATACACACGACACGAAGTGAACTGCTGGAGAAGGAGAAAGTGATTATCGTAACGCGATAACGTAATTGACTGCAAAGGCTTGCGCCTGCAGGGAAGAGCGTCCCCACAATCACAAGACCCCTCACAAATGAGGAGCAATCTAATAAAGTCACGCTACAACGGTCGTATCTATTCAAACCTCCGATATATGGTGTCATAAATCAACTTGGTATTTTTGGAGAGGTGAGTGGATATGTCCAAATAGTATCTACCCCCAAATTCAGGCTAGACGTCTCAACGTCTCAGTCCGGTCTTCGGCGGTAAACAAACTCGTTCCTATTTTAAAATGATAATGTCAAGGATGCGCGACTAATTTCAAATGAATCTCTATTATAAAAACACCGTAGCCTCCTCACTTCCAAAACAACGTTTCGTTCTATTTTTGTCACGACCCAGAATTTGGCGCATGACCGGCACTTAAATCACGCAACGTCTTAAGGCGTAACGTAATTCAAGTAAGCCGAAGCCTAGAAATCTAAACCTTTTTGCGGAAAATAGTGGAGGTGCAGTTTTGAAATTGTCACACCCCGCTTCCCAGTGTACGGCGAAGTGGACGTGACGAGGTCCGCTACGTATGTACTCAGAAGTACATACGCTAAGCGTAGCTAAGCAATATAAAATAATCACAATAGACAAATGATATTGAAATAACAGCAACTTTTATTAATAACATTCTTTGTACAATGCATGAAATGAAAATACAACTGGAATGAAAAAGTAATGCCTAAACAGTGGCATAACAGAAATGAAAAAAAATACTGGAAAGAACAAGGTACAATTATCTAGAGCTCTGGGTCTTCTTGGAACTGCTCCAAATCTTCACCGGTGGGCTCGATCTCAGCTTGGTCCAACGCACCTGACGACATTCAAAGAAGAAAGAAATAGAATGTCGTCAGCGAACAGGTCGCTCGGTAAGTCCCAAAGAATAAGAAGAATGAGAATGACAGAGTAACAGTATTTTCTAAAGTATTATATTGTCGGATATTATGAAACATTGTGTAACGCTGTTGTTTGTAGCTTGGTAGAGAAGGATGCCAGTGTATACGAGGGGGATCTCTATATGCTAGAGATCAGAGCAAAAGGAAAGTACAAGGAACCGTTATGCCACGGTACAACAGCAATAGGATTCAGGTTAGGTGTCTTAATCTGACCACCTCGTGCCACCTTTAACACCTTCCGTACCAATCTACCCCTTAAACCCCGTAGTGTTTTAACAGTATTGTAGTATTGGAATATGTAAGTTGGGTGACTGACCAAAACCATGATATCAGTAAACATGATGTAACTGTATAATCAGGTAAATGGAATATCAGGATAATGGATGAATATCCATGGTTTGATTCAGTCACAAGGAATATATTGTTAACTGGATTCAGGGTTTCATGTATTCAAATTGTGTTGGAATATAAAAGAATATAGATTGACTTGAATCGTATTTAAGTCAGAAATAGTCAGACTCTAACCCGAGTCAGACTAAAAGAAGATAATTTGAAGTTCAATATTAGCTAGGGGCCTTATTGTAATTTGTAAAACTTGAGGGGGTTTTATGTAAAAATACTTTTGTATAGTTTCAAAATACACCTCAAGTATTTATTGTTCGTCTTTGTTGTTATAATGAATATGAATTTTATTTGTGTTATTCTAGTGAATATATCCTAATAAAAGTATTACTTGTTTTATTTTGAAATTCATGGTATTTTAATGCAACTTTTAATCTTGTAATTTTTAGAAAAATGTGGAAACTTTAGATTATGATAAAATAGGTGTTTAAATGTTAATTATATATATATTAGCACATGAATAATTTTATATAAATATTTTATTTAGAGAAAGTCTCATTTTCCTTAAATATCGTATTTTAAACCTTTCGAGACCGAATGCTCCTTGCGGAGGTCTGAATCTCGCACTACTAGCCTGCGGGTGCACGATGAACCGTACTATCCCTAACAGGTTCCCCAAAAGTGGGTTGTAGCGGCACTTTGCTTAGCTTTTATAAACACTTCTCATTTAGGAAAACGGTTTTATAAATATAAGGTATTTATTTGCAAAAGAGTTTAGTTTTCCGTATTTTAGTTGTTAGGGTTGCCTAAGCCAACTAGCCTACTTCTAAGGTCTAAACGATGAGTCATTAGAAGCCTCAAATCGCCTCTTCACCGTCAATTGCGGCCAGGTAAGTGCCAGGTAAGTGGGAAGGAACCACAGTCGTGGGCCTAATTAAAAACCACTAGCCTTAGACACACTTGCCTAGGCACCACAAGACAGTTTAGATAAACGATCGATGTCCATGACCAATCGTGCTTTCCTTTTATTAAAAGATTTTATTTAGAAAAGTTTACAACTTAAAGCTTTAAATGAAGATTATAAAGATTAGGGTATTTTAGTGAAAAGTCCTGTAATTTCGTATTCTGTGATTTGATATTTATCAATTAGGGTTATATTGAGTGTGTGTAGAGGTAGGTCATTACCTCGTGACTTATTTTAGGTTTTGGTGAAGTTTAAAGGTAAAACATGCTATGTTAAACTTAAAGGTATTATAGCGCAAGAATACGGTATTCGAAAACGTTATCATTTTATGTGTGAAATTTCATTCAAATTGAGTTCTACAAGTTTTGTGATCAAGATAAACATATTTAGGAGTGAGGTAATTGATTAAACTAAGAAAAATGAACTTCATGGTATTTTTATGAAAAGAATACGGTTTTGCAAAGAAGCTATCATTTCATGTGAAAAAGTTTGATTAAATTGGTTTATGGGTGATTAATAGTCAACATGTATATGGGTAGATAATATGTATTAGGTGACAAGTGGAAATTTATAGAAAAACCGAATCGGAAATCGGTTTGTCCGATTTCCGTCGGGTTCCAAAAAGTCGTATTTTTACCTTAAAGAAAAGAGAGATGGAAGAAGGTGGGACTTACGGTTTGGACAAGCTAAGGAAGCTAAGGGATGTAGTGGTTGCCGATTCGTCGAAAGCGTCGCGAAGGTTCTGATCCGGTCGCCGGAATCCGTCGTCGATTTCGGCAGCGCTTCGCTTCTTGCTCTTCGTACCGAGTTCTCGAGAATTTGAGAGACTAGACTTAGAGTTTTGAGGGGAAAAGGTAGAGGATAGGGGTCTTTATATAGGGCTAGGCTAGGGTTAGGGTTTGGATTAAAAATATTAAAAGAAAATATAAAAAAACATTAAAAATTCATTAAAAATCATTAAACCTAGGAGTAAAAGGGATTTATTGGCCAAATCAAAACCGATCCGGGTATAATAAGTATGCAAGAGGGTTGACCAAGTCAAGAGCCAACTTTTCTCAGTTGGTGACTCGGCCGTTCGGCCCAGTCCGGCCGGATCGGCCGGACCGAGTCGGCCGATTCGCCGGCCGGCGGCACCGAGTCGGGCCGAGTCAAGGGTCCCATGGCCGGGGGTTTTCCTGAGGAACAACTTGGTATTTTTACTTTTTGTTGTCCAGTACATATTTTGGGAGTTATGGCCTTTTTATCGTTGACTTCCAAAAAAAAATAAATACAAAAATAATGTGGGGCATGGGATTTGAACTCCGGTGGCTTGGTTCAGCAGTGCAAGGTATTACCAATGAGCTACAAGCTCCTTCTTGTAATTATTGTAAGGAATTAGATACTTAAATTGTTTCCATCAACATTAATACTCCAAGTATACACTATATTTAAAGCAAATTTTTGGTATACAAAATTGGAGTTTTACAGAAATAAAGGTATAATGAAATCAAGTTCTTCTTTAAATACATAAATAATGATATATGAAAATTCAAGTGGATAATATACGATAGTTGAAAACATTTTTCATCCTTTAAAATTTGGGTAGCACCTCCCTTGTAAATTTTGATCCAAAACCACATACATGCAATAAAAAGGTATCCCCAAGCGGGAGCTAGCTCTTCGCCAATTGGCGGAATCACAACCACGCAATAAACATATATACGACACCCCGGCGAAGATCAAACACGGAAAGAAAAATAAGTAAAGCAAGACATCAACAGCTCAAAAGAAGCGAACATATACCCATCTCGCTCTAAGTCTCGTAAGTACACAAGTCTGTCTAGGTCTACCAATATACAAAGTCTAGTTTCTGATTGATGGAGTTTATCTAGATACAATAGAATATAAAAGGGACAAGAGTGGTCACGATCCAATGTGTGTCCCACCTACCAAAGCAAAACATCCTGAAGAAGGCTGTGTGCCAGCGATACCGCTACTGATCCAAGCGGTCGAACCTATAAGAAAACTGTGGCACAACGGGGGTGAGTTGCCAACTCATGAGTAGAAAACATCAGCAGGTAGAAATCGAATAAACAGCGATCCTTAGGTCCTACTGTATCATGATGGTAATAATATGGTATCTAGGGTGACCATGTATGCATATGTATCAACAATAGAATAGTGCCAATAACAACATGTGAAAACCAATCTTCTGAATCATATGCCTGTATGTATGTGAAAATCAACCAACGTGTGTCCATCAACGACACATCAATATCATGGAACCTGAGTGTCCAATAGCGACACTCGAAATATCATGAAACCCGTGTCCAACATCGTCACGTAAATCCTCATATCTCAGGCGTCGCATCCTAAGATCGGCCCTCATATCCAACTCACGACTCCGGCCGGTATCTTCCAAATAACCGCCGGGTCCAAACTATCACCAGTAGGTAGCACATCCCCCAGCCAGGCTCATCGTCTACTCCACGATCTTCTTGCCCCGGGGTACCTTACCGGGTCCACCATGTACCCGCAGACGGTTCCTCCTCATTCCTCGAATCGGGTATCACATAGCTCATAACCGAGAAAACTCATGGAGGACACGAAATATCATATCATAAAAAACCGCGTTTTTAAAACAATGCACAATTTCCTTTGAAATATAACCACGGTTCTCAAATCCAGAGATCTCATGAAAACAGTATCTCAATGCATGTAACCATAAAGTACGATGTATGAAAACATGTCATATGATAGTACTGAACAATGAATATACTTTACAGTTAAGAATAATATCGTGATATAGCAGTTCTACTTTGCAAGTGGCATGGCAATTACCGATAATGAATGTATGAGCCGGCAAATCTGTGTAAGTGTAACATGCGCATCATCAGAAATTGTGCAGGTGTACTAGCAGACGATATCATACAACGGTAAATAACGGGAACATAACACGTATGTCACGAGGGATAATCCAACATAAAGCTGAACGATAATAAGGTATGTAAATACACATGAACCATATAGTCAGTTTAGATAATACGAATCGTGGTTTTGAAAGTGGGGGGTACGGTGTTTTAGAGGAAAGGACACCATTTGAAAATCCGTAGCATCCCTTGAGGTTTCTATTTAAAAGTGCATACGATTCGTCAGTTTTGGAAATAAGTATGGTTCAGGTGAAATCTTTACGTCGGCGATCCAGCCTCATAATATCCGATATGGTAATATCCTCGAACATCATTCTCAAATCACGAGCGCGGATCAGTCATCCGGTATAACTTATCGCATACGGTAATCCATCGTACGGTGTCATCAACAGAATAAGGATTCTATCGTCCTATTCATAACAAAGGTACAGATCTATGGTCTCGTACATCATATCATCTTCCATTCTCAAATATACATACATACATACATACATACATACATAAATATATATATATCTCATATCATATCCTTATCGATCTCATATCATATCATTATCAATCTAATTTCATATCTAGGCATATGTATTTAAATATTCATATCGCCTCACATCCTCATATCAAGCATATCCGCTCATATCCTCTTATATCATCATATTGACATCTCAATTCACGTCATCTTGTATTAATCATATCATCTCATACTAACTCTTTTGATCATATCCGTAAGTTCGTTGCATAGGTTTCTCCAACTATATTCTATATATTGGTTTCCATTATAATGGTTGCGGGGGTGCTATACGCCATCCACCCGACTTCCCCCGTAGATATAGATCTACTCACCTGCTAATCTCTTTGCTTAGTCGAAGTCGATGCGCTTCATCGTCTCGGAAGTCCATGCGAAGGTGCCTACAATCAAAACACATCGTGATGCTATTAAAACCAAGTCCAAAAACTGATACGGCACACGAAGTGCTCATAGATTAGAACCTATAGCCTACGCATGCAAGAAAAACCAAATAACCCTCGTCATTGACGTACAAACGTCCAACGACGAAATCCAAACTCAAATACCAAAACCAAGTTTCAGAAATCGCAAAACCCGAAATCAGCAACCTAAGAAAACCACTCCCGGATTCTACCCTAGGTCAAATCAAAACATTTTGTATATAGGGTAGGTCTAGAAACTAGATAACAAAGCCACTCACCAAAATCCAACTTCATCCCCTACAGTGTGGCCGCAAATTGCGGCCACCAAGAATAAATTTGCGTCCTGTTCTAAGGAATAGGGGCTCGGGTTTCTAGGAAAAAATCTAGGTGTCATGCACGTCTCACTGTGATGGAAACTTAAGTTATGGGGCTCTCAAGTGATACCAGATTCCATATCAACCTCACAAACTGTCAAAAACCAATGTCGGGAAAATTCTAAGTTCGTGTTTTTAGGGTTCTAGTCTCTGGTCCTGGCCAGAAAATCTTGTAAACACTCACTACACCTCAATTACAACTTACAAGTCCATTCATCCACTAAACATCAACCTAGAATTTTCCAAGATCATAACCCTACACTAGTTTAACTCTAAACTACTATAGGAGGTTAGGAAACTAATTAATAAGAGGAGAAGTGAAGTTATACCTCTTGGAAGCAACTCAAGAAAAAACCTAAATGCTCCAAAGTGCTCAAATCCAAACTTGATTCAACTATAGGGTGTAGAATGAGGTTGTGTGCATTTTTAATGAAGGTGGTGTAGGGTTTTGAGATGGTTTTGGGGATGTTTCATGGAGGTCGAGGAGGTGGAGGAAAGAGGAGATGAAGAAAAGAAGGAGTTAAAGAAATGAAGTGAAGAAGAATGGATGAAGGAATGGTCAAGGAGCCATACCCTCTCTCTCTCTCTCCTTCATGTCATAATTTGTCCCCCCACACTGTAACAATCCTGAATTTTCTATACAAAATTTTTCTTCTTAAACTACAGAAATGAGTTTGCAAGCCTGAGCACAATTTAAAAGTTATACTTGCTTAAAAGTAGTAATAAAAAAAACTTGTAGCTCATTGGTAAAGCCATTGCACTGCTGTGACGTAGCCCCTGTGTTCGAATCTCATCAGCCTATTATTTTTCCTGATTTTTCTTTTGAACTTTTTGGAAGTCCAAAAGTTAACACGTGCATTACACGTAAAAATGAACAGTCGGGAAAAAAAAACATATGTAAAATGTTATATACAGCGACAAGGACATGTGGCCAAAATCCAACCCCTAAACTTAAACAAACGACCGGCGAGATCAAGCTTGGGGCCGGCGCCGACGGGTGAACCATGGGGAAAAGTCCCCGTGTCTTGCACACAAAACCCTTTGGCCTACCTCATTACCCCCATACTGTTTTTTTCTCTGCAAATTAACAAAGACTTCAATTCCATCCATTAATCCAATTTTTAATGCATTTTAATTCAATCTTTCAATTCCAAAACCCTAATTTCACACTATAAATACAACTCCATACCCTAGCCCTCCTCATTCTGAAATCTCTAGTCAAAATTATCAAAATTTTCTAAGTCCAAGAAGAGTACAAGTGGAGTTAGCAAGAGGTCGACTTCCGGCGAGGATCTACGCAGGTTCCGGTGACCCCACGATACCACGAAAGCTTCCACATCTTCTTCAACCTTCCCTCTTTCCTTCTAGCAAGTAAGTCACATTCCTTATTCTACTCTTTCATCTTAAAAAGTCTCTTTTCATAAAATATGTCGAAAGTGGAGTTAATATCGACACCTTCTTTAAAACATTATAAAATCCACTTTTTCTTATATGTTCTTCATCAATATTCTTACACCATACTTGTTAATCATGAAACTAATAATTAGAAACAAATTTTCATCTTAAAACATCATGTTATATAACTTTAACCTAGCTTTTACGTTTAAATACCATGAATTTTATATACGTCATCTTTAAAACATTTTGGTTAGCATACCTTTAGAAAACCTTACGGGGTAATGACTTACCTCTCACATACACACATATTGACATAGCACGATACTCTTTGCAACATAATTTCATAGTGAATACAATATTTCAATTAAATACCATGAACTATAAAAACCCATTTTCTTTGAATTGTATTATCAAACTCTTTGCAATTATGCCTCTACAACCCATTTTGGGGAACCCGGTATTGGATGGTACAGATTATCGCACATCCACGGGCTAGTAGAGCGAGATGCAGACCTCCTCACGGAGCATTCGGTCTCGAAAGATTTTTAATACGATTTTTTAAGAAAAACGAGATTTCTATTTAATAATAAAAACTAAATTTTTTATAATTATATTAATATTATCAAACCTCATATTTTCAAGTTATAATAAAAATTCCATGTTTTCTAGAAAATAAAAGAATGACAAGTTTCACCAAAATACCATCAAGTATCAATACAAGACAAGTCTTACACTAAAATACCTTGAACTATTCAAGCTATATAAATTTTCACTAATATACCTCACTATTTAAAATTCACATCCATGAAAACCCTAAATAACATAAATAATTTCTCAAGGTTTATTTTGAAAGTATATAAAATATTTTTCATAAAATTCTCTCGAGTTATATAACATTACATTCAAGGACTTTAGTAAATATAGGTTTAAGCGGGATCAATTCTCTTGAGCCTCAGGGAACCGAAGAAAGTGAGTGCTTGCCTATTTAAGGTAGAAAACTAAAACGGAGTTATCAATGGTAATTTTCTTGAAAAAAAACACAAATCCTGCCGTCCATGTGCAGCAGTTACCGATAACTCCTAAATCTAATTCAGGATCCAATCTGTTCTAAGTGTCTAACTCAAGTCTGAGTCCATATCAATTTGAATACAAACCAAATCTGAATCCAATCTAAATATGAATCCAATCCAAACATGAATCGAAATCAACATGAATCCAATATACCAAATATGACTACTTGAACCTGAACCTGAATACCAGAACAATATCAACATGCAATAGAATTCAACATGAATCCAATATACCAAGCATGACTACTTGAACCTGAACCTGAATACCAGAACAATATCAACATGCAAACATGACTTGACTTGACCGAACCATATATCTTGACTTGATTACCGGACTATTTGATACATCCTGAAACCGTTTACATGAACAACTTATATCCATGGTCTCGGCAAGTCTGATAACTACAATCTATATAATATACATTACGGGGTTTTAACGGGGTAGATTGGTACGGAATGTGTTAGAAGTGGAACGATATGGTCACTAAAAACACCTGCCTGAACATCCGTGTTGTTTTCCTGTGGGTCTTGACGGGGCCTTGTACTACCGGGTTATTTTAGTCCACAGGGAAAGTTGGACTCCTCTCGTATACACTGACACCTTCTGTACCAAATTACAAAAAACTACGTTAGTTTAACAAACATATACTTGTATAATTTATCAGTTCTTCCGTATCTACTTGTTCTATTCTATTCTTTCTTTTAGGACTTACCGAGCGCTAGTTCGCTGACGACATTCCTATTTCTTTCTTTCTTTGGAATGTTCGTCAGGAGGACCCGACTCTCAGGAGACCGAGCCCAGCCAGGAGGACTTGGATCAGTTCACAGAGGAGCCAGGCTTCTAGCTTATACGTATACTTACCTTTCCATTTTGTATGCCACCGTTTAGGCATTGCTTTCATCATTATACATTTCCTTTTCAAATCAGTTGTAATATAAAGAAATAATGTTAATAAAAGTTGATGTTATTATTACATCTCTTGTTATTCTTGTGTATTCATTTATATTGCTTATTTACGCTTAACGTGATTACTTCTGAGTAAATACGTCGCGGCCCGTCACGTCTATTTCTCCGTACACTGGGAAGCGGGGCATGACAGGTCTTTCTCTCTCTCTCTCTTGTCCCCTCATGTCTCCTTTTTCTTTTCTCTTTATCTTTTAAACCCCAAAATCAACAAATGCAAATGAAACAACAAATAATAATGAAGCTATGCATGTGTCAAATGCAATATGTCATGGTGCACTAGCCATGGTTAACAAGAAGTTGGATTTGGCCTAATCATGATTAGTAGTGCACTAATCAAATTTAATTTAAACTTGCAAATAAATAATTGCATAATTAATTATAAAATGCCCAAATCCAATAAATAATACATATTAATCTCCAATTATTTTCCAAATATTGGTATTTAATCATACCATTTTACGAAAACCACAATTCGCAAGTCGAATAGTTTTCGTGAAATATATTATTTTATTATTTAAATTCCAAAAATAATATTTTATATTTCTAAAATCGTAAACATGTGCATGTTCCCCATCGGAAGACGCGACCGAAACGTTGGGACGTCGGGGCATGAATTCCGAGGGCAGATGCTAATTGGTGCTATCCGTCCACCTCTCCGAAGATGCCAAGTTGATTTATGGCATCATGTATCGAAGGTTTAAACAGATGCGGCCGATGTAGCAGACTTCGTCAGATTCCCCCTCGTTGAGGGGTTTTTGATTGTTGGGAAGCTCTTCCCTGCAGGCGCAAACCCCTGCAGTTAATTACGCTACCGCATCGCGGTAACCACTTTCTCCTTCTCCAGATGGTCACTTCGTGTCGTGTGTATTTGTTTTGTTTTTGGTTGCCCGTGGATTGTATACGGAGACTAATTTATGTTGTCGCCCGTAGGGCGTGGATTAGTCCAAATCCGTATCTTCTTAGATTTGGGTTTGGGGGTTGGGTTTAAGGATACGTTAGTCTCATTTGAGACTAAGATCGACTTAAACGTTTGTTGAGGATACGTTAATCTAATTTTAGACTAAGATCAACTTAACAGGATCGTTTAGATCCGACTAAAGAGCATTTAGACTCTATTGTTTAGTTTAGGGACATTGCGGTCGATTACCAGTTTAAGGACATAGTGGTCCAATACCAGTTTAAGGACATAGTAGTCCATTGTTAGTTTAAGGACATCTCGGTCCAAGGTTAAGGACATCATAGTCCGTGGGTTTAAATGGACCCACAGTCCGAGGTTAAGGACATCGTAGTCCGTGGGTTTAAAAGGACCCCACAGTCCGAGGTTAAGGACATCGTAGTCCGTGGGTTTAAAGGGACCCCACAGTCCGTGAAATGTGTGGTTGTCGGGACCCGTCACCTCTCTGAAGACGTTGAAGGATTATAACGACAGATATCAGAGGAGTAAAGAGATGTACCCTCGAACCGGTGTGAGTTGGTTGAAAGATCTGTAGTCCAATTTGGGACTAAGATCTGTTAAATATTCATGAGCAGATGGGCTCAATTAAATATAAGTTGAGGACTTATGGCCAGTATTGGGCTAAGTCCAATAAGATTAAAATGTTTAACATTTTATTGTTCTGGGCTATTGAGCCTTTATTTGGGCTTGGCCCTTTTAATAATGCTGAGCATTAGGTTCTGACATTTTTTGTCTTGTATTGAATGCATAGCATTCATCAGAACAATGTGTGTTCTGACAGCGCGCCACGTGGCATGCCAGACGCTTTGCGCCAATTAAAGAGTGCATTGCGCTCCTGTCAAGTAGCGCACACGAAAAGGACACGTGTCGCGCTTAGCGCTAAGCGCCAGTTTATGAGCGCATTGCACTTTCAATTTATGAGCGCGTTGCGCTAGTTTAGTGGCGCACCAGTGAGTGACACGTGGCACGCTTGGCGCTGAGCGCCAGCCCATGAGCGCAGTGCGCTATTTCAGAAGCGCAAAGCACAAGTTGTGTCTGTGGTTGACACGTGGCATGTCTTGGCGCTGAGCGCCGGTCCAAGGAGCGCAAAAGCGCAGTTTATGAGTGCAAGGCACTTTTCAGTAGCGCAAAGCGTATTTGATCAAATTTAGGATCAGAGAATAAGTTTATGTTCTTTTAAAAGGAGGCTTTGCCTCAAGATTCAAGAACAATAGTTCTTTGCCTTTGTAGATCAATGATCTGTGAATGAAGTAAATACTTCTATATTGTTTGATGAGATCTTTTGATCTCTTTTATGAAAGAGCTTGGTCTTTTTTAGATCTATGATCTTTTTTTTAGAAGATGGTTCTTCTTTTCATGAGATTTCATCTCTGTGTTCATTGCTCATGTTCTTTACCTTGAAGAAATGATCTTCTTTTGCTAAAAGCTTGCTATTCTTTCTTTGAGTTTTCTCAAAGTTTGTAAGGGGGTCTCTCTATATCAGACTTGAAGTCTTGGGGCCTTTATATAGGGCAAATTGATTTGTTAAATCAGTTGAAAAGATCTTTCTCTGATCAATTTGGGGATGTTTCCCCATCGTTGGATGTTTGATCGAAGAGCTTCTGATTTACAGAATGCAATCTTCTTGTTTTCAACCAGATTGGAAAGATCTTTCCATAACAGAATTTTAATTCTGATTAATTAATAATTTATCATTATTATTAGATCTTTTGATCTAACGGTGGGGAATTTTATAATTCCAGCGCTGGCGCACCCGTGCTTTGCACGTGGTGCGCTGCTCAGAGCGCAGTGCACTTTGCACTAGCGCACCTACGTTTGACATGTGGCGCGCAGCTCAGAGCGCAGCGCACCCGTGTTTGACACGTGGCGCGCAGTGCGCCTAGCACTAGCGCACACATGGTACACTGCCTAGGGCGCAGCGCACCTGGCACTAGCACATCCGTGTTTGACACGTGGCGCACAGCACGCCTAGCGCTGGATCTGAAGCGTTATTTCAATTTTTGAATTTTGAATTTTAAAACAGAGTTTTGCTCTAATTGGGGAAAACAAATTCCCCCCCACGGTTGCGCTCACGTGGCGCACACGTGAGTGCAGCGGTGGCAGCATCTAAGTCCTTGGATCAACTCAGAAGTTGAAGAGGCGATTCAATGCCTATAAATAGGACCTTTGGTCCCTTAAATGATTATCATCTTCTTTCTTTGAGAATTTTTGTTCAGAGCACAGCTCTTCTGTTTAAGAACTTCTCAAGAGTAAAACTCTTTCCAAACTTAGGTAAAGTTTTAAAAATATTAATAAATTTTAATAAATTAGGGTTTTACCCATTAACAGAGCCTTGCTCTTTCTAGATCTTTAATCTACAGAAAACCCATTTAGGGTTTCATTAGCCGAGCTTTGCTCTCATGAACCCATAGATCTAAAGAGATCTTTTGGGGTTTCTTAGCCCATAAACATGTAGGGTTCCTAGGCACACTATAGAGGTCTCACAAGGTATCGAACATGCCAATTTCAAAAATTATGGGTGCCGAGAAACCCTAATACGGATCGTCGGCTAGATTTCTAGGCGAAACGGTAAACTAGTTAACTACTTAACTAAAAGTTAGATGCTACAACCTTTGTAGATCCGGTTATCCACTTCCTTAGCTCCACGTGGTCATCCCCTCGCTGTCCATCTCGAATCTCGCACTCTCGCGACGGCTTCATCGGAGAAGTGAGCGGAATAGGTCGTCGGCTTCGTGCCGAAGATGATCTACGTCGAGGTTGCACAAGTTCAAGCTCCGACTTCACCAAGTTATGAAACTTGTGAAGAAAACACCCAAAACAACTTGGCAAGAGGTAGAGGGTGAAGAAATAGGAGGTGGGTTCACTTTAGAATTGGATTTGACTCACTTTTGCTCAAGTTGCCATTGATGGCATCAAGCTTTTTCTCTTGAAGATGAAGATGAAGAAGCAAAAATAGAATATGATAAGTGTTGAGATAAAATAAAAATAAATCAATACTTATCATAATGTGAACCATAGTTAAGTGTAGAGAATTAACTAAGGTTAGAAGAATGGTTAGGGTTTAGTGTGAAGACAAAATGGTCACAAAGTCAAAGCTTCATGAAGCTTCAACAATGTTCAAGAATGAAAGCAACCATTTTGTATTCTTATCCCATTCTTTTTCCAAAAATGAATAAATAAAAGAATGGATAAATAAAAACCCTAATCACTTTCTTAACCTAAGTTTAATTCTATACACTTAACCAAATGAGCATGCATCATCAAACATGATACAAACATGTGCACAAAAATATATCACATATACAATTTGCACATCAAGTGAGAATCCATATAAAGTGAACCAATACTAGTTAATGCAATGCAATATATCAAATATATAATTATGCATTAAATCATTAAATCAACATTTGATTCAATGATCCGGTCATGTCGCACATAACCGACTATAATGTAATGTATCGATTTATCGAATCAATGATTCGATAACTAGGTCATATCGAATATAACTAATCGAAACATATATCGCAAGAATGAAATGCGGTATCACATACACGCATTATTCTCGGTCCTGCACATATCTCATATGCGCTCCTATTTCGTTTCGCTTGAGCCAGGAAACCTCTGTGTAGGACTCTAAAGACTCATCAATACGCCGGTAGCAGATGATGATCATGTCAAGCACCCACAAGCCGCAAGCGGTCTGCTAAACGTAACGGCCATCCGGGTATTGAGCGATCAGAAGATCGACGAGCTAGTCCGCTCACACTCCTGTGAATCCAACCAGTAACACTTACCGTACAGTCCGGTCTGTTCGTCTGATATGTCGCATATCAAGTCTAGGGGTGGTATACGTCAGACCCCAATAACCGATAAGTCGTGCCGATGTGAGGCTCATAACGGGTCGAGAAACTACTGGTAACACTTACCAGCAAATCTCTGATCAGCCCTGGCCAGGGACTTCCTTGTTACGTCCAATCAAGCACAGCGCAACATCAACCCCCAATACCGGGAGAGACGAAACCCCTCCTATCGCTCATTGCCTCCATGTGACTCGGGACTGTACCCAAAGACCACCGTTTTGCACGCCCTCATGGACGTGGTAAGGTGGAGATCAAAGCACAGTGGGAATCACACAAGACTCTATGACGATCTCGGGTCTACAGACTAACCTGTACAAGTGTCGCCTGAGAACTGCCATCTGACGTGAGGTATAATACCATCTGGGAGTTCTCGGCGAGTCCGTCCAGTGTACCCAGTCTCCACTGAGCACCCGTATACCCTCTCTGATGTCAAACACCAATGGATATGGGATCATCCATCGCCCATCTCATGGGTCGAGAAGCATATACGCTAGTCTATTCTAGTATATCGATGCCCCGTCTCGATACACCCACGACTAGGAAGCTTGAAGGATGTACTTATGGACTACCATGTCCCCACTAGTATGATCTGCATCATAGTCCAGGTAGTCAAGTACACATCCTAAGGGCTTTACCAACATGTAACTGTAAGACAGTTTATAGAGACTAGTGTACATGTTAAGATAAAGAGTAACAAGATAGCATACTATCATATCGAGCAAGAAAGTCATCTCTATATATGTCTAAGCATCCAATATAATATACATCATCTGTATAATACTGGCCTCTAGGGCATACATACAACTAACAATCTCCCACTTGCACTAGGGCCAGCTGCTGTAGTATCGCATACCGAGCATCCCGAAGAGTCTCTCAAACTGTATCTGGGGAATGGCCTTCGTGAGTGGATCCGCCGTGTTGTTCTTCGTGTCAACCCTCCTGACCTCGATCTCCCGGCGATCAACTATCTCCCGGATCAGGTGATACCGCCTCAGAATATGCCTGGACCGCTGATGGGACCTAGGTTCCTTGGCCAAAGCCACCGCTCCATTGTTATCGCAATACAAAGGTATTGGACGCTCAATGGATGGAACCACTCCAAGTTCAGTAATGAACTTCTTGATCCAGACAGCCTCTTTGGCAGCATCGTTGGCAGCGATGTATTCAGCCTCCATCGTCGAGTCTGCCACGGTTTCCTGCTTGGAACTCTTCCAGCTAACCGCCCCTCCGTAAAGGGTAAAGACAAAGCCCGACTGCGACTTAGAGTCGTCCTTATCACTCTGGAAGCTCGAATCGGTAAAGGACTCCACTTGGAGCTCTCCGTTACCATACACCAAGAACATATCTCTAGTCCTTCGTAAGTACTTGAGAATGCTCTTCACAGCTGTCCAGTGACTCTCTCCAGGATCAGCTTGATACCTGCTCACTACACTTAGTGAGTATGCTACATCGGGTCTGGTACATAGCATCGCATACATGATAGAGCCTACTGCCGAAGCATAGGGTATCCCTTGCATGCGAGCTCTCTCTAAATCAGTCTTGGGAGACATCTCTTTGGAGAGAGTGACTCCAGAGATCGTGGGCAAGTTCCCACGCTTGGACTCTTCCATACTAAACCTCTTTAGTATGGTGTCAATGTACCTCGATTGGGACAATCCCAAAATCCGTTTGGATCTATCTCTATAGATCCTAATTCCCAATATGCAGGAGGCATCACCAAGATCTTTCATTGAGAATCTTTGTGATAATAAGAGCTTGACCGATTGCAGCATAGGAATATCATTTCCTATCAAGAGTATGTCGTCCACGTACAATACGAGGAAGACAACCTTACTCTCTGCCACCTTCTTGTAGATACAAGGTTCATCTGGGTTTTTGACAAAATCAAACTCTTTGATAACGACGTCAAAGCAGATGTTCCAACTCCGCGATGCTTGCTTTAATCCATAAATGGATTTAAGCAGCTTGCACACCTTCCCGCTGCTCCCACTGTCTACGAAGCCCTCTGGCTGAGTCATGTACACGCACTCTTCTAAATCACCATTTAGAAAGGCGGTCTTAACATCCATTTGCCAGATTTCGTAATCATGATAAGCAGCGATGGCAAGCATGATCCGGATGGATTTAAGCATAGCCACTGGAGAAAAGGTCTCGTCATAGTCCACACCTGGTCTTTGACGAAAACCCTTTGCTTCAAGTCTAGCTTTGAAAGTCTCCACTTTCCCATCTACACCAAGTTTCTTCTTGAAGATCCACTTGCTCCCAATGGGTTTTACCCCTTCAGGAGCAACGTCCAAAGTCCATACTTTGTTGGTGTACATGGATTCCATCTCGGACCGCATAGCATCCAGCCATTTCACTGAGTCCCCACTTGTGATGGCCTGCTTGAAGCTAGTTGGGTCATCATCCTCCATGATGCAATCCTCGCTCCCACCATCCATGAGAAAACCGTAGTATCTCTCAGGTTGGCGAGGAACCCTACTAGATCGGCGGAGAGGCTGAGGTTCGTCGGGAGCTACTGAATCCTCTGGTTCCACTAAATCTTCAGTTTGAGTTTGTGTAGCCGGAATTTCTTCCAGTTCTACCTTATCGCCACTAATTTCCTTTGCAAGAAATTCCTTTTCCAAAAAGGTGGCATGGCGAGAAACAAACACTTTTTGTTCCTCTGTATGGTAGAAAAGATATCCATATGAATGTTTGGGATATCCCACAAACTTGCATAGAACTGACCGTGCCTCGAGTTTGTCCGGATTTTGCCTTTTGACATAGGCCGGGCAACCCCATATCTTAACTCGTTTAAGACATGGTCTCTTCCCACTCCATATCTCATATGGTGTGGTAGGTACAGATTTAGATGGAACTTGATTCAATAGGTATGCTGCTGTCTCCAGCGCATAACCCCAGAAGGAAATCGGTAACTCAGCTGTGCTCATCATAGAGCGCACCATATCTAATAGGGTGTGGTTCCTCCGTTCTGATACACCGTTGTGCTGTGGTGTATATGGAGGAGTCAGCTGAGAGAAAATCCCATTCTCTTTTAGGAAGTCCAGGAATTCATTGCTTAAGTATTCTCCTCCTCGATCAGATCGTAGGATTTTAATACTTTTTTCGGTTTGGTTCTCAACTTCTTGTTTATATTCCCTAAATTTCTCAAAAGCTTCTGATTTTTGTTTCATCAGGAACACATATCCGAATCTAGAGAGATCGTCAGTGTATGTAATGAAGTACGAAGAACCATCCCTGGCATGTGTAGACATGGGACCGCATACATCACTATGTATCAGTCCCAAGAGTTCGGTAACTCTTTCTCCGTGTCCCGTAAACGGAGTCTTGGTCATCTTGCCTTTGAGACATGACTGGCAAGTGTCATAAGATGAAAATTCAAATGGATTTAAATATCCATCCTTATGCAACTTAGCCAGTCGTGTCGCATTGATGTGACCCAGTCTACAATGCCACAAGAAGGATTCGTTCATTTCAGAACTTTTCCTCTTGTGTGTGTTAGTTATGCTCAGAACTGTTGATTGATTTAGAACATAAATGCCATTGCACAACGTGCCTGATCCAACCAACTTTTGGTTACGGAAAATGTTCATAACATTGTCCTGTAATACAAAATTATATCCCTCTTTACTTAATAAAGAAACTGATATAATGTTGCATATCAGGTTCGGCATGTAATAGCATTCGTTCAGAACCAATGTATTACCAGTTGGTAACACAAGGTGATATTCCCCGACAGTCTTAGCTGCAACAATTGCACCATTTCCAACTCTAATGTCTTTATCACCTTCTCCAAGTTCTCTACCTTTCCTAAGCCCATGTAACTGATTACATATATGGGATCCTGACCCGGTATCTAATACCCAGGACGTGGAGAAAATGGAGAAACAGTTCTCTGTAACGAACACACCTGAAGAAAATGCATCAACATGTACTTTCTTCATTCGGGTGGCATGGGAATCCTGGTATTCCCCTATTTCCTGTTCATTCCTATAACTCTTATAAGAAGGAACGGAACCAACGTTCCCCAGCACAGTATAACATGCGGGTTCGGTCAATACATCCATATTATTATCTTCATTAGGGCATGAAATGGTCGCTACCTGGAGAGAGAGAGAAGAAAACACTTTAGCGTATGCTCGTGCAAGATCAGATTGGTTATTATCTTATCTAATCAGGATGGCTCCCACTGGTTTTTATCAAATCTTCCTTCAAACCCTAAAAGGAAAGACTAGCCGGGATTAATTACACACTACAAGTTCGCCAATCTTTCAGCCAGGCCAGTGTCGGTACTTTGAGGGAGGTCCCCCGTGCTTTCGCACGAACCTAATTAATGTAAACCTCGTTTTCCCAGAGGCGTAACCCCGTTGACATCTTTCTAGACACCTACTTGATCAGCTAATTGCAATGTGTAAAACTCTCCCAGTAGTAACTCTTACTCGCAGTGGGTATCGGGATCCAACTATCTCATAGAAGGTATGCAATCTCATTGCAAATTTCAACACTTGAAATTCCCGATAATATTTTGCCCCTAGTGTCCTATGACCTTGACAAAGGCCAACAAATCACAGGATGCTAGTCAAGTTCAACCCGTCATTTCTTGATTGAATCAAACCCACCCGCACGACCCTTGACAAAGGCCAACAAGGTCGTACGACTACCCTGAAACAATCTGCATCACATGCATAAGCAGATAAGCACTATTTAGCTACCGCACACTACGCCTTGACAAAGGCCAACAAACGCAGCACGAATACTAAAAAGTTCTAATCTGAAATGACGGAGGGCTACGGCAGCTTTTTCCGAAAACCTATTGCGTAATGAACTTGATATCGTTGTAGAATCAAATGAAGTTTTGTAATGGATTGATTTTAAGGCTTTTCTAGTTTTTCTAAAGGGGTCACTCCCGGTGAAGGGATCGTCGGCCCTTTCCTCGTCGAATGAGGTGCGGGATATATCATATATATCACTGTACAAAGCAAAAACCTCTTAAAAGCAATCAAAAACCAAACCGAGTGTGTAGCATCTGCCAGTTATTGCTAAAGGAGTCACTCCCGGTGAAGGGATCTCGGTCCTTTCCTCATCGAATAAGGTGCGGGATATATCATATATATCGCTGTGCAAAGCAAGAACTGTAGCTACCCTTTTTATTTAAAATTTTGATTCTACAACATCTTAGGTTTCTTTTCTTTCATTAATCACATTAATGAAGTGTTGCGCCACGGCAGCGCCCCGGTCGTCTATCCGAGGCCAAAATGCGGAATCAAAATTTTCTTAACTTTTAAACTGGCGCTACCGCGGACAATAAACCCGGATCGTAACCATTAACCGATACTAGCAATCAAGAGAAAAGGGTGAGAGATATACCGAGTGATCCGAGTCCTCCGGTCTTCTCGTCATCGTCCCGATCTCCCGCGGAAAGCCTTGTCTCCATGTCGTCGCCTTCTTGCCGGAAGGGCGCCACATCGCCTGCGTCTTTTACGGGCTCCCGTCTCAATACCGAGGCAACTCGGGCATGAAGCCGGCAAGTCGACATGCCCAAGATTTGCTGTAGAATGTAGTGTAGAAATGCTTGTCTCATTTGGGGTAGTGAAGTTGCCATTGGATATTAGCCAATACGTATTGCAAGTATAATGCAAACTGGCAACTTCAGAAAACTGGTCCCGTAATAAATTACAGGAAAACCCCGATACTGTGCATACACACCCGCATCTGTATTCCGACCGGATACAGATGCAATGAGACAAAATCTACACTGTACCAAACTAGGATCCGGCTTAAACCAAAGCCGGCTAGTAATATCCGTCCGATCCTGATCCGTGCAATACCGCACGTATCTGATCAAACCCTGCCATATATCCATATGGCCACTAGTACAAACCGTCCGATCCTGATCCATGCAATACCGCACGTATCTGATCGGACCCTGCTATATCTCCATACGGCCTCTACAGCGTTTCGCCCGAAAGCTTGAGTAACTGAAAGTGTGGTGGACTCTAAAGACTCGTCAATACTATGGCTGTGGATTTAACCACTAGCACGTCAGAGATATTAGCCAATACGTGACGGGCCACCAGCTATTGACCAAAAGGGACGTCGATGAGCGAACTCATCCTGACACCCTACTGAGCCTGTCAGTGACAATATCCGTACAGTCCGGTCCGTTCATCTATGAGTATCGCAAGGCCGGCCTAGGGGGTTGGTAAAAGTCAGACCCCCAAAAGCGGTACAAGTCGTGTCGGAGTGTAGCCCAGAACGCCCTGAGATACTACTGGAATACCTACCAGTAAATCTCCTGCCTCGGCCGAGGGCTTTGCATAATGGCTCTCCTAGACACAGCGCGACCTCACCCCCAATACCGGGAGAGACGAACCCCTGAAGATCCGCTCACTGCCTCCATGTGGCTCGGGACTGTACCCAACTAAAACCTGTTTGCACGACTCCTTTGAGCCGTGGTAGGGTAGTAATCAAAGCACAGTGGGAACTCACACGAGACAAATGACGATCTCAGGTCGATGAACTAACCTGTACACATGTCACCAAGGAACTGCTATCTGACGTCTGGTATAAGACCAACTAGCATGTTCCCGGCGAGTCCTGTCCGGTGTACTCATAACCTAATGAGCACCTGTATACATCTTAGGTGAACCAACTGACACCAGTGGCTTGTGAGACCGGCCACCGCCCCTCGTCGGGGTCTCGACTGTATACACTAGTCTACTAATGGAGTATCGATGCCCAGTCTCGAAACTCCCACGACTAGGGACCTTTTAAGGATGTGCTTATAGACCCCAGCTCCCACGTATATGATCGCCATCATACTGCTGGTCGTCAAGCAAGAATCCTAGGGGCTCTATCAACATGTAATAGCGACCTGTAAGGTCACCTGAAGCAGTACACGATGATAAAGGTAAACCAGATAGCATACTATCATCTCGAGTAAGACTGTCCTACCTGGATATGTCCTCCCTCAATCATTGCAATCACGTGCCTGTGATCCAATAATTGACTCTGAGGGCACTATCTCCAACAATCTCCCACTTGCACTCAAGGCTAATTATTGCGATGTCGCATACTCACAGCCCGTGTGATACCGAACACCCAACTCCTCTACTAGTCAGTCGCACAAAGCCTGTTTACGAAACTATTGCGTTCGAGGAAAAGCCTCAGTGAGTGGATCCGCCTAGATGTTTCTTTCTATGTCTCTCTATATCTCAAGTTCGCGGAGAAAGCCATCTCCCGAAATGAGCAATACCTGTCTTAGAATGTCTGGATGTCTGATGGGACCTAGCTCATAAATGAACTCCAAATCCAAACTTCTTAGACTGTATCGTCAACTGAACTTAATCAGTATCCTGCGCCATGCCTCCCTCAGTATTGCCTTGGATCACCTGTCCAAAATACTGCCCCTCGTCAGAGGGAAAACTATAACTCTGACAACCTCCTTGTCGTCCAGGTCACCTTGGAAGCCTGGAATGATAACCGTCTCATAAAGGAGGCTGCCGTTATCAATTCCCTAGAACATTAACTTATGTTCTAAAACTGCTTCCTACTGTTTCTCTAGGATTTGATTAATATCAACTTATTGCACCTACTGCAAGAACAACATCTGGTGTGGTACTTGACATCTCATGATTGACTCAATTGCCTAAGCAAGTGATCTGTCAATCATGCGTATCCCTCTCCCCTTTAGTCTGTAAGACACCTTTAGAGAGGGTGACTCCATTACCTGCAGGTGTACTACCGTGCCAGGAGTCGTCCATTCTAAATACTCATAGAATGCTGTCAAGGTACCCAGATTAGGAAACCACCCAAATCTAGATCTAAAACTATAGATCTAGTAACCAGAATGTCTGATATAATATCCAAGTCCTGTGTGGAGAAAACACTGTGTGACTACCAAAGTATAACCGATCGTAGTATAGGAATATCACTTCCTACTCTGTGTATGTCATCAAATACCAGGACATCACACCCTACTACCTTCTTAACAGATCCATCCCCTATTCTGATGAAGTCAAACCTATGACTTCACATCAGAAATAGATGATCTATCTCCTCTATATCTGCTTTAGTCTATAAATAGACATAAGCCAACTGTCCACCAATGCTTCCGCTGCTCCCACTGACTACGACAACCCTCTGGCAGAGTCATATAGACGTACACTTCTAAAGCTAGTTTAGAACGACGCTATACTCATCCTCCTGCCGGGTCTCGCAGCCTGGAACAACAACAATGGCAAGTGTGGGTAAACAAGAACTTCCTTGTCACCGTCCTTGAGGCTACCGGAGTACCTCTCGGGTGCCTGAAGTTACCCACCTTATCTGCGGAGTGGCCAATGGAATGTCAAATCAGATTGAATCTTTAGGTTCCTTATCAAATCTTCAGTAATCGTTTGCGGTTCTGGAATCACTTCCAGTTCTACCATACTCCCACTACTGTTTTTTTTAAAAAAATCCATTTTTATTAAAACTGTGGCGAGTCAAGAACAATATCACTATTGATCTTTCTTATGGTAGAAAGTCAACCCTCGTCATAGCCTGGGTCAACCCACAAACAGCCATTACAGAAACGTGCCTTGAGTTATCCAGAGTCTGGTTTTAATCATAAGCCGGACAACTCCCCGTACCTTAACAACGTTAAGATATGAACTGTTCTATATCCAATATAGAACCAGAGGCACTGATTTAAATGAACCAGATTCAAATCATGCAGCTGTCTCCAGTGCATGTCAACTAAATGGAAAGAGGCCGATCAGCGTTACTCAACTTAGGAATGCTTCCAATTATGAGTAACCTGAAAGAGAAGCAAGTTCTCATTACTATCAACTGAATACCATACACAAGTATCTACATCTTCGATCACCTTGAAGAATCCCGATACTTGCAATACCTGGTTCTCTACTCTATTCTTATACCAGTAACTCCTCAAAACTCAGACCCTGTGTTTCTACGAAACACATGTCTAAGAATTAGAGTAGTTAAAAGTAAACAGAATATAGTATGAGGACCGACCCCAATGTCCTAATGGACACTGGATAATATACAATACTCTGTATAAGTCCCTGAGTCTAACAACTCATTCACTGTGTGTCGTAGGTTGGAAACTGTACTTATGGTTAAGAAGAATTACACCGCTGTTTAATGCTCCTTACCTAACCATCCACTGATATAGGTAAATGTCATCGACATAATATCAAAAGGTATATCTCACTCTATGAAAATAGACGTACAGATATATCAATTTGAAATTGGTGCACAACAGCGGATATTCAAAACCAAATATTTGCCGACCGGCAAACAACCCAGGTGGCTTCCTCAAATATCACCAATTACAACGAATCCCGATATAATGAGGATGGTCACCTAATTCCCAATAACTTACTCCCACTTATCATCTGTAAAACCATACAGATGTGAGAATCATACCTGGTAAATACATACCCTGGAGTAAGTATCTAATCGGGAAATCAGTTTTCTTTTAACATTACACAGTGAAACTGAAACATTGAAATGTTTCGGTGGGGTATCTTGGTATTCCTAGTAATGCCTCTTTCATTATCCAGATTCACAACTGTAACCGTATATCTCTTTGCCATCTGTCCAAATCCCTTTATATGTCTTTAGTCATTACCGTCTGCACACCCCTTTAGGCCAAATGGTTTTCTTCCTTCCCTACCGTTCGGCACCAGCCTATGGTTTGGAAGAAGACTATCCAATAAGCATAAAAGGTGTACTGTCCTAATCCTAGGAGCACTCGCAAAGCGAGAGAAGGTGAAGATAAAAGACAACCGAATAAACCTTATTCCTATTTCTCCTGAACCAGAATCCATCCCCGAACTGGAACAAGTTCCTTTTGAGTTCGTATATAACCATACGATGGATTATCCAAAAACTTGGGATCTTCGTAGTGATACGGAGTGTCCTGGAGAAATACAAAGGTGATTTAGGATTGGCGAAGAAATACTCGGTTTGGTCGTGAATGGCAGTCGCAATTTACTTTGCCCTCTTACTAATCCCTTTCTTTGTCTTAACTTAATACCTTCTGCACACCATCGTTATGCTAATTGGTTTTCTTCATTCCCCACCGTTCGGCACCTGCCTAAGGTTTGGAAGAAGACTATACAATTTGCGTAATAGGTGTACTATCTCCTAAACCAAGGAGTACTCGCAATGAGAGAAGGTGAAAAGAAAAGACAACTGAATAATCCTATTCGTTTTCTCCAGAACAAGAAACCATCCTCGAAGTCCTTCGAGTTCGTATATAACCATACGATGGTTTTGTCCAATGGAAGTGGACGTTCGTAGTAATACGGGGTGTCCTGGAGAAAAGGGTAAAAGTAGGAATGGCAATGAGGTTTGCAACTCTGACAATCCAAAAGCCAGTGTTAAGAAGGTTCGGTCAACTTGGTCACTGAGTCATAGTCTAGGGTCGGGTCAATGGTCGCTGCCAAAGAGAGAGAGAAAAGAAACACTCAGCGTGCACTCTAACCTAGATCAGAATGGTTATCACTTTATCTAATCTGGAAACCTCCCACTGTAACCTCAAATTCTTCCCCAAACCTGAAAGAAGAATTAGTCGGGATCACCCGAGGAGTAAACCAACTCATCAGTGGGAATCGGGATCCAACTATCATCGCATGATAACGTGACGGAATCCGCTCACGGTATCACACTCCAGAAGGTATGCGCATGCCTGGCAAGTTTCAGTGCTTTTGAAACTCCCGATGTGATGTTTTTACCCCTAGGACTCAAGTGACCTTGACGGAGTCAACAAATCAAAGAGTCCTAGTCAAGTTCAACCCGTCATTATCTGGATTGCATTAAACCCACCCGTACGTGCCCTTGACGGAGTCAACAAGGCCGCACGACTGTCCTAATCAATCCCATTTATGCAACAAACAAGCACCACTTAGCTACCGTACACTACGCCTTGACGGAGTCAACAAACGCAGCACGAATACTAAATAATACCCATAAGAAATGACGGAGGGCTACGAATGGTTTTTGGCGAAAAACCTTTAACGTAATGAACTTGATATCGTTGAAGGAACTGCATAGCCTTTTATAAAAATATAGTGACGAAAACCTTGGCTAAAGTGGTCACTCCCGGTGAAGGGATCTCGGCTCTTTCCCCGTAGAATGAGGTGCAGGATATTCCAACTGAATACCACGATGCAAAGCAAAAGTAATCGGCTATAGTGAAGTTAATGCCCTGACGCAAACTTCTGTCCAAGGGGTCACTCCCGGTGAAGGGATCTCGGCCCTTGCCTCGTCGACTGAGGAGCAGGATATTCCAAATGAATACCACGATGCAAAACAAAAGTGAACGTCCTTGCAATAACAGCCTTTTGAAAAGTGTTCCAACAACATCAGAATAAGTTTGTTTATCTTGCATTGATCCGAATCAACGCAGTTCCATCAATTGATCACACCACAAAGAACGAAAATATACTGATGTACGTATATGCCATCCGCATTCGCCACTGGGTCCCGTCATTACCCGTTAGGTTAGCTAACTAACGACAGAGCGGGGACTGGACTAGTGCGGATGCAAAACATATACAACATCTACTAATACATATACCAATATATTATATTTCGCTCAAGGCGTGATAAAATGCAACATCACAGAAATATGCAGCATCACAGAACAATACAGATATCTGGAAGCCCCGGGTTTCACAGAGCCGCTGCTGAAACCTGACGTTCCCCTGGTCGTGTGGATAGCCTGTGAAATGAAAATCCTGTACCCCCTACGAGTGCGGCGAATAGCCGGCCAATTCTAGAGCGAAGCCCCCTCCGTCCCAATGCCCTGAGATGCGGGCTTGTTGCCCTCCAGAACCCGGCTATCCGTGCACCCCACCGCGGGGTAAACCTAGTACAGAAAGTAAAATATACATACACCGGGTGCATCGACCGCAACCAGGTCGTGCCCCAAAAGAATAATACAAACAGGCAGTGACGGCAGTCCACATGTCGGACGCTCGCCCCGCAATATCAAATGTACATATAAAAAAAAGCAGTACTAGCATTGCATCCAGGCTATCCCCCACGACCGATCCGCAACAACACAGCATAAACACAGAACATCAACGTGAAAATCACGTTCGCAAATCCGTCTAACCGGGCTATAGCAGTTAGACAGGATTTACCGATCAAGTGATATTCACGGTCGCAGATATAATGTAAATACTGTCAAATAATGTGTTTAAAATATCCAATCGATCAAAAATTAACAAGTGGGCCCCCAAGTAATACTGTAGCACTCACAGAAATTCTGGGCCCAATATTAATATTCCAAAACCCCAAAAATTAGCCCAGAAGCCCACTGGAAAAATATGATACAGTGAAGACACCAATGCGCGGCGGAACCGCGGCCCAAGGGGGTGTTTGGCCGCGGTTCCGCGCTTGAGTGATCGACTGACTGTGTCGAATTTTTCCAGTAGTCTTAGAATTTCCAGTACATTAGTTTTTTACAACCTGAAAAATTTTTAGAGCCCGGAAAAAATCGACAGAAAACTGATGCACACGAAATGGGGTTTTTGGGATTTTGGTCGATCGGATAAGTAAAACGCATTAGAACAAGCTAGGCAAGGTTAATGGCGTGGCTCTGATACCATGTTGCGCCACGGCAGCGCCCCGGCCGTCTATCCGAGGCCAAAATGCGGAATCAAAATTTTCTTAACTTTTAAACTGGCGCTACCGCGGACAATAAACCCGGATCGTAACCATTAACCGATACTAGCAATCAAGAGAAAAGGGTGAGAGATATACCGAGTGATCCGAGTCCTCCGGTCTTCTCGTCATCGTCCCGATCTCCCGCGGAAAGTCTTGTCTCCATGTCGTCGCCTTCTCGCCGGAAGGGCACCACATCGCCTGCGTCTTTTACGGGCTCCCGCCTCAATACCGAGGCAACTCGGGCATGAAGCCGGCAAGTCGACATGCCCAAGATTTGCTGTAGAATGTAGTGTAGAAATGCTTGTCTCATTTGGGGTAGTGAAGTTTCCATTGGATGGAGGGAAGTAATGAACAAAATGGAGATGAACTTTGGTGTATCAAAATGAGATGATAATTTCCCACTTCACAAAATGAAAACCCCTCCTCATCTTCTGTAGTGGACGCCCCCCCCCTCTTGAACAAATGGTGGAGGAAAAACCAACTCAAGAAGGGAGGTAAGAGTAGTAAAAGTAGAAAGGTGACCACATCCAAAAGGAATGATAACAAGGTCAAATCTATTCAAATCAACTCTAATCACAATCTAATCTCAAAAAGCAAGCCATCATGAAAAAGCAAAGATGCTTAACTTATCATAATGCCACAAGTGCGAGAAACCCCCTCCACAAATGTTATTTGCAAACTTGCAAATAACTCCCTCCATCGGAAAAGTCCGGCCGGGAAAGAACAAAGGAAAACCGGCCGGAACGGAATGCAAACTGGCAACTCGAGAAAACTGGTCCCGTAATAAATTACAGGAAAAACCCGATACTGTGCATACACACCCGCATCTGTATTCCGACCGGATACAGATGCAATGAGACAAAATCTACACTGTACCAAACTAGGATCCGGCTTAAACCAAAGCCGGCTAGTAATATCCGTCCGATCCTGATCCGTGCAATACCGCACATATCTGATCAAACCCTGCCATATATCCATACGGCCACTAGTACAAACCGTCCGATCCTGATCCATGCAATACCGCACGTATCTGATCGGACCCTGCCATATCTCCATACGGCCTCTACAGCGTTTCGCCCGAAAGCTTGAGTAACTGAAAGTGTGGTGGACTCTAAAGACTCGTCAATACTATGGCTGTGGATTTAACCACTAGCACGTCAGAGGTATTAGCCAATACGTGACGGGCCACCAGCTATTGACCAAAAGGGACCTCGATGAGCGAACTCATCCTGACACCCTACTGAGCCTGTCAGTGACAATATCCGTACAGTCCGGTCCGTTCGTCTATGAGTATCGCATGGCGGGCCTAGGGGGTTGGTAAAAGTCAGACCCCCAAAAGCGGTACAAGTCGTGTCGGAGTGTAGCCCAGAACGCCCTGAGATACTACTGGAATACCTACCAGTAAATCTCCTGCCTCGGCCGAGGGCTTTGCGTAATGGCTCTCCTAGACACAGCGCGACCTCACCCCCAATACCAGGAGAGACGAACCCCTGAAGATCCGCTCACTGCCTCCATGTGGGTCGGGACTATACCCAACTAAAACATGTTTGCACGACTCCTTTGAGTCATGGTAGGGTAGTAATCAAAGCACAGTGGGAACTCACACGAGACAAATGACGATCTCAGGTCGATGAACTAACCTGTACACATGTCACCAGGGAACTGCTATCTGACGTTTGGTATAAGACCAACTAGCATGTTCCCGGCGAGTCCTGTCCGGTGTACTCATAACCTAATGAGCACCTGTATACATCTTAAGTGAACCAACTGACACCAGTGGCTTGTGAGACCGGCCACCGCCCCTCTTCGGGGTCTCGACTGTATACACTAGTCTACTAATGGAGTATCGATGCCCAGTCTCGAAACTCCCACGACTAGGGACCTTTTAAGGATGTGTTTATAGACCCCAGCTCCCACGTATATGATCGCCATCATACTGCTGGTCGTCAAGCAAGAATCCTAGGGGCTCTATCAACGTGTAATAGCGACCTATAAGGTCACCTGAAGCAGTACACGATGATAAAGGTAAACCAGATAGCATACTATCATCTCGAGTAAGACTGTCCTACCGGGATATGTCCTCCCTCAATCATTACAATCACGTGCCTGTGATCCAATAATTGACTCTGAGGGCACTATCTCCAACATGAATTCCCATCATTTAAGTACCTAAACATCACAGATAAATACGACGTACACTTATGCCACGCCTCGATGTCCTCTCGTGCACCGTTGGGTTAGGTAACTAACGACAGAGCAGGGCTAGTACGGGTGCAAAACATAAGTAACGTCTATATAATATATCATATATACTATATAATGTATCTATCACAGAACATCACATAATCACATCACAGATATCGCAGCAGAAGAGACATATGAAACATTGGATATACTAGGATGTCCGTGTTTTCAATACGAGCCAGTATAAAACACGGATTCCACGGTCGTGATGAATAGCCAATCCCACACCCCTAGACCCCTACGAGAGCGGCAAGCAACCCTACCAATTCTAGGGTTAGGAGACCCGGACTCGACTCCTCGAGATGGTCTCCCACTGAACCCTAGAACCCGGTTACTTGTGCTCCCCTCCTTGGGTCTATCCTAGTGCAGAAAAGTAAATAATATACAAAGGGTGACAGCTTCCGCAACCTGGAAGTGCCCCAAATAAAAGAATATTACATACAAGTTTTTACATGAATGAAAATGAAAAACACTCATCTCACATAAAAAAACCCCGGCTATTCAAGCACGACAATCCAATATAACATATCCAGTAACACATAACATCACATGTCATCAACGTAAGTAAATATGCGCATCCCAATTGTCGTTGACATATAGCAACGAAACCGGCGATATCACATATTACACTTACGGTCACAGAAAAGAAAGTGTAAAACTACAACAATTGGAATCCGCAACTTCTTTAGACATCGCATGCCTAATCAAATGAAATACTCAGACATCACATGCCTAACAGTTATAAACCCCGCATTTTAGTCTCATTATCGAAAACTCCTTTCAATATCAAGTGAAACTAAACTGCTAGATTTATAACATTCATTCAGTTATCTCATAACTGTTTGCGAATTCCAATTATTGTATCACATTCCAGATAAACAGAAAATGTTAAACTTTCCGATCGAACAGTCGAATACCCAAGTTTTCCCGATACAACTCAACACATGAAATAAGTCTAACAACATTCAGTTCGTGCCTCAGTACCAACGGTCCAGCCGTAGAAGGGTCAAGCCAACGCCTCACATGTGGCACGCCGTACTGCCCCAAACCCGAAGGTTCAAAGGGCAGTTCAAGACGGTCACATAATCGAGTTAAGGTTTGTTGTCTTCTAGAGAGTCCATTGCGTTACTTGCACTACTTAGAACGTCATTAAACTACGGAAAAATCCAACACTTGGAAATTTCCCGACAGGGGAAAAATTGGGTATTTATATCCGGTCGAACTTTTTAACATATTCTAAAAATTATCCGGAAATACACAAAGACGAAATTTGATAATCCGATCGAAAACATCGAAGCTCTAAAACACCCCAGAAAATTCAACTCTTGAAAAAATATTAAAAATACCCATAAAATTCAGCTGCTGAAATGATGAATTACTGTGCAAACAATATTGCGCAATGTGAAAAGTAGGCGGCGGAACCGCGGCAGAAGCCATGCTTCTGCCGCGTTTCCGCGGCTGTTTAGGTGAATCATGAGCTCGTGTTTCACCATAATTCTTAGATCTTCCTGCTGAATTTTTTAGGCATTTTTAATCTGGAAAAATCCCAGATTTTAGAAAAAGTCCAGAGAGCTCATGGGTTTTAGGGTTTCGGGTTCGTTCGGACTTCAAACTCCGTCTAGACTTCGCCTAAGGCTCTAGCTAGGCTCTGATACCACTGTAGGGTTCCTAGGCACACTATAGAGGTCTCACAAGGCATCGAACATGCCAATTTCAAAAATTATGGGTGCCGAGAAACCCTAATACGGATCGTCGGCTAGATTTCTAGGCGAAACGGTAAACTAGTTAACTACTTAACTAAAAGTTAGATGCTACAAACTTTGTAGATCCGGTTATCCACTTCCTTAACTCCACGTGGTCATCCCCTGGCTGTCCATCTCGAATCTCACACTCTCGCGACGGCTTCATCGGAGAAGTGAGCGGAATAGGTCGTCGGCTTCGTGCCGAAGATGATCTAGGTCGAGGTTGCACAAGTTCAAGCTCCGACTTCACCAAGTTGTGAAACTTGTGAAGAAAACACCCAAAACAACTTGGCAAGAGGTAGAGGATGAAGAAATAGGAGGTGGGTTCACTTTAGAATTGGATTTCACTCACTTTTGCTCAAGTTGCCATTGATGGCATCAAGCTTTTTCTCTTGAAGATGAAGATGAAGAAGCAAAAATAGAATATGATAAGTGTTGAGATAAAATAAAAATAAATCAATACTTATCATAATGTGAACCATAGTTAAGTGTAGAGAATTAACTAAGGTTAGAAGAATGGTTAGGGTTTAGTGTGAAGACAAAATGGTCACAAAGTCAAAGCTTCATGAAGCTTCAACAATGTTCACGAATGAAAGCAACCATTTTGTATTCTTATCCCATTCTTTTTCCAAAAATGAATAAATAAAAGAATGGATAAATAAAAACCCTAATCACTTTCTTAACCTAAGTTTAATTCTATACACTTAACCAAATGAGCATGCATCATCAAACATGATACAAACATGTGCACAAAAATATATCACATATACAATTTGCACATCAAGTGAGAATCCATATAAAGTGAACCAATACTAGTTAATGCAATGCAATATATCAAATATATAATTATGCATTAAATCATTAAATCAACATTTGATTCAATGATCCGGTCATGTCGCACATAACCGACTAGAATGTAATGTATCGATTTATCGAATCAATGATTCGATAACTAGGTCATATCGAATATAACCAATCGAAATATATATCGCGAGAATGAAATGCGGTATTGTAGGGTTCCTAGGCACACTAATGAGGTCTCACAAGGCATCAACCATGCCAATTTCATAAATTCTAGGTGCCGAGAAACCCGACTACGGACCGTTGGCTAGAAATCTAGGCGAAAATATAATCTAGTTAACAACTTAACTACAAAGAAACGGAAATACAACCTTTGTAGATCCGGTGCTCCACCTCCATAACTCCGCAACGAAGTCCCTTTGCTGTCCAAATGAATTCCCGGGCTCTAGCGTCGGCTTCGTCGGAGAAATGGCGAGTTAGGTCGTCGATGTCCATGCTGAAGATGATCTACGTCGAGGCATCGCTAAATCAAGCTCCACCTTCACCAAGTCATGAAAACTTATGAAGGAAACACACTCTACTACTTGGCAAGAGGTAGAGGATGAAGAAATAGGAAGTGGGTAGACTTTAGAATTGGATTTCTCACTCATTTCCATCAATCACCATTGATGGAGCTTGCTTTCTTCAAGTGAAGAAAGGAAGAAGAAGAAGAATTATGTTATGATAAGTTAATTAAAAAAGAAAAGAATAATCAATCATTATCATAACATGACCATAGTTAAGTGTAGAGAACTAATCATGGTTTAATGCAATGGTTAGGGTTAAGCTAAAAACAAAATGGTCATCAAGTCAAAGCATTCATGAAGCTTCATGAATGAACAAAAGAAATGCCACCATTTTATCATTTCATTTCCTTTTTCCAATAAGAAAAAGATTAATAAATAAATGAATAAAATGAATAAGCAAATAGTAAACCCTAACCATTCCATTAACCAAGGTTTAATTCTATACACTTAATTAAAAAGGCATGTATCATCAAACATGATACAAGCATGTGCACAAAATCATATCGCATATGCAATGCGCACACCCGAGCGAGAAAATCCATTTAAAGTGAACCGATACTAGTTAATGCAAAGTAATATATCAAATATATAATTATGCATTAAATCATTAAATCAACACTTGATTTAACGATCCGGTCATATCGCATATAACCGACTAGTATCATTAGTAACAACTTATCGAATCAACACTTGATCCGATAACCCGGCTATATCGCATATAAACGATCAATGTCACATCGCGAGAATCGAATACAGTATCACATACTGGTATTATTCTCGGTTCCGCACATATCTCATATGCGCTTCTATTTCGTTTTGCTTGAGCCAGGAAGCCTCTGTGTAGGACTCTAAAGACTCGTCAATACGCCGGCAACAGATGATGATCATATCAAGCATCCACAAGCCGCAAGCGGTCTGCTAAACGTAACGGCCACCCGGGTATTGAGCGATCAGAAGATCGACGAGCAAGCCCGCTCACACTCCTGTGAATCCAACCAGTAACACTACCGTACAGTCCGGTCTGATCGTCTGATATGTCGCATATCTCGCCTAGGGGTGGTAAACGTCAGACCCCAATAGCTCGATAAGTCGTGTCGATATGAGGTCTATAACAATTCGAGAAACTACTGGTAACACTTACCAGTAAATCTCAGCAACCCTGGCCAGGGATTTCCTGTTATAGCCAATCGAACATAGCGCAACATCAACTCCCTATACCGGGAGAGACGAATCCCCTCCTATCGCTCATTGCCTCCATGTGATTCGGGACTGTACCCAAAAACCACCGTTTTGCACTCCCTCTTGGACGTGGTAAGATGGAAATCAAAGCACAGTAGGAACCACACAGGACTCTATGACGATCTCGGGTCAACAGACTACTCTGTACCAGTGTCACCAGAGAACTGCCATCTGACGTGAGGTATAATACCATCTGGGAGTTCTCGGCGAGTCCGTCCAGTATACCCAGTCTCTACTGAGCACCCGTATATCATCTCTGATGTCAAACACCAATGGATATGGGATCATCCATCGCCCATCTGTATGGGTCAAGAAGGTATACGCTAGTCTACTCTGGTATATCGATGCCCCGTCTCGATATACCCACGACTAGGGACTTTGAAGGATGTACTTATGGACTACCATGTCCCCACTAGTATGATCTGCATCATAGTCCAGGTAGTCAAGTACATATCCTAAGGGCTTTACCAACATGTAACAGAGAGACAATCAGCATACATGTTAAGGTAAAGGGTAACCAGATAGCATACTATCATGTCGAGCAAGAAAGTCCTCCCTATATATGTCCCAGCATCCACTACAATATACATCCTATGTACAGTAATGGCCTCTAGGGCATACATATAACTAACAATCTCCCACTTGCACTAGGGCCATCTGTAGCAGTGGTTGCAGTATCTCATACTCAACCATCCCATGAAAGTCTCTCTCTGGGAAAAGGCCTTTGTAAGTGGATCCGCCCGTGTTGTCCTCTGAGTCTACTCTCCTCACCTCGATCACCTTGGAGATCAGTCATCTCCATGATCAGGCGATACTGCCTTAGAATATGTCTGGATCACTGATGGGACAGACGTTCCTTGGCATAAGCCACAACTCCATTGTCACACAATGGTAGGAACTAAGTTCATCTCATGAACCAATATACACCCAGACTGCCTCTTTGGTAGCATCTTAAGTAGCGATGTATCCAGCCTTAATTGTCTAGTATGCCACGGTATCCAGCTTGGAACTCTTCCAACATACCGTCCCTTTACTGAGGGTAAAGACAATGCCTGTGACTGACATTCAGTCATCTTTATCACCCTGGAACCCTTCCAGTGATTCTCCCCAGGATCGATTGATACCATCTCACTATAACTAGTGAGAATCCTAACATCCATTTAGATCTATCTCATAGGTCCAAAACCCAGGATTTAGTAGGTATCACTTTGATCCTATGTGGAGAATCATTGTGATAGGCGGAGATTGATCGAGCGTAACATAGGAAACTCTTTCCCTATCAAGAGTATGTCATCCACGTACTCTACGAGGATCATCACCATACTCCCTACTACCTTTTTGTATATACAAGGTTCATCTACCATTCTGATGATGTCAACTTCTTTGACTAATCCATCAAAACAGATGTTCCAACTCCGTGATGTCTGCTTTATCCTATAAAGCATCTTGCACACGTTTCCGCTGCTCCCACTGTCTACGAAGCCCTCTGGCTGTGTACTTATAGACGCTCTCTTCTAAAACATCATTTTAGAAAAGCAGTCATGGCACCCAACCGCCAGATATCGTAGTCATGGTATGTAGCCGTGGCAAGTAGGATATGGATGGACTTAAGCATAGCTACTTGAAAAAGTTTTATCATTATCCACGCCTGGTCGATGACGAAAAGCTTTAACAAGTCTAGGTTTGAAAGTCTCAACTTTTCCATCTACACCAAGTAATCTTCTCAAGATATACTTGCTCCTGATGGGGATTTAACCCTTCAGATATAGCAACCAAAGTCCATACTTTGTTGGTGTACATGGATTCCATCTCAGATCGCTAAGCATCCAGCCATTCTTACAGAGTCCCACCCCTGATGGCCAGCTCGAAACTAGTTGGGTCATCATCTCATGATGCAATCCTCGCTCCCACTGTCATAGAGAAACAGAAGTATCTATCAGGTGGGTGAGGAACCCTACTAGATCGGCGGAGAGGCTGAGGTTCGTTGGTAACTATTGAATCCTTTGGTTCTTTCAAATCATCAGCTGCAGTTTGTATAGCTGGAACCTTTCCAGTTCTACATTACAGACCTTGCCTCGAGCTTGTCCGGATTTTTCTTTTAGACATAGCCCGGACAACCCCAAATATTAACCAACTTAAGATATAGGCTCTTCCCTTATCATATCACATATGAAATGGTAGGCAACTGATTTGATTTGAACCCTATTCAATAGGTATGCAGCTTCTCAAGTGCATAACTCCCATAAGGAAATAGGTAACTCAGTAGTACTTATCATAGAGCACACCTTATCATATAGGGTGTGATTGCTCCTCCCCGATATACCATCGTGCTCTGGTGTATGCGGAGGAGTAATGCTGAGAGAGAATCTCATTCTCCTTTAGAATGGTCCAGGAATTCCATGCTCAAGTATTCTCCTCCTTGATCACATCAAAGGGCATAATACTTATACTCGTATTGGTTCTCTACTTCTAACTTATATTCTGTGAATATCTCAAAAGGTTCGGACTTGTGTTTCAACAGGAACATATGTCTGAATCTTGAGAGATCATCAGAGAATATAATGAAGTATAAAGAACCGGTCCTGGCATATGTAGATAGGGGACCTACATACATCAACATGTATCATCCCAAGAGTTCACTAACTCTTTCTCTGTTTCCAGTAAACGGAGCTATGGTCATCTTATCTTTGTGACATGACTGGCGAGTTTCACAAGATGTAAATTCAAACTGATTTAAATATGCATCTTTATGTAACTTCAGCAAGTCGGGTCGCATTGATATGACCTAGTCTACAATGCCTCAAGAAGGATTCGTTCATTTCTAAACTCTTCCTCTTTTGTGTGTTCCGTATACTAAGAACTGTAGTTTGATTTAGAACATTAATGCTTTTAGATAACGTGCCTGAACCGATCAACTTTTGATATAGGAAATGTTCAAAACATTATCCAACAATACAAAATTTTACCGTTTCTTTACTAATAAAGAGACTGATATGATTTTGTATATCAGGTTCGGTATCTAATAACATTCGTTCAGAATCAATCTATTTGTAATACAGGGTGACAGTGACCAACAGACTTGGCTGCAACATTTGCCCCATTTTCTGCCTCATGAAACTTATCACCCGTTCTCAGTTCTCTACCTTTCTGTAGCCCTATGTAACAGATTACATATCTGGGATCCTGATCTGGTATCACATACCCAGGACGTAAAGGATACTGAGAAACAGTTCTCTGTAATGAACACACCCGAAGATGATGCATCAGCATGCACTCTCTTCGTTTGGGCGGCACGGGAAATCTGGTATTCCCCAATTTCCTGCTCTGTCTTATAACAATTATAAGTTGGAGCGGGACCAACGTTCCCCAGCTCAGTATAACAAGCGGGTTTGGTCAATAATCCGTTTTATTATCTTGATTAAGGCGTGACATGGTCGCTACCAGGAGAGAGGGAGAAGAAAACACTCAGCGTGCGCTCTTGCAAGAATAGATTGGTTATTATTTTATCTAATCAGGATGGCTCCCACTGGTTTTTATCAAATCTTCCTTCAAACCCTAAAAGGAAAGACTAGCCGGGATTAATTACACACTACAAGTTCGCCAATCTTTCAGCCAGGCCAGTGTCGGTACTTTGAGGGAGGTGCCCCGTGCTTTCGCACGGACCTAATTAATGTAAACCTCGTTTTCCCAGAGGCGTAACCCCGTTGACACCTTTCTAGACACCTACTTGATCGGCTAATTGTAATGTATAAAACTCTCCCAGGAGTAACACTTACTCGCAGCGGGTATCGGGATCCAACTATCTCATAGAAGGTATGCAATCTCATTGCAAATTTCAACACTTGAAATTCCCGATAATATTTTGCCCCGAACGATCTATGACCTTGACAAGGTCAATAAACCATAGACCGCAAGTCAAGTTCAACCCGTCATTTCTTGATTGAATCAAACCCACCCGCACGACCCTTGACAAGGTCAACAAGGCCGCACGACTACCCTAACCCAATCTGCATCATATGCATATGCAGATAAATACTGGTTAGCTACCGCACACTGCGCCTTGACAAGGTCAACAAACGCAGCACGAATACTAAACAGGATTTATCTGAAATGACGGAGGGCTACGACAGGTTTTTCTGAAAACCTATTGCGTAATGAACTTGATATCGTTGTAGAATCAAATGATTTTAAAATGGAGTGCTTTTGAGGCTTTTCTAGTTTTGCTAAAGGAGTCACTCCCGGTGAAGGGATCGTCGGTCCTTTCCTCGTCGAATGAGGTGCAGGATATATCATATATATCACTATGCAAAGCAAAAACTCTTAAAAGCAATCAAAAGACAAACCGAGTGTGTAGCATCTGCCAGTTATTGCTAAAGGAGTCACTCCCGGTGAAGGGATCTCGGTCCTTTCCTCATCGAATAAGGTGCAGGATATATCACATATACCGCTGTGCAAAGCAAGAACTGTAGCTACCTTTTTTTATTTTGAAATTCGATTCTACAACATCTTTAGGTTTCTTTTATTTCATTAATCACATTAATGAAGTCCCATCATTTAAGTACCTAAACATCACAGATAAATACGACGTACACTTATGCCATCCGCATTCGCCTCGATGTCCCCTCGTGCACCGTTAGGTTAGGTAACTAACGGCAGAGCAGGGCAGGGCTAGCGCGGGTGTAAAACATAAGTAACGTCTATATAATATATCATATATACTATATACTGTATCTATCACAGAACATCATATGATCACATCACATATATCGCAGCAGAAGAAACATATGAAACATTGGATATACTAGGACGTCCGTGTTTTCAATACGAGCCAGTATAAAACACGGATTCCACGGTCGTGATGAATAGCCAAACCCACACCCCTAGACCCCTACGAGAGCGGCAAGCAACCCTACCAATTCTGGAGTTAGGAGACCCGGACTCGACTCCTCGAGTTGGTCTCCCACTGGACTCCAGAACCCGGTTACTTGTGCTCCCCTCCTTGGGTCTATCCTAGTGCGGAAAAGTAAATAATATACAAACGGTGACATCTTCCGCAACCTGGAAGTGCCCCAATAAAAGAATATTACATACAAGTTTTTACATGAATGAAAATGAAAAACACTCATCTCACATAAAAAAACCCCGGCTATTCAAACACGACGATCCAATATAACATATCCAGCAACACATAACATCACATATCATCAACGTAAGTAAACATGCGCATTCCAATTGTCGTTGACATATAGCAACGAAACCGGCGATATCACATATTACACTTACGGTCACAGAAAAGAAAGTGTAAAACTACAACAGTTGGAATCCGCAACCACCTCAGACATCGCATGCCTGACCAAATGAATTTCTTTAGACATCGCATGCCTAACAATTATAAACCCCGCATTTTAGTCTCTTTATCGAAAACACTTTTCAATACCAAGTCGGGCAATTCAACAAGATTCCCGAAAAACTGATCGAATGCTCGTCGCAAACTTTAGTAGGCGGCTGCACCCCTGATACCGTCGACGAAGTGCACCAAGGCGGAACACCGCTGCCGCGAGCACCCGAACGGATGCTTTCGGCGACGGGGTTCTCCTACAGTCACTTGGTCGGGGCTATGGAGTGAGGCTGTCTATTAAGTTTACCCGGCGAGTATCCGCGTACGCTACGTGATTGCGACGGACTTTTGATCACATCAAAATTCCGTGGCAACCGATCAAGTGAGACTAAACTGCTATGTTTATAACATTCATTCAGTTATCTCATAACTTCTTGTGAATTCCAATTATTGTATCCCATTCCGGATAAATAGAAAATGTTAAACTTTCCGATCGAACGATCGAACACCCAAGTTTTCCCGATACAGATCAACACATGAAACAAGTCTAACAACATTCGGTTCGTGCCTTAGTACCAACGGTCCAGCCGTAGAAGGGTCAAGCCAACGCCTCACATGTGGCACGCCGTACTGCCCCAAACCCGAAGGTTCAAAGGGCAGTTCAAGACGGTCACATAATCGAGTTAAGGTTTGTTTTCTTCTAGAGGGTCCATCGCGTTACTTGCACTACTTAGAACGTCTTTAAACTATGGAAAAATCCAACACTTGGAAATTTCCCGACAGGGGAAAAATTGGGTATTTATATCCGGTCGAACTTTTTAACATATTCAAAAATTATCCGGAAAGCCAAATAGACAAAGTCTGATAAACCCGATCGAATCATCGAAGCTCCAAAACATCCCAGATTATTCAACTCTTGAATAAATATTAAAAATACCCAGAGAACGCATCACTGTAAAATAGGAATTACTGTGCAAAAGTCAACGCAAGAGGGGACCATTAGGCCACGGAACCGCCGCACATGCCAAGCACGTGCCGCGGTTCCGCGGTGGTTTAATTGAATTAGGCCCCCGTATTTCACAGTAATTCATATAATACCCTGCTTAATTTTCTGCATATTTTTAATGTGGAAAAATGCACTGTTTTGAAAAAAGTACAGAGAGCATGGGAAAAATGGGGTTTCGGGTTCGATCGGGATTCAAACGTCGTCTAGACTTCGCCTAAGGCTCTAGCTAGGCTCTGATACCACTGTAGGGTTCCTAGGCACACTAGTGAGGTCTCACAAGGCATCAACCATGCCAATTTCATAAATTCTAGGTGCCGAGAAACCCGACTACGGACCGTTGGCTAGAAATCTAGGCGAAAATATAATCTAGTTAACAACTTAACTACAAAGAAACGGAAATACAACCTTTGTAGATCCGGTGCTCCACCTCCATAGCTCCGCAACGAAGTCCCTTTGCTGTCCAAATGAATTCCCGGGCTCTAGCGTCGGCTTCGTCGGAGAAATGGCGAGCTAGGTCGTCGATGTCCATGCCGAAGATGATCTACGTCGAGGCATCGCTAAATCAAGCTCCACCTTCACCAAGTCATGAAAACTTGTGAAGGAAACACACTCTACTACTTGGCAAGAGGTAGAGGATGAAGAAATAGAAAGTGGGTAGACTTTAGAATTGGATTTCTCACTCATTTCCATCAATCACCATTGATGGAGCTTGCTTTCTTCAAGTGAAGAAAGGAAGAAGAAGAAGAATTATGTTATGATAAGTTAATTAAAAAAGAAAAGAATAATCAATCCTTATCATAACATGACCATAGTTAAGTGTAGAGAACTAATCATGGTTTAACGCAATGGTTAGGGTTAAGCTAAAAACAAAATGGTCATCAAGTCAAAGCATTCATGAAGCTTCATGAATGAACAAAAGAAATGCCACCATTTTATCATTTCATTTCCTTTTTCCAATAAGAAAAAGATTAATAAATAAATGAATAAAATGAATAAGCAAATAGTAAACCCTAACCATTCCATTAACCAAGGTTTAATTCTATACACTTAATTAAAAAGGCATGTATCATCAAACATGATACAAGCATGTGCACAAAATCATATCGCATATGCAATGCGCACACCCGAGCGAGAAAATCCATTTAAAGTGAACCGATACTAGTTAATGCAAAGTAATATATCAAATATATAATTATGCATTAAATCATTAAATCAACACTTGATTTAACGATCCGGTCATATCGCATATAACCGACTAGTATCATTAGTAACAACTTATCGAATCAACACTTGATCCGATAACCCGGCTATATCGCATATAACCGATCAATGTCACATCGCGAGAATCGAATACAGTATCACATACTGGTATTATTCTCGGTCCCGCACATATCTCATATGCGCTCCTATTTTGTTTTGCTTGAGCCAGGAAACCTCTGTGTAGGACTCTAAAGACTCGTCAATACGCCGGCAGCAGATGATGATCATATCAAGCATCCACAAGCCGCAAGCGGTCTGCTAAACATAACGGCCACCCGGGTATTGAGTGATCAGAAGATCGACGAGCAAGCCCACTCACACTCCTGTGAATCCAACCAGTAACACTACCGTACAGTCTGGTCTGATCGTCTGATATGTCGCATATCTCGCCTAGGGGTGGTAAACGTCAGACCCCAATAGCTCGATAAGTCGTGTCGATATGAGGTCTATAACAATTCAAGAAACTACTGGTAACACTTACCAGTAAATCTCAGCAACCCTGGCCAGGGATTTCCTGTTATAGCCAATCGAACACAGCGCAACATCAACTCCCTATACCGGGAGAGACGAATCCCCTCCTATCGCTCATTGCCTCCATGTGATTCGGGACTGTACCCAAAAACCACCGTTTTGCACGCCCTCTTGGACGTGGTAAGATGGAAATCAAAGCACAGTAGGAACCACACAAGACTCTATGACGATCTCGGGTCAACAGACTACTCTGTACCAGTGTCACCAGAGAACTGCCATCTGACGTGAGGTATAATACCATCTGGGAGTTCTCGGCGAGTCCGTCCAGTGTACCCAGTCTCTACTGAGCACCCGTATATCATCTCTGATGTCAAACACCAATGGATATGGGATCATCCATCGCCCATCTGTATGGGTCGAGAAGGTATACGCTAGTCTACTCTGGTATATCGATGCCCCGTCTCGATATACCCACGACTAGGGACTTTGAAGGATGTACTTATGGACTACCATGTCCCTACTAGTATGATCCGCATCATAGTCCAGGTAGTCAAGTACATATCCTAAGGGCTTTACCAACATGTAACAGAGAGACAATCAGCATACACGTTAAGGTAAAGGGTAACCAGATAGCATACTATCATGTCGAGCAAGAAAGTCCTCCCTATATATGTCCCAGTATCCACTACAATATACATCCTATGTACAGTAATGGCCTCTAGGGCATACATATTACTAACAGGTATCACATACACGCATTATTCTCGGTCCTGCACATATCTCATATGCGCTCCTATTTCGTTTCGCTTGAGCCAGGAAACCTCTGTGTAGGACTCTAAAGACTCGTCAATACGCCGGTAGCAGATGATGATCATATCAAGCACCCACAAGCCGCAAGCGGTCTGCTAAACGTAACGGCCATCCGGGTATTGAGCGATCAGAAGATCGACGAGCTAGTCCGCTCACACTCCTGTGAATCCAACCAGTAACACTTACCGTACAGTCCGGTCTGTTCGTCTGATATGTCGCATATCAAGTCTAGGGGTGGTATACGTCAGACCCCAATAACCGATAAGTCATGCCGATGTGAGGCTCATAACGGGTCGAGAAACTACTGGTGACACTTACCAGCAAATCTCTGATCAGCCCTGGCCAGGGACTTCCCTGTTACGGCCAATCGAGCACAGCGCAACATCAACCCCCAATACCGGGAGAGATGAAACCCCTCCTATCGCTCATTGCCTCCATGTGACTCGGGACTGTACCCAAAGACCACCGTTTTGCACGCCCTCATGGACGTGGTAAGGTGGAGATCAAAGCACAGTGGGAATCACACAAGACTCTATGACGATCTCGGGTCTACAGACTAACCTGTACAAGTGTCACCTGAGAACTGCCATCTGACGTGAGGTATAATACCATCTGGGAGTTCTCGGCGAGTCCGTCCAGTGTACCCAGTCTCCACTGAGCACCCGTATACCCTCTCTGATGTCAAACACCAATGGATATGGGATCATCCATCGCCCAACTCATGGGTCGAGAAGCATATACGCTAGTCTACTCTGGTATATCGATGCCCCGTCTCGATACACCCACGACTAGGGAGCTTGAAGGATGTACTTATAGACTACCATGTCCCCACTAGTATGATCTGCATCATAGTCCAGGTAGTCAAGTACACATCCTAAGGGCTTTACCAACATGTAACTGTAAGACAGTTTATAGAGACTAGTGTACATGTTAAGATAAAGAGTAACCAGATAGCATACTATCATATCGAGCAAGAAAGTCATCTCTATATATGTCCAAGCATCCAATATAATATACATCATCTGTACAATACTGGCCTCTAGGGCATACATACAACTAACAAAACAGAGCCTTGCTCTCTTGAATAACATGTAGATTTCTTAATCTTTGATGAAGAACTCTTAAAAGTTTTTTCATGGATTTTGAAGATCCCAGGATTTTTATTCATAAAAATTAATTGATTTTAATTTTCTTTTCTGATGGGTTTTTCCATCATCATTACAGAGCCAGGCACTTTAAGGAATTTTATTCCTTCATGATCAGAGTTTGACAAGTGTCACTCTGTCATAGAACTTTGCTCTCAAAGGGAGATTTTCTCCTTTTCCCGAGGGATCTCTCATTCAATAAGAATTTTCTTGAGGATTTCCTCATTAATTAACAGTCTCATCCAATGATGAGGCTGTTTTATTAATTGATGAATTGTCATCTAGATTTTGTGGGTCCCCCTTTGGTCCCCTTTCTACTGCATTGCAGTGTGGTACATATTTTAAAGTACTGAGTGTCAGAATTTTTAAAATTAAATTATAGTACTGACAGTTGATTTCTGTCCCTCCTTTTTGCAGGCGACATGTCTTTCGATGCTACGTTTACATTCGTCCGTTCAGAGGGAGGATTCCCTGAGGCACCTGTGGACCGGGAGGTTCTCGCGCTCATCAAAGACCGTGACCCGGAACACAAAAATCTTCACGTGTGGGGTAGATGGTATGACCAGATTATCAAAGGTCGTCTAAGCTTCTCTTGTGCGACGTCGTCGGAGCCTATCTCGGCGATTCCGTATGCAGATGCACCCCCGGTGAACTATGCCGTGGAGGTTGTCAATTGGACTTCAAAGGGTCTTCTTCAACCTTCGATTGCCGCCGTACCCCTGCAGCCGGCGGCGGCTTTGGATACCCTGGGGCGGCGCATATGCCAGGGCGAGTCACGCCCTTGGGGACGGCCCTACAACATCGGGCTGACTCCCCGTCATCCGACCGGGTACTTGCAGTGGGCCCGGTACATCTTGTCGGCGAAGAAATCGCAGCTGTTAAAGCTTGGCCTATACCCTGCAGTCTATGCCTCGTTGTTCCAATATTCTGCACCTCCCACGTGGTGGATTAAGGCTTTCTTGGAGCAGTGGAACATCCCTACCCATACCTTCCTTCTACTGGACAGAGAGGTCTCCATTTCCTTGGAAGAATTCGCCGAGGTTTCTGGTTTACCGGTCAGTGTGGAGCACTACGAGGAGTTGCTTCCTTCGGATGAATACATTTTTGCCACCAAGCCGGTGGTGATGGGCCTCACGCCAGAGAACGCCATTCAGCACCAGTTCCCTAGTCTGATAATGGCGCTGAACATGTACGAGAGCGTCTTCCTGGAATCTGGAGGCCGGGGGGTCAGTTCTGCGGACTTCATTGCCCGGTTTCTTCGCCCGGAGATTTTGTCGCGACGAGGCGAAAAGTTTGCTAAGCTCGATGATCCCTTCGGCTTAGGTCTGGACCGTCAGCCGGTACTGGAAGTTGATCAGAAGGGCTTCTTTCTTCCTGACGCTGCGATCATCCCTCTGTCAGAAATCGCCGCCCCGGGTATTGACGAAGAGACGTTCTTTCTTGGGTTTTTTGGGCTATGGTTGAGTTAGTTCGCGCTCCCTATGCATCCTCATTACATGAGGCCTTCCGTCTTCTACCCCGCGCATCGCATGGTCGCCGGAATACAAGTGGCCATCGGGATCGCCGGGTTAGCCCATTTATACCACGGTCTTAGCATAGCGGCGGATACCACTGAACCGGGGGTGCATCCTGCCAACTTCCCGATGCATTACTTTACTTCATGGATGGAGATGCACGTGCTCGGGGTCTTTGGCATTCACAACAGACCTTCGTTTTACGAGAGATGCAAGTTCCCTCAGATTATGCGGCTGGTTGACGCCTCCATCGTGAGTCCGTCATAGCGGGAAGATAGGGGCTTACTCCTCCGTCCACGCACGGTTGGAGATGGTATGTCTTTTACAGACAAAATCTTGACCATCGGCCAGGAAACTTCCAAGACGGTGCTGGCATTGCGCGGCATTTTCAAGGACGGGGCCTCCGTGTTGAAAGCCCGGAAGATTCTCCATTTATACTCCATCAGCCCGGGCTTCCTTGTATTCAGGCAAAATGATGTGGTGCTATTCATGAGATACAACCCACATCATTTTGCCCAGCAGCTGAGTTATAAACAAGGGGGTCCCGTTGGAGGCTTTCTTGGTAGAACCCGCTGCCACCAAAGAGGGAATGCGGGGTGCGCTGCATCACTTCATGTGCTTGAATACGGGCTCTCACTTCTTTATCAGTGAGCCGAGTTGCATTCCGAGGGCCCTTAACGTACACGTGGCCTGGTATCAACACGCAATTGGTGCTGTTATCAGGGAAGAGAGGCGGCTGCTGCTCGATCGCAAGAGTGCACCCCCTGTCGGCAATCGCAATGTCCCTTTGAAGCGACGGACCACTGTCCCCCCTCCGCTAAGAGAGGTCGCTGCAGTTGAGCCTCCACATGTGCTAAGCCCTACGCGCGGGTTGCCCCGTTCTCCTGTGGAGACGGTGGATGTACCATCGGTGCCCCGTGCTCCCGCGGAGACGGTAAATGTAGTTTCTCCCGAATCCGGCGTAGGCTCATACATCGGGACTCGCCGTACCAAAGTGCCCACCAAGCGCAAGCTGGTGCTGGCTGCGACCGGAGCTCGCGCGCAGAAGAGGAAGAAGAAGTCGGTCCTCTCCCTAGATGCTGTACTCGGCCTAGAGCCTCAGGCTCCTTATAACGAGGGCCTGAGCGAGTATGCGATAAATGAGGGCTTATTCATGCCGCCAGATGATACTGATCTGGCGGCTGCCATTGCAGCTTCTGAGCAATTGGCCAGCCACGAAGAGAGGTTGGCTATCCTCACGCGATCAGGTAATCATTAGCTGTATTTTTTGCCATTGCATCGTATTTCTATTATCGTGTTTTGACTGACGCTTTTCCTTCTTCAACAGGTATTTCCACTGAAGAAGCTCTCGCAGCTTCTCTCAAGACCTTTGAGGAAGAGGAAAGACTTCGAGCATCCTTAGGCATCGGTACATTTCGGTTCACCATGTTCCCGCTCCCGTTTCTTATGAGTAATCTGACCCCTTCTTTGTCTTATCGCAGGGACCACAACGCCGATCCCGCGAGCTGATGCGGATATTCTTCCCGGGCCAGGCATCGAAGTCCCGGCCTCCTCAGGGTTGCCAAAAGAGGCTTTACTCAAGCAACCGATGGCGGACGCCGTAACGGCTCCAGAGATAGCTCCTGACGTGGATGATGACGTCCCATTGACGGTGGTCTTTAGGAGATCTGCCCTCACGGCCCGGGCGGAGAGGAAGCGCAGAATGCGCACGGCAAGGGAGCGTAGTGTTGCCTTGGCTGTGGGCGCAGGTTCGAGCACCGCTACCCCTGCCCCTACTCCTTTAGCGGAATCTCCGGCTGCCTTATCTACTGCCTATAGACGGGTAGCATGTGCGGCTCGGGAAGCGGTCGGAAGACCAACTCAAGGTAATGTGACACAGGGTTCCGTTGTCAAAGTTTTAAATATCGATTCTCATATATCTTATCTTGCAGGGCCGAGTCTTACCGAAGAAGTGGCGGCGACCGCTGATCCTGGGGTAGCGGTAGAGGAAGTAGCCGTGATTGCCGCACCCGAGGCGGTGGTAGGCGAGATGGCTACAATTGCCGAACTCGGAGTAGCGGCTGGCGAAACAGTCACGATTGCCGAGCATGAGATAGCTACCATTGCCGAGCCCGAGATGGGGATGGGTGAGACGGCTACAATTGCTGAGCCCGAGGTGGCTGCTCCCTCTCAAGAGTCGGGCACCACTCCGGTCGTCGCTCTTTCTGCCTGCGGCTCTTTGCCATCTCCTGGCGTCGCAAGCGTTATGACGGCTCTCGTAGAGTCAGGGGATGAGGCGACGGGAGGTGAGACCATCCCGATGGAAGAGGGTGAAACAGTCGCTAGATCAAGTGACGCCCTCGTCACGGTTCCGACCGGCGACTCACCAGGTAGATCTTAGGTCATTGCTTTTTTTTATTCTGCAATCCTTTTCAATATTTCCTGACAGTATTTATCTCGTTCCTAATGTAGGTGTGGCGAGCGTTGAGGTTGCACTACCCGAGGCAGCGCCATCAATTACCGCTTTGACGGTGACCACTCCTCTACCCTCTCTCATACCATCTCAGATGTTGGAAGGTGCGGATTCGTGACCCATCAGTCTTATTTTTAAGTTGTTTAACTTATATACTGACGTTGCATTACTACGTCCTTGCAGGAGTCCTCTTTGACAACCTGTATCAGGTGCTGGACCCACACTTCTCCTTTCTGTCAGAGATTAGTCCGCCTGCTGGTGTCGGTGAGTATCTTTTCTAAACGATGTCCTTTCTTTAACGGGCAGTCTCATTATTGCTAATCCCTTTTTGTATTGCTTGTAGCCTTACAAATCGAAGGCGGGGACGAGGCTATCGTTGCGCCACCAGTACTCCCAGCTCTGCCCCCTGTCGCAGCCGGTATAGTAGACTCTATTTTTCGTATATTTTCTTTATTTCCTGAGCCAACTTCTGACTATGATTTATTTTGCAGCAATCACATCAACTCCAGCCCCGTTCGAGTCTCGCATTATGATGCCGGCAGGGCCCTTTTCCAGACGTCCATCCTCGAAAGGCGCTGCGAATAGTCTGCGCATGCTGAGCGACTATATTGAGGAGCTCGACGTGGAGACTCCTACATCTGCTATGGATTTTTCCGCGAAGGTTAACCCTATGCTGGCGATGCTCGTGAACTTTCATGGTGAGGGCGTCATTGAGTCTTGGGTTAATCGCTGCAGGGAAATTGAGGCTTACCTGCATGAGCTTGAGCTTAGGCGTCCTGCTCCTGAGATTCTGGCTGTGAGCGCTCAACGGGCTGCATGGATCAAGCAGAGTACTTCTTACTTCCACCATCTTGAACAAGAAGTGGCTTTAAAGCAAAAGGAACGTAAAGAAATTTCAAGCGAATCTGCTCGACTGCATGCTCAGGTTGATGCGAATGCTGCCCAGTTGAAAGTTATCTTCGAAGGCCTTCTGCGATGCATTTATGACAGGTTAACACTGAGGCAGAAGCTCGACGTCGTCGAGCGGGATGCACAAAATCGTGAAGCAGCTCAACAGGCCGTCGAGGAACAATTTTTGTTTTACTTGCAGCAGCGAGCCCAGGTCGAAGCAGAGTTGGCCACGGTAGCTGATCAAGAAGAGAGGCTGAGAGAAGTGCGCGAGCGGCTGGTCGAATTATTGAAAGCGCTACCCTCTCAATAAATTTTTTTGTACTATTTGTAATGATGTATTTTGTACCCAATTGAATTCATGAATAAAAGATACATTTCTTTCGTAATGTCCTGTGTTATCTTTTTGCTTTCTTCTTTCTTTTGCTATCAGCATGTTATCTTAGCAAGCATAGCCGGCAGATGATGGAGCGAGCATCTTGTTTTGGCTTCTTCGAGGGGTAGTGAAGGCTTAGGAAGCAGGTTAGATCTGCTACCTAAGACTTTTCAACTTTATGAGCCGTGAGGGTCTCATAAAGACTTTTCTCCCTACGAGTCGTGAGGATCTCGTAGGTGTCTTTTCTCCTTAGGAGTCGTGAGGATTCCTAAGTATGTTTTCCCTTATAAGTCGTAAGGATCTTATAAGAGAGTTTTCTTCCTTACGAATCGAGAGGACCCGTAAGTGTTTAATGAGATTGACGTTATCAGCATTTCACGGCGTCATGGGGTGACGTATTCCCAAGGCGGGGTCATGTAGATGACGTATTTCCGCGATGGGTTCATGTGGATGACGTATTTCCGAAACGGGGTCATGTGGATGAAGTATTTCCGTGACGGGGTCATGTGGATGACGTATTTTCGAGACGGGGTCATGTACATGACGTATTTCCGCGACGGGGTCATTTGGATGACGTATTTCCGCGACGGCGTCATGTAGATGACGTATTTCCGAGACGGGGTCATTTGGGTGACGTATTTCCGCGACGAGGTCATGTAGATGACGTCCGCGATGGGGTCATGTAGATGACGTGTTTCCATGACGGGGTCATGTAGATGACGTATTTCCGAGACGGGGTCATTTGGATGACGTATTTTCACGACGGGGTCATGTAGATGACGTATTTCTGAGACGGGGTCATTTGGATGACGTATTTCCGCGACGGGGTCGTGTAGATGATGTATTTCCGAGACGGGGTCATGTAGATGACGTATTTCCAAGACGGGGTCATTTGGATGACGTATTTCCGCGACGGGGTCATATAGATGACGTATTTCCTAGACGGGGTCATTTGGATGGCGTATTTCCGCGACGGGGTCATATAGATGACGTATTTCCGAGACGGGGTCATTTGGATGACGTATTTCCGTGACGGGGTCATGTAGATGACGTATTTCCGTGACGGGGTCATGTAGATGACGTATTTCTGAGACGGGGTCATTTGGATGACGTATTTCCGGGACGGGGTCATGTAGATGACGTATTTCCGGGACGGGGTCATTTGGATGACGTATTTCCGCAACGGGGTCATGTAGATGACGTATTTCCGAGACGGGGTCATTTGGATGACGTATTTCCACGACGGGGTCACGTGGATGACATATTTCCGCGACGGGTTCATGTAGATGACGTATTTCCGAGACGGGGTCATTTGGATGACGTATTTCCGTGACGGGGTCATGTAGATGACGTATTTCCGCGACGGGGTCATGTAGATGACGTATTTCCACGACGGGGTCATTTGAATGACGTGTTTCCGTGACGGGGTAATGTAGATGACGTATTTCCGCGACGGAGTCATTTGGATGACGTATTTCCGCGACGGGGTCATGTAGATGACGTATTTCCGTGATGGGGTCATGTAGATAACGTATTTCCTCGACGGGGTCATGTAGATGACGTGTTTCCGCGACGGAGGTCATTTGCTAACGTCGCGTCTGTTGTAATGATACGAATATCGAAGTGGTCTCTAGGTTGTCTATGAACCGTCGAGATTCGGAGTAGGGACTTTGCCATGACTCCAAAGTTGATTGCAGCATCTGAATCCTGCTAGAATAAGGAGAAACGCTGTTGATGATCTCTAGGTTGTCTGTAAACCGTCGAGATTCGGAGTAGGGACTTTGTCATTCCAAGGTTGATTGCAGCGCCTGAATCCTGCTGGAATGAGGAGGAACGCTGTTGTGGGTCTCCAGACTGTAGATGTGGCCGTCAAGACTTGACTCTCCTTCTGATGGAGCCTGGTGGGAAAGTATGGTTCCCTATTTGTTTGTGCCCCTGGATTGTATACAGGAATCGATATGATCTAACCTGTAGGGAAAAAAGTTTCATTTTATTTTATTTCTTTCCGTGATGCTCTATCATTTCAGCTTTTATATCGTGAAGGTCGCGATTGCCCAATCATTTCGGCTATTTTTCGTGGTGCCCAATCATTTTGGCTATTTATTTTATTTTTACTCACTGATTTTTATTGTGAGTTACCCAATCATTTCGGCTATTTTTGTATGCATACATATTTACTTGCTGATTTGCAAGTTGCCCAATCATTTCGGCTATTTCATATGCATTTGCCTTGCTGCGAGCTTGGGATTTAATACCGATTTAGGCATCAGCATCGCTACAACTGGGATATTGCCAGGAGAGAGTCATCATTTGCCTCTGTCGATGTCGAACAAAGGTGGCTTAGTAAACAGGGTTAAGATCCTGTCAACTAAGGCTTTTGACTTCATGAGCCGTAAGGGTCTCATAAAGGTATTTCTCCATACAAGTCGTGAAGATCTCGTAGGTGCGTTTTCTCCTTAAGAATCGTGAGGAGTCTTAAGTGTATAGTCCCTTATAAGTCGTAAGGATCTTACAAGAGTATTTTCTCCTTGTAAGTCGAGAGGACTTACAAGGGCTGTTCACTGTGCAAACATATCCCTAGTCGCGGACGGGGCTTTGTCAAGGAAATGTTTATTCGCGCCCGTGGATTGTATACAAGGGTCAGCATTGAACCTCTTGTAGGGCAGTATTGGAGGTTGTGGTGGTCGCTTAAGAACAGGTTCAGATCCCTGTAGCTTAAGACTTTTGAATCTTATGAGCCGTAAGGGTCTCATAAGAGAGTTCTCCTTACGAGTCGTGAGGATCTCGCAAGTGTAATTTCTCCCTAGGAATCGTAGGGATCCCTAAGTGTGTTGCTCCCTTGTGAGTCGTAAGGATCTCACGCAGGTGGTTTCTCCTCACAAGGTCGAGAGGACCTTGCAAGTGTCTTTTAACGAGATTGCGCCATTTCGGGTTTTCATAAAACTCGCCGGTAGCCCTGCTGTTTTTACTCACGGAGCCCTTTCGGGTTTTCATCCGTGCCCATTTTGCTTATGGATATACCGTTTTTTTTCCTTCTTTTTTTCCTTTTATTATTATTTTTTTATATCAGCCTTGGGATGTTGCGGTCTATAGTAGTTTATCGACGTCTCAGACAACAGCTAGTTTTAGGACATAGTGGTCCATTGTTAGTTTAACGACGTTTCGGTCTAGCGTTGGTTTAAGAACGTTTCGGTCCGTAAGCCGGCTACTACTTATAGAGTTAGAGCTTAGGAAGATAGCGAGCGGACATAGGCGTCATCATCTATCGTTGACCTAGGCCGTGACTCTTCAGGCGTAGTATTTTTTAAGGAAGCGGTCGTTTATTGGCCTGAAAGGTCTTTCACCATGCATGTCCATGAGTAGATAGGCTCCACTCTGGTAGACTTTGTCTATGATATATGGGCCTTCATAGTTTGGCTCAAACTTCCAACGTTTAGCACGATTGGGGATCATAGGTCTTTTAACCACTAGTACGAGTTCGCCTTGGCGGAATGCCCTCGGCCTAGTCAATCTCTCATATGAGCGTGTCATCTTTACTTTATAAGCTTCCAGCTTTTGTTGCGCCAGGAGGCGGGTTTCATCAAGGGCTTCGAGCTCCTCAAGACGAAGGTGAGCATTTTCTTCGTCTGTTAGCTCGTAGTGAATGGCCACTCGTAGAGAGGGTAACTCTATCTCAAGAGGGAGTACCGCGTCAGTGCCAAATACCAATGCATATGGCGTTGTGTTTGTGGTAGTTTTGAACGTAGTTCGATACGCCCAGAGAGCCTCATGCAGTCTATCGTGCCAGTCCCTCTTATTTTGAAACACCGTCTTTTTCACGATCTTTGTCAAGGTCTTGTTGAAAGCCTCAGCTAGACCGTTAGCTCGGGGATTATAGACCGAAGAGTATCTTCAGTCTATGTTATGCTGTTGCACGAAACGGCTGATTTTGTGGCTTCTATAGGCTGGCCCGTTATCGGAGATAATCCGTCGCGGAGTGCCGAACCGGTAAATGACATGTGTCTTGAAGAAATGGAGGATATTCTCCGTCTTCACTTCTCTTAGCGGTACTGCTTCTGCCCACTTGGAGAAGTAATCGGTTGTTGCCAGTATGAACCGATGTCCTCTGGACGATGCTGGTTCGATGGGGCCTATTATGTCAGTTCCCCACATTTCGAACGGCCAGCTAGACACCGTTGGATGTAGCGGATTTGGATGCTGGTGGATAAAGTCTCCGTGAATCTTGCATGAGTGGCACTGCTTCACGTATTCGAGGCAGTCTTGGATCATTGTGGGCCAATAGTAGCCCATCCTTTTGATCTTCAGCTTCATCTTCGGCCCGGCTTGGTGAGAACCGCAGAGTCCATGTGAGTTTCTTGGACGACTCTCTCTTCCGCTTCAGGTCCCAGGCATCTTAGCCATAGAGAATCAAATGATCTCTTATACAGAGTATCATTAACGAAGGAAAAGGACAGAGCTCGTTTCAAGAGCTGATGTCTTGAGGACGCATCTTTAGGCGTTCGACGGGATTTGAAGTAGTCTATAAAGACTTCTCTCCAATCCTTAGCGTCTTCTTGGTCCTTTATTTGTAAAGCAATTTGCTCGGTCGCTTCTTTTTCTTCGGACGACTCCGGAAGTATTTCTGCCGGTGCGAGAACCCGACGGCTTTGCACAACGATCTTCACGTCATCGAGGTTTTCGTCAGCTAGTTCTTTAGCGAACTTGGCTAACGCATCTGCTTTGCTATTTTCTGCACGCGGTATTCTTTCCAGGGTGTAGGAGGGAATTTGAGTCAGCAGCTACTGCACTCGCTCGCCGTACTTCACCAACTCTGGCTTGCATGTTTGATAGTCGCCGTTCACTTGACTAACGACCAGTTGGGAGTCTCCGTATATAAGGAGGTTTTCGATTCCTATGTCGACAGCGATCTCAAGACATGCTATTAAAGCTTCATATTCGGCTTCATTGTTTGTCCTCGGCTCTGTCAAGGAGAAGGAGAAGCGCATTATCCCCCTTTGTGGAGTTATGAAGATGAGGCCTACCCCAGATTTGATTATAGGGATGCTTTGTTTGCGCTTCTTCATGGAGGATGCTCCATCGAAGTAGAGTTCCCATTGGGTGTCACTCTCTCTTCTCTCCCCGTCGATTGTGTCAAACGCGTGCTCGTCGGGCAATTCGCAGTTCAAGGGAGAGTCGGCTGGTATCGGATGCTCAGCGAGAAAGTCGGCGATAGCCTGGCCTTTTACCGCCTTGAGGGGGCGATAAGTTATCGAGAACTCCATCAAGAGCAGGGCCTATTTAGCGAGTCGTCCTGTTAATATAGCCTTTGACATTAAATATTTGAGAGGATCCACCTTCGATATGAGATCGACCTCATGTGCCAACGCGTAATGTCTGAGCTTCGTTATCGCGAAGATCAACGCCAAGCAGTGTTTTTCGATGGGGGAGTAATTGCTTTCTGCCCCCAGAAGAACTCGACTCAAGTAATAGAGAGCTCTCTCTTTCCCTTGGTCTTTTTCTTGCGCCCACAGTGCACCTAAAGAACCTTCAAGGACGGTTGTATACAGAATGAGAGGTTTTCCCTTGACCGGAGCAGTTAACACCGGCGGATTCTGCAGGTATTGCTTAATTTCGTCTAGCGCACTTTGGCATTTGCGATCCCAGACGAACGGAGTTCCCTTCTTCATCAAGTGACTATAGGGACAGCACTTGCCGGAGAAATTAGCTATGAATCGCCGGATATACGCCAGCTTCCCTTAGAGAGACCGCAGTTACTTGAGAGTCTTTGGCGGAGGCATTTCCATGATCGCCTTGATCTTCGACGGGTCTATGTCGATGCCTCAGTGTCGGACGACGAATCCTAGGAACATTCCCGAGGAAACTCCGAACGCGCATTTGAGAGGGTTCATCTTCAAGTTGTATTTCCGAAGGTGTTGAAACACGATCTTCAGATGCTCTAGATGTTCCTTGTATGATTTTCTTTTAACTACGAGGTCGTCGATATAACACTCGACGATTTTATGTATGAGGTCATCGAAGATCTTCGTCATGGCCCTCTGATAGGTGGCACCGGCGTTCTTCAGACCGAAAGGCATCACCTTGTAGCAGAATATACCCAACGGGGTCCGGAAAGCAGTATGCTTCTGATCCTTGGGGTGCATCTTCATTTGATTGTACCCTGATGAGCCGTCCATGAAGGAGAAAACTTCGTGAGTGGACGTGTTATCTATCATCAGCTCGGTGACTGGTACTGGAAAGTCATCCTTCAGGCAAGCATTGTTGAGATCCCGAAAGTCTACGCATATGTGCACCGTCCCATTTTTCTTCATCACTGGGACGATGTTGGCGATCCAGTCACGATACTGAACCTCTTGGATAAAGCCGGAGTCGATTAGTTTCTTGACCTCGGCGTTAATGCTCATCTCAAGCTCGAGCCGCATTCTTCTCGGTGCTTGTTTGACCGGCTTGATGTCCGGAGATATCGCCAATTTGTGGACGGCTAGTTCTGGATCGAGTCCCGGCATCTCTGAATAGTTCCATGCAAAGCAATCTTTATACTGTATGAGCACGTCTTTAAGCATAGCCACCTTTTCTTCAGACAAAAGCTCACTGACGAACATCGGTCGTGGGTCGTTTGCCGTTCCCAAATCGATTTTCTTGAGGTTATCTGCAGTAGTATATATCCCATCTTCCAGCTCTTTTGGCGCCGGTGGAAATTCTGAGATTAACTCGTTATCATCGTTTTCGAAGCACCGGGGGAGGTCATCCATATTCTCAGGTTCTTCTTCTGACAGCGTTATCACATGACAGGTACGAGCTCGCTTCCAAGACCGATGTTGATCTGGTTCTACTCCCGCTGCATGCGCGGCTTTTGGTTCATGCTTCTGCGGCGGAGTTACCCTCCAGCTGCTGGATAGAGCGAACTTGCCTAGTTGGTATTGGTCTTTGACCCATTTCTTAAAAGTGAAGCAGTCTTCAAGAGGATGTCCTATTTCCCGGTGAAAGGAGTAATAGTCCGGGTGAGAGACTTCACCTGCTTGCTCGGGGTGCTTGGACTCCGGGAGTGTCATCATTTGATGTTTTATGGCAAGATCAAGTATCCTCTGTGTTTTATCCTGCGGAAAAGAGTATGCTCGCCCCATTTTCTTTATAAGAGACGAATCCAGATTGTTCGATTCCCGATTATGTGGCTTCTTGGTCCTGCTTTGTCACTATCCAACGCCTTTCCCGCTCTTTGGTTTGTTTCTGCCTCGGCGTCGGGCCTTTTGTATCACGGGTTGACAGGGAGGAGCATTTTCACTTTTCACAATCTGCTGAAGGAGGCGTTGTGTCCTGGTTCTCTCGTAGATGGACATTTCGCAGTTATGATTGTCTCGAACCTTTTGACCCGCTTCTCTTATCAGCTTGTCCATTTGTTTTTCGAACGAAGGACTGGGCATTTTCATGACGGGAGCTCTTTCTGGTTCAGGGTTAGCATCTTCCCACAGAGTATCTCCTTCTTCATCAAATTCATGTATGACATAGCAGTCATGGAGTAGCTCCCATTTCTTAGATTGAACATACCCAAGCCCGGTCGTTTCCATTCTCCCGTTAGGCAATTTTCGTTGAGTTCAGGGAACGTTCCAGATCCTGTTATAAACCGTGCTTGTCGAGCAGTTTGCTTAAGGGGCATACCTTGGCGTCTCAAGAGTCTCTTTAGTCCGTCTGTGTAATATCTGGGCAAACAGATAGGCTGGAGCCTGTCAAGTGTAGAATCCGCACCATGCCAGATTTCCTTTTCCACTTTAGTTTCCCCGGATCGGTAGAATAGGACCGCCTTTTCACCTTTTCGCCTGGGAGGGACATAGAATGTCTGCAGTTCTTGCACACTGTAGGTATCAAGCGCGTCTAGCTCTTTATGATGCTTTGGCAAAACCATGGAAACTTGCAAACTTTGACCTTCATCAGCAAAGGTTTGTATTGATGGCCGAGCAGAGAATACGGCATTGACCTCATCTTCCGAGTCGCTGCCGAAGACCAGAATAGGGGTGGACGGTCCTGGCTTATTGTGTTGGGGCGGCCCTGAATAAATTATTTCCTCTTCCTCCTCGGTATCACTCCCGAAGACTGGAATAGTAGTGATAGCTTTGGTTTTGTCCTCCGGTTTGCGACATCTTTCTGTGTCTTCGAAATCTGGCAGGAAGTACTTGGCATCCTCATATTTGCGGACTTCATTCACGGAGAATGGGTCTAGTTCTCCCATCACAGTGTACTCGAGACCATCTTTGAAGTACTTCATACACTGATGTTGTGTAGAAGGGATAATGTTGTATTCGTGTAACCAGGGCCGGCCAAGCAAAGCATTATAGCAGGTCTTAGCATCAATGACGTGAAATTTAATGTCCGTGACGAGTAGCCCAAAGCACAGTGTCAATATTACAGACCCGAGCATCCGTGATGACTGGGAGTCAAACCCAGAGATGGTGATTTTATCACGAGCGAGGTGCTGGACGCTCATGAATATTTCCTTCAATACTCTTACATTGAGGAGATTGACGGAGGACCCATTGTCGACCAGGATTTTGCCGATTTTAATATCATGGCAGTATCCGGAGACATAAAGGGGACGATTGTGCTCACATGTCCCGAGGAGAAGATCTTCATCGCCGAAGGTAATGTCAGCAGTGTGCACTTCTTCCAGTTCGTCCTTCATCTTTTCTTCGGCAAGGAAAGCTTGGAACTGTTCGGGCACTTGTAACGCTTTGATCAGAGAATCTCTCACTTCTTTTGATAGCAGAAGGGCGTCGAGAATGCTGAGCTGCGAGGGTATCTTCCTCAGGTGTGTCAGAACGTTGTAATTGACCTTACTTTTCTTGGGCGGGTCCTTGGCTGTCAGCTCTTTGACGACTTGATCATCTAAAGCGATGTCCTCAGGGACTTTTTCTTTTCCCTTATCTTTTCAATTTGACCCACCGTTCGCGGGCCCAAGATTCTTTTCAGTCAGCGTACGATTGCGCAGCTGAATGTTCTCACAGGTCTTCATTTCTTTCACCTCGGAGGTGGGTTCTTTGAAGAGAGGGCCAAGGGCTATTTCTTCATCAGAATCGCTCCCGAAGGTGAGAACTTGCGATCCCCCAGCGTCAATCATACGACAGTTGCCGGTAGTTTTCATATTCTCCTCGGTCATATTTCTTTGCTCTCGACGAGTTTTGCGTTTCATCCGCTTGAAATGTTGTCGGTGAGCAACATATCTCTGCCACTAATTTTTAAAAGCGTTGCACTCTTCTGTGGGGTGCGCAATCTTTCGATGATATAAGCAGTAGCTAGGATGTGTTTCCGTTTCATCAGGAGCATTTCCTTCGGAGAGAGGCAGATGCATTCCCATTGATATGGCTTTGGCGAACCTTTTCCTTGTCTTGAACCTGCTTTTATTTTCTGCGGATGTACTCTGACCTGGCGGGAGTGTTTCAACCCTTTCGTCCAGTCGCCGGCGTTTGGCCTTCTCGAATATAGCCATCTCACGCTCTCGATCAGCTTTGCTTTTAAGTCGGGCTTCATTCAGGAATGCATCAATCATTTCGTCTGATGGCCCTAAAAGTTCTGGCTCAGGATCTGCCCTCAACTTCTCTGTGTAAGGAGCTTCTTCGTCGTTTATCGATGAGTGAGAGATCACATGGCAGCTTGCCACATAATCTTCAGATTCATCCGACGAGTCTTCTCCATTGTCATCATCTCCGTCCTTAAGGACGTGGCTGAGAAATTCTTGGAGTGTGATTGGAGTCCGCACCTTCTGATTATATTCTTCTAATGCGTCAATCTGTTTTTGCATGTCCGTGCGCTTGTCACCAGGCGTCATGGGCTTTTTGGTCTTCTTCTTCTTCTTCGAAGACTTTGACGGCTGGGTGTGATTGCTTTGGCTATCACCGCCAATTTTTGGAGTTGGGCACGGCTTCAGCATCCCTTCGATGATCTCAGGTTCCAGTGGATTCTTCCATCTGACTGCCTGACATGTGTGGAGATCCTCAGCATTCTTTTAGTTTTGGCTGAAAGAACGATCTCTCATGGAGTTTCCTTTACAAAAGAGCATGATGCCCCCAGTGTGTCCGCCTTTTTGAGAGTGTGCGGCCGGGGCGGGTTCACCTTCCAGTTCTCGGATAATAAGAACTTGCCCTGCTGGTACTGATCTTCTATCCAGCTTTTGAAGATATAACAAACTTCGATTGGATGGCCCAACATTCGATGATAAGGGCAGTAATTAGGATTGTTAATGTCGCTTGGTTGCGTTGGGCGTCTTGGCTCCGGCAGAGTGATGAGCCTGTTGCACAGTGCCGGCTCGAATAACCTCTTCGTCTTGTCCCGAGGGAATGAGTAAGGGCGTCTCATTTTATCTCCAAGAGATCGAGTTCTATCATTTTGGCGATCAACTGGTCTCGGACCACTGGGCTGCTGTTGAGCATTGGCGACAACTATCGCTTTCCCCTTTCCCTTCTCATTTCGAGATTCCGGCTTTGGAGGAGACGGTCTATGACCCATCTGGTCCATTTGGGACAGTTTGTCGATCAAGGCTTGATATGTGGTCGGCTTAAAGAACATCATGAATTGTGAAATAGTTGCATGAGGGTCTAGGGTGCCCACAAACATGCCCACCGCCGGTGCTTCTTCGATGCGCTGTTCGTATTTCGACCACAGATTCCGCCATCGGATTGCGTATTGAACCCACATCTCGCCTGACTTCACCCTGGCATTGATCAATGCCGTTATTAGGGTGCGTTCACTAGCACTCACGAATCGCTGGGTGAATAACAACTCCATTTCTGCGAAAATCTTGACGGAGTCGTTTGGAAGTTCAGAGTACCACTCAAAAGCCGTCTCCGACAAGCTGCCGACGAATTGGCGGAGCAAAAGCTTATCATCACCCCCAGTGTTGCCGCAAAGAGCCCTGAACTGAGCGACATGTTGATGGGGATTGCCTGTCCCCTTGTACACATGGAATTTGGGGATTGTGTATCCCGGCGGGTACTTTATTTGGTCATACCAGCCTGGATACGGTCGCCCAGTTTTAACGACTTAGACTGCCGCTTCATTCGCCTGGTGAGCTCGTATTTGCTGAGCAATATAGTCATCCAGAGCGGCCTTGGATATAGTTTCCTCTTTGGCTGCTGAAAGAGCCGGAGGAGGGTTTGACGTCTCTCCTCTGTCGTCTTCAATAATGATCGGAGGGTCTTCAGCTGGAGGATCCAGCTGTAACATTATCCCGACCATGTCTTGGAAGAGAAGCGCCATTCGTTTTATGTTGGCAGCTTGTTCTGCTGCTTCTTTGTCCTTCTTTTCGAGGACTCTGCGTAGGAAGTCAGCATCGGTTTCTTGTTCGTGACGCTGTTCTGATGACGTCTCCGGGCTTTCTTTTGGCCCGGTGAGTGCGGCCATTTGCATCAGCATTTCCTGAAGCTTCTGCTGTTGTTGTTCTTGAGCTTCGTCACGGATCGGGTGAGCGGTCGGTGACCCGTCGAATCGCGGCTTTCCTCTTTTCCGGAAGCCATGTAAACAGTATGGACCGTTATGCCCCCAGACTTGGGGCGTTTGGGCTTAGCGTCTTTGCGATCTGCCGTAGTCACAGGGGCTTTCTCTGGCCTCCTTCTCTTTTGAGCAGTTGACGTTGAGGGGGCCGTTGCAGCGGGCACCCAGGTGGTTGTCGTTCTTTGTGACTTGCCAGGACAGTTCTCTTCCTGCTGAACCTTCAGCTTCATCTGTCGACGGGAATAGTCTTGATCAATCACCCACTCTTGGACCCGTCGCCAGAATTTGTAAACTTTGGAGGATAGCCGCTGAGGGGACTGCTCCGGCTTCGTTTCTGTAACATTCTCCATGGGTGGAGAAGATCTTTTCAGTACGGCGGTGGGTGAATTCCTACGCACCCTATTAAGCAGCTCGAAGCTATTCCTAGTTGGAACAGCAGCATTGACTTCCACCATCAGAGCTGGCGGAGTTAGCCCAGAGGGGGAGTTGCCCCCAGCCTTCCTTACCCGGCGCCAGTGGCGACGTCGAGCTTGTCGAGCGGACGGAGTTGGTTCAGCTATGGGGATGGCTTCGTCAAGCCCCTTGTTCTGGTGAGGCGCTGCTGGTACCAGCCTCTTGAAGTCCGACATCCGTTGAGCAGTAATATCCAGTCTGTCAAAGACAGACCTTTGAGCAGGAACCGGAGCCGAAGCGGCCAGCCTCGTAAAGACTGATCCCTTGACAGGAGAGGCTTCTTTAGTGACCTGGAGAGCAGGAATGGCTATCTGTTTCGGGATGGCCGCTTCAGGTATCGTGGGCTTCTTGACGGGCCCATTAGAGTTCAGGCTCGGCCTATCGAAGACTGATGCTGCTGGCTTGACATTGGACGACCCGTTGAGAGGGGCCGTGGTGGTAGTGAGTCGATCAAAGACCGACTTCTTTTGCGCTTCTTGCGGCAGCAGGATATTAGTGCTCACTAATGGGAGCATGGTCCTGAAGAACAATCCGGTGGTAGCCTGTGTCACCTGCTCTATCAACATTGTGAACAGGGAGGCCGCCTGGGGTCCGTAAGTTACATCTCCAGATGAGGTGGAACGAGAGTTGCAGTTGCAGCTGGAACATTTCGTGGAAGTAGACTCCATTGATCTTTCGTTTTCTGCACGAAGCAAGACACCAAATCTTAGTACCTCGAACCAAGGAGCAACCATATCAAACCGTGATTCGTTCGCGAAACACGACACAGGAAGTGTGGAGTGGAAAGAGGAAAAGGTCCCACCGAGCGTGCCAGAATCTGTTCCCCGCCGGAACACGCGATCGGGACGTTGGGACGTCGGGGCCTGAATTCCGAGGGCAGATGCTAATTGGTGCTATCCGTCCACCTCTCCAAAGATGCCAAGTTGATTTATGGCACCATGTATCGAAGGTTTAAACGGATGCGGCCGATGTAGCAAACTTCGTCAGATTCCCCCTCGTTAAGGGGTTTTTGATTGTGGGGACACTATTCCCTGCAGGCGCAAGCCCCTGCAATTAATTACGCTACCGCATCACGGTAACCACTTTCTCCTTCTCCAGATGGTCACTTCGTGTCGTGTGTGTTTGTTTTGTTTTTGGTTGCCCGTGGATTGTATATGGAGACTAATTTATGTTGTCGCCCGTAGGGCGTGGATTAGTCCAAATCTGTATCTTCTTAGATTTGGATTTGGGGGTTGGATTTAAGGATACGTTAGTCTCATTTGAGACTAAGATCAACTTAAACGTTTGTTAAGGATACGTTAATCTAATTTTAAACTAAGATCAACTTAACAGGATCGTTTAGATGCGACAAAAGAGCATTTAGACTCTATTGTTTAGTTTAGGGACATTGCGGTCGATTACTATTTTAAGGACATAGTGGTCCAATACCAGTTTAAGGACATAGTGGTCCATTGTTAGTTTAAGAACATCTCGGTCCAAGGTTAAGGACATCATAGTCCGTGGGTTTAAATGGACCCCACAGTCCGAGGTTAAGGACATCGTAGTCCGTGGGTTTAAAGGGACCCCACAGTCCGAGGTTAAGGATATCGTAGTCCGTGGGTTTAAAGGGACCCCACAGTCCGAGGTTAAGGACATCGTAGTCCGTAAGTCTAAAGGGACCCCACAGTCCGTAAAATGTGTGATTGTCGGGACCCGTCACCTCTCTGAAGACGTTGAAGGATTACAACGACAGATATCAGAGGAGTAAAGAGATGTACCCTCGAACCGGTGTGAGTTGGTTGAAAGATCTGTAGTCCAATTTGGGACTAAGATCTGTTAAATATTCATGAGCAGATGGGCTCAATTAAATATAAGTTGAGGACTTATGGCCAGTATTGGGCTAAGTCCAATAAAATTAAAATGTTTAACATTTTATTGTTCTGGACTATTGAGCCTTTATTTGGGCTTGGCCCTTTTAATAATGATGAGCATTAGGTTCTGACATTTTTTGTCTTGTATTGAATGCATAGCATTCATCAGAACAATGTGTGTTCTGACAGCGCGCCACGTGGCGCGCCAGGCGCTTTGCGCCCATTAAAGAGTGCATTGCGCTCCTGTCAAGTAGCGCACCCGAAAAGGACACGTGTCGCGCTTAACGCTAAGCGCCAGTTTATGAGCGCATTGCGCTTTCAATTTATGAGCGCGTTGTGCTAGTTTAGTGGCGCACCAGTGAGTGACACGTGGCGCGCTTGGCGCTGAGCGCCAACTCATGAGCGTAGTGCGCTATTTCAGAAGTGCAAAGCGCAAGTTGTGTCTGTGGTTGACACGTAGCATGTCTTGGCACTGAGCGCCGGTCCAAGGAGCGCAAAAGCGCAGTTCATGAGTGCAAGGCACTTTTCAGTAGCGCAAAGCGCATTTGATCAAATTTAGGATCAGAGAACAAATTTATGTTCTTTTAAAAGGAGGCTTTGCCTCAAGATTCAAGAACAATAGTTCTTTGCCTTTGTAGATCAATGATCTGTGAATGAAGTAAATACTTCTTTATTGTTTGATGAGATCTTTTGATCTCTTTTATGAAAGACCTTGGTCTTTTTTAGATCTATGATCTTTTTTTAGAAGATGGTTCTTCTTTTCATGAGATTTCATCTCTGTGTTCATTGCTCATGTTCTTTACTTTGAAGAAATGATCTTCTTTTCCTAAAAGCTTGCTTTTCTTTCTTTGAGTTTTCTCAAAATTTGTAGGGGGGTCTCTCTATATCATACTTGAAGTCTTGGGGCCTTTATATAGGCCAAATTGATTTGTTAAATCAGTTGAAGAGATCTTTCTCTGATCAATTTGGGGATGTTTCCCCATCGTTGGATCTTTGATCGAAGGGCTTCTGATTTACAGAAGGCAATCTTCTTGTTTTCAACCAGATTGGAAAGATCTTTCCATAACAGAATTTTAATTCTGATTAATTAATGATTTATCATTATTATTAGATCTTTTGATCTAACGGTGGGGAATTTTATAATTCCAGCGCTGGCGCACCCGTGTTTTGCACGTCGTGCGCTGCTCAGAGCGCAGTGCACTTTGCGCTAGCGCACCTACATTTGACACGTGGCGCGCAGCGCAGAGCGCAACGCAAAGCACAGCGCACCCGTGTTTGACACGTGGCGCGCAGCGCGCCTAGCGCTAGCGCACACATGGTGCACTGTCTAGGGCGCAACGCACCTGGCACTAGCGCATCGTGTTTGACACGTGGCGCGCAGCGCGCCTAGCGCTGGATCTGAAGCGTTGCTTCAATTTTTGAATTTTGAATTTTAAAACAGAGCTTTGCTCTAATTGGGGGAAACAGTGCAACTGTGTGCACAAAACACGTATCAATACACTGCAAGCACATGTGAGCTATACCGAGTGCATAAGTCAAGTCGAGTGCATACAACATGCACAAAATCAAATCGACAGTATCAAAATCCACGGAATCATAAATACGTGCAGCCAAGGCACCAAAATCGATATCAAGTGCAACAACCGTGCATAAATCATAAACTGACGTAACGATGTATAAAACATAAACCCAGTAGGTTCAGCCATGGTGCACGAAAACAAATATCACGAATCCGAATCATTAAAACTCAAGTCCAAGCGATAAAAGTGTGATACTCGGATCACAAAACGCAAATCGCAGTAAATAACATTGAGCTATACCTCCTTCAATATCGAAAAATGCAGGTGCGCCCAAAGCTGGCAGAGCAAGAACATCCTCTTGTCTCCTGCTCACGGTCTGGCATTCTCTGTCTCCGGGTCCTTGTTTTCCTTTGTGGATCACCAATCCCACAATTTTTTCTGTTCGTCGGCCTAGTTAGGTGTAACGACGGAAACAATTCCGCTCTGGCACTCCTCTGATCATCTCTTGGCAAATTAGCAGGACCACTTGTAAAGTAGCACGTCACTGATGGCGGCATTTAGCCCTCTGAATACACACGATACAACTGATCCTGGGTGCAAATCTTATCGCTGCAGTGTCCTAAAAAGAACCTGCTCAAGATCTCTTCCGATCTCACCTATGCCGAACTATACAGAGGTTGGTGTTTCGCCCAATCAGAGCAAAGCTCTGTTGAAATTCAAAATTCAAAATTTTGAAGCAACGCTTCAAATCTCGGGCGCAACGCGCCACATGTCAGGCGCTGATACGTCAGCGCAGCGCCCAAGAAGGCGCGCCCAATCAGAGCAAAGCTCTATTAAAGGAAGCAACGCTTCAGTTGCGCAGGCACTGCGCTGCGCGACACGTGTCAGCGCAGATGCGCTAGAGCAGTTGCGCTGCGCTTTGCGCTGCGCGACACGTGTCAGCGCAGTTGCGCTAGCGCAGTTGCGCTGCGCTGTGCGCTGCGCGACACGTGTCACGCTCTGGGGCATCTGCGCCAAACAGAATTAAATTTCTAAGAAATCTTTTCTGTTCTTGTTAAAACAAGAAGATTTTCCTCTGCAAAGTAGAAGCCCTTGGATCAAAGATCCAACGGTGGGGAAAATTCCCCAAATTATTCAGAGAAAAATCTCTTTAACAAATTTAACTAATTTATGGGCACTATAAAAAGGACCCCAGACCTCAATTCAAAGGTATCAACATCTTTCTAAAAAAAAAAAAAAGAAAAGAACTCTTGAGAACTCCTCAAGAACAACAGAAGGTAAAAACCTTTAGGAAAAAGAGAAAATTCTCTTATGGACAGATTATTGATCTAAGAACAAGATCAATAATCTTAAATAAAAAGAAAAATAAGTAATAATAGTGCTTTGCACTTTCTTATGAACCATTGGTTCTTTGAAAACAAAAGAAAACTTGTTTTCTTTGATTTAAAATCGATCAAAATATAAAACAGTGCTTTGCACTTGAAAAATTGCGTTGTTGCGCTCTTTTGTCGGCGCAACTCAACAGAGCACGCTACGTGTCAGCAGCGCAACAGCGCAGCGCACTAGCGCAGCGCACTGCGCTGTTGCGCTTGCGCTCACCAGAGCATGACACGTGTCCTCACCACAAGCGCTTGCGCTCAGTAATTGGCGCAAAGCGCCTGGCAAATGCAATGCATTTCTTTCCTGAAGGGCCAGGCCCAATTAAAAGACTAAACAGGCCTAATTAAATTGATGCTCTGCATCATTTATAAATGGGCAGAGCCCAAACAAAATAATAAAAATGCTATGCATTTATAAAGGGGGCAAAGCCCAGACAAAACAGATGCCTTGCATCATTTATAAATGAGCAGAGCCCAGGATAAATTGATGCTCTGCATTTTTATGGGCAAAGCCTAAACAAAAAAAATGGAAGAAATGCAATGCATAAAAATGTCGAACATTTTCAACTGGACTTAGCCCAATTCTGACCGTAAGTCCTTAAATTAAATTGAATTGGGCACAAATGCCCCTTCAAATCAATTTATATCCGGTTCGAGGGTACATCTCCGAGCTCCTCTGACACTTCTCGTTGTAATCCTTCAACGACGTCAGAGAGGCGACGGGTCCCAACGACCACACATGAATATGGACTGCGGGGTCTTTAAACTCGTGGACCGGAACGTCCTTAAACTAATATCGGACCGGAACGTCCTTAAACTAATATCGGACCAGAACGTCATTAAACTAATATCGGACCGAAACGTCCTTAAACTAATATCGGACCGAAACGTCCCTAAACTAATAACGGACCACCACGTCCTTAAACTGGAATATGGACCACCACGTCCGTAAACTGAAATATGGACCACCACGTCCATAAACTGGAATATGGACCGCAACGTCCCTAAACTACCTATGGACCACTATATCCCTAAACTGGAACAATAGAGCCTCCAAATGCTCTTTTGCCGGATCTAAACGATCCCGTTTAAGTTGATCTTAGCCCCCAAACACGGCTAACGTATCCTTAATATCCAAACGGACTATAAAATTCCAAATCAATCTTGGTTCAAGGGTACATCTCTGAACTCCTCTAAATTCTGCCGTTGTAATCCTTCAACGACGTTAGAGAGGCGACGAGTCCCGATGGCCATATTAAATGGATTATCACGTTAAGTTGATCTTAGTCTCAAGCAGGACTATCGTATCCTTAACGAACGTTTAAGTTGATCTTAGCCGCAACGCGACTAATGCATCCTTAAACTAAAAACACCAAACCCAAATCTAAGTAAATACGGATTTGGACTAATCCACGTCCTACGGGCGACGGCATTATTCAGTCTCCGTATACAATCCACGGGCAGCCACAAACAAAACAAACACACACGACACGAAGTGAAATTCTGGAGAAGGAGAAAGTTGCTACCGCGATGCGGTAGCGTAATTAACTGCAGGGGCTTGCGCCTGCAGGGAAGAGCGTCCCCACAATCAAAAATCCCTCAAGCGAGGGGGAATCTGACGAAGTCTGCTACACCGGCCGCATCCGTCCAGACCTCCGATACACGGTGCCATAAATCAACTTGGCATCTTCGGAGAGGTGGACGGATAAAACCATATAGCATCTGCCCCGAATCTCAGGCCAGACGCAAAGTCCAGGCCGTCTTTCGGAGGGGAACAGATTCTGGCACGCCCGGTGGGACCTTTTCCTCTTTCCACTCCACACTTCGTGTGTCGTCCTCTCGAACCAATCGCGGTTTGTTAAATGGTTGCCTTCGGATTTCAAGTTACTAAGATTTGGTCTTTTTCCTGAAGCAGAACTCAAGATTCAATGGCCTCTAATTGCACCAACTGCTCGAAGTGCCACTGCAACGGACGCTCCACCTCACTGGGAGGTGTAGCATATGGGCCCCAAGCGGCTTCCTTCCTCACTCTGCCAGTAGACCAGGTAACCCAGGCCACCACTGGCCTGTTCTTCGGAACCATGATCCCACCTACAAGCTTCTCTGAGCCAATACGTGCACCGGAAGTGAACAAAAAGTCGGTCTTCGACCGGCTCACTGCTATGACGGCCCCTGTCAACGGGCCGCTCACTACCAAACCGACAGCCTCTGTTTTCACCAGGCTAAATCAGAACTCTAAATTGACTGTCCCGAAGAAGGCAATAACTGCTGCCCCAGAGGTCGTCAAGGCGGCTTCCCCTGTCAAAGAGTCGGTCTTTTCAAGACTGACGATTCCTGCTCCTGCCCCTGTTCAAGGATCCGTCTTCGGCAGGTTGAATATCACCCCTCAGAAGACAACCTCGGTCTTTAAGAGGTTAACACCAGCGGCGTCTCATTCAGACAGGGGGCAAAAAGAAACTATCTCAATCTCTGAGCCAATCCCAACGGCTCGCCGTGCTCGACGTCGCCATTGGCAACGAGTAAGGAAGGTATGGGGCAACTCCCCCTCAGGGCTAACCCTACCGGCTCCAGTGGTGAAAGTCAACGCTGCTGTTCCAACTGGGAACAGCTTTGAACTGCTGAGGAGGGTACGGAAGAATGCTCCAACCGCTACACTGAAAAGATCTCCTCCGCCTGCGGAGACAGTCCCAGAAACAAGGCAAGAATAGCCCCCTCAACGGCTGTCCTCAAGAATATACAAGGTTTGGCGAAGGGTTCAAGACTCAGTGATCGACCCAGATCACTCTCGTCGACAAAAGAAGGCGAAAGTGCAAAGAGAAAAAGACCATCCTATTAAACAGCAGAGGACAACAGCTGCAAGGCTGCCCCCTTCAACGGTTCCTTCAACCTCAACGGCCCACAAAAGAAGGAGGCCAGAGAAAACTCCCGCGTCAGCGGCAAAAGTTAAAAATGGTGAACCTAAACGTCCCAAGTCAGGGGGCATAACAGTGCATACGATTTACATGGTATCGGGAAAACAAGATAGCCGCATATCAACAGGTCATAGACCGCACACGAGGTCAGTGACCAAGGCTCAGAAGCAGCAGCAGAAGCTCCAAGAGATGATGAACGCTATGGCCGCACTTACAGGGCCAAAAGAAACCCCTGAAACATCCTCGGACGAGCGTCAAGAACAAGAAACTGACGCTGAGTTCCTTCGTCGCGTACTGGAGAAGAAAGACAAAGAGGCTGCTGAACAAGCAGCCAACATAAAGAAAATGGCCCTCCTGTTCCAGGATATGGTAGGTATGATGATTCAACAAGATCCACCTGCTGAAGATCCCCCGATCATCCTTGAAGACGATAGGGGAGAGACGTCGAATCCTCCGCCAGCTCTGTCAGCAGCTAAAGAAGAGACAATCCCTAAAGCCGATCTGGACGAATACATAGCTCAGCAGATCAGGGTCCCAAGCGACGAAAGCAGCGGGTCAGGTTGTAAAAACGGGGCGGCCGTATCCAAGTTGGTACGATCAAATCAAGTACCCACCCGGTTACACAATTCCTAAGTTCCATGTCTACAAGGGGACAGGCAATCCTCACCAGCACGTTGCCCAGTTCAGGGCACTCTGCGGCAACACCGGCGGTGACGACAAGCTGTTGCTTTGCCAGTTTGTTGGAAGCTTATCGGATACGGCGTTCGAATGGTACTCTGAGCTCCCGAACGACTCTATTAAAACCTTCGCGGAGATGGAGCTGTTGTTTACTCAGCGTTTTGCAAGCGCCAGTGAACGTACCCCGATGACAGCACTGATTAACGCCAGGGTAAAACCCTGCGAGACGTGGGTTCAGTACGCTATACGATGGCGGAACTTATGGTCGAAGTGTGAGCAGCGCATTGAAGAAGCTCCCGCGGTGGGTATGTTTGTGGGAACCCTCAATCCACAAGCAACCATCTCGCAGTTTATGATGTTTTTCAAGCCGACTACCTTCCAGGCCTTGATTGACAAACTAGCGCAAATGGATCAAATGGGCCATAAACCCCCTCTTCCAAGGCCAGATTCCCGAAATGACAAAGGGAAGGGAAAAGCGATCGTCGTCGCTAATGCTCAGCAACAATCGAACGACTCAAAGCCGGTTGCTCATCAAAATAATATGCGACCGTACGTGCCCCTTGAGGATAGGATGGGACGTCCTTATTCCTTTCCCCGCGATAAAACGAGGAGGTTATTCGAGCTGGCGTTGCGCAACAGACTCATAAATCTGCCGGATCCAAAACGTCCGTTGCAACCAAGTGACGTCAACGAGCCCAACTACTGTCCTTATCATCGAGTACTAGGCCATCCGATCGAAGATTGCTACGTTTTCAAGAATTGGCTTGAAAACCAGTACCGACAGGGCAAGTTCGCGTTATCTGACAAATGGAAGGTGAATCCCCCGCAGCCCCACACCTCTAAGGGGACGAATACGCCGGGAGCAACATGCTCCGTCATTGAAGAAGCTCCTTGGGAGGTTGTATTATCAACCAAGACAAAGAGGATGCTAAACGATCTTCAGACGTGTCCAGCAATCAAGTGGAAGAACCCGTTGGAACCGCAGGTCATTGAAAAGATGTTGAAGCCACGTCCAACTCCAAAGACCGATGGTGGCGGTTCAAGCACTTGCAGCCAGCCGTCAAAATCTTCGAAAAAGAAGAAGAAGAAATCTAAGAAGCCCGTGAAGCCTGGCGGCAAACGCACGGACTTACAAAAGCAAATTGACGCGCTGGATGAATACAACTAAAAGGCACGGACTCCCATTACGCTCCAAGAGTTCCTCGATCATGTTTTTCAAGGAAAAGATGAGGGAGAAAGTTCATCGGATGAATCCGAGGAATATGTGGCGAGCTGTCATATGATTTCCCACTCGATCACGAATGATGAGGAGACTCCTTGCACCGAAAAGCTGGGGGCAGATCCTGAACCAAAAGTTCTGGGGCCATCAGATGAAGTAATTGACGCACTCCTTAATGAAACTCGGTTGAAAAGTAAAGCTGATCGGGAGCGCGAGGTGGCTATATTTGAAAGGGCCAAGCGCCAGCGACTTGATGAAGGAGCTGAGACGATCCCGTTGGAACTGAACACCTCCGCTACCGACAAAAGCCAATTCAAGATGAGAAAGAAGTTTGCTAAGGCCATGTCCATGGGCATGAAGCTACCACCCTCCGAAGAAGAAATTACTGGTGAGGCGAAAATGCACCCGTCTTATTGCTTATATCATCAGAAGGTTTCGCACCCCACTCAGGAGTGCAAAGCTTTCGATAGATGGTGGCAAGGATACGTTGCTCATCGACAACACTTTAAGCGGGAAAAGCGTAAAACTCGTCGAGAGCAAAGAAATACGACCGAAGGGCTTAAAAGAACTGCTGGCGATTGTTGCATGGTTAACACCGGTAGATCACAAGTGCCCACATTCGGGAGTGATTCTGATGAAAAGCTAGAACTTGCCTCTCTCTTTAAAGAGTCCTCTTCGAGAAAAGAAGAAGAACCGAAGGTTTGCGAAAATATCCGGCTACGTAATCGCACGCTGCCCGAAAAGAACCTCGGACCCTTGAACAAAAAAGATAAGGGGAAAGAAAAGGCCACTGAAGATATCGTCTTAGATGACCAAGTGGTGGAAGAGCTAGCTGCCAAAGACCCACCAAAGAAGAATAAGGTGGATTACAACGTCTTAGCACATCTGAGGAAGCTGCCCTCACAGCTCAGCATTCTTGACGCCCATTTGCTATCAAAAGAGGCGAGAGATTCGTTGATTAAGGCGCTCCAAGACCCAGAACAATTCCAAGCATGCCTGGCCGAGGAAAAGATGAAGGATGAATTGGAAGAAGTGCACACGGCCGATGTTACTTTTGGCGATGAAGACCTTCTACTTGGGACGTGCGAACAAAATCGCCCTCTCTATGTCTCGGGATACTGCCATGATATAAAGATAGGCAAAATCCTGATCGATAACGGGTCGTCTGTTAACCTACTCAACGTGCGGGTGTTGAAGGAAATCTGCATGAGCGTCCAGCACCTTGCTCGGGACAAGATCACCATCTCCGGGTTTGACTCCCAATCGTCAAAGACTCTTGGATCTGTGATACTGACGCTATGCTTCGGGCTACTCGTCACGGACATTAAGTTCCACGTCATAGACACCAAGACATGCTACAACGCTTTGCTCGGCCGACCATGGTTACACGAGTACAACATCATCCCTTCTACACAACATCAGTGTATGAAGTATTTTAAGGATGGTTTCGAGTATACCGTGACGGGAGAACTGAACCCGTTCTCTGTGAACGAGGTCCGTAAATACGAAGACGCCAAATACTTCTTACCGGATTTCGAAGACACAGAGAAGTGTCACAAGCCGGAGAACAAAGCTAACGCCACCATCCCGGTCTTCGGCAGTGATACTGAAGAGGAAGAGGAGATAGTTTATTCGGATCTGCCCCAACGCAACAAGCCGGGACCATCAGCTCCTACATTGATCTTTGGCAGCGACTCGGAAGATGAAGTCCACGCCGTATTCTCTGCTCGACCTTCAATACGAACGTTCGCTGACGAAGAGCAAAGTCTGCAAGTCGCCATGGTGCCGCTCAAACACCACAAAGAACTGGACGCACTTAATATTTACAACGTAGAAGAGCTACAAACATTCTACATCCCTCCCAGGCGAGAAAGCGAGAAAGCAATTCTGTTCTACCGCTCTGAAGAAACCAAGGTGAAAAAAGAAATCTGGCATGGCGCGGATCCTACGCTCGACAGGCTTCAGCCTATCCGTCTTCCCAGATATTATACAAAGGGTTTGAAGAAGCTGCTGAAACGCCAGGGGATATCCTTCAAACAGACCGTTAGAAAGGCCAAATTCTATGACAGGGTCTGGAACGTTCCCGGGACTCAACGCAAACTGCCTAACGGGAGAATGGAAACAAAAGGGCTTGGATACATCCAGTCAAAGAAATAAGAGTTACTGCCCAGCTGTTACGTCGTGTATGACCTCGATGAAGAAGCGGATGCTCCATGGGAGGACGCCAATCCTGAGACAGTAAAAGTTCCAAATGCAAAAGAGTCCAGTCCGTCGTTTGAGGAACAAATGGACAGACTTATAAAGAAAGCTGGTCAAAAAGTTCGAGATGATCACAACCGCGAGACGGCCATTTATGATAAAGCCAAGACGCAACGCTTTCTCCAACAAGCCGTAAAGGATGAAAATGCCGCTCCTTGTCAACCTGTTATAAAGAAGGCTCGGCGCAAAAGCAGAAATATGTTGAAAGCCCAAAAAGACGCTCAACAACAACAAAGCAGGGCTAAGAAGCCACGCAAATGGGAGTTGAGCGTTATTAATCTATCCCTCATGAAGAAAATGGGTCGAGCGTACTCGTTTCCTCGGGACAAGACGAAGAAGATACTTGATCTTGCTCTAAAGCATCAATTGCTTACATTACTGGAATCCAAGCACCCCGAGCAAGCAAGCGAGGTCTCTGGCCCAAACTATTGCTCTTACCATCGAGTAATAGGGCACCCGCTCGAAGACTGCTTCACCTTTAAGAATTGGGTCGAAGATCAGTACCAGCTCGGCAAGTTCACTCTGTCTGACAACTGGAAGGTAACGCCGCCACAGAAGCACGAACCCAAGGCCACGAAAGAAGAACGGGTTCCACATTGGGATTGGAAGCGAATTCGCACCTGTCACATGATTACAATATTAAAAGAAGAGCCCGAGGACATAGATGAGCTCCCTTGGTGTTTCGAAAACAGCAACGATGAAATAATCTCAGAATTCCCACCAGCGCCAAAAGAGCTGGAAGATGGAGTCCATACCACTGCAGATAACCTCAAGAAGATTGAGTTGGGGGCGACAAACGATCCACGACCGACATTCATCAGCGAGTTACTATCTGAAGAAAGGGTAGCTGCGTTAAAGGATGTACTTCTGCAGCATAGAGATTGCTTCGCGTGGAACTATTCCGAAATGCCGGGATTGGATCCAGAAATCGCTGTGCATAGATTAGCGATATCCCCGGACATCAAACCAGTCAAACAGGCGCCGAGGAGAATGCGACTCGAGCTTGAGATGAGCATCAATGCTGAAGTCAAGAAGCTAATCGACTCTGGCTTCATTCAAGAAGTTCAATACCCTGAATGGATCGCCAACATCGTCCCGGTGATGAAGAAAAATGGGACAGTGCGTATATGCGTGGATTTTTGGGATCTCAATAAAGCCTGCCCGAAGGATGATTTCCCGGTGCCAGTCACCGAACTAATGATAGACAACACGTCTACGCATGAGATTTTCTCTTTTATGGATGGCTCATCGGGGTATAACCAGATAAAGATGCATCCCGAAGACCAGAAGCACACCGCCTTTAGGACTCCTCTAGGTATATTCTGCTACAAGGTAATGCCCTTCGGTTTAAAGAATGCCGGCGCCACCTATCAGAGGGCCATGACGAAGATCTTCGATGACCTCATACACGAAATCGTCGAATGTTATATCGACGATCTCTTGGTTAAAAGCAAATCATACGAGGAGCATCTCGAGCATCTGAAGACCGTATTTCAGCGCCTTCGACAATACAACTTGAAGATGAACCCGCTCAAGTGTGCATTCGGAGTTTCCTCAGGCAAATTTTTAGGATTCATCGTCCGACACCGGGATATCGAAATAGATCCATCTAAGATCAAAGCGATCATGGAAATGCCTCCGCCGAGAACTCTCAAACAGTTGCGATCTCTCCAAGGAAAGCTCGCATATATTCGGCGATTTATAGCCAACCTCTCTGGCAAGTGCCGTCCTTACAGCCACCTGATGAAGAAGGGAACCCCGTTCGTCTGGGATCGCAAATGCCAAGGCGCGTTGGACGAAATTAAACAGTACCTGAAGAACCCGCCGGTGTTGGCTGCTCCGGTTAAGGAAAAGCCTCTCATTCTTTACACAACCGCCCTCGAAGGTTCTTTAGGCGCATTATGGGCGCAAGAGAATGACCAGGGGAATAAAAGAGCACTCTACTACTTAAGTCGAGTTCTTCTGGGGGCAGAAAGAAACTACTCCCCCATCGAAAAACACTGCCTGGCGTTGATCTTCGTGATAACAAAGCTCAGGCACTATGCATTGGCACATGAAGTTCGTCTCATATCGAAGGTGGACCCCCTTAAATATTTGATGTCGAAAGCCATATTGACGGGACGACTCGCTAAATGGGCCCTGCTCTTGATGGAATTCTCGATAACATATCAACCTCTCAAGGCAGTCAAAGGCCAGGCCATTGCCGACTTCCTCGCTGAACATCCGATACCGGCCGATTCTCCTATAAACTGCGATCTTCCAGACGAACATGCATTTGATACGGTCAACGGTGATGATACTCGATGGGAGCTTTATTTCGATGGCGCATCTTCCATGAAGAAGCGCAAACAAAGTACCCCTATAATTAAATCGGGCGTAGGACTCATCTTTGTAACTCCATAAGGAGGGATAATGCGCTTTGCTTTCTCCCTAACAGAGCCGAGGACAAACAATGAAGCTGAATACGAAGCTCTGATAGCAGGCCTCGAGATCGCCATTGACATGGGAATTGAAAACCTCCTCATATACGGGGATTCTCAACTGGTCGTTAGTCAAGTAAACGGCGACTACCAAACATGCAAACCAGAACTGGTGAAGTACGGCGAAAAAGTGCAACAATTATTGACTCAAATTCCCTCCTATACTTTGGAAAACATACCGCGTGCGGAAAACAGCAAAGCAGACGCATTGGCCAAACTTGCTAAAGAACTGGCTGACGAGAACCTCGATGACGTTAGAATCGTGGTGCAAAGCCGTCGGGTGCTTGCCCCAGCAGAAATATCTCCGGAATCATCCGAAGAAAAAGGAGCGAGCGAGCAGACGACCCTGCAAGTAAAAGACTGGGAAAATACCGAGGATTGGAGAGAAGTCTTCGTAGATTACTTCAAGTCCCGCCGATTGCCTGAAGAAGCGTCCACAAGACATCAGCTTATGAAACGAGCTCTGTCTTTCGCCTTTGTCAATGATACTCTGTACAAGAGGTCGTTTGATTCTCTGTGGCTGAGATGTTTAGGACCTGACGAAGCGAAAAAAGTCGTCCGGGAAGTTCACGACGGACTCTGCGGTTCTCACCAAGCGGGCCCAAAGATGAAGATAAAGATCAAACGGATGGGCTACTATTGGCCCATGATGAGCCAGGACTGCCTCGAATATGCGAAGCAATGCCACTCATGCCAAATTCATGGGGATTTCATCCATCAACATCCGAATCCACTACATCCAACGGTGGCTAGCTGGCCATTCGAAATGTGGGGGACTGATATAGTCGGCCCCATCGAACCAGCATCGTCTAGAGGACATCGTTTCATCCTAGCGACGACCGATTACTTCTCTAAGTGGGCAGAAGCGGTACCGCTGAGAGAAGTAAAGACAGAGAATATTCTCCATTTCTTCAAGACGCATGTCATATATCGGTTTGGAACGCCGAGACGGATCATCTCCGATAACGGGCCAGCCTACAGAAGCCACAAGATCAGTCGCTTCGCGCAGCAACACAATATAGATTAAAGATATTCCTCGGTTTATAATCCGCGAGCTAACGGTCTAGCTGAGGCCTTCAACAAGACCTTGACGAAGATCATGAAGAAAACAGTGTCGCGAAATAAAAAAGACTGGCACGAAAGACTGCAAGAGGCTCTCTGGGCATATCGAACTACGTTTAAAACGGCCACAAACGCAACACCATATGCGTTAGTATTCGGGACAGAAGCAGTACTCCCCCTCGAGATAGAGTTACCCTCTCTACGAGTGGCAGCCCATTACGAGCTGACGGACGAAGAAAATGCTCACCTTCGGCTTGAGGAGCTTGACGCCCTTGAAGAAACACGGCTCATAGCGCAACAAAATCTGGAGGCCTATAAAGCAAAGATGACGCGCTCATATGAAAGATTGACCCGACCGAGGACATTTCGC